>CM059574.1:2363933-7224602 GCA_030386875.1 Morinoia aosen
AGGTCGAATGCGGTGAAAATTGCGTTCTTTTCCGTTTGCTCAGTCGACAGAAATGAAAAGTGCATATTTAGCCGATTACACAGTCGACAGAGCTAAAAAGCGCGTTTTATGCCTTTCCTCGGTCGAATGCGGTGAAAATCGCGTACTACCTTCTTTCCTAGGTCGAATACAGTGAAAATCACGTCCTTTGCTGTTTGCCAAGGCGACAGAGGTGAAAAGTGCATCTTGAGCCAATTCCACGTTCGACAGAGCTAAAATGCGCGTTTTGGGCCATTCCCAGGTCGAATGCCGTGAAAATCGCGTCGTAACTTGTTTCCTAGGTCGAATACAGTGGAAATCAGGTCCAACCTTGTTTCCTATGTCGAATTTAGTGAGAATCCTGGCCTTTGCTGTTTGTCAAGGCGACAGAGGTGAAAAGTGCATCTTGAGCCGATTCCATGGTCGACACAGCTAAAATGCGAGTTTTGGGCCATTCCTAGGTCGAATGCGGTGAAAATTGCTTCATAGGTTGTTTCCTAGGTTGAATGCGGTGAAAATTGCGTTCTCTTCCGTTTGCCCAATAGACTGAGGTGAAAAAAGCATATTCAGCCGATTACACGGTCGACAGAGCTAAAAAGCGCGTTTTTTGACTTTACTCGGTCGAATGCGGTGAAAATCGCGTCCTATCTTGCTTCCTCGGTCGAATGCAGTGAAAATTACGTCCTTCGCTGTTTGGCAAGGTTACATAGGTGGAAAGTGCATCTTGAGCCGATTCCACGGTCGACTGAGCTAAAATGTGCGTTATGGGCCATTCCTAGGTCGAATGCGGTGAAAATCGCGTCTTATCTTGTTTCCTAGGTCGAATACAATGAAAATTACGTGCTTTGCTGTTTGCCTAGGCGACATAGGGGAAAAGTTCATCTTGAACCGGTTCCACGGTCGACAGAGCTAAAAAGAGCGTTTTGAGCCATTCCTAGGTCGAATGCGGTGAAAATCGCGTCGTATCATGTTTTCTAGGTCGAATACAGTGAAAACCACGTGCTTTGCAGTGTGCCAGGGCGACAGAGGCGATAAATGCATCTTGACCCGATTCCTTGGTCGACAGAGCTAAAATGCGCGTTTTGGGCCATTCCTAGGTCGAATGCAGTGAAAATCGCCTCTTAGGTTGATTCCTAGGTCGAATTCGGTGAAAATCGCGTTATTTTCCGTTTGCCCAGTCGACAGAAATGAAAAGTGCATATTTAGCCGATTACACAGTCGACAGAGCTAAAAAGCGCGTTCTATGCCTTTCCTCGGTCGATGCGGTGAAAAACGCGTACTATCTTGTTTCTTAGGTCGAATACAGTGAAAATCACATCCTTTGCTGTTTGCCAAGGCGACAGAGGTGAAAAGTGCATCTTGAGCCAATTCCACGGTCGACAGAGCTAAAATGCGCGTTTTGGGCCATTCCCAGGTCGAATGCCGTGAAAATCGCGTCTTAGATTGTTTCCTAGGTCGAATTCGGTGAAAATCGCGTTCATTTCCGTTTTCCCAGTTGACAGAGGTGAAAAGTGCGTACATAGCCGATTACACGGTCTACAGAGCTAAAAATAGCGTTTTATGCCTTTCCTCGGTCAAATGCTGTGAAAATCGCGTCCTTTCTTGTTTCCTAGGTCGAATACAGTGAAAATCAAGTCCTATGCTGTTTTCCCAGGCGACAGAGGTGAAATGTGCATATTGAGCCGATTCTACGGTCGACAGAGCTAAAACACGCGTTGTGGGCCATTCCTATGTCGAATGCGGTAAAAATCGCGTCTTATCTTGTTTCCTAGGTCGAATACAGTGAAAATCACTTGTTTTGCTGTTTGCCAAGGCGACAGAGGTGATAAGCGCAACTTGAGCCGATTCCACGGTCGACAGAGCAAAAATGAGCGTTTTTGGCACTTCCTAGGTCGAATGCGGTGAAAATCGCGTCGTATCTTGTTTCCTAGGTCGAATACAGTGAAAATCGCGTTCAATCTTGTTTCCTAGGTCGAATTCAGTGAAAATCCTGGCCTTTGCTGTTTGCCATGGCGACAGAGGTGAAAAGTGCATCTTGAGCCGATTCAATGGTCGACAGAGCTAAAATGCGCGTTTTGGGCCATTCCTAGGTCGAATGCAGTGAAAATTGCTTCATAGGTTGTTTCCTAGGTTGTATGCGGTGAAAATTGCGTTCTTTTCCGTTTGCCCAATCGACGGAGGTGAAAAAAGCATATTCAGCCGATTACACGGTCGACAGAGCTAAAAAGCGCGTTTTTTGGCTTTCCTCGGTCGAATGCGGTGAAAATCGCGACCTATCTTGCTTTCTCGGTCGAATGCAGTGAAAATTACGTCCTTCGCTGTTTGCCAAGGTTACATATGTGAAAAGTGCATCTTGAGCCGATTCCACGGTCGACCGAGCTAAAATGTGCGTTATGGGCCATTCCTAGGTCGAATGCGGTGAAAATCGTGTCCTATCTTGTTTCCTAGGTCGAATACACCGAAAATCACGTCTTTCGCTGGTTGCCAAGGCGACAGAGGTGAAAAGTGCATATATAGGCGATTCCACTGTCGACAGAGCTAAACAGCGCGTTTTGGGCCTTTCCTAGGTCGAATGCGATGAAAATCGCGTCTTATCTTATTTCCCAGGTCGAATACAGGAAAAATCACGTC
This sequence comes from Morinoia aosen, assembly GCA_030386875.1. Taxonomy (NCBI): domain Eukaryota; kingdom Metazoa; phylum Arthropoda; class Malacostraca; order Amphipoda; family Talitridae; genus Morinoia; species Morinoia aosen. Next base: position 2,366,583 of record CM059574.1, read on the forward strand.
CTTTGCTGTTTCCCCAGGCGAGAGGTGAAAAGTGCATCTTGAGCCGATTCCACGGTCGACAGAGCTAAAATGCGCGTTTTGGGCCATTCTTAGGTCGAATGCGGTGAAAATCGCGTCTTATCTTGTCTCCCAGGTCGAACACAATGAAAATCAAGTCCTTTGCTGTTTGCCAAGACGAAAGATGTGAAAAGTGCATCGTGAGCCGACTCCACGGTCGACAGAGCTGAAATGCGCGTTTTGGGCCAATTCTAGGTCGAATGCGATGAAAATCGCGTCATATCTATTTCCTAGGTCGAATGCGGTGAAAATCGCGTTCTTTTCCGTTTGCCCAGTCGACATAGGTTAATAGTGCATATTTAGCCGATTACACGATCGACAGAGCTAAGAAGCGCGTTTTATGCCTTTCCTCGGTTAAATGCGGTGAAAATCGCGTCCTATCTTGTTTCCTAGGTCGAATACAGTGAAATCAAGTCCATTGCAGTTTCCTTAGGCGACATAGGTAATAAGTGCATCTTAAGCCAATTTCACGGTCGACAGAGCTAAAACGAGCGTTTTGGGTCATTCCTAGGTCGAATGTGATGAAAATCGCGTCTTATCTTGTGTGCGCGAGTGATGTGTCGTCACTTACTATTGCCATCTATGTCTGTTTTATCTTGAGTTCTGTGTCTTGATCGCACCTTTATAAGCCGAACTTGTCGAGGTTGGGGTGCTCAATCAAATATCAGCTCTTACCTGTGCCGACGACACCTGACTATCAATAAACACTACCGCCAAGCTTCCATCGTGTTTTCTTGCCCCGTATACTGGTGGCCAGTCTGTGGTGAACCGAACTCACGTGCGCGTGTATAATTAATTAAGATGATAAGAAGTGTCCAATTGGAACATTATACAGTCTCAAATGTGTAACGAAAAGAATAACCAACTGTGGCAGCCGCGAGCATCAGTGTTTGTATTCGGTTTCAAAATACCAGTGGAAGCGTTGGTGGAGGCTTACACCGAATTCACGATTTTGCTAAATATTGGGTCACCATTTCGCACTAGAATACTTGTGTACGAGGCAGGAGAAGATATTGAAATTGTCTTTGAAGTGACAATAGCCGCATCCCTAGCAACGAGTGATCAGTGAAGAAACAATCTTTTTTGTAGAACTATAACTTGAGTGTGGATACATTACTACGTACAATAAGTGTCATTTTAAAATTGAATAAACAGTAGCAGTGGTTAAATTGGGACGAAGAGAACAGAGATTCACTATTTGAAGCCATTTAATTGACAACTACGTTCTTCAGCATCGTTCCCAGCCATCGCGTCCCAGCGCATTTTTGCCCTTCACCTCGACAACGAGCACCAGCGGCGTCTTACACAGCAGCCCGACTCTTTTTTATTGCAGTTAAGTGTTCTCCTGATTTTTTTTTCTTCAGTGCGTGTGCACCGAGAGCGTTGCTGCCCGGTTTTTTTTTCTGTCGCAATGCGGGTATACACTCAAGGCTCTCAGCCTCTGTCTCTGTCAGTGCAGTCAGTCAACTCTTGTACGTAGTGAGACACACTGCGTCACGCAGGCCGTTGGATTAGCAGATTACCGAAACCCTTTTGTTTCATTGCCAAAGTAAGTGAATCCTGTTTTTGTGGTGCTGTCAAGTTTTGATACAAGCGGTTAGGTTTCATGATTTTACCCCAATAAGTAAATTACCCCAATAAGTAAAACGGTAAAAACGTTTCGGTGTTTGATATGATTTATTTCAAGTCTTCTCAAGGTACTAGAATGTTGCCAAGTTCATCTGGAGAGCTCAAGAAGTTCTCTGGAGATTATATTTCTTGAAATTTTTACCTTTCCAAAGATCAGTGAGGATTGTGTACACCATTGTTTTATTTTTTGTGTATGTTATTTGAATTTAAATGTGTGTTTTTGCTGTTTTGCAAGGTACGACATTTCTGCATATTTTGATCGTGTTAACGGTGAATAGGAAAATTCTTGAAATAGTTCTGTAGTAGGATCCATGTCAGATTTTTCGGATAGCGAACCGGAATTCGTTCGCACAGAGCCCACAATAACAAAGAGTGGCAGAATAAGTATTCCTACGGTTCCTACTACTCAAGTTTCGACAATGACTACCTCGACTGCCAGTGCCGGCACTAGTAATAATAATGATAGTGCTCAGTTAGCTCGCGATATAGTAGCAAACATGCCTTCCAGAGTAGGAACCATAATGTCGAGCGCCGAAATCCCCACCTTCCGTGGGAGACGCAGGATTGCCGATCCGGAGTTCCTTGCGAATAAGACGTGGGGGACACACATTATGAACCTTAAGGCCTATATGTCACTGTTGCCAGAGGTCAATAGTGATAATGTAAAGAAGGAATTCTTTGTGCGGTCTTCCCATAAGCAAGTGGGTGACTTCAACTCTATAGTGACTAAGTTAGTTGACAATGATCTAAATTACACCTTAGATGAGGTTGTAAAAATTTTGGACGACATTTACGTGTGCAAGGGTGAGAAGTCGCTTCACGCCCTTGCATGCGATTTAAATGAACTCCAATTGGTCCGCAATGATGCCTTGGCAGCACAATTAGTAACAGCTTTTGCAAAAATACGTAAACTGTCTGATCATGTTTTAAATTCAAATACGTTGGGTTGGCAACGTCATCCCTACTACCAAGCTTGCACAACGCAGGCAGAACTCAAACGATTTGTCACAGACAGCATTGTGTACAGTCTCGCTTTAACTAATTTGGGTCCTTTGTTGGATCAATCCTATGCGAAGAAAGTTTTCGAGTGTCAAATTGGTTCCTCAGAAGAGCTACTGGCACGGTTAATTGCAGCTGTTAGGAGTCAAGCTGAAAACAAGAAAATCATTGCGGCCCCGTACCCAGTCCGAAATGACAGTGAAAGTTATGTAGCTGATGTATCTTATGGTCTTGATGACTGCGTTGAAGCGCAGGACTCCTTTCAGGAGTGTGAAGTTTTCTATGGGAATTTCGGAACCCACCGTAGGAATCGTGTAGGGCCACGCAGGTTGGCAGGTCCTAGACCCTGGGTGCGAAATCCTCGCGGGAGAGCGAGAGAATTTAGTGGTTACGTAGGAGACCGAGCAAATGGGTATTTGGAATGCAATGCCGTGAGGACAGAGAGTGGTTCTAGTTCTGGGCAAGTTTCAGGTCCTAGTTTCAGTCAAACATCAGGTAAAAGACGAGGTTTTCAATTTTGCAATTCATGTTCAGTGATTGGTCATTTTGAATGTGGAGGTTCTCAGAGATCTCAGTTTAATGGGAGAGAATGCTTCGCGTGCGGTGGAGCACATTTAGTGAAACATTGTAGAGCCACTGGAAGTGAAGTCAAAGGTTATAAGGCTTCTTTACGCGGTGGTAATGTAAACAGAGGTAGCATAACGCGCGGTAGGAGTGAAATACATTTTGCAGATGCCGAGCCGGGTGCTCGGGATTTTTTAAGCAAAGACTAGAAACAGGTAGAGGTAGCAGGAAGAATTTGATTTTGTTTGAGCCCGAGGTCAACAACAGCACCCTCGTTAATCTAGAAGCTGTGGTCGAAAGTCCAGATACCACCGAGACAACCAAATCCTTCATTGATCCCTTGTTCAAATGTGAAAATAGGTATAAATTATTGCAAGACGAAGAGCTTGCGGATAGACAAGAGCGAAGCAAAGCAGTTGAGGCTTATTTCTCCGCTAGTGTCGTAAAGGGGAATTGCAATAAAAAAGGCGCTGGTTTGGTGGCGTTTAAAGAAAGCAACAAACCCACAATAATAATAAAAAATAATGATCAGTATTTGAGTGCCTTGCTAGACAGCGGTTCAGAAAAATGCCTAATAAGTTACAGGCAGGTTAAAAATTTGAACGAAGACGTTAAGCCGAGTCGTCTAATGGTAAAGGGTATTGATGGCAAAAGTAACGTTAGCGGAGAGGTAGAGTTGTCTATTACCATTCCAGGCACTAAAAAAGTACTAAAAACTAATGCCCTTATAGTAAAAGAGGCAAAATTCAATTACGATCTAATTCTCGGTCGCGATGTTTTGAATGATGCCATCATCAACTTTAAAAATAGAACCCTTCATTGGGAAGGTATTTCAATCCCCTATTGCGAATTAAAAATGGAGCCGGTTTTAAGCAGAGAAGCAGTGATGAAAAAAATTGTAAACAGCGACTGTCTGATATCGGATTTTGCTATTGTGAGAAAGAGCGACAGGGTCAGTCACCCAGCTAAAAATAGTAACTGCGGAGAGAAGAAAAAAATTGTGACCGCGGCTGAGGCGAGACAGTGCTCAAGGCGGTTGATAGTTCATTGCACTCAGGTGGAAGTGCCTGGCAACTCGATGAAGGTAGTGTACGGTTTCATTAAAAAAGCAACTCCAGGAGAGTGTATGATTTTGAAAAGATGTCTTGGAAATGGAGCCTTTGTGGCTAATTCCATTGTTCGTATAGAAGATGACGGCGTGGTGCCCGTGATGGTTCTAAATGCACAAGAAGATGCGATTTGTCTAACCGAGAATACGATGTTGTGCAATATTGAGTTAATTGCAACTGATGATATTGAGAGCGAAATGTATTTGACGAGTGTTGAAGCAGCACTCAGAGACGCTAATGATGTTGAAATAGATTCTGACGCAGTGTCGGATACAATGCAGGTTGTCGCGGCTGGTGGTGGAATTAAGACCATAGCTGAAGGAAAACTTGGGTTGAATGCTGACGCTCGCGGTAGAAATCAATTTCTCGAGGGAATTGATGACGAGGAGTTGGGAGTTAATGCACAAGTAGGTGTATCGTGTGGAGGAAAGCAGGAAGTACGACGTTGTTTAACAAATGATGAGGTTTCTTGTGATGAAGAGGACATGCAGTTACCTTTAGTAAAATTATTAAATGAATTAGAGATGTGGTTACACTAGAAGGAGAAGCTCTAGGCGTTACGAACATTATGAAGCACCGGATTCAGTTGAAACCGGGAGCGCCTGTACTAAATTTAGCGCCATACAGAATTCCACATAAGTATCAGGAAGAGGTGATGAAAATTACTAATGACATGCTTTCGCAGGGTATAATTGAGGAATCTAGCTCAGATTTCAATTTTCCTGTTATCGTCGTTAAGAAAAAATCAGGGGACCTTCGTCCCGTGATAGATTTTCGTGCTTTAAATAAAGTTTTAGTGAAAAACTCTTATCCGATACCCAGAATAGACGAAATATTGTCGACCTTGGGAGGTAACGCGTGGTTCACTAGTTTGGACCTGCGTTCGGCCTTTCATCAGGTCGAATTAGAACAAGAAAGTAGGAGGTTTACCGCCTTCAGCGTTAACTATCGTAAATATCAATTTCAACGAGTCCCATTCGGACTGAGTACGAGCCCGGGAGTTTTTCAGAGAGTGATGACCTCTGCACTCGCACCTATCCTGGGCAAATTATTATTCGTCTTTTTAGACGATATATTAGTATTTTCCACAACAAAATTTCAGCATTTGGCTGATATTGGAAGCGTACTTAAGATGCTTCGTTCCGGTAATTTGTCTTTAAAGCTTGAAAAATGCCATTTCTTCAAAAAAGAGATTGAATATTTAGGACACATTATTTCCGCAGATGGTATTAAATCTATATATTCACAGAAATTGCAAGACTGCAGAGCCCCCGTAAATGTTAAAGAATTGCAACAGTTCCTAGGGTTAGCAAATTATTTCCGTAATTTCTTACCTAACTATGCTGAGGTAGCTCACCCTCTGAACAATCTGTTAAGAAAAGACGTTGACTATACGTGGACTGACGAATGCCAGAAGAGTTTTACTTTTATCAAATCTGCTCTGACGTCTGACACAGTTTTAGGACATCCTGACTACACTAAGGACTTCCACGTATTTACGGACGCGTCTAACTCTGGAATTGGAGCCGTCCTGATGCAGACAGATGATTCAAGTGATCGAATTATGAGACCTGTGGCTTATTATAGTAAAAATTTGAATTCCAGCCAGAGGCGATATTCAACTACTAAGAAAGAATTCTTCGCGATTTTTTCGGCTTCAAAATATTTTAAATATTTAATTACTGGATACCCTATTCGGGTCTACACAGACCACCACCCCTTGGCTCCACTTTTCACAAAGAAACTGCCTGAAGATACAAACATGGCGCGTTGGTGTATAAACGTTCATTCATTTGACCCAATTGTTAAGTATTTACCCGGCAAGCAAAATGTCGTAGCAGATTATCTGAGCAGATTACCTGTAAACAATGAGAAATTAACCATTAAAGAACTACAGCTTTGTGATGCGCTGGAATCCGCGCTTGAATCCGACGTCTGCATTGTGGAGACTCGGTCACGGAAAAAAGGCATGATGACGAGACATGAGGTAGTTGACCCGCCGCCTAGAGACAGTGCTGACGACGCAGCAAACAAAGAGACTCGTCCCAAGCTTCTAGACTATGTACAAAGGAAAAGGAGATTTCTTGGACTATAAAAGAATTAATTGACGAACAAGAAAAAGACCCATTTTGCATGGAAGTTAAGGACGCTTTACTGCATGGTAGTATTTCGAAAATTCCAGACCTACAGATATTTTTAATTTTGAATGACATTCTACATCGACGTAGACAAATTGACTACAGACCTAGCACCATTTTGACAGCAGTGGTACCTAACTCCTTGATGGGTAAAGCTATTTTAGCTATTCACGCGATGTACCATACGGATGACGTGCACACATTGTTCAAGTTTAAGCCTAAATATTTTAATCATTTGGAAAAAACAATTGTGCGAAAATTTGTAAAAGATTGTGAAGTTTGTAAATTAATTAAGGCAAGACCTTCGGTTCCAATTAAAATTTTGACCGCTCCGATAGCGAAAGAACCGTTTGAGGTTGTATCTATGGACCTCCTCTGTCCACTAAAAGTTACAGATAACGGCAATCAACACATCTTAGTTATTATAGATCTTTTTTTTGGGTTCTGTAGGTTGTATGCCATTTCTAATCGTCGTACGGAGACAGTAATTTCATGTCTGAGTAACTGTTTTTCCTTGTTAGGATTTCCCAAAACTCTGATTACGGATAACGATTTACAATTTAAATCTGTGGCGGTCAAGCAGTTTGCAAATGTGCATGCCATCGCTAAAAAAGAAGTATTGGCATACAGCCCTCATTCCAACTCTATAGTAGAGAGAGACAACAGAAAAATATCCAATCTACTTAAATTATATGTTAATTCGCTCCCTCATGCAGAGTGGGATCAGATGCTCGAGGTAGTTGAGAATGCACTGAACAATGCATTGAATTCTACTTTAGGCGAAACTCCTAGTTTCGTAATGTTTAATAGAGATACGTGCGCATTCTATCAATCAGAGAGTTTTGATTCTGTAACTTACAGTTATGATGAAGAATTGGATTTAGTAAATTTTCGAGCAAAAGAAGCCGCCCGGACGGTAGAAAATATTAGAAACTTGATTATAAATAATACAGCTGAAAGAAACCTTTACAGAAACATCAAGCGTCGAAATAAAGACGTGAAGGTGGGGGATCGAGTTCTGTTAAAAAATCACGACAAAAAACATAAACTAGAGTTGACGTGGCTCGGGCCAGCTGTGGTTAAAAAGGTCAAAAGAAATTGGGCCGAGGTTAAAATTGGTTCCAAAATTTATAAAAGTAACCTAAATCACTTATTACCCTTGAGGAAGGTTAAGCTGTGAGTTGAAATGACGTGTTCATTCTACGACTTACGCTTTCGACGACGCAACAACTCGACGAGTTACGATTTCCTACGTTACGTTGTTTAACAGTTGCATTAAGGTTAATAATCATAGGTTAAGGAGTTTGCTGTGTAATATGCGTTGTGTTTCATAATATTCCCAGGAACCCGTATATTATATTTTATGTGTTATGTTTACAGCTTTTGTACCGCGTTATTTTAGTTAATTTGAGGTAATACTTGATATTAACCTAGGGGTTAAAAGGAATGTGTAACTATTTGTTTTTACCCTGAGGGTTGATGACCCTTGTCTCTCAGTCGCTTTATTTGCTTGATCCAAATTCGCTTACTACATGAATTCATAACCTGAAAGTGTCGCTGAATTGGCATTTTTAATAATGAGCGAATTCTTCGACTGCTAAATGCAATCGCTGAGGATGCAGTTCATCCTGTGAGATGGGCTGATTTGACGCTGCGGCGCAACTCACAGTATTATTTTTAGTTCCAGCCAGAATGTTCGGTGATCAGCACAATTTAATTAGAATTCATACACTGGTTGGTGGCTACCCGACCGAGGGGTCGATACCCTAGGGTTCGACACGAGTTGATTTTACTTTTTAGATGAACTTTAGCTTGAATGTTGAATGAGCTTTAAATTTTTGTGTTTATGAGTTAGTTTTTTCTGTTTTTATGTTGGTCATGCTAATCGGTTCTGTATCCTTCCTTTTCAGGGGTGCGAGGCGCATCATGGGGAGCGCACAAAGCACCATCGATTTGGATACATCAGTTACTGCGTTGTCGACCCACAGCAGTAACGTCAACGAGAATTGGATCAGGGACAACTCCGTGACAAGAACGGACTCGCTGCCTGATAACGTGACCGATATTGTGGTTATGTTGCTGATCCTGGTCACCATGGGATTAGGAACGGTCCTATACCACCTGCAGAAACAGGTGAAGATGATCCAGCGCGAGGATTTTTCCCGCGCAATCTCGCGCGGGGGGCCGCCAAGGGGAAATCAGGATCAAAAACAGTCAACGTCGCAAGAGATTTTGTTATCGTGAACTTGCCTTACGTTAGGCGGGCCGGACGTCAACGAGACGCAGGACGCAATGGCCGTCCCTGGCCCTCTGCAAGTGTGCGGCGGGAAATTTAAAAAAAATTTTAAAAAATGGTTGAAATGAAAAATTTGAAAAATGAATTGTGAAATAGATGGAAAGTTAGAAATAAATTAGGTCGATTGAAATTATGAAATTACCCAGTGAAGTAGATGGAAAAAATTAATTGAAAATTTAATAATCAAAATGTGAAAAATGAAATTTACGAGCGGTGAAAAAGTTGGTAAATGATTTCGAGTGTTTATTAATATAACATGTTCTGTTAGGAATAAGTTTTTAACTTTAAGTAAGTATTTAATCCTATGTATTACTACTACTCCGAATTACTACTCCGAATGTCAGCGCGCAATTCTGAAGCGTTCAGTTTTTATCGTATAATTTTTTTTTCTCTAACCCATTTGTGACGTTATTCTTAATAATATAATTTCTGGCTGTTTTTGTTTTTGAGATGATGTGATTTTGAGTGTTTTCCAATACTACCCATGTTTTTAATATGTAATTCAATTTCGGTAATTTCTTAATGTGTACTCTGCGGAATTTGTTTTTAAATTGAAGGGAATTAATTTTTTTTTGGTTATGTTGATGTAAGAAGAAATGACGGTTTTTTAGTTCTATACATTTTTAATGGTCATTATTGCTTTCGATACGTTGTACCAAAAATATGTGGCGTTGTTTTATTTTTTACCTTTATTCGTGCTGCTGTCGACGTGCTGCCGTTTATGATGCACGGTAAGTCAGTTGAGTGCTTTTGCTTGTTTGGGTTATTGCTTTTTGCTGATTATTTTTTAAGCAAGTATTTATCCCTACTAAGTTTTGAGCTTTACATTATCTTATTATAATCGCTGTTCTTTATACTATCCGGTGTAACCATAGCTGTAAGGAGTGGAGGTTGTTAAATTTTTTTCTTGATTATTCATGTGTTTTTAACGTTTATTAAACTATTTTGCGGTGTTTGCGGTGCATAAATTTTTCGATGTATTTCTATAAGTTTACAGTATTATTTTTTTAGCGTTTTAATCTATATATATAAATTATTAATGTACTAATGGTATTGGCGAATGTTTTTATTATTTCTTAACATGTGGTTCTGCGGTTATTTTTTATCTCTGGCATTGTTGGTTTTTTGTTGTGCGTTTTACCATTCTTTTAATTATTTTTGCTATAGATGGTTTTTAATTAGAAATTTTATCTATGCGTTGTTTAATTAAGGTTTATTTAACATAATGTTTCGAGTTGTTCAATTTTCGAACAGGGCATTATACTCACTCTGTTTCGCTTTTAGCTGCCCTCGTCTTCGCTTGTATCGCTTAGTTTCGATAACCAAAAATGCTACTTGGTTGGTGTGTTGGTGAGTTTTTTTTAGAAAAAAAGAGTTTGATGCTTGCATTTTATCTTTTAAATAGTTTGAGCTGCGAGGTAATTTAAAATAACGATCGATTTTTTAGTAATGGCGATTGTCGTGTATTTTTTTTTAATACCCTTTGTTAACTTTTATTGTTAACTGCGTGTTAATTTGTTCAACGGTATTCGTTCGTTCTGCGAAATTTTTTTTTTTTTGGAGTTCTTGTTTAACCGTTTCAAATTTGAGTTTATCTCTCATCCAATGGGTCGTAGGGGGGTGTGATGTGCGCGAGTGATGTGTCGTCACTTACTATTGCCATCTATGTCTGTTTTATCTTGAGTTCTGTGTCTTGACCGCACCTTTATAAGCCGAACTTGTCGAGGTTGGGGTGCTCAATCAAATATCAGCTCTTACCTGTGCCGATGACACCTGGCTATCAATAAACACTACCGCCAAGCTTCCATCGTGTTTACCTGCCCCGTATACTTGTTTCCTAGGTCGAATACAGTGAAAATCACGTGCTTTGCTGTTTGCCTAGGCGACATAGGTGAAAAGTTCATCTTGAGCCGATTCCACGGCCGACAGAGCTAAAATGCGCGTTTTATGCCTCTCCTTGGTCGAATGCGGTGAACATCGCGTCCTATCTGGTTTCCTAGGTCGGATACAGTGAAAATCAAGTCCTTTGTTGTTTGCCCAGACAACAAAGGTGAAAAGTGCATCTTGAGCCGATTCCACGGTCGACAGAGCTAAAAAGAGCGTTTTGGGCCATTCCTAGGTCGACTGCGGTGAAAATCGCGTCTTATCATGTTTTCTAGGTCGAATACAGTGAAAACCACGTGCTTTGCAGTGTGCCAGGGCGACAGAGGCGATGAATGCATCTTGTCCCGATTCCACGGTCGACAGAGCTAAAATGCACGTTTTATTCCTTTCATCGGTCGAAAGCGGTGGAATTCGCGTCTCAGGTTATTTCCTAGGTCGAAAGCGGTCAAATTGTGTTCTTTTCCGTTTGCCCAGTCGACAAAGATGAAGAGCGCATATATAGACGATTACAAGAACGAAAGAGCAAGAAAGCACGTTTTGAGCCTTTCCTAGGTCGAATGCGATGAAAATCTCGTCTTATCTTGTTTCCTAGGTCGAATACAGTGAAAATAACGTCCTTTGCTGTTTGCCAAAGCGACAGAGGTGAAATGTGAGTCTTGAGCCTTAATCACAGTCGACAGAGCTAAAATGCGCATTTTATACCTTTCCTCCGTCGAATGCGGTAAAAAATCGCGTCCTACCTAGTTTCCCAGGTCGAATACAGTGAAAATCAAGTCCATTGCTGTTTCCCCAGGCAACAGAGGTGATAAGTGCATATTTAGCCGATTAACCGGTGGACAGAGCTTATAAGCGAGTCTTGAGCCATTCCTAGGTCGAATGCGGTGAAAATAGCGTCTTATCTTATCTCCTAGGTCGAGTACAGTGAAAATCAAGTCCTTTGCGGTTTGCCCAGTTGAGAAAGGTGAAATATGCATATTTGGCCGATTACCCGGTCTACAGAGCTAAAGAGCGCGTTTTATGCCTTTCCTCGGTCGAATGCGGTGAGAATCGCGTCCTATCTAGTTTCCTAGGTCGAATACTTTGAAAATCACGTCCTTTGCTGTTTGTAAAAGATAATGTGTTTTTTTTTCTAATATGAAATTGTAAAGCATCCATGTAAAAAAAAAAAATAAATAAATTCGTTGTGTGATCATCCATTTATACTGCAGTAATATGCTTTTTCTGCTTATAGTTATATGCTTATAATAATGTGATACCTATGTTTGTTTATGAATTGCCGACAATTTGCGCCATATTTCAAAGATAATGTGATTTGTTTTCTAATATGAAACCTTTATATGACATTAATGTTTTCTTTCTTATTAACGTCCCACAATCGTTTTCATGTTTCTGACTTAAGTAGACTGTCTTGTGCCACTATTTTTAGTACGAAATTCTATAAAATTCATGCTATAATAAAAGATATTTTCTCTGTTTCCCTCGATTGGAATTCTGGTTTTTAATGGCTAGTTTATGCTGATATTTGCGCACATGCTTACTTTTATATATGTGTACGTGTGCACGCTACGCGTATGACACTCTGTAGAATGCGTATGTATTGCCTCAATGCATAGAAATGCATTTGTGTATGCTTACGAGTTTGGTGTAAGTATGTGCGTAGGTATGTTTGTGCATGCGTATGTGTATATATCAACATGTATACGTGCACATATGTGTGTACTAGACTGACAACTAGCAGTTTACTAGAGAAAATGGTCTTTTTTCTGTGCACTCTCAACTTGTAACATTACCTAACTCGTCATCTCTTTATTATTGTAAAGCATTCATGTACAAACTATACATTTGTTCTGCGATCATCCATTTATATTTAAATAAAATGCTTATTAACTAATGACCGGTATGTTAAAATTGTTGAATCAGAAATACAAAACTTATAATCTTCTTGGTCCTCATGCTTATGTGTACATATATGTGTATATATTTACATGTATGTGTGCACATATGTGTGTACTAGACTGACAACTAGCATTTTACTAGAGATAATTGTCATTTTCTGTTCACTCTCAACTTGTAACATTACCTAACTCGTCATCTCTTTATTATTGTAAAGCATTCATGTACAAACTATACATTTGTTGTACGATCATCCATTTATATTTAAATAAACTGCTTATTAACTAACGACCGTTATGTTAAAATTGTTGAATTAGAAATACAAAACTTATAATCTTCTTGGTCCTCATGCTTATGCGTACATATGTATATATATATATATCTGTATGTGTGTGCGTATGTATGTGTATGTGTGTGTACGTATATATGTGTATATGGATTTGTATTTATATTTTTTTTGTATGCTTCCTTAAAATGGCACTTTTGAACATTTGCCGAAACAAGCGATTCATATATTATTTCCTGGCATCAATAATTGCGAAGTTTTATGTCATGTACATGTAAACTGTCAAAAGTGTTTTCACCCCACAATGAAAATGCATCGTCCATGAATTTGCGTTATCTCTTATAATTATCATTACATGTATTGTCAAATGTAGATTAAGCAAGATTAGGAGTACATTGCCCTCAATCATTTATTTTCGACTAGTGACACGAGTTTTTCAATACTCGTGTGTGTGTATCATCTAAGTGTATTAATTTTAAGATATTTAAAAACCAATGATTGTAATATTGTACAATCTCTATTGGAAATAAAGTTTTTTCTTTCTTTCTTTCTTTCAAGGCGACAGAGGTGAAAAGTGCATATTGAGCCGATTCCACGGTCGACAGAGCTAAATTGCGCGTTATGGGCCATTGCTAGGACGAATGCGGTGAAAATCGCGTCTTATCTTGATTCCTAGGTCGAAAACAGTGAAAAGCACGTACTTTGTTGTTTGCCTTGGGGACAAAGGTGAAAATTGCATCTTGAGCCGATTCCGCGGTCGACAGAGCTAAAATGCGCGTTTGGGCCATTCCTAGGTCGAATGCGGTGAAAATCGCGTCTTATTTAGGCGGTTTCCTAATTCGAATGCGATGAAATTCGCGTTCTTTTCCGTTTGCCCAGTCGACAGAGGTGGTAAGTGCATATTTAGCCAATTACACGGTCGACAGAGCTAAAAAGCGCGTTTTATGCCTTTCCTCTGTCGAATGCGGTGAAAATCGCGTCCTTTCTTGTTTCCTAGGTCGAATACAGTGAAAATCAAATCCTTTGCAGTTTCCCCAGGCGACAGAGGGGAAAAGTGCATCTTGAGCCGACTCCACGGTCGACAGAGCTAAATTACGCGTTTTTTGGCCATTCCTAGGTCGAATGCGGTGAAAATTGCGTCTTAACTTGTTCCCTAGGTCGAATACAGTGAAACTTACGTGTTTTGCTGTTTGTGAAGGCGACAGAGTTGAGAAGTGCATCTTGAGCCAATTCCACGGTCGACAGAGCTAAAATGCGCGTTTTGGGCCATTCCTAGGGCGAATGCGGTGAAAATTACGTCTTAGGTTGTTTCCTAGGTCGAATACAGAGAAAATCATGTCCTTTGGTGTTTGCCAAGGCGACAGAGGTGAAAAGTGCATTTTGAGCCGACTCCGCGGTCGACAGATCAAAAATGCGCGTTTTTATGCGTTTCATCGGTCGAATGCGGTGAATATCGCGTAATATCTTGTTTCCTAGGTCGAATACAGAGAAAATCATGTCCTTTGGTGTTTGCCAAGGCGACAGAGGTGAAAAGTGCATTTTGAGCCGACTCCACGGTCGACAGATCAAAAATGCGCGTTTTATGCGTTTCATCGGTCGAATGCTGTGAATATCGCGTAGTATCTTGTTTCCTAGGTCGAATACAGTGAAAATCAAGTCTTTTGCTGTTTCCCCAGGCGACAGAGGGGAAAAGTGCATCCTGAGCCGACTCCACGGTCGACAGAGCTAAATTGCGCGTTTTTGGCCATTCCTAGGTCGAATGCGGTGAAGATAGCGTATTATCTTGTTTCCTAGGTCGAATACAGTGAAAATCACGTGCTTTGCTGTTTGCAAATCGACAGAGTTGACAAGTACATCTTGAGCCAACTCCACGGTCGACAGAGCTAAAATGCGCGTTTTATACCTTTCATCGGTCGAATGCAGTGAAAATCGCGTCCTACCATGTTTCCTAGGTCGAATACAGTGCAAATCAAGTCCTCTGCTGTTTCCCCAGGCGACAGAAGAGAAAAGTGAAACTTGAGCCGATTCCACAGTCGACAGAGCTAAAATGCGCGTTCTATGCCTTTCCTAGGTCGAATGCGGTTAAAATCGCGTCATGTCTTGTTTCCTAGGTCGAATACAGTGGAAATAACGTTCTTTGCTCTTTGCCAAGGCGACGGAGGTGAAATGTGAATCTTGACCCGATTCCACAGTCGACAGAGCTAAAATGCGCATTTTATGCCTTTCCTCGGTCGAATGCTGTGAAAATCGCGTCGTATCTAGTTTCCTAGGTCGAATACAGTGGAAATACAGTTCATTGCTGTTTCCCAGGGCAACAGGGGTGAGAAGTGTATATTTAGCCGAATCCACGGTCGACAGAGGTAGAAAGCGAGGTATGGGCCATTCCTAGGTCGAATGCGGTGGAAATCGCGTCCTAGGTTGTTTCTTAGGTCGAAAGCGAAGGAAATCGCGTTCGTTTCCGTTTGCCCAGTCGACAGAGGCGAAAGGTGCATATTTAGCCGATTACACGGTCGACAGAGCTGAAAAGCGCGTTTTATGCCTTTCCTCGGTCGAATGCGGTGAAAATCGCTTCCTTTCTTGTTTCCTAGGTCGAATACCGTGAAAATCAAGTCCTTTGGTGTTTCCCCAGGCGACAGGGGTGAAAAGTGCATCTTGAGCCGACCCCACGGTCGACAGAGCTAAAATGCGCGTTTTGGGCCATTCTTAGGTCGAATGCGGTGCAAATCGCATCTTATCTTGTTTCCTAGGTCGAATACAGTGAAAACTCGTACTTTGCTGTGTGCCAAGGCGACAGAGGTGGAAAGTGCATCCTGACCCGGTACCTCGGTCGACAGGGCTAAAATGCGCGTTTTGGGCCATTACTAGGTCGAATGCGGAGGAAATCGCGTCTTATGTTGTTTCCTCGGTCGAATGCGGTGAAGATCGCGTTCTTTCCGCTTGCCAAGTCGACAGAAATGAAAAGTGCATATTTAGCCGATTACACGGTCGACAGAGCTGAAAAGAGCGTTTTATGCCTTTCCTCGGTCGAATGAGGTGAAAATCGCGTTCTATCTTGTTTCCTAGGTCGAATACAGTGAAAATCACGTCTTAAGCTATTTGCCAAGGCGACAAAGTTGAAAAGCGCATCATTAGGAAATTGCATTGTCGATAAAGCTAAAATGCTCGTTTTGGGCCATTCCTAGGTCGAATGCGGTGAAAATCGCATCTTATCTTCTTTCCTAGGTCAAATACAGTGAAAGTAACGTTCTTTGCTGTTTACCCTAGGCGAAAGGGGTGAAAAGTGAATCTTGAGCCGATTCCAGAGTCGACAGAGCTGAAATGCGCATTTTATGCCTTTCCTCGGTCGGCTTCTGTAAAAATCGCGTCCTATCTAGTTTCCTAGGTCGAATACAGTGAAAATCGAGTCTATTGCTGTTTCCCCAGGCAACAGAGTTGAAAAGTGTATATTTAGCCGATCCCACCGTCGACAGAGCTGAAGAGCAAGTTTTGGCCATTCTTAGGTCGAATGCGGTGGAAATCGCGTCTTAGGTTGTTTCCTAGGTCGAATGCGGTGAAAATCGCGTTCTTTTCCATTTGCAAAGTCGACAAAGGTGAACAGTGCATATTTAGACGACTATAAAATTGAAAGAGGTAAAAAGCGCGTTTTGAGCCTTTCCTAGGTCGAATGCGTTGAAAACTGCGTATATTCTTGTTTCCTAGGTCGAATACAGTGGAAATAACGTCCTCTGCTCTTTGCCAAGACGACAGAGGTGAAAAGTGAATCTTGAGGCGATTCCACAGTCGACAGTGCTAAAATGCGCATTTAATGCCTTTCCTCGGTCGAATGCTGTGAAAATCGCGTCCTATTTAGTTTTCTAGGTCGACTACAGTGAAAATCAAGTCCATTGCTGTTTCCCCAGTCGACATAGGTGAAAAGTGCTTATTTACCCGATTACACGGTCGACAGAGCTAAAAAGCGCGTTTTATGCCTTTTCTCGGTCGAATGCGGTGAAAATCGCGTCTGATCTTGTTTCCTAGGTCTAATACAGAGAAAATCACGTGCTTTGCTGTTTGGCTAGGCGACATAGGTGAAAAGTGCATCTTGAGCCGATTCCACGGCCGGCAGAGCTAAAATGCGCGTTTTATGCCTCTCATCGGTCGAATGCGGTGAAAATCGCGTCTTATCTTGTTTCCTATGTCGAATATAGTGAAAATCAAGTAATTTGCTGCGTCCCCAGGAAACAGAGGTGAAAAGTGCATATTTAGGCGATTCCACGGTCGACAGAGCTGAACAGCGCGTTTTGGGCCTTTCCTAGGTCGTATGAGGTGAAAACCGCGTCTTATCTTATTTCCCAGGTCGTGAAAAAATCACGTCCTTTGCTGTTTTACCATGCGACAGAGGCGAAAAGTGAATCTTGAGCCGATTCCATGGTCGACTGAGCTGAAATGCGCGTTTTGGGCCCTTCTTAGGTCGAATGCGGTGAAAATCGCATCTCATCTTGTTTCCTAGGTCGAATACAGTGAAAATCACGTGCTTTGCTGTGTGTCAAGGCGACAGAGGTGGATAGTGCATCTTGAACCGACACCACGGTCGACAGAGCTAAAATGCGCGTTTTGGGCCATTTCTAGGTCGAATGCGGTGAAAATCGCGTCTTATGTTGTTTCCTAGGTCGAATGCGGCGAAAATGGCGTTCTTTTTCGTTTGCCCAGTCGACAGATGTGAAAAGTGCATATTTAGCCGATTACATGGTCGACAGAGCTAAAAAACGCGCTTTAAGCCTCTCCTTGGTCGAATGCGTTGAAAATCGTGTCTTATCTTTTTTCCTAGGTCGAACACAGTGAAAATAAGTCTTTTGCTGTTTGCCAAGGCGACTGAGGTGAGCAGTGCATCTTGAACCGATTCCACGGTCGACAGAGCTAAAATGCGCCTTTTATGCCTTTCCTCGGTTGAATGCGGGGAAAATCGTGTCTTATTTTTTTTCCCACGTCGAATACAGTGGAAATTAAATCCCTTGCTGCGGAAAGGCCCAAAACGCTTTTTAGCTCTGTCGACCGTGGAATCGGCTAAAGATGCATTTTTCACCTCTGTCGAGTGGGCAAACGAAACAGGCAAGGTTTCCACTGCATTCGAACTAGACAACAATTTAAGACGCGATTTTCACCGCATTTGACCTTGGAAAGGCCCAAACCGCGATTTTTGCTCTGTCGACCGAGGAGTCGGCTAAAGATGCACTTTTTACCTCTGTCGTGTGGGAAACCGGAAAATAACGCGATTTTCACTGCATTCGACCAAGGAAAGGCCTAGAACGCACTTTTTAGCTCTGTCGACCGTGAAATCAGCTAATGATGCACTTTTCACCTCTGTCGACTGGGAAAACGGATATGAACGCGATTTTTACTGCATTCGACCTAGAAAACAACCTTAAACGCAATTTTCACCGAATCCGACCTAGGAAGCGCCCAAAACTCGTTTTTTAGCTCTGTTGACCAAGGAATCGGCTATAGATGCACTTTTCACCTTGGTCGACTGGGCAAACGAAAAT
Source organism: Morinoia aosen (assembly GCA_030386875.1). Taxonomy (NCBI): domain Eukaryota; kingdom Metazoa; phylum Arthropoda; class Malacostraca; order Amphipoda; family Talitridae; genus Morinoia; species Morinoia aosen. The sequence continues at coordinate 2,384,960 of CM059574.1, forward strand.
GAACGCGATTTCACCGCATTCGTCCGCGGAAACAACCTAAGACGCGATTTTAAAGGCATTCGACCTAGGAAAGCCCAAAAATGCGTATCTTAACTCTGTCGACCGTGGAATCGGTCAAATATGCAGTTTTCACTTTTGTCGACTGTGCAAATGAAAAAGAACGCGATTTCACCTCATTCGCCCAGGGAGACAACCCAAGATGCGGTTTTCACGGCATTCGACCTAGGAAAGGCCCAAAATGCGCTAAACAGCTCAGTCGACTGGGAAAACGGAAAATACGTGATTTTTACTGTATTCGACCTAGGAAACAACTCGTGATCCGATTTTCACAGCATTCGACCTATGAAAGGCCCAAAACGCGCTTTTCAGCTCTGTCGACCGTGTAGGCGGCGAAAGATGCACTCATCAACTGTGTCGAGTGGACAAACGGAAAAGAACGCGATTTTCACCACATTCGGCGTAGGAAACAACCTAAGACGCGATTTTCACGGCATTCGACCTTGGAAAGGTCCAAGATGGGCTTCATAGCTCTGTCGACCGTGGAATCTGCTAAATATGCACTTTTCATCTCTGTCAACGGGGCAAACGGAAAAGAACTTGGTTTTCGCCGCATTCGACCTAGGAAACGATCTACGACGCGACTTTCACGTAATTCGACCTAGGAAAGGCCCAAAACGCTTTTTAGCTCTGTCGACTGTGGAATCGGCTAGAGATGAACTTTTCACCTCTGTCGACTGGGCAAACGGAGAGAAACACGATTTTCACCGCATTCGACCTAGGAAACAACCTGAGACGCGATTTTCACGGCATTCGACCCAGGAAAGGCCCAAAACGGGTTTTTTAGCTCTGTCGACCGTGGAATCGGATACAAATGCACTTTTCACCTCTGTCGACTGGGCAAAGGAAAAAAACGCGCTTTCACCGCATTCGTTGGCGGAAATAACCTCAGACGCAATTTTCACGATATTCGACCTAGGAAAGGCCCAAATGCGCTAAATAGCTCTGTCGACTGGGCCGACTGGGCCGGAGAAGAACGCGATTTTCTCCGCGTTTGACCTAGGAAACAACCTAAGACGCATTTTTTCACCGCATTCGACCTAGGAAAGGCCCAAAACGCGCTTTTTTGTTCAGTCGACCTTGGAATCGGTAAAAGGTGCACTTTTCACCTCAGTTGACTGAGCAAACGGGAATTGACGTGATTTTGACTATATTCGACCTAGGAAACAACCTAAGACGCGATTTTCACCGCATTCGACCTAGAAAACGCCCAAAAGGCTTGTATTACCACTGTCGACCGTGGAATTCGCTTGGTATGCACTTTTACCTCTCTCGACTGGAAAAAAGAAAAAGAACGCGATTTTCACCGCATTCGACCTAGGAAACAACCTAAAATACGATTTTCAAACATTCGACCTAAGAAAGGCCCAAAACGCGCTTTTTTGCTCTGTCGACCGTGGAATCGGCAGAAGAGGCATTTTTCGCCTCTGTCGACTGAGCGAACGGCAATGAACGTTATTTTACTGTATTCGACATGGGAAACAACCTAAGAGGCAATTTTTCACGGCATTCGACCTCGGAATGGCCCAAAACACGCTTACTAGCTCTGTTGACCGTGGAATCGGCTCGAGATGAACTTTTCACCTCCGTTGACTGGGCAAACAGAGAAGAACGCAATTTTCACTGCATTTGACCAAGGAAACAACCTGGGACTCGATTTTCATCGCATTCGACCCAGGAAAGGCCTAAAATGCGTTTTTTACCTTTTTCGACCGTGGAATCGGTTACAATTGCACTTTTCACGTTTATCGGCTGTGCAAACGAAAAACGACGAGATATCTACTTTATTCGAACTAGAAAACAATTTGAGACGCGATTTTCACCGCATTCGATCTAGGAAAGGCCCAAAACGTGATTTTACCTCTGTCGACTGAAGAGTCGGCTATAGATGCACTTTTCACATCTGTCGAGTGGGAAAAAGGAAAATAACTCGACTTTCACTGCATGCGACCTAGGAAACAACCTAAGACGCGATTTTCACCGAATCCGACCTAGGAAACGCCCAAAACTCGTTTTTTAGCTCTGTTGACTAAGGAATCGGCTTAACATGCACTTTTCACCTCTGTCGACTAGGCAAACGGAAGAGAACGTGAATTTCACGGCATTCGTCGTAGGAAAGGCCCTAAACGCATATTTTAGCTCTGTCGACCGTGGAACCGGCTAAAGATGCATGTCTGTCGAGTGGGCAAACGAAAAAGTACGAGATTTTCACTGTATTCGACCTAGAAAACAACCTAAGACGCGATTTTTACCGCATTCGACTTAGGAGAGGCCCGAAACGCGCTTTTTTGCTCAGTCGACCTTGGAATCGGCAAAAGGGGCACTTTTCACGTCTTTCGACTGAGCAAACGGGAAAAGACGTAATTTTCACTTTTTTCGACCTAGGAAACAACCTTAGACGCGATTTTCACGGCATTCGACCAAGGAATGGCCCAAAACGCATATTTTAGCTCTGCCGACCGTGGAATCGGCTAAAGATGCACTTTTCGCCTCTTTCGAGAGGGGAAACTGAAAAGGATGTGAATTTCACTGTATTCGACCTAAGAGACAACCTAAGACCCGGTTTTCACTGCATTCGACCTAGGAAAGGCCCATTACGCGCTTTTCAACTCTGTCGGCCGTGGAGTCGAGTAAAGATGCACTATTCACCATTATCGACTTGGCAAACGAAAATGAACGCGAATTTACCGCATTCGTCCTCGGAAACAACCTGAGATTTTACCCGGCATTCGAACTGGGAAAGGCCCAAAACGCGCTTCTCAGCTCTGTCGATCGCGGTATCGGCTCAAGATGCACTTTTCACATCTGTCGACTGTGCAAACGGAAAAGAACGCGATTTTCCCCGCATTCGACCTAGAAAACAACCTAAGGCGCGATTTTCACCGCATTCGACCTAGGGAAGGCCAAGAACGCTTTTTATAGCTCTGTCAGCCGTGGAATTGGCGGCTCAAGATACACTTTTCACCCCTGACGACTCGGAAAACAGAGAAGAACGCAATTTTCACTGCATTTGACCGAGGAAACAACTTGAGGCGAGGAAACTAGGTCGAAAGCGGTGAAAATTACGTTCTTCTTCGTTTGCCCATTCGAGAGAAGTGAAAAGTGCATCTTAAGCAGATTCCACTTATGACATAGCTTATGACCTATGTCGAGTTCCGTGAGAATCGCGTCCTAGGTTGTTTATTAGGTCGAATACAGTGAAAATCGCGTTCTTTTCCAATTGCCCAGTAGCCAGATGTGTAAAGTGCATCATAAGCCGATTCCACGTTCGACAGAACTAAAAAGCGGGTTATGGGCCTCTCCTAGGTCGAATGCGGTGAAAATCGCGTCTCAAGTTGTTTCCTTGGTCGAATGCTGTGAAAATCGCGTTCTTTTCCGTTTGCCCAGTCGACAGAGGTGAAAATTGCATCTTCAACCGACTCCACGGTCGACCGAGCTTAAAACGCGTTCTGGGCCTTTCCTGGGTCGAATGCTGTTAAAATCGAGTCCTAGGTTTTTTCCGGTGTCGAATGTGGGTATAATCTTGTTATTTTCATCTTGCCCAGTAAACAGAGGTTAAAAGTGCACTTGAGCAGATTCCACATCGACGGAGCTAAAAAGCGCTCTTTGGGCCTATCCTAGGTCGAAATCGGTGAAAATCGCGTTCTGTCATGTTTCCTCAGTCGACAGAGGTGAAAAGTGCTTCTTTGGCCGAGTCTGCGGTCGACGGAGCTAAAAAGAGCGTATTGGGCCATTTCTAGGTGGAATGCGGTGAAAACTGCGTCTTATGTGGTTTCCTAAGACGAATGCGGAGAAATTTGCGTTCATCTCCGTTTGCCCAGTCGACAAAGGAAAAAAAAGCATTTTGGGCCAAATCCACGTTTGACATAGCTAAAAAGCGCGTTCTGGGCCTTCCCTAGGTCGAATGCGGTGAAAATCGCGCCTTAGGTTGTTTCCTGGGTCGAATGCGGTGAAAATCGCGTTCGTTTTCGTTTGCCCAGTCGACAAAGGTGAAAAGTGAATCTATAGCCGATTTCACGGTCGACAGAGTTGAAAAACGCATTTTGGGCCTTCACTAGGCCGAATGCAGTGAAGATTGCCTCTTAGGTTGTTGCCTACGTCGAATGCGATGAAAATCGCGTTCTTTTCCGTTTGCCCAGTCGACAGAGGTGAAAAGTGCTTCTTGAACCGATTCTACGGTCGACAGAGCTAAAAAACGCGTTAAAAGCATTTTCTAGGTCGAATGCCCTGAAACTCGCATCCTTTTCCGTTTAGTCGACATAGGTGAGAAGTGCATGTTAAACATGAACCTACCCTCAACGAAAATACAAATTATCTTTTGGTCTAAAATTTTTCTGTAGGACTGTGGCTATAACGTTTGGAACCTCTAGTAGATCATCCTATTTGCCTCCATCTCTGGTGCCATTACCATATGAATATCTGGTGATTAATAACTAGGCATCTGTAATTTTAATTTTGCACAAAATAAGTCCTACCTAGTCATATCGCAACGGGATTACTAATATTTATATTCAGTCTGATGTAGCTCAAGTTTTGGATTGACATAGTTTTACCAAGACAATTGTTTGTTTTGTCTTTGGCATCCCGAGGATGATGTTAGTAACATCGAAACGATGCCTTTAATAGACTGATACTCATTGAACTTTTGAGAAATTGAGTGTTAATTTCAGTAAAATAATTTGTGAAAATCTTTGTATTCTAACACGTGAAGAACTGAAACAATTTCGCCAATTTGAAAAGTTGGAAAATCAATTTTGTTAGAATAATTAAAACACATCTCTATTATAATATCAATCTGTCGTTATAAGCACACAAAAAATCTAATTTCAGTGCTACGTACGCAATGAGCATGGTGAATGATGGTAAGTTGAGACAACACCCGAATCCGGCACTCCCGTCATCCCTCATTTAATAACAGGCTACACCTTGTATCACTCCAAATGACTACTATCATCATTTACACTTGCAGCGCAACGTACTCTACCGTACTCTACAAAAATTGGTATATGTCTGACCACAAGATGCCATTCAGGAGTCGGGTGTTCATGATTATATGATTTCGAGCTTATTTACATTCTTTTGACAATCTGCTTATGCGAAAGAAAACAATTTCCATCGATTTTAAGGCCACATATTAGAAATCAAATAAGAGCATAGTGGTTGTGATGCAACTTACCTTCAGAGCTTTCTGGAAGACAGCTTTCATCAGTGTCGTTGCTTTGCTCTTCCCGAAACACCGTTCTCAGCTCGGACCCGTTTAAGGCATCGTCCAAACTTGATATTGCTGCTGCTCTTGTTGTTGTAGTATCATTGGAGGCACAGCAGACACTGCCGAGGTATTCTTCTGTTTTCAAGGTAGGGATCCCCTGATAATTCACCTCGTGATTTTAAGCTTCCCTCGTCAGTAGGTTACGAGTTATTACAGAGGCCAATTTAAGATTCCTACGTTTTTCTGCTGCCTCGATGATAGTTCACACGGTTTGCTATTTTTTTATACTGCTAATATTACGGTCAATATTGAGTGTAACGTTATCATACTTAGGTCAATCAATAAACATTTATATTAATTTTACAGTAAATTCTATCTATTGTTGTTTGATAATCAAGCGCAAATTATGCCCAAAAAAACGTCTCAGATTACTCAGGATATGAAAGTAAGACAGCGCCTACCATACTTTGCATTGACTCATAATGGGAAATCATCCCAATCAGTGAATGCAAGCTTTAGAATCTATGTGAGAAATAACGTAAAATAATTTCCACAATAATTATTTCATTTTCACATTTACCTGATTCAAAAACGATATTGAACACTAATTGTGCCCGTTCAATTCTGTTTATAAATCACAAATAACTAGACCAGGAAAATCGTATCCATCCTTAAAGAAAATGTAACAATTCATTAGGAAACAAAAATTCTAAATCAAACAACCAAATTCATTATTACCATAGTGAAAACGCTACTGATCTAAATCATTACTGACTCAGCTCTCCACTAGAATTACTAGAATCGATTTCATGAAACTAATTCTATTTTTTTAACGCAACTCTGGGCTCCGATGTAATGAATGTATTAACAACCCGAAAATGAATAAAAAGAATGAAAACAGTGAACATGAACTCAGTGAACTTGAACTCAGTGACCTTGAACTCAGTGAACTTGAAGTCAGTGAACTTGACAAATATTTATTGTATATCTCCTTTCTTTTCAAACCCAAGCACAAAAATTATTTCTTTATGACAAGTCATTTGATTTCAGATCTTTAAAAGTCGACAACGCAGGCCATTCTAAATCATCAACGATAGTTTATATTCATATTGTTATCCATATGGTTTCTTTCCGTTTCTCCAATTTCGGAAACAAACCTATTACTCTCGAAGTTGCAATGCTAGGGCATTAAAGGGGTTATTAAAAACTGATTTAACTCGTACATGACATGACGAATCGAAACCATGTGTTTTAACTGGTAAAGCTCTATTAGAACTACTTTTAACCATGTAGTTTTTCAAAGAAAGGTTTTGGATCTCCTCCAGGTTTTGATATTTATCAGTGATGCAGTTCAGTGTACTCCATTTTTCAAATTCATGCTCTTTACTGATGACAGTACACTTGCTACGACTCTACCTAATGAAAACTACATCTCACGGACAAATAGAATAAATACTGAACTGGAAAAAATTTGTGAGCGTCTCAACGCAAATAAAAAATCAATTAAGTTTGAACTGTAACGAAAAATACATTCTCTTTTATAAGCGAAGTATATCTGCATCAAGACAAGTGATGGACAGCCTGATGGAAGCGATTAATTAAAAAAAGTATCGAAGAATTTTTAACAACAAAAAGCTATCTTTTAAAGTCCATGTTTCATATTAGAACTAAATAAGCTGAATTTGTAACAATTCTCGATGGAGCTACAAATTCAATACATTCATTTCTGCGGTGCGTATAAGAAGCAAAAACTGGAGCTGATTAGAAACGGACCAACTCTTCAGTACAATAGAAGCTAACAGAACAGTGAGGAACCAATACATTTGAACTCCTGAAAATATTTGGCCATTCACAAATCTAAACTTTTCTAACGTTTCTTGGCCAAACTGATAGTCAAAGACATATGAAAGCGATATTGATCTTATAACATTCAACGGTCGTTTAAAACTGCCATTACAACCTGAGAAACAGAAATCAGAACTTCTTGACTTACAAAAATGAAATGGCAATCAGTTTCTATATCTTGGAAGCAAAACTTAAAATTTTATCCCTTCTCACATCCTGAAATATTTCGAAACTTATCTTGAAACTTACTTTTTATCAATGGGCTGCTGAAACAAATGTTCAATGAAATTCTTCTTGCATGCAATTGAAATCTAATAATCAATTAATCAAATCTATGCTAAAAATAAAATATCAAATCTAATTCCATGCAATGGATCACATCTTAAGCCCAAGCTAAAATGATGTTCTTGACTCATTCAATCTACTAAAAATTACCTTAGAAGTTCTGAAACTGCATCAGAGCCACGAGTTGCTATATTTAAAACTTATTCGTAGAAGTTGATATTACTACATAAGTTGTGGAAATAAACAGCTTGAATTGTTCAAGGAAACGACATTTCTAAAAAATACTTTCTTTCATGGAGGTTGAAGCTTTTCTCCATACAAGTTTTCATTTTGTAAAATAAACGGCTGTGGTTTCAAACATTTTTTCCACTTTTGGAATAAAAATTTTGAAAAATAACGGAACGTGATTTTCAAATTCCTTCTTCGCGAGTTATTGACCGAGCCAAAACGATTTGCGCCACTGAAATTAGCGCGATACGTTGAATTAGTTAATTTCCTGAGGTTATTGGAATCAAAAATGGAAAGGAACCAGAAAATGTCCCAGTAAATTTATGATTCATTCTCCAGAAGCTAACTTTTCCAAAGTAAGTGAGATAACACCTTGAATATAAAATAAATCGAGAAATACTATGAAATAACAATATGTACCGTTTATTTTGAAATATATACGATTGTTCTATTTCCAAAACCTGTACGAAGAGCAACCCTCCACATAACTGAATAAAAAATATTGAACTAACCTTAAGCTCACCAAGTGACGAAACAGATCTAAGCAATAACGGTTAGCACAAATTCGTTTCAGAAGTTTAAGCTAGTAAAAATTATAATTATGCCAATATAATGAATCCCACCAAAAAACATCAATAAAAATAATTTTTAAAATCCATGTTTACAGCTTATTCATTATTATTACATGAGCAGTAGTCTTTAACTGTTTAGTAGCATGCGCTTTGAATATTCAGAAGTAATTTTTCAAAAGAACTCAAAATACTAAACGAAACATTTTGAAAATATTTTACCTGAGTGTGTGTGTGTGTTAGGCTGCAAGGGAGATTACATTTTACTTTCTTATTTATTTCTAATATAAACGTACAAGGCTAGGGTAATTTTCAGCTTGATCCCCAATTGGTCTGCCTGCGATTCAGAGTCGATGACATGATCGATGTCCTATTATTTATCGATCTCGTGTTTACCTAACCGCCTACCACATCTCTCAAGAATTTATTTTCCAGGTATTGGTTTTTTATATATCTTCTCAGCATTTTCAATACTTTTCGTTGATGATGAAGTCTTAGTTTTAAATTGAATATATGTACTAATTGATCATTAGTTTTCGTTCAAAGTGCTCTGGAAAATGACGAGTGTTAAAAATGCACCCATCAACTAAATTCGTTTCATTATGGTTTATAAGTTTGCGGCGTTGCTAAAATATGGTATTTTTCATGTTAAAATATTTAAAATGAATTGAAACTAATTACTTTTCGTGGCAATTTGGAAATACTGAGTAATGAGATTGATCGTAAAATGAAGTAGATCTTCAGATTTAACTCTTGCTTGATTTCCAAACTATTTCAGCTGATGTGACAAATTCACGAGTACATTCATAGTGTATCATTTTGATGTCGATTTAGATCAAAGCAATTTTCAATTGACATGAACGGAATTTAGTTGATCATTAGTTTAGTGTAATTTGATGGGAATAATTCATGGCATGTCATTAATGATAATAAACAAGTTTTGGAGTACTTATTTCAGATCATATTTGTGAACATTTTATTCTTTACAGCCTATTTTTACAATAGATAAATACTCGTATGTGCGAAAAAATAATATATATATAAAAAATTGTTAGTTATTGAAATAAGATCTAATCTAAAGTATGTAGTATTATTTTCTTGGAAAATAGTTCTTCTGAAATATCTATACAGCCTAAATATATTTCCTTTCAAGAGCAGTCCTATTTTATACAGGTTTCTCTGAATGGTTGGTCTAGACACTGCGACTTACTTCAGGATAAACGTTCCCTCAGTTTACAATACAAGAGCATAATATGCTTAGAAAATTGTTCGATAAATGAAAATATGAAATTGAAGTATGCAACAAAATAAAATGAACAATCTTAGTATTTTAAACAAAGGTTAACCAACATTCATTCATGATAGATCTAATTACATTGAGAATGAGACAAATTTTTAATGTTTGGCTGAACATTTCATTCATGACAATTCAAATTTTACTTCAGAAGTCAGTCAAATTTGTTTCTGTTACACTTCATTACTTGTGTGACATATTATATATTTTTGGTAACAAATATCATCGCCTTGACGATTAATTATATGTAATTGATCATGGATTATGTATCCTTGATGACATGATATTTCACCGGGGACAATTTAAATATCTGTTGCGGCGAAATAGATAGCCTTTGTAATAAATTAGTTAACCTTTCTAACAGAATAGATACCCTGCGTTCCAAATTAGATATCCTTTGTGACAAATTTGATATCCATCACACATACGTTCATTCAATTGTTACATGGCTTCATGTGAAAGACCACAAAGGGAAAATTTGGGATTTAGGTGATGCCCTTATCTCAAATACTGATTGTTCAACGAACTTTCAGAGGTTAGTGGCAAAAAGTTCCTAAGATTCTCTAAGTTAGCAACAAACCCTGTATACGTTTTCTTGCACATAATTTCTTATTTGCGACTTATTCAATATTAGCTAGGAAAATACAAACAGATGCTAAACGATCGGTTCGGAGCTGTATTCTGAGGCTAATATGCATGCTTCAACACTTCTCAAAATTGCATTTGAATTAATAAGATATACCTAATGCAGTACTCAAATCCCACATTTTGAAAATAACGGGTAACTTCTACTTTATCGAACATTGTAGAATGCCATCCTATCTGTCGCGTGCGCTGTCAAAGATACAAAAACATAAATAAACACACAATTAAACACACCAATGCTTCTATTGTACAGCACAGTTAAGTGTTCATTCACATTGATGAGAACATTTTTGATGAAGACAATTTTAAAACATGCAACATTTAGCTTCAAGCAGCGTAATGCAGTGTACACATCTACGTAAAAACACGTGTTTGGTGGTTTACGTCCGTCCATTGTGCGGCCATAATTCAACGATGTTTGTATAGCTGTAAGCCACCGATGGCCGTCTTTGAATATTACGGCCATCATCAACTGAAAATTTTGCAACCTCAAATCGTATCTGGCCAGCTTCGAATACGCCGTCCGTGCTCGACCGTGAGTTGTTAAGAGCGCGGAAAGAGAGATACATGGATGAGTCGGCCTACTTGGCTCCTGTCTCGTCCCTAATTAACCGTCTCGACCTTAATTCCCCGGCGACACGTCGTTGATTTTCAATTGGGTAGGTAGTTTACTAGGTCAAATGCGGTGAAAATTGCGTTCTTCTTCGTTTGCCCAGACGACAGAGGTGAAAAGTGCATCCACGGTTGACATAACTGAAAAGCGCGTTCTGGGCCTTTCCTAGGACGAGTGCAGAGAAAATTGCGTCTTAGGTTATTTCCTAGGTCAAATAAGTTGAAATTCGCGTTGTTTTCCGTTTGGCCTCTCAACGGAGGTGAGAAGAGCATAGTGAGCCGATTCCACGGTCGACAGAGCTAAAAAGGCGCAGTTTTGGCCATTATTAGGTCGAATGCTGTGTAAATCGTATCTTAGGTTGTTTCCTAGGTTGAATACGGTGAAAATCGCATTCTTTTTTGTTTGCTCAGTCAACGGAGGTGAAAAGTGCATCATTTGCCACTTTCACTGTCGAAAGAGCAAAAAATCGCGTTTTGGGCCTTTCCTAGGTCGAATGCGGTGAAAATCGCGTCCTAGGTTGTTTCCTAGGTCAAACGCGGCGTAAGTCTCGTTGTTCCCCGCTTGCCCAGTCAAGAGAGGTGAGAAGTGCATTGTGATCCGATTATACCGTCGACAGAGCTATTCAAGTGCGTTTTGGGTCTTACCTACGTCGAATTCCGTGATAATCGCGTCCTAGGTTGTTTCCTAGGTCGAATAGAGTGAAAATAGCGTTCTTTACCGTTTGCCCAGTCGCCAGATGTAAAAAGTGAATCTTGAGCCGATTCCAAGGTCGACAGAGCTAAAAAGCTGGCCTTTGGACTTTCCTAGGTCGAATGCGGTGCAAATCGCGTCTTAAGTTGTTTCCTTGGTCGAATGCGGTGGAAATCGCGTTTTTTTTTTCGTTTGCCCAGTCGACACAGGTGAAAAGCGCATCTTTAGCCGACTCAACGGACGACAGAGCTAAAAAGCGCATTTTGGGCCTTTCTTAGGTCGAATGCGGTGAAAATAGAAACTTAGGTTGTTTACTAGGTCGAATAAATTGAAAATCACGTTCTTTGCCGTATGCCCAGTTGACAGATGTGAAAATTGCAACTTGAGCCGATACCACGTTCAACAGAGCTGAAAAGCGCGTGTTGGGCCTTTCCCAGTTCGAACGCAGGGAAAATCGCGTCTTAGGTTGTTTCCTAGGACGAATGCGGTGAAATTGCGTTCATTTTCGTTTGCCCAATCGACAGAGGTGAAAAGTGCATCTATACCCGATTCCACGTTCGACAGAGCTGAAAAACGCGTTTTGAGCCTTTCCTAGGTCGAATGCGGTGAAAATCGCGTCTTAGATTGTTTCCTAGGGCGAATGCGGTGAAAATCGCGTTCTTTTTCGTTTACCCAGTCGACAGAGGAGAAAAGTGCATTTTTAGCCGACTCCAGGTTCGACAGAGCTAAAAAGCGCGTTTTGGTCCGTTGCCGTTCGCACAGTCGACAAAGGTCAAAAGTGCATCTTCTGCCGATTCCCAAGTCGACAGAGCAAAAAAGTACGTTATGGCCCTTTGTTAGGTCGAATGCGGTTAAAATCGTATCTTAGGTTGTATCCTAGGTCGAATGCGCTGAAATTGCGTTCATTTTCGTTTGCCCAGTCGACAGAGGTAAAAAGTGCTTCTTGAGCGGATCCACGGTCGAGAGGGATAAAAAAACGCGTTTTGGACCTTTAGTAGGTGGAATGCGGTGAAAATCGCGTCTTAGGTTGTTTCCTAGGTCGAATGCAATGATATCTCTGCCTTTACCGTTAGCTGAGTCGATGTAGGTGAAATGCGCAACTTTTGCCGATTCCACAGTGCTTTTTCTAGGTCCAATGCGATGAAAATCGCGTCTGAGTTTGTTTCCTAGGTCGAATACAGTGAAATCACGTCCTTTGCGTTTGCCAAGTCGACAAAGGTGAAAAGTGCATCTTAAGCCGACTCCACGGTCGACAGAGCGATATGAGCGTTTTGGGCCTTTCCTAGGTTAAATACGGTGAAAATCGCGTCTTTGGTTGTTCCCATTTCGAAAACAGGAAAAACCACGTCCTTTGCCGTATGCCCAGTCGACAGAGGTGAAAAATGCATCTTTAGCCGATTCCACGGTCGACACGGCTAAAAAGAGCGTTTTGGGCCTTTCCCATGTCAAATCCGGTGAAAGTCGCGTCGCTGATTGTTTCCTTGGTTGAATACAGTGAAAATCATGTCCTTTTCCGTTTGCGCAATCGAAAGAGGGGAAAAGTGCATCTTTAGCCGATTCCACGGTCAACAGAGCTAAAAGGCGCGTTTTGGCCATTCCTAGGTCGAATGCCGTGAAAATCGCGTCTTAGGTAGCTTCCTAGATCGAATACAGTGGTAATCAAGTTTTTTGCCGGTTGCTCAGTCGACAGAGGTGAAAAGTGCATTTTTTGCCGATTCCACGGTCGACTGAGTAAAATAGCGCGTTATGGGCCTTTCCTAGGTCAAATGTGGTGAAAATCGCGTCTTGGATTGTTTCCAAGTTTGAATACAGTGAAAATCATGTCCTTCTCCGTTTGCACATTTGAAAGAGTTGAAAAGTGCATCGTTAGCCGATTCCACGGTCGACACAGCTAAAAAGCGCGTTTTGGGCCATTCCTAGGTCGAATGCCGTGAAAATCGCGTCTTAGGTTGTTTCCTAGGTCGAATATAGTGATAATCACGTCCTTTGCCGTTTGCTCAGTCGACAGAGGTGAAAATTTCACCTTGTGCCGATTCCAAGGTCGACTGAGCAAAAATGCGCGTTTCGGGCCTTTCCTAGGTCGAATGCGGTGATAACCGAGTCCTAGGTTGTTTCTTATGTCAAATGCTGTGAAAATCGCGTTCTTCTTCGTTTGCCCCGTCGACACAACTATTAAGGGCCTTTCCTAGGTCGAATGCCGTGAAAATCGCGTCTTATGTTGTTTCCTCGGACGAATGCGGTCCGCCTTTGCCCAGTCGACATAGATGAAAAGTGCATCTTTAACCGATTCCACGGTCGACAGAGGTAAAAAACGCGTTGTCGGCCTTTACTAGGTCGAATGCGCTGAAAATCGCGTCTTAGGTTGTTTACTACGTCCAACGCGGTGAAAGTCGCGTACTTTCCCGTTTACCCAGTTGTTAGGATATACTTTCATGTTTTATTAGAATATACTTTCATGCCTAATTTTTTGGGACAAGTTGTGCGTACTTACCTTTTTTTTGTTTTGTTTGAACTAAAATTGTTAGTTTATAAATTGTGTTCAGGCGCATTCCAGCGGTACAGATGGGTCGCTCCAACATGTGTTTTAGAGGCCTGAATGTTTGGATTCAACATAAGTTTATGTATCGTGTAAGCGTAGTTTGTGCACTCGAGCCTAGGGCTAAAGTTTGCTTCGCAAGCAGACCTCGAGAACCCGAACAGAGGGGCAGTGTGTAACCGCACGCAAAAAATTATTGCTGACCGATAGGCACAGTCCAATGTAGAAGCTGGGGAAGCCTTTTTCGCCGAACACTCTGGTAATAAAAAAACCACGAAGGGGGACAGTGACAGATCGCTATACTAGAGATACAGAGTAACCATAGCAACGGTTTCTGACTTCAGGATCGACTCCTAAAAGAGGGCGGGATAAGTTGCGTTCTTGTCACAGAGAATGAGGTGCGTGCGACCTCCAGAAAAGCCAATGGAATGGAGTAGGCGTGTGCTTGGAAGTGCAGGAGAAGAACTATTGGTCATGTATTTGGTAACAGGGCAGCCCTCAAAGAGAACGATAGGTAGCGTGGGGAACAAGAGCTAGTAAGTTTTTGCGAGCCTTCCGATAAGGTGCGGCGTGACTAGATTGTGACTTAAAAATGGCATACTTTGACAAATAAGTGGGAAGTGAAATTTTTTAAGATATATTCTTAATCAATAGATTAAAAATTTTTATCTACTCTTGCAGAGGGGTGAAGGACGTACCGTGGAGGTCGTTTAGAAGAAAAAAATTTTTAGTAGCTTTGTCAGGGCGGGTAAGACTCGTTCTGTTGTTACGATAGATACCGTTGGAAACAATAGGTTCATATAATGAAAAAGAAAATTAGTGCAGTTGAATTGAATGTGGAATATGTACCTATATGAATGAGAAAAAATTGTGGAATCAAAGTAATCGGCAAATTTTGTGATCCTACAGGAGGGCGGTTTTCCCTTTTTGTTTGCAAGTTCGGTCTCTTCATAAAAACGTCGAAAGACATTATCTGCACTGTGTATGAAACAGAGAATTGAACTAAAGCCGCTCTTGGGCGAATGAATTTGTGAGCTGAGGCTAATAACCATCTACTTTGCCGTTGGAATGCGCCTTCCGACAGTTAGGCATTATTTTTATGTATTCGGTGTGTAGTTAGCTTAAAGAAATTGACCGGTCAATTAGGTAGAGCAGCACTTGTCAATTTGTGTAACTTACATTTCCAATAATTTGCGATTAATGTTTTGTAGCAGGGTGTACTTATAAAAAAATTCTTAGCATTTCACTTGCGTTTACAAACCCCGTTAACACTAGCATCACATTTCACCGAGGCAGACAGCGCACAGAAACGCGCTGATGTAAGTCGGGTCTCTATTCCTTGGTGAGTACAGCCCTAATTTTAGTATAGGTATTTGTTAATTGTTTCCCTTAATGACTGTGTTCTTGTGTATTTTCTTGTATTTCTTGAGTATTGTGTTATTTTGTGGAGGTTTGCCAATTCCTCAAATCCGAGAACCTGATTTCCTTATTGAAGCAATTTAGTAAGGAGGCGGGACCTTATCTCGTGACACAGTCGACAGAGGTGAAAAGTGCTTTTTGAGCCGATTCCACGGACGACAGAGCTAAAAATCGCGTTATGGATACCGTCTTGGTAGAAATCGGGATAAGTGTTGATTTTTTGTTTTTATATGCATCATATAGAGGATTTTCCTGCGCCTCCATTGGTAATTTCCGTTTACGTCTACTCCGAATGGTACGCCCACCAGAGGGGGGAAAACGATGGGGGTGGCGTGACATTGACCCCTCCCTCCCCTCATTATTGGGGGTCAATTGAGCGTGTTCTTAGTGGCAATGGCAAAAGAGTTCGTTCATGGGCTACTCAAAGTGCTTTCATTATTCAAACTAAACATTCTAACGCTGAGTAAAAATTTTTGATAATTTTTGATAATTTAGGAATTTAGCTGTTTTGCCGTAGCTATGATACCGCAGCTATGATACCGCAGCTTTCATTCATATCTTGATGACAGCTGCAGTATAACAGCTACGGCTATGGCGAACACACCAAACCGAAGGGCTTGAAAAGAGCTACTAAACAGAGGAGTTGACTTGGAAAAAAGTATTTTGGTCGAAATTTTTTTATCAAAGTGGTTGTTTTGAAGAATTACACGTATTGTCTTTCGATGTAGATTTTCCCCAGAGTTCCAAAGCTACAACAATGTAAATTAAATCAATCGAAAGGGCTTGAAAAGATCTATATAAGCTCAAGAGTTCAATGAAGAAAATCCGGTAGTTCAATAGATAAAAAGATCAACAAATTTTTTTGTGAAAGAACACGTTTTATGGAAACTTGATAACTGGTTTCTCAAATGTATCTGCTTCCACAATTTTAGATATACGAGAGTAGTTTATATACCATTCGATAGGGCTTAGCAAGGTGTATCCATATGCAATTGCATTTTTTGATTTATCTATTATGTTGAAAATTACACAACATGAAAAAAATGAAAACAGGGCACATTTTTTTTAATAATTCCCAAAATCCACAAACTGGAGTTACCGAAATTTCCTATTGCTTATGGATATATAGACCTATAAGTAATATAAAAACGAAATACTGGTTCTGTAACTTTAAAATTGTAGAAGTAGATAGATTTAAAAAAAACTATTATATCGTATTTTTCGCAAAATAAAAAAATCCAGTGCAGATACAAAAATTTTGCCCCAGTAACAAATGATCTTAGCATCATTTCACACTTACTGTGAGAATTTCAGAGAAATCCTTCCGTAAATTACGGACTTTTTTTACCCAGACCGTGTCGTTAAGGGCCTTTCCCTATTGAAAATCGAGGACGGTGCACCGGTGGAATATGGTTGACAGGGCTTATTATCCGCGATTTATTGATCATTCTACCATCCGACCGATAAAACAACGGTACACCGCCCAATTTACGAGCATGTTATGATTGGCACTGCCATCCGTGGCCTCCCGTCCATAAACCGTCTTTAATTCGCGGCATTTAGTAGCGATTCGAGGTTGACTTGGCCAAAGACAGCCATCTGGCTCAGAACCGCTGGTACCGTGTTTTTTTGACACTTGTTTCTCATGCCCTCTCCCATTCAATAATTACTGCTCTGCATTCGTGGTTAATTCTCAATTGCATAAATTAACCCTTATCGCAGATCGTCAGTAGCTGCAGCAACTGGTTCTAAATGTGCACCCAAACCAAATACGGTAAATATGACTCATTCTAATAGTTTACTTCCCGTTTTAAAATATGATCCACTCTATGGTCGAGTGAACCTGCATCAAACTGCCGAGGTGTATTGTGGAACGTTTCAATTATATTTAACTTGTTGGGATATGAATGCACAGGCGTAGCCGAATACATTTCAACAATATCATAAAATTATTATTTATGTAACGGAGGTGAATACTGTATTTCATGCTATGATTATACATGATGGGGTTCAACAATACATGGAGAAATATTAATTCTAAACACTTCAACTGTTTGTCGTTACATTTAAAATGATAAACATAATGCAACAGAGAACTAATTTTATGATCCTATCGAAAAAGCATAGTAAATATTTCTCCTTGTGAATAATATTTGGTTTTTGAACCTGGAATCTCGTAACAGAATTATAATTCAAGTTACTCACTAGAACAAGAAATAACATAATAAAACGCCTAGTGGCAAAGTTTGTCAACCGTAAAGTTTAGGATGCAGTGAAAAAATGAAGCATCGGACATTTTTCTGTCATTCTCTAATCAGAGTTACTAATTCATCTTTCTTAGATATTTAGCCTAAGACAAAAACGTCCATGCCAAATATATCTCCCAATTTGGATGATGAAGTGAACGGAAAAATAAATACTTCGTTCGTTTTGAAGCTGCTCTCGATAAATTATGCATATTTTGAATAGAGATTAGTCTCATCTAAATGTCATAAATGTTTGGCAACTCTAAGCTGCAGAATAGGTTGTTTATTGGTATATAATACATCTACGGCAATCATGCTCAAGTATTGTGTAGTATTTTCTTATTTCGATATAATATTATATCATCAAAGGTATAAAAAATATCTTAACTCAAAAATATATCACGCTCCCAGTTTTGTTCACAAAATATTTCTTCACCTCCGGTGAGCAAATGATTGTTCGTACTTCTAAAATTCACTTTGCTATTATACACTTCGTGTAAGGACCTCAAAGAGCTCTAAAAAAATTACAGAATGGTATCTCACACTTATCCGTTTATGTTTTCGTATGAACGCTTAAGCAGAAAAATGCAATTGGTAAATTGCAATCGGTTATTTTAGCTTTTCAATGTTGCGCGATACTCGATTCAGTGATTGTCGAGTTAACCGTTTTCGTCAGTCTACATTGTAGGCTAATTGTAGACTCTCATTTTGATGTTTTAAAGTTATTATTGGTAGAAATAGTCATTTTGATAATGCATTTTCATTGGGAATATTGGCCATATATTTTAAGTTAAAAATTACCACTGAACAGTGGTAAAGGACAACTTCAGGATTGGCAGATTTTAAACATTTTAACAGTCAATTGAGGTTAACTCCAACATTCATAAACATTTTTCACAAATATCTACTAATTTTGGCAAGGTTTTTCTATATTGTAGTTAGTTCATACCAAGGCTTTTGGATTGTCTGAGATTTTTTAGGTCAATATTTGCTTTAATGTCGTCAACGATTTTCATAATTTTGTTGCGAAGAATCAATAAAGGAACACATTTAAGAATGTTTTACACGAATGACATTCTGCCCGGTGATGCGTTATTTTCGAAATATTCAACTTTGAAGCTGGCTTGTGCGCGCCATGGAAGCGCGCGCGGCTAGCGTAATTTAATTAATAACGGAAGCTAACCCCCTATTACAAACGTAAAGAGGTTGGGTCGTGAGGGGTAGCCACAGTTCTTTTAGTGAAAATTATAAATAAAGGTTCCTAGTGACGTTTGTTTACATCGACTCCAAGGTGGCTGCCAACATGGCGCCAACCGGTACTGAAGATGGCGGCAGCCATCTTGGATTCGATGTAAACAAACGTCACTAGAAACCTTTATTTATAATTTTCACTGAAAGAACTGGGGCTACCTCTCACGACCCAACCTCTTTACGTTTGTAATAGGGGGTTAGCGTCCGTTTCCATTGCAAAAACAATGACTTTTTTTGCGCAAAAAAGGCCATTCAGGAGCGCGGTTCGTATAACTTCAAACTTGAATAACTCGAAAACTAAGCATTTCCGGGCACTTTGTCATTCGTGTAAAACGTCTTAAAATCGACTCTTATATCTATCTGTAGCTACGAAATTATGAAAATCGTTGACAACATTAAAGTAAATATTGACCATTTTTATTTGCTTTGATATTTACATGACACTTTTTATCAAACACAAAACATTCCAAGTTCCTTTTGTTATTGTAACTAATTTTTTGTCTAATTTTTAATATTTGATTGAAATATTTTTTATATTGAAAATATTTTATTTAGCTCAGGTACATACAAAAGTGTCTTAATTGTTCAGTCAGTTTGGATGATTATGGCACAAACCTGCTTTAGATCCCTAATTGCCAAAAGTTCATAGTTTTGAATATTTTACATATCAGTACTTATTTGGAAAAAAATCCCCCAAAAATTTCCTTAGCTATTCCTAGGTATGAAGAAACGATTATCTTTCTTTTGAATATATTTATGCCTAACTTCCACGAGAAAGAAACATCAATTTGAATGCAGTATTTACAGAGTGATATAGAATTATATATGAACAACTTATTCCAAAATGTGCAATATCACTGATTTTCAACATCTTAGAGAATATATTTTTATTATCTTTTGTTATTTACAGCACCATTCAAATGAAATTTTTTCATTATGCATAAAATATTCTGACCCACATCTGTTTATTTAAAGCTTTTGAATTCTATCAATTTACAGTGAAATATTTGTTTGATATTTCAAAAACAAAAAAAATTATTATTATTATTTTAATGTACGTGCTGCAATTCAAAAAAACTTTTGTATTGGATATAAATAATCATTATTAAAATTAGTGTGAATGATAGTCACGTCGAAAAGTTCATGGGCCCCCGCGCCACTCATGATGCGGCCGGGGTGAACCAGCGGTAGCTGTCGGGCCTGGCTGCTGAATTCATATGCCTGGAATGCAAAGTGTGTGAGATTGTGATTAGATGGAGATGTATGAACGTTGAAAATTTTTTTCTTATCTATGTTTTTTTGCAATTTTTTGGTTCTCTGCACTTGTAGCTACCCTTCCCTTGTGGAGGGAGAAAGCTCTCGGCTATACATACGTACATCGATATTATTCGCTCGTAGTTTATAAAAAAATATATATTTTACGAATTTTTTTTTCATATCCTTCCAATTATTTTCATTCTAATACTCGATTTTTGACGGACGTAGAGGTTGGTTTTTGAGTAAAGCACCTGACCTATCATAGGGGCGATTGAATATTTTTTGATATCAGGCTTGAGGCTAGAGGTCATTCGACAGGGCTAAAATTTTGAGCTTGCCTAAGTAGCTTATTAATAGATTGATTTGTATACCAAATATCTGATCGTAGCTACCAAATATCCACGTGAATGTATTGGTTAAGGTTGCGCAATTGATTCACATATCCTAAATAAGGGTATATGATATTTAATATTGGTGTGCGGTTAGCATGGTATGTAAATATTGTTGCTTCTTAACCCAGCAAAATCAGAATCACAGTGATCTCGCTAAGAAACGCTCCCAGCTGCCAGTGTATGACGTCACAATCATATGTATATATGCTCGTGACGTCATACACTGGCAGCTGGGAGCGTTTTATAAGCGATTGCGTAGAGGAGGCCACCCGTGATTTGGAGTTGATCAAGGTTGCGAAGCGAGCGATTCATTGGATGTAGAGTTGGGTTGAGGTTGATTTGAAACCATTCACCGGCCTAAGTTGGTTTTAGAGGTGATTTGAGGTTGATTTGAAGCTGTTCACCGACCAAAGTTGGTCGCAGTATGGACGTATAGAGGGCGCAGTATGGTTGCGGAGACTGGACATTTGACCCTTAAATAGACATTAAACCCGCCTCAAATCGTCCATGTTTCGACTCATATTCCACCGGTGCACCGTCCTCGATTTTTAATAGGGTTTCTAGGTCGAATGCCGTGAAAATCGCGTCTTAGGTTGTTTTCTAGGTCGAATACCGTAAAATCACGTCCATTGCAGTTTTCCCAGTCGACAGAGGTGAAAAGTGCATCTTTAGCCGATTCCTCGGTTGACATAGCTAAAAAGCGCGTTCTGGGCCTTTCCTAACCAATTGAAAATCAAGGACGTATCGCCGATGGGTTACGGCCGGGTAAGGAAGAACCTAAGGGACGTAACGTGGGTAAATCACCTCCGAATCGTAGGCGAAATGTCCACTTGAGGACGAACATTTGGCTCAGATACGTACGCGGCCGTCCGCGATGGTCATACATGCTAAGTCCATGCTACGTCCCTGCTCGACCCATTTCATTGGCGATACGTACATGATTCGTGGATGGCCATTCATGAATATGGCCTTAAAAAAAACTTTCGGTCGCTCACAGACGAGATTTATCGCTCTAAGCGACCCTCAAATATATATAAATATGTATAATCACATATATATATATTTGTATTTCAGGATCGCTTAAAGGCGATAAATCTCGGCTGTACGCGGCAGAAAATTTTTGTCGAAGGTGATAGTTTTTTAGATCAACACTCAAACATATATATATACATATATATATTTACATATATTAAATATTTGAGAGTTACTTTTCATAACAAAAACTTCGCTGAGCGTGGCAGAGAGTTTCTAATGAGAAAGCTTGGTTTTAAAATACTCAAATGTTTACCCCCGCCCGCTGTTCATTAAGTAAATAAACAAAAATAACGGCTCATCTTGGCCGATAATTAAGCACACCAGTCCAATTACAGCATAGACCGCGCTGGTCTTATTTCTACGATCACATACTTGACTCGCAGTTATTTAAACATTGTTTGACATCTAAGTTATTTATTGCTTACGTTTTTACAAAAATGCAAAGCACGATCGGTATTAAGCACACAAAAAGGTATAAATGAAATATTTCATTAAAATTAATCCTTTATTTGAGCTAAATCTAGAATTTTAGGACAAGCCTCCCTATTTAAATTAATGCGTTGTAGGGAGTGGGAGATGTAACAAACAAATTTGTAGGGAATTAATCAAACGGGGAATCTACGAACAAGGCGTGAAACACCTTCAATTATGTTTATATTAAATTACAATTACAATTATACCTAATAGGGTTGAAACTCAATTAATTGAAATTGAAATAAAATGAACATAATAAAATACTTGAAACATAATAAAATTGAAATTGAACATGAAAAATAATCTTGAACATAATAAAAAAATCATAATTGAATTGAAACATAATAAATTGAATGAACATAACATAATTGAACATAATAAAATAATCGGTATATGTATATCACAAAATGACAAATACTCAAAACATCTATTCACATATGCTTAAAATACTCACTTGATGCGAGTACTAGGTTTGAAAGTCTAAGAACGCCAACTCGCCCCTGCAGCGGTTTTTTTCAATCAAGAGGCAAATTCTGTAACACTTCCTTGGGAGGGCCACCGCACTTTTTTCACGGCCTTCAGTATATATCTTATTTGACAGAAGAACTAACTTCGAGTACTTTTTTAAATTTTTTCCTCAAAAAAAAACTACTTTCTAGTAAGTCAATTTCTAGACTACCAAAGAAATAGAGAAATATAATAAAATAGAAATCTATCCTGAATACTTTGATATCAATATCACTAAAACACCTGTTGTGTTGTGAAGTAGGCGTCGTTGTGTTTATGGGATTTCCGGAGATGAGGTTTGCGCCGGATGCCTTATCGCGTTCAGGTCATATGTCGTAATGCGACCTCCACCGGAAGCCGTGCCTTCGGGGCGCATCGCATTGGCATGCACCGGAAGAGCTTCGTCTAACTTCCGAGCGCTATAGCTTATAAGCAGAGTCGGTGTATCTACGAGTCAGTACAAGAATAGGAACCTAGCTAAGAGTTTCCTTTTCTTACTCCTGAAGTTAAGGCTTCAGATACGGTAGTTGAAGCTACCGATACTGTAGTTTGCAGCAACAGTTACTAAACCTCGTATCGTGATGAATAACCACGATACTACAAATGGCGACGAGACTTCGAATCTCCAAAGTAAATTTGAACGTTACAAGTGCTCTGAAATTAAGATGTTAAGATGGCGCATTCTACAGTTTGCTGTCCTCCGTTCGACGTTGAAGTGGAAACAGTGAGTAATATCTACAACGATTCAAGTACAGTGTGCAGACGTTCTTCAGAAGGCGGGAAACAATTGTGGTTACAAAGCTAGTATTATAGTTGAAGCTTCGCCTGTAAACATCATTACTGATCTACAACGAAGAATTTAATCTACGTTACTCACTGATGCTACATATGAGGAACTTGAAGGAAAGTTAATACAACAATTTGAAATCAAGAAATCCACTGTTGGCGCATCTGTTACATTTCTAAACAGAGAGCAAAGTGTTAATGAATCCATAGAAAGTTATGCTAAAACGTTAAATGACTTAGCATCTGTATGCAATTATGGTAATTGCTGTCGTGATCGTTTATTGAGAGATGCGTTCGTGGCTGGTCTACATTCAGTGCAAATTCTCAGCGCGGTTCTACAAAAGTGTGACAGCAAGTCCTTCAACGAATGCGTTGAACATGCAAAACTCATTGAACAGTAAAGCTTCGACGCTCCAGATATTATTCGTGAGGATTCATCTTCATCGTTTTTCACTACAGAAAAACTACAGCCGAATTACATATGTATTCGCTGCGGAACTAGGCAGAAGCACCTTACAAAGAATTGCTATGCCCCACAATCAAATTAATAAAATGCAAAAATTGTGGAAAATTAGGCCACATTTCTAAAGTTCGCAAATCTACGACTACAGCACGGCCTCCTCCTGTAAAGCCTACACGAAGGGGACATACACGAAAAGAATTTGACGCAGCTCGCATTTACATAGTGCAGCTGGAAAAGAGCGGTTGTCAGTGCAACGTCGGAAGAGAAGATGTGTCAAGGAAGAGTTCAAGTGAGCCTCTACAGCGGAAGAACGAAGTTATTCTACAAAAGCCTAGGAACGATACTTGTGACGGTAACTATGTTCATAATTGCTCTGATGTACAAACAAATTACGTGTTATTTCAGTCACATTGTATTCCTCAAAGTGTCACAAAACTTACTCCCTCTGCTGCGCTCAACAATAGTAAAATTGTTACTTCCAGAGATAGAGTTAATCCTAAATATTCTTTGTCCAGGGCTAAGCCTATGTATGTAACTCAATTCTCTGATGATCTGTTTAATGATTCTTACTTCTCATCTGATTCACAGTCTAACGTTAAAGATACCGTTCATCTTGATGTGTTGCCTGATGCTATTACTGTATTTTGTAAAGCAAGCCCTGTTCAAGTGAGACTTAAAGACTCCTGCTTTACAACCTGTTAGCAGTTCACATGTACAAAATGAACCTCGTAAATCCAGTAGAATAACTGAACCTGTAATGCGAATAGGTTGCTAACTTCTTCCTTCCTTGTGTCATATATTGATCTGAAAGGGAGGGAAATTGTCATATATATTCATCTATTCATCTAAAGGGAGAAAAGTTGTTGTGTTGTGAAGTAGGCATCGTTGTGTTTATGGGATTTCTGGAGATGAGGTTTGCGCCGGATGCCTTATCGCGTTCAGGTCATATGTCGTAATGCGACCTCCGCGGGAAGCCGTGCCTTCGGGGCGCATCGCATTGGCATGCACCGGAAGAGCTTTATCTAACTTCCGAGCGCTATAGCTTATAAGCAGAGTCGGTATATCTACGAGTCAGTACAAGAATAGGAACCTAGCTAAGAGTTTCCTTTTCCTACTCCTGAGGTTAGGGCTTCAGATGCGGTAGTTGAAGCTACCGATACTGTAGTTTGCAGCAACAGTTACTAAACCTCGTATCGTGACGAATAACCACGATACTACAACACCCTTCACATGACTGAATTTAAGAAATTAAACTCAGCCTGAACGCTCCAGCCGACGAGAAAGTTCTGCGGATGAGAGTAACGATCGAATCGGGTCGATTAACATAAAATTGTAAAAGAACTATGATCCAGTATAAATTCTGAATTTTTTAACACATAAACGTTCAAACATCTGCACTATAATCAATAAAGTTTACATTCCAAGTTTTTAAGCAATAATTGCGAATCACACAGTCACAGCACCTATTGCGACTCTGAAAACTAACAAACTGTCTAAGCTGCACCGCCGGTGCGATGCCACGGACTGCCTGTTCAAAACTTCGAGTGGTACTGGTTCGAACCAGTTCATAGAGCAAATTTTTAGGGTAAGTTTGCTTACAGACAGTAACGTTTAAATGTTCGAAACAAATTTTTGGAAGAGTTTTTTTACTAGACTAAATAATATTGTATATGTATCCCTTGTTCTTGGAAGGCAGTAAAAGTGTAATACATCATACTTTTTAGTTATTCCATTTTGATTAAAACTGGCAAGGATAGGGTAATTTGTAGATTGACCGTCGGCTGATCTTCGGCTGATAGACGATTCATCGACCTCGTGCTTACCCAACTCATGACAAACCATTGGCAAACTTCTTTCCCAGGCATATTTTTTTATTATATTCCTTCCCAGTATATTTTGTTGATGATCAAGTCTTTGTTTTAAATTGAGTAAAAATATAACCGATCTTTAGCCTACGTTTAAGTGCTGTGGTATGTGACGTTTGCTTAAAACGCATGTACGAGTATACTATTTAGAAGGCATGAGTGTTATGGTGTCTAATTTTCTCAATTCCTCTCTCTCTCCCAAACGAAGATTAATTTGTGCGATGTCATCAGAACGTAATTAGTGTTACATCATTGTTTTATGTTTAATTTCCATGTTGCAAACACTCGTATATCTTGAGAGCAGACTTCAGCTACGCACAAATGCTTCGGGAATAAAAAAATTCAAAAGAAATTTAAAAGCAATGTTACTTGAATTTCGAGCTATGGAAAGTTTGAATTGTATTGCTTTACTTATTCAAACGAGAATTAGTTTGATTACATGTTAGAATATAATATTTCCTTATTACCATATGTTATTCTTTGCAACGTAATTAGCCAAATTTGAACGATATTATGCGATTTTTCGCTTCCTTTAAATTTCATTACCCGCTACAGTGGGTAACGTCTGGAAATTTGATATTAGAAACTGCCACAATGAAACACGTTTTCACTTAGCACTGTTTGAAATCTTGTTTTTCTTGAAATAATCAGCATTTTCAACATCACGATATCTTCACCATAAAAAATAGAACGATATAGCATAAAATTTATGAATATAATTAATCTTAGGTATAATTTGAATAACTATGATACGAGGTTAGGTAATTTTATTTTATGTTATTCTTCATTTTAGAAATTCCCAAATTATAATTGAATTCTTTAGAATGCAATTAGAACTAAAAAGTGAATAAACTGATTTCACTATTGAATCTCATTTCTCAATTTGAAATCTTGTGTTGTCCTCTCAGTAAGTGGCACTTCTCTTCTGAGAGAGATAGATATACTGCGGGGACTGAAGTAATATGTTTGATTATTCTGGTATCGAAGAAGGAAATAAAAACATAACCATAACAAATGTATGGTGAAAATCTATGAATGAACACAAGTAAACACACAGAAGGATTTATTGTACAGCACAGAGAAGTCTTCAGTTTCAATATTGCCTATGTTTTGGAAAAACATGAAAATTGAAAAAATATGCGAGATATTGTTTCAAGCTCGACGCATTGCACGCAACAATGTCAAAACAAACGTTTCATGGTTTACTACTGTCCATTATACGGCGATAATTCAATGATATTTGTATAGCTGCAAACAACGGATGGCCGTCCTCAAATGTTACGGCCATAACCAACTGAAAATTTTGCGCCCTAAAATCATTACTGGCCCGCTTAGAATGTCACGTCCGAGCTCGACCGTGCGCAGTTATGAGCGGGGAGAGAGAGTTATAAGGCCGAAACGGCCGACTCGTCTTTAATTCATACTTGATCGACGGTCTCGTCCTTAGTTCACCGGCGACACGTCCTTGATTTTCAATTGGGTAGGACGAGTGAGGAGATAATTGCGTCTTAGGTTGTTTTCTAGGTCAAACGCGGTGAAAGTAGCGTTGTTCTCAGTTTGCCCCGTCAACTGAGGTGAGAAGTGCATAGTGAGCCGATTCCACGGTCGACAGAACTAAAAAGCAGGTTTTGGGCCTTTCCTAGGTCGAATGCGGTAAAAATCGCGTCCCAAGTTGTTTCCTTGGTCGAATGCGGCGAAAATCGGGTTCTTTTACATTTGCCCAGTCGACAGAGGTGAAAGTTGCATCTTCAGCCGACCCAACGGTCGACAAGGCTATAAACGAGTTTTGGGCCTTTCCTAGACCGAATGCAATGAAAATAGCGTCTTAGGTTGTTTCCTAGGTCGAATACACTAAAATCACGTCCATTGCCGTTCGCCCAGTCAACAGAGGTGAAAAGTGCATCTTCTGCCGATTCCACGGTCGACAGAGCAAAAAAGCGCGTTTAGGCCTTTGTTAGGTCGAATGCGGTTAAAATCGCGTCCTAGGTTGTTTCCGAGGTCAAATGCTGTGAAAATCGCGTGCTTCTCCCTTTACCCAGTCGACAGAGATGTGAAAAGTGCATCTTGAGCCAATTCCACGGTTAACAGAGCTAAAAAGCGTGTTCTGGGCTTTCCTTAGGTCGAATGCGGTGAAAATCGGGCCTTATGTTGTTTCCTAGATCGAATGCGGTGAAAATCGCGTATTTTCCGTTTGCCCAGTAGTCAGTTTTGAAAAGTGCATCTTGAGCCGATACCACGGTCGACAGAGCTGAAATGCGCGTGTTGGGCCTTTCCCAGTTCGAATGCAGTGAAAATTGCGTATTAGGTTGTTTTCCAGGACGAATGCGGTGAAATCACGTACATTTTCGTTTGCCCAATCGAAAAAGGTGAAAAGTGCATTTATAGCCGAATCCACGGTCGACAATGCTGAAAAAAGCGTTTGGGCCTTTCCTTGGTCGAATGCGGTGAAAATCGCGTTCAAGATTGTTTCCTAGGTCGAATACGGTGAAAATCACGTTTTTTTCGTTTGCCCAGTCGACAGAGGTGAAAAGTGCATCTTTAGCCGACTCCACGGTCGACAGAGCTAAAAAGCGCGTTTTGGGCCTTTCCCAGGTCGAATGCCGTGAAAACCGCGTCTTAGGTTGTTTCCTAGGTCGAATACAATGAAAACCACCTCCTTTTCCGTTTCCCCACTCGAAAGATGTGAAAAGTGCATCTTTAGCCGATTCCACGGTCGACAGAGCTAATAAGAGCGTTATGGGCCGTTTCTAGGTTGAATGCCGTGAAAATAGCGCCTTATGTGGTTTCCTAGGTCGAATACAGTAAAATCCCGTCCATTGCAGCTTGCCGGTCGACAGAGGTGAAAAGTGCAGATTCTGCAGATTCCACGGTCGACAGAGCAAAAAAGCGCGTTTTTGTCCATTCTTAGGTCGAATGCGGTGAAAATCATATCCTACCGAATTGAAAATCGAGGACGTATCGCCGATGTATTATGGCCGGGTAAGGAAGAACCTAAGGGACGCAACATCGGTAAATCGCCCCCGATGCGTAGGCGAAATGTATACATTTCGCCTACGCGAAACTTAAGGACAAACTTTTTGGCTCAGATACGTACGCGGCTGTCCGCGATGATCATACATGCTAAGTCCATTCTACGTCCCTGTTCGACCCATTTTACAGGCGATACTCACATGACTCGCGGATGGTCGTCCTTGAATTTGGCTTTAAAAAAAATTTCGCCCTCGCGCAGCCGAGATTTATCGCCTCTAAACGACGACCCTCAAATTTAATATAATACATATACAATATATTTCTAATATACATATATGCATTTATATTTGAGGGTCGCTTAGAGGCGATAAATCTTGGCTATGCGCGGCCGAAGGTATTTTTGTCGCCTAAAGTTATCGTTTTGAAGAGCAGCAATCAAATATGTATTAAATATTTGAGTGTTGTTCTTCTAAACGAAAACTTCGGTGAGCGTGGTAGAGAGTTTCTAATGACAAAGCTTGGTAAACACTCAAATGCTTACCCCTCTTAATTATATGAAGAAACAAAATACCGGCTCATCTTGGCCGAAATTTAAGCACACCTGTCCATTGACAGCATAGACTGCGCTGATCTTATGTATACGATCACATAATGGACTCGCAGTTATTAAGACAAGTTATGACATTTAAGTTATTTATTCTTTAATTTTTCACGAAAATGCTAAGCACGATCGACATTCGGCACCCAAAAAGGTATAAATAAAATATTTCATCAAAATTAATCCTATATTTAACCAAATCTAGAATATTAGGATAAGCCTCCCTAGCCATATTAATGCGTTGTAAAGAGTGGAAGATGGAACACACAAATTTGAACGGAATTAAGCAAACGGGAAATCTATGAGCGAGGCGTGTATACACACCTTGTTTCCAGACTCAACAAGATACGCAGAAGTTTATGAAACATGATAGAAGTTATAGAAGAACGAAATAAACAACGAAAAATTCAGTATTAAGCTGCAAAAAATTGATCGGTAGTTAAACAAAAGAATAAGAAATCAAAAGGAATGCCTACCTTACCTTCAGCTGGGCCTCAGAAATTACCCTGGGATCGCTAGTTACAATGGATATAAAAGTTGTATGCCCTGAGAGGTCTAAACCTTCTGTGACACTTCATCTTAGAATATACCCTGTGTCTTTACGTCTAGCCCGAGTGAAACTTGCTCGCCAAGAGATGGCTCACAATTTTCAAATACCCAAGTGATAGCTGGAAGATAAGTGACGGGTCTCTTGCCTCTCCTCCATCCTAGTCAACTGATTCTGTTGAAAAAAAATAGTTGGATATCAATTATAGGATTTCTATCCAACAATGAATATTCTGAGTAAGAAATACCTTTAATAGTTTCCTGATCAAATTTTTAGTATGAATAAATGCTCCTCACTACTCACCGCATAGGTTTGTAAAGTTTATCCTTCGTTTTAGGTTCCATATTACTGATATCAGTAGCTTTACTCATTCAATTAATAAGGGTATACTGGCTGGAAAAACCATTTGTGAGAGAAAAATATCGAATTACTTGTGTTTCAATAGTTCTACACATGTTAGAATACAAAGATAATCCCTAATTTAGGTTAGATTAAACAGAACAAAATTATTGGTATCAAAAATATTGGTATCAAATATCACAATGCGAGAAGACTAGGTAAGGTAATTTTGTATATGATTGAAATTGCAGATGACTAGTTATTAACGCTCACCAGATATTCGCATGTTAACGGCACCAGAGGTAGAGGCAAAATGAATGAACTACTGGAGGTTTCACACGTCTATAAGCCACAGTCCTATTGAACAAATTATTTTACAAAAAAAAATATTATTTTATATTTCGTTGGGGTTAGGTTTAAGTTTATGATTTCT
Organism: Morinoia aosen; assembly: GCA_030386875.1. Lineage (NCBI taxonomy): Eukaryota > Metazoa > Arthropoda > Malacostraca > Amphipoda > Talitridae > Morinoia > Morinoia aosen. The sequence continues at coordinate 2,415,513 of CM059574.1, forward strand.
ATTATTTGAATATGTTCCATTTTACAACATTATACATTTTTTTGGGCAATGAGCACAGATCTTCATTTGAGGGCTTACAGGAATGATCAACACGGAAATAATTAAAAATGGAACCTCAATATTTGTGCGAGGTTAATCTTAGCTTCAGTGTCATCCTAGTCATGCCAATGCAACATTTATTAAAAGACTTGCGTTCTATCCTGTTACATTCGAACTGAAATATCACATTGCCGCTGCCAAGGTCACCGACTCCGGATCTGAAAATATCGTTTCTAACTAGGAGATCACTGATTTTGTGATTTTGTCCACACGAATAGTGATGTACCGATGTATCGGTATCGATATGGGTATCGGCAGTATCGGTCATTTTTCCTGGTATCGGTATCGGCAAAATTTGGCCGATACTGTACCGACACTTTTCAATAATACGTATTTTATCATGAAAATGAAGGTCATATATCGTGAGCGTGAAAGTATTTAACCTAATAATACCCGTTGTGTGTTTATATATCCGTTTCTTAAGAAAAATAGGATGTCTGGGTGTGAAGTATCATGGATACCGAACATCTCAGTGTAACATTGAAAGGTGGCCCTAACATGCATTGATATGTTTGATATTTCATCAGGATAGCTTTGGTTAGGATAGGTTATATATAGGACAGGACATGTTGATAAATGTTGACGGATTTTTTTCACGGCTCTAGCTTGAGCGATGACATTTTCCAGAGAATTTTCACGGGTCAGGCTACTCCCTAAAAATACCCTTGGTTTATTTGTTTGGAGTCCGCTTCTTCCATTTCTCGGTCACGCTCATAAATGTAGCCATTATGACCGTCTCTCTGATACGAGTTTCACCAGTGCGCAAGTACAATTATATATTTTTTATCACGGGTACTGTTACAATAAATGGAGGGCAAATATACAGAATGGCCTAACCCACAAATCAGGGGCCAAAACTGGCAGAGTGGCATAAGTGATAATTTCAACTCATAGCGGCGTAGATGTCTCTCAGACAGAGTGGCCTAACCAACGCAATGGTATGTATTGCCTTGCTGCACTGCACCATGCGTTCTGGGGCAGAGTGGCCTAAACAGCAGATTAATGCTTTCGGTATTTTATTTCTTGAGTATTGTATGATGGTCCTTGATTCAACGCAAATTCACCAAATAGAAAATGGCCAAATACTTTTATTTTATGAAACTTTTCGAAAAAAATCAGGTTTTTGAGATATTGTTTTAACCGATGAAATTCAATTACACAATAACTCGCGATATTTATTTTGAATTTACTCTGCAAAAATTGTACAAAATGTGTTCCATCAATGCACTTTTCAAATCTTAGTTAAAACGACTTCTGGATATTAGGAAGCACGTCTGGCATTTCACAACTCTCTCTAGCTGCCACTACAATTCTGGTAATGAGATCTTCCTCAGATTCAATGGCTGTAGCATTAACATGGCCCTTCATGTGTCCTCACTAAACCTATTTAACGAAATATCAGTAAAAATAAATTTTATTATTCTCAACTCTCATTGAATAGAAGTGTTTGGAACGTACATTCAAAATAAAAAGTTTGAGTTTGAGAATTCCTCAGAAAAACGATTTATTTCGGAAAAATTTTAATAGAAGAAAAGTGTTTTATGGTCATTTTTTACTTGGTGTCCAATTTTGTACCTCTTGTTCTGGAACACCCTCTATTGCACTGACTGACCAACTGTATAGCGTATAGTACATGCAGGTGTTTATCATTTGAAAACAAATGTTGATTTAAGTTTGAAACAATTTGAAACTACGGTGAGGAGTATGCACAAGCAAAAAGAATACAAATAATTGCAATGGTTTGTTATTTACATTATTTTAATGCCCATAATAGTGAACACAATCGTACCTTTTCTTTCTAACGACAGGTTACGTCAGAATTAAAATGATAAATCTATAATTGCCTAGTTTTAGCTAGAGAAACCCCAATAGTGTAATCCACAATTATCTAAACACAAAACAAGCAAAGTCCTTACAAAATGTTTTCAGTGGTGGAAGACACGTTTAGTGGTCTCACAGTCTGAATATTTTGTTACTATTCTATCTGTAACACAAATTAAATCATTTCTCAGCGAAGAATGGCAAAATATACCCAAAAATAAATAATTAATTAGTATTTAACCATAATTCCGTCAAAAACAAAATGCAACCCTCAAATGTCATCATCCCGTTGTTCACATTAACTGCGGCTAATTGGAGAAAAAATCTGCGCAGAGAATCGAAAAAAAACAAAAGATAGAAGAGTGTATTTGTGACGAAAACATAAAAATAGCACTCATAATCACTACGAACACAGGTAACAGATTTTTGGATTAGGCTAGGTTGAATATGTTCAACATGGGCCTATATGTCCCGATGCAGGGGTTCAAACACTAATTTAGCAACTGCTTGGCGCAACAGATGGACGTGATATTCAACAAATTTTCACCTAATAGAAAACCTTTTCCTGTGTGCATGATGATATTGGAGATGTACATGAAGGAGAAATTTAATTATATTCTAACATTGACGGAGCAACATTGTGTTTCAGCCCTCCTCAGTTTCTTCATCCAGAATAGACTCAATTTCTTTCTTCTGATTTCGTGGGGCAGATTGGTGAAAAAACTTACAAGATGGGATGGTATGTACGCAGTTAAGTTTTGTGGGTCTTCGAATTCTTCGAATGAAAGCTTGATTGGTTCTTTATACAGGAGCTTCAGGATCTAGAGGACGGTTTTCAGTTCAGATCGCTTGTTACATTACTGAAATCAATGATACGAAGTTCCTTGTGGTGATCGCTTGAATACCTGCACTGCATCAAGCACTCGTTTTTCTGGGATACTTTCAGCCATTTCAATTTCAACCCGCTGAATTTTTCTTCTTCTGTGTCGACCATCCGAAACGTAGAGCATGACTAAAGCTTGGGACATCGATGAACTTGTCCTTCATGTGAGTGACTAAATTTGTACATTTGCATGAAAGTAGTCTAGTCGCTGAGAGCATAAATTTCAGCATTCCTTTTCTTGATAGATTCTATTTTTCTTAAATCTGTATCATTAGGCAGGAATGAATGGCCGCTCCCAAGAAAAGTTAAAGTCGAGACATTATATGCGTACTTACAAAGATAATCATGAAGAAAGCGACAATTTTTTTATTTCGGGTTGGTCCTCCTCAACGCTCTGAAAATGTAAGAATTTTTTCGTAGTTATGAAGATGATTTTTCTGTAGGAAAGTTAAAACCGATGAAACGATCTCACAACTTACTCGATTCTCTTCAATCTCTAGCTAGATCAAAATGTGGCCCTTATCGTGCTTGCATGTACTCCTAGGTTGTATAACCACATTTGCCTCTAATATAGAGCAACAGAAGTGATGAGGTAAGGAATCGGCTAAGTTTTCTCCAGGTCAAACGTGAAGCACAGTAGGCGGGAACTAGGCTGACGATATTCCTCTTCTGTCACGTGCATTCCTCTTCTGTTCTGTCACTCGCAAGTTCAGCACGTGAATGTGCTCCTTATGGTCTTTTTCTATACCTAGTTCTTCTTTCTTCAACAGCTGAATTTGTTTTATCTATTACCTTGTATTCACCTTATCTCGTCCGCGTGTCTTTCTTTGGCACGTATATTCCTTAATTGTATTTTTTGAACTTCGTCATGAAAGCGAATGAGCTGATGGGATGATAAGGGTTTCTCTCCATCTAAAACGAATGCATTTTTCGCTAGGTTAGAATAAATCTGGAATATAATGTAGGACTATCAATTTAGTGGGATTTGAGCTTTGGAAATAAATTGTCAAAGAATTGTTGACACTTTTTCTTCAACCTCAGGTAAAATTTGGTTAGCAGGAACATACTTCCTCTTTTATGTACCGAAACAACTCCTGCTTTCACTTTCTTGATCATTACATAGGTTACACGCTTTAGTGAGATTCCCAGTGTAGAATAAAATATTGCCTTACACACTCTGTGGTCATTTACAGTGTAATGAAATATATTACTTTTCTGAAGATTCAGTGGTGTTTGGTAGTGACTCTTCACTGGCACTAACATAAAAGTTTTCATAATGCAATGTACGCAGATAGGAAAATAATAGTATCCAGGAGAACAAGTTACTCGAACGTAAAATAATCTGTTGTTTTGTCAATAATAAGGGAGAACTTCATCGCGTTCAGTTTAAATACAAGGCTATTTAAAACTGCAGAACATATTATATATAAAAAATTGCTAGTTTCTTTCATCCGTGCTCCCTTGATGTATTTGGCAAATTTTGAGTCAGAATACGCCTTAGAAATGAGTCCAGGCAAAAGATCTAAAATAGCAATGGGTAGGTAATGTTCGGCAATAAAGCCACACAATTTTAGTTCTGTAGATGCTACTTTGTTCCAGGTGATCTGACCGTTCACTTCTCATAAAATCAGTGATTTTAATAAATTTTCGATCAACCTTCGCATTGATTTTTTGCTGATCAGTTTCCTTGTGTCTACTTGAACTGCTGGCTCTCTCGCAATTGCTCGATTTGTAATACTCATTGCTTGAGTTAAATTTTCTGACTTGTAGCCACGATGAATATTTCTCATCCGTCAGTAATTTTAATGAATCTTTTCGTTTATTTTTAACTTTCTGTATCTTTCTCCGAACATCACTGCCCTCACTATCGGAGGAATATTCATTATTCACTTTCTTAAATCGCATTATTTCTCAACGCTTATTAATTAAAGAACAACAGAAAGCTAGCAAATATACATTTTTTTTTAAATCTATGCGTGACCAAATGCCATGAGCAACTCACTCCACTCAGTAACTGCGTTAGACTGGCTCTTACTGACACTTGACATTAAATCAGGCGGAGAATAAGCCACAGCAAACGCGACGAGTGCAAAGCAAATCAAACCCACTCATCACTGAAATGCTTGTTAGTCTGAGTCAGCGAAACTATATCGTCGATAAACAATTTTAGCAGCTTAAATAACTAGCATTGCATAAAAATGATCAACTCTCTATTTGGATATCAAACGTACACATAAAACTTTAGACTGTAGAATGCCGCGTGACACGGGTGACGATGTGAGGAGTTCTAATCTTCAAACTGGTATCAAACGCGTTGCGTAACTTTATTTAATTACAAATTCCATTGAATTCATCTCTCATTTACGATACAAATTTTGTTACTGGCAAAAATAAGGCTAATATTTCTTGTTAAGGCACAATTTCTTAAGTAAATTATAAAAATCTTTAAAACGTACCAAAATTCACAGCTTTAGGCACCGTCGCACCAATCGGCTTCACCGGTATAGAGTTCTAGTTATAAAAGCACTGCACATTTATAAACTTGAACCTCTCCTCAACGAAAATACAAATTATCATTTGGTCTAAAATTTTTCTGTAGGACTGTAGCTTAGACTTTTGGAACCTCTAGTAGATCATCCAATTTGCCTCCATCTCTGGTGCCATTACCATTTGAATATCTGATGATCAATAACTAGGCATCCGCAATTTTAATCTTGCACAAAATAAGTCATACCTAGGCATATTGCAATGGGATTATCAATATTTATATTCAGTCTGATGCAGCTTAAGTTTTGGATTGACATATTTTTACCAAAGTAATTGTTTGTTTTGTCTTTGGCATCCCGAGGATGATATTAGTAACATCGAAACGATGCCTTTAATAGACTGATATTTATAGAATTATTGAGAAATTGAGTGGTAATTTCAGTGAAATAATTTGTGAAAAAATTTGTATTCTAACACGTGAAGAACTGAAACAATTTCGCCAAGTTGAAAATTCGGAAAATAAATTGTGTCAGAATAATTAAAACACATCTCTTTTATACTATCAATCTGTCGGTATAAGCACATAAAAATATAATTTCGGTGCTAAGTGCGCAATGAGCATGGTGAATGATGGTAAGTTGAGACAACACCCGTATCCGGCACTCCCGTCATCCCCCATTTAATAACAGGCTCCACCTAGTTTCGCTCCAAATGACTACTATCATCATTTACACCTGCAGCGCAACGTACTCTACCGTACTCTACAATAATTGGTATCTGTCTGACCACATGATGCCATTCAGGAGTCAGGTGCTCTTGATTGTATGATTTCGAGCTTATTCATATTCTTTCGACAATCTGCTCATGCGAATGAAAATATTTTACATCGATTATAAGGCCACATATTAGAAATCAAATAAGAGCATAGTGGCTGTGATGCAACTTACCTTCAGAGCTTTCTGAATGACAGCTTTCATCAGTGTCGTTGCTTTGCTCTTCCCGAAACACCGTTCTCAGCTCGGACCCGTTTAAGGCATCGTCCAAACTTGATATTGCTGCTGCTCTTGTTGTTGTAGTATCATTGGAGGCAGAGCAGACACTGCCGAGGTATTCTTTTGTTTTCAAGGTAGGGATTCCCTGATAAATCGCTTCGTGATTTTAAGCTTCCCTCGTCAGTAGGTTATGCGTTATTACAGAGGCCAATTTAAGATTCCTACGTTTTTCTGCTGCCTCGATGATAGCCCACACGGTTTGCTATTTATTCATAATGCTAATATTACGGTCAATATTGAGTGTAATGTTATCATACTTAGGTCGATCAATAAACATTTACATTAATTTTACAGTAAGTTCCAACTATTGTTGTTTGATAATCAAGCGGAAATTATGCCTAACAAATAAAACGTCTCGGATTACTCAGGATATGAAAGTAAGACAGCGCCTACCATATTTTGCATTGACTCATGATGGAAAATTATCCCTATCAGTGTATGCAAGGTTTAGAATCTATGTAAGAAATCGCGTGAAATAATATCCAGAAAAATAATTTCATTTTCACATTTACCTGATTCAAAAACGATATTGAACACTAATTGTGCCCGTTCAATTCTGTTTATAAATCACAAATAACTAGACCAGGAAAATCGTATCCATCCTTAAAGAAAATGTAACAATTCATTAAGAAACAAAAATTCTAAATCAATCAACCAAATTCATTATTACCATAGCGAAAACGCTGCTGATCTAAATCATTACTGACTCAGCTCCCCACTAGAATTACTAGAATCGATTTCTTGAAACTAATTCTATCTTTTTAACGCAACTCTGGGCTCCGATCTAATGAATGTATTAACAACCCGAAATTGAATAAAATGAATGAAAACAGTAAACTTGAACTCAGTGAACTTGAACTCGGTGAACTTGAACTCAGTGAACTTGAAATCTGTGAACTTGCCAAATATTTATTGTATATCTCATATCCTCTCAAACCCTAGCACAAAAATAATTTCTTTATGACAAGTCATTTGATTTCAGATCTTTAAAAGTCGACAACGCAGGCCATTCTAAATCATCATCGATAATATATTTTCCTATGGTTTTCCATGTAGTTTCTTTCCGTTTCTCCATTTTCGGAAACAAACCTATTACCCTCGAAGTTGCAATGCTAAGGCATTAGAGGGGTTATTCAAAACTGATTTAACTCATACATGACATGACGAATCGAAACCATGTGTTGTAACTGGTAAGGCTCTATTAGAACTACTGTTAACCATGTAGATTTTCAAAGCAAAGTTGTGGATCTCCTCCAGGTTTTGATATTTATCAGTGATGCAGTTCAATGTACTCCATTTTTCAAATTTATGCTTTTTACTGATGACAGTACACTTGCTACGACTCTACCTAATGAAAACTACATCTCACGGACAAATAGAGTACTGAACTGGAAAAAATTTGTATGCGTCTCAACGCAAATAAATATCCATTAATTTTGAACGGTAACGAAAAATACATTCTGTTTTATAAGCGAAAAATATCTTGCATCAAGATCAGTGATGGCGAGCCTGATGGAAGCGATTAATTAAAAAAAATATCGAAGTATTATTAACAACTAAAAGCTACCTTTAAAGTCCATGTTCCATGTTAGAACTAAATAAGCTGAATCTGTAACAATTCTCGATGGAGCTATAAATGGTTCATTTGAGAATGGTTTGAAAATATTGTGCCTAACTTCAATACATTCACTTCTGCGTTGCGTTTAAGAAGCAAGAACTGGAGCTGATGAGAAACGAACAATCTCTTCAGTACAATAGAAGCCAACAAAACAGTGAGGAACCGATTCATTCGAACTCCTGAAAATATTTGGCCATTCACAAATCTAAACTTTTCTAACGTTTCTTGGCCAAACTGATAGTCAAAGACAAATGAAAGCGATAATGATCTGATAACATTCAACGGTCGTTTAAAGCTGCCATTAAAACCTGAGAAACAGAAATAAGAACTTCTTGACTTACAAAATGAAATGACAATCAGTTTCTACATCTTGAAAGCAAAACTTAAAATTGTATCCCTTCTCACATCCTGAAATATTTCGAAACTTACCTTGAACCTTACTTTTTATCAATGGGCTGCTAAACAAATGTTCAATGAAATTCTTCTTGCATGCAATTGAAATCTAATAATCAATTAATCAAATCTATGCTAAAAATAAAATATCAAATCTAATTCCATGCAATGGATCACATCTTAAACCCAAGCTAAAATGATGTTCTTGACTCATTCAATCTACTGAAAATTACGTTAGATGTTCTGAAACTGCTTCAGATCCACGAGTTGCTAAATTTGAAACTTATTCGTAGAAGTTTATATTACTACATTAGTTGTGGAAATAAACAGCTTGAAATTATTGTTTAAGGAAACGACATTACTAAAAAATACTCTCTTCAATGGAGGTTGAAGCTTTACCCCATACAAGTTTTCATTTTGTAAAATAAACGGCTGTTGTTTCAAACATTGTTCCATTTTTGGATTAAAAATTCTGAGAAATAACGGAACGTGATTTTCAAATTCCTTCTTCGCGAGTTATTGACCGAGCCAAAACGATTTGCGCCACTGAAATCAGCGCGATACGTTGAATTAGTTAATTTACTTAGATTCTTGGAATTAAAAATGGGGAGGAACCGGAAAATGCCCCAGAAAATTTATGATTTATTCCTCTAGAAGCTAATTTTTCCAATGTAAGTCAGATAACACCTCGAATATAAAATATATCGATGAATACTATGAAATAACAATAGATACCGTTTATTTTGAAATATATACGATTGCTCTATTTCCAAAACCTGTACAAAGAGCAGCCCTCCTCATAACTGATTAAAAAATATTGAACTAACCTTAAGCTCACCAAGTGACGAAACAGATCTAAGCAATAACGGTTAGCACAAATTCGTTTTAGAAGTTTAAGCTAGTAAAAATTATAATCATGCCAATATAATGAAACCCACCGAAAAAGAATCAATAAAATTAATTTTTAAAATCCATGTTTACAGCTTATTCATTATTATTACATGAGCAGTAGTCTTTTAACTGTTTAGTAGCGTAAGCTTTGAATATTCGGAACTTATTTTTCAAAAGAACTCGAAATACTAAACGAAACATTTTGAAAATATTTTACCTGAGGGTGTGTGTGTGTTAGGCTGCAAGGGAGATTACATTTTACTTTCTCATTTATTTCTAATATAAACGTACAAAGCTTGGGTAATTTTCGGCTTGATCCTCAATTGGTCTGCCTGCGGTTCAGAGTCGATGACATGATCGATGTCCTATTATTTATCGATCTCGTGTTTACCTAACCGCCTACCACATCTCTTAAGAATTTATTTTCCAGGTATTGGTTTTTTATATATCTTCTCAGCATTTTCAATACTTTTCGTTGATGATGAAGTCTTAGTTTTAAATTGAATATATGTACTAATTGATCATTAGTTTTCGTTCAAAGTGCTCTGGAAAATGACGAGTGTTAAAAATGCACCCATCAACTAAATTCGTTTCGTTAAGGTTTAAAAGTTTGCGGCGTTGCTAAAATATGGTATTTTTCATGTTAAAATATTTAAAATGAATTGAAACTAATTACTTTTCGTGGCAATTTGGAAATACTGAGTAGTGAGATTGATCGTAAAATGAAGTAGATCTTCAGATTTAACCCTTGCGTGATTTCCAAACTATTTCAGCTGATGTGTGACAAATTCACCAGTGCATTCAGAGTGTATCATATTAAAGTCGGTTTAGATCAAAGCAACTTTCAATTAACATGAATGGAATTTAGTTGATCATTAGTGTAGTGTAATTTGATGGGAATAATTCTTGGCATGTCATTAATGATAATAAACAAGTTTTGCAGTACATATTTCAGATCATATTTGTGTACATTTAATTGTTTACAACATATTTTTACAATAGATATTCGTATATGCGAAGAAATGATATATTTAAAAAAATGTTAGTTATTGAAAGAAAATCTAATCTAGAAAATGTAGTACTACTTTCTTGGAAAAATTTTTCCTAAAATATTTATACTGCCTAAATATAATTCGTTTCAAAAGCTGTCCTATTTTATACAGGTTTCTCTGACTGGTTGGTCTAGACACTGCGACTTACTTCAGGATTAACGTTCGCTCAGTTTACAATGTAAGAGCATAATTTGCTTAGAAAATTGTTCGATAAATGAAAATATAAAAATAAAGTATGAAACAAACTAAAATGAACATTCTTAGTATTTTAAACAAAGGTTAACCAATATTCATTTATGATAGATCCAATTACATTAAGAATGAGACAAATTTTTAATGTTTGACAAATATTTCATTCATGACAATTCAAATTTTACATCAGAAGACAGTCAAATTTGTTTCTGTCACACTTCATTACTTGTGTGACAAATTAGATATTCTTGGTAACAAATATCATCGCCTTGACGATAAATTAGATGTAATTGATCAAGAATTATGTATCCTTGATGACATGATATTTCACCGGGGACAATTTAAATATCCGTTGCGGTGAATTAGATAGCCTTCGTAATAAATTAGATAACCTTTCTAACAAAATAGAAATCCTGCGTTCCAAATTAGATATCCTTTGTGAACAATTTGATAACCATCACACATACGTGCACTGAATTGTTACATGGCTTCATGTGAAAGACCACAAAGGGAAAATTCGGGATATAAGTGATGCCCTTATTTCAAATACTGCATGTTCAACGAACTTTCAGCGGTTAGGGGCAAAAAGTTCCTAAGATTCTCTAAGTTAGCAACATACCCTGTATACGTATTCTTGTACATAATTTATTATTTGCGACTTGTTCAATATTAGCTAGGAAAATACAAACAGATGCTTAACGATCGGTTCGGAGCTGTATTCTGAGGCTAATATGCATGCTTCAACACTTCTCAAATTTTCCTTTGAATTAATAAGATATAACTAATGCAGTACTCAAATCCCACATTTTAAAAAGAACGGGTAACTTCTACTTTATCGAACATTGTAGAATGCCGTCCTATCTGTGATGTGTCGCGTGCGCTATCAAATATACAAAAACATAAATAAACACATAAGTAAACGCACCAATGCTTCTATTGTACAGCACAGTTAAGTGTTCATTCACATTGATGAGAACATTTTTGATGAAGACAATATTAAAACATGCAACATTTAGTTTCAAGCAGCGTAATGCAGTGTACACAACTACGTAAAAACACGTGTTTGGTGGTTTGTGCCACGAAAAGTAATTAGTTTCAATTCATTTCAAATATTTTAACATGGAAAATACCATATTTTAGCAACGCCGCAAACTCTTAAACCTTAATGAAACGAATTTAGTTGATGGGTGCATTTTTAACACTCGTCATTTTCCAGAGCACTTTGAACGAAAACTAATGATCAATTAGTAAATATATTCAATTTAAAACTAAGACTTCATCATCAACGAAAAGGATTGAAAATGCTGAGAAGACATATAAAAAACCAATACCTGGAAAATAAATTCTTAAGAGATGTGGTAAGCGGTTAGGTAAACACGAGATCGATAAATAATAGGACATCGATCATGTCATCGACTCTGAATCGCAAGCAGACCAATTGGGGATCAAGCTGAAAATTACCCTAGCCTTGTACGTTTATATTAGAAATAAATAAGAAAGTAAAATGTAATCTCCCTTGCAGCCTAACACACACACACCCTCAGGTAAAATATTTCAAAATGTTTCGTTTAGTATTTGGAGTTCTTTTGAAAAATTAGTTCCGAATATTCAAAGCTTACGCTACTAAACAGTTAAAAGACTACTGCTCATGTAATAATAATGAATAAGATGTAAATATAAATTTCAAAAATTCATTTTATTGATTTTTTTTCGGTGGGTTTCATTATATTGGCATAATTATAATTTTTACTAGCTTAAACTTATAAAACGAATTTGTGCTAACCGTTATTGCTTAGATCTGTTTCGTCACTTGGTGAGCTTAAGGTTAGTTCAATATTTTTTATTCAGTTATGTGGAGGGCTGCTCTTCGTACAGGTTTTGGAAATAGAACAATCGTATGTATTTCAAAATATACGGTATATATTGGTATATCATAGTATTTCTCGATTTCTTTTTTATTCAAGGTGTTATCTGACTTACTTTGGAAAAGTTATCTTCTGGAGGAATGAATCATGAATTTACTGGGACATTTCCCGGTACCTTTCCATTTTTGATTTCAATAACCTCAGGAAATTAAGTAATTTAAGCTATCGCGCTAATTTCAGTGGCGCAAATCGTTTTGGCTCGGTCAATAACTCGCGAAGAAGGAATTTGAAAATCACGTTCCGTTATTTCTCAAAATTTTTATTCCAAAAGTGGAAAAATGTTTGAAACCACAGCCGTTTATTTTACAAAATGAAAACTTGTGTGGTGTAAAGCTTCAACCTCCATAAAAGAGAGAGTTTTTTAGAAATGTCGTTTCTTTAAACAATTCAAGCTATTTATTTCCACAACTAATGTAGTAATATCAAATTCTACGAATAAGTTTTAAATTTAGCAACTCGTGGCTCTGATGCAGTTTCAGAACTTCTAAGGTAATTTTCAGTAGATTGTATGAGTCACAAACATCATATTAGCTTGGGCTTAAGATGTGATCCATTGCATGGAATTAGATTTGATATTTTATTTTTGGCATAGATTTGATTAATTGATTATTAGATTTCAATTGCATGCAAGAAGAATTTCATTGAACATTTGTTTCAGCAGCCCATTGATAAAAAGTAAGGTTCAAGATAAGTTTCGAAATATTTCAGGATGTGAGAAGGGGTACAATTTTAAGTTTTGCTTCCAAAATGCAGAAACTGATTGCCATTTCATTTTGTAAGTCAAGAGGTACTTATTTCTGTTTCTCAGGTTTTATTGGCAGCTTTAAACGACCGTTGAATGTTATCAGATCATTATCGCTTTCATTTGTCTTTGACTATCAGTTTGGCCAAGAAACGTTAGAAAAGTTTAGATTTGTGAATGGCCAAATATTTTCAGGAGTTCGAATGTATCGGTTCCTCACTGTTCTTTTGGATTCTATTGTACTGAAGAGTTGGTTCGTTTCTAATCAGCTCCAGTTTTTGCTTCTTATACGCACCGCAGAAATAAATGTATTGAATTTAGGGACAATATTTTCAAAACATTCTCAAATGAACCATTTGTAGCTCCATCGAGAAATGTTACAAATTCAGCTTATTTAGTTCTAATATGAAACATGGACTTTAAAAGATAGCTTATAGTTGGTAATAATACTTCGATACTTTTTTCAATTAATCGCTTCCGTCAGGCTGGCGTTCATTGGTCTTTATGCAGATATACTTCGCTTATAAAAGAGAATGTATTTTTCGTTACCGTTCAAAATTAATGGATATTTATTTGCGTTGAGACGCACACGAATTTTTTCCAGTTCAGTATTTATTCTATTTGTTCGTGAGATGTAGTTTTCATTAGGTAGATTCATAGCAAGTGTAATATCATCAGTAAAAAGCATGAATTTGAAAAATGGAGTACACTGAACTCCATCACTGATAAAAATCAAAACCTGGAGGAGATCCAAAACTTTTCTTTGAAAAACTACATGGTTAAAAGTAGTTCTAATAGAGCTTTACCAGTTAAAACACATGGTTTCGATTCGTCATGTCATGTATAAGTTAAATCAGTTTTGAATAATCCCTCTAATGCCCTAGCATTGCAACTTCGAGAGTAGTAGGTTTGTTTCCGAAAATGGAGAAACGGAAAGAAACTATATGGAAACAATATGAATATAAATTATCGATGATGATTTAGAATGGCCTGCGTTGTCGTATTTTAAAGATCTGAAATCAAATGACTTGTCATAAAGAAATTATTTTTAGGCTAGGGTTTGAGAAGATAGGAGATATAGAATAAATATTTGACAAGTTCACTGACTTCAAGTTCACTGAGTTCAAGGTCACTGAGTTCAAGTTCACTGAGTTCATGTTCACTGTTTTCAATCTTTTTATTCATTTTTGGGTTGTTAATACACTCGTTACATCGGAGCTCAGAGTTGCGTTAAAAAAAACAGAATTAGTTTCATGAAATCGATTCTAGTAATTCTAGTGGAGAGCTGAGTCAGTAATGATTTAGATTAGTAGCGTTTTCACTATGCTAATAATGAATTTGGTTGAATGATTTAGAATTTTTGTTTCTTAATGAATTGTTACATTTTCTTTAAGGATGGATACGATTTTCCTGTTCTAGTTATTTGTGGTTTATAAACAGAATTGAACGGGCACAAATAGTGTTCAATATCGTTTTTGAATGAGTCAAATGTGAAAATGAAATTATTTTTCTTGAAATTATTTTACGTTATTTCTTACATAGATTCTAAACCTTGCATACACTGATTGGGATGATTTCCCATCATGAGTCAATGCAAAGTATGGTAGGTGCTGTCTTACTTTCATATCCTGAGTAATCCGAAACGTTTTTTTTTTTTGGGCATACTTTCCGCTTGATTATCAAACAACAATAGGTAGAATTTACTGTAAAATAATGTAAATGTTTATTGATTGACCTAAGTATGATAACATTACACTCAATATTGACCGTAATATTAGCATTATGAATAAATAGCAAACCGTGTGAACTATCATCGAGGCAGCAGAGAAGCGTAGGAATCTTAAATTGGCCTCTGTAATAACTCGTAACTTACTGACGAGGGAAGCTTAAAATCACGAGGTGAATTATCAGGGGATCCCTACCTTGAAAACAAAAGAATACCTCGGCAGTGTCTGCTCTGCCTCCAATGATACTACAACAACAAGAGCAGCAGCAGCATCAAGTTTGGACGATGCCTTAATTAAACGGGTCCGAGCTGAGAACGGTGTTTCGCGAAGAGCAAAGCAACGACACAGATGAAAGCTGTTATTCAGAAAGCTCTGAAGGTAAGTTGCATCACAACCACTGTGCTCTTATTTGATTTCTAATATGTGGCCTTATAATCGATGTAAATTGTTTTCATTCGCATAAGCGATTGTCAAAGGAATGTAAATAAGCTCGAAATCATACAATCAAGAGCACCTGACTCCTGAATGGCATCATGTGGTCAGACAGATACCAAATTTTGTAGAGTACGGTAGAGTACGTTGCGCTGCAAGTGTAAATGATGATAGTAGTCATTTGGAGCGATACTAGGTGTAGCCTGTTATTAAATGGGGAATGACGGGAGTGCCAGATACGGGTGTTGTCTCAACTTACCATCATTCACCATGCTCATCGCGCACGTAGCACTGAAATTAGATTTTTTATGTGCTTATAACGACAAATTGATAGTATAATAGAGATGTGTTTTAATTATTCTAACACAATTTATTTTCCAACTTTTCAACCTGGCGAAATAGTTTCAGTTCTTCACGTGTTAGAATACAAAGATTTTCACAAATTATTTTACTGAAATTAACACTCAATTTCTCAAAAATTCTATAAATATCAGTCTATTAGTGGCATCGTTTCGATGTTACTAACACCATCCTCGGGATGCCGAAGACAAAACAAACAATTACGTTGGTAAAACTATGTCAATCCAAAATCAAGCTACATCAGACTGAATATAAATATTAGTAATCCCATTGCGACATGACCAGGTAGGACTTATTTTGTGCAAGATTAAAATTACAGATGCCTAGTTATTAATCACCAGATATTCATAAGGTAATGGCACCAGAGATGGAGGCAAATTAGATGATCTACTAGAGGTTCCAAACGTCAAAGCCACAGTCCTACAGAAAAATTTTAGGCCAAAAGATAATATGTATTTTCGTTAAGGGTAGGTTCAAGTTTATAAATGTGCAGTGCTTTTATAACTTGAACTCTATACCGGTGAAGCCGATTTTATACGGAAGGTACGTGGAAGGTATTATCGTTGAAATTGAGATGGTAGAGCAGTTGGAGATTTTGAGGAATTTGATGACTGATAATCCTGTGTTACGTTAACGTATGAGCTGGGTGTAAATGGGAAGCTGCCATTTCTTGACGTTTCAGTTGAAGCTTCTCACGGTGCTTTTCGCATAACCGTGTATCTAAAGCCCTAGCATGCTGGTGGAACCAGAAACTGTGATTGTGATGCAGCGCATGTGTATTAAGAAGGCGTTATCCATACCTTGTTAAAGAGCACTCATGAAGTGTGCAGCAGCTGGGCTAGTTTTCATTCAAAAATGCTACGATGTTAGCGGTTGCTAGGTAATAACAATTTATCCAATACGCTTATTGGTGGAATTTGTAACTTTGTAAATCGAATTTTGAATGAGGACCATAATCCAAGATATTATGCGAAAGATAAATATATTTAATGAAAATCAAAAGCATTGCAATTACAAAATTATTGAACGTGTCTTCAAAAATGTTGAAACTTTCGTGAAACCAATAGATCCAGATATGTCAATAAAACTTCGCGTCGTAGTGATGTACCGATATCAATTTTCTAGCCGATACCGGTTCCCATTTTTTGGCTGATACCGATACCGATACTCCGATACTTGGAAATGCCGATACTTAGACCGATACTACTACCGATACCGATACTTTTACTATTATATTAAAATAAAATCATTATAAGCCCTACGTTGGTCTTTAAATAAAATTATTCACTAATATATCTAATAATATAACAATATTGACAATGAAGTTTTCGATTAGGAATGATAAAAGTGCTCTTGCAATGTTAACTATATCGTTTGATTTGTTTCCCGCACCAAGTTTTTCGATTGCGTCATCTTTCCGCTTCATTTCGTATGATACCGTTATCAGCATGTATGAGCAAATAGATATTCACTGTTTAGCTTTCTTTATTTGCCAATTGAGGTTATTATCATACTAAATTACATAAAAATGATATTTTTCTCCATTTACACCCAATTGAAAATCAAGGACGTTTTGCCGGTATGTACTCGTCGGTTCCTAAGCGTATTTTAGTGGTATTACGCACGGTTTAAGAGTCAAATGTCCAATTTTTTGGACACAATACTGCACGCGAATCGCCGTTGTTCCGCCTTACCTAACGGTCGTTTACCGCCTCAGATCCAGATTCGAATCGCGGCTGGCCGTCCATGGATTATAGGTTAAAAAATCTCTCCCGGTTGCACGTGCCCCGCCTCATGGGGTGTACAATATTGCACTGGAAGCTTTGGATCTTACAATACATTCACACTCAATGCCTTGTGGATGTATTGACCCATTAAGCTCAGTACAATATTGTACATCCAATGAGATCGATGCACGTGCAACTGGGAGCTCAGGTACATAAGACAATACATTAGAAAGGCGCTCTTTCTTCAACTTTTATCACAAAAATTAAACCATCTCTTAGCAAAAATTTACATGAATATCTTACTTCCATTAAATCACAGCCTTCCCACAAATGGCACACCAAAATAATATAGGCATTAAACATAAAATCCCAATACGTTCCAAATGCTGCATATGACAAACAAATATCAACTACATAAACATAAGGATGGGAATGAAACTTCCATATCACAAAGTTCCCTTTCAACGCTCGTTTACATTATAGATTAGATTATTGGTTCGTTTAAGCCTCCCTATCCGCAACAAATGCGATCCAAAGAGAGGAAAAGGGAGGCACCATTTAGTGTGGAGGCAACACGTGGACTAACTACGCTTTGGGACATAGTGCACCACTAAGTGAATTGCTCTCTTGCACACCGGCATAAATGAATAGCATTTCCATAATTTCACTTCCTTTTTATGAATTGATTTCAGCATACCAGTTAAAATGATCGTACACTTAAATTTTTTACACTCTCTATAAAGGACAAGAGTGCTTTTGAGTAGTACAGTCGGTTTCTAAATTCTGCTTCTCACAAGTTAACCGAACCAACCGTAGCAATCGCACAAACGTAGTCAACGTTTTGAAGGAAACGCGGAATCTGTGCGGAAAGGGTTTAGAAACAGTTAGTTGAGAAAAAAGTTCATGAAACAAGATCAAAGTTGAAGAAGAAAGTAGTAGGTGCTAAAAAACAGGACATCAGTGAACCGAAAATAGGTGATCCTCAACATAACAAATACATTTTATTTCAACAAAAAGAAGGCCTACCTAACTCTTAGCTCAAGTCCTCACATTTTCCTCCCTGGAAGCGCTAGTTCCCAAAGATACAATAGTTGTATCCTTCTGCTGAGCGTCTACATTACATCGCGTGTCCCACAAAAATGTCCGCGAGTTTTTAATTGATTATATCTCCGCTTTAACTTAACATATTTGAAATGTCTTTTTTTCACTGTGTAGTAAATTTTGTTTCCGTTTCGAATAGTCTAATTTCTTAAAAATCGTTTAATAACCACTGTACAGTGATGAATTTACTAAAAGAGGTAGAAAAACTAATTGTTCAAACGAAAGATTTTAAAAACAACACTGGTGTTTATCATTTCTAAATAACTACCGTTGGAAATAATTTCACAATGACATATCCTACATAACACCAAATATTTAAACCCTCTGAGAGGTTGTTTACTCCCTTGTTTCATTATTTGAAGTCAACTAAAATGCAGTTCACTAACGATCAAAGAATTTTTATAGTATTGGAATATGAAGCAACGAAAAAGTGTGAAAAAGTTCGAAGAGCAATTATTGAAAAGTTCTTCAAAAAGGCACTCGTCCGTTAAAAAAACTGTGTATCGCACAGTTAGAAAATTAGAATGAAAATTATACGCTCTTCTAACTTTTCACCGTTTGCCGTTGCTTCATATTCTATTACGATGAAAATTCTTTGATCGTTAGTGAGCTACATTTTAGGTGCCTTCAAATGATGAAATAAGGAACTGAGTAATGTATTGAGAAATGAAGAACACCAGCGTTGTCTTGAAAACTTTTCCATTCAACGATTAGTTTTCCACCTGTTTGAGTAAATCGATGACTGTAAAGGGGTTGCTAAATGATTTTCAAAAACTTAAATTATCCGAAATGGGAACAAAATTCATTGCATTGGAAAAAATACAAGAAAATACGTGTTTAAAAATTTTAACTCAGCTTGAGCTCGTCGACCAACGCAAAAATCTAAAGATGAGCGTAACTGTCGATGGCCTCAACATCCCGATAAACAATCAAAAAACATGTTTTTAGCATGATGATGCAATACTAAATCACCGTTTATCTAATGCAATAATTGCAAAGAACACATTCACAAGGAAAACTCACACCAGCAATCGCGATTACAAAAACGTTAACTTCCAGTACACCACTCGATGACTTACAGTCGTGAACTAAGTCGAACAGATCGCGACACCTGCAGCACACTACCGGCAGCATACGTTTGTAAGGCTGTAAACCACTGATGGCCGCTCTCAAATGTTACGGCCATCCCCCAAATGAAAATTTTGCGCCTTCAAACCGTCCATGGTCACGTCCGAACTCGACCCGTACTCGACCGCGGGTAGTAAAGAGCGCATTGAAGGAGTGTTAATGCAGAGTAGGCCGACCAGCTTATATATCGCACATAATCGACCGTCACGTCCTTAACCCACCGGTGATCCGTCAATGATTTTCAATTGGGCAGGCGTAAACTAGTTGAATAATGTAGCATTTAGTCTCAGAAATAGCAGCGTGAACGCGAGTAGTATACGTATGTACTAACACATACAGTGTGCAGAAGCAAACACGGCTCTTTTCGGTTTGGAGCCTATCGACTTTTAATATTTTCTTTTTGCCAAAGTATGTGTTTTGGTATGAACAACACGAAAATGATAATCATTTTGTGGAGAAATTATTTATTAAGCCTGAAATTTGTTGATATCCATTAATATTTTATGAAAATACTGCGGTTTCACGGAACGTTTTCGCCCCGCAAATTCACACAGAAACGAGTCCATTACTGGTCGGTGAGGGTCTCCCTGAAGTTTTTTTCACGTTTTAGGCTATACTATACACTCTCAATCATTCTAGTGTGTGCACCTGTTGCAGGGTCCACGAATTTCAATAAGTTTTAACTATGATTAACAATGAGGTGTTTGAGATTATACCCTTGGTTAGGTTAGGCCAGCGACACTTAATGACTTAATGAATTATTTCTTTACAAAAATGGTTATCATTTGTGTGTTTTTCACACCAAAATACATAATTTAGCGAAAAGAAAACATTAAAATACGATAGGCCCCAAAACCAAATAGATCCGCAATTACGCAACCAAATATAAGATTGTTCGTGAATTTTTCCAACATCTTAAAATTGAAGAAAAATGCAAGATACGTAGTGTACGGCGATTTACATGCTTAATTAAAATCGAATTTTCAGCTACTTCTGCATTACATTTACAAAACTTTAAAATGCGCCTTCAAATTTTTTTATTTGGTTTGATTTTTGTTAGCGTGTCACATACGTTAAGAAATGAAAAATGGGGGAAACTACATAGGTTCTAGTTATAAATAGAAAAAAAATTTATGTCGCTATACTTTGTTTTTACTGTGTTTAACTATTCATGCTACATAGCTTTCACTCACTGACAGTACGTGATTCATCAGGAATTAAAAGTAGTAAATACAGTTAGCGGGCCTGATTAAACGCTGTAATTCAACAGTTAGCTAACTAATTTACTAGGTATGAATAGGCTCTTTATTTGATTACTAGTGTGCACAGCCCGCCAAAAATGACGGGATTCAATACCTTTCTTGAACAAATTTTCCAGACGTGGATGACTAACAAACATATTTATTGGAACAGTACCCATGATAAAAAAATATATAATTGTACCTGCGCACTGGTGAAACTCGTATCACAGAGACGGTCCTAATGGCTACATTTATGAGCGTGACCGAGAAATGGAAGAAGCGGACTCGAAACAAATAAACCAAGGGTATTTTTAGGGAGTAGCATGACCCGTGAAAATTCTCTGGACAATGTCATCGTTTAAGCTAAGTTGAGCCGTGAAAAAATTCTGTCAACATTAATTTCCCTTTTCTGTCCAATATATAACCTATCCTAACCAAAGCTATCCTGATGAAATATCAAACATATCAATGCATGTTAGGGCCACCTTTCAATGTTACACTGAGGTGTTCGGTATCCATGATACTTCACACCCAAACATCCTATTTTTCTTCAGAAGCGGACACCAAACAAATATGTAAACACACAACGGGTATTATTAGGTTAAATACTTTTACGTTCACGGTATATGACCTTCATTTTCATGATAAAATACGTATTATTGGAAAGTGTCGGTAATGTATCAGCCGAATTTTGCCGATTCCGATTTTGTCGATAAAATGACCGATACTGCCGATACCCATATCGATGCCGATGCATCGGTACATCACTATTCGTGTGTACTACAAAATCACAAAATCAGTGATCTCCTAGTTAGAAACGATATTTCCAGATCCGGAGTCAGTGACCTTGGCAGAGGGAATGTGATTTTTCAGTTCGAATGTAACAGGATAGAACGCAAGTCTTTTAATAAATGTTGCATTGGCTGACTAGGCTGACACTGAAGCTAAGATTAACCTCGCACAAACATCAAGGTTCCATTTTTAATTATTTCAGTGTTGATCATAACTGTAAGCCCTCAAATGAAGATCTGTGCTCAATGCCAAAAAAATTGTTTAATGTTGTAAAATGGAACATATTCAAATAAAAGAAGTCATAAACTTCAACCTAGCCTCAACGAAATCACAAATATTTTTTTTTTGTTATAAAATAGTTCAATAGGACTGCGGCTACCTCCAGTAGTTCATTCATTTTGCCTCTATCTCTGGTGCCGTTGACATGCGAATATCTGGTGAGCGTTAATAACTAGTCATCTGCAATTTCAATCATATACAAAATTACCATACCTAGTCTTCTCGCATTGTGTCCTAGTCATATTTGTTATACCAATAGTTTTGTTCTTTCTAATCTAACCTAAATTAGGGATTATCTTTGTACTCTAACATGTGTAGAACAATTGAAACACAAGCAATTCGATATTTTTCTCTCACAAAGTTTTTTTCCAGCCAGTATACCCTGATTAATGAAATGAGTAAAGCTACTGATATCAGTGATATGGAACCTAAAGCGAAGAATAAACTTTACAGACCTATGCGGTGAGGAGTGAGGAGCATTTATTCTTACTAAAATTTGACCAGGAAACTATAAAAGGTATTTCTTACTAAGAATATTCATTGTTGGATAGAAATCCTATACTTGATATCCAACTATTTTTTTTCAACAGAATCAGTTAACTGGGATGGAGGAGAGGCAAGAGACCCGTCACTTATCTTCCAGCTATCACTTGGGCATTTGAAAATTGTGCGCCAGCCCTTGACGAGCAAGTTTCACTCGAGTTCGATGTAAAGACAGAGGGTGTATTCTAAGATGAAGTGTCACAGAAGGTTTAGACCCCTCAGGGCATACAACTCTCATATCCATGGGAACTAGCGATCCCAGGGTAATTTCTGAGGCCCAGCTGAAGATAAGGTAGGCATTCCTTTTGATTTCATATGCTTTTGTTTTACTACCGATCAATTTTTTGCAGCTTTCTACTGAAACTTTCGTTGTTCATTTAGTTCTTCTATAACTTCTATCATGTTTTATAAACTTCTGCGTATCTTGTTGATTCTGAAAACAAGGTGTGTATACACGCCTTGCTCATAGATTTCCCGTTTGCTTAACGTTCAAATTTGTGTGTTCCGTCTTCCACTCTTTACAACGCATTAATATGGCTAGGAAGGCTTATCCTAATATTCTAGATTTGGCTTAAATATAGGATTAATTTTAATGAAGTATTTTAGTTATACCTATTTTGGGTGCTCAATGCCGATCGTGCTTAGCATTTTCGCAAAAAAATTAATGAATAAATGACTTAAATGTCAAAACATGTTTTAATAACTGCGAGTCCATTATGTGATCGTAGAAATAAGACCAGCGCAGTCTATGCTGTCAATGGACAGGTGTGCTGAATTTTCGGCCAAGATGAGCCGGAATTTTGTTTGTTCATATAATTGACAGGAGTGAGCATTTGAGTGTTTACCAAGCTTTGTCATTAGAAACTCTCTGCCACGCTCAGCGAAGTTGTCGTTTTGAAGAACAACACTCAAACATTTATTACATACTTGATTGCTGCTCTTCTAAACGACCACTTTCGGCGACAAAAAAAACTTAGGCCGCGCATAGCCAATATATATCGCCTCTAAGCGACCCTCAAATATAAATGCATATAAGTATATTATATATATATTATATATGTATTATATTATATTTGAGGGTCGTCGTTTAGAGGCGATAAATCTCGGATGCGCGAGGTCGAAAGATTTTTAAAGCCAAATTCAAGGATGACCATCCGCGAGTCATGTGCGTATCGCCGGTGAAATGGGTCGAGCAGGGACGTAGCATGGACTTAGCATGTATGATCATCGCGGACAGCCGCGTACGTATCTGAGCCAAAAAGTTTGTCCTCAAGTGTACATTTCGCCTACGCATCGGAGGCGATTTACCGATGTTGCGTCCCTTAGGTTCTTCCTTGCGCGGCCAAAACACATCGACGATACGTCCTCGATTTTCAATTGGGTAAGATACGATTTTCTCCGCGTTCGACCTAAGAATGGCCGAAAACGTGCTTATTTGCTTTGTCAACCGCGGAATTGGCAGAATCAGCAGTTTTCACCTCTGTCGACTGGGCAAGCTGCAATGGACGTGATTTTACTGTATTCGACCTAGGAAATAACCTAAGCCGCAATTTTCACGGCATTCGGCCTAAAAAGGCCCAAAACGCTCTTATTAGCTCTGTCGACCGTGGAATCGGTTCAAGACGCACTTTTCACCTATTTCGATTGGGCAAACGAAAATGAACGTGATGATTTTCACCGCATCCGACCTAGGAAACAACGTAAGTTATGATTTCAACGGCATTCGACCTAACAAAGGCCAACAACGCGCTTTGTTGCTCTGTCGTCCGTGGAATCAGTATAAGATACACTTTTCACCTCTGTCGACTGGGCGAACGGCTATGGACGTGATTTTACTGTATTCTATCTAGGAAACAACCTAAGACACGATTTTCACGGCATTTGACCTAGGAAAGGCCCAAACGCACTTATTACTCTGTCGGCCGTGGAATCGGCTACTGATGCACTTTTCATCTCTGTCGCGAGGGGAAGAGGAAAAGGACGTGATTTTCACTGTATTCGACCTAGGAAACAACCTATGGTACGATTTTCCCAGCATTCGACCTAGGAAAGGCCCAAAACGTGCTTTTTAGCTCTGTCGATCGTTGAATCGACTGTAGATGCACTTTTCACCTCTGAATAGTTGGCAAACGAAAAAGGAGGTGATTTTCACCGTATTCGACATAGAAAACAATCTAAGACGCGATTTTCACCGCATTCGACCTAGGAAAGTCCCATAACGCGTTTTTTTTTAGCCCTGTCGACCGTGAAATCGGCTAAACATCCTCTTCTCACCTCTGCCGATTAAGTAAACTGAAAAGGACGTGATTTTCACGGCATTCGCCCTAGGAAAGGCCCTCAACACGTTTTTTAAAGCTCTGTCGACCGTAGAAGCGGCTCATAAAGCGCTTTCCACTTCTGTCGACTGGGCAAACGAAAAAGTATGCGTTTTTCACCGCATTGGAAGTTGGGAATAACCTATGACGCGATTTTCGCCGCATTCGACCTAGTAATGGCCTAAAACGAGTTTTTACCTCTGTCGACCGTGGAATCGGCAAAAGAAGCACTTTTCACCTCAGTCGACTCAGTAACCGGCAAAGGACGTGATTATCACTTTATTCGACCAAGGAAACAACCTAAGACCCGATTTTCACGGTATTCGCCCTAGGAAAGGCCCTTAACGTTTTTTTTATAGCTCATTCGACCGTAGAATCGGCTCAATAAGCAATTTTCACCTATGTCGGCTGGGCAAACGAAAAAGTACGCGATTTTCACCGCATTGGACGTAGGAAACAGCCTATGACGCGATTTTCACCACATTCGACCTAGTAAAGGCCTAAAACGCGTTTTTTACCTCTGTTGACCGTGGAATCGGTTAAAGATGCACTTTTCACCTTTGTCGACTGGGCAAATGAAAATCAAC
Organism: Morinoia aosen; assembly: GCA_030386875.1. Lineage (NCBI taxonomy): Eukaryota > Metazoa > Arthropoda > Malacostraca > Amphipoda > Talitridae > Morinoia > Morinoia aosen. The sequence continues at coordinate 2,440,900 of CM059574.1, forward strand.
GTAATTCCACAGCATTCGTCCGCCGAAACAACTTATGATGCGATTTTCACGGCATTCGACCTAGGAAAGGCCCAAAATGCGCTTAATAGCTTTGTCGACGGGGCAAACGGAGAAGAACGCGATTTATACCGCATTTGACCTAGAAAACAACCTAAGACGCGGTTTTAACCGCATTCGACCTAGGAATGGGCCAAAAGGCGCGTTTCTACTCTGTCAACCGTGGAATCGGCGAAAGGTGAACTTTCACCTCTGTTGCGTGAGGAAGAGGAAAAGGACTTGATTTTCACTGTAATCAACTATGAAACAATCTAGGAGGCGACTTTAACAGCATTCGACCTAGGACTGGCCCATAACGCGCTTTTCTACTCTGTTGACTGTGGAATCGGCGAAAGAAGCACTTTTCACCTATGTCGACTGAGCAACCGGCAATGGACGTGATTATTCGCGATTTTCACGGCATTCGATCTAGGTAAGGTCAAAAATGCGTTTTTTCGCTCTGTCGACCGTAGAATCGGTTAACGATGCACTTTTAACCTCTGTCGACTAGGCAAACAGGAAAGGACGCGACTTTCAAGGCATTCGACCTAGAAAAGACCCTGAACGCGTTTTTTGCTCTGCCGACCGTGGTATCGACTCAAAAAGCACTTTTCATCTCTGTCAAGTGGGCTAACGGAAGAGGACGCGGTTTTCACCGCATTCGACCTAGGAAACAACCTAAGACGCGATTTTCACCGCATTCGACCTAGGAAAGGCTTACAACGCACATTTTAGCTCTGTCGACCTTGGAATCGGCTGAATATGCACTTTGTGACTTAAGTCAGCCAGGCAAACGAAAATGAACGCGATTGCACCGCGTTCGATTTAGGAAATAACCTAAAACACAATATTAACCGCATTCGACCTAGCAAAGGCCCAAAACGTAATTTTTTGCTCAGTCGACCGTGGAATCCACAGAAGATGCACTTTCCACCTGTCTCGAGTGAGGAACCGGAAAAGAACGTGATTTTCACTGTTTTCGACGTAGGAAACAACATGAGACGCGATTTTCACCGAATTCGATCTCGGAATAGCCCATAACGTTTTTTTTCGCTCTGTCGACGGCAGAATCGGCTTAAGATAAACTTTTCACCTCCGTTGACTGGACAAACCGAGAAGAACGAAACTTTCACTGCATTCGACAAAGGAAACAACCTGCAACGCAATTTTCACCGCATTCGACCTAGGAAAGGTCCAGAACGCGCTTTTCAGCTCTGTCGACCGTAGAAACGGCTATAGATGCACTTTTCACCTCTGTTTAGTGGGCTAATGAAAAAGGACGTGATTTTCATTGTATTCGCCCTATAGAAAACAATCTAAGACGCGATTTTCACCGCATTCGTCCTAGGAAACAACCTAAGACGCGATTTTAACCGAATTCGACCTAGGAAAGGCCCAATACGCGCTTTTAGCTCTGTCGACCGTGGACTCGGCATAATATGCACTTTTCACCTCTGTCGACTGGGCGAACTGCAATGGACGTGATTTTACTGTATTCGATCTAGGAAACCACCTAAGACACGATTTTCACCGAATTCGACCTAGGGAAGGCCCATAAGGTGCTTTTTAGCTTTGTCGACTGTGGAATCGGCTAATGATGCACTTTTCATCTCTGTCGCGTCGGGAAGAGGAAAAGGACGTGATTTTATTTTTATTCGACCTAGGAAACAACCTAAGATTCGATTTTTACGGCATTCGGCCTAGGAAAGGCCCAAAACGCGCTTTTTTGCTCATTCGACCGTGGAATCGGTTAACGATGCACTTTTCACCTCTTTCGACTATGCAAACAGGAAAGGACGCGATTTTTACGGCATTCGACATAGAGAAGTCCCTAAACGCGTTCTTTAGCTCTACCCAGTCAGAAATTTATCGTCTGACCGACGAAAATTTACGTCCGAATTTACCAGTAATTACCATCTTCTTCTTCCTATAAACCGACGATATATCGTCAGAATTAGTGTCGCGAATGTCCCCTATTATCGTCCGATTTACGTTAAATTACCGGTTTTTATCGTGAATTTTGGACGAAGACCGACGATATTAACCAGTCAATTACCGGCAGTTAAACGATTATTATAGTCGGTCTTCGTTCAAAACTCACGATAATTACCGTTGATTTAACGTTATAAATCGCTACTCTAACCACTATATTCCAGGAGATTCATAAGCAGTGCAACGATTTGTCCCAAAAATAGCGAATTGCTCCCAAAAAAATGGGCCCCACCTCGTGAAATGCGTCTGTCCAATTACCGCAAATTTGAACACTGCACAAAAATTCTGAAATAACTTAATTTAATTCAACAAGTATGTTAAACACTGTCCATATATTTCCGCAAGTTTCTTGCAAATTGCGATAATTGAACAGATTATTATTACAGGGTGAAGCCTATTGCAACAAGTAACAATGCATTATTAGAAAAAATAGTTGCAATGCTGATGAATGCTACAGTAAGAAGGCTCAAATGGTCATCTTCATCGTAGAACACGAGACTATTACGATAAGTCTTACAAAAAATATAAAGTCATTTTGAATTGCCAGTGATTTATAAATAGGTTAAAACATTACAGATGTTCAACAAATATATTTATTTCATTTTCAGCAGCCATCATTCAAATATTGAAATAAATTCTTAAAAAAATATACTTGGCACGCAAAGAATTTCATCACAAGTTGTTTGTAAGATTCATCACTAGAAACACTATGATTATAACTTTCATTTGAAATTAACCACCACCACCACAAAAGGACTCATCAAGCAACCGATTACTAAGAAAATTTTGCCAATTTAATATTAAATTCGCGCACTTCCATTCTTACACATCAAATATCTACTATGTCCAACTCTCATAACCACTACACATCTTAGTCCTTTAATTGGGATGAGGAGACGACAGGGCCCGCACTAATGCTATCGAGTCGCAAGTAGCAGAGGGTGAGGTTATCCTCCACAGCTACACCTCTTCAGAAGTAGCCCTCCACCTCCCGCTTCTGTGCGGCTCTAACGTTTGTAATTTCTATAGTATTAATTAATTCACCAGATATTCATATCATAAGCAAATAAACAACTGAAAATTTTTCAAATACAACTTTCCCGTAAAACTGGTGCTACAGTAAAGAAATTTTGGTAATGCCAATACCTCCTGTTCGATTAAACGAAAATAAAAGATTAGATCAGATTAGCTGTTAGTTTTAGCCTCACCCGCAGCAATAAATGAGATCCAAAGAGAGGAAGGAGGAAGGCATCATTTAGTATGAAGTTAAGGAAAAGCGGAATCTACGCAGAAAGGGCATAGAAACAGTAAGTTGTGGAAAAAGATTATGAAACGAGACCAAAGTTGAAGAAGAAAGTAGTTGGTGCTGAAAAACAGAACAGCATTGAACCGAAAAAAGGTTGTCCTTAACATAACAAAAACATTTTATTTAAACAAAAAGAAACCCTACCTTACTCTCAGCTCGGGGCCTGACATTGTCCCCTTGGGAGCGCTAATTCCCATAGATGCAATAATTGTATTCCCCTGAGGGGAACGAAAAAAAATCAGCAGAAAAAAAAACAACATACATTGAGTCCTTTTTGGTACCAAAAATAGATGAACAAATCCGACATCAAGATAGTACGAACAGTAACGACTAGTGTCAAAATTAAATTAGATTAGATTATAGGTTAGTTTAACCCTTCAACGTCAGCATTTTACTCCTCAAATGATCGTAAACATAACCACCATCAGAAGACCTACTCTGCCATCAGGGAGTGACAGGTATCAGAACAAGGATGGAGCTACCCCTCGACAGTGAATTCCGAAGTACCCAGGTAGCAAGAAATTATTAGGCCAATATTGGGTTGATAATTATTTACTGACCTGAGATTGGAATCTTAGATTACAATAATAGGCTAATAACAAGACAATATCGAAAAAAGATATATTTATTTTTTATATCAACTTGTTATTGGGACAATGTAGTAAATTTTATTATTTCTAATATTAAACTAACAGTGTATATATATGTACGATATTCATATATATGTAAACTATTTCATAATAATTAAAAATCTCGCAATTTAATAAAATTTGTTAAAATATAAATTATTGTTGCCCAAATATTGGGTTGACATTGTACGCCAATAATACGGAGTAATTTGTTTAAAATGTACCAATAAAGTTAATCAATAGTTATTGCAGTCATTAATGAGTGCAGATATATTGATAGATATCAAGAAATATGAATACGTTACAATAATATGTATATTTAGAATTACTGTGATCACAGGTTCACAGTTCTAGTTTTTTCAGCCGTTCAATGAGTTTCGAAGGTCTAATTTTTTCAAAAAAATGCCAAAATCGTTTGTCATATGTTACTATAGCAATAAATGTCTATATATTGAATTAAGATGATATAAAGTCATTTATATAGATGATATAGATGACTTAATTTCGTAAAGAAGGTATTGAGTAGGCCTATTCCTACCATATAACCCATTTTGAATGCGTCAATCTTTGAGTAAAGCGCTTTAGCGCAATTTTTCAATCACGCATATATATGCTGCTTAGATGAACGTATATATGCTGCTTAGTACAGGTTGCCCGACCACTGGTACGTACGTGCAACACAAAATTTGGACTACGATGCCAAAGAGGTTGCAATCATGGATTTTAGATACATTTTGAATGCAGTTTAATTCATAGTCTTGTAGTGTGTAGGTATGTGCATAGGATAACATATTTATCAGAATTATATACATTTATGGTCTATGAACCCTTCTGAATATTGATGCGATATTAGAAATTAATTATTGAGCCAAAGTGTTGTTTAAGGAAACACCTTAATATCAAGTCAATAGTGACACAGTAATGAGCTGATACTGGGAAAAAATAAATTATTACTGGGACAATATATTCTACCAATATCCACTTGATGTCAGAAAAGAAGTATTGGGCCTGTAGTACCCTACCTTAGTTACCCCTCAAACTCAGTTCTAGACCATTTGTTTTCAGTAATTCAAGTATGTGTACATGTAAAATTATCCAAGAAAAAAGTGGGAAATTCTGCATAGTGGATAACCGATAGCAATTGCAGGAGAAGTAAGAGTATGTAACTAAGGTCGCTGCTTCACTCGCCGCAAGCGCAACTCAATTGCAAAAGCAGCAACAACTCCAGGCCTGACTAGCCAATATATTTCTAAGGAACACCTAAATATCAAGTCCATGGTGACACAATAATTAGCTAATATTGGGTTAGTGAAATTATCATTATCGGGGCCATTTGTTTTACAAATATCAACCTATCAGGAATTGAGTATTAAGCCAATGTTATTGTAGGGAACACTTCATTATCAAGTCAATATTGACACAATAATTAGTTCATATTGGGTTGATGATAATATTGTTATTGGGCCAATATATTTTTCTAATATCAACCGAATTTTCCAAAATAAGGTATTGCCCCAATGTTCATTTTGAATATCCAGTCAATATTGAGACTGTATATTGGCTCAATATTAGGTCAATAAATTTTGCTACCTGGGTACACATGAGAAAACAAACTTGCAAGAAATATGATATATTGAGGCTATTCTAGAAAGAGGACCGAAAAGTCCTGATGGGCGTTAAAGGGTTGAGCCTCCCTAACCGCTACAAAAAAAGAGCGTATTGAAGAGAGGAATGAAGAAAGCACCATTTCGTATGGTTTTGGGAATGCGGAATCTATGTGGATGGGGCATATAAACAGCAAGTTGGGAAAGAAGTCCATGAAACAAGATAAAATTTAAAGAAGAAAGTCAGAGATGCTAAAAAACAGGACAGCAGTGAACCGGTAAGAAAAGAAAATAGATGGTCTTCCACAAAACAAACAACATATCATTTCAACAAAAAGGCTTACCTAACTCTCAGCTCGGGCCCTCATATTTTCCCTCTAGGAGTGCTAATTCTCTTAGATACAATATTTGTGTGCCCCTGCAGAGATTTTTAAAGGCACAACGTTCGCCAAGTTATACACCTCCACTCATATCACCCATCGAAAAAAAAAATGGAGGATTTTCAGAGTCAACTTGAACTTCATCCACTCCTGGTAAGGGAGGAGCATGATCAGCTGATGTCGATGGTCCAAGTAAATGAGGCGACTGAGAGACGGTCAAAGCAAGAGATGGAGAAGCAAGTAGACTTCGAGGAAGTGTACTCGCTTCCACCGGCGACACTTCTGACTCAATCCGTCGTCTCTTTGAGCCAGCCCAATCTTTGCAGTGACGCAGGACCTCTTGGATAGCTGATGCCTTTAGTCTCTGATCTTCTTTATGCCCGACTGCAGCTAAAGCATCTGATGAATTGGAATACGTTAGTAATATTAACTGTGCAAATAAAAACAAAATAAACTAAATTAACGTTTGCCCAATGACTGTTTTAGCTACCACTGTGTTTGGAGTGAGCCAAACTAGCTCTACTTGTGATCGCAACATTGGAAATGTTGAGTGCTATCAGAGAACAAGTCGATTAACCTAAGTCTGAATACAACACTTGATATCTGTACCCTGTTGCACAACGGGGCGGTAAAGTTATTGATAATTTATTTATAAGGTAACTTTGAGTATATCTAGGCGGTCAGATCTGAATCGAATTATTTTATACAGATAAAAACCATTAAATTGCTTATAAATTAGTAATAGCCTTCCTTACCACTTCAAAGATGTTCAAAGAGAGAAAGGATGAAAGCACCATTAGGTTTACCGGGTGTCCCAAAAAAACTATACATAATTTTTCAGGGTTGTAATTCAGAAACTATTGAACTTGAAAAAAATGGGAAGTCACATTTTGTTTCCTAACATTTGTTCCATTTCTGTACCAAATTTCAGATGAATTCATTCAATCGTTTTGTTAAGCAGTTTAGCGACCGATACTGAAAGCCTGTTCGCACACTTTTGGTAGACTTAGAATCTTATGATATTAAAACCATGATATTATTAACTTTTACTCATTTATCAAATGGAAAATACCACTAAAAATAAGAATACCAACGAAATGTTCCTCCTATTGTTCGTTTGCTGCAAGAAGATTTGGAACATTTGCTGCAATCATCAATTTGCATCATCCGCCAATTTGCTGCAAAGAGATGCTCACGTTAGACGAGTGATGGCGAAAATGAGGAGGCGAATGCAACTGTATATTGAGAGAAACGGAGGAAACGAACAATAGGAGTAAAATTTGTTTTTTTATTTTAGTGGCATTTTCTATTTAATAAACGGTTTATAACTTTTAAAAACATTTTTTTAATAACACGACATTCGAAATTTACCAACAAAGTGCAAACAGGTTTTCAGTATCGGTAACTAAAGATAATGCTTACAAAAAACGGCTGGATCAATTCTTCCGGAATTTAGTACAGAGATGGAGCAAATGCTAAGAAACCAAATGTGGCTTTCTAATTTCTTAATGGTTTTTGAATTATAGCCCGTGAAATTAGGTATCATTCATTTGGGACACCCTGTAGAGTCAAGGGAAAGTGAAATCTATGCACAAGAGGTGTTCCCGTACACGATTCCGCGCTCACAGAAACAGAAAGTCACGTAGGAAGGTTACGAAACAATGATAAAAGTTGAAAAAGAAAATCTGAGATGCTGCAAAAACAGGACGGAAGTTGGCCAAAAAAGCTGGTCCTTGAACAAACAAAAACATCTTATTTAAGAAAAAGGGTCACTTATCTATCTGGTCGGGCTCTCAAATTTTTCCTTGGAAATGCCAATTCCCATAGATTTAATAGTTGTATCCCCCTGAAAGGAACTGATATTACAACGCAACATAGAGGAATGTTGTCTATTGCAATTACACTTCGATCAAAACATTTAAGAATAACCAATGCTATAAAGAAAAAAATAGCGCATTTTTTCATTTATTGCAGCATTAAATTACCGATTATGCGTAATGTATTTGATCGTAGTGTAATTGCAATAGACAACAGTCCTCTATGTTGGTCCTCTATGAACCAAAATAAGTATGAGCTTACACGAACCTAATATCAACTGGCAGGCTGGATGCTCCCTAAACTGATCTTCGTCCGTTGGCGAGCCTGTCCTAATCCCGAGTAGGACATTTCTTTAGCTACATCAGCCGTCATGATGCGCTGCATCATTCGCAGCGTGGTGTCCCGTAAGCTGACGCCAACGCATCGCTGGAGCTCCGTCATCTAGTGATAGAAGATGCAATGTTATTGTGTGTGGTAAATCGGAATCAAATACGCACCCCATGTGAGGAATGGCCTAACTGTACGGATGAAACTCTAATCGCATTTAAATCTCTTATCAACACCGTATCATGCTGAATGACCAGAACGCATTCAGTTGAATTTGGCTTTATAATCAACGCTCATTTCAGAATAAGAAGTAAAGAAGTCATAAACATAAGCGTTCTTAAACTAACGACAGCTAATTAAAACGACACTTCATTCACCTATTCGGAAGTACAAATGAAGCGAATGAAACAATTGCGGAACTTCGATGATTGGATATTTAAACGACCAAGTAGAATCGAAATTCAAACAGTTTCTACGTCCTTCGAAAGAGTTGCTATGGAGTGCTATATTCTCTACAAATGGTGAATAACTGTCAGTTCAGTTTGTTTGAGATAATTCATTACGTATGCGAGCAGGTGTTGCAAAGACAGTAATCATTGCCTAAAATATGAATTACTTTCAAGGTAATGATCAATTTAGTGTGTGCGATCACTGACCAACGTCAAGTTTTTTCCATGTCAATATTGTATACTTTGATACTTATGCATCTTAAGATTAGGAGGGCGGCTGTTGAATCCAATAATAATTTTCTGGAGATCATTTTTCGATTTGACTTTACTTGTCAGTAAAACATAACTTCCGGAACTTAGAAGTATAATCATTGTACATGACAGGAATAAAACATCCATCAATCTGTACGGTCAGATAATTTATTATTAAATGCCATTTACTCGAACAAGATTTTCTTTCGAACTGGCATCAAAAGTTAACGATTGTCATTAACGGATTCAAAAGTTGCTAAATCCCCAACCGAAGGTAATTTGTCTCGGACATTTTAGTCCTGAAGTCTTGTATACCAAATATATTAGCTTCTATAAAATGATTGTTTAGATTAATCTTCCACTTGATAGGGATATTGAGCCCTACACTACGATAACTCCTGTAGTTGATGGGGCATCTATTAACGTAAGAGCAATCACTAAGTATGGATGTACGTATTGTGACAGCCTGGAGCATATGCATAATGAACAATTAATCTTATCCACATAAAAATTAGAATGAGATACTCAACCTCAGGTTTGTTTTTGTGGTATTGAATTATTAATAGCTATTGTGTTTCCTCACCACTGTTTGATTGGTCGCTATTTGGTCAAGCTCCTCCATTGACGTTGCTCGATGAAATGTTGAGACAGGCTGAGCACAGGTGGCAGAAGGCTTCTGAGGTTCAAGAATGGCCAAAATTTTCTTGATGTCTCGTCTGTTTGAGCGAGACATGTCGAGCAGAACATCAATCTTACAGTTGATCTTGTCAATCGCAGTACACCCAATTGAAAATTATCGCCCTTTTCAGGTAGTAAATTAGTCGTAAAAGGTCGAAAACGGCCCAAAAGGGCCAAAAACCACGACTTCAAACCGACTCCTACCTATACTTGGCCTATTAGGGCTTGAAAAGGGCTCTTCATTCAACTGACCTTTTATAGGTCTAGTCAATGGCTGTTTGCGGGCTCATTCGGGTCGTTTAAAGTCGTTTTCAAGCCTTTTCGACGACCTCTATTTGGACGCGTAATAGATTGTAAAAAGACTCGTAATCGTAAATGTTGTACAAATCGTATTACTTCAGTAAATGTAAAGAACTAAATGAATTTCAACTAACCTAACTTAGTTAAGTTAGATTAGGTAAGGGTGGCCAAAGTTAGTTTCGATTAGTTTCATCAATTAATTATTACTATAAATTTTGGTTTAGTAGTTAAAAAAATATTATGCTCATGTAGATATCCAGAGCTGGTCATAGATACTTCAAAATGTATCTAGATACTAGATACTTCTCCAAAAGTATCTAGATACTAGATAATTTTCTTTTAATTCTCTCTGTCTCACTACTTCATCGCTGAGCATTCAACTTGTAGTGCTTTACCCTAGTTACCCCTCAAACCTCGATTCTAGTCCTTCTATGTTCAGTAATCTTAATATATCCCAATCTCAATTGTTAAAATAAGGGACGTCTTGACAGTGAAGTTTCCATTTTTTCAAAATTTTGGGATCAGCATAGACAAATTTGATTTTTTGACCCAAGCTTTCGGCTAGATTAGCTCTAGCCGTCATCAGGGGAACGATGTATTTTTAAACAAACCTCTTATGGTATCCGCGGGTATCTAGTATACAAAACATTTTTTTTTATTTTTAAAATTTTTTACATGCAAGCCGAAAATCATTGAGCAAGGGCGACTGATGAGCATAGGAAGAAACTGCGGGGGGACATCAAGATGACGATTAATTTTGTTAGGTTCCTAAACACTGTACATTGCTTCGACAATTTTTCGAGCGTATTAATTCTTAACATTTTATAATATACATACATTTTAAAAATCAAAAGAATGGTTATCTTCTTCGGAATGCTAATAGACGAGGGATAACCTATTCTTCCTCTGCACATTCTTCGCATGCCCATCAATTCGTTGTTAAAGATTTCTACCCGTTTCCCCAATGTAACATGCTTCACAATTTTTACATTATAATTTATATATAAGATTACTTTTTTCAGAATTCTATCGTTTATCTTTAAGTCTGATTAGGCTGTTTTTTATTGTATTCGAAGATTTGAAAGCCAATTTAACATTGAATGGTTTTAAGATTCGCTGGAATCTTTCAGAACAACCTTTAATATACGGGACGCTTACATATTTCAGGGGGCGTTAGGAATTTTCGTTGCTTTATCGAAGTATGGGGAGGTTTTGATTATTTCCACCAATCGTTCGTCGGTTGCTATTACGTAGTTCCGGAGGAAAATTATTCTATTTCAATAATTAATCCACTGTTGGAAGTTCTTGCTTCAAATTTTGCTCACTACAAATATTAACTGCTCTCTGATAAAGGGATTTCGCTACACTCCTCCTCTGTGATAAGGGATGATAACTGAAATAGTCTAAGTACCTGCCTGTGTTTGTTGGTTTCCGGTAGACCTGGAATTATAATCTATTATTGCTTAACCGATTAATTAATATATCTAAGTACGGGATGCAAATTTATCTAAGTAATAGCTGCATTACAAAGTAGCTAGCGGGTCACGAATATATCTAGAAAAGAAAAAGTTGCCATTAAAGAATTAAGAGAGGATGACTCAATCGTCATCGCACCTGCAGATAAAGGGAACTCGCTGGTAGTTATTGACCGACGAGATTATGAATAAAAAATAGCTGATCACTTAGCGAATAGTAGTACCTATAGGATAATGAACGAAAATAAAACCTATTTAGCAGTAAAGAAAGTGAACAAGCTAATAAAATAGTTGAAAGATGAAAATGAACTCACCGACTAATAGCGTAAAGCCTTGTACGTAAACAAGTGCGTGACCCCCCTCTTCTACGCGCTAATCAAAACACACAAGGAAAACTACCCGATTCGTCCGATCGTATCTTTTATTGATTCACCAACTTATTAAGTTGCAAAATTTTTATCGGGAATTCTAACCCCAATTACAAACGAGGCATCGCAAAAACTAAAAAATAGCTTTCAAGTCAAGTTATTTTTGCAAGAAATCAACGTTCCGGACAATTATATCCTAGTTTCTTATGATGTGAAGAGTTTGTTCACTTGTATACCTCAAAATTTTGCTCAGTAATGTGTCGCCGAAAAATTGCAGAACTTCAACTCACCTCTTCAAGTAACTCCGATTTCAACTGAAGCTATTTTGCGACTCCTCAACCTATGCCTGGAATCTAATCATTTTTAATGGAATCACAAAATTTATCAACAAGTAGAAGGAACACCGATGGGTTCCCCTATCTCTGTCGCGTTGGCCGAGATAACAATGCAAGCAATGGAGGATTAATTCCTATCAACACCCCCGTGCCAGCCACTGTTTTGGAAACGTTACGTTGACGATATATTGACTGCACTACCAGAAGATATGCCTGATACATTCCTCCAGCATATCAATGGGTTCAACACCAACATATAATTTATTATGGAATTAGAAAGTAATGGATGCATCCCGTACTTAGATATATTGATTAATCGGTTAAGCAATAATAGATTATAATTCCAGGTCTACCGGAAACCAACAAACACAGGCAGGTACTTAGACTATTTCAGTTATCATCCCTTATCACAGAGGAGAAGTGTAGCGAAATCCCTTTATCGGAGAGCAGTTAATATTTGTAGTGAGCAAAATTTGAAGCAAGAACTTTCAACAGTGGATTAATTATTGAAATAGATTAATTTTCCTCCGGAACTACGTAATAGCAACCGACGTATGATTGGTGGAAATAATCAAAACCTCCCCATACTTCGATAAAGCAACGAAAATTCCTAACGCCCCCTGAAATATGTAAGCGTCCCGTATATTAAAGGTTGTTCTGAAAGAGTCCAGCGAATCTTAAAACCATTCAATGTTAAATTGGCTTTCAAATCTTCGAATACAATAAAAAACAGCCTAATCAGACTTAAAGATAAACGATAGAATTCTGAAAAAAGTAATCTTATAAATATATTATAATGTAAAAATTGTGAAGCATGTTACATTGGGGAAACGGGTAGAAATCTTTAACAACGAATTGATGAGCATGCGAAGAATGTGCAGAGGAAGAATAGGTTATCCCTCGTCTATTAGCATTCCGAAGAAGATAACCATTCTTTTGATTTTTAAAATGTATGTATATTATAAAATGTTAAAAATTAATACGCTCGAAAAATTGTCGAAGCAATGTACAGTGTTTAGGAACCTAACAAAATTAATCGTCATCTTGATGTCCCCCCGCAGTTTCTTCCTATGCTCATCAGTCGCCCTTGATCAATGATTTTCGGCTTGCATGTAAAAAATTTTAAAAATAAAAAAAATGTTTTGTATACTGGATACCCGCGGATACCATAAGAGGTTTGTTTAAAAATACATCGTTCCCCTGATGACGGCTAGAGCTAATCTAGCCGAAAGCTTGGGTCAAAAAATCAAATTTGTCTTTGCTGATCCCAAAATTTTGAAAAAATGGAAAGATATCCCAATGTAAATTTAATCAAGAAAAAGTTCCCACTTCTCCGCAGCGTATCACCGATACCTACAGCCGGAGAAGTGTAAAAGTATAAGGCCGCTGCTTCACTCGCCTCAAATCGGAACTCACTAGGCGAAGCAGCCACAAGACCCGGCCTTACAAACTCTTTACATCGTATAGAAAATCTGATGTTGGAGCGATCTGATCTGCTCCATTATGCCACTGGTGTAAATCAATACTAAGTAATTTTCATATTTATTTCGTTAATAAATGAAAATTTTAATTTTCATTGGTATAATGTTTCAATTTGGGACTTTTGATTCCATATGTCTTTTTGTTTTTAAGGCCGGGCGTAAGGAAGCCCAAAAGGGCCGGTATTAGCCTTGATCAAGCAGTAAGGAAGCCCAAAAGGGCCGGTATTAGCCTTGATCAAGCAGTAAGGAAGCCCAAAAGGGCCGGTATTAGCCTTGATCAAGCAGTAAGGAAGCCCAAAAAGGCCAGGAAGAGGCTAGTTCAAGCAATGGAAAAGCCAAAAATGGTCGTGAATAGCCTCGATCAGGTAGTAGAGAAGCCCAAAATGGCCGTTGCATTAGCCGTTTCGATGCCCAGAAATAGCCGTTTAAATGGGCTAAAAATACTAGACATTTGCTCCGAAAAAGGCTAATTTACTGCTCGAAAACGACTAAACTCTTGGCTTATAACTGCCTGAAAACGATCTGTAAAAGGCTCAGAATTTCAATTGGGCAGTCCTTCCTGAAATAAAAGTCAAAAAATGAAGATTGGTCTATCATGAAGATTAGATTAAAATATAGTTAGTCACAGAAGTAATCGAAAAAATTTAATCAGCTAACATTTCAAAGTACGCTAAACTTTGACTTGAGTAACCAAAGTCATTCCAGGTAATTGAGAGCAACCAACCCAGGTAAGATCCCTCAAAATTTAGAGGCCTTAGTCACGATTTAAAAATGAAATTCAAGTAACTCCATGAAACATGAATGTTTATTTTTTCCATTTTTAAATATGATATAGAGAAAAGAAGTACACACACATGTTTTACATTTTTTGTGTCTAATTTATGTTTCCGAAAATAAGTGAAAATGTGTCGGGGAAAAACAAATTCCATGACGAAATTAAATAGAATAATTTGTACATTCCAAAAATGAAGTGCATGCATTCTCTTGCCTATCAATGACCAATCAACAAGATGTATAACAATTCATGACAATATCTCTTATCAAGGATTCTAATACATAATAATTTACTGCTACATTTTACAGCATTACCTGCATGTGTTTGTAATTGAAACGGGTGTAGGAGCAATGGGCTTGTGTAACTTGAAAGCACTTGGTGAGGGTGCCCCACAGGTAACTGCAGATGAAGCAACTGACTGAGTCGAAGCAGCTGAGGAAACAATAGACCGAGTTGCAGCAGGAGAAGTAGTATACTGAGTTGAAGCTCCAGACGATGACACAAAAGATGATGAACACTCAGGTTGTTTAACTGTGTCAGTCTCATAGCCTCCAGGAGTGTACAGCTTCAGTTCAGCACCTCTAAATGTACCTGAATGCATGAATGAAAGAATGGCATCGTATTAATTACAGAAGCAATTTTATTACTGAACATTTACATAAATTTACAGAAGTTTGTTCAGTATTTAAAAAGCTCAAGTGCAAAATATAAGAAAAAATTCATAGAAGTAACACTACTTATTATTATTATTATTATTATATAAGAAAGTTTTAGCCTCCCTTAACCACGACAAAGATGTTCCAAGAAAGGAAAGAGGAAGGCAATCTTTAGTATGGAGTTGAGGGAACGCGGAATCTATGCACAAGGTGCACAGAAACAGTAAGCTAGGAAAGAAGTTCATGAAACAAGAAAAAGGTTGAAGAAGAAAGTAGTAGGTGCTGAAAAACAGGACAGCAGTGAACCGAAAAAAGATGGTCCGTAACGAAACGAAAAACCTATTTTATTACAACAAAAAAAAGCCACCTAACCTTTAGCTCGGGCCCTCACATGGTTCCTCTGGGAGCGCTAATTCCCATAGATACAATAGTTGTATCCCCCTGAGGAGAGTAACACTACTTTAATTAAATGAAGCTGTTGTGTGAGCCAACTAAACCTGACTCATGCATTTGTCATACCTTCAAGAATTGAAACTGTTCACCTACTGTAACATTTGCTGAGGGATGTGAGATGCAGTGGACCAGTCAAACAAGGGTTATCAGTGCCAAAGAAAGGAGAGACAAAGAAGGTTTGATAGGGTCATATTCCCAGTCCGAAATTTCTCTCAGGCCCACAGCTATACCAAGAAAGTTTTTCGCTCATCTACACATACAATCCATAGCTATACAATATAACATACAAAGAAATGAAATACTTAGTACACGCATAATAGAAGCAAATAGTTAGAGTCATCGCTTCTTAAATTATTGATTGCAATGACTCATTCTTGATCTGGTACCAATTTAAATACTTCTCGTGTATAAATATCATTATAAAATTCAAAGGATTCAACGTTAGAGGAAGTGACACTTCCTCTAAAACTCTGAAGGTTTCTTTTAAAGATTTTAATTTTGTGAATTTTAGAACGATCAATGCACAAATCATAAGTAAGGATAGGTAAGAAAGACTTACTTGACTGTGCAAGAATTTTCTTCACTCGAGATGTAGTCCAGTTCTCTTCAGGTTGTGCGTTATTTTCACTTAAGGAATCGACATCATCAACAGGGGGCCATTTGCAATGAAGTGCTCCATTTAATGTTTGCACCCAATGATTTGGCACAACTGCATGGGTATTATTGATGAACTGGACTGCAACATAGTTCTTGAAAGATGGCATTCTTATAATGAGACTGTAGAAACAGATAATTTTTCTTCACGGCAATTTAGTTGGAATTTAAGCTGTGAAGAAGAGATAGAGCCACATAATTAGACTTGAAAGGAAGGAGCATCATTTTACATAACAAGTCAGAGATCGGGATCGTGCACTTGGATCGGAGCTTATCAACTCGGAATATTCCAATTGAGGTTGAGTCTACAGGAGTGTCAAAAAAAGGAAGCACAGACGAAAACTTTTGAACTTGCACATAGATATTTTTCCGGCTAAAAATTGATCGAATTATAGCAACCGAGTTATCACATAGCAAAACTGTGTTGTCCCTTGAGCCCAGCTCTCCTGTTCCTATCATGACACCTGGTTTCAGTTCAATTTTCTTGTAACATTGCACGTGAGCACTAGACTTTTTCTTTATGATTTGCAACAATTTAGGATAGTCAGAAGCATTGGCAATGGGGAACTTCTCATTCTGAACGAGGATATGTCGACTTATCTGGTTCAATGGCTTGTATCCAGACCGCACAGAACCTTTTATGTGTGCTCCTAAAAATGACTCAAAAGGGAAAGCTGAAATTTTTTCTAGATTCCCAAATGCACTGTAATCATCAGGCAAATGCAACAAGGAGTGAACATAGAAGCTTATGAATGCTTTGCCATATATTGATGAACCATCGTGAATGAAGGTTTTTAGCATATTTTTAACGACCACCATGTTTGGAACCATATCATTCGAGAGAAGGATTCTGAATGATGCTAGTAACAATAGAAAATGAGAATAGTAATTAGAAGGGAAAAAATCATGTGCAAAAAGAATTGCTCCAACACAGAGCATCATTAGCCTCATTTCTGATGCTTTCCAATGAGAAAGATGCCTGAATTGGCTATCAAATTTTAGAGGAAAATCGGATGGGGTGTGTCTCGAAATAACTGAAAGTTTATTTTCCAACAAAGCCTTCTGTGTTTGTCCAATGTGACACTTTTTTTCTTTCCTTTTGCTCAACTTCCACCTTGTCAGCAAACGTTTCATAACCCCAATACATGCAAGGTGCATATAATCAAGAACAAAATGTAAAACCATTGGAAAATCTAATAATGACAGAAGAGGAGATGTCTTATCTTTGAGATGATGATCACGGTCAGCTTTAGATTTGAATGAGTCGTTTGTTCTTACATCACATTCAGTTTCAAGGAGAGCAACATGCCCACCCCAATACTCTCCTTTTTGCACACATCGTTCACAACTATTGTAGCCGGAGTGTCCAATTATCTGCTTCAAATAGCTCCTCATTGGAGCATCACAAATAAAAGGGCCAATCTCAATAGGCACACTGCCCAACTCAGAGCATAGCCCCCTTGTTTTCAAAGTCATCAAGTCTTTGATGAACTGGTCAAGAAAAATTTCTGGTGGTGGAAGTAACTTGTCAGGAGTGTTTGTGCAATACAAACCTGCACACACAACCTTTTCAATGTGCATAAACTTCACTAAAAAGTGGATATGCACAATATTATCTTGAATTTGTGTACAGAGGAATACCGTCAATATTAACACACAAATTCAATTTTGGCAAATTAGGCATTGAAGAGTTGTTCACTAATTCTGCACAACATCTAATCCAGTCTTCAAAATGAACATACTCTCCAAATTCACTCATTGTTTCGACGTTCATAGCTTTGTACGATTTTTTTAGAGCTTTGGCAGTCTTCGGAATAGATGAATAAATCACATTTAAATCGCATAACAGTCTGCTTAAACAATCACTTGACAATTGTTTTTCAGAGGTGGCCCATTTAGCTAAGATCTCACCCAATATTTCTTCACGATTGTCCGATGTAGTTGGTGAAGTAACGCTAAAATTGAAATCTCGGACACAATTGCTTTAACCATCACTGAAGACATCACTTGAGGAATCGCTAGGAAATGAAGATGTGTCACTATGCTCACGAGCATCACTGATTGAGCTCAGACATTCTTCTGAAGGTTCTTTGATTGACCCTATGCGATTAGGAACATCACGTATTGAATTTTGACTGTTCAATGGAGGAATGTCTTCATTGAACATGTCTGATCTGTTATCAGGAAGAGTATCACTCGACAACTCTGAGCAGTTCCCTTCAAAAACTTTATTGGAGGATTCAGGGATACGTTCATCATGAAAACAAGATTTCGAATCACACCCATCTTCATCTGGGAAAGTATGAGGAACTGCTTCATCTGAATCATCTTCTGAAAAAATTCTAATCCTTCGACGCTTCTGCCGCGTCGACAATTCAGAAAATAATTTGCGTTTCTGTGAAGGCATGGTAGATTACCAGTAGCAAGCTGACGAAGGTTTTTCTTAAAGTAACTTTCAGGGTGAATGACTCTGAGGGTTAAAAGAATATTCACATTGAATCATTTTACAAGCAATGATTTTGCTTGTGTTAATCAGTTTGATCTCAAAACTCTACATCTCATATCAAAATACACAGTTAAAGTAAATCACAATAGAACTTGTAGTGTTACCACATGTTTGAAAAAGTTCTTAATAACTTGAGGGGGACAACTGTGTGGTTTGATCAAAAATTATAAATTTTGCTGAGAAAGGTTCATTAAGTCGAAGGGGCTGTTGTGTCCTAAAATTTATTGGGGTTACGGGTACAAGAGCCCCCCAAAGAGGGGTCTCAAGATAGATGGTGAGGGTAAAAAACCATGAATTTTTGACCAACATTTCAATAGAAAAAGAAAGGAAAATGAAAAATCCAGCATTGTAACTTTGCTAGCAATGTTACAAAGATTCTAAAACTGTCTTAGATTTTGTTCAAGAATGTAAAAACTCAAGACTTCCATTCCTATGAAATGTCTAAGAAAATTCCATAAATTATGGAAAATATTCCTCATTTTCTCAAAAACTATGGCCAAAATCAAGAAATTCACATGGAGGAAAATGTTATTCTTTTAAAAAATTACATATACTGAGCAAAATTCAGAGCAATCTGTCCACGAATTAAAATTTAGTTTGTTGTCCCCCTTAATCCTTATTATTGACCCTAGTTGGAACATGGAAACTTTGATGTCATATCTATAATAAGTTTTATGTCTATCTTTATACTTGTATGAATTTGAACTTACATATATATTTCACAAACAAAAATATTCCTGGAAAGTAATTTCCTGTTTTGAACAATAATGATAATAATTTCATTCAGAAGAAAAATCATTTTGAAGTTTCATTTTCACACTGAGCCATCAAAACATATCAAATACTAAAACTATTGGAATGAAAGGATTGCCCAATGAGTATTGCATTAGCATTCACTTAATAAGGTCTAAATGCTTCACAATTCACCAAGATAGGTCGTGCAAACCTGAAGTAATATTTAATGTGAGGTACTAATAGAAGCATCATTGGAAGAATTGCTGTGAGATGAACTTCTATCTCTAGGTTCAAGACTCAAGCAAATCTAGAGGGATATCACTGACTAAGCTATCATTTGCATTACTGGATGACTCTGAGATCAATTCATTGTACACACAAAGTTTGAAGTTAATCAAGTTTGCTTGGGCAAGTATGAAAAACTAATTCACGTCTGTTATCATTAGATTGAGAACAATCTTCAGGATGAACTCATTTTCAATCTTCAAACTCAAGCTCTCCTTTGATATTGTAGATTTGTAGAGTCAAGTGAGCAAAAGTTTATCAGAAAGTGTCTATCCGTACATATGAGTCATGATGTGAGAACATTTCATAAAATTTTTCTCAAATAATATTTCGGGTGTCAATCAACGTTTACCAATAGTTTTTTTCATAAATACACAGTGCTTAAACACAGTGATTAAATCAGAATAAGAATTATGTTACCACACGGTTAAAACAAGGCCATATCAACTCAATCATTTTTTGTTTGGAAACTGATACCTCTCACATATCTTGAATAAATTTCTATGTCTATCTTTATACGAACAAAATAGGCATTCACATATAGGTTCCTATGTTTACCATGCACAAATTTTTACTGAAAAGTAGTTACCTGTAGTGAATAGGCAGAGTAATATGCTTCATCAGAAGGAAATTGATTAACAAATTTTACATTTGCACTGAAACTAATCAAATAATTTCTATACCAACATTGTACAAACAATAAGATCCAAAGAGAAACATTGCCATAGTTTTCAATGAATGAGAGTTGAATGCTGCTCATTTCCTGAACAGCATCTTTCAGACACAGATTCTAGATTGATATTTTGAAATTTTACACATACATATTTCAGTATATTATTCATCTCATAAACAATTTACACTACTAAAAGCAAAGATTATTTAAATTGGTAAGGATAAGTTAACTAAATTTTTAGAAATTACCCCTCAACACAAATAAATTTGAGTGTTGAATAATATTTTACTATAATTTTTTATCATACTGGGATTTTGCTAGCATCAGTCAGCTGTTATATTCAGAAATCCCTGTTCATGACTGTACACAGTTTAACATGGTACAGTCATGTCTTATTTGTAATGTATGCATATATATTTATAAAACATATGCATTCCCCATGTTAATGCACAACGGTAAGCTTTAAAACCGTTCAATCAATTTTTAAAATCTTACATCAGCAGTGAAGCAATTAAAAAAAATTAAAATACCAACAATAGTATTCGGGAGTTAGATCTTAGTACTATTGTCATGTATTGCATACATTTCTAATTAATAAGAATCAAATCTTTCACAGTTCAAGATATTTTCAAACCTAGAGAATGAGTTATATGTTACAAAACACTGCTCCAACTCGTGCAACTAAGTCAAATAGCATGCTACTTGTTAGTCATTCATGTTACCAGCTGAGCTATTTCATGATTTCGACTTCATATCTTGAAGCAATAGAAATACTTTCCAATAATACATATTTTATCTTAAAAATTAAGGTCATAAATCATGAAATAGAAAACATAATCAAATAAAGAGCCTATTCATACCTAGTAAATTAGTAGCTAACTGTGGAATTACAGCGTTTAATCAGGCCTCTTAACTGAATTTACAAATTTGAATTCCCGATGAGTCACGCACGGTCAGCAAGTGAAAGCTATGTAGCAGGAATACTTAACGAAATTTCAATACTTTCACAGTGAAACCCTATATAGGTTGACCCAATTTCCATATCTTGAATACTGTGACAGGCTAAATTTCGGTATTTTCAAGGGAGTCACAGTATCACAACAGTATCCACACAAGCTCACAACAACTGAGAAACTGATCGTTCATATTTACGAGTACCGACTTCCGACTAATCCCAAGTACAACTAACTTCCCGCGGAAACTCTCACACCGTCACCGACTCACGCGACTAAACGAGGAACGATCGACACTCAAACAACGCTTGAACGCCTTTCAAACATGGAATATACGGTCTCAACTGATGTCAAATTTAACGTATTTCAACTTACAACTCATTACTGATGTTTTTAGCTAGAAACTATCTAGGATATTTATAAGCTATCTAGATTTACAGCTATTAGCAAGAATACAAAATTCTATATCTTGATGGAACGAAAACTATCTAGATCTAGCTATTTTATAGCTAGAGTCGCAATTAAATATGTGCACAATTTTCGAATTCAAGCCTACATTAACGTCCAGAACTTCGTGTACTGTACGCGAAGGTTCGAGTAATTTTTCTTGTATTTTTTCTCTGATTTGAGAAAGAAATATTTTCATTAAAAAAATTATAGAATTTTAAAACATTCTCATTAATTGATGCTGTGAATGTATAGGGTTATAGGTCCTCCATCTTTTGAACATGTAAAACTCAACGAATTCTCATAAAATTGGAATATTTAAAAATAAGTCCTTCTGGTTTACGATCGCGTTCTCTTCAACCGTAAAAAAAGAACTTAACACTGATATTCCAACTTATCGAAACGGTCACGTTTTGAAGAGCTGGAACCTTTTATATCCTTTGAAACGGTTTGAAGAGTGAGTTAAATATTGAATAAAGTCAGAAATACATTTTTTTCATTGACATCAAACTATAATAATGCATTTTATACATCCAGAATTTTTTTTAATATAATTAAGCAATTTAAATGAAATGCACCTATTCTTTGTTTTCACAATAATGGTCCTGTATTATTGAAATTCATCCTCTTATTTGCTAAGAAATTATCAAGTGCTAAAATTCAGATATTTCATGTTAAATTATCAACATTTGAAGCTTAAATTAGAAAATATGAACTTCATATTCTAACGTCTTAAAAATTAGAACGTATACAACTAGCGATATATGTAAATTTGCCCCTGTAATATCTTAATTTTGAACTTATGTTTTTGACTCTTATGTTGGAAGAATTGAGGGTCAGACTATTGCATGTAAAGGATAAGTAAAATAATATTTGACTATCAGAAATGCATCACATAATATTATGTAACTTTTCATCAATTCAACTTAGGCTTGGGCCATCAAGCATTACCGTTAATTTAAAATTAACAAATATAGCGTAAAAAACGACCGTATTTTTAACAGCGTTTTTCTATGGTCGAAATTACCGTCAAAAATCGACGGTAATAACGGTCACCATTGTCGGTGGGCATTTATAACGTCTAAAATTACCGGTGATTACCAGTAATTTACTTACTGTTGGAAATCTTACGATAAACGATGGAAATCGATTATAAATACCGGTTCGCCGACGAAAAAATTCGGATTGGGTATCGACCGTGAAATCAGCTCACGAAGCACTTTTCACCTCTGTCGACTGGACAAGCGGAAAATTACGCGAATTCCACCGCATTTAACCTAGGAAACAACTTAAGATGCGATTTTCACCACATTCGAAATAGAAAAGGCAAAGACGCGTTTAGCTCTGTCGATCGTGGAATCTTTCAAGATGCACTTTTCACCTCTGGCGACTCGGCAAACGGAGAAGAACGCAATTTTCTCTGCATTCGACGAAGAAAAGACCCCAACCGCGTTTTTTAGCTCTGTCGACCGTGGAATCAGCTCAAGAAGCACTTTTCACTTCTGTCGACTGGGCCAGCGGAAAAGAACGCGATTTCCACCGCATTCAAACTAGGAAACAACCTAAGACACGATTTTCACCGCATTCGACCTAGGAGAGGCCCAAAACGATCTTTTTTGCTATGTCGACCGAGTGGAATAGGCAAAGATACACTTTTCACATCTGTCGACTGGGCAAACGGAAAAGAAAGCGATTTTTACCACATTCGTATTCGGTTTAGGAAAATGCCAAAAACACGCATATTAGCTTTGTCGACCGTGGTACCGGTTAAAAATAAATTATTCACCACTGTCGACTGGGCGAACGAAAAAGAACGCGGTTTTCATCGTATTCGACCTATAAAATAACCTAAGGCTCGACTTTTACTACATTAAAACTAGAAAACAACCTTAGATACGATTTTCACAGCGTTCGACCTAGGAAATGGCAATAACGCGCTTTTTAGCTCTGTCGACCCTGGAATCGGCTAAAGATGCACTTTTCACCTCTGTCGACTGAGCAAAAGCCGAAGAGCACCATTTTACTCACATTCGGCCTATGGAACAGCCTGAAGCGCAATTTGCACCGCATTCAACCAAAGAAACATCCTAAGACGCGATTTTCATCGCATTCGACCCAGAAAAAGCCCTGACACTCTGTATGCTCTGTCGAACGTGGAATCAGCTATTGATGATCTTTTCACCTCTTTCGACAGGGCAAACGGCGAAAAGCACTATTTTACCCATATTCGGCCTAGGGAACAGCCAAGAACGCAATTTGAACCGCTTTCGACCAAGAAAACAATCTAAGACGCGATTTTCACGGCATTCAACCTAGGAAAGGCCCAAAATGCGCTTAATGGCTGTGTTGACCGTGAAATCAGCTCAAGAAGCACTTTTCATCTCTGTCGACTGGGCAAGCGGAAAAGAACGCGATTTCAACCGCATTCGACCCAGGAAACAACCTACGACGCGATTTTCACTGTATTCGACCTAGGAGAGGCAAAAACTCGCTTTTTAGCTCTATCGACCGAGGAATCGGTTCAAGATGCACCTTTCAGCTCTCGCGACTCGGCAAATGGAGAAAAACGCGATTTTCACTGCATTCGACCTAGGAAACAACCTAAGACTCGATTGTCAACGCATTCGACCTAGGAAAGGTCCAAACGCGTTTTTTAGCTCTGTAAACCGTGTAATCGGCTAAACATGAACTTCTCACCTCTTTCGACTTGGCATAAGGAAATGAACGCGAATTTCACAGCGTTCGACCTAGGAAAGGGCCAAAAAGCGCTTTTTAGCGCTGTCGACCCTGGAATCGGCTAAAGATGCACTTTTCACCTCTGTCGACTGAGCATAAGGCGAAAAGCACTATTTTACCCATATTCCGCCTAGGGAACAGCCTAGAACTCAATTTGCACCGCATTCGACCTAAGAAACAACCTAAGACGCGATTTTCATCGCATTCGACCCAGAAAAAGCTCATGGCACGCTTGTTGCTCTGTCGAATGTGAAATCAGCTGTAAATGCACTTTTCACCTCTGTCGACAGGGCAAACGACAAAGGGTGCGATTTTCACTTCCTTTGAGGAGGAAACAGCTCAAGTGCTATTTAGCTGTGTCGACCGTTGAATCGGTTATAGATGCACTTTTTCCCCTCTGTCGACTGTGCGAACGGCCAAGGGTGCGATTTTCACTTCATTTCAGGAGGAAACAGCTCTAGAAGTGCTTTTTAGCGCAGTTGACCGTGGAATCTGCTCATGATGCACTTTTCACCTCTGGCGAATGGGCAAATGGCAAAGAACTCAATTTTACCCCCTAACAACCTACGAAATAACCTAAGTTGCGACTTTCACTGGATTCGACCTAGGAAACAACCTAAAGCGCGATTTTCAAAGCATTCAACCTAGGAAAAGGCCAAAACGCGCTTTTCAGCTTTGTCGCCCGTGGAATCGGCTGAAGATGCACTTTTCACCTCTGTCAACTGGGTGAACGGCATAGAACGCTATTCTCACCATATTTGAAGAGGAAACGACTCAACAAGTCCTTTTTAGCTCTGATGGTCCTGAAACCTGCTCCACATGAGCTTTTCGCCTCTGTCGACTGTTCAAACGGCAAAAAACGCGATTTTACCCACATTCGACCTAGGAAACAACCTAAGGCGCGATTTTCACCGCATCCCCCCTAGGAAAGCCCAAAACGCGCGTTCTATCCGCGGCGACCGTGGACTAGGGTCAAACTGCACTTTTCACATCTGTCGACTGGGCAAACGGCATAAGACATGATTTTCAGTTCATTTGAAAAGGAAACGGCTCAACAAGTGCTTTTCGGCTCCATCGACCGTGGAATCTGTTCAAGATACAGTTTCACCTCTGTCGAATGGGCACAAGGCTAAGAACGCAATTCTACCCACATTCCACCGAAGAGAGGCCCAAAACGCGCTTCTTAACTCCGTCGATTGTGGAATCGGCTCACAATGCACTTTTCACCTTTCTCGACTGGGCAAATGGCAAAGGAATCGATTTTCACTACATTTGAAGAGCAAACGGCTCAACAAAGGCTTTCTAGCTCCGTGGACAGTGGAAACAGCTCAAGACCCACTTTTCACCTCTGTCGACTGGGCAAACGGCAAAGAACACGATTTCACCCACATTCGACCTAGGAAACAACCTAAGACGCTATTTTCACCGCATTCGACCTAGGAATGGCCCAAAACGCGCTTTTTAGCTCCGTCGACCGTGGAATCGGCTAGAGATGCACTTTTCAACTCGGTAGACTGGGCAAACGGTGAAAAACGCGATTATAACCGCATTCGAGCTAGGAAAGACCCAAAATGCGCTCTTTAGCTCTGTCGACCGTGGAATCGGCTAAAGAAGCACTACTCACCTCTGTCGACTTGGCAAAACTTCAAAAAACGCGATTTTAGCCACATCCGAGCTAGGAAACAACCAAAGACGTGATTTTCACCGCATTCGACCTATGGAACAACCCAAGACGCGATTTCCACTGCATTAGGCTTAGGGATGGCCCGAAACGCACTTTTTAGCTCCGTCGACCGTGGAATCGGCTAAAGATGCACTTATCACCTATGTCGATTGGGAAAACGGCAAAGAACGCGATTTTATCGACATTCGATCTAGGAAACAACCTAAGTGCGATTTTCACTGCATTCGTCTTAGGAAACAACATAAGACGTGGTTTTCACCGCATTCCACCTAGGAATGGCCCAATACGTACTTTTTAGCTATATCGAACGTGGACTATGTTGAAGATGCACTTTTCACCTCTGTCAACTGAGCAAACATGATAGAACGCGATTTTCACCGCATTCGACCTAATAAAGGCCCGAAAAGAGCTTGTTAGCTCCGTCAATGTGAAATATGCTCAAATGCACTTTAAGCCTCTGTTTCCTGGGCAAAAGGCAAAAAACGAGATTTCATCCACATTCGACATAGGAAACAACCTAAGACGCGATTTTCACCACATTCGACCTAGGAAACCACCTAAGACGCAATTTGCACCGCATTCGACATGGGAAACAACCTAAGACTATTTTCACGACATACGCCCCAGGAAAGGCTCAAAACGCGCTTTTTAGCTCTGTCGACCGTGAAATCAGCTCAAAATGCACTTTTCACTTCTGTCGACTGGGCAAACGGTAATTGACACGACTCTCACCACATTTGAAGAGGAAACGAATTAACAACTGCTCTTCAGCTCCGTTGATCGTGAAATATGCTCAAGATGAACTTTTCACATCTGTCGACTGGGCAAACGGCAAAGAACGCAATTTTACCCAATTCGACCTAGGAAACAACCTAAGACGCGCGTTTCACCGCATTTCACCTAGGAAAGGCCCAAAACACGCTTTTTAGCTTCGTCGACCACGAAATTGGTTATATATGCTTTTTTTGCCACTGTCGACTGGGCAAACGGCAAAGAACGCGAGTTTCACTATATTATGAAGGGTAAAAGGCACAAGTAGGACAAGCGCAAGATTCTCGATTTGTCTGATAACAGCCAACAGCTATGCTAAGCCTCAGAATCTACACAAAAACTAAAGGTTATGTTGTTAAACAGGCGTGAAGCGTAGTAGGATAGGTGCATCGTTTGCTATTTTCTATTCGCCGCCACTTGAATCGAAAACGAGTTTTAAATGACATCCTCAATTAAATAATTTAGCTAGCATATGAGCTCAAATATATCAGAGAACATAATATGAAAAGTTTTCATTCATGGTATTTCACTACTGCAGCTCACATATGAAAATCATTGATTATGTATTGCATAAGTTTTGTACATAAATTGATAAAGTTGATGAAACCTCATTTGTTGCTTGCATTATCAATCATTTGTGTTACATCAGGTAAAATTTTTAAGGACAGGGTACCCCTTACGCAACCTTTTTGTATTATGCAACCTAGAGCAATGAAATTTGGTATACTGAGAGCAAATGAAATTTAGATTGGTTTTTCATCAATAAAAAATGCAATTTTCTCTAAAGAAAATGAGATATTCATAGAAATCGAAGTTTTTGGAGGGGCGGTTCAAACTCCTTCTTGTCCGACTGTTTGTGAGCTACAGTGATGATTTTGGTGTCATTGGATGCGGAAAGACGTGGAAATTCAAAAAATTTCAATGTTTCCTCAAATTTTCCGTTAAAAAAATAAAAAAATTTGAGAGCAAACTTGTTTACGGAAAATTTCGGATTTATGACCTCATAACTTTTGAACAAAAATCTATTTTGAAAAACGAAAAAACGATTGGAAATTTTGGAAAGCCCTTGTCTTTCCGCATCCAATGATAATAAAACCATCACTGCAGCTAAAAAACTGTCGGTGGAGAAGTATTTTAAAACTCAAAGTCTGAGGTGTTCATTATAGGCAAAACAAAGATATCTGAACAGTTTTAATTAAAAAAATTTAAAATTTTTTGGCTCAGGTTAGACTCCTGAAATCATTATAGAGGAATACAGAGACATAGAAGATGACATAGCAACGTCGCGCCGAGAAGAAAGTGCCAAAGGGGAGGTGTAAAATAGTAAAATACCCCTTGCCTCTCCCCTCCTGCCCCATTCTTCAAACCCTCGTGGCGGGCGAACCATTGAACGTACGAGTCTCCTTTTTCACAGGATGTGCATGACCTTATTCACCTACGTTAGCAGCTAAAATCTACTTTCCTAAAAATTTCTAATTCCAAGAGGGTAAACTGTCCTTAAATCAATATTCAAAATTTACTGCTCTTGCGTCTAAATTACACACTGACGACTCCTAAACCCTCTTATTCAAACAGGTTGAATGGAATGAGCCATTCAACATATAAACTTTGCATTTTCAATGCCGAGTTTCGTTTTTCTCAACAACTTTCAAACTATCACGAACAATATAATTCATTATTAATTCTCAGCGCAATAATGTTGCCATGATACTACCCGCAGTAAAGTACGTGTGACAAGTTGTGTGCGACATGATCAATGTTTTTGTACGTAGCGGTCAATGTGTTGAAGTCAATCAATGGCTTAACGTTGTTAGAGAGACCTTATGGTTTGCTTGAGGCTTGAAAACAACTTGTTATTTGTATTATGATGTTCATTAAATGGTGCAGGGATAGAGCAATAAATTCAATTTCTTATATGCTCTGAGTTTTGAAGTTTTCTATACACGAAAAATACAATACATTAGGTCGCATTGACTTTTTCGTACCTATAGTAAAACCTATTTCAGTTCTAGAGATAAAATTATGGCCTGACATCAATGCGTAGTTAAGCTGCTCATGCGATCTCTTTGCAACGTGACGGTGTAGCACTGTACATCATCTTTTCAGTCGTTTTCCGAACGTCGTGAGTGATGGGTGTGGGCTCAAATTCTCCCGGTGTTATAAGGTACTAAGAAATCTTGGAAAAGAGTTTTAAGTGAAGACGTCGGTTGTTTGGAGGTAAGTAACAAATTTGTCTTTGTTAAAATAGAATGCATGCATTGTACCACTTTTTTGTGCACTTCGACGTCATTAAAATCAGACATGTACGTACGAACGCACCGCAGAAGTTTTGAAGTTTGTTACCGGAGTAATTTGTTTCGTTTACTTAAAAACACAATTATCTATGACACAATTTGCTGTAAACTTATCAGGTCATTTTAACAGTTCCCCTTAGTTCAGTTTAAATCATACATTATTTTAGTTAAAAAATCATTCTTATTCTGACCGCGATGCGCCCGAGCGGCCAAAGCACAGACGCACGTACGTCTGAACACAGAACCGAAGCTTAGAAGCAAGTTAAAACATTGCCAGCGGGAGTATACACAAAGCAGCACGACTGTACGAAAATTTTATGCACTTATTCTTCTCAAAACGTTTCGCATGCCGTTGCGTTTGAAATCAAGCACGCACACACTTGTGTGTGTAGGGCTTCCCGTCCGCTGTTTTTGCCTCTCTTTTTTTTTTAAACATGCTCATCGCTTGTAAAGCCTCTGAGGCGCAGGGTAGGGAAGCGAGAGTAATTGCGCATGTACATTCTTCTCCCCTCCCAAATGTTAAGTACTCAAATCACAAATTCGAGAAAAAAATATTCCGGCGCAAAAAAAAAATATTAACTACAAGCATATTACCAAAACAATCTCTTCTCCGCCTTTATTGCGTTTTAAACTCAAACAAATCAAATTTTATTAAACCTAGTAAAGTTACTTTGCCCAAGAATTATTTATAACATTCGGCAACACAAGCAAGGAGAACGAGGGCGGCTTAAGCGAACAAAAAAGCCCTGTTATTTTTTATGTAAAATTAAGCTACTCGGTACAAGCTTCTCGCACTAGACAAACTAAGTTCGTATTAGACTAACAACGCAAGTAGACACATGGTTTAAAAACATTAGTTATTACTCACCAAGATATTAATTACTAATCTTACCATCCAAATTGAACTGGAGACCACATAAAATTAGTTAACGCTAAAAAAAGTAAAACGCCAGTTCGGAACAACTATAGAAATATAAACTCAAAAACCAATATTAATGATAATAATACGCAAATTTTCATAAACACATGGACGACCTGCAACCGAAATAATTTTTCATTCTCTTACACTTTATTTTTGACGGGTAATAGACGAAAGATCAACAAATTATATAATAACATAAGAAAAATTGCATTGAAAAATTAAGAAACCGAAAAATATTGCGAAACGTGGAAGAAGTTATTACCACAATTATACGCAGTGGGTGGCGAAAAGAAAAACACATTTCAAGTTTTTAACTCTTCCGGTTACAACAACTTACAACCATTGTTACACAAAAAGCGCAAAGAAAAACGATTAATGGGTATTACTAAAAATTAACGAACAAGCTGAAAGGAAATAAAGCACTAGCTGCTACCACCTCTCAGCACTAGCACCAAACTTACCATACAACCACAAAGTCAGCACGATGAGAGAAGTGGGTAAAAAAACGCCAGATATTCTTTTCAGTAAACACCAATGGTAAACACAAATTCAGGAAACACCAATAAAAAAATAATTTCCAAAAATTTCTAAATAATTTCGCAAAAGAACACTCCCTAGTCGCAAATTTTTTTTTTAAATTACAAACAAATGAAACACCCGTCAATCACTTGCTTTAAATCGAATTCGTCGCATAGTGAACCTCTTTACACAGACAAATTTTCCGGTCTGTACATCGTTGCTTGACGTTAGAGAAGTTGCGCATATTCATTACAAATGAAAAGCATAAGATTAATAGATTATAGGGTTATAGTAACGGTTAAATAGACTTACTGCGAAGCGAAACACAATTTCCTCCTCAGAGCAATCACAGAATTTCAATCACAATCTAAATTATCGCCTCGCGGCCAACGAAATTGAGCGATATTTCATATTTAATGTTAACGAAACTAACGGCCATCAGAGCAAAAGATCCTGTAAATATTTAACAAACGATAGAAAAATTACACTTCCGTGCTTAAGGCACGGAAACAAGCACCCAAAGGCATCGGCTGCACATTTGTTGGGGAACATGCGCGTCTAGTGCGCCCTGTTCGTGGCGAACGTCGAGCCCGCCTTGAACCAGGCTGTTGCGCCAATATCACTACATCACCGCCGATTGATATGTTTGTTACACCTACACCTCCCCGGTGTTGTTGTATTTTGGCGGCCTCAGCGTGCCCCGACGGAGCTGAAAATCCTCGGCCCGGTTTCGTTTCGCGAGAACTTCTACGTTCTTCTTGACGTAATACATTAGGGCAGCCAGCCCATCAGCGCGATAATCAACAGCATCACGAGAATACCAGATACTTGGTCTGGTATTAAATCCAGTCTTGAATTAGCCTGATGCCAGTCCTGACTTATTGCGCGCTTGTGTTTTGATAAAGCTGACACAAGCGTGTCCGTATCCACTGTTGAAACAACGTTGCACATCTTTAGCCTGCGTATCCTGCAAAAGGAACAGAAACAGAACTGATTAGGATGACCAAAAAACAATTATAAAATAGATACAATTTCAATAACCCTAACCAACCATACTAACCTAACACACAAGCATAAAAGCTTGAGCAAAGTGAACTGTAGCTTGATAAAGAACTGTTAAATAGAAACAAAAGTTTTATCCAAGGAAATTACACAAGATATTAACAAGCGTTGCTCGTCAGCAAGAAAAGTTTTTATGTAAGAGCTGCGTTCAGACTTCCGGTCGGGTAATTTCCATTCACTGTAAAAATTTAATTTATTTGAGCTGACGATAAAACATTCCAACCAAAAGTAAAAAGGAAAATTTTGGTTTCGCTGTAGCGCCAAGATCGACCTTCTCACGAGATGAGCTGCAATGTCAGCGATTGCATTTAGCAACCGGGGAATTCGCTCACCATTTAATATATTAATTCAGCAACAACGTCAGAGCAAATGCACGCCTAGAGTTGCATGTGCGCAGCACAACACAAACCAAAAAAACAGCGAATTGCAAAGATTTGTAAAGACATCTTTGAAGACATCTTCAGAGATACATGTACATTTCTTTTAACCTCGATATTAAAGTATAATACTTAACCTAATTTAACCTAATAAGCGCAACAACAACTGGAAACGATACATGCAGATTATAATGAATGCGGGAGAGCAAGTTACACAGATAATACGTTGATAGAGCAAATAACGCAGCAAAAATTCTTAACCTATAAGGAAAACGAAACGCTAAATAGAGTGATACAGCTATCCTTTACAGCAAATCCTATCCTGTTGAGTCGTCGCGACGTCATAAATGAAAGTCGTATGTACTGTAAAAATAGAGAACTTATTTAACTCTCCGTAAAGGTAAAACGTGATTCATATTGCTTTTGTGGACTTTGGAACAATTTAATTTCGACCCAATTACGTTTGACTTTCAAGACTACACCCGGCCCTAGCCAAGTTAGCTCTAGCTTATCCTTCTTTGCGTGATTCCTTAAAAGGACTCGGTCACCCACAATGATGTTCTTGTCCTTACGCTTAATGTTTCGGTAAAGGTTCCTTTCGATAGTATTATTCAAAACCAGGTTCCTAATATTTTCTAAAGTACGAGCTGCCTCTTTGGCTCGAAAATTAACCAAATCTATTTCTTCATCATAACTGTAAGTTACGGTGTCGAAGCTTTCACCTTGGAAATATGGACACGTGTCCCTGTTAAATACTACGTAACTCGGAGTATCCCCCAAAGTAGAATTTAGTGCATTGTTCCATGCATTTTCAACGACCTCCAATCACTGATCCCACTCTGCATGAGGTAATGAATTGACACACAGTTTTAATAAATTAATGATTTTTTTGTTGTTCCTTTCAACAATAGCGTTCGAATGAGGACTAAAAGTCAGAACTTCTTTTTTAGCCATTGCATGTATATTGGCAAATTGCTTTACTGCTACCGATTTAAATTCTAGTGCATTATCAGAGATTAAAGTTTTCGGATATCCGAAAATGCTAAAACAATTCCCTAAACATGAAATTACTGTGTTCGTACGACGGTTAGATGTCGCGTACAGTTTGCAATACCTAGAAAAAAGATCAATAATTACCATTATATATTTATTACCGCTATCGGTCAATTTTAGGGGACCAAGATAGTCCATTGAAAGAACTTCAAAAGATTCTTTCGCTATAGGAGCCGTCAAAATTTTAATGGGCACAGACGGTCGCGCTTTACGCAGTTTAAAAACTTCACAATTTCGTGCGAATTTCCTCACAATCTTTCTCTCTCCTAAATATTGAAATATTTAAGTTTATATTCAAACAAAGTATGCAAAGCATCGGTATGGTAGCTAGAATGTATGGCTAAAATTGCCTTCTCCATTAGGGAAGCTAGCACCTCTGCGGTTAATATGGTACTTGGTCGTCTGTCAATCCGTCGCCGTCGGTACAATATGTCATTTAAAATTAGGTAACTCTGTAAGTCAGGTATTGTTGACGCACTACCGTGAAGTAGCGCTTCTCTAACATCAATACAAAATGGGTCTTGTTTTTGTTCGTCAATAAATTCTTTAATAGTCCATGAGATTTCTTTCTCCATCGGTACGTAATCAATCAATTTAGGTTGCGTTTCCTTGCGTGTTAAGCCAACGTCGGTATCGTCGCTCTGCAAAGAGTCACTGGGAACGTCCGCTTGTCTAGACAGTCTTTTTTTCATTTGAGACCGAGTCTCTGCGACGCACGCTTCTGATTCAGAATCATTGCGCAGAGCTTCACAGCTCTCAAGTTCTTTAATTGATGATTATCGCTTATGGGTAGTCTGCTTAAATATTCAGCTACAATATTTTGCCCGCCAGGTAGGTATTTAACAATAGGATCGTAGGAATGAACGTTTATACACCACCTTGCCATTGACGCGTCCTCTTGGAGTTTCCTAATAAACAGAGGGGTCAATGGTTTGTGATCCGTGTAAACACGGATTGGATATTCAGTTATTAAATATTTAAAAGCTTTAGGAGCTGAATACAGATCAAAAAACTCTTTTTTTGTGGTACTATAGCGTTTTTTGGCTGGAATTTAAGCTTTTACTAAAATAAGCTACAGGACGCAATATTTCATCGCTTGAATCTTCGGCCTGCATCACAACAGCTCTGATCCCAAAATTAGATGCGTCAGTAAATATGAGAAAGTCTTTCGTGTAGTCAGGATGTCTTAAAACCGTCTCAGATGTCAGAGCAGATTTAATATAAACAAAACTTTTCTGGCATTCGTCGTTGCAATCAACAAACAACATTTTTCCTTAAAAGCCTGTACAAGGGATAGGCAATTTCAGAGATATTAGGAAAAAAATTCTAAAATAGTTTGCTGACCTAAGAACTGCTGCAACTCTTTCACATTAATGGGAGCCCCACAGCTCTGAAGTTTTTCCGAACTCCTGCACCTTATACCATCCGCAGCAATAATATGCCCAAGATATTCAATTTCGTTTTAGAGAAGTGACATTTTTTCAAGTTTTATTGACAAATTCCCAGACCGAAGCATCGTAAGGACACTTCCAATGTCAGTTAAGTGTTGATTTTTAGTCTTCGAATATAATAAAATATCGTCCAGAGAGACGAAGCACATTTGACCTAGAATAGGCGCAAGCACAGAGGTCATCACCCTCTGGAACACTGTTGGACTCGAACTCAACCCGAAAAGGTTTCGCCGGAACTGGAATTTCCGACACCCTATACTAAAAGCTGTAAATTTCCGTCTCTCTTGGTCCAATTCGATCTGATGGAATGCGGAACGCAAATCTAAAGCTGAAAAGAGTGTGCTACCTCCTAATGTCGACAGTATTTCATCGATTCTGGGTATATGATAAGATTCTTTCACCACAATCTTATTAAGAGCCCTGAAATCGATCACGGGGCGAAGCTTCCCGCTTTTCTTCTTTACAACAATTACGGGGAAGTTATAGTTAGACATCGACACTTCAATTATTCCCTGTGAGTGCATATCATTAGTAATTTTTGCTAACTCCTCCTGATATTTATGAGGTATTCTATATGGAGTAATATTCAGGACTGGTGCATCCGGTTTTAACTGTATCCGGTGCGACATAACATTAGTAACTCCAATTGTTTCCCCTTCAAGCGTAATAACATCACGGAACTGATTTAATAAATTTACCAAAGTTAACTGCATGTCCTCTTCGTGACATGAAATATCATCTTTCATTAAAGAACGACGTACGTCCTGCTGTACACTACTGTTGTACACACCCTCTACTTGTGCATTAACTCTTAGCACCTCACTACTAGAAAGAACTCGATCTCCGCCGCGTTCGTCTGACTCCAACTCAAGTGTTTTTCCGGCTATGGTCTTAATTCCACCACTATGCGAGACTACTTGCATAGAATCCGACATAGCGTCAGAGCTTCTCTCAACAGTATTAGCGTCACTGAGCGCTGCCTCAACGCTAGTGAGATACATCTCACTTTCAACCTCATCAGCTGCAATTAATTCCAAATTGCACATCATTGTATTTTCGTTGAAATAAATCGCGTCATCTTGAGCATTTAGTATCATTACTGGCACTACACCGTCTTCCTCGACGTGTACGAATGATTCTGCTAACAATGCTCCATTATCAAAACCTCGTTTCAAAACCAAATACTCGCCGGGTTCTGCCTTTTTAACAAATCCGTAAACTTCTTGCATTGAATTACCCTGTGCATCGACTGTAGTGCAATGAACTACTAGAGGCGATCTCTTTTTTCTGATCTCTGGCCTTGGCTTCGATGCAGCTCGCTGAAGCACGACTTTTTGCATCTTTTCTTTTCTGCAGTCACTATATCTCAACGCACGGTAACTGCCTCTGTGGCTCTTCTCGGTAACTATTACATCAGAAAGTAAACAGTCACTGTTTACAATACTCTTACACACAGCTTCTCTATTTATTGCTGGTTCCGCTTGTAATTCTTTAAAAGGCACACTAACCCCCTCCCACTCGAGGGATCCTTCTTTAAAATTCATTTTGGCATTATTCAGCACACCTCTTCCTAAAATCAAATCATAATTAAATTTTGCATCTTTAACGATCAAAGCACTAGTCTAAGTACCCTGTTACTACCAGGAATTGAGATAGTTAAATCGACTTCTCCACTTACATTACTTTTACTGTTAATTCCTTAGACGCTCAGACAACTAGGCTTTAATTTCTCATTCAGGCACTTAATTTGCTTGTATCTAATGAGGCACTTCTCAGAGCCGCTTTCTAATAGCGAGCTCAAATACTGATCATTCCTGCTCAAAAATATAGTAGGTTTTCTAGCCTTACGTAAAGTAACTAATCCGGCGCTTTTTTCTTAAAATTTCCCGTCACAACACTAGTGGAGAAATAAGCCTCAACTGCTTTGTTTTGTTGACTATCATCCGCAAGCTTTTCGTCTTGCAATTATTCATATCTATTTCCACATTTGAACTATGGGTCAATGCTTGATTCAAAGTTAGTCGTCTCGGACGTATCTGAAATTGTTTGGACCACTGCTTCAGGATTTACGAGTGTCCTGGGCCGACTCTCGGGCTCAATCTCGTTCTCACTAGTACCTGCCACTGCACGTCCTACTCGTTTATTAAAAAATCCCGAGAATCTGACTCGGAATCTGCAAAATGCACCTCATGCCTACCACGTGATTGACTATTACCACCCCTATTAGCGCTGTAACTGCGTATATACGCTTTGTAGTTTTTCACCTCATTTTCTGATGCTCTACAATTTCTCACAAAATGCTGAACTCCACAAGCGAAACACGCTCCAGCATATCCTCTCGATTTACTCTGGCCTCTTTGAGGTCTACAATCAAAGTGACCTACCATGTTGCATGAATTACACAAAGGGGACCCTCTCTCTTAGCTGCAAAGTGCACTGGGGCCTGATTTAAACTGCTATCTGTCGGCAAAGTATTCCATTCCAGATAAGCTATTCCTCTATCTCCAACATAGCCACTAGATTCTCTCGCTCTTCCACGAGGATTTCGTAACCAAGGTCGAGGACACGATTCGCGCCCCGGGAAGCGACCCCTACGGTAATTTCCGTAGAAAATATCCCTCTCCTGCAGGGATTCCTGCACTTCAATGTTTTCCTCTGAACCACAAGCCACATCTGCCACATAACTTTCTCTCTCGTACGTAGTTGGGTAATGAGCCGCTAAGATTTTCTCTGTTTCGGATTGACTCCTAACAGTCGCAACTAAACGCGCTAACAGCTCTTCCGAAGTACTGAACTGACATTACAAGATTTTTTCGAGAAGGACTCGTCTAACAACGGCCCCAGCACCGTTATTGCTACGCTCAACACAATGCTATCACCCACAAAACGTTTTAACTGAGGCTGATCTGTACTGGCCTGACAGAATGGATGACGCTGCCAACCTATTGTCGCTGAGTTCAAGAATTGGGCTGACACTTTCCGTATTTTAGCGAAAGCAGTTACCAACTATGCTGCCAACGCATCGTTACGCACTAACTGTAACTGATTCAGATCGCACGACAACGCGTAAATAGATTTTTTAACCCTACACACATAGATATCATCCAAAATTTTTATCAGCTTCTCGAAAGTATAATGCAGTTCAGAATTCACTAATTTTGTTACAATAGAGTTAAAATCTCCTACTTGTTTATTGGCAGACTTAACGAGGAGTTCTTTCTTACTAGCATCCGACGTTACGTCTGGCAAAAGCGACATATACGCCCTTAGGTTAGCAACATGAGTTTGCCAACTCTTATTTTCAAGGAATTCCGGATCCTCCTTCCTTCTCCTGCCTCTAAAAATTGTGATCTCTGCATGTGAAAAAAAAATTGTTCCTGCCCTAGGCATATTCGCGGCAATTTCGCGCGCCGATAGCGTCCTGTCTGTTGCGCTAGGACCTGGGCCACTGGCCCCAACTGCTGCAGAATCAGTCATTGATGTAAAAGTCTGAGTTCTAAATCTAGGCAAACTAGTTCTGCCGCTACTTGTTTTAATCGTAGTAGAACGAATAAATTCTTCAGAATCGGAAGACTCAGACATACAGTTTACCTTTTAACACTCGAAATTTTTAAATATACACTCGGGTTTGCAACTTTTACCACCGTAAACACATCAGGTAAGAAAACCCAAACTTTAAATACTTCTAATAACCGCAAAAACACAAAAAAAAATTTTTACGCTCACCATCAAAAAAAATGACAACAATGCAATGCGACTCTTACTCAAAGAAATCGTCCCACCCGGCGTACATATGGTAATCCGTTAATGCGTTATCCTGTGAAACAGCTGCTTCACACTGCAACAAAGCTCAGACTAACGCCTCTCAATGAAACAAAGCTGTGCGGCCTCGGCCGATGCAAAAAAACAAGCTGCAAAAAACTACTCACTCGCTAGGCTGCAACGCTGGTGCGCAAAAAAATAAGCAGCAAAAAATAGACTGCGAAAAAGAGCTACCCACTTCCTCTGCCCGCACTGCCACTGCGACTGCAACTCGAACAAAGCCCAAATTTAATTTACTCCTCTAAGGACCCCGTCTACGTAGAAACCAGGATATGTGTTGATTTTCTGTTTTTATATGCATCTTATAGAGGATTTTCTTGCGCTTCCATTGGTACTTTCCGTTTACGTCTAAACCGAATAGTGCGCCCACCAGAGGGGGGGAAAGCGATGGGGGTGGCGTGACCTTGACCTCTGCCCCCCTCATTATTGGGGGTCATTTGAGCGTGTTTCTCTGCGGCAATGGCAATATAGTTCATTCATAGGCTACTCAAAGTGCTTTCATTATTCAAACGAAACATTCTAACGCTGAATAAATGTTTTTTATAAAATTTTGACAATTTCAGAATTTAGCTGTTCTGCTGTATCTATGATAACGCAGCAGGAGACAGTCATAATAAAAATCGGGATATGTGCTGATTTTCGGTTTTTATATGCATCTTATAGAGGATTTCTTGTGCTTCCATTGGTACTTTCCGTTTACGTCTACTCCGAATAGAGCGCCCACCAGAGGGGGGGAAAACGATGGGGGTGGAGTGACCTTGAACCCTCCCCTCCTCATTATTAGGGGTCAATTGAGCGTGTTTCTCTGCGGGAATGGCATTGTAGTTCGTTAATGGGCTACTCAAAGTGCTTCCATTATTCAAACAAAACATTCGAAGGCTAAGTAGGTATTTTTTTCATAATTTTTGACAATTGCAGAATTTAGCTGTTCTGCCGTATCTATGATACCGCAGTTTCATTCATGGCTCGATGACAACTACAGTATCATAGCTACAGCTATGGTGAGCGCACCAATCCAAAGGGCTTGAAAGAGCTATAAAACAAAGGAGTTGACTTAAAAAAACGTATTTTGGTCAAAAAAATGAAAAATTAAAAAAATTGTTGTTTTCATGAATTACACCTATTCTCTTCTGTTGTATATTTTTTTCCAGAGTTACAGATCTACAGCAATGTAAATTATATCAATCGAAAGGGCTTGAAAAGAGCTACAAACGCTCAAGAGTTCATTGTAGAAAACCTTATAGTTCAAAAGATAAAAAGAAAAAAATATTTTGGTGAAAAAAGACGTTTTTCTGGAAACTTGATTATTGGTTTCTCAAATGTATCATCTTCCACAATTTTAGAGCTAAGAGAATGGTTTATATACCATTCGATAGGGCTTAGCAAGGTGTATTCACGCGCAATAGTATTTTCTGATAAATTTATTATTTTGAAAATTACACGACATGAAAAAAAATGAAAAAAGGTAATTTTTTTGTAATTCCCAAAATCCACAAAAAGAAGTTATCAAAATTCCCTATTGCATGTCGTTATATAGACATATAAGCAATCTGAAAACGAAGTACTGGATCTGTAACTTCAAAATTGTAGGAGAAGTTAGATTTAAAAAAAAAACCTATTATATCATATTTTTCTAAGATAAAAAAAAATCTAGTGCAGAGACAAAAATTTTGTCGAAATAACAACTGATCTTTGCATCATTTCACACCTACTGTGAAAATTTCAGAGAAATCCATTCACAAATAACGGACTTTTTTTGGGTAGACGGTCCCCTTAACCTTTACTTTACGACGTTACGCGTAAACTATATTTGCTGAATATATCATTGTCGTTATAATATTTGAAACTTATTACCTGTTGTATGTGAACTTGTAAAACGCCCTCATGCAGCAATCTGTTTACACCAATGTTGTGGTATTGAACTCCAATATTATTCGCTCATGGACTGAGTTTATGTGTACTCACGTAATCGCTCTAGGTTTTTTTTATACTCTATTCTCTCGTACTTCATAAGCTAGTTTTTTAGACAGGAAAATCCCTTAAAGCTTGACTCTGTATTTCGTTTCAAGCCCTTTAGTACCTAATTCCTACTGTTTACTTATTTTAAATGACTGATCACCCTGAGATATTCGAGGAAATCGGCCCAGATCTCAACCATTTGAACAGAATCCAAACCTAAACGACTCTCATGGGTGTAGGTATACTAATATATCAAAATTCAACGTATCTATACGAATAACTGACCGAGATTTCTCACTCCTGTGTTGGACTGTAGGTCACTCTATTCAAAATTGGAAGAGATACAACGTACTATTACTGAACTTAAATATAACCTAGACGTGATTATCTTCACCGAAAGCTGGCTAGATGACTCGACTAAAGACATGATTCGAATTGAAAATTATCATAGTTACCATTCGCTATGAAAAAAACAGCACATATATATATCTAACCACATAGACTCGAGAACCATAGCAAGTGCAACAATGAATCAGGATCATATAGAATCACTCATCGTAGAACTGTCTAGAGATGGCAAACGCATTGTGCTTGGAACGGTGTATAGGCCTCCTACAGCCTGTCCTATATCCTTCCTGAATGACCTAAATCGTATTATTTCTTAGTTCAACAGGCCCTTATACAATGACATAATAATATGCGGTGACTTCAATTATGATCTACTGAAACATGAAAGCTATGAACCAATCTCTAATTTCCTAACAACCTTTCAGTCTCAATCCTTCCTTCGATCATTACAAAGCCTACACGAATAACCTCAGAGTGTGTTACGCTGCTTGACAATATCTTTATGACAGACAAAAGTGATATTCTTGCTGGAATAAAAACTTCTGACTTATCAGACCACTTCCCAGTATTTCTTATTAAAAAATATCTATATTGCTTGCACCAAGGTACGGGCTGAAACTTACTCATATCGTAAAATAAACGAATCAAATCTTGAAGAAATGCGCACCGTTCTAGAAGAATCAATGCCTACATTGCACATCTCTCAACAAAACAATAATGCTACGAGCATTGATGAAGCAGTAGTAAAGTTGACTGAAACTATAATGACCGCATACAATCAGTGTTGCCCAATTGTAATCCGTACAGTTACCCCGGAAAATAAACAAAACCCCTGGATTACTAGAGACATCTTGATAAATATAAAAAAACGTCAAGCGTACCTAGCCCTCCTTTGCGAAGGGCGAATATCTAGTGAAACATATAACCGATTCAGAAACTATGTAACAAACCAGATAAGAGCATCAAAAAAGAACTACTTTACGTTCAAGTTTACTCAATTCAAAAATGACGTTAAAAAGACTTGGCATCTCCTTAACTCCTGCTGTAAACCGAATAATGCCGATAAAAAGAAAATTGAATATGTTATTCAACATAATGTAAAATACCATGAGAGGAAAGAAATTGCTAATCTCTTCAACAACTTCTTTGAAAACGTAGGGAAAACTATAGCTGATGATATTCCAAGTGAACCTACTTATCACCTGGAATTTATGGATCATATTCGAGAACCCAACTCCTTTTTCTTTACGCCTACAAACTCCTCCGATGTAATTACGTGCATAAACAATTTGAAAAATAAATCAAGTGGGTTACAAACGCTTCCGACTAAAGTACTTAAAGTTTTTGCTGACATTGTAGCCCCGCTGATATCAAATATTATTAACCAGTCTCTCTTACTAGGCACTTTCCCGAACTCCCTCATTATCGACCTATCTCCGTACTACCAATTATTAGCAAAGTATTCGAAAAGATTGTGTGTAAAAAGTGTACTCTTATTTTGAACAAAAATCGTTTCTTTACGATAAACAATTCGGCTTTCGCTCTAAATAATCAACAACACAGGCTATATTAAATCATTTACAATTCCTCTATTCTAATATAGATGAAGGAAAGCCTGTCTTCTCTGTATTTCTTGACTTTCGAAAAGTATTCGAATAAGTGGACCATAAAATACTACTCTCGAAACTACACTGTTATGGCATTCGAGGGATTGCCCATGATTGGTTCAGATCATACCTATCAAATCGGAAGCAATACGTTGTCATTGACGACGCAAAATCAGACCCACAGACAATTAGCCATGAAGTTCCACAAGGATCTATTCTTGGGCCTCTCCTGTTACTGATTTTTATCAATGATATTGTAAAATCTACATCATTCTTCAAATTCATGCTTTTTGCCGATGACAGTACGCTTTCTGCGGTCCTTCCGAACCAAAATCCTGCTATGATTGTGGAGAGTATAAATAATGAACTTCATAAGAT
The DNA here is from genome assembly GCA_030386875.1 of Morinoia aosen. NCBI lineage: Eukaryota > Metazoa > Arthropoda > Malacostraca > Amphipoda > Talitridae > Morinoia > Morinoia aosen. Next base: position 2,483,450 of record CM059574.1, read on the forward strand.
TTCATCGTAGCTCAAAGCTAATAAAATAAGCCTTAATATTGATAAAACAAATTATATTACATTCTCATACAAGAAAGATGTATCTCTCCAATACATTAAAATTGGCGACGGTGAAATCGAAGAAACCACCTCATGTAAGTTTCTGGGTATCATAATAGATAAACATCTGACCATCAAAGAGCACATCACTCATAATAGTTCTTAATTGTCAAAATCCATCGGAATCCTAAATAAAGTTAAAAATTTTCTGCCTGAAACAACTTTGCAAATGCTCTACCGAACGCTCATTTCTCCATACTTGCAATACGGAATAGAAGCATGGCACAGAACTGATAAAAATAAAACCAACAAAATTTTTACTCTGCAGAAAAGAGCTGTCAGAGCGGTAAAGAACCTAAAATATAATGCTCACGCAAATGATTCTTTCAATAATTTAAATACTTAAACTTTCTGATCACTACAAAATCTCCAGCGGTAGTTTCATTTACAAAACATTAAGAAATGATGGCGACAATAGCCTGAGACAATTATTGACTGCGCACACTGGTCATCACGACCATTTAACCCGAAATAGAAGTAAATTCATGCTTCCTTATTATTCAGAGGCCCGGTCGCCACACAGTATCCTCTTCGTTGACCACCAAAACTTAGAACTCTATACCTGCGGAGATCCGTAAATGTAATTCGTACAAAGTGTTCAAAAGACATTTTGAGTCTCACTTCCTCTCAAAATACTAGTCGTGTAAGATCACCATGTCAAATCTTGCCTCCTACATGTAACTAATGATAATGTAATAATATAACTTGCCTTGGGTAACATAACCGATCTTCAGTCTGCTCTTGAATCGTTTTATCGAACATACTGTTAAATATAGCTGATTTGACCTATATTGTGAAATACAGCATAAAATATCGAGTTAATTATCTCAATGATCAGTCTAATGCGAAACTAGGTTAAGTGAACTAGGTTAAATATTATTGTACACCTTAGAATAACGTGATGATAGGATGCCATAGAAGTCGCTGAACTTATTCGGGCCCACAGGTAGCTATACTCAAATTTGACCATTGTACTAGACTTAAGAATCATTCTACCTCTGTATCACCCGTGGTAAATAAATTGTTTAAATTGTTTAAAATTGTTTAAATTGTTTAAACTTAACTCAAAACGTCGAACTGGAGGATGTGAAAACGCTCGACGCCGCTGTAAGACCGCCAATGATGGCGCAGAAGTAAATTCCAGGCTTACGTTGTAGGTATCACTTGTGTAGTTTAGGTAACACTTTTATAGTTATAGTTTGTAGTTATCACTTTTAGTTCGTTGAATTAGCACAAATCACCCGTCGTGGAGACTGGTCCTCCAAAGCTTATTTCCAACACGATTTCTATGTCGTCGCCGGCGTCAAAAATGAGAACTCTTGTGCGGAATGGAGAGCTCGTATCTATCCAAGCTGACAATTTCGCATACGATTCCAAGAGCGCTTATAAAGCCTCATCGCTTATAAAGCCTCTGAGGTGCAGGGTAGGGAGGCGAGAGTAAGCGCGCATGCACAATCGCAAATGCATTTGTTATCATTTGTTTGTCCTTATTCAGGAAGTTTTGAAAATGACATTAGATATCGTCTAATATTTTATTGCTGCCACGTAAAGACAGAAAAATTAACTAACTTTGTAGTATTAAATAATGTGGCAACAAGCATTGATATTCATTTTAAAATTATCTCATTATCGCGAGCGCAACTGAAAAGAATTCGGTATTGATGAAGCATTATACATGTATGTTGTGAAGATAGGGAAAGAAGCGTATACAAAGGCTCTACATAATTTCCTGACGCAAACGAAAAAGGTCAATATGTGTGATGAAATCCATAATATTTATTACTTGGTGCGTTGGCGCAGAGCTTTATCACCAATGTGAGCATAGAGGTCCTTTTATTTTGCACTTTGCGACCAAAATAGTATTATATTAAACGAGAGAGAACTAACGAGTAAATAAACTGATATGAGCTCATAAAATTTGTTTGAAAATTTTCTAAGTAAAGTAATCGAATCCATTTGGCGTAAAAATGCATAAAAGGCAACTTACAAACGCTTCAGCTTCAGAATATTTTTTATTTAATTGATTTCTTAAAGCACTTAGTAATTGCTCGAATTAGCCAATTTATATTAGAGACTAAAAAAGATTTGCATTGTTAACAATACATTGTGTCATAACGAAGAATACATTATGACATAGGTAGTATCGCAGTAACTGCTGTTATTTGGCATAATTCCTAATAAAATATGTGTCATTTAAAACGGCTGTCATTTTTAATAGTGGAATGAAACATAAAGTATTTTGAAGGAATGGAGAAGAATGATTTTAAAAACATTTACTCTGAACGTTTCGAGTCTACCCAATTGAAAATCAAGGACGTATCGCCGGTGTATTAAGGACGTGAGGGTCGATTATGCACGATTTATAGGCTAGTCGGCCTGCTCTGCTTTAACACTGCCTCTACGCGCCCCAAACCAAGCGCGGTCAAGCTCGGACGTGAAATTCATAGTTGGCCTTGGGTGGTTCGAAGGCGCAAAATTTTCAGTTGATTAACGGCCGTAACATTTGAAAGCGGCATGACTCGATCTGTCAGTTAATGACAGCGTGTCATCGTGAGCGTACTGGCGGTTACTGCCTCTGCAAAGGTTGCGTTTGGTGTTTCGACTGTGTTCTTCACAATCATTGCGTTGGGCAAATTGTGACGTAGTATTGCATCAGATGCTCAAAACATGTTTATTGATATTATATTGATTGTTTACTTGGATGTTGTGGCGATCATCCGTTATGCTCATCCTCATATTTTTCTCGTCACTTCTCGAGCTCAAGCTGAGTTCAATTTTTTAAACATAGTTTTGTGAAGTGTTGTTCGTCCAACTGTTATGAAACTAGAACAGTGGTATTCATATCAAAGTACTCTGGATAGTTTACTGAGCAGGTTTATAGAACAGTTCACATTCACTTGATTCATTTGCAAGTTTTTCGCAGAGTGGCTATAAAGACTATTTTTTTCAAATGTGTATTTATATCACAATAAGTTACCTATTTTCACGATATTAATAAGTGCAAATGCTGACATTGAACAATAAATTAAACCAATGTGCTTTTCACAGTGCTTTGTATCAGTGCCAATAAGAATAGAGGAAAACGCTGGTGATAAACCAAAACTGTGTGTTTATAATGAAAAATCGATTGCTCTAAATATGTATCATGGCCAAAAAATAGCACAACGTTTTATGACTCCTGCACTTTTGGGACTTAGCACTCCTACAGGGTCCGAGAGATGTGAATTTGGGTCATTTTATATTGTAATTATCGTTTTGCCTTGTCATGATAGACATTTTTTATTCATTTTCTTACTGTCCATGCTATGTCGTCTTCAAATATTCTCTTGTTTAATTTGTTTTTCAAGATTTGTAATTCTGTGCATTGAGTCCTGCGCAACAGTGCACCCTATCATTTGTGGTTATGGTTTATTTCGAACACTTTTTTGGTAGTTAATTGCGCTAGCTAATTGTGCTCTAATTTTTTCTCTAAAACCGCATTAGTAACGCAAGGAAATTCTTTTGTGCTATTCTTTGCCTTTGCTTTCCATTTGGTGCTCTAATGAAATAATTTTCAGTCTTTGAACTTGTTATTTGAAATGCTGTTCAGCATTCAGCCAATAATCAAGCACATTCAGTCAACTTTAAGTGCCTACGTATGTAATTTATGAATGATGCATTTCTTTTGCAAAATTTTTTTTTGCTGGTTCATTGGTCACCCAGCTGATGCAGGGTATTGAAAATTTACGTTGTAACTCTAATTTCATCCGTTATGTTCTTTAATGATATTCAAAATGTTCCCCTCCCTCAGGGAGATACAACTATTGTATCTATGGGAAGTAGCGCTCCCTGGGGGACAATGTGAGGGCCCGAGCTAAAGGTTAGGTAGGCCTTTTAGTTAAAATAACATAGGTTTTTGCTTTGTTACGGACCATATTTTTTCGGTTCACTGCTGTCCTGTTTTTTCAGCACCTACTACTTTCTTCTTCAACTTTGATCTTGTTTCATGAACTTCTTTCCCATCTTACTGTTTCTATGACCCTTCAGCATAGAATCCTCATTTTCTTATCTCCATACTAAATGGTGCCTTCCTCCGTCCTCTTTTTGATACGTTCTATTTTTGATACGTTCTATTTTCGTAGCGGATGAGGAGGCCTAAACTAACTTATAATTTAATCTAATCTTCAAAATGTTCCCTCCAGGCAAATCATTTCCATAATGAACAAAAATGTGAGAGATCTATCGAGAATATTATGCATATATAATGTACATGAGCGTTGAAATGGCTCTCTTTACACTTGAGTTGATATAACTTTATATTAGGAAAAAATAAAATATGATATATTTTATTTGTTTATTTCTTGATGTATAGATTATGAAGAATATATATATATATATATATATATATATATTCAGTATATTTTGGTAGTAACCCTTCCTTGATACAGGTTTCATTAAAAATAATGCCATATTGATTATTAATAATAGTTTTGTTCAAATTTCTAGTTTTCGGAAGAGTTTACTTTGATCGAAATTTATTGAATTTAAAAGCTCCCCTAACGTTTTGTGATTAAAATTTTGCGACGCGTTTCGTCCTGTGTCCACGGACATCATCAGGCTAAAAGCAGTTTGAGTTGTGCAGCTAATAGAATGGAGAAGTGGGCAGAGTGGCTGCGGTTACCCGAATGTAGAAATGTGCATTTGATGCAAGTTAGAAGGTGTACAGTTGGTCTGCGAAGTGAGGAGGGCTAGGCGACCTAGGTTCCGTAGTGGAAGGTACATTCTCCGTTCTCAATATTATTAGCTGCACAACTCAAACTATTTTTAGCCTGATGATGTCCGTGGACACAGCACGAAACGCGTCGCAAAATTTTAATCACAAAACGTTAGGGGAGCTTTTAAATTCAATAAATTTCGATCAAAGTAAACTCTTCCGAAAACTAGAAAAATTGAACAAAACCAATATTAATAATCAATGTGGCATTATTTTTATTGAAACATATATATATATATATATAAACGGTGTTATGTAATTCGATGCACAGATTTTAACCAAATGCAGAAAAACGCGAAATAAAACGATTTTAATGAGTGACAAAACCTCGAAACTGCTTTGTTTTCGAGAAATGACCTGAAATAATTTCAGATTCCCGTAAGAATGGGCTTGACATGCAGCCAACGAGTAAAAACGAAACTTCTTTGGCACGCGCTTCAGGCTATTCTTACAGGAATCTATAATTATTTCAGATCATCATTTCTCGAAAACAAAGAAGTTGTGAGGTTTTGTCACTCCTGAAAATCGTTTTATTTTGCGTTTTTCTGCCTATGGTTAAAATCCGCATCGCATCACACAACACCCTGTAAATACCGGGTGTCCCACAAAAATGTCCCCGAGTTTTCAATTGATTGTATATCCGCTTTAAATTAATATATTTGAAAGGTCTTTTTTCACAATGCAATGAATTTTGTTCCCTTTTCGGATAATTTAAGTTTTTGAAAATCGTTTACTAACCACTTTACAGTGATCGATTTGGTGAAACCGGTAGAACAGCTAATTGCTCATAGGAAAAGTTCTCAAAACAACACTGGTGTTCTTCATTTCTCAATACATTACTTACTTCCTTATTTCATCATTTGAAGACACCTAAAATGCAGCTCACTCACGATCAAAGAATTTTCCTCGTATTAGAATTTGAAGCAACGGTAAACTGTGAACAAGTAAGAGGAGCATTTAATTTTCTTTTTAATTTTCTATCTGTACGATACACAGTTTTCTTATCGGACGTGTATCTTCCCGGAAATTTTTCATTAATTGCTCTTCGAATTTTTCACAGTTTTTCGTTACCTCATATTCCAATACGATGAAAATTATTTGTTCGTTAGTGAACTGCATTTTAGGTGTCTTCAAACAACGAAATAAGGGAGTAAAAAACTTCTCAGAGCGTTTAAATACTTGGTGGTATGTAGGATACATCATTGTGAAATTATTATAAACAGAAAGTATTGAGAAATGAAGAACACAAGTGTTGTTGTTTTTAAAACATTTCCTTAGAACAATTATATTTTCTACCTCTTTCAGTAAATCGAACACTGTAAAGTGGTTATTAAACGATTTTCAAAAAATTAGACTATTCGAAACGGAAACAAAATTTAATTCATTGTGAAAAAATACATTTCAAAAATGTTAATTAAAAGCGGAGATATAATCATTTAAAAACTCCGAGACATTTTTGTGGGACACGCGATATAATGTAGACACTCCTCATAGGGATACAACTATTGTATCTATGGGAGCTAGCGCTCCCAGGGAGGAAAATGTGAGGGCCCGAGCTATGAGTTAGGTAGGCCTTCTTTTTGCTGAAATAAAATTTTTTGTTATGTTAAAGGACCACATATTTTCGGTTCACTGCTGTCCTGTTTTTTAGCGCCTACTACTTTCTTCTTCAACTTTGATCTGGTTTCATGAACTTTTTTCTCAACTTACTGTTTTTATACCCTTTCTGCACAGATTCCGCGTTCCCTTAAAACGTTGACTCCGTTTGTGCGATTGCTACGGTTGGTTCGGTTAAGTTGTGAGTAGCAGAATTTAGAAACTCTCTGTACTGCTCAAGTCCATTCTTGTCCTTTATAAAAGGTGTGAGAAATAAAAGTGCACTATAATTTTTACCAGGTAGGTTCAAATCAATTCTAAAAAAGGTAGTGAAATTTTGGAAATGCTATTCATTTATGCCGGTATTTAATGTACCTAATGGTACACATATGATATGTCCCAAAATGTAGTGCACGTGTTTATATTTGTTTCGTACATGCAGCATTTTAAATGGAGTGATTTCATTTTCAATTCCTATATTATTTTGGAGTTTCATTGGTGAGAAGGCTGTGATTAATGGAAGTAAGATATTCATGTAAATTTTAATGTAGAGAATGTTTCAGTTGTGTAATAAAAGTTCAAGAAAGAGCGGGATTCTATGTGCTTTCTAATGTATTGTCTTATGTACCTGAGCTCCCAGTTGCACGTGCCTCGATCTCATTGGATGTACAATATTGTTCTGAGCTAGCTTAATGAGTCAATACATTCACAATGCATTAAGTGTGAATGTATTGTAAGATCCAAAGCTTCCAGTGCAATATTGTACACCCCATGAGGCGAGGCACGTGCAACCGGGAGCGATTTTTTAACCTATAATCCATGGACGGCCAGCCGCGATTCGAATCTGGTCCTGAGGCGGTAAACGGCCGTTAGGTAGGGCGGAACAACGGCGATTCGCGTGCAATTTGTGTCCGAAAAAGTGGACATTTGACCCTTAAACCGCGCGTAATACAAGTAAAAAACGCATAGGAACCGGCGCGTTCCCACCGGCGATACGTCCTTGATTTTCAATTGGGTAAGCTCATTCTCAACAAAAAGTCTGTAAATAAAATTATAGACAAGTCAATACATCGAAAATTACAGAAGCGCAGAATATAAGCAAGAAAAACAAACAAAAAAACATAATAAAAATATATCGGTTGACTATTTTCAGAGGGTATGCACTCTGCATTTCGTTGAGAGAAGGTTTGAGTTTATGAATGAATAAGGACTCTAAAATACGTAGGTCTAAGTTGGCGGTACAAGTATCTAATATTTTAAATTTGCTAATATCAATAATCTACTCACAGGAACCATTACTACAATGTTGTCTGATGCTAGAATGAGTTTGAATGACCTGTACGATGACTTCGACTTGCATGTTCAGCAACCCTGACGTAAAGTTCTCCGTGGGTGGAACCCACATACTGCGATGCACAATGCGCACAACTGAAATTGTAGACGAGGGAAGATCGCATGCCAGTCGGGAGCACATCTTTAAATCTTAAAAATGATCCAATGGTGCATTTGTTAACTAAAATAAAACGGAAGGAAATTTTCTGGAAAAATTTAGTCAAAAACATTATAAGGTCTTTTCTCAACTTTTCCGATTGAAATCCGAAATATTGCATAACACAGTAACTATAGTTTAAAGCTTGAACACGTGATTTCGGAATAAATTTACTATTCACGAACTCATTAATGACACGAAAAATAACTAAATGTGGATAACCATTGGTTGTAAAATAAGATTGCAAAAACTTAAATTCTTTATGAAGGTCAGTGTAGCTTGAAGAAATACTATAGGCCCGAGTTATAAGGGTTGAGATGCTGTTAAGTTTAAATTTCTTGCAGCAGAAACTAAAGTAACTTAAACCTAACCCGGAGAATGTTGGTTTTCTGTAGATTGAGGTCATGAATTTATTACCAGATCGGTGAACATTGACATCAAGATAATTCAATTAATTTTTTTTTTCCAGATCTAAAGTAAATTTTATATTGGAATGTCTAGAATTGAAATATTGAAGAATGGAATGGACATCAAATTTATTTTTGAAAAGGACAAAAGTATCATCAATATAGCGCTTATAGAAAACTGGTTTGAATGAAGTCGGACACTGATTTAAACCATTTCTGTTCATTGTGGCACATGAAAATGTTGGCGAAAGTAGGGCCTAAAGGGAGACCCATACCTAACCCTTCAATCTGTTTATATTTACGGCCATCGAAAATAAAGAAGGAACTTCGCACACATAGCTCTAAAAGAGACCTAAAATAATTTTTCGTTAAACCTGTAAGTGTAGAGTACAGATCACAAAATAGAGAATTTATGCAAATATCAATGGTTTCGTCAAGAGGTACATTGGTAAAAAGATTCTCAACGTCAAGAGAAGCCATAAAATACTTATCAGCATCAGGTTGACTACACCTTTTTCACTTCAAATTAATCTCAGTCAAGTTCAATTTAATCCAAGTCAAGTTGAATTTAATCCGAGTCAAGTTCAAATTAATCCGAGTCAAGTTAAAATTAATCCGAGTCAAGTTAAAATTAATCCGAGTCAAGTTCAAATTAATCCAACCCTCAGTTGAGTTAAAAATGACGTAATAATTTGTTAAGTTGAGTTTTTTGTTATATATGTATCTATTGGATGTGATGAGCAAAACTGGTTTCGAGGATTTATTTACACCCATAAATATTTATAAACGTGAAATTCCACTTTATCACATATATGAAATCAAATACATGCAAGTACAAAATATTATCATTGGACGATATGTAGATTTATTCTTTAAAAGAAATATACAAGTGCGATTCACTGAGTACTAATGTACGATTCCGTTTGATTACAATTTATACTTGTACATTACTACCCAGATACATTCCTGCATTAGCAATAAAAATATTGTCATGAATTCTAATTCCGCGTTAGTCAATGTGAAGAAATGTTGGATCCATTTACAATACACAATAATAATATGTGGAGATTTTCTTCACACAACTCTTGCTGGAGGGTCAAACAAAAGTAATAATACCAATAGATTTATTGGGTCTAACTCGGAACAAGGCGCAAACCAAGGCGCAAAGCTCCAACGGGAGCCCAAGCTCAACGCAGTAACAAGAGTAGGCGTAAAACCCTCCAGTTTGGTGACAAATTATTGTCAGTTAATTAAGGCCGTTAAGAGGACATCCAGAAATAGCAACGACTAGGTTTACAAATTCTTAAATGAAAATAGACGTCATAGCCAGCACTTCCGTTAACTTCAGCGAAGAACAGACGGCTTAAGAACTTGGAAGGTTGAAATTTTGTCGGCCGAACGTCGGGGCATGCAGAGCAAGGCAGCGGCATGCGAACCCCGCTAAGGCCGAAAAACGACAATCTAGAAAGACAAATTAAAATTAGAGGCAATAGGAGAAAGAAAGTGAAGTTTGAGCTTAATTTTAATATCTCTCAAAATTTAGAGGAATTTAATATGGGAGTATTTACCTCATAGCCAAGTACTGAGTGAAATCGAAAGAAGTAGCAATAACTGGTCCAAGGGAGCCATTGCAGCGAGAGTTATACTGAAAAGAAAGATTAAGGCATTGGTAAGCATACAGCCAGAAACTTAAGAAATATAAAGAAGGAATTTATCAAGTTATACTCAAATTTAGATTGAATTACAGACAAGATGCTCCGTACCTGAACTTAATTTAGTCCAGTGTGCGGCGACTTTCGGACGTAGACTTGTAGTTGAGAAAAGATTTAAGGTGGCAAAGGAAACAAGAAGAAAGAAGAAAGAAGAAAGAATTGCTCGGAGAGAGTTTGCACTCTCTTGCTAAATGAGCAAATCTTAGTTAAGGTAATATAGGCAACAGCCAAGGTAAGGTAAGGTAAGGTAATATAGGCAACAGCCAAGGTAAGGTAAGGTAAGGTAATATAGGCAACAGCCAAGGTAAGGTAAGGTAAGGTAATATAGGCAACAGGTAAGGTAAGGTAATATAGGCAACAGGTAAGGTAAGGTAATATAGGCAACGGCCAAGGTAAGGTACAGAAATATAGGCAACGATCAAGGTAAGGTAAGGAACGGCCAAGGTGAGGTAATTTTACCTCGCACACAATTATACACACACACACATAAGCACACATACAAAGTCACACCAAGCATCACGGAAAGGTGCAAGTAAGGTAAGGGGCGTTGAGTAAAGGAGAGAAACGATTGCGAGAACATTGACTCGCACTTGCACTTGCAGATCTTCCACACAGTTGAAGTTACGCTAATCTTGGCAAAACGGCAACATGCCAGACGAGCAAGCATGAAGAACGCAGATTGCTGGGCACATAAACTTTAAAGAACGTAAAGGTGTTCGACACTAACTGACGAAAATCGCTAGATGGACGAGCTTTCCGAATTAAAGGCTGGCCTGGAGATCACTACTCTCCATCGTTCTACTACACCCTAAGTAAAACTTACAAAAAAATCCACTGACACAACAAAAGGTTGGCCCGCAATGTTACGGTCAGACCCCCACTAAAAAATGTGAGGGAATTCCTCACACACTCCCGGGGGGGCCGAGAGAGTCGTCGAATATCTCTTTCAATCGAGCTCGACAACGCAACGCAGCGGCTCTGGTTGTTCGCCTTCTCGGAACCGAGCCGCTTGTAGTATCTGTGTTAGACGAGGAATTCATGGGATTAGAAGAAGTATCGTGTTCCTGAGAGTAAGGTGAAGCAACGGCTTCAGCAAAAAGCTCCAAGGGATAAAGTAACGAGACCGCGTAATCTCCGAGAGACCGATCGGCCCTCATAAGCTGCACAGAGCGAGTTCGGCCGTCTGCACCGGTATACAAACGCACCACTCGCCCCAACGACCAGAAGGGCCTTGATTTCACGGGTGAAGATATAAGAACTACTTCGTTAATTTTTATGCGGTCTTCCCAAGAGGGTTGATAAGTAGGCAGGTGCCGCTCTCTCAGAGAAAGAAGGTAATCTGAAAAGAACGAATACTTTACTTTCTTAACTTATAATTTGTTAATGCAAATAATGCAAGAAAAATGTTTCTATTTCACTACTGATTTTATTTGTGTGTGTTTACAATTCAATATATAATACTTTTAAGACAATAACTTTCATAAAAATCATTTAATGAATATTTAAGTCTTGAAAGTATTATAAATTGATTTGTAAACACACACAACCAAAATCAGTGGTGAATTAGAAACATTGTTTCTTGTATTATTATTATTGTGTATTGTTAGTGGATCCTACATTTCTTCACATTGACTAACACGGAATTAGAATGAATGTCTTGCAATCTAAATAATTTAGTATATATAATTTTATATATATATAAAATTTTTCAAACTCTGTGGCTAACAAGCTGATCAAACTCTGTGGCTGATGACTAACAAACATATATATTTTATCAGTACCTGTGCGAAAAAATGTCATTGTACTTGCGCACTCGTGAAACTCATTTCACAGATGCGGTCATTAGGGCTATCTTTATGAGCATGACAGAGAAATGGAAGAAGCGGACTCCAAACAAATAAACCATGGGTATTGTTTGGTAGTAGCAGGACCCGTAGAACTTCCTCGGACAATGTCATCGTTAAGCTAGGTGGACGCGTGAAAAAATTCTGTCAATATTACCTAACCTATGCTAAACTTTCCTATCCTAATCTAACCTAACCTATCCTAAACTGATATGTCCTAATAAAATGTCAAACATATCAATGCATGGTAAGGCCATCTTTTAATGTTGTACTGAGGAATTCGGTATCCATGATACCGCAAACTCAGACATCCGACGTTTCTTAAGAAGCGGACACCAAAAAATATAGAAATAAACACACAACGGGTATTATTAGGTTAGATACTTATATTGCCGAGCTATACAATAATAAATGTTCGCACTAGAGTTCTGTCACACAGTGACGAGAGGCAGCTGTTGAAATGCGCATGGTAGTGATTCTTGGTGGTGGTGACGAGTAGTACATGTCCACGGAGTCGCTCACGCACACAGAATGTGCGAGGTTGACATGGGTGCTGCCCGAGTGGCCAAAAAAGTACGTACGTGTGAACGCACAGCTCAAGCTTGGAAGCTAGATAGGAGACTACCAGCGGCAGTACACAAGAGCAGTGCAACTCTTCTCAAAATTTATGCCCCTATTCGTCTCGAAACGTTTGGTATGCCGTTACGATTTAAATAATGCAGAGACACACTCGTTGTGCATATGACGTTGCGCCCGCTATTTTTGCCTTATTTTTTTGTAGTGCCCTTTGCACGCTTGCTCAAACATTTTAAGGGGACCATTTACTTTTTGGCTTCTAAACTTTAAAAATTAATAAATAATACTTCTAGAGCGAAATAAGCTTGGAGGTATTCACAACATGTTTAGAATATTCGAATGAATGTTCAGAGCCCAAAATTTTTTAAAATTTGCCCATCTTCTTCACCCCCCTCCATGAAAAATTTCTAAAAATTCAAATTTCTCAGCCAATATTGTACGTAGAGTCGATTAGTTTTTTGTAAGATTCACAATGAACTGGTCTACAAATGTATCTTGACAGTTTTTCGATATCAATTGAAAAAAATTCAAAATTTTTTTTTAATTTTTTATCTCTAAATATGTTGAATTTTAGTTATTACTTTGAATGGCAATAAAAAGATTCTAATAACCTGATCAAAAAATGACAATGCAGGTTTATAGTGCTTATCTTGATCTTTACAATGCAAAAAAGATCTTCTTCATCCCTAAAAAACTGTTGGAGATATATCTGAAAAAGTTGAGCACATTTGTCTCTCAGTGATTTTTTTTTACTGTGCGGCTTTATTTCTCCTACAGTTTACCACTTATGAAGGAGATCTTTTCATAATTGTAAAAATCAAGGTGAGCACTAACAATTCAGCTAGTTGTTTTATGATTAGTTGATTGCAAATTTTTTTATTACCATTTGAAGGAAAAAACACCGAAAAAGTACATTTTTGCCTGCAAAAATTTTTTGAATTTTTTTTAAGTGTTATCGAAAAACTGTCAAGATACATTTGTGGATCAGTTCATTGTGAATCGGACAAAAAATAATCGTCTCTACGTACAATATTGGCTGAGAATTTAAAAATTTTAGAAATTTTTCTTTGAATGGGGATGGAGCAAAGAAGACGCGATTTTTGTGACGCGATTGGGGGATGGGCAAATTTTAAAAAATTTTGGGCTCTGAACATTCATTCGAATGTTCTAAACATGTTGTGAATACCTCCAAGCTTACTTCGCTCTAGAAGTATTTTTATTAATTTTTGAAGTTTAGAAGCCAAAAAGTAAATGGTCCCCTTAAAGCAATCTAACTAAGAAATAAGCACATGCCGATTTCTTCGGACCAAATGCCAAATGCACTCGTTACCATATTTTTCCTTCTTCTTTAATGACAGCAGTGGACATCGATTTTTCTAATTTTTACATTACAAATTGTCTTCGTGCTAGAATGTTATCTTAATAGACTACATACCTTTCTATATTACATGGTTATTTTCATTTATCATGTGGGACTTGAAACCACACACCGTTCATATTGTGTCATGAGGTTGATGAAATACAATGAAATACAAAGTTCACTCAGTATATTTTTATGTTTGTTTTATAATGTCATTGTTTGATTGTTGAAGTAGAGGGTGTATGTATTAGGCTTTCCCTTTGATCCGTTCGTTCATTTGAGTGAAACTGTCCTTCAGATTTCATTCATTTAGTTGACTTCGTGATGCTTGGCATGTCTTTTTCCCTATATTTCCTTACGTTATTTGTTATTTTTTTAATTTTGAACAATTTGTTACAGATTGTTTGTTCCATATATAGGTAGATAATTTTTTAATCATTTCATTTCTGGTTTGCCGGTTTCCTTCTTATCGCTTCGTTTTTTTTTAACTTTTTCAATTTTTTTATTCATCTGGACGAAGTTTTGATTTTAGGTTCTGATTTGATTTTAGGTTATGAGAAGGATGTCTTCAATAATATTAAATTTTTAAAACAATTTTATAACTGAATTTTTCATTAGTTTTTTCTCTAGTTTTCGCATTTGTTGCTGATTGTTTCGATTATTGCATTCGACTTACTATTTTTTAACTTTTTCAACTGCTTTATTTCTTCATCTATTATTTCCAGTAATCTGCTTCATTTTATCTGCTACTTTATTTCGTATTTTTGTTCTATTGTTTATACTGCTCATTTCAAAATAAATATGTTTATTAATGTGTTATTTTGTTTTGACAATCCTAACTTAACACAGAGTGAGCAAACACTAAGTTGATATACTTATATAATTTGTAAATTGATATAATTTGTTGTTGTAATTTGTTGCACGTCTCTTTTCATTGCTTCTTCATAATTACGACTTGTTTCGGTCTGGTGCTACCTAAATATGACTAGTCAAAGCAGAGAGGTTACATTTACCGGTCGATTCAATATTTTACTTCATTTATCTCTGTCGCAACACCATGGCATTCCCTCAATGCTCATGTAAGACTGGAAATATGAGTTCGTTTATTTGTTAACGTGGAAGCAGCAATGAACAGTTTACAACAGTGATGCGTCAACCCGATGCAATGTCCTTCATAATCAACAATAACAACTACGAACACAAAATTCGCTGCATTGGTTGATTGAGCAAAACTGAAGAAGCACGTCGTTGATAGAAGTTATCACATAAACCCGATTTCGTCAGAATGTTAGAAGACTTTGTAGCCAATGGCACATAGAATTATGGTAACTTTCTGGCCCATCGAATTATGGAATTATTATTTCTCCGTTTTTGTTAGTAAAATTCAAATATTCGATGCGAAGAAAATATTTCACCCCACATTGTGATACAGGGTTATGTTCAGAACTCCTCTAAAATGTTTTTTCTTCGCTGATGCTTTGAAAGTCCGGATGACATTAATCAAATATATTCATGCAGATCCAGAATGTAATTAGCGGCATACTGCCTGCTTATTTGATGTAGCGTTTGGTCCTGCGAAAGAGGTTAGTCATTCAACAACTGTCACTGAAAATATCTTAGTCCATTCACATTTGATTTAATAATTTAATTTCTTTTTAGGTGACATTTCTGAGGAGGGACAACTAACTCTCATCATAGGAAACTACAGTCTTGCTGTGGAAGAAAATTCAACATTTCTAAGTGCCACAGCGTCTTCGCCACCTAACACTCACATTCCTTATTTCATCAAGAGTTCTCCATGAAATAAGTATGCCTTTATTCAAATATTTTAATATTGCAAAGGAACGATTTGGTTCACGTTTTTCACACTATGCGGAAAAAATTTGATGGTGTTGAGTGAAAAGATATTTTAGATCTTGTGATCTGCAACGTTAAGAACCTCATATAGGAAATTTTGAACGGTGGTTGGTAAAAAACATATTAGATTAGCATCCGACATATTGCAATTACCTGGCGTGAAACTGCAAATACCTTTGGCGTTCAGAATGGCTTGAAATATATTGTTGATTGAGCCACCCAAAGTTATGTAAAGTTCTCCAAGAGAGTAACATTCTTCCTTTGGAGCAGCTGCACAAAGTTTTCTCCACCAATGACCACATTGTTTCAATGATATATTCAGGCATCGCGACTGTGGAGACTATTGGAGATGTGACAGTCTTGGAGCAAAACCTTACAGACGGGGAATAAATAAATGGACGGAGACAACTCTGAGTTTTAATTTAACCGTAGAAACGGTCTGGATAACGGTTATAAGAGTTTTTAACTCATGCCCGGTGGAAATTTGTGCGACCCGACTTCACCCGTGTGAAACGCGAAGAAATTGGCACATGGGTGCACCCCCGTATGGGCCTGCTCCTCTCATTACTACAACCTGCAAAAGTTAAATTACATTAGCATGCTGCAAAGCACTTTAAGATGTTTGCCACGCTGCAAAAAAGGATTGTCAAAAATTTCATGAACAAACTCTTCCACTGATATTTATAGAATAAAGAAGTGGAAAATTTAGAAGCGAACGAACAAATTTGCTCGTCAAGTAGGCGTAAGTCAAAAGATTAAGTTTGAATGAATTAAGAGTGAGCCGCCCCTACTTCGTGACCGAAGTTACTACCTTGCCTGAATCACCCTAACGAGTGCCTTTCGCTAAGGGCGACATACCTAAGACAAAGCTGGGCATGAGAGCTGTGCTGTGGTGCGGTGTGCTGTCATCTCCCAGCTCCGTTGAGTGGCTGAGACGGGACGGGAGCCCCGGTCGGAGATGGTTTACTCCATCAAGATGGCGAAGTTATTTCACCAATGAAAGTGATGACGGCTCCGAGTAGCTCTTACTACCAGACAATGCCCTAGTACAGGAACGAAAAAATGGCTGAAGTAAGGAGTAAGTGGCCTGCGCATTGCCCTTCACCGTCGTTCTAACTTCTGAGTTACGGGACTACCGGTGCTTGAAGCAGACTAACCTTTTTCATTTTCTTCAATCTTGAAGAAAAGAGGGCAAAATTTAGGTTCGTAACCCATAACGAAAGGCACATACAAGCTTCAGTAATTAAATTACTTACTAGTTATTCAAGAGCAAATATGTGTAGGGACAGATTAAAAGATTGGGCAGTTATGCATAGAAATATTATTAAAAATTTCTGAACAGTCTTAGCGCCGGGGCGATTTGTATAGGTTCACTACGGTTTCAGTAATTTGAAACAGGGCATTGGCCACTCCAGAGAAAAGCCTACATCATGAGATGATGACGCGTTCCTTCGCAGTAATGTTAATGATGTTGTTAATGGGTCAGGGAAAATATCAGGATATGGCAACCCCAGCCCTCACTTAACGACAAAAATGTGTCGCCATTGTGTTGGCGATGTCATAATAATCTGTATCAGAAACACGTGCTGGCGTTTTACACACCGAAATCCGGGCAGGAAGTAACACATTTAATCTTCTGTAAAGTCATCAGTGGCTGTAAAGTTGCTGCACTGCCGAACATCTTTTGTTCGCGGATCTCTTCTCTGATTGTTTTCCACTACCAGCGTTTGCCAGCTTCATTTTTTTATTCCATGAATGACTTTGGGCGCCTGGGGACCTCCTTGGCGCAATCATACCCCATGTGTTTTTATTCCTATCACGCAACACTCTCTTGGTTCACGTAAGTGGTTTCATGGTACTCGTGAGGAGTTTGAATCTGTGAGTACTGTATTTTGATACCCCAAATATTTCCTTTTTTCATCACTGAAGTTCCCATTGTACGACCGTCTCCTTTTTTTGTGTCCATGGGCTAGAGAGTTAGCCTATTTTTTTGTGTCATTGGCTACAGGGTCTTCTAACATTCTGATAAAATTCAGGTTTGAAGTGACCACTTCTTTCAACAAGGTGCATCTATAGTTTAGGTTATGCAACCAATTTTGTGAATTTCAGGTGAATTTTGTGTTTGAACTTGTCATTGTTCGTGATTCAAGGCATTGCATTGGGCTTTCACATTCTTGTTGTAAACTAATCGCTGCTGCTCTCACGTGTACGAATTGCAAAAAACACTTATATTTCCAGGCTTGCTGGTACATTTTTCATATTCGTTCACATAAAAAGCACAAAGCTTGGTTATAAAAAGTTTTCAATATATATATAACATGCGCTAAAATTAAAGGTAAATTTGATCTAATTGCACGATAGTTGCGCAAAGTTTAAATATGATATTGACTGTTGGATAGCATATTAGAACGTTCTCCATTGCGTTAATGAGCTTGAATTTGGAAAAGCTGATGAACAAGAGTCAAAAATATGTTTAATTTCAATATATTTGATACAACAAATATAATACTACAGACATTGGGTATGACAAATTGTATTTTCCATTTTATTTCCTTCCCTTCGAATGTTGATTCATTGTATGCGAACGAAATATAGGAAACAATAGAAATGGTCGTTTTTTATTAGGTTTGCCATGTGTGACTATATACGAAAGGGAACTGGTTAAGCATATAATTAGCAGTAAAAATTGGCAGCCTATTAGCTGCATACTCTTAAACTCTTGTGTCTCTCGTTTCTTAAACCAATCTGGGAAAATACGGGCTGCATCTGAAGGTCACCTTATATCGGCTGCTGTTCAATGTTAACAGTTTTGTTCTGCCAGTGTTTTCTTAGTCAAACAGATAAAGCTTGGGTTGCTGTGGGTTGTTTTGTGTCATCCGCTTACAGCGTAACGCTTTCTTATTAAACTTATGTTGTGTAGGATTGCATTGCTCCCATAATGTCTAGAAACCAGTAAGTGTGACCTCATTCATATATACCATAAAATACCCTTGGAATCATATTCCGCTCTCAAAACATCGATCGCAAATATGATCGTTTTTGGCGTTGAAAATTCTCATATTCGACCTACATAACGCACATCACCTTGTTCCTCAGATTACACTTCGAGCTATAGCAACGATCATCTATCTACATATGTATTTTCACTTGAAATTTTGTCGCATAAAAATCTCTCCACGCATTGAAGCTCTGGAGTACTGTTTCACCATTCTTTCCTTCAGTTCCCTTTGTGTTCGATCCGTTTACTAAGCGTATAACAGTTAAATTCTATTGTCCTAATTAAGATAAACTGTCATTCTTCGAACATTTATTCAGTAAGTCATATTATTTCTATATTATTTCACCTCAAGAATATATGAATGCATTGGTTAATCATTTTCCATGGTCCTCACTCTGGCTTTATTACTACCGGTAAAACTTCATGCATATAATTTTTTAACCCATTTTACACTCAACATTACATATGTTTTCGTCCTCACGCAGCAGGATGTGTTGTTGTCACTAATGTTTCCACTGCAAACATTATTTAATCATTAGAACTTGGGCTAAAGATATCGAAACGATTAGCTCCTGAAATTTTAAATTTGTTGTATTTACTTCATATCCTTCCCAAGTAAACTCTTCGCAGCTAATCATTACTTGTGGAATCAGCTATTAACGCTTCGACGTTCGTAAAAAATGGCATATCGGTAGGCTTGAGTGCGTTTTTTAAATTGCTCATTTGAACCAGCACTTTACTATTAACTGCAAGTAAAACTCCATTCATGCCACCCCACGTAGCATTTAAGTTCCTCTGAATATTCGCTAGGCATCCACCTGAACATCCCCGAATGTCCCTAGTGAATATTCGCCTGACTCCCTCATTTACAATATCCCCGGGATCTTCATGTTGAATATTCATATATATCCCAATGGATACTAAACATCGTACATCTTCACAAAAGTAACTTCTTGAATATACATCGCCGAATATTCAGGAATGTAGGGATTTGAATATCCAAATTCGTACCTAAACGAATATTACTGAGTGCTCATTGATGAGTATTCATGTGTATCGGCTACAGATATTTAATATCGAGTTGGAAGTACATGTATATTCATTCGCGAATATTCTACGACATTCCATATAAAACGTCGTTAGAATTTCATACATAACTTTCATGAGTATTCACTACCTACACTACACTACTACATACCTTGACTTATTAAATATGATACATTTTTTCGTAGACAAGACGTTATTAAGCCTCGCATGCGCGTCCATATAACCATTTCTCAGATCGAGCTCTCTGGTTAGCGCAGTTGAAACCCATCGCTTTACGTCATGAATGTTGGCTTTGATGAATCCCTCCTTCCAGCTCCACTCCCAGGGTAAATGTCATTGAAAAGACTGTTTACCTAGACAGCGTTGCTAAAATGTCATGTATTATCATCCTCCAATAACCGCATTATCGGTGAGAGCATGTTTGCATGAAAACTCTTTGTTTGCTGAGTAGTAGCATTACTTCAATTTTAAACAATTTCAATTTTAAACAATTTATTTACCACAGGTGATACAGGGATAAAATGTTTCTTAAGTCTAGTACAATGGTCAAATTTGAGTATAGCTACCTGTGGGCCCGAATAAGTTCAGTGACTTCTAGGGCATCCTACCATCAAGGTTAGTCTTAGGAGTACAATAATGTTTAACCTAATTCACTTAAACTAGAGACGTATTAGACTGATCAATGAGATAATTAACTCGAAATTAGATACTTCATTTCACAATATAGTTCATATGGACTTGATTTAACAGTATAGTCGACAAACGATTCAAGAACAGACTGAAGATCGGCGAAATTAACCAAGGCGAATTACATTATTAGGACCAGTTATGTAGGTGACAAGGTTTGACTCTGTGATCTTACACGACTAGTAATCTGATAGGAAGTGAGACTCAAGATTATTTTTGAATACCTTATAAGAATTACTTTCACGGATCTCCGCAGGTATTGAGTTCCAAGTTTTAGTTCCAACGAAGAGGATACTGTGTTGTGACCGAGCCTTTGAGTAATAAGGAAGCATGAATTTACTTCTATTTCGGGTTAAATGGTCGTGATGACCAGTTTGCGCAGTTAATAGTTGTTTTAGGCTATTGTCGCCATCATTTGTTAATGTTTTGTAAATGAAATTGCAAATGGAGATTTTGTAGAGATCCGAGAGCTTAAGTATTCGTAAATTTTTGAATGAGTCATTTGTGTGAGCATTATATTCTAGATTCTTTACCGCTCTTATGGCTCTTTTTTGCAGGGTAAAATTTTGTTGGTTTTATTTTTATCAGTTCCGTACCATGCTTCTATTCCGTATTGCAAGTATGGTGAAATGAGCGTTCGGTAGAGCATTTGTAAGGCTGTTTCAGGCAGGAAATTTTTAACTTTATTTAGCATTCCGATAGATTTTGATAATTTAGAACTTATATGAGCGATGTGCTCTTTAAAGGTTAGATGTTTGTCTATTATGATGCCCAGGAATTTACTTGAGTTGGTTTCTTCGATTTCACCTTCGCCAATTTGAATGCGTGGGAGAGATATATTTTTCTTGTATGAGAATGTAATATATTTTGTTTTATCGATATTAAGGCTTATTTTATTAGCTTTAAGCCACAATGAAACCTTATGAAGTTCATTATTTATACGCTCCGACATCCTAGCGGGATTTTGGTCTGGAAGGACCGCAGAAAGGGTACTGTCATCGGCAAAGAGTATGAATTTGAAGAATGATGTAGATTGAATGAGATCATTGATAAAGATTAGAAATAGGAGAGGCCCAAGGACAGATCCTTGTGGAACTCCATGGCTAATTGTCTGTGGGTCTGATTTTGCGTCGTCAATGACAACGTATTGTTTCCGATTTGCTAAGTATGATCTGAACCAATCATGGGCAGCCCCTTCCAGTCCCACTTCCAGTCCCACTCCCTGATTAATTGTCACTGAGGAGACTTTTCATCGTGAGGGCTGAGCTAAAAGTGGGGCAATACCTTTACGAACGAGAACATTATCGAATTCGTTTACATTAAAGACTGCGAACACGAAAATATTAACTTACTTGAATATAAGCAATGCAGAAATTCCGCAAATGCAATTAACGGCCTCCGATATTGTAGTCTGATGGACTTTCCCACTGCATGCTTAAAAATTGTTGAAGGTCTTTACTTCACACGTTCAAGTGTATAGTGACTTTGAAGTTCCTCGGTGTAGATTGCAAGTCACTATCTGAAACGTTCAATCACAAATTATTGTCATGATTCATCATTAACAATTTATAATAAAAAATTCACTTAGCAAACAAACGTTGTACTACTTGTGCTCTTGTGCTATGATGACACGGCGCTGCTGCTCTCAAATGGGTTTCTGGAAAGAGAAGTTTATTTCAGAAGGCTTTCCAATGCACGATCAAGGCTCTCACTAACAACATTAATCAAAATGCTGATATTCCATGAGGGCCTTGTGTCGTACCTTTTGCGGCAATCGTTGAGATTTTTTTAACGAGGTACTGTCACAAAGTGCATTCATTAGATAATTAATTTTAAAAACTCAAGAATACAATACTAAATTCGTTTGCATTTTATGAAAATGAAAATAATTTCAACTTCTAGACAAAAATGAGTGCACCTCGTCCTATCATCCTCGTCAAGCAATTATTCCCCCTGGGAATAGATTATGAGTTAGTTTAAGCCTCCCTAACCACTTACAGTAGATGTGATCCCAAGAGAGGAAAG
This sequence comes from Morinoia aosen, assembly GCA_030386875.1. Taxonomy (NCBI): domain Eukaryota; kingdom Metazoa; phylum Arthropoda; class Malacostraca; order Amphipoda; family Talitridae; genus Morinoia; species Morinoia aosen. The sequence continues at coordinate 2,505,900 of CM059574.1, forward strand.
TGGAAGGCAGCATTTAGTATTCGACTAAAGGAAGGCCTGCATAATCTTCAGCTCGGGCCCAGACATCTTCCACCCTGGGAGGGCTAATTCCCATAGATACAATTGTAGTATCCCCCTGAGGGACTGGAATTCATAATTTAACATTTCAAATCAGCCAGTCATAAAGTTTTCATCTTCAAAGTATTTTATTACGCTCCACGTTATTCTTCATTACTTAGTACATTAATCGGAATTGTATTAAATTTCATACTCCAATGGTTCTGAAGTTTCAGGCATAAATGTTCTGCTACGGGTTTTTGTTGTGCTAGGAGAAACAACTTCAGTGAAGGCAGGCGCAGAAGCAGTATCAGTGGAAGCAGGAATTGAGGTACCACAGGCTGAGAGGGCATGTGTAGCAGGCAAGGTGATGGCAATTTGCACAGAGGTTGAAGCAACGATTTCCAACACCGGTGTGTTGACACTACTTTGTTCTCTTTCATGATTACCACTGCCAGAAAGACTTCTAGCTTTTCGTTCTTTCTCCGATGACAGTCGATCTTTAGCATGAGCTAAATCACTACCAATGAAAGCTGAAGTGGTTTTCGACTGCTCATCACGTCCGATGATGTCCTTCTTCACGACTTCTGAAAAGCGAATATCTTGATGAAAAAATAAATCATTACATTTTCGGAACAGACGATGCTGCTAGGTAAATTTCAACTGAACTCATTTGATATTTCATACCATCTCTACAAAAAAAACCAAAGAATTAGATGTTCTAAAATGTCTTTCCAACACAGAGACCACACTATAAGCACTGTCTCCAGCTCATCGATGCAACCCACCCATGTCTGCTCGGGGACTGACGCACTATCCGTTGTCTCTAATTGGTTTAAATGTGGAAGCAATACATATAGCTTCGTCTCATTAAGATAAATTCATAAATACTAAATTTTACCCTACTTAGACCCCAGAAATATGTTTATCCGGGCGTGACGGACAGGTACACACACAACTTCACACTGAAAACAAATTTGTCGTATTGACTAAGCCGGTTTAGGCATATTCATATATTGTTAAATAGACTATTTCTTAAGTTCAATCGATCAAAACAGTCAATTATACTAATATTTGTTTAACAAAAGCCACTCGATTTTAAAGTCAGTGTTGCTAATTTCCTAGTGTTATCTACTTCAATGGCAATGCAATATCATTGAAGGCCAAGAAATAAAAGTTGGCCAAGCACGGTTTACCTAACCTAATAACCGCCGTTGCCAGGGTGATCATATCTCTCGAAAATTATATATGAGCAAGGTATGACTATTCTCAATATAGTGGCAAGGTTGTGTTTTTCTTATTCAGACGTTAGAATAGATTTCAACTGTGAATCTTCATAATATATGAGTAAATTTACAACTGCAGTTGTTAGGTTAGGTAAACTGCGCTTGGCCTATTTCTGTTTTTGGCCTTCAACTATTGTCGTGAATGAAGAATTTAGAAAATTATACGAAAATATTGCGTCAATTTGAAGGCTGTTTTGACTAAATTCATTCAATCAAGCCTGAAAGCTCAAATTATGCTGCTGTAACTATAGAAATAGTTCAAATAAATGATTTAGTTGAATCAACTAAACACATAACTACATCAAACATACATTGCTACTAAATCGTATTGAAAATGCAGCTAAGAATATTGCCGGTCCTGGAGTGACGAAGTTGTTTAGTTAAATATCCTAAATTTATTAAATATGACAAAATTGTTCTATCTGTGTAAGCACGATAAAAACAATGCAAATTTTTTGCATTCCAAGCGATCTGTAACTATTTGTTCTATGAATACTGATGTCAAAAGAATTTAAAAATACATAAAATGGTAGATAATAAAGTTGTTTCGACTATTTTTAATTCCCACGAAATGAGAGAATGTATTGTTTTCACCGTGTGTGTCTTGTTGTTTGCGTATCTGTCCATCAGGCCCAAACATGTTCTTTATTGAGGGCTCAATAGTGTCACATGGGGTAACAATGAGACAAAGCTATTGTTACCACTTTTGTTACCGTCACACGTGACGAACAGAGCGTGAAGTCCACAATTCAGTCACGGGTTAGCTGTATGAATTGAAATGACATTCCCATTAGTTCAACCTATCTACACATTCGCACATTTATACCGCACTACAACACTAGAATTCTTTGGTCTGTAAGTATGCGCGGAATGTATTTGATGTTAAATTGGGTAGAATATAGTTAGATGCCAAACGTATGACTATAATATGAACTACAATTCAGTGCATATAATGTAGAGGCCTAAATATATAGAGTAACGCTGATAAAATGTTAAGTACCTGCGATGCAAAGTGAGACCAAAATATCAAGAATGCTATTCATGATTTTGAGTGCGATTTATATTTCTAGAAACTCCTAAAAATATTCGTTCGCTCTCAGCATAAATGAATTTGCTCAATTGACCCATCGTCGCAGAAACAGAATAAGGTATTTTATTTAGCTGCATTCAAAATACATCAAATGTATAAATTTGAAAGTTGTGAAAAGAAAGCGCTACCCCTTGAACCATTTCATGCAAATTCCAGAGAACTACGAATATTCTCAGATAACATTTAATAGCTCCTTTCTTTCTCAAATGAAATTGTTATAATAATTCATAAACCTACCTTACAGAGTTCTTAGTTACTTAAACGTTGTCGGTTCACCTACCAAGGATGCACATGCAGATTTGTGTAGTACAGGACGGCCGTTTCTTTCCACTACGGTCCTGTATGCTGAGCTGTTAAGCCACGTCTCTGGTGAGTACTAGGTTCATTATATTATTCACCAAGCTGCTCAGGTGGGTTCCTCCGAAGTTTGAAAGGATGTTCATGAATATTTTCCTCTCGGAATCCACCAGTAAAACTTCTTCAGTAAGATCAAAATCAGTCTTTGATTTAATCGGAAGCTTAGGAAGCCTTTGGCTTACATGTGATGGTTCTTGTTCTTTTTGCATGTGAGATTTCTTGAAAGCACGCAGCTCATCTCTCATATTTGTCCCTTCCTTATGGAGTGCTGTCATTCCTGCAATTAGTAACTCTATTTTCGTTGATGTCTTCTGTCCGTGCTCAATAATGACCGATTTATTATTTTTAAGCTCAGTTGTTCTTTCTGATGCTAAAAGACTGGTGTTATCATCTTTCGCGTTTATGCTTGAAATTTTAGCGGTCCGTCTCTTCGTAGCGTGAGCTGAATTAAGGAGATCAAGAATGCACCAGTAAAAAGTCATGGCATTTATATAATTTTTGCACAATTTGTTGCTATGATTGCAGGTATTTTAATTCCAACAAAAATTTTACTGTTAATGTGAGCTTGTATCTGTTGATGAGAAAAATTGTGCACACTGATCATATGTGAAAAGGCTTGAAACGCATAGCTTCTTACAGCAAGATGGTATGCAGCATTGTAGAAGAAATGCTTTATAAATATTTTACCATGAGTTTTATGAACTTTGGAGTCAACATATTTTATAGTTGAACCATTTCATTGCTAAAATTTACAAAGCATAAGAAATCAACTAACATGTCTAATTTTCACTGAATTGAAACGTGCTGTTAACGTAAATGTTTCATTTTATGTAAATAATATATGTTCCATTGAATAGCCTACTTCGCCTCTCACAGAATCGTTTTAAAAATTGAGTATATTTCAAAAAAGTAACTGTAAAACTAATTTTTCAATTGTTGCACAATTTTTCGCATGTTGCCGGGATTGATCGTCAGCCAAAAATCACAGCTTTTGATAAAGACGTTACAGAGTGCAGCAGAGGGTAAATTATGTTTGCATATTGCAGAATATAGTTCCATTGCAATTGCTGACCATCTTTCGTGGGTGTGTTGCAGTTCATTTACTGACTGTAAAACGGCACAGGGTATCAAACTTCATTCCACGAAGTGCATGGAAATTTCTGTAAATGTTCTTGCACTTAATTTTATAAGTAAACTGTGTGCTGATATCTCAGCATACTGATTGTAAAACAGAACCGGGTATCAAACTTCATTTCACCAAGTACAGGGAAGTTGTGAATGTTCTTGCACTTCATTTTGTCAGTAAACTGTGTGCTGATATATCTCAGAAAAATTAAATATACTAATTGCTGAAAGCACTGATACATCAAATAATAAATTACTTGGTGAGATATTTCAGCAAATCATTGAGACAGGATGTTTCAACACAACTTGGTCAGATGCTTATGCCAGTCAATTAAATGGTCAGTATCTAATGCTTGAGCAGAAGGTCCGCTTAGAAATGTAGATTTTATTGTTAAATAAACCTATAATTGATTCCCTCAATCAGCTAAAAGGCGAGCGCCTTATTCTGCCTTAACTACAATACAGGAAAATAAAAAGCATTAAAGTAGCATGAAACAAACTGAGCTTGTTACAGTAGAAGAATATTGAATCCACGACAGAACTTTACTTAGTAGTAACTGAATCTAAAAATGCTGCAGGCAACAATGCATTCAATCACGTTTCTTTCATAGCAATGAATTTATTAGCATTGCCACGCTCAATCGCCAATGAAGAAACACTTTTATTAAATCAAATTAGTCCATACTTGCACGTCACTTTTAACATGTTTACCGCGCTATGCTGACTTAATATTTTTTTGTAATTTACTGCCTAAACAAAATATATCATTCAACAATTATCTAGCGGATTTCTGTTAAAAATCTAGCTCCTTGCTGCGCTTTAGAGTTGGCAACACTGCGACTGACTTGCCAATCTTAAATGTAGGGTGTATCTGTCAGTTCATTTAATTCAAAAGTACGTACCTGTTAACAATCGTAACACATAATTTTCGCTGTTATGCTATTATTAACCCAGGATGACTCGTGGAATGACTTGGATATAATTTGTGTAACTTATTTCTGTAATTCTTGAATTCTTCACGAATACGTTTACGTTCTTGTGCCAGCCTCCGTGGAATACTTTGCAGGTTAAAAACATGAGGTACTATCGGCATTAAAAAAATTTCTGTGGCTGGAATGTCAAAAAACGGATGCCGAAATAACATTTTCATCAACGAATTGAGTTCATTTGGAACTAGTCGTTCCCTCCGGAGTATACAATCGATATTTATGAGAATTAGCGCTCCCATGGGGAAGAGTGAGGGCCCGAGCTGAGAGTTAGGTGGGCCTTCTTTTTGTTGAAATAAAATGTTTTTTGCTATGTTAGGGACGACTTTTTTCGGTTCACTGCTCTCTTGTTTTTCAGCACCTACTACTTTCTTTTTCATCTTTTATCTTATTTAATGATCTTTTTTCTTTAGTTACTGTTTCTATACCCCTTCTGGATAGGTTCCGCATTTCCTTATCTCCATACTAAATGGTGACTTCCTCTTTCCTCTCTTCGATACGCTTTTTTTTGTAGCGGTTAGGGAGGCTTAAACTAAACTATTTTCTAATCTAATCATGAAACTAGTCTTTACTTATCGTACTAATTTGATGTCGGATCTGTTCATCTATTTCTGGTATTAAAAAGGACCCCACTGTTTTTCGCTTTTTTTATTTCATTTTTGTTCTATTGAACATAAGGTATCGGCATTACGAAAACTTGAGTGGCTGGAATGTCAAAATAATATTTTCATCTACGAATTAATGAGTTCATTTCATACTAGTACCTACTGATCGAATTAATTTGATGTGCATCTGTTCATATATTTTTGGTACCAAAAAGTATCCAACGTATGTTGTATTTTTTCTGTGAATTTTTTTTTTGGTTCAATCGAACAGGAGGTTTCGGCATTACGAAAATTTCTGTGCATAATAGCACCAGTTTTATGGAGAAGTTCCGTTTGAGAAATTTGAGTTGTTCATTTCTTTATGATGTGAATATCTTGTAAATTAAGAATCATAAAGAGAGTACGAACGTCGGAGCCGCATAGAAGCGGGTGGTGGAGGGTAACTTCTTCTGAAGAGGTATAGCTGAGGAGGATAATTCCACACTCTGCTACTTGCGACTCGATAGCATTAGTGCAAGCCCTGTCGTCTCCTCATCCCAATTAAAGGACGAAGATGTGTAGTGGTTGAGAGGACTGCTCATTGTAGATGTTTGATGTCTGAGAATGGAAGTGTGCCAATTTAAATTAAAATTGGTAAAATTTTCTTAGTAATCGGCTGCTTGACGAGTCATTTTGTGGTGGTGGTTAATTTAAAATGAAAGTTATTACGTATTGTTTGCAGTGGTGAATCTTATAAAAAACCTGTGATGGAATTCTTTGCATGCCGAAGATATTTTTGTAAGAATTTATTTTAATAGTCAAATGACTGCTGTTGAAAATGAAATAAATATATTTGTTGAACATCGGTTGTTAACGAGGCTCATGCGTGTACGGTAGGTACATTTAGTCTCGAGCTTTACCTTGATCTATAGCACGTCAAAATCGGTAACAGCCCGAGTCGTTTCACTCGTTGTCTAGACACGGAAGAGCAAATCGAAAGGGGCTAATAATTCGGTAAGGTTTTAATATTTTGTTAATGTGTCATAAACTATTTTATACCGTGCAATAATCCCGAAATTGTTTTGTGTATATGATAGGTTTTAGCATTTTCGTTGATCGTGTTTATTTAGTTTATTAAAATGCATTATAGGTGAAAGTTGTGAATTTGAAGTGCAATTAACAGAGTTTTTAAAGCTAGATCTTAAGTTTGTTTGTATCATATTTTTACAGAAACCGTTTGGGTAAGCCTACGCGTTTTCGAATACCCTATAAGCACCCAAAGAACCACGAAGTTCTTTACATCGGTAATGTTTTCCCCTATTTATATATCAGTGGTGATTTGAAATGAAAAGATTGTACTGTGCGACTTATCGTAATTGTCTCGTTTTTTAATGAAGAAGACAATTTAAGCCCTTTTATCCTCTCAGGGGGATACAATTATTGTATCTATGGGAACTAGCGCTCCCATGGGGACAATGTAAGGGCCCGAGCCGAGAGTTAAGTAGGCCTTTTTGTTGAAATAAAATGTTTTTGTTATGTTAAGGACCACTTTTTTTCGGTTCACTTCTGTCCTGTTTTTCAGCACCTACTACTGTCTTCTTCAACTTTGATCTTGTTTCATAATCTTCCGTCCCAACTTACCGTTTCTATTCCTTTCTGCGTAGATTCCGCGTTTGCTTAATTTCATACTAAATGGTGCCTTCCTCTTTCCTCTCTTTGGATCGCATTTGTTGCTGGGTAGGGAGGCTAAAACTAATGACTAATCTAATCTAAACCCTTTTCCTCTAGCATTCATTTGCATCGCAGCTATTTTTTCTAATAATGCATTGTTACTTGTTACAATAATTATTGGCTTCACCCTGTAATACTAATCTGTTCAATTATCGTAATTTGTAAGAAACTTGATGAAATGTATAGACAGTATTGAACAAATATGTTGAATTTAAATAAGTAATTTCGGTGGTTTATGTGAAGTCTTCAAGTTCACGGTAATAGGACAGATGCGTTTCACGAGGTGTGGCTTATTGTTTTTTGGAGCAATTCGCAATTTGTGTGGAAAAATCGTTGCACTGCTTTTGAATCTACCGGAATATAGTGGTTAGGGTAGCCATTTTTAAAGTTTAATTACCGGTTATTATCGTCAGTTTTGAACGAAGACCGACTATAGTAACCGTTTAACTACCAGTAATTAACTGGTTAATATCGTCGGTCTTCGTCCAAAATGTACGATAAAAACCGGTAATTTAACGTAAATCGGACGATAATATGAGACATTCGCGACACTAATTCCGACGATATATCATCGTTTGTAGTAAGATGAAGATTATAATTACCGGAAAATTCAGACGTAAATTATCGTCGGTCAGACGATAAATTTCTGACTGGGCAGTCCTCTTCAGACTGCGAAACTAGTGCAGGTGCTGCCGTGGGTGGTGCTGATTCTCGCAGCGGTGATCTCGGCTTCAAAAAGTTGAACCTCCCGCAAATTCCACTGCCTGAGTACGGACATGACGCCGGGGAAGATCTTGGTAAGTTTTCCTTAATCTGGAAAGCATTCTCCATAAGTACTCCTTGTCAGAATACGGAAAGTTTATTTTTATCCAGAGGCAGTTGCGAGGCGCGCCACTCACACTTGTAAAGTCGCTAGAAGTAGGTAAACAAACTTACGCATGTGCTCTAAAGAACTTCTTCAGCAGGCTTCCCAGTCTAACCTTTTCGCCGGAGCATGCATGCTTATCGCCGTCCAAGCGATTTTATCGCCGAAGAGGCGGCTATTCTACTTATCGATTCATATCGCCGCTCAATGTATGCAATTTTATACAATATTTTGCATAAAAATGCAAAGAAAATTATGTGTTCCACCGGTCAAGCGATTTTATCGCCGAAGAGGCGGCTATTCTACTTATCGATTCATATCGCCGCTCAATGTATAAATTTGTAAGCAACATTTTGCATAAAAATGCATATAAATCAAACTGCAAGTGCGACCGCGCGGCTTCAATTTTTACTTTCATTTCACAATATTGCACACACTTTTATTGCCTATATAAACAACATTTACAAATTATTTACAAGTTTTGAAACGTTTCAATAGCTTTCTCATGTCTCTACGAGTATTTTGTTCTTTTCTTTTCCGTTCTTTTCGTTTTTGTTCTTTTTGGAAAAATTAATTTCGGAAATGCAGTCAGATAATTTCAACGTAAAACATATCGTAATTGGAAATGCTCAAATTGCGATAAAGCTATTCGTTCGCCTGTTCAAAAGTTGAAGTACTATACACTTCCAAATTCGAATTTAAATCTTGAGGTATACGAGTTCAGTGACAGTGCATTACAAGTTTTTAATCTTCAAATCACGCGAAGTATTGAATCCGTCTATACAAGTGTATACACGTAATACTCGATGCTTAGGAATTTAACTTCATTATCTGAACATTTGTGAGGTGGTAGGTCGTCTAGTTTTAGCACGGGCCGATTTGGTTATCTGAGAAAATTTGCATTTATCTAAAGCTATTCAACTATTTAAAATGTTTTTGATTACTATCTGCAGATTGCTGTAAAATATATGTATGTATAAATATATTCATCATATATAAACATTTATTTATGTATGCCATTGAAATCCGAAAGTTTTTTTTTGCAAACGTTCACATTCAATCGTTATATTTTGAATTGTTAAATACGCTGCTTCCAAGTTCAGAAACACGAAAAAAATTAAAATAAGGAACACATACGATGAAAGTTTGCCTAAATCAAGAACAAGAATGTCACAGAGTTTAATCGTGCTACGTTTCTTAAATAAGGTAAAAAAAATCCAACATGGGGTTTCCATTTCAGCTTTGCGTTTACGTATTAAAAAATAGTCATGTTTTTAGGATAATAGTTCACAATGCTCCTTTTGAACTGTCTGTTTCGCCGTGCAATTAGAATTTGACTTGAAATCAAGTAAACTTGATTCAATCAGAGAGTTTAGAAGTATGTTGGCAGGTATTAATCTTATTTTTGCAGTGCATTTACTATGACTCAGCGTTGTGGAAATGTATACATAACCGTACTTAGTAATTTTGTTTACAAGGAATGTCCGAAATCAAGTTCAATAATACATAAAAATACATTCTTCTAACTTATTTTACTGTACCTATGATTCAAATATAAAACTACTGGAATTGCAAGCTATCTACGGATGATTCTATTGGCAGCTCTGATTGAGTCTTTTTGGATATTTTCGAAGGTTGGCACTTGTGAAAATTGGCGCAAAGGCGGGTTACATAATCACTTACATTTAATCCGATACTGTCGGCCCTCAATTTCAAGTTCAAGTTCGTTTGGCTCTTGCGATTGATGTTGGTAGTCTGTGGTTAGGTAAAATTTGAGCGTAAATAATATCGGAAGATAGAAATGTGACTTTCAGTTGAATCCTGGCATTTTTGCTGAAATGACAGGTGCAGTGCCCAAAAAACGAAGTGTTTCTGGAAGCAAATGTTTTGTGATTCACAGCCTGCCATAAACTTTACATTTAAAATGATGAGACAGTGGTGTACTAGTAGGTAGGCTGAATAATGAAAGGCAATGTTTTGAATTCTGTGTTGTGTAAGCGTTGTTCAGATAAATAGGACTTCCCCTGCATTTGGAAAAATCAAGTAAAATTATAATTGTTTTATGGTGTTATTTGTCAATAGGTATATGTGGATAAATTATTCAAATTTTAAGAAATTTTTGATGTGCAAGTAAACATGCAGTGTTAAATACATGTATCAAGCTACATTTCAAATGACTAAATTTACTCGTGTAATACAGAAACCTAAATTGTGCTTGTTTTGTGAGAAGTTACTTCTTTAGATTTTAATTTTTATTGCATAAAACAATTTGATACCAATCATTTACACACATTTGTTTTTTTTTGCCATTTTTGCTCAGTGTGATCTTCTTTGCCTGGGATATGAGTAGTATTATGTCAGGTTAGGTTAACAATGAAGCCACTTGAGGAAAACAATATTGTAAAAATCTATGAAAATGGTAATTAATCAATTGGTTGTTTTTTGAACAGCTTTTATCACACATTTGGGGCATAGTCCTTCTAAATTTTCTCTATTTTGTGCCTTACTGTGTCACTTTCGGTTTTATAATATAACTTTCTTAGGTAAATGTTGAGGACTTGACCATAATTGATTTTCGAATTTTCGATGCCCAAATAATGCTAATCAGATCAAAAGAAACAAGTTTTCTTCAATGCACTTTCCGGTGGAAACGAGTATTTTAAAAGTTATAGCGGTAAATGAGTTAACGGAACTCCAGTGTTTTAGGCGGGAATAAATGAATAAGGGAAGCATCACCCTATTACAAACGTAAAGAGGTTGGGTCGAGAGGGGTAGCCACAGTTCTTTTAGTGAAAATTGGAAATGAATTGAAATTCTACTATACATAAACATAATTAATGAGATGACGAGTTATATTGTCGATGCGAAAGACTTAACTCGAAAGTTCCCAGATACGTCGAACCGACGATATACCGTCATCTCAGGGCTGCCAGTGACGTCGAAGCAGCGGTAAACACTTTATAAGCAGCGGTAAACACTTTATTATAAACGTAAAGAGGTTGGGTCGTGAGGAGTAGCCACAGTTCTTTTAGTGAGAATTATCAATAAAGTGAAATTCTAGTATGCATTAGTATAAAAACTGAGATGACGAGTTCATTTGTCGATCCGAACGAATTCATTCGAATGCTCTCAGATACGTCGAACGTTCGACGTACATTTGTCGATCCGAACGAATTCATTCGAATGCTCTCAGATACGTCGAACGTTCGACGTACATTTGTCGATCCGAACGAATTCATTCGAATGCTCTCAGATACGTCGAACGTTCGACGTACATTTGTCGATCCGAACGAATTCATTCGAATGCTCTCAGATACGTCGAACGTTCGACGTAGTGGGTCGGTTAAAACCTTTCTTAATAATTTTCATTAAAAGAACTGTTGCCAGCCCTCACGACCCAACCTCTTAACGTTTGTAATAGGGGGTTTGCTTCTCTTCTTTATTTTTTCTAGCGAAGTCGGCTTGGTTGGCGCGCGGCAACGCCTGTTTACTTTCACGTCGGACCGCGCGGTATATTTTTCCCCGCCTGAAACACTGGAGTTACGTTACCTCATTTACCGCTATAACTTTTAAAATACTCGTTTCCACCGGAAAGTGCATTGAAGAAAACTTGTTTATTTCCATGTCATTCACATTATTACGGCATTGAAAATTCGAAAATCAATTATGGTCAAGTCCTCAACATTTACCCTTTCTTAAAAAATTTATGTTTTGTTAGTAAATCTTTTTAAACTATCATTGTAAAATCTTTGAAATATTTGAAAAAAGTCAAGGCCCTATCTGAAAACTCAAACAATGGGTGAATAAGGTTCTCAATTGAGGGACAATAATCTTGCTATTTAATTGATAATACATTGTGTTAAAAAATAATTGTAAAAAACAATGACTGAGGATCATATCAATGAAATATTTTAGATTTTTATAATTTTAATTGATATGTAATAAGTCTTGATTTGTTGATCATTTTTAATAGTGCTTGAGTGCAAATTTTATGTACAGGCTCACAATACAATTCTTTTTCTGTCAAATAATGGCAATTATTTTCTACAGAAGCTGCCACTTATTGCATATCAAAATGTTTCCCAATTAAATTAATATCCATATTGTGAATATTCATTTCTTTGTGAGAAATATGCATGTTAAGTACTTACATGGTTAAGCCGTACATGTTAAGCCGTGTGTAGAATCTTTTCATGATGTGATATGTGTAAAAATTGTTCTAAGTGCAAGAGATCTTAATTAAAAGAGCTGATTGTATTGTTAGCTACAAAGTAACATATTTCTCTCATATTATTGCATCATATTTGTATGATTTTTTGTTGAAAAAGTAGGGGTATTTGTGAAGGAGAGGACAACAAACAATTTTTCAATTTTTGGTGTTTGATTATTGGTTATTAGATTGATAAAACAATTTTTCTTCTATGCATATTCTGTCATGGCTTCATAGCCAGAAGAAGAAAAATTCTTATTGCTGTTTTGCTGCTTCAAATGTCAAACCTGCCACACTGAGTCCTTTCATTGCATGAACTTTGGAAAAAAAGCCTGATGAACATTCTTTATATTTGAAAACACAACATCTGTGTCAACCTGTGCCATGATCTATGTTGCAGATTAAACCAAGCGCAGTGATGTCTTTGATTAAAAAGAAATTTTCTATGCTTACATTTAGTGATAAATAAAATAGGGTGGTGCCATCAAGCTGGCTAATATAATAAAAGAATTTTTTTGCAACTGGCCTTCAAAAAATTTAGAGTTGAAGATAAGAGACTGTGTAGCATCATCAGCACACTGGAGAACTTATGTGGCCACAAACATCATAGCAACTTCAAGTAAGTGTAAAGTTACTTTGTCGCTAAATATTATTTGGTAAATAATCTAGCTTTTACTCCTCAGGGGATGAAACTATTGTATTTATGGGAAGTAGTTCCCCCTGTGGCAGAATATAAGGGCTAGAGCTGATGGTTTGGTATCCCTTCTTGTTGTTGAAATGTATATTTTTTGTTTTGTTAAAGACTAATTTTTGTCTCACTGCTATCATTTTTTTCAGTGCTTACTAGTTTCTCCTTGAACTGTTATCTTGTTTGAACTTTCTTCCTCTGTTTGTATGTACGGAGAAAGCTATGAGGGAAAACACTGGTGCATAGATTCCCCGTTAACGTGTTCATGTGTCTATACCTGATGGCCCATTTTGGCATTTTCTATGCCTCTCTTGGGAACACCTTTGTTGTGGGGTTATGTAGGCTTTAACTAAATAGTAATAATGATATTGATCTAGTTCATGATCTTTTCTCATAAATATATGTCATTTAAATCATCATTATATAAGTTGTGCAATATTGATGATTAGCAGCAGTGTTTCAAATATATATATTTTTTTGTTTAGTGAAGAATTTTCCATCTCTATCATGTGTTAGACATCCTGTAATTAGTAACAACACTTAAATATGTATAGATTGGTAGTTTGCTTCGAATTTTTGTTTCCACAGATACTGTTTTCTAATAGAGCAACTGTTCTGAGATATAGGTATATTCTACATATAAGATTGGATACAAAATAATGTTTGTACATGTATACTAATTAGCATTAGCACCTTGGCCCATGAGAATAAATTTTAATTTGTTTGCTCTACTCTGTGTCACTTTGTGCTCTTCATCAATTGACGAAACAATATTTAATACTCTTTATCAATATTTAGTCTTTCTATTCATCTGTAAGCTTGTAGCAGGAGGAGTTTTGCTGTTCATCTTCACTTAACTTTTTCATTTATTATAGTGTATAGCTGAATTTCTGTTTTAGTTTTGCTACGTTTTTTTCTCATACATTATGCTCTCACAACCTTCTAGATTCACAAGCCAGATGTGGGGAAAAAGGATACCTATGAGCATACCCTTCTTCAGCCACCAAAGATGATTCTGCCCGCAGCACCATCTAAACACAGCTTCCATCGTTTCAAGTTTCATCACTGGTGCAAAGTTGCAATCCTCCCAGTTAATCACGGTGAGATATCTTCTATCAAGTACGATACCATTATCCTGACTTTCCTCATTCACGTTAACATTGAATTGGATGCTAACTTTCTAATTATCATAACCTTTCTTCAATCTTCATGACATTGGAAGGCTGAATTTGTATCATAACTACTTCTCTGGTATTGACATTGAATAATTATGTATTCCACTTGTTTAACAATAATCACTTTGGAATGCAGGGCAGTTAGATATATCATACTGTAGTTGACAAAGTTTTGTTATCTACAGGAATGAATGCACTTCCACTGAAGTGATAGGCAAGCGACACAAAGTGGCAAGTAATGTCAACGATCTACAAACTGGGCTGAAGCGCATCAGCAATCAACAATAAAGATTTGCAGATATACTGTCAGAGAAATTTAAGAAGTTGAAGCATTGGTCGAGGTGAAAAAGCCCCAACCTTCAAGCAACGAGCCCTTACCTGGACCATCCAAGACAGTGGAAGAACTGGACGTTCTTTTGAAGCAACTTGAACTAGTGAGTTAAATAGAATGATTTTTATTTCTTACATAGATGATGCTGTTCTTAAGTCCCTGCAATAATTATTTATGTGCAGGTAACTATTTTTTATATAAAGGTTAGATCGAAGCAGTAATAATGAATAATTTTTGTTTATTTTTTATAGTTTGGATGAGTTACAGTGTGAGAATATCCATTTCTTAGAATGAATGGAGCATTGTAAACATCATAAGAAATATCTAAGATAAATTGTTCATGGAAGTTTTTACTAAATTATTACCTTCAAGAAATGGTTTCTTATGTAAGCGCGAAAAACAGAGGCATTTCACATGAAGGCCCATAACCTTGCAAAACATTGCAACAAATTTGAGAACAGGAAATATTAAGCTTCAATAGGAAATGTACCAATATTGAATTAAACAAATACACCAATGATGCATTCAGGTAGTCATTTTCTTAATTTGTCTATGGTCACGAGACTATTGTACAAGTCACGGTAAGTGTGAATATGAAGCTTGTGCTAAAACCTAGGTAAAATATGAATCTAATGAAAAATATTGTTTTTTTGCAGCC
Source organism: Morinoia aosen (assembly GCA_030386875.1). Classification (NCBI taxonomy): domain Eukaryota; kingdom Metazoa; phylum Arthropoda; class Malacostraca; order Amphipoda; family Talitridae; genus Morinoia; species Morinoia aosen. The sequence continues at coordinate 2,521,022 of CM059574.1, forward strand.
GGTAGCTCTCAAAAGGCCATGTGGGAGTAAGCGTTTCAGAGTCCAGAGACGTATATTGAAGCGCCTGTTCACCAGAGAACTGGTGATGCAGTTCAGCTTCTCAGGACTTGGTGGTCATCGGAGGCAGCAGTCAAAAATTGCCTTCAAGGACCACAATGCAATGCACATTATTCATGGTAAGCAGTTATTACTGAGAAATGTTTTTACCCTCCCTGATAATTTTGTTTTTATATATATTACTAACCTATTCAAATAAAGCTTTGCAAGATAAAAAAAATTGAACCAGTGCATCAGGAGTAGGTGGTTCTTTTTAATTTTGATCTATTTTCCTTTTCCTTGTTGATCATCTTGTGAAATCAGCTGTGAAAGCCATAAATTCTGTGTAGCACCTAAAGAACTGAAACTTGAAGATTGGCATTCCTTTATCCTTCACGTATTGTTCAACTAGAGCACCTAGATGTATCTTTTTCTGCTATTGCTACACTTACTTTTGAATGCGAAGCCAGTCACTCACAGATTATGCATTTTTCTGCTGAATTATACTCAAACAAGGATAAAATAATTGTACCTATAAGAAGAAGCATTCCCAGAATGAAAATTTAAGGCCCAAGCTAAAAATTTGGCTCTTACAGGTTGAAATAGTGTGTTTTTTATTTTGTTTACGACAGCTAATCATTTATTCAGTTTACTGCTATCCTTGTCTTCAGCAACTACTTGTTTCATCGTGAATTTCTATAGTGTTTGAACTTCCTGACTTTTGCTGTTTCTATGCGCATTCAGTATATGCTGAGTGGGAACGCACTTTGGCTTAGGTTCTTCATGTGTGCGTGTCCATTCTTGATGGTCCTTTCATTATTCCTCTATTTGGAACACCGTTTTCGTAGTTTAGGAAGCTTAAACTAACTCATAATCTAATATCTGTTATATTATCTGTAATGTCACAATTGCGATAGAACATGAATACACTTGCCATTCGAAATAGTGATCATTGATCACTCCCCGGGGGATTATGTGAGGGCCCGAGCTAAAGGTTAGGTAGGCTTTCTTTTTGTTCAAATAGAATAGGTTTTTGTTTTCTCACGGACCATCATTTTTTTCGGTTCATTGCTGTCTTGTTTTTCAGCACCTACTACTTCTTCAACTTATTCTTGTTTCATGATCTTTCTTTGCTTACTGTTTCTATGCATATTTGCATATATTCCGCGTTCCCTCAACTCCATACTAAATGGTGTCTTCATCCTTCCTCTCTTGGAACATCTTTGTCGTGGTAAAGAGAGGCTAAAACTTTCTTACGTAATAATAGTAAAGTGATCATTGATATGAACATTAGTAAATCATTCTTTAGTTTACAACTCGTATGTAATTTATGTTTTCTCACTATTGTATTGGTACAACTTTATCCATCACGGAACTAAGTTGCTCTCGTATTTTGTAGAAGTGTTGGCAGCCGGTGGGTTCACTAACCACAAAGTTATCGCAGTCGCCACGCAACGAGGTCTGCGTGGATCGGTGGACTGGGATGGAAGTAGACATCACCGTGGAACAGGTGCTACAGAGGCTGCAGGAATAGCAACCACCACCAATTTCAGCACCATCACCACAACCGAATCAACTGACCCTGTCCCATCACCGAGCATCACTGATACAGCCGAGCTCGTGCCTTCGTCGAATCTAATTGTGGAATCAGACAGTGAATAAGTGTCAAGTCTTGCGTTTAGACCAATGGATGTGGCTTAAATTCCGACATTCTGGGTAGGTTTGTCTCCTCAGAGTGATACTATTGTATATATGGGATGTAGCACTCCCAGAGAGGCAATGTGAGTGCCCAAGCTAAAGTTTAAGTAGGACTTCTTTTTGTTTAAATAATGTATTTTTTGTTCTGTCAAGGATCTTTTTTTTCGGTTTACTGCAATCCTTTACATCAGCTCCTACTACTTTCTTCTTGAACTTTTGTATTGTTTGAACTTCCTTCCGGACATGCTGTTTCTATGGTCAGGGAATCTTGTGTGGGAACACACTAGTGCATAGATTCCAGGTTTACGTGTCCATGCCAGATGGTCCCTTCATTATTTGTCTCGTAGAAACACCATTGTTGGGGCTAGGGAGGCTTAAACTAACTGAAAATCTAATCTGCTTATGTTTGTTTCTCATTTTAAGATTTTTTCGATTACATAAATCCAAGTATTTATCATTAGCAACTGAGTTTTGCTTATGCGGTAAAATTCTCGTGTAGAGTAGTAAGTGTTTTTCAACGATCCTGTTTTTTCAGAAGGAGAATGTATCAGAACTAGAAGGATAGGCCTTCTTTTTGTTACATAGGAAGTCTATTATTTTGTTACGCCGTATTTTTTTGGTTCCGTTATTTCTTCAGTAGCGTTTAATATTTTATTGAACATTTTTCTTGTTTTAGGAATTGCTTTCCTATTTTTCTTAGCACCGGGTGTCCTGTGCGAAACTAGACTTTGGGCATAAAATCCCCGTATTATTTTTATATTAAATGGTCCCTGGAATATTTCTCTTGTGGGGACTCTTGCTGTGATCAGTAAAACTCATACTATGATAAATATTCAATAATGGAAATTATTCAAATAATTTTGTCCTAGGGGGACAAAATAAGCGCCCGAACTAATGGTGTATAGCCTCCTTTTTGTTGAAATAGTATACGTTTATTTTGTCAAGGTCCAACTTTTTTAACACGTTAACTGCGATGGGTTAAACTGAAGTTCAATATTGAATTTAAATTAAAAGTAAATTGAGGAAATCAACTTTAAAAACAGCAAACATTAATTGGATCGGGCTTTTATTTAGCTTTCATTAAGTATTTATAAAAAATGAGTTAGTGACTGCAGGTGGGTCAGCAGCACTATGAAAATCACCTACGTGACCACCGGTGGGTCACTTCGCAGGAAATGTGTTAAGTTCACTACTATCTTTTACCTCAGCAGTCAGCACCTACTAATTTCTTCTGGAGTTCTTGAAATATCCTGTGATTTTTTTTACCCGAACTCTGTGATACTATTTTTATTTTTCGGTGAAAACTTGTTGATTTCAGCTTGTAATGGATGGCCATATATAAAATCTGTGATGATGTTGATTTATTTGAACCTCATGAATTTCAATAGTCTATTAATAATGTATAATTGTGCTATATTATCGCCGCCTTTCGCTTTATTATGCTTATTTATCTATTCGAGGCAGCGATAACTCCTATTGGAAAGAAATGCTTAATAATAGCAGAAAATACTCGTGGTACGCACGGATTTTAATAATGGCGCTCAGAAATAAAAGTATTTACGTCTGTGTACCGTGCTATGAAAATGCATATTGTTTACAATATTATGCATACTTATGCATTTTATCAGCTTTCTGTCATGCAACTTTATGCACAATTATGCTTTCGAGGCGGCGATAATTATCGCGGCAAAAGAGGTCTTTGGCGACGATAAAGTCGGCTATATATCGCCGCCTTGGTGACGATAATCATGCATAAATAAGCATACGACTCGGCGAACCGTGTGCATACTTTTCGAAGAGGCGGCGAAAAAGTTAGACTGGGTTCCGCTTCTCCATTATCTCAGCAATATGATGCAATTAAACGTCTTTCGGAAATGAGGTTGACTGTTGGTGATGATCCCTTTGAATATATCGGGAAAATGCGTCTGCTCGTAGAATCATTCCAAACTCTTAAAGTTACGACTGATTCCGTGCTCCACTATTTTTTTCTGGCACGGCATGAATGAGAATTTCCAGTCCCACTTTGTTCAGGTCACTAATAAAACCAGACCGTCGCTAGAAAATTTACTCTCGAAAATCTTCGACGTTATCAGGGAGCTGTGAAACGCAAGCATAAGTTAGATAAAGTCCATTCTGACAGCCCAACTAGTTCCTCAAAGTTTGTGTCTAATTCCGCCGTGGACTTGGAGCCACGTATTGAGAAAGTGGAGAGGCCACCGCGTTGCACCTTTTGCGATCAATCTAAAAGCGGGGACGCTCATTCCACCTACAACTGTCCAGTATATAAAACGGCAGAAGCAAAGAGAGACAAATTATTTGCCCTCGGTGGCTGCTTGAAGTGCGCTAACTTGTCTCACATGGCAGGAGATTGTAAATTTCGCTTCAAGAAAAGGTGCTATTTTTGTACTCAATATCATTACAGCTTTCTTTGTCCAAAATCAAAGGTTCCAAGGTCCTCAACGCGACCTGGGCCGACTGCAGAGTCTCTGCCTCGCAGCTATTAAAATCCAGCGACAAGAAAGAAATTAGTTCGGGGTCTGCATTGGTGGGACAGGCATTGGCAGCAGCTCCAAGTGACTGTGGTCAAGACGTAATAATTCCTACCTTCAGTGTCGAACGTCACGGTGTGGCGATTCGTGGAATGCGTGACAGTGGTTGCCAGCCGAATTTCATTACCGTTGCATGTACTAGAAAATTAAACCTCGAAACCATTCTTCATGAATATAATGTAACTGTGAAAGGTTTTAATTCTAGCGTAACTCATCAGACCCGAACAGTCAAGTTTGACCTATTCGATTCAGAGCCACCAATTGAAGCAATTTGTATTCCTACCATAAAAACGACATTAGAGCTGCCGCAGCTGCCAACCGTAACCAAGGCTTTTGTCGATAAGGGATACGTGTTGGCTGATAAATCCTTGTCAAGAAACGAAATCAAAATTGCCGAATTGGATTTCGTACTTGGGAATAATGATGCACAGTTGCTTCCCCAGAAAGATGTAGTTTTCGGTTCGTAACCGTGTTCTCTTTTTTCAGAAACATCTCTGGGAGTGATGTTGAGTGGCAGCGTTAGTAGAATCATACGTAATCTTCCTAGTGTACCGCAAATAGGGGTTAATTTCTACACCTGCAGCTCAACTCGTAAAAACAGGCTCGATAATCGTGTCTCAAAGCGAGGCTTGCCCTTCGCCGAGGGCATCGCAGCTGCGGCCGGGGACGATCTCTCCAGCGGTGTCACAGCAGCGCCCGGGGACGATCTCTCCATGCGCGTCACCGCAGCGGCCGGTTACAATCTCTCCAGCGGCATCGCAGCATCGTCCAGCAACGATACAAATTGTGCCACAGAGGTCAGTAAGAAGGTTGTAGCCAAACCTAAGTTAGGCGAGTTGGAACTTTCTGCAGATTGTGAGCCATAAAAAGCTACCCTGAACGAGGCCGTACGCGCAATTTTGACAGATAAACCCGTAGATTCTTTCCTGTACGAAAAAGGAATTTACGAGGAAGACAGCATAGAAGAAAATGATCGACTCGTTAAACATGTACTTGCTGAAACCCGTCACGAAGCAGATGGCCGTTTAATGATGCCTCTCGCATGGAATAGCAAAGTGTGTGATCTATTAGGCAGAAACGTATCTATGTCAAAGCAAATTCTCAAGAGTAACTTGACTAAACTTCAAAAAACCTTGAGCGCCTCCTCAGGTACGATGACGTAATTAAAGAGCAAGTTGCTTCCGGCGTTATTGAGCGCATAAATAACCTTCCAAAATTCTTGGAAGAACACCCTAGCGCTAGCTTCTTGCCTCATATGGGGATCTTTAAGTTAGAGCGTGAGAGTACTAAATGTAGGGCTGTGTACCTTTCCAATTTGTGCGATAATGATTCCTCTAAATTGAAAACTATTTCTCACAATCAAGCTATGCTTAGCGGGCCAAACCTAAATCAAAAAATAACCTCATCCATTCTTCACCTGCGCTTTGACAAGTACTTGTTATGTTTCGACCTGAAAAAAAGCTTTCCTGAGCATAGGTTTGAGGGAAATCGATCAAAATCGGCTAATGCTGTTCTGGTTTCGTAACGTAGCTAAGCAGGACTTTTCCATTGTCGCTTACCGTCACAAAAGACTGATTCTCGGTTTACGGTGCTCTCCTTTTCTTTTAATGATGGCTCTGCACAAAATTCTCTTGCAAGATTCTAGTAATGATTCTTCAGAATTATGCAACGTGAAGAAACTTATGTACAGCTTGTTCTACGTGGGCAACTAAGCCATAACCTCTAACGATGAATCCTTCTAAGAGTGGGCTTACTCTCAGCTGCAGGGGATTTTTCAGCCTTATCGCTTTGACCTGCAGCAGTTTGTTACGAACTCCAGTGACCTACAGCAGTCGATTGATGAAGCAGGTGAAGCTGTGGAAACCGCAAGCCAGGTAAAATTGTTAGGTCTCAGTTGAGACCGTACTAACGATAAAATCTCTGCAAGCCCTCTTACTTTAGAGAGTTCAGCCAATACCAAGAGAAAAATCTTGGCTTCCATCGCTAATAACTACGACGTTTGCCAGTACGCGGGACCACTACTGAACCGCGCGCGTTTGTTCATTCATAAACTTCAATGTGACCAGTCTGTTGCTTGGGACGATATTATTTCTGTTGATCTGCAAAGAGAATGGACTAATATTTGCAAGCAAGTGAACAAATCACCCTCTATTCCGATTAAAAGATTCGTCGGAAGACGCGACAGCACGTTCGAACTTGTAGCATTCACGGACGCAAGTTCTTTGATGTACGGTGTTGTAGTATTCATAAAAAATGTGGAAACTGTTGAGGTAAATTTACTCCTGGCCAAAAACAAAATCGTAAACAAACAACTCGAAACAAAGTCAATCCCATCGCTTTAATTCCACGCCATATCTTTGGGTGTAAAGACTTTGATCGATGTGCGTAACGAACTAGGAGGACCTAAATGTGTGACTCCAATAAAAATCTCTAAGCTATCACTCTTCTCAGATAGCATGGTCTCTTTGACCTGGCTAAACTCAGCCGTGCACAAGCTAGACAAAATGCAAAAGCTTTCTGTGTTCGTTAAAAATAGACTAAATTTCATTTGCCGGCAGTGCGAATCGTGCCCGACCGAATTTGGATTCATTTCCGGTTTGAAGAATCCAGCAGATTGCATCACGCGTCCTTTAAGCTATAAACAATTGATGAACACAAATTACCATCAAGGACCGAGCTTATTACGTTAGCCTAATTTCACGGTAAATGACTTGTCCTTTCATTTCCTTGTACCCTTTACCGCAGAAACTGGATGCGCAACCGCTGTGGCAGTTCCGTCACGAGGAGCTGTGAGCTCCATTGGCGCGAATGAGCCTCATTGCAGCGAGAGCGACGACTTGTTTGATCCTACCGAACCTGATAGTAAGGAAAGCAAGCCGGCGGTGGGTGATCTAGTTCTCCTAGTTGACGAGAATCGTTACTCTAGCTTTCATCGCTTGGTCGCCGTGCATCGACTTTGCATCAAATTTATTAACAATTGCAAGCTGAAGCTTAAAGCTAAAGATCAGGTACGTTTCAATCATTCAACGTGTTTCAGTAACGTAAGCGATAACCTGTACGAAGTTGCTAGCGATCATGTGATTCGTGTGCATCAGAAATCAAATTTTGCCAATTGCCAAAATTTCTTGAATAGCAAGCAGAAAACTTTCTCTGCAATTACTGCTTTACAAAAGCAACTCAATCTATTCCTTGACAGGAAGGGCATTTTGAGGGTACGAAGCAAATTTGATAGGTGGAGAGATCACTCGAAGTATTCCTATCCCATAATCTTAGGAAATTACAGCCATCTAGCGGACGTAATTATCTCTGACATTCATCTCCGCATGGCTCATAAGGGTTGTTACTCTGTATTGGCTCAATTTCGAAAGGAATTTCATGTGTCCTGTAACTTCTCAGCTGTTTATCGCGTTGTCAGAAAATGCCTTTCTTGCCGTCGTTTTAACGCTAGGGCAATTACATTGAACTAATCCTCCTATAAGGAGTTTAGAGCTGAGCCTCCAAGCGTACCCTACAAGTATCTATTTCTAGATTATTTCGGTCCTTACTGGATCAAGAAAGAAGGACGCTAAGTCAAAGTTTGGGTGCTTTGCATCACGTGTCTTTGGTCTAGAGCAAATTTGAAGCTTTGCGTAGACATGTCTGTCAGTGAATTTCTCAGAGCTTTTCAGCTCCATGTCTTCGACCATGGCTTACCCCAGCTCGTAATGTCTGACTTAGGAAGTCAGATTGTCGCAAGCGCAAACATAATATCCGACCTTTTAAAGGACTCTGAAACTGCCCTGTTTTTAGAAAAACCAAATTCACGATTCGTGAAATTTGAGCAGTACTTTAAAGGCTGCAGCGCCTTAAAAATGGGCTCTTTGGTCGAATCGTGTGTAAAATTAACTAAGCGCTTAATCAATGGGTCTTTGCGTAAAGCAGTGCTCACTCTCTTGAATTTTGACTTCATACTAGCGCAAACTGTTCATTTGGTGAGCAAACGCCCTGTGACATTTAAAGAAACATTAAGAGGTTCAGACTCAAACGAAGTTCCGGCACCAATTACTCCTGAACAAATAGTTAAGGGGCACGAGCTGATCTCACTGAACACTATTCCTGACAGTGATCAGTCTCGGCCAGACCCTTCCTGGTCACCAGAGGTGGATCCCATTGAGAGAATCAGACAGGGTTTTCTACAGTTAAATAAAGTTCGTGACCGTCTTCGCGATCTCTATCAATCTGAATTTCTCGCAAACTTGGCTTCTAACTTGGGCAGCTAACTCGAAAGACAGGTATAAGCCTGTTAAGCACCATCCGCTGAAAAAGAACCGCATCAAAAGGCTCTAAACTATCCCATGGGCAGGGTACAGAAGGTGTTTATTAATCAGTTGGACGAAGTAACCAGCGTGATTGTGCTAAAAAGAAATGTAAAGCGCCATTCCACCTCACTAATACCTTTACTTAATTGTGACTCTAACCCTCTCACTACTACAGAGCAGCAGCTGCAGCTCCAGCCGCAGCATCAAACTGCGCCGGAACCTGGGACGAGGCGGGCAGCAGCCAAGCGCTGCATTGAGCATAATAGGGCGCTCGCGTCAGCTGATGCTCTCTAATTATATTTAATTGTGCAGCGTTCGACACCTCTTCACACGCTTTTTTATCTATGACATTAGATATTGCAGACTAGTTCCATTGAATTTTGTATTCTTAACGAAAATTCAATCCCTTCCCCGGACTGTTGTAGAAATTCTTTTTTCTTAGTCCGGGACTTAGTATTAAGGCTTCGTAAATTTAAGAAACCAGTTAGAAACATTTATATTTTCGAGGACGTTCTGTGCAGTTTGCCCTTACCTACAAAATCATTGGTACCCTTCAAGTACGAACACCTCTTAAACCAACCTCAGAACATCGTGCCTGACAAACCTCAGACACGCTCCAACGTCCACAGCGCTAACGAAATGCTTACGGACACCGTCCCCCATATTATGAGATCATGGTTGATATTGGGATTATTGCTGCAATAGGAAGTGTAGGAGGTCAGGTATATCCTGTGAAAAAAATGAGACTCGTACGTTCACTCGTTCGCCCGCTACGGGGGTTTGGAAAATGGGGGGAGGGGAAGGGGAAGGGGTATTTTATCATGTTACACCTCCCCCAAGGCACTTTCTTCACGGCTTGACGTTGCTGTCATCTCCTATGTCTCTGTATTACTCTATGATTTCAGGGGTTTAAACTTAACCGATATGTATTTAAAAATTCTAGTTATAATTGTTTATATACTTTTGTTTCGTTTATTATGTAAACAATGGATTTTAGGATTCAAAATGCTTCTTCTCCTACAGTTTTTGAGCTACAGTGATGATTTTGAGATCATTGGATGCTGAAAAACAAGGAATTTCCAAAACTCAAATGGTTTTTCACAATAAATTTATGTTCAAAAGATATGACGTCATAAATCCGCATTTTTTCGATGACATTTTTCTCAAATTTTTTACTTTTTTAGAAAATGTAAAATTGGGAAAAACAATTTGAGTTTTTGGAGTGTCCACGTCTTTCCGCATCCAATGATACCAAAATCATTACTGTAGCTCAAAAACTGTAGGACAAGAAGCATTATAAAAACCCCTCCCCAAATGATCGTTTTCTTCGATTTCCCATTTTCTTTTCAGGAAAATCGCACTTTGTCATAGAAGATAATCGATTCTCATTTGCATTTCCTATCAGTCCCCCATATTATGAGATCATGGGTGATATTGGGATTATTGCTGCAATAGGAAGTGTAGGAGGTCAGGTATATTCTGTGAAAAAAATGAGACTCGTACGTTCACTCGTTCGCCCGCTACGGGGGTTTGGAAAATGCGGGGAGGGGAAGGGGAAGGGGTATTTTATCATGTTACACCTCCCCCAAGGCACTTTCTTCACGGCTTGACGTTGCTGTCATCTCCTATGTCTCTGTATTACTCTATGATTTCAGGGGTTTAACCTTAACCGAAATGTATTTAAAAATTCTAGTTATAATTGTTTATATACTTTTGTTTCGTTTATTATGTAAACAATGGATTTTGGGATTCAAAATGCTTCTTCTCCTACAGTTTTTGAGCTACAGTGATGATTTTGGGATCATTGGATGCTGAAAAACAAGGAATTTCCAAAACTCAAATGGTTTTTCACAATAAATTTATGTTCAAAAGATATGACGTCATAAATCCGCATTTTTTCGATGACATTTTTCTCAAATTTTTTACTTCTTTTAGAAAATGTAAAATTGGGAAAAACAATTTGAGTTTTTGGAGTGTCCACGTCTTTCCGCATCCAATGATACCAAAATCATTACTGTAGCTCAAAAACTGTAGGACAAGAAGCATTATGAAAACCCCTCCCCAAATGATCGTTTTCTTCGATTTCCCATTTTCTTTTCAGGAAAATCGCACTTTGTCATAGAAGATAATCGATTCTCATTTGCATTTCCTATCAGTCCCCCATATTATGAGATCATGGGTGATATTGGGATTATTGCTGCAATAGGAAGTGTAGGTCAGGTACATCCTACGTTCACTCGTTCACCCGCTACGGGGGTTTGGAAAATGGGGGGGGAGGGGAGGTGGAAGGGATATTTTTTACTAAATTTCATTGCTCTAGGTTCAATAATAAAGAAAAAGGTTTTTATGGGGGACGGTGTTTTTAAGCCTTCCTGTGGAGCACTGCTTTCTTATCCATCTTTAGTTTTTCTCTTATTCTAAGAAGCAGTTTTTAGGATGGGCGTTTTCGGGTGAAACCCTCCTGTGACCTGCACTACGGTTCCCTACGCTTGACGTCGTGGAGAGGGCTTGTGGCTGACGGCCGAGGCATGATGACGGCTGCCACTACGGTTTCGCACCGCTCCGAGACTGCTCCGGACTCAGCTGCTTCTCCGACTTCTCGTCTACGGGACTACGGAGGCAACCTTGATATGGAGCCAGTGTCAACTACGGCAGTCCAGCGCTTCAGCGGCTGGGCAGACGGTCATCGACCTTCTCTTCTCGCTGTCGTCACGTGAACTTCGAGGGATCCATTGGGAGGGTACGTTTGGAGATAAGTAGGTGCATTTGTCCCGAACGTTCCTCACTGGCCTACATTTGGCTGTAGTTTCCCGTACTCTGGCCGTACCCTAAATTTAAAGCCGTGACTTAAACAGAAATTATTATGTCTTCAATATATTCCAGATAGAGTGCATTGCCATATCTGTTAACGCAGAATCTTTAACCTATTCTCGGCAGCTCTCAATCTTACCACCGTCAAAATATTTACATTTGTCTAATTTATCTCAACAGGTCACGGTTATGGCAAAATTGATGTGGGAGGCTGTCGGATGCTCCAACTTCCGACTTCTTTACTTACCCAAGAAGTCACCGACGTGCCTGCACTTGAAGACTACCTTCGCTGTTATTTATTACCATCATTATTAATTCGCATTTGCATCACTAAATTAATAACCAGCATTGTGTCTTCCTTTTCCCCACTCTGTTTTTTCAATAAAAGCTGCATCCTGACCCGATTCCACGGTCGACGGAGCTAATAAGCGCGTCTTGAGCTGTTTGCTCGGTCGAATGCAATGAAAAGCTGGTCTTAGGCTGTTTCCTAGGTCGAATGTGGGTTAAATCGTATTTTTTTTGCTGTTTGCCTAGTCAACAGAGATGAGAAGTTCATCTTGAGCCGATTCCACTGTCGACAGAACTAAAATGCGCGTGTTTGGCCGTTTCCTAAGTCATATGTAAGTACGAGCGCGTCTTAGCAAATGCCTAGGTCGAATATGGGTAAAAGCGCGTTCTTACTCGTTCGCCCAATCGATTGAGGGGTAAATTGCATCTCAAGCCGATTTCACTGTCGACGGAGCTAAAAAGCGCGTCTTGGGCAGTTTCCTAGGTCGAATACTGTAAAATTTGCGTTCTTTGTCGTCTGTCCAATCGACAGAGGTGAAAAGTGCATCTTCAGCCGTTTCCCCGGTCGACGGGGCTAAAAAGTACGCGTTGAGCCGATTCCTAGGTCGACTGCGGTGAAAAGCACATCTTAGGCTGTTTCCTAGTCGAATAAGGGTAAAAACGCGTTCCTTGCCGTTTGCCCAGTCAACGGAGTTAAAAGTGCATTTAAAGGCGATTCGACGTCGACGGAGCTGAAAAACACGTGTTGAGCTGTTTCCTTCGTCTAATGCGGTGAAAAGCGCGTCTTAGGTTGTTTCCTCGATCAAATGTGGTGAAAATCGCGTCTTTTGTCGTTTGCCCAGTCGACCGAAGTGACAAGTGCATCTTCAGCCGATTCAAAGGTCGACGGTACTAAAAATCACGTGTCGAACCATTTTCTAGGTTGTTTGTGGCTAAAAGCGCATCTTAGGCTGTTTCCTCGGTCGAATATGGGTAAAATTGCGTTCTTTGCCGTTTGCCCAGTTGTCAGAGGTGAGAAGTGCATCTTGAGCCGATTCCACGGCCGACGAAGCTAAAAAGCATGAGTTGAGCCGTTTCCTAGCTCGAATTTGGTGCAAATCGTGTCCTTTTCTGTTTGTCTACTTGACAGAGGTGAAAAGTGCATCTTGAAAGATTCCACGGTCGACGCTAAAAAAGCACGAGTTGACCCAATCGGAAATGGCTTAACCGATCTTTGAAGGTTATTTCAGTTCTCGGCAAACATTCTTTGCAGATTATTGAATACCTCCGCAGCAGTATATGCACTTAGTGCAGATTTAATGCAGAATTATTGCAGTCGATGTCCGGTTTTGAAGTGCAGATCGGTATCGATTTTCTGCAAAGATCTTCTTTGACCAAGAGTATATTGGTAGTTTAGTTTTATTTCTGGTCACGGATGCAAATGTTTTTGCTGTTCTCGCCGAAGAGCTCTGCTTTGGTTTTATAAACTGTTTTCCGATCTAACTCGCGCTGTAATAATGTCTTTCAAAAATCGTACGTCATCGAAGAGAGTCTCGCCCCTCCGTCATAGATGCGAATGTCCGTGCAAGCGGGAGAAACCCTTCTCTCACAGACACTTTATTGAACAAAAGGGCTCACACGCACTTGAATAATTTCTTTTCTAACTTTTCAGCCTTATGAAATAGTCGAATTACTCCACGTGCAAGTTGATTCAGAAATGCTCCTTGCATTTTTGTGCCAGTCATTTTTGTTCCAGCCATTTTGTGCCAGCCATTTTGCTAAATAAAGTGTGTGTGAGAGAAGGGTTTCTCCCGACCTACACGAACTTTCGCCTCCATGACAGAGGGGCGAGACTCTCTACGATTACGTACGACTTTCGGAAGATGTTATTACAGCGTGAGTTAGATCAGAAAACAGTTCATTCATTTTAACCAAAGCAAAGCTCTTTGGCGAGAATAGCAGAATCATTAGCATCCGTGAATAGAAATAAAACTAAACTACCAATATAATCATTCGGTACTGCAACAACAATTTGTAACAGCAATTTTTAGCAAATAAAATAAGATAGGAATATAATAATTGTTATTTCTGACTTTGACCTTGTGTCAAGAGAGCAACATGTCTCACAAATCCCTCCCTCCCATACATTTCTTGTACCCATAGATTATTGTGGGGCACTATGCTGAGATTAGTTATGGCCTCAGCAGACCATCTTTTTTACTTTCTTGCTGTGAGACTAGACTAGAGCCAAACGTGGCGACTCTAGACCCGCAGCAATGTTTATAAATGAGGTGATGTAAATATTGATCGAATAAAAAACAGTTTTAGCCTCCCATTAGCACGAAAAAAGTGTTCAAAGAGAGACAGGATGAAGGCATCATTTAGTCTAGAGTTAGGGAACGTTGACTCAATGCACATGGGGCATAGAAACAGTAAGCTAAGAAAGAAGTTGATGAAACAAAAAAAGTTAAAGAAGAAAGTAGTAGGTGCTGAAAAACATGACAGCAGTGATCCGAAAAAAAGTTGGTCCGTAATGAAACAAAAAACTTACTTTATTTCAACAAAAGGAAAGCCGATGATACATTTAACTCGGTACCTCACATAATCTCCCTAAGAACGCTAATTCCCATATATACAACAGATGTATCTCCCTGAGGTGAGTGATGTTAAAAAGTTAAGCAATTTCTAAATGATTTTTTTTTACAGCGGCCCAGGAGCTGCCAGTTGTGCACATCTGTTCTGAATATAATAAAGTAAATTTCAATCATATAATTTTTTACCAAATATCGTCACGTGTATACTCGTTTGACAGAAACGAGTATTGTAAATATTATAGGTAGACGCCTCTGAGGAATTTTGTCATCTATTTCATATACGTGAGACACCTCATTTTTTAGTAACAATTAAAATCGACTATTATCCACTTGTTCCTTATTTAATAATTCCACGAGATTTGTGAAATAAAATCGGTGTATGTTTTCTTCAATAGTAATGGCTTCATCCATTGCAAAACCTAAAATAGAAAATACAGGTTGAGAGCAGCTGCTGTTGTCAAGTGAAAGAGTACCATTGCCTCATATTGTTGTACATTTGCAACATGGCAAATATTCGGTTGCTACGAACATTTCGTTATCACAAAGAGCTTATGGTTTAAGCGTAGTTAAAATACACAATTTTGCCCAGCTAGTAATATCATTTTCTAGGTTTTTCGTTAATGCATACAGTTCCAAACAATGCTATGGGGACAATAATAAATTGATACCTTTAAAACGTGAACATTCAAACAGCCAGTGTTCAGCAAAACGAACACGCACAGCCTCACTCGGTGACGACAGATGCACTACTAATTTCTTCACACAAACGAGCCCACATGAGCAGCCTGACATCAAGTTCTTCAGGGTTCCATTCTCCGTTCTCGCCTCCGATGTCTGATACCGAGACCTGAACCCCTCAGGGGGATACAAATATTGTATCTATGGGAACTAGCGCTCCCAGGGGGACAATATCAGGGCCCGAGCTGAGAGTTAGGTAGGCCTTCTTTTTTGTTGAAATAAAATGCTTTTGTTATATAAAGGATCACCTTTTTTCGGTTCACTGCTGTCCTGTTCTTCAGCTCCTAGTACTTTCTTCTTCAACTTTGGTCTTGTTTCATTATCTTCTTTCACAACTTACTGTTTCTATGCCTTTCTGCATAGATTCCGCATTTCCTTAACTCCATACTAAATGGTGCCTTCCTCCTTCCTCTCTTTGGATCGCATTTGTTGCTGGGTAGGGAGGCTAAAACTAACGACTAAACTAAACTAAACCGAGACCTGAACTAAGATGCATCTTCATCAATGCCTGAAGAAACCTCCCGCGAAGATGATTCTTGTTTCCTGTGCCAGTCTCCGGCTCTTATTGCCTTCAATCCCAATTCGGCAGCGCCATTTAAAAATTGAAGTGCTGCTATAAGATAATACTAAACAATGAACAAAATGTACCAATCAATATATTGGTTATTATTCTAATTTAATTTAGTTTAAGCCTCCCTAACCACGAGAGGCGTTCCAAAGAGAGGAATAATGAAAGAACCATCTAGTATGGACACGTACATGCAGAATCTATGCACAACGTGTGTTCCCACATGGGGCATCCTTATGAGGTAACATCAGTGTGTTGTCAGTTAACTTAACACAAGGCGCATAGAAACAGCAGGTCTCAAAAAGAATGTGTCAACAAAATTTAGGTTCAAAAAGTGATAAGTTCTGAAAAAAAGATAGTAGTGACCCATAAAAGGTCCTTAGCAAAACAAAAACACTATTTCATCCAAATGAATTCCTACCTAGCCGTCAGATTTAGCACGTATGTAATCTCCCTGGGAGCTCAATGCATCGTGAAGATATACATTTTTTCGATGTCAGACCGTTTAAAGGCAATGTCGTGGTGGATTTTACAGCGAGAAATAGTTTTGGATCATATTTAAGGCTATTTGACCTTTTCTTTGAATGACATCAGTGGGTAATTTGAAGGATAAATAAAAAGAGATACGAAATTTACGTGTAGCAATAACGAGAGGGTTTCCAGCCAGCTAGGCTTAAAGTAGAATCTCGGTCAACTGATTAGAAAACCTGTGTAGGATTCAAAAACCTCAACAATCAAATGAAGAAACTTGAAAAAAGATTATGCTGCATGAAAATGTGAATTGTCAAACTCTGTGCCCATACATGCTAAACAAATGCGATTAATACCTTTTTAACAGATAGGCATCGGTATATTGCATCAGAATAGCTAGTATGTAGTGGTTGTATGATATATAAATATTATAAGTTAAACTAATTAAAATGAATATATTAATTAGTTGAATATTGAATGAATGCATGGAATATTAAGTCTACTCAGCAATGATTTGGACGCAGAATGGATGCACTCTGAATTCCTGTTATTCTTGCCGCCGGTTTTTCCCTATCTCAGTAGCCAAACTGGACAGCAAGCTCTCGTGATACCACTCTTTTGAGGATGCGGCGAATCCCAGTCGGAAATAATGGTTGTGATTTTAGTAGAATATAGTGGTGTATAAGAGATTAAAGTCGATTATGGACGATGAAACAATATGGTAGATATATCGACCATAACTTAATGTTGATTTTAGTATATTTCGGTCGATATTGGTAGAGGTAATATTGGTTGGTTATGGTTTGTAAACATATCGTAGATTTTAGTTTATTCAGGTCGATATTGGTTGGAGGCAACAATGGTTGATTAAGGTTTGCTATTACATGGATGTTTCAAGACTACATATGGCACAGTATAGATAAATATAGCCTTAACTTTGCTCCGTAAATTAAGTACTTAAAAAACAGCTGTTCATGATAAATTATGAATTTTGTCGTCTTCATGTTTGCAAAATGTTTTGTTTCTTCATTTAGCACCTATATAAGCTAAAAATATTTGGAATTACGCAATGTATTTCTATTTCCTTTAGTTATGCATATACGGTATTGTTGATTCAAGTTGTTTCCTCACATAGTGTATCAATTAAATATTCTATGAGTGATGGTCAAATGACTCTTAGAAAAAACGTACTGTGACGTTACTGTTTATATGTTGAAGTTACCTGGAAAGCAATACTTTAATAATAAAATGACATTTAAGACAGTCCAGTCTATTTTCATTCCTTCGTTACGAATCACTTTTGAAATTTGCCTACATACTTTAGGATGAAACACTGTTTTCCCATCCAGAGAATGATTACTGTAATGAAATGTGCCATAAAAATTGAAAAGTTATGTGACGCGTTCAAAATTTGTTACCCGAACGCAGCGTTTCATACGTGTTCCATAGAGAGAAATAACAAGGTACACCCATGGTGTAATACTTGTTCGGTCGTTGTACCTAACTCCAGAAGTTGATTCCAATTTTTACAGTAACTTTTTTTGCAGCGACATTTGACACTCTTGTACTGCAAAGGTTTTCCTTGTACCTTCACACTTACAAGACGTTAAAATGCGAATCAAACCAATATAACAGTTTTACTGCGTTCGTATGCAACGTAGCTTATGTTTGTACGAACTACGCAAAGTATAAAGTGTGTCCGAAAAACTAATTTTTTTCACTGTATTACTTCTACGCAGCGTATAAAAAATTACATGAGAGTTACAAGAGTCTATAGCAAAACAATGATTCGGAACACAGAGAATTAATTCATAGAAAAAATAACTTCTACTCTAATGTGATTCATTTCCTTGTATTTTCATTAGAATACTTGAATCTTACCTCTGGCAGCTCACTTAGGCAAAAGTTGACGGTTAGTTAAGACTCAACAGCCGGCGTGTCTGCATCTGTGCACTGAACTGTTGTTTCAATTGATCGTTTGATCCAATATGGGTAGAAAAAAGAACTTCGAGGATTTGTCTCAAAGGCAGAAGCGACGCCGTATAAAAATATCTATGTTAGAGACTAGTAGAGTGCCTACTATCTGCGAAACTACTAGTAGTAATCTTTTTGCTAGTAGGAGTGATGCCAACTTTAGAAGTGACCTTAAGCTGCATGCAAGTGCAGAACAAAATATACAGCCAACTACTGAAACTTATCAGAAAGAAAGTGATATAGGAAGTGTATCTCCGCTTGAAATGATGGATCACAGTGACTCATCAATACAAACTAGTAGAGCTGAGAGTGCTGCATCTGAAATACAGGATTTATGTGAAAATTTTTATGTGAAAAGCGCTGATGTACCAACTACCACATGCACCATCGACTGCGGAAATTTTCTGCGATCAAAATTTGAAAATTGGATAAATGAAGAAAAACAAGTTCCTCACGCAGCTGTAGATAGATTATTAAATATGTTGGCTCCAAGGTACCCGGGCTTACCAACTTCAGTGAAATCATTGTGCCAAAAAGGTGATGAATTTAATATAAAAGACATGGGTAATGGTGAATATTCTTATTTTGAATGCTGGCGGTTTCAATTAGAAGAATATATTTTGCAAAATTATACGGATGAGAAGCAACAAAATATATTGCACGTCAAAATTAATGTAGATGGGTTGCCTCTTACTAATGCTTCAATTAGGTATAATGCTTATCCAATTCTTTTACAAGTACTGGAAATTCCCAAACATATATTCGGTGCAGCAATATATTGCACCAACAAGGTATGTTCTAATCACATGCCGCCAACAAGAGAGTTCTTAGAACCATTTTTGAATGATTTTGCCTTACTGCAACAATCAATGGGGAATAAGGGGTTCACTGTGAAGCTGGGACCTTTTGTGTGTGATGCTCCAATAAGAGCAGCTCTAAAAGAAATTGTTAGTCATAGCGGTTATTCAAGCTGTGAGCGCTGCACTCAACGCGGTCAGTATCATGATTGCACTGTTGTCTACCCTGAACTGGACTTCGATGAAAGAACAGATGAAAGTTTTGCAAGACGATTAGATAATAATCATCATAAGGCATTGTTAAAATCTCCATTAGAACAATTTGGATGCAATATGGTTAGTGACTTTGTCATTGATTACATGCACTGTTGTCTACTTGGGACTATGAAAAGATTCTTGAGCAGACTCAAGAGCAGCAGAGCCAATCAAAAGAAAATGCATATGAGTTCACAAGCCAAATTAAAGTTCAATGAAAAGCTACTTCAATGTTCCGTGTATTTGCCAGATGATTTCTCAAGAAAATTAGAAGGGGGAATTGAAAAAATGGTGCATTGGAAAGCAACAGAATTTCGAACATTTCTTTTATATTGTGGAATACTTGTTTTACGCAGCTCCAAAATTGTGAGTAAGGAGGTGTAAAATAGTTTCTTACATTTTTCTCTGGCCATGAAATTACTTTTACTTGATGATCAACAAAAAAATGTTGACGTGATTAAAAATCTTCTCCATGCATTTATTCAGAAAACAACAAGTTTATTTGGGAGAGGTTTTATCAGTTATAATGTTCATGCCATGATTCATCTTCCACAAGATTATATTAGATTTGGCAAACTCGAAAATATATCTACCTTTCCGTTTGAAACATACTTAGGCACTCACATAAAAGGTGCTGTAAGGTCTGGTTTTAAACCCCTGAGTCAAATCTCCAAACATGTTGCTCATACTAACTTCAACTGGAAACAACAGACTGAAAAGGAATGTGTAAACTGTTGCAAAATATCCAACAAAGAGTGCCGTGGGAAAACTCAAAATGAAAAGTGCTACAAAAAGTTGAAAATTAAAAACAATTTGTGCCTGAAAATAAAATCTCACTCGGAAAGAAACAGTTGTGTACAATTGGCAGATGGTCGAATTGGATTTGTCATTGAAATCCACAAACTTGAAAATAATATAACATTACTGTTTACTCATTTTCTACACAAACTTGATTTTTTCACTGACCCTTTCCCTTCATCAAAAATTGGAATTTTCAAACTAACTAATTTAATTAATGATGCAACTTGGATATCTTTAGATGATATTGCATCAAAAATGGAAATTTTTCCTTATAAAAATGATTTTCTTGCACAGGTTCTCATACACAGCACTTGAGCAAAACTGTTCACTTAAGTATATTTAGTTCCTAGCTATAAGTACAGTCATGAACATAGACAAGAAAAATGTAAAAAAATTCTGTGGCATACAGTTTTCTGACAATAGTCATGAAGTCGTGCCTCGAGAGTGGCTCAAGAAAAAAATGACGAAGTGTCTCTGGCCAAAAAATAATGATGTTCAAGAAGTAAGACTGCGCGCACCTCGAGGACTTGCAGCAGATGACAGCTGGGAACTTATCCCAATTAAACTACTGACACATTCAAGTAAGTTGTGTTTAATAACTTTTTTGCACATTCATAGACCTGAGTGATTTTTATATTTATGGAGTGCCAATTTCAAAATTATACCACTGACGATATGCATAATGTAACTATCCCATGGGTTATGAGTAAAGTTCTAGAAAACATGTTTTTCATGTTTTTGGTTTCTATTCTAATGAAAAATGTTTTTTATTCGTTTTTGTTTGTTTTTCATCAGTTTTTGTTGTTTTTACTTGTTTTTTCATTGGGGTTTATCTAGTGATGCAAAAAAACGGTTTTATTTGATTGCGTTTTTAAAAAAAAAAACGTATTTTTTATGTTTTTTTTTGTTTTTTTTTTGTTTTTTTTTGCTCACCTAAATTTTGTTAAGTATATGTCTGTTTTTTTTTTTGGGCACCTAAAATATATCAATATCCATGTTTTTTAGTCATTTTATTGTTATAAAAACATCAAAAAGAAAGCATACAGTAAAAGTGGTGGCAGATAACCCACAATTACCTAGAGGCGTCTAAGAGGAACAGCAGGAGCCACAGAACTTATATTGATGCAGTCAAAATTCAAAGCTTACTATCTCTACTAAGTCTGATTTTATTTTTATGTGACCAAAAAAATCAGACATAGCAGAGATATATGCAGGCAGAGATATATGCAGGCAGAGATATATGCAGGCAGAGATATATGCAGAGATAACAATGGAGAACTGCGACATTTACTGGTACGATGTTGTACAGGTAGGGATGCGGACCAAATGCGCGGGCCCTAAAGAGCTCACCGCTTATCAGACCTCTGAGCACAGGGGTAGGGAGGCATGCTCGCTCGCACAGATAATAAGCTCTGAATTTTGACTCCATCAATATAAGTTCTGTGGCTCCTGCTGTACCTCTTAGACTCCTCTAGGTAATTGTGGGTTATCTGCCACCACTTTTACTGTATGGTTTCTTTTTTATGTTTTCATTACAAAAAAATGACTAAAAACCATAGATATTAATATATTTTAGTTTTTTTAAAAACATGTTTTTTTTACAAAAAATTCTGACTAATAAAAATGATTGTTAATATATTTTCTGGTACCAAATATAACCATGCTGTTTTTTTTACAAAGAATCATAACTAAAAAACAATATAATTTATGTGACCTAAAAAGCCCAATGCAGTTTTAAAAAAACATGTTTTTTACTAAAAAATCCTGACTGAAAAAAACATGAATATATTTATGAGACCAAAAAAATGTTTTTGTCCCAAAAAATCATGACTAAAAAACATGAATATAATTATGAGACCTAAAATGGTGTTTTTTAAAAATTGTTTTTTTACAAACAATGATGTATAAGAAAACCTGGATATGAATATATTTTATGCGACCAAAAAACCATGCTGTTTTAATTTATGCATTTTTCATAAAAAAATTCTTAAAATCATGGATATTAACATATTTTATGTTGCTAAAAAAATCATTGTTTTATTTTAAACATGTTTTTTCATTAAAAAGTTATGATTCATTTTTTGGTCACGACTTTTTTGTAAAAAAAAACACCCCCTCAGGGGGATACAACTATTGTATCTATGGGAACTAGCGCTCCCAGGAGGACAATGTGAGGGCCCAAGCTGAGAGTTAGGTAGGCCTCCTTTTTGTTAAAATGAAATGCTTTTGTTATGTTGAGGACCACCTTTTTTCGATTCACTGCTGTCCTGTTTTTCAGCACCTAATACTGTCTTCTTCAACTTTGATCTTGTTTCATAATCTTCCTTCCTCTCTTTGGATCGCATTTGTTGCTGGGCAGGGAGGCTTAAACTAATGACTAATCTAATCTGTAAAAAAAACATGGATATTAATTTATTTTAGGTGACCAAAAAAACCATGCTTTTTGAAAAAATATTTTATTACAAAAAACAGGAGTGTTATTAAATTTAATCTGACCAAAAAAACATGACATTTTAAAAACCATGTTTTTTTCACAAAAAGTCGTTAATATCCATGTTTTTATGTCATGATTTTTTGGTAAAGAAAACATGATTTAAAAAAAACCAGCATGGTTTTTTTGGCACATAAAATATATTGATATCCACATTTTTTTATCATGATTTTTCTGTAAAAAGATGTTTAAAAAAACAGCATGGTTGTTTATGGTAAAATAAAGTATATTAATACCCGTGTTTTTAAGTCATGACTTTTTTGTAACAAAAACATTCAAAAAATAGCATGGATTTTTTGGTCACATAAGATATATTAATATCCATTAGAATCATACCAGGTCTTAGAATACGAGTAAAATATCCAAAAAGAATCTATTCACTCTATAAAACCTTTCGGAGACTAGCTCCATCCTCAGTAAGTCATTCAGTCAAATGTTTTTCAAAGGAACAGTGAAAATTCATTGTCCATTTCACCAAATTTTACTGAATGACTGAGGATGGAGCTGGTCTCCAAAAGGTTTTATGGAGTAAATAGATTCTTTGTAGATACTTTATTCTATGACCTAGTAAAGTTCTAATAAACCTGACTTCAATATTAACAGCATTCTTTGTTTATAAGTTTCTAAAGACAATTCGATTAAAGAAAAATAACTTTCCTGATATTTACATCCGTGTTTTTTTTAGTCATGATTTTTTTAAATGTTTAAAAAAAAACAATTTTTTGGTCCCATGAAATATAATAGCCATGTTTTTTTAGTCAAGATTTTTTGGTTAAAAAACAATGTTTTAAAAAAAACAGCATTGGATTTTTAAGGTCACATAAATATATTATTATCCATGTTTTTTATTCATAATTTTTGTATAAACATGTTTTTTTTTAAACAGCATGGTTTTTTAGTCACATCCCTATCAATGACCATAAGTAAAGATATGTTATTATAACACACCATTTTGGGACTTGAAGGTCATTCACATGTATTGTAAAATAAATGAAATATCAAAGCATGAAACCTCAGAAAATGAAAAATTTCATAAAACCATGGAAAACCACCAATTAAGAAGTATGTTGTTTTATTTTATAATCTGACATGAAAACACATAATGTAATGTGGTTCTTTTTCTTGCCGAGTTATTTTAAGACAAAATATTAAAAAAAAACAAAATATGCACATTTTTCTGGCCACGGTTTTTTTTGTAAAACATACGTGTTTTTTAAAAAAAAAACGGCATGGTTTTTTTTAGTCACATCTCTAGGTTTATCAAATAAATTAATTACTGTGCATAATTCTGAACGTATAAACAAATATCAACTAATGTATTATTATTGAAATACCTCAGTGATATTATTTATTATCAATGAAAGAAAGAAAAAGGCAAGAAAAAAGGAAAGAAAAAAGGTTTGTAGGTAAACTACAGGACACAGTTGCAAGGACTTTGACAAAACTTTGCAATTGGCCCTTGAGGCGACTCAAGTCATTCACATAAAAACCTGTAGGGGCCCCAAGATTCTAAACTTACCAATCATCTTGCCCATAAACCTCTCAAAATTTCAACTATTGTTCATAATCTTGTCAGAATATTGTTGTGTCAGAAGGTGAGCGGCAACTGGGACAGGCCGTCAGGTCTATCAGGAGCAGGCTCTTCAAACGCTTCGAGTATTTAGTACACACATTTGTGTTTATCAGAGAAAATTTAACTGTCGTTTTATTTCACAGAAACGTTTGCTGGATGTGAGAAGAAGCTGTATGCAGCTTCAGAAACTGACGGATACACCAGCACAGACTGCGCTTCATCTACAGAGGACATTCGCAGTAGAATACGTGCACCGTCGCCGCTTCTTCCTCGCTGCAATGCCATGCCGTCTGAAAAGAGGTAACAGCTAGCTACCTATATATTTTGCATGGATTACATCAATGTACATTAGTTGCATTTCTATCTGCATAATCATTGGTAATCATGCTTGAAATTATTAGGGGTCCCCGCTATGTATGAACCATTTAGATTTTGCCTGATTTTTTAGGTTCTTCTGTTTGGGCTTGGCTGTTTTTTATTGTCTGTTTATCCGTCTGTCAAATGTAACGCTCTTTTTTATTAATTCACTCCACAGTTGTACTCTGGTCTCATCGACAGTTGTTTTAATCGATGTGTCTTGACATTCCCGACAGGGTGGTTGTAGCTGATTTTTCTGTCCATAATTTTGATTTAGCTCCATCAAAAATGATATCAATTCATTATGCCTCATCTTGGCTGTTTGAAAAAATTTTCAAATTTGAGTTAGCCCTATTCTCACCCCCAAAAATTTAAATTCCCCAGTTTTGCTATGATTTTGCCGTAAGTGGTATAAATCAATTTATCCTGTCAATTTCTAAAAATGAATGGTGACAATTTATGAATTTGACCATCCCTTACTCTTAAATTTTGAATGGGAACTCATCTTCCTACCCATCCATAATTAAAAAAATAATTTTGCGTTCATCTACTTTGTAATTTTATTCCTATTTCATCAATAAAGATCAGTACTGATTTCTCTTGCTATTCCAAATATGGAAACTGTAGTTGCAATTTGAATTTTGGATTTATATTGACATGTCACCATTTTTGCTCACCATTCTAACTTCGAACTATTCCAGTTCCACGTGAAATGAAACCCATCTGCAGTTTCAGTTGACTGCGGGTCTAGTTATCCCGTGTTTCAACAAAAATACAAATGCTATACGTGACTTCTAATGCCGATATGTTTGAGCAGGTGTAAAAAGGCTCTTGATGGCCAGGAATTATCAGTTGAGTTGTCACAACTGAAACAAGTTCAGGAAGAAAATTCTAAGAAATTGGACAAGATTCTTTTCATACTTCATCAGGACAAATTGTCCCAAGCAGCTGCGAAGGAGCACTTATCACGTAGCACAGGGCTACCTCCACCAGCTGAGACTCTAGATCAACTGGACGTCCTACTTCAGACTCCAACACTCGTAAGTTAATTGATATGAAAAACAGTTCCTAAGGTATGAGATATGATCATACCACAATTTACTCTTAAATCACTTCCAGATCTGTATTGTGCGCGGTGAACTCGAAACATTTTTCTTCTGTGCAGGGTGTCTACTAGGTAGTAAAGTAGTATAAAGTAGTAAAAAGTAGTAAAATTTAGAAAGTAGTAAAAAGTAGTAAAATTTAGGAAGTAGTAAAAACTAGTAAAATTTACCTCAGGGTAGTAAAAAAATTGTTAAGTGGAATAATTCTCTGAAATTTTAAAGTAATGTTACAAATTTATATAGCGTATAAAGATTTTTTTTTACTTTATTTTTCCCAAAATCAGAAATTTGCCTTGATTTGGGGGAAACATTCCTGTACAGGTGGGGTGTAATTTTAGGATTGGAGCACACAAAATAGAAAAAAATTTCAAAATTTTTGCGAACACTAAAAACAGTTCATTTTTTCTTCTCATTTCGTCTGAACTGAAAGTTATCTAGTTGTTTTATGATGGAAGTTTCATTTGAGCCATTTTATCATTAACATATTATTGAGAGAAAACAATAAAACGGCTCTCGCCTTGATGCGGTAACCGAGGTTTCATAAATCGTATAAAAATAAATTTAAAACATGTAATACCAGTGGCGATGCATTGTTGAAAACACTTGTATTACTGCGCACTTTCATTGAGATAAAAGCTTAGGAACATGAGATAGCAGGGACTAGTACTGAAATTCAATAAGGATTTAAAAATTGTGCATTTATGATTATGAGGTCGACATTTAACATCTTTTATTTTTACGTATCAAATATGCATTATGCGATCTCAAGGAAAAATGAAATAGCATAGCTACATATTTTCTTGTGGAAGCATATCAAGTGGCTTTGATTTAAATATGTTTGTCAAGTAAAATAATTCATATTTTCTGTTACAAATTACAATGCTTTTAAATGTAAAACATCTTGTGAACTTTTTCTTTTAAATTTTATGAATAAACATTACAACTAGCCAAAATATTCAAATAGGTAGGTGCACTTATCACTAAATAACTATTACATTTTATTGAATTTTATCGTTAGTGGATGCAGTTGCCCGTAAGATATATAGCATAGTTGGTATAATTGTTCTTTTTGTGCAGTTGATACTCAAAACTTAAAGTATTTTATTCCCAAAAGAACAGAATTAAAATTATTTTCAATTAGCGTTCCCCTCAGGGGGATGCAACTATTTTTTCTATGGGAATTGGCGCTCCCAGGGGAACAATGTGAGGGCCCGAGCTGCGAGTTGGGTGGGCCTCCTTTCTGTTGAAATAAAATGTTTTTTGTTAGGTTAAGACCCACCATTTTCGGTTCACTACTGTCCTGGTTTTCAGCACCTCCGACTTTCTTCTTCAACTTTCATCATATTTCATGAACTTCTTTCTCATCTTACTGTTTCTGTGCCCTTTCTGCATAGATTCCACGTTCCCTTTACTCCATACTAAATGGTGCCTTCTTCCTTCCTCTCTTTGGATCGCATTTGTTGCTGCGGGTAGGGAGGCTAAAACTAACGACTAATCTAATCTAATCTTTTTTGAACCTTTGGTATTGCGTATATTATTGATTCAAATTACTCATGATAGGCCGATTACTTACATCTGGACATTTGGACAACATTCATTGTGTAAAAAAAGGTAGTAATTTTTTTGCCGTTGCAGGTAGTAAAAAGTTGTAACATTTGAAAATGAAATATCAATTGTCACCTTGCTGTGCATTGATTGACAGATCAAATAGATCAGTGTATTTAATTGTTTTTGATAAAGTTTCATAATGTACTACTTTGCTTCATGTCATTTAAACAACATGACACATCACAATAAATTTCATTATTTTAATCTTTATACCACTCTCTGTTACTTGGTATCATTCAGAATAGAAATTTAGTCTTTCACATACAGTCAATGTAGTAATGTCATTCATTTATGATAACATGTAGTGCCGTGAATTTTAGTTTGAATTTTCTGTCTTTCTGAATGTTTTTAATTTCCTTATGAACTATCTTCACTATTTACTGCTACATCAAGTAATATTTTAATGGATAACTTTTCAGATGTAAATATTTTAGAAACCAATTCAATCATGTTTTTTATTTTCAGCTTGATGCTCTGAAGGAACTTCAAGGCAGGTCATCCAGTGACACAGTTCGCCGCATTATTCGAAGGCTTCTGTCAAAAAAACTGGCGCTATCCTTCAGCTGGACAGGACTGGGACCTTCCAGAAAGCCTACAAAAATCAGCTTCAGAGATCATCAAGCTGGGAAATTATGTTATGGTATGACCATAGGTCATTCATGTCATCTTCTAAATGTTTTAATTTTGAAAAATTTGCAGTGAAACTGACCTAAATGTCCCTTAATTCCTTCAATATTGTATTTAAGACTTTCTACGATACCAATTTTTTGAGCATGAAAAGCAAAATAAAATTTCATTACCTCCCATTTCAAAAAGAGCTAGAGGAGATTTTATCTGATAATGTAAATTTTACCATTGCTTCAAAACCATTCCCCAAAGGGACTTGAGCTTTCAAATTTTTTGCGAGGTCTTCAGGAATGCCAGGTTCCTGGGTTCTCCGACAGGGCCCAGTACAGCGAGCCTTGCAGTATAGGTGTTAACTTGCAGCTGGATTGTTCTCTTTCAGTTGGGTAGGCTTTTTAAGTTTTCTCCACTGTGTCACGTACATTACATCTTTGAATTGTAGCTTCTTTACAAGCCCCTGGCTTAGGATACGTTTCTATCTTGGTTCCGTTTAGATAATTAGGCCTATGCCTTGCTCCTTCAAGAACCCAACTTTATTATTATTATTATAATTATTATTATTATTATTATTATTATTATTATTATTATTATTATTATTATTATTATTCTCTCAGTTTGAGCCTCCCTAACCAAATCAAGAGAAGGAATAATGAAGACCATCTAGTATGTAAAAGTAGAAGGGGATTCTATCCACGAGATGTGCCTCGCACAGAACATCCTTGAATGTCAACATGTATGTGTTACCAAACAGGATACCAAGCGCATAGAAATAGCCAGTTAAGAAGGAAGTTCAAACTAGAAAAAAGTTCAAGAAGAAAGTAGTCAGGGCTGAATGAAATATAGCAATGATTTTTATGTTCATTTAGACAGTCCGAAGTCTTATAAAATCTCAATTTTAATTTCAACAGATGCCTGGAAATTCTGCTACCCTCCTCTGGCTTTCAAGGACTTCAGCGCTACAGTGGCGACAGTTCTGAAATCGGTTCCCGATTGGGATGGTGGCCGCTCACGCTCCGCTGCATTGGCTTGCATAACGTGAGTTTTGATGTTCTCAACTAGAATAGAAAATATCGTGACTACTAATCGACTTTAAAACGTCAAAAGGAAAGTAAAACTAGATTTTACCATTTATCAAAATGAGACGTAACGTATGTAAGTTTTTTCTAGTGATGGTAAAGCTCACAAAATTTTAGGATTCTAAATCGCAACCTTTTTTAGTGCAGGAAATGTGCAGAACGCAGCAGAAGCATCAGCTGGGCCTTCAACTGACACTATGATGAGCTGCGCACAGAACGCAGCAGAAGCTTCAGCTGGGCCTTCAACTGACACTATGATGAGCTGCGCGCAGAACGCAGCAGAAGCATCAGCTGGACCTTCAACTGAACCCTTCAACAAGCTGCCCGTCTGATGATTCTGCAACATCTACAGCTCCCCTCTTCTAATAATTATAAGTGTTCTAGTTTTGCTAACAGGTAAAGAGGAATAAAATGTTTATGTTGCTTAAGTGATCGTTACATGTATTCTACGAGTTCCTATTCATTATTATGCTAAGAGTTCCTGTTCATTATTATTCATTCATTATTACGGATAACCATCTAGGTTTCGGCTAATTTCTCCATTTTTGGTTAGATTGGTTTGAAACTCGTTTTTTAGACATGGTGACTGTAGTTGCAATGTGAATTTCGTTTTAAAAATCACGATTTTTGTGTTCAAAATTTGAGCCACAAGCTATTCCAGTTTCACTAGAAATTGGACCCATCTGCAGTCCCACTTGACTGCGCGTGTAGTTTTTGCTTTGCCTGGGACTTTACAAATGCTTTTCCCCGAGTGCATGTTGAAAAGGATTATCTTGTTATGGTTTCCCTCACGTGAGGGTACCATGTAGTAATCGGACATGACCCATAAGAAGTGGTCGTAGAGAAGTGGGGTTCAAATTTCTTGGCGTATCTTATGTTATACATTAATTATTTATGTCTTTCCGTCAGTAATCTTATATTTTCTAATTTCGGCCACAGTTTTGAGTCGATATCGTCGAAAGTAGTCTCATTCGCTTGGTTTCGTCAATGTCAATAAATGAACTGTTGCCGACCTTAGAAGTTCGAATTAGGGACCCCCTACAGTTACTTTTTGATATATTTTAGATTACTAATTTAGACTTCATTCCTGAGAATTGTCGAATGATATATCAGTAGATTCGTCTCGACAATAAAGATAAATGCTAAAGTTTTTTTTTTTTGAATTTGAAGTTAAAAAACACTCGCCCCTCTTTTTTTATTTTTTAATTGAATTGTGAGCTCGTTCATTGGTCACTCAACCGCGTTGTAATTTTTTCATGATAGACAAACTGTTCATGTTACTTGAGTTTTTCTCTGCGGAAAGTATTTTTTACTTTCATAGGTTTAGTTTGATTTAAATACGATAATAACGTTTCTTTTTGCGATATTAACGATTTGTTATGTTGTGTACTCATACAGTCCAGATCTTACTAATGATCCTCATCGGAATGTGCTTAGTTCTTTGTTCGTCACGGTTATTTGCAATTTCTTTGATTATTTCGAAACCTTACTGAGTTTCGCTAAAAAAAAATATTTTTTCTTCAACTCGTTCCAGCAAATATATACAATAAATATTGCAATTAAAAAATTTTTCATTGACATTTGTTTTGAGAAGCTCTGAAGATTAGGATATACCACTAAGAACAACTATAATCATCTAATGAATCATTAGTTGAATATAGTTGTTTTTAGTGGTGTATGGTAATGTTAACAGTTAAATAAAGTTGATCATGGTAGAATATAGTTGTATCGTTAGCTGCTAACAATACAACTATATTCCACCATGATCAACTTTATTTAACTGTTAACATTACCGTACACCACTAAAAACAACTATTTTCAGCTAATAGAACTATACAACTATATTCTACCATAATCACAGTCGATTATGGTTGTGAATGGTGTTTTATACGGTTCACTATGGTTGAACATGGTTGTGGAGCCAGACCCTGAAAGGTTGATATTGGTTTTTTATGGAAGGGTATTATGGTTGGTCATGGTCGCGAAAAGCGGACATATCCCTACCATAATGCACCCCATAAATAGTTGAATATGGAGGATATTTCGATAATAAACAACCGAAGATCTCGACCATAATCATCGTTGCTGCATACCATAATTTCTGACTGGGATGGTAACTCCGGTGTTGACCCGAACGAAAGGCTTGAGCATGTCAATCTGAAAGTAATAGTTTAGTTGAAACATAGTTTACTGTGTGCATGATCAATTCATACAGAATAACTTTAAGAATAATGCATGCAACCGAGAAAAGCAAAGTACATTATTCTAGTTGAATCATTTCTATATTTTATTGTTTGCACGCTTTTTACTGCAGCATTCAACATTTTTTTTTATATTTCGTTGTTCGTATTCCTTAAACTTCCATACGTATTCCCTTAACATCATTTCAACCTGCTTCTCAATTCTCACCAGATTGCTGAATGTTAATTCTTTCACATTACTCACCTGTACCAAATTCTTCAATTCCCAGTACCAGTTGACCACTTTTATTTTATGATCTGACTCCATTTCAAATTAATCTTCATCTACTTGAATTTCTGTAACATACTTTCTTACCTCACGGTAAATTATGGTACATGTGTAGTTAACTCTTTTCCACTCTATTCCTAGCCTGAGCTTTATTTCTCTCACCCGTCATTTGCCTCAACACAAATTGTTTTTAATGTTTTGCATCTTTTTCCAACCTTTCATTTTTCTCTTATTTTGAACTTTACTTCCATCTTTTAACCAATCAAACTAAAGTTTCTGTCTATCACTCAATCTTAGCCATTTTCTCTTCATACATGTGCAATGCTTTCACTACATTCAAACTCAAACTTTTTCACATTCCTCCATTCATCTTATGCACCCACTCACAAGCTCTCACATCAACCTAAAAATATAACTCCATATAAAAAAAACAATCATAAACCAGGCATTCACACCTACAGTTATTCTATCTTGTTTTTAAATATACAACATAACTCAGAAAAATTCAATTTTGATTATAATACATTTTTAGACTGTTTGCAATGTGGCACAAGCAACCAAGGGACATACAAGTATAATGTTATCGAACTGTGAGACAAACCATAAGCTGGTGTTTGAAAGTAACCTAAAAACACTAGGTGTGTTCATTTCACAGCAACTCATTCCGAGTGGTAGGAATGAACTTTGGCATATACATACCGACAAAAACATAATCAGTAAGATAAATAGTTCTATTGCTTCCCGAAAATTAAGTAATGATCTTTCATTATTCCTCTTGTGGTTCATCACTGATTAGGATAGCGAAGCTTAAAACAGTATATCATTCAAAGTAGAAATACAACTTACTTTGGTTGAGAGACGTCTAGTGATGCAAAAAAAACGGTTTCATTTGGTTGCGGTTTTTTTTTGCACAAAAAACGTGTTTTTTATGTTTTTTTCGTTTTTTGTTTTTTTTTCACACCTAAATTTTGTTTAGTATATGCTGGATTTTTTTTGGAAACCTAAAATATATTAATATCCATGTTTTTTTTAGTCATTTTATTGTTATAAAAACATCAAAAAGAAACCATACAGTAAAAGTGGTGGCAGATAACCCACAATTACCTAGAGGCGTCTGAGAGGAACAGCAGGAGTCACAGAACTTATATTGATGGAGTCAAAATTCAGAGCTTACTACCTCTACTATGTCTGATTTTATTTTTAGGTGACCAAAAAAAATCAGCCTTTGCAGAGATAATAAGCTCTGAATTTAGACTACATCAATATATGTTCTGTGGTAAGTTCTGTGGCTCCTGCTGTACCTCTTAAGACTCCTCTAGGTAATTGTGGGTTATCTGCCACCACTTTTACTGTATGGTTTTCATTACAAAAGAATGACTAAAAACCATAGATATTAATATATTTTACGTGACCAAAAAAATATGCTGTTTTTTTATAACATGTTTTTTTTTACAAAAAAGTCTGACAAATAAAAATGAACATTAAAATATTTTCTGGAACCAAATATAAACCATGCTGTTTTTTTTACAAAGAATCATGACTAAAAAACAATGTATTTTATGTGACCTAAAAAGCCCCATGCAGTTTTTAAAAAATAAACAGGTTTTTTACTAAAAAATCATGACTGAAAAAACATGAATAATATATTTGAGACCAAAAAAATGTTTTTGTACTAAAAGTTCATGACTCAAAAAACATGAGTATATTTATGAGACCTAAAAAACCCCATGCTGTTTTTTAAAGAAATATGTTTCTGACAAACAATGATGTATAAGAAAACCTGGATATGAATATATTTTATGCGACCAAAAAACCATGCTGTTTTATTTTATGTATTTTTCATAAAAAATCATGTCTTAAAATCATGGATATTAACATATTTTATGTTACCAAAAAAATCATTGTTTTTTTTAAAACATGTTTTTTTTATTAAAAAGTTATTATTAATTTTTTGGTCACAAATTCTTTGTAAAAAAAACACCCCCTCATGGGGATACTATTATTGTCTCTATGGGAACTAGCGCACCCAGGGGGACAATGTGAGGGCTCAAGCTGAGAGTTAGGTAGGCCTCCTTTTTGTTGAAATAAAATGTTTTTGTTAGGTTGAGGACCACCTTTTTTCGGTTCACTGCTGTCCTGTTTTTCAGCACCTACTACTGTCTTCTTCAACTTTGATCTTGTTTCATAATCTTCCTCCCTCTCTTTGGATCGCATTTGTTGCTGGTTAGGGAGGCTAAAACTAATGAATAATCTAATCTGTAAAAAAACATGGATATTAGTTTATTTTATGTGACCAAAAAACCATGCTTTTTGAAAAAAGATTTTTTAAAAAAAACACGAGTGTTATCAAATTTTATCTGACCAAAATAACCTGACATTTTAAAAATCATGTTTTTTTCACAAAAGTCATTAATATCCATGTTTTTAGTCACGATTTTTTGGTAAAGAAAACATGATTTAAAAAAAAACAACATGGTTTTTTGGCACATTAAATATATTAATATCCACATTTTTTAATCATGTTTTTTCTGTAAAAAGATGTTTTCCAAAAAAACAGCATGGTTGTTTATGGTAAAATAAATTATATTAATATCCGTGTTTTTTAGTCAAGAGTTTTTTGTAACAAAACATTGAAAAAAACAGCTTGAATTTTTTGGTCACATAAGATATATTAATATCCATTAGGACCGTACCAGGTCTTAGAATAATATATCCACAAAGAATCTATTCACTCTGTAAAACCTTTCGGAGACTAGCTCCATCCTCAGTAAGTCATTCAGTCAAATGTTTTTCAAAAGTGTGAGGAAATACTACTCTCGTAAAATGTTTATGGGAATTTTTTAGAAATACTCTCGTAAAATATTTTTTGGTGAAACAGGCTCGTAAAATGTTCTTTGGGAAATACTTTCGGAAAAAAATTTGGGAAATACTTTACTCGGGGAAATACTTAACGTTGGGGAAATACACGTGTGTTTTCTTAGGTATTGGAATTTCAGCCCATTAAAACAAGCGCCGGTGCTGAGCAGCCAGCACAGGCGAGGGGCAGATACGAAACACACGCAGTCACACACATACACGCACATCGACACACTCACGCACACACACACACAGACGTATGCGTTAGTGGCTGAGCTGGGAGCGCGAGGGCAGATTCGAAAGAAGAAGGAGTAAGGCTTATCAGAGAGCGGCACCTGCTACACCAATGGTGTGCCCTCTAAGGAATCACGTGTTTGGGGTGTCGAGCGCGATCCAATCAGAGATAGAAACTTCACAACCGGCCAGCGTTCAACGAATTAGAATTGAGTGACTCTCTCTGTAGCTGGGAAGGTTCGAGAAGAGTCTGGAAAAGAAAACAAGCGAGAGTATATAAGCGGCGAACAAGTACATTAGGGAGGATTTTTAACTTGGTCACACGACGAGAGACGGTCTTTTGGTGCACGTTATCGGGGATCCGGCTGCCGCCGAGATCCCCTTGGATCTGCTACTCAAAAAAAAAAACATCGCGAAAGTGCCCCTATACAGTGCTCCTTCGAATCTCCAAAGTTAGCAACGGACTCAGCAGACACTGAAGTACCACCGACATCAAATTCCGCTTGATACGCAACAACGTCGAGGACCACCGATACGAAGAAAAATGTGTCAATCGTTCTCCCGAGAGAACAAAATGTCAGTTCTACGTCAACTTCAAGCCAGCATGAACACTCCAGCCTGCCCTTTGAACTCGCACAGCTGCCAAGCTTCAGCAACGTCAGAAATCGCAAATTCCACAGTGTTAAGCTGTTCGGGCAATAAAGCCTTGAGCGCAACGAGCAAGCGCTCTAGGCGCAACGTCTTCGATGTGTTAACAACCGGCCGGCGCCTGCGATTGGAGCGACCACAGCGGAGAAACATTGAGGGCGCCCTTCAAGAGTTGAACAGAGCCCGAAACTAGGTGACACCAGCAACACATCCCAGAGGAATTGAAATTTTGTGGTATCGAGTATTTTGAAACAGTGCTTTGAAGTGTATTAGTGGAAGTCAAAGTGGTACGATGCAGTAAAAAGGACGCGCTGTGTAATGAATTTGTGTCTTATGTCTACGCGATAACATGCGAAGCATTCATATATTTTGGATACCTTGTTGTGATTCAAGGTTAAAATTGTAACTTGTCAACCTCGTAATTCCTGTGCTTTGAGTTGCGTACGGTACCCATAATTCGTGTGTTCGTAAATTGTTGTCAGCGATGGAGTATTGGTAACTTGAATTCTCGGTGAGCATCACATTTATATCATGTCGTGTTCATAGCCTTATGACGGTAGATATGTGTGTGCCTTTCATTAACGCAGTTGTGCCCTTTCAAATCATTTCGTTCCAATGCCTTGTGTACTTTATCCACGTGTTACTCCAAATAAATTCATATAAATCTGTAAATTCTTTTATTCTCCATGTCTGGTATGCAGGTGTACGCAAGCATGAAGGACAATATTTTAAATTTTGCGGGGGTTGAGAGTCCCTCAGCGTATGGGAAGGGGGTCCTAAACCCACCCCTTTCTCCGTATCGCAACAAAAGGAACAGTGAAAATTCATTGTCCATTTCACCAAATTTTACTGAATGACTGAGGATGGAACTGGTCTCTGGAAGGTTTTATGGAGTGAACAGATTTTTTTGTAGATATTTTATTCTAAGACCTAGTACAGTTCTAATAAACATGATTTCAATATTAACAGCAGTCTTTGTTTATAAGTTTCTAAAGACAATTCGATAAAAGAAAAATAACTTTCCTGATATTTACATCCGTGTTTTTTTAGTCATGATCTTTTTAAACGTTTAAAAAAACAATTTTTTGGTCCCATAAATTATAATAGCCATGTTTTTTAGTCAAGATTTTTCTGTTAAAAAACATTTAAAGAAAACAGCGTTGGATTTTTAAGGTCACATAAATATATTAATATCCATGTTTTTTATTCATAATTTTTGTATAAATAACATGTTTTTTTTTAAAAGACAGCATGGTTTTTTAGTCACATCTCTATCAATGACCGTAAGTAAATATATGTTATTATAACACACCATTTTGGGAGTTGAAGGTCATTCACGTGTATTGTAAAATAAATGAAATATGAAAGCATGAAACCGCAGAAAATGAAAAATTTCATCAAACCATGAAAAACCATCAATTAAGAAGTATGCTGTTTTATTTTGTAATTCGTCATGAAAACAAATAATTTAATGTGTTTTTTTTTCTTGCTGAGTTATTTTCAGACAAAATATTAAAAAAAATATATATCCACGTTTTTTTTGGCCACGGTTTTTTGTAAAAAAAAACGTGTTTTTAAAAAAAAACTGCATGGTTTTTTTTTATTCACATCTCTAGAGACGTCTTGTTCTGCTGTCTGGGTGAAAGCGATACACTGAGGAAGCTGTGAAGAAGTCGCTCTGCCCTTATCAAATTCCTACTCTGTAGTTGAGGTCCCAGTCATACCATACAGCTTATTTTTGCAGTGTTCACGCATTGCTGAGGAATGAAGAAAATTATGCGGTAAAAAATTGAAATTCATGAATTACATTTCCGCATTTGCTCATCAAATTAAACAACTTTTTGCTATGCATTTTCCTTCGTAAATTAGTGTCTAACGAGTTATAGAGTAGAATAATAATTATTCCCGCAGCGGGAAAAATCGTAGCGCTCCGAAAGAATCTCTGCTCCGCCTGCTCTAATACGCGCGAATGATCATTAGGTTACGATAAGTTACGTTAGGTTACATTAGGTTACGTTAGGTTAGGTTGAGTTGTATTTTTTATAATAAAACACTAATCGATTATTGAAATTTCGATTCTTGTACAACGTTAATGACACCAAAATAAGCAACGTTTCTTATATGAACTTTCCGGCGCAAATGAGTGTTAATGAGTTATGGCGGTAAGGTAATTTCCGTCTTCCTCAACAGTTTTCCTCTTCCAAATGGCAAACATCGTGGCATTATTGTTGTCAAAGTTCTTGTACAGCTGACTGGATATCGTCACTTATTACCGCTAGGTGGCATATTTCTCTTTATCTGAGTTCTTATTCGTCCTGGGCCTGTGATGTCTTCACCCTGCCTTTTCTTTTACAAAAATTGTATGCCGTTATGTTAAGTTACGTGACGTTAGGTTAACTTATGTGACTGTAGGTTAAGTTACGTTAACTTGGGTTAGGTTAGAATGGGTTAGATTAGTTAAACTACGTTGCATCTATAACTCGTTAAATACTCATTTGCGAAGGAGAGTACACAACAGAAAAATGGTTTATTTTGCTGCAATTAACATTATACAAGCAACAAAAATTTGAAAATCAATTAGTGTGTTTTTCTGAAAATTCACCGGTTGAGTTAGATTATTCAGTTACGTTACAGCAATAACTCGTTGAATACTCATTTGCAACGAAAAGTGCATGGAAGAAAAGTTGTTTATTTTGATGTAATTAACAATATACAAGTAAGAAAATTTTGAAAATCGATTAGTGTGTTCTGAAAATTTACCAGTTGATTTAGATAATTCAAATTACGTTACAGCTATAGCTCGTTGAATACTCATTTGCGACGGAAAGTGCATAAAAAAAAAAGTTGTTTATTTTGATGTAATTAACATTATACAAGCAACAAAAATTTGAAAATCGATTAGTGTGTTCTTCTGAAAATTTACCGGTTACATTACTCAAGTTACTTTACAGGTATAACTCGTTGATTACTCATTTTCAACGGAAAGTGCCTTTAAGAAAAGTTGTTTATTTTGATGTAATTAATAATATATTTACGAGCAACCAAAATTTGACAATTTATTAGTGTGTTCTTTTGGAAATTTACCGGTGGTTATATCATGCAAGTAATGTTATTGCTAAAACTCGTTAAGTACGGATTTGCGACGGAAATTGCATTAAAGAAAAGTTATTTATTTACATCTCATTACCATAATACTATCACAAATTGAAAATTGATTAGTGCATTACCCTCAACATTTATCACATATTTCCTATTTGCCAAATGTTTATATCAACAAAGTGCTCACACTGTGTCAAAGAACTTCAACGCTAGGTTGGGACAATTAAAATAAACATACAAATATCAAAAACACACAATTTCTGATGTATTTTAGACATATTTGTGATTTCAGAGTGATATCTGAAAGGAATGCATTGCACAAAAATTCAGAGCACTTTGTAAAAAAAATTGGCATTATGCTGGATTTTGACTTTCAGCTTGTAATTGGCAAACCAATATTTTTATGTAGCACAAGATGAAAGGAATTTAAAATACAAGGCAGCGTTGATATAGACTAAATATAATCCTAACATGTGGTTGTGAGCGCAGTGCAAAGGTACTGCTGTCACTTGAAGGTTTTTGGTTGTTGTTTATTTTTTTGTGATTGTTCGTGTGGGTTTTACCAAAAACATGCCACAACAGCACTTGTTCTTTCATAAGTAAACTCAACGGCTACAAATTTCTTCATGTCTTGCATTCCTACTGACTAGACAAGTTTTTCAGAGATATCTAGAATTTTTTTAGCCATAAAATAGGGTTTAGATATTCCTTTCTTAGAGATTTTATCGGAACAATAATTGCCTCCAAAAATTATTTTTGCTTGATATTCAATTGCATACACAAGGACTGCATCAGTTGTGTATTTTTCAAATTGTAGAGAGGTATGCCATCAATGTACAGTGCTAAACTAATGTGAGATGCACTCTCATATTAGAAATTTCTTTCAAAAATGTTTTTCAACTGCTCACCCAATCAAGGTGCACATACTCTCATTACAAAACCACTCAATTCACA
The DNA here is from genome assembly GCA_030386875.1 of Morinoia aosen. NCBI lineage: Eukaryota > Metazoa > Arthropoda > Malacostraca > Amphipoda > Talitridae > Morinoia > Morinoia aosen. Next base: position 2,559,971 of record CM059574.1, read on the forward strand.
TTTATATTATCTTCCTTGTAATAAGTTGTCAAAGAGCTGTTGGAATTATCAGTTGTAATCACTGATTCACTGCACGTTTTTTCAACTCTTTCTGGAGAAATGACTTTCTAAGGAGCTACCTACGTCGCTGTATGAATGTTCTAAACAAGCAACAATCCTTGGCCCTTTCTTTCATTTACTATGTCCGTAAAATAATTTTCTCATTCTTTGATTTTCCATCACTATATCACAATTGCTAAGCGTATTTTTTAACTTTCAAATCTTATCTCACTAACTCTGAACGCCCAAAGCGAAGTTTGGCTCACGCGCGCTTTATGAAGGTGTGACTGATGTCAAAATCGACCGCTGCACACTCTTGTGGTGAAAAGCGTGCGACCAAACAAACTAGTTCACTGTATTTGCTTTTCCATGCGAAAATATAACTACTTCGTAGGTGGTCTAAATTATTAAGATATTCTTCATTACGAAATAATCGACGAATAAATTTAATTATTCAACGCAAAGTTAACAATAATTATTATTGCTGGAGTAACAGCACAGGCGCTTTAAGTACATGCTTGTACAATTTACGCACAATTCCTGTATTTAAAAATTAGCAGTTGCATTTCGATTGCTCATTATAATTTTAACCCCGCCGCAAGTAGTACTATTTTCCCTACATCGATGCGCATGTTTGTTCGTTTGTTCGTGTGTTACGCCACGCTTGTTTCTTATCAAATTGATCAAGTCATTTAAGTTGACTATCGGAATTTAAAGTTTCCATAATTAGGAGCGGAACGACGATAGGATTTCAAGGGGTTGGCATTTTATTATTATAACAAAATAATTGCTGAATGGATTGACTGCGTGAAGGAGTTTAAAAAGTGAAAAGGAGCAAAAAATGTTTCCATCATAGCTAGCACATTTTATATAAAATAACCTAAAATTACTAGCGTTGTTCTCTTAGAAAAATCGGAACATATACTTCTACGCAATTGGTAGTAAAAAATTACTGAAAACGTAATAGCTGAGAAAATTTATTTCAAATAAATCAATTTCTCTTTTCAATTTTCTTATTTCATTAAATATAAAGTTACAAGTTTGATTGGAAATTAAATCAAGGTCTTGTAATGTACACTAGTTCAGAGACAAATAACTCTCATTTTAGTTATTGAAGAGCAGTGCCGATTCTTCTGTTAAGATCACTTTAGATGATTCTGCTCAGAATTTTCTCCCATGATCTGCAGTGATCAGTGAAAAAAAAATTATTCATGTACCTGGCTTCGCACTGATTCTTGTAAAGGTGCACTGTCCCTAGACAATCGTTATCGATCCGCACTAGCATTTCTGACTGGGAGGTACTCTTCCAAGTAATAAAGGTAGGAAGGAGTAAAGGTACTCTTCCATATAATGAAGGTTGGAAAGAGTAAAGGTACTCTTCCAAGTAAAGTAAAAAGTGGATGTTATTCTGATGATACCTAATGTCATTGCTCTGAATATGGGAGAAGAATACGTGAGAAAATAGAGAGCAACAAAAGGGAAGCAGAAACCTTGAGCGATGCGCTCGAGAGCGTGAGAATAAAAATAAATGGTAAGCTCGGGAAGGTAAATGGTAAGCCGAGGAGGTGTACAGTGAATGAATGATGTAAGGAATATCTACATACATATACCGCGTTTTTCCTCCCTATGGGAGGGTAGCTGACAGCAGGCCACGATCACCACACTTAGTCACTAGGAGGCGAGAGAGGCAGCACCCGAACTGCCGGGATCAGCAGTAGCCCAGCACGACCACCTTCCACTTTCAGGACCAAAAGCCATAGCTGGTTTACCCCGGCCGCTTCATTGAATGCTGCCCCTCCCTCCGCACAGGACAGGTCAACCCCATCACACGCGGGCAGGCTTCCAGTACCGCGTAAAAAATAAAATTACCTTCTTATGTACTGCCCCCACTCAATTCTGTCCGCAGTCATCCCTCTCGCCACGTCCTCAGTCAGACCCCTCTCATACAAAGCACGTTTCACCCCACCCATCCAATTCATGCGTGGTCTACCTAGCGCTCGAAGACCACTCACTTCCGACATATAAATCTTTTTCACCAGCCGCTCAACATTCATTCTTTCAACATGCCCAAACCATCCAAGCACTCTTTCATCCACTTGCCTGCTCAACTTTTTGATAACACCCGTCTGCCCCCACACCAACTTATTCCTGATCCCATCTCTTCTTCTTACTCCATACATGCTCCTCAAACACATCCAACTTCCTCCTCTCAGCTGCTCTCAACCCCCAGGACTCTGCTCCATACTACAAAACTAGCACAATCAAGCTTTCATACAGTCCCCTATTAGCATTAATACTCAAACTCCAGCATTCACAAACTTTCCTCACTGCACGCAATGTCATACAGCCTTCAATCACTCGATGCCTCACTTCTACTTCCATACTATCCTTAACAGTCACATCCGACCCGATGTACCTAAACTGCTCTAGCTCCTCTAAAACTTCACCATTCAACCTCACATCCAAAGTTCCAAACACTCCACCTCTTAAACATCTCATCACCTTACATTTATTCACATTTACCCTGAATTTCCGCCTTTCGCATATTCTACCAAACTCTGCAACCAGTCTCCTCAGTTTTTCCTCCGAATCAGCCACAAGCGCTGTATCATCTGCAAACAACAGCTGGCACACTTCCCAATACATACCATTTTGTCCCACCAACTGCGCACCTTTTCCCAACACTCTGGCATTCACTTCTCTCACCACCCCATTCATAAAAAAATTAAACAACCACGGCGACATCACACATCCCTGTTTCACACCTTTCACAACTGGACACCACTCACTCACCTCATTCCCTACTCTCAAACATGCTCTGCTATCAATGTAGAAACTCTTGATCGCATTCAACAGTCACCTACCCACTCCATACAAGCTTACCACTTGCCATAGAGCCTCACGATCCACTCTGTCATACGGCTTCTCTAAATCCATAAATGCCCAATATTCATCTTTTCCTTTTGCAAAGTATTTCTCATTCACCTGCCTCACAGCAAAAATTTGATCCACACCAACTCTACCACCCCTAAAGCCACACTGTTCTTCAGCACGCTTACGATCCGTCATCACTCTCACTCTTCCAATTGAAACTCTTCCATACAGCTTCCCAACGACACTCCGTAGATTTATACCCCTAGAATTACTGCACTCATACATGTCACCTTTCCCCTTGTACAACGGAACTACACACGCGCTACTCCAACCGACCGGCACTTTACTAGCCTCAAAACACACATTACATAAACGTACCCACCATTCTACAACCACATTTCCTCCTTTCTTTAGACATTCAACAGTGCGGCCATCCATACCTGGAGCTTTCCCATTTTTCATTTCATCCAACGCACCTTTCACCTCTGCACTTCTTAATCGACTTCTATTCACTTCACCAAACACAGGCATTCTAACATCACTAGCAACAGCTACTACTCTCGCAACCCTATCATCCCTCACGTTCAGCAGTTCCTCAAAATACTCCGCCCATCTCTTTCTCACATCACAACCCTCCACTAGCAGCCTACCATTTGCATCCTTCACTCTTGCCTCACTCTCCCCCTGTCCTTTCCTAATTCTCTTCGGTTCTTTCCAGAAAACCTTCCTTCTCTCTATCAAATCCCGTCCCAACTTCCTCCCCCATTCCTCATCCGCCGCCCTCTTTGCTCTCCTTACCATTCTTTGTACCTCTTTCTTCCTCTCCTTATACTCTTCAAAATTTTGCTGGTTGCCTCGCTGCAGCCACCTTTCGAACGCCCCCCGCTTTCTTCTCACAGCCGCTCCTACTTCTCCGTTCCACCATTCACTACCCTTTCTAATCCCCCCTCCAACCTTCCTTACCCCACACACTTCCCTAGTACATTTTTCCACGGCAACTTTAAACAACTTCCATTCCCCTTCCACTCCACTCTCCTCACTTTCCGTCACCCTCCCATACTCTACTTCCATCTTCTCCTGATACACTCACGTTCAGAATCATGCAACTTCTTTACATTTAACACCTCCCTTCCACTCCTCCTTTTTACACCTCCCCACATGCCCCTTACTCTCAGCTTTCCTTCCACCAAGTAATGATCCGAAACCCCATTCATCTCACCACGGAACACATGTACATCGAGCAAACGACCCATCACTCCCTTGCTAACCAAAATATAATCCATCAATGCTCTCTCCACTATCACACCTCCATTCGTCCTCACATATGTATACTTGTTTATATTATTTTCTCAAACAAACTATTCCCCATCACAAACTCACTCTCTACACATAACCTCATCAAGTATTCACCACTCACATTCACCCCAGCTACTCCATACCTACCAACAACGCCATCCACCACCTCATCACCCACTCTTGCATTCAGGTCCCCCATCACCAAAACTCTACAACCATTCCCCACTCTTGCAACACACTCGGACAATTTCTCCCAAAAATCCTCTCCCTCTTCCCCACTCTCCGATCCCGGTCCGTACGCGCTCACAAACACCCATGACTCTTTCCCCCATTTCACTCGCACCCACATTATTCTTGCTCACAACTCACCCCATTCAACTACTTTCTCTCTGATTCTTTCACTCAATAATACAGCCACACCCCATGTCCCCCACGCACCCCAGATACTCTCTCCCCCCCCCCCCCCCACTCCCAAACATCAACTTACCACTACCCTTTAACTTCTTCTCACTCAGGGCCAACACATCCATCTTCCTGTTTATCATCATTCTTTCGATCTCCTCCCTCTTACTCTCAGTCATGGAATATATAATGTGGAAAAATAAATGGTACTGATGATTGTATTGGAGGGTTGTGGATATATCTGGTAAATGGTTGAAGTTACCAGGTAAATTTACCATCGTCTTTGAGTATTACAAAGGAGTATTGACTATTTAAGTTATTAATGAAGAGGACAGTGTATAAACTTGAAGAGAAACTGGTACCGTAGATCACAATAGGCTTATGCCATAGCCCGAATCGGTGGTGGTGAAATAAATACCATTATCCCGGAAGAGGGGTCAGATGTTCGCCTTGTAGATTGCGGTTCTACTTGTGTTGAGAATTATGAGAATAATGTGCCAAATGGGGAGTAGCGCGAGGCGAGTGGCGCCCATTAAAAATGGCGCCCATCGTGACTTTGAACTCTGAGAAGGCCATGAGCGCTAGATACTCAGACGCCGCATTTCCGTTGGCTCTGACTGGCAACAATGCCCAGACAGTATCGACTGCAATCCAACGTATAGGCTGTACTAAAACAAGGTGTGACTGCGAATATGACTAGGTCTATAGTCATGAAAATGACTGACGAATAGTCATGAATAAGATGTGTTTTGAACGATTGATGAATAATTGACGAGTGCACACTAATTGAGAGTAGGAGCAAAATTTAATTTTTTTCAGAGTTATCTATTAAATGAGAGAGGCAGCATTTAATGTTTTTTTAGCGCGTTTTAAATGACCAAGTGCATCATAACAGTAATTTTATAGTGTATATTTATAAAATTTAGTGTGTTCTTGAGGTCGATCTCTGTTTTTTTTTATTTGTGGCCTTGTTTGTTTATTTAATAACATCAATTAGTTAAAGGTAATATGAGAGAAAGTGAAAGTAGATGACATATGTTTCGGTCCCGTATAATACAACATAAAACTTTACGACTTATGACTGGACTGTTGCACGATGGCATTTTCGCTTCGGAAAACTTTTATGGAATTCATGTTGAAGTGTATCAGGAATATTGAGAAAGAAATTTTAGGAGAGAATGATTAATTTTATCCATAAAAGCGTAATTTTTACGTACGTTATAGGTAAAAACGATGATTGAGATGCAACCGTGTGCCTGATACATTTGCAATGATACTAAGTTTATCTTGAAAATTCTTTAGCACTGATAGAGAACTATTTGCATGGAGGGTATTTTAATTAAACAGCTTGACGTACTCGTATAAAAAAATTGTAATGCAAGCCTACTAGAATTTTATGATAAATAAAGTTTCTTGTCATGTAATTTGATATATGTCAGTCGTAAAATAATGCAATTTATCGGTAAGTCCACCAAATTTTCTACGGGACAATTTATGACAAAAACGAAGCATGACACTAACGTAGGAATAGGAAACGGTGAACGGTCAATTAATATCATTGAATAAATGAATAGACTAATTTTCCATCACGTGAACGGGCCGGAAGAAGAGCGAGACTGAGATGCCATACGCCCATAGCTCCCCTCCAGCACCGTGCTACGATCACTGTCACGGGAGAACAAATATTTAGTAATTTGAAGAAATAGAGTCAATAACGACTGCTCCAAAAAAATATATCCATTAACATCTTTGTTCAATTTATTTGTCTCACGCCGTAAAATAGATGGGTTGAATACAGTAACGTAACGCAAGAATTGCGACGTGAGAATTAGGTAATGTGTGAACAACTGGTCCTGCAGAAAATAATACAGGATTCAAAAGTTCAGCTTAAGTAATTGCTAGGATTAGCTGTTTTAAGACAAATTCTAGCTTCAGTGAATAGGCTTATTCTTAGATTAATGATAATAATTAAATATCGTGATACATTATTATTTTCAGTACTCTAAACCTAGAACACGAAATTCAACAATAATTGAAATAAAAATTTCAAGTAACAATTGCCCTATTAATATTTAGTAAAAATCAAGTTGGTTTGTGGCAACGTTACACAAGATTTAATCTCCAATTTTATTTAAGGTAAATAAGGCTAGTTCTTTGGAACTGCAACTGAGGTCACTACGTAAAAATGAGGCGCTAACCATTACGGTGACTCACATCAGTTAATTAAGCAGCAAACTCGAGTGGCGAAGCAGAAACGAAGGTGCGCAGTGAGGCAGTAGGTCGACAGGGAAGACGAGCCGATCATGGAACCGTTAAGGCCCTCTCGGCGTAGGAATGCGATGAAGAGCTGAAGACAGTAGCCACGACACCAACCACACTCATGAGTAGATCGTACTGAGCAGGCTTATTAAAATTTGAGAAATGTACAGGTGATCAAGTCTGGTGGAAGGCTGGTAGGCAACAACCCTGAAGCTGTTGCAGAGACAGCTGAAGTTACTAGTTCTTCGGTGTATTTTTGAAGAAAGCTTCATCGTGCAGTACACCGAATGGTTGCGCCTTTGATTAATTTAATAAACTTTGGTGACGTTTTACTCTAATTAAACTTAATCTTTAAGGGAGTTAGTCATATTAAACGTTTGCCAAAAAGAGTCCCCGAAAAAAAGCTTCAGTTTTTCTGCAATTTACTACTGTTTACTGTTTTTTTGCAATGACTAAAATTCGCAGTGATTTAACGTCAATATTGATATTTTTACCTTGACAGCTATTCGTGTGCGTGTGCCGTTAAAAGTATGTTCTTACTTATGTTTCTGATGTATCCAGTTGTTTTTCTGTTGTGTTTTTGCTTATGCTTCATCTTCACCACGTATAAGCTTGAGCTTCTAAGTTTTTGATTAGGGCATTAATGTAACGCGATATGTGAAACGTAAAGTAATCGTTTACAAGCATTACAGTATAACAAGCATAGTATAAATAGCAGAGTATAACAAGATGCAATGCTCTTGTGTAAAAGTGGTACGTGATTGCTGACATGCGAGGCAAAGATATCGACTTTGCACATATTTGTAAACCTTTTTGCCGTGCATTGTCTGGGAAAGTTTCAAGTGAGCACGCTCATATCTCGAAAACAATATGCTAAATTCAGGCTTTTAATACGGATTGGAAAATTCGAGAGACATCCGGCTGCTGATGCCGAGATTTTAACGAGGAGACTCATGTTTTCGATCTCTCAGTAAATTAAATGTCCATTCTGAATGCAGCTGATCTTTGTTGACTTAGCATTGTTTCTGCGAGAAACTCTTGAATGATAATGAGAATCCTGTTTTTGCTGGACATTTAAATGATTGACTTAAAGTTTTAAGAAAGTTCACTCGTCATTGACTATGTAGTAAGATTCGGTAAATGTTCACTCTGACACTGAATGTGTTTCTCATATTACTTTATTTGTGCATTCCTATACTAAATTTTGTGCTCGGGGCCATGCTAATGGTTTCGTATTCTTTTCAATTTCAGGTTACGTGTGTATGCTGGCGTGTGGGTAAAGACTTGCAAACTGTTCCTGTCGCTCTGCAAGGCAGAATAAAGACAAATCTGGTATATATGGTATACATAGGTGAGTTGTACCCGTGCCAACAATACGAAAGTTATTCGTAATTTCTGAGTCATTCTTTTTGTCTTCTAATTTTTTTTCTTCCAACTCTTCGGTGATTGAACATTTAAAATTGGAACTAAAATGTAATTGTTAGAGGTGTTTGAACCATTAGAACAATGTTATATCATCGTTTTTTATTAACTTGCTATAAGAAAGTGCATAGCAATTGTTTTTTCCTATACAGTTCCATTGAGATCAAGTACTTTTTAGTTTAGATTTTTTTTGTTTGGCGACTGTTTAATCACCTTCAGACTATAATAACGTTGTTAAATTTAGTTGTAAATCTTTTTCCGAGTTTCATTGTTCAAACTCTCTTTAGAATTATTTAGGCATTATGGAATTTACTTAGATTTTATTATGGTGTCTTTGTTTTATTTTTATATGACACGAGTTTACAGGAGGTATTTCGTGCAGAATTATTATTTCTGCATTTTTTCATTTTCTTGTATTGGTAATATACAATAATTTTTTTACTTTGTCCTCCCATGGAGCTGGTATAGTTTGTGATCAACTTCGACGTTGGGGGAGAGGAATTGACTTGATTTGACTTTATTTTTGCCGTTACGTAACTGTTGCTCATTTTCCCTTAGTAATATTTTCAAAATTTTCGAAACGTTTTCATAAATCATTGCGTTGGTAGTAGACTTTGTTCAACTCTTTGGGGCTTTTTATGTCAAAGATTCCTTGATGAACCTATGTGGAAACATCTTTGGACTGTTTTAACATTCATGTTAGTTCCTTGCTGGGGTACGTAACCCGTTTAACAGCTTATAACCGTTCATTTTTCATACCTTATCTTTAACTCACCTATAAGTTTTGTAACCATACTTTTCGGTCATTGTCAACTTGGTTTTCAATTTATTCGTTCATTTTCACTAAGACCAAGAAATCTTTTATTTTTGCCCTTTTTGCGTATAATTACTACTGTTCGCGTAAACCTTGAGTGTAAGTTGATGTAACCGGCAGAGTTGAACTTGATATGTGTTTTATTTTTTTTTCTCGCTATTCATGACTTTGCACTACTAGTAGTAATAAAAATTCGCATGTTGTCAAATATTTTTTGCGGTTTCTAAATTTTTCTATGCAATTTTTATTACTGTGTTTTTTACTAATTAACTACTTACTTTGGTTTACGTACCGTCACAAATTCGGTGTAACAGAACGAAATGTTTTGTTTTCATGCGAACCCAGGTCGTTAATGTGTTAACGAAAACTGACTTATTATTCTTATTATTATTTTTAGCGGCTTTTTTTGCGAATATGTTCCTATAGATACTCCTAACTGACGTTTTACTCATGTTTATTAAGCGTTAAACTCATGCTACTCGGTGTTAGTTCCTCTTCCTATCTGCGTGGTAAAATTACTAATTAATTTCTTTATGACTTACAACTCGCGTTTATACGAGTTTATGCTTGCAACTCGTACAACCGTGTGTCTACTTGCTTTGTTTTTCTAGTACAACCAATGTGTTTCTCTATCGTGTTAACAGGTAATTTAGTTTTAAATTTTGAAGAAAAGGCCATTTTTTGTTATATTGCTTCAGCTGCCCATACTTTTTTTACTTTACGTTATTGCATTTAACCAGTTCGAAAACGTTGTGTTTACGTTTTTTTTTGAGTGTGGTTGACGGTACTATCTTCGTTGTTTCTTAATGTCACAAATTAATTATGTCAAGAGTATCCTTTTTTTGTTTGAATCTAAAAACTTTGTTTTTATTTATCGTAATTCGGGCGATAGTTTTTCGGATAATTTTTTTAAATAGGTAATTAGTGTAATTGGGCCATTTGTTTATGTTTTGTTTCTTGAGCCGAACGTTTTTTTCGTATACGGGGAAGTATATGTCTCCCTCCGTACATCCGTGAGCCGAGCTGCGTAAAAGTGCTCTTCGTGTCGGCGCAATCGCATACTGTCTGGACACTTCCCACCGATAGCACGGTCCAGCGAGCTCCAATCTCCAGTACTGCTCGAAACGTTTCAGCCTTCACTTTCCTACCTGACGACGGCGGTGGCCCCACGTTGGATGCCACAAATTGAATGCTACTTCAAACCGGTGGGTAGATGCTGTTATATCCTGTCTAAACAGCTGTTTCGAAACTTTTGGTTTCTCGAAAATATTCCCTAGTGACCAAGCTCTCGAGTTCAAGTCAGTGGCAGAAAACAAATGGCTAAGAGTCACGCGATCGCAAAGACAAGGAGTATCACCGTGGAGCCGGCATTCGAACGCTATTGTTGAGCGCAATTACAAGAAAAATACGAATTTCCTCATATTGTACGTAATTTCCCTGACTCGCATAGAATGAGATAAGTCTCTAGAAATGGCGGAAAATGCGATTAACAATTCTTTGAGTTCGACGTCAGGTGATACTCCCAGTTATTATATTTTTGGCAGAGTCACGTGTCCGGAATTTCAAGAGAAAAATTTTGAAACTATATACAGCCACGGTGTAGATTTGATGAAATTTCAGGCTAAGGAAGCAGCTAGGATTCTCGAAAACGTTAGCACAGTAATTATCATCAATTCGGCTGAACGGATGATGTACCACAACCTGAGACGTAAAGATAAAAAAATTTTGCCCCGGGAGATCGAGTCCTACTAAGGAACCATCAGAGGCGCACAGGCTTGATTTGTCTTGTTTGGGTCTTGGTAAACAGAAACTATGTTGAAATCAGAATTTGGAATAAAATTCATAAAAGTAATAAAAATTATGCACTACCTTCACGTAAGACGATTTGAAAACAATTACTATTTACGATTGACTGCAATAGAATGCAACAGTTTGCAACAATTTTGCAACAAGATTCTTGTTTCAATCAACATGTACTCATTGACTATGTTTGTAATTTTAGCTATTTTTGGCCTACGCTCTATTTTTTAGCCTCGCTTGTATTTTCTAATTTTAGTTTAAGGTTGTCTGTAAACTGTTACGCGTTAAGTCATGTGACGTTTAATAACCGTCAGAAAATATCACGTGCTGTTTTTGGTGTTTAAAGCCGTGCCAAGTTTGCAAAATTGATTTGTGTTCTCGTTTCCAAAATGGTGAAGCTGAATTGACAGTTTAAATGGTAACGGAATTTTCATCCCATGAAACCAGGGTGCTGATGCCCAAATTTATAATGCGGTTCCTGATGGCTCAGCAGATCACGTATCCAATCTAATCTGGTTAGCATTCATGTCGACACCATTACTTCTATTTGGGTCATGCTAATCGGGTCATTATCTCCTCCTAATTTCAGTTTGCGCGTGGGCGAGGAAGAAAGAACGGGCTGAGTCAGCGCGTACGTGGCTCTTTAAGCACGACTCGGGTCATTGACGGTCAACACGCTCAGCATTTTAGGCCAAGAGCTGAGTAGAGCCATCACCCACAACAGCCACCACCCACAACACCCAACAACAACTATGGGAAATAAAGTAACGAGTGTGAGCGTGGATGCCTTGACCTCAGCTCTGGTGCATCACCATGGACGCGTTTCCTAGGATTGGGTCAAAGGGAATGCGCAAGTGGATCTGCTCCCACACCGTGTCACCGATTATCTATTATTTGCTTGCGCTGTTCTTTTTCCTTTAGCCCGACTGTGTCATTTAACGATGTGTACTCACTTTTTTGTTGGGAAATACTTTCGGAAACAAATTTGGGAAAATACTTTACTCGGGGAAATACTTAACTCTGGGGAAATACACTTGTGTTTTCTTGGGTATTGGAATGTCAGCCCGTTAAGACAAGCGCCGGTGCTGCGCAGCCAGCACAGGCGAGGGGCAGCTAGGAAACACACGCAGTCACACACACACACACGCACATCGACACACTCACGCACACACGCACAGACGTAGGCGTTAGTGGCTGAGCTGGGAAGCGAGGGCAGATTCGAAAGAAGAAGGAGTAAGGCTTAGCAAAGAGCGGCACCAGCTACACCAATTGTGTGCCCTCTTAAGGGATCACGTGTTTGGGGTGTCGAGCGAGAACCAATCAGAGATCGAAACTTCACAACCAGTAAGCGCCAACCAATCAAAATTGAGTGACTTTCTCTGTAGCTTGGAAGAGTCGAGAACCTTCCGGGAAGAAGGAGGCGACACACATAAAAGGAGGGGACATGAAAATTAGTGAGGTTATTTTCTCTCGGACTCATGACAAGAGAGACGCACAAAAGGGAGTGCCACATCGAAAAGCCGGCAATGCCGGGGCTCCCCGGTCTTTATTACAATTCAAAAATTAAAAACTCCATTGGGAAAATCGACACCGATGTTTAACTTCTTCAAGAACGACAAGATTGGGCAACAAGCACCTGCTCGAAGTACATGCTGATAATCTCTACGAAAGCTCAAGGAGACTGCGGCCGTATCGTCGAAGCGTTAACCGGCAATAAACACCTGCTCGAAGAATTACGGCCTGAGCACATCAACAATTCAATGTGAAGAGGAAATCCATGGGGATCTCTATGTCAATCATAGGTGTACGAACAGCCGCAGCATTAAAATTTGGAGTCACCCGCTCACCAACAATGCGGAGGGAAACAAGAAGAGATCTACAGTTATCCAGCCCTTCAACGCTACCAAGACACAGACGTGCGAAGAATGGAAGGCAGCAGCGCCTACCCGACGGAACGTGAGTGTCCCGACACCGCGATGGAACTCTGAGAACTCTGTTGAGAACTCTGTCGAGAAATTGGAAGCAGTCGGCACCGAACACTCAGCGATCGCGCATCGCAGAAAAGTTGAGATTTCGTCTTATAGACATCGTTGAAACTGCTTTAAAGTGTAAAATTGGAAATAAAAAATATCACATTGAATCGTGCATTCAAATTAGCGCGCTGTGTAACGAAGTTTGTGTCTAGTGTTAACTCAACATGAGGCGATGTGCTCACGATTTTTTTGGGTTCCTTCTTGTGAGTCATTGATGACCGGCTTGTTTGTGGGCATTGTTCTGTGCTTCATGGTGCGTAGGGATTGCCATGATTTTTCTGCATTTTTGTGAATCGTTGTCAGCTCTTGAATATTGATAATAGATATTCTCGGGAGCATTACATCTTTAAAGTGCCAAGTCACTAATAAGGAGCAGCTTGCCTGAAGGCATCGGTGTGCAATTATTGTGGCGATATACATTTCTCTGTGCCCATATCCACGTGTTCATCTAAAAAATAAATGTGTTTTAACCTTTCAATGTTTGTTATTCTCACCATGCTTTTCAACTCGGTATTCGCGAAGAACACACCAAGTAAACACTGTTGATTTCCTACCTTTCTGTCCCACTCTCTGACTGTGTGTTTCATATCTTTGTTTTTCTTTCTCGTGCTGTTGGGGGTTTCAAGTCCCCCTACGTTACGTGCTTAACAACAGCATAGTGTCGTGACATTTTATAGCTTTAGTGTTTACAATTATTATAATCTTTCATTTGGAGTTAACAGACTCTGCTGTTGCGGTATGTGCGTTTGATTTGATTTATATTTTGTTTTGTTTGGATCTTAAAACTTGGTTTGTATTTTGGTATTTAACTCGAAAATTTTTTGATGATTAATTAATCATGCGTTAATTTTGTTCGGAAGTATGTCAGCACCTTCCGTGCTAGTATGCGTTGTGACCCACTTCCCCCTAGTATAAATTAGGTTGCGTCGCTCTCAGTGGCGCATTTCTTCTGTCAAACTCTCCAACATCAGTATTCAGTAAATTTAGTAGCTCTCCAGTGTATCACTATCCCACCGTCCACACACAATGTATTAAATCAGCTGAGCTGTTCTACAAATAACTTGTAATACATTAACTACTAGTTTGTACTTCCATCGTATTAATTGAAAGGGAATTGAACGAAACAGTAGTAAAGAAATGAATTTGCAATGCTTTCGATTACTTATTCTTGCTTTTCAACTGCAAAATATGCATTATTGCTGCAGTGTCGGAATTATATTTTGTAATCGTAGGTATCTCATATAAATGTTTGCAGGCCCACAGTAACTAGATATTAATGACAGTATTAGGTAATAGGTAGCAATACGCGATTTTGAACTATGAACAAAATAATAAACAAAAAACATTGCGTATTTTTTAGTTTTTCAGTTAGGTATTTTAACTCTATTTTGTTTTCTTTTGGTTTGAAACATATGTATATAAATAGTTTGGAACAAAAATTAGAATCGAAGACACCAACAAATAGCGACTTAAGCCTCGACTCCACCACATTCGAATGAACGACTCCGACTCCGACTCTACCACATTCTAAAAGCGACTTCAACTCCGACTCCTCAACCCTCCCTAAAACAGAGACTTTTTACGGTTAGAGATAATTTTCCCCCTACAAAAAAATTTCTTCTAGAATAAACGAAATCATTGTTCTTAAAACACGTTACTTAGACAGAGACAAATATTTTCCCAACATGAAATTTGGAAATGGAATTCAATGACGAAGAAAATTGATCCTAAATTTAATGAGCTTGTGAGTAAATATCCTGACGGATATTTTTTGTACATCATTATAATTTTATGCTCTAATTTTCTTCAAACAAAGGTTTCATTGGAAAATTGACAAAAAAGTGTTCCCAAGTCCATCTGCAATTGATTGACACCAAATTGCGATATTAATATACGCCTGATCTCACAGGTTACCTAATGAGGGATTGTGAATTCATGCTATAAGGCTTAAGACTTTATAAGGATGTTCTTTATATAATGAAGCTCAAGTCTTTAAAAGGCTAAATACTTCATTTTATTATACCAAATACTTGATTTTATAAAATTAATGGGTTTATTTTATAGGCTAAATACTACATTTTATAAGCCGAAAGAATTTTCCAAACATTTTCTTTGTTTTCAAAGAGTAATTCTGAATATCTGCCCCAAACAATTTTGGCTCACTAAACAAGCGCGGAAAAGAAATTTTTAGTGACGAATGTGATTCTCTTCCAATTTTAAATAATTTTTTTTTGTGTCCGCTCATGAATATTTTTTTGTGACCACATATAGATTTAATTTATTCTATTTCCTCACAAATGTAAATTTTTATTACTTCCATGTCCACAGAGAAATTTAATTTCCTGTGTGTCCACAGATATTTCTCTAAAATATGTTCTTCTTCACTCTTCATACACGACCATCTCGCTTGCTCTCGGCCGGCGGCTGAAAATTACATGAGTACCGCAAATACGTAATCAAGCAGGCTTAGATGCTTCGTTTTTACGTTTCTGGCAGCCCAAAAGTAGGTTCTTATCAAGGTTTAATGTGCGGTATCTGGTGACATCGCCTTTTTTCCCCAAGTTATGTGTATGGACCGCGACTCGTCCATTCGAAATTAATAGCGGAATTTCAGACGAGAAATGAAAAACTATGGAAAAGAGCAGGCGATATTACTGGTCGGAAGCAAAGCTTAAGAGAATACCTGCTCTAGATCAAGTCAGTTTATGGGAACACCTCGTTCTCTTTAGGTGTATTAAACGAGGATGTCCTAGTCCGTAAAGTTTTTCAGTTCAAGATTTCAAGTCTACGATTGTTTTTTACACGTTTTAAAAATTAAGTTCTCAACAATTGCGTTGTGTTTGGAAAAAGGGCTTAGTTCTCATACGATTTGCGTGAAATTGTAAGTGCAAAAAAAAGTTCTAAAATCAAATATTTCATCCTTAAAATGCACTTGACGTACAAAATGTAGCTAATAATGGTGACAGCATTTAACGAGAAGTGAAAATGGGCTCAAAAGGAAAGACGACGTGCACAAGCAAAGAAAGGAGTTAGTGAAGTATAAATAACAGAGTAAAAACAGTTTTTTATGCATGCCTAATCATGATTAAACTTCGAAAAATGAAATGGAAATTTTAAAAATATTTATTCAATGTTTGAGTCATAGACTTTGATCTAATTTTTTCCTAATTTGGTTCGTGCTATCCTTGATATTCAATTAACTTCACTACGCCAAATGTCCCTCGTTAATCGCATTATGAATTTCAATCTGGAAAAATTTCAAAAGTGAATAAATCATAATCTAGTTGAAGCATTTAGCAATATTCACTAAACCTGAGTTCAAAAAATTAAATTCTATATTTGGTAATCCCAAATTATTACTACCTATATCAGCCCCTTGTTAGAGCACCATATATTAATCCGCTAATCTCTCTTCTTAATAATCATAAATAATTGTAATGCTCCAGCAGCATTCATTACAGTTAGAGTTGGCAAAAAGCTCCCCTTGGGGAGTCAATGCCTTAGCTGGCACCACAAATAAATTACGAAAAAGATATGAGAATGTCCACTCTTTCTTTATTTAGTCTCTCCTGTCATGTACTAATTTTTGGGTTTCAAAGTATTTCTTCTCCGTCAGTTTTTAAGCTACAGGGATGATATGGATAGCATTATATGCGAAAAGACTTGAAAAATAAGATGTGGCATCCAGAGTTTCGGATTTCGTCTTTGGTAAAAAGTTGTCACGTCACACTTTTGAAATTTTACGAACAAGTGACCATTTTGGAAAAAATTATTTTCCAATTGCAGAATAGGAATTTCAAAAAACTTGATACTACGTATTATTGTCCAAGTCTACCCCCATTCAATACTACCCATATCATTAATGTGGCTCAGAAACTTACTAAGAAGATATATTTCAAAACCACTCTTCTTGAATTTTGTTTTCTGTACGTATCTCGTTTTCAATGAGCAAAATCGAATTTTTCTCACGAGTAAACAGTATTTATTTATGCATTTCCTATATGTATGTCAAATTTCACGGTTCTAGGTTCAATAATAAAAAAATTAGATCAGGGGTACGATTGCCTTTAAGTAATGAATGCAAAGTTGCCTTTTTTGTATAATCTAGAACTTAGCGTCCATCGTGTTTTTCCGCTTGCGATGGATTGATCATACTTTGTAATTTATATTACTAATGATGGAGATGGTCTCCGAAACGTTTTAGATTTTTTCAATAAAATCTCTAACTTTACTAACATTTTATACTATTTAATATATGCTGAATCTCCTCTTCACATCTGCCTATCCAAACTATTGATGTAAAATTAGGCATAAAATCTGGAATGTAGTCGTAAAATTCACTGATCAGTCTAGTGTGCGACTAGGTTCAGTGAATTGGGCTGAACATATGTTCTCCTTAAAACCACGTTGATGATAGGATGCCCTAGAAGTCGTCGAACTCAATAGGGCCCACGAGCAGTTATACTCAACTGTGTCCATTAATTAAGGAACAATCTACCAATGGATCGCTGGTGGTAATTAAATTGTTAAAATTGATTCATATCCTAGATAATTTTTAAACTTACAACTTGTAGCAGGTCTAAGTAGTCATAAAAAAATCATAGTTTTATTTTCATTGCTTAGCGAAGAAGATTTTGCGTTATGCACTCAACTAAAGCACTATGTTGTACTTTATGTATCAGTTAATGCAAGGGTGTAAATAGAAATGGCCTTTGGACTATGGGAAGCATTTACAGCACATGGATTGCTTGAAGAAAATTTGTTATTATTTAAACACGATTTGAATGTTTAGGCTCTAGCTAATCATTTATATTTAAAATTTTGCCGTGCACTAGTGATGAAATTGGGGTTGATATCGCTGTCGATGATGAGCAATCCTGACCTGAGAAGTAAAGAAGAACTAGGGAGTAATGCCGAATTGTGGCACTCGTTGAGATGAGGCACAGGTAGTGGTTATGGAGCAGATGATAGACTGCTCCAAACGTTGTTTAAATGGTTGTTGGTTGTGTGGCCAAGGTCATTTCACTCGTCAGGCGAGCTTACTTCATAGTCTGCACTTTCGTTACTTCGGATAGTGAACCGAATTCTTTGATGGGCGAACTAGAAACTATCTGCGAAACCCCTGCCGTTTGAGCATTTGGATTCAATGGTGGTGATGGTACCTGTTTCCTGCTTGAGGGTATGGAGCTTAGTACGGATGTATTTTCATTTATGAGAAAATATTTATTGAGGGATGTTGTGTTTATCCATCAAGAAAATGTTGTGCTTTTTTACTAGGTACACTCATAGATCCCACGTTTCACGAGGCGAAGAAAACGACAGCTGGTAAAAGAGTAGTTTTACTCTAGGGGAGTAGCCGTACAAAAGGGCCTTCTGAGTTCCATGCAGCCAAGGTCATTAAATCGATGGCGATACGTTGCGCCGAGCTCCAGGCATCTCTCTGCTGTGGAGTTGTTGGGCAGCAGTGCACTTTCAGGGTACTGGAGAAAAGAACATTCGTTTGAGAACACCAGGGTCAGATCTTCATACAGTTTGCATTACCATTGAGGTAGGGCGAATGGCGTAAGTTTTAAAGGCGAGAAAAGATAACGCCGACGATGATGTGAATTTTCGGAAACTCTAAATCTTTGATTGAGAAATTAGTATTATGTACATCATATTGGCAAGGTGATTACTTGACAGAATAAGTTCCCCACACTTATTCTGTCTGCTCATGGACCAGTTGCCAATTACTTTAGAAAATAACATTTTTAATACATTGAACATGACATCAAATTCGTTCAATCGTTGCTATATAAGTGGCGACAGCCAAATAAAATTGTACGCAATGAAGAAGTACATATTTCAGTTGAAGGCCGTTACTGGGGATTTTCATACCAGTTGTGACCGTTATGCTGCCCATGAAGAAAGCTTTATTGTTGTGTAAACGAAAACATTTCCGGCGTGCTGTTAATCGTCGCGAGCTACGACTGAGGAACAAAGTTTATGAACTGGAAAATTATAATATATGGGTCTGGACTGTATTGAGTTCAGCAGTTGAAACACAAGTTTCCTGCCATTTTTCTTGAGATATCGTACTTTTCGGCTGATATAACATAAAACACGGCGATGAACTCTTGAATGGGAATGTTTCTTAAGTGGGCGGAAAAACGTAGAAAACTAATCCTGTGAGCTGATAAACTCGGAGATTGAAAAGCGTACTCGTTCGATACTGGCCTTTACATTGTATATACTCTCTTCAATCTTCATGATTATGCAACTGTCTAATGATGAAGTTTTGTTTTCCTCATTTTTAATTCAATGGAATCATTTATTGTCATTGAATAAATGTTGCGTTTGAAATTTTGTGCGTGAAAGGGCAGTATAGCATAAAATTTTGCAATGTATGTATTCATCTGATATGAATAAATCTTTAGAAACTGTTGAGACAGTTGTTAATGTTAGTCATACTCCAAGTTTGTGAACTATTTGTGCAAGTGCAGCGTCGCTAACCCACATGGAAGAATAGCCCTCAATGAGGTCATATACAGCTCAATAATTTATGTATAGTAAGCGAGTGGGCCACTGAGTTTCCTAAAAACTACAGATTATTATTAAATCCATAAAGTCGCGGTGAAGGAAATATTACGCCCTAGCCATTCCAGAGTTTTTAGAAATTCACTACAGCTCATCCTTGCATTATTGAATACTGTTGAACTGCTAGTTTTCTACGATCAACTGCTTTTGAATTGATAATGTCAACGGTTTGTTTTCGCTAAAAATGTAGAAGTTTTCAGTTAATAATAATATTATTTCTCTTCAATAGGTCAACTTTTTCATTCATTTGATTGTATGAGCTTTTTTACCCCTTATTGTGCTAACTATAGGGCTTCATGCAATCAATCAATTTTATGAGCTTTTTTACCCCGTATTGCACTAACTATAGGGCTTCATGCAATCAATCAATTTTATGAGCTTTTTTACCCCTTATTGCGCTAACTATAGGGCTTCATGCAATCAATCAATTTTATGAGCTTTTTTTACCCCTTATTGCGCTAACTATAGGGCTTCATGCAATCAATCAAAATAAATAAACTAACATGCGGGTACTACCTGTAAATTTTAGGTTATCTTACCTGTCCCCAAAATGGTACTCCTTGGGGTATGGGGGATCCATCGTACCAAATCCATTCTTGCGTCAATTCGTCCATAAACCCGCCCAACCAGTAAGACACGTTTGGCATCAAACCTGATGGATGCAAAAATGTTGACATTCTTCTGTTTTGAAAATTACCTACGTGTTTTATGCGAAATAGATATCTACTCCTAAGTTATCATGGTATTGCCTCGTTAAAAAGAAGTAACGCTGTGTAGGTTTAATTAAAAGTTAAAAATAAAATCACGTGCAAATACCAACTGAAAATAACACGGTCTTCATAATACAGAACGTAGTGTTGAGCTAAGGCCCATAAACGTTCAAAGAAATGAAAACATACCGAGAGTCGAGTAGTTAACATACTGCTCGTTTATTGCTAGTCCAATGAGCTGTAAGAAACCTCTACGCTGGTCAATTTTTACAAAAACGTAGTTATTTAAGGTCTACAGTACTTACACCATTTAATTTTGAGTAATATTTTATTTTTCTCTAAGTGCTTGACTATTTCGGCAGATAGTAATTTTAGAAAGTTTTATGTGTTTCAAAAGTAAGCAGTTAGAAAATGTTCGAGAACAAATTTATTCCATAACAGCCAACTGAAATACAAACAATAACAGCTATATACTTGCTCATCACTCGTCTCAATAGATAATTGCGAGAACCTAATACTGATGATTTTCTCCTGACGCTTCGTTGAGTTCACTACAATGCCTTTGGAGCTATCATATGAATGCTTCTTCAGCAACTTTAACATTTCTTCATTATTTTTCTTCTCGTTTTTCGGGTTCGACCTTGACCATTGAATCATTGTAAAATGCTTTCATTGCCAGCTTCCTAGATGGATTTGGCTGAGCGCTTCCGATCATTATTATATTGAAAGAAACCGTGACATTCGAATTCAAGGTCATCTTATCCTTGTTTCATATTTTGAGTTTCAAATTTAGTGCACTGATCTTGTCACACGATTCCAAGAATTGTAATAAAAAACAATTCCAAAATATAGAATTAGAACTGTTATGTAATACAGGAGCAGTTTCTACAGGGATTTTTACCTTGGTAGCTTCACTTCTTTTTCGCCAAGCACACGTAGCACCTCTTTTTCTTAAACGCTCGAGCTTGATCTCAAAAGATCTATAAACATATAATCAATTGGTTGTATTCATATTCAAAGAGGATTTGTCAAATTAACAATGCAGCCAAAAAAAGACACGTCATCCTTGTTGTAGAACAAGAAATATCTTTGGTTAGTCCCCCTTGAGCTACACTATATTTTTATGTTCTTGAGTGTGTTGGTTCATAACAGTGGTGCATAAATAATTCAGAAATTACTCAAATCCTTGTTTATGAACTTGAAATAACTCTTGCTACTATGTAACTACACACGCTTTATTTATGCTTCCTGCTGAATTCTTGTCTCCATCTTCTCTCTCTGTTTTAATTGTGTCAAAATATTTAACTCGCTGCTCTAAACTGAGGTTAGAGAAATGACAAATAATTTCAATTCTGTTTTGTTTCCCATACTACATATATTTGTACTCATCAATACTTCCATGTAATCTCAGAGACGAAGTTCTTTCGTCTTGACCAAGCTGACTTCATGATGAATTAACTTAAATGGCACAGTTCAATGCTACTTTTCTTGAACTAAGTAACCATGACTTCATTTCTTAACATTGATAAAAGACGCCAAAAAATTATGAATAGTAAGTAAATTTTTTGCTGCTGGCTAGTGAGAACATACGAATGAACATGAACTATTTGTGTTGAGTTTTTTATATTTATCGTGAAAATCAATATCCTTCAGAAGCATTTGTGCAGTACTTTTTAAATTCATTCAAAATTTTAGAAGTACTTCAGTAAATACAGTTCTTACAGCAGAAAACGACCCTGGAGGAATAAATAAATCTAAGATGTGATAAGGTTTTGCCATAGTTCACTCTCACGAGTGTATCCCCACAGTCTTTCCCTGCGTAGTAGTGATAGTAGGCCAATTTTCTGAAGTATACATGTCAATTTTGTTGAGATATATTTGATTGTTAGCCAAAATCGCGGTCATGGGTTGGACCTTACTGGCCAGGGAAGAGCCCGAGCGAAACGGAGAATAAATACTTTCTCTCAATGCACCAGAGGCGTAGCAAATGCAGTCGAGCCATCATCATCGTCCCTGAGCAGTCTGCGTGGCTTTATAAGAAGCACTTGAGGCTGCGTTTCTCTTTTGGTGAGAGAAACCCCAAACCTTCAGTCCTAAGCATCGTTATCTCCTTCAAAATTATCGACCATAATATTGCCCGCGATCGCAAAATGAACTCCCACCAGCTGTGAGTTTTTGCCATGAAATACCTGAGCTAAAACTTCGAATGGAGCTTGCGTTTTGATTTCATATTTACGTGTTTTTGGAGTTGAGTGTCCCCTAAATTAAAATGGCAAAGTTCTTGAGCTCACCATGTCAATAGAAAGGTTAATAAAAATAAAAATAACTTTACGAGAGACCATCTTCTCAACCTTAGAGCAGTGTTTCTCAAACGTTTTTTAAGGTAACCATCCCAGGCCCCTGCCAGGCCCCTGTCACTTCGATTAGCATTTTTCATGTTTTTGTTGGAAAAGGACCCTTAGGTGGTGGACTATTCGGTCTTAAAAATTTAAGGCACTACGGACACTAGACTGGGGGAGGGGAATATTAATATAAGGGGACAAAAACCTTTTATTTTCGACCCCATATAAAAAGAAAACCAATCAAAAAATGAAAAATTTTACAACATGCTTTGGTTAGAAATGCTTCAAGAATTCTAAAACTGTCTTTGGTTTTGTTCTAGCATGAAAACTCAATCAGTTGATAAGTCTTGAAATATCAATACAAATTAAGTAAAAAACCGATATGTCCAATTTGCTTCAAAAACTAAGGTCTGAATCAAAAAAATTACTAGACGAAATTGTGCTTATTTTCAAAAGTTACATATAATAGTCAATTTTATAACAATCAGCCTGGAAATAAAAAATTTTATATTTTGTACACAATTTATTTATTTTTTTTAAATCACAATTCACAGTGTGAATATGAAGTTATGCATGTAAATTACCGATATAAAAATTAAGACTGTATTCAACTACATAAATTTTCCATCACATTACACTTCAACTAAACATCTTGTTTACGGCTTACACCCAACACCTCTAACTTTCAACATTCAAAACATATCAATTCACTAAGTTTTGATGCTAGAACAAAACCAAAGACAGTTTTAGAATCCTTGAAACATTTCTAACAAAAGTATGATTGCTTTTTTCTAAATTTTAAAAATAAAATTTATATAACTCAAAACCCAAAAAAATAATTTTTCGTGATGTGATAATAAAATATCGCTTTTCACAAAATTTTCCTTACAATATTCCAAAATTTTACATCATACTTTTGTTTGAAATGTTTCAAGGATTCTAAAAGTGTCTATGGTTTTGTTTTAGCTTCAAAACTCAATGAGTTGATACGTTTTGAAATATGCATAAAAATGTACGAAAGAACTCCTTTTTCGTAAAAAAATAAGGCCTAAATCGAAAAATTGATGTGAGTAAAAATGGTTTACTCTCAAAAAATACATATACTGGCCAATTCTCAAATGAATCAGACGAAAAAGTTCAAAAGTCCGGATGGCCACTCTAACCACTGCCTTCTTGGGATACAATTTAATTCCAAAGGCTATATAATTGTAACTTATAAATTGCGAGATATATTTCACATAAATCAGTTAAAAAAAAAAATTCCAATAAAAAATGTTTTATGGGCTCAGCTTTTACTCAGAACTTCTAGTACGAGAAGGATAACATTGGTGTTTCCTGACTAATTTACTCACTATGCATAGATTCATCGATTCCTTTAACTTCATTCTAGATGGTTCTTTCGTCATTCCATTTGTTTTTATGCCTTTGTTTTGATTGGGAAGGTTGAAGCTAACTTATATGTTAATCAAATCCACTGAATATTGCACTGGAATGCTCTATTCTGATTAGAATTAGTGTTAAGCAAACTGTTCATGCCTCCTTTTGTTCTGCATTTAATCAAATATGCTCTGCACAGTCGCGGGAAAAATAACCAAAACCTCTTCTAACGAGTGGCAAAAATCAGTTTAACTAGTGTTGAAGAAATATATGAATGGATAAACCCAATGCAGCACTAGTATAGAAATGTGTATTCTGGTTATTTTTAGACTTATTATCAGATGTTATAAATTTCTAAAATATTATCAGGCAGAGGATCAATCTTCTCTGTTGGAAACTTTGGATGCTCAGAGTGTTGAGAACGATAAAAGCAATAAATTTTATATGTATTAACGAAGCATACAAAGTATATCAGTAATAGTTGTGGTTTTCATTCATCACCTCTTAGCATCCAAAACAAAGTTTTATTTTGCTGTAAAAACTATTGATATCGCATATTTTAAGACGATCTTTCTTTCCGAAAAACAATTGATTCAACCTTCAATATATATGATCCTTAAATTTGGCACTGAATCTGAGGAAAAATCAGGACTTCACACTGACCTACCTAGAGCATGAAAATTTTAATAACAAAGTTTTCACTATCTCAAGTAGCGTTTTTCTGTATAAAACTGTAGGATGTTAATTAGAAGTGGGTACAAGTGGTTTTTCGAACAAATCTTTTTACGCAGTAGCATTTACTTTGCTTTAAAATGTTGTAAAAGGTTCTATGTTTACTGCTAAAATCATTCTAAAATCCACTGCACTCCCATCTCCGGTTTCATATTTCGAATTAAAAAGTGAGGAATATCTCTCAATAATTTGCCGATATGCTTGCATAAAATAAGGTTTTTGTACATTCCAGTTTTTTTAAGACATTTCCGAAAATACGCTGAACACTTTTAGGTTTGGAGATGGGTACTGAGATGGACTTTGCAATAATTATAGCTACCAGCACGAAAGGTCTTGTGAGATTATTCATACAAATTCATGCCTATGCTTCTAACGAACTTTAAGGCCCCGATACACTGGCGTTCATGACTCGAGAAATTGCGGCAGTGGATCCGTCCGCCAGTTGAAGTGAGAACTGGCGACATGATACACTCAGCCCGTAAGATGAAGCACCGCGGAATGCAATGCAAGGCGTCAGTCTGCCTCATCTTGTCGTACGGGTAGGTGCGCGCTAGCGACCAGCCGTATGGAGCGCAGGATCAAAACGAAGCGCATATTGCGCTGTGCTATAGCCTTCTGTAAGCGCTGATTATCACATTCTGCAAGCGTCAAATTTTTTAAATGCGTCAATACAATTCAGTGTTCGAGTTTTGTCCACTCAATTGCGGAGCAAGACATTGCTGCGCACCACTCCCGTCAACGTTTAAAACTGTACTGCTCATCGCAGTGACGACCGTCCTAATCCAGACATGCTCGGATCGCTGAAAGCTCGGTGGCCACTCTGCCAACTGGCTGGTGTGCAGGGATGGGAGGCACATTGAGAGGCGTGCTGGCGGTTATCACCGCGATTTTTGCCTAGTGTATCGGGGCCTTTAGTAGAATCAAGTTCTACTCGTTTCAAAAGCTTCAATAGAACAGCAAATAGTTAAATACTCGAAAACGTTTTTTCCTAAACAGGAGAGTTCGGCTTAATATACTTTTCTGGTCTTGGTTTCGCAGTTTCCTTTAATAATATTTTTAGAACCATGATTTTTCAACCTGCACCTGACAAGGGTCTACAACCCATATCGTTCATATTCCAGCGGAGAAAATCGTAGCGGGTTTCCTAATTTATTACTGCGAAGCAGAGGTAAAAAGGTATAACAAGGAAATACTACATAAGAGCATGATTCAGGTCGGTGAGCGTAAACCAAACAGGGAATCAGATTTCAGCCTCCAGCCTGACCTGGCGCCGAAGACCTCTCCTAGCTTGAAGACCGGCCGTGTATAACTAAGCGTTGTACTTGTACTTGCTTTCTGACGGAAGCACGGGAACTAAATGATCAGCACGCACACGTACTATGAATGATTGGAAAGTTTCAGACTATAGCAGACATAATTCAGAAGTATGGCAAAAAGCACCAACTCAAAACAGCTTCTTACTTCTCGGGGCACTGCATTGGCATAATATTGATTACAGTCGTTTAACTTGAATGATAAAATTTAACACTACTATGAGAAGGATGTACTTCTGATTTGCCTGCTCAAATTCTTGACTAGCTCGTTTATCAAATGGTAGATTTTCAATGAAAAGATATAAAAAGCTGAGACAAGAAACTTATGACTTTTAAAAAACTACTCTAATCTTCAAAATGCGTGTGTATAAAAGTGCTTGTCGTAAAAGTCAGACATTAATATCCTCTTGCGGCAAAAGACATCTCAGTGTTATTGGCAGTGAAGGACGATACATTACTCAAATATCAAGATATCATTGGAAGGTTAGCTTTCGTTAGTCTGAATTTAACACAAAAAACAATGATTCCAGTAACGTTGTATTTTAACAATTTTAAGCTCCGAAACTTGCATTGCATAATAATTCAAGTTTGTTTCTCACGCAAAATTTAAAAATCCAAGGAAAATCCAAACTTGAATATAATTACCATACATTACCTACCAATGGCCATTATGGATGAAAACTTCTAACTTGTTTCAAGTAATCGCAGTAGTTAGTTTTTGTTATTTTATCGAAATTGTTTCCGTAATTTTTCTCACTACTGGCACGTTTACGTATGTAAGAGAACGTAAGTGTATGTTCATTTACAATGGTGCCAACATGTGTTTTTGTCATGTGCGAGCCCGTGTACACCCATGACACTTCTTTGCGTACGGAGTGCAAATGTGTTAACGGTGTAGATGTGCGTGTACGACTTTATACGTGTCTGCATACATATGTATTTGCTCATACAGTATACTGAAACCAGTATTTATCTAGCTTAAAAATTATTTTAAAAATAATCTTGAAAAAAATCAAATCGTGAAGCGTACATGACCAGAAAAAATATAGATAGGTGCTCATCGCTGAGCATCGAAGATGTGATGTTTTTTCTAACAACAAAATGTACTAAAAATTCATGTTATAAGCCGTAAAAGAGTATTTGGATACGTGTAAAGACAAGATTTAAATGAACGATTCTATAAAAAGTACCGTGTGCTCACCTCCGTAACAAAGTCGTCTAGCCTCGTTTCACCACATACGTGAGGTTTAGAGCACGGACGGAGGTGAGATCGTCAATCTTGTCCCTAATTCTAATAATCATTACCTCAGAAAGCCACCCTGTGAGGGCAGTGCCAGCGGAAGTTACCCTTTGGAAGTCGTGTAACGTACGAGTGTGGTGGAGTTCAGTCGGGGCTGCCAACACGGCCCGCTGTTCAGCCCGAGGGCGAATTTTGTTCCTCTCGTGCTCTCTTCACTTGCGTACTCTACTTGTACTTTTCTCCGAGGCACTTTTCTCGCTTGGGTATTATTAATTGATTAAATTGTGTAAGCCCAGCCACTTAAGATTTGCTAAACTTTATTAGTCCTCTAGGAGAGGCGAGTATTACTTACTTACCTTAGCAGTCCTCCATGAGAGGCGAGTATTACTTACCTCAGCAGCCCTTGAGAGGCGAGTATTATTTACTTACATTAGCAGTCCTCTTACAGAGGCGAGTATTACTTCCGTACTATCTTAGCAGTCCTAGAGAGGCGAGTATTGCTTACTGAACTGTATAGTCTTCAAATCTGCAGTCCAATAATTTAGCTAGAATTAATTACTTTAAATCAACATTTAAACCAAAGGATTTCTCCCTCCCGTATTCGATTGCTCTATTTGAGCCCTTCGTGTTACTTACCGCTCAAAGAGGAGATACCTCAATTATGGGAGGTATTCCTCACTTAGGTAAGTGTCAGGCAACGCAAGTGGTTTCGACTCTATTCTGTTATGGTTCCCATAATCTTAAGTATTTTCTTTATGTATTCAGTTCCCTGTACGGGGCCTTAGTCTGTTCCTCTGCGCCGATGGTGCTCCTGTGTATTTACTTTAGTTAGCCCTTAAGTGTCATTTGCATTGTATTTCGATATTCCCATATTATTTTGATTTCCTAGCTGAATAGCCCTAATATTTTAAATGTAATTTTGCGTGTTGTACCATGTTATGCAGTAGCTCATGTTTGTTCACGCTATTTTTGCAAAAGAAAATAAATCACAGTCTTTGCTAAAATGTATCTGTGTATTTAAGAGGCACTGCAAAGAGATTCCGCAATAAACAATTCAGATCCTGAGGTCGAAAAAGTTTCCTTTTTCTTTTTTGATACATGCTTTAGTCCATTACACTATTCCGTATAGTTTGTCGTAAAGGATGATGCTGTTGCAGTTCGGCGAATCAGGGAATTTCCTGAGGAGCCCAAACTGACTGGTTACGGCGCAGACAGTTGCTCGTCTTCCTAACGGTACCGCCGTACTTCAGCAAAAACAGAATTTACTTCTGTTGCCCTAGCGGACTAATAACGGCGTAGGCGGTACCCACACAAATCTCACCCTAACGGTACCGCCGTAGTTCGGCACATACAAAGACTACTTCTGTTGCCCTAGCGGACTAATTACGGCATATGCGGTACCCACAAACCTCAAGAAGGGCAGCTGGGCAGAAAAGCTAGCGCCACGGGAAAAGGAAGCTGCACAGAAGACAGTCCCTTTTCCACGAACCCGCACGTCGACCGCACTGCGGTATCGACAGTAAGGAATTCCTTAGCTGAGTTTTCATAAACGAATGAATAATGATTTAGTTCCTGAATTACATCGACTTTTTATTACTCACACCTACGTTCTGTTTCCATATTTTTATAATTAATTCATCGCCACTTCCTTTAGAACCGTCAAGTTCTTCCTTCATTTTGTGGGACAGCCTACACATACGAGTACTATCTGAACTGTGAAACTCCGTGGAGAGAGCATAGTAGTGGGGGCTGCGTTACATTTAGTACCGTATTACGATTAGAATTGATCAAAGAAATTTTGGGGATTCAAGGAGAAAAATTTCTAAAATTAGTTGAGGAACCCGATCTAGGATCAAAGCGTTAGTTTCACGAAGAAACTGGCATTGAAATCATTCCAAAGCAAGAATTTCAAAGAACGGACATTACCGGAGTAACCACTAGATTGAAATGCGAAAAAAAAATTCATGGAGGAAACTCAAAACTCAGGTCCACGCAATACAACTGACAATTAATTCTCAGTGTTAGCCAAAAGAGAATACACTATCTGTCTTAGGTTTCGTCAATACCTCTCAGAATCAATTAAGAGCTATAATTGCAAGTGGGGTTGCAGCAGCTTATTACTGAATAGATTTATTTAGAGTGTTCAAACATTGTACCTACTTCACCACATATGCTGTAAAATTCAACACAAATTATATATACCGTCCATGTACTACATTTTATTCTTCACGTACGTTATTGTTGTTAATTGTATACTTTGCATAACTTCCGTGTGTCTTTAAAAATGCTTCAGAATAGAATTTCCAAAGTCTAAATACTTGTTTCACCTTGCTATGTGTGCATCTGATTATGGATACTGAATGTATGCAAACATATATGTGAGTTTATATGTACTTGTGTGTACATGTATATGATGTGCAGAAATGAATGAGTGCACGTAAGCACGAATACACGAAGGTGCGAATATGAATGTTCGTACACACTTAATTTCACACCGGCGAAAGAAGTTAGCATTATGATAACTCATACAAGTTGTACTCAATGCTAAGAAAGATGCTTGCTTATATCTGGCGTATAAGAACCCCAGTAATTATCTAATTTCGTCGCGGTGCGTAATCAAACGTGAGAAAAATATCAGGCACATTTCTTTCCTCCAATCGTAGAGTTCTCATGGCTAACTATCAGTTGGGTTGGGTATTTAACTGTTGGGTTGGGTAGTTTGCAAGACTCACTTGTTCAAACTTAAAAATATTAAAGTACGTAGTCATTTTTCTACTGAAACGGTAAAGTTCATGTGAATGAAATAAAATTTCTGAAGCTCCTGCGAATCGTGACTAACTCATCATTCACGAGGGTGCCCGGGGGCACTGTCGGGCAGATGATGCCTAGAACCATTTGCCAGTTCTGGGCTGCATGCAGCAGTTCAAAGACAAAATACCAGCCGTTATCTAAAGAGCTGTGGAGACTTACACTCCCCCAAATGATAACTCCGTTCATCGACATCGAAGCCGGCAACATTTTTGAATTGGACGCCAGTCTCTCCTTATCTACGTGAGGTTTATCTTAGTAACTTCATTCCCATGCCCTAACCTAGTTGGCTGCTAATTTTTGTGTTTTAATTCACGTAATCTTCATTTTCGTTTCATATTTCATAATACTTTGACAAGTCTTTCGTTACCTTCTAGAGGGAAAAGTCAAGCCCCATTTATTTTCCTTTCGCGTTATTAGTTCAAGAAAACTGACCTCAGGGAGAGATTTAGTGAAAAAAATACATATGAAAAGAACAATTTCTGAAGGTCTTAGAATTTATAAATAAATCTGTCATCAGTACCGTATTACCGTATTTTAATTTGTTTGGGTGATTGCGCAGGTGAGCCCCTTTTGCATTCATCCCTGGCAGCAGTTATACTTAGTTTCAACTCAAGCTACTTTCCGAGCAATTATAGACAACTGTTGTTTATCACCAGCACAATTCACTGGCAACATATAGGTTCTGCGATTAAGAAAACTGAAATATACCTTGTTTTTCGATGTACTCGGACACATCGATGTACTGTTGACAGGTTTCGAAGACGAGCAAGTCTCCTCCTGCATCTTGGCAGAACACTCTGGAAGCTTCCCAATCGTGCTCAATGTTCCGCCCGAAAGTCACGCACTGGCTTCCTACAGCCACGAATGGCAGGTTGCAGAATCCATCTGTTCACAAGAGTAAGTGGTCAATTTAAAATTTTAATTCTAAAAATATTTTTCGGGGGATAAAATAAATTGTTTTTTAAACCGATAGAATGTGAAATGCATAAAAAAAGAACCTACAAATAAATAAAATGCGTTATTGCGAGTATTGGCAAATTGTAAGTCTATATTACTGGCGATTAGGCACTAGTATTTTAAGAACCGAAAATTTAGAGGCTAGGTAAAGGAGCAGCAGACGATTGTTTTAGATTTTTCTCATTGTTTTTACTGGCGGCAGCATCTAATGCGGATAGTAAAGCATCATCTTCCTTTCTCCTTTTTGAATTTTTACCTATTTTGTTTAGTGACCGTTTAGTCATTTTTCAGCCATTTCGTAATGCGGGCTCGTGAGTTATAGAACTGTTATAAAAATTCCACTTCAAAAAGAGTTCTTAGCTGTGAAATAAAGAATAAAAATTAAATATCGTTTATTCAACATATTATTTTGCCATTAATTTAAAGGTCGTTGGATCGTAAATTTACCTGGTCCTTGGACCGTCAATATGTTGGTTCTGAGACCGTCAATTTAACTGGCCATTGTAACGTCAGTTTGACTGGTCGTTGAGCAGTAAATTTTAAATCTCGTATGACTAAACCACTCTTCTGATGCTCCAAGTTTGAAAGTCACTACATGTTTCCGATCATTTCGAGAGGGAGTTACGGAAAAAATTGGATCGCAGGTTGTCGCTCGACACTTGTTTCATAATACAAAGTCAGTCACCTCCTTCTGGGAACGAGAGCAAAAATTTGTATGTTAGCTTATCACGGTTAAATTATGCAAATAACTGCATGGTAATGTATGTTAATTGGTAAGTAACGCTGAAACGGAAATTATACTGGTCGACTCAATTTTCCTGGCATGAGGTTTCCAAACGAATTCTAAATAATGTTAGAGGGCTAAATCCGAATACCAAATCAACTTTGCCCGACATACCTGGTTTTCTTGATATATGATATTATACAATATATTTACGGTTAACTGGGAGATTTGTACTTATAATTAAAGAATTAAACGAAAACATGTACTAAATGTTTACTGTTTTTAATTAGGTTACAGGTTCATCATTTCGTTCATCTTCATCCATATTAGAAGTTACAATACAAACGTTGTCATCAATGTCGCTCAGCCTAACAAATACTGGTACTGGTATTGCATTGCAATGTGCAATTCGTCGAATGGCGGAAGGATTATTTGGACATTCAAGTGATTATTGATGTGGCTTATTAATTAAATTTTTTCACATGGCCAAAAAAGAAACAACAGTTAACAAAAGGATTGGTTGTTTCCCCTTAATTGGTACACTAAACTTGAGCTGAGCAGATCCTCGAGTTTATGATTTCCCAATACATGCTTTGCTCAGTATGTCAGGAGCCAAGCTGGTCTCCAATACGTGTTGCACCGAAGTGGGTAAGGTACATTGTCTCGAAGGAGTATTTCTGTCGCGCCTTTGAACAACTTTTTCAAGGTTCAACGTTTATTTAACATCTGAATCAGAAAGAAAAACGAGATGGCTCGCATTGCAACTTGTATGAAAGTTCTTTGGGGAGCAACACAAGTGATTATGTCGCTCATGTCGACGAATTGCTGTCAGCAAATAAGCCGTGGGGTGTTATCACCTGGAAACAGCGGGTAATGGTGGAAAGCGGGGGTTATATTCGGATTCAGGAAGTCATTTTACACAAGAATTATCAAGACTGGTGTCAGGGCTCGGAATAATTTGCAGTCCAGTATGATTGTCGGCTGAGAATTGATGTGTAGGAAGTTTTGGTAAACCAGAACGAAGAGAGAGTCGAAAGGATAAGCGTGTATAAAATTAAATTGCCGAAACCCAAACTTCCCAACGAACCACACCAAGGCCGTAACGACGCTCATCAACCTAATAAAACTATATTAGCAGCTAGTAGAACAGAAACCGCACGGGAACCAGAATCCTGCATCAAAACTGTTGTAAAGCAAGAAGAAAACCAAAAAAGTCGGCGGTGGCTTGTGATAGAAAAGTAAGGTAGAAAGGAACAGAGGTGTAATACGTGAATGCATGAACAGAAAAAATTTTCACTTCGACAGCCATTCTAAACCGTGATTCATCTACTTATGAAAAGAAAAGAGAATCCAGAGAGAGAGATTCAACAAATTTATTTGACGAGTACGAGGGTGAGGCGAGAAGATTTGAAAATGTCAATGAAAATAACTACGAAGAGGAACTAATGAAGTCAGATCGTCCGAGAGCGTAACAATGAAAATGATCGGTCACGTAGAACTCATGGAGTAAATTACGGAAGGAAACCTCCAAGAGGACAAGAGGAATGAAGGAAGTCCGGTCAATTTTCTGATGAAAGCAACAAACTCATGGGGAAGTGATGGCAGAAAAGGAAATGAAGTTCATTTAATACATGGGCTCTTAACCTTTCTTGAGTTACGGACCTGTTTAAGAATTTGGTGAAAGTTATGGACCTCTGTATTAGAGAAACGCAAAGAAATACAACATTTTTTGCAATGAATGTACTTCATTTATTGAAATTTCAATGTATCCTATAGTGTATGCCATGCAGTAAGAATGAATAAAGTAAACAATCTAAAACCTGAAATACAATCACCTTTGGCAAATTAACAAGATAAAATCCTTAATTTGCTCATAAGTTCATGTTTATGAAAAGGTTGTTGTTGTTGTTGTTGTTTGGCTTGAACAAGATGAAACTGCTAAGTGGTCTTTGGCAACGTAACACGCATGTGATCTCTGACATCCAATAAATTTCGATTCTTCGTTTTGGTATAAACAAGTGATGAAAATCCTGATTGACAGAGGTATGTAGTAGTAAGCAGAACCAGAACGCACATGACTCGGTTTACGAGGTGAGGGTAGGTTCATGATAACACACAGAGTTCTCCAAGGCTTTTCGTGTTAACTCATTTCGTAACATTTCCATTCTCCTCAGGTCAATGAGGTCTTCTTTCACAAGGTCCTGACGCATTCTATGTCAGCAAAGAAGGGGTTTCGAATCCATTTTGCAATTTAAGGTTACATGAGCAGATTCAACCATTGAAAGAGTTCTTCAGAGAAACCAGATGTCTTGAGAATTATCCCTGAAGAGAAATTGATTGGGCTCTGACACTTTAAGTTTTATGCGGTAAAAGCACTATCGCTAACATAGAAAAGTTTGCATAGTTGTCTGCCTCCACCCTCCTCATCCACAGTGGCAGATTGGCCAGAAAGTCTTAGAGCAGTGGTTCTTAACCTTTTTTGGCTGTGACCCAAAAGCTGCCCAAAATAGATGCCGCGACCCATGACTCCATAACATTAAAAATTTTATTCTACTGTAAGGCCAGGTATTGTTGCTGCTTCAAATATTGAGTTCTGTTTGAGGCAAGTGAAGCAGGTGCCTTACTTATATTCCTCCTGCGGTTGGTATCGGTTACACGCGATAGGGGAGTTGGAACTTGTTGATGAATAAATTTACATTCAGACATATTTAGGTTACTGAAGATAGAAGGACTAGAATCGAGATTTGAGGGGTAACTAAAGTAGGGCACTATACAAGTACCCTCCCCCTAGAGAGAAAGAAGTTCGAACGATATTATTAGTATTCAAATGATGATGCTGTAGGGCGTTGAAACCGAGCGATGAGGCCGAACTGTAGACGTTTTGGCGGCTCGGTTGTGCATTTTCGCGCTTGGTTATGCGTTCTTGAAGTGATAGGAACACCTAGCGGAAATTGCGATGAAGGCTGGTTCGTTGATTGCAGTTAGAGAGCAGAGATGGGTGCTGCTGGGCTCACCAGGTGGAATGGGCAGGCAATGCAGAAGCATCCATGGGCAGCCCGATGGTGAAACCGCTGGAGAGCTGCTGGGTCACCAGTTGTCAGGGGCAGGCAATGTGGAAGCCTAGGCCCGATGGTGAACCCGCTGAATAGCTGCTGCGGCCACCAAATGTAAGGGGCTGGCGATGTTGAAGCCTCGGCGCGTTAATGAACCTGCTGGACATTGCTGGCATTGTCTCCAGGTTTTCGTAGAGGCTGAGGTCATCACTTGTAAGAGCTGGCGATTCGTCTAGGGTCAACACTTGTGAGGGGCTGGCGATGTAGAGGCATTGGTCCGACAGTGGTCCCGCTGGAGTCGGCAGAGTTGTGACTCCTTGATGGTCACTCTGGGGTCACCACTTTTAAGGCCAGGTGTTGCTGCTTCAGCCATTGGAGTCCCTCTGGGGTCACCACTTGAAATGCCAGGTGTTGTTGCTGCTCCGGCCATTGAGATCCGTTTTGCGGCGAATGAAGCTGCGGCCTTATTTATAAACTTAAGCAACAGTTGGTATCGGTGATACGCAGCGGAGAAGTTGGAATTTTTTTCTTGCATATATTTACATTGACACATATTTAGGTTACTGAACATAGAAGGACTAGAATCGAGGTTCAAGGGGTATCTAAAGTAGGGCACTACACTATTATAGGTCAACACCAACCGGTTACACAAACCCTTAGCGACCCAATGAAATGGCTTGGCGACCCAACTTTGGATCGCGACCCAGGGGTTAAGAACCACTGGCTTAGAGTCTTTCTGGAGCATCCATAACGGTAACTTCAGATCCTTGAATTGCAAAAGTCACATCACTCATAAGGCCTAAATTGTCTGTCATGTAAGCTTTGCTATGGCTGAACTCTTCACTCTCAAACTTTTTTGAAAGTGGGGCTTTCTTTTTTGTTCTAAAATAGTGAAACTTCTGTTCGGAGTTCAAACAAAGGCTTTGAAATTTATGCTCTGGAGAGTCAGCGAACTTATGTGTGGTAGATAACTTTGCATTGTGATGCTACTTCAGGACAAAATCTCTTGGAAACGCGATTCATGACCCAGGCTCTGAAGTCAGTGATTTACACGAAGGTAGAAAAGATTCCTTTCAAAATTTGTGGCAGAGTCTTTGACACCAATGCATGGCGATGTGAAACGCAATGGGTCACGATGACCTGAAGCGCTTCTTTCTACACCAAAATAGCAAAACCAGATGTGTTGCCAAGCATTGAAGGTGCCTCGTCTATGCACAGAGTACCAAGATTTCTCTTCCAGTCGTAGTTTTCCTTAGCAAACAAACTATTCACTACAGTATAACTCCAAAAACTTAGAACCTCGAAACTGAGGAAAATCACAATCTTAGGAGGCACGAAACTGAGAGAAGTCATGAAACCGGGAGGGCTACTACTGCCATCTGTTGGAATGTGTGTTAAATTGACGTTGCCTGCTTAAGGCTTGTCCTGTCAAAGGTCTCTGAATCTGATAAATTATAGTTTTATATTTACTGTGCTTGTCAGAACTAGTTGAGTGTGCTTAAACAGAAACAGTAGGTAGTTACACTAATCATTCTCTCCATCAAATTTGAGTATGGTAATTACTATATTCTTTCATATTTTCTTTTGCAGGTATATAATATGAAATTTGAAAGTCTTTTTAAATCTACATATGTCAGATATATCCGATATGGAATTAAATGACAAAGCGAAAAAAAGAGAACCTTAAGTTTGGAAGAGAAAAAATAAATTATTGAACATATACAATCTGGAAAAGGCATTAAGGATGCGTAAGCTATGTATAAAGTTGGAGAGTCGTCTGTCTACAGATTCTTAAAGAATAAGAAGGATATATTAGCTGCAATTAATACCGGAAGTAAATCAAAGAAGAAAGCTCTTCACAGATCAAAAAAGAAATTCTCGACAAAAGATTGTTCGCTCGGTTTGTAAAGAGGCGATCAGAACGCATGCCAATTTCTGGTTAGATTAATATTACAAAAGCAAAGTCGTTGAAACAGGAAATGAAAATAACTAAAGATGTTAAATTCCGTCAAGGGTGTTAAATTCTGTGTCGAAGAGAGACACGGAATTCGACAATTAAGTGTCGTGGGGAGAGAGCTTCAGCTAATGTGTAAGGAGCATTAATGTTCTGTGAAACATATGAAGAAATGGTTACAAAATTTGACGTCATTACATAACTAATTTATAATGCTGACGAGACCGGATTGCAATGGCAATGCTTGCTCAAAAAAACATTGGCTGGAAATTAAGAGAAATGTGCAGCAGGTGTTAAGAACAATAAGGAACGAGTTACTGTGCTAACTTGTGTCAATGCGTCTGGCAGTCATAAAATGAGATTTTAGTAAAAGATAAATCTGCAAGACCTAGGGCATTAAAAGATGTTTAGCGACTGCCTGATCTGTACAAATCGCAGAAAAATGCCTGGATCAATCGTCCCATTTTCCGTGACTGTTTTTTTCAGATTATATTCCATCTGTACGGAAAAGGATTTCAATGATGAAGGAACCAGAAAACTAAAAATGTGTGCTTTTCCTCGATACCTGTAGCGCACATCCAGTTGAAACTCAGATAGTGTCTGATTGCGGAAATATATTCTGCTGATGTTTCATTCCAAATTTTACATCCTTAAATCCTCAATCCAACCTATGGACCAAGGAGTGATTCAAAATTTGAAAGTCTTCTGCAAACGATGAAAATGGTAAACAGTGGACTTGGTCACTTGGAATTTCAACGTGGCTACTGTGTAAAAGATGCTTTATTTTTCCTGGCGATAGCTTGGGATAATGTTGAACAGTCGAACTTATTCACTAATTGGAAGGAACTCTTCCCTCAGAGAGAAACAGCGGCTGTTACTCCAATATAACATGCAGAAAAAATATTAAACCCAACAGAGAAATCATCTCCTTCCCTTAAACTAACCATGTAGGATGTTAATAAGTGGAATGAATAAAAAAGGTGCAGATACATCAGAAAAAATGACTATGTTAGAATATTTGAGTGTATCGTGAGTCCTAATAGGATTTTCAGAAAACGGTATTTTCTCAAAATTTTCTATTGTTTGAATCCTAATTTTTTATTTATATGTTTTTTCACAATGAGCTCCTTTGCAATATTTGAGTGCTATCGATTGATTTATTATATTTGGCATTCATTTACCTTCAAAACTGTGGGAGAAATTTCACATCAGAAGACAATGAATGCAAGTTTTCAAAATAGCAATTTTTGTTCAGATTTTTCTTTTTTTGACCAAAATACGTCTTTTTGGAGTAAACTTTTTTCCCTTGTAGCTCTTTCTAAGCTCTTCCGTTTGATGTGCTCGCCTTTCCCGGAGCTAAGATATCACATAGCGGCTGGCAATGAGCTATAAAGGTGTGTACACAGTGCAGCAGGATTCGAAACAAATGACCACTCATAACTTCATATGTAATTAATCACTCAGCGTTAGAATGTTTCGTTCCAATACCAAAACACTTTGAGCTGGTCCATTAACGACCGCCACTGCCATTCCCGCAAAGCAAAGCTTACAAACAACCCTCAATCACGCTGAGAAGGGGGAGTCACCCTGCAAGTCACGTTCTTCAAGGTCGCGCTACCCCGCCCCCTTCCCCAACTCCCGTCTGGTGGGGGTATGAATGTGCGTATACGCCAGCCAATTATATCGTTGGAAGCGAAAGAAAATCCTATATAAGATCAACTTATGAACCGCAAATCTATACTTTCTCGCAATCTTCCGTAGACCGTCTTTTTAATGTAAATGATACGATGCTGGCTCACTCACTAAAAAACAGTACCATCACCCATAAGTTGCACAAGAGTGATATACATCACATGCGCAATGAATTGAAACGAATGGTGTCATCAGTACAGAACTACAGAGAAAATTTCAAATCTGCAATGTGTAGCTAATTAGGTATGTATAGCTACATATAATCAGAGTTGTGCAGTATATAAATAATTACATTTAAATACTTTTAAGTATTCGAAAAAAGAATTGATAAATACTTCTGCCATCACGTATTTAAATACAGTATTTCAATCCTTTTCGATGTCTTCAAATACAAAGTATTTAAATAATTTTAAAATATTCAAGGGTATGTTTTACCATTCAATTAAGTAAAGTCAGAGTAAAAACAGCAAAAAACACATAAACATGTTAATCAGTCAAAATAATGTTACACGAATGATCATCAGGCTTGTTACAACGTCTATTGACAGTGTTTTTCCTATCGTCTCGCATTAGCGTGTGTTCGTTGCAAATGAAGAGGTCCAAACGCTTAGCGACAAGTTGTTGATTCGAGTATACGAGCGTAAGCTCTGCGCCATATCACGCAGTGATACCAATTTAGCCCGAAACTGGCTAAATTTAGCCCTTTCATAATTTTTTAGCCTGCATAAATAACGATTCAGCCCTAGCGCGTTTTATAGCCCGGAAGAGAAGAATCTAGCCTTATTCTTAGCCTGCTATTACTTATGATCATAAGAACCGCCAATATTAAAACTTCAATCCAAGGAAATCAAATTACAGCGTCGTTTGATCGAATGCATGGTCACGTGTCGTGATCCTCGTTAATAAGACATTTTCTGCTGCAGTAGGCGCCAAGACGATGCTCATGCCCTGTGGATCAATCGATGCTCACTTCAGTTAGTTGCATCATTGGCCCGCTTAACTGAGTGTGATCACTCGTTCTGCACTTGCGAAATAATCGTCTTTGGATATGAGATTATGAGATACCTCAAAATTTAATTAACTTTTTACGTGCAAAGCGATGAAGAAAAAGATTGGATTGGAAGGTTAT
Source organism: Morinoia aosen (assembly GCA_030386875.1). Classification (NCBI taxonomy): domain Eukaryota; kingdom Metazoa; phylum Arthropoda; class Malacostraca; order Amphipoda; family Talitridae; genus Morinoia; species Morinoia aosen. Next base: position 2,599,520 of record CM059574.1, read on the forward strand.
TCGTGGACTAGAACAAGAATTTCAAAATATTTTTTTGAAGTTTTCATTGTGGGCGAGGTCTGTGACATTTCATGACTCATAGGCAGCGCTATTTTATTGTTCACTTAAAATTTTATCGAATAGTTTCGTTTTTATCCCGTTTTTTTAGCCCTTTTTGAACATATTTTGACTTGTTTTTAGCCCGATTTCTTGATCGGTTTAGCCTGAAATTACAACTGGCAGGCAGCAACACTGGGCAGATGTGCGACACTTTATACTTTTCTGACGATAACTGCGGTGTTCGGTTGTGTGACGTTCGCGCAAAAAACTTCAGAATCATGTCAACACGCAATTCTCAAACCCCGAAAATTAGCTCTTTTTTCCCTTCAACCTCTTGTCATATCGATAAAGCTAGTGGGAAAAGTGATACTAATGAAGAAGGTGTCCGTGCCCAGCCAAATCGCCATCCGATTCAAGATGGAAAATACTGTAAGATAAAGAAAAAGAAGTCTGAGAAATCTTATGTGAGTTTGCGTGATGTGCAATAGCGAACCTTCTGCTGCAACAAACGCCACTTCGAATTTATATTTATATTTGTAAGTAAGACATATCGTTTTTTGGAGTGATTATTTTTACAGTACATAGCGGAAACGTTAAATAGTCGGCTATTTTTTGGGGTCTTTAGCAGATGCCTTATTTACTTTTATTTAATGTATTTACGTCAATTATGGTGCGTATGATACACATATGAAAAGAGAAAGAGTTAATGAAGTAAAAAACAATAGATCTTACCCAAAATCCAAACAAAAAATACTTTAAATTTATCTCTATTCTGCCTCTTCCAAAGGGCTCAAATTTGCCTTGCTCGGTTACTACTTATCTCGTACATAACACACTCAGTCGCTGTTTAATCTCCGATTCCTTGTCGATCATCACTTATTGTCGGATACCATTTAATATCGGAGTATTGTATTCGTTTATTATTTTATTCGAGTATACTGTCTTGAACTCTTGACTCTAGAGCATATAATTCAATAAATTATTAGGTATTGAAATAACGTATGGTTTATATTAATCATTCTTCCAATTTTTAAATAAAGTGTTTTCCCAACAACTACAGTAACCTACACGTGTTTCATGCCGTTTCATATCCGGATAAAAGCAGCTGGATCATACAGGTCGTACAAACGATGAATGTAGGTAGTGAAGAAGCAAAATGTGTATAGAAAAGCAACCAATAAGTATTTAGTTTGTTTTTGTGACACAACTAATAAACGAAAGAATCTTATCGATTTTCTTGCTTAATTAGACATAGCAATGAATTCTAGGTATGCATTTGATCATTGCGAATTGTTCCATACCGCGCGCGTCGTCCTTCATATCGCGCTAATACGCTTTTTATACCGAGCTGTTAAAGAGTGTTGCGAACTTGCGATGTCATACAGGCCGTACGAACAATGAAGTGCATTGTTAGAGCTAAACTATCTCAGATTTTAGGTAATGCGCAATAGCTACGATAGCTAGCTAAACGATCTTGGATTTTGATGCTCAGTAGCTAGGCTGCACACACACTTAACCCTTCCAAGCCGACCAGAATATTTGACGCGTAGTAACCTCCAGGACCAGAAAATTTTTTAGACACTTATATGAAAAAAAATTATAATAAGTCATTATATGAACGATTCAAATTATATTATTTTGCGTTTCTTAAAAACTTATTGCTAGCTATTTTCATTTAGTTATTATTTTTAGTTTTCTTTTTGATGATTATTTGTTTTCATTTCAGAGAAAGCATCCGAGCCTGGTTACCGAAGTGCAAAAATATTCGGCGAAAGAGGAAAACTGAACATGACGAATCCACGTTGAAACGACAAAGAAAACTAAGGCAACCACCACTGAACAAAGTTCCCAGAAATCTACCTTTAGCACTGAAGTGAAGCAAGTAGACGTAGATTCTTTTATTTTAGAGCTATGGCACAAGGAATTCATGCTATTCACACAGAAGAGCAGTCAGTTTTCATCAAACTCGTTTCATGTACGTTCAATTATTATAGTGCAAGTTTTTATAAATCATAATAAACAATAATTGATTGATAATTTGATATAAGGATAATTTCCTATACATATAACATGGAAGTTTAATATCAAAACTGAATACCTTCGAAAGTTGTATTGAAATTTATATTGGTTGTTATTTGTATTTTGTCAGCTTTGCACTGACAGGCTAACGTCATGTACGGGAACCATTTTAAGGGCATCTGGGGGCATCTGCAGTCCAAAAGTCGATTCTCCCGATTTTTTTTATTGCTTTAAATGAGTTTGAGATATGTCCCCGAATGTCCGTAAAAATATCAGGAACGTATTCCAGAGCTAGCATCCCCCCCCCCGGAAGGGGGAGAGCATCCCCCTTACGGACCTTTTTCCATTTTTGAACCTAGAGCAATGAAATTTGGTATACTGATAGGAAATGCAATTTAGAATCATTTATCATTTATGACAAAATGCGATTTTCTTGAGAAGAAAATAGGAAATCATAGACAACGACATTTTTGGGGCGGTTTTCTAAATGCTTCTTCTCCTACAGTTTTTGAGCTACAGTAATGATTTTGGTATCATTGGATGCAGAATAACGTGGACATTCAAAAAAAATCTCAAATTTACAATTTTTTTATATATATATTTCATCATTCATATTCCTCAAGATAAGCATCCCACTTCCAAACATTTTTTTTATTATTGAATTTAGAGCAATGAAATTTGGTATACTAAGGGGAAATGCAATTTAGAATCATTTATCATATATGACAAAATGCGATTTTCTTGAAAATAAAATGAGAAATCATAGAAAACGACATTTTGGGGGGTTTCTAAATGCTTCTTCACTGATAGTTTTTAAGCTACAGTAATGATTTTGGTATCATTGGATGCAGAATAACGTGGACATTCCAAAAACTTGAATGTTTTTCCTCAAATTTTCAATACAAAACTAAAAAAAATCAAAATATTCTCAAAAAAATTCAAATTTATGACGTCATAACTTTGAAACAAGAATGAATTTGAAAAACTTCCTAATACATTGTAAAGCCGTTGTTTTCTGCATCTAATGATACCAAAATCATCACTGTAGCTCAAAAACTGTAGGAGGAGAAGCATTTTTTTAAATAGGTCTTAAGATATAAGTAAGTTTTCAAGACGTTTGTCGTTATAACTCCGAAGTTTACAAAGCTAGAGCAATGCGGTTCGTTGCATTTGAAAGTGATACGTGTGCTCTATCTAATTTACAAGTAGGATTTTGAACTTTTTTTCTGTAAAGCTTCCCGTGGACTTTTTTACCCTAAAAATTTAACTTTTGCCCTGACCCTTACAAAAAAAATCATATAAATTCTGAATGATATACATAAAAAAGTCCACCAGTAAATTAGATAGAGCACACGTTTGAATTTCAAATGCAACACACCGCATTGCTCTAGCTTTGTAAATTTCGAAGTTATAATGAATAATACAGGTATATATATATATTTTTTTTCAAATGATATATTTTCTATGGCCTTATGAAAAATTTTTGTTTAGATTAGTTGTTACAAATGTAGAGATCTAGTAATCTGCAAATTTTCATAGACGTACGTCCAATAGAACAAAAGTTGACCAGTTTGTCAAAATGGTCCCCGTAAAGGCGAAAACATTCCCGAAAGCTTATTGATAACGAGAATCTATGAAATAAAAGTAAAAAATCATTTGAACTCTATCAATTACTTATATATTATGTTTAACCGCAGATATTTTGTCTGCACGACTTCGCAGCTTCTTTGGAGTTACTGTGCATTGGGTAACTAGTCACTTTCTTTAGCTATGTAACATGATGTAATGCTATAAAAATTTGCCTAATGTAGTATTATTTTAAAGTACGTACACATATTTACCGTGAAATAAATAAAATAATGTGCAACCACAATCCGTGAATATATATCTTAATTTTCTTTTAACAAAATTCTCAGTAAATGATGCATGCTTACTTATGATCCAATTAGGCGCAGGTAAAATGAATTGAGAACAAGGTAGAGCATAAAGAATATTGTAATAAACTAATAATTTTGAATTTATCTTGATACATTGATAAAACAACACTGCTGAGCCGAAGTGCAGCGATAGCCTGTGGACGCTTCAAAGGAGAGCACAATTATTGGAGTATTGCTGAAAAGTTGGAGGACATCGACAACTTCTTCTCCATCCCTAATTCCAAAATAATCAGCACAGGCACTGACAACGAATCCAATTTTGTAAAGGCCTTAAAAGAATTTGGGGTAAATGCGTTCCCGACAGGACACAAAGAAATTGATAATGAAATCGAGGAAGATTCGATTGATGATGAACGTGAAGAAACCAATGAACATGAAATCATTAATGAAAATGATGAATTGACCTATTTCGATAATACCGAACTCGAATTCACTCTATAAAAACACGTTCGATGTGCATCAGCTACCCTCAGTTTCATTGGAATAACGGATGCAAAAAACGCCTTAATCGTCATTTTCTACAATTAACAATTCTGTTATGGGGAAATGTTCAGCCATGTGGACGAAAAGTGGGCGACCGAAATCTGCGGAAATCTTTAATGATGTCATTGGGGGCCAACTGAGACTACCTTGTGCCACTAGGTGGAACTCACTGTATGATGCCTTAGTCCTACTAACCAAAAATAAAACGAATCTCCACCAGCTGATGACAGCTCTCGGCTCAACTTCATTTAAGTTTAATGAAATTGAATTTCTGGCCGAGTACCTGAGCCTTTTGTCGCGAATAGTTGTTGCTATTGATAAACTACAATGGGAAAAGAGAATGTTCTATGGAGTACTTCTTTCAACCCTTCTCCCACTTAGCAAGTTGGTCGACTTGGCCGGTTAGGAAAAAAAGAAAGAAAGAAGAAAATAAAGAAAAACCGTTTATTTACAAAAACGGTAAAACATGGGATACATTACAAATTGGACTTTAAAAGTTTTCTTAATATAAAACAACCGTATCAACGTACCATACGAGAGGTACTAATAGACAAACCATACCAAATGTACTTATAAACAAACTATACGAGGCGTACTAATAGATTAACCATGCCAGGAACTAATTTAATCAAAGTGTTATCTCTTGCAGTAGCGCAGCCAGGGAGCCAGGAGCACACAGGGGCACCCCCTCCCAACCCTGTCGAAATGTTGAGCTGGGAGCCATTTTCAGTCACCGTTTGAAATAAAAGGATAAAAACATGGCTGATAATTAACGTCTGCCCAACTCCTTCCGGAATTGTTTGTCGGAGAATTATTACATATGTAAGTAATACACATAGATATGTATGCGTTAGCATACATATACATATACACACACATACTCATACACACATATTCATATATATATACCTGGTGAAAACGAATAAAAGAAAAAATAATAAACAAAAAATAAACTTCCCTTTGCTACATTGAAAATTACAGTCGAGTTCAGTGTAATCGGATGAAATTACTTGACGAAAAAACACGTAAAAGGGAAAAGACTTCCAAAAACGTAAAATAAACTATTATATAATTTTCTAACAAAAATTTGAAGAAAAATCAAGTTACAGTCTAGGAGCAACAACAAAAAGATCTCGGGTTTTACACCCGTTCGGCATCCTTTTCATCATTACACGGACATGAGTACATAGGAAAAAATGTAGATACTGTGATAGCCGGATATCACTTATGAGAAGCAAATATCTATAAAACTTTACCACGTAGACGTAGATGGAACATTGGGCCACTATGCTAATTTTATCAACTTAAATTTAGAGTTACTTGTTATTTGAAATTCCTTGCTCACTTTGGGCAAAGAAAAACATATCCCCCCTACGCGCAGTACAGGAGTTCACACCAAACGAGGAGTACAATAGCCCTGTCTGGGATAATTATGTCAATGAGAAAAACAGACAGAATATATTCTCTGGAACATTTCATGATTGGTAAAATGATTGAAAACTTATGAACACTACTAGAGAATGCATTGGAAGTCCTTTATTAGAAGTGAAAATAAACGAAAAAGCTAAAGACACGAATACGTTCTAACAATCTCGACTGAAGCATCGTCGTAAATAATTTCACAGTAGCGAGACAACGTTGGTCAAAAATAATTTATAAAAAACGCAGCACAACACTCGCATCTAGAAACATACAAACTGATTCACACAAAAAATGAATTTCAGAGCTTGTTCATCGTACGGATAGTAAATATAAATACAGAAATAATAAAAATAATAAACGGCTAAAGTTCTGCCGTCCACTGTTGAAAACCATCACTGAAAACTTCGAAAACAGGTATGGACAGTACGTTGAGCTGAGTAATGGACCAAATGTACATGATGCAATTATTGCCACTGCATCACACCCTTTCTTCAAGCTTATGTGGTTATCAATTAAATCTACCTGCGATGTTGAAGCAAAATAAAACTTAAAAGAAAAGAGTTCTCTAGAAAACCGCCCCAAAAGAATCTCAAAATTTGCATTTGGCGCCACCTACAAGGGCTGTAGACGAAGAAGAAGACTACTATCGATTCAGCAATGGAAGCCATTGATCTGACGCACCTGGTATGTCAACAGCTGAAATGGAAGTACTCTCTTATCTAAAGGATGAAAATAGGGATTTGTGAAGTCTCGATTGCCCCCTCAATTTCGTCCTATATTTTATCAGTTAGATAATGATGACACGTTCATGGTCTTCCACGACCCGTCCCATTCTGCCCAATTTCTTGATTTTTTTAACTCAAAACATAGCAATATCAGGTTCACTGTTGAACCAGAGGTAGGGAGTAAGATTTCATTTCTAGATGTCTTAATATCTAGAAGCAACGGAATTTTCTTAACTTCTGTTTACTGAAAACCGACTTTTGCGGGATTCGGTACTAGTTTTTCAGTTCCAAATCTAATCTCATTAAAATTGATGGCATTAAAACCCTGTAACATAGAGCTTTTAATATATGTTCAAACTACAATTTACTTCAGAATGAATTCTCTTTTTTGTGAAGTTTTTAGAAGAATAATGGTTTTCCTGTTGGTATAGTCCAATCTTTGATAAAACGTTTTTTAAATTCCAAATATAGCTCAACCGCTAATCTCTTCGATAGCACAAGAAAGAGATTATACATACCTTTTTATACTTTTGGCCTAAATCTGAACAAATGAGAACAGAGCTTGTCAAAAATCTTCACTTATATTTACCTGATGTTGATTTTAGAATTATTCTTACAAACAAATTTACTATAGGTTTGTTTTTCAACTACAAGTATAAATTACCTTCCAGCATGCGCCGCTCTTTTGTATATGAACTTCGCTGAGCACAATTCGTATCTAGTTATGTAGGCTCGACCTGCAGAACTTTGGGCGTCGGAGTAGCGGAACAATTTGGATGAAGTAGCCGGAGTGGAGGGATCCTTGCCCACTCTTCAGTGCGCCTCCATAGTGAACGAATAGCATTTTAGCTTCGGCCAGCTATCAGAATGGTTTAATCAAGAATTTAAGAGCGCTTACGCATTTTCAAACTTGAGCCGCCTCTTAATGAAACTAATAGTGCCCACCCTTTGTACATAATTTCCTTTTGATTTTAGGAGTAGTATTTTTTACTTCTGTTTTTCCAGTGTGCTGTGCAGTTATTTTATTCTTTTAGTTTCAGCCAGCCATCAGAATGATTTAAGAATTTTAGAGTCCTCATGCAGTTTCAAACTTAAGCCGCTTCTTAATGAAACTACTAGTGCCCACCCTTTGTACATAGTTTCCTCTCGATTTTAGTAGTAGTATTTATTACTTCTGTGTTTATTTCCCGTATTTTTTTATCAATTCATCTTGGTTTTGTTCTTTTCAGACAATTTTTACTGATGATGAGCCAGGTTCTCGAAACGTTTACATATTGCAAAGGAAACGCACAGCAGGACTTCTACTATTGTACTGGTCTCCGTAGTTCACACAGCTTGCCCTTAAGTCTAGTTCGTAACAATAAAGTTACGCCTGGGTCTTCCGGTGCTCGTAAACGCCGGGCGCCCATCGGCTCTTCCGGCGGATGCCCTATATAGTCATGTAACCCGAACGCTATAAGACATCCGTGCCGAGCGCGACTCATAAATCTCAACCGCTGGAAGTCCCATTAACACTACCAGTACTTCGTTATACAACAATATTAAAATCCGAAAGCAATAAATAATTTTAACAATATTGACTTTGAGAGTAGCAACCACGGTGTTTTCATTTACGATTCGTCTGAGTAAGAGTGCAGTTCATGATGTTCTTCAAAAGGTCTCAAGTCAGATGTTATAATGAAAACTATTTTCTCGAAGTACAATGCCACGTTGCCATCTTCAGCCCCAGTTAAGCGCCTGTTTTTCTTAAGAGGAATAACCCTTTCCCCCTAACGGTTGAGACTATCGTACCAAAAATTTGAACAACTTGTTCTCATGAGGTCTAATCAGGAGATCATGCAACAACTTGAGTAACAGCAGAAACTTCAGATATCAGGAGTTCAGTCAATGCTGGAGGAATTGAGCCACGCACCTCCCTATTATTGGAGAAGTTATGGAGCTATACATAAGATTTAACTGTGCTGCAGAGAGAGGGGTACTTAAATATAAGAAAAGACCGTGTGATGCGAAACCATGGTGAACAGCAAATCGCAAGGCCGCCTGGAGAGGAACAGAAAAGAGCTTCATAATGCGTGAGACAGCGGGACTGATGGAAGACAATGTGAAGTAGAAGTGATCGAAGGCAGTGGGAGCGAGGACTTTCAGATAGACGAAAAAGAGCAGCTGGAGAGAGTACATCTAAACTCCCAGCGCCAATGCGCCGAGCTGCTTTAGAAATAAAACAGAATTTGAAAAAGTGCCAGGAGACGAATGAAATGCTCAGAGGAGACGAAGTTCAATTCTCATCCTCAGAGGATGTCACAAAAAAATAAGCAGGTACGTTCAGGATAGCATCGAACGACAGCAAATATTCAATTTATCCTAATATATCTGAACCGGTCAGTTGTTTGCTATAACCGCAACTTGATGAAGAATTAAAAACGAGGAAAATTCCAGGAACTTAATCATATTTACAAAGAAAACGTTCCGGAGTCCAGCTCCATCATCAGTTCGTAAAAGTGCAATGATTGTATGTTTTGTCTGCAATAAGAGAAAATAATGTTGGATACAGTCATTACAGGAAATCACGCAAAACAAAAATAAAATTAAAACATGGTTCAGAAAAAATAAGATAGACAAGATAGCTATCTAGTTACAATTTGCAATGGTTAGGAACTGTTAGTATTATTGAGGGCCGGTTTTCGTTTAAAAATATGTAGCGGCTGTAAAATCCTAAGGTCACATGCAGTTGAAGCTGAATCTAAGATTTTGAAGTCTGCAGAGGATATCTGAATGATGTATTTTTCTGCGTGATTATGTACTGCAGAGTGTGAGGGGTGTGCTAATTGGTTCCCCCGTCCGGAAGCTTCGACCCCGATGCTCGGCCATTCTGATATAAAAATTTCGTGACGTCAAGCCGACGTACGATGATGTGCACTGCACACAACTGTATGAATAAATTAGAGAGGCTCACATCTCAATCCGAAGACTATCCTTGTACCGGAAAAAAAGCAACCTTAAAATTATTAACAAGAGCTACGCGTAACAGAAGGTTTTGGAAGTATTTATCACACAATAATTTCAAATCGTATGATAATTTTTCAGAAGGCGTCCCAAAATACAGGGAAGAGCAATAACAATGATCTTCATTGTTTTCTTCAAAGTCTGCGACGCGTATTGTCTCGAGAGAAATTTTTTAATTTGCGCATTAACTCAAGGGAAAACCGTTAGTTTTGAAAGATGTGCGAAAAAATTCGAATTCACAATGAACAATTTTGAAGGGTGAACATATTTTATAATCTCTAGTGATTAAAGTTTGAACGCAATTAATTTTGAAGCTTGTTGTACAAAAACTGAAGAAACTTGAGCCTTATCCTGTGAAAGTTGGTTTTCGGTGCACCGAGGTCTGAAAGTGATCTCCGTCTTTCGTCACGAGACAGTCAAGAAATGCAAGGGAGTTAGTTATGCTTTTCAACGTCTACGGTAAACTTGAATGATTGATGTTTATGACTAATATAGTTTAAGAACTGCTCAACAAGTGATGGATGGGTTGAATAGAACAAAAGTGTCGTCTAAGTATCGATTATAGAACACCGGTTTAAAATCAGAGGGACATTCATGTAACAACTTTGTATCATGGAAACACATAAAAATGTTGGCAAGGGACGGAACCATCGGACGCCCCATTGCTAGACCGTCTATTTGTTTATAAATTTTCCCTGCAAATATAAATAAAGAGTGCGTTACAGATAATTCCAGTACTGATCATACTAACTCTAACACTTCAGACCCACCACATTGACCAGTTGTTTGTGCGAAGCTTATGAAAAATTATTGACATATGGTATATGGAATACTTTGAAAACCAAAAAGATCTATCCTAGTGTATACAATGAGGATTCAGAAGATATCGGGCCTTGATTGATATCATGTGCGAATTGACATCTGTACATAACAGTCGTTGTTCATTAATAAATTTACCAAAGAAGTGTTTTTGCTTTGAAAAAACGTATAACATGACTTGGTGCTACGGCATAATAAGAGATCTTGCGGCAGCTGGTTTGAGAGAGAATTGCCAAAATTCCCAAGGGAATTTCTCCAAAATCGAACATTTCAAATAAAACTAGAAAAATAAATGCCTTTACCAATAGAACCAGCCACAGGAACGTCACAGGGTAGCTCTCTGTCGATCTTTTCGCAGTAAAAAAACAACTCAATAACAGAAAAACGCAGGCAGAAATATGCAGCTCATTATTGATGGACGACTTACACATCGCATTTGCTGACTACTACTGGGCTGAAGTCCAATTAGCTTTAGTCAACAGCAGAGTCACTCAATAAGCAATGCTAAACGGACTCGCATTCTTCTTAACGATGACTACAACAACACAATTTTGTAATTGGTGGTAACCAACAGTGATTCCAACGTTACAACATGAAGGAAAAGCCCTACTAACCGTCGTAAGTACTTAAATTCTTTCTCGCTACTGGAATAGAAAGATCAACATTATAACCTATGTTCATAAGACGAAAGCAGAATGTTTAATGATGAAATGCCTGATGAAATCTGGGTCTTATTTATATTGGGTTCCAAGCCCAGAGATTATAATGGGGTTAAATAGGTTTCTCTAACGCTAAAAATGAATCAGTGGCGTATAAGATTGAGCTCTGCCAGGGGAATGAGAACTTGATGCTGTCGCAAACGAGGCGATGCCGATCAGTAAGGGCGCATTTGATACAACTCAATGAGAAAATCGTTAGATCCTTTGTATCAGACAAAAATTACAAAGAAGGAACTCAAGTTACAAAGAATGAACTCGCTTCTGCGATATGCCTTTAAGCTCAAATTTTATTTCCTTAACCCATCATATTGTTGCGTCGTTAACACTAACCTTGAATTGCTCTCTTAGAGCCGCAAAGCCACATTGGAACCAGATATTCAGAGAATACATCAGGCTATTACCCAGCATAGCATTCCGACACAGCCTGTCCAACTGTGATTTTCGTTTACATTTTCATAAATGCTGAAGAAACCAGAAGTAGAATAGCACATGACAAATATGAAAACGAGCAATTGTTTCGTCCATTTACGATACAAGAAAAAAAGACATGAGTGGATATTAAAAGTGTAAAATCATCTACAGTCACAGACTAAAGTCGCCGACAATAGTTGAAGCAGCGATCGTAATGGGCGACATCATCAGAAAAGTCTCTCTGTCAAGGCCCGTTCACACTATCAATCTGTTGCCCGAAGTTCGTGTTTTTCGACAGTCCGCGAACACGAACAAAGATGAAAAGTTCGCAGATTTCGGTGTGTTTGGGTTTTCCATCGTGTTGGAAAACACGAACACGAACTTTCCTTCAAACAGCGAACACTCGCTTGTTTATGTATTGTGGAGCGTGGTTTTGCTAGTGAATTACTTGGTTTCTATGTCTTTTTTCCTATTTTATCGATTTAATTATGTTTTTGGTGTAAATTAAGTTGATTGTAGGGCGGCATGGATATTTATTTACCAAAATAAACTACATAACGTTGTTATTTCATTTTATTCAGATATTGCTGACTGTGTAAGTAGGTTTGGATTTAATTGATGTGAATGTAATTGAAATATTAACTGTCTGAACTGAAGCTGAACATGCATAAAATTATCAAAGTTTAGTGATTTTGACATCTAGATAAAATTCTTGATATATTTCAATAGTCATACAACAATGGTTGCTACTAATATGATGGTAAAATTACCACAAAAATTCATTTGCACAATATGTAGCCTTTGTTTATTGTATTTCTTGGTAAAACTTTTTATTTTATTAAAATACTTCATTCCCCTTAATTATAGCCTGGTGCTTACATTAGAATCAAGTCCCCAGATTCGAAATTGTATAATAAAAGAATTATCAGGGAGAAATATACAATCTTTTACAAACTTATAGGTGTAGTTTTAAATTAGCAAAATTGCAACTTATTTTTATAAATTTACCTACCCTGTTGACCCAATTAGTTTTTAAAAAAGTTGTAGCTGTTTGTAGTCATTTACATATATGTTTAGAGTTTAAATATTTTTATGGAAAAGCATTGGAAAACTATTCTCATTAATGTTTCTCATTGCATTTCTAAAAACTGCATGCTGGGACTTGGTAGACTTCTAAAAAATTTAACTGCTTCTGCTTGTGGATTGAAAAGTGAATTGCTTTAATTTAAGCTTTTTCCAAAATTATGATAATAGCTAATTCTACTTTAATGTGGCTTAACATCTTTTGCTTTGGGTAACGTATTGTTTTCATTTGTTATTTCATGAAAGTGGCCCAAATGGAAGCTGGATAAATCAGCTGTTCTGAACTATTGTCTCAAATTTAATTCAAAAGATTTCCGTTATATATCTACAAAAGTGAATTCATCCAACATGCCATTCTTAATGGTAAAGTGTATGCAGTAGTGTAAGCATCAATTATCATTGCAATGAATTGATGTATGTTTGTGCAGACTTTGCTGTAACAGAAATAATTAACATTTAGAGCTGTTTCTTAACTGTCATGTGTCATAGGCACAGTCTGTGAAATTAAACCAATTGTTTTATCCCTTTTGTGTATTTTCAGATAGTTTTCAAACATTTGGCTATTTTGCATAAAAAGAGGTTTGTGTAGGAGAACGAATTATAGAAAAAATTATTTTAAATGAAACCTAAGGCAGTTTTCTTGCCTCTGTACTGCTTCAGAGCATTTCTTGAGCAGTGGTGACTCAATGTCATTAGGTGTCTCTACTATGGAACTGCAGAGCTGGGTCTTCAGAATCTTCAACAATGGTTAGTATTTCATTGCATTGTAAAATTTTCCTTCTTAACTTCATTCATGACTATTGAGGTTAGTGAGATTAGTATGTATGAAAGCATTATTTGAAAAATATAGTCCATAAGTATTTTGTTTTCATGGCATTCAACAATAAAAAATAAAGAGTGCAAAATTGTAAATTAAAATAAATTTATCCATTTATTTCTGAACTAAAATTTTGGTACTTCAACAAGCCAGCCTGCTATGCAGGTTGTAAATTGAATACATTTTTTGTTGATCAATATTATTTGTTACAAATACAAACATCCTGTGACAGTTTCAGTGCGTTAGCTTTGGCAAAATTCTGGGTGTGTCACATCTCTCCACAATAACTACTTTGATGAGCTTCATCTATGCTTGAATAAAATTATACAAAATTAATATTTAATTTGCTCCAGCGTGTTATTCTAATATTCCAAGTTGTTCATAATTATTTAGAGTGTCTATCATTTTAAGAAAGCCACCTATGGTTAATAAGCTAATTATTTTCTTCTCTTCCGTCAGGTTGAGAAGCCCATTGCCATCCAAGTCATTCAGTCCATTGCAACCCAAGAAATAGTTGAAATCATTGAAGACTTTCCACGGGTCTTCCTCGAATTGGTTACCTTCCCTACAGGTCGTTACAAAGGCCCTGCCTTCAAGTTCAAGCACCTCTGAATCCCTACCATCATCTCTGTGGTCCTTTTCTTTGGTGGTACTCTTCTCCCAACACAAGTTTCTAAACAGACTTATGTTGGGTGTGTTTTTGGTTAGACTCTACATGAATTGAAAAGTGAAGGTTAAGAATTTTTATGAGAATGAAGCAGGATGCCCTTTCTTCATCGTGTCATAATGATTTGGCGGTTGTGTAATTTTTTGTTGATTATAATTCCATAAAGGAAATTTTTCAACTGAAGAACATAAGCCAATCATACTCGTATAGTAAACAATTTTGTTGCCATTAGCATCCTGATGCGCATGTACGTAAGAAATTACCTTGATAGTACAGATGCAAATCAATTGTGTATGGAGTCTAAAAAAAATTCCTGCAATGCTTAATATAATGTTGAGATAATGAAATGAGTGAAGTGCTGGATAGATAAAATTCTAGTTTTTTGTACCATGCTAATGATGTACTTGACCAGTAATTACAAATTATACTTTCATTATGCTACATTATATGCTAGTTTTACATTTGTTATGCCCAGTTATGATTATATAACAATACAATACCAAAGGGTATTTAAACATTGCTTCAATATACTTTTTATATTAGTTACCGACAAGACAAATTATCTGTATTAGATACGTGGTACATAAATGCCATAATTCTAAGAAATATTTTTCCATTGAGCTAAATGTTCACCAACTATTTACCAGAATGTCAGTTATGTTGTATAGTGATGATTGTCATAAAAATATATTCATTTGCCAAATACTTTTCATGTTTCATTCAGAATTAGATGGCTTGCGTTTGACTACTTATTACAGAAATATGTGATTATTGTTAGTGGATTTTAAAACATGGTACAAGAACTGCGTACGTGTTTGTACTCGATAATCCATACATTATTTTCTCTTTGGAACACCGTTGTTGTGGTTAAGGAGGCTCAAAGTACCATATGTTCTCTTCTTTAGAAATGAAAATAGTGCAAGGTATGGGGAACAACAAACATGTAATCAAAGCTAAAAAAACAATAACAATTTATGAAAAACCTGTGGAATAGTTTGAAAATTATATCTTTAGTGGTGAATTATTTTTAGATAGCACTTCATTTTGTTTGATTATATTTTTTGTCCATGGATGATGAGATATTCAAGATCTGTGCATGCTGCAAGTCACCTTTGCAAATTTTTACACATCAATATATCTCTATAAGTTGTTTCTTGTGCCTCAATCTTTTATTTACCGTTTTTATTCATGCTGTAATTTTCATTGTAAATATTGACCAAATAAATCCACACACTTACTCTTTAAGAACACCTGTTCTGGATTCACTGTTATCCTTACGTTAATCAGTTTTATGCAAAACTCAAATGCGAACTGGTTCTGAAGTCTCTGGTACCGTTGCGGTCGTCTACAGGAAGTTCACGGGGACGCTATCTGTGCATTGCCAATGTGGGTAGTCGAGGCGGTCAATAGCTCATGATAGCTCTAGGACGCAGCAGCAGTCTAGCCTCCACGGCACGGCAGCACATCACAGAGCAGCAACCCCAACGCGGAGCAGCACACAGTCGCGGCGCCCACCTCTGCCGCCAGCCCAAGGAGCTCTCTCTTCTCACTCCATCATAGTGACACTAAAGTGGCATGCAATCTCTAGAGAAGAGTTCATGAAATTCGAGAAGTTGTAAGGGAAGTTCCACTTCAGGTAGAAATCACTGGCTGCTGATTCCCACTCTGCTTGAGTTTGTGAAGTCTGTAATGGAGTACAACAGAGGGAATTACAGATGGAAGGTCACCACACCATTTTTTGATGGTTTATGCAATATCGTTTCATGAAATGTGAACTATATTACTGGAAGACGACAATGGTTACCCCTCTATTATCCCTGTATTAATATATCACACAATATACAATTAGTTCATGCACCTGAAAGTTCACAAATGATGGAACTAGTTTGGTTTCAGTATAGTTCTAATTGTAGTAGGTTACAATCAACTACGAGAAAAACTGAAATATATATATATATGTACTTTGTACACCACTACCTCTTTGAGAATGAGTTCATCAATTCAAGTAGCACCCCAAGACCAGACAGTATTGCAAAAATACAGTGCACTTATTATATTCAGCTCTGTTATTGCACCAAGTCATAACCGTATTTGAGATGAAACGTAATACATTCTGGTGTGCTTGGCTGAGCAATGGACGCTTCAAAAATGTGCATAGAAAACATGTATACCGCATATGGTTTAGGACACAAATAAAATGCATAAGCTAAATTTCAAATTTTTAAAACAAATTGTTGGGCTTGTTAAACAGAAAAAAGTTAAATAACTTTGGCAAATCATTTCAAATATTGAAGGATTTTTTTTGACAGAAATTAAAATATAAGCATTTCTCACCTATTTTAGAAAATATTGTTAACAAAATAATGAAAAAAATATTCTTTAGACAGAGTGGGAACATATTTTAAAGTTTTAAGTTCAAATTAAAGAATTTTAACTTAATGAAGAGCATTGAAAAAGGTAGAATTATATCAGCTGATTCGATCTGTGACACTGATAGTATTCGAAATGTTCGCATAATATATTAGCTATTCCTAATATTTTCTGTTCACACATGCCCACACAGATAAATTATGGTCAATAACTCTCAAAAAATTGAATTTCCCCATTATATGCATCAATTATCTAAAACTTACTTGGGAAGCAGTCTTGTTTGTTTACATATTGTTCGCGAACAACTTCACACCGATGAACACGTAGTTTGGACGTCTGGACACGATTCGGATAAGTTTGTGTTTTTGTTCGCGTTTTGGTGTGTTGGAGATTGACGAAAAGTTTGATAGTGTAGACGGGGCTTCAACTTACTGTACAGCGACTTCATGAGTTCCATACAATTAATCGATATTGATACTGAAAGTAATGAATTTTTTTAAAAACATTATGCTGGAGACACTAACTTATAATGAACGGTATAATACAACGCCCAGTTTTGTTCCACTACACATGGACATATCGAAAATGATCACACAGATCAAGTGGAAGAGGCAGTAACTAAGAGACCAACTGAATATGTACTGATTACTTACAACGACTAAATACCGGTTATTAGAAAAAATGACGAACAAAATAAGAAGCCTGAAATGGTAACAGGAACAGGGAAACTTAAGAACAGTTATAATCAGTCCGGGAAGACGAAAGAATCGCGGCTGCAAGTTAAGCGACAGAAAGAAGTTGCCCGCAACAGGTTGCGACTGAAACATGCAGCTCTAACTCAGTTTTCTCTTAGACCCGGAGGCTCTTGGGCAGAGTCCCACGTGCGAATGGTGTCGAACAGAGATTCTAACAATGAAACTGATCTAACTGTAACAGACAAATGACAGAGTGCTTCGATTTGGGTTTGGAGGGCATATTAGTACAAATAATTTGTTGCGTGACAAAAGACCCTTCCGTAAAGTGCTTGAGTTTGTGAAGACGATCAATCTGTTTGGAAATATGTAAAGGTGAATGAGGCTTAGTGGAAATTGTTGAGATGTAGCAGATGCTATCTTGGAATTTTGATTTAACAGCCCTCTGGGCGAACCAAGAACATGACATTGCATTTAATTAGACTTAGACTAAGACCCTTATTCTTATCTCTGGTCAACAATAAGCTAAGCCCACTACTGCTACCACAATAAGCTAAGCCCACTATACTGCTACCAGCAAAATTTTATTGCGGAGGTCCATTTTACGTAAAGTACTCCGTCAAAGGTTAGATTATATGCTAGTTTAGGCCTACCTAACTTCCACAAAAAATGAGCGTATCCAAGGGAGGAAGAAGGAAAGCACCATTTAAAATTGAGATAAGGGAATGCAGAATCAATGCAGAGGGGCATAGAAACAGTAAGTTGAGCCTACCTAACTCTCAGCTCGGACTCTCACACATTTTCCTCTTGGGAGTGCTAACTCACGTAGATACAATAGTTGCATCTCCTTGAGGGGAGTGCTCCGTCTGTATGAGGACGGGTAGCTGAAACTGACATTTGGTGGTCCTAGCCACTCCATTAAAAGTTAGACTCTTGATAATTCCATTCTACACTCGCAGTTCTGATCTAAAACTTTGATATGTTTCAAATTTAATCTTCTTTCTTTGCAATCAATTTTGAGTTTTTCTATTGAATTGTTTTCGGAGAGTCCTTGGTAGTTTAAATTGCGATGACAACGATGATAATGGTGGTGACTGTACGAGGGGAGCATGGAATAGGGAACAGTCGATGACTATAGACCGACCGGGCCCCGGCCCCGGCCAACCCTGGTCATTTTTGCTCACCCCGTCCCCGGCAAGCCCCAAAAATTTTTGAAGACCCCGGCCCCGGGCCCGGCAAACTGGTGCCCTAAGCCGGGGTTTTTAGGATTTTACTAAACCTTATTCACTTCAAATTAATTCAAGTCAAGTTCAATTTAATCCAAGTCAAGTTCAAATTAACCCAAGTCAAGTTCAAATTATTCCAAGTCAAGTTCAAATTAAACCAAGTCAGGTTCAAATTAATCCAAGTCAAGTTCAATTTGATTCAACCCTAAGTTGAGTTAAAAATTGACATAATCACTTATTAATTTGAGCTTTTTTGCCTTGAATATACATTTATTGGATGTGATGAGCAAGAAAAAATATTCGTTAAAAATGTTCATTAAATGATGATCATAAAAGTTATTTAAGTCTTGAAAGTATTATATATTGAATAGTAAACACACACGAATTAAATCAGAATTAAGTTGGAACATTGTTTCTCGTATTATTATTGTGTACTGTAAGCGTATCCTTCATTTCTTCACATTGACGAATACGGAATTAGAATGGATGGCAACATTTATATTGCTAATGCAGGAATGTATCTGTGTAATAATGTAAAAATATGAATTGTATTCAAAGGGAGTCGTGCATTACTACTCAGTGAATCGCATTTGCATATTTCTTTCAAAGATTAAATCTGCATATCGTCCGATGATAATCTTTTATATATGCATGTATTATATATGATTTCATATATGTGATAAAGTGGAACTTCACGTATATAAATATCTATGAGTGTAAATAAATCCTCGAAACGTGTCTTGCTCATCACATCCAATAGATATATTTAGGGGATCATCCGGGTTTGAGACCTTTTTTCGTCCGATTCGTTCGAAATCTGGCCAGTATATGTCTTTCGTGAAAGTAAACCTTTTTTACTCATGTCATTTTTTAGATTTAGGCCTTAGTTTTTTGTTTTTGACGGAAAATGTGTTTTTTGTATATTTTTATTGATATTTCAGATTGGAACTCCTCCTTCAGTTTTGATGCTAGAACAAAAACAAAGACAGTTTTAGAACCCTTGGAACATTTCTAACAAACGCTCATTCAGTTTTTTTTTCAAATTCAAATTTTTTCTATTTTCTCAAAATTTTTGGAAATTTAAAAAATTAGCAACAATTTTTTGGGCTTAGAGCTATATATTTCTTCAAAGAATTCGAATTTGAAAAAAAGCAGAACGAAAGTTTGTTAGAAATGTTTCAAGGATTCTAAAACTGTCTTTGGATTTGTTCTAGCATCAAAACTCGAGAACTAGTCCCAGGATGAATGTTGAAAATTCAAAGTGTTGGGTATAAGCAAAAAATAAAATTTTGTGTTGAAGTGGAATATAATGAACAATTGATGTGATTGAATGCAGTTTTAATTTTTATTTCGATACTTTCCATACATAACTTCATATTCAAACTGTGAATTGTGATTTAAAAAAAAAATTATATAAATTTTTCCTTTTTTATCAAAAAAATAATTTTTTTTTTCAGTCTGATTCTTATGAAATTTGACTACGATATGTAACCTTTGAAAAGAAACACAATTGATTCCATTCATTTTTTTGATTCAGGCCTTAGATTTTGCAAAAATTTGACGTATTGGTTTTTAGGTATTGATATTCCACTAATATTGATATTTCAAAATGGAACTCCTCCTTCAGTTAGATGCTAGAACAAAAAAAAAATGCAGTTTTAGAATCCTTGAAACATTTCTAACACACTCACATTCGGCTTTTTTCCATTTCCCATTCGTTCTCTTTATATATGGGGCCAAAATCAGGAAAAAGTTAAAAAAAATTTGGGTGCTTTTCATTGATATCGATATTTCAAAATGGAACTCCTCCTTCTGTTTCGATGCTAGAACAAAAACAAATGCAGTTTTAGAATCCTTGGAACATTTCTAACACACTCACATTCGGCTTTTTTTCCATTTCCCATTTGTTCTCTTTTTATATGGGGTCAAAATCGGGAAAATTGAAATATTTTGGACCCTTCACCCCCCCCACCCGGGAGGGGGGGAATTATTGCTGTAGCGCCATAAAATTTTAGGAACGAATAGTCCACCAACTAAGGGTCCTTCTACAACAAAAACATGCAAAATGACCATGACATCGACAGGATCTGGCAAGGGTTCCGGATGATCCCCTTAACACAAAAAACTCAAATTATTAAGTTATTATGTCCTTTATTAACCCAGCTGAGGGTTGGATTAATTTGAATTTAACTTAGATTAATTTGAAATTGATTTGGATTAATTTGAACTTTGGATTATTTTGAACTTGACTTGGATCAATTTGAACTTGACTTGAATTAATTTGAAGTAAAAAAGGTGTAGTGTACCCGACTACCTGCACGTGAAAAATTCACGTGTTTTTTAATCAAATTTGAAACGATTTTTCACGAGAATTGCAATTTCATCGCCATCCTGACGAACACGCAGTCCCGATAAAGGAAAAATCAGTATCTGTGCTACCATCAAAACCTACTTCAAGATGTCTAGTACACTCTACGAGAAAATTTCACATGTTTTCAAACGCTAATGTTCTCAAATATTTCAAAGGATTAATATTTTGCACGGCCTAACAGCAGCTTTTTGCTATTTATGGCTACCTAATTTCTGAAGAATTATTGTCTATCTAATTACTGAAGATGCCATATGGGGACAGTCTGACAGACAAAATTGGTACAGAGGAAGCGAGCAAGCAAGTAACGACTGATGTTTATTATGCCGGGTTTCCCACGAAAATGCCCCCGAATTTTTAATTGATTATATCTCCGCTTTAAATTAACATATTTGCATTGTCTTTATTAACAATGTAAATTTAGTTTCCTTTTCGATTAATTTAGGTTTTTAAAATCGTTTAATAACCACTTTGCAGTGATCAACTTACTGAAAGGAAAAGTTCTCAAACAACATTGGTGTTCTTCTTCATTTCTGAGTACCAATCATTTCACAATGATGTATCATACGTATCACCAAGTATTTAAGCCTTCTGAGAATCGATTATTTACTTCCTTATTTCATTATCAGAAGACACATAAAATGCAGACCACTAACGCTCAAAGAACTTTCATCGTTTTGGAATATGAAGTAACGAAAAACTGGGAAAAAGTTACGAGAGCATTTGATGAAAAATTCCCGAAAAGGAACTCGCCCGATGAGAAGACTGTGTATCGCGTCGTTAAAAAATTCAATGAACATGTAAGCATCCTCAACCGAAACACAGGAAACTCATGACGAAAAATAACTCAAAGAATTGTGATATTATTTTCTGTTCTTTTAGTTATTTTTCGTCCTAAGTTTCCTTTGTTTCGGTTTAGGATGCTTTCAAATCCATTGAATTTTCTAACTGTGCGATACAGTCTTCTTATCGGGCGAGTTCCTTTCCAGAAATTATTCATAAATGCTCTTTTTAACTTTTTCCAGTTTGTCGTTGCTTCATATATCAATACGATGGCAATTCTTTGGTCGCTAGTGAGCTGCATTTTAGGTGTCTTCAAATGATGAAATAAAGAAGTAAATAACCTCTCAGAGTGTTTAAATACTTGGTGGTATGTAGGATACATCATTGTGAAATTATTTTTAGCAGTAGGTATTGAGATATGAAGAACACCAGTGTTGTTTTTAAAACTTTTCCTTTGAACGATTAGTTTTTCTACCTCTTTCAGTAAATCGATCACTGTAAAGTGGTTATCAAACGATTTTCAAAAACTTAAATTATACGAAAAGGAAACAAAATTTACTGCATTGTGAATAAAAAGACAATTCAAATATATTAACATAAAGTGGAGATATAATCCCTTGAAAAGTCGAGGGTATTTTTGTGGGACACCCGGTATAGTAGATATTTTAAAGATGAAAATAAAAAATGATAACTTGTCACAATTGTTCTTTTCGCATGATAACAATGCCGTAAGGTGAGGTCACTTCGGACAGTTCAGTTAAAGATTGGACAATGAACATCCAAGCAAATGTGGGGCTTACAGTCCAAGGTCACCCCCAGTCCGCAGTCATTTAGTTCACCTTAAGGTAACGTATGTCGTAGACTTTTAGTCATCACAACAAAATATGGTTCATTGGAAAAAAATTACATTGAGTAACTTTTGTTCATCCTTTATGTTTAATAATTGCAATTGATATTTTTTAACGCTATCAATTCATGTTCGAACTTATCGCAGTCATCGGCAGACTCTGTTTATCCATTACATCCGGCTTGGATTCATGTAATTTTAAGCTAGGTGCAACGAAGTCTCGTGGTGGAGTGTCGATGTCGGTTGAAAAGCTGGTTGCTTTAAGGTTATACTGATACATCAAAATCAGAAGGGTTTCAGCACTTTCAGGTGTCAACCGTACCCTGTCTTTTTGCAAGTTTTTTCCCATTTAAAATTCACGTTCTCATGCTGTTGAATTAGGTGGTAGACAGAGATAAGTTCTCGCTAGTGCTGTCAAAGTTTAAAATTCAGCCGAATTCATTTGCTAAAACATTAACGGATTTATTTTACATCTATTCTTTTCACTTTCAAATACTTTTTCAGCTCTGTTAGAGCTGATTCCGCCATATTTGGGCAGACTCCTGAACTGGCATCAGAGTCTTCAGCGTCATCCAATACATTTGCCCAAGAAGCTAGATTTGAAGATGATGGTATCAGGTCTCCAGACACGATCTGAACCCCAGCCCCGGCCGTTGTAAATTTGATGACCCCGGCCCCGGCCCTGACGAGTTTGTTGACCCCGGCCCCGGCCCCGGACAAATTTTCAACCCCGGTCGGTCTATATCGACGACATGAAGCGCCGTTGTAGTGTCTTCGGGAGCAGAACTTGAATGCAAATGAAATAATTGGAATAAATAGATGAGGCCTTTCCTCCTTTTGAACGTCTATTAAAACCAATTCTGCGGCTGCTAGTCTCAAGTCCGTTGTAGCAATCATTTTTATGATAACACTGACGACATCAATGAACTGCATCATTTTATTGCAGTGAGGTGGGGCAACTGGCACTTTAAATGTGTAAAACCTTTTATGTGATATCTTATGAGCTGATGACGAGCTAACAGGCACCAGTTGCTACTAATGATGTTACTACTACGAAGTCCTTGTAGCATAAATACAAAAAAAATAATCTTGGTAGAATTACTAAAACGATAACTAAATCGTCTTTGACCAAAGTTTTCGTTATCTGAGTTAGGCTATCATTACTATGCCCTATAGTATACAAATAAGTCGTCTAACATTTGAGACGTTTGTAGATCAAGAGTCTGAGTCTTTATGATACGCAAAAAAATTATGCGCCATTTGCACCATTTCGGAATGTCGGTAAAAAAATATGTCCGAAAGAGAATAGGTTCAACAATTTTTCCGATGATAAGTCATTCAACTACATCGGATTTAATTTGCCACGTGAATGATGTGCGCTCAACCAGATGTGCAATATTCTACCCAGCCTTAAATTACTAATGAATTTAACGAATATGACACCACCACTTACTTGTCTGTGATTGTACTCGTCAAAAAATGCTGTGCAGAGAATCAAGTAAAAATCAGATTCATCAATAGAAACTCCGCGTAACAGTTATCAATTTACAGACCTCATGAAGTTCCCTTGTTGATTAAACATGTAGCATGTCGTTAGTCGCTAAAAATTTCAAATGGAACATCTAAACAAAGGAAATGAGTTTCGTCACAGTGCCTTGGTCTCATAAAATTATATTAAGGAGGACCTCCCAGTTGTTCAACTTTTTTCGACCGATTCGTTTGAAAATTGGCCAGTGTATGTATTTTTTGAAAGGAAACACTTTTTACTCGTGTCACTTTTTCGATTTAGGCCTTAGTTTTTTTACGAAAACTTAGTTTTTTGGTACATTTTTATGTATATTTCAAGACGTATCTCCTAATTCAGTTTTGATGCTAAAACAAAACCAAAGACAGTTTTAGAATCCTTGAAGCATTTCTAACAAGAAAATGAAAGAAAATTATACAATTTTGTAAAAAAAAATTGTGATAAGCGATATTTTATGATTACATCACAAAGAAATTATTTTTGGGTTTAGAGCTATATAACTTTTTTCTCAAATTTAGAAAAAGCCTTCATTTTATTGTTAGAAATGTTCCCAAGATTCCAAAACTGTCTTGGGTTTTGTTCTAGCATCAAAACTCAATGAGGAGATACGGTTTGAATTATGAAAGTTATTTGTTTTGGGTGTAAGCCAAAACAAAATTTTTGTTGAAGTGAAATTTAATGGACAATGTAGGTAATTGAAAGCAGTTTTAATTTTTATTTCGATAAATTCCATACATAACTTCATATTCACACTGTGAATTGTGATTTTCAACCCAAAAATAAAAAATATTTTTTTTATGAAATTTTATATTTTCAGTCTGATTATTATGAAATATGAATATGATATGTAACGTTTGAAAATAAACACAATTGCTTGCATTCATTTTTTGATTTAGGCCTTAGTTTTTGAAAACATTCGACATATTGGTTTTTAGGTATATTGTAAAATCAAAAACAGTTTTGGAGTCGTTGAAGCATTGTAAATAAAGTTATGGTTTCAAATTTTCCATTTCCTGTTTATTTTTGTTTTTATATGGGGTCGAAATGGGGTCGAAAATTAAAGATTTTGGTCTCCCCCCTGGAGGAGATCTATTGACCGTAGCGGTATAAAATTTTAGGACCGAATTGTCCACCACCTAAGGGTCCTTTTCCAACAAAAACATAAAAAATGACCATCGGAACGACAGGGCCTGGCAGGGGCCTGGGTAGAAAAAATTAATGTAATGTCGTTCGCCATGTTCGGATGATAGAAGAGACGTCTAAATTTGGAAATACCAACCTAACTGTGAAGTACGGAGGTGGTAGTACAGAGGTTTAGGGTTGCTACACCTTACGTGGACCTGGCGCGCTCTATATCATTGAAGAAAAGATGAATAGTGTCATGTATCGTCATATTTTAGACAAAAATCTACTCTCAAACGGACGATGCAAATGAACAACGACCCTAAATAATTGTATGAAAATTAGCCCTTGAAAAATTGAACTAACAACTCTAAAATATTGCGACAATATTGGGTAGTTAAGAAATATTTTGCATAAACTGGGTTAGAAAAAAGTCCTCTGATCACCAACCAAAATGCCACACTGACACATTTATGGGTGTTACATGTATTACATTTATATTAACTATATTAAGTTATGGAAATGTTTTACCGAGAAATTCAAAGTATACATGCTGAGAGGTTGGCGTAGTAGAATTGATACGCAGTAGATTTTAAAGAAAGCAGCCGCCCCAATATTCAACCAGACTTCTCAATTTGGTTATCAGAGCAGTCGTTGAGGTTACTACAAATATTCTACACTTTGACTGCGGCAAGGTAAATTTTAAGTTTAACATTCACTTAAAGTGTAAAGTCAATTGTGGAAAGCAATGTTGAAAATACCAAACATAAACTGGATCATATTTTCATTCAGTTTTGACCTTTTAGAAAATTTCTTTGAATCAAAATTGTGGTTCAATTTCAAAATTAAATTTGAAATATGTTCAGTTTAATGTAGTATTTAGGTTAACTGTAATGTCGTGTTCAGGCTTCCGTAGCTTCAAGGAAAGGGCAGGAGTGGCTTGGGCCGACTCAACTCAGCAGATATTTTTGACATACCTTTTGAGCTACATTGGCGTTGCGTTGGCGACGTATTCGTGTCACCTCAGGAGCCTTTTAAGGCTACCAGTGATGGTGGATTCTGCGGCGTTTCACAGTTGCCAGTCGAGGCATTCCCGGGATAACTTCTCTGTTCTCTCCATCTCTTCTCCGATAGCTCTTAATTCTCAACGTGTTTGCGCGTGTCCGCGCGCGTGTCCCGGCGTGTCCCCGCGTGCGTGCTTACGCGTGCGTGAATAAGTTATTTCCTTTATAGTGGCCTGTTATGGCTGCTCATCCTTAAGTGCTCTAGAACCTCAAACTATTAAATCAGACTGCTAGTCTGAAACAACTTAAATTAGAAGGGACTATCTAACTGAGGAGTCGACATACTCTGATGTGGTTACCTCAAACTTAAAACTTAAACTAACCAAACCTTAAACCATATATCTCTTCTATAACTTTAAACTTCAAACCTTAAACTCAACTTATTCCGGAGCACTTTCCTGGTTGTGCTTGGCGATGGTGTTAACAAGGTGATTTTCCTTAAACTTGAATCTCGCTTAATCCTTAATTAAATCTGATTTTAATCATTCGTATGCGGCCCTCGAGTGTTGACAGTTTTTTTTTATTTCTACTTTATTTTTCAGCTGACGTTGGAAGATTGGACGAGTTCTGAACCTGAGTACCGGTGTGACTGTTTTTTTTAACTATACAGTTGCCGCTGTCCGCTGCCGCCTTGCCTGCCGGAGTTCCTGGCTCGCCCTAATCTCGCCCCAACTGGGAACGCGAAGCAACGCTTTTATACTTTCAATCCATTTTAAAAGTTTCAAACGAATAAATTGTCATTTTAAAGCTTAACCCTTAAAATTCTCTAAGTAAACGGTCGCCGTTGCGACACCCTTAAAAATTTAACTACTAAAAAGATCGCAGTTGAGGCACCCTTAAAATTTAAACTAATTAAAAGATCGTCGTTGCGATACCCTTAAGAATTTAACTACTAAAATGATCGCCGTTGCGACACCCTTAAGAATTTAACTACTAAAAAGATCGTCGTTGCGACACCCTTAACTAGATGTAAGGTCGCCGTTGCGATGCTTTCGTATTTGTAAACTTTATCAGTCTGTACCAGCTCGTCTAGCGCCGTCAATGACTGTTAAACTTCTCTTTTGCCGTGCCTTTTCAGTCTGTCAATTCGAATGTTTGGCATTGATTAGTTTCTATTAGAGTATCTATAAGCTGTAAAACCTGAAATTTAAAAGTAAAGAACAAATGAAAAAAAAAATTATTGTGTATTCCTTCTCCTTTGATGATTGTGTGAGTGATTCAAAAAATTTCCCACAGATCAAGCATTTTTGAAAACTGATTTGTAACTACTGGTGGTGAGAAGCATAATGAAAACTTCCTCGGCGAACCAAATATCGTTCACGTCGCAGCCAAAGTGTTAAATACAATCAGGCTTCGTGATTCATTTCTAAGTACAGATGTACAGTTCCGCTCCTGAAGGGGGCAACCCTTCATAAAACAGAAATAATCGGGTGACTACAGCAGAAAAACGATGCCAGCAGGTTGTATGAAGAACCCATCGAGTAACCGATGCGTGTCTTCACGGTTAGTCAAAATTGCGTCAAATTTAATAAGAGGATGAATTTTACAGCTAAATATGGTTGAAGCCGTTGTGACAATTAAATTTAATTATTTATTTTAAGCAAAGTGTTCATGGAGCGTAGCGTGGATTACCAAAGCTAAAATTGACGAAATATATCGAGTGCAATTTTGGTACATCCCAGAACTAAATTAACATATGTTAAGCACAACATGCTGTGATAATGAGCACGGGGATCAACTTAGAATATTGAACTAATGCAATTTCTACGTAATTAGATCGCAACGAATGAAATTAGATAATGACATATTTATTTCCACTTGATGATTGTTATAAAGTGTATAAGGTTGAGGAATTGCGTGTAGCACAAGAGGTACTCGTTATTAGATGTTTGTGGACCTTATTCAGCCATTAATACGTACCCTGTTGAAATCAGCGGGGTATCTCTAATGGTTCACCGCGGTTTGGTGCAGTAAGTGGAGTATAGGGTCGATTTGTGCAGTGAATTGTTTCAGCAATTCTTGCTGCAGTGAATCGTTAGAGGCCATCAACAGTTTAGCGAAGTAACTCTGTCCAAATTTTATCGTCGGCTCACCGATGACAATCATCGGTTTTCGTCGTTTATGGTATGAATTCCGACGTTAAATGTATCACCGGTTATCACTGGAAAATTTCAGACGCTTAAATGCCCGCCGAAGATGATGACTGTTTTTACCGTCGATTTCCGACGGTCTTTAAAACGGTAGAAAAATGATGGTGAATATATGGTGGTTTTTCAGACTATACACCATAATTTGAAATTAACAATATTAACTGATAACTTAGTCACATCTAATCAATGGAAATGCAGGTCAGATTATGTTGGGTATTTTTCATCGTCAAGTTATAAACCCTACACATGATGTAATTTGGGCTTCGATTCCTTTATTATTAAAGTAAAAACATTTAGTTCGAAATTTAAAAATATTTAAATTGCATCTCACAAATTGTTAATCGTTTTTAGATATTGTAATGTGAAGTTTATGTTCTTTGATTTAACTTCAAATGTGTTAATTTTAACTCATCATACATCATGGTGAGAGTAAAGTGATGAAGTTAAAAATGCAGGCCTAATATTAGAAATATATAAAACATGAACATTTCTGCTGAATAGCTTACAAAAGTGGGAAGGGGAAATGCTGGATGTATGAAATGCGATTATATATTTTGGTTACAACGAGCAAAATGTATCACTGACTTTACTCAATATATTACTCAGGCTTTAAAACGTTTCTCGTTTTTAAAGGAATTAGAATAACAGGGTTCAATTAATGATCACGTTCGTATACTGTACATCACAATTATAAACCTGAATGATTTATTTTCTAATAAACCAATTTTTTGTCAATGGGTAAAAATGTTGATTGGTTTGTTGGTAAAGTTGTTGAAATTTTAAATGAATTGAACCTTGATAAATTCACAGCTTCAATTAATGAGAATGCTTTTGAATTTGCTAATACTCTCTTAAGAAAAAAACATTTTCAGCTTTCAGATTAGTAAACAAATAAACGAATCATGATTGGAACCTTTACGCACTCGAATTGTCCTGTGAGCTTAAGTTAGATGATTCTGCCAGATATTGCAGTTTCGCCTGACAGTGTTGCTAATTGAAGTGCTCCAAGTTTTGAACGTTAATACAGTTTTATATGGTGTCTAAATATTAAGGTCTGTCATGAAATTGTTGTTCTGCTGAAAATATGTGGAATAAAATCTAATTACTAAATGCTGGTATTTAAATTATTTTGATTCGCTTTATTGGTAACGTAAGATTACGAAATTAATTGCATTCTTTTAAAATCATAGCTCTTGGCATTCACAAGAGGACATGGCTCTTTATGTGTATATATATGCTTGATTTTATTATATACCGGGTTTCCTACAAAAATATCATTCGAATTTTTAATTGATTATATCTCCGCTTTAAATTAACATATTTGAACTGTTTTTTTACAATTTAGTTCATTTTGTCTTTTTTTCGAATAATTTAATTTTTTGAAAATTGATCGAACAGCCAGTTTACAATAATCGATTTACTGAAAAAGATAGAAAAACTAATTGTTCAAAGGGAAAGTTTTAAAAACAACAGTATTAAGGGGAAAGAGCTTGCCAGCCCAAATTTGGATTTTTGGAGGATTTCAGCAATTAAAGAACGATCTTGAAAAGCCTCAAAGCCTCATCCATGATTTTTGGAGGGTTTCAGCAATCAAAGAACGATCTTGTGAAGCCTCATAATCCATGATTTTACGAATTAACTGGAAGAGTAAAAAATATTCCTATTTTGCAAAATTATTTCAATACTTAAAAGGTTACGATGAAGAAAAAGTGATTTGCTAATGAAATTTTTAAAGAAGTATATAATTTCAATAAAACGTTTAGGTGTCCCCTCAAAATCTTCTCGTTTTCTTCACAACTATAGAAAATTTATTAGAAGAAACTAATGTATGCAAATACAGGTTGGGAATCTTTTGCTGAATATTTAGGTTTAAAAGATTATCAAGGGTATAATGAGTGTATGCTTTTAAGCATGTCAGATAATCTTTAAAATATAGTTATGAATTCTTATCAAGTTTCACGTTTGTGCCGTACATCATAACGCAATCTCCTTTCTGATTGTAAAACATGATGCAACCTTCTTAAATACTTTCCGGTTGTAAAACATGATGCAATCTTCTTAAATACTTTCCGGTTGTAAAACATGATGCAATCTTCTTAGATACTTTCCAGCTGTAAAACATGATGCAATCTCCTTTCCGATTGTAAAACATGATGCAATCTTCTTGAAAACTTTTCGATTGTAAAACATGATGCAATCCCCTTTAAATACTTTCCGGTTGTACAACATGATGCAATCTTCCTAAATACTTTCCGGTTGCAAAACATGATGCAATCCCCTTTAAATACTTTCCGGTTGTACAACATGATGCAATCTTCCTAAATACTTTCCGGTTGCAAAACATGATGCAAGATTTAACACCCCCAATTGCTCGTCATGATGAAAATTTTGTGATAAGGAGCAAAAATTTCCGGGTTCACGTCAGATGCTTTCTCGCCTGAGTACTTAAAGGAGGTGCTACTACTGAACTCACGCTTTTCAAATTAGTTGAACTTTTATTTTATAAAAAATGGTATATGATAAATCATCAGATGTATATACATTATATAACAATGAAAAAACACGACAACATAAAAACTCGAAAATACACTCAAGAAAGTATTGACTTCATTTGATCCTGAAAAAAATAAAATACCCTCAGATAAGAATCTTATAAAAATGAATAAACCATTCAATGTATTCTGTAACTTCTGTAATGTATCTATTAAAAACTTTAACAAACATGAGAAGACACTGACACATATGAAAAACACTAATAATATGTTAATATCTAACAAAATTCTTCACTCTACGTAAAAATAAGTTAAAAAAATATTGTGACATATGTAAAAAACACCAGACAAATATCTATAGTCATAGAAAATCATTGAAACATTTCCGGAATGTGTATGGATGTAAATTTAGAAAAGTTACAAGAGCAATAAATGGAATGAGCTCACAGTATGATTACGGAGATATTTCAATCAAGGATTATGAGGTATTTCTTAGAAACTTCACACCTGAAATTGAAAAAGTAATAAAAAATCAAGCATTTGACAATCTCAAGTTACAGCTTAATTTAAAAGTGCAATTTTATAAATTGAAGTTAGAAAATGAGAAGCAACGCTGCCAAGCGTATTTCAACTCTGGTAAATTTGTGACAGCATCAAAAGGATACATAGAAATTGCAAATTTACACAAGGAGGTTGTTAATAAAATCGATGAATTCACAAGAAATTCATCTGGTTGGATAGTTGAACAATTATTAGAGTTCAGTTTGAAAATCGTTGAATACAAACCGATTACAGGGTCAAGCTATATTGAATTACCTGAGAAGTTTCGAAATCCCAATTATAAATTAATGAATATACAAAACACCGACAACGAATGCTTCATATGGTGTATCGCGAGATATTTCTGTCTAGATGAAAAAAACGGTCATCGAATTTCTAAAAGACTAAAAGCTGAAGCCGAAAAACTTAATTTTTCTGATATAAGGTTCCCCGTAGAACTAAAAAGTATATCCAAATTCGAAAAAATAATAACATTTCCGTTAACGTTTATAGTTTTAATTATAATAATGAATTGTGTCCACTTAGAATATCAACATCAAAGAATAAAGATGTGGTATCATTACTATTGATTAGAGATACAAACACGACTCACTATGTTCTCATGAAATCATTAAGTCCTTTTTGTAAAACCAGTAATCATTACACAAAACATGTATGTCCGTATTGTTTATCAGTGTTTAGAAGAACAGATATTCTAGATAAACATAAAGATGATTGCTCAGTTCACACTCCAACGAAGTATGTGCTTGAAGGAGGTAAATTGAAATTTAAACATTACCAAAAAACAATTGGACATTCTTTTGCAATTTATGCTGACTTCGAATCAACATTGACAAAAATAGATACGTGTCAACCAAATCAAAACTCAAGTTACACCATGAACATTCAGAAGCACAATCCTAATTCATTCTGTTGCTATACAAAATGTGAAGCAGATGAATATTCCAGTTTAGAAATATATAATGGTGAAGATGCTTCCCAAAAGTTTGTAGAATATTTAGAAAAAGAGACCAAGAGAATTTATAGTCTGTTGAAAATGAATAAGAAAATGTATTTACCATCAGATAAATTCGAAAAATATAAAGAAGCCACAAGATGTTATGTATGAGGCGGAGAATTTACGGAAGATAACTATAAAGTTAGAGACCACAATCATTTGACAGGTCATTACAGAGGTCCAGCTCTTTTAAAATGTAATTTAAAAATTAGAAATCCAAATTTTATACCGGTGTTTTTACATAATCTGTCTAATTACGACGCTCATTTTTTCGTGAAAGACTTGGGAAATATATCCGGAAAGTTGAACGTTATTCCACTAACAGATGAAGAATATATTAGTTTTACACAAAACATAAAAGTTGATTCTTATGTATGTAAACATACAGGAAAAATTAAAGATATCACTAGAGACTTACGGTTTTTAGACAGCTACAGGTTTTTACCTTCGTCTCCGGATAAACTATCAAAGAATATATCTGAGCACAAAGAATTGTCGAAGTTCTTTCTCAATGAAGAACAATTAGAGTTGATCAACAAAAAAGGTATTTATCCGTATGAATATGTAAATAGTTATGAAAAAATGAACGTTAATAGTTTACCAGCTAAAAGTGAATTCTACAGTAGATTAAATAATAAAAATATTTCAGAAGATGAATATCAGCATGCACTCAAAGTGTGGAGAGCTTTTAGTTATAGAACATTCAAAGATTACCATAATTATATCTAAAAGTGGATACATCATTATTAGCAGAAGTATTTGAACAATTTAGACTAACATGCATGAAAACTTATTCGCTAGATCCAGCACATTATTTTACAGCTCCAGGATTGTCTTTCGATGCTCTACTGAAACATACAAAAATAGAATTGGACTTGTTTGAAGATCCTGATATGCTACTATTCATCGAAAAAGGAATAAGAGGTGGGATTTCTACAATATCAACACGATATGCAAAGGCAAACAATCCATATATTCCAGAAACATTCGATAAAGGAAAACCAAATAGTTTTATCACATATATTGATGCAAATAATCTTTACGGCTGGGCTATGTGTCGATCATTACCTACTGGTAACTTTAAATGGAAAGATCCAAAGTCGAAACTCAAAGCAGATAAAGGTTATATATTAGAAGTGGATTTAAGTTATCCAAAAGACATACATGCTCTACATAATGATTTACCATTAGCTCCAGAAAATATCAAAGTAAACGATGTAAATAAATTAGTTCCACATCTTGGAAAACGAGAAAAATATGTTGTACATCTTAAATCTCTAACACAATATCTAGATCTAGGATTGAAGTTAGAGAAGATTCATAGAATATTAGAGTTTGATGAAAGTCCATGGATGAAATCATATATTGATATCAACACAAAAATGCGTCAGCAAGCTAAATCTGAATTTGAAAAAGACTTCTACAAGCTGATGAACAATTCAGTATTTGGTAAAACAATGGAAAATATTAGAAATAGAGTAGATGTGTGTTTGGTAAAGTCAGAGAAAGAATTAATTAAATTAGCAAATAAACCAAACTTTACTTACCAGTTTTAAAATATTCTCAGAAAATTTGATAGCATGTCATATGCAAAAACAAAGACTGAAATTTGATAAACCAATCTACGTAGGGTTATCTGTATTAGATATAAGTAAAACATTAATGTATGATTTCCATTATAATCATATTAAAAAGAAATATGGTAATAAGGCAAAGTTGTTGTTTACAGATACAGATTCATTATGTTATGATACCGAAACAAAAGATTTGTACAAAGATATGGAAAGAAATAAAGACTTGTATGATACAACAAACTATTCTAAAGAACACTTTCTATATTCAACTAAAAATATGAAAGTGATTGGGAAAATGAAAGACGAAACGTGTGGAATACCAATTGAAGAATTCGTCGGTCTCAGAGCAAAACTATATTGTTACAAGACGAAAAATTCCGTGAGTAAGAAAGCAAAAGGTGTAAGTAAGAACATAACTGAGCACAATATCACAATGGATGAATATAAAAGAGCATTGAATAATGAAACAATATACAAAACGATGTATAATATCCAAAGTGTTAACCACGAATTATATACTAAAGAAATAAATAAGGTTGCATTAAATGGTAATGATGACAAGCGACATATATTACCAGATGGTATCAACACACTAGCATTAAATCACTATAAAATATATTAATTAAATAAAGTATAAAAAATGATTATCTACAACAATAATGATTTCTATACCCAAGATTTATTATCTGTTGAAAATGAACAGTATTTGAGTGATCTGAAATCAATAGTTAATGAAGAAAAAACTGGGAAGGGTATTGTAAATACATTACTTAGAAAACTTCCATTACCTGAAATGCATTTGAAATTACCATCTAATGTTCAATCTGAACAAGTCCCGAACGGTTCATTCAACAATAAACATACCTACTCATTTTGCGATCCAGGAACTAAGGTGCAGAAGCGAATTCAAGAAGGTTATCGAGGAGTTAACTCACTCGATCAGGCTTGTAAGAATCATGACATATTTTATTCACAACATTCAATAACGAAAGACAGAAATTATGCTGATGATATTCTAGCAAAAAGAGCCGCTGAAACTGCAACTGATCCAAATGAATCAGAATACGTTCGACAAGATGCTAAATTAGTTACCGCAATTATGGCAGGTAAGAGCTGGGCAGGAATGGGCCTCTCGTCGACAAAAAACTTTCAAACACGCTTACTGATGTGAGCGATAAAATCTTGAATGACTTATATTATAATCCAAAGACTGGTTATACTGGAATGAATCAACTCGTTAAAAAATGCGGCTTATCTTCAACTCTCGTACGAAATTGGTTAGAAACTCAAAAAACTCACACTCTACATAAACCAATAAAACATAATTTCAAAACGAGAAGGGTGAAGGTATCAGAAATTGATGATCAATGGCAAGCTGATTTGGTTGACATGCAAAACTATAAAGATCAAGGAAAAAACTACATTTTAACAGTAATTGACATTTTCAGTAAATATGCAAGGGCGATTCCAATAAGTAAGAAGACAGGTGAAGAAATCAAAACTTCTTTTCAAAAACTATTTGAAATACGAATTCCTTCTAAAGTTCAGACAGATAAAGGATTAGAGTTTACAAATAAATCCACTCAAGAGCTATTCAAGAAACATAAGATTCAGTGGTTTAGTTCAGAAAATGAAACTAAAGCTCAAGTTGTGGAACGCTTCAACAGGACGTTAAAAACTAAAATGTGGAAATGTTTTACACACATGAAAACTAAAAAATGGGTGAATATTTTACAAGATTTAATGCAAAATTACAATAATAGCTATCATAGAACAATTAAAATGACGCTTAACCAAGCATCACTGGAAAAGAACAGTAATAAGGTTTATGATAAGTTATTCCCTCCAACCGAACCAACTTTCACATCACCGAAACTCAAAATTGGGGATAGAGTAAGAATAAGCAAGAAACGGAAAGACTTTCGGAAGGGTTATTTGCCAAATTTCACTAATGAGTTATTCATTGTATCCGAAATACTGTCTACTGAACCAATTACTTATAGATTAAAAGATATGGATGGGGAAGAAATAAAAGGAAGTTTTTATGAACAAGAACTATCAAAATATACTAGTGATGTTTATGCAATTGAGAAAATTCTCAAGAAGAGTAAAGGAAAACTTCTGGTCAAGTGGGAAGGTTATGATGAACCGTCATGGATCTCAGCAACTGAACTTAATGTCAGTTCAGAGTGAACTGATATTAAGTTAAAGTCTTTTTGAATTTTTCTCTTTAAAAACTGGCGTTGAGTGATATCAAACCTAAATCTAAATGATATCAAATTCACAAATGATAGAAGAATCGAACAAGATTTATACCATGATGTTAAAAAAGTTTACAAACCATTGATTGAACCTTTATCTAAAATTGTTGACGAAACTAAACAAACTAGGTTGGCAATAAAAGATATACCTCATGAAAAACTTGAATCTATCCAAGAAATAGCTTTGCCATCTTCTGAATCCAACACCGTAGTTGGGCCTATCGCATTGAATTTCTTGCGTTTTGCATGGAAACCTGGAAATGAGCATGATAAAGCTTATGGCATTCGTTGGGATGGAAGTAAAGTTATGCTAGGAAATAAAAAGGTAGATATTCTGGGTGATGATTTGAAAATTGGAGATAGAGTATACGAAGGCACAACTGGATTATGGGAATTATTAACAAAGATAAAAATAATTGTTATGATATGTTGTATTCAACTGATGCTTATTTGAAGGAAGACGGTACCATAAAAGCAAATAGGGGTGAGAAATATTCTAAATTTATCAAGCCCTTCTATCGAATAGTTCAACGAAAAAAATGCTCAAGCTGCAGTTGAAACAATTAGATCAGCAAGTCCATCAAGTCGTGAATCAAGTCGTGAATCAAGCCCTGAACCAAGTCCTTTCAGAAGCTCAAGAATAGTAGAATCCTCAATTTTGAGTCGACACGAAATTCCTTCAACAAGTCAGAGACCAAATTTCGACCCTTCACGAAGGTCTACTTTTAGACCAACTCCTACTCCTATACCTTCTCCTACCTACATCTTCTCCTATACCTCCTCGTCATCCTCCCAGAGAGGATTCAGACGTTTCATGATCAGGTATTATTGTATTACCATCTAACAACAATGATATTGTAGAAAGACACCAGTTATTGTTCGGTTCGTTTACCGCTGGAAATACAGGAGTTTTTAATGAACTGCAAATACTTACGCATGAACTTTTGAAGCAAGGTCTATTAAATACTGTTGAAGTAAAGGTGTTTGATGATTTATTGTTTAAAAAATGGAATCTCAAAGCATTGTAATTAGTGAAAGAAAAAGTGACATAAGTATAAACTTTAGTCCAGCAATAGAATTGAACAAAAATAAATTTCACGAAATGGCACTGGTTGGGTTAGACATGTATCATTCTATTCCTAACATTGATGAAAATAATAATAAATTTTATTATGAATTAAATGGTGTTGAAAATGTAATTACACTTCCAACAGGTTGTTATGAAATAGAAAGTATAGACGAATTAATTCAAAAAACATTGACAGGCTTTGTTGAAATCAAAGCAAATACTAATACTTTGAAATGCGTCATAGTTCTCCATTCATCTACGTTAAAAGTATTTTTCAATAAAGAAAAATCTTTAAATACAATGTTAGGATTTTGAGAAATTATCTTAGAAGGTGTTGGAGAACATGAAAGTATAAATATAGTGAACATAATGTCTGTTAACGCAATACTCGTTCATTGTAGCGCAATTAACGGCTCATACCTCAACGGTTCTTTGCATAATATTTTATATTCCTTTTTCCCAAACGTCCCACCAGGATATAAAATTGTAGAAAATCCAAATAAACCAATTTATCTACCGATATATCAACCTTTACTCTATGATTTGAGAATTTGGCTTACTCATCAAAATGGACATGCTCTGAATACTAGAGGTGAAGAAGTAACTGTTCGATTACACCTAAGATCTAGAAATTAAGATAACTTGATAAAATTATCTTTAAAAAATGGATTCTTTAAGATGGAATGAAAACATTAAAGTTGATGAATCAATTGAAAAAATTGAAATGCATAACTATGAACCACAAATAGGTACTGATCTGAATCGTGAACATAACGATATCAAGATCATTATCCAGAATCAAGATCAGTTCGTATTACCTAGTAAAAGTTTTATTTATATAGAAGGAGCTTTGAATAAAGAAGATGGAAGTGATTATAATTTTAAAGATGAATAGCAATAATCAATAATGGATTAATGCATTTGTTTGATAGAGTTTCTTACAGAATTGGAGATGAAGAAATTGAAGTGATTATAATTTTAAAGATGAATAGCAATAATCAATAATGGATTAATGCATTTGTTTGATAGAGTTTCTTACAGAATTGGAGATGAAGAAATTGAAGGTTATAGTTACCCTGGAATTACAACAACTCTATAAGGATTAGTTAGCTATCCCCGAAATGTTAAAGAAAACATGATATTTTTCTGGAGCGTTGATACTAAGAAGAATGAAAAATCAAACGAAGGATTTAGCGATCGAAATGACTACTTAAGTTCAGCTAATGGGAAATTCAGCGCTGCTATCCCACTTGAACATGTGTTTGGATTTTGTGAAAATTATAAGAAGGTAATTTATGGCGTGAAACATGCTCTGACTTTAAGAAGAGGTGATAATTCTAATGCTATATTCAAATCAGATGAGAAAGATGCAAACCAGCAAGATAAAGTAGTTGATGGTAAAATTACTATTACAAAATTAATTTGGAAAATGCCAGCTTACAAACTGTCTGATGAGTATAAAATAAAGCTATATCGTCAAATTAAGGATAAAATAACATTACCTATTCCTTATTTGAATAGACAATTGGAACAAACCATTGTAAACTCTCAACAGAAATTCATAGATTGGACTTTAACTCCAAATTCAGGATCTCAAAGACCTCGATACATAATTTTAGCATTCCAAACTAAGAAAGCTAATTCACAAGCTGTAAACAATGCAATTTTCGATCATTGTAACTTGACGAATGCATATTTTCAGCTGAATAATGAACGATACCCTGATCACAATTTACAGATTGATTTCGATTCTAACAATAATGCTACAGCTTATAAGATGTTAATAGATAATGTATCTAATGAAAATTGTGCTATCGAATACAGACACTTTAAATATTTGTATCCCATCTATGTGTTTGATATCAGGAGACAAAATGAACGTATCAAGGAAACTACAATTGATATTAAAATTAAAGCAGAATTTAAAACCAATATTCCTGATGATACACATGCATATGCACTGATTCTATCTGGCAGAGTAATTCGATTGCAATCTGACGGTGATAAAATGAGTTTAAACTACTAAAAATTAAAATATATTCACATAATAATGTTTAAAAAATGTATTGTGTAAAGTGTAAGAAGAAAACTGATACTGATTATCCTCAATATTTAATTACAAAAAACAATAAGATACTGGTCAAAGGTATGTGTATTATTTGTAAAAAGGCAAAAACTTCTCTTGTTTCTAAAGATACTGCGACGAAAGGGGGTTTTATATTTACAATTCCAGCTTTATTAGCTGGCCTTGGGGCTGCTGGCTCTTTGGCTGGAGGTGCTGCTGCAATAGCATCCGCAGTCAATAAGAAGAAAGCTGATGATAAACTCTTGTCAGAAACTAAAAGGCACAATGAAGCAATGGAAAGTAAAAAAGGTTCAGGTATACGGATAACTCCGAGAAAAAAAACCTTGTGGAAAGGGTCTCTACTTGAAACCACCAAAGAAGTAATACCTAACAAACCCTTATCTAAACATGATTTAGAATACTACATAAATATATTGAAAATTCCGAATTTTCGAGGTATTTACATGAGAGATACTTTACCTAAACACCCTTTAGAAACGGAATGCGGAATCCTAAATTAGTCACTGAAAAAGGATTAGGAACGCATTGGACTTGTTGGTATAAGAAAGATAACATATGTTATTACTTTGACAGTTATGGTTTGATTTATCCAATTGAATTTAAAGACTACTTAACAGATCGTGTTGATATAATTTTCTCTACTTACAAAATCCAGAAAATAGGTGATGTAATTTGTGGACATTTATGTCTAGAAATGCTGAAGCGTTTAGAAAATGAGGCTTTCATGCAATTCTTTTAGATCTGTATAAAACCCCAACTAGTTTTTAGAAAATAAACTACAGTTAATTTTTTTTCTTTAAAAAATGTCGTGTGGAAATATTTATGCAGCAAAGTTGGTCTTTTTACCTTCCTGTAAAGAAAATCATGAACATGAAAATAGTGAAAATAATTCTGAAAGACTTTTGCAGAATGTAGAGCAAATAAAATGTTTACTTGAAGATTCTAATATAGAGTCATTGAAAGACACTATTGGAGCTCTCAAAAATGAAAGAACTGAATTGGAATTAATTATAAACGAGTATGATGAGAAATATGTGACTCTGAAAACAGATTTACAGGTGAAATTTTCTGATGTAGACTCAATCGTTAAATTCTTAGAGACGTTAATTTATGATTTATCTGAAAAGTTCGTTGCTCTTGAACCAAAAATTGTTTCAAATGATGAACGACTATCAAACATAGACTCAACATTGATGAAGAAAATTGATGAAATTGATGCTAAATTTGAAAACATTGATTCAAACATAATCAACCTAACAGACGTAAAAATTCCAGAGATTGGGGACAAATTGAAGAGTCTAGAGTCAGGTATTGAAACTAGAATTGACGAAAAGCTGTTAGTTAAAGAGTCAGCATTAACCGATCACATTAAAGGAGTTGAAGCTAAATTTGAGGTTGTGGACTCTAAGATAACCAATTTGATTGATGTTAAAATTCCTGAGATTCAAGAGAATTTTAAGAATCAAGAGTCAGTTATACAAAATCAAATGGATGAAAAACTGAAGACTTTAGAAACTAAAATTAATGATCAAATTGATTCAAAGAACTTATTATTAAGTAATAAAGTTGAAGAACAAGAAATTAGTATAATTAACGTTGTGAATGAAAAAGAAATGAGCTTGTAGACATCACTTAATGATCAAATTGAAGAAAAGCTTAATAATTTAGAATCAACACTGAACAATACTGTTGAAGAAAAAAGTAAAAGCTTAGAGGCACATCTAACTGATTTCAGTGATAGAAACCTTTTTGTTATGGAAAGAACAGTAGCCTTAGCACCCTCGTTTGTTGAATTTGACAATAAGCTGAAAAATTAAGAGTCAACCATAACCTCATCCAGCGAAGAAAAATTCAACGATCTTAACAAAATTATAATGGAATTACTAGCAGAGTCAGTCCCATTAAGAAAAATAGAAGAACTAGCTAAGAACTTGAGTGATGTAGAAAGTCTTTTCCAGGAGTTTTCAAGAGACATTATTTCAAATCAGAATGAAATCAGTCAGTTCAAATTAATGCTTCAGAATGAAACTGATAAAAATGTAAAATTAAACCAGGAAGTGGAAAGTTTGAGTGACCGAGTAAACAATTTGATATCTATGAGAGTTAGAGAAAATTTAGAGAATTGAAAATTCTATTTATAAAAAATGATAGGCGTTAATATTTTTGGACAACAAGGAAAAAAATAATTTTTATCTTCACAACCAGGACCTCCTGGAATAGGTTTTAAATATTTTGATGAAGATCAAAATTTCGATTTAAATAATAGAAGACTTGCAAATATTTCTTTTCCAATCGAAGAATTTGACGCTACGAATAAAAAATATGTGGACGAAGTTTTGGAAAATTTGAGGCTTCATCTCAGAAAATATATAGAGGTAAGAGAAAATCTTATTAATGAAAATTATCAGTTCAGAAGTGATTCTATCCAGGCATCTATAGATGAGAATACTATAGGTTTTCAAGAAAAACTCAGTGAAATTATGACAAATCTCGATGAACATAGTAGAATATCTGAGGAAAAAATAGAGGTTATTCGAACAGGTACTTTAGAACATACAGACTTTTTGAAAAATGAGATAAAGAGGTTGGAAGAAGAAGAAATACAAAGTATGAAATTAGACTACGCAAATCTCGAGAGAGTATTCAACGACATGAGTTCATACATTGAAACTTTTAGAAATAATCTCCATGAACAGGATAGAGAAACAATCATAAAAACAAATGAAATAGAAAAATTGAAACAGTCACCGCAGAAATTGGAGGATGATAACGCTGATATTAAAAATAGATTAATATCGTTGGAGAATACTTTGAGACGAGAAACCGTTGAACCTTTGAACTAAAAAATAACGTTTTTTAATAGATGAACTTAATAAAAAAGAAAAACACGTTGAAGAATTAAACTTAATAAAATGGAAGATATTATTACAGATATTCAAAGAGAAGTTGTTCGCAATACTGCAAACATAAATCAATTGCAATTAAATGTTAATCAAATTCAAAATGATGTCGAATTAAATAAGGAATTTATTACTCAATTAGAGTCAAATATCATTCATCTTGAAACATTAATCAGTAACGTTTCTAATGACACCAAAGTTATTATATATCTCTCGTTATTGCCCAACGAGACAACCAATAAGAAAGAAAAAACATTGAAAAATTGAACTTAATGAAGTAGAAAATTTAAAAAAACAATGTTTACAATTGCTACAAACAGGAAATAAATTTTGAAAAATCAGTTGTAGTTTATTAGTTATATAAAATGGTGTATATGTGGAAAGACAGTAAAAGAAATAATCAAAAGAATCATTTTATTTTTCCTTCACCTTCATTACGGTGTGTAATAGTCGGTAGATCGAATTGTGGTAAAACCTGTTTATTGATCAGACTTCTTCTTGAGGAATATATCGATTTTACCAACCTGTTTCTTTATAGTAAATCGACAAAACAAGCAGAATATAAACTACTTAAAAATGCTTTTTCAAAAGGTTATAAACAGTCTGAAATAATTGAGCTTTTCAAAATCGGTAGTGGAAATATTGATACATTTCTCGATGGCTTACCTTTAAAACACAGCGCAAAGGTAATCGTTAAATATTTTGAAGATATCACTTCTATTCCTGATCCTAGTGAAGTGGATGCTAAGAAAAAAAATTTGTTTATATTCGATGACATAGCAACTGAAAGGAATCAGACACCAGCTGATAATTTTTACACCCGAGGGAGGCATAATAATTGCAGCTCGATTTACTTGACTCAAATTATTATTTATTACCTCGTCAGTCGATACGGACGAATGCAAACCTATTGATTCTATTTGAATTACCAACTAACGATTTAAGAAATATTCATATGGACATTGTCTCAGGAGACACGTCCTTAGAAGAATTTATTGAATTTTGCAGTGATACTTTCAAAATTCCTTTTAGCTACATAATGATAAACAAAGACGTTCACCCATTAAAGGGAAAATACTTTAGGAATTTGAACCAAGTTTATATTCCGAAAAAGTATTTTAAAGACTTGTAAATACCTAGAATTTGAAACACCAGCCTATACACACACAGGGATTCAAGTATTGTAAATAGTTTATTACATATTTTAAACGT
This sequence comes from Morinoia aosen, assembly GCA_030386875.1. Lineage (NCBI taxonomy): Eukaryota > Metazoa > Arthropoda > Malacostraca > Amphipoda > Talitridae > Morinoia > Morinoia aosen. The sequence goes on from CM059574.1 coordinate 2,642,963, forward strand.
TTTATTGAAATTATATACTTCTTTAAAAATTTCATTAGCAAATCACTTTTTCTTGATCGTAATATTTTAAGTATTGAAATAATTTTGCAAAATAAGAATATTTTTTACTCTCCCAGTTAATTCGTAAAATCATGGATTTTGAGGCTTCACAAGATCGTTCTTTAATTGCTGTAACCCTCCAAAAAATTAATCATGAATGAGGCTTTGAGGCTTTTCAAGATCGTTCTTTAATTGCTGAAATCCTCCAAAAATCCAAATTTGAGCTGGCAAGCTCTTTCATCTTACTACTAACAACACTGGTGTTCTTCATCTCTCAATACCTACTATTAAAAATAATTTCACACTGATGTATCCTACAGTTCAACAAGAATGTATCACCTCCATTATTTATAAATCTTCCACAACGAATTGGAGAAGTGTTTCAAGAGCTGAAAGCAAACAGTGAAATAATCCGCAAACTCTTCGCTTAATGGTAGCTAGATGTAATACTTGCCTTGAGAGAAATGGAGGGTATATCGAAGAGTACTAAAGCGTTATTTAAGGTAATGATTTGTTACTCTTTTAAACTTTTTTTGTTGGGTTTTTGGGAAGTACAAAATAAGGAAGAATATCAACATTGTTTGAGAAACTTTTCCTTTTAACAACTACTTTTTCTACCACTTTCGGTAAATCGAACATTGTGAAGTGGTTATTCAACCGATTTTAAAAACTGGAATTCTTCGAAAGCGAAACAAACTTTGCTACATTGTGAAAAAAGACAATTAAAATATGTTAATTTAAAGCGGATATATAATCAATTGGAGAGTCGGGGACATTTTTGTGGATCACCCGGTATATTCATTTAAAACAGAGAAGGTATCAAAAGTCGCCATTTTCAACTGTCTACAATAATAAATAATGATTAAGTTATTATTCTTGAGGTTGTGTGGAAGAAAGTGGGTATATATCTAAACGAAACTGTTGATTGACGGCAGCAAAAACATTGTTTGAACCAAAATTAAAGTAAATATTTTTTTGTTCACCCAGGTTCATTTGTGCTGATAGTTACTTTGTGAAAAGTTTTCCTAACTTACAACTACTAAATTAGTAGTGGTAGGTTAGGAAAACGTTATTTTTTTTGGAAGTGCAAATTGCTTTTTGAATGAGAAAATATACTGAAATATTTACTGTATGTATCAGTACACACACAGTAAAAATATTACTCCTGAGTCCAGCTCTGGAAGACATGACTTCATGAACCGTGAAGCATTCAACTATAATTCTTTGTATACTAAGGCAATGTTTCTGATTGGATCATCATTTTATTTCCAGAATGTTGATACGAAAATTGCTGTAATTTGTTTCAGAGTAAATTTAAAATTTTAAACTGGATTTCATTCTGATGAAAAACATAATACTGTGCATTTACTACAGATAATTACTTTCTAGAAATACATTTGCGATTGTTAAATAAATATGTAAATGTAAATTTTGTGTATCAATAAGGAAAGAAACAAAATATTATAGATATTACATCAAAGTTACCACTTTCCCACAACATTCAATAGTCAATGAGGATGAAGTTACTAAATAATACCGAAAAAATGTAAAGTTGGCCAATGATTGCCCACATAAAATTAATCATTACATGAAAGTAATACATATATTGAGCTGTGATGGTTCACTTTGCAGTACCTACCCTCAGAGGCTATGAATTATTGCACATAGGCTGGACTTACTGGGCTATCCATCGCTTATAGAAAATTGAGAACGACGTAGAAACTTTTCCACAGGAGGTAAAAGCTGCATGAATCTCGATTCTAATTAGATGTTTAAATCATCATTCAATATGATATGGTGTTTTCAATGCGAACAAAACTTCATTCTCTTTTCAGTAAGGTAATTCCCAATATGAGCTGCCCATTTTATTTCGATTTATCATGCACAATAACATTGTCTATTTAATTTTTAGATGACGGAGCTTCAGCAAAGTGTGGGCGTCAGTTTTCCTTAAACCAGCGCATCACAACGGCTGGTGTGGCCTTAGAAATGTCCTACTCTGGGTTAGGACAAGCTCGTCAACGGACAAAAATCTCTTTCAAGGAGGATCTCACCTGTCAGTTAATGTTAGGTTCGTGTAAGCTCATGCGCTTATTTATGTTCATTTACTTATACCTTATACAACATTATCGATTCTGTGCAAATAAATGAATTCAGTGTAAATTAATTTACCTAACAACGACCGGTAGATTGGTTGTAACGTTTAAGAGCAGCGTATTAGCATTACAGAGCGTAAAATAGGAAATGTGATGCTGTAATGAATACTTTTTTTTCCTTTACGGATTGGTTATTCTTCTATGTATTTGCTCATACGTAGTGTAAATATCGATTACTTTTATTGCTTGGAAATTAGTCTTCAATGGCACGTTTTAATATAGGTTAGTTTAATCCGTACGGTGTTATTTGATTCAGATTTAACCGCCCAGCTGTGCTCTAGAGCTGTGGTTCCCAAACTGGGGTCCCTGAGAAGGTCCTAGGGGGTCCGCGCCACAATATTGCGCGAGATTACGAACTGATGTCCGAGTGGAATGAACTTGTGGCCTGGAGGCATGAGTGTAAAACACGCACTGTTGGAAGAAACACGATGCAGGCGACGATGCATTTTTATTATGTAATCAGTGTGTAGTTAAATTACCAAATGCCAAATTCAGTCACAATTATTACCAATCAGGATGTCTAAATGAGGGTAGAACTAGTAGGTAATTGTTAGCGTGTCACACAGTCTCAACTATTGTCAGTCCTTTTCCGACGTCATCAATGATTTGAATGGTATAGCACCTTTACACAATGTGTAGTAATAGTTCATGCTTCTAATATAATTTCGGAATGGATAAATTTGTGCGTATTGGGCCCAACCCTTGCAAATGAACTTCGCTTCTAAAGGAAGCCAATGGAGACCGCGGGTTGTAAGTTGTGGTGACTGCATTCCGGTGAGTACCTCAATCTTTTGTATGGTTTTATTTGTAAACATTTGTAACTATTTTGATGTATGATTTTCCCATGTCTTTTTGCATTTCATTGAGGGTACCCTCGTATATGTTTTCTTTCTTGTGTATCTTCATGGAGTTATACCAATCCCTTGAATCTGAAAATCCGGTCTCCCTTGTTAATGTAATTTAATGAGGGGCACCAGACCCGTCTCGCGACAGCATTGCTTATTAAGTTTCTGGAATAGAGTGGTTAAAGAGGCTAATTTATCGTAGAAATAATGTCAAAACACTTAATAATCGTTGAAATCTACCGGTAAATTCTGATGATAATTTACCGTCGGTCCGGCAGCAAAAATCGTCGAAATCTACTCGTAAATTTCGAATAAAATTTACAACAGCTTTGCCGGCAAAATTACCGCTAATTAATTGGTTATATTCGTTGGACTTCGTCTAAAACTTACGATTGATATAGTCGTAAGAGATGATATAGTCTGTAAAATTAATTGCCGGTTTTTTAATTGCCCGTAATTTACTGTTAATCCGACGATAATTTAAGACATTCCCAACACTAATTGCGACGACATATCAATGGATTGTAAGAAAATTATTATAATTATTGGTATATTCAGACGAAAATATTGTTAGAAAAAATACATTTCAATAATAGAAGCGTTACCCATCCATAAACTTAAACCTGCGCTGAACGAAAACACTAATGACTTTTTTGCTCCAAAATTATTCACTAGAATTACTACTGAAAGTTTGATGCATCAGCTGGATCGTTCATTTTGTCCCTCTCTATTCTACCATAAACATCCATAGTAGTACAATGCTGTTACCTAGTCTTGCAATTGAATATTCTCTTCTCATTATTTTTTTGCTCGAATTTTCAACATTCTTATTGTGTCTGATGTAGCTGTATAAGTATTACATGTAGATTTTCATCAACGTATCTGAAAAATTTTCGGTATATTTTTGTCCTGGAGGTAATGTTTCTACATTGAAACATTGCTTTTTACAGAATGTACAGATATTTAATTTTCAACGGCTGACAGTTTTTCATACTCTGATTCAAGCACCGTATAAACTGAACTACCGAGATGAACGTTTTCCGTGTGCTTTGAAGCTTGCAAAGGTTACATCGTTCATTGTAAAATATTGACAGAATTAGTTTTTGATACGTAACGTGAAATGTTATCTTCATCGACATTCAATTTCATTCTAAAATTAGGTGATCGTTCTCTGAACATTTTCTGGGTTTTCACAGTGCTGTGCAGTGGTGAATTAATATATACCTGGGTAGATTTTACAAACTATATCATCTCATTTAATATCTCGAGAAATTTAACGTTCTTAAAGTACATGTGGAATGTTAAATTTGAATAGGAATCTTTCATTTTCTATTGCAACCAATGATATAGCACTGCTAACCTTCGGCACAATAGTTGGTTTTTCTATCCAAGAAAAACGAACTCGTATCGGTAAAACTTGAGTGCTACAGAAAATATGTGTTGTCGGTGAAATAAGCCAGTCAGTCAATAAATCAATAACTAAATGAAGGCGTCAATGTTTTGAATAGATTAAAAAATTTAGTGATAATGCATGTTTCAGAAAATAATTTTCATTGAGCGAGAATCTTAACTGAGCTTATACTGACATATACTGTCTTGAGCCAACCTCTTGTAGCTTGCCCTCTATCACCTAGCTCATTTTTCTATAAACTGACCTAATTTTAGTTAACTTGACTCATCTCAGCGTATCTCACTCAAATCATGAATTTTCTGTTAACATTACGACATTTGATTTCGTATTGACTATCCATGATGATATTCGTACGTTTTGAGGCTCAAATATCCTTCTAATCAATTTTCGAATGTGATTAGCCAAAGCACAGCCCGCAATTGAACTAAATAATTCAAAGCTGTCCTAACCAATTTCATTTTATTTATCCAATTTAAACCTTACCTATTCTAACTCATTCAACCATAACCATACCTACGTCAGCTAACTTCAATCTGATCTTATTCTACCTGACGACAGCCGGCCCGGTAATGGCAGTCAAACGTAACTGAGAGAATTATGCCATTCAAAAAATATTTCAAGTAGCAATTTGTGTTTCAACCTAATTGGACAGTGTTGAAGAAAAAAATGCTCCTATTGGGCTTAACAATTCACGTGCAAATTTCTTCGACAAAAAATGGGAGTTGTTTGGCAGTTTTTGTTTGTTCAACGGACTATGGTGGTTATCATGCTGTATGTCGAACATGAAAAAATACATTTCAGAATATAACTTGATTTTCATTAGCCTTAATATACATACGACCAGCACATAGTTGAGGCTGCTGCCGTGAACTTCAGTACTCTTGTATGAGTAGTTCTCTGCAGTGAGCCTCTACTCTTTATGTATTTTTAAGCAATAATCGTGTGGTGGCCACTAACGCAGCAGCGCAGTTCGGGCTACTCAACGGAGATCACCGCAGTGTTTGCTGCAGTGGCGCGCGAGGCTATCGCAGTAGAGAGCTGTACTAGAAGCGGACATCTCGTCTGCTACGCTGCGCAACTACTGTGCTCCCGCTACTGACGTCTGGAGTAAACTCCACCGACGCTGCAGTAAGACTGCGCAGATTTACAACTGAGTTTAAAGCCGAGTAAGTATTTCTCGAGTTTCAGCAAATGCAGACAAAGAATTGCGGAAACTTAATAAAAAAATTACTACGAAAATTGAGCATACATTTTTAGCTGAGGGAGTATTCTACACAAACAAATCAAAGTTAGTAAAAGATCATATCATGTAGTCTTATTTCAGCTCCGAGTAGGAGTTCAATAATCTTGTTTTAATATCCTACTACAATTTAAGCTAAATGTAAAAAATGTAAAAAAAGACTCCTGTAAAATACTTTCGCATTTTACTTGGAATTTGCAGCAAGCCTGAAATCTGCTTGAGATCATTACACTGAACCGTTTTATAGTATCACTTCTGTTAATATTTATAAGCAAAGAAAATGCTAATAATAATAGTCATTTTATTTTATTATGCATTTTTTGTAGAATTAGTCATTAATGGTTTCTAAAATTGATTTTTCCATTAAAATATTCAAAGATCCTGAAATCCTACTGTCAATATCATGGAAAGAGCTGTCAATAGCTAAAATTATCCCGAATAATCACTGTTCTGCGCTTCTCAGCATGGCTGCGTATTGCTGAATGAGGGAGATAAGTCAACAAGTTGCCGGTAGGAAAAGTTTCCCCGAGTTCTCTGCTACTCTTGCGTAAGTATTGCATTATGTTATTCTGACATAAGCCAATGCCCACTCCGCACAACTATACTTATACACAACAGATGACGCATTAGCCCTGAAATAGAGTTCTGATGGCGAAAAAAACGATGGTTATTCTGCCAACCAGTATGACGCATAAACTTACTAAAGAAAAATTCTCAAAGAATAAAAACTTTAATTCATGCGCTAGTTTTTCAGATGGAGAACTGAAATAAAATAAAGGGAGTTTCCACATTTAACACCAGTGTTGAAATCTCAGTTTTTTCTTGACAGGATTTTTTAATATGGGAATTAATAATTCTATCCTTAACGTCCGTCTTCAGCCATAAATTCTAAAACAAATACAAAATTTAGGACAGCAGTCTAATAACCTGAGCACCTCATTCAGCAGTCAGGGACCACGCCGAGTCCAGCAGTATGTTTTTCAATTCTGGTTAGTTGTAAATTTATTGTACACAAGAGCAAGGCCTTAGAATTTTAGAGTCCTTTCTTATATTCATGAGCAAGACCTTAGAATTTTAGAGTCCTTTTTTATATTCACTCATAAACGTAACCTCAACAAAGACATTAGTGTCGAAAAGTTATCAAGTGCCCCCACCTACTGACGAAATTCTGTGGGTTTTGTGTGTGAGTAGTGTATGTATGTGTGTGTGTGTATGTGTTTATGCAGAGCGTGTTTCAATGGTGTATCTGAATTAATGTGTACATGTGTGCTTGTGTGAATTAGGAGTATGCTATAGTTTGCGTGTGAATGAACAAATTAAGATTTATAGACGTTCATAAAATTTTGTGGATATATATATTTCTATTGTTTTGGTTTTTGAATACACAATTTTTCTCCCGTTCCATCGATGATGATGGAATTGTAATTCTGAAACATTTTCAATAAATTTAATGTTCGGTCATAATTCCTAATTTATCATTACCAAAAAAATGGTTTTAAATTGACTGAGTGATGATAAAGTTTTGGAAAAATTGTTATTTTATAATAAGCATCACTTTCAGATGTACATATTTTACTTAGGGATGTTTTATCAGCTATTCATTAGTTTGGGAGAAACCGTTATAATTAATATCAGTTCTATTCACTTAAAACAAGCTCAATCTCCTCGACCTAAACTGGCTCAATTATTTTCAAAACTGGAAAATGACTCACCTGATGATGGGAGCGCCGCACACAATGGAGAGAAGATCTCAGTACATAAGTAGGCACCAAAGTAGAAATTTCCGCGGTGACAATAAGCTGAACATGAACCACCGAAAGGCTCAGAGTCTCCTCCGTCCGACTGGAACACAGACAGGCGAAAACGTCTCGTTGGTCTATAGTTTGCGACTGAGTTCGAGAACATTAATCAATGAACTCGTTAAGTAATCAGGTAACCCACCACACTTTCACAACGTGTCCCTCAGAATAACGGTATTTTCATGGGAATCACATACACCACTCGTATACATCGAGCAAGTTACCACACACCACTCTGGGCTACCGAGATGGATAACGCTAATTTTACATGATGCAATCAATATATTGTTACCAATTTGGAGATTTACGATGACTTCATATCCATTTGGAACGGCGAGTACATCAGTAGACACATATAAGCTAAGCACAACGTTTTCTTGCGAACTTGCTGTCGATTTATTTGTTATAAAGATCTTTCAACCAAGAACTTCATACTACCAAGAACAAAGCCCCAAAAATTAACCCACATTGAAAAGCAAGTGAGCTTTTTTTATGGATAGTGCTGAAAAAATTAGGGGTGATAATCTCTATAGTTAATGTTAACCAAGAAACTTATAAAAACCTTGTGCTAAAGCCAATGCTGAATGATCGTCTTTTACATCTGTGCACTATGACAAATCAATTCATAATTGGGAATAATAATTTTTACTGCATGTAAATATAATACTATCCAAAAGTAAATAACTTGAACTGCGCATGAGAGAGTGACAATTTTTAGAAAAAAAATCGAAACACGCCGGAGTGCTAAACCCTTCGTAGTTTGCTGTAGTTGAACTTAGGACAACTGGCCGCATCAGAAGTGGTTGGGAATGCAAACAGTAAAAATTCAATCATTTGCTGTCCTAAAGTCCAAGTGTCCAATAAATTGCCCCAAGAAATAACGTGCACAAAGTCAAGCGCTTCAAGCTACGAATGTACTGGATGATTTTTGTTTTTTTGAGGGATTTTCGGTAGTCGTTGTTCCTGTGTGTATTTTTTGAGTGATGATTAATTATTTTTGTGGTTTTAGGATGTAACACTTGAGTGTTGTTATTTTGGAACTGTTTCGGCATTGAAAACGACAGTGTGAAAAGCTTCGTCTGCTCGGTGTTCCTGAAATGAGGGTCTCGGATGCACTACGGCGATATTGGAGCTTGGCCACAATGGCGATTGTCCTGGACGAGGAAGAAATCACACCTACAAAACGCCTAAAGACCAAAACCTCTACAGGAATTCGTAGTAGTGTAGAGAATTAGTTAAAACGATATAAGAAGAAGCGTTCCAAAACTCATTTAATCAATTTACCAAATGAATTATTCAAAAGATATTAAAAACGATAGAAGTGCTGAGGCAGGAAATGATCCAAGCTAAAATTCTTTTCGGAGACTACCTCCATTATCTTACTTGCAAGTTGAAAGCACAATAAGTACTTTGGAACAGAAGAAACAAATACCAAAACAAATGTGGCACTTTTATTACGACGAAATATATGAAATTAGGTGTGTATGTCAGAAAGTAAGTATTGTACAATTTGGATTCGAGTTTAAATGGTTTGCATTAATTTCCCATTTATTGTGTAAGATACTCGAGTAGTGGGTTAGTCGTTTCATTGAGTGGTGATGACCTGGGTTTTGTACATTGAACAATAAATCACAGTTTTAAATAGCACCTACCTGATTACCGAGCTGGTGTGAGAAAAATTTAGCGTGCAAACATGTTTGATTATTTGTATTTGCAGCATATTTTTCATTAAATTCTTAATGAACGCGTGATTTGAGGAATGGGCTGAGCTGTTGACTTGATATGTAGCATCAATGTGATTCATCGATAGAAAGAACAGGAAAATTTTCCCTCCCTTCAAATAATTCATCTTCACTCCAACACATTTTAGTTACAACTACGCGCATATGTTCACATCAGTTACTTACTTGACCCCAGTATGGGATTCCGAGTGCGACTGTCGATCCATCACGCCACTGCCATTCACCGGATGAAATTGAATACGTGGCACCAATCCAAAAGCCATGTTCCATTTCAGCTTCTGTTGTGGAACCAAGGAAGTAATAGTTTCGTGGTTACGTCCTGAGCAATTTATTGTTGTTAAGGGTAATGTAGGGATCGTACCGTGAGCTGTGTATGCCTAAATATTTTAGAAAATTTATTCGTAACTTTATTTGTGCTCTATAACACTTGTCGTTGAAATTATACAGGCAATAGTCTTTATCTAAGCATTTTCAGTAATATCTATGTCTAATACCTCCTCAGATATATGTTTCAAAAGCATTAGGGTTATGAACATTGTTTAAAACATATACATGTTTTAAAAACATTAGTTCCTAATAATTTATCTACGTTCTTGAATAGGTATACGAAAAATTTTAAAACCGAATTGGGGCCAAAAACGAAAAAGAGATCTCGTTTTATTAAAATTATGAGTCGAAGACCTTCAGTATTGCACATAGGGATGAATTTTAACATAGGTAGATTATCATCTAAATTGTATTCCATCCTTAGAGGTAATCCAATCATCCATAATCTTTCTGCAGTCATTCACGATAGGATCTGAATTGGGCAGAAAAAAATGAATAATTTTGCTCCGCAGAATTGCTTAGAAATAGATATAAATGGCGGTTGACTGTTGTTTCATTCTCTAAACTAACCACATAAAATGAACAATGAGGTTTTTACTAGAAGCTTTAATGAAATTTTCCACATTTCTTATCAAGAACCGATTTTTTTCCACGCTTCGAAAACAGTTGCAAAAGAATTTGAAGAAGGTCGTGAGGTAATAGTTCGCCCCTGCTCTGTGCTCTGCCCTCCTTTCATGGGAATATTTTTTACCTAAAATTACGCATTATCTGTGCAGTATCAATATCATGGCGCGGCATTTGCTGTTATTGAGACAGTGAACACCACCGAGCGACAGTGAATTGCAAGTGCCCCGTAATTGCCACCAGTGACTCAAGACAGTATGTGCTGCAGAAGTGGACTTGTAATTTTACAGCCCTGAAATGTTAGTGATTACGATCGATTCTCTGCAGCAAAAACTCTTACCGCAATGGACAGCGATTAGTTGGATTTAAAACGTAATTCTGAGGAAAATAAAACGTTTGAAGATTAAAAGGGAAAAATATCAAGTGAGCGAAAAGGGTAAAATATTTCAAAAAGAATTTTGAAATAAAAAATTTTGGAGCCAAAGAACTTCATGTTCAACTTCCAAAATGTCATTTCTCTTTGAAATCAATTTTGCTTTTCTTTAACGCTTTATGCAAAAAAGTTATGAACAGAGAGGTTTTTTATAATCGGCAATGGATATCAATAAAAATTATTTGAATAAATGCCGCAAATGTAAAACATTCAACACTAAGAGTTTTAAAGAGTTTTAATTTTCTAAAACTTTCTCGACGCTACCGAAAATTTAGATCACTATCAATAGTTATTTCTGTAGCAAGACTTGTATTCAAGTGAGGGAGAAGAGAATTTGTATTTGAAACAGTTAAATAAAAATCTTTCAAGTCTTTGATTCGCAACATGTCATTACGATGTTCGTTTTCCATAACGTGCACGCTATTCAATATTTTTTACAATTATGGAAGGAAATATCAGTGTACCGTGTAACCGATTACCTTGTTTGGTAAATATAATCAGAAGCCCCTGCTCCGTCCATACATATGTAAAACTAATGTAAAGCGCACGATAAATCTTCTTGTTGCTCATGAGATTAAGGGAAAAGTACCCTCAGAATGTAGAATTTTCTCGAGATACATGATTTTAGCTGCTATAGAAAGGGTAAGATGTCAGGTACATCCTGTGAAAAAATGAGGTTTGTACATTCACTCGTTCGCCCGCTACGGAGGTTTGAAGTATGAGGGGGGGGGGGGAGGGGAGAGGGAAGGGGTATTTTATCATGTTACACCTGCCCCATGGCACTTTCTTCACGGCGCGACATTGCTATGTGATCTTCTATGTCTCTTTATTACTCTATAATAATTTCAGATCTCTAACCTGACAGAAAAAATTTGAAAAATTCTGATTAAGATTGTTTATGTTTCTTTGTTTACCTATTTTTGGAGGATCGGAATGAAGGGCTTCAAAATGGATCTCCTCCTACAGTTTTTGAGCTACAGTGATAATTTTGGTATCATTGGATGCGAAAAGACGGGGCATTCCAAAAACTAAAGAGTAATTCAAAATTCATTTTCGATCGAAAGTTGTGACGTCATAAAGTACGAAATTTTGCGAAGAAAGACCTGCCTTGGAATTTTTTAATTTTTTCAACTTCAAACTAAAGTTTGGAGAATGCCATGTTAGTTTTTTAAAATTACAAGTATTTCCGCATCCAATGACACTAAAATCCTCACTTTTACTCAAAAACTGTCGGAGAAGATTCATTTTGAAAACCCCCAAAATCTCGTTTCTATGAATATCTTGTTTTCTATGGCGAAAATCGCATTTTTTTCGTGTATGACAAATAATTCCGAATTGTATTTCCTACCAGTATACCAAATTTTATTACTATAGGTTCAATAATAAAGAAAAATTTTTAAAAGGGCACTCATCCCTTAAAATATTGAATTATGTTCAAATAATGGACATTATACACCACCCATGCAGCTTGGAAAGAAAATTGCGTAATCATTATTCGTGGGAACTCAGTCCGTTACTTTCAAAATTCAAATTAACCCGGTTCTAAGTCATTTTTAGTACGACGGAAGGTACTTGTGGGTTATCTATATCCGCTTTTAATTTATGGTTTCATTTTGATGTTAAAATTAGGTTGAGTTTGGTTAGCTTTATTAGATTATTATTAATATTTATCATTCTTAATTTTTTTCGTTACAGGTCAAAATAAATCTAAACGACCTTTCAAGAACTGAAGCGGAAGCTCCAGAGATTCATTATATAAACATGGAAAGTAGATAAATTGCATTAGAAATAAATATAAATCAACAAGGATACCTTCTCACGTGAAAAATCCTATCATACTGTCCAGAACATCCATTCAAATTCATAAAACAATTAGATTTTTCACTTTTTCTCCCAAACAAGTGGTGATAGATAACCCACAAGTATCCGAAGAAATCAATTTATGCAGAAATCTTCATATATACATGAAATTAAGAATTATATAAAATTAGGAAGAAATTTTAAAAAAAAATTACTTCAGAATCAGCTCGATTCGACAGGAATGCTGAAGAGAATCGTCATAATCCTTTTTCAGAAAAAATGAAAAGAAGACCTGGAATGACATAAAAAATTAATTACGCCTACAGTGATCACAGTCAGGAGAAAACACACGGTATAAAAAGTACATATTTCATTTCATTCATTTTGCAAGGTTGCTCTTACAAATTAAAATGAAATATTTGCAGTTTGCGATGAACAAGGATTCATTTTCGAATCATAACGTGACACACGCGAAGCTAAATGTCACAATAACAAAGCATGAATATTATGGAATATTGATGCATTAATTTACACATGTGTAAAAAATATTCGCTAGCTGATGGGGTTCTTTGTTTCTGAAAAGATAATGCAAGGTTGAAACCTAGAAACTAATTCAAGTTTATGCAATCATTCACAGTCTCATTTACAGTTTATGACAACAAAAAAATTGCTCAGAATAAATTTAATACTATTTCATCTATGAAAAACTTGAAAGCAACGGACGCGTGAAATTTTTCGTTTTACCGGAACTCAGCGTATTTTTAATTATTTACATTGATACTACCAATCAATTAAATTTTCGATAGACAAACATTCTCCAGTTGTCAGACAAAATATCCTCAGATTGAATTTCACCAGCAGAGTTTCAGCAATCGGTAAGCGAATGAAAATTTGACTAATTACAAATTAATGTAGCTGTAAACAAAATACTTCGCATTAACCACGTCGCACTAACCTAAGTGGGTGATAATTGTGGATGAATTGCAGTTTTTATACCTATCCTAGAATCGTAATACAACAGTTGAAATAATTTAAGATGATACTTTTTGCACTGAAGTGGACACACAAACCTATTTTACCCCGGTTGAACCGGCACCTGGCACCAAAAGTGTTAAAGTCTGAGGATTTTTTAATTTAAATTATAGTTATTGAAAGACACCTCAGCTTTTTCACTTTTTTCAAACTTCTCGAACACTTGCAGAGAAGAAGTAATTTTTAAGTAATTTCGTATGTTTGATAAAATGGAAGTTATATGCACCAAGAGCGTAAATATATTTATCACTCGCAATACATGCACATCTGGTGTAAGAGCTTGCACGATTTTGTGTAAGAAATGATCATTTACCTGAAAGTTGATCTATGAGAAAACTAAATATATCTCTGCGGCTACCAACTAGGTCAAAAGACAGCACTGATTAATGGCTTCACCATTCATCAAAATGGACCAATAATATAATGCACAAAAATTTGCCCCATGGTCCTTAATTAGCGAATAGGATTTTTTATTGATCAACTTGTATCAGAAGTTTCAATTATACCTTGAAGTACAGCTAACGTTTGTTTTATATACCACTATTTAGAAGCTTGCAAAAGATCCCCAAAATCAACTTCAGGAAAAAATTTTGAAGATAAAAAACAATCTTCATAATGGATATGTGAGCTCTGACTAATACTTTAAGTTTTCGGTACAAGTATTAAGTACTAGTAGGGTGTTCTAAAATAAAAATATCCCATAATATTTTTTTTCCTTCATCGTTTTGAACACTATTCGGCATAATATTCATGAATCTTTAGGTACATGTTTGACGTAAACAAGGACTTTTTAGTTGAATATGTTTTAATCCCAGCTAGCAATGCCAGGGAATCAATTGGGCATGTACTAGAGCCCTTCATTTTGATTTTTCTATACTAGCATAGAAAACTGATGACAGAATGACTATAAATCCTAACCTATTTCTTTACAGTGCAATTGCCGTCTTCTTCGACGTAATGCACTGCGTCTGAGAAGCTCTGGCAGTCGCTGAGCACAGCGAGCTCGCCGTACGAGCTGTGGCACAAGTTCTGCGCCTCCACGTAAGTGAGTTGGACGTTGGGCGTGTAAAGACAACCGCTCCCAACATCATCATAATTGTCGGGGCAAAGTGCTCTCGCTGAAACTGAGAGGAAAATACCATGAGATGAAAAAGAACATTTGTATCACATCGGGTATGCATTCATGTTCCAGTTTTCGAAAAAAACAGACTTCAGTTTGCACACTATGTTGAGTTCTTTGAGTCAGGGAAATTAATACGAACTTGATCCCTCGGACTCGTAAGTTGAAGTTGTTAATATGACTTTTTTTCAAAGAAATTGATCAATGATACAAAATGCTTTATAATTTCTGTAATGCTAGCAGCGAGAAGAATAACTTCTCATGATAAGGTTAAGTTTAACGTTAATTCGGTACTCGAGAGTTTAAGCTATAAAGATTTACAAACAGGAGTACGAGGAACTACCCATATCCGGGCATTAAGACTTACTAGGCCTTTCGTCTCAATAATTATAGAGGAACACAACTATGCAATAGCAGTATAAATTGTCAGAAAAAAGTATGAAGAGTAATCACTCAAGCAACTGGCTTTCACAAGTACTGCCTACTTCTTTATTGAAAGGAGCATTGTCCTAGCCCTGCGCTGTTTTACAGGTTGTACTCTCTCTTGAAACTTCGCTTGGCTAGAACAATACTCGTTTCAATAGAAAAGTAGGCAGTGCTTATGATAGCTAATTGTTCCCACGTTCAGTTCGTCACCTTGGCGGCAGTTTCAAAGTAGGATGAATTTACCGTGTTCTCTGATTCTTATTCTGACACTGGTATGATGAATACGTAGGTACCAAATAAAAGATATAAATTTCAGGAATCTACTGCCGTTTTGTTTTCAAAAATCCTTTCAGAGTATCAAGGTTATTAAAAATATTTCCGATCCCGTATGTAAAAAACACCTTGCATATTTAATGTTGTCCGATATTCACGCCAATTACACAGGAAAAAAACACAAGCCTAGGACTGATCAAAACGTCACCTAAAACTTTAAAACCTCAGAATATACTTCACATTATTTTCCATAGCGAAAATATCAGAAGTATACTATAGATGAATAGATTAATTGTTTCAGTATAGAGTCTTATGTATCGTGTATATATATATATGTATACATACATATACCTAATAATAACCGTTGTGTGTTTATTTAAATATTTATTTATGCATTGGTTTGGTGTCCGCTTCTTAAGAAACATAGGATGTATGTTTATTTTTCTGGCATGTATTCCAGTTTGGAAATCTATATAACTTAAACTTTCGAGTAACGTATTAACACTGAAATTAACCTTATCATGAGAAGTCATATTCTCGTTGGTATCATTATAGAATATAGAAATTATAAAATGACTATGATTTCTCATCTTCTGTGTTTCCATATTTTCCTATCAAGGAAAATTTTCCTATATGATGCCTCCTGATATGCGCCCGTTAAATTTCAATGTTGGTACTGATCTAGGCCTGATTACTAGACCAATTATACCATAGGTATATACTAATCTAAATGAAATAAGTGGAATTAGTATTTAAGTTTCTGCAACGAGTTACGATGTTACGCTTTCGTCTGAGTTTGCCGTATCATTGATACCGAATTTCTCAGGGTAACATTAAAATATCGCCTTTACATACATTGATACGTTTGACATTTTATGAGGGTAGGTTCGGTTAGGATAGGTTTGGTTAGGTCAGGATAGGAAATTTTATGATAGGTTAAGTTAGCATAGGTTACGTAATGTTAACGGAATTTTTTCATGGGTCCACCTAGCTTAACGCCTGCTGTCGGCCTGTCGGCTACCTTCCCATAGCGAGCAGAAGCCTGGTATATGTATGTGCCTAGCTTAACGATGACATTGTCCGTGGAATTTCTACGGGTCCTGCTACTACCTAATAATACCCTTGGTTTATTTGTTTGGAGTTTGCATCTTCCATTTCTCTGTCACGCTTACAAAGAAATTTATAATGACCGTATCTGTGATACGACTTTCACCATTGCATAAGTAAAAGAATATTTTTTATTTTGGATACTGTTAACATGAATATATTTGTTTATCACCAGCATCAGGAGAATTTGTGCAAGAAAGGTAATGAACTCTGTCTTTTCTAACGGGCCGTGCACAGTAATAGATTAATAAATTGTGTTACAAATCAAGTGATGAATTGGAAGAAAATCAATATAACGCTGGAATTTTCCGAATGCAATAATGAAATTGAAAAATGTCAGCGTAGCTCTTTTAGGTTCATAAGTCGAAATATATTCTGGCTAGGAACTGAATGGTCTGATGAATCAGTTAGGAAATTCGCATTCACCTAACGAATGTAGTCCATTTAATTGATACGATCACTATTCGGAGTCGTTGAAGGTTTTATCTCGGCTCGGACCACCACGAGGACAAATTATTGTAGAGGTCGTCACCGCCTGGGGTGGCTGGTTTAAGGCCGAGGGCAATATATAGAGCCGATCTCAATAGGGCCAGGTTAAACGTTCAGTCTCGGGAAGAGGCATAACTCAGGGTATTTTAACGGAGGATTGGTACATGAATGAACTCGTTGCAGAAACTTAAATACTAATTCCACTTATTTCATTTAGATTAAGATATACTTATGATATAATTGGCTAGTAATCAGACCTAGATCAGTACCAACCTTGAAACTTAACGGGCGCATATCAGGAGGCATCATATAGGAAAATTTTCCTTGATAGGAAAATATAGAAAGTCAGAGGATGAGAAATCATAGTCATTTTATAATTTCTATAATGATAACAACGAGAATATGACTTCTCATGATAAGGTTAATTTAGTGTTAATACGGTACTCGAAAGTTTAAGTTATAAAGATTTCCAAACTGGAATACAAGGAACTACCCATATCCGGGCACCACGACACACTACGTCTTTCGTCATAAAAATTATAGAGGTACGCAGCTATGCAATATAGCAGTATGAATTGTCAGAAAAAAGTCTGACGAGTGATTACTCAAGCAAAAATGCAAATTGATGAAGATTCGGACATAGTTATTTGTTCTGCCGAGAAAACTCCTCTTAACCGCGCTACGCTCACGCCAAACCCGCACCCAAGCACGTCAATTTTACTCAGCTCTTGACTATTTTGTTAGTAACAACTTATGAATTCCGTAATTTCTAACACAAGAGCAAACGGAAAAGAGTGAACATTTTTCCAAGATGATTGAGCCTGCCTGCACATGTGTAAACGATTCTTCAACCAGTGATACATGCAATCACCCCTCCTGCATTGGAAAAGCTAAATTAAGAAATAAATGTGTTCTTGATCATCCATACTAGGATTCTCTACTACATCATGTCATTCCCCTCAAAGGGATACAATTATTATATCCATGAGAATTAACACTCACAGGTTGGCATTCACCTTAAAGGTTTCATCGCAGTCATCACCTAATGCTTATATTTTTGTCTATAGGTAAGAATTTGAATGAATGCATACGCTCACTGGCTTTTCCTCAACCATTCCATCCTGTTCATCATCTGTTGGAAGGCTAACTTGAATAATGATTATTGTTTCTTTCCCCCACCCCAACGCCTCCTGCCTATATGCTGTAGAAAAGTAGGAACTGGAACTACTGCCGGTTTTTGAGAAAGCAGAGCAAATGACCTTTTCGCCTAATCAAATAGGTTTTTCATTCTTTTTCATATTTTCCTATATGAAATACAACGAACATCGATATGAGATAACAAAAGTAATCACATTCTGAGTAATATATCATTCAGGTCTTTGTTCTTTATCTTACTTAGTTTTGTAATCCTGAATAGTGATATAATTCAGTGGAAATATGTAATATTTTGTGTCAATAATTTCATGTATAGGGATTATGTTTCTGTAGAGTATGTTGGTATACATATTTCATAAGAAAACTGTAGAGTAGGGTCATCATTGACAACCAAGCACAATCCATGAGATTGACCTCCTCAATGCCCTGAGCCGTGTAAACCCTCGATACCGAGGCCCAACTCCATACTAAATGGTGCCTTCTTCCTTCCTCTCTTTACATCTCATTGTTGAGGATAGGGAGGCTCAAACTAACTAATAAACTAATAAACTAAACGAGGCCCAGGTCGCAGAGCGAGGCGCATCATTGCAGGGTGCTCCAGAAAAATATACAGGCGGAGCTGCTGGACACCTATGGCATCGAGGTTTAAGCTGCTGAGACTGAGTCTGTCTGAAGCTACCATACTACTTATTTACAATCTTCTACTTTAATTTAATTTTGTTCTTCATTTGAATTTGATTGTTATTTTTATTATTCAACTACTGATACTTAGTTTGCAAATATTTGAAATCCTTTGAACCAGTGTAGTACTTGAAAATTCCTATAAGCACGAGTTATCAACCTAGAAATGTGCTAGTAGCTATCCTTTAGTCCAAATTTCATATAAATGAATATTGAAGGCCATATTCCTAAACTTTCAGAACTGGGGTGACTCCATAGAAATCCTTCACACTGGGTCAATACACTGCTCAATATCACTGAAAAAAATTACAGTGAAATCATCGAAAAAATAAATGTACGAGGAGTTCGTGAGACTCGAACTCAAGACTAGAAATCACCGCGCCAACACGCTATCTACTGCGCTATCGATCACCCTAAAAGGTGATCGAAGCACAACGAAAGCAATGTTTGGTACAGTGAAAGCAGGCGCACTGTCCTGACAGATATATATATATCTGTCTGTCCTGATATATATATCTGTCAGGAGTATATACGTACGGGTAATATTAATGAAGAATATAGTGAAAGGTTCCCCCATACTATCTCATGAATGAAAACAGGTATTATATTATAAGAATGCATACGTATGGATACTTTTGAAATTGGTTCTTTTTATTAATAGAAAAAAGCGACAAGGAAAACGACTGGAAAGTCGTGTATATGTGTATGTAACCGATTGCTACCGCCAGTCGCATGTTGGAAGTATCACCCACCTATTATTTATTAGTTACAATCAACATTCAAGGTTTTCTCATAAAAAAGATCGTCCAGTGGCTTGTCCATCCCAACCCGCTACTAGAAACTACTATAATAGTTCATTTCAATTTTTCAAAGTTTGCAATTTATGAATACTTTGATGAATAAACCATAAACAACATGTTTGTATTTTAAAATGCTAGTATATTAACTAATTAAACATTTCCATAGTGACTGCACATCAACTAAGTTATTCATTGCTCTTTCCTGACTTTCGACATGCTGATCTGAAAATGTATTTAGGTTGTCGTAAATGTGTGCGTGGGTGATTTTTGTCTGACTATGATTGGGATCAGTAGTTGTGTTGTGTGAATCATTTTTATATTTAGTTTCATTTTCTGGAATGATCTTGCATCTTCAATTCTGACTTTATTATTACATGTTTATCCTAATTCTTTCTAGCGCTCATGATGTAATCTATGAATTCCAAACAGTTAGCGAATATATATTTGCATCACAACGTTGGGTCTTCTGTTCGAAAGCTTGACTACGGAGTAACTAAATTTTCATTTAAAGATTCTCACATTTACGCAATTCTAATGGTTCAGAGCTTTGTATTCCCTTCCGAAGAAAATGTGCGTGTGCTATCATAAATAATTAAAATTTTGTAGAAAAATCAAGTTGCATATTTTTTCATGTGTGAAAAGGTGCATGGAACATTGAAAATTGAATAATTTTCTCAATGTTTCACTCTCAGCGATCGAAACAAATCCTAGATGTTCCAAGTTGTTATAGGCACCTCGTTAAATAAAAAAAAGGTCACCCACGAAGCTAGAACACTGATCAAGATTCAAAAGTCAGTCGAGTAAAACTTACAGCTGAGGCTGAATAATAAGAGAAGCGTTTGAAGCTTCATCATCTTTCATTTGTTTGCACTTAAATCTGGAATAAAAAATACAGAATTACTTTACTTGTGGTATACATAATGTTGATACTGTGTAAGAACCTTCCTCTAGGAAAAAAACTAAAATTAGTCACTCTTCACAAATTTACAAATCACAAGGAAAATTGCCTCCTGAATTTTATTTGAAGGAACAAAATGAGGACAAATGAAGCATTCGATGGCTAGGAAATCATCAACAATATCCTTAACGTCGTTAAGCGTGATGCTTAAGAAGCTAACCGCCGAAACCTTGGTCCAATTTTATTCATTATGTGACAGCGACGGATTATGGTCGCATATTTAATCGAACATTGGCACAATAATACCCATCGCTTTGATCAGTTTAGAAAAATAACTCAGAAATAGCAACAATCATCGAATATGTACTTGCCCTTTCATATAAGTCTAACCAATTTCACTTTCTGTGCTTAAACCTTGATTACTCGAAGAAAAAGAAACACAACACTTTGAGAGTTCGATAGTTTATTCTGATCACTAGGAGAACAAAGGTTTTATTCGGTATAACCGCCTTCAACAATGATTTATATACGCTTTCAAAAACTAGACACGACGCGGATTACATCTGCCGTTTTGCACGATTCCAGGGTTTTTTATGTGTCCTTCATGAGACTGAAACACTGTAGTAGATCTCTCCATAAGGTTTGACCTCAATTGCGACTTATAATAGTAATCGAACAGGTTCACGTCAGGCTAGTCAGAGAGCCAAAAATCTTTTTCCTACAATAGGACACCGTGCTTTTTGAGGTAGTCAACGGTTGTGCTCGCTGCGGAGGCGGGAACCAAGTTTTGATGGCACTTGACTTATTTGACGCCTTGGTTTTCATCCATTGGTTGATTTATGTTTGCAAGACGCTGTAGTAGGACTCGGCATTCTCTTCGTCGGCGAAGAAATGGGTAAAGACATCACTTTAAACCACGCAGAGGGTCATGACGCTATTTGATTCCTTTGTGGTCATCGTGGCTTCAACGTCAGTACTCGATTAGGCAATCCAGTGATTGATACTCTCGTTAAAAACTCTAAAAACTGTAACGACCTTCTCATCAGAAAAGAAATAGACGTCTTCGAGTTAGCCTTAAACACGATAAAAATTTTCTTGCGCCGCACCAAGCGAACTTCTATCATTTCATCGTTTAGGACATGTTTCCCACCTTACGCATAAGAGATTAGACCAAGGTCTTTGATAGCTTTGACGATTGTTGTGATGTTGACGAACTTCTTCTAAGCTATCGTCGGAAACGATACAGTTGGATTGGCCTTGAAGCTTCTTTTCGATCAGGTTAGCAAGCAAAGTTTCCGAATTTCATTTTTTTGTGTCATATGGGTGGCTTTGAAACTTGGATCAAAGCGTTAACAAGCATCGTGGACCGTCTGCGTAAGAAACTGGAGGGATTTTTGCTGTGAACAATGGGTTTCGGCCCGTGCCACATTTTCGCAGAGATGCTGAACGTTTCAACTCTTCCGTTTCCGCATCAAACTCTAAAAGTTATTTTATAGTCTAGTCAGCTAAGATAATTAATAACTTAACATAACTGACCTTTATTTTTGGCAATTATTCATGGAATCCGAAATTATGAAAATTTTCAGATTTGCACGGATTATTTGAAAGAATTTGTATAATATAAAAGGATTGTCCACCTGGGTATTCTAAATTTTAGTAGTAAAGTTGACATAGAAGTTCTTTCAAGTTATATCGTTTATCAATTCAATAAAGGGTACAAATTATGTTTATAAATCTATATATGTAGTTAAATTCGTTTTTCCATCTAGTTTATATGTATGTTTTGAATGAAAATAATACATTTCAAAGATTTCAATTTATTTACCACTTCTATAAAGGTTCACCTGAAAATGGTTGAGAAATATCCCATAAATGAGCCTTACAGCTGCATCTAACAAAAGCTAAATGGGTCTCTGAAAATAATGACGGCAACAGCAGTACCGTTAAAAAAAGTATTAATTTCTTAAAAATATTAAAATCCTATGCCAAAAATGTTTAGGTAGTCCATATCATGCATTCTATGTGAAAATCACTCAAAAATATCATATTTCAAATTTCAGGAGGCAAAGGCTTAAACACGTTCACTGCGATCGGTTAAACTAAAGCTCAATATTCAATTCTAATTTAAAATTAATTGTAGTGAGCAATTTTGAAAACTGAAAACATTACCTGCATAGTACCTTCATTTAGTTTGATTAAGAATTCATAAAAATTGAGCATGGGACTACTGGCCGGCAAGCATCATTATGAAATTCCATTACGCAACCATCAGCGGCTCACGTTACGGTTAATTTTGAGATAGACTGTCGTAAACAGTTCATCGTTTTTGTTAATTATTGAAAGGTTAGGCATTACCTAGAAGAATACATTACCATACGAAATCGAGTACGAATTAGGTTCGAAGCACTTTGCAAGAGAGTTCTCTATTGTGTTTTCAATGAGTTTTTGTACATATTTATTATCAGCGTGCCCTGTGGATCAATTCGTATACTTCAATACTCTATTAACTATAGATTTGTTTACTTATTTTCAATACGACAATTGAACAAAGGAATCCAAATTAAGCGATGTATCAGGATAGGTTAGTTTACTGTTATAGCTAACTGTCCGAGACGCAAAAAATATGAAAACGTTTGCAATCGCCGCTCAGACATATGGAAGTTCGCATCAAGCATCTCGAAAATATTCCCAGTTATTTTAATAACAGTAAATAATTTTCGAAACAAAGTTTTCCTATGTTACTTAGTCAAATACTGGGTATGGTCATTTGTGTTTTAAATCTTAAAAATAGACTTATCAGGCATATAAAGCTTAGTTCGACTTTAATCCTTTTTTGGAACAAATTTTCTTAATCTGGGTACATGAAAATGCTCGGCGTAGCCGTGTGGTTGAAGGACCTGCCCTTCCGTGAAGGTGTCGAGGGTTCGAATCCTGGCGCTGTGGGGCGATTTTTTCCGTTGGGTATGAGAAAAACTCAAAGCACAATTCCCCACTCTACCAACGTGTCTGTAATGGGTACCGGTTTTACCGGGGGAAACCGTTATGGCGTCCTGGTGTTAGTTATAAGGCATTTGAAAGGTCAATGTACAAGGGGATGTATATCAGGCTTGATTGGAAATAAAGCATCCTTAGATGCCAATGTTTGTTCGTCACTCACAGCCCCAGGTTGTCAGGGAACTTATCAAATGGGCTGTTCAAAAAGCATCAATCAACAACTTGAGTGAGAAGAACACGAAAAGCGAGGAGCATTCTGTTGACAAGTTCACAGTAGTTCTCCGCCTTATTGTTTCCAAGAAAGTTCTGAACGACTTCTTCAAGGGATAACCATGCTGTCTTTTATAAAACTCTTATCTAAGAAACAACCTGATCATCACAAATTTGGGTTCGAATCTGTGGGCCATCAAGCACTCCTGCTCTAATTTTCTCAAATGATAACCCTGGTAAAGCTGTGATGATATGTTGGAAACATTCACTTCCGGTTTCCAGTGCCTTGACAAATTGCTTCATCAAACATAATTTGATGTAAATAGGAGGAAAGATGATATTGTCTCTGCTTAAAATTGGGTCAAGTATGATTTTTGGCATGCCTGATTCAAGGGTGTCACGAATAGGCTAGTCCTTCTGAACCCAATGTCTGTCTCGTGCTCGGCTTTCTCACAAACAGAGGAAACTTGGATGAAAACTTGTTGAAACCTTTCTGTTGTCCAAGAAGAAACTTTAGGTCTACACAAATGAATCAATTGTGCTCATGACACTTCAATAAGTCCATGACTATTCTCACATCATCGTAGTCTTCCCGCAAATGAATTGAATTACCAACTAATACTGCTCCATAAACATTGACATTAGGTAAAAGAACTCACTTTAGGCTGCATTTTGAACTGTCTAAAAAGCGCCTCCATGTAGCGAGATTATAGTAAGGTACACCCAGTTCTTTGAGAAGCCCTGGGATATCATAGCGGTAACAAACTGTGTGTCTTCTGAAAAGAATGTGACAGAAAACTGGTCACGCTTTCTGAAAAATGACACTTTAATAGAGTGATCAAAACATTTTTTCTGCCTTGTAATCTTTATGTCAAAGCTCTGCTGCTTTCTTTAAAAGACATAAATCACGCACGAAATCATTCAGTTCAGTCTGGGGAAGAGGCTTGGGGATGGGGAAAGGCTCACTGTCTGAGGATCAATTCTCTGATTGTGAACACTTTTCTGGCAACTCTTGGTCACAACTGTCTTGTTCGCTTGTATCATGTCCAATGTCTCTTTCATCCAATGAAGGAAAGCCTTCGAAAACCGGAACAGGAACTTCTTCAGAGCTCAGAGCAGGCCGAATAGCTGAGGGAATGTTTGGATACGTAATCAGTAATAAATATGTCTGTTTTTCCTCTCAACACTCGTTGTGTTAACCATTGTTAGGCTATTGCAAAAGATGTCAACTAGTGCCTATGTAATTTAACAAGAGGGAAAATAATTTTCCTCTCAAATAACTGAGCTCGCGTATCACAGAAACTTGCGAAACATACTTCCGTCACGGACTTCAAAATTTCGAAGCTTGATTTAGTTCGGCTCGGCAACTCCGAAGCTTGATTTAGTTCGGCTCAAAATTCGAAAGCTTGAAAAACATCTCGTCATCTTCAATGCTTGAAAAACAGCTCAAAAATCTCCAAAACTTGTAACCAAATCGAAAATCCTGAAGAATACCGGAAATGTTCGCAACAATAGAAAACTGTTGACGAAACAACTTATTAAAATCAAGTCTGCAAAAGCTGACTTCTCTCATATCCCTGAAGTGTCAGAAACATTCCACAGGAGTAACAAGCCTCATAAATACGGCGCTCAGAAATCCATAAGATAGGGACAATACCAAAGGGGGCATCCAAGAAGGACCAACCCAAATATAACTTAACAATTGGGCCGAACAGGACTCGCCCACCAAAATAACTTTTCAACTGGTCCGAACAGGACTCGCCCACCAAAATAACCAATTAGCCGGCGCCCAAGAAGGATACGCCGCACTAACAATTTAACAACCATGCAGCAATAACAGTTAGTTTCATGGTTGGTAGGTTCGTGCCAAATAGTTGCAACTCTAAAAGGCAGACCTTTGCGTTTTCCTTTGGTCCAGTCTCGAAGCATTTCCTCATAATTGGGGCAAACAACATGAGGAGCCCATTGCTTGTCTTGATCACCAAAATGAACTTCAAACTATGCCTCGTAGGCACACCTGACGAACGAGGATATGTTACGTCTCTGACAATTGAGTGTGTAACCTCTACATCCCAATTGAAAATCAAGGACGCTTCGCCGGTGGGCGCGCGTCGGTTCCTAGGCGTTTTTTAGTTGTATTACGCGCGGTTCAAGGGTCAAATGTCCACTTTTTCGGACAAAAACTGCCCGCGAATCGCCGTTGTTCCGCCATACCTAACGGCCGTTTACCGCCTCAGAACCAGATTTGAATCGCGGCTGGCCGTCCGTGGATTATAGGTTACAAAATCGCTTCCGGTTGCACGTGCCTCGCCTCACGGGGTGTACAATATTGCACTGGAAGCTTTGGATCCTACAATACATTCACACTTACTGCATTGTGAATGTATTGACCCATTAAGCTCAGTACGATATTGTACATCTAATGAGATAGATGCACGTGCAACTGGGAGCTCAGGTACATAAGACTATACATGAGGAAGGACAAGGAATCCTGCTATTTTTTAACTTTTATCACAAAAATAAAACATTCTATAAATAAAAATTTACATGAATATCTTACTTCCATTCAATCACAGCCTTCCCACCAATGTCACACCAAAATAATATAGGCATTAAACATAAAATCACAATACGTTTAAAATGCTGCATATAACAAACAAATATCAACTACATAAACATAAGGATGGTAATGAAATTTCCATATCTCAAAGTTCCCTTTCAACGCTCGTTTACATTATAGATTAGATTATTGGTTAGTTTAAGCCTCCCTATCCGCAACAAATGCGATCCAAATAGAGGAAAAGGGAGACACCATTTAGTATGGAGGCAACACGTGGACTACGCTTTGGGACATATCTGTACCACTAAGTAAATTGCTCACTTGTATACCGGCAAAAATGAATAGAATTTTTATAATTTCACTGAATCACTAATCAGACTGTATATAAAAAGTTCGTAATTTTGAAAAAAAATAATAATTTTTTGTTTGGAAATCACAATTCACAGTTTGAATTTGAGTTTATGCGTGGAAGTTATCGAAATATAAATTAAAACTGCAGTCCATTACATAAATTGTCCATTATATTACACTCCAACAAAAAAGTTTGTTTTGGCTTATCATCAAAACAAAAAACTTTCACATTCAAACTGTATCTCCTCATTGAATTTTGATGCTAGAACAAAACCAAAGACAGTTTTAGAATCCTTGAAACATTTCTAAAAATAAAATGACGCTTTTTGGCTAAATTTGAGAAAAAAATTATATATATAAAAATTAATTAAGTAATTTCTTTGTTATAACCTAAAATTAATTTTTTAGATTAATTAATTTATTTTAATTTTAGAATAATTAATTAATTAATTTAATTTAAATTTATTAATTTTTAAAATTAATTTTTTTGGTACAATCATCAAATAGCGCTTATCACACATTTTTTTCAAAATGTTAAAATAACGCGTCATTATTATAATTAAAAATCTTGAAAAACAAATTAAACAAGAGAATAGTTGAAGACAGAAAGACAAGCTGACATGGACAGTAAAAAAAATGAATAAAAAATGTCCATAATGAAAGGCATAACCATAATTACGATATAAAATGGCCCACCTGCACAATGATCCATCTTCTACATGCTTCCAATGTTCATGAATATAATTTGCAAATGAATCAAGTGAATGTGAGCTGTGCTGTAAACTTGTTCAATAATCTATCCAGAGTACTTTGACATGACTGCTCTAGTTTCAAAACAGTTGGACGAACAACACCTCACACAACTGTGTTTAAAAATTTGAACTCAGCTTGAGCTCGTCGACTAACGCTAAAATCTAAAGGTGGGCGTAACTGTCGATGGCTTAAACATCCCGATAAACAATCAAAAAACACGTTTCTAGCATGTTGATGCAATTCTAAATCACCGTTTATCTAATGCAATAGTTGCAAAGAACACATTCACAATTAAAGGAAAACTCCCACCAGCAATCGCGATTGCAAAAACCACAACTTCCAGATCATCACTCGATGACTTACAGTCATGAACTAAGTCAAACAGATCGCGACACCTGCAGCACACTACCGGCAGCATAGATTTGTAAGGCTGTACCACCGATGGCGGCACTCAAATGTTACGGCCATTCCCGAACTGAAAATTTTGCGCCTTCAAATCGTCTACGGCCAACAATGAATTCACGTCCGAACTTGATCGCGGGCAGTTTAGAGCGCATTGAAGGAGTGTTAATGCAGAGTAGGCCGACCAGCCTATAAATCGCACATAATTGACCGTCACGTCCTTAACCCACTGGTGATACGTCCATCATTTTCAATTAGGATATGTAGCAGAAGACAACAGGCTTGTTTCAGCAATGATGTCTCTATATGGATGTTATGTTTGAAGAGGAAAAAAGAAGAATGATCAAAATATTAAAAGCTATCTATATATATAAACGTGAAAATTTGTATACATGGCTCACACCAGTTCACATTTTTCTATTTCTTAAACCTCAGATTGCATACTAACTAAAGAAAAACTAATTTCATAATTGAAATAAGTGCCTAAAACCCCTTCAGAATCAATTAAATATCCAATGCCACTCAACGTTAGTGAAAAGTGTTCACCAGTGTACTAATTGAAATGTTCAGCGTTAATTTTTCCCATCGATACTGTCGAAAATAAAAATGAAAAATCAGTGGAATTTCAAAATAATCTAGGATCTGGTTTCCCTTTCTCGTAATTTTGTTGTTCCAATCAGCCCGTTCCTAAATATTTGATAGACAAATTTTGCTGGCTGAAGCAGAAAAAATAAAGATACTGGGTAGCTTAGGACTCATTCACTAAACTGTGGGTATGAACTTAAAAAAGACGATAAACTCTCAGTGATGAAGAGTTGTGGTGAATTTGGCACGTTTCGCAAGAAAACTTGAACTCTGCAGCTTTATTTTAGAGCACATTGTCTCCATCGATAATAGACGTTTTACGATTTGGATACTCAACGAGAACAGGAAAAGAAACTTATGAAACTTTATAGTAGTATCTGAACTCAGTCTATTCTTTTATTGTAAACCTATTTTCCCATTAGCTGGCATCAGGCAAACAATCAGTGTTGAGCTGTTGTTCAAATCTCAGCGCCGAATGTAGAGTTGAGGAAATAGTATTGAAAAAAATAGTTTATAAAATTATATTATGGAGATACAATGAGAGATAACGACAAAAACAACGAGACTGAAATCACCGCAGAATCATATTTTCAGAGCAAAGAGTAACATTTTCTTGCAAGAAACCGTTAGCACCGACCAGAAGATCTTTTATCACGCAGTGGAAACAAGTACGTAAAAGTCTAAAAGAAAATGAGGTGTCGTCTTACTTAATAGCACGCATTATGATAAAACTGGCAAGCTTAATTTGCGAGATTGAAATTTCAAGAAGTGTAAAATTTCCCAAACCTTCAATGTAAAAATAAACTAACAAAATAGTAAATTCGTTCAAAAATATTAACGAATCATTGCACAAGATTCTCGACACGACTGGTCAGTACTCTGAAAGAGGCTCATATGATCTGCCAAAAATTCTCAAAAACAAGAATGATCAGTCCTTAACACCAGTCATCAGGATGTATGGATCACTCACACATGAACGCTAAGTACTTAAACACTTCAATTAAACCGGATTTGACAGCTGCGTACAGAATAAATACTGCGGGTGAATTCTTACTCTATTCACGCTATTACATCTCTTAAGGCATCAAGTTTGTTCCCAACGAACGCGCAGAAGACAATAAACATCCATTGATGCAGCCTTCTCACAGCTGTTTTTATACACCAGTATCACTTTTCCCCAATCAGAAATCACTGATGGCAACACCGATCTCTAACGAACTTGGCGGCTGAATCCGCAGCTGCATAGGCACAACGAACGTCCGCCATAGCATCCAAATAGGCAGTGATTTCTTGATTGATTCACAACCGGTTTCCTCCGACGAACGGTAGCAAACCGGGCTATATACTGACGCCAAATCAGAAATCACTGATGCAACCACACCAATCTGTAACGAATAAGGCTACTGAATCGGTGCATGGACCCAATAAAAAATTGTTGCCGACATCAGCATCGATTTTTATCGAGGATTGCCGGATTCTAACGATTACTGACGAGAAAATTTTGCAGTCGACTCGAGCGAGGTGATCGTCAGTGAACAACGGCGAATTATTCTGCAGTCATCGGAGGCGGAATAAATCTGTGGTCCACTGTGGCGATTTGAGAGATTTTTTCTGAAAATCGGCGGCAAATATTCGTTACTGATCACCCGCGTTTACTACCGAAAAGAACCCAGTGTCAGGGTGAAAAACGTAATGTTATAGATACCTATAATATATATTCTCTGTATCGGAAAAAATTCCTTTTATAGAAATGTATGTGGGGCTCACCTTTCTATTTTTATCGAGTCAAAGACCCGAGCTTTTTTATCGAAATATCATTGCACACCCGGAGCTGGAGAGTTTTTATTGATACGGAATTTATTGGAAAATCCAATGAGAGTTAATTTAAAAGCAATTTGAAATGTCTGCCTGCAGAAGATGGAAACAATGCTCTACTCAATTTTATATTGAAGGAGGTATGACGATATGTTACGCCACTATTATTCAACATTAATGATTACATCCTATGGATATATCAATGTGAATTTCAAATTGATCACTGTGTGTATGATAAAAATGTATTTGCTACGACCACTTAGTTGGACTTTTGCGCCACTTATTTAGTTACCCTTCGATCTGTTGGGATATACTTGTATGTTTAAATTTTTGGGATAAGTTGTGCATATTTACTACAGTTTTTTGTTTGAACTAAATTGTGAGTTTATAAATTGTGCTCAGGCGCATTCAAGCGGAACAGATGGGTCGCTCCAACATGTGTGTTATAGGCCTGAATGTTTGGATTCAACATAAGTTTATGTATCGTGTGAGCGACGTTGTGCACTCGATTCTAGGGCTAATGTTTGCTCTGTAATCAGACCTCGAGAGCCCGAACAGAGGGGCAGTGTGTAACCGCACGCAAAATTTATTGCTAACCTTTAGGCCCAGGCCAGTGTAGAGCCGTGGGAAGCCTCGTTCGTCGAACACTTGGGTAAGAAAAGAAACCGCGAGGGGATGACAGTGACAGATCGCTGTACTTGAGATACAGAGTAATCATAGCAACGATTTCTGACTTCGAGATTGACTCCTAAAAGAGGGCAGGATAAGTCGCGTTCTTGTCACAGCGAGTAAGGTGCAGGAGAGCACCAGAACAGCCAATTGGAATGGAGTAGGCGTGTATTTTGGAAGTGCGGGAGAATACTATTGGTCTTATATTGGGGAAGAGGGCAGCCCTCAAAGAACACTCTGGGTAGCGTGGGGAACAAGTTAGTAAGTTTTTGCGAGCCGTTCGGTAAGGTGCGTCGTGAATAGGTGTTAACATAAAATGTCATACGTGAGAAGTGAAACTTGTTAAGATATATTTTTTTGAATCAATAGATTAAAATTTTACATCTACTTTTGCAGAGGGAAGAAGGTCCCGTACCGTGGAGGTTGTTTAGAAGAAAATTTTAGTTGCTTCGTCAGGGCGGGTAAGACTCGTTCTTTTGTTACGATAGATACCGTTGGAAACAATAGGTTCATATAAATGAAAAAGAATATTGGTGCAGTTGAATTAAAAGGGGAATATGTACATATTTATATGAAAAAAAATTGTAAAATCAAAGCAATCGGCAAATTTTGTTGTCCACAGGAGGGGGGCTCCTTTTTGTTGGCAAGTTCGGTCTCTTCATAAAAACGTCGAAAGACATTATCTGCACTGTGTACGAAACATGGATTTGAACTGAAGCTGCTCTTGGGCGAAAGAATTTGTGAGCCGAGGCTAATAACCATCTACTGTGCCGTTGGAGTGCGCCTCCCTACTGGTAGGCATTATTTCTTATGTGTTCGGTGTGTAGTTAGCGTAAAGAAATTGACCGGTCAATTAGGTAGAGCAGCACTTGTCAATTTGTGCAACTTACAGTTCCAGTAATGTTCGGTTAATGTTTTGTAGCAGGGTGTTTAATTATAAAAATTTCTTGGCATTTCACTGGCGTTTAAAAACCCCGTTAACGCTAGCATCACATTTCACCGAGCCAGATAGGGCACAGAAACGCGCTGATGTAAGTCGGGTCTCTAATCATCGGTGAGTACAATCATAAGTTAGTATATGTACTTGTTGTTTGTTCCCCTAAGTGACTATGTTCTTTTATATTCCCTTGCATTCCTTGTGTATTGTGTCATTTTGGAGGTATGCCAATCCCTCAATTCAGAGAACATGATTTCCTTACTAAAGCAATTTAGTAAGGAGGCGGGACCAAATCTCGTGACAGCGAAATTTGGTGAAGATCAACTCGAACGTTTTGTGAATTCGTGTGTGTAACAGTTAAATCGCAAATTTTTTTTTGCTTGTGTGTTTTCATGTGCAAATCGTAGAAAAATTCAGTGGGTATCCCGAATTTAAAAGTGTTGTTATCGGAGAGCGAGCTATTCCCATAGGCAGTGAATTTTCTGTGTTTCGGTGTAAGAAGCCAATAAGTGCACTACCATATAGCTAAAGAAATAAAAGGTGTTCATAAGAGTGATGAGATTCGTCTGAAAAAATTCTAGTGTGCTTATTCGATCAATGCAAAATTTCAGTGAAATTTCACAGTGAGTAGGATAGAAAAGACATTTGAGTAGTCGTGAAATTTGGATTTTTGAAAATTTGAATTGAAGAGAAGATCGACACCATGCCTGCGCGAGGGAGAAGAAACAACGTTCGTGCAAACGGGCCAGCGGCAGCACCTCAGCCCGAACAGAATGTTAACATGCCGGAACATGCTGTGTTGGCTAGAAATTTCACCAGGGGGACGATGTGGGGGAGTATTTAGCACGATTAAGATTCATCGCGGACCACCTGAATAACAGCGAGCAAATGCGGGTCTTCTTCCTCTCACTTGGTCAAGCAGAGGTCAAGGTGTACAATCAAGTGAAGGATACGCTAAAAAAATCTAAAAGAGGCAGAGGAGTGGCTTCGTCTCTATGCCAATCAAGTAGAGCACCACACCCAGGCATTGTACGAGATGTTCACCAAAAAACAGACAAGCCGAGAAGGAGTAACTGAATATGCAACACGAGTTAAAGCGCTGTACAAAGCGAAGTACCCAGAGCATCCGGAACTAGTGCTTGTTGACTTCATTTGGCTGGGATTGAGAGCAGATATTACGAGAATGTTTCGAAGTGACTTAAGGCCTACCACAGTGCAAGAGTTGTGTTGAAGACCATGGCCTTAGAGGTGAAAAATCGACGGGCACTACCAGTGCCAGGACAAAATACGGAGATCAGGGAGACTGAGAGACAGAGACCTCATCAGAACGAAAGAAGACCCAAACGGGAAGTTGCACGTGTAGGACACACAATGCTGCACTCACCATATCCACAAAGAGCCCACAACGAAGCATCGCACTGGAGTGGAGGGGGCAGACAGACGCGGAACTCTGCATTTCAACGAAGAGAACATGACGAAGCGCCAAACTGGAGAAGAGGAGGCAGACTGAGGAGCCATTATCACCAAAATTACCTCGTGAGAGCACCACAGCAATATCAAGAAGTGCCACTTACACCTACCGTGTACTTGACGCAGTGCAGAACGGTGCCACCGCCGTGCTTCAAGTGCGGGAAGTTCGGACACATTAGAGCTAATTGTAGGGTACGAAATTTTCCCGGTCCTCCAAAAAATGGGTCAGGAGGCCCTTAACTCAACTCATAAATCCCAGCATCCGACTCCATGTAAACGGTACACCTGTAACAGCACTTCTTGACTCAGGAACAAATATATGCTTGGTGAAGGAACGTGTTGTCGCGGGAATCAAAAATGCGAAGGTTAAAGGAACATCAGTCGCGTTGAAAACAATTGGAGAAGAGCCTGTGGCGGTGTTTGGAAAAATTAATGTCCCAATTAAGGTTAACGGTCGAAGAGTAGTGCAGAGGTGTTTTGTGGTGCGAAAAAATGCGCTTCCGGGAGACCTGCTGATAGGAGTGGAAGTGATGAACAAAGTCAATGCAAAAATAGACTTCGAGAAACGAAGGGCGTAACTTTTTGGCACTTACGTGAACATGTTTTCAGTGCCAGGACCGATTTCTCCAAAGATTTTGTGTGTGACACGAAGGGAAACATTGGTAACGCTGGCAGAAGACATCACAGTAAAGCCTCGCACACAAACAATGGTGAAGTGCAGGGTGGATGTGAGTTTTAATGATAAGGAAGTAATTTTGGAGCCTAGAGTTAAGTGGGCACCATACGTAGGAGCCACCGCAGCAAAAGTGCAGAATGGGCATGTTTTATTCCCCGTGCTTAACCCCTTCGCTAAAGATATCGCTCTGACTAAAGGAGCGATAATTGCATCATGCCATGAGACCTCGAATGAAAATTCAGCCGCAGAAGAAAACCATGATGAAAACAGCGAAGCAGAAAATTTCCGCAGAGAGAAGCGCTTTCAACAAATTGATGAACTTGATCTCAATTACTTGGATCAGGAAAAGCAGAAGCAAGTCCGAGCTCTGCTGAAGGAGTATCATAAAACAATCAGCGCAGATGACATGGACATTGGACATGTAAAGGGTGTGAAATACAAAATTTTGTTAAATGATAACAGGCCCATTCAGACGAAAGGATGGCGAATTCCGTACGCCAGCCAAGAAATTATTGATGAAAAGGTCTCGGAGGTGGTCAAGAGTGGAATTGTTCAAGAAAGCACAAGTGCGTGTAAAATCCCCTCGTACTCGTGAAAAAACCTGGAGGAGGCCACAGAGTTTGCCTTGATTTGCGAGCTGTAAACATGCGGGTGGTGAACGAACATTATCCGATTCCGCACATCGTGGGAACGTTGGAAGAAGTTGCTGGCAAAGAATACTACTCGCTTGTTGATGCAAAGTCAGCCTTCCATCAAATTGAGTTAGATGAAGAAAGCAAGCAGTACACGGCGTTTCAAACTAGGCAAGGAAATTTTGAATTTTCTAGGCTCCCTATGGGACTTGAGTGTTCAACATCAGTCTACTAGAGAGTAATTTACCATGTTCTCAAAAGGCAGCTTGGAAAATTCGCCGCCATTTATTTGGACGATGTGTGTATCAGCTCCGTGACTTTTGAGAGTCACCTAGAAAATTTAAGGGAAGTGTTACACGAATTTCAAT
Source organism: Morinoia aosen (assembly GCA_030386875.1). Taxonomy (NCBI): domain Eukaryota; kingdom Metazoa; phylum Arthropoda; class Malacostraca; order Amphipoda; family Talitridae; genus Morinoia; species Morinoia aosen. The sequence goes on from CM059574.1 coordinate 2,677,782, forward strand.
GTGCCCGAGTAAAAATAGTCTTAGACAAGTGCAAATTTGCGAAAAAACAAGTGAAGTACCTAGGATGTTACATCAGTCGTGAGGGACTTATCCCAGACCCCAAGAACGTGGATGCGATGCAGAATTACCCAAGGCCTACCACCGCGCGATAAGTCCGCGCGTTCGTAGCGGCGCTTAATTTCTACCGGCGGTTCATTCCGCATTTCGCCACAACAGCTGCTCCCCTTAATGCGCTGACCAAGAAGGGACATAAATTCAAGTGGAATGAAGAACATGAGCGAGCCTTCTGTAAACTCAAGCAGCTAATGATAGAAGCTCCAGTTCTGAAGAAACCCTCTTTGAACGAACAGTACTGGCACAAAGATGTGATGGTAAGGGACCACCTATTGGATACTTCAGCAAAAGATTCAACGATGCTGAAAAACGTTATTCAATCACGAAACGTGAGGGATTAGCAGTTGTTGCCGCTGTAAATCACTTTTCGCCTCATTTGTACGGTAATAAATTTGTAGTAATAACCGATCACAAGGCCCTTAAATATTTGTTCAAAGGTAAAAACACCAAGAACAACAGAATTATGAGGTGGGCCCTGACACTCTCTCAGTACGATTTTGAAGTAGTTTATCGTCCCGGAGCTCAGAATGTTGTGTCAGACGCGCTATCCAGGAACATTGCGCAAAATAACGAAGGAGATGAAGACAACGATGTCCCTAAGGCAGTCTTCTTTACGTCGATGCTGGACGAAACGCCCAATGTTCAACAGACAGAAGTCAGTCTGCAAAAGGAAAATGTGCGAACAGAACAATTAGAAGATCCTGTTTGGGGTCCGGTGCTGATTTACCTTGAAGGTGACAAGTTAGGGGAAGCTCCGAGTCTCGCTCTGAAATCCGAAATCTTCGCCGACGGAGGCATACTGTATTACAGAAAAATCCAACGAAAGCCCAATAGATCGAGGCACCTAATTATCGTGCCAGACACTCTGCGAGAGGCAGCGATAACATTAGCGCATGACAGCACAATAGGTGCACACCTAGGTAGGGCTAAGACCTGGAAGCGCGCGTTGGAATATGGGTACTGGATAAATATGGCACGCGACATGAATAACTACGTCGACTCATGCATGCAGTGCTAAAAGCGGAAAATCAACAATCGCATTTGTGTCAGCATGGGATCATTTCCTGAAATTCACAAACCACTCGACAGAATAGGTGTTGACTTGATTGAAATGCCACCTTCGAATGAAGGCCATGAATATATTCTGACCGTGGTCGACCATTTCAGCAGGTACGTTGCAGTATTTCCGCTCAGAAGCAAAACCACAGAGGAAGTAACTCAAGCGCTAACTAAATTTGTAACAACGTATAGTCCGGCAAAAACACTCGTCTCAGACAGAGGGACCGAGTTCACATCAGCATTATTCCGAAGTGTATGCGAAAAACTAAAAATGAAGTATCACAACACCTCTGCATACCATCCCCAATCGAATGGGGTGATGGAACGCCAAAACAAGAATATCAAGGCTTTTTTATCCCATCTTGCAACAAACGATCAACCTTCGTGGCCGTCAGCCTAACCTTGGACGTGTTTGGCCTTAAATACAAGTTATCAGAGCGTTATCGAAGAAATTCCATACTACTTGTTTTTCGGCAGAGATGCAGAAATTCCTATTGATGACTGGTTGAAAACTCCGCGCATAGATTACTCTCTGAGAGAAAACTACACTGCAGAGGTGAGCTCCCAACTCCATAATGCATTCAAAATTGTGAAAGCGAAATCAAAAGCGTCGCACGACAAGTCTGTACGGTTAAAGGAGCGAGGAGTCAAGAATGACAAGGTGCAACTCGGCGACATAGTCCTGTTGCACAATCCAACGGGAAAACATGAAATTGCAGGGGCATGGCCGACAGACTGGGTTGGGCTCTTTCGAATTATCGATAAAGGCGTGACTAATGCGTCGTTTAAGGCACTCTATTGTGACCGTGAAGAAAGAGTTCACCTGCATAGATTGAAGGTAGCGCACCTGAGAGGTGAGGCCTACCCACACAACGAGGATAACACGGCGGCGCCAGGAGCTGAAAGTGAAACAAACAACAGCGAGGATGAAGACATGAGAACAGAAAATGACGTGAGTGAACGTGCTGCGTCCAAAATGCGGCGGAGATATAACTTGCGTTCCAGGTGTAGGGGAATTGTCGGCCAACAAACGAGCTGCAGTGCATTAAGTTCATGCGTCTCCTTAACTATGTAGGATGTGATCTTTTGTGTTTAATTTTAGATGTGTTCTTCAGTAGGAGTATGCTTTCTAGCTTTGCGTTACTTTAAATTTCACTCGCGAAAGTGAGATGTGTTCTTCCGTAGAAATATGTTTTCCTAACTTTATGAACCTATAAATCTTCGCTCGCAAGAGATCTTGCCAAATGCGAGATACTTGGTTGAGTGAGCTAATCTTACTCTATACTAAAAGTTTCATTTCTATTCTCGGTAAGGAAAGGGATAATGAAGATAATTAGACTAATTTTATACGTTTTTTTAACAGGAGTAGTTTTGCTGTCATCTCGTGATACGAAAGTAACAATGATTTGCTTTAGGTTAATTATCAGTTATAACTCCTCAGAAGTTTGATCATGAAGTAGTAGTGGTATTTCCATGTATTGATGCATGGCAGAGATATCGTATTAAACGAGGTTCTCAGATGGGCGTCCAAATTTTATCTAAACTATTGATGTCGGTCATTCTTCATGAGGAGGAAAATATGTTTTGCATTGAAATTAAAGTAGCATTTTCTTTTTCCAGTAGCGTTGAGTTTTTAGCCTGAGGCGTTTGTTTCTCCTCTGTCGCTGGCTCGCAAGGAACATTGTAAGACACAATGTTCTTGAAGGAGCAAATCTTACCTAATTCTGCAGACCTTCGTGTATTTCCTTTCCTTAACAACTTAGGTAATTGATTGTTTAGTAGGCTAGGGTAGAATTTGCATCCGCACTGAATTAGGCGAACACAGTGAAGAGCATTAATGCTCGTCGTGTAAGTAATAAAAACCTCTGTCATTTAGGAAACAATTTCGTAAATACACACGTTGTTTAGAAGGAGAAAGAAGAAACTACAACGATGGAACATGAACAAGCGTCAAATGGAATGGGTATTATGTATGAAAATGAGAGATTCAAGAATTACATTGAGGAACGTCGACGACGAATGAAGAGCTGGAAATTCGAGATCATTTCACAAAGGAATGCCCAAGGCCCGCAAGCTAATTAGCTTGGGGGTGCTGTTCGAGCAAGCACGGCGAATTCCAACAACCACAAGCCACCAGGGATGGAAAGCTTCTCGAGTGCTCGGCACTCATTCTATGAATGTTGATGGTAGCACAGTGCAAGCTGAGAGTCGCATCAGGATGGAATATAAATATTGGTATTCTCATTGCGATATGACTAAATAGCACTTATTTTGTGCAAGATTAAAATTACAGATGCCTAGTTATTGATCACCAGATATTCAACTGGTAACGGCACCAGAGATAGAGGCAAAATGGACGATCTACCGGAGGTTCGAAACGTATAAGTTAGTGTCCTACAAAACAATTTTAGAGCAAAAACTAATTTGTATTTTCGTTGAGGATAGGTTCAAGTTTATAAATGTGCAGTGCTTCTACAGTATAACTTGAACTCTATACCTGTGAAGCCAATTTTATACAGAAGGTGCGTGGACGATATTATCGTTGAAATTGTGATGGTAGAGCAGTTGGAAGATTTTGAGGCATTTGATTACTGATAATCCGGCGTTACGTTTACGTAGAGCTGAGTGTAAATGGGAAGCTGCCATTTCTTGACGTTTCAGTTGAAGCATCTCAGATTATTTTTCTCATAACTGTATGTAAAGCCCTCGCATGCTGGTAGAACCAGAAACTGTGATTGTGATGCAGCGCACGTGTATTAAGAAGGCATTACCATACCTTGGCTAGTTTAAGAAGGCTAGTTTTCATTCAGAACTGCTACGATGTTAGCGGTTGCCAGTTAATAACAATTTCTCCAAAATGCTTATTGATGGAATTTGGTAACTTTGTAAATCGAATTTTAAATGAGGACCACGATCCGGGATATTATGCGAAACATAAATATATTCTATGAAAATCAAATGGATAGCAGTTACAAAATTGATGAACGTGTCTTCAAAAATGTTGTTAAATCTTTCGTGAAACCCATAGATCCAGATATGTCAATAAGACTTCGTGTGTACTACAAAATCATTAAAATCAATGATCTCCTAGTTAGAAACAATATTTCCAGATCCGGAGTCAGTGACCTGAGCAGAGGCAATGTGATATATCAGTTCGAATGTAACAGAATAGAACGCAAGTCTTTCAATAAAATTAATGATGCATTGGCATGACTAGGATGACACTGAAGCTAAGATTAACCTCGCACAAATATTAAGGTTCCATTTCTAATAATTTCCGTGTGGATCATAGCTGTAAGCCCCAAATGAAGATCTGTGCTCAAATGCGAAAAATTTGTATAATGTTGCAAATAGGAGCATTTTCAAATAATAGAAGTCATAAACTTGAACCTAGCCTCAACGAAATTACAAATAATTTTTTTGTTCTAAAATTGTTCAATAAGACTGTGGCTTATAGACATGTGAAACCTCCGGTAGTTCATTCATTTTACCTCTATCTCTGGTGCCGTTAACATGCGAATATCTGGTGAGCAATAACAACTAGTCATCTGCAATTTCAATCATGTACAAAATTATCCTACCTAGTCATTTCTCATTGTGATATTTGATACCAATATTTGTGATACCAATATTTATGTTCTGTCTCATCTAGCTTAAATAAGTGATTTTCTTTGTATTCTAACATGTGTGGAACTATTGAAACACAAGTAATTCGATATTTTTCTCTAACAAAGTTTTTTTTCCAGCCAGTATACCCATATTAATTAAATAAATAAAGCTACTGATATGGAACCTAAAACAAAGGATAAACTTTATAAACCTATGCTGTGAGGAGCATTTATTCCCACTCAAATTTGACCAGGAAACTATTAAAGGTATTTCGTACTCAGAATATTCATTTGTTTAATAGCAATCCTACACTTGATAACTAATTTTTTTTCAACAGGATCAGTTGACTGGGATGGAGGAGAGGCAAGAGACCCGTCACTTATCTTCCAGCTATCACTCGGGCATTTGAAAATTGTGCGTCAGCCCTTGACGTGCCAGTTTCACTCGAGTTCGACGGAAAGACACAGGGTGTATTCTAAGATGAAGTCTCCCCGAAGGTTTAGACCCCTCAGGGCACACAACTATTATGTCCATGGGAACTAGCGATCCCAGGGGAATTTCTGAGGCCCAGCCGAAGGTAAGGTAGGCATTCATTTTGATTTCATAACCTTTTGTTTTACTGCGGATTAATTTTTTTGCAGCTTACTGCTGGCTTTTTCGCTGTTCATTAATTTCTTTAACTTCTATCATGTTTCATAAACTTTTGAGTATCTTAATTGTTAATTCTGAAAACAAGGTGCGTTCATAGATTCCCCGTTTGCTTAATTCCCTACAAATTTGTGTGTTCCATCTTCCACTCTTTACAACGTATTAATATGGCTAGGGAGGCTTATCCAAATATTCTAGATTTCGCCTAAATAAAAATTTAATTTTATTGAAATATTGTATTTATACCTTTTTTGGATGCTTAATGCCGATCGTGCTTTGCATTTTCGTAAAAAATTAAAGCAATAAATAACTTAAATGTCAAAATATGTTTTAATAATTGCGAGTCCAGTATGTAATCGAAAAAATAAGACCAGCGCAGTCTATGCTGTAATTGGACAGGTGTGCTTATTTTTCGGCCAAGATGACTCGGTATTTTTATTCATTTATCTAATAAACAGCGGGGTTAAACATTTGAGTGTTTACTAAGCTTTGTCAATAGAAACTCTCTGCCACGCTCAGCGAAGTTATCGTTTTGATGAACACACAAAAATTTAATATATATATACTAAATATTTGAGTGTTGCTCTTCAAAACGACAACTTTCGACAAAAACTTCCGGCTGTGCACAGCCGAGATTTGTCGCATCTAAGCGACCCTGAAATATGAATATATATAGATATGTATTATACACACACATGTTTATATTTATATTCATATATGAGGGTCACTTAGAAGCGATAAATCTCAGCTGTGCGCGGGCGAAAGTTTTTTTAACACCAAATTCAAGGATGGCCATCTGCGAATCACGTGCGTATAGCCGGTGAAATGGGTCGAGCAGGGACGTAGCATGGACTTAGCATGTATGATCGTCGCGGACGGCCGCGGACGTATCTGAGACAAAATGTTCAGCCTCAAGTGGACATTTCGCCTGTGATTCGAAGGTGATTTACCAATGATAACGTCCCTTAGGTTCTCTCTTTCCCGGCCATAACACATCGGCAATACGTGCTCGATTTTCAATTGGGTAGTGTATGTAGATACAGAGCATAAAAGGCAGTGCGGATCGTGTCTACCTTATCTACCAATATATCGAAATTTTTGTATTTCGAGCAAATACGTATAGTAATTGGATCAACTATGATTTCGCTGGTTTGGCGCATACTTAGTACCAGTAATGATTTGTTGATGCTGATCTATACTTCCAGGGTAGGCACTGCCTACCTTACCTACTTAGAGGGTTCGTGTCAGTGATATATAAATGTATATATATATATATAATCAACCTTGATTATTAACATTCTGTAACCAATTTTTATGCCATTTGTAAATAAAGAATCTAAAAATCGTACATACAGATTTCAACACCTGTAACTATTAGGTAATAAAATATCCATCTTGATAATTATGAAAAGGAGGAGTCGGACTTGGAGTCGCGAAATTTTGAAGAGGAGCTGTAGTCGGAGTCGCCAAATTCTGAAATGGTGAAGTCGTAGTTGGAGTAGCAAATTTACTCCTCCGATTTCGCAACCCTGATTCAAACTTTCAATACCAACTTTCAATACTCATAGTCTTTCAAAACCCAATCGACCTGCTTATCGCTCAGACTAAGAAGATCAACTTATGGAACATGATGGTAAACTTGTTTACAATGAGAGCTTCAGTTTACTTCGGTTGTTAATTCTGTGGAGAAGCCATTCTCAGCAATAGACAATTTTCGTTGAATTCCTTCTTCCGTTTAGGATAGTACTGCTCGCAATTCCATTTGGAAAACATACCTGGAAAAGCTATTCTCAACTTCTTTGCAGGTTATATTAATAAGGTAACTTTTTTCAAAAATTTTCAAAAAAAATTACTCAAGTGTGAGCCAATATCTTGAGAAAAATTAAAATTTTTTTGAACGCTGGTGTGCTTGTTATCCACGAATAGTACTGAGAGCTGCTAATATGGATGCTTTCCACAGTTACCGTCAACTCGTGGAATTTGTAGGCCTTCTTTCGAAACTAAGCACTGGTTTAACTCTTTCACCTTCTGTATAATCACACATTTCGGATCCGAAGTTTTAATTAAAGAAAAAGTCACGGATCGTGTAAAAACTGCATAGATGAAACGAAAACCTCTGCTTCCATACGCAGTAGTAGTTGGCGGAGCGCACTTGCTTTCGTTTCAAGGGTCCCAGGTTCGAAACTCGAAGAAGTTATTTTCAATTTTTTCAATACAACACTCCGGTACGCGATCAGTTGTAGTCAAGCGAGCAGTTAATCTAAAACTTCTCCCTATATTGGACAAAATAAATTACTATCACTTATTCCATGCATCCAATTGATAGTTAATTTATCCAATTTTAGATTGAATAGATTCATTCCTTTCAAACCCTTAGATTATTGTTTTGAAAAACCTATCTACACCAACATAATTGTGGTGATGTAAAGTTTATTGTGAAGAGTTATTTCCGGATGAATTCTGTTGAAAAACAACTTTTCACTATGATTTCCATAAACAGGACCTTATCATTTTCGTGTGAACATTTTTGAAGTACTTTGGGAAAAATATGCAGTTTTCTTCCGTACGTTTCTTAAAATTCGACAAATTTCTCAAACTTCTCCTACTAAACAGTTGAAAGAGGAAAGATACATTATTTTGCGATTAGTTATAATAGCGTTACCGGTAGGACCGCTCATACTGATGGTAATCAAGTATTACTGCCATACCCAACTGTAAGTTTTGAAAGCTCGAAGCATAGTTTTCTAGTGTCGAATATCATGTTCACAATCAGCAGTAAGCAATTTTGAGCGCTCTGAGAACGTCGGTGGTCTGCAAAGTCGGAAGATAAAGTTTCAGCTTACGTCTTTAGGAAAACCATTAAGAGAGACTTGGATTCAATGTTTTATGCTTACACAAAGTTCGTGTTCCCTTCTTAAACCACAGAACCATTTTTCTTATGAGAGAAAATCACGGTTGCTGAGAAATCATTTACAGGATCCCTCTACATTGCGACCACACAATTCACCTTCTGATTTTTCAAGCTAAACTAAGTGGAACGATAGGGAAACAAAACCACCTTGTCTACAGAGATGTTTATCCACTGCAAGCTCGACAGCTGCGTCTCCCAAGCTGATAAGATATCATGAGATTGTAGGGCTGCTCCGACTGTTTTGAAAATTCGGTTATCACCAACACTTCAGCCTCGACTTCTATTGGTGTGCGATTGCCATCTTATTATTGATTAGTTCGCCTTCGAGATCCAAATTAACAAAGCTTCTTATAAGAATCATGTCTTTTTTAAGTGAGTGTCTGTAGTATATTGAATTAGGGAGGGTACATTTTTTGATAGAGACTCGGAAATGAATCGGAAGCTTTAATCGAGCCCGATGAGTGCATTGTACGCGCTACTCAACGAAACTCATTCGTCTACGACAGTGAAATGCATTCCTGGGATCAATCTCTGTAGGCCTCTTTTTCAAGAGTTAAATTTCGGGCTGTAAAATGAAGATGATCGGATGTGTGATGAGCATTCCCGAAAGCATACGCTCTGATAGGACCCTGTCTAACTTTTACGCTGCCTCATCGAAAAGCATGCACACGGTTCGCCGCATCGTATGCACATTTGTGAAGGATTATCGCCACCAAGGCGGCTATATATAACCGCCGTAGCGTCACCAAAGACCACTTTTGCCGTAATAACTATTGCCGCCTCGAAAACATAGTTGAGCATAAAGTTGCATGACAGACGGCTGATGAAATGCAAAAGTACACATACTATTGTATACAGTATCCCTTTAACGCCCAAGAGGACACCAGTGTCCTCTTTCAAAAATACCCTCAATATATTTTATTTCTTCTTCAATTAGTTCCCTAATGTGTTATTTGAAGTTCTCTGCCGAGTGGCAGTTCCTTTCTCATCCTGATATCGGTGACTGCCTGATGCCAGCACCATTTTAGTGACGGTGGTTGTGTTAACGGTAATATGAGTACAAAAATTAGGACGTTAAAGGGGTATGCATTTTCAAACGCGGTTCTCAGACGTAAATGCATGTATTTCCGTGCGCCATTCTTTAATTAAATCCCTGCGTAGTTGCGTACCTTATTATCAGCTATTAGAGAATCATATCCCTTCCATTCGAAGTTATCGCTGCCTTGAATGGATAAATAAGCATAATAAAGAAAAATGTGTCGATAACATAGCATGATTATACATTTTAATTGACTATTGAAATTAATTAGGTTCAAATAAATCAACATCATTACAAATTTTACATTTGGTCTTTCATTACAAACTGAAATCAACGAGTTTTTACCGGAAAATAAAAACAGTATAACAACCTATTTTCAAGAGTTGAACAAGATAAAAATGCAAGAAGGAAGTAGTAGGTGCTGAAGAAAAAGATAGCAATGAGCCGAAAAAAATATGATTCCTAAAACAAAATGAAGAACACATTATTTCAACTTCTTCTGGGAGCGTTACTTCCCATAGTTGTTTCCCCGTGATAGAGAAACAGCAAATCGGTAGATTTTTGAAGTAAGATGATTAAGGGTAAAGATTTTGGGGTAGAAAAAATAAGTCAGAGGGAAACAAAAATAGAAGGATGGTCCGTAACATATTGTAGAATAATATTGTATTGTCCCTAAATATGCTCATTTCACAAACAAGGTATAACTTTATTGCTCCTATCATACATTAAGATAAAAGAAAGGAACAATTTTACAGTCAGGCAGGGAAGTAATTTATAGAAAAGTTCATGAATATTGTTAGAGAGGCTAGTAAATGACATCTAACACTTGTCAATTCTTAGAACAAAGTTTGGTAAGGTTCGACATGAATTTCATTCGCTCTTTATCCGCAAGACCATTCACTTTACCCCGCACAAGTTCACAGCAAGCTTTCCTAATGTAGTTATCATTTCCAGCACTCCTTTTTGAAGCTAACGAACGTTCAACAACATTAAGAAATTTCTCATGAAATGACTCCACCGTATTTAAAATGCTTTCATCTATCTCACTTCTTTTACACTTACAAAAATCCCCCACTGCCCATGACATCAGTACTTGTATCTTCTACCGTGAAAATCCTTGGTACTGGCACCACAATTTGGGGGCTTGGACCCACTACTTACATGAACGATGTCGTTATCAATTTCGGCTGACGTGTCCATTAACTGAGTCTCTACAGTATTGTCAGGTTCTTCGTGAAACCAATCTGTCGACCGACACAATACTCTTTGAATGGGGTTCTTTGATTGTTTGCCTTCCACTTTAAATAAGAGCAACAAAATCATCACTTGAATGAATATTCAAGCTGCTCATGCAATCCGACAAAAGGCCATAAGGTTAGTGAGCTTCCTAAGCTTGCTCTCCACAGCTCCAGACCCTTATGATTTCGCCCTTTCGGAAGCGAGGAAACGCAAGTAATAAATGCGTAGGGATGACTTCTTTTTTTGAACATCTGTGAAAATGAACATCATTTAGAATTATTCTTACACCATTCATACAATAGTCCTGTACATACTTACTGGTAATAATAATTCTCACAATAGTATTTGTAACAGCCTTCATTAATCAAGTACACATTGTACACTGTACACTCCAGTGCATGAGCTACTTTGAAAATAGACAGGTTTTGTTAAGGAACACCACAAGAAGTATGGATATATGTGTAATGAACTGTTTGAAAATTATATGTTGAAAGAAATGTCATTAGGTAACGCTACAATCATGTTTATTGCCCACGGACATACAACCTGGGACTTTCATACAACACTGAAAATGATTAGCTAATGAAGGAAAATTTTTCCATGAGTTTCATTATGAACTCAATTTGAAATAACAATAAAAACATAAACTTTACATTAACTGTCCTGAGAATGAATTAGCAACAGACTGTTATATGAGGGTCTCACATCACTACAAAGATTCACGTATGTCATAACGATAATTTCCATAAAGCCTCTACTGTATGATCCAAATTAGAAATCTCCCTACTGAAACAAAGTGTTCACTTTGTTAATATGCTTACTTCACTTCTAAAACTGTCAGTAATAAATGTACACTTTTTCATAAGCTTCTTGTCTAAATTCAGAATAACTTGCAGGGAATTTCGCTCATTTTCAAAACCCTAACTTCTCTGCCAAACACTTTAAAACAAAAGCAAAAAACTGAATGCCCAGATTCAACTGTCATGCAGAATGGCAATAAAACATCTGCACTAATTTTCACATTTGAAAAAAAGTACCAACTGAAGAGCACAACAACATAGAGCAAACCTATTCCATCAAAGTTGATCATCACAATGCAAATAAATTATTTACAATTCTGCAGTAAAAACAACATATAGGATTGTTCAAAATTAGGAGTAAAAATTCAGAATCTAAAGTGTTATGAATAAGTGGGATTATGAATAGGTCACAACAAAAATTTATACCACCTGCTGTATTCCACAGAACAACAATACAATAACAAACATTTTCTAAACTCATACACTAATGTCAATAATGTTTATCTATCGACGCTGGTGGGCAATAATTGCCCTACTTATCATTTATGTTGTGTTCAACATTGACATGCTCATATTCATTGTAAGGAACTTAAAAGTAGAAATCAATTATCTAATACTATTTACTTAACCTTGAAATTATGCAGTAATCCTGAAGGAAAATATGTGTTTAATGTTAATCAAAAAAAAAGGAAACTTTTTAAAATTTGATAAAATCATTATTAGTTGTAATTTTCAATTATAGAAAAGGTGCAACATGAATTAAAAATACTTAGAGATATTTTTCGTCTCGCACAAGCATTTTCAATTGCGTTACTCTTCTCATTTTTTATCCCTCCTCAATCTGAGCCATTGTTCACTTTTTAAATTTAAGGTAGAGTATGTAATTCAGAATAAATATTCCTTTTTTATAGTTGCTAACTTTAACCAATTTAACCTGGATAAAATTAGCCATCTGAGGCTTCAAACACTGTATTCTCAAAATGACTACTTTCTTTGTTGAATGTAAAACTGCTCATTCAGAATATTTCAATAATTTAACCCACTTTAACACCTGCAAAAATAGAAAAAGATTTCTTGAGGCATTCTTGCCTATCATTACACTTACATTGAAGTATAATGCTGCCTGGTGGTCTAAAAAATCTGAGTACACACTCAATGTTTATTAGTCAAAATTGTTTTTCGAAGGTCTACAAAATTAATGCAAGTTTTAAGCTATAACTAACTTCTGGTTGTCTAGGATCTGTAAATTAAAAGTCATTTAAATTAGACGGGTAACTTTTTACACACAACACAATAGTTGAATATATAGAACACTTTTACATCATATAGAATTTTATTCACTTATATTGAGGCTTTATAATTTAAAAACAGTAAACATATTCTAATGCACTGAAAAGAACTACAATAAAAACGCCAGCAAAATAAGTTCTTTGACATATTTTTTGTGAATAGCATTCATGAGCTATGCTGAAAAATTAAAAAAGAACAGTTTTTTTTCATTTACTACGTAATCATTTATGTAAAATGTGTCAAAATTATTGGAAATGAATGTTTTATTTGTTTGATTTCAAGCTACTTGCTTTTTCACTGAACTGTAAGACCTAGCACTAAGTTTAATAAGTTTAGATTTTTATTCCACCCTGAAAACAACGCAAAACCCTATCTTTTTTAAATATATCTCAAACCCAAAATGGCCACAATAATCAGTTAAAGTCAGCCTAACCGCTGCGAAACTTGTCAACACTGCCCGCTATCTTCGTTCTTCGTAATTCATTTGGGGACTGAAACCCTCCGACGACCTTTCACGAGATGACGAGCATCCATCACAACGTAGCAACAGTTCAGTAGCAAGATCATTGAACTGAAAACCTGCTGCTGAAAATCTTTTTCACGCATTGGTTGAGTTATTAGATAGACTTGTACCAAATATTTTAAACAGGATTTTACTATGATCGATTTAAACCCGTATACGCCATTCAATTTTCGCAACCACCACCAACCTTCGAAAATATCATTACAAGACTCATTCAGAGTGGCCAACAGAATCATCTGTAGATAGTTTACAATTCCAATAGTTTCATATAATGAGTCATAAGTACAGTAAAATAACTTAAAAGGATGTTTTTTATGTATTATTGAACTTGACTTCAGAAATTACTCGCAAACAATATTACTAAGTACGGTTTTGTTCAAATTTCCAAAACGCTGAGACATGGTAAATGCACCTCAAAAAATATGATTAATACCTGAAAACATGCTTCAAACTTTCTGATTTACACAGGTTTACTAGATTTTAGGTCAAATTCTAATTTTTGGCCAAACAGGTAGGTCGAAAGCAGCATTGTGAACTATTATCTTAAAAACGTGACCATTTTTTAGTGCGTAAACGCAAGCTAAAATCAAGCTAAAATCAACTAGCTAAAATCAACACCCCAGGTTGAATTTTTTTGTTACCTTATTTAAAAACGTAGCACTTGAATGAACTTTGTGACATTCTTGATCTTGATTCAGACACATTTTCATCATATGTGCGCCTTATTATACTTTCCCCCCTCTTTCTTAACTTGGAAGCAACCTGCAGTGTTCTCCCTCAAGCTGCATTACGCTCCGGGAAAATTGTGAATATCTTTAAACTTTGTTTATCTGTACCCGTAGCGAGTGCCTGAGGTGCAAACGAAACCGACAGAATAAGGAAAACACAACTGAAATAAATGCTGTATTATCATGCAGATCGCCGACAGTAATGGCACTCAAAAGAATATAACAGTCAGGTAGTGCACCAAGGACGACGTGGAAGGACCGACAGTTGTCGGAGAGTCACAGCGTGAGTGAAGTGGCGTCGCGGCTGGCTGTCGAGGTGGCGATGAAGGCAGTGAGGCTACTACTTGCGGCCGAGACTAAAGCCCGTGCCACACCTTGCAACTTCGAGTGCTCCATGCCGCACCGACGAGTTGCCCAGAGCTCTCTCAGCTGCTCGGCTGCATCAGGAGCAAAAGTCGAGGCAGCTTGATTCATGTAGCAGGACGACGGCGCACAGCAGAGCCAGTGCGAGCCAAGAAGGCATTGAGCACGGTTGTCTCGCTCAAGCGCTCACTGTTGTCTCGCTAGCGCGCGTTCCGCGATAATCCGAGCGCAGCTGCTTTGCAGAGCACATTGTCGTCTGACGTCCTCCTTCTCTCAAAGCTTCAATGCAACTGACTGCCGCGCGTTGTCACGCGCTCATCCACAAGCTCGTTAAAGCCCCCTCCAGACCTTGCATTACCATGTTGCTTGATGCCGCTTAGACGAGCTGTAGATCGCTCTCCGACCGCTTGAGAAGCCGATTTTTCATGCCCACCAAGAAGCTGAGCGTTCCTGATTGCTGTCGTAGGGCGACGCGAGTCAGTGTGAGAGCAGCAGGCATTGCGGAAGGTCGTGTCGGTGGCGCTCTCCGCGATGACTGACGAGCTATACCAGGGCTGCCAAAGCTGGGGTTTTAACCCCATATCTTGGGTTTTTACCTGTGGCCTAAGGTTTGGGGGTTTTTATCAAAAAATTGGCAAAAATCTGGGGTTTTCTATGCAGAGGTAACAAATTGAAGGTTTTTATATATAATAATTTTTTTCGGCGCTTGATGCAATGAAAATAATGGTATTAAATTATCAAATTCGTTTAATTGAAATTGGGTGCATTAGTTGCTATTATATTCCTGTTGCATCTGCATTCTGTCGAAATCTAAGTGACGTCTGTTTACTGCCAGCAAAAAATATCGAACAATTTAAATGTTCAAGTTCCATTTATGCAGTACCTGTTACTGTGGTACATGAAACACATAATTATTAAAAGCACCTACATAGTAATTGTTCTTTTATAAAAATCCTCCCAGATACTGGAACAAACTAAAAGAAATCAAGGACGGTTTTCAAAATTCAAAATTTGGCCTCTTGTCTGCTTTTATGACAAGTCTAACTATTCTGCCACATTCGTCTGCTTCGGTTGAACGAATTTTTTCAGTCATGAATTGTGTTAAAACGAAACAAACCAGTTTTCTGAAAGCAGAAACTGCAAGAGATAGAATTTTGGCAAAACAATCAATTTCGAGGAGCAACAATGATTGTACTACCTGGCAACCACGAAAAGGATTAATACGCGATATGGAAATCGGAGCAATAAGTCACCGATATTTGGAGAGGCAGAATGAGAAATTACGGAGCAACGCTATATGTTTGACGGCAGCAACTGATTCAGAGTAATACGAGTACAAAGGTAAGCAAATTACTTCATTAACACACTTTTTCGCGAATCTGGGGTTTTAAGCAGCAATCTGAGTTTTTTTCTAGCGTATGCTGGGGTTTTCGTAAAATTCTCATTGGCAGCCCTGAGCTATACGCGGGAGTGAGTAGCTCCCGCGTATAGCTCGCAAGCATCCTTCCCCTCTCAGAGCTCATGAGCAACTGAATGCCATTGCAGTGCGGGCTTTCCCACAAGCCAGTCTGGTCATCAGCGGTTCTTTTGCAGCGCCACTCCGACGTCCAGAGGCAACATGGTAATGCATGGTCTGGAGGGGGCTAAGCCGCAGCGGTTGTTCTGCGATACCAATACAGCGACAAGTAGCATTGACATAATGCAAGGTGTGGCGGTGCCTTTACTAAGGCCGCCCGCCAACTGATGCGATTAGATGCGATGCGATTCGCCTCAATCGGCAGTGAGTTAGGGAACACAATGCTATTCCTACAGTGCTACAAATGAACCGTGCGATTTCGCAAGGCGTCACACCAATAGAATCGCATCAGTGGGCGGGCGGCCTTATAGTGAATAGCAGAGTTGCTGGGAGCGAAATGCTGTGTGGCAAGTCGCTGTGGGTAGCCTGCTGCGAGGAAGGTCGCAGGGAGAAGACTTGTGTGAGCCGCTCCTGTGAGGAGGCTCGCTGAGAAAACTTGTGAGAACCGCTGAGAGTGAACTGCTGCACGGCGAGTCGTTGTGGGTAAGCTGCTGTAAAGAGAGTCGCAGGGAGAAGACTTGTGTGAATATCGAGGCCCCTGCGAGTGAACTGAGCTGCGCTTGCTGCGTAGCTCTTCATATAATGCTTGATGCGGTCCATGGTAAACGAAAGGAGGTAGCGGCAAACCAGTCTTTTGGAAAATCGAGTGGTAGGCATGTGACGTCATGGCATCGCACCAATAGCAACGCTTAGATTGCATCTGGCAACACTGCTAAGCCGAAATCTGGCATCACTGTTAGCGTTACTGGTAAGACAATCTTGAATCTAGTAGTGCCGTTCAAACGAAGTGTTGACCAGTCGAGTGAAATGCAATGTCGTCGCCTCAAGTTAAATTAAAAAGTGTTCAGATATTTGGTGTCAGAATAATTCTAAAAATATACCCTAGAAATTTCAATGTCCTGGTTTCAATTTTAAAGAATTGATTGCGCCGAGTGGAATTGTCCAGTTAAATGATTTTAATGCACTAAGTGGTGTTGAAAACTGGTGTTGTGCTCTTGTTTTATGATCACAGGAGTTTGGACCTGGAAGGTAAAAAATTGAACTTAGAATATTATTTAACTTTTATTTAAAAAGTGTTGCTCATAACTGATTTTTTCCTTTTATGAAGTTGCATCTCTCTCTATCGAATTTTTGAAACCAGATGCAGTAGACCAGTTCAAATTCAAACTCAATATGATAGTTCCATAGGAAAATGCTGTTGACTTGTCTGAAATTTGAAGTATAAAGGAAATAAAGGAATATGAATATAATATGCACAAATTCTATGCTGATTAATGACATACTGCTTATTTTCAAAAAAATTTAATAGCATTATGAGCTTTTCATTCCAAAAAGGTAACATAAATCTTGTGGTAGGGTGCTATCAGCTTTAATAGTATCTACATTTTTATGTGTAAATTAATCTGGAAGTAAGATGAGATGACAAATTTTACCATGTTTACAATGAAAAAAACTTCACTTGCATTGTTGAAATTTTGATCTCTCCTTTTTGTTGAAATTAGCAAGTAGTAAGCTTAGAACCTGCAGTGCTCAGCATGAAAGCTAGTTTGGACTGCAGACTGTAAAACTTGTGTACTGTAAATTGGATGCATTTTCAGGATAGCTTGATTATGTGAGGGCCTGAGCTAAAGATTAGGTAGGCTTACTTTTTGTTGAAATAGAATAGGTTTTGGTTTTGTTACGGACCATCTTTTTTCGGTTCACTCCTGTCCTGTTTTTCAGTTCCTACTACTTTCTTCTTCAACTTTTTCTTGCTTCATAAACTTCTTTCTTAGCTTTCTATTTCTGTGCACAAATTCCCCGTTCCCTCAATTCCATACTAAATGGTGCCTTCCTCCTTCTTCTCTTGGAACATCTTTTTGGTGGTTAAGGGAGGCTAAAACTTTCTTATATAATAATAATAATAATAATAATAATAATAATAACTTACTGTTATGCAGAGCACTAGTCCTGATGTTTGAAGATAGCGCTTATGCATTAGGAGGGCTGCCGTTTGCGCTCTGTGATGTTTAGTAAACCATTATGTACGACTAGTCCTTACCTAGATTTGAATGCTCAGTTTTATGTTGTCTTGGGTGTACATTTCAAAATTTATTAGCCGGAAAATGTTGAACGTGCCTTGAGTGGTCGGTGGTGTACCAATTATTGTTTTTGATGAAAAAAATTGTTTATTTACTTCATTATCGTCAAAAGTTTACGTAACGTCGAGTTATTAGAAACGAAATATATTTTTAAGTAATATGAATATTTATTCAGGGACGAGTTGTTGGCTGATATTTTGTTCTCATTCTTATAGAACAAGTGATGTAAAGTCCAGAGCTGAGAGTTCAGTAGGCCTTCTTTTTTTCAAATTAAAATTCGTCGTTTCCTTAGGTTAAGACAAAATGTTTTTCGTTTATTGGTGTCCTGTTTTTTATCACCTATGACTTTTTTCTTCAGGTTTCATTTTGTTTCATAACCTTACTCAACTTATTGTTCATATATATATTGTTCATATTCTCTTGTGTTGAAACACCCTGCGTATTAATTATGCGTTTCCTTTTAACTCCGGTGCTTGGCGTTTCCTTCCTCTATTTGAACGGTTGTATTGTAGTAAGGGAATGGAGGCTAAACCCGAGTCGGAATTCAATCTATAGAACTAGTCAGTTTTTATAATAAAAACTTGATGTTCTATGTGAGAATATGTAAAGTCCCGCGACTGTGTCGCTTTGAGCAGCATTGTTGTGGTCAGGTAGGCTGAATCTATGTCGCAACCTAATACGTAGGACTAGTCAGTATTTTTAATAAAAACTTGGTGTTCTACGAGAAAACATGTAAAGTCCTGCAGCTGTGCTCGCTTTGAGCAGCAAGGAAGGCTGAATCTATGTCGTAATCTAATCTGTAGAACTAGTCAGTATTCATAATGAAGACTGGGTGTTTTATGGAAGAAGATTTAAAGTCCCACGACTAACTTACGTAAGCCATAAATTTATTGTGAATAGAAAAGGTTTTTGATTCCGTTGCAGATCATTTCCCGATTCACTGCTGTCATTATTTGTTTTTAATTAGCGATTGAACTATTCATAATTTTTCAACATGAAAATATTGTTCCGTAACTCGTGAGCAATATTGAATGCGGTAGCCCTTATAGGGAAACACAGAATGGAATGAACAAAATTAACGGATTTTTATCCACTCTTCCCCTCAGAGGGACACAACTATTGCATCCATGGGAATTAGCACTCCCTCGGGAAAAATGTGAGGGCCCGAGCTGAGAGTTTGGTAGGCTTTCCTTTCGTTTAAACGAAATGTCTTTCTTGTGTTAAGGAACATATTTATTTGATTCACTGCTGTCCTGTTTTTCAGCACCTACTACTTTCTTCTTCAAATTTGATCTTGTATCATAATCTCTTTTCATAACTTACTGTTTCCATGCCCTTTCAGCATAGATTCCGCGTTCCCTTAACTCCATACTGAATGGTGCCTTCCTCCATCCTCTCTTTGGATCGCATTTGTTGCTGCGGGTAGGGAGGCTAAAACTAACGGCTAATCTAATCTGTCCCTCTCTTTGGATCGCCTTTGTTGCGGATAGGGAGGTTAAACTAACTAATAATCTAATTTAATTACGTGTGTGATGGAGTCTTGTGTAGGAACGAATCTTGTGCACACATTCCCCGTTGTGTCAAGTTCATATTGAATGATTTCTAACTTCCTTTGGTTTGACTTTGTTGCGGTAGGGAGGCCTGTACTGCCAATAATCTAACCTTGAAATATTTTGTTTAGTTTGTACCGACTTTTTTTGTCCATTGCCATCCTATTCTCTGCAACCTTACATATCCATGGTAGATTTTTCATTGCAAATTTCGTACCTTGATGCTTCCATCCAAAACATATTTGGGAACACACCTTGTGCATAGATTTCCTGATTTCTTATTTCCACACCGATTGGTTCCTTCTTCCTTCCTGTTCATGAAACACCTTTTTGTTAGGAGAAGTTCTGAAATGGTGTCATATTCATCTAGATTTTCGGTATTTTATCATTTCTTCATATAATCATTGCAACAATGTGAACGCGAGTAATGATAACTTCCCCCCACAACGATAACAATAATCAAAGCTCACTGTTCTTAGCGCTCCCATGGGAAATGTACAAGTTCTTGAGTTAAAGGTTAAGTAAGCCTTTTGTTAAAATAAAGTAGTCTTTATGATTTTTTGACCATTTTTCGGTTCACTGCTGTCCTGTTTGTCAGCACCTATTACTTTCTTCGTCAACTTCTATCTCTTTTCGTAAACTTCTTTCTTAACTCGCTGTTTCTATATCCCTTTCTGGGAAGGTTCCACGTTTCCTTAACTCCAAACTAAATGGTGCCTTCATATCGGAAGTCGTTTTTTAGCTTAGAAGTTAAGATGCTGAAAAAGGATGTACAATTGTAAATCAATACTCCTGCCCATTCAGTTCATGAACTTACAAGCGGAATATATTGCAGGTTTTATTTCAAATGAATATCTGAAAATGAATCTTAAATTATCCTTTTTTACGATTAAACACGGCGCGCAAAAGGGAGCTTCATCTGCATGGAAAAAGTATTAAAACGTTTTGTATGATTGAATAAAGTAAATTATCCTACGGTTTGCATAGAGCTGTCAATTTATGAAGATGCCGGAATGATAAAATTGAAGATCGATAACCTTTTAGTTCAGGTAGATTTGTACGTGGCAGGACGGAATTCAATTTTTCAAAAATCCAAATCCATACCTCCGGAGGCACGCTGGCAGTCGGCCATGTTGTTGACCGTACGTCTGGAAGGGCAGAGTACGCTACGTAGTAGTACGCTGCCGCCGCCGCTGACGTCATGGTGAGGATGTGACGTCATCTGGCTTGATTGAAATGATGCCTCCTATTGGCTAGTCGAATTAGCAAATGTGCGCGGCTGTAATGGTAGACTAAAGGAGGTACCGTCACTTCTACGGGGACAGCCGCACACATTCGCCAATTCGACTAGCCAATAGAAGGCTTCATTTCAAACAAGCCGTGTGACGTCACCTACACACCATGACGTCAGCGGCGGCGGCAGCGTACTACTACTACTACGCAGCGTACTCTCTCCTTCCAGACGTACGATCAACAACAGGACCGACTGCCGGTGTGCCGCCGTAGGTACGGATTCGAATTTTTGAAAATTTTAATTCTGTTCGGCTACGTGCAAATCTACCAGTACTAAAAGGTTATCGATCTTCAATTTAATCATACCAGCAGCTTCATAAATTGAAAGCTCTATCCAAACTGTAGTAAAATTTACTTTAATCAATCATACAAAATGTTTTAATACCTTTTCCATGCAGATGGAGCTGACGACTGCGCGCCGTGTTTAATCGTAAAAAAGGATAATAAAAGATTCAGTATTCAGATATTTATTTGAAATAAAACCTGCCATATATTCCGCTTGTGAGTTCACGAACTGAATGGGCAGGAGTATTGATTTGCAGTTGTATATTCATTTTCAGCATCTAAACTTTAAAGCTAGGAAAAAGACCTCCTAAGAGAGGAGGGTACCATTTAGTATGAAATTAAGAGAACGCGGAACCTTCCCAGATTATTATTATTATTATTATTATTATATAAGAAAGTTTTAGCCTCCCTTAAACCACGACAAATATGTTCTAAGAGAGGAAAGAGGAAGGCACCATTTAGTATGGAGTTGAGGGAACGCGGAATCTATGAACAAGGTGTGTAGAAACAGTAAGCTAGGAAAGAAGTTCATGAAACAAGAAAAAAGTTGAAGAAGAAAGTAGTATGTGCTGAAAAACAGAACAGTGAACCGAAAAAAGATGGTCCGTAACGAAACAAAAACCTATTTTATTACAACAAAAAGGAAGCCTACCTCACATGGTTCCTCTGGGAGCGCTAATTCCCGGAACCTACCCAGAAGGGGGCATAGAAACATTATTATCATTATTATCATTATTATTATTATTATTATATAAGAAAATTTTAGCCTCCCTTAATTTTACGACAGAGATGTTCTAAGAGAGGAAGGAGGAAGGCACCATTTAGTATGGAGTTGAGGGAACGCGGAATCTATGCACAAGGTGCACAGAAACAGGAAGCTAAGAAAGAAGTTCATGAAACAAGAAAATAGTTGAAGAAGAAAGTAGTATGTGCTGAAAAACAGAACAGTGAACCGAAAAAAGATGGTCCGAAACAAAACAGAAACCTATTCTATTTCAACAAAAGGAAGCCTACCTAACCTTCAGCTCAGGCCCTCACATGGTCCCCCTGAGAGCGCTAATTCCCATAGATACAATAGATGTATCCCCCTGAGGGGGGCATAGAAACAGTAAGTTGAGAAAAAAGCTTATGAAAATAGAGAAAAGTTGACGAAGAAAGTAATAGGTGCTGAAAAACAGGACAGCAGTGAACCGAAAAAATGGTAAAAAAAATAAAAAAATACTTCATTTCAACGAAAGGCTTACCTAACCTTTAGCTCAAGACCTCGTACATTTCCCATGGGAGCGCTAAGAACAGAGAGCATTGATTATTGTTATCGTTGTGAGAGAAAGTTATAATTAATCGCGTTCACATTGTTGCAATGATTATAGGAATAAATGATAAAATACAGAAAATCTAGATGAATATGACATCATTTCAGCACTTCTTCCCACAAAAAGGTGTTTCATAAACAGGAAGGAAGAAGGCACCAATCGGTGTGGACATATGAAATCAGGAAATCTATGCACGAGGTGTGTCCCCATATATGGTTTGGATGTATGCATCGAAGTACGAAGTTTGTAATGAAAAATCTACCATGAAAATGTAAGGTTCCAGAGAACAGGACAGCAATGGACCGAAAAAAAATTGGTACAACCTAAACAAAAATTGTAAGGTTAGGTTATAGGTAGCACAAGCTTCCCTACCACAACAAATTTCAGTCAAAGGAAGTTAGAAACCATTCAATATGAACGTGACACAACGGTAAATGTAAGCACAAGATTTGTTCCCTCACAAGACTCCATCATACACGTAATTAGATTCGATTATTAGTTTAAGCCTTCCTATCCTCAAAAAAGGCGATCCAAAGAGAAGAAGATGGAAGGCACCATTTAGTATGGAGTTAAGGGAGCTCAGAATCTATGCACAAGGTGCACAGAAACGGTAAGCTAAGAAAAAAGTGCATGAAACCAGAAAAAAATTGAAGAAAGTATTAGGTGCTGAAATACAGGACAGCAGTGAATCTAAAAAAGACGGTCCGTAACAAAACAAAACCTATTCTACTTCAACAAAAAGGAAGCCTTCCTAATGTTCAGCTTGAGCCCTCACATAGTCCCCCTACCAGAGCTAATTCCCATAGATACAATAGTTGTATCCACCTGAGGGGCATACCAGTAAGTAAAGAAGTATTGAATAAAAAGAAAATGAACAGGTAAAATCAAAAAGGAAAAAATGTAGCATAATAGACCTCAAAGATAAACATTAGAAAGACCAGTTTACGTCAAAGTTTCTATTTAGGTTTCTATTCTTCTAGCTCAGTGCGAGTGGGAAGCCTACGACGCATCTTTCACCAACTAATGGCTGCATGCTCCAAATCAATCATTCATAACGGTGAAATAATTTGTACACACAATTGTATGATCATCAATAAGCAGAAGTAAATTCAGCGGCAGGTTCAGAAGCAAAATGAGTTGTTTAATAATCAGACAACACGCCATGTAACTTTTTAATGAATACGTTAACTCTTTCGAGACTGCCAGGAAGTGTACCTATTCCAACATAAGCCTCAGATTAGATTAGATTAGTCGTTAGTTTTAACCTCCCTGCTCAGCAACAAATGCGATCCAAAGAGAGGAAGGAGGAAGGCACCATTTAGTATGGAGTTAAGGAAACGCGGAATCTACGCAGAAAGGGCATATAAACGGCAATTTGTGAAAAAAGAGTTAAAACAAGACCAAAATTGAGGAAGAAAGTAGTAGGTGCTGAAGAACAGGACAGTAGTGAACCGAAAAAAGCTGGTCCTTCACATATCAAAAACATTCTATTTCAACAAAAAGAAGACCTATCTAACTGTCAGCTGGCGCCCTCACATTGCATAAGCCTCAGAATACAAAAATTTGAAAGGTTAGCATAATTCTAGTTACGTGAGTATTTTCGCAGCCAGTCTAATGTTTTTTTCAAATAATTCATTTTGAAATCAAAATTATGAATCTGTCATAGGAATGCAAAGGTTTCAATGAGTAAATACAATTGATTTTTTTGCATAGTTCCAATTACGAGAAGAAAAAGAGGATAAAAAATATGTGTAGCACGTAGATAGTAATGCTTATTTATAACGCTTCACCCTAGCAATGCACTTAGCCAAATCAACAAATAAACCTTGCACTACCAGCCATTAATGACTAGACAACATTGAACGACATAATAGTTCCCAGCCTTAAATTAAAAACAGAAAAAGAAAAAATTTTGATCATAAGCTTGCTACAACATAACACATTACAGCCTTAAATTCATCTCACGCTAACAAAATAAGGCTGCACAAGTCGAAGACTGGTAGGTTGTTCATTAGCTGTCATTGAGAGTTCAATCACCACTTACAGAGCTGGGAGCGAGTAGTGCGCAGGTATATTAGTACAGATTTAGGTCGTAGTTTTAATTTGGCATACATGTGAGTAGTCGAGTGCGTAACATTAAGACTAAAATTAGGCTTTGTTATATTTAAATCGGAATAAATGAAGTGCTGCTGTACATACAACAACGTGAAAGTTATTTACAGGAGGAAACATTAGCTCCCTCATAATTGTTTTTAATGAAGTACCGGAACTATAGGCATAAATTTATTATGCGAAGAAAAGTGCATTCAAACAGCTGCTCTTCAACATATCTGCCCAATGTGTCCATAACACCATTGCCAGCAGCGTACACCTATGTAATTATATTTCAGAAACCATATAAAATAAAATAAATAAATAATTTACACTACAAAATTTATCACATTTCACTCTAGAACAACATGAGAACAAGGATTCAGGAGCAAAGTGCATCACTTTCTCTAGTTGATCCACAGAGTGAATATTGAGTGCGGATGTTGAGGCCCTAGGACGTGGTGGCTTATCAGACGGAACTTCCTGAAAAATTACCTACTGTTGGCAAGTAATTCAGTTGAAAATCTGTTTATAAGTCGAAAATCGATTCAAATCAAATTATTTTGACTTATTTCTTGGTAAACTGCTGCTGGGGCCTTGGGCCCGCCGGAAAATCCTAAACTACTATTTTTGTTTTGCCGAATCTTAGATAACACTGATATATAAGATTAAGATTAGGATTATAAGTTATTTTAAGCCTCCCTAACCGCTGCAAAAATAGAGCGTATCGAAGAGAGGAAAGAGGAAGGCACCATTTAGTATGGAGATAAGAAAATGAGGAATCTATGCAGAAAGGGCATAGAAACAGTAAGATGGGAAAGAAGTTCATGGAGTAAGATAAAAGTTGAAGAAGAAAATCAGAGGTGCTGAAAAACAGGACAGTAGTGAACCGAAAAAAGTTGGTCCTCAACATAACAAAAAACATTTTATTTCAACAAAAAAGCCTACCTAACTCTCACCTCGGGCCCTCACATTTTTCCCCTGGGAGCGCTAATTCCCATAGATACAATAGTTGTATCTCCCTGAGGGGACACTGATATATAAAAGGATATTGTTCTACAAATAACATAAAATAACAAAAATCTGATTATTTACTTTGATAAACATAACATAAACATCGGCATCTTTGGGATGCTTTATTTCCAATCAAGCCTGATACAAATGATCTTAAGCATTGGTTTTCGAATGTCTTATAACTAACACTATATATAGGACACCATGACGGTTCCCCCGTAAAGCCGGTACCCATTTCCGACACCTGGGTCGAGGGGGGTATTGTGCTTGAGCTTTCCCTTATACCCAACGTGGAAAATCGCAGCGCCAGCGCAGGGATACAAACTCGCGACTCCAACATACAAGTCCGATCCCTTAACCGCTGTGCCAACGCGAGCACAAGAACAAAGGTAGTACAAAGGAATAAATCCTTATCAAGCAATAGATACTATCAATGATAAACTCTTAAAAGTTATCACCAGACTTGATAATACAATGCCTCCCAAAATCAAACTTCCTTATGACCCCGGATGAGGTAAAAGCAGTGTCAATGGACAAGTTACCCGAGCCTACATTTGACCTATCTCAGAGTCAGAGAAATCTGAATTAAATAATGCTAGGAAACCTAACAAAAATGACCTCGTGACAACCTCTACTCCTAGGAGTGAATCACAGCCAGCTCCAAGACGAGAAGCCCCAAGGGCAAACCCTAACAATGGGAGCCCAAAGCAAAAGAATAAAGGACCTTATAACAATACTTCTAAGAGAACATTAGAGAGTAGTCAAGAATTTTTGGAATTGCAGTGTGAAAAGAAGAGGGAAACACAATGTCTCTGACTCAGAAATGTCTCAGCACAATGTGTCATTGCTCAGTGAGTCACATCCCTCAGGAGTTCTTTCTAGCAAAGATTCTCTTTCTGAATCAACTACGGTAATTCCAAACAATCACGAAGAGCTAAAACAAAACTTTCAATGCCCTGCAGGGATAAAATCTGCTAAAATAGACCTCAAATCGTCAGAAAATGCAGATAAAATCCCAAATACAGTTAAGAATGTATTAATAAATGCACAAGATGGTGAAAAAAATTTGACAAAACTGAATCCTTCCAAAGTAAAAGCTACAATAAACCAAATTTGTGGTGAAGTTGAGTGAAAGTGTAGTACAAAAGATCAGGCAATCTCATTATCAAAGTTAAAACAGAAAACTAAGTGAAAACCTTGATGAACTTTAAAAAGTTTGATGAAATCCCGGTTAAGACTCAAATAGTATAGGGGGCTTAAACCTCCTATGAAAAGATTTATGCTCCAGAATTTTTGTCGGATTCAATAGAAGATTTGCTGCAACAACTTGCCACCTCTGGTGTTGTAGGTATATTTAAAATGTTCATGGACCCAAAGCGTACCAATTCACACTTGTTTGTACTTACTTTACTTGGGACTTGCCCTACAGAGCTGAAAGCAGGCTATTCAAATTACAAAGTGGACCCTTTCTACAACAATCTCATTTGATGTACCAAATGCTGGCGATTGGGACACACTACCTCAGTCTGCCGAACCGAAAACTCTGTTAGAAATGCTCATCTCGAGAACACGTTGAAAACAGCTGCTCTGCTGAAAATATAGTATGTGCAAACTGCAAGGGAAACCATACAGCTGCCTCAAAAGAGTGGCCCATTAATATTTAAGAACCTAATATCAGTAAACTCTAGCAAGACAAAATATCTTATTCGCAGATGCAAGGAAAATAATTCAAAACCAAGCCCAAGTCCACCAGCAGCATGACAACCTTCCAGAATTAGAATCAAGACGCTCCTTTCCCCCACTTGTACTATCAAGAACCCAAACAGAATCTCAAATTTGTCACAAAAAACATACGATAATGCAATCAATTCAGAGAGCTTTCATCATAGCCGTGGCATACCAACACAAAATCTTGGCAACCCTATGCATGCTGATATAAGGCTAGAACTGCAGAAGGAACCTACTCAAAACAAAGCAATGGAAAATAAAACTATGGAACATAGTCAACATACGAACCATAATACACCAACCTTATTGAACACAGAAGTAAATTACAACTTAATGAAAACTAATTAAAACATAGCAAATACTCAGTTGAAAGAAAGGAACTCTCCTACCTCTAAAAACCAGCAAAGCAATAGAAGTATATCAGAAAAGGAAATTGAAAAATTACTCAAGACCATCATATTTAAACTTCTTCCAGCAATTATCAAAATGCGTATCTCCAATTCAATCACTGAGCGTATTGAACTACTAACAGAACTTGGTAACATCCTGAATGCAGAAGATCCTATAACAGAAGTGCTAGCTAAACTAAATGTTACCTCTTTAATAAGCCCATAATGAGCCTATCAATATTGCAATGGAATATGAGAGTATATTTCTCTAAACTCCCCTTCCTGCAACTGCTCATTTATCAATATGAACCAAAAATTCTTAAGCTACAAGAAACCCACTTACAAAATCACAATCTAATTAAGCTAAATAACTATGTTTCATGCTACAGAAAAGATAGAGATAATAGAAGAGATGGGATAATGACTTATGTCCATAATACCATACCTTGTATACCTATTGAAATAAACCCTCCTGTTGAAGTAGCTTGTAGAGTATTCATTAACAAGAAACCTATCAATATGTATCTGCCACCAACACTTTATAATGATCTAGTAGGTCACAACCTACTAGAGATTAGCAATTTGAAGCGGGGATCCAGCATTAGGGTGACCAGTACTCATAGAGTAGATTTTTTTTCACAGAATTCTCTTGACGGGACTCCCCAAAAAGGCGAGGTTGATAGAAAAAATGATACTGGTAAAGTTTCAGACCATTTGAACATCGTTACCCCCGTGCCCCGACGGCTTCAAAGATCTGAGAAATCGCAAAAAATGCCATTTTTCAGAACTTTGAGGCCGTTGGGGCACGGGTTAACGATGTTCCAATGGTCTGAAACTTTACCAGTATTATTTTTTCCATCAACCTCACCTTTATAGGGGGTCCCGTCAGGAGAATTCTGTGAAAAAAATCTAACCCATGAGTACTGGCCACCCTAATCCAGCATCATTGTGACGGATTCAAATGCCCACAGCTATTCATGGGGCTCAGACTTTATAGATAGAAGAGGCAGAATTATAGAGAAATGGGTAACAACAGACAACAATCTTATCCTGTTAACAACACAGCCCCTAGTTTTTTTATAATCAAATGGAAACTATACTCATATTAACCTGGCACTAGTGACAGAAGATTTGCACTCTCTCCTAAGATGGAACCACCCAGACACCATGATATCAGACCAATTCCCAGTGTACATGGACTCAAACATAGAAATATTGCAGGTTAATTTTCCGGATAGGTGGCTTCTTGAATCAGCTAACTGGCCCAAGTTTAGAGAAACCATGATCTCCCCCCATTCTTAGTAACATAACATGTGATGAAGCTTGCAGAGCAGTGACACAGACAATTATTAGTGTAACTGATGGCAGTGTTAAAAAGAGTAGCATGGGCCCAGCTAGACGAAAAATGAATTGCTGGGTGAACGAAAAATGTGAGGAAAGTCACAGGGAATATCATAGGGCATACAATCAATATAAAAATCCCCGTGGAAACATGCAAAAACGGATTGCGTTTAAAAAGGCTCGAGCTGTTTTCAGAAGTCAAATAACATTGAAAATCCATAATGAGGTGTTCACATGTCCTAAAGATGGGGCCGACATTCTAATAGGACAATATAAATCCTATAGCACTGGTGACACTCAGGATTCATTATTTTTTGAACATAACGTTACCAGTAAACATTCACTGATACATTCAAGGAGCTTTAATTGAATGGAGGCGGCATCAGCGCTCTAAAGTGAAGCCAATTTTCGGTAACTGTAGGGTATACGGGCACACACACGGAGATGGGGCTCAGTGCATGTCAGACACTCAGCGTGGTAGGGCGCCGCTTATACAAGCTGCGGTCAAGTATGGGTGTTTTCAATATGACGCGTTTCAAGGACGCAATTGAAATATATGCCTAAGAAAAAAAACGTATAGCACAGAGTAGCGCAAGTCTGCCATTTAACAGCGCGGTCTTCAGTCGCTGATGATGGAGGTGGTGCTACCCCTCCACTGCAACACCACCTCCACAGTGGGACCCAATGCTGGGTGGGCGGGGCTCGGGTCGGCAAAAGTGGCTTCACGCGCTTAACTGGCAAAAGATAGCGATGCTGCCTCCATTCCATTAAAGCTCCTAGGATACATTTCACTCTTGCTTCTCATCATCAGTATAACCGTCCAATTACCTATGCTGAACTTGAAAGAGCACTGAAAAGCTCCAAGTCCACAACACCAGGCCCTGATACAATCCTAATAGATTTCATAAAACATATGGATGAAAGCAAAAAAATAGTTTTACAGCTATTCAATATAGTCTGGAACTCAGGAATCCCATGCCTTGGAAAGAAGCAGAGGTGAAAAGATTAGGGCAGTTATTATGAATTAATTCACAAATATTTTTCCTAAAGCCAGGTAAGTGACTAATTTGATTCAACAGATAGTGCAAGACCTTGTCATAAATAATAGTACAAAAGATTTACTGCAAAATTCAAGTCCCTTGGGCAGATCATCAGACGGAATACACTTTAAAACGACACAAATAGAAATCTTGCACACTAAAAATGGAGCATCTTATAGTGCAGTGAGTCAAATAAGTTTATCAGCTGCTGGTGATACATGTCTGTTTTCGTGGCGAGGTAACCGGAGATAGCAGCATTTTCCACTGCCACATAGGCAAAAATTCCTCCAATGTTGGTGGTTCAGTTGGATACCACAGCAGCCTTTTGCTCCTCTTCATTCACCTTGATGTTGATGTGAAATTATTTCACTGTCATCTGGTACCTGAAAGGCTAAAAAAATTAGTGAAATTCTCAAACTTACAGTTTTTAAATTAGTTATTGGCTCAATAAGCACACATTTCAGTTGTGAAAGCGAGGGTACAGATTGAAATCTGATGGTGCAAATATGATAAATTGAGATGCAGGTGAGAGTTTTTAATAAAAGGGGTCAGTTGTAAAAAAAGATGATGCTGAATATGAAGCAGTATTGAGATATAAGGAGTCCTAAGGGAAAAAGAGATAGGGGAAAAACAAAAAGAAGCTGTAAAAAATATTAGAGAAAAAAAAAATGAAATTAAAAATAACAGGCAGAGAAGCACTGTCCCCAGCTACGAGTACAACCAAATAAGGCAGTGAAGTACTGTACGTAGCTTCAAGTACAACCAAATAAGTTAGCACACTCAAGCTGGTTTTCAGAATTTTTCTTCAACAGTTGCTGGGTGATATAAGTCAATTTCTCCGTGGTATTTAACAATAAGCCTCATTTAACCTAATCTAAACTATGAAAGAACAAGTCTCAAAAATAGAAAAAACAATATAGCAAGACTCATAAAAATTGACATGTGAAGAAAATCAGCCCTTAATCTGGAGAATGTTCTAAATTTCATTTTTGCTTGAATATATTCCTTAATGGATTACCAGACACATTTTACTTCTATGTATTAAGAAACATAAAAGGAGAGCAAAATTAAAAACAATCATTGACATAAACATTAGATATACTTTTTTCAAACATGACTTTGTTGCTTCAGATGAGGCTTTTGAAGCACTGACAATAAATTCATGATGAGCAACATAAATTGGCACCTTATATCTAAAA
The DNA here is from genome assembly GCA_030386875.1 of Morinoia aosen. NCBI lineage: Eukaryota > Metazoa > Arthropoda > Malacostraca > Amphipoda > Talitridae > Morinoia > Morinoia aosen. The sequence continues at coordinate 2,709,005 of CM059574.1, forward strand.
GATATTGATTACAGCAAATAGAACACCCTAAATGGTAAATGTAGGTAAGTTCGGTAGCTTAAAAAATGCATTTCCAAGAATGCTTGGAACTGTACCATTTGCAAAAAAATAACCACCATAAAAAGTAGCACTTTCTTATAGAAAACCATAGACAAGATTTTGCATCTCTTCTGAAAACAGAAGGATGCTTTATTCCAAGCAGTCAAGCAAGCCAGATACATATCGTCTAGTACAATAGTTTGGTTAATGTTAAGGAGATGCAACTAATTGATTTTTGAAATTTTGTTGCCTGTGTCACTGTAATTACATCGAAATAAACCACTTTTCGTCCATGCACTTTTTGGGGCAAATTAGTATTTAACGAGTTATAGCGGTAAATCACCTACCGTAACTCTGGTATTTGAAGCGAGAAGAAATTCTTCTGTAAGGGAGATTACAATGGACTCTCCCTTCCGACGCGCACGAATGACCCAGCGCATTCCAGCCATCAAAGACAAAACTTAACACACCGGTATAACTCGTAAAATACTCATTTGTCTCAAAAACTGCATAGAAGAAAAGTTGTTTATTTCGATGTAATTACCATGATTCAAGCAACAAAAATTCAACCATTAATTAGTAGCTGTTTATTCAAGCGCTTTCCAGGCATCAATGATGAAAATTAACATACCGCAATAACTCATTAAATACTCATTTGCCCCAAAAAACGCATAGAAGAAAAGTTGTTCATTTTGATGTAATTATCATGATACAGGCAACAAAATTTTGAAAATAGATTAGTTGTATCTCCTTAACATTTACCAATAGTTTTTCAAATGCCTTATAGCTAAAATCAGGACGCCATGAAAATTTAAATTTTAGGTTTGATGGTTTGAAGCACTTGAACTCTAGCTACAAGGGAGGAAGTTATTAGGAATTAATCTAATAACTTCAGATAAGATAGGCTCCTTAACAAAAATAAAAGCTATTGCGAAGATGCATCTAAGATATTGAACACAAGTTTTACAGTCTGGCAGTCCAAACCAGCTTTCATGCTGAGAACTGTAGATTCTAAGCTTACTACTTGCTAATTTCAACATTATGCACAGATCAAATTTTTTCAACAATGCCTGTCAAGTGTTTTTTATTGTAAATGTGGTCAAATTTGATATCACATCCTACTTTCAGATAAATTTACACACAGAAATTCAGATAAAAATTGAAGCTGATAGCACCCTACCACAAGATTAAGGATATCTTTTTCGAATGAGAAGCTCCAAGTTATTAAAAATAATGCAAAAATAAGCAGTATGTCATTAATCAACATTTAATTGTAGCACATGATATTCCTATTTTTTTCATTTCCTCAGTATTTTAAATTTCAGGCGAGTCAACAGCATTTTCCATGGAACTAGAATATAAAATTTGAACTGTTCTAACTGTATCAACTGTATTTGAAATGTTCTAACTAGTTTCAGAGCTTTGATAGAGAGATGCAACTTCATCAAGTGAAAAAATCAGTTATGAGCCATCCTTTTTGAATTACATTCATATAATATTCAAAGTTCAATTTCTTACCTTCGAGGTCCAAACTCATGTGATCATAAAACAACAGCAAAACACCACTTTTCATTGGAGTGTGCGTCTTAAATGCCGATAGGATCCTTCGGTAGTCGGTCATTATGAAATGGCTGCTGTTAACATAAATGAGACTTATTAAAATTATTTGACTTGACATTTCAGCTTAGCGCAATCCATTCTTTCAAATTAAAACTAGGAAATTGAAATATCTTAAGTAGATTTTTAGAATTGTTCTGACATTAAATTAAGGAACACTTATTTAATTTAACGTGAAGCAGCGACATTGCACTCCACTCGACTCGTCAACACTGCGTTTGAACGGCACGGCTAGATTCAAGAATCAAGATTGTCGTACCAGTAACGCTAACAGTGGTGCCAGATTTCGGGCTAGCATTGTTGCCAAATTTTAGCCCTGCTATTGGTCCGTTTCCATGATGTCACATGCACACCACTCAATTTCCCAAAAGACTGGTTTGCTGCTACCTCTTTTGCGTATACCGTGGCGGCTGTCCACGTAGAAGTGACGTTACCTCCTTTAGTCTACCATGGCCGGCATTGAGCAAGGACGTCTGTGTGGAAGGTAAGTCCTAGTGTGGGTAGGCGCGCTGCCGTCTCACTCGCGACTTTGTTTTCCGGCTAAAGAGCCTACAGTGCAAAAATGAGTTTCAATGCTGGTTCACCATACGACTTCTGAAAAAGGAGTGAGATGATTAGTTTATGAATCCTAAGCTCAAATTATGCTTATTTCCATTAATTCACTCACATTTTGAGATTTTGAAACGTGCAACGCTCTCTGAGGTAGCGGTAAATCTCGTTTTAGAGCAATGAGTCCGCGTATTGATATTATTTACTAGCATACCTAGTTAGTTCTGTTTATAAAATTTTGCGCTAAATGGTCATAAAGCCCTTAGCGCTTATAATCATTAGAGCTGTGCCATTGCATAACTTGCATATATGGACGCCAAGAGATATGCTGAGTGTTTTACGCAATGCAAACGATTATCTTGTGTATATGCAAAATCGCATATGCAATTTTGCGTATGCAATGTAACAGATGTAATATGCAAAATGCATTTTGCATATGCACGATATTGTCAAGAATGATGAATTTTGCGAATTAAAACTGAGGATTTAGGGAAAAAGTTGAATTAAGTGTAATAAATCTTTTAATTGTGTATAATAAATTTTGTGCTTACTAAAAAAAAATCTGTTCGCTGAAATATCTTGGTAAATTCAACATAATTTTACATGCCTGTATGTTTGGACTCAACAATGTTATGTGCAGCGTGTTATGTGGGGCAATCCTTGAGAAGCCCGGTCGCTCGGGCGAACCCTTGGGACGAGAGATTTAATTAGCTGCCCACTTGAGGAGAGCGTCCCCCATACGGACTTTTTTCTTTATTATTGACCCTAGAACAATGAAATTTGGTATACTGATAGGAAATTGAATTTGGAATCGTTTTTGCTTAGAGCAAAGTTTCAAAATCTTCTCCTCCTACAGTTTTTAAGCTACAGTGATGATTTTGGTATCATTGGATGCGGGAAGACACGGGCTTTTATGGAAGCTAAAATTCATTCCAAAATTATTCATTGCTCATGAGTGATGACGTCATAAATTTTCACATTTCCGAAGAAGGACATTTTTTCATATTTTTACACTTTTTCATATTGGAAATGTAAATTTGAGGAAACGAATTTCAGCTTCCATAAAAGCCCGCGTCTTCCCGCATCCAATGATACCAAAATCATCACTGTAGCTCAAAAACTGTATTAGGAGAAGCATTTTCAAACTCCAAAAACCATTGTTTACATTATAAGCAAAACAAAGAAACATAAACAATTCAAATCAAATTTTTTTTAAATTTTCGGTTCAAGTTAGACCCCTGAAATCATTATAGAGTAATCCAGAGACATAGGAGATGACATAGCAACTTTGCTCCGTGAAGAAAGTGCCATGGGGGAGGTGTAACATGATAAAATACAACTTCCCCCTCCCCTCCCCCCCCCATTCTTTAAACCCCCGTAGCGGGCGAACGAGTGAACGTACGAGTCTCATTTTTTCACAGGATGTACCTGACCTCCTACACTTCTTATAACAGCAAAAATCCCAGTTTCTCAAGAAATCCCAGAAGCAAGGATTCATAAGGGGGACGCTCTCCTTGAGATGGTCGAAAACGCCGATGCCGAGAGAAACACCGCCGCAGGAGTTGACAGATTTATGTTGCTACACTTGAACTAAAATTGTGAGTTTATAAACTGTGTTCAGGCGCATTCCAACGGCACGAATGGGTCGCTCTAACATGTGTGTAGGCCTAAATGTTAATATTCAACATAGATTTATGTATCGGGTGAGCGAAGCGTGCACTCGAGTTGGGGCTAATGTTTTGCTTTGTAATCAGACCTCGAAAGCTCGAACAAGAGGGGCAGTGTTGTGTTACCACAAGGGTAAAATTTATTGACCATAGGCCCAGTCAAGGGTAGGGGTAGAGTCGTGGGAAGCCTGCTCGCCAACGGGTTTGACTCCAAGATAACCTCGCAAAACATGGGCGGGAGAATTCGTGTTCTTCTCACAGCGAATAGGATGCGTGCAACCTCGAGAACAGCCAATGGGACAGAGTAGGCGAGTGTTTGGAAGTGCACGAGAAGCACCATTGGTCATGATTGGAAAGAGGGTAGCCCCAAAAGAACACTTTGGCTAGCACGGAAAACAAGAGTCAGTGAGTTTTTGCGAGCATTTCGATAAGGTTCGTCGTGGCTAGGTGTTAACCTAAAATGTTATACTCTGCGTCGTGAATAGGTGTTAACTTAAATGTTATACTCTGAAAAATAAGTGAGAAGCGAAACCTGTTAAGATATATTTTTTTCTCGAATCAACAAATTAAAAGTTTACATTTTGTTTTTGCAGAGGGAAGAAGGTCCCGTACCGAGGAGGTCGTTTAAAAGATAATTTTTAGTAGCTTCGTCAGGGCGGGTAAGACTCGTTCTTTAGTTACGATAAATGCCGCTGGAAATGATAGGTTCATATAACGTAAAAAGAGAATTGGTGCAGATGAATTAAATGTGGAATATGTGCATATATATGTATGAGAAAATTGTAGAACCAAAGTAATCGTCAAAATTTTGTTGCCCTGCAGGAGGGTGGTTTTTCCTATTGATTGCAAGTGCGACCTCTTCATAAAAACGTCCAAAGACAGTATATGCACTGTGTATAAAACAGGGATTGAACTGAAGCTGCTCTTGGGCGAAAGAAGCAGTGAGTCGAGGCTAAATAGCCATCTATTGTGCCGTTGGAGTGCGCCAACCCGACAGTTAGGCATTATTTCATTATATGTGTTCAATGTGTAATTTACTTGAATAAATTGACCGGTCAATTAGGCAGAGTAGTATTTGTCAATATGTGTTACTTACAGTTCCAGTAAATTTACGGTTAATGCTTTGTACCAGGGTGTTCAATTATAAAAGTTTCTTTAGCATTTTAATGGCGTTTAAAAACCCCGTTAACGCTAGCATCACAGCTCACCGAGGCAAATATCGCACAGAAACGCGCTAATGTAAGTCGTGTCTCTGTTCATCGGTGAGTACCGCTCTAAATTTAGTATACAATAATTGTTTGTCTTTTTTCTTAATGACTGTGTTCTTTATACATTCTCGCATTTTTTGTGTGTTTGGGTATGTACCCGGAGGTGTGCCATTCCTCTATTACGAGAACCTGATCTTCTTACTAATGTAAATTAGTAAGGAGACGCGGGACCTTTCCTCGTGACATCATCCTTGCATATATGCTGTTATACGAATATTGTAATTTTATTTTCTTAATGTCAAACTACAAATTTTTTACTTGAAGCAGAAATTTTGTACATTGATGGGATCTCTCGCATACACACTATCAGTTGCTAAAGAAACATCTCAAGTTTTACCCGATGCGCTATGTTCAGTACCTGATGCCCAGGCTTCCTTCTTGACATGTTTTTCAGTTAAATTTCGGTCATAAATAAAATACGAAAGATCTGTCCGAACTGAATTTTAATGGAGTTTGAAGTTTTTAAGAATTGCATGGTGAAATAGTTTTAGTACACCGAGTGATAGTTTTCTTGTTTTGTTCTACATATAGGCAGTTGCCTGTAGCAAGTCTCGTTGCTCATAATGTGCGCCTAGCCGATGTGTGATTACCTAGCTGAAGCTAGGAGAGTCCATAGTTGCGAGTTGCTGGCGACCCTGGTGGAAACGTAACCCTAAACTTATTATTATTACATATAGGCCTACCTATACGCACAAGGTGATAGAGTGGAAATGCAACTGTGAAGTTCGTATCAATTCGCGAAACATGTGCACTTAGTTTAGTGAATTATTAATAAATACCGTTTTTGTGCTCTGCTTATTCATAAAAAATGAGAAAGAACTCAATAAGGTAATTCCATTAATTCCGAATATGCCACAAATTCCCAAAATTTGCTTCATTTTAGTGATTTCGCTTTCTGGACTTACATAAGGACAATCAAATCTGCAATTGAAGGGCAAAAAGCACAAGTAGGCTAAGCGCAATTTTGCTGCATAGTATGCTCTGCGGCTGAGCACACTAAGCTCAAAAGTTCTCGTATTCAAACATCAGAGCTCAAGTAGGCTAAGCGACACTACGGCATACTTCGAACGAAAGCTTGCCGTACTTGATGGTGTAAAGTAAGACAAGCGCGCTTGTTTAGAAAATGTGAAGACAAGTGCGCTTGTTTAGAAAATGTGAAGACAAGCGCAGTTATGTGGAAAATGTGAAGACGCCGAGTACAATGAAAACGTACTTAGCTAAAACCTGTATTTAATGTTGAATTCAATGTATAAATGCATATCACTGGGTGCGTTCAATTTTTGAAAAATTATGTTTGAATGATTTCAGTAACAACTTTTAATTTAGGATGTGCTACAACTTACGTAAAGATTAGGTCGTAATCAAAATTGTAGTTTTTCTGTATTTTCTAGTCATTTATCAGTTTACTTTCATTTTGTGACGTAATTTTAGGCAATTATAACAAATGAAAATTGTTTCTACGTGTGCATAAGAATCTTCATTTTGATTTCCATTTCAATTTAGAAATTATCCAGGTCTGCAACAGTGGTAATATTTATAGATGCTGAATTGAGCTCGTTAGGTTCGTAGCAATTTTTTTAAAATATCCCTAAAATATGCATCTGAGAAGGGAAAGTTCATATGTTCAGTGCATTTAGTTCAAACTAATGTTCTCTGTCGTTTACATTCTTGAAAATGTTCAATAAATGACTTATTATGAGCACCTGCTTTTGCTAGATTTTCCTACAGTAGGAAACGACTATCGTTAGCACGGCAATGAGAACTCCAAAGTAGAGCGCGTATGGGTAGGAAGACGTGTTTATTATGCTATTTTTTTAGCTTAAATGTTGTCATTATTTGTACGGCTCCAAACTCTTTCTTCTAGTACTTTATTCTTCAATTTATTTCCTGACTTCCGGTTTTTGTGCAAATTAGATCCAGCGTTCGGAAGCATAAATATTGTGCGTAAACTCCCCGTGTATGTATTTGTATTTTATACTTAGTATATTTTCTTGAAAACACTTTTGTTATACTAAAAGAGGTCAAATTATTTTATATTGTATATTAATTTCGTTAGATTTACATTTACATGAGAAAGATAAGCATTTCAGAAATTCAATGCTGAATAAGTTTCACCGAGAATTTTCGAACGCCTCAAAATAAAAATTTTGCTTCTAACTAGTTACCACATCGAAACAGCAAGTCTACATTTACCAATCATTTAGGTTGTTCGTGAACATCATAATGCCGAAAGTTCCCTACAGTCAGTATTTACGTATTGCGTTAGTGTGCAGTACCTCATTTTAAATTATTCTTTGCACAAAATTTACGTTAAAGAATATCGGGCATCAACGACCCATATTACTGCAACTATAATCGGGTCTGTGTTAAATAGAGTCTTTCGTTATGTATTGTTTATAACTTTTAAAATTCTTCGCTTGTACGCGCGTGTGGCTTGAAGAGAGAATATTAAATTGAAACCAGCCTGTCTCTATGAGATTATTGGACTCACTGTATTAGTTGATAATTTCGCATGTCTCGCGCTCTAACAAAAATTTTATAATGCGAAGCAAATGAGAAATAAAAAATCAAGTATTATCCAGCCACAGAAGAAATTGGCCAATGCCACAAATGCTCATGAAGTGTCAGCACAAAATTAAGCAAACGATTGTCCTTGACTATTTTAATACTGTCGAAAACATACCATGTACCTTGTCCTCTCAGAACAAGGAGCACAGTACTACAATAATTATAATTTCTTGTTAGGCAGAAGGACGTAGGGTATACCGGCTATTGATGGTGCATGTGTCCAATTAAATTGATGCTTTTTTGTGAACTACCATCATCGACTCTAGTCCTGCGTTTGAGTACTTATGTTACTCCGCCTGTACCATGAACCGTCTATGTAATATTCTGCTTGTTGCTTCCCTAGTTACTTCGTCCGTTACGCTTTCGTCAGAATTTGCGGCGTCATGGATACAAAATTTCTGAATGTTGCATTAATATAGGATAGGTTAGGTTAGCATAGGTTAGGTAATGTTGAAATTTTTTCACGGGTCCACCTAGCTTAACGATGGAATTTCCACGGGTCAGGCAAGTATTAAATAATGACATCTGCTGCTCAGCGCTTCCTTCATCCAGAGTTTTCGTAGTGTATTTAACACTTGCGCTATGTTATTTACTTCAATTTAATACATTTCATTTGCACGTGCGTGGGGTCTGAAGAGAGGGATATTAAATTGAAACCAGATTGGCGGAACGATATTTACTCAACTCCCTCATAAGTCTTATTACGATAAAAATAAAAAAATAAGGCGAAATCTCAACAGCGAACACAAAAGATTGTCCTTGACTATACCATTAATGTAACATATATCTTCGAAACTCCATCTGATAAGTTCAATATTGACTGCTAAGGCAGCCACTCGATGGAAGTCTAAATTAAAAAGAACAAAACCGTAGAGTACAATAAAAATCCAAAGGGATTAATTCCGTACAGCAGTAACTGGGGTTGACGAAACAGTTTTTCTATGACATGGCATACTAGAGAAAACAAAACTTTGATGAGGCGCCAAGTTAATGATACTACAGGTTACAAAGGTTACGACACAAAATTCATACCAAATTAACATGCGGTGACGCAGTGCTCACATTAGCATGACATGACGCAAAGTTACTCAATATTTAGCAGTAAAATCATAACACCAAACAGCCAAGAGTCTTTTGAAAAAGCGCTGCATTTTAAGCCTTTAAAAACAATTAAAACACTCTATTAGTGAACCGACAGTTTCTCATGACCCCTGGAAACATTGAATCACATAGATAGGTAAACGGAAATTTGTGTCACGTTGTGCTATTTTATTTGAAAGACGTGATACGAATCCAAAACCAAATAATCTACTCGTGATGGTTTCTACATCCACAAAAAAGGTAAAGACGTAATTACTGTAAGTGAAAAAGAACTGGTAACCTCTATTGAGTGTCAAGTCGATGATAATCGTAGAGCCTAGTGCAAGTAGCATCTGTGGGCATATATTAAAACGGTTAGGAAAGAAGTTCAAACATAATAAATATTCAAGAAGGAAGTATTAATGATTATAAAAAGACACCAGTGAACAAAAAAATGATGGTCTCGAATAAAGCAAATCAAAACAACACACTATTTTGACAAAACAAGTCCTACCTTATCTTCAGATTGAGACTTTACGTTCTCCACGTGGGAGCACTGTTTCTCATACATAGTAGTTTTACCACTTCAAAAACATCTAGGAAATAAAATGAGTAATCTATATAGCAAATCATATCGTTAATACTAGAAGTAATGTAGGTTCCCAAATGTCTCGGTAACGGACAAAATCAGGTCGAAGCTCTCAAGGTTCACACATCAGACTAAAAAGAAATCAATCCTGCATTCAATAATCCATACACAAGCCATCTCAACCGCCTTTTCTTTTCCACTTCACATTTTTCCTCTTAAAGGCAGATGATTATCATGTTATTTTTACCCTTTCACCACAAAAGTTATCCTCAGAGAGAAGTTGGGAAGGGACCATCAAGTATGGACACATAAGCGAGGAATCCACGATTAATACAATACATACGACCACCATAGTATCAATCGACCACCTACAGCTTGACATTTAGAATTCGGTAGAAAATTTAACAAGTTAAAAACATTGATAAAGTAATGAATCGGAAAAGATGGTCCTTAACCAAACCGAAAACACAGTACTACAACAAAAATAACGCTTACCTAGTCATCAGCTACTTCTTACAGATACAAGTTATATTCCACTGAGGGGATTGAAATTATTCTATAAGCACCTATTCCATACATCCTAGAAATAATAGGGAACTATACACCTGAACACCTGAAGTCCACGCCAAATGAATATATTTCATCAAAATTTAAGGATACGTCAATCATTTACTTTAAAACAAACTCGTAGCTTATGATGTAAGTTTGTAATGAATATTCTATTTACATATCACCAGAGGTCTTGTCCTGCGCAAAAATTTAAATCTGAATTAATGTACTATTGAAGTCATAAACAATATCTTCCAGATAACGGGTATCTCTAATATAGTATCAAAAGACGCATACAAAATTTTTGAGAGCACTGGATCTCTAATTTTTGGTTTGTCTCAAGACGTCTAACTACTTGTACTTTGAAATAATATATGAAACAAACGTGGGGAAGTTCTTTATAGAAATCATGATAGACTGGCGGCACAAAATTTAGCAAGTGCATTAGATCCTTGTATTTTTCCTTGCTAATGGAAACTGAATCCACAGATTTTTCAAGAACAATTTCATGCCCCTCTTTAGTAGGGTAGTTGAGCTGGAATTCATCTTTACTTTGCGTTGTTTTGTAGAAGACTGTAGGAGAATTTTTAACGACCTTGAATGCCTTCAATTTGAGGAAATTAACTTGCTCACTCGCCGTTGTTTTCGTTGAATTGAAGAGCCGTGAATTGACTAGGGCATCTGTCTCGAAAAATTTATTCCTCATGGCAATCACTTTGAATGAATTACTTTTCTTAGCTTTTGAGACCGAGTCATACCATTCCTCTTTCGAATAAATTAATTTATTTTTCGCTTTCTTTTTGATAACTGCAAAATCTCTGTCATTAGGCAAGAAACTGTGCCCGGTTTCCATGAACGTGTGCTCCCAAGACTCGAAACCTTTAACGTCACACATGTACATGAAGAAACATATCACAGCATTATTTCGATTTTGTCCCCCGCAGGCATCACTGAATACTTGAACATTTTTTAAAGAAGAGCGATCGATGGAATCCAAAAAAGCTGAGAAGCTTGAACAAATTTCTTTCGACCCTCGCCGTCCCTCACTCTCAAGCCACATCGCCATATACCCTCGGTTGTCATGCCCAGTTTAATTCCTAATTAATTCCTACATTATAGACCCAAAGTTGTCGCTTGTAAAATGCAGATGAGGTGTTCAGTCGAGGTAATGGCTGAGTTTTTTGCATATCAAAAGTGAACGACAGAACTGAACTATCTTTTTTTGCTAACTCTCTAGAACTATTTAGCTTAGATCTAGCATCTTGAGCCCGTCCATGGTGTCTTTCCAGATCTAATTCAATATCGATTTTTTGTTCAATTTCAACCGATTTTGGTTTCATAGTAGCTGCATCGCAAACTGCACAAGTGTCTGTCTTTGGGGCATAAATACCTATGTTGTATTTGGAAAATTCTTTGCAGAAAATTTGTTTACTGACGACTTTTCTGCCAGACTGTTTTTCATTTTCTACATAAAGCTCGTAGAGAATCGGCTTAGTTAGTTTTTCGTGAAAATAAAGTTTACTGCTATTGGAATAATGGCTAGTAAATTTTGGAAAGGAATCTAAAAATATTCTTATGTGTTCCTTTTCGCATTCAGAAGTTTTGTTATGACAAATTTTTCCTCTTTTATCAGGGGAGCAAATTTTTTCTTTGCTTTTTTTGTTCAAACAATATTCGACTCGCATTTTCGAAATGGCCAAAGTTTTGAGGTACACTTCTTTGCACACTCTCATTTCATCTAAGAAGAATGATCGAGATTTTGATTTTTTAAAAATTCTGTAAACCCTTTTAGGTGGATTTTCAGTAACTGTACTTGCAATGAAATTCGACTGAGCTTGCCAATTATTAGAAGCCCAAAATCTTTTAAATATTTCTTTTCGTTTATCTTCCGATAAGTCACCGCAGTTGTAGTGGCAGTTGCAACGAAAGTATTGAAATTTTTTCTCTTCAACAAATTTTCCTTTCCTACTAAAATAACAACGCCCGGAATTTCTCGCCAGTTTTCTAGACAAACTTGGTCGTTCTTGAGGTTCAGGTGGAATCTGTAGAACTTCCACACTCGGACCCATTTGGCCATTCACAACCGGATTAGGGCTTTTTTCTCTATTCAGAGTAGTCAATAGCGTTGGAGTTGTTGCTCCAGACGTCTCTGAGACCGCTGATTCGGCCCTCGAGATCTCTGCAGATATCTTGTTCTGATGACCTGAAAGTCAGAAAGATTGATTCATGTAATGTTACCAGAGAAGAGGAACATATTTTTTGGGAGAAAATTTCATGACACACATCACACATGAAAAGAATGTCTATTCGGAGTCGAATGTACTGCGTTATTAATTACTAAGATCATTTTCGTGATGGGTGTTTGACTGAAAGTAACAAATAACATTAAATATGATAGAACGGTTTCTAATTAAATAGGCAACAAAGTGACAATCGAAATTTACACTAAAGACTCATCCTTTGCGTGATTAGGTGCATGTAACAGGCAAGTGTGTTTTTACCGCACGCATCATGTCAATTTTTCCTCAAAAAACTTCATTTTAAAGTCTCAGCTCAATATTAGTTTACTGCAGCTGTGTTGATGCACGGTAGGACTTGGGGACTCGCAAGTTAGATCGAATGTTTAGAAAAAACTGAAAGTTAAGCAACTTTTTAACCACCACAACAAGGTATCTGAACTGAAAAAATCATGTTCTCACAGTAGCTGCTCATTCCTACATTTTTTACCACACATCACTTCTACTTATAAAACATACGCTAATTCTCAGAACCATTTCCTACTGTTGAAGCGAGAGTAAATGGAGACAAACAGAGCGTTTAAAGGGCAAAGCTCATTTGGTTTTCAATTCGTAACTCGACCTAATAACCACATCCAGAGAGTTTGCAGATAACCCCACACAATTTGCGTACTCAACAACGAGAACAGCGCGCATCAAAACGAAAAGTAATTTAACATGAAGGTAGTCTGCATTTGCGCACATCTTTCATATGCAAATTTTTTGCACCAAAAGAACTCACGACCTATCGCTAATATCATGAATATATAGAAGTATGAGTGCAGTTTTTTATCGTTTCTTACGTACGATTTCGATGATCAGTCAATGCTCAAAACATGCCCTTCAATATTTTCCTAACTACTTTCTTCGTTCATGACAGTGAGAATGTGATCTTTCGACTAACCGCGGAAAACCAATTTGTTTAGCACTAGGGTGAAACTACAGGGGTGAAACTAGGGTGACGCAGAAAAGGTTGAAACTGCAGAGATAAATCAAAAGCTACAACCATTTAATGTGGATATAGAGACTTACATCTCCAATTAATTGGTAATAAAGAACATCTACACCGTTATTAATGTAAAATATAAAATGGCGATAGAAATTTTCCAACTTAAGAGCAGTGATAATCGCCTCACCCTATCCGCTCAAAACACGCCACCTGTTGTACAAGTTCGTGAGGACGTACTGGTAAAATTCTTTGTGTTTATATATGACAGAAATTAGTTGTACGTTTTTTAGAGTGTTGGCAACCGACTAAACGCAGTTGTCCTTGGCACATACATTCATTCGCTTTTAGCTACCGGTTCTAGTAGTACCGCTCTACTTTTCCGTAACATCGTAGGAATCAGACGTTGAGTCATAAAATTCGACCGATGCGTGCGCAGAAAATTCTTTGTTATCTTGAAGCATTAATCTCAAAATGGGTAAACTTTCGAGAAATTTAGGAAGTTGTCGTCTCTAACAAATAATACAACCGAAAACTTTCAGAAATGACCCATGAATCGAACATGTGTAAACAAAGAGCATCAAAATCCTCAAAAGTTCACCAAACGACTTCATCAGCACCATTAGTAAGCTCACCATTACGACTTGATCGAAATTAGCAAAAAAATTATTTAGAGAGAACTGAAATAGTTTGAAGAACCATTAAGGAATAATAGTGTACAAAACCTAGCTAAATGCAACCAAAACCAAACAAATTTTTATTGTTGAAGTAGCTGAAAATGTAATCTAGTTTTATATTTAAAATGCACTTCAAAGAATAGAATTTACTAAATGAGCATCGATTTCGATAAAGCTATTACAAATGAAAAACTAATTTAATGAGACAGATTTATAAAAATAAAAACAAGAACCAACGTTATGGAGAACATTTATTATAGCAAACGTTTCGGAATAAAAATTATTCCATCATCAGTGTTGGATGAAATAAAAAGTAATTTCCAGTCATGAATAAGACGGAAACGATCTGAATGGAAATACCAAGCAAAAACGCAAAAAATAATAAAAACTTTTTCTAACGACTAAAATACCACACACAAGCGTATAGGTAATATGCACAGTACATACAGGCGTACACAACTATACATAAACAACACACTCATACACCTATACATTTATATATATATATATATATATGTATATAACAGATATACATTTATATATATATATATATATATATATGGTATTTCTATTCACACCTTACTTTTTATTTCTTCCAGCACTGATGATGGAATAATTTTTATTCCGAAATGTTTGCTATGATAAATGTTCTCTATAACGTTGGTTCTTTTTTTATTTTGAGAATAAGATTCCTTAAGAATCGCGCTTAAAGTACTAATATAGATTTAAAAAATTATCATACCGATTTCACCTAACGTTCCAGATGGAGTTGGGGAGACGTCCAATCTCTCAACCGGTACTGCGGTGGGTGGCGTTGGAGCGCTGGCTAAATATTCATAATCCGTAGGAAGTTCTGCCGTATTGGGTAGTATTTCGCCCGCTGCGTTATCATCTGAATAAATTGACTTCTATTATTGAAAATACATTTGAATGGTGAGGAGAACAGTTAAGGAGAAATAAGTAACAAATTAGAGAATTGGGCAAAGTGATATTAAAAATATATGTAAATTTAGGGCATAGGCTTTATCAGCGACTGTGACCGTAGTGTATCACCAGGGAAACAAATTTCCCTTGTACTCGTATGTCGACGGATCGTTTAAAGCAATAAAAAACATGTGGCCTGGAGATTATGAATAAAAACTCCCCTAAGTTGTTCTAAAATCAGTGTTAAAAGCGATAAAGGCTTTGTAGCGCTAAAGGCAACTAAAATTCTCAAGTATGAACACAAACACAAGAAACACATGCACAGGTGTGCTCCTACACAAGTCTACCTGAGAATAGAAAATAAGTCCAGTTGAAACTTCAGAGATAAAAGCTTAAGAAGAATTTAGTAGGTGCTGAATGAACTGGAAGCATTAAACAGAAAAAAGTCCTTGTTGAAAGCAAACGCATAATTTCAACAAAAAAGGGTTCTCTATCCATCAGCTCCGGCCCGTACGTTCTCTTTTGTCAACCTTGCTGCCTTAGACGCAGCATTACTTTAATCCACCGGTTTTACTTCCAACAAATTCCTCATATCGCAAGTCTCTGAGCTCGTTTTTTAATGTAACTGTGCACTAAATCGAGTGTTTTCAACAATGCGCCGTTACTGAAATTGTGATCCCTTCCATTATTGTAGTTACGTAAATAATCAAATATAGATTAAGTAACATTAAGAATACATCGCCCTCAGTCATTTTATTTCAACTAGTGACATGCGTATTACGATACTCATGTATGTGTAGCATATAAGAACCCTTACTTTAAGATATTTTAAAAACCAAAGATGAATTTAGTATCATCTGTATAGAAATAAACTTTCTTTTTTTCCTTCTTTGTAGCGTCTTAATGCATGTATCTTCCTTCCTGAAGGGTCAAGCTGAGAAAACACGAGGAAAGTGAGGGAAAAACACAGAGAGGTTTCATGCAAGATTCACGAAGGAATGTACTATGATCTTGCGATTTACTGCGGCGGTGTGAATGGAAATTTGGATAGATTTGCTCAAATGAACAAATTAAAACACGCACTCAAAGCTAACATATATGCCATTTTTTTTTTGAGCATCGAAACGTTAATAGCTGATTTCACAAGTAAAGTTAAGCTGCGAAGATTTCGGGATATAAAGTAAAGGCAACAAATTTAAAATTTCAGGAGCTAATCGTTTTTATGATGTCTGTCGTAAAGTGAGGGTTTGGGCAGCCATATCCTGGTATTCTGTCTGACTCATTTAAAACTTGCGTTGACGTATTACTGCGAAGGAATACGTCATCATCTCATGCTGTAGACTTTTGAACTACAGCGAATAATACCCTGTTTGAATGACTGAGCCCTTATTGAACCTATTCAAATCATCATAAGAAAAGAAAGAAAAAAGAAAGAAAGAAAAACATTTTATTTCCAATAAAGTACAAACATGAAATGTCGATACATTGGTTTTAAAAACACCTTAACATTAACATCCTTAAATGATTATAACACATTGGTATCGTAATACCCGTGTAAAATGTTGAAACGAAATGATTGATAGAAAAGTACAACAAAATTGAGTTCCTTTCCTTGCCTAATCTGATTTTGAAACTAGGAGAGCACAATCCTCGCGACGTTCATTTGAAAAACACTTTCATTAGTACGCACAAGTATTGAAAAATGAAAGCAAAAAATGCATTCAAATACCTTAGCATAGGAACCCTTAATTGCTATTTATACATGGTTATCGTAATATAAATGTTAAGTGTAGGAACATATGATTTAGATCCTTAATTGCTATTCATACATGGTTATCGTAATACACATGATGGTTGTCGACACAGGATTTAGGGAGAAGCACAAGTTAATAAAAATAAACAATAATATTTATAAGAGGATCGTTAGCATTTGGAAGGCGGCACTAAGTTTCAGTTTCTGTGTTTCAATTTCTAAGTTTCAATTTCTGAAATTTTTGCTAGGGATTGAAAATTTATCTTATTTTACGTTCGTTAAGTCGTTTTAATATTGATCTTGCTTACTCCGGTCGAACAAAATGAGCATCACAACTGTTGGTTCCACGCAGCGGAATGAGGTTGCTTTCAACAATTTCTAGTTCTTCATCTGTGGTGCCCGGAAATGGAAATGGAGCGTATTATTTTTCTAATAAATTATCAACTCCAAAATCCAGGAATTCCTTTCGCCCATCCGACAACACTTCACTCCCTCTTCCGGTGATGCCCCGCATCCGGTCATGCCTCTACATTTGGTTACGCTTACATTTGTTTATATCTTACATCCGGTGAAAGCCCACATCCGATCTTTCATCCCTATGCAAGGTGTCCCAACGATTATATTTGCTATAACAGAACACGAAATGGTTATGATATTTCTTACTTGCGCAAATAGTACTTTCGCAAAGAGTACATCGGGGTTGAAGACATGAAAAGTATTGTTTTACATCGCTAGATGTAATATTTTCAACATAGGTGGAACCGTGCAAAAGTTAACTATTTAAAATTAGTGTTGTCGTAGTGTATTCACGAGAATAAAAAGGTAAGAAGAGTTTACCACACAAAGCTTACGACAGCAATTCGAGACCAGAATAAGAAGATTAAAATGATGATTTTTAAAGTTATGACATTCGTCAGATCCGAGGCCTTTTTAAATGTTTCAACGAGATCGAAGTAGAAAAAGTATGTACTAAAATACCCTCACATTTGACATCCGCTCTCTCTTTGCGGTAATTAATTTGGGTTTGGAAATGCAAGATGAAAGTGAGTCACTAAGAACACAAAATTCCTGTGACACATAGCTGAAAATACTCTTGTTAGGGTGCGTGTTATTGGATCACGAGCCCGTAATATTTGCTACACAGCTGGAAACACCAATATACACAAAAAAATTGCTAATGAACTCCGTCGCATGTTCAAAAAGCTTCAATATGAGCGAAAAGTACTTACGAGTATCTTAAAGTTAAGACCATGACTTGAGATCGAATACATGAGGATCGTAATATTTATATTGATTGATTTTGAAACAAATGGTTGGGAGAAAAGTACAAAGAAAATGCATTCCTTCCATTGTGCTGATATCAAATACATGAGGATCGTAATATTTCTATCGGTTAAGTTTTGGAACAAATAATTAGGACAAAAGTACGTAGATAAATGCATTCTCTCCGTTGTGTTGGTCTGATTTTAACACTGGATTTTATTTCAAGGGGTCAGGAAAACATTGCACATGTGATGCGTTGTTAAGAACACTCCAGTTGGTGCATTTCCATATTGAAATTTGAGCTTGCGAACGTTGGAACTAGTGAAATGAGGGATTAAAGGTTGAAGGTACAACGGGTAGATCCAGAATTAATTTGCATCTTTGACTGCTAGGTTGATATTATAGGCAGTTTTACATTGTTTTGTATCAACTGGTAAGCTAAAATATCTGGTATGGATGAAATGAACGATTTTACAATAACGGAAAAATTTAAATTTCGTATACTACAAGCTTTGGCACAGAAAAATTTACCGGATTCAAAATAGATGAGAGGGACCGATGTACAATGCCAACCGTAACATTATCAAGATTGCTGGGGCAAAACGAGAAAGTCAAAACAACCTCAAATGGTGTGGCCGAAAGCACACTGGAAGAGTGTAAAGGACGACACTGCGTCACAACAGGATCAACATGAGCATTTTAAAAGGGAATACGTTCTAAACATACAGACACGCACATACGTACACCGATATCCATACGCATATACGCACACACGTACTGCATGTACGCACTCCTCCAGCACGTGCTGCAGTTCACACTTATTGTGTTGACGCAAGATAGAGAGCCATTTTAGTTTTGAATTCTCTCAGTGTTTGAGGGGTTTTGAAGCTCTGGGGGAGTCTGTTCCATAGTAAGGCGCCTGATACTGACAGAGCTTTCTGCCCGATGTTAGATGAACGGTATTTGATTGAGACATCACGTCTCCTGTTCGGCCTTTGGTTCGTGACGGTAGGGGAGTGGAATTCCACTATTTCAGCACTGCTATGAAGAAGATATAAAGAGGAGAAAACGTATTGGGCTTTGTGCGCCTGGAACCTTTCCCGAATCGGAGCCGAGCCAAGTTTATGCAGGAGAGGTGTTACGTGGTCATGCTTTTTGAATTTACCGTTGCATACAACCTTTGCTGCAAAATTCATGCATTTTTGTCGGTCATTCTGAAGATCTTTCGATATACCTCCCCAGACCAGGCTACAGTAGTCAATACGTGATAAGACCAAAGAATGAACGGCCAACAATCTAGATTCTTCGTCAAGCATATTTTTTATACGATTGAAAAACAGTAAGGTCCAGTGAATTGCGTTGCAGGTTTTATCAACGTGGGATTTGAAGGACATGTTCCTATCGAACCAAATACCTAAATTTTTTACTTTTTCTGATGGGTGAATTGTATCATTCCCAACTGTAAGAGTTAGATCTAGATTTCGAATGTTGTTTATTGAATGATTTGACCCAAAAATTATGAATTGTGTTTTGTTCGCGTTTAGCTTGAGACCATTTTGGTCATACCATGACTTGAGGCTGATCAATAGAGCTTCAGCTCCTTTTTTCGTCTGTGGTATTTCTGCTACAGAGCTTGTCATTGCAATTTGGACGTCATCTGCATACATGGAGATTCGTGTATTAGAAGGCATTGGAGGGAAATCGCTTATGAAAATTGAAAACAGTAGCGGGCCCAGAATTGATCCTTGAGGGACACCAAAGCTGTTTTGAAGGAATGGGGACAACTTGTTATCTAAGAGGACTGCATGAGACCGATTTGAAAGGTAACTTTTAAACCACTGTGTATCCACTCCTAAGTTCAGTATTTTTCGTAGGAGTTGATTATGTTCGACGCTGTCGAATGCTTTAGAGAGATCAAGTAGCAGCAGAAGTGTTACATTTTTTGATCGATGTCGTTGTATATTTTTTCAGTGATGTTAAGCAGGGCGTCTTGAGTGCTAGTGTTCTTCCTATAGGCATATTGATTTCGATGAAGTAAATTTGACTCGTCCAGGTGAGATGACAGTTGATTCGTTACTACTTTTTCTAATATTTTGGACAGGACAGGTAAAAGGCCAATGGGCCTGTAATTTGATGCTGTATTTATGTCACCAGTTTTATGCAACGGTCTAATTATAGAGCGTTTCCATTGTTTTCGAAACTTGTTAGTAGCTATTGATGTGTTGATAATCAAACGAATAAAATGTGCTGTGACTGGAAAACTGTCTTTTATGTATTGGAGGTTGATTCCGTCATGTCCAACTGCTTTTGTGTTTTTCAATGAGTATAAAATAGTTTTTAACTCTGGTAAATCGATAGGGCGTGGCTTCCACAGGGCCCCAGCCTTTGAAAGTGCAGTAGGGCATGAACTTTCAACTGTCCATTTCCTCGGACTGGTTTTACTCACTTCATCGAAGACTTGGGCACCTACTTTTGAAAAGAAAGTGTTGAACTCAGTGGCTTTTTCCAAAGGGTTTTCAAAATCACTTTTGCGCTCTGAGTTTTTATATTGAGCCACCTCACTAATGATTTCCCATGTACGTTTTGGATTATTTTTTGCTATGAATAGTTCTTGGTGGAAGTGAGTTTGTTTTGCTTGCGTGATTTTCTTCCGAAGAATCTTTCCAAGTTCTTCATATCTCCTGTATAAAGTAATGTTTGACCTGTTTTTTTTATACTCTCGCAAGTAAATTTTCTTTATTCTGCTTAGGTCTTTAATTTCGCTGGTAATCCAGAGAGTGCGTTTTGGCCTAGTTTTTTTGGTGATATAAGGAGCGCATTTATTTAGAGCTGCTGTAAAGTTCTCGTTAGAGATAGAAACCTGAATGTCCACATCGTCTGATTGCATCATGCTCTGAAATTCGGTGAGCCTGTTTAGAAGTTTTTCATTAAATAGTTCCAGCGAATATTGACTTTTTAGGCGGTAAGTCATGAGACGATAGTTTTGTCTTTCCTTTGCAATATTAATTTTACATTCTACAGAGTGGTGATCGGCGACAGAGGGTGATATTACTGTATTAAGTATTGCCGTAGGTTTGTTTGTGATTGCTAGATCGAGGAGAGTCTTAGATACTCTTGTAACGCGAGTCGGTTCTTTAACCATTTGTGAAAGGTTTAGTTTGTACAACAGTCTGCTAAGCTGATTTTCTTCATCCGTTAGGTCAATATTAAAATCACCGAAAGCAAAGAATGACATTTTTGTAGCTAAAATTTCTTTGAAAATTTTCTCAATGAACTCTACTGTTGTTGGTAGAGAAGCTGATGGGTGCCGGTAAAGGCTGCCGGTAATGATGGATTTATGTTTATTTATTTGCACTTTCAACCTTTTGTTGAACCATCTCTATGCCCTCGCACACTTCGTTTGTTAAAAGTAAAGACGACTGGTAAATTTCTTTTACGAAAATACAAGAACCACTACCTTTGCTATTTTTAACGCCGTCATGGCGGTACAGCACGTAATCGGGAATATTGAAAAAGGAGCTCTGAGTTCGCGAATCGCACCATGTCTCGGAAACACATAAAATGTCAATGTCTTCTGTGACCAACATTACTCTAATGTCATCCAGCTTACTAAAGAGGCTACGAGCATTTATATGTTTAATTTTAATGTTTTTTATTTTATGGCGATTATTTGTGGCATCAGAGGGATTTTTTGGTAGGGACTGTTTCGTTGATTTATTGATTTTATCATTGTTGCCCAGAGTGTCAAGTCTAGCATCTGGTGTATTTGAGAGACTGCCATTTAACTGGACAACAGTATTTTGTCATGAAGATGATGTGATATCAGTCTTGTTTTTGTCTTGTGCAACAAGGGTACTGTAGTGATAATTTTTCCGATGAAGCATCAACGGATGGATATTAGTTGATACTTCTGGTGAGGGGTCAACTACTGTTCTCCAAATACCATCGCCTTGCTCATCGAAGATGAAAATTCTCCTACCAGTGATCTTTGATATGATATGTGGTATTAAGTCCCCAGCATCATGATCAAAATGTTTTTCGTCAATGTATTTACTTATGAGCCTAGGTAGATCACCGCTTTTCTCGGCGAGGAAATTGACATATTTGTTTTCATTTGTAGTGCTTTCTTTTTTTATTGCTGCCTTTAAGGAATTGTAACTCCATTTTGAGGGCGATTTTGTTTTAAGCTGGTGAGTTACTGCATGAAGGAGGCAGTGTCCATCGGCTAAGGTAGGATGCAGCTTCACTTTCAATGATCGTTTTAATTCATCCATGGTGGTACTGACGAGTGAGTACATGGGGCTTGAGTGATATTTAGGCTGGCATTTAGCATTTTCAGACGAGAGTTGTTTGAATTTCTTGCTTTCCTGGTTATGAATTTGCAGGCTTTGGCCAGTTTTAGTTGAGTGAGCGACTGAGAAATGAGGGGTGCTCTTGTCATTTCCACTCTCTTGGTGGTGGTTATGTGTGCGGTTTGGCTGTAAATACTTTATCGGATTTTGACCGAGATTCTGCTGCAATTTTTCTCTTTGTATTGATTTTACTGCTTCCGAGTACGTGGTTGGTTGTTGATGATTTGTACTCGTTTGTGATGAGGGTATATCGCTCTCTGAGTTCGCGTCAGATAATAACGAGAACCTGTTTTTTGTGGGTACTCTGCGGTAGCCGGAGATCAATGGAGGGGAACGTTCATTCTCAATAGGCAAGCAATGAATCAGGTTACTGGAGACTTCACTGGAAGCAGTTAGTGATCGAGTAGAATTCTTCAATTCATTTTGCTGTTTTGTACTGATGTTGGAGCATTCAGTTTTGTCATTTAGGCCATTTGAGTTTATGAGACATGAGCTAGATTGTAAAGTGAGTTTTAGACTCGATCTGAGAGCAATCTGTTGAAGAAAATGGTGTGTTTCTTCTCTTGTACCGGGCCAAGTACGAACATCATTGCAAGTTATGAGATCAGTTGCACCGTTTGTTCGGAGCGGAATCAATTTAATACCGTTTGTTTTGCACAAGTTCAACGCCTGATGCAATTGTTTACCGCTACACGCACTCACGACATAAATACGGGCTGACGCATGCTTAGAAAATATGAGTTCTTTGATTTTAGCAATGTTAGGTTGTGAGAGGCTTAAGTCTCTGAAGCAAACGATGTAGTTAGTGAATTGAGGCATTTGGTCAATTACGTTCAGGAGATCATCAATGCGACTGGAAATTACAGTTCGTATTTTACAAGAGGTGTCAATGTCGGTCCTTTGGACCGTCGTGAGAATTTTATCTCCGACAAGAAAAGTATCCAGAGGTTTTTTGCAGTGCGAGTCAGAAAATTGGCTTGTCGAAAACGGGATCTTTGGCGTAAGATCGAAAGAGCTTACATGCAAGTTCAATTTGAAAAGTTGTTCTGTAATGAGCCTAATATTTAAAGCGGTTGAAGATATCGAAAAGAGAGTTGGAGGCGTCCGCTGTTTTGACATTTTCGTTAAGTGGGCTGCAGTGAGAGACAGGTTATTGTTTACCTGGTGAAAGAAATGGGACATTGAAATTTGAAGCGGGTGCAAGCTGTTTGATGTGATATTCAGGTAATTCTGATCACTAGAATTATATATATTAGAAATATTAGAATCGTGAATATTAGGCTCATTCATCGCATCATTCTCGGTAGCTAGTGACAAATCTACATTTTTACTTATCATACCCCGTGGAATATTTCTTGATTCTTTCGCTGGTGTATCTTCTCGAGGACTGCTTGGATTGTAGAATCCAGGCTCAGGGGCTTCTTCCTTGCTCTTGCTAGGGCTTGTTTTGACTGCTTGCGATGCCGATGTGAAAATTTCGTTGTTACCAGCAGCGCTTGGGAGATTTATGTCTGTGGCGAGTGACTCAGAAACTCGACTCTCAGTCGGGCGACCTTCTGTCGACTCTCTGTCGGTTTGCTCTGGTGATGGTAGATGTGTTGCGGTGCTTTCGTTGACGTTGCACTGCTTTACCGTCGGGGTTTTTTTTGTTATTTTGAGCGGTTGAGGCTTTTGAACGAGCGATTTTACGCGTGACGTTTTTGGTGGTTTTCGTTTCCGTTTCATGAACGGTTCAAACAGCTGATTTGGCTTTGAGTTTTCAAGCGGCGTTGTGAGGGATGTTATTTCTCCAGATAAAGCCGCTTTACGAGTAGCAGAGCGAGTTTCATATGAATACATCGTGAAAGATATTTTAGGTTTTGTTCACTGATTAGAAGTTATTGAAATCGTTAACAAAGCATGATCCCTGAGAGTTCATTGACACGAGGCACGGTCTTGCCAGAGTAAAACTTCTATTTTGCTGCGATTTTGGTTTCCATGGTTTGAGAAGTAGGAGACATAGGTGACATTGCTTTTTAAATGGGATGAAAAATAAACTGTCAGGCGATGAAAAGAAACCCACAGACACTCAATTCATATTCACTGACACTCAACATAAATTTCGCAATAACATGAGAATTGCGTAAATTTATCACTGTATTTTTATGTTGGTGTTCACAAAATTCAACTTTGCTATTTCATCAGGTCTTTTTTGCTTCACGTTAGTATTCGTGGTAAGCTTGTTCCGGTTCAAGTCGGTGCGAGTGACAGGGGATGCGGAGGAGGGAGGGGGTTGTTGCGGTTCACCAGGGAGTGAGGCGGAAGTGATCATTTCTGGGGGCTGTTGCACGCACTTTGAGTCTAAAACAGAGTTTACAGAAAGCGCCATTCAGTTTTGCACGATGAAATTCAGCACTTTTTACAGCTGATTTTTTGATGACTTTTTCCAGTTTCACGATTCAATGATATAGAACGTACATTCACTGATGCTCAGTTTTTCATCACATTTTGAGGTGCTTGAATAGTTACATGCCCACCTCCGGGTCTCTGAGGGCCTCCTTGAATGCTATAGGTCGCTTATTGATTAGATGCAGAGTTTGTGCCACATTTGGAAGAGCAGCGACACCTCACCTCCTCTCACTACCGCAGCCTCAACTCAACTCAGCGCTAGGACTGTCACAACAGCGCTAAAACAGCGCTAGGACTGTCACATCTTCCATGGTCTCTACAGGCTCCATGCCTAAATATATCATTGAGCCAATGTGGTCATTGATGAAGAAAACTTTATGCAACTGCTTCAGAGGAAGAATTTTACGGCTCTGAGACAATCCTACGAGGCCTGTGTTCTTTTATTATAAGTATATTTTGTGCCGTTCTGAGAGCCCAAGGTATTCACACTATCACTTCAGGCAATTGCAATTTTTTAAGTAATGTTATATTTTTCACCAAACTCCGTTCAAAATTTTAAACATGAGCTTATTTACTCTGCAGAACGCAAGATCCAAAATATCTTCTCACTCAACACCTCCAAAACTTTTTCAAAGTATGAACAACGTGAATCACATCGTTCCCATGCAATGCAAAAATATTCGTATAAAGGTATACCTATCTCACGGAGAACTCTTGATGGAATGAGGGAGCACGAAGTTCCAGGTGGCGGCGACGCTGAAGCGTTTTGATACTTGGAAATTTCTTCCACAGCAGCACTGCAGTGCTCCATGATGTGAGGTAGTTCTCTCGCCTCTGCGTTGTCTTCTAAAAGAAAGTAAATCAAGAAATTAAATGAGACTTACTCAGACATTTTCAGTGACGGTTGTTCAATGACTAACCTCCTTCTCATAACCAACATCTAATGAGCAGTATGCTGCTCATTAATTTCTAAACTTTTTTGAATATAATTAAGTTGTTTCATTCTGACTTTAAATGCATCAGCCAATTAAAAAACAATTCAGAAGAGTTTCGAACATTTCCCTGTATCACAGCGTTTGGCATTATATTTTATTTGTATCGAACATTCAAAATTCACTAAAACAACGAAGCAAATAATAATTCCATGATTCGATGGGCCAGAGAGTAACCATAATTCTATGTGCCATTGGCTACAAAGTCTTCTAACATTCTGACGCAATTCTGGTTCAGGTGATAACTTCTTCCAACGAGGTGCTGCTTTAGTTTTGGCCATTCAACCAATGAAGCGAATTTTGTGTTCATACTTGTTATTGTTTATTATTTAGGGCATTGCATCGGGTTGTCGCATCACTGTTGTCAACTGCTCATTGCTGCTTCTACGTTAACAAATATACAAACTCATATTTCCCGTCTTACAAGAGCATTGAGGGAATGCCATGGTGTTGCGACAGAGATAAAAGAAGTAAAATTATGAATCGACCGGTAAATGTAACCTCTCTGCTTAGACTACTAGTCATGTTTAGGTAGCACCAGACCCAAACAAGTCGTAGTTATGTAGAAGAAATGAAAAGAGACGTGCAACATATTATATCAATTTACAAATTATATAAAGATATCAACTGAGCGCTTGCTCACACTGTATTAAATTTGGATTGTGAAAACAAAACTGCACATTAAAAAAACATATTTTATTTATAAAGAGCAGCACTCGACTGTAGATACAATAGAACGAGAATATGAAATAACGAAGCAGTATAAATGAAGCAGAGTACTGAAAATTATAGATGAAGAAAAAAGTAGTTGAAAAAGTTATAAATATTAAGTCAATTGCAAAAATCGAAACAATCAGGGAGATATGCGAAAAACTCGAGAAAAATATAATGTAAAATTCAGTTTTAAAATTGTTCTAAAAATTAAATTTTATTGAAGACGTCCTTCTCATAACCTAAAATCAAATCAGAACCTAAATAAAAACCGTCCATTTAAAAAAAATTAAAAGGTAAAAAAACAATGCGAAAAAGAAGGAAACCTGCAAACCACTAATGAAATCATTAAAAAATAATCCACATATGCATGGAACAAACAATCCGTAACAAATTGTTCAAATTAAAAAAATATAATACCAAATAATGTGAGGAAATATAGTGAAAAAGACGCGCCAAGCGTCACGAAGTGAACTAAATGAATGAAATCTGTAGGATAGTCTCACTCAAATGAACGAAAGGATTGAAGTGAAATGACACGATATGATCGGCGTGTGGTTCTAAGTCCCAAATGATAAATAAAAATAATTTTATAACATAGAAAGCTATGTAGTCCATTAAGATAACATAATTCTAGTACGAAGACAATTTGTAATGTAAAAAAAGAAAATATCGATGTGAACTGCTGTCATTAAAGAAGAATAAAAAATATGGTAAAAAGTGCATTTGCGATTTGTTCCGAAGTTTCCAAGGAATCAGTTTGTGCTTATTTCTCAATTAGATTGTTTTGAAATGTTTGAGCTAGCGTGCAGAGGGCACTACAAACAAAATAAGGCAAAAATAGCGGGCGCAATGCCATATGCACAACGAGTGTGTCCCTGCATTATTTCAAACGTAACGGCATACCAAACGTTTCGAGAAGAATAGGTGCATAAATTTAGAGTACAGTTGCACTGGTCTTTGGTACTGCCGCTGGTATGTAGTCTCCTAACCAGCATAGACCGGGGGCGGACCACCACACACACACACTAACACCTCAACACCCCAAACATTCACACTCTTACACACACTCCCACACACATATTCACATACACATGCCAAGCACACTTTTAAAAATAACCACAATTAGCGAACACAATCACATACACCATCGTCTCAAGTCACAGAACGATATGTACAATGCATTCCCCCCGAAGCTCTACGTTCACCTTTCAAACACCAAAATCAATTGATTTTCCGACACCATCTCCAAATACCAAATAAAACCTAACCTAACCCCATATTTACAGTACAAAAATGATTTGAGAGACGATGATCTCTCAAATTTCGACACGGATCTAAGAGACATCAGTTACACACTGAATTTGAAAATTTCCTTTTGATCGGGGAACTTTGATGGTGTATGTTCAAATAACTGAAGATATGCGCTTCTGGAGCAGAGCTTTGAGGGGTAACTGAAATTTTTTATGAATAACACATCCTTAACAAATCCATCAGATGGAAACTTCTCTTATAAAATGACTACACCAATCACAATTCAACCAATTAGTTCACCAATCACTTCCGAACCAAACGCAAACTAATATAACCAAGTCAACCCAACCTGAACTAATCTAACCCAACCTAGTATTTTTTCCCCTAACCTATTTTCTCCTCACCTGACTTTATAACCTAATGTGTCCTATTTTTTGGTTGAATTTTTCACCACCCTTATTTTATTCCATTTAACTTACAGTCCATCCCTTGTTTCTGATCAATTTACCCAATATCGAAAATGACGGCGGGTGAAGGAAATATAACACCGGTGTAATGCAACTTTACTGTTGGTTCCAGTTTAGCTAAGAGTTAACACCGGCAGTAAAACTGCCCTCGCCAGTCGTGGAAGACCAAGCTACGCAGGTTTGGTAGCGCAGAACCACGGCTGACCCGCCGGCACACACGAATCGGAAGGCCGAGATCGGCTGCAAACAAATAATTGGGTTAACAAGGATCCCAAGAAAGCGGATGGGTGTGAGCTGGAAGCATAGATTACTATATTATAGATGTCGTGAGATTAACCAGAAAGACGATTAGATTTAAGGAGTTTTTAAGCATTACTTAATTTAGGAGAACAGCAATATAGTGCTATATATCCGCAGGTCTTACAGTCGCAGACCAATAATATTTTAGCAGCTCTTACAATTACAGATAAGAAATATTCTAGCAGTAAGGTTTTATTCACAGATTAGCAATAAGGTTTTATTCACAGATTAGCAATAAGGTTTTATTCATAGATTAGCAATACGGTTTTATTCATAGATTAGCAATAAGGTTTTAT
This sequence comes from Morinoia aosen, assembly GCA_030386875.1. Lineage (NCBI taxonomy): Eukaryota > Metazoa > Arthropoda > Malacostraca > Amphipoda > Talitridae > Morinoia > Morinoia aosen. The sequence goes on from CM059574.1 coordinate 2,737,530, forward strand.
TCATAGATTAGCAATAAGGTTTTATTCATAGATTAGCAATAAGGTTCGTTGCCCCAGCTCAATCGCTTCCCTCTATGGAGACCTAAAGCCCGCACCGACCAACACTAATTTGTAGCAAGGATGGAGTGGGGAACCGACATCGTTTTTAGATGGAGGTTTCGCTACGAAGGGTCGACCGTACACAGCGCTATATGTCAATGCGACCCACCTCGTAAACGAACTGGTTCCGTGGTCTCCGCCGCGATGGTCTGCAGGAAGTCGTCAAGGAAGGCGCCCTCGTTGCCACCGGTGCGATGCTGTTGAGGTGACCAACATGTTGCTCATGGTAGCTGTAGAAGTCCGCAGCCGAACACCCCATGCGACGCGTCAACGTTGTACGACTGATCCTCTGCAGAGCGCGTGAGCAGTCGCGGCGCCCACCGCAGCCGCCAGCCCAAGGAGCCACCGCCTCTTACTCAGCCATGGCGCCGTTAAACAGTCTTGATAATGGTCATCAAAAGGAATCACTGACGGAAGAATGCAGAGAGGTCAAAATGGTGTAAACGTGCTGATGGTTGGGCGTGAACTGCTATTTTCAGTGCGGAGAGGCTGGAGATCTACTTCTTTGGTGTGCGAAAGACAGAAGGTCAGATCGCAAATGACAATAGTACTGTATCGGTCTGACCCCGTTAGCATCTGTTTCGTAAATTATGGTTATATTGTACAGTCCGGGGAGGGGGATTCAATTTTTTGTTAACTATTACTACAAAATTGAATCCAACTAATTTAACGAAAGACCCATAACCTTAAGACTATGTTTAGAGTTAAATCTTATCAAGTACTCAAACAGGCGTGAGTCCCGATTCAGCGAAGAACCAGTCTCCTCACAACAAAAATAATTGGAGGTAAATTTAATAAATTATCCCAACATATCAGAACACAAACGATTCAACGAAGAACTAGTAACTTTACGATTAAAATTACAAGTTCAATAAAGCAATTAAATATTTTAACACGCAACAAATATAAGTTCAACCCCCGCTTTCAATAAGGACTCGAACTTAAACTTAAACTTACACTTACACTAATTTAAAATCGCACAAATCTTTAGTTTTTTGTCTGCTAACTGCAGCTGCGCGTCGACCGGTGCTGCTCCGAGATGCGCTGCTGGAGTCTGCAACTGGAACCGTATGATCGTCAGTCAAGCCCTCCAGTGGGGCTGAAAGCAGAGGTACAAGGGAAGTAACATGTCGGCGTACCGTACAACCATTTCCTTTCAGAACGGATACTTCTGTCACCTCACCGCCCTGGTTGAAAGAGCGACTAGTAACTCTGCCCATAGCGTAATTCGTACACTTTTGATGAGGCTCTTTTAATAGCACGATGTCCCCAGCCGCGAGCGCTTTATGCTTCACAGGAGAATACCTATCTCTCTTACTGACTGCCTGAACGACCAGGTCCGGCAGAAACTGCGAGTAGTATCGATCGACCAGCTTACTTCTAACACCGCACAATTTTTGGAAACTCTCACGAATACGGTCAACGGGTTCGGTCGAGGGTGCCCAGTCCAAGTCGTTGGTCGAATCGCCATGAGGAAGAATATACATGGAACTCAACCCGTAGCCTCTCAAAAGAACCTCGGGCGTGATCGGAACCGGGACACATGAGCCCACCTCCGGGTCTCTGAGGGCCTCCTTGAATGCTATAGGTCGCTTATTGATTAGATGCAGAGTTTGTGCCACAATGAATTCGAAATCGAACCTTTCCAGAGCATTATTTCGAATTGCCCCATAAAGGAGACGCTTTGTCAATTTCACACAAGATTCCACAAGAGAACCTAACGAGTTGCACCCTTTCGGGTAATGTTCAAATTTTACTTCCTGAATGGAACTTTGCTCTCGAAACATTTGGCACTCCGAGTCATTTAAATATTTGAAATTTGGGCCACAATTTGAGAGCCCAAGTCAGATATTACCAAAGAAGGGGTGCCGAATTCAAAAAAGTGAAGTTGAAATGTGCGCAGAAACTCTTTCACCGAAAGGTCGGAAGCTACTTTCAGATTAACGGCCCTGCTCCAGAGACAAGTTATACACAAAAGCCAAACCTTAAATCTCCGACTCCCTTGCCGCACACAAAATGGGCCCAAGTGGTCTAAGAAACAATCTCTGAAAGGAATGGCAGACGGACTAACTCTAAAATCCCTGTAAGAGGACTGATTAAGTTTAACAGCACGAGCATTGCAACGCCTGCAAACAGTACATTCTTTTAGTACCTTTTTCACCACCGAGAAATGATTCGGAACGTAAAACTGCTTTCTGAATTCGGCCAAGACAGAGTAAACTCCTGCATGAGAAAGCTTGATATGAATCCCCGAAACGATGAGGCTTGTGAGAACGCTGTCCTTCGGGAGGAGGAGCGGGAACCTGTATTCTTTATGATCTTTCCAGCGCTCGAACTTACTCTGCACCCGTAACAAACCTTTTTCATCAAGTGAAACATTCAACTGACCGATTAGATGCGGTAGCGCTTTCAGAGTTTTGCACTTACTAGTCAGGTACGCAAAACATTCTGGGAATTTTATTTCCTGTTCACGAGCAATAATTCGCTGACATGCAATCTCGTACCAATTTGTCTGCTGATCATGACATTGAAATTTTCCGTACTTTAGTGGAAAGTTCTTTTTCATTTTAGATTTCAAATTGTTCACAAATTTCAACACCCATTTATACACCCCCGCCAATTTACGGAAGCTAGAGAATTTTGTGAGAGGAATCAAATGCTCCCTCGCACAGCTTGCCTCACCAGCGCCCGTGGAACGGTCAACGCATGACGCTGCAACCTCTGCGGCTGCTTCTGGCGCCGCGAACGGTACGGTGAAAGAGAGCACACTTTGTTGCACAGCTCCAGTTTCCTGTGAATCAAGAAGAAAGTTAGGGCCAATGTGAAAGTTACTCTCACATAGCTGTTTGTAACTTAGTGCACGGGTGATACAATCCGCTGGGTTCTCGTTGTCAGTGACAAAGGAGAAAGTAACGGGGAAACTTACACACAGCCTGCAAATGTGATCTAGCCGATTTTTAACAAATGCAGTCAGTCTCTGCAGCTTTTCTAGCCTACCAACATACGCATTCAGCCAATTCAGCGACACAAGACTATCTGAGTACAAACTCAGCTTTGAGATTTTTACCGGGAGAACCGAATCATTGCCGGACAATTCCCGAACTGTGTCGTGAAGGACTTCTGCACCAAGAGCAATGGCATGGAATTCAAGAGATGGGACGCTTTTTGCTTCGAGTTGCTTGTTGACCAAGCGATTTTTAGCAAGGAGAAAGCTTGGCTTTCCGTTCGGCAAATCTCTTATAAATATTACCACACCGTACATTACCTTGCTAGCGTCCGTAAAGGCAATCAGCTCGTAATTCGCGGTTCGAGGGCCAACACTTCTACTGACTCTCACCTCTCCAGATTTATTGGCCTGTTTAGCTATTTTTAACCACTCGTGCTGGAGAGTCTGAGGCAAGATATCGTCCCAGCCAAACCGCTTGTCAATCTGTAGACCATGAGCAAATATTCTGGCTCTATTCAGAATGGGGCCGCTGATCTGTAACAAATCGTAGTTAGAGGCAATGGAAGACATGACCTTTCTTTTGGTGTTAGCTGCGCCATCCAACCTGATTTTAGGAGCATGGATTTCATCTTTCAGTTTGTCCCATTTCAAACCCAAAAGCTTTACGATGTCGGGGGCTCTGGCTTTCATCTGTTTGTCAATTTCCGCCTGTAAAGGAGGGCAATTGGTGTAGAACTGCTGCAGAAAGAACTGGTGAGGCTCAAAGATCTTTGAACACTCGTCATAAGCCCAGGACATGTAAGCAGAGCTGTCGGAGGTCACAGAACAATTGTCCATGTATGTCAAACAATAAATCAATCGCTTGAGATCTGCCAACTCCATGGTGGCTGAGGAACTTTTCATTAGAATAAGAAAAAGTGCAAACATTAAGATGGTCGGAGAGCACCGCAATCCGAAGGCAAGACGCAAGTGTTTATAGGCCACTAGCCTGAAGTCAGAATTCGCGACATTTTTGTACCATAGGAACATCAGTCTAATTTGATCTCTCTCAGGGAGAGCAATATTCAAGAAAGCTTTCTTGATGTCAAAGGTCAGAAGGTACTTGTCAAAGCGCAGAAACAGCCGAGCACTGGAGAGTTTTTTAATTAGATTAGGACCGCTATGCATTGCTTGGTTGTGGGACAATGTACGCTGTTTGGAAGGATCGTTCACACACAAATTGGACAAATTGACAATTCTACATTTAGTGCTGTCCCTTTCAGGCTTGAACACCCCCATGTGCGGCAAGAAACTACAAGAGGGATTATCCTTCATGAACTCTGCGAGATTGTCCACCTGCTCAATAACTCCTTCCTCCACCTGATTTTTTACCACCTCGTCGTAGACAGTTAGGTGATCTGGCTTACGCTTTAACTTGACGAGGTTGGACTTAAGAATCTGCTTTGACAAATTGAAATTTTTCCCGAGCCAGTGACACACATTCTCATTCCACAACAAGGGCATAATTAACCGCCCATCATGAGAGCGAACAGTGTTGATGTTCATGAAATTTAATAGCTCTGCGTCTCTTTCAGTGTCCACTTCCTCATAATGACAAGGTTCGTAGTGTAGCTCGTGAAAATCTTTTGTCATATTCTCTAACACATCCTCCAACACAGAATCTGAAATGTTAGCCGGGCAAATGAAATTTTTACTTACATCAGAGGAAGAATGGAGATTCACCGCAGCCGAAGTGCCGCAGCTGACGCCTTCTGAAGATTCCACCGCTAGACCAGATGATGTCGATGCCTCTACAGTACTGCGTACCGTTGCCTTTCATAGAAAACGAAGATTAGCCAGCATACGCTTTACACTCCCTGAAAGCATGACTCCAATCGGTGTGTGCGAGAACACAGATTGGGGAAACTCCCCAAATAATTCGTCCCGTTGGGGTAAAATTTGAGAGTCCAAGTTTCCCAAAACAAAGTCTAGGTTCTCAATACGATCATTGCAACAAAGTAGAGTGGGATCGGCTAACTTGTAGCCATTAGCAATAAAGGACTCCGAGATTTTAGAATGACCTGGCAAATGGAGAGCAGTCTTTATTTCTGGCACACAAATTGCCTTCAAGGGCGGCTGGAAATCGTCCAATTTAATAGAAACTAACTTGGTTGTGTACGATTGAGCACTATTGAAACCATTCACGGTAAGCGAAAAGTTAGCATCAACGACCGGCAACCGAAGTTTCAGAGCACACTCCTCCGTAATAAAATTTGGCTGGCAACCACTGTCTCTCATTCCCCTAAGGCTACCACAGCCCAAATTCAGCTGAAAGGTAGGAATGATCGAGTCGTTGCCATAATTCAAGGGCAGAGCTAGAGCTGCTTTGTTCACTGAAACGGCTCCGGAAGCGAGAGAGCTGTTGTCCTCTACAGAGGACGGACGACCTCCAACATTTCGAGCTTCAACAGCCCTTGCATTCCCCAAGTCTCTGCCAACTGGCGCGTCTTTACAGCACAAAAACGAAAAATGAAATTTGGAACACTTTGAACACCTCTTCTTAAACCGGAATCTACACGGCTTAGGTTCGTGGGTGACATTAGCACAACGCGTACAACCGTTCAGTTCTAACAAACGGGCACATTTAGCTCTAGGAGTCACATAGACAGGACAATTGAAAGTAGAATGAGAGGTATCTTTGGCGTCGCGGCCAGAACACAGGCTACAGAAAAGGTTTTTGGAAGACGAGGAAGACACTTTACCGTCTATATCGACAGCAAAACTCGATGCACCTCTCTGAGAATTTTTCCTGTCACTCTGAACACTCGACAAATATCGCTCAGTAGCGTCGTAAATGTGCTCCATCAAGTCGTCTAGGGAGGTTTGCTTTTGTTAGTAATATGAATGAATTGTTTTTTGTAGGTCTTCATTCATTCCATTCCAGAAAAAATACTGGAGAACTACTTTAGAGTCTATCTCAAGAGTGGTAAAACTCTCTACCAAGGATCTCATTTGCCCAATGTAGAGATAAGGATCGTCTCCTTTGGAGAGCTTGATCTCTGTCAATTTTTTAATTGACTCAAATTTCTGGGTTAAAGGAGATGCAAACGCTTTTTGTAGGAGATCCTTGGCCTCCTCGTAATTCTGCTTACTAACTTCCGAAGACTGGATTAGAACCTTTGGAGCATTTCTAAGTTGTTTTTGCAGGATGATAAATTTTTCGTAGCTAGTGAGGTCATACTTAGACACAATATTCTCAAAATTAAGGAAAAACTTGTTCAAGTCCTCACCTTGACCGTGGCCGTATTCGGGAAGTGGTAGCTGAGGCAGCTTCAACTGGCTTCGATGAACATCATCTCGCAACTGCGGAGCCGCTGCGGATGCTCCGGTCTGCTCCGGCTAGTAATTGCGGCAATAATTTTACACGAGTAATCCGCGGTGGTATCGTACTCAGACTGCAATTCTGCCTCGTCTGCTTTGTCTGCAAACATACCTTCTGAAATTTTGTGATCGAACTCTTTTAGGTCAATCTCCAACGACCTGAGTCGGGCTGCAGTTTGAAGTCGATCACTGCTAGAAAAGGAAGGAAGATTAGTGCGCACGTTGCCATGAATTCGCGTAACCTCGGCACGCACGTACTTTCGCGTGTGTTTCAGAAACTTCAAATCCATATTTGAAGTAATTGAGTTTCAAAGATTGAGAGAAAATAGAATTAGTTCACGCCAACTTCAAACACCAAATCTGGAAAGAGTTACAAGAAAATTATTAGGAATAGCACAAACTCCAAGGCAGCAGGCAGCGGCAGGCGGCACGACATAGGAGACCACTCCAGCCCCACGTTGGGCGCCATATCGAAAATGACGGCGGGTGAAGGAAATATAACACCGGTGTAATGCAACTTTACTGTTGGTTCCAGTTTAGCTAAGAGTTACCACCGGCAGTAAAACTGCCCTCGCCAGTCGTGGAAGACCAAGCCACGCAGGTTTGGTAGCGCAGAACCACGGCTGACCCACCGGCACACACGAATCGGAAGGCCAAGATCGGGCTGCAAACAAATAATTGGGTTAACAAGGATCCCAAGAAAGCGGATGGGTGTGAGCTGAAAGCAAAGATTACTATATTATAGATGTCGTGAGATTAACCAGAAAGACGATTAGATTTAAGGAGTTTTTAAGCATTACTTAATTTAGGAGAACAGCAATATAGTGCTATATATCCGCAGGTCTTACAGTCGCAGATCAATAATATTTTAGCAGCTCTTACAATTACAGATAAGAAATATTCTAGCAGTAATGTTTTATTCACAGATTAGCAATGAGGTTTTATTCACAGATTAGCAATAAGGTTTTATTCATAGATTAGCAATAAGGTTTTATTCATAGATTATCAATAAGGTTTTATTCATAGATTAGCAATAAGGTTTTATTCATAGATTAGCAATAAGGTTCGTTGCCCCAGCTCAATCGCTTCCCTCTATGGAGACCTAAAGCCCGCACCGACCAACACTAATTTGTAGCAAGGATGGAGTGGGGAACCGATATCGTTTTTAGATGGAGGATTCGCTACGAAGGGTCGACCGTACACAGCGCTATATGTCAATGCGACCCACCTCGTAAACGAACTGGTTCCGTGGTCTCCGCCGCGATGGTCTGCAGGAAGTCGTCAAGGAAGGCGCCCTCGTTGCCACCGGTGGGATGCTGTTGAGGTGACCAACAGCTCATGGTAGCTGTAGAAGTCCGCAGCCGAACACCCCATGCGACGCGTCAGCGTTGTACGACTGATCCTCTGCAGAGCGCGTGAGCAGTCGCGGCGCCCACCGCAGCCGCCAGCCCAAGGAGCCACCGCCTCTTACTCAGCCATGGCGCCGTTAAACAGTCTTGATAATGGTCATCAAAAGGAATCACTGACGGAAGAATGCAGAGAGGTCAAAATGGTGTAAACGTGCTGATGGTTGGGCGTGGACTGCTATTTTCAGTGCGGAGAGGCTGGTGATCTACTTCTTTGGTGTGCGAAAGACAGAAGGTCAGATCGCAAATGACAATAGTACTGTATCGGTCTGACCCCGTTAGCATCTGTTTCGTAAATTATGGTTATATTGTACACCCAAAGTAATTTAACCTATCCTACACAAAATGATATACCTTCACCTAAATCAAAACTTCAAATTACCTAAATCCTTAATATGAAGCGCGACTCCAAGTTTCTTAACAATATTCTAAACAGAGTCGTGAGAGAATGAAATTTTAATATCAAATCCCGAATTAACCTAAGGTCGAACATGCTTAAAATCCTATCAATATGATCGTTCATTCGCCCAAAATTCATTATATATTACCCATTACCAAGTTCAATTGCATGAGCCTCATTCAAAATTTTACTCCCACATGCGCTTTAAAAATAAATGACATTCTTTCAAAGCGATTTCAAATTCCGCCAGAGCCAGACGTGCGGATATTAGGCTTCCCATAACCCCAAAAAATTGCCACCTCCGACATCAAAATACATTACCCATCTGCATAACCCAGAAATATCCATGCGTTCTGAAAATTCATTTAAAACCTTCAAGAGAAAACACCAAATATCCACCAACTTCGTGTCACATCCAATTACTATCAATAATTTTTCAAATTAACCCCAAGAACCAAATATATTCTTGTTCTCACGAATAAATCATGTGATTGAGCTGTACATTACCATACATCAGATGGCGTCGCAGTTATTCATGCACAGCCCTTAAATTATCCAATCCTGCTCCAATCTATAACAAACAACCATAAATCCTCAATAAAATATAAATCATCACCAAAATAAACAAACATCGCAATACCACATCAAAACGAAAGATAATTCTCGTTTACTACAACAACATCGACACCTGTTCATCTTCATTGGGATCATAATGATGGAACGCGCCGTCGCGCGGTCAAATTCAAGGCTTGAGAAAATTGAATCTGACTTCTCGAGCCGCTCAACGAGTGCTACGCACCTCGTTGAGCGGCATAATTTCAGCTCTGATATTAGTCATACTCGAAAGGCACTGCATTCACCTTCGAATCACTTTGAAACACTGAAAAATGTCATTTCTGTCCCATTTTTGCCCATTTACAGTGTAGTTACCCCGTACAGTTTACTAACAGGCTTAAAGGCATCAGTCTCTATGGTTATGAAAGTATTATCTGCAGCGATTCTCGTCTTCCTTGCGATTTTGCATTGGAAATAGCATATTAATTAATATCCCTCAACTTTTGTCTAACTCTTCGTAAATTCTCCACATGCTTGGTCATTGGACAAGTCGAAATCTCCGAAATTGGCCTAAAAATAGTTCACAACAAGTTCCACTGACGAAATAATGGCCTAAACATTGAACAAAACTCATTTTGCCATATATCAAACAATTATGAATAAACGAAATTTACTCACCAACCTTCAGACCCTGCTTTTGATTCCGCTTCATTCGAGCCCAGAATCGATTCTCCACCTAATTTCAAAGTACCCTTAATCGTACATTTAAAAATGTTGGAATTTCCGAAAATAACTCTTTTTCCCCAAAATATCGATAGGTCTGTTCTCAAAATGTCACCATAAACAGACATGCATATCTACATTGTATCAAAATTTCGAACATCTACCTCCAATGCACAAAATGATATGCCTAATTAAAAATACACTCAATTAATAACCGAGTTCACCAACGTATCATCATTTACAATGAAAACAAACCCATTACCTATCAATACAAATCAATCTCACTTTCTCCAGACGAAAGAAATGCTATCGCCTCTCTACATCAGGACGCAAGCTTCGTGCAAACTTCAACCAGGATCTAAGTGAAATTAGTGATTTTTTAAATATCTAAAAAAATTCGTTCGAAGAAGAGACGTTTTGTATCTCAAAATAACTGAAGACATGCACTACTCAAGGGAGAACTTTGAGGAGTAACTCAAGTAAAAAATCCTGTTATGCATTTACTCAATATTTACATCTTTAGAGCAAACTTTGAAGTAACAACGAAGCTTGACATACATAAAGTGAGTTCTCATTAAAGTTTCATGCAAATTTCGGCATCGAAATAAGTGAAATGAGCGATTTCTCGAATTTCTAAATGAATTCATGTTCGTGATTTCAACCCGTAAATTTTCAATTTACCTCCACAAAATCGTCATGAAATCGGTCCTTCCATCATATTCAATAGCTTCACTGGTTTACACCACCTAAAGAACTTAGCACCATTTTCTATGTCAGAATGCGAGATATAATCCTCAAACAGAGGTATTTCAGACTCATGAGCTGGTAATATTTCCATCTAATACCACAAATATTTCTCAATAACTCACCGACATATGGTACTTTAAACAAACCTTGCATCATGGAATTCAATTAACAATGCAAAGTTTTACGGTGGACCTCAAAATTACTGAACATACCTCCCGCTTAAGCAGGGCTTCGAGGGGTAACTCAAGTAAAAAATGCTGTTTTTACTTCACTCGATATCTAAGTATATAAGGCAAATATTCAAGTAACAACAAAGCTTGACATACATAAATGAGTTATACATTAATAGAAACGAGTTATATAAACAAATAATAACTTTTAGGTATCCATCTTGCTTCGTATCCAAGGCATAAGGGCCACGGCAGTCCGCGTCTTTGAGGAGCAATTCGATCATCGAACAGCCACTAAAGTTGAAAGTTATAAATATGGGAAATTAATAATTTCTGTTTGTACTACTAAATTTGGCGAGTTGGAATCCTTTTAAATGTACGTATCATGTTAATCTTCATTAGACAATGGTAAAAATTTCTTTTCAAGTTTCGTTTCATTGAAGAAAGGTGACACTTTTCACTTGTAACTTATGGGTTGTTTTTGTATCTCTTTTCATGAAAACCTGATGTAAAACAGTTTACTGTGCGGAATGACTGCAGTGTGACAGAAGCATGTATTCTCCTAACAATGACATTGAATCAACGAGTATACCATTTAATTAAATATTTTTCTACCAATTCGAAAGACAATTTTTTCGAGGGTTAAAAAATCCAGTACAAAAATTAGTTATATTTGAGGTCACTTTACTTACTTATTACGATGATATCGACATTTTAGGCCTTACCAGTAGGTGAAACTTTGTGAACATCTTTTACATTACAACTTCTAGAAGCAGCAGAAGATTTGAGCCTCAAATTCTGAACCTCAATGAGATATTGCAAATGGAAATCGACATGCATAAAAATTTTCTAGACTTGGAGAAAAATTGATCGCGGAACCAAAATTTTTTTTCTCTACCAAAACTTGTTGGAAGTGAAATAATACTACCATAAGGTGAATCGCCTATTTTAAGCACATTTGTTCTCTATAAAATTTCCTGTGAAACGAATATAAACACTTGAAAATAATGAATTACGCACCATGTAAAAAAGTTATAAGAATTTCAAGGCGAAAGAAGCCAGTTACAACGTTCACTTGCGAGTCACAATAAATTTTTATGAACTCGAAGAACGCAGTATACCCCTCACAAATTTGCAACAACGCTTCAAATAGGGAAAAATTGTAAAAAACTTTGAACTTTAACAATTCATTGAAATATATTGTTTCGCAATCGAAAACATCACAGCACCAAGTTCATGATGATGGACATCCATATAAAACCTTTAAACTCAATAAAGTTTCATTTCAGGCCAGAAATTTAGTCATTAAAAAAATTCACATTCCGGAGACTTCAACTAGAGGTGGATCATTACTTACTTTTGCGTTAGGTTGGCCAATTTTTCCCGATTTTTTCCTCATGTTTTAAGTTTTTTCAAATTTGAACAAAAAGTTAACGGCCTAGAACTTTGGGACAGGTGTCAATCGAAAGATCTCCTCAAGACGCATCTTTCAAGTGCTTTTCAGCTTCCTCGAAGGTGAGGAAGTAGGCTTCAGGGGCGAAGGAAAGTGAAAAATGGCCTGGATAAGTGAAAATAATGTCTCACGCTCAACGAAGCCGAAATTCAACCAGCCAAATAATTTTGGTATGCACGACAAAAAACCGAGCACAAAGTGTTAAATGAATTTTTCCGTAGGTCACCCCCATTTTCCTAAAAAATGTTTGGAACGTTTTTGTGGGGGTTGGGGGTTGTGTTTGGAACCATTTTTTGAGAAAAGTTTCACTCATGATGAACTGTAAACTTGATAACTTTGAGAAAAAGATTGAAATTAGGTCGTATCAAATTTTCAAGTCACCAATCAATCAAACAACGTCACAACTGGCGGGCAAAAATGACCTTTGAAAAAACGCGTTTTATTACTTCAACTTTAAAGTTGCGCACCACTCAAGTTTTCATAGCTGGCACTCTGTAAAACTCGCTGGGTATACTACGAAGCTTTTTGAAGAAGACACCAAGGTTTGAGACCCCCTGGTATTGCCGTCAAAAATCAGGACAAACTCAAACCTCACACAAAATTTTCGAAAATTTTGAGGAAAACTTTGACCCAAAGTTGTGTCGAAACTTGATCGTTTCGAAAGTCGTTGATTTTATACGAGTAGAACTTTTATAAATGTATCGGCTATCAAAGTTTGAATGCGCAACATTGCGTGGTTTTCTCAAAAAAAAATCCAAATTTCGTCGAAAATACCATAAAAATTTTTGGTCAATTTTAAGGAACGAAGAGGGATACTTTTTATGAACGGATCGCAAAATGGCAACGTTGGCGTATACTCCACTGTTTCGTCTACCACATGCTGAAATTAGAGCCGCCTAGAGGCATTCTATGGGTGTTTGGCAGCAGTTTGAAAAGGTGCCATTTCGGTCGATTTTCGACCTTTGAACTGCCATTGAAGGAAAAGTTGTCGCACGATCGAGATAAAAAAGGCTAGGGGTAATATAAAGAAGCAGTTATATCTGCCTGCCAAATTTGAAGGCGCTGCGACGACGCGTTTGAGTGGCTACCCTGTAATTTGACGACATCAAAGTAAGGTACAGTCCTTCGGTGATCGCCAGCGCGGCGGCCCCTAGGGTAAGTGGTGATCATTTTTCTTCGAATCTATGCGCGTATGTGTCTTGGTTTTTTCACCGGATTTTCGCAGAAAGGTCCGCCGGGCGCACAGAAACTAGCTTCTAAGCTTGAGCTGTGCGTTCACACGTATGTACGTCTGTGCTCGGGCAGCACCTCCGTCAACCTCGCACATTCTCAGTGTGCGTGAGCGACTCCGTGTACGTGTTCGGCTCGTCACCACCACCAAGAATCACTACCATGAGTAAACAGCTGCCTCTCGTCGCTATATAACACAACTCATGTGCGAACATTTATTATTGTATAGCTCGGCAATATAACTCTCATTTAATAATGGAATGAAATACTTTATGTTTCATTTTACTCCTAAAAGTCACAGCCGTTTTAAACGACACCTATTATTTAAAGAATTACACCAAATAACAGCAGTTACTGTGATACTATCTTAGTCATAATGTATTCTTCGTTATGGCGCATTGTATTGTTAACAATGCAAATCTCATTTAGTTTCTAAAATGAATTGATTAATTCGAGCAATTCCCAAGTGCTTTATAATATCAATTAAATAAAAAATATTCTGAAGCTGAAGCGTTTTGTAAGTTGTCTTTTATGCATATTTACGTCTAATGAATTCGATTTTCTAAACCTAGAAATTTTACCAACAAATTTTATGAGCTCATATCGGTATATTTATTTGTTACTTCTCTCTCGTTTAATATTTTACTGTTTTTGTCGCAAGGTGCAAAATAAAGGAACTTCTATACTCACATTGGTAATAAAGCTGTACTCCAACACACCAAGTAATAAATGTTATGGATTTCGTCAAAAATATTGACCTTTTTTGTTTGCGTCAGGTAATTGTGTACAGTCTCTGTACACCGTCTTTCCCCTATCATTTACAACATATAAGTATAATGCTTCATCAAAACGGAATTCTTTTCAGTTGCGCTCGCGATGAGATAATTTTAAAATGAATATTTATGCTTGTTGCCACATTATTTATTAGAACAGAAAGTTAATTTTTTCCGTCTTTACGTGACAACAATAACATATTAGACGATATCTAACGTCATTTTCAAAACTTCTTAAATAAGTAATGAGAAGTATACTATTAATGGAAGAAAATTACACGTATTTATTTCATTATTTATTTAGCTTATCATTATTCATTATGAATAAATGAATTATGGCACTTCGTACATTTCTAGATTTATTTAATCAAAAATTTCTTTCATAGTTTTTCAATACTTGTGTGTGTGTATCATCTAAGTGTATTAATTTTAAGATATTTTAAAAACCAATGATGGTACTTTTGTAAAATGTATATTGGAAATATACTGTTTTTCTTTCTTACTTTTTTCTTTTTACTCTTTTTAGTTTTCCGCATTTTTTCCTTCGTCAGTAGACGCACGAATTTAAAACTATCTCGTAATTTAACTCCTTCCATATTGCATATAAGCTCGCACTGCGCAAAGCCATTTCCAAATCACGACTGGCGCTGTTTTCTAGCAAATGCATAACCTAACTGCATTGAGACATCTGGTAACTCATTAGAGTTAGACGATACAGCGACTTCTGGCAATGAGGTAAACTCGGGACCAGTGCACAGGACGGACCCTTTACGCACAAGGACTAATAAGAATGATTAGGTTTCCGATTACTTTACCTAAATAATGAATGATTGAAACTGAACAAAATGTAACAGCTAAAATTACCTGATAAGATTATTGTAAAATTTACTGAAAAAGGTGATTGTGTTTTAAATAAAGAAAATAAATTACTCTGTTAACCCACTTCAAAACTTCTGCGACGCGTTCGTACGTACATCTGTGCGGCACTGTCTACTCGCGTGCATCGGACTAACAATAGAATGATTATTATTTGGAATTCGCGCCGTAAATAATGCTGTATGGAAGTACATTTAATTTGACTGCTTAAATGATCAAACTCTCTTAGGGAAAAAAATAATTTTTTTAAGAAATGGTTTCTTTTCTACGAAGCAGAAGAAAAAACACGCATATTATGAATTTACATGTCTAATGTTAATGACGTCCGCAAAGCAATAATAACTCGCAGAGCAATCAATAGTGAAAAATTTCAGTTATAGAAATTTTGAAAAATAAATGTAATTGAAAGCATTTGGGAAAAATCTAAGCGATAAAGGAGGGAACTAGGAAACCGAAAATGAAATGATTAAAAAAATACACCTATGTATGGAACAGTCCGTAACAAATTGCCCAAAATAAAATAATTTAATACCAAATAATGAAAGAAAATATAGGGAAAAATACATGCCCATCATCACGAAGTCAGGAAAATTAAATGAAATCTGTAGGATAGTCCCACTAAAATGAACGAACGGATTAAGTGAAAGCCTAATACATAAATCCCCTACTTCACCAATCAAACGATAACATTATATAACCATTTAATCAACTCTGTGTTAATTTTTCCATTGCTATCACACTTAGCCTTCATTGTATTTCATCAACCTCATGACCCAATATGAACGGTTTGCGGTTACAAGTCCCACAGGTGAAAATAAATATAACTGTATAGTACACAAAGGTATGCAGTCTATTAATATTACTTCATTCTAGTACAATGAAAACAATTTGTAATGTAGAAAATATTAAAAAAATATCGTTGTCAAGTGCTGTCTTTGAAGAAGGAAAAAAATATGGTTACAAATGCATTTGCGATTTGCTCCGAAGGTATCAGCCTTTTCCTTTTTTCTTAATTTGAAAACTCTTTACAACTTGTTTGAGCGAGCGTACAGAGGGCTCTAAAAAAAAGAGAAAGGCAAAAATAGCGGACGCGAAGCCCTACACACACAAGTGAGTCCGTGCTTGATTTCAAACGCAACTGCATACGAAACGTTTCGAGAAGAATACGCGTATAAAATTTTGTGCAATCGTGCTGCTCTGTGTACTCCCGCTGGCAATGTTCTAACTAAGCTTCAGCTATGAGTTCACACGTACGTACGTCTGTGGTTCTCTGGCCGCTCGGGCGCATCTCGGTTAGAATAATATGATTAGGTTTCCGATTTTGAACCGAAATGATGTATGATTTAAACTGAACTGTAGCTGTTAAAATGACCTGATCATATTACGACATATTTGTTATAGATGATTGTAATTTTGGGTAAACAAAATAAATTACTGTGCTAAGAAACTTCAAAACTTCTGCGACGCGTTCGTACGTACATGTCTGATTTTAATGAAGTCGTGCAAAAAAAAAAGTGATGCAATGCTTTCTATTTTTAATAAAGACATATTGGTTACTTACCTCCAAACAATCGACGTCTAACTTTGGCACGTCGTTCCAACGATTTTCGGAGTATTTGGAAACCCCGGGAGGTTTTCGAAAACTTGCCCATCACTCACGACGTTCGGATCAGTACTGATGAGATGTATTGTACTGTTGTACAGTGCTACACGTTGCAAGCAGGGTTGCCAGATTTGGTTGATTTTACCAAACTGGCAAATTTTCATGAACTGTGGCTAAGGATAATTTATGAGAATTAGCCACCTTCATTTAGACTAATTGTTGCTAATTTACTGATCGTTAATTATATTTATTTAACAAATACGACAGAATTATATCTAATCCTAAACTTAACGTGTTTGATCCCGGTGTGAACGGTAATGAAACGACTTTCAGAGTTTACATCTGTACACATGTAGATGTGTGTAGGTTAATTAAATTGAGATCTTTAAAGGCTTTAAAGAAAAGATTGGATCAAAATTTATAAGAAACAAATTTGAGCTTCTTCTCAAAGAATCGACAATGACACAGAAAGAGAAGGATGTCATTAAAGAAAGATGTCATAAATGCTCATATCGAGGCAAGCTGACAAGTTGAGTTTTGGTATTGGATGACGATAATGTAATGAAGAGTCTTCATCTTTTCAAACCTGGAAAAGTTCTAAGTCAAATGAGACCAAATTTCCAGGATTTACCCAAATCTTTTCAAGCCTTCATAACGAGTTAGGACGTCTGGAAAATTGAAAATCAGCACGTAAATTTCCTTCATATTAAGAAGATATAGAGAGGATGAAGTTATATAGGAGATTTCAATGAAGTTAACCAACCAAGATCCAGCAACCATATTTCAGAACAATTTTTCACAAGAATTATAAAACATTGCCATGGAATCAATATAATGAATTCAACAAAATACGATATTGACGTATTTTTGTTATTTCTTATTTATTCAAAATTAAAATCAGTTCATATTTGTGGCTAATTTTCTGGGAACATTTGGCTAAAACTGGTGCACATCATCTGGCAACCCTGGTTGCAAGGAGATCGCTTGAGAAGCTTGATTACGCATTAATGTCAAGACATGATTTCATCTCTATCACTGAAAATGTTTTACTATAAGTAAGAAAAAATCAGTGCGACCTAATATATTGTATTTTTGTGTACAGAAAGCTTCAAAACTCAGAGCATTTAAGATATTGAATTTATTGATCTATCCCTTCAACATTTAATGAACATCATAAAACAAATAACAAATTGTTTTCAAGCCTCAAGCAAACCATTGGGTCTCTGTAACTACGTTACGCCATTGATTGATTTCAACACATTGACTGCTATGTGCAAAATCAGTTATCATGTCGCACACCACTTGTCACACGCATTTTACTGCGGGTAGTATCATGGCAGTATTATTGCGCTGAGAATTAATACTGAATAATGTTGTTGGTAATAGTATGAAAGTTGTTGGGAAAATATGACACAATGAAATGGAAATGCAAAGTTTATTTGTTGAAATTCTTTTGTACTTTTTTTGTTGTTAGAACAAAAATTGCTCTGGTAATAGAAGATGGAGAACTTCGATCGTGTGGGAAAGTTGCGCTGATGAAGCTAGTTCCAATAAATAGGGTTTTAGAATATGAGTGTTAATATGTTCGTCAGTGTGTACTTTATACGCAAGAACAGCCAGTTACGAATATTGATTTAAGAATTTTACCTGATGTAACACAAATGATTGATAATGCAAGCAACAAAATGAGGTTTCATCAATTTTATTAATTTATGTACAAAAATCATGAAATAAATAATCATTGATTTTCATATGTGAGCTGCAGTAGTGATATAACACGAATGAAAACTTTTCACATTATGTACTCAGGTCTGTTGGAGCTCATTTGCTAGCTAAATGGTTTAATTGAGGATGCCATAAATACTCGTTTTCTATTCAAGTGGCCGCGAATAGAAAATAGCACCAATGCGCTTATCCTACTACGCTTCACGCCGATTTATGAACATAGCCTTTCGTTTTAAAGTAATATCTGATGCTTAGCATAGTTGTTGACTGTTTTCGAAAAAATCGAGAATCTTGCGCTTAGCCTACTTGTGCTTTTTGCCTTTCAATTTCTACATTTAGAGGAGAATTGAAACCTGCACTTGGCAGAATTATGATTCCTAAAGGAGCACTTAGTACATGCGTTTATGCACTTAAGTTTATCGAACTTTTTCCTTGGGGTTTCGAAGACAGGACATGATCTGAGAATATGATTATTGTCTTTACCTTCGTTCTCGCAGAGCAAACAAGGCACGAAAGACTTAGGCTGAACCTTGACAGCCAGACCTGTTGTAGCGAGGCGATTAGTGCAAGACACATTTTCTTTACTCTGGAAAGGAGATTAATCTTTACGATTGGTAACTTTAAGAGGCAACTTATGGTACCTGTCAACAGCATCGAAAATATGCTCATTAATGTCCTTTAGCGAGGGTATGCTTTTGTTAGTTATCTGGATTAACTGATTTTGGAGTTCAGCATTCATGGAGCGCCAAATGAAAAATTGAAGTACATCCTTCGCGTCCATCTTCAAATTATCGAAAGAGGCAGATATAGACCTCATATCTCCGATGAAGGAATACGGATCAGCTCCTAGGGGCAACTCCAACTCTGAAAGCCTCTTCAAAACGTCATGTTTTTGAATTTGAACGGAGGCAAAAGCCTTTTGCAACAGCATTTTTGCGGCATCGTAGCACTGGTCTTTAATATCCAGCGAGTCTACGAGAACTCTAGGCGATCCAGCAAGTTGTTTTTTTAAGTACATGAACATTTCATAACTAGCTAGAGCATATTTCGCTAGGACAGACTCTAAGTTATAGAAAAACTTCTCAAGGTTATCTTTTTTAGGGTCAGCAAATACGGGCAACTGTACCTCTGGTAGTGTAAGCTTCGGCCGAGACATCGTAGGGTTCCCTGGTAGAGCGGCGGCGTCCATCGCTGGTGGAACCGCACTGGCCGGTGCCCCGGGACCCACGGCACTCTCGAGGCTGGACTGAAGCTTGTAAATGTTCAAGGCCAAACACTCATCATACTGCTCCTCTTCCTCGAAGTTTTTGTTTAGATCTTCCTCTGAGGCATTGCTATGAATGAGAAGGGATAGTACATCTCTATCGAGAGATTTCAGTTACACTTGCAGAGCTTTAAGACGCTCGAGCAGCACCCGCTAGCAGTATCCGTACTAGCAGTATCGAGCTCTGCAGGAACCCTGGAAGAAAGTTTGGTTATTTTTCGTCTGACATTACCTCCATTCCTGGTCAGGCCTGTAATATCAGGGGAGACGCTTTTCGGGTTAGCCACTGCCATTTTTATGTTATAAGTTGAGACACGTTTTACTTAGTACAGGTAATAATTTTTAAATTTAAAATTTTGAAATAAGAGAACACCAACCTCGGCAGCTGCGACGCCACCGCCAACCTCAAATCTCGGACACCTGTAAACTGGTTAGACATAGATTAGCTCCCGATACTGGCCACCATACGAGAAACTAGGCGAAGTGGAGAAAATAAACCTTGATGGCCGGGGGAATTTATTCGCGTAAAGTTACAGTTAAGACGCGAATAATTAAGGGGAGCATTTTGACTCCAACGTAGATTTTTTTCTATTGGACTTACATCTATGAAAATTTGCAGACTACTAGATCTCTAGATTCCTAACAACTTTTATTAAACAAGTTTTTTGCCCTAGGCCATAGAAAAATAACTATTCATGATAATTAAAAATATATATATATATATACCATGCGTTGCGTTTCTCCGAAATTTACAAAGCTAGAGCAATATGGTTTGTTGCATTTGAAAGTAAAATGTGTGGTCCCAAATCGTATTAGGCCGTTTTTTAAATTTGAATTCATTCCGAATTTATAAATTTTTTAGAAAAAGGGGGTTTCAAATTTGTAATTTTATGGTAAAAAGTCTACGGAAAAAGTTTCACGATTTTTTTTTAAATCAACGCTAATATAATTTTAGAGCACATATTTCACTTACAAATGCAGCAAACCGCATTGCTCTAGCTTTGTAAACGTCGGATTTATAACGACAAACGTCTTGAAAACTTACTTGTTTTATAAGATCTATTTTTAAGAAAAAAATGCTTCTCCTCGTACAGTTTTTGAGCTACAGTGATGATTTTGGTATCATTGGATACAGAAAAACAAGGGCTTTACAATGTATTAGTAAGTTTTTCAAAATTCATTCTGGTTTCATATTAATGACGTCATAAATTTGAATTTTCATGAGAATATTTTTATTTATTTTTATTTTCATATTGGAAATTTGAGGAAAACATTCAAGTTTTTGAAATGTCCACGTTATTCTGCATCCAATGATACCAAAATCATTACTGTAGCTCAAAAACTATCAGAGAAGAAGCATTTAGAAACCCCCTCCCAAAATGTCATTTTCTATGATTTCCCATTTTTTTTAGAAAAAATCGCATTTTGTCATAAATGATAAATGATTCTAAATTGCATTTCCTATCAGTATACCAAATTTCATTGCTCTAAATTCAATAATAAAAAATAGATTCGGAAGGGGGATGCTTACCTTGAGGAATATGAATGATGAAATATATAAAAAAGATAAAATAAATTAAAATTGATAATTTGAGAAATTTTTTTTGAATGTTCACGTTATTCTGCATCCAATGATACCAAAATCATTACTGTAGCTCAAAAACTGTAGGAGAAGAAGCATTTAGAAAACCCCCTAAAAATGTCGTTTTTCTATGATTTCCCATTTTCTTTTCAAGAAAATCTCATTTTGTCATGAATGATAAATGATTCTTAATTGCATTTGCTATCAGTATACCAAATTTCATTGCTCTAGGTTCAAATATGAAAAAAGGGCCGTAAGGGGGATGCTCTACCCTCCCGGGGGGGACGCTAGCTCTGGGATACGTTCCTGATATTTTTACAGACATTCGGGGACATATCTCAAACTCATTCAAAACAATAAAAAAAAAATCGGGAGAATCAACTTTTGGACTGCAGATGCCCCCAAAATGGTCCCCTTAAGTGGACAACATAGATATTGCCAGCAGCTCGTTAGATTTGGACGACACTGCATACGGCCACCAAGTGGAGAAGATCAGTAGGCGCAATCTTCTCGGGCCACTTCAGTTTATCGTGCCCTGGTGAAAATAGAAAGAAAAATACATGAATTACACATCAACGAAAATATTCCGTTATTGTCATCACTGTAGGCAGATGGTTATAAAGTTACGTTATAGTTATAGGTATAAGTTAATAGCAATAGTTATAGTTATAAGTTTATAGTAATAGTTATAGTTATAATTATAGTTATACCGTTAAGGTTTCAAGGTAAGTTATAGTTATACCGTTAAGGTTTCAAGGTAAGTTATAGTTTTACAATTGAGGTTTCAAGGTAAGTTATAGTTGTACAATTAAGGTTTCAAGGTAAGTTGTAGTTATACAATTAAGGTTTCAAGGTAAGTTGTAGTTATACAATTGAGGTTTCAAGGTAAGTTGTAGTCATACCGTTATAGTTCACCAGGTAAATTTTTGGGAGCGGATCTTATAGAAGCTCAGTGGCAGCTAAATCACTGGTAGACGTGCGCCAAGTCTACGTGAACCAACCTCAGATGCCATCAAGTAGGGAGTTCCGTTGACGACGCAGAGGAGACGCGAAGACTCCCGTCCAGGCACGGATTCCCACAGTCACAGGTGCCGAAGAGAGGAAGGCGAGGCAGTGCAGTGCAGTGCGGTGAAGAGCGGTTTAGCCCCTCATGGTGTCCCCCACGAAGTTAAGCCACATTCCAACGAACCACGCTCACGATCATCATAGCCCAACCCAGGTAGCAAAATTTATTGACCTAATATTGAGCCAATATACAGTCTCAATATTGACTGGATATTCAAAATGAACATTGGGGCAATACCTTATTTTGGAAAATTCGGTTGATATTAAAAAAATATATTGGCCCAATAACAACATTATCATCAACCCAATATCAACTAATTATTGTATCAATATTGACTTGATAATGAAGTGTTCCCTACAATAACATTGGCTTAGTACTCAATTCCTGAAAAATATGGCCCCGATTATGATAATTTCACTAACCCTACATTAGCTAATTATTCTATTATTATGGACTTGACATTGAATTATTCCTTACAGAAATATTAGCCTTTAAAGCCCGTGCCACACTTTGCAACTTCGAGTGCTCCATGCCGCACCGACGAGTTGCCCAGAGCTCTCTCAGCTGCTCGGCTGCATCAGGAGCAAAAGTCGAGGCAGCTTGATTCATGTAGCAGGACGACGGCGCACAGCAGAGCCAGTGCGAGCCAAGCAGGCATTGAGAACGGTTGTCTCGCTCAAGCGCTCACTGTTGTCTCGCTAGCGCGCGTTCCGCGATAATCCGAGCGCAGCTGCTTTGCAGAGCACATTGTCGTCTGACGTCCTCCTTCTCTCAAAGCTTCAATGCAACTGGCTGCCGCGCGTTGTCACGCGCTCATCCACAAGCTCGTTTAAGCCGCAGCGGTTGTTCTGCGACACCAATACCGTCACAAGTAGCATTGACATAATGCAAGGTGTGGCACGGGCTTAAGGCCTGGAGTTGTTGCAGCTCTAGCAATTGAGCTCAACATACGGCGAGGGAAGAAACGATCGTTGTTATGTACTCGTACTTCTCCTAGAGTTAGTATGGGTGCTTTATTAATGAGGTTTAACCACTTTTCTTCTGGATAACTTTACATTCACACATATTAGTATTACTGAACACAAATAGACTAGAACTGAGTTTGAGGGGTAACTAAGGAAGGGTACTACCCAGTCAGAAATTATGGTATGCAGCAACGATGATTATGGTCGAGATCTTCGGTTGTTTATTATCGAAATATCCTCCATATTCAACTATTTATGGGGTGCATTATGGTAGGGATATGTCCGCTTTTCGCGACCATGACCAACCATAATACCCTTCCATAAAAAACCAATATCAACCTTTCAGGGTCTGGCTCCACAACCATGTTCAACCATAGTGAACCGTATAAAACACCATTCACAACCATAATCGACTGTGATTATGGTAGAATATAGTTGTATAGTTCTATTAGCTGAAAATAGTTGTTTTTAGTGGTGTACGGTAATGTTAACAGTTAAATAAAGTTGATCATGGTGGAATATAGTTGTATTGTTAGCAGCTAACGATACAACTATATTCTACCATGATCAACTTTATTTAACTGTTAACATTACCATACACCACTAAAAACAACTATATTCAACTAATGATTCATTAGATGATTATAGTTGTTCTTAGTGGTATATCCTAATCTTCAGAGCTTCTCAAAACAAATGTCAATGAAAGATTTTTTAATTGCAATATTTATTGTATATATTTGCTGGAACGAGTTGAAGAAAAAATATTTTTTTTAGCGAAACTCAGTAAGGTTTCGAAATAATCAAAGAAATTGCAAATAACCGTGACGAACAAAGAACTAAGCACATTCCGATGAGGATCATTAGTAAGATCTGGACTGTATGAGTACACAGCATAACAAATCGTTAATATCGCAAAAAGAAACGTTATTATCGTATTTAAATCAAACTAAACCTATGAAAGTAAAAAATACTTTCCGCAGAGAAAAACTCAAGTAACATGAACAGTTTGTCTATCATGAAAAAATTACAACGCGGTTGAGTGACCAATGAACGAGCTCACAATTCAATTAAAAAATAAAAAAAGATGGGCGAGTGTTTTTTAACTTCAAATTCAAAAAAAAAAAAAAACTTTAGCATTTATCTTCATTGTCGAGACGAATCTACTGATATATCATTCGACAATTCTCAGGAATGAAGTCTAAATTAGTAATCTAAAATATATCAAAAAGTAACTGTAGGGGGTCCCTAATTCGAACTTCTAAGGTCGGCAACAGTTCATTTATTGACATTGACGAAACCAAGCGAATGAGACTACTTTCGACGATATCGACTCAAAACTGTGGCCGAAATTAGAAAATATAAGATTACTGACGGAAAGACATAAATAATTAATGTATAACATAAGATACGCCAAGAAATTTGAACCCCACTTCTCTACGACCACTTCTTATGGGTCATGTCCGATTACTACATGGTACCCTCACGTGAGGGAAACCATAACAAGATAATCCTTTTCAACATGCACTCGGGGAAAAGCATTTGTAAAGTCC
Source organism: Morinoia aosen (assembly GCA_030386875.1). Lineage (NCBI taxonomy): Eukaryota > Metazoa > Arthropoda > Malacostraca > Amphipoda > Talitridae > Morinoia > Morinoia aosen. The sequence continues at coordinate 2,762,024 of CM059574.1, forward strand.
CAGGCAAAGCAAAAACTAGACGCGCAGTCAAGTGGGACTGCAGATGGGTCCAATTTCTAGTGAAACTGGAATAGCTTGTGGCTCAAATTTTGAACACAAAAATCGTGATTTTTAAAACGAAATTCACATTGCAACTACAGTCACCATGTCTAAAAAACGAGTTTCACACCAATCTAACCAAAAATGGAGAAATTAGCCGAAACCTAGATGGTTATCCGTAATAATGAATGAATAATAATGAACAGGAACTCTTAGCATAATAATGAATAGGAACTCGTAGAATACATGTAACGATCACTTAAGCAACATAAACATTTTATTCCTCTTTACCTGTTAGCAAAACTAGAACACTTATAATTATTAGAAGAGGGGAGCTGTAGCCAAGATGTTGCAGAATCATCAGACGGGCAGCTTGTTGAAGGGTTCAGTTGAAGGTCCAGCTGATGCTTCTGCTGCGTTCTGCGCGCAGCTCATCATAGTGTCAGTTGAAGGCCCAGCTGAAGCTTCTGCTGCGTTCTGTGCGCAGCTCATCATAGTGTCAGTTGAAGGCCCAGCTGATGCTTCTGCTGCGTTCTGCACATTTCCTGCACTAAAAAAGGTTGCGATTTAGAATCCTAAAATTTTGTGAGCTTTACCATCACTAGAAAAAACTTACATACGTTACGTCTCATTTTGATAAATGGTAAAATCTAGTTTTACTTTCCTTTTGACGTTTTAAAGTCGATTAGTAGTCACGATATTTTCTATTCTAGTTGAGAACATCAAAACTCACGTTATGCAAGCCAATGCAGCGGAGCGTGAGCGGCCACCATCCCAATCGGGAACCGATTTCAGAACTGTCGCCACTGTAGCGCTGAAGTCCTTGAAAGCCAGAGGAGGGTAGCAGAATTTCCAGGCATCTGTTGAAATTAAAATTGAGATTTTATAAGACTTCGGACTGTCTAAATGAACATAAAAATCATTGCTATATTTCATTCAGCCCTGACTACTTTCTTCTTGAACTTTTTTCTAGTTTGAACTTCCTTCTTAACTGGCTATTTCTATGCGCTTGGTATCCTGTTTGGTAACACATACATGTTGACATTCAAGGATGTTCTGTGCGAGGCACATCTCGTGGATAGAATTCCCTTCTACTTTTACATACTAGATGGTCTTCATTATTCCTTCTCTTGATTTGGTTAGGGAGGCTCAAACTGAGAGAATAATAATAATAATAATAATTATAATAATAATAATAAAGTTGGGTTCTTGAAGGAGCAAGGCATAGGCCTAATTATCTAAACGGAACCAAGATAGAAACGTATCCTAAGCCAGGGGCTTGTAAAGAAGCTACAATTCAAAGATGTAATGTACGTGACACAGTGGAGAAAACTTAAAAAGCCTACCCAACTGAAAGAGAACAATCCAGCTGCAAGTTAACACCTATACTGCAAGGCTCGCTGTACTGGGCCCTGTCGGAGAACCCAGGAACCTGGCATTCCTGAAGACCTCGCAAAAAAATTGAAAGCTCAAGTTCCTTTGGGGAATGGTTTTGAAGCAATGGTAAAATTTACATTATCAGATAAAATCTCCTCTAGCTCTTTTTGAAATGGGAGGTAATGAAATTTTATTTTGCTTTTCATGCTCAAAAAATTGGTATCGTAGAAAGTCTTAAATACAATATTGAAGGAATTAAGGGACATTTAGGTCAGTTTCACTGCAAATTTTTCAAAATTAAAACATTTAGAAGATGACATGAATGACCTATGGTCATACAATAACATAATTTCCCAGCTTGATGATCTCTGAAGCTGATTTTTGTAGGCTTTCTGGAAGGTCCCAGTCCTGTCCAGCTGAAGGATAGCGCCAGTTTTTTTGACAGAAGCCTTCGAATAATGCGGCGAACTGTGTCACTGGATGACCTGCCTTGAAGTTCCTTCAGAGCATCAAGCTGAAAATAAAAAACATGATTGAATTGGTTTCTAAAATATTTACATCTGAAAAGTTATCCATTAAAATAATACTTGATGTAGCAGTAAATAGTGAAGATAGTTCATAAGGAAATTATATACATTCAGAAAGACAGAAAATTCAAACTAAAATTCACGGCACTACATGTTATCATAAATGAATGACATTACTACATTGACTGTATGTGAAAGACTAAATTTCTATTCTGAATGATACCAAGTAACAGAGAGTGGTATAAAGATTAAAATAATGAAATTTATTGTGATGTGTCATGTTGTTTAAATGACATGAAGCAAAGTAGTACATTATGAAACTTTATCAAAAACAATTAAATACACTGATCTATTTGATCTGTCAATCAATGCACAGCAAGGTGACAACTGATATTTCATTTTCAAATGTTACAACTTTTTACTACCTGCAACGGCAAAAAAATTACTACCTTTTTTACACAATGAATGTTGTCCAAATGTCCAGATGTAAGTAATCGGCCTATCATGAGTAATTTGAATCAATAATATACGCAATACCAAAGGTTCAAAAAAGATTAGATTAGATTAGTCGTTAGTTTTAGCCTCCCTACCCGCAGCAACAAATGCGATCCAAAGAGAGGAAGGAAGAAGGCACCATTTAGTATGGAGTAAAGGGAACGTGGAATCTATGCAGAAAGGGCACAGAAACAGTAAGATGAGAAAGAAGTTCATGAAATATGATGAAAGTTGAAGAAGAAAGTCGGAGGTGCTGAAAACCAGGACAGTAGTGAACCGAAAATGGTGGGTCTTAACCTAACAAAAAACATTTTATTTCAACAGAAAGGAGGCCCACCCAACTCGCAGCTCGGGCCCTTACATTGTTCCCCTGGGAGCGCCAATTCCCATAGAAAAAATAGTTGCATCCCCCTGAGGGGAACGCTAATTGAAAATAATTTTAATTCTGTTCTTTTGGGAATAAAATACTTTAAGTTTTGAGTATCAACTGCACAAAAAGAACAATTATACCAACTATGCTATATATCTTACGGGCAACTGCATCCACTAACGATAAAATTCAATAAAATGTAATAGTTATTTAGTGATAAGTGCACCTACCTATTTGAATATTTTGGCTAGTTGTAATGTTTATTCATAAAATTTAAAAGAAAAAGTTCACAAGATGTTTTACATTTAAAAGCATTGTAATTTGTAACAGAAAATATGAATTATTTTACTTGACAAACATATTTAAATCAAAGCCACTTGATATGCTTCCACAAGAAAATATGTAGCTATGCTATTTCATTTTTCCTTGAGATCGTATAATGCATATTTGATACGTAAAAATAAAAGATGTTAAATGTCGACCTCATAATCATAAATGCACAATTTTTAAATCCTTATTGAATTTCAGTACTAGTCCCTGCTATCTCATGTTCCTAAGCTTTTATCTCAATGAAAGTGCGCAGTAATACAAGTGTTTTCAACAATGCATCGCCACTGGTATTACATGTTATAAATTTATTTTTATACGATTTATGAAACCTCGGTTACCGCATCAAGGCGAGAGCCGTTTTATTGTTTTCTCTCAATAATATGTTAATGATAAAATGGCTCAAATGAAACTTCCATCATAAAACAACTAGATAACTTTCAGTTCAGACGAAATGAGAAGAAAAAATGAACTGTTTTTAGTGTTCGCAAAAATTTTGAAATTTTTTTCTATTTTGTGTGCTCCAATCCTAAAATTACACCCCACCTGTACAGGAATGTTTCCCCCAAATCAAGGCAAATTTCTGATTTTGGGAAAAATAAAGTAAAAAAAAATCTTTATACGCTATATAAATTTGTAACATTACTTTAAAATTTCAGAGAATTATTCCACTTAACAATTTTTTTACTACCCTGAGGCAAATTTTACTAGTTTTTACTACTTCCTAAATTTTACTACTTTTTACTACTTTCTAAATTTTACTACTTTTTACTACTTTATACTACTTTACTACCTAGTAGACACCCTGCACAGAAGAAATATGTTTCGAGTTCACCGCGCACAATACAGATCTGGAAGTGATTTAAGAGTAAATTGTGGTATGATCATATCTCATACCTTAGGAACTGTTTTTCATATCAATTAACTTACGAGTGTTGGAGTCTGAAGTAGGACGTCCAGTTGATCTAGAGTCTCAGCTGGTGGAGGTAGCCCTGTGCTACGTGATAAGTGCTCCTTCGCAGCTGCTTGGGACAATTTGTCCTGATGAAGCATGAAAAGAATCTTGTCCAATTTCTTAGAATTTTCTTCCTGAACTTGTTTCAGTTGTGACAACTCAACTGATAATTCCTGGCCATCAAGAGCCTTTTTACACCTGCTCAAACATACTCGTATCGGCATTAGAAGTCACGTATAGCATTTGTATTTTTGTTGAAACACGGGATAACTAGACCCGCAGTCAACTGAAACTGCAGATGGGTTTCATTTCACGTGGAACTGGAATAGTTCGAAGTTAGAATGGTGAGCAAAAATGGTGACATGTCAATATAAATCCAAAATTCAAATTGCAACTACAGTTTCCATATTTGGAATAGCAAGAGAAATCAGTACTATCTTTATTTATGAAATAGGAATAAAATTACAAAGTAGATGAACGCAAAACTATTTTTTTAATTATGGATGGGTAGGAAGATGAGTTCCCATTCAAAATTTAAGAGTAAGGGATGGTCAAATTCATAAATTGTCACCATTCATTTTTAGAAATTAACAGGATAAATTGATTTATACCACTTACGGCAAAATCATAGCAAAACTGGGGAATTTAAATTTTTGGGGGTGAGAATAGGGCTAACTCAAATTTGAAAATTTTTTCAAACAGCCAAGATGAGGCACAATGAAGTGATATCATTTTTGATGGAGCTAAATCAAAATTATGGACAGAAAAATCAGCTACAACCACCCTGTCGGGAATGTCAAGACACATCGATTAAAACAACTGTCGATGAGACCAGAGTACAACTGTGGAGTGAATTAATAAAAAAGAGCGTTACATTTGACAGACGGATAAACAGACAATAAAAAACAGCCAAACCCAAACAGAAGAACCTAAAAAATCAGGCAAAATCTAAATTCTGATCAGGCAAAACAAAATCTAATCCCTAATAATTTCAAGCATGATTACCAATGATTATGCAGATAGAAATGCAACTAATGTACATTGATGTAATCCATGCAAAATATATAGGTAGCTAGCTGTTACCTCTTTTCAGACGGCATGGCATTGCAGCGAGGAAGAAGCGGCGACGGTGCACGTATTCTACTGCGAATCTCCTCTGTAGATGAAGCGCAGTCTGTGCTGGTGTATCCGTCAGTTTCTGAAGCTGCATACAGCTTCTTCTCACATCCAGCAAACGTTTCTGTGAAATAAAACGACAGTTAAATTTTCTCTGATAAACACAAATGTGTGTACTAAATAGTCGAAGCGTTTGAAGAGCCTGCTCCTGATAGACCTGACGGCCTGTCCCAGTTGCCGCTCACCTTCTGACACAACAATATTCTGACAAGATTATGAACAATAGTTGAAATTTTGAGAGGTTTATGGGCAAGATGATTGGTAAGTTTAGAATCTTGGGGCCCCTACAGGTTTTTATGTGAATGACTTGAGTCGCCTCAAGGGCCAATTGCAAAGTTTTGTCAAAGTCCTTGCAACTGTGTCCTGTAGTTTACCTACAGGCCTTTTTTCTTTCTTTTTTCTTTCCTTTTTTCTTGCCTTTTTCTTTCTTTCATTGATAATAAATAATATCACTGAGGTATTTCAATAATAATACATTAGTTGTTATTTGTTTATACGTTCAGAATTATGCACAGTAATTAATTTATTTGATAAACCTAGAGATGTGACTAAAAAAAAACCATGCCGTTTTTTTTTAAAAACACGTTATTTTACAAAAAAAACCGTGGCCAAAAAAATGTGCATATTTTGTTTTTTTTTAATATTTTGTCTTAAAATAACTCGGCAAGAAAAAGAACCACATTACATTATGTGTTTTCATGTCAGATTATAAAATAAAACAACATACTTCTTAATTGGTGGTTTTCCATGGCTTTATGAAATTTTTCATTTTCTGAGGTTTCATGCTTTGATATTTCATTTATTTTACAATACATGTGAATGACCTTCAAGTTCCAAAATGGTGTGTTATAATAACATATCTTTACTTATGGTCATTGATAGGGATGTGACTAAAAAACCATGCTGTTTAAAAAAAAACATGTTTATACAAAAATTATGAATAAAAAACATGGATAATAATATATTTATGTGACCTTAAAAATCCAATGCTGTTTTTTTTAAAACATTGTTTTTTAACCAAAAAATCTTGACTAAAAAAACATGGCTATTATATTTTATGGGACCAAAAAATTGTTTTTTTTAAACATTTAAAAAAATCATGACTAAAAAAAACACGGATGTAAATATCAGGAAAGTTATTTTTCTTTAATCGAATTGTCTTTAGAAACTTATAAACAAAGAATGCTGTTAATATTGAAATCAGGTTTATTAGAACTGTACTAGGTCATAGAATAAAGTATCTACAAAGAATCTATTTACTCCATAAAACCTTTTGGAGACCAGCTCCATCCTCAGTCATTCAGTAAAATTTGGTGAAATGGACAATGAATTTTCACTGTTCCTTTGAAAAACATTTGACTGAATGACTTACTGAGGATGGAGCTAGTCTCCGAAAGGTTTTATAGAGTGAATAGATTCTTTTTGGATATTTTATTCTAAGACCTGGTATGATTCTAATGGATATTAATATATCTTATGTGACCAAAAAATCCATGCTATTTTTTGAATGTTTTTGTTACAAAAAAGTCATGACTTAAAAACACGGGTATTAATATACTTTATTTTACCATAAACAACCATGCTGTTTTTTTTAAACATCTTTTTACAGAAAAATCATGATAAAAAAATGTGGATATCAATATATTTTATGTGCCAAAAAAACCATGCTGGTTTTTTTTAAATCATGTTTTCTTTACCAAAAAATCATGACATAAAAACATGGATATTAACGACTTTTTGTGAAAAAAACATGGTTTTTAAAATGTCATGTTTTTTTGGTCAGATTAAATTTAATAACACTCCTGTTTTTTGTAAAAAAATATTTTTTTCAAAAAGCATGGTTTTTTTGGTCACCTAAAATAAATTAATATCCATGTTTTTTTTACAGATTAGATTAGTCATTAGTTTAAGCCTCCCTGCCCAGCAACAAATGCGATCCAAAGAGAGGAAGGAAGATTATGAAACAAGATCAAAGTTGAAGAAGACAGTATTAGGTGCTGAAAAACAGGACAGCAGTGAATCGAAAAAAGGTGGTCCTCAACATAACAAAAGCATTTCATTTTAACAAAAAGGAGGCCTACCTAACTCTCAGCTTGGGCCCTCACATTGTCCTCCTGGGAGCGGTAGTTCCCATAGATACAATAGTTGTATCCCCCTGAGGGGGTGTTTTTTTTACAAAAAAGTCGTGACCAAAAAATGAATCATAACTTTTTAATGAAAAAACATGTTTAAAATAAAACAATGATTTTTTTAGCAACATAAAATATGTTAATATCCATGATTTTAAGAATTTTTTTATGAAAAATGCATAAATTAGAACAGCATGGTTTTTTTAGTCGCATAGAATATATTCATATCCAGGTTTTCTTATACATCATTGTTTGTAAAAAAAAACAATTTTTAAAAAACACCATTTTAGGTCTCATAATTATATTCATGTTTTTTAGTCATGATTTTTTGGGACAAAAACATTTTTCTGGTCTCATAAATATATTCATGTTTTTTCAGTCAGAATTTTTTAGTAAGAAACATGTTTTTTTTAAAACTGCATGGGGCTTTTTAGGTCACATAAAATATATTGTTTTTTAGTTATGATTCTTTGTAAAAAAAAAGCATGGTTATATTTGGTACCAGAAAATATATTAACATTCATTTTTATTAGTCAGAATTTTTTGTAAAAAAAACATGTTTTTAAAAAAACTAAAATATATTAATATCTATGGTTTTTAGTCATTTTTTTGTAATGAAAACATAAAAAAGAAACCATACAGTAAAAGTGGTGGCAGATAACCCACAATTACCTAGAGGAGTCTAAGAGGTACAGCAGGAGCCACAGAACTTATATTGATGGAGTCAAAATTCAGAGCTTATTATCTGTGCGAGCGAGCATGCCTCCCTACCCCTGTGCTCAGAGGTCTGATAAGCGGTGAGCTCTTTAGGGCCCGCGCATTTGGTCCGCATCCCTACCTGTACAACATCGTACCAGTAAATGTCGCAGTTCTCCATTGTTATCTCTGCATATATCTCTGCCTGCATATATCTCTGCCTGCATATATCTCTGCTATGTCTGATTTTTTTGGTCACATAAAAATAAAATCAGACTTAGTAGAGATAGTAAGCTTTGAATTTTGACTGCATCAATATAAGTTCTGTGGCTCCTGCTGTTCCTCTTAGACGCCTCTAGGTAATTGTGGGTTATCTGCCACCACTTTTACTGTATGCTTTCTTTTTGATGTTTTTATAACAATAAAATGACTAAAAAACATGGATATAGATATATTTTAGGTGCCCAAAAAAAAAACAGACATATACTTAACAAAATTTAGGTGAGCAAAAAAAACAAAAAAAAACAAAAAAAACACATAAAAAACACGTTTTTTTTAAAAAAACGCAATCAAATAAAACCGTTTTTTTGCATCACTAGATAAACCCCAATGAAAAAACAAGTAAAAACAACAAAAACTGATGAAAAACAAACAAAAACGAATAAAAAACATTTTTCATTAGAATAGAAACCAAAAACATGAAAAACATGTTTTCTAGAACTTTACTCATAACCCATGGGATAGTTACATTATGCATATCGTCAGTGGTATAATTTTGAAATTGGCACTCCATAAATATAAAAATCACTCAGGTCTATGAATGTGCAAAAAAGTTATTAAACACAACTTACTTGAATGTGTCAGTAGTTTAATTGGGATAAGTTCCCAGCTGTCATCTGCTGCAAGTCCTCGAGGTGCGCGCAGTCTTACTTCTTGAACATCATTATTTTTTGGCCAGAGACACTTCGTCATTTTTTTCTTGAGCCACTCTCGAGGCACGACTTCATGACTATTGTCAGAAAACTGTATGCCACAGAATTTTTTTACATTTTTCTTGTCTATGTTCATGACTGTACTTATAGCTAGGAACTAAATATACTTAAGTGAACAGTTTTGCTCAAGTGCTGTGTATGAGAACCTGTACAAGAAAATCATTTTTATAAGGAAAAATTACCATTTTTGATGCAATATCATCTAAAGATATCCAAGTTGCATCATTTATTAAATTAGTTAGTTTGAAAATTCCAATTTTTGATGAAGGGAAAGGGTCAGTGAAAAAATCAAGTTTGTGTAGAAAATGAGTAAACAGTAATGTTATATTATTTTCAAGTTTGTGGATTTCAATGACAAATCCAATTCGACCATCTGCCAATTGTACACAACTGTTTCTTTCCGAGTGAGATTTTATTTTCAGGCACAAATTGTTTTTAATTTTCAACTTTTTGTAGCACTTTTCATTTTGAGTTTTCCCACGGCACTCTTTGTTGGATATTTTGCAACAGTTTACACATTCCTTTTCAGTCTGTTGTTTCCAGTTGAAGTTAGTATGAGCAACATGTTTGGAGATTTGACTCAGGGGTTTAAAACCAGACCTTACAGCACCTTTTATGTGAGTGCCTAAGTATGTTTCAAACGGAAAGGTAGATATATTTTCGAGTTTGCCAAATCTAATATAATCTTGTGGAAGATGAATCATGGCATGAACATTATAACTGATAAAACCTCTCCCAAATAAACTTGTTGTTTTCTGAATAAATGCATGGAGAAGATTTTTAATCACGTCAACATTTCTTTGTTGATCATCAAGTAAAAGTAATTTCATGGCCAGAGAAAAATGTAAGAAACTATTGTACACCTCCTTACTCACAATTTTGGAGCTGCGTAAAACAAGTATTCCACAATATGAAAGAAATGTTCGAAATTCTGTTGCTTTCCAATGCACCATTTTTTCAATTCCCCCTTCTAATTTTCTTGAGAAATCATCTGGCAAATACACGGAACATTGAAGTAGCTTTTCATTGAACTTTAATTTGGCTTGTGAACTCATATGCATTTTCTTTTGATTGGCTCTGCTGCTCTTGAGTCTGCTCAAGAATCTTTTCATAGTCCCAAGTAGACAACAGTGCATGTAATCAATGACAAAGTCACTAACCATATTGCATCCAAATTGTTCTAATGGAGATTTTAACAATGCCTTATGATGATTATTATCTAATCGTCTTGCAAAACTTTCATCTGTTCTTTCATCGAAGTCCAGTTCAGGGTAGACAACAGTGCAATCATGATACTGACCGCGTTGAGTGCAGCGCTCACAGCTTGAATAACCGCTATGACTAACAATTTCTTTTAGAGCTGCTCTTATTGGAGCATCACACACAAAAGGTCCCAGCTTCACAGTGAACCCCTTATTCCCCATTGATTGTTGCAGTAAGGCAAAATCATTCAAAAATGGTTCTAAGAACTCTCTTGTTGGCGGCATGTGATTAGAACATACCTTGTTGGTGCAATATATTGCTGCACCGAATATATGTTTGGGAATTTCCAGTACTTGTAAAAGAATTGGATAAGCATTATACCTAATTGAAGCATTAGTAAGAGGCAACCCATCTACATTAATTTTGACGTGCAATATATTTTGTTGCTTCTCATCCGTATAATTTTGCAAAATATATTCTTCTAATTGAAACCGCCAGCATTCAAAATAAGAATATTCACCATTACCCATGTCTTTTATATTAAATTCATCACCTTTTTGGCACAATGATTTCACTGAAGTTGGTAAGCCCGGGTACCTTGGAGCCAACATATTTAATAATCTATCTACAGCTGCGTGAGGAACTTGTTTTTCTTCATTTATCCAATTTTCAAATTTTGATCGCAGAAAATTTCCGCAGTCGATGGTGCATGTGGTAGTTGGTACATCAGCGCTTTTCACATAAAAATTTTCACATAAATCCTGTATTTCAGATGCAGCACTCTCAGCTCTACTAGTTTGTATTGATGAGTCACTGTGATCCATCATTTCAAGCGGAGATACACTTCCTATATCACTTTCTTTCTGATAAGTTTCAGTAGTTGGCTGTATATTTTGTTCTGCACTTGCATGCAGCTTAAGGTCACTTCTAAAGTTGGCATCACTCCTACTAGCAAAAAGATTACTACTAGTAGTTTCGCAGATAGTAGGCACTCTACTAGTCTCTAACATAGATATTTTTATACGGCGTCGCTTCTGCCTTTGAGACAAATCCTCGAAGTTCTTTTTTCTACCCATATTGGATCAAACGATCAATTGAAACAACAGTTCAGTGCACAGATGCAGACACGCCGGCTGTTGAGTCTTAACTAACCGTCAACTTTTGCCTAAGTGAGCTGCCAGAGGTAAGATTCAAGTATTCTAATGAAAATACAAGGAAATGAATCACATTAGAGTAGAAGTTATTTTTTCTATGAATTAATTCTCTGTGTTCCGAATCATTGTTTTGCTATAGACTCTTGTAACTCTCATGTAATTTTTTATACGCTGCGTAGAAGTAATACAGTGAAAAAAATTAGTTTTTCGGACACACTTTATACTTTGCGTAGTTCGTACAAACATAAGCTACGTTGCATACGAACGCAGTAAAACTGTTATATTGGTTTGATTCGCATTTTAACGTCTTGTAAGTGTGAAGGTACAAGGAAAACCTTTGCAGTACAAGAGTGTCAAATGTCGCTGCAAAAAAAGTTACTGTAAAAATTGGAATCAACTTCTGGAGTTAGGTACAACGACCGAACAAGTATTACACCATGGGTGTACCTTGTTATTTCTCTCTATGGAACACGTATGAAACGCTGCGTTCGGGTAACAAATTTTGAACGCGTCACATAACTTTTCAATTTTTATGGCACATTTCATTACAGTAATCATTCTCTGGATGGGAAAACAGTGTTTCATCCTAAAGTATGTAGGCAAATTTCAAAAGTGATTCGTAACGAAGGAATGAAAATAGACTGGACTGTCTTAAATGTCATTTTATTATTAAAGTATTGCTTTCCAGGTAACTTCAACATATAAACAGTAACGTCACAGTACGTTTTTTCTAAGAGTCATTTGACCATCACTCATAGAATATTTAATTGATACACTATGTGAGGAAACAACTTGAATCAACAATACCGTATATGCATAACTAAAGGAAATAGAAATACATTGCGTAATTCCAAATATTTTTAGCTTATATAGGTGCTAAATGAAGAAACAAAACATTTTGCAAACATGAAGACGACAAAATTCATAATTTATCATGAACAGCTGTTTTTTAAGTACTTAATTTACGGAGCAAAGTTAAGGCTACATTTATCTATACTGTGCCATATGTAGTCTTGAAACATCCATGTAATAGCAAACCTTAATCAACCATTGTTGCCTCCAACCAATATCGACCTAAATAAACTAAAATCTACGATATGTTTACAAACCATAACCAACCAATATTACCTCTACCAATATCGACCGAAATATACTAAAATCAACATTAAGTTATGGTCGATATATCTACCATATTGTTTCATCGTCCATAATCGACTTTAATCTCTTATACACCACTATATTCTACTAAAATCACAACCATTATTTCCGACTGGGTACAGGCCCAATACTTATTTTCTGACATCAAGTGGATATTGGTAGAATATAGTGTCCCAATAATAATTTATTTTTAACCCAGTATCAGCTAATTACTGTGTCACTATTGACTTGATATTGAGGTGTTTCCTTAAACAAATAACTCCGTATTATTGGCGTACAATATCAACCCAATATTTGGGCAATAATAATTTATATGCTAACAAATTTTATCAAATTGCGAGATTTTTAATTATTATGAGTTAGTTTCCACTCAAATGAATATCGTACATATATATATACACTGTTAGTTTATTATTAGAAAAAAAATTATTTACTACATTGTCCCAATCAAGTTGATAACATAAATGAATATATCTTATTTCGATATTGCCTTGTTATTAGCCTATTATTGTAATCCAAGATTCCAATATCAGGTCAATAAATAATTATCAACCCAATATTGGCCTAATAACTTCTTACTACCTGGGAAGGAGAGCGGTCGGAATGGCCCGGGGAAACGCCTCGAAGTTACGTTAAAATAGAGGTAGCGGGTAGAGGCACAAGGCAGCTGCTCGGCGAAAGGTGTTCTGCCGGGAAGACTTTTGAGGGATTTACACGACGGATTGTTCTGCATATAGCGTTAAGTCATGACAGAAGTAAATAGGAAAATTCACATAACTGGAGCCGCCTACCAGAGAATGAGCTTCTACCTATTGAGAATTTTTTTGTTTTCTTTAGGAATGGCAATATAGTTCGTTCATTGGCTACTCAAAATGCTTCCATTACACAAACGAAACATTTTAATATTTTTTTCATAATTTTTGACAATATCAGAATTTAGCTGCTCTGCCGTATTTATGATACCGCAGCTTTCATTCATAGCTCGATGACAGCTGCAGTATCATACCTACTATGGCGAGCACACCAATTCAAAGGGCTTGAAAAGAGCTACAAAACAGAGGAGTTGACTTGAAAAAAACGTATTTTGGTCGAAAAAAAATGAAAAAATGAAAAAGTGGTTGTTTTGAAGAATTACACGTATTGTCTTTTGTTGTATATTTTTTCCCAGAGTTACAGAGGTACAGCAATGTAAATTATATCAATCTAAAGGGCTTAAAAAGAGCTACAAACGCTCAAGAGTTCATTGTAGAAAATCTTGTAGTTCAAAAGATAAAAAGAAAAAACAATTTTCTTATTGTGAAAAACACGTTCTTCTGGAAACATGATAATTGGTTTCTCAAATGTAATGGGTTTCTCTTCAACCACAGTTTTACAGCTACAAGAATGGTTTATATACCATTCGATAGGGCGTAGCAAGGAGTATCGTTAAGCAATGGCATTTTTGGATACATTTCTTATTTTGAAAATTACACAACATGAAGAAAAAAAATGAAGAAAAAGTCAATTTTTTATTCTTAATTCCCAAAATCCACAAAAGGAAGTTATCGAAATTCCCTATTGCTTATGGTTATATAGACATATAATCAATCTAAAAACGAAGTACTGGTTCTGTAACTTCAAAATTGTAGAAGAAGAAAGATTTAAAAAAAAACTTTTTGATCAGATTTTTCGAAAAAAAAACAAAGTGCAGATCCCAAATTTTTGTCGAAATAACAATTGATCTTTGCATCATTTCACACCTACTGTGAAAATTTCGGAGAAATTCATCCATAAATAACGGACTTTTTTTTACCCAGACGGTCTCCTTTTAAGCTTGCTAGAGTTTTGAAGGCTGTATATGGATGTCGAACACCAAGACGCTGATGTTGTCATGTTTTTCGAATTTGATGCGATACATTTGGAGTGACTATCAAGGTTCAAAGTTTTGCCCAATTTATTCCCGTTTGAGGCCCTGTTGCGAATTTTTTATAGGTCTACAGTGTTCTTCGAATTAATAGAAATTTATTTTGACTTAAAAGTAAACACTCTAACTCGCTTCTTTCTCGCTTTCAGATTCGCATAACTTTTATTCATGACTAGTAATTCACCCGTTTCAAGTGTTTATATTGGTTTCACACAAGGAACCTTATGGAGAACAAATGTGTTAAGAATTTGTGACTTACCCTATGGTAGAATTTTTTACATTCTAACACAGAAAATCTTTCTGTTTAGCGTTCTAATTTCGCTGCTTGTGTATATCCATGAATTTTCGACAAATTTTCACCAGTATGGCCACCTTCAATTGCGATATCTCGAAGAGGTTTAGTGTTTGAGACATAAATCTTCAGCTGCTTTGAATAGTGGTGCCATTAGTAATTAGGTAGTAGCAAAATAACGTGCCATAAGTCGGAAACCAGCTCCAGCGTACAGGCGTTAATATTGCTTATTATTCGTTGTTAAGAGAAACGATGGTCAATCGTTCGAGGTGTCGTATTTAGTTCAGTTTTTGTATTTCGGTTTAGATATGGGTCATCGAAATGTCACAACCGTGTTGAGAATCCATTGTACTATATCCTGAATTAGATTTAAGTCTCATCATCGTGGAAGTCACTTCGTAATGGGAGGTGAAACGTGCATTATGAGTATTTTTAGACGCAAAAAATTATGCAAATACTGACCTGGTATTTGGAAGATCCCTATTTTCCTCGAACCGTCGAATGTTTCGAAATTGCAAATTCTTCGTACTGGTTTTGGTTTATACCGAAAACAAGTCGTTTTCGTTAAAGTTTTGGAAATGAAGGAGAAATTGAGAGTTATTAAACTTCGAATTCGTCATCTCTATTCAAATGTAGCTGCTAAATTGTTTTCGTTCGGCACAGCTTTTCGTGCACCTTTGTGTTGTGTTTTGAACAGGTTTATTGTCATTAGAAACTAGAAGTTAGAGGAGCACCTAGTATACAAGAATCTGACTCTTCATTTTGTAAAGAGAAAAAGCTCATTCGGGAACAAATCTCTCGATATTGTGGCTCGAACTGCACGAAAATGGTTCCTTTCGACATGCTCTGATTAAACAAAGCATTTTCTAGGAAAGGTAGTTTGGGTGAATAGTTTTCTCATAGATTCCTATGATTAGGGCTTGAAATGTCAGCATCTTTATGACCAGAAGCTTGGTAATTGTACAAGAAAAATTAGATTGGCAATAATGATGGAAATTCGTTGCTCGAAGGCCGCAAAATCGCTAACCTGGCGTTTGTGAGTTGCAGGAAATTACATTCGAGTACTTAGACAATATTTTTAGGATTTAACTAATGGTTATAATATGGTGAATGTGTCTGTGTCCCCGATAGCGACTAAATTTTGTAGATGTTATGAGTGTTTCAATAATGTTATTGAAGGAAATTAAAATGGCACAAATGGTATATTTCCAACAATTTGTAAAATTTCTCTCAGCCTAATTTAATAAAGGTTTCTCTATCGATCCATATTAGAAATAAATGAATAGAAAGAACTGGAAATTGTTCCCATTCTTGAAATATTTGATTTCGGCGAGAAAAATGTCGACTAAGAAACATCAGTCATTCGAAGCTATATAGCCGCTGATGTTGACAGACGCATATGTTTTATAAATTTGATAGATATGTTCGGATATGATACTGTCGTAAATAATGCGGAATTTCTAATTTTAATTTGTGATGAAGAGATGAAATTCATGCCAATGATACTTAGAATGTTTTATTGAAGTGTACAGTGCACCCAAAATTGTGACCGTATGGCATATGGACATGAACTTTGAAAAGTTTTTTAAATGATTTTAAGTGAATGCGTTTTTCTTTCGTAAAGTTACTGACATCAAGCCGAAAACGCTTCCGCTCGGCGAGAGCTATAGATCTCGCCTGGCGGTGCCGAAAAGAAGATTTTATTTCCTGGGTCCTCCATTAAAAAGCGCGAGAGCGCGTTGTATATTTGTTGACCTATTTCTGATGCACAGATTGGAAAGTTTTATTATTATACACAAGCTAAGTTTCGTTGGCTAAGTGTTTTCAGGGTAAGTGGTTTTGTTAATAATTTCTGTTTTATTTGCAGGTGTTTCTACCGTAAATGTTTGGGTTTGAATATTGTAAGCGAGGTCATTGGGAAATGATCGAAATTTGACCTAATGTTTTCCCATAGACATCGCCTAAATTGACGTCATTGATTCGTGAAAACGAATTTCCATTCACTATGTAGGTTGGACATCATCAATTCTTCATTAGAACGAAGCGCAGTTGTCATTTTTGAAACTGAGCAAAATTCGAGTGTTTTAAAGCTATGAATAAACCGAAATATAATATGTTTAGTCAGAATTTTTAGTCAGATAAGGTTTTGAACATGGTTCACCAGACCCTAATTCATAATTTTCCGGGAAAATATTGCAGCCTGAACTTCTCCTCTGCGGAAATATTTATGGAACGCATAGTTTTCATGTGATGATATTGCTTTGTTATTAGTTAGTTTGATGAAAGAACGTTAGCGTACATAAAGGTTGGGGATTCGTGAAGAATAAGGCAAATGCGAAAGAATCAAATACGATAAACAAAGTGGGACCTAAATTTCAAGTATAAAACATGACAGGACATCCTGTATTAGTAAAGTTTAGTTGTATGTTGGTGAGTTCAAACAATGTCGAGTAAGTTAGTTCACGCCATATTTAAGCAAGATAGGTTTACTTAATTTAGGCTTGAGTAAGTTACGTGAACTTGGGGTTGCTTACGTAAGTTTCGATTATGTTTCGTTAGTTGAGGTTGGGTGACCTTGCCTTGCCTTAGGTTGGTTGAGCGTACCTTATATTACTTGACGTGGGGATAGGATAGGGTGTGACATGAAAAGTGGTTTGAATATTGGATGAATTGTAACACATACGTTTAGTCAGAGTATTACTATGAATGAGAGTACGATCGTTTGTTAGGCTGTATTATTCATGGAAATGTTTGGAAAAATGATTTCTCACCAATTGGTTGGTGGCAAGGCTAGGTTAGGTTTCAATGGTATTATTTCGTGGGTGTTGGTGAAAGATATTGCTTTTGCTAAATGGAATGTTGAGGTGTTTAAAGTAATGAGGTTAGAGCGAAATACATTCTATATATATATTTAATACATTGAGTTATCATGTTAGACGATAGCATACCTAAGTGGGTTGCTGCTGAATTGTGGTGATTAGTAAAGTTAGGTAAATTGAGGACCGGTTTTCCAGTTGGTAATTGAAATGCTTTTGGTGTTTGAAAGTTAAACATATAATTTCGAGTGAAAGGCATTGCGTATATATATATATATATATATATATAAATGTTGTTTGAACGTTTGAGACGATGGTGTATCTTATTGCGTTGCTGCTGTTTTGTGGTGAATTGACAAGTGTGCCCTACATGTGAATGTGCATATACATGTGTTTGCGTGCGTGTGTGTGTATGTGGTGTTTGTGTGTGTGTTTGTGTGTGTGTTCGCCCCGTGTGGGCTATGCTGGTTATAATATAGTGTAATATGTTCCTAACTGGAAAAAAATAATTTCATAATTTTACATTTACCCAGAAACATCAAAACAATTCAAACAAACAATATGCAGGGTGTCTCCTGATATATCATTTCCAAATTTTACTTCTTTTTCGACCTTCAACAGCAAAAAATGACTTCCGAATTTTTACATAATGAATGTTGTCCAAATGTCCGGGATGTAAGAAATCATCCTATAATGAGTAGTTTGAGTCAATAATACACGCCATAGCATGTGTTCAAAAAATTTCAAAGTGATCAATATATAAAAAAACTAAATTAGAAATTTATTGCTAAATGAAGCATTCAATGCATAATTGCAAAAAATACCCAATTTTTTTATGTATGCCTACCCCTTCCCAAACAGACCCTAACAATTGCTTGGCCAAGACCCTGTCTTATTTTTCTACAATGAGAACAGCTCATCATATGCAAAAAAATAAACTAACTGGAAATTAGTGGACGTTGGGGAATTGTCCAATCCCCTAACAGGAATATGTCCCATAAACTGCAGCATATATCTGATTCTGGGACAAATGAATTTTCGAAAACCTTCAAACTCTATATGCATATTTACTTTACATTTTCAGTGAATTATCCCACTTCACAATTTTTCACAACTCTGATAGGTAAAAAAGACCTCCGAGGTTAATTTCACTACTACATTGTTTTTTGCTGCTTTTCAAATTTTTCTACTTTTTACTACTTTACTTCCTAACTAGTAGACACCCTGTTATGGGAATGAAAGAAATGTCCGATAATAAACACAAGGATTAGTACTGAATCATAAGTAATAAATACTTCACATTTCATCATGACAGGTCTTAATTTACTCGAGGTATCAGCAAAGGCTTCATTGGAGGAATTGCCTGAAAAGAACTATTGTCTCTAGCTTCAGACTCAAGCAAATCTAGATGGATTTCACTTACTGAGTTCCCAAAGTTTTATTGACTCTGGGCTGTTTTCAATGGGAGTATCAATTGAATTTTGACTGTTAAATGAAACAGATTTACTGAACAAGTCTAAGCGTTTATCAGGATGTGAATAAGAATTAGGGGGAATTAAGAGCTTTTCACTTCATTTTCATTATTGGATTATTCTGAAATTGATCAATCATTAACACAAGGTTTGGAGACATTACTAAGTACATCAATGTAAGTGAAAAAAACTAGATTCATTTTTCCACTTTTCAACATTACAAAATTTTTCCAAAACATGGTGAGAACAGTGGCAAGAAATTCCCTTTGCAAATTTTTTGATTCATTTTCAATAGTTGAAAAATTCACTACTAAATCTGGAGTCTATAAAAAGCAATATTTTCATGTACAAACATCATCTTCAGGCTGAAAATACTAATAAAACCACATACAGTCACAATGATAAAATGCAAATCTAATACCCTAAGCTACATCAGACAGAGTGATAATTTTGAAAATGACGGCACTAGAAAAATGATTATAATCAAAATTTGTACCTCAGTAATAAGTACTGGTGAGACTTCATCTTTTTACTTCTAATATAATAAACTCGGGTTTTATTTAAAAAAACTTGGATTCCATTTCAAAAAGCTCGGATTTCATTTCAAAAAGCTCGGATTTCATTTCAAAAAGCTCGGATTTCATTTCAAAAAGCTCGGATTTCATTTCAAAAAGCTCGGATTTAATTTCAAAAAACTCGGATTTCATTTCAAAAGGCTCGGATTTCATTTCAAAAAGCTCGGATTTCATTCCAAAAAGCTCGGATTTCATTTCAAAAAGCTCGGATTTCATTTCAAAAAGCTCGGATTTAATTTCAAAAAACTCGGATTTCATTTCAAAAGGCTCGGATTTCATTTCAAAAAGCTCGGATTTCATTTCAAAAAGCCCATATGTTATAACTAAGTCTCATATTATTTTGAAAAATTTCAAGTTCAATATGAAAAACCTCAGTTCAATATGAAAAACCTCAGTTCAATTTGGAAAAGCTAAGTTCAATTTGAACAAGCTAAGTTCAATTTGAAAAACCTAAGTTCAATTTGAAAAACCTAAGTTCAATTTGAAAGACCTAAGTTCAATTTGAAAGACCTCAAGTTCAATATAAAAATTTCAAGTTCAATATAAAAAACCTCAAGTTCAATTTGAGAGACCTCAAGTTCAATAAAAAAAACCTCAAGGTCAATTTAAAAAACCCAAGTTCAATTTAAAAAAAGCCTAAGTTCAATTAAAAAAACACCCAAGTTCAATTTAAAAAAAAAACCTCAGGTTCAATTTTTAAAATACTTAGGTTCAATGTAAAAAACCTCAGGTTCAATATAAAAAAGTTCAAGTTCAAAGTAAAAAAGTTAAAGTTCAATTTAAAAAAGTTCAAGCTCAATTTAAAAAAGTTCAAGTTCAATGTAAAAAACTTCAAGTTTAATGTAAAAAAGTTCAAGTTCAATGTAAAAAAGCTCAAGTTTAATTTTAAAATACTCAAGTTTAATTTTAAAATGCTCAAGTTTAATTTTAAAATGCTCAAGTTTAATTTTAAAATGCTCAAGTTGATTTAAAAAAAGCTTAAGTTCAACTTGAATCACCCAATTTTGACATAAAAAAGGTCAAGTGTTATTCATAAAAATTCAAGTACATAGGTATAGGTAAACAATTTTAGAAACATAAGATTTTCAAAATAATTTGATCTGTCCTAAAGTATACTTGATATATTTTATATTATGACCTGTTTTGAATTAAACTTGAGCTTTTTAAAATAGAACCTAAGCTTTTTATAAGCACAAATAAAAAGGTGTAGGTAACAGTATTTCCCTGGATGTATTACTAAAAAATATTTTAATACTGTTACCTAATCTTACTGAAGTAGTACATATTGCTGAGGTACAAATTTAGATTCTAGTCATTTTCTTGGGCTGTCATTTCCAACATTCTTACTCTATCTGATGTAGCTTTGAGTATTAGATTTGCATTTTATCAATAACTGAAAATTTTTTTCTGTATTATTTTAGTCTGAACATGATGTTCGTATATAAAATCGTCGCTTTTTATAGACTACAGAGTTAGAGAATTTTTTAACAATTGACATTGCTTCAATGAAAATATGTTGAGCAAATTTATTACTACCTTAACTCATGATGAAGTGGAATGATTTGGTAAAGTTGAAAATTATGCCAAACTAATTCAAATTTGTCATTAGATTGAGAACAATTTTCCGAAATAATAATGCTCATGACAATCCTCAATTGTTTCTACTGCACAAGCAATCAAGAACATAATTTCAGCTTCTGCAAAGACATTGTAGATAGGTAGTGGGATGTTAGCAAAGGCATATCTGAAAGTAACTAGCAGTAGAAATAAGTTAGAGTGGGTGTGAGAAAATATTAAATTTAATCTTTCCCCAAAAGTATTGCGGGTGTCCATTAAAAGTTTGGTTCAGAAATACACCACACCTCATTTCTAAAAACACAGCTAAGGTGATTCAGAATATAATTTGTAATGTCAACACATGTTAAAACAAGATCTTTGACTATTTTAATAATTAATTTTTGACTATTTTATGCAGTTGGAAACTGCTCTCATTGATGCCTTACTTGTAATTACTTTTTGCATCTGAAAATATAATACTAATATGCATGTACAAATAATTCTCACAAACAAATATGTTACTAGAATGTAATTTGGTAAACGGTCAGGGGAGGACCATAATCGATTCTCCACTTTTTGGAGCCTAAGCATAGCTAATTAGATCGAAATAGACAACTTTTCTTATATGCACTTTCCGTCCCAAATTAGCATCAAACGAGTTGTAGTGGTAGGTTTAGTTTGGGTAGAGTGCGTTTGGGTACTTTGTAATTCATTATTTGCTGGCCCCACAGAGCCTGCACCCACTTCTTGGATCTTTTAATTAATAACACAGTAGAAATTATCGCAGACAAATAACAAGTTATAGCAGTATGTTAACTTTTGTCTTAGATGGCGGGAATGCGCTCGATCGTTCGAGCGCGTCGGAAGGGAGAGTCCATTGTTGTGTCGCCATCCAACGCGCTCGATGAATTAATTTCCGCTTCAAACACTAGAGTTACGGTTAGTAATTTGCCATTATAACTCGTCAAATACTCATTTGCGGCAAAAAGTGCATGGAAGAAAAATTGTTCATATACATCTAATTAGTTATGTGTAGACACCAAAAAGTGGAAAATTCATCGTTGTCCTCTCCAGAACATTTACCACTAATTTTCTGTAGTGATTACACAAGGTTATACTTTCCACCAGTAGGAAAGTCACTTTGAAAATTTGCATTTACACTGAAATTAATTTAAATAATTATTATACCAACATTATGAAAATTGTTGATCCAATGAGACACATTCCCTAAGTATTTAATAAGAGAGCATTGAATGCTTCACATTTCATCAAAATAGGCCTTCCAGAGCCAGACTCAATGGTAATATTTTTAGGCAATTATGCACCGTTATCAATGAATTCTTAGTCTGTCAGAAAACAATTTCCACCATCACAAATACAAGCAAAATTGGCAGTAGCAAGTTGCCAATAATTTCCAGAGAGTAACTATCAGCACAAATAAATCTGAGGGTAGAATATATTTTTTATTACAATTTTGCTCAATCCATCATTTTGCTAGCATGAATCAGCAGCTTGATTCAGTTACACACCCATTTCATCCACACTATTTTAAGAAACGCAGCTGAAAAAAATCATTCTAGTAATTTTAATGATACCAAACAACTAACGTAAATTCTTTATACCTAAGTCCTTGTTTATTACAGTAGAGTACCTTAAATGGTAACGTTGATGTGTGCACACATATAAAACGCAATTTTTTCTTGTGAATGCACAGAGAATAATTTCGAAATCTCATGTTGCCAGTAGAACACATCAAAATAACCTAAAACACCAACATTAAGGCAATTAGATCTTGGTTCCAATATTATTTGCTATGAAATTGCAATGTTTAGACTTTGATACTTTGAAGCATTCCAAACAGTAAATATTATCAACGCTCAAACTTGCACCACCAAAATGAACAACAGCGACCAATGTGATACCTTACTTAACATGACGTTAAGCTCAGATGCAAGTTCAAAAATCACGAAGGTTCCAATACTATTTGCATGTGGATTCACTAATTTAAAAACATTTCTTTTCTAATTTCTCAACTTTGCGAAACAGTTGAAGTTCATCACGTGATAGAGTTCGAAGAAATTCACTCAACATTTTTATTGGAACACTGTCAATCGTTAAAAAGTACTACCTATGAAACCTATAAAACGCAACGTTTCGATGTACAAACATCACCATCAGGCTGAAAATGTACAGAAACCTTTGGTTAACGGTTAACCTTTGCCCTGAGGCAAAGGTTAACCGCCCATAAATACCAAGGTTCCATTTTCAACCATTTTCGCATTGACCATAGTTGCAAACCATCAAATGAAGATCTATACCCTAACACAAAAATCTTATATAGCGTGGCAAAAAAAATCATATTCAAATTATAGAAGCGTTACACATCCATAAATGTAAACCTGTCCTCAACGAAAACACTAATGACTTTTTTGCTCTAAAATTATTTACTAAAACTGCATCTTAATAGTCCGAGGCAACTGCTAGTCCGGTCATTTTGCCCCTATCGCTCGTCCAGTGAACATCTATAGTGTGCAATATATATATACTATTACTGTACCTGATTTCGTGTATACATATTTTTTTAGAACAAACTTTATAACTAGTCACTTGTAAAATATTTTCATGCTGTGATTTCATCTTCCATTCTAGTCTCATATAGCTTAAGAATTAGAATTACATTTTACCAATGTGACTGATAAAAAATTTTCTGTTCATTTTCAGCCTGATGATGATGTTTGTACATCGAAACGTTGAGTTTTATAGGTTTCATAGGTAGTACTTTTTAACAATTGACAGTGTTCCAATAAAAATGTTGAGTGAATTTCTTCGAACTCTATCACGTGATGAACTTCAACTGTTAAAAACATTTCATTAATAAAAGCTGGGAATTTATATACGTAGGGTTGTATTTTTTTATACGATCGTTTTCGATCACTTCACATGAAATTATTTTATTAGAAAATAGGCCAATGAGGCTTAGAATTGTTACAAATACGAACGTGATAAACAATTGTACTCTTGTACTCTAACTCTTTTAAAACCGGCAGGCCGCATCCGGGACGCGCTCGTGTCATAAGCTTGCCGCTGCCCCCCTTCTATCATGATCACCTGTGATGCATGCCAGATACCGCCATATCTTGCATACACCTTCGATGCATGCCAGATACCGCCAATAACTACCGTATTGTGTTCTCTTATTTCCCTTATACTGTATATTCTATATAAAAAGTGTTAACGACAGTCGGATTTTAGGAAACACGTCTGGCATTTCAGAAATCTCATCAGCAGCCTCTGAAATTTTGGCCACGAGATCTTCCTTACATTTCCATTCAAAACGTTTTTGCTGAAACCTTTTAACCGAACATCACTCAAAGTAAATTTCATCGTAGTTCACCCTCGTACATTAGAAGTGTGTATAACGTTAATTCCGACTAAAAATTGAGAGTAATTGCATCGTAAAATTTCATACTTTAAAACAATTAACTGCTAAAATCTCGAAATCCCCAAAGTGTCCTGAAAATTTCATAGAAAAAAATTGTTCAATTGGCCATATTCTGCAGGTGAAATTGTGAACCTCTTGTCGTAAAACATCCTGCACAAAATAGCATTATTTCCGTACAGTTAGCCAGCAGGTTGTCATTATATTAACTTGATAAATCTGAACCCGTCAGTGGTTTAATTTAATCGCAACCTTATCAGAAACTTAAAAACGAAGGAAATTCCAATAAAATTTATCATCTTCACTATGAAAACGTTTCGGAGTCCAGTTCCATCATCACTTCAAACGAAAACAAAAGAATTTCGTCTGAAATATAAGATCCAAGTAAAATGGATTGTAGGTACTACAAATATATCTTGTAAGTAAAAATACAGGGTATGACACGGACAAAAACAAAGAATAAAATACAGAAGCACAATAAGAATACATGTGACACATTAGTATTAAATGAAATTAGGCTGGTTTTGACGAGGAATCTACCTATTCACTATTTGCACAAGGTACGAACTGTCCATACTGTTCATATGAGGGTTTCGCTTGAAGATATGCAAGGACTCTAAAATTCTGAGGTCATGCGGGGTTGAAGCTAAGTCTGAAATTTTGAAACCGGCAGGAGATATAGGAACATCGCATTATTAACTTAACTATGTAATAACTAAGTAAAGACACTTTTTTGAATATAAATATTGTTCACTTTGCTTGACGACGAACTATTGTGAGACCAAACGATCAGTCTTTAAACGTGCGTGTTCAGTTGATATCTAGTATTTATATTCCCGCAAAAGAATGAAACACTAATAAAATCCTCAAAATTTATGACGAAAATTACGACAGTAATATATAATTGTAAAATTCGTAATATTTTGGTCTTTTTATCCGAATAAACCTGAAGTTTCGATGGAAAATGATCTGTAGAAAATAGCGGTTTTGCATACACCTGCGATGCATGCCAGATACCGCTATTTTCTACAGATCATTCCCTTTCGAAACTTCATGTTTTTTGGGATAAAAAGACAAAAATATTACGAATTTTACAATTATATATTGCTGTCGTAATTTTCGTCGAAAGTTTTGAGAATTTCATTAGTATTGCATTCTTTTGCGGGAATATAAATACTAGATATCAACTGAACACGCACGTTTAAAGACTGTTCGTTTTGTCTCACAATAGTTCGTCGTCAAGCAAAGTGAACAATATTTATATTCAAAAAGGCGTCGTTACTTAGTTATTACATAATTAAGTTAATAATGCAATGTTCCTATGTCTCCTGCCGATTTTAAAATTTTAAACTCAGCTTCAACCCCGCATGACCTAAGAATTTTAGATTCCTTGCATATCTTCAAGCGAAACCCTCATATGAACAATACGGACAGTTCGTACCTTTAGCAAATAGTGAATAGGTAGATTCCTCGTCAGAACCAGCCTAATTTCATTTCATACTTATGTGTCACATGTATTCTTTTTGTGCTTCTGTATATTATTCTTTGTTTTTGTCCGTCTCATTCTTTGTATTTTTACTTACATGATATGTTTGTAGTACCTACAATCCATTTTACTTGGATCTTATATTTCAGACGAAATTCTTTTGTTTTCGTTTAAAGTGATGATGGAACTGGACTCCAAAACGTTTTCATAGTGGAGATGATAAATTTTATTGGAATTTCCTTCGTTTTTAAGTTTCTGATAAGGTTGCGATTAAAGCAAACCACTGACGTGTTCAGATTTATTAAGTTAATATAATTACAACCTGCTGGCTAACTGTACGGAGATAATGCTAGTTTGTGCAGGATGTTTTACGACAAGAGGTTCAATATTTCACCAGCAGAATATGGCCAGATGAACAATTCCTTTTTATGAAATTTTCAGGACACTTTGGGGATTTCGAGATTTTAGCAGTTAATTGTTTCAAAGTATGAAATTTTACGATGCAATTACTCTCAATTTTTAGTCTGAATTAACGTTATACACACTTCTAATGTACGAGGGTGTACTACGATGAAATTTCCTGTGAGTGATGTTCGGTTAAAAGGTTTCAGCGAAAACGTTTTGAATGGAAATGTAAGGAAGATCTCGTGGTCAAGATTTCAGAGGCTGCTGATGAGATTTCTGAAATGCCAGTCGTTTTTCCTAATATCCGACTGTCGTTAACACTTTTTATATAGAATATACAGTATGAGGGAAATAAGAGAACACAATACGGTAGTTATTGGCTGGATCTGGCGTGCATCGCAGGTGTATGCAAGATCTGGCGGTATCTGGCATGCAGCACAGGTGATCATGATAGAAGGGGGGCAGAGGCAAGCTTTTGACACGAGCGCGTCCCGGATGTGGCCTGCCGGTTTTTAAAAGAGTTAGAGTACGAAAGTACACCTGTTTATCACGTTCGTATTTGTAACAATTGTAAGCCTTATTGGCCTATTTTCTAATAAAATAATTTTAGGTGAAGTGATCGAAAACGATCGTATCAAAAAATACAAGCCTACCTTTATAAATTCCCAGCTTTTATTAATGAAATGTTTTTAAATTGGTGAATTCACATGCAAAAATTATTGGAACCTTCGTGATTTTTGAACTTGCATTTGAGCTTAATTAAAGTCATGTTAAGTAAGGTATCACATTGGTCGCTGTTGTTCATTTTGGTGGTGCAAGTTTGAGCGTTGATAATATTTACTGTTTGGAATGCTTCAAAGTATCAAAGTCTAAACATTGCAATTTCATAGCAAATAATATTGGAACCAAGATCTAATTGCCTTAATGTTGGTGTTTTAGGTTATTTTGATGTGTTCTACTGGCAACATGAGATTTCGAAATTATTCTCTGTGCATTCACAAGAAAAAATTGCGTTTTATATGTGTGCACACATCAACGTTACCATTTAAGGTACTCTACTGTAATAAACAAGGATTTAGGTATAAAGAATTTACGTTAGTTGTTTGGTATCATTAAAATTACTAGAATGATTTTTTTCAGCTGCGTTTCTTAAAATAGTGTGGATGAAATGGGTGTGTAACTGAATCAAGCTGCTGATTCATGCTAGCAAAATCATGGATTGAGCAAAATTGTAATAAAAAATATATTCTACCCTCAGATTTATTTGTGCTGATAGTTACTCTCTGGAAATTATTGGCAACTTGCTACTACCAATTTTGCTTGTATTTGTGATGGTGGAAATTGTTTTCTGACAGACTAAAAATTCATTGAAAACGGTGCATAATAGCCTAAAAATATTACCATTGAGTCTGGCTCTGGAAGGCCATTTTGATGAAATGTGAAGCATTCAATGCTCCCTTATTAAATACTTAGGGAATGTGTCTCATTGGATCAACAATTTTCATAATG
Organism: Morinoia aosen; assembly: GCA_030386875.1. Lineage (NCBI taxonomy): Eukaryota > Metazoa > Arthropoda > Malacostraca > Amphipoda > Talitridae > Morinoia > Morinoia aosen. The sequence continues at coordinate 2,790,076 of CM059574.1, forward strand.
TTGGTATAATAATTATTTAAATTAATTTCAGTGTAAATGCAAATTTTCAAAGTGACTTTCCTACTGGTGGAAAGTATAACCTTGTGTAATCACTACAGAAAATTAGTGGTAAATGTTCTGGAGAGGACAACGATGAATTTTCCTCTTTTTGGTGTCTACACATAACTAATTAGATGTATATGAACAATTTTTCTTCCATGCACTTTTTGCAGCAAATGAGTATTTGACGAGTTATAATGGCAAATTACTAACCGTAACTCTAGTGTTTGAGGCGGAAATTAATTCATCGAGCGCGTTGGATGGCGACACAACAATTGACTCTCCCTTCCGACGCGCTCGAACGATCGAGCGCATTCCCGCCATCTAAGACAAAAGTTAACATACTGCTATAACTTGTTATTTGTCTGCGATAGTTTCTACTGTGTTTTTAATTAAAAGATCCAAGAAGTGGGTGCAGGCTCTGTGGGGCCAGCAAATAATGAATTACAAAGTACCCAAACGCACTCTACCCAAACTAAACCTTCCACTACAAATCGTTTGATGCTAATTTGGGACGGAAAGTGCATATAAGAAAAGTTGTCTATTTCGATCTAATTAGCTATGCTTAGGCTCCAAAAAGTGGAGAATCGATTATGGTCCTCCCCTGACCGTTTACCAAATTACATTCTAGTAATATATTTGTTTGTGAGAATTATTTGTACATGCATATTAGTATTATATTTTTAGATGCAAAAAGTAATTACAGGTAAGGCATCAATGAGAGCAGTTTCCAACTGCATAAAATAGTCAAAAATTATGAAGTTGGTAAGATCTTGTTTTAACATGTGTTGACATTACAAATTATATTCTGAATCACCTCAGCTGTGTTTTTAGAAATGAGGTGTGGTGTATTTCTGAACCAAAGTTTTAATGCACACCAGCAATACTTTTGGGGAAAAATTAAATTTAACATTTTCTCACACCCACTCTAACTTATTTCTACTGCTAGTTACTTTCAGATATGCCTTTGCTAACATCCCACTACCTATCTACAATGTCTTTGCAGAAGCTGAAATTATGTTCTTGATTGCTTGTGCAGTAGAAACAATTGAGGATTGTCATGAGCATTATTATTTCGGAAAATTGTTCTCAATCTAATGACAAATTTGAATTAGTTTGGCATAATTTTCAACTTTACCAATTCATTCCACTTCATCATGAGTTAAGGTAGTAATAAATTTGCTCAACATATTTTCATTGAAGCAATGTCAATTGTTAAAAAATTCTCTAACTCTGTAGTCTATAAAAAGCGACGATTTTATATACGAACATCATGTTCAGACTAAAATAATACAGAAAAAAATTTTCAGTTATTGATAAAATGCAAATCTAATACTCAAAGCTACATCAGATAGAGTAAGAATGTTGAAAATGACAGCCCAAAAAAATGACTAGAATCTAAATTTGTACCTCAGCAATATGTACTACTTCAGTAAGATTAGGTAACAGTATTAACATATTTTTTAGTATTACATCTAGAGAAATACTGTTACGTACACCTTTATATTTGTGCTTATAAAAAGCTTAGGTTCTATGTTTCTAAAATTGTTTACCTATACCTGAAAGTTTGTATGAATAACACTTGACCTTTTTTATGTCAAAATTGGGTGCTTCAAATTGAACTTAAGCTTTTTTAAATCAATTTGAGCATTTTAAAATTAAACTTGAGCATTTTAAAATTAAACTTGAGTATTTTAAAATTAAACTTGAGCTTTTTTACATTGAACTTGAACTTTTCTACATGAAACTTGAACTTTTTTACATTGAACTTAAACTTTTTTAAATTGAACGTGAACTTTTTTAAATTGAACTTGAACTTTTTTATATTAAACTTGAGCTTTTTTTCATTAAACTTGAGCTTTTTCACATTAAATTTGTGCTTTTTTATTTTGAACCTGAGCTTTTTTACATTGAACTTGAACTTTTTTACATTGAAAATGAACTTTTTTATATTGAACTTGAATTTTTTATATTGAACTTGAATTTTTTCATATTGAACTTGAATTTTTTTACATTGAACCTGAGGTTTTGTACATTGAACCTGAGTATTTTTAAAATTGATCCTGAGGTTTTTTTAAAATTAAACTTGGATGTTTTTTTTAATTGAACTTAGGCTTTTTTTAAATTGAATTTGGGTGTTTTTGAATTGACCTTGAGGTTTTTTATATTGAACTTGAGGTCTTTCTAATTGAATTTGAGGCTTTTTATATTTAACTTGAAATTTTTATATTGAACTTGAGGTCTTTCAAATTGAACTTAGGTCTTTCAAATTAAACTTAGGTTTTTCAAATTGAACTTAGGTTTTTCAAAATGAACTTAGGTTTTTCAAATTGAACTTAGCTTTTTCAAATTAAACTGAGGTTTTTCATATTGAACTAAGGTATTTCATATTGAATTTGAAATTTTTCAAAATAATATGATACCTAGTTATAACATATGGGCTTTTTGAAATGAAATCCGAGCTTTTTGAAATGAAATCCGAGATTTTTGAAATGAAATCAGAGTTTTTTTAAATGAAATCCGAGCTTTTTGAAATGAAATTCGAGCTTTTTGAAATGAAATCCGAGCTTTTTGAAATGAAATCCGAGCTTTTTGAAATGGAATCCGATTTTTTTGAAATAAAACCCGAGTTTTTCATATTAGAAGTAAAAAGATGTAGTCTCAACAGTACTTATTACTGAGGTACAAATTTTGCTTTTAATCATTTTCTAGTGCTGTCATTTTCAAAATTATCACTCTGTCTGATGTAGCTTTGGATATTAGATTTGCATTTTTTCATTGTGACTGTATGTGGTTTTATTAGTATTTTCAACCTGAAGATTATGTTTGTACATGAAAATATTGCTTTTTATAGACTACAGATTTAGTAGTGAATTTTTCAATTATTGAAAATGAATCAAAAAATTTGCAAAGGGAATTTCTTGCCACTGTTCTCACCATGAAGTACTGGAAAAATTTTGTAATGTTGAAAAGTTGAAAAATAAATCTAGTTTTTCACACTTGCATTGATGTACTTGGTAATGTCTCCAAACCTTGTGTTAATGATTGATTAATTTCAGAATAATCCAATAATGGAAATGAAGTGAAAAGCTCTTAATTCCCTCTAATTCTTAGTCACATCCTGATAAACGCTTAGACTTGTTCAGTAAATCTGTTTCATTCAACAGTCAAAATTCAATTGATACTCCCATTGAAAACAGCCCAGAGTCAATAAAACTTTGGAAACTCAGTAAGTGAAATCCATCCAGATTTGCTTGAGTCTGAAGCTAGAGACAATAGTTCTTTTCAGGCAATTCCTCCAATGAAGCCTTTGCTGATACCTCGAGTAAATTAAGACCTGTCATGGTGAAATGTGAAGTATTTAATTCTTATGATTCAGTACTAATCCTTGTGTTGATTATCGGACATTTCTTTCATTCCCATAACAGGGTGTCTACTAGGTAGTAAAGTAGTAAAAAGTAAAAAAATTTGAAAAGCAGCAAAAAAGAATGTAGTAGTGAAATTTGCCTCGGAGGTCTTTTTTACCTATCAGGGTTATAAAAAATTGTGAAGTGGATAATTCACTGAAAATGGAAAGCAAAGTAAATATGCATATAGAGTTTAAAGATTTTCAAAAATTCATTTCACCCAGAATCAGATATATGCTGCAGTTTATGGGAAATATTCCTGTTAGGGGATTGGACTATTCCCAAATGTCCACTAATTTCCACTTAGTTTATTTTTTTTGCATATGATGAGTTGTTCTCATTGTTGAAAAATAAGACAGGGTCTTGGGCAAACAATCGTTAGGGTCTGTTTGGGAAGGAGTAGGCATACATAAAAAATTGGGTATTTTTTGCAATTATTCATTGAATGCTTCATTTAGCAATAAATTTCTAATTTAGTTTTTTATGTATTGATCACCTTAAAATTTTTTTGAACACATGCTATGGCGTGTATTATTGACTCAAACTACTCATTATAGGATGATTTCTTACATCCTGGACATTTGGACATCATTCATTAGGTAAAAATTCGGAAGTCATTTTTTGCTGTTGAAGGTCGAAAAAGTAGTAAAATTTGGAAATGAAATATCAGCTGTTTGTTTTAATTGTTTTGATGTTTCTGGGCAAATATAAAATTTTGAAATGATTTTTTCCAATGAGGAACATATAACACTATATTTATAACCAGCATAGGCTACACGGGGCGAACACACACACAAACACCACATACACACTAGCGTCATACTCTCAACACACACACAAACACACACTCACGCAGAGACACGCTCACACATTTACACAAACACACACACGCACGCAAACACATGTATACGCACATTCACATGTAGGGCACACTTGTCAATTCACCACAAAACAGCAGCAACGCAATGAGATACACCATCGTTTCAAACGTACAAACAATATATATATATATATATACGCAATGCCTTTTACTCGAAGCTATATGTTTAACTTCGAAACACCAAAAGCATTTCATTTACCAACAGGAAAACCGGTCATCAATTTACCAAACTTTACTAATCACCACAATTCAACAGCAACCCACTTAGGTATGCTATCGTCTAACATAACTCAATATATAAATATATATATATAATGTATTTCGCTCTAACCTCATTACTTTAAACACCTCAACATTCCATTTAGCAAAAGCAATATCTTTCACCAACACCCACGAAATAAAACCATTGAAACCTAACCTAACCTTGCCACCAACCAAATGGTGAGAAATCATTTTTCCAAACATTTCAATGATTAACGCAGATTAACAAACGCTGGTACCCTAATTCATAGTATTACACTCACTAACCGAATGTGTTACAATCTATCTAATCTTTAAACCACTTTTCATATCACACCCTATCTTATCCCCACGTCAAGTAATATAGCGTATGCTCAACCAACCTAAGGCAAAGCAAGGTCAACTAACCTCAACTAACGAAACATAATCGAAACTTACGTAAGCAACCCTAAGTTCACGCAACTTACTCAAGCCTAACTTAAGTAAACCTATCTTGCTTGAATATGGCGTGAACTAACTTACTCGACATTGTTTGAACTCACCAACATACAACTAAACTTTACTAATACAAGATGCCCTGTCCTGTTCTATACCTGAAATTTAGGTCCTACTTTGTTTATCGTATTTGATTCTTTCGCATTTGCCCTTATTCTTCACGAATCCCCAATCTTTATGTACGCTAACGTTCTTTCATCAAACTAACTAATAACCAAGCAATATCATCGCATGAAAACTATGCGTTCCATAAATATTTCCGCAAAGGAGAAGTTCGCTCTGCAATATTTTCCCTGAAAAATATGAATTAGGGTCTGGTGAACCATGTTCAAAACCTTATCTGACTAAAAATTCTGACTAAACATATTATATTTCGGTTTATTCATAGCTTTAAAACACTCGAATTTTGCTCAGTTTCAAAAATGACAACTGCGCTTCGTTCTAATGAAGAATTGATGATGTCCAACCTACATAGTGAATGGAAATTCGTTTTCACGAATCAATGACGTCAATTTAGGCGATTTCTATTGGAAAACATTAGGTCAAATTTCGATCATTTCCCAATGACCTCGCTTACAATATTCAAACCCAAATCTTTACTGTAGAAACACCTGCAAATAAAACAGAAATTATTAACAAAACCACTTACTATGAAAACACTTAGCCAACGAAACTTAACTTGGGTATAATAATAAAACTTTCCAATCTGTGCATCAGAAATAGGTCAACAAATATACAACGCGCTCTCGCGCTTTTCAATGGAGGACCCAAGAAATAAAATCATCGTTTTGGGACCGCCAGGAGAGATCTAAAGCTCTCGCCGAGCGGAAGCGTTTTCGTCTCGATGTCAGTAACTTTACGAAGGAAAAACGCATTCACTTAAAATCATTTACAAACGTTTCAAAGTTCATGTCCATTTGCCATACGGTCACAATTTTGGGTGCACTGTACACTTCAATAAAACATTCTAAGTATCATTGGCATGAATTTCATCTCTTCATCACAAATTAAAATTAGAAATTCCGCATTATTTACGACAGTATCATATCCGAACATATCTATCAAATTTATAAAACATATGCGTCTGTCAACATCAGCGGCTATATAGCTTCGAATGACTGATGTTTCTTAGTCGACATTTTTCTCGCCGAAATCAAATATTTCAAGAATGGGAACAATTTCCAGTTCTTTCTATTCATTTATTTCTAATATGGATCGATAGAGAAACCTTTATTAAATTAGGCTGAGAGAAATTTTACAAATTGTTGGAAATATACCATTTATGCCATTTTAAAATCCCTCAATAATATTATTGAAACACGCATAACATCTCCAAAATTTAGTCGCTATCGGGGACACACACACATTCACAATATTATAACCATTAGTTAAAGCCTAAAAATATTGTCTAAGTACTCGAATGTAATTTCCTGCAACTCACAAATGCCAGGTAAGCGATTTTGCGGACTTCGAACAACGAATTTCTATCATTATTGCCGATCTAATTTTTCTTGTACAATTACCAAGCTTCTGGTCATAGAGATGCTGACATTTCAAGTCCTAATCATAGAAATCTATGAGAAAACTATTCACCCAAACTACCTTTCCTAGAAAATGCTTTGTTTAATCAGAACATGTCGAAAGGAACCATTTTCGTGCAGTTCGAGCCACAATATCGAGAGATTTGTTCCCGAATGAGCTTTTTCTCTTTACGAAATGAAGAGTCAGATTCTTGTATACTAGGTGCTCGTCTACTTTCTAGTTTCTAATGACAGTAAACCTGTTCAAAACACAACACAAAGATGCACGAAAAGTTGTGCCGAACGAAAACAATTTAGCAGCTACATTTCTATAGAGATGATGAATTCGAAGTTTAATAACTCTCAATTCTCCTTCATTTCCAAAACTTTAACGAAAACGCCTTGTTTTCGGTATAAACCGAAATCAGTATGCATAATTTGCAATATCGAAATATTTGACGGTTGGAAGAAAATAGGGATCTTTCAAATACCAGGTCAGTATTTGCATAATTTTTTGCGTCTAAAAATACTCATAATGCACGTTTCACCTCCCATTACGAAGTGACTTCCACGATGATGAGACTTAAATCTAATTCAGGATATAGTACAATGGATTCTCAACACGATTGTGACATATCAGGGTATGCACTGCCTACTTAGCCTACTCAGAAGATACCTGTCAGTAATACATATAAAGGGTGCGCCAGAGAAACTTCCTCCTTTGAAAGGTCAATAAGAACGAAAGTGCTTCAGTATTGTTTTATTTCATTTTTATTTGAGAATGCAACGTTCTAATTATTTATACTGTCTTGAAAATGACATGGGCTAAATGGCGTCCCCCTTTGCGCATACACGAAGTCGATTTTTGAACTGCGTGTCCACTCTTTACATCATATCAACCGGTATGTTGACCATGGCGTCGCGAATATTGTTCTTGAGGTGAGCTATTTTCCGTGGTAGATAAGTATCAACAGTTTTTCTATTCCTAAGGATGCTCCGATTCAGCGAAATTACAATAGCTGATACAACTACTATGCTCAAAACCCTCAAAATTATGAAACATCATACTTACATGTTGATATGGTATGCAAGATTTGCACACTCTTCTCTGTACCTACACATGCGGGGTAACAATGCAGAAAATGAGAGATATTGTTGCTCAACGATATTTTATACCTCGGCTATGATAGGTAAAAGTGGTTCTGCTTTCGTCGCTGGGGTCTGACGTTTTCGGAACGTTTTGTTTACGAATAAAAGTCACTTTTAGCGTCTTTTGTGTGTAATATGATACTGCCATTTATTTTCGTCTGACTTTTTGCGTTGCATTGGGCACTTTCTTATTTTAATAAACGTCCACGTTTTTTTATTATGTATTTATGATGAAATTTGATACGTTTTCAGCAAGAAAATTTCTACTATCGCATAAATTCAACAATCATTGCAGTGGTGATAGTGCATTGCTTTCAGTTACAATATGTCTGTGACTAAGTGAAGTATTTGCTGGTGTTGTGAGATTATTCTTGCTGCTGCTCTTTCACATTGTATTTAATTCTTTCATGTGTCCCTATACCAAAATTGATAGAACAGTTCCCAAGGTTTTTTGTTAAAATTATTTAATTAAATAATGCTGCGAAACAGACACTATTTCAGTTTTTTAATTTTAAAATCAAAATTACACGTGAATATTTCCATTTCTGCATATGCTTACTTTAAACTGGGGAGTGATCAGAAGATAACAATTAAACATGAAAATTGCATGGTAAAATACGATATAACTTATGAATAACCTAACAAAATTCAAAGAATAACTTTAAAAATCAGCAAAAATTTTCATTATCAATACATGTCCATTTGACCGAAAAAAAAGTAAACAAAACAAAGAAATGAATTTTAAGTACATATGATAGCTGAAAAAATCAACTAATATTTCAGTTATTAACATAAAAATAAGCTAATTGAATTTTTATTATCAATAGCGATTACGTAACCTGAAAACTAGAACTCTTTATTAGACCATAGCTTTAGGTTTTGGTAAAGAGTAGTCATAATCAATATATCACAACCTGCAGACTAGAAAAAGATGGGTGGAAACCTTATGTGGACTATTTGTATTTTTCCCGCCGAAAAAATGAACTAGACTAGTGGACTCTGGTAGAGTATCTCAGTATCGCTGAGAAAGTCATTGGTAAAATGAGTTAGTAGACTACTCGATTCTGGTGGACTTCATCGGTTCACAGCGAGGTGCATTCGAGATCATTTTTATTAGACTAAACGCCAGTGAAGCTCTCCCTACAACGTTTTGCAAGCTGCTTTGCTATTGGTTCGTCAAGTACACTAAGCTCACCCATTTTTCATCTTCTTATCTTTGCTTTTAGTTCCAAATTGGTGATTTTACTGGAGTTCTTCATTTTCAGCAATAGTAATATTCTTTGTTTTAACAGTCGACGCTCATTAAAGTAATAGAAATTATTCGCATGTGATTGAGGATTTTGATTTAAACACATGTTTATTCGTGTTTTATGACAAACGATAATCTTCTAGCTGAGTGCGTCAGTGCTTCTAATTTTCCATTTCATTTTAATGCTCATTTCTGGATCTGATACTATTGATTGAGGTAAATTTAGTAGGTATGTATTCTCTCCAGACACGTGAAAATTTTTCTCTTTATCAACTGATACTTTTTCACTCGATCAAATGATTTTTGCTGCTCATGCTGCAGCTTGAGAGTATTTCATTCGTAGGGAACGTTTCATTTAGAAAAAAAAATAGTTGTTCTTGCTGCATTGCAATCAATAAAGGTTATTGTACCGTTTGCGTTTACGCTATCAATTTAATAAATCTGCGGACTGTTAGGAAGATGAAATGAAAACATCAATTTACTAATTGAACACTAGCCTAATTATTTTTCTTGCCATTTCAATCAGCCTAACACTAACTTTTCGTTGCTCAGTACTCGTACTGCTCTTAAAATATGTTTTGAATCATCTGAAATGTCGTCGGTAACACAGATCTTTGTTCAAATTACGAACTTGAGAACTGGGGCTTAGCATATGTGCAGGAGTTCTTGAAAATGAACTCCGGAGAAGGGTCACCTAAGGAGTAAAACTTTATGCGGCAGCCATGATTTTACTGAGCTTAAGTGCGAACAGTAAAAATGAATAGAACATTAAGAAAAAAGAAAAAACTTTTTATTTCCAATAGAGATAGTACAAAATTCCTATCATTGGTTTTTAAAATATCTTAAAGTTAATACACTTAGGTGATACACACACATGAGTATATGTAATACTCATGTCACTAGTCGAAAACAAACGATTGAGGGCAATGTTCTCCTAATCCTGCTTAATCTAAATTTGATAATACATGTAATGATAAGTCTAACATGCTCCCTAGTTAATCTACATTTGATCATTCATGTAATGATAATTATAAGAGACAACACAATTTCATAGACGATATATTTTCATTGTGGGTTTAGAACACTTTTTACAATTTACACACACATGATATGAAACTTCGCAATTCGTGGCGCCAGGAAATAATATTAGAGTTGTTTGTTTTGGAAGATGTTCAAAAATGCCATTTTAAGAAAGCACGAAAAAAATTAATGCACACATATAAAAGCATGAGGACCACGAAAATTACAGGATTTGTATTTCTAATTAAACAATTTTAACATAACGGTCATTAATTGATCAGCATTTTATTTAAATATAATTGGATGATCACACAACTAATGTGTATTTTCTTATGTGAATGCTTTACAATAATAATGAAAAGACGAGTTAGGTAATGTTACAAGTTGAGAGTGAACAGAAAAAACTCATCATCTCTAGTTAAAATGCCAGTTGTCAGTTTAGTACACACATATGTGCAAATATACATGTAAATGTATAAACATATACATGCACATACATACCTACGCACATATATACACCTAACACGCAAACGTACACAAATACATTTCTATGCATCGAGGCAATCACAATATATGCACGTTCTATGAAAAATGATGTGCGCTGTTCTGAAATATAGGATAATGAACAAAGAAAATTCGTGACAACTCTTTCAGTATGTGTTGCTGCTTACAATTTTTAATGAAATATTGTAACGATGTCTTATTAAATATTGTATCGAAAGGATCATTGGTTGATAAGCATCTTATTTATCATATGTGGGTGATCGCGCAATAGATATATTTGAATATATTTATATATATATATATTTTATAAATGCTGTACAATAATCAAGTGAAATTAATTATTACGTAGTGACACAACCATCTATCTACGTATGCATAGCGTGCACAAGAACACATATACATAAGGAAGCATGTGCGCAAATATCAGCGTAAACTAATCAGAATAAACTAGCATTCCAATCGAGGGAATCGGAGAAAATATTATTTATTATGGCATGTACTTTATAAAATTTCCGTAATAAAAAAATAGGCACAAAACATTCTACCTTAGTCAGACACATGAAAACGATTTTTCTACAACGGTTCCCAAGTACAGAATATTTCCAGAAGCACGCGAGGCTTAGGTGCAGTTGTTATAATATCCTCTAGAGCGTAAGAGATGATATGATAATTTGCACTACACTAGCCTACCAAGAGCATTTTTGGACGTAGCGAAGAAAGAAACATGAATGTCCTATAAGGGTGTCATATTAGGAAAAAAATCACATTATCTTCGAAATATGGCGCAAAATGCCTGCAATTGATAAACATACATAGGTACCACATTTTACATGTACAAGACATTTAAGCTTTGGATTGCCTTACAATAATAAAATGAAATGATGTGTTGGGTAGTGTTAGAATGAAAAAGTCTGGTATTTATAGTTTATATACCAGCTGCTAGTCCAGTGCATACAGGTGTATTGTGCACACATAACCCATATACGTACACACATATAAAAGTAAGCATGCTTGCAAATCCCAGCGTATAGGCGATCAAATCATACTACCTACGCATACTTCAAGACTGTTGTGTGATGTCTTGAATTATAAAGAAAATGAGAAAGGGAGAGTATTAAGCAATGGAGATACCAGGCAAAGTGAGATTCGTCAATACGTTTTCAGTATGTTCTGTAACTAAGAATTATCGTTGAGACGATAGATGACGAATTATTTTGGCTTTAAATTCTCTCGGTCTTTGAGGGATTTTAATACTCAGGGGAAGTTTGTTCCACAGTAAGGCACATGATATTGGCAGAGCCTTCTGCCCAATGTGAGATGAACGATAGTTGACTAAGACATAACTGTTTCTGTTCGGCTTTTGGTTGGTTACAGTGGGTGGATGGAAACGCACTATCTCAGCATTGCTCTGAGGAAGATACAACGAGGAGATTATGTATTGGGCCCTCTGCAAGAGGAGCCTTTCTTGAATAGGAATCCAGCCGAGTTTATTAAGGTGAGTGGTTACGTGATCGTTTTTTTTAAATTACCGTTGCATACCACCTTGGCTGCGAAGTTTGCGCATTTTTGTAAATCCCTTTGAAGGTATTGAGGTAAGTCTCCCCATACTAGGCTGCAGTAGTCAATGCGCGATGAAACAAGGGATTGAATGGCTAATAATCTGGATTTTTCGTCTAGCATACTTTTTATACGATGAAAAAACATTAAATTTCCGTAGATTTTGTTGCAAGTAGTGTCAAGTTGAGATTTGAAAGACATGTTTCTATCGAACCAGATACCTAGGTTTTGAACTTTTTCTGATGCATCAATTTCATCATTTCCAACTGTGAGAGTAAGATCTGAAGTTTTTTTAATGGCATCATTGGATCCGAAAATAATGCATTGTGTTTTATTAGGGTTTAACTTGAGACCATTTCGGTCGTACCATGATTTCAGGCTAGTCAGTATAGTTTCGGCTTTAATTTGCGTCTGTGGTATTTCCGATACAGAACTTGTTATTGCAATTTGAACATCATCTGCATACATTGAAATCAGTGTGTTAGAAGGTATTGGAGGGAAATCATTAACGAAAATAGTAAACAGTAGCGGACCAAAAATGGATCCTTGGGAAACACCAAAATTGTTTTGAATGAATGGGGACAATTTTTCTTCTATGCGGACTGCATGAGAGCGATTTGACAAGTAACTTTCAAACCATTGCGTGTCAACTCCCAAGTTCAGTATTTTACGTAGAAGTCTATCATGTTCGACGCTATCAAACGCTTTAGAGAGATCGAGTAGCAGCAAGAGTGTTACATTCTTCTGATCGATGTTAATGTATATTTTTTCAGAGATATTGAGCAGAGCATCTTGAGTGTTTCTCCTATAGGCGTATTGATTTCGGTGGATTAGGTTTGACTCGTCCAGGTGAAATGACAGCTGATTTGTCACCACTTTCTCCAATATTTTGGACATTACAGGTAAAAGACTGATGGGCCTGTAGTTTGATGCTGTATTTAGGTCACCCCTTTTATGCAACGGTCTAATAATGGAGTGTTTCTATTGGTTTGGAAACGTGTTTGTTACTATTGATGTATTTATTATCAGAAGAATCCATGGTGCTGTGGCAGGGAAACTGTCTTTGATATATTGAAGACTGATACCGTCATGTCCAATGCCTTTGTGTTATTTAGTGAGTATAAGATAGTTCTTACCTCCGGTAAATCGACAGGACGTGGTCTCCACCTGACATCAGCCCTCGAGGATGCAGTGGGGCATGAATTTTCATTTGACGTTTTGCCTGGACTGGTACACACCTCACTGAAAACTTGAGCCTCTAGTTTTTAAAAAAATGTATTGAAATCCGTGGCTGTTGCCAAGGAATTTTCAAAAATACTTGCACGGTCTAAATTTTATATGGGGCTACCTCACTAATGATTTCCCAAGTTCGTTTCGGATTATTTTTAGCCGTTATCAGTTTCTGGTGGAAGTGAGTTTGTTTCGCTTCAGTGATTTTCTTTCGAAGAATTTTCTCATGTTCTTTGTATCTTTTGTATAATGTACTGTTTGATCTATTGTTTTTGTACTCTCGCAAGTTAGCTTTCTTTATTCTGCTCATCTCTTTAACTTCGTCAGTAATCCCCAGGCAGAATTTTATCGCCGGCGTAACGGTAATTATGATCGGTTTTCATCTTTTGTCGAAGTATTCCGACGGTAAATAATATTACCAGTGATCAACGGTAATTTTAGACGCTAAAACGGCACGCCGACGATGATGACCGTGATTTACCGTCGATTTCTGACTGTCATTTTTACCGTAGAAATACCACGGTAAAACTACTGTTGTTTTTCAGACTATACTTCATTATTTGAATCTATCGTCAATGTTTGTCCATGAATAAGTTTAATCAAGGACAAGTCAGATAAAATTATGTTATGTATTACCCGTGGTCAAATGAAATTAGTTTACGTAATCTTCACATGATGTAATTTGAGCTTTACTTCTTTTATTGGGAAATTGAAAACTTTAATTCGAAGCTTAGATCTAAAAAACCGAAGCTTTCAATTGGATTTTCGTATGCAACTTTTCAATATTCATACATTTTAATTCTATACATTGTAATATGAAGGTGAAATTCTTCAACTAAGGCTTCAAATGGTTTGAATTTAATTTCAAGCGTTTTAATTTTAACACTTTATACATTATATTACAAGTGAAATGGTGAAGTTTTTTGACTGCGCGCTAAAGAAATTTCTGTAGTTTCAACAAAACCGTTTCTGAACCGTCTCGGCTGCGGCCTGTCGGTCAAAGCATTTTCTTTCAGCGTAATGCTGTGCTCTTTCGTTTGAGAGTAATTTAATTAAAGTCAATCGGTGCATTCTTTTAAAAGTTACGAGTGGTAATTAAGTCTTTTGACTGCGTGCTCAAGAAATTTTTGTAGTTTCCACAAAACTTTCTGTACCGTCCCGGATGCGGCTTGTCAGTTTTTAAAAGAGTTAGAGTACGAGAGTACAATTGTTTATCACGTTCGTGTTTGTATCAATTTTAAACCTTATTGACCTATTTTCTAATGAAATAATTTTATGTGAGGTGATCGAAAACGAACATATAAAAAAATACAAGCCTACCTTTGTAAATTCCCAGGTTTTAATAATGAAATATTTTTAAATGAGTGAATCCACATGCAAAAATTATTGAAACCTTCGTGATTGTTGGACTTGCATTTGAGCTGTTGTTCATTGCGTGGAGTCATTGTGGTGCTACAAGTTTGAGCGTTCATACTATTTACTGTTTGGAATGCTTCAAAGTATCAATGTCTAAACATTGAAATTTCATAGCTTATAATATTGGAACCAAGATCTAATTGCCTTAATGTTGGCGTTTTAAGTTATTTTGATGTGTTTAACTGGTAACGTGGGAGACTTCAAAATTATTCTGTGCATTCTCAAAAAAAAATTGCTTTTTATATGTGTACCACACATCAAAGTTACCATTCAAGTTACTCTACTGCAATAAAAAAGGATTAATGTATAAAGAAGATACCTAAGTTGTTTGGTGTCATTAATTATTCATTTCAGCTGCCTTTCTTGAAATAGTGTGGATGAAAATGGGTGTGTAACTGAATCGAGCTGCTGGTTCATGCCAGGGAAATCATGGTTTGAGCAAAATTTCAATTGTAAATAATTTCTACCCTTAGATATATTTGTGCTGATAGTTACCTTCTAGAAATTTTTGGTAACTTGCTTATGCCAATTTTGTTTGGTAAATGTTAAGGACTTGACCATAATCGATTTTCCACTTTTTGATCACCAAAGATTGTTGACGAGACCAAAATAAACAAGTTTTCTTCAATGCACTTTCCGGCGGAAATAAGTATTTTAAGGACACCGTCTAGGTAGAAATCAGGTTAAGTGTTGTTTTTCTGTTTATAAATGCATCTTATAGAGGATTTTTTTGCGCTTCCGTTGGTACTTTCCGTTTACGTCTACTCCGAATAGTGCGCCCACCAGAGGGGGGGAAAGCGATGGGGGTGGAGTGACCTTGAACCCTCCCCCCCTCATTATTGGGAGTCAATTGAGCCTTTCTCTGCGGGAATGGCATTATAGTTCGTTAGGGGCTACTCAAAGTGCTTCCATTATTCAAACAAGACATTCTAACGCTGAATAAACATTTTTTTTATGATTTTTGACAATTTCAGAATTTAGTTGTTTTACCGTATCTATGATACCGCAGCTTTCATTCATAGCTCGATGACAGCTGCAGTATCATAGCTACAGCTATGGCGAGCACACCAATCCAAAGGGCTTGAAAAGAACTATAAAACAAAGGAGTTGAATTGACAAAAAAACGTATTTTGGTCGGAAAAAATTGAAAATCAAATAACTTAATCGTTTTCATGAATTACACCTATTCTCTTTTGTTGTATATTTTTTCTCAGAGTTACAGAGCTACAGCAATGTGAATTATATCAATCGAAAGGGCTTGAAAAGAGCTACAAACGCTCAAGAATTCATTGTAGGAAACCCTGTAGTTCAAAAGATGAAAAGAAAAACATTTTTTTTTTGTGAAAAAACTAGTTTTTAAGGAAACTTGATAATTGGTTTCTCAAATGCTACTTCTTCCACAATTTTAGAGCTACGAGAATGGTTTATATACCATTCGATACGGCTCAGCAAGGTGTATCCTGGCGCAATAGCATTTTTTGATAAATTCATTACTTTGAAAATTACACGACATGAAAAAAAAATGAAAAAAAGTTCATTTTTTTTTCCAAAATCCACAAAAAAAAAGTTATCGAAATTCCCTATTGCGAGTGGTTATATAGACATCTAAGCAATCTAAAAACGAAGTACTGGTTCTGTAACTTCAAAATTGTAGAAGTAGTAGGATTTTAAAAAAAACCCTATTTTATCATATTTTTTCGAAAATAAAAAAAATCCAGTGCAGATACAAAAATTTTGTCGAAATAACAAATGATATTTGGATCATTCCACACCTACTGTGAAAATTTCAGAGAAATCCATCTATAAATAACGGTTTTTTTTTCTTACATTGACGGTGTCCTTAACCCGTCGCCACGTCCTGGACTCTTAGAAGGTCGGCAAAGCTAGCACATGTTTCACATCAGCAAACCTAGGGTTGCCATATATGGTCTTACGCGTCTCGTTGAGCGCTATTCATTGGTGAAAGGAAAAATTAGGTGGGGGGAACAGTGAAGGAGAGGTAACAAGCTCAAATCTGTATGAATTCTTCTGCTCAGTCTGGAGTGTAGCTACCGGCGCTGCACAACCTCTTAGAAGGCCAGCAGTGTAGCTGAGGCTTACCAGCACTTTCTCTGCCTCTAAGAAGGTCGCCATCATTTTTATTTTCTTATGTTTTTTGTTCCAAAAATGGGAGTCCAAATCCACAGATTTACTCCTACGCAAAAAATAATACCACCATTGTATTTGGGAGGAAAAGCTCTATGCATATCAAACTCTTTACAAACAATGAAACTGCTTGATAACAGCCTATACACAAAATGAACTAAAAAATAAAAACTGTGTTTTACATATAGTGCACATAACTCCGGAACTGTTGGACCTGAAAAAAAATTCACATACCACAAGATTCAGCAACTCAAAATCTATGAAAATGCATCATAAAAAAAACATGAAAGTGCAATAAATAAAAAATGGCCGGTGATTTTCTGGTTTCTGTTTTTTTGTATTTTACCGAAATAAAAACTCGAATTTCGTAGATTTTTGTTGGGGTAGCAGTATTTTTTTTCCCACTGACAGAAAGAGCAACTCTCTCTCTCTTTACAATGAACCCGCAATGAAACTTCTAACATGATTAATGAATGTAGAGTAAGTTGCACAGTTGACCCATTTTCTTCAAACCTCTTGGTAGGTCGACCATGTGGAGACGGGTTAAGAGTTATGGCATTAAATGAGTTACCGTAACTCCAGTGTTTGAGGCGGGGAAAAAATATACCGCGCGGTCCGACGTGAAAGTAAACAGGCGTTCCCGCGCGCCAACCAAGCCGACGAAGAGCAAACCCCCTATTACAAACGTAAAGAGGTTGGGTCGTGAGGGGTAGCAACAGTTCTTTTAGTGAAAATTTCATGTTTAGTAAACATGTTTAGTAAACATGTAATTTTCACTAAAAGAACTGTTGCTACCCCTCACGACCCAACCTCTTTACGTTTGTAATAGGGTGATGCACACTGGAGTTCCGGTAACTCATTTAACGCCATAACTTTTAAAATACTCATTTCCGCCGGAAAGTGCATTGAAGAAAACTTGTTTATTTTGGTCTCATCAACAATCTTTGTTGATCAAAAAGTGGAAAATCGATTATGGTCAAGTCCTTAACATTTACCTTTTGTTTGTATTTGTGACGGTGCAAATTGTTTTCTGAGAGACTAAAAATTTATTGATAATGGTGCATAATAGCCTAAAAATATTACCATTGAGTCCTGCTCTGGTATGCCTATTATGATGAAATGTGAAGCATTCAATGCTCACTTGTTGAATATTAAGGTAATGTGTCTCATTGGATCAAAATCATTATTTAGATTAGTTTCAGTATAAATGTAAATTTTCAAAGTGACTTTCCTTCTGGTGACAGGTGGAGAGTAGCCTTGTGTAATCATTACAGAAAATTAGTGGTTAATGTTCAGGAGATTACAATGATCAATTTTCTACTTTTTGGTGCCCAAACCTAGCTAATTAGATGTATATGAACAATTTTTCTTCCATGCACTTTTCGTCGCAAATGAGTATTTGACGAGTTATAGTGGTAAATTACTGACCGCAACTCTAGTGTTTGAAACGGAAATTAATTCACCGAGCGCGTTGGATGGCAAGACAATAATGGACTCTCCCTTCCGATGCGCTCGAATGATTGAGCGCATTCCCACCATGTAAGACAAAAGTTAACATACTGTTATAACTTATTATTTATGGGTGATAATTTCTATTGTGTTGTTAGGAATTAAAGATCCTAGAAGTGGGTTGAGGCTCTGTGGGGCTGGCAAATAATGAATTACATAGGACCCAAACTAAACCTACCGCTTTAACTCGTTGAATACTAATTTGCGTCAGAAAGTGCATAGAAGAAAAGTTGTTTATTTTGATCTAATTAGCCATGCTTAGGTTCTAAAAAGTGGAAAATTGGTAATGGTTCTTTCCAGACCGTTTGCCAAATTACATTCTAGTAATATATTTGTTTGTGAGAATTATTTGTATATGCGTATTAGTATTATATTTTTATACACAAAAAGTTATTACAGATAAGGCATCATTGAGAGCATTTTCCAACTGCATAAAATTGTCAAAAATGATGAAGTTGGTAAGATCTTATTTTAACATGTGTTGACATTACAAATTATATTCTGACTCACCTTAGTTGTGTTTTTAGAGACGAGGTGTGGTGTATTTCTGGCTCACACTTTTAATGGACACCAGCAATATTTTTTGGGGAAAAATTGAGTTTAATATTTTCTCACCCCCACTCCAACTTATTTCTACTGATAGTTTCTTTCTGATATGCTATGCTGACATCCCACTACTTATCTACCATGTCTTTGCAGAAGCTGAAATTATGTTCTTGATTGCTTGTGCAGTAGAAACATTTGAGGATTGTCATGAGCATTATTAATTCGGAAATTGTTCTCAATCTAATGACAAATCGGAATTAGTTGGGCAAAATCTCCAACTTTATCAAATCATTCCATTTCATTGTGTGTTAAAGCAGTAATAAATTCGCTCAACATATTTTTATTGAAATAATGTCAATTGTTGATAAATTCTCTAACTCTGTAGTCTATAAAAAGTGACGTTTAAAAATAGGAACATCATATTCAGGCTAAAATGATACAGAAAAATATTTTCAGTCATTGATAAAATGCAAATCTAATACTCAAAGCTACATCAGACAAAGTAATAATTTTAGAAATGACAACACAAGAAAATAACTAGAAACTAAATTTGTACCACAGCAATATGTACTACTTTAGTAAGGTTAGGTAACAGTATTAACATATTTTTTAGTATTACACCTAGAGCAATACTGTTACCTACACTTTTTTGTTTACGCCTATAAAAAGCTTAAGTTCTATTTTAAAAAGCACAAGTTTAATTCAATACAGGTTATAATTTTAAATATGTCAAGTATATTTTGTAACAGATTTATTTTGAAAATCTAATGTTTCTAAAATTGTTTACCTATGTACTTGACCTTTTATAAAAAACACCTGACCTCTTTTATATCAAAATTGGGTGCTTTAAATTGAACTTGAGCTTTTTAAACTCAATTTCAGGTTTTTTAAATCAACTTGAGCATTTAAAATTAAACTTGAGCATATAAAATTAAACTTGAGCATTTAAAATTAAACTTGAGCATTTTTAAATTAAACTTGAGCATTTTTATAATAAACTTGAACTTTTTATGTTGAACTTGAACTTTTTTATGTTGAACTTGAACTTTTTTATGTTGAACTTGAACTTTTTTATGTTGAACTTGAACTTTTTTACATTGAACTTGAACTTTTTTACATTGAACTTGAACTTTTTTACATTGAACTTGGACTTTTTTACATTGAACTTGAACTTTTTTAGATTGAACTTGACCTTTTTACAATGAACCTGAGGTTTTTTACATTGAACATGAGGTTTTTACATTGAACCTGATGTTTTTTACATTGAACCTGAGGTTTTTACATTGAACCTGAGGTTTTTTACATTGAACCTGAGGTTTTTTACATTGAACCTGAGGTTTTTTACATTGAACCTGAGGTTTTTTACATTGAACCTGAGGTTTTTCACAGTGAACCTGAGGTTTTTCACATTGAACCTGAGGTTTTTCACATTGAACCTGAGGTTTTTCACATTGAACCTGAGGTTTTTTACATTGAGCCTTAGGTTTTTTACATTGAACCTGAGGTTTCTTACATTGAACCTGAGATTTCTTACATTGAACCTAAAGTTTTTAACAGTAAACCTGAGGTTTTTAAAATGAAACTTGAGCTTTTTTAAATTGAACTTGAGGTTTTTTAAAATTGAATTTGAGGTTTTTTTCAATTGAACTTGAGGTTATTTACATTTAACTTTAGGTTTTTTAATATGAACTTGAGGTTTTCTTAAATTGAACTTGAGGTTTTTTAAATTGAACTTGAGGTTTTTTAAATTGAACCTGAGGTTTTTTTAAATTGAACTTGAGGTTTTTTAAATTGAAATTGAGGTTTTTTAAATTGAACTTGAGGTTTTTTTAAGTTGAACTTGAGATTTTTCAAAATATGTGACCTAGTTATAAATATAAAACCTGAGCTTTTTGAAACAAAATCAGAGCTTTTTGAAACAAAATCAGAGCTTTTTGAAACAAAATCAGAGCTTTTTGAAACAAAATCAGAGCTTTTTGAAACAAAATCAGAGCTTTTTGAAACAAAATCAGAGCATTTTGAAACAAAATCAGAGCTTTTTGAAACAAAATCAGAGCTTTTTGAAACAAAATCAGAGCTTTTTGAAACAAAATCAGAGCTTTTTGAAACAAAATCAGAGCTTTTTGAAACAAAATCAGAGCTTTTTGAAACAAAATCAGAGCTTTTTGAAACAAAATCAGAGCTTTTTGAAACAAAATCAGAGCTTTTTGAAACAAAATCAGAGCTTTTTGAAACAAAATCAGAGCTTTTTGAAAACGAAATCAAAGCTTTTTGAAATGAAATCAGCTTTTTGAAATGAAACCAGCTTTTTGAAATGAAATCTGCTTTTTGAAAAAAAATTTGAGCTTATTGAAATAAAACCTGAGCTTATTGAAATAAAACCCGAGCGTTTTGAAATAAACCCGAGCTTTTTAAAATAAAACCCGAGCTTTTTGAAATAAAACCCAAGCGTTTTGAAATAGAACCCGAGATTTTTTAAATAAAACTCGAGCTTTTTGAAATAAAACCCGCGCTTTTTGAAATAAAACCTGAGCTTTTGGAAATAGAACCCGCGCTTTTTTAAATAAAACCCGAGCTTTTTTAAATAAAACCCGAGCTTTTTTAAATAAAACTCGAGCTTTTTGAAATAAAACCCGAGCTTTTTGGAATGTAACCCGAGCTTTTTGGAATGTTACCCGATCTTTATGAAATGTAACCCGATCTTTACAAAATGTAACCCGAGCTTTTTGAAATGTAACCCGAGCTTTTTGAAATGTAACCCGAGCTTTTTGAAATGTCCCCCGAGCTTTTTGAAATGTAACCCGAGCTTTTCGAAATGTAACCCGAGCTTTTCGAAATGTAACCCGAACTTTTCGAAATGTAACCCGAGCTTTTCGAAATGTAACCCGAGCTTTTCGAAATGTAACCCGAGCTTTTCGAAATGTAACCCGAGCTTTTCGAAATGTAACCTGAGCTTTTCGAAATGTAACCCGAGCTTGTCAAAATAAAGCCTGAGTTTTTTAATTATAAAGTAAAAAGATATAGTCTCACCAGCACTTATTATTGTGGTGCAAGTTTTGCTTCTAATCATTTTCCAGTTGTGTCATTTTCAAAATTATCACTCTGTATGTTGTAGCTTTGGGTATTATATTTGCACTTTATCATTGTGACTGTATGTGTTTTTATATGTATTTTCAGCCTGAAAATGTTTGTAAATCAAAATATTGTTTTTTTTATAGACTAGAGTTAGTGAATTTTTCAACTATTGACAATAAATCAATAAAAATATGCAAAGTGAATTTCTTACCATTGTTCTTCCAATGATGTTCTTGAAAGGTTTTTAATGTTGAAAAGTTAAATAATAAATGATCTAGTTTCTCACACTTGCCCAGATGTATTTGGTAATGTCTCCCAACCTTGTGTTAATGATTGATTAATTTCAGAATCATCCAATAATGGAAATGAAGTGAACAGCTCTTAATTCCCTCTAATTCTTATTCACATCCTGATAAACGCTTAGACTTGTTCAGTAAATCTGTTTCATTTAACTGTCAAAATTCAATTTGATACTCCCATCGAAAACAGCCCAGAGTCAACAAAACTTTAGAAACTCAGTAAGTGAAATCCATCTAGATTTGCTTGAGTCTGAAGCTAGAGACAATAGTTACTTTTCATGCAATTCACCCAATGAAGCCTTTGCTGATACCTCAAGTACATTAAGACCTGTCATGTTGAAATGTGAAGTATTTAATTCTTATGATTCAATACTATTGCTTTGGGTTGATTATCGGAAATTTCTTTCATTCCCATAACAAGGTGTCTACTAGGTAGTGAAAAGTAAAAAAATTTGAAAAGCAGCAAAAAAGAAAGTAGTAATGAAATTTGCCTTGAGGGCTTATTTTACCTGTCAGGGTTGTAAAAAATTGTGAAGCGGGATAATTCACTGAAAATGGAACGTAAAGTAAATATGCACATAGAGTTTGAAGATTGATTTTCAAAAATTCTTTTCTCTCAGAATCAGATATTTGCTGCAGTTTGTGGGAAATGTTCCTGTAAGAGGATTGGACAATTCCCCGGTGTCTACTAATTTCCAGTCAGTGTATTTTTTGCATATGATCTGTTCTCATTGTTGAAAAATGAGACAGGGTCTTGGCCAAAGATTTGTTAAGGTCTGTTTGGGAAGGGGTACATAAAAAATTGGGTATTTTTTGCAATTATGCATTCGACGCTTCATTTAGTAATAAGTTTCTAATTTAGTATTTTATGTATTAATCAACTTGTAATTTTTTTAACTCATGCTATGGCATGTATTATTGACTCAAACTACGCATTATAGGATGATTTCTTACATCCTGCACATTTGGACAACATTCATTTTGTAAAAATTCGGAATTCATTTTTTGCTGTTAAAGGTTGTAAAAAGTAGTAAAATTTGGAACGGAAATATAAGAAGACACCCAGCATAATGTTTGTTTGAATTGTTTCGATGATTCCGGGCAAATGTAAAATTTAGAAATGAATTTTTTTCCAATGAGGAACATATAGCACTATATTTATAATCAGAAATTACTTTCCAGGTTTATTGTGTGTGGAATCAATTTGAAAATTTTAATTTTGATTATGAATAAGGATAAACATTAAAACTTATCATGGAAATGATATCAAAGATGCCAATTTCCAACTGCATTCAGTAGGCAAAAAGCATAAAGTTGTTGAAAAGTACTGTGAAAATGTGATGCTGGTCAGTGATTGCACACGTAAAACTTTTCATTACCAGAGTGAATAACATATTACGCTGTGATGGCTCTCTTTGCAGTACCTACCCTCAGAGGCTAGGAATTATTGCACAAAGGCTGGACTGACTGGCCTATCCGCCGTTTATTTAGAATTTAACAATCCATGAAAACTTTCCTGTGAAGGTAAAAGCGGCATGAATCTCGATCCTATTTAGATGTCTAAATGTCCTGGTCATTCTTTATTTAGTATGATATGGTATGGTGTAGTATAAAGGTTTTTACAAACAAAGCTGCATTCTTCTTGCAATTAGGCAGTTTCCAAAATGGGGAGCGCGTTTGATTTTG
Source organism: Morinoia aosen (assembly GCA_030386875.1). Classification (NCBI taxonomy): domain Eukaryota; kingdom Metazoa; phylum Arthropoda; class Malacostraca; order Amphipoda; family Talitridae; genus Morinoia; species Morinoia aosen. The sequence goes on from CM059574.1 coordinate 2,814,042, forward strand.
ATTTATCACACACAATTACATGCTCTATTTAATTTCTATTTAATTTCAGCGATGTGTGGGTGTCAGTCCGCACGTCACCAGCTCACCATGACGTCATGAAGGTGGTGTGGCCTAGGAAATATCCTACTCGGTGTTAGGACAAGCTCGTCTACAGATAAAAATCTCTTTCAAGGAGCATTCCACCTGTGAGTTAGCATAAGGTTCGTGTAAGCTTACACAGTTCTTTTCGTTCATTAACTAATATCTTTCCCCTCAGGGGGATGCAACTATTGTATCTATGAGAATTAGCACCCCCATGGGGAAAAGGTGTGAGGGCACAACTGAGAGTTATGTAGGCCTTTTTTTATTGGAATAGAATTTTTTTGTTATGTTATGGACCACCAGTTTTTGGTTCACTGCTGCCCTGTTTTTCTGCACCTACTACTGGCATCTTCAACTTATATCTTGTTTCATGAACTTTTTTTCAACTTACTGTTTCCATGCCCCTTCTGCATAGATTCCGGGTTCCCTTATCTCAATACTAAATGGTGCCTCCCTCCCTCTCTTCGAAACGATCTTTTTAGCGGTGGGGGAGGCTTAAACTAACATGTTATCTAACTGATATCTTAAATGGCATTCCATTATAGTAATACCCCGCCGGGGGAGACGACTATTGTATCTATGGGAATTAGCTCTTCCAGGGGGAAAAAGTGAGGGCCCGAGCTAAAAGCTTGTTAGGCCTTCAGTTTGTTGAACTAAAATGCTTTTGTTATGTTAAGGACCTTCTTTTTTCGGTTCACTGCTGTTCTGTTTTTCAGCTCCTACTACTCTCTTCTTGAACTTCGATCTTTTTTCATGAACTTCATACTCAACTTATTGTTTCTATGCCCCTTCGGCATAGATTCCGCGTTCCCTTGACTCCATACTAAATAGTGCCTTCTTCCTTCCTCTCTTTGCATCGCATAAATATGGCTGCGGATAGGAAGGCTTAAACAAACTAATAATCATCTTTCGTCATGGTAATGCAAATAAAGGGATTTATTGATACTAATTTGTTGTAACAATGACTGGCAGATTGGTTGCAACATTTGAAAACGTATTAGCATTGCAGTGGGCAGAATCGATAATTAAATGCTAATATGAATAATCTGTTTTTTCGTTCAACAATTGGTTATTCTTCAGTATATTTGAGCATTGCATGGACGTCAGTCCTCAATGTTACGTTTTAATATCAGTTTGTTTTATTCACACATCATTTTCTTCAAATTTAACAAGCCAAATTGGTTCAAAGTTTCCTATAAAAATAAATTATCAATAACTTAACGCTCAGCTGTCCAATAGGTTACCGATACCAAGTTTTGTATTCAGGGTTAAGGTAATCGACTTATTCTCCGATGGCAGCCAAAGCCTGATGGGCCAAATGTTGAGATCACAATTAAAGCTAGCTTGGCTTGCTCCAAACACAGTCATTCAGCAAGTGGTAATTTATTTTATTTTGTTTTCACTTGCACAGGTAATATTTACTAATAAATTCTATTCATCAGATGCATTAGCTGGAGTCGGGTATGATGAAGATAAGAACCTGAAGGCGTCAGGCATCCAAGGGGTCCTGCTTCGTTGCAACGATTGAGCTGGCTCAGAGACGACGGATTGAATCAGAAAAGTGCCCGGACAAAACCAGTGCACTTCTTCAAAGGCTACTTGCTTCTTCATCGCTTACTTTGACCGCCTCTCAGTCCCTTATTTGCCTAGCTCCGTCGACATCAGGTCATGATGCTCCTTCCTCAAGCTGGGCTTAGATGGAGGGTGCTTTTCTCGGGGCAACGCCCCTTCTCCCTCCCCGCCTCTTCAAAAAACCCCTAACCCACCATCTAATGTCTCCCACCCGTTCCCCATGCGTGCTGTCGCTGCCAACCTTCATACTGGAAAAACTGAAAGGCAACTGACAGGCATCTAGCTCCTAAAAATCACTATCTAGCTCCTGGCGGAAAAACCAGAGTATTTGAAGTACGGTTTGGCTCTAATTTACCTACTTTCCTATTATAGGCACAATTATTTATACCTATAGAAAAATGTATTCAACTAATGATGTAACAATTTCTAGCGGTCAAGTTCAGTACATGTAACATTTTTTCGGCGACATCATTCCATGCCAGCAGCAGCCATTCATGTGTTGGTTGTGGTGAGTAGCGTGTGGGGTAGAGAGTGCGGCGTAATCACTTGTGCTTAAGCATGATACTTCCGGAAAAGTTGGAAATCTTTTCCTGAATGTAGAGGCTGCCTACAATGCAAATGCATTTTGGAACTATTGTAAATGTACCAACCATAAACGCAAAATTGTGTGCCCTGAAAAATTTGATGAGCCAAAAACACGATTAATTTTTCGCATGTTGCCTGGAGTGTTCGTCAGTCGAAAATCACAGCTTTTGAGGAAGACGCTACAGAGTGCAACAGAGGGTAAATTATGTTTGCATATCGCAGAATATAGTTCCTCTGCGTTTGCTGACCATCTGTCGTGAGTGTGCTGCAGTTCATTTACTGACTGTAAAACGGCACAGGGTATCAAACTTCATTTCAGCAAGTACAGGGAATTTTTTGTGAATGTTCTTGCACTTCATTTTGTAAGTAAACTGTGTGCTGATATCTCAGCATACTGATTGTAAAGCAGAACCGGGTATCAAACTTCATTTCAGCAAGTACAGGGAATTTTTTGTGAATGTTCTTGCACTTCATTTTGTCAGTAAACTGTGTGCTGATATATATGTGAAAAGTTGAACACACTAATTGCTGAAAGCACTGATACATCAGATAATAAATTACCTGGTGAGGTATTTTAGCAAATCATTGAGAAAGGATGTTTCGACGCAACTCGGTCTGATGCTTGTGCCACTCAATTCAATGGCCAGTATCTAATGCTTGAGCAGAAGCTCCGCTAAGAAATGTAGATTTTATTATTGAATAAACCTATAATTGGTTCCCTCAATCAGCTAAAAGGCAAGCGACTTGTTCTGCCATAACTACAATACGAAAAATAAAAAGCAATGAAGTAGCGTGAAACAAACTGAGATTGTTACAATCGAAGAATATTGAATCCCCGACAGAACTTTAGGTAGAAGTAACTGAATCTAACAATGCTGCAGGCAACAATCCATTCAATCACGTTTCTCCCATAGCAATGAATTTATTAGCATTGCCACGCTCAATCGCCGATGAAGAAACACTTTATTATTTAATCAATTCCCCTCAGGGGGATACAAGTATTGTATCTATGGGAATTAGCGCTACCCGGGTGACTATGTGAGGACCTGAGCTAAAGGTTAGGTAGGCTTCCTTTTTGTTGAAATAGAATAGGTTTTTGTTTTGTTACGGACCTTTTTTTTCGGTTCACTGCTGTCCTGTTTTTCAGCACCTACTACTTTCTTCTTCAACTTTTTCTTTTTTCACGACCTGCTTTCTTAGCTTCCTGTTTCTGTGCATCTTGTACATAGATTCCGCGTTCCCTCAACTTCATACTAAACGGTGCCTTCCTCCTTCCTCTCTTAGAACATCTTTGTCGTGCAGTTAGGGGAGGCTAAAACTTTCTTATATAATAATAATAATTTAATCAATTTAGTCCATACTTGCAAGTAACTTTTAATATGATTAACGTGCTATGCTGACTTATTAATTTTCGAAATTTACTGTCTAAACAAAATATATCATTCAACAATTATCTAGCGGATTTCTGTTAGAAATCTAGCTCCTTGCTGCGCTATAGAGTTGGCAACACTGTGACTGACTTGGCAGTCTTAATAGTAGGGTGTATCTGTCAGTTGTTCATTTAATTCAAAAGTACGTACCTGTTAACAAACGTAACACAAAATTTTCGCTGTTATGCTATTATTAACACAGGATGACTCGTGAAAGGACTTGGATATAATTTGTGTAACTAATTTCTGTAATTCTTGAATTCTTCACGAATGCGCTGACGTTTTTGTGCCGGCCTCCGTGGAATATTTTGCAGGTTAATAACATGAGGTATTATCGGCATTACAAAAATTTCTGTGGCTGGAATGTCAAAAAACGGATGCCGAAATAACATATGCATCAACGAATTGAGTTCATTTGGAACTAGTTGTTCCCTACGGAGGATACAATCATTGTATGTATGGAAATTAGCGCTCCTAGGGGGAAGATGTGAGGGCCCGAGCTAAGAGTTAGGTGGGCCTTCTTTTTGTTGACATAAAAGGTTTCTTTTGCTATGTTAAGGCCGACCTTTTTCGGTCCACTGCTGTCCTGTTTTTCAGCACGTACTACTTTCTTCAACTTTTGTCTTGTTTCATGAACTTCTTTCTAAACTTACTGTTTCTATGCCCCTTCTATATTGATTCCGCAATCCCTATTATCCATACTAAATGGTGCCTTCCTCTTTCCTCTCTTCGATACCCTTTTTTTTTGTTGCGGTTAGGGAGGCTAAAACTAAACTATTATCAAATCTGGTCTTGAACTAGTCTTTACTGATCGTACTAACTTGATGTCGGATCTGTTCATCTATTTCTGGTACCAAAAAGGGCCCCACTGTTTTTCGCTTTTGTCTTCGGATTTCATTTGTGTTTTATTGAACATAAGGGATCGGCATTACGAAAATTTCTGTGGCAGGAGTGTCAAAAAACGGATGTGAAAATAATATTTTCATTCACGAATTAACGAGTTCATTCGATACTAGCACTTACTGATCGTTCTGATTTGATGTGGCATCTGTTCATCTATTTTTGGTACCAAAAAGAATCCATAGTATGTTGTATTTTTTCTACGGATTTTATTTTCGTTTAATCGAACAGGATGTATCGGCATTACATTTCTGTGCCTAATAGCACCAGTTTTATGGGAAAGTTTCATTTGAAAAATTTCAGTTGTTCATTTGTTTATGATGTGAATATCTAGTAAATTAAGAATCCTATAGAGGAACAAACGTGGAGCCGCATTGCAGCGGGAGGTGGAGGGTAACTTCTTCTGAAAAGATATGGCTGTGGAGGATAATTCCGCCCTCTGCTACTTGCGACTCGATAGCATTAGTGCGGGCCCTGTCGTCTCATCCCGTTTAAAGGACTAAGATGTGTAGTGGTTGAGAGGGCTGGTCATAGTAGATATTTGATGTCTAAGAATGGAAGGGTGCAAATTGAATTGAAAATTGGTAAAATTTTCTTAGTAATCGGTTGCTTGACGAATCCTTTTGTGGTGGCGGTTAATTTTAAATGAAGGTTACGTATTGTTTGTAGTGGTGAATCTTACAAAAACGGGTGATGAAATTCTTTGCGTGCCGAAGATATTTTTGTAAGAACTTATTTTAATAGTCAAATGACGGCTGTTGAAAATGAAATAAATATATGTGTTGAAAAATCTCATTTCTGTAATGTTTTAACCCATTTATAAATCAGTGGCGTTTTTTAAATAAATATATTGTACTGTGAGACTTATCGTAATTGTCTCGTGTTCTTCGATGAAGATGACAATTTGAGCCTTCTTACTGTAGCATTCATCAGCATTGCAACTATTTTTTCTAATAATACATTGTTACTTGTTGCAATAGGCTTCACCCTGTAATACTAATCTGTTCAATTATCGCAATTTGCAAGAAACTTGCGGAAATATATGGACAGTGTTTAACATATTTGTTGAATTAAATTAAGTTATTTCAGAATTTTTGTGCAGTGTTCAAATTTGCGGTAATTGGACAGACGCATTTCACGAGGTGGGGCCCATTTTTTTGGGAGCAATTCGCTATTTTTGGGACAAATCGTTGCACTGCTTATGAATCTCCTGGAATATAGTGGTTAGAGTAGCGATTTATAACGTTAAATCAACGGTAATTATCGTGAGTTTTGAACGAAGACCGACTATAATAATCGTTTAACTGCCGGTAATTGACTGGTTAATATCGTCGGTCTTCGTCCAAAATTCACGATAAAAACCGGTAATTTAACGTAAATCGGACGATAATAGGGGACATTCGCGACACTAATTCTGACGATATATCGTCGGTTTATAGGAAGAAGAAGATGATAATTACTGGTAAATTCGGACGTAAATTTTCGTCGGTCAGACGATAAATTTCTGACTGGGGTGTATCAGAGATAAAAGCTCCTTTCTCATCTCCTAGAAAAGATAGCCCAAGAAAGAGTGCTCGACGAAAACTTTCTGCTTTGGTGCGGTCAGAATTGTAGAAGGAGGGGAAAGTTTTTTGTCTAAAAACTTTTTAACCAGATTGTTAATTTAAGATACAGGGTATTTATTTTGTACAAGTAACTTTGGGATATATTTCACTTCGTCATGAAATATTTTGTATAAATTTGAAGTACGGTATGCTCTATGCAATAAAGTAGTGACACTTGTTTTAAAATAACCATTGTAAATGTAACTGAAGAAATTTGTACATAATCCCGTAAATGTAGGTTTTCTATAAACAGAGATGGTGAGCGTTGAATTATTTTTCTTTACGAAAACGTCTAAAAATGGCAATTTATCATTCTGCTCAGTTTCCATTTTGAAATTCATCTTGGCGTGATATCCATTTGTGTAGTCAGAGAATTTTAGGGCCTCTTCTTGTGAACGATACATTCACAGTACGTATTTTACAAGGTACTTCACAGTAGGTATTTTATTTCTTGTTTTACAGCACTGATGATAGAATCAGAGATTCCGAAACGTTTTCCATTAAAAGAATGCCCAATTTTCTATTGGTTCTACTTTTCATTTTTCGAATAATTCAAGTTGTTGAAAATCGTTAAATAACCACTTTACAGTGATCGATTTACTGAAAGAGGCAGACAAACTATTTGTTCGAAGGAAAACCTTTAAAAACAACACTGGTGACCTTCTTCATTTCTCAATACCTACTGTGAAGGAACGCGTTTTCAAAACATCACCTCCATCAATTATAATTCTTCGACAACGACTTGAAGTGTTTCAAAAACTAAACGATAACGGTGAAATGATCCGCAAAACTCTTCGTTTAATAGTGGCTAGAAGTAATGCTTGCCTTGAGAGAAATGGTGGGTATGTCGAAGGATACTAAATTACTTTTTTATTTAAACTTTATTTAAGAAAATGATTTGTTACTCTTTTAAGTTTTTGTTTGTTCGTTTTTTTGGGAAAGTGCAAAATAAGGAAGAATATCAATATTGTTCTAAAAAGTTTTCCTTTAAAAAATTTGTTTTTCTATCCGTTTCAGTTAATCGATCGATGTAAAGTGGCTATTAAACGTTTATCAAAAACATATATTATTCGAAAAAAATAAAATTAACTACATTGTCTAAGAATGAAAAAGTAAAATATGCTAATTTAAAGCGGAAATATAATCAATTAAAACTCAGTGACATTTTTGTGGGACACCCGGTATAATGAATAAAAGTAGTGCGTCAGCAGTATGGGATTACTTTTACATATCGGTGAAGAGTGTAGAAATTGTAGTGTGCACCATTAGTGAAGCAAATATACGACGAGGAGCGGCTGGTGCATCTCAGAAAACTATCTCAACTAAATATTTATGGGGCCATCTAAAATCGATACAAAATGATCAATTCCTGGAAGCTGAAGAAAAACCAAGCAACGAAAAAGAATTGAAAAATAGAAACAAAACGAACAAGTAGGAAAACTAAATGTCTATGTATTGAAAACCTACAAAGACAGTTTAGGTTGCAGCAGTGGAAAAACTGCCGATTGTAGCAAGTCGTCTTCGTCTACTGGCTAACAGCTGACTTCAAAAGAAACATTTACTGAATCTAAATACTGGGAGCCAAATAATACTGACCAAATACATAGAGAGAAATTGTTAATTTACTAGCTTTGTGACGCGCTCGATCCTTACGACCCTGTGGAAAAGGAAACTTTTTTAATTTTTGTAGGGTTTTTAATGAGAAGTTTCAAGTTCTATCAGAAATGGTAAGAACAACAAGACTAATTTCGGACCTCAGTATCCAAATTCAGTTAGCTATTTCAGAGGAAATATAAAATCAAGTTAATAAAAATAGCGTCTTCTCAATAACTGCTGATATTAGAACCTCTCCAAGTCAAGATTCTTTCATGTCAATAACTGCGCACTGGATTATAATTACACTGGCTGGTAGCATAGATTCTGCTTTTTCTTCTCAGTGACTGCATGTTCTTTAGGATTGCAATGAGATCGTAAATCTCGTGAGAAATCGTTTTAAATTTGTTTAAATAACACGTGAATTTTTCACGTGCGGGTAGCCGGGCACACTACCCAATTGAAAATCAAGGACGTGTCACCGGTGAATTAAAGACGAGACAGTCGATCAAGTATGAATTAAGGGCGAGTCGGCCGGTTCGGCCTTATAACTCTATCTCCGCGCGCTTAAACCACGAACGGTCGAGCTCGGACGTAATATGCTGAGCCGGCCAGTTGTAATTTGAGGGCCAAACTTCTAAGTTGGTTAATGGCCGTAGTATTTGAGGAGGCCATCCGTTGTTTACAGCCATAAAAATATCATTGATCTATCGCAATGAAACGTATGCTCTGACATTGTGGCGTACAATGCATCAAGTTTGAAATTATATTTCACATATTTTATTCAATTTCATGCTTTTCCAGAAATATTCCCAACATTGAAACTGAAGACTTTACTGTACCGCAGAATAAATGCATTGGTGCGTTTACTTGTGTTCATTTATGTATTTTTACCATGCCATTGTTATACGCATGTTTGCATTTCATTCTTCAATACCAGACACAAGTCAAACACTTTACTACAGTCCCAGGAGTCTATCTCTCAGAAGAGAAGTGCTACTTACTGAGAGGACATGAATATATATTCTTATCTATGCAAGATTTTACATTGAGAAATGATATTCACGAGTGAAACCGGTGTAATTATTTTTTAGTTCTAAATACATTCTAATGAATTTAATCATCATTCGAAAATTTATAAAATAAGAAGTAACATGAAATGGAAATGATAAATCGTGAATCATATACCTAAGAATTATACCTAAGATTAATCGTATTTCTAAATTTTATTCTTGGTCGTTTTCTTTTTTATGGTGAAGATATCGTGATGTTGACAACGCTAATTATTTCAAGAAGCATAAAGATTTCAAATAATGCTAAGAGAAAGCGCATTTAATTATGATAGTTTCTAATAACAAGTTTCCTGACAGCACCCGCTGTAGTTTCCTAAACGAAATACCGCATAATACTTTGCTAATTACGTTGCAAAGAATTACATGTGGTAATAAGAAACACTTTTATTCTAACAGGTAATCAAATTGATTATTGTTTAAAAAAGGAAAGCAATACAAGTTCCCCTCAGGGGTATACAACTGTTGTATCTATTGGAATTAGCGCTCCCAGAGGGACTTCGTGAGGGCCCGAGCTAAAGGTTAGGTAGGCTTCCTTTTTGTTGTAATAAAATAGGTTTTTGTTTTGTTACGGACCATCTTTTTTCGGTTCACTGCTGTCCTGTTTTTCAGCACTTACTACTTTCTTCTTAAATTTTTTCTCGTTTCATGAACTTCTTTCTTAGCTTCTTGTTTCTGTGCATCTTGTGCATAGATTCCGCGTTCCCTCAACTCCATACTGAATGGCGCCTTCCTCCTCCCTCTCTTAGAACATCTTTGTCGTGGTTAAGGGAGGCTAAAACTTTCTTATATAATAATGATAATGATAAAAATAATAATAATAATAAAGCAATACAAGTCTAAGTTTTTGTGGTTCGCAATTCAAGTAACGTTGATCTTTTAATTTTTATTGAACTTTTTTATTCCCTAGGCAGTCGTGCGAAGCTGAAGTCCCTTCTCAAGACATATGAGTGTTTGTAAGATGTAAATAATACATAAAATATTAATGTTGTTCTAATTATTACGTTCTAGAGACCGAACAAATGAACATTCGTTTGGATGAGAGAAAGAGGAGATGGGAAAATTAGAGACACTTTTACACTCTTGGATTTTGAAAAGCAAAATGATTACAAATTCGCCACATACCTCAGCACCTAGAACGAAAACTAAAAATCAGTTATTATTTTTACTCAATGTAAAACAAAAACTTAATCATCAACGAAACATACTGAGAAGACTTTTAATACATAAACATGTCTGTAATATAAGTTTACAAGTGATTTGTAAAGAGTTCGGTAAGCATGAGATCAATCGACCATCAGTCGAAGACCAATCTACAAACTACCCTATCCTTGCTAGTTTGAATTAAAATGGAATAACAAAAAAGGGTTTTGTATTACACTCATACAGCCTTCCAAGAACAAGTGGCGTGTATAATTTTTTTTGTCTAGAATAATGTTCTCATTCAAAAATTTGTGCCGAACATTCAAACATGAAGTCTCTGAGTTAATTTACCCTAAAAACTTGCCCTATGAGCTGGTCGAAGCACTCGAAGTCTCGAAGTTTTGAAGTAGCAGTCCGTTTCACCGCCCCGGCGCTGTTGCACTGGCAGTTGATTAGTTTGTGAAGTTGCCCGACGTGAAGTGACTAATTTACAATTATTGCTTAAAAACTGAGATTTGATTGATTGTAATGCAGGTGTTTCAACGTTATATGCATGGGCAAACTTAGAATTTGTACTGGATGAAAGTTTTTAAACGATTTTGTGTTGATCGAGTTACTCTCATCGTTAGAACTTCCTTATCGGTAGGTAGGAGAGTTCAAGCTTAGTTTAATTTTTTAAATTATGTTATGTGAAGGGTATTTTTAGAGGTATTTATGTAAAAGTACTCAAGATGGATTGTTTTCTCATGATATTTCTTGATTTACTTCTTATCAAAAAATGTTTTTTTCAGTAAAAAATAAAAAGAAGCAAGTTCTTCTGTCAAATTAAATATTTACTGAAGGCCGTGATAAAAGTGCGGTGGCTCAGTGAAGGAAATGTTACAGAACTTGCTCGTTGCCTGAAAAAACTGCTGCAAGGGCAGGGGCGTTCTTACACCTTCAAACTTAAGTCACATCAAGTAAGTATTTTACGCGTGTGTGAATAATTGTTTTGAGTTTTGGTTATTTTAAAATAGCCCTATACATATTTCTAATGTTTCATTGTTTTCAATTACTTGAGTTTCAACGCTTTTAGGTGCTTATTGAGGCAGTTGATAAATATTTGAGTAGACATATGAATACTGCAGCTTTTTAACTTGAATTTAAAAAAGCTCAAGTTCAATTTAAAAAAGCTCAAGTTCAATTTAAAAAAGCTCAAGTTCAATTTAAAAAAGCTCAAGTTCACTTTAAAAAAGCTCAAGTTCAATTTATAAAAGCTAAAGTTTAATTTAAAAAAGGTCAAGTTCAATTTAAAAAGCTGAAGTTTAATTTAAAAAAGATCGAGTTTATTTTGAAAAGTCTCAAGCAGGCTATATTTAAAAAAAAAAGAATTTCAATTTTGAAACCTTCTGTTTCTAAAATTTCATACTTATGTAATAACAATATAAGTAAAGTTTATTTCTGAGAATGCATATATATTAAAGTACTGACACTGAAAATAGAGTAAATAAAAAATCAGACAAACCAAGCTGTTGTGATTTTGTACTTAATTTGACATTCTTCAAGTTTTACCTATGAATCATTTGGTAAGCATTTGACAAACAGATCATCGGTACGTACGTACAGTGTATATCCATTGACAAAAAAATTCGAAATAAATTTTATGTAATAAGTAACTGTGTGACAATTAGCAAACTGCACTGACTGAAAAGTTGAACATTAAATAGCTTCAAAATTATATTTAAACCATAATGCTCTACAACAATGGCTTATTATATCATGTTATATAAGATAGTATTACACATAAAATGTATACCAAATTAAAGGCCAATCTCTCGACTAATAATTTAATTTTTACCCCTTTATACCATACCTAAGTGCATTTATACGGTATCTCCCATCTTTAAATCTTCTAGCGCAAGTATTCTAGCAACATGCTTCTATATTTGATTGTAGGAGCGTAAACATAGCCTGGGTGTTATGGCAGTAATGGATTCATCTGAAAGTCACCTTTTTAAATTAAACTTGATATTTTTTTACATTAAACTTAAGCTTTTTTAAATTGACCTTGAACTTTTTTAAATTGACCTTGAACTTTTTAAAATTAAACATGAGCTTTTTTAAATTATACTTGAGCTTTTTTAAATTGAACTCAACCTATTTTAAATTAAACTTGAGTTTTTTTTAATTGGACTTTATCTTTTTTAAATTAAAGTTGAAAAACTGTTGAGAATTGAAGTAAGTGAACAGACAATGCAAGGGTCTACGCTACAAACTTGAAAATGCGTATAAATGTTTATGCAATTAAAAATAGGCTGTTCTTATGCAGCATTATTGTTAATTAGAATATCAGAGTGAAAAGGAGGGACTGTAATTGTGTGCAGACGAGGTAAGAGATTTTTGTTGAGAACTAGTCAACTTGTCGTCACCACAACACGTAATAAGTGAAATGGCGCACAAATTATACTCGTCATATATCCTTCCCTCTGAAAATGTCTCTTTACCGAAAATCATATTTTTATGATTCTTATCTCAATGATAAAGAAAGAGCGAGTTGAACTTTAAAGTACTGTGGCATCAATAACAGTAATACCTTTTATTTAACTATATACTAATAATGTACTTCATTTTATAATGTTTTGGAACATTCCCTTTCTTCATACACATTAGAGGATTTTTTATTGCTATAACCTTTTTCTTCAGCACATCTTCATAGGAATTTGTTGGAATAGTATCTTTTTGAGAATATATTTCTAAAATTATAGCAGTGGACATAAATCGTATGTGTTTCTAATACAAATGTGTGAATATAATAATACTTTAGTGTAAACATGAATGAATATGAACAGGATAATATAACAACTTCCATTTATAGGTGCCAGTTCAATTTCTTATGAAAATCTCCCATTAGTTCTCTTGCAATCGCTATTGTAGGATTAAATCCAACATTAAAAATCTGCAGCACACGCAAAATCTAACAGTGCCATTAACATGTTTTCACCGTCCACAGTAAAGTTTTTTTTGTTCAATTGAACATTAAATGGCTTGTCATAACTCACCCTAGCAAAGCTTAACTCAACCTTGCCCGACGTGTAGACTACTTAAACACAAAAACCTTGAATATGTCCAGCAGGAAACCTAATAATATTCAACATCTTTAATTTAGAGGTTACTTATTAAGCAGTCATCCACACTAGTACCTATAGGAGTGAAAATGTTAATCTTCTGCAAGAAATTTTAATAAGACTATTATTGTACAAAAACTAAGGCGGAATAAAGAAATTTTCTTTTCAGAAAAAAATACGTGATACGTCCTTACATTGACCTAGACCTATCTGGAAGTATCTCATATCCGCGTTTTACTTTCAGAAGAATCGGATTCATCTGAGGACCCTGAGAGATACTCAACCGCCCCAATTATGAAAATGGATGAATTCTTTCCTGACGTAAGCCGGTGAGAATAACGCTCAGATAACGTTGTTTCGTTCAGATTGATGTGTAAAATTTGTTTTGTTCTGCTCATATGAGGCCTCGCATTGGAAGGAAATCTATTCCAGTCAATGTTTAGTGCTAATTTATTTTATTATTTTCTAATTTTTTTGTGATATTTTGGTGCGTAATGTATTGGGACTCTCCTCTTCTTGATTTCTTGATACACACTAGAGAATTTTTTATTGCTATAACCTTTTTCTTCATTGCTTCATAGGAATTTGATGGTATAGTTTCTTTTTAAAAATACAATTTTATCATCATAGTACCCTATTGAAAATCGAGGACGGTGCACCGGTGGAATATGGTTGACAGGGCTTATTATCCGCGATTTATTGGTCATTCGGCCATCCGACCGATAAAACAACGGTACACCGCCCAATTTACGTGCATGTTATGATTGGCACTGCCATCCGTGGCCTCCCGTCCATACACCGTCTTTAATTCGCGGCATCTAGTAGCGATTCGAGGTTGACTTGGCCAAGGACGGCCATCTGGCTCAGAATCGCTGATACCGTGTTTTTCTGACACTTGTTTCTCATGCCCTCTCCCATTCAATAATTACTGCTCTGCATTTGTGGTTAATTCTCAATTGCATAAATTAATCCTTATCGCAGATCGTCAGTAGCTGCAGCAACTGGTTCTAAATGTGCACCCAAACCAAATACGGTAAATATGACTCATGCCAAGGGTTTACTTCCCGTTTTAAAATATGATCAACTCTATGGTCGAGTGAAAGTGCATCAAATTGCCGAGGTGTATTGTGGAACGTTTCAATTATATTTAACTTGTTGGGATATAAATGCACAGGCGTAGCCAAATACATTTCAACAATATCATAAAATTATTATTTATGTAACGGAGGTGAATACTGTATTTCATGCTGTGATTATACATGATGAGGTTCAACAATACATGGAGAAATATTAATTCTAAACACTTCAACTGTTTTTCGTTTCATTTAAAATGATAAACATACTCAGGTAGCAAGAAATTATTAGGTCAATATTGGGTTGATAATTATTTATTGGCCTGATATTGGAATCTTGGATTACAATAATAGGCTAATAGTAAGACAATATCAAAAAAAGATATATTTATTTATTATATCAACTTGTAATTGGGACAATGTAGTAAATAGTTTTATTTCTAATAATGAACTAACAGTGTATGTATCTATGTACGATATTCACATAAGTGGAAACTATCTCATATGAATTAAAATATCGTAATTTAATAAAATTTGTAAAAATATAAATTATCATTGCCCAAATATTGGGTTGATATCGTACGCCAAGAAAACGGAGTAATTTGCATAAAATGTACCAATTAAGTTAATGAATAGTTATTTCAGTCATTAATGAGTGCAGATATATATGACAGATATCAAGAAATATGAATACGTTACAATAATATGTATATTCAGAATTACTGTATTCGCAGGTTCACAGTTCTAGTTTTTTCAGTCGTTCAATGAGTTTCGAAGGGCTAGTTTTTACAAAAAAAAATGCTAACATCGTTTGTCATATGTTACTATAGCAATAAATGTCTATATGTATATTGAATTAAGAGGATATAAAGATATAAAGTTATTTATAAAGTTATTTATAGAGATGACAGAAATGACTTAATTTCGTAATGATGGTATTGAGTAGGCCTATTCCTACCATATAACCCATTTGGCATGCATCATTCTTTGAGCAATTTTTCAAGCACGCTTATACTATGCCGTATCTAAGGGTGGGTAGTGAGTAGAACGAGTAGACTTCAACGTGTACTTGACGTAGAGATACAGTAGATCCAAATGCGCTCTGAAGCGCTGAACACGGGGCATTTATACACACAAATTGCTGACTCAGCGGCGCACGGTGCCCAAGTCGCACCAGGCGTGGCACTGAACGTACGTACTAAACATGTGTACGAGGATAAGTGCGTGACCGTTTTGGCACACACCTCCCCCACCATACCTGTTTTATTACTCAAATTGAAATAAATCGCTCAGAATTTAAAATTCATAACTCCAAGAAATGACAAAGGTATCTAAAGGCGTAAATTTCTAAGATTGAAAAGGTATGCAAAGTGAAAATGCGCAATATACCCCCACCAACATAAAAGAAGATGAGAGCCGCAGGTTATGAACATATTTAAAGAGTGAAAGATAGCCACTTTTTTAAGCAATACCCCGCATTGAAAAACGCAATAGTACAACAACTATAATATATTTATCGAAACAGAAAAACGTCCGTAAATAAAAGTAAAACGCGTCGAAATAGAGACGGCAAGAATCGCAACAGAACAATATCAGCGTACCGCAAAAATAGTGAAGACACTAATATCGTACCAAAAAAATCTACGGTACAAGGAACCAACATTTAACTATCTCTACCGTTTGAAATACCCGTAAAGAACTCATCGAAAAAAAACAAACGTTACTACATTAACGAACAATCTCAATTATAAACTACGTAGGCATCCTATTAAAATAAAAACAACAACAATCTTATTTTTTAAAAAAATTTCAACTTTGAATTTATTTATTGTTGTACGTTTTTGAGAAAAAAAATCTAATATTCATTACGCATGAAGAATGGATAATTATTAAACATCGCCTGTATGTACCTATTACATTTACATCAACATTCGCCATGAAAACACAATTACCGCAAACATTCTTTTGTGATGAACAGTTTAAATGCAAACGCATTAAAGATAGAAAAACGCATCTTTGAAACAACAATTGAAATACTTTTATTCAAACATAATTAAGAAATAAAGATTTATACTTGCCATGAATTTGTAGAAAGAACAATACATTCGTTAAATATAAGAATAATCACGCATGAAATTTATTTCAACGCATTGTCTATGAAATTTAGTTGATCAGAAAATTCGCATTACATTTACTGAATTCGGAAAACAATTAATACATACTGAGTTATGTGAACATCATATTATTTTTGAACATCAATGCTAAAAATGAGAAGGATGTACCACAATTACAAGACTGGAATCAACGTAATACCTTACAACTAATTCCTGAGGTATATGTTAAACATAAAACTAGAATTCCGTTTTATAACGCATGAGAAAAATAGTTTCGCTTAGAAGACACGCAAAAATATAAAGTCCACATATTTAAAAAACAAGAAAAACACATGCTTCACTGACACCTAAACTTCGCTATTTGCTTGCAGGTGACGCAGCGATTGGTCAGCGTTGCTCGACCTGAGCTGCTGACGGCGGAGTAATGCATCTTCAGCGCGAAGGCGATCCGCCAGCAAGTTAATTTCACGACGAAGATAGAAGAAGGAAACCCCTAATCCCAGAGTTAAAGGAAAAAGAAGGAGAATACCTAAATCAGATATGCGATCGGGAAGAATGTCGACGAGGGCATTTGCCTTGACCCAATCGTTTGACACTCTTCCCTGGTGTTGCTCCAAGGCATTTGTGAGTGCCTCCACTGACACATGGGTCATCCTATTTCCCATCGTGGAAGGCAGGAACGTGAGCTTGCTTCGTCTGAAATTGAAACAAACACAGAGTTCAATTAGCATGGCCACACAAAAAATTTTTAATCAATTATTATTACGTCAAATTAATTAAAGAAACCAATAGTCACAGCTGGCGACAGCTGCTATGAGAAAAAAAAAACAAACATCAAATCTTCACGCAGCAGGTCCCACACGGCTTCGACAGCTGCACACCTATTTGCAAAACAAATCGGGAGCCAGCCTTCGCTACCACAGCAATGAGGGGCCGCGTTTCTAAACACAGGATGTTATTGAACCGAGCAAGATGTTATTGAACTGAGCAAGGCTCTCGGGCAGATGTAAGCCTTGGTGGTAAAGTTAATGGGTACAGACTCAATCACGCACGTAATAACACGGTACACCAAATACGAAACGAAAATATAAGGTAAATACATACGGTTATATAAGGAAAGTTCCAGTTAAAAATATACGTAAAATTAACATCGAAACAATAATCACACAATAGAATTATGTGGACCTAGTAACATCGTCAGTCGTACGTCGCATAGTTTTCATTCAACACTTTTTACGTAAAGGTAGTACATGATTTTTATTACTCCTGAATGTTTTATTGCCTATTTTGATTTCTACGTAATTTCGGTTAATTTTTGTTATAATACCTGGACCGTTCCAGGCTAGATCTAGCTTGTTTTTTCGCATGTGATTGCGCAATAATACACGGTCATTGAGTTCAAAATTTTTATTTTTGCGTCGAAGGTTGTGATACATGGTTCTTTCACTGGTGTTATTTATTATTGTAGCTCTAACGTTTTCAACAATGCGGGCAGCTTCCTGAGCTCGGAATCTTATTATATCAACGTTCGTGTCGTGACTGTAATTAGGTTCGAAAGTTACAGCGCTAAAGCTCGGACACGTATCGCGATTGAAAACAATGAACGAGGGTGTATCCCCCAATGTGGTATTTAAACTATTGTTTATCGCGTTCTCTGTGCTGTTGAGACACTGATCCCATTCCGTATGCGCTAACGAATTAATGTATAGTTTTAATAAATTCGTAATTTTGCGATTATTACGTTCAACAATAGCGTTACTGTGAGGACTCCAAGGGAGGACCTCTTTTTTCGCAATACAATGAATTTGAGAGAATTTTTTAACTGCCGCAGACTTAAATTCAAGAGCTTGGTCACTTAGAAGTGTTTTAGGATAGCCAAAAGTTGAGAAGCAGCTGTCCAGACAAGAGACAACTGTATCTGCCAATCGATCTGCTGTCGCGTAAAGCTTACAGTAACGCGAAAATAAATCAATCACAATGAGAATATATTTATTTTGCTGATCTGTGACAGGTAGAGGACCAAGGAAGTCCATTGATACCACCTCGAACGGTTCTTTAGCGATGGGAGCGTCTAAAATTTTAATAGGTACAGTACTGCTCGCTTTTAGAATCTTACATACATCACACATTTTGACAAATTTGCGTATGATATTCTTCTCTAACAAATGAAAATAACGCAACTTAAATTTAAACAACGTATGCGTGGCATCAGTATGATATAACGAGTGTATACTGAGCACCGCCTTGTGCATGAGCGATGTCGGTATAACCGAAGTGAGAATAGTACTTTCCCTAGAGTCTATTTGTCGTCGTCTATAAACTATGTCGTTCAGAATTAAGTATTTTTGTAAGTCAGGGATCGTAGATTGTCTACTAGATAGTAATGCGTCTTTAACCTCAGAACAGAATGGGTCTAGTTGTTGCTCATTTCGAAATTCGTCTAAAGTCCATGATACGTCTTTTAACTGAGGTACGTAGTCAATCAGTCGGGGTTTTTCAGTCGACTCTGGCGCCACTTGATTAGAGGGCGTCGCGTCTGTATCGTCTACGTCGGCGGTCAGTGCACCACGGCGTGTAGTCACTGGGAACGCGTCGACCTCATTGAACTCTGCACAGTCTTCGAGATCTGAGATAGTTAAATGCTGGGGTAATCTACTTAGGCAATCTGCAATTAGATTCTGTTTCCCGGGGAAATATTTTATTACGGGTTCGAAGTGTTGAACTGTTAGACACCATCGAGACATAGCCGAATCGTCAGGAAGCTTTTTGAAAAACATGGGTTGTAAGGGTTTGTGGTCAGTGTATAGATAGATCGGATATCTAAGAATGAGATATTTAAATGCTTTCAGCGCGCTTACAATGGCGTAGAATTCTTTTTTCGTCGTTGAATAGCGCCTTTGTGTTGAATTGAAACTTTTACTGTAGTAAGCAATAGCCTTCATGGATTTTTTTGAATCATTATCTTGTTGCAAAAGTACTGCTCCAATGCCATAGTTTGAAGCATCTGTAAATACATGAAAAGGCTTGGAAAAATCAGGGTGCTTTAAAACGGTATCTGATGTTAAGACAGATTTAATCTTTTCAAAAGCTTTCTGGCATTCAGGCGTCCAGATAAATTCAACGTTTTTTCGTAATAATTGATAGAGAGGATATGAAATTGAACCAAACATCGGGATGTGATTGCGGAAATAGTTCGCCACACCTAGAAAACTTTGTAGTTCTTTCACATTTTTTGGAATCGGGAATTTTTGTAGTTTTTCCGATTCTTTGCAACGGATTCCGTCTGCCGACACAATGTGTCCAAGATATTCAATTGAGCTTTTTAGAAAATGACATTTTTCAAGTTTAAGGGACAGATTTCCACTACGTAGCTTCTCAAAAACACTCTGTAAATCTTTCAAATGTTGGTTCATAGATTTGGAAAATACTAGTATATCATCAAGGAATACAAAACATAATTTACCGATGATATTTGCAAGAACAGAAGAAATTATTCTTTGGAAAACTGATGGACTCGAGGATAACCCGAATGGCAACCTCTTGAACTGAAATTTCTCGTAACCGATACTGAACGCGGTGAATTTACGGCATTTTTCTTCCAACTCGACCTGATGAAAGGCAGAGCGGAGATCAAGACTTGAAAAAATGCTATTACCACCTAAGGAATAAAGAACTTCGTCAATGCGTGGAATTGGGTAACTTTCCTTGATAATTATTTTATTGAGTTCACGAAAATCTATGACGGGTCGAATCTCGCCCGACTTCTTTTTCACAACGATTAAAGGAAAATTATATTCTGAACTTGAAGGCTCGATAATTCCTTGATTCAACATCTGTTTATTGGCTTCCAATAATTCATTTTGATACTTATGTGGAATTCGATATGGAGGGATGTTAAGTACTGGAGCATCAGGTTTTAATTCAATAGCATGTCGCATGACATTCGTGACTGCAATAGTTTCGCCTTCTAGAGTAATTACGTCTCTAAAATCGTTTAATAAATTTATCAGTAATGGTTTAGCATCATCATTTTCACAATTTACATCGTCACACGTCAAAGGACGTCTCTCGTTACTACCTCCTTCTGATACAATATCTTTGTCTGCATGAATTCCCACTTCATCAACACGATTATCGTTACCACAATGCCTCGTTTCTGCAGATACTAAACCAACGTCTTTACCAGAGATGGCATTGAAACTTCCACCATTAACACTGTCGACTTTGGGTAGATCCGCATTATCTTGGGCATCGCACAAATTTGCATCTCGCACAGCTTCGTGCACGGTAGACATGTAAACCTCGTGCTCAATTTCCATGTCGTTGATTTCTTCAATCGTACTTAACATCGTATTGTCGCTCATATAGACCACGTCCTCCGAGACGTTCAAAAGCATTACAGGGACAAACCCATTTGACTTGATATCCACAACTGATTCGGCGACATAAATACCATTCGCGAGAATTGTCTTATTCATAATATACCTTCCGGGCTTAGCCTTTTTGACATACCCATTAATAACACGTAAACAATTTCTGGGCATTTCCACTGCTCCACAATGAACGACTATTTCCCGTTTTTTACTATATTTCAAACCTCTCGCATGTTCCTTAGTTTCTCTTATTTTCGTCGCATGCTGTTTATTTTTTACTTCCCCATTATTCTCTCGCCCTATCGTTGGGCCTTGGGTACCCTTCTCTTCTGCAGTATTTATCTCTATACTATTTTTATCGCCACTTTCCTGGCTCGCAATTTTTGATTCTCTCTGCTTCAGCAGATATCTCCTTATTTTCCTCCTATTCGCAAGCATGTCCGCCATCAGACATTCTGGATTACTTACAGTGTTCATAAATATCTCCCTCCTACTTTGCTCGTGCAATTCCTGCACATCATGAAACGGTACTTTAACTCCGTCAAGAACGATAAAACCTTCTTTAAAATTTAGCACGGCGTCCTGCAAAATATCTCTGCCAAGGATTACGTCATATCGAAATTCGGCATCTTTAAAAATCAAAGCGCTGGTATTGATTTCCTTACTATTAGGCAGCGTAATACAAAGATCGAGTTCTCCTGATACCTGGCTTTTGGAATTTACACCCCGGATACTCAAGGCACTGGGCTTAATTTGCTCATTAAGACCCTTGAAATTACGATAACTCACTAAACATCTGTCGCTACCACTATCTATGAGAGCGCTCATCAACTTTGTATCATGACGTAAAATAATTGTAGGCTTCTTAGAACGCCGTAATGAAAATAATCCATCGCTTTCTTTCCTTAAACGACCTTCTTTCATTATCGTCGCTGACAGACAAACTTCTACAGGTAGTTCAGAATTTGCACCTACATCAAGTTCTTGTTCACCTAGTAATTCGAATTTATTTTTACACAAGAAAAGCGGATCCACCACAGCAGTCGACTTTATAATAGTATCTGGTTTCAACACCACATTTTTATTGACGGGGATAGCAGCTCCAACCCCGGGCACTGGCAACTCATTCTCTACTCCAAGACACTCTGAATTTTTCGATTTTTCTTTGTCTACTCTAAAAAATTTTCACCCTCGCAAGATGCAGCGTAGTACGCTTCACCTCGTCCTCTACTCCGACCACGCGAAAGACATTCGCGTGCAAAATGACCCGTCTTCCCACAAGCGTAGCAAGCATGGCCTCGGAAATTTGATTTGCTTTGGCCTCTTTTACTCGTGCACATACTTTGAACATGACCTGCGGTATTGCACAGTGAACAAAACGACTTAGATTTATCATTATTAGTCTGTTGTGGGTTTACCACCTGAGCCTCGTGGCACTCCAAAGAACCTAAAGGTCTATCTCCGAAGTAAGCATGCTGTCTTCCCCTTGGAAATCTAGCAGGTCTCCAATTGCTTCTGAAAAATGGTCTCCGACCTTGAAATCGTCGGCTGGTATTTTGTGATGCATAGAAGACCTCGGGGGACGATTCTCTCTCATCCCACTCTCCCTCTTCAGGCACGACCGCTAGATAAGTTTCTCTGGTTTGATACGGGTACTGCGTATTATTTTTGCGCGCAAGTATTTCTCTTCCCTCAGGGTTATTACGCACAGCGGAAACGAGACGAGCTAAAAGCTCCTCTGAACTTATGAATGGTCGTGAAAAGATTTTTTTACAGAAATTCTCTTCCAATAATGGTGCAAGGACTGCTGTAGCAAGGCTGAAAACAACTAGATCTCCAGAGAATTTTTTTAACTCGTTTTGATTTGTACTAGCAGTTACAAAGGGATGTCTTTGTATTGCTACTTCATTACTATTAAGAATATGATCACTCAAATTTCTTATTTTTGACATTGCCATAACCAATTGAGCAGACAATCCTTCGTTTCGTAACAGCCGTAGCTGGTTCAGGTCGCAAGCTAAAGCATGTACAGATCGTTCACCTTTCGCTACGTAGATGTCATCGAGAATATCGATAACCTGGTCAAATGAATAATTAATAGCAGGGTCTACCAATTTTGTGACGACGCCATTAAAGTCGCCAACGCTTTTGTGTGCGCTGCGCACAAGTAACTCTTTTTTGGCGTCATCTGAAGTGACGTCGGGCAACAAGCACATGTACGATTTAAGATTGGCCACATGCGTTCGAAAACTTTTCGTTTCACAGAAAATCGGGTCTCTGACACGAGGTCTCCCTCTGAATAAGGGAAGCTCTGCACTGGACAGTATAGTACTGCCCCTTTGTAAAGTTGATGTTAAAGTTGATGGTACACTACCACCCGTCATCGGTCCGCTAGAGGACGACATTGTAGTAACACTTGGCGTACTGAACGACACAGTCTGTGTGCTAACAGTGGTCGTGATTACTGTCGTGGTCTGTGGTCCAGACATAGTCACATTTGTTGGAGTATGTGCGCACGTACCAGGTAACGTACCACTAAATGCTGGAACAGAAACTCTTCCGCTACCAGTAATTATACTCGTCGAACGGATAAATTCAGGATCTGAATCAGAATCTCCCATCACTTATCATAACAAGAAAACAGCAAAGACGCAAAACTCAATTTTAATAATCCCATTCACCGACGCAAAATTTCTACGCCGCAAAAAAAACGAGTGACACCGAATAATCTCAAAATCCTATCACCCAAAAATAAATTGATCGACGCGGCAGCGCGTTAAAAACCTATCTCTCCAAATTAATATGATACCACCGTAAGAATTCACCTCACGGTACTAACCTACAATAAAATTATCGTCAATATAAATACCAAAATCAATATGCTAACGCAGCAATTCACCCAAACACAATACCAACAATACCCTTATACAATAATATTCGCACCGCCACCAAAAAAAAATTTTTTTTTTCTAAAACGAAAACGATCACTATTACAGAGTATTCAATTACTACAAATTCAAATGAACGTAATATCCTCATTGATCTCACAAAATAACCTAATCAAATTACTAACAAGGGAATACTGGTACACGATTCCAATGTTATTAGTCACTCAATAACCAACTATCGAAAAGGACTAGACGAGAGAAAAAAAAAAAAACTGACTGAGTCACACAGATTATATCCTAAAAATGCAATAAAAATTTTATAGTTACAGAACTTAACTGATAATTCAGCAACGCCGCCAAGGCAGTGCAGTAGTCACAGGGAGCAGGCAGAACAGCTACAGCTGATGTCAAGGACGCCCAAGTAGACTGCTCAGCAACAGTAGTACCAGACGCGGCGCCGATCTCAAGGTCGTCTGCGTAGCACAGGCACAGCCAGCCAGATGTCGAGAGTGCCGGATGCCAAGGTCGTACACGCAGCGCCGACACACAGCGGAGTAGTAGTTTTTTAGCACGCAGCACGTCTCTTGTATTGTTTACGTATGTTCACGTTTCCTGAATGTGCGAAATTGCACAGATCACTGTTTATTTATACGTATTAATAACGTTAAAACAGTTTCTTTATAAACTTTAAGTAAAGACACTTGGCTATGCAATCTATTTATCACATACGCGTTACACAATGTTCTCGAAGATGTAGTATCACAGTAAATGTTCGTAGAATTTTATGAACACAACCACTGATGCATTCAACTGGTAAATGACCACGTTACTTTTTCCGATGGAAATTTACGCACAATTTTATGACGCACTGGTCTCCTTCCTGCTCCAGGTCGACACGCGCTTTGTAGGGCACTCCTACGGGTATATTCAAATCCAATTTGTAAGAATCCAGCAGATCTTTTTCAGGAACACGTTTCACTATAAACTTAAAAACGTTGTTATATACTTGCGGTGCTTCTTCAATTTCTCTCCCCGTTGCTTGAGATGCCTCCATAATAATATCGACGCTTGATCCAAAAGATTCTCTTCACACGAAGCGATAGGCAGTCCTCCACACTACGAGAAGTTCCGAAAAAAACACGATCAAAGTAGAATCTCCGACGAAGCTTTCGACTCAACTTCCGTTTCCTTCAATCACAGAAGTCACTGAACCACGTTCACAGCACAAGTCTCAATATTACAACACGTCGTGGGTACGTAATTAACTGATCCACCAGTATGCCGTATCTAAGGGTGGGTAGTGAGTAGAACGAGTAGACTTCAACGTGTACTTGACGTAGAGATACAGTAGATCCAAATGCGCTCTGAAGCGCTGAACACGGGGCATTTATACACACAAATTGCTGACTCAGCGGCGCACGGTGCCCAAGTCGCACCAGGCGTGGCACTGAACGTACGTACTAAACATGTGTACGAGGATAAGTGCGTGACCGTTTTGGCACAATACAGTATCTGCTGCTCAGATGAACGTAGCGTATGTGGTTGTTTAGTCTGATTTCACAATCCGGTATTGACATCAATCAACTGAAAGAAATCACAAATTATAGTTTTATTCAGCAAAAATAATTCAGTTGTGTGAAAAACCTATTTAAATTGTCAAAAACACATATAAAACTATTTTTGAGGGGTAATTTTAACGACAAATCGATCTATTGCTGATGCAGGATGCAGCCCTTGAGTCGGACGTCTTGTGTGCGATACGTTAAGCTCGGCCGCAGCCACGGTGCAGCATGAGTCAGGCGTGCATCGCGGTAGTTTGAATTTTGTGACTGTCTGAAGTGAAGTAGTTGCTGTGCTCTTCATGTTTATGACATTCATTGCTTAGCTATCAACAGCAAGAGGGCAGTTAATGTGAATTTGAATACATTTAAGTAACTGAAGCAAACGTGTTACCATTTTTTTGTTTCATTAAGTTTTGAACAACTATATTTTTGAAACGAAAACGTTCCCTGCGTTTCAAATTTAACCGAACTACGCGTAGATAAACAGCCTCCATACTCCTAACACACAGAGTAGTCATAATTTGTGGTACAACTCATTGTAATTCAGTTGTTCGTGAATTAATGTTCCATAGAAATCTATATTAAGCATTCGTCATATTCGAGTTACTTAGCAGTGAAGGGCATGAATAATAGACGTGACAAACCTTGTTCTTAACGTTTTGATGACAATGGTGACCTGACACGATTGGTACAATTATTGCAAGTGTGGGAAGCATTGAAGAATTTATTTTTTCCAATTATTGATGTAAATGAAGAAATAAATATCGTTTATCCAGCAAGACATGGAAAATATTTGTGAAACGATTTTTTTTCAACATGACAAAAGTTTTACAAGGGTGACAAAAAAAGTAGTATTTGCTTGGAAAGCTTCTCATTTAAAGTGTATTTTATTGAAAGTTTTCAATTTTGCAATGTGTGTAAATAACTGAAATAGTGATAGCTTTTTGAGTGATGCAGTGTGATCTCAGCTCACATATGTGAGTTCTGACTATTACATTATTTTGAGAAAACATCAATATTATTTCTTTAATTTTCTTATTTCATTAGCTAATTGATACAAGTTTTTTCAATTCTTACAATTTTTTTGATATAATAGCTTTATGTATTATACATATGTATTCTTAATTGTTGATGATAAGT
This sequence comes from Morinoia aosen, assembly GCA_030386875.1. Lineage (NCBI taxonomy): Eukaryota > Metazoa > Arthropoda > Malacostraca > Amphipoda > Talitridae > Morinoia > Morinoia aosen. The sequence continues at coordinate 2,840,274 of CM059574.1, forward strand.
GATATTAATGTTTTTTCAACTATTATTCTCTATATTTCTAACAGTACCTCTATTTTCTTTTTTATTGTCCAGAACAGCTGATTAATGGTTTATTCATCAAAATACTGCGCAAATACTACAAAAATGAAAAATAATTAATATGTCTCACAGAATTGTGAAGGAAAGATATACATCCAAGCTAGCAGTGCCTGTTAGTGAATGGCATGTATGGTACCATATTAAATTTGGAACCATAAGTTATTCATTAAGGAAGTCAGCCACAATGAGTGGGCCATGGCACCCATGATACCCTTCCGTAATACTCATTTGCAAGTGACAAAACTTTATTTGCTTACGTTCAATAAATTATATTTGCATGAACATATTGCTCTTCACAGCACTTTTCAATGTAAAAATTAAATTCTTGCAAATGGGGGGGACTGACATTCAGAAATCTACCCATTGGATAAGGTTGCGCAATTGATTCATATATCCAAAATAAGGGTATATGATATTTAATATTGGTGTGCGGTTAGCATGGTATGTTAATATTGTTGCTTCTTCACCCTAGCAAAATCAGAATCACAGGTGATCTCTGTACGATGGATAAGAAACGCTCCCAGCTGCCAGTGTATGACGTCACAACCATATGTATATATGCTCGTGACGTCATACACTGGCAGCTGGGAGCGTTTTTTAAGCGATTGCGTAGAGGTGGCCACCCGTGATTTGGAGTTGATTAAGGTTGCGAAGCGAGCGATTCATTGGATGTAGAGTTGGGTTGAGGTTGATTTGAAGCTGTTCACCGACCAAAGTTGGTCGCAGTATGGGCGTATTGAGGGCGCGGTATGGTCGCGGAGACTGGACATTTGACCCTCAAATAGACGGTAAACCAACCTCAAATCGTCCATGTTTCCACTCATATTCCACCGGTGCACCGCCCTCGATTTTCAATAGGGTAGTGAAAGCATAATTTTACAAGTGTCTCTAATATGTACGTCAGAATATAATTAAAACGAAAGGTTGGCAATATATTCAAGATGTATTTTTAATTTTTAATACACAAGTAATTCGGTATTTTTCTCTTTCAGAGCTTTTGTCTAGCCAATATATCCTTATTAACACGTTAACTGCGATGGGGTAAACTGAAGTTCAATATTCAATTCAAATTTCAAGTCAATTGTGGTAATCAACTTTGAAAATAGCGAACATTAACTGTATCGAGCCTATATTTAGCTTTCATTAAATATTAATAATAAATGAGTTAGTGACTGCATGTGGGTCAGCAGCACTATGAAAATCACCTAAGTGACCACCGGTTGGTCACTTCGCAGGAAATGTGTTAGAATGAGTTAAGCTGCTGGTACATGACCTAAAATGAAGAGTAAACTTGATAAACCTCTTTCTGTGATGAGCATTTATCCTCATTGAAATTCAATTTATGAAATAGTTGAAGAAAAAGAAGCTGCGCACCACACTGCTTTTCGGAGGTGATATTTTGGCCATACTCCGAAGTTTTCCTTGCATTTTGCATAACTGGTTCGTATAAAAGTTCCAGTCATAAATAAAAACTGTTCGTAGAATGCCAGAAATATCAGTAAACTGGAGTTAAGGTATTTCGCAATGAGAGAATATTCATTTGTTTTATCGTAAACCAATGCTTGGCAATTAACCATGCTTTTTATACAGGATCGGTAAACTGGAGTGGAGGAAGAGGCAAGAGACTCCTTCTCCACCAGCAGTGGAGAATCGTTCACCAGCCGGTGTGGAGCCACTGTCAGTGTCAGTAGAATTAGACAGGAAGACATTAGCCGTGCTCTGAGTTGGAGTGATAAAAGTTTCCTTAGAACTATTGTATCTATGAGAACTAGCGCTCCCAGGTTGATTCGTAAGCACGAGGTTAGGTAGGCCATTCATTAGTTGTTATAATAGAGCATTTTCAAGAAGCCAGGGAAGTTACTTTTTTTGAAGCGAATGATCTTTGGGAATTTAGAAACGAAGAAAGGACTAAGTACTAAAATCATATTTTAAAAGATTTCTCTAAATATATGATGATATGATTTAAGGGAGCTGGTCTTCGAAAAGTTTAATAGAACTGACGCTATGTACTTATTTAGAAACGTAAGAAGGAAGAAAATTCTGATAAAATTTATCATCGTTACTAAGAACACATTTCGGAGTCCCGCTCCATCATCAGTTCAAAGGAAAACAATAATTACGTCTGAAAGAAAAGGTCAAAGAACAGTGAATTGTAGGCACCAAAAATATATCAGGAGAGTAAATAGACAATGTATGGCAAGGGAAAATGAAAAACAAAACACAGAAGCACAGGCCTCAAATGCTAGCTGCATTGATGGACTCTTGTGTGTGCAGTGCACATCTTTGTTCGTTGGTATTACGTTACGAAATTTCTATATCAGAGTGGCGAAGCATAGAGGTAGAAGCTTGCGTACTGGGTATCAACCAACACACCCATCGCATTCTGCAATGCAAGATCATGCCGGAAATGTAATGTCCCTACATCTACCGATTTCGAAATTTTAGACTCTGCTTCAACACCGTATGACCTCAGAATTTTCAAGTCCCTGCATATTTTTAAGCGAAACCCTGATTTGAACAATATGGACAGTTCGTACCCTTTGCAAGTATTGAATAGGTAGAAACCACGTCATTACCAGCTCAATTTCATTTCATACTCATATTTTACGGGATTTTTTTTGCTTCTGTGTTTTGTTTTTGTTTCCGTGCCATACTTTGTTTTTACTCGCATGATATATTTTTAGTCTCCGCAATTCATTGTACTCAGATCTTTTATTTCAGACGCAATGATTTTTTCCCTTTGAATCGATGATGGAGCAGGACTCTGGAATGTTTTCTCAGTAAAGATGATAAATTTAATCGGAAAGTTTCCTTAAGTCTCTGATAAGGTTGCGTTTAAAGCAAATCACTGACTTGTTAAGGAATTTTAAACCAAAATACGGTGATGAGGAAATTCGTACTTATTTTAGCTTCAAATTTTGTGAACTCGCTATTAAATATTATTTCAATACTTAGAGCGTTTTGTTTTGTATATATACATAAATATATATCCCTGTCCTAAAATGTTCTTGTTAAACTTGTGTGGCACTAAATAGTTTCTTGCGCTCTTGAGTACATTATAACGACACCATTTTAGGTAGTTTGACTTTTTGTGTTGACCAAGCTGTGCGGCAAATGCCATGGTTGGCATTGTACAACGATCCTTATGTTTTTGACAGGTAAACTTTTTTTGCGCCAGTATTATTACCGTAGGAAATTATAACTTTGTGTTATGGTAAAATATTTTATTCACTTCGAGCTCGTTATTTTGGCACAATAGTAGATACGCAGGAATGAAAAATTGTCCCGAATGTTGACCTCATTGACTTAGACGCAAAACTATTGAAATATGTCCATTTTACTTTCAACATTAATCTCTCATGTGACTAGGTCCTATGTTCGCATGCTAAAATGACACTGTAAGTGCGCACTTCTTAGATAGTTTTCAACAATACATCACTATGATTATGTTTCCTTATCACTTGTATTTATATGCATAATCAAAATCAGATTAACGCAACGAAGGGAACGTAGATAGAGGCACGTAGACCGTGCCTTTCTCTCAACCATTTTGTGTTTCGACAATAATTGACATGGGTATTACGATACCCATGTACGGATATCAACCAAGGATCTTAATATTAAGATGTTTTAATTCTTTCATTACGACAGCTTTTTGACTTCATGATTTTGGTAGGCATTCACGAAATTTTCCATTCGGTTTGTAAAATGTTTTCGATTAGTTTTATGTGACTATCATTTCCTTGGTCCTGATTCGAGTGTTTTTTTTATTTTTAGTAGGCAAATACATAGCCTATTATGCTCGCGTAAGAAATATGAATTGGTTGAATGGTTGAACTTTTTCCGAGCTAGTCTCTTGGTATACTAGTTGAAGCCCAAACATAAGACGCTTTCGAATTTCTACTCTGTCGATCCTTTAGACTGTACATCCACCAATTTTTACTCGCAATTCATCTCCCCGATATCGCTAAAGCCTGTCTTCATATTTCAATGGAAGTAAGGACTAAATAAAATTTTTCTCATCAATGCGTCGGTTGCATTATTCATGAATCGATAGAGATACAAATATGTAGGTGCATGTATATTTAGTGTTTATGCATAAAAAACCTCAAAATAATTCAACAGGGGGAACACATTTTCATGATTTTCTGTCAATTACTTTTTTTCGACAAGCAACACGGATATTATGACACCCACACACAAATGTTTATCAACTAAAGATCTTCAAGCTGCAGCGTTTTAAAATCCTATGTCCTGTGTCTTGAATGGAATGAACTTTTTTTTTCTTGTAACGAAACATCTTTTCCCGGTTCTCTGGTGTCTTTTTTCATCACCTTTTACGTTTTTCTCCAATTTTTATCTCTCATAAATTTTTTCCAATTTTGTGCCTGTGCACAAGGTTTATAGACGCGCTTTGGTCAAACGGATTCCCAGTGTCCTTCCACTGACTTCCATTTTAATTCTTTCTTCGAAATTCTTTGAATAAAGGATTTACTTTTAAAAGCTCGGCTACGCTCAGCGACATTGTCATCCTGGAGAGCAGCCGTCAAATATGTTATATATTTGCAGTTTTATATATATATACTGTGAGTCTCCGGTTTACGGCATTTCAGCTTAGGGTATTCGCCGTTACGAGCAATCGCCCATAAACTCTACTAATACATTAATACATTTTCCCTATTAATGTATGTATGATTTGAGCCTGGCAATCCTTCAATTTTGCGATTAAAAAACTCTCGGCAGCGCACAACCAAGGTTATCGCTACTGAACGACTCAGAAATTTATATGTATATTATATAAATACCTAAATAAATATATAATTGTATCTATAAATATAGATACGCAGCTGGCCATCCTTTAATTCTGCTTTAAAAAAACTCTCGGACACGCACAGCCGAGATTTATCGCCTCTGAACGACCCTATATATATATTTGAGGGTCGTTCAGAGGCGATAAATCTCGGCTGTGCGTGGCCGAGAGTTTTTTTTTAAAGCAGAATTCAAGGATGGCCAGCAGCGTATCATGTACGTATCGCCGGCGAAATTAGACATGCCGGAAACGAGCAAAGACGTAAAATGGTCGATCATCTCAGTTGGCCGCCGATGTCCCTGGGCCAAAAATTTCGTCCCTAAGTGGACATTTCGCCTATGATGCGGAGATGATTTACCGGCGATACGTCTCTTACATTATCCCTTGCTCGGCCATAACACATCGGCGCGACGTCCTCGATTTTCAATTGGGTACGCTTCATTCACTTCGAAGTCAAGTCAAGTCAAGTTCAAATTAATCCAAGTCAAATTCAAATTAATCAAAATCAACTTCAATTAATCCAAGTCAAGTTCAAATTAAATCAAATCAAATTCATATCAATCCAAGTCAAGTTCAAATTAATCCAAGTCAAGTTCAAATTTATCCAAGTCAAGTTTAAATTTATCCAAGTCAAGTTCAAATTAATCCAGCCCCAAGTTGAGTTAAGACTCGACATAATCACTCGTTAATTTGAGCGTTTTTTGTGTTAAAAATGTATCTATTGGATGTCATGAGCAAGAAAAACGTTTTTCCTTTCAGCAAGGAATACATAAAATTTTTGCAGTATGAAAAAAACTGTCGTAAAATGTGCTAAGTATCCAGCATCAGGAGGCAGAGTGTGATTCAGATCTTTGAGCGGAGTAACAGTTGGAAGTCAATTATGAAAACTTCGTATTATACATCACATTGAAGTCGTTTTATAATTCTATATTAATGGCAGTATGTATCCATTCAAATAATTATGTTCAAAGGTACTTTTATGTTACACATACACATAGTATCGAAGATTTATTTACACTCATTTAAAGATTTACATGCCTGAAATTCCACTTTATCACATTTATGAAATCATATATGCATGCAATTACAAATGATTGCCACTGGACGATGTGTAGATTTAACCTTTAAAAGAAATGAGCAAATGTGATTCACTGAGTACTTATGTACGATATGTGATTACAATTTATATGAGTACATTACTACACAGATACAACCCTGCATTAGCAATAAAAATTGTGCCATCCCTTCAAATGAATAGGCCAAGGCAAATATATCATCTCTGTCGATGAAACAAATTGATACTTGTTTTTACAAAAATCGTTTGAACAAGCAAAAACAGACTTCGTGGCTATATATATTTTAAAAGTTAAATCTACATATCGTCCAATGGTAATCTTTCGTAGTTGCATGCAGATATGACTTTATATATGTGATAAAACGGAATTTCACGGATATAAATCTCAATATATAAGTAATTAAATCCTTGATAGTACTATGTGTATGTGCATTGTGCATGTGTTACATAAAATTGTCTTTGAACATAAGTACTTGAATGGATGCACACTGCCATTAATGTAGAATTGTAAAACAACTTTATTGTGTAGCATAATACGAAGTTTTTATAATTGATTTCTACATGTTTCTCCGCTCAAAGATCTGAATCACACTCTGCCTCCTGATGCTGGATACTTAGCACGATTAATTTGAATTTGACTTGCAGTAGTTTGAACTTGACTCGGATTAATTTGAAGTTGACTTAGATTAATGTGAAGTCGACTTGGATTAATTTTAACCTGACTTGGAATAAATTGAACTTATCTTGGATTAAATTGAACTTGACTTGGACTAATTTGAGGTGAAAAAGGTGTAGGAAAAAACTGAAAACCCCGGCCAAAACCCCGGCTTAGGGCATTATTTTGCCGGGGTTGGGGTCTGCAAAAATTGTTGGGGCTTGCCGGGGCCGGGGTCAGCCAAAATGGTCGGGGTTGGCCGACCCGGGGCCCCGGTCGGTCTATAATGGGAATGTGACCGAATTCCATTAATCTTTAATCTTACTAAAGAATAATTTTCATCTCTCTAAATTTACGAACTAAGCTTCCAAAAAGTGTAATATTCCAAGGGTAACTCCGGTTGAGTTTGAGAAATCAACCGGATTAACGCAAGATATGCCACCAAGTTATTGTATTGTTCGTCGCTGTAGCGGTGCAGCTGGCGGTGAAAGTTTATGTCTTCTTAACATGTACTTAACAGAGATTATGCTACCAGCTGCTTCTTTGCGACCACGTGAATTAGTTGAAAATCCGAAGCCTGAGATTATAATAACATTCTCGAACAATGTCGCTTGTGATGTCGAATTTGGAAATGTATGCATTAACACATGAAAAATAACGATTGGACGAAAATAACGTGACTAAATTTATTACTAATTTCACCCTTATATGTTTTATAGTTATGAGCATCGTCTTCGTTGTATAAGAATATTCCTCCGTGGGTTATATGTTGAAGGTGTATGTATCATACTTAGAAAGAAATGGCCTTGTACACTTGGACCGCGACTAGAGCCGCCTGTGCACACAGAGGGAATTTCTATAATGTTGCAGACCGACCAGTATTCACAAACTCACTTTTCCTAACTATTTAATCAAAGCTAAATAAAGGTACAATCCAGTTGATGTTTGCTATCTTAAAAATTGCTTACTACAAATGGCTTACAATTTGAGTTAAATATTGAACTTCAGTTTACCCTATTGCCACCAATGTGTTAATTGAATCGAGTCTCTCCAGCAGCCGCAGTGCAGCTCCGATGGTCACCGAAACTCGTCAAAATACGTTCTGACTGGAGCTCTTCCTCACAATCAGGCAGGAAAACGTAACCAAGAACGAGACGATCTTCAGTAGGATATTAAAAAGAACTCAAAGAATTTCAATGAACCAGTGGGTGATGTGATTGGGTTCACAAGCGTGAGTAATATTACTCATCAACAATTTAAAATAAAAAATAAAAAGAGTTAAGAGTTTTGTTGGGAGTCCTAAGGTCAAAGAAATTTGCGGAAGAGCTCATGATGTAAAATTAAGCAGAAGCAACTTTTTGAAAATTTCCCCAAACTTGGTAATAAGCAGCTGCTGTGGCCTAACACATTTAGGCTTTACTCACAAAACGGGAAGAAAACAAGAGATGATTCGATGTCACAGTTTTGCAACGTAAAGGATACACAGTAACAGTTCTCGATGCACGGCTATCTCAATGGGATTTTCTAAGATTAAGGCAACTTTCCCCTACATTCCACGTAGAAAGACCAGGATATCCAGACTAACTCCCAAATGAAGAGGTGTTGGCAGAACGGAACAGCTGCGAGGCGTAGCGACTGCCACAGAGATAATTGAGATGACCTTTTGGTAAGAATGAAACAAAATGTTACTTTTTTATTCGCAATATTCAAAATATTGACAAGAGAAATTGAGTGGGGGTCGCTTGCTATTATCAAAATTGCGTACTACAATTGATTTCAAATTCGAGTTGAGTACTGAACTTCAGGTCAACCAATTGCGGTCGTCAAAGTGTTGGAGTACCACGGCTATGCTTAGAGTCCCCGATCCTCTACCGATGACGAACCTAATTAAGGTTAGGCAGTGCAGCAGCTCTGCTCTTAGTCCCGTAAATGACCTGACTAGCGTACCTCGTTCAGCGCACTCGAGATAGAGCAAGATAAAAAGGTGAACTCTAAGTCTCGGATGGTGAAAATAAAAATGCTGTTACGAAAACATGGCAAGCCTTATTTAGAATTTAACACAACTGCTACAGCGTTGGAATTTTCAACACAAGCTGGAATATGTTAAAAGCAAAAAATGTATTTTGCACATTTTAACTTTTTAAGTGCAACTTTTAAAAGAAATATCAAGTATCATAGTTTCAACCTTCAATAATAACAAATTTGTTATTCAATTACCTGAAAATTACCATATTCAAGAATCTTTCTATTTGTTTTCATTAAAATGTCTGTTATTTTATATTCCCAAAAAGAAATTTGAAATCAAAGTTTTTCTATGAAGATTTTCGGAGCGACATCGCAGAGTTCAATATGGTGCTTACTGGCTGAAAATTTTCAGCATCCATTGAGATAGAGACGTTTTCCGAGTCTATGCTTGTTAGGAGGCTTCAATATTAAAACAAAAAAAAAGTGGGAAGTAAGAATTGCAGCTGCGCAACAGAAAAAAAAAGATGTCGAGGGAAAATCAGCTCCACTCTGCAGGTGGCCTCTCTCAGCCAACACCAACAAGCACGAAGAAAATGCCTCTTTATTCGACACTGGAAGATGAAGAAGTTCAGAATTTTACATTTTTTTACGTTACTGGGAGAGATTAGGTGCTACTAGAAAGAAATCGTGAAATTTAGTATCGTCCTACTGATCTATGGCAGATACGCGCAGAGATTTTCAAAATTCGAGGACCTCGTGGATGAGCGATACTGTATGTGAATGATCTTCAAATATTTCTCTACTGATAACATGGATTTGGTTTTATTTAAAAATTTATTCACTCTCAAAAAGATAACACCCACTTATTTATTCTGTGAGCAGCGAATTTCTGGATAATACGCTAGCGGTGGAAATTGGTGCGGCCTGACTTTGTCTAGCGAAGTTACCTTGTTACACAGCCGCCGTGGGGCCGGAGCCCTACCCCCGATCGCAGAGGGTCCAATCTCGCGAATTTCAACACCCCCCAACCCTCTCCCTCCACCTCCAAGCAGCTACATAAAGTTGCCATTCGCGCCAATTATTGAACTATGTAGTACTACTGAGGTTTTTTAACCTATCTGTTCCTTATACATTTATTATTAACCACTGCATTATAACCACTACAAGTACTTAGTAAGTGGATATTACAGCGGAATACCAAATTTAACCTGCATTAAATCATTATAATAAGTTTTGACAACGACCGCTGGTGTTCGGCTACTCAACCCTCCATCTCGGCACGCAAAAACAGGCATTTTTAAACTTTTTTAAGTTAAACTTAAACTAACTGAACTTGGCCTAACCTAACCCAACCTAACCTAACTCAACCTAACCTCTTAACCTAACTTAACTTAACTTAACTTAACCTGACCTAAATTAATTTAACCTAACATTTCTGCAGCTGCTCAGAGGTGGTGCTGTAGCTGCTCAGAGGTGGTGCTGTAGCTGCTTGGAGGTGGAGGGAGAGAGCTGGGCGGTGTAGAAATTCGCGAGATTGGACCCTGTGCGCCCCGATCTTGGGAGCCGTTTTCATCGTTCGTTCTCGTGCTCAATTATTTGCGCTTCGTCTTTACCCATGCTTTGCGTGATAATTAAAGCGCACTTTCCCTCACTGCATCTATGAAGGACGAGGCGTCGCTCATATTTTTCACCGCCAAGGTACATCCTAAAGCGGCGACAAAATTCAGCTTTAAATATTCTGAGGGAAATTTTCAATAATGGACCGGTCGGGAGGGCAAGGATAAGACACAGGCTTAAAGATAGTTATGTTCGTCTACCTTGTGCTAGAGGGATTGGTTCTTACTCAGGATACCATTATGATAACTCAGTTATATACGTAGTAGTCATTGGGACTTCTAGCTTTGTGCCCACTTCGCCGCTTTCAGTACTCATATCTTCTTCGCAGTGCTTTGTCCCCTTCTATCTGACTTCATTTTTAACCCACAGTGTATCCTGAGGGAGAATATGATAAGCTTCTGAATTGATTCCCCATTTTCTACAGTCTTTGTTAAATTTTACGAGGTCCCTTGAGTTCGCTTTCACATGGAGTGACTGGATCTAAAATTAACTAATAATATATAAAACATAATTTCAGGTAATGAATACCTTAAATCTATGTATATGAAATGAGTCTAGTGTTGGTTCGAGTCCCGGCGCTGGTGGCGATTTTCTCTGTTGGGTATAGGGGAAAAATTCCAAGCACAATACCCCACTCTACTCAGGTGTCTGAAATGGGTACCGGTCTTGACCGGGGGAAAGCGTCATGGCGTCCTGGCGTTAGTTATAAGGCATTTGAAAATCCAATGTACAAGGTGATATGTATCAGGCTTGAAATTGGAAATAAAGCATCCGTAGATGCCTTCATTATTATTATTATTTTCAAGTTTACACTATTCAAATCGTTTAATCGTTAAGATGACTCGGTAATGATTAAAGTGTACTCTAGATCTAGTAGGACAAATCATTTGAGCCTGTAAAAACGGGTGCTCGTTTCGTTTGTTTTGAATGTCTCGGGTAGAACCGTCCTCCCAAAGTGAAAGTGTAAAAAAGGGGTTTGCCATCAAATAGGTACTGTAGCTCAGGGGGACGATAAGTTCAGTTTCCCTGCGATAAATTATAATGGGTCGATGGATCGATTAAACACAAACGTATTGAAGAGCTAATACTTCCGCCACAAAACATCGGCAAGATACCAAGACTGTTTCTGAGGAAGTCTCGCTCTCTTTTGAATATTCTTTGAAGAGCCTAAAAAAATTTCGGCCGCAGTGATGAAAGCCAAGTTATAAATCGTCGCGCTTTTCGGCTGAAAACTTAATTAACTGTGCTAATGTAAACGTAATTTATGCTCAGATGAACGCGCTTATTTATGCATGTTGCTTACAATATGCTATCTCATCCTATTACGTCCTATCAGGGCTGCAAAGTCGGAGTCGGAGTCTTCGGGGTCATGTGTTTTAGAGTGGAGTCGGAGTCGTTTTTCCGAATGTGGTGGAGTTGGAGTCGTTCATTCGGACATGGTAGATTCAGGGTCGGAGTCACTACTTTTTGGGGCTTTCAATTCTAATTTTTGCAAAAATCCATCAAAATTATTTGAAACCGTAAGTAAGCAAAACAGAGTTAATATATTTTCCTAAAAAGTCAAAATATGTGCAATGTTTTTGATGATTATTTTGTTCAAAGTACGAAACACTGTATATTACCTAATACTGACACTGATATCTAGTCATTGCGGGTTCGTACATGTACATATTATACATACAAGTACATCATATAATTTTAAAAAGGACTGATAATGCATATTTTACACTTAAAATGCTGGAATTATTCATTGAAAGCATCGCAAATTCATTCTGTTTATTTCTGTCTCGTTCATTTCCCTCCCATAAATATGCTGGAATAAAAACTAGTTATAGATATGTTAAAAGTTACTTGCAAAGCAGCTCAGCTGATACAATGCATTTTAATCTCTCTACTCAATAGCAGTGGTTCCTTACAACTATATCTTCTAGTCTTTAGGTTACGCTATGTTTTATTGATTGATAATGATTAGTCTTCGCAGAAACCTAAAGACATGTTGTGAACAGAAAAATTTCTAGTCTTTGGGTCATGATATACTGATAATGACTAGTCTGAGCAATAACCTAATGCTCCGTTCATACACCTAAAGACTTTTAATAGTCTTCAGGTTATGTTATCACTTTTATTTATGGAAATTTAAATAGCTTTAACCTATGTTGATTATTGGAATATAAGATGATTTTTCAGCAATAGGCAATTCATATGTTCTTCATATTGATTTTTTTGTTTCGTTCACTTCCTATGCCCTTGGGTCAAGTTCACGTTTATTCATTATGGAAATTTCTGCACATTTTCAATGTTATACCATGAATGTTGAGTGGTATTTTCAAAGTTATTTTGTGTTTCACTAAATCATTATCATGTGTTATTTTCATCTTCTTCTCATTCCAAAGTATTTAAGTAAGCAAACGTTAATATGAAGACATTTGTCGTTATGTTTTCATGATATTAACAACTGAACTATAGCACCTGCATTTCGGCATTGTGCGATTAATTACTTAATCATTTGGAAGATTTGGGAACATTTTAAGATAATAGCGAATTTGTGATGCATGAAAATATTTTAATGTAGCGTAAACAAGCTCAATTTAAAATAATAACACAATACTAGCAAAAATCTCACTAAGTCATAGGCATGTTGTAACTGAAAGCAATACACTGTCTCAGGTTCAATAATATTCACATTTAATGCGATAACATTGTACAAAATGCCTTGCAGAAAATGATCGTTAATTAAAAAAACGGGTCAAAAACATACACAGTAAACATAAATGTCAAATGCATAGTAAAAGGTTAATTAAAAAAAAAAACTAAAAAAAGCTATCAAGGTTACATAAAAATAAGGTAAAAAAGGCTTTTATTCCTAAACAAAACGCACCAGAAGCGTCAGGCTCCTTGAGACAGAAGCAGAACGACGTTTGCCTAATTTAGCTGTGGTATAACTTAGTACTTAGCAATGATGGGGCACCTGTACTGCATTGTTACTCTGCGGAGTGTAGATACACAGATTAAAAGGCAGTGCAAATCGTGCTAACTTTATCTACAAGTAAATCAAAATTGTTGGTATTTCGAGCATAGTAATTAGATCACCTATTATGATTTCGTCGGATATCTTTAGTCACAGAAAGAAATTGATGCTGATCTATACTTCTCAAGGTAGGTACTGCCACCTTGCCTACTCGGAGGGCACGTCTTTAATATTTATATATAACGAGTGCCCACGGCCCGTCAAAAATGGCAGGATTAGATATAGGACCAACTGAGCTTCCCATGGCTTTCCCATGCATCTAGCAGTTCTTTCGACACCAATCTTAACTTGAAACTAACCTAAACCTAACCTAAGCCTAGCTTATTAACCTTGGATGAGCTGGTTAATTGGATGGAAATATAGAATTCGTTGTGCGAACTGCCCGTAAAAAATGGGAGTGTTAACAAAGGCAAACTCGTATGCTCTTTTCCTCCTGAACTTTTATGAAAATTTCCACGTCGGTGACTAAATGTGCTACATTCTTTCGCGTAACTCGACAAAAGTTTTAGTTTTATGAACACAAACAAACTAATTTTCACATGGATAGATAAAAATGTTTTGTTTGCGGCCTGTTCAAAATTTCAGTGCCTAATTTGAATCTCATAACCTCTAAAAAATTAGGAGTAAAAAACTCAGAATTTTATAAACAAATAAGAAACAAATTATACTTGGTACTTAACAATTGTATTAAGATATAAATGTGTTAAGAACAAATCTCTTTAGAGACTGGTTGGAAATTTTATGAATTTTTTATTCAGCTCAGGTGATGAACAGTGCAGTGCTCTACAACTAGCTCTTTCTTTCTTCCAAGCGTTGACGTCAAAGAAAAGCAGCTTCATCTGTTCACTATTGAGAGTCTATGTCGGCATTCAAGAATTATTGCTGATCTAGCTCGTGTTCAACTGAGCCGAATAACAACTAAGAGGTCGGTAAACTTCAGTAGTTTCAGAACAAATGCGTTGCTGCTGAGTATTCGATATTTATATCTTGGATGAGCTGGTTTAGCAGGCTACGAGCAGCCTTGCAGTAACTGATGCGGATCTTCAACGTTTTTTACGTTGTCGCTGAGTAGGCTGGAAGAATTGAGCTGAGTTGCTGCTGTCATGCTGTTGATCAGTCATGGTGCTCACCCACTGGTGTGGCTTATGAAAAGTTCGATGGCGAGGCTCTCCACAAACCATCTATAAAATAAGTGAGCCTTTCTTACCTAATCAAGACCGGATTTCTTCTTCTCGTCTGGAATCACAGTTCATCTTATGGCACCGTCGACTTTGGGACAACGGAAAGCTCATGCTTTACTCCAGGTGAAGTTGCGATATTTGTTGGTTCGAGTGAGATTGCTAAGGGGTTCATCAAGTTGCTGAGACCAAATCAAAGGGTGTACTTCTAGGCGGGTTACATGTCTGCTCATTGCATGGTTCCTGCCAGCCCACTGATTCTTTTGAGATGTCTGAATGATCCATGCCAAGACAAATGTGTTCTTGTTGCTGTTACCATTCGAGGTAATAGAGGAAATAAATCGTGAACATTTTTTTAATCATTTTGGACTTTTAGTTACCGGTCCTTGCGAACGCAGTCAAAAGATGTACTTCGAGGTTTATCTGTTTCATGAGTGTCAGCTAAAGACATCCGACTTTAACACTTTAGCTGTCCAGGCTTTAGCTATACCGACTGGCTTTGGCTGCTTGTACTATGCAGACTTATAAAGGCTACAGCTCCTTGAGCCATACTGACTTTGCTCATCAACTGAAGGTTTCGAGAACTTACTCATCTTACTTGTAGCGACTTTTGAGAGCTTACGGGTGATGGATCCTTTCTCATAGATGGATGCTCATCCTCTGAGTAGACGGTCTACTGACTATGATGCGTCATGAATATTTCGGGCGCGCATTGCTGCTAAAATGAAGAAGTATTTATCAACACTCTCTGAGGTGCTGACACAAATCATTATGTCGGATGACTGTCATTTCAGCCGGAGCTTCCTTTAAACATCGGATCCCAGTAGGCCACCAATAGGCCTGAATTCTTCCTGCAGAGCTGGAACCTCTGCATCCAGCTTGGTCGCACGGCAAGTCTAAAATTCTTTAGGTTTCAAGCTTCCAAAAACTCTGCAGTGTTCGTTCCGTTGGACTGGAAACTTCCCTCGTGCTGACGAAGTCTCGGAGCTACTATTGGCTGAAGGTATTTTGATCGGTGTGATGGTTTCCTCGAGGGTTAATGAGCCTATTTTAGAATTGCAGGCTGCTCTACTGAGCTGAAGTGTTATTACTTAAATTGGTACTCTACAGATGAATAAGAACAATATACAGATTGGAAAGTCGTTTGTTCTTTCATTGCTCGCATAAGGAGAGTAACGAAACTAGTTGCTTATATCGGAGACCATACTATTCCACACAGTATCTTGAAAAATTTACTTTATTATTTCCGTAACAGCATTAATTTTCGGGGATATGGTTACCTACAATAACTCGGACACGAGGATTTCAGAGCAATTTCTTTTTCTCGGCGCTAAATGCAACTCTTGAGAGGAAGATTATGCACAGCCTTTTGAACAGAAAGTAAGCGATGTACAATATTAAAAGTGCGCCTACGATAAGATCTATGCCGAGAATTTGTATCCATGAGAGCTCCTTGGCAGGCGACCGAAGGTGGGGCGCTCCGCGGTGTCGGGCGATGTACTCGGTCCAGTACACAGCCCGGTCGAGGGGCGTTTGTAGTTGGTCACGAAACCTTAGCGACATGACCGCCATCTTGTGCCGGTAACTGGCGAAAAGAATATTCATGAAAATTAACGAAAAACTTATTTCTAGCCTTTCGAAAAAATGGACAGGCTTGGCTGAAACCTGAACAAAACTATTTGGAATATTCCTACGTTCAATGAAAAAATCTGAGCTTGAAACTGTTGCGAGATGAAACAATTTTGTTACGGTAACTGGAAAAGTTCAAACGGTGTTGGAAATAAACTTCGAAATCGTTTATGGCAGTGAATGATCATTGCCCGGTATTGTCGATAATTAGTAAAAATTTATGATTGCAGTTCCGATTTTTATTCAATTCGAGTGTTCTAGATTTTATTTCGGTGAGTTATTAACCCCTTTACTTACAAAAATGTACTTCTAAAAGAGAAAAGAAGAAGAAACGATTGAATATGGAATTCAGGGAACGGGAAATCCATGCACAAGAGTGTTCCAAAACTTGATCCCTTGCGCATGGAACTACAAGATTTGGAAATGTTTATAAACACGATAAAAATTTAAAACGAAAGTGAATTGTGCTGAAAGGAGGACAGCAGTAAACTAAAAAAGCAGATACGAAATTTGAATTTCCAATAACTGTTCATATGGTTATTTACTCTTCTATATTACGAGCGAGCATACTTTCTACAACAGCCACTTGTAATCTTCTAGTTGTTTTAGCAATTTCGCAGTTAAAAGCTTTCGGGAGTTTTCGTAAAGCATCAATAGTGTTCATTAGAGCGGGGATAATTATTCATACGAAAAGAAGCCACAATTCTGGAAGATTATGATTGTCGAGAATTCTGGCCTCTTTTGTCACCTTGCATCATTCATCACTCACACTTTGCCCCACATATATTTCATCACTACTGGGGTTATAGTGCATAACCCCAGAAATACCCAATGTGATGAGTCGTTTAACGCTTGACGCAAATTAGCTTTTTATTATACGTTCATGAGGCGGAGCATTTCCTTTGAATTTTTCCCATTTCCAGGATCGTCCTGGTATTTTACGAATCAACTCTCCTTTTTGAGTAACTGAAGCCGAAAATAAAACGACGACCCTTCTTGGCACTAAATTATAAAAAATTGTAACAATTTAATTTTTGAAAATAATTTATCTGACTTTACGGGTTCCAAAGATTATTAACGCAAACAACTAGTTGAAATAAAAAATTTTGCTATAGCAAATTAGTTGCCGCCTACTGCGGCGTTGTTTAGAGTGAGTTAATGAAACTTTCCCTAAAATATACTTTCAAGCGCCTCCAGTACTATCAAAACTATACGACTCCTGCCATAATAGTTAGAGTTCTAACAATCTTAATACATTTATAAATGGTGACGCGTCGCTAATTTCTCACGCATGCCATACAATCACCCCCAGAGCGCAGCAGACCTCCATTCTGCCATTCATTCGCGTTTTCCCTCGCAGCCCATCATCGCAACTTGACTTATGCCAGCGAAGAAATGTTTCGAAATTACGCTCAACTTTTTAGAAAAACAAAGTTTGAAAACTTATGTTTATGCAAAACAGCGAAGCCGCGTTGATAGAAAAATTCAGCCCTCCAGCCTTTGTTACACTAATTTACAGTATTTTGATTGTCCGATCCTGCTTTGTTGCTATGAAAGAGAATCTATTCATCTAGCGAGTATTGTAGCAATTTTATAATAAATGCACGCGATAAAATAAAGAACGTTTGTTCAGTTCTGTACAGACTTATAGACGCGTTGACCGCCATAGGTTACTTTGAAGTTCAGCATCAAACTTGAATTTAAAATGAATTGTAGTAAGTAATTTTAAAAATAGCAAACATATTAACTGGATTGTGCCTTCACTTAGCAATAAGTGTTTTTGCATTATACAAATTTCGTCCATGTACACCGTTCTAATTATTGAAGAAGGCAGAAGAGGCAGATCTTTGCTTAGAATTCCCAAAGACACAAGTTCTCGAAAACGCGATTCATAAATAGAATATCAAGAAGCTAGAACGAACGACTATAGTGCCAGCTACTGCGCTTTGGCATAAGTAGTCGAGGGCCATTGAATGGGTGCATCATTTTCTCCTAAATTAGAGAAAAAGTGAAGAACGGAGTGCGTCTAAAATAAATTAGGAAATCGATTAATGTACAACTAAATTAAATACACATGGATAAAAGCAGATTTGCTGGCCTTGTGGCGGCTCAATAATGTTCGGGCACTGTACGCGACCATGTGCGAATTAAAATGTAGCCATTCATCGCATGCGGTGAATGTTCAGGGTCTTGTCATCAGCTACTGACGTCATTCGGTGTCTTGTCACCAGCATTTGACGTCCTTCTATGTCATGTCCTCAGCATTTGACATCCTTCGATGACATGTCACCAATAGTTGACGTCCTTCTATTTCTTGTCACCAGCAATTGGCGTCCTTCTATGTCTTGTCACCAGCACTTGACGTCGGGCTTTTTGCATTCACTATCTAATCCATAGCTTCTGAGCGCTAATTGTCTTCAACTTCTTCGAGTCATTATTTGGTGATATTCGTAATAGTGTAGGCGAGGGTGTTTTTCAGCCCTACATCAACTTGGGTTTGTGGCTTTGTTGGCCTCACTACCGTGAAATCTTCGATTAACTAAGTACTTCTCAGAGTTAGTGCTGAACTTTAATACGTGTTTTTGAGCAGGCGTTCAATTATATTGGAATGCCGAAAGCAGGGTTCGCGATGGTTAGTACAAACAAGTGTTCTAACAACATTTACTGAGTGTTTTCACGCTGGAAAGTTTTTATGAGCATTGTAATCTTAGCTCCCTGCTCAAGATACATAAGGTATTATCAAAATATAGCAAGTTGAACAGAAAGCATGAATGATAAAAAGCTATCAGAAGACTCAGATAGGAGAACAAGGAATGAGATTTTGAAATTGGAACTCTGCGCTATGTGCGATTTCTGACCTTGTGTTGCTCATAACTTCCTTGATGGCATTTTCGAACTCTTCCTGCGAGAAATGGGTCCAGGAGAGCTGGATGCCAACGCCCGCCGTGACCAGGGCCTCTGCGGTCTTCTTGTGCTCCCACGTCGCCGGGAAGCCAACGATGGGCACCCCGTGGTAGAGCGCCTCCTGGGTCCCTCCCAGCCCCCAGTGGCTGATGAACAGTTTCACGTTGCGGTGACCTGAAGTAAATTATGCGCATATGGTGCGTGTTAAAATAATTACATAGACTAATGTAATGTTACTTACGTTCATGCTACATCTGATGATAGATAAATGTATTATTGAACTTATCTGTTATAATAATTACAAGGACTAAAATAATGTTCCTCCGCTAATTGAAAATCTGATGATAGATAAATGTGGTATTGAAATTATCTGTTAAAATAATCACAATGACTAAAATAATGTTACTCACGCTCACTTATAAATTCGATGATAGTTAAATGTGGTATTGAAATTAGGTGTTAAAATAATTTCAATGACTAAAGATATGTTACTCACCCTTTGGTGAACATCTGATGATAGTTAAATGTAGTATTTTAAGAAACTACTACAGCGTTTACAGCTTTTCTAGCTCAGACAATTTATTCGGTAAATTAAATCACAAAAATGTGAAACATATCAACATCGATCTCATTAAATGCAGTGAAATATTCTGCTGTTGAAAGTGAAGATTCCAATCATAGGCTGCCTGACAGTTCTTTGATTTGGAGATCTGAAGTTGGAATTTTTTGCTAGCGCTAGCTGGAACCTGCTTTCAAAACTTTGCTATTGAAGTATACAATATTCGTACGAACATTATGGTTTTCATACATTGTATTAAGAATGGTGCATAATATCGGGCCTAGCAAGCATTTTTTGAGCCCCATCAGCGGGCTTTAAAGGCAAAGCTGCACTATGCGTTTTTTACTGCGCAATTCTCAGGCATATTCAAGCATGCATGAGCGGCTAAACTATACACTACGCGGAGCAGCGGGGGCATTGTAGACCAAAGGAGGTAACTTCTACAGGGACAGCTGCGCACATTCGCTAATTCGACTAGCCAATAGAAGGCTTCATTTCAATCAAGCCGGTGACGTTACCTACACACCATGACGTCAGTGGCGGCGGCAGCGTACTACCACGCAGCTGACCTTCCGGACGTACGTTCAGCAACAGAACCGACTGCCGGTGTGCCTCCGCAGGTACGGATTTGGATTCTTGAAAAATTGAATTCCGTCCGGCTACGTGCAAATCTACCAGAACTAAAAGGTTATCGATCTTCAATTTAACCACACCGGCAGCTTCATAAATTGAAAGCACTATCAAAACTATAGGAGAATTACCTTTATTCAATCATACAAAACGTTTTAATACCTTTTCCATGTAGCTGAAGCTGACGATTGCGCGCTGTGTTCAATCGTAAAAAAAGATTATATAAGATTCAGTATTCAGATATTTATTTGAAATAAAACCTGCAATATATTCCGCTTGTGAGTTCGTGAACTGAATGGGCAGGAGTATTGATTTGCAGTTGTACATCCCTTTTCAGCATCTAAACTTTCAAGCTAAAAAAAGACTTCCGAAGAGACGAAGGCACCATTTAGAATGGAGTTATGGGAACGCGGAACCTACCCAGAAGGAGGCTTAGAAACAGAAAGTTGAGAAAGAAGTTTATGAAAATAGATAAAAGTTGACGAAGAAAGTAATAGGTGGTGAAAAAACAGGACAGCAGTGAACCGAAAAAATGGTCCAAAAAATCAAAAAAACTACTTTATTTCAACGAAAAGCTTACCTAACCTTTAGCTCAAGACCTCGTACATTCCCCATGGGAGCGCTAAGAACAGAGAGCTTTGATTATTGTTATCGTTGTGAGGGAAAGTTGAAGTTACCCATGTTCACATTGTTGCAATGATTATATGAGTAAATGATAAAATACAGAAAATCTAGATGAATATGACATCATTTCAACACTTCTCCCCACAAAAAGGTGTTTCATGAACAGGAAGGAAAAAAACACCAATCTATATGGAAATAAGAAATCAGGAAATCTATGCATGAGGTGTATTCCCCTATATGTTGTAGATGAAGCATCAATGTACGAAGTTTGTAATATATAATCCACCATGAATATGTAAGGTTCCAGAAAACAGGATAGCAATGGACCCCTAAAAAGTCGGTACAACCTAAATAAAAAATTTTAAGGTTAGATTATTGGTAGTGCAAGCCTCCCTAGCACGACAAAGTTCAATCAAAGGAAGTTAGAAATTGTTCAATTAGAACTTGACACAACGGGGAATGTATGCACAAGATTTGTTCCCACACAAGACTTCATCATACACGTAATTAGATTATTAGTTAGTTTAAGCCTCCCTATCCGCAACAAAGGCGATCCGAAGAGAGGAAGGAGGAAGGCACCATTTAGTGTGTAGTTAAGGGAACGCAGAATCTACGCAAAAAGGGCATAGAAACAGTAAGATGAGAAAAATGTAGTGAATTAGATCAAATTTGAAGAAGAAAGTAGTAGGGGCTGAAAAACAGGACAGCTGTGAAAAAAATGTGTTCCTTAACATAACAAAGAGATTTCATTTCAATGAAAGAAAATCCTACCCAACTCTCAGCTCGGATCCTCAAATTTTCCCCCCAGGGAATGCTGTTTCCCATTGATGAAATAATTGCGTCCCTCTGGGGGAAAAGAATTGAATGAAAATCCGTTAATTTTCTTCATTGCATTCTGTGTTTCCCTATAAGGGCTACTGCATTCAATATCGCTCACGAGTTATGCTACAATATTTTCATGTTGAAAAATTATGAATAGTTCAATCGCTAATTAAAAGCAAATAAGGGCAGCAGTGAATCGAGAGATGATCTGCAACGGAATCAAAAACGTTTTCTATTTTCAACAAATTGATGGCTTATGTAAGCTGGTCGAGGGACTTTAAATTTTCTCCCAAAGCTGCTCAAAGCGAGCACAGTCGCGGGACTTATCATCTTCTCTCATAGAAGATTAGATTAATATGGAGTATCCTAAAAGATTAGTATCCTAAAAGTAAGATTAGATTAAAATATAATTTAGTTTAGGCCTCCCTAACTGCTACAAAAAAGAGCGTATCGAAGAGAGGAAGGAGGAAGGCACCATTCAGTATGGATACTAGGGAATGCGGAATCTATGCAGAAGGGGCATAGAAACAGTAAGTTAGGAAGGAAGTTCATGAAACAAGATAAAAGTTGAAGAAGAGAGTGGTAGGTGCTGAAAAACAGGACATCAGTGAACCGAAAAAGGTATTCAATAACATAGCAAAAAATATTTTATCTTAACAGATTAGATTGGATTAGTCTTTAGTTTTAGCCTCCCAACCCGCAGCAACAAACGCGATCCAAAGAGAGGAAGGCACCATTCAGTATTGAGTTGAGGAAACGCGGAATCTACGCAGAAAGGGTGTAGAAACAATAAGTTGTGAAAGAAGATTATGAAACAAGACCAAAGTTGAAGAAGAAAGTAGTAGGTGCTGAAAAACAGGACAGCAGTGAACAGAAAAAAGATGGTCCTTAACATAACAAAAACATTTCATTTCAACAAAAAGAAAGCCTCCCTACTCACTCTCATCTCGGACTTTCACATTGTCCCCCTGGGAGCGCTAATTCCCATAGATACAGATTATTAGATTATAAGTTAGTTTAAGCCTCCCTTACCGCTACAAAAAAAAAGAGTGTGTCGAAGAGAGGAAGGAGGAAGGCATTATTTAGTATGGGGATAAGAGAGTGAGGAATTTATGCAGAAGGGGCATAAAAACAGTAAAGTTGAGAAAGAAGTTCATGAAATAAGATAAAAGTTGAAGAAGAAAGTCAGAGGTACTGAAAAACAGAACAGTAGTGAACCGAAAAAGGTGGTCCTTGACATAACAAAGAACATTTTATTTCAACAAAAAGAAGGCCTACCTAACTCGCAGCTCGGACCTTCACATTGTCCACCTGGGAGCGCGAATTCCAAAAGATACAATAATTGTATACCCCTGAGGGGTTTTGTCTAAACAAAAAGAAGGCCTACCTAACTCTCAGCTCGGGCCCTCACATCTTCCTCCTGGGAGCGCTAATTCCTGTAGATAAAATAATTGTATCCCCCTGAGGGGCTTTTCACATAGAAAACCAAGTTTTTATTATAAATACTGACTATTTCTACAGATTAGATTACGACATAGAATAAGCATCCCTTCTCACACTACGATAAAACTGTTCAAAAAGAGGAAGGAAACACCGGAGTTAGAAGGGAAAGCGTAATTAATACACATAGTGTGTTTTCACATAAGAGACCCTGTGCACAGAAACAATAAGTTGGGGAGTAACGTTATGCAACGAAATTAAAGCAGAAAAAGAAAGTCATAGGCGATGAATAACAGGACAGCAATGAACCAAAATAATTTGATCCTTAACTAAAATAAAACGAATCAATTTAATTTCAACAAAAAGAAGGCCTACCAAACTCTCAGCTCTAGACTTTACATTACTTGTTCTATAAGGATGGGGAACAAAACATTAGCCAACAACTCGTCCCTGAATAAATATTCTAATTCTTTAAAAATATATTTCGTCTCTTCTATCTCGATGTTACATAAATTTTTGACCATAATGAAATAAATAAACTAATTTTTCATAAAAAAACAATAATTGGTACATCACCGACCACTCAAGGCACGTTCAACATTTCCGGCTAATAAATTCCGAAATCCCTATAAAAGTATCATGTCAATGATACTAAGTCACCTCTCCTAGGAAGGAAAAATGGCTGGGTAAATAAATAAATAAGTTCCAAAATGTACACACAAGACAACACAGAACTGAGTATTCAAATCTAGGTAAGGACTAGTCGTACATAATGACTTACTAAACATCACAGAGCTCAAACGGCAGCACTCCTAACGCATAACCCTATCTTCAAACATCAGGAATAGTTCTCTGCGCACCAATAGGTGAAGAAAAATTGAACAAAAAGAAAATGAACAGTTAAAATCAAAAAGGAAAAAATGCACCATAATGGACTATAAAGATAAACATCAGAATGACCAGTTAAGGTCAAACTTATTTTTTGGGTACCGATTTTTCTAGCTCTGTACGAGTGGGAAGCCTACGACGCATCTTTCACCAACTATGGGAATCGTGCTCGAAATCAATCATTCATACGGTAGAATAGTCTTTGTTATTATTATTATTATTATTATTATTATTATTATTATTATACTCCTGGTTTTACCACCGCAGCCGCACAAGCGTTGATTTCAGCAGTGATTCTCAGTTAAATTGGTTTGTTGGGTTAAGTTTTAGGTTGTCGTTTCCGTATCAGGGCGAGTTGGTTCTGTAGCAGCTATTCCTCTGCGTAGGCAAGTTTGAAGTCGCTTGCCAGTCGGGCCAGGCCCTTTGGGTTTCAGCTGTCCATCCATTCATAGCCGGGCGTCTCGCGTCTAATAATCAAAGTTCAATTTCTTACCTTCCAGGTCCAAACTCCTGTGACCATAAAACGACAGCACAACACCACTTTTCATTGAAATGTGCGTCTTAAATGCCGACAGGATTCTTCGGTAGTCGGTCTGCCGCTAATATAAATGAGACTTAATCTAAAACTGAATCCGCATTGACGCGTTTTATTCTTAAAATGAAAAGCAAGGCGAAAATCGCTGTACGAATTGACATTTTATTATTACAAATAGTAAAGTCTAAATGAATAAAATTGAACGTTTCGAACTAAACAGTTCATCTTCAGCAAAGAAAAGAATTCTGCGACAAAACAAAACGAAAATGAGTAAATTGAAACTATACTATGCAAACGAATACTACAACATATACAGAAAAAGTCGTAGATGTAAAACTAAAATATAAAACAAAACAAAAATTAAAAAACCTAAACTAATGATCATGTATTTGCAACGAGAAGAGGAAAAGCACTTAGAGTATCATTTAGAGGGGGTCTGAGCTTAAAGATGTATAGCGACTCGAGGATGCGTAAATCAATCATATGAGGGGCACCTGCAAGGATTTTAAAATGATTTACGGAAACAGGGACGTTACAGTTTTCGGCATGGGATCGAACAGAGGACAGTGGAGGAGAACCAAGTGGACGACCGGTTCTACAGCTGCGCCCAGCGTGCTCGGCTACTCTGGACATAAGAGTACGACAGGTGGAACCTATGTACTGTGATTCACAACGTGAACAACTAAACTGGTAAACCACAGAGGAGCACATAGCAGTGGGCAGCTTATCCTTAAAGCGGAAAAGGGAACCGATTGTAAAATTGTTGACTAGAATAGAATGAATTTTAAGTTGCGGAAAAAACTTGCTGATTAGGAGTTGAACCTCCTGATTTAACTTGATAGATTGATGACCAAAGAAGGGAAGCTTTAAGAAAAATTTCTGTTGATCACATGATTGGAGTGCCGGCGTTCGATCATAAATCTTAGACAAAAATTTACCAATATGTTTATCGATAGTAAACAGAGGAAATCCATTCTTAAGAAAAAATTGTCGTAAAAAGTCAAATTCTTGATGTAAAATTCGAAAGTTAGAACAAACTTTAAACGCTCTATGGACGAGAGTTCGAATGCCGCAGAGCTTAAAACGGGTCGCACAGAAACTAAAATAACTAGTACCTAAACCCGAGAAAGTGCCTTTCCTAAAAACAGAACATTGGAAAGTATTATCAATTCTGCTAACATTGACGTCCAGAAACGGTAAACGGCTGTTCGTTTCATCTTCCCTGGTAAAATTAATATTCTTATGACGAGAATTCAAATAGTTGAGAAAAAGGTCCGCATGAGATCTCTCTTTGAATAGAACAAATGTATCGTCTACATACCTTCTGTAAAAAACCGGTTTGAGAAGGTTGGGACAGTCATTTAACCAACTTTCCTCATGATGGCACATAAAAATATTGGCGAAAGTTGGACCGAGAGGTAAACCCATGCCCAATCCGTCTATCTGCTGGTAATATTTGTTGTTGAAGATGAAAAAACAATTGCAAACAGCCAGTTCTAACAGTTTCTGCATAATCTTACGGGAAAACCCCATGAATACAGAATAATTTGGCCAAACAGATTTCAATGGTTTCAATCAACGGAACATTTGTAAATAAACTATCTACGTCAAAAGAAGCCATGAACAGGTCATCAGTGTTATCAAAGTCTGATAAACTCTCTACAAAAGATCTTGAGTTGTCAACGGTATAAGAATTCGTAGTAAGGGGTTTTAAGATTGGAACAAAAAACTTAGCTAGATTAAAACTCGGGGTGTTAAACGCTGCAAAAATTGGCCTAAACTGAAATTTAGAGGAGAAATCTGGCTTATGTATTTTGGGGAGACCATACAAAGTACCGGGTCCTGAGCCCGTCGCACGAAGTCTGGTGTAATCCTCTTTAGAAAGAGAACCCTCATTCTTTAAGCGTAGTAAAAAATTATTTATTTTATCCTCGATGCGCATGGAAAATTTCTGTATTGGCTCTGTAATCTCTTTAAATTTTCGATCCCCTGACAAAATATCATTCATGCTCTCAATGTACCTAACCCTATCAACCAAAACCACACCTTTTCCCTTATCAGGCCAAGAAACAATAATATCCTTATTGGAAGCCAGATTCTTTAAAAGAACTATATCGTCTCTAGAAAAAATTGCAGAGAAAATTTTGAAAGATTTAAAATTATAAAAATATTTATGGGCCACATTCCGGAGCTGACTAGAAAATTGTACAAAATTTAAACACTGGACGGACTTTAACTGAAGCAACAACTTCTCAAAACTCAGGTAATAGGAAAAGAAGTTTAACTTGTACACAGGCAAGCAAAATTCCAGACCGAAGGCTAGTAATCGGCAAACTCTATCAGGGACATGTAAAGAACTATAGTTAAAGATAACATTTTTAGGATCAACAGGTTCTAGCCTGTTCTCTATACCCAAATCCTGAAGTTTCCTATTGTGGGTAGCGATTGTTGCACACTCAAAATTCTTATTGATTGATACCGCGTAGCGCTTGACAAGGACACGATCAAGCGGCGAGAAAGAAGATAATGACGCTGTGCATTCGTCTAGCTTCGTCGTAAGGTTGCAGACAGTCTTCTTCTTGTTCTTCATTTCACGGAGTAGAAGTTTGGACTGCCAGGAACGGTAAAACACTGTCGTCTGCAGGGATCTTCGGTACAGCCGGAATCGCAAAAATTTCGGAAATAAATTGTAAATTTTGCAGGATGTCAGGAACTTCACGTCTAATCTAGCTTTCGTTAATTTCCTGATTGTATTTTGGTAACTCCGTAAGATTATGCAGAAACTGTTAGAACTGGCTGTTTGCAATTGTTTTTTCATCTTCAACAACAAATATTACCAGCAGATAGACGGATTGGGCATGGGTTTACCTCTCGGTCCAACTTTCGCCAATATTTTTATGTGCCATCATGAGGAAAGTTGGTTAAATGACTGTCCCAACCTTTTCAAACCGGTTTTTTACAGAAGGTATGTAGACGATACATTTGTTCTATTCAAAGAGAGATCTCATGCGGACCTTTTTCTCAACTATTTGAATTCTCGTCATAAGAATATTAATTTTACCAGGGAAGATGAAACGAACAGCCGTTTACCGTTTCTGGACGTCAATGTTAGCAGAATTGATAATACTTTCCAATGTTCTGTTTTTAGGAAAGGCACTTTCTCGGGTTTAGGTACTAGTTATTTTAGTTTCTGTGCGACCCGTTTTAAGCTCTGCGGCATTCGAACTCTCGTCCATAGAGCGTTTAAAGTTTGTTCTAACTTTCGAATTTTACATCAAGAATTTGACTTTTTACGACAATTTTTTCTTAAGAATGGATTTCCTCTGTTTACTATCGATAAACATATTGGTAAATTTTTGTCTAAGATTTATGATCGAACGCCGGCACTCCAATCATGTGATCAACAGAAATTTTTCTTAAAGCTTCCCTTCTTTGGTCATCAATCTATCAAGTTAAATCAGGAGGTTCAACTCCTAATCAGCAAGTTTTTTCCGCAACTTAAAATTCATTCTATTCTAGTCAACAATTTTACAATCGGTTCCCTTTTCCGCTTTAAGGATAAGCTGCCCACTGCTATGTGCTCCTCTGTGGTTTACCAGTTTAGTTGTTCACGTTGTGAATCACAGTACATAGGTTCCACCTGTCGTACTCTTATGTCCAGAGTAGCCGAGCACGCTGGGCGCAGCTGTAGAACCGGTCGTCCACTTGGTTCTCCTCCACTGTCCTCTGTTCGATCCCATGCCGAAAACTGTAACGTCCCTGTTTCCGTAAATCATTTTATAATCCTTGCAGCCTGCAGGTGCCCCTCATATGATTGATTTACGCATCCTCGAGTCGCTATACATCTTCAAGCTCAGACCCCCTCTAAATGATACTCTAAGTGCTTTTCCTCTTCTCGTTGCAAATACATGATCATTAGTTTAAGTTTTTTAATTTTTGTTTTGTTTTATATTTTAGTTTTACATCTACGACTTTTTCTGTATATGTTGTAGTATTCGTTTGCATAGTATAGTTTCAATTTACTCATTTTCGTTTTGTTTTGTCGCAGAATTCTTTTCTTTGCTGAAGATGAACTGTTTAGTTCGAAACGTTCAATTTTATTCATTTAGACTTTACTATTTGTAATAATAAAATGTCAATTCGTACAGCGATTTTCGCCTTGCTTTTCATTTTAAATGTGACTTATTAAAATTATTTAACTGGACATTTCAACTCGGCATAATCCATTCCTAAAAATTAAAACCAGGACATTGAAATATCTTGGGTAGATTTATAGAATTATTCTGACATTAAATTAAGGAACACTAATTTAATTTGACGTGAGAACGTGAGGCGGCGACATTTGCATTTCACTCGACTTGCCAACCCTTCGTTTTAACGGCACTGCCAGATTGTTGTACCAGTAACGCTAACAGTGATGCCAGATTTCGGGTTAGCAGTGTTGTCAGATGCAATCTAAGCTCTGCTATTGGTGCGATGCCATGACGTCACATGCACACCACTCGATTTTCTAAGAAGCCTGGTTTGCCGCTACCTCCTTTCGTCTACCATGAGCGGGCCCCGGCGGGGGTCAGTTGCACTCCGCAGGCTGACCGGAGAGAATGGGTGTTGATAAACGTGCGCTCCGGTCAGTCGCTATCGCATGTGCGATAGGGAAGAAAAAACAGGAACGACAAGTGACTCATACTACCCGTCTATTTCCTTCATGTATAAGTATTGTACAGTCAATCAAAGACATAACTACCCAACCATGTTTCATACTAATTTCGGGTCAAGCTATCTAATTAACAAGGAACAGAGTTGATTAACTCGAGATGAATGCTATATATATAAAAAAATTATACACGGTATTCATTTTTGATTATAGTTTTATTCACTCAAATACAAATGCTGCGGGAGGAATTATTTAACTTGTATATTTTCTATATACAAATAAATAATGAACATGACTTTCCTGAGCGACTACTTGACTATGCAAATCTGATGTTGACTGCCGGCTCTCTGCCCCATCACTAAAAAATGACAACATGTCATAGCAAGATTGGGTCAGTCGCTGTACATCCTCTGTATCTGCTTCGATTTTTTTAAAAGCTCAACATTTTATTCGGCTTTCAAAGTACTGTGTCTTCAATGTATGAATTTTATTTTTATTATATCAACTGTCAATGCCTCCTCAATGTCTAGAGATGTTAAAATAATTTTGTAAGTAAATTCTTAAAAATTTATTTCTGTATACGTTGAATTTTTGACGTTTCAGAGACATTCCTTCGCTTTAAGTTGTCTCTGAACTGGAGCACCAGCTCGCGTGGCCAATCACTCATTGTAGAAAGCGCAAGCAATAAATAGAAGTACAATTGAACACTCTACGATAAAGTGCGACTGCAAACTGGGAGAGCTGTCGGGCGATGACTTCCCAACTACACGCTATAGATGCTTGCCTCACAAGAAGTCGCGTCAAAAACCGCATACCGTGGAAGTGCATGCAGCACTCGTGCAACCGACATGCATGCTTCAAATTTGGGCGAGTTGCGCGTGAGTTGCACGAAGAAACGCATAGTGAAGCCGCGCCTTAATAAGTTGTATATTTTTCCAAATTCGATAGGACCTCTATCAATTTCAAGTAAAGCTTGAATGGCGCTGAAAATGTATACAAGTGAAAAAAAGTTATATGAGCCGAGCTTATTGTTTCAATCCAGCAAAAACTGATCTCATGATTAAACTGGGGAATGGGGAGAGAATTAATGTGTGGTGCAATAGCGAATCTAAACGAAATGACGTCTATGTTTTCTATGACGTAGTCTCACAAGAACATAAGGTTATTTTCCGTGGAGAATTAAAAAGTCTAGACAGCTCGGCAGGGCTCTGATTCTAAGAAGTGTTAATTTTTCGACGATTTATGCTTCACCTAGTTTAAGTTTAATATTTTTGGCAGTTAAATACCTGACATGTTGTGAGCTTCTTATGAAAAATTGCAGGAATCAATCAACAAGTAAGAAGTGTTTATTATAGTAATAGTTTCAGTAAGAAAATCATTTAATCATGGAGCATCAGCGAAATGGTTGAATCATGAAATCTTAAGTAATACGGGGGAATTAGGGTTGAAATTATGTGCCCCTTAAATTGCAGCACAGCTATCAGGAACTCGTCAGTAGAAACCTGGGAGTCGATTATTAATTCACCATCAATACTGAGAAGCAAAGTATCCGTCACCTAAACACTACTGATTAGAGCTATGATTGTTATAAATATGAATGTATAAATTACTTCTATACTGTCCTGTTGACACAGAAAATTTTCATTTCAAAGGTGACACTCTCTGTCAGCCTACTTGTTACCAAGCCGTCACACAAAGGTGTGTCATCAACACTGATCAGGGTATTGTGGCACGCTTTTGTACGTCATGGGCCAATACGACACACAGGAGTGTGCCTTTTATGACACACTTAGCACAAGTCACTACTTTTTCCGATGAAAAAGTCTACTCAGAATATGTCTCAGACCGAGTAGTAATTATGTACATGTAATCTCAGACCAAGACTATACATTTTATGAAAAAAAGTAAAAGTATCTAGATTTCACTAAAGAATTATATTAATTTCAAAAATAACAAAGACTACCCATTTTTTAACAAAAAATTGTCACCGTATTAATCGTGAATACGTGATTTATATTTCAAGATCACTTGAACAGGTGGTCAAAGGTATGCACCAAGATGTACCGAGATTTCAATGAATAAACATTTGACACACACAAGTGTGGCAAAATTTCCCTGAATGTAAGATAGTAGCTAATCTGAAGACTAAAAGTAAACTGTAGCACTCACCTAAGATATCTTGTTGTGGTACGTCGTAGTGGAATAACATATTTCCAATTTTCTTCTTTTTTTGTCCTTTTATTTTAAAGAGGATTTTGTACGGAAATTTCCTTAAAACTGAAATTATCATTTCTTTCTTTTTGCGATCCACGGTGTCTTTGTGAACGAATGTCACTCCAAGGCTGAAGTATATCACGTGGTCATCTCCTTCCAGGAAGTCTGCAATGTCCTGAAAAAGTGCATTTCTCGAGGAGTACACTTCAAAAACAATCAGCGAAGTCTAGTGCAAAATGTTAAAGGGAGCCAGGTACTTTTTTCAGAGTCAAGTCAGTTTACTTTGGGCAAACAACTGATAGCGACGTATGAATAATCAATCTTCATATAAAATCAGTCTTTATAATACAAAGTTTCAGTCGTTGCTGATGTCTATTTACTCGCTTCAAAGGCTGTGCAAAGTTGCTGAGTTCAAATGTCCCTATAGGAAATAAATTGCTACTTTATGATTTGCCTATCAATGATAAATAAAAGAGCAAATAGGGTGGCCTTTGGTTGATCACATTTTATAAAATTACTCAGCACGTACGAAAGAACTCCACGAACATTTTTGTCCTGTAGATTTTCTAGGAAGAACATAAAATAATGTAAATCTTGAAATAAATATTTCTGATTGAGAATACACTGTCGAACTAAAGAGAGAAATTGGTTAATCATGAAAAAATATAACAAAAAGTACACTAATTACAAGAAGATTAATTGCGTTTCATATAAAACGCGATTTTTTTTTAACACAACGATTCCGAGATACTCAAATTAGTGAGACCAGATATTCTAGGAATTAATAAAATCATCTGCTCGTGAAGATAGATCACACTTCTCTGCATGAGAGTGGACATCAAAGTGAGAAGGCGCGGAAAATTATTGAATAGTTCGTGTAGCGTGTTGATTAGAATTCCATTCTTGTACATTGTATGTGTATTGTTTGAGGTTAAATTAAGTAGAGCGCTTTGTGTTTTTGAGAGCCTGCTGTGTACATAGAACTAAGAACTATAGTAAAGATTGGAGAATAAACTTCCGGGGAGTGGTCTGCGAACACTTGGTCTCTGTCACTGGTGCGGAGGGGCTGATACTTGGGGTAAGTATGACCGTGTTAGGTGGAATAATACGAGTCTTATTGGAGACGGATATATTGTAACCGTGTAAATTTCGTAGGCATTAATTCGTGCCCTGTATCTCCTGTCTCAGGATTTGCCGCGCCCACCTCCCGACCGCTCCTATCCGCTCTTGCTCTAGCTATAGTATTGTTTCGTTGTCTCCTTTTGCTCGTGCCTTTGTAATGTGTTGAAGGGTGCTAGGTGGCGCTTGAATCCTTGCTCCTGAAAGTATTAGTAAATTATTGATTTAAACTTTTTGAAGCCCAGTTCGGTGCGAAAATAAACGTTTTCGTTCTGGTGTTCATCGATTGCTACCCTGGTTCCAACCAAACGCTACTGGCTGTGCGTAGCACATTACATAATGGGGGCTTGACCAAAAAGTTTTAACATAAATCATTCGCTGAGAACCGGTGGAGTAAGGGAAATTACTAGCAGAATAATGGATTCACAATTCATTAAAGATGGGAAAACTCTCGGTTACGAGGGATTCGAATTAAGAGCATATGTAGAGAAGAGCAAGGAAGAAAAAAAATAGCAGACAAGCAGGAGAGGGCGGATAGGAATTAAGCGACTGGAGGAACTGCAGAGAGAGGAGAGACTACATCAGCGAGAGGTTCTTAAACTTGAAGTTGAGTTGGAGACGGCGAGAAGTCGGTCCTCCAATGGTGAAAACTTGAGTGCTGCTGAAGGAAAATCTCTCATTAAACTAGCATCGTACAGAGATGGCGATGATGTTGCAGTTTGCCTGCAGACTTTTGAAAGAGTCAAAGAGGCAAACAGGTGGAATGTTGTAATTGCCATGTCTGCGCTGCAAAATTGCTTCACAAATTCGAAGGTGTCGTCCTTCATAAATTCCCTTCCTATTGACTCGGCGTATTCGTGTGTGCTATTTTGCTATTGCGTATTGTTGCGTATGCTATTCGGCGTATTGTTGAAGCTTTTGGGTTCACTATTTATGACTACGAATATCGATTTAGGACCAGGAGGCCAGGACGTGAATCATATCGTCAATTTGCCTTTGACCTAACCGAAGATTTCGGAAAATTTTGTGAACAAGCTGCAGTCAGGAAAGACTTCACGAAGCTGAAGGAGCTGGTAATTAAAGACCAAATGCTTAACGCGGCAAGTATAGATTTGTCTGAATACTTGCGGGAACTTGAGATCTCTAACATAGCATATTAGACGAAGTCCTCAAAATGGCAGACAATCATCAAGCTATCCATGGGAAAGAGGTACTTGAAGAAAGTTCTCCATTCAAAACACGTGACACAAATTACAAGTCATGCCATATTTGTTGGAAATGGGGACACATCGCGAAATTTTGTAAATTCAAGCATGAGAATTCTTTGGGAAGATTTGGAGATTCCTCCAAAGTTTTGAAGTTCTCAGCCTCGCGAAATATCGAGAAGGTAGAGACGATGCACCCTAAGCTAACTAGCAAACCAACATGTTTTCCTGTGGACGAGAGGAACACTTTGCGAAAGACTGTTTGCAGAAAAAGAAAGCAACAGAAAAAAGGAACGACCTCTGCAAAAATGGTAAGGCTAATAAGCGTGACCTAGGTAAAAGCTTTTCCGTAAGCGCAGTTTTTAAATCAGAGTTTCTTTTTAACAATGATTTACCAGTTTGTTACGGTACCTGCAATGGATACGAAGTTAAGGTTTTTAGAGATACTGGCGCTACGACAGTGTTAGCTAAGCGTTCATTAGTCGAAGCTAACGACTTGACAGGCAAAAACGTTAGTGTAAAGTTCACTGATAAAAGAACGATTGAGGCTCCATAGGTAAAAGTAAACTTGTCATGTCCATATTTTACGGGGGCTATTGATGCAGTTTGCTTGGATGTGCTGCGGATGCTGTAGAGTCTCTAGGCGGCGTTAACTCCGTGTGTGCTGTACAAACTAGGCAACAGCGGGTTATTGAAGAGAAACCTGAACCCCCTACGAAAGTAAATTTAAATAAAATAATTTTTGACCTGGGAAAGATAAATACCCAAGAGTTAATTGCTCTTCAAAAACAAGATAAATCCTTGTTAACGTACTGTTCTAAATTTAATGAGATAAAAACGGATTTTTCCAGATTTGAACTGATTAAGGAGATCGTCCCAGGTCCCTGTCACTCAGGTGGTCATTTTTCACGTTTTTGTTGGAAAAAAACCCTTATTATTATTATTATTATTATATAAGAAAGTTTTAGCCTCCCTTAACCACAGCAAAGATGTTCCAAGAGAGGAAAAAGGAAGGCACCATTTAGTATGGAGTTGAGGGAACGTGGAATCTATGCACAAGGTGCACAGAAACAGTAAGCTAGGAAAGAAGTTCATGAAACAAGAAAAAAGTTGAAGAAGAAAGTAGTAGGTGCTGAAAAACAGGACAGCAGTGAACCGAAAAAAGATGGTCCGTAACAAAACAAAAACCTATTTTATCACAACAAAAAGGAAGCCTACCTAACCTTTAGCTCGGGCCCTCATATGGTTCCCCTGGGAGCGCTAGTTCCCATAGATACAATAATTGTATCCCCCTGAGGGGGGAAAAGAACCCTTAGGTGGTGGACTATTCGGTCCTAAAATTTAATGGCGCTACGGACAATACCCCCAGGGGGGGTAAGGGGACCAAAATCTCTAACTTTGAGCCCATTTCAACCCCATATAAAAAATAACAAATGGGAAATGGAAAGAAAACCATTTGAGTTTGTTAGGAATGTTCCAAGGATTTTAAAACTGTCTTTATTTTTTTCTAGCATCAAAATTCGATGACGAGTAACATTTTGAAATATCAGTATCAGTAAAATGTCAATACATAAAAACCAAATGTCAATTTTTTCAAAAACTAAGGCCTAAAACAAAAAAATGAATGCAATAAATTGTGTTTCTTTTCAAAAGTTACATATCATAGTCAAATTTCATAAGAACCAGACTGAAAATAAAAAATTCCATATTTTTGAAAAAAAAAATTTTTTTGGGAGGGTTTAGAAATCACAATTCACAGTGTGAATATGAAGTTATGTATGGAAATTATCGAAATAAAATTAAAACTGCATTCAATTACATAATTTGTTCATTATATTACACTTCAACAAAAAATTTCGTTTTGTGCTCATAGATGCTCTATGCTCTAACTTTCAACATTCAAAATGCTACTCGTCTTCAAGTTTTGATGCTAGAACAAAACCAAAGACAGTTTTAGAATCCTTGGAACATTCCTAACAAACTCAAATGGTCTTTTTTTCAAATACAAATTTTTCGAAAAAATATATAGCTCTAAGCCCAAAAAATTACTGTTTTTTTTAGAAATTTTAAAAAATTTGAAGCTCTTGCTCTAGCTATGGTATTGTTTCGTTGTCTCCTTTTGCTCGTGCCTTTGTAATGTGTTGAAGGGTTCTAGGTGGTGCTTGAATCCTTGCTCCTTAAAGTAGTAGTAGTAAATTATTGATTTTAACTTTTTGAAGCCCAGTTGGGTGTGAAAATGTATTTGTTCGTTCTGGTGTTCATCGATTGCTCCCCGGGTTCCAACCAAACGCTACTGGCTGTGCGTAGCACATTACAGTTCTAAAACGTCAGTCAGCGTGCTCCAACAAAGAATATGGAAGGTTCACGTAATAATTTCGTCGTAGCCAGACGCACCTTGTGCCTAACTACACATGATCTTAAAAAACCAGACGTACAAGCCTGGACAGATGAAAAGGGCAGGAAAATAAACGCATTTTCAGGAATATCGAATGTCTCATAACTCTTTAGTCTTCAAGAGGTTTTAATGGGGATAAAAGTTTAGCTTTAAAGCCCAGTTAAAACATTTCAGTTTCTGAGATATATCATTATGGCAAAAAATGGTGGGAATCACTGAAATGCATCATTGGGCAGCAGAGAAGCTGTCCTAGTAAAGCCTTAAAAAAACGACAGGGAAATCTACACGCCAGTCGCTGTTGCGTTTTTCAATTGACAAAATCATGGCCTTGATGATGCCGCGGATTTTTTACGATGAGAGCTCTGAAGAATAGCGTTAGCATGACCATTCGAACTACTTACTCTTATTTGCCAGTGATAAAAGGTTCAGGTGCATATTATACGTTCTACAGGTGGATTCTCAATTTAGTTCACAACGCATTATAAAACATACACCACAGACAGAGGACTGATTTCAAAACCACCCCTGGTAAAGTTTAATTGCAGGTAATACCTCAGATACACGCCTCCATGAGACATTACATTATTGTAACTAATAGCTCAGAAAAAGGTTAAATAATATTGCGGACATCACATCGAATGAAACAAGATGAAAATATGGCACTGGGAGCGAGGGGTGTGGCCCATTCTCGGGCTGCTGCCCAAATGCCATGTTTTCAAAAACCAATCTTGTGGAGCCACCATAATAGAAATAGGAAAGGAAACCAATAGCCACATTCACAGTTATCAATACTCACGCACAAACACCAGTACAATCGAATTAATACCAAAAAGTTTCTCCAATTTCAGAGATCTGTGGCTTCAAGTGCATTGTCGCTGGATCATTTTTTTCATCATACACTGTGTATCGAAATGATGCTTTCTTCACATGAGAAAATAAAGGTCAAGTTTATCGTAAATACATGCAATATGGAATTGATCGATAATTTTTTAGACCCTTGTGAGCAGCAGGAATATATTCGAATTTGAAAAAAAGAGAACAATCATTATTGTACGAAATATTCCTTTGTAAAAT
This sequence comes from Morinoia aosen, assembly GCA_030386875.1. Classification (NCBI taxonomy): domain Eukaryota; kingdom Metazoa; phylum Arthropoda; class Malacostraca; order Amphipoda; family Talitridae; genus Morinoia; species Morinoia aosen. The sequence continues at coordinate 2,877,372 of CM059574.1, forward strand.
GAAAAGTCGACTAGGATTAACTGTGAAACAATGGAATGACCTATAGTGAAATAACTTGAAACCCCCCAAAAATACAGGTTTTTTTTCCTCCGCACAAATTTCAACCACAGGTCGAAAAATTCAAAATAAATAGATTTTCACGAATAATAAAATTCCACAAACTCCATAGTTCTCGAGTTATGAGGAATTATAGAAACTTTGAAACTTGAAGTGGGATACTATATGTCCGCGCCAATGTTAGCGCTAGTCTTGATAGTTCCGACTCCATTAAAACAGTTTTCTGTTATTTTTAAAATAAAACCTGCAATATATCGATATTTTTCTCTCAGTCGAAAAGTTCCTATGGACTCTCTTAGTTAAAGCCATCAGGTACTAGGTAGCGATTAGTTGCTCCCACAGTCATATTTGGTTCAAAGGGAATAGTTCAAGTCGTCGAAGACGTTCCTCGTAATTCCTCGTTCCTGGAATTATTTCCGTTGCTTTTCGCTGAATTCTTCCCAGCTTATCGATTTCTCACCTTAGGGCTGGGCGCCAGTGTTGCAGAGCATGTTCCAAACGTGATCGGACAACTACTTTATATAGAGGTAGGTAGTATTGTGTTCTCCAACTCTAGTTCAATGTTCCTTTCTGTGAGAGGTAATTTTACTCGTCTTTTAAACAATTTATTCTATTTGCTTGTTATGCCTGAGGTTTTTCATGACAGTGACAACCAGGATCTCTTTGTCACTCTATTGCTTCGTTGGGAGCATCATTCGTTTCACGTAGGAAATGTCCATGATTGGGTTTCACTCGGCTTGACTGAGCGATTTCCGATGTTGAAACTTATTTGTCAGATTTCTGTTCCTTGGAGAGGTTCCTCGAGACCTGTTTAAATGATAACTCTGTCTCCTTCGATGAACGCCAAGGGGCAGAGGTTTGTATGCTCTGTGAACTTGCTGATTTTGTTGATGGTTCCGAGGTTCCGATCGTTGATGTATACGTGGAAGAATGTCCCCTTCGACTCCAAATTAGGGTTTGCAATCTCGGGACGGAATGAAAATCCCGAAAACCCGGGATTTCTTTATATTTTACATTTATGCTATTGTAATTTTTGCCCATGCCCATCGCAGTGTTTGGCGATTTAAGGAGCGAAAAACCTTTATCTGAGAAGGATTCTCTAATTAATTCATTCTTTTTAACTGAATTTACTGACGCACCATCAACTGCTGCAAGCTTGGTCACTCGTTCTTCCGGAGTACTTTGAGGTATTTTTACGAAACTTGTAATTTAGTTTGTTTAGGTTTAATCCTTATACTACTGATTTCCCTTGCATAAGGGCGCTTTGTTCCAATGCGAATTATTTTTTTTTTCAGCTACTAGGTGACGCAACTGAGTTTACACTGTACAGTTCCAGGCTTCACTATGTTGTGTTCACTCTTTAGGTGACGTAACAAACCACTGGTAGACCAGCATTCGCAAAGTAAACTCTTGCCGCATTTTATACACTTTGCACTTTCTCGAGTTGCATCTTTAAAATAGTATCGCCACACAAAGGCTTTAGTTCCTACGACATCGGCCGTTGCCATCGTATCTATTACAGTCTTTTCTTTATTACCGGCAAAATTTAACCACAATATATATTCTGATAAAATAGTTGAACTATATTATGAGATAGTGTAGACTACACTGCATGTGTAGTGATGTAAATTTCAATAATATTTAAATACTAAGGTCCTATCTTGAGCCCGCTCAGTGTTTATTCATATTTAACAGCATGATTTTAAGTTATTTTCTGACTAATACCTTGATATATGCAAGCTATTTAGAATCTCAGGAATTTGAAAAAAAAATTCCCGGACCGGGAAATTTCTGCCCCAAATCACCCGGGATGTAGGGATGCAAACCTACTCCAGATGCTGCTTGTTACCCGCTAGTAAATCTTTCCTAATTAGTTCTGTGCATGCGACCAGTGCTCCAGTTGCTATCCGCTGTGAATAGTTTCCTTATATTCTATGGGTTGGAGACTGGATAGAGGCTTAGTTGAAAAAAGAAAGTCAAATCAAAGCTTTACACGCTAAACGTCATGAGTTAAACTAAAGTTCAATATTCTACTCGAATTTAAAGTCAATTGTATTAAGTAATTCTGAAAATAGCAAACATTAACTGGGGCGTGCATTCATTTAGCTTTGGTTAAATGTATATACAAATTCAGTTGGTGACTACTAGTCAGTCAGCATCATTGTGAAAATTCCCTCCGTGTACCACCGGTGGCTCACACGGCGGTTACCGTGTTGATTGCATATCATACTGTGAGTCGAAGCTCAACAGAACTGCAGATCGGAGGCACTACCTGAGGTAAAGGCTGGCTGGGACGCAGAATGAGGCCGCCGATATCGACCTGCGTTGGCAGCAAAGCCAAGGGTCCCTCGAGGACGGGGTTGGTCGTCAGGAACTGGAGGCTGGCGTTCCTCTCCACCTCAAGCAGTGATGGCAATCCAGGGAACTGCTTCCTGTTCTGAATGCGTTCTTTAGGTTATTTTATCTCCATTTTTCATTCCAAAATTACGCCATCAAAGTTCATGAAGTAGAAAAATGTGAAAATCGAAATAATGTAGCTAGCCGCATAAAAATGTTACGCAGACGAATTAATGTGTGTAGAGTGTGCAAAATATATTTATACACACTTTTCATGAGAGGCAATGACAAATGTCATTACTTGGAGTAATTTCTTTGAGGTCTGCAGTGATATCCATTAAAAACTGAACTCGAGAAAGTCCTGATTGCTCTAAAGTTCTAACATGCAGGACATGCAGAATCTCCGTTGATGTCGATTTCGAATAAAAAGAAAGTTTCGTGAAATCTTGGTCACCAATAAGGTTTACCGTAAATACGTTTGGTCTTGAATGTGGGCTTCGTGCTCATTTGGTCCTTTAAAGAAAACACATTCACGCTGAAACCTTTAGCTTGATAAAGTACTGAATTTGTCCCAGTGAATAATTTACCTCCAAAATACAATGAACAGTTTAGAATGGTTGATAATGTGTTGAACAAGAGTGGAAATTGCCTCGGAAAAGTGTATTAAAATAATTTAGGTGACCCTTCCGAGCATTCTCTCACGATAATATTGATATGCCTTTTACTGCATTTCAAATCCATAGACTACAACAGTGTTGTTGCATAATGTAGTTAAGACACTCAGCTGCGGGTGGTAAAAGATAGGGGACTTTTTACCGTAAATAATTTATCATTAGCCGTTTTAAAGCCCCACCAAACATTGATGTAAATATTGGCAAGTGCAATTTTCAATATAACATTGAGATGAAACAGCGTGCGCACTAAAAAATTACAACTCACCCGTTTTTCTGTTTTATACGTTATCCACCGAAAACCGAAACAAAATGCCATGGTTGAAACAAAGTTTTTTGCTCTGTCTAAGTACGAATACGGCCGAGGATAATCCGAAAGACCAGTTGCCACATACGCCGGGTTTTGAACGTTCCCAAACTCCGCGCTCTGGCACGGGTTGAGGTTCACTGTGCTGAAGAGCGCAAACGTTGTTTCGTGCACCAACGGGTACAGCATCTGTAAAATACGAAGAAAACGTTCCGTTCAACCGATCCTACTTTATTACTTCAAATGAATATTGGAAATAATTGATTCAAATTATCTCAGTAGTTAACTGACGTGCTGTGGAATCATCTGTATGAATCGATTATTCTTCACTACTGATTCGATTCAACCAATGTCCGTGAAACACTAGAATTGACAGCGACTTCTAAATTAATTGTCTTCCGACAACCCCTACGGCGAAGATCGACCGTGACATAAGTGATGAACAGACTATGCAGACGGGAAAGATCGATTCTACATGCACGAAAGCTCTATAACCTTAAAAGAAAATTGCACAGGTCAACAGCAAAATGGCATTCCAATAAATAGAAATGCACAATATATGACGAGAAATCATAATTGAAACCTGTATGCGTTTCCAGTTTAAATGGTTTGTGACGGTATTTTATTCTTGTATAAGGGTATAGATGTCCGAAGCATGTACAACGACTCCCGACTACTTGTCACAACGTTAACGATAAGCTTCCTTGTAGTAATACCGTATACCGAACCGATACGCCAGCTCAGCCCAAGAGACACCTACCTAAGTATAAATCTCAGTTAACAATTTCTATTCGATGGAGCGACGTGTTGCTTCTACTAGGTGGTCGTCTACCTCATACGAACAGTAAGTCGAACAACCCCCTCGGCATCCCATCAAGCAGACAAATTGCGGCCAAATTTTGGCCAATCACTTCCAGCCGAGAACCCACTCAAACGAACACTGAAGTGCACGAGCTAATCAAGTCAACCCGTTGCATTGACGCCGCGGCAGCGAGACTTTTCTCTCTTGACATTCTCGCCTCGCCGCTCTCTGCCTCGCAGCCCAACTAAATAGCCAATTCCATGAGCATAGCAGGAGCAACCAAGTTCATCGCACCCTGACTACGCCAACAGCTTGCCATGCTGCAGTGCAAGCGCTTTTTCACTCACCCATAGCTGTTGCCTAGCTCACGTCTACTGTCCTCAATCGCCATGAAGTCTTGAACGTGGCTGTCTCACTGGCTCAGCGCCTAACCCGACACGCATGGCGAACCGCGCACTTCTCAATAATACGCTTCGCAGCCAACAATGATCTTCAAGGCTACCGTGAGTACTTTCCCCAGGAGTAAGGTGCAAGTAAATCTTATTTTTCGAGTTAAGTTATTAAAAAATGATTTTCGAAATCATTCATTTCCACCCCACTGCAACACACTATTGGGTATATTTAGTCCTTGAATGAAATCAGTTTCAAAAGAAAGTACATAAATACAAGCTAGAGCAACTAGTTAGAATGAATGCCATTAACAAATTAGTGGTGTCTATAAATTACTCATTTTCTAGGTATGAAACGAAATAACATAGTATTAATGTAACTTTATTTTTAAGCTTTACACAGAGAATTGGAGAATTGGTTGGTATCAAGAAAGTGATTTAAACTTTTAAATTCTAGTTATTGGAACGAAAATATCACGTTATTCAGAGAAAATAATTCATCCCATAAACGGTATCCCTTTATAGTATTTTACTAAAGAATTATTGAAAATGGCCCAAGGATATCGCAAGGGCCAAAACTCGGAAAAATTTTTGGTTAAATTACTCACGTTTGAAGTTTTTCGTTTGCTCTAAATAGTCTCGCTCTCCTGGCAATAAATACCGCTGATAAGTCTGAATGGTTTCACCAAAACTTTTACAAGTTTTTCGACAAATAATGAAATTACTCACACGCAAACTTACACGCGGATGATTATCTATTTAGCTGATGTCAGACTGTCAAATGAAACGCTTGAGACTCGCACTCTTTTAGATGACTTTGAACAATTATCATCACTTCTTTTTTCATTATACTCGAATTTTCTTAACCTCAGATGAGCAGCCTGCAAACACAGCACCAAATTCCTTTATGTCAAATTTTATAACTGAAACTCACTTTTCCCATCACTAAATTCATAACACTCCCATCCGTTTATTTTCCACCCCTCAAATTCTCTCCCTACACTGAAAGAAATAATAGCCCTATTTTGAAAAACCCAGGTGCATCTGACGTTTGTCCCAAAACCGAGACACGCAGATGCATCATCAATGAGACACCCAAGATTAGGATGCATACCAGTGTCTCCAGACCCGATTTAGAGACGCTCTAGTGTCTCACTAAAAGTGCTTCAGTGTCGCATCGATCAGACACTTGGGCTTGAGTTTGATGCATTTACAACTGATGTCTCACACAAAACTCTACGGATATTAGGCTGTAACATTGCACTGCCAAGTAAGGTTGATGCTACCAGTGCCGTGAAGAAATTTTCACAAGCTTACGTGTTCTTGAGCGAGAGCTGCTGCTCGTGACATCAATACTTGGTCTTACCGCTGAAGAGCTGCGCCAGGAGCTACATACGTCTCCAGCAATAAGACCTTACCGTGTCACCAGCAACACTTCACGTTCAGCTGAGAGCGGTAGCGTTAAGCGTTAACTACCCCTGAAGAGACCATTCTTAAACACTACGTTTGAAGTTACATGCTTCGCAAAAATTTAACTTCTTCCGTATTACATTTACTGAACACTTGAATAACTAAAGTCATATTTGAGGGGTGACTAAGCTATTACATTATCATCGCTAATAAAAGATAGGCAGCATTTTGAGACACTTCGCGCTCATCTAGGGGTCGCACTTCCGATGAGACATCTGCTCTCGTTTTGAGACGTTCTGGCTATCTATGAGACACCTGAACAGCCATGAGATACTTAGAGAGGCCGAAATTTCTTTCAGTGTACTTTCCTTTTCGTACTCTCATATGAAGCAGTGTGCATAACAGAAATAGGGATGATTAAAGAAATGAGTTATTGCTTGAAAAATTGGGATCATTATCTGAATGGATCTTCTCTTTTGAGAATAGATGCCTGTGTGAATCACTAAGCGACACATTAGTCAGAAGGACATACAACTCTTCCCTCACAACTCCTTCCGTGTATTGCAATAATCATTTACATCTTCTATCACCCCAATCTTAGGCCCGCACTCAAGCTCACACGAGAGTATCATGTCCTGGGGCCTGTAATAGAGCACAGTTAATCTGTGAATCCTTTATTTAAGCGTGGGACGTCAAGGGAGAAATGAGGCATTGCTCCCTGAGACAACAAAAAGTTCTTGAAGGCAATTTGACCGTGAGAATAGATTGTTCGGATAAATAGCGTAATTTAGAGTATTCAGCTGCATTTGCAAAACAAGTTGTCTTTGAAAGTATTTTAACTAAAAAAAATTTGTCACTAAATTCACTGAGTATTAACCCATTGATTTTATGAACGGCTGCTTTAATTTTTTTTCAATTTGATATAATTAGCATAAATTCCATTGTTCACTGTTTAAACAAAATCAAATCCTAACTCTCGAAAAATAATTTGATTTTTTTTAATACACCCAAAAGTTTTTTACTTAGCAGATTATAACTTATGACAAAGTACTCAAAATAAAACCGATCAATATTTTTTGGCGCAGAAAATGACGAATGTTTAGACTATTCCAAATTTATTTCAGGGAGTTGAAAACGTATACCTAATAATGTATCCCTGAACTATAAAAGAATAATTTCAAAGGATTAGGATTACTATAAAGGTCTATGAATACGGTAGCACACTATTCCAAGCAGTTGTAGAAAAAAATGAAGCCCTTTCAGGCTAATGTTGATCTTGAAACTCATTAACTGTTCCTGAGTTCACCTGATACTTCATCGTTTTAACTTTTTTTGTATCACACAATTAATTGATGACAAAATTGAAGTCTTCAACGATGATTTTCTGGGCATAAAAGTCTATTTCTTGGATTTAAATATTTTAGAGGCATGGAGTTGTCATAAAACAATATATTTACTTAAGCCTGTTTATGAAGTCTCGTTTGCTGGACAGGTGTCAGTTGCCAGAACCACAACTTGATACATGTCTGTGATAACATCCTTATGTACAGAAATATTTGTGTATTTCTTAAAATTCATTTCGACTAAATCCAGCGATGACATCAAGGTTGTAGAGGATGCCACAGGACCGCTTCCTCGTCCAGGATATTTTCTTTCATCATGAAGAGCACGGCTATAAGTAGTGTAATCAATTTTGTTTCATAAATTCTTCAATCGCAGATCATTCTTTCGTTTTTATCGACTCATACGTGTCAGTTTACTATTGTATACGTAAATTTTGAACGTCAGCTGTGTTACAGATGAAAACAATTGATATTTGAATAGTTACTGTTGTGATGAGATATTAGCCGTTTTTGGAGTGCAGGTGCTATGGATATTTGTTCTTACATTCCTTATACTGTCGATGCGCGCACGCAATTGAACATCGAGTTCCTTGAAGAGGTGGTTTAGAATATGCTACTATGTTAGTACGAGTCTCTGATTTAGATAAGCACTGCCAATATGTTCACATTTATGATAGATTGAACATTTCGGTCACCTCGACCATCTGAAAAGTAATAATTATAATGACACACAAACGAGAAAGCAGATGCGGCCATTGATTTATGTTACTCATACTATTGACATGACCAGCAAAACCCGACGCAACACAACAGCGCACGAAAAGGTGATCATGTCTCCTTACTCAACACAAATCATGAATAAAATTGCAGAAGACGAATCAGTGCATAAGTGCATAAGTACTGGTTAGGCCTGCAAAATGAAATTCGTTATTACCATGCAACTCATGCACCGAGGTTCTCTAAATCAAGTTCTCACGTAAATCGTTGATTTTTCGTCTAGAGGCTTCATACCATGGATCTTTAATAGCATGAAATAATTCAGGAAATATAATACAAGAAGAATTGTCTTCAGTATACAGATGGATTCCACACACAAGAACATTTATAAATAATTTCCAAATGGTCACCGTTTACCATACAGTCAAAAGCTAGCAAAAAAATTGCTACCATTATATAACAGACGAATTTAAAAATCTTGAGCGCGCATGTTTACTCGACTATTCTTAAATCTAGACTATTGCGATTGACGCTCGCTACATCTAGTCAATCTAAGGATCGTCATGCAATTTACTTACAAGCATAGCGACCTGCTCGATGACAATGATGTCGTACTCCTTTCTCTTTTCATAAAGCTGCGACACGGCTGGTGTGCTGAACGTGAGATTAGCAATCAGTTCCAAAGCGGAAGCCATCATCGTCACGTGGGTGACCGTGTCGTCAATGTACTTATTGATGGACAGCTCATCTAAAGCGGGCAGATGTGCGTCCATGTGGATGCAAGTCACGTTAGGGATCTTGTAGACGTCGGAAGTGTCGCACAGAGTGTGTACCTGCGGGCCAAATATACGTTCCTGTGCACCAAAATTGGCAAACCCATTGGTAGTCATTGTTAGGGTTGTATATAGGTATCACAACATAAAAACTTTCGTCCGTTGAATTTCAATGATCATGTCTATTGCAGAACTGATTGGTAGTCGTTCACTGAAACATGACACAAGATGCTCTTGATATTCATGAAAGGTTTAGTATTGTGAACATCCTAGTCGTGAAATAAATAAGCACTGAAGGCAAGATTAAAAATGCCTTTAAAATACTGTATATACTATACGTTTCAATGTCTTTTCATATTTCCAGCTTATAATTTGGCAATAACGAACATGAAATTATGTCTTCATTCGAATTCCGTCGCTGAAAATAGATGAGCGATCAATGAATCACGCAAAAAAAAAATTCTAATTTTTCGACCTTGCAAAACTGTTCCAGTGCAACACGTGTTAAAATACGAAGATAATCACCTACCTTTGTAAAGAAAGCTCAATTGTTAAAATTCTAAATCTGTCAGTCTCTAAAGGTAACGTTTCTATGTCACTAACATCAACTTCCGGCGGTAAAATACAAACGAAACACTTAGTCAAATTGGTAAGACTATGACCATGCAAAACTTAAACTATATCGGAATAGATAAAAAATATAGGTAATCACATTGCGAGAAGACTAGATAGGAGAAATTTTGTTCAAGATTGAAACTACAGCTGATAAGTTTTTATTGCACACCAGACATTCACATGTTAACGGCACCAGAGATGGAGGCAAAATGGAGGAACGGAGGTTCCAAACGTCTAAGCCACAGTCCTACTGAACAACTTAAAGCAAAAAAAATCGTTTCCATTTTCGTTGAGGCTAGGTGTATGCTTATGAATGTGCAGTGCTTCTATTATTTGAATATACTACTTTTTCGACATTACACAAATTTTTTATTTGAGTAGATCTTCATTCGAGGGCTTACAGCTCTGATCGATACGGAAATGATTAAAAATGGAACCTTGATATTTGTGAGCAGTTAATCTTCGTTTCAGCATCATCTCAGTATGCCAATGTAATACTTATTGAGATACATTCTCGCCTGTTACACTCGGAATGAAATATCACATTGGCTCTGCCTAGGTCGCGGACCCGTGATCTGGGAATGTTGTTTCTCACTAGGGGATCACTGATTTTGTAATTTACAAAATACACAAGAACTTTAATTGCCATCTCTGGATCTATAGGTTTCACGAAAGTTTTCACAATATTTTTGAAAATAATCTCGTCAATTTTCTAGTAGTTATGCATTTGATTTTCATAAAATATATTCATATTCCTCTGGTTATGTCTCGGATTATGGTCAGTTTTCAAAATTTTGTTGACAATTTACCGATAGTTTTGTCAACTAGAGTATGAGGGAAATTGTCATTAACCCGCAACCGTTTGACTCTTGAGCATTTCTGAATGAAAACTAACCCAGATCCTGCATACTTTGCAAGCTTTTTTCAATTAGGTATGAATGACGCCTTCTTTATACGCTTGCGGTGCATCACGATCATAGTTTATGGTTTCACCAGCATGTGAGGGCTTTACATACACAGATTTCAGAAAAACACCCTGCGAAGCTTTAACTAAAACATCCAGAAATGGCAGCTTCTCACACTCAGCTGCTACGTAAAACAAAGCACCGGATTATTAATCATGATATTCCTCGACATATCCAACTGCTGTACGGTCTCGACTTCAACAAAAATGTCGTATAAAGGGTGGGGCAGAAAAACCTATCCGATTTCAAATCCCTTTTTCTCAGAAGAGGGAGCAGGTAGAGTAGTGGGGTAAAAACCGTTAGAAAGCCGGTTTTATGCCATTTGTCAGTAGTCAACATGCCTTGGTCTGGTGAACATCGTGCTTTTGTTATTGAGCGGTTTATCGAATGCGGCGGTTCGATAATTGCTACACAACGTGCTTTTCGAATTCATTGCGGACTCGGGCGTCATGATCCTGTTCCACATCACGCTACGATTAAAGTGTGGGTGTCAAATTTTAGACAGACGAGTTCAGCATTGAAAAAGAAGTCGCCTGGACGACCCAGGACAGCAACAGGACCTGAAAACGTGGCCAATGTGAGAGCCGCGATTGAACGTTCCCCGCGTCGTTCGGCGCGAAAACATTCGCTCGCTTTGGCGATTTCCAACCGCAGTATTCGGCGCATTTTGCACCGGGACCTCAAAATGCATCCCTACAAAATGGTTGTTGCACAGGAATTAAGTGAAAGGGATTTTGAAACCCGTACGAACCTGTGTCGCGATCTCCGAGAACTCCCAAACGACGATGTTGTGCTCTTCACGGACGAAGCCCATTTTTACCTTTGTGGTGCCGTTAACAGGCAGAGTTTTCGATATTGGAGTGACGAAAATCCTCGAGAAATCCATCAGGAACCCCTCCATAGCCCAAAAGTGACTGTGTGGTGTGCTCTTTCCCGCCTAGGCGTCTGGGGGCCTTACTTTTTTGAAGAAAATGGGCAAACCGTAACGGTCAACAGCGAGCGCTATTGTTTCATGCTGGAAAATTTTCTTAGACCCAAAATGGAAGAAATGGCGTGGAAAATGTGTGGTTTCAACAGGATGGTGCAACCGCTCACACATCGCGACGATCAATGGACATTCTCAGGGAACTGTTTCCCGGTCGCCTCATTTCCCTGAGAGGTGATCTTGGCTGGCCGCCGCGCTCACCGGATCTCACTCCATGTGACTTCTTCCTTTGGGGTTACCTCAAATCGAAGGTTTATCAGCATCGACCAAGGACCGTTCTTGCTTTACGAAGGGAAATTGCTCGGGCAATTGAAGAAATTCCTGTGGAAATGACGGTGAAAGTCATGGAAAGCTACCGCGAGCGCCTAAATCAGTGTATCCGCTCCCAAGGACGACATTTGAGTGATGTGCTTTTCAAAACTTAAATTTAAAAATAGCATAAAATTTGCGATATGCTAATAAAAAATTTTTTTTGACAAGTTGAGTGGTTTTAATTTTATAACGTTTTGAAATCGGATAGGTTTTTCTGCCTCACCCTGTACTTACCTACCGTACAAAGTCGGCTTAACCGGTATAGAGTTCAACACCAGATTTTCAACGTAGGGCATGTAAAAGTTAGCAAATGTAGGCCCTAAAGCGGAAACCATAGCCACGCCATCAACCTGACGAAACCAACTACCATTAATATGTTGAAAAGGAGCTTCGGTAGTACAGATAGTGAGGAGTTGCCTTTAAAATATGCCGAGGAAACAAATTAGGAGGAGAAAGATCTTCACTATCATATACACAGTTTAAAATTATCTCTATCGTGTCCGAGACAGGTACATTAGTAAATAAGGACTCTACATCTAGTGAAGCTATGTTGCCGCTCGAGTTATTATGATGCCGAAACAGAATAAGTGACCGTAGGAACCTGCGGTATTATTGACCTCAAAGGCGGATCATTCTGTTTTTTAATGAATTTTTGTAATGCCATAAATATAACAAGGTTAACAATGCCCTTTTAGTTTTTCAAATTATAATTATTTGGAACAGCATTAACGCTAGAAATAAGTTGGTTAAGTTTTATCTTCAATTGTTCAATTGGATCACGATGCAATGGCTCGAATTTACTGTTACCAGCCAGGATACAATCTAATTTCTGCTTATAATCATCATGTTTTAATAGTATATATTTGTTGCATTTATCCGCTTCCGTATTACAATCTCTTTGTTCGAACGCAAATTTCGAAGGGCCCGGCGTTTAAGTTGAGTTAAACATTCCTCGTACAAGTGCTTCTATCACGGGTTCTCTCGGCAGTAAATGCAGCGTTTAAATTAGATTCTACAGATACAATTCCCTCGCGATTTAAACTGAGAATACACTAACTTTAAGTGCAGCTGTTACTTAATAGGATCAAATCTACTCTTAGTGAGGTAGTTCCAGCCTAAATTCAAAACTTCTATCTCATGCTCATCAAGCACCACAGCAGTCAAATTTAAAAACTTATCACATTTTTCTAGTAAACTGTAATTTCTATTGTAGAGCCGGTTGAGCTTGCGAGACACAGATGCCAGGCTGCTTTCCTTATCACCAGCCCTTGTAAGCGGTGAAACTTCTTCGAATCCAGGACAAATTTCTTCACGCACTAACGTTAGATAATTTTGCTGTTCTTGATCATGAGCCACTTTTAATTGATTCTTCACAGTCCTCTTCTGTTGTAGTTCATGCAAAAGCCAGTTCTTTCTGAAGTCCCTAGTCAATGTTGAATTTTTTGAATAGTGACCATAATCCCAAACCTAAGAAGCGGAATATAAATATATTTTATGAAAATCGAATGCATAACAATTACAAAATTGGCAAACGTTTTGTTAAAAATATTGTCAAAACTTTCGTGAAACCCACAGATCCAGAGATGGCAACTAAAGTTTGTGTGTGCTGTAAAAATCTCAGAATCAGTGATCTCCTAGAAAGAACCAATATTTCCAGATCACGGGTCAGCGACCTAGACAGAGCCAATGTGATACATCAGTTCGAGTGTAACAGGAGAGAATGTAAGACTCTCAATAAGAGTTACATTGGCATGGCTATAGAGATAACGCTGAAATAATGATTAACTGCTCACAAATATCAAGGTTCCATTTTTAATCATCTCCGTACCGATAAGAGCTGTAAACCCTCAAACGAAGATCTGTACTCAAATACAAAAATTTTTTAAACCTAGCCTCAACGAAAATATAAATGATTTTTCTGCTTTAAACTTTATAGTTGTTCAGTAGGACTGTGGCTTAGACGTTTGTAACCTCCGTTCGTCCATTTTGCCTCCATCTCTGGTGCCGGTAACATGTGAATATCTGGTGAGTAATAGCAACTGGTCAGCTGTGGTTTCAATCTTGTACAAAATTTGTCCTATCTAGTCTTCTCGCAATGTGATTCCCTATAATTTTTATCCAGTTCAATTTAGTTTAAGTTTTGCTTTTTCATAGTTTTACCAATGTGACTCAGTGTTTCTTTTGTATTTTTCAGCATGAAGATGATGTTAGTAACATTGAAACGTTACCTTTAGAGATTGACAGATTTAGAATTTTACTAATTGAGCGTTCCTTTAGTAAAGATGATAAGTGATTATCTTCGTACTTTAACACCTGTTGAACTGGAATAAATAAAGAAGAAAATAATAGGTAGATTGAAAAATTAAGTTATACCAATTACACTAGGTTAATGTTAAGGAAATGCAACTAATCAATTTACGAAATTTTGTTGCCTGTATTCATGGTAATTACATCAAAATAAACAACTTTCTTCTGTGCACTTTTTGGGGGCAAATGAGTATTTAACGAGTTATAGCGGTATGTTAATTTTCGTCTTTGATGACTGGAATGCGCTCTAATAAACAGCTACTAATCTATTTTCGAATTTTTGTTGCTTGATTCATGATAATAACATCGAAATAAACTACTTTTCTTTCATACACTTTTCGCGGCAAATGAATATGTTACGAGTTAGAGCGGTAGGTTTAGTTTTGTGTTCCCAGCAGTTCCAGTTGAGCTGTTAGAGTACGTTTGGGTACTTAGTAATTTATTATGGTAAATCTGAAGGATATTTCAGTTATCGATTTTGTAAATTTCGATGCCAAAGCATAGTTAATTAGATCGAAATAAACAAGTTTTCTTCCATGCACTTTCCGTCTCAAATGAGTATTTTATTAGTTATAGCGGTAAATGACTTACCGCAACTCCAGCGTTTGAAGCGGCAAGTAATTCAAGGAGCACGTCGGACAGCAACACTGCAATGCGTACTCGCTTCCAGCGCGATCGTCATCAAAGACTAAAACAAACCTACCGCTATACCTCGTTAAATACTCATTTGAGGAAAAAAGTGTATAGAAGAAAAGTTGTTTATTTTGAAGTTATTACCATGATCCAAGCAACAAAAATTCGAATATCGATGAGTAGCTGTTTATTTGAGCGCATTCGTCATCAACAACGAAACTAAACTTACCGCTATAAATCGTAAAATACTCATTTGAGGCGGAAAGTGCATAGAAGAAAACTTGTTTATTTTGAAGCAATTCATTAGGTTCAGGCACCAAAAAGTGGAAAATCAATTACTGACATATCCTTCAGATTTACCTTTTTTATTAGCCGACCCCGCGGAGCCTGAACCCACTTCTAGGATCTTATAGATAATAACAAAAATAATGAGTTATAGCGGTATGTTAATTTCGTCTTTCATGGTTGGGAGGGTCCATTGTTTTCTTCCCTCCCGAACAATTTATCCCGCTTCAAACACTAGAGTTACGGTAAGTGATTTACTGCTATAACTCGTTAAATATTCATTTGCCCCAAGAAGTGCATGGATGAAAAGTTGTTTGTTTCGATGTAATTACCATGATACAGGCAACAAAATTTCGAAAATCGATGAAGTTGCATCTCCTTAAAATTGATCTTAAACTGAATAGATATACGGTACAAACCAACGATGTACTATTTTCAGACGATAAGGATTCTGCTTATGATTATGCACTAGCACTCAGAAATTGAGAGGTCAAAATAAGCAGAGCACAAACCGAGAATTTTGAGTTCATCGGCAACAATGATCCGCTCACACGAACAATTTGTGCAATACATGATTACATTGCAATACAACTCATGATAGCCTTACACCCCACATTAGTAAAGTGATCCCAGAAATTATATCTTACTTCTTTTCAGATTTTTTGTTGTGAGTTTGGTGCTGAAAACAATAAATACACGTTTCACGGTACTTTATCTCTGTCATTGTTAGTGATTGGTTTCGTATGTATTTAGAATTTAAGAACAATATAGGTTCAAATCTGCGTACAAATCAGTTAATTTCGGCTGCAAGGGCTGTTATGATCAAAGACATGCACCGATTATCTCTAGCCTCGGTTAGCGGAGGAAATGACGCTTTTCATCGTAGAGTTCTCCTTTTTTCACAACCAGTGTGCCGTTGTGTTTAGTTCCGGAATGTAATGCTGAATAGTGTTCAAGACAAAAAATGGAATATAGCATATGTTCCATGCTATTATTTAAGACTAGCATTGATGTAATCAATCGAAATATTGAAAGGTTAATGCACTCACTAATGCACTTTCAAGGGTTTCATGAAATTATTTTTGCGTTCTTTTTTTATTAAGGGAACCATTTTGATGACGTACGTCTATGAAAATTTGCAGACTACTAGATCTCCACATTTGTAACAACTTATCTTACACAAAAATTTTTCATAAGGCCATAGAAAATTAATTATTTGAAAAAAAAAATTATATATATACATATATTATTCATTATAACTTCGAAATTTACAAAGCTAGAGCAATGCGGTTTGTTGCATTTGAAAGTCAAACGTTGGCTCTATCTAAATTATGGGTGAATTTTTTGAATCATTTCAATGAGAATTTTTATGAATTTTTCATTGTAAGGGTCAGAGCAAAAGTTATAATTTTAGGGTTAATAAGTCTACGGAAATCTTTAAAGAAAAAATTTTGGAAATATACCCATATTGTAGATAGAGCACATATGTCGCTTTCAAATGCAACAAACCGCATTGCTCTAGCTTTGTAAACTTCGGAGTTATAACGACAAACGTCTTGATAAGTTACTTTTTTTATAAAACCTATTTTTAAGAAACAAAATGCCTCTCCTCCTACATTTTTTGAGCTACAGTGATGATTTTGGTATCATTGGATGCAGAAAAACAAGGGCTTTACAATGTATTGAAAAGTTTTTCAAAATTCGTTCTTGTTTCAAAGTTATGACGTCATAAATTTGAATTTTCTTGAGATTATTTTGATTTTTTTTCTTTTTGATTTTTTAAATTTTTATATTGAAAATTTGAGGAAAAGCATTCAAGTTTTTGGAATGTCCACGTTATTCTGCATCCAATGATACCAAAATCATTACTGTGGCTCGAAAACTATCAGAGAAAAAGCATTTAGAAACCCCCCCAAATGTCGTTTTCTATGATTTCCCATTTTCTTTTCAAGAAAATCGCATTTTGTCATAAATGATAAATAATTCTAAATTGTATTTCCTATCAGTATACCAAATTTCATTGCTCTAAATTCGATAATAAAAAAAATATTCGGATGGGGATGAGGAATATGAATGATGAAATATATAAAAAAATAAAATGAAAAAAAATTGAAAATTTTAGATTTTTTTTGTCCACGTTATTCTGCATTCAATGATACCAAAATCATTACTGTAGCTCAAAAACTGTAGGAGGAGAAGCATTTAGAAAACCCCCCCAAAAATGTCGTTTTCTATGATTTCCCATTTTCTTTTCAAGAAAATCGCATTTTGTCATTAATGATAAATGATTCAAAATTGCATTTCCTATCAGTATACCAAATTTAATTGCTCTAGGTTCAAAAATGAAAAAAAAGGTCCGTAAGGTGGATGCCCTCCCCCCCCCCGGGGGGGACGTTAGCTCTGGGATACGTTCCTGATATTTTTACAGACATTCGGGGACATATCTCAAACTCATTTAAAGCAAAAAATAACAAAAACGGGAGAATCGACTTTTGGACTGCAGATGCCCCCAAGTAGCTCCCAGAATGCTTCCCTTTTTTAAGGTTATTTGATGATGAAAAATATTTTTTATAATCTTGGCATACTACATCTCTAAAAATGATTGTTAATGAGCAGGAACTATTGAGAATTAGAATAAGTACTTAATGATGAGAAATGCGCTTTTGCTGGAAACGTTATAAGTTCCACAGCACATGTCTTATCTCACAATAAAAGGCGTGTAGGGAAATCTTGGGTTATTATTTTGAAGGTAACAAAATTTATGGCTTGTGTAACCAGGTTGATTAATATAACCAGATTGTTTAACGAAACTAGATTGGTTAACAAATGCTTCAAAAGATGGTTCATTAAAAATGTTTATAAACTTGTGCAAAACCGTAACTGAATTGGAGAAGCTTGAGTCACTCTCATTGAAATGCACTTTTAACGACATTTTTACATTTCTAACGATTAAAGAATTTAGTTCTTGCTGTCCCACACGCAACCAGTGGTATACTTAATCATATCTGCTATCTGGCTGTGACCACAACATGCAGCGCCAGCATCCCAAATTTCCTCAGCTCTTCTCTCCCCGCAAACTGACTAAAATTTTTGTACTGGAAGTTGATCTGATGTTAATGAATGTGATGCCTCATTTTTCGAGAGCCGGTATGGGGCATCAAGACATAAAATACTAACACATCTTTGTTAATTTTAATTTTTGCTTCCACAAAGCCAAAATTTCAGATGAATTCACTGTGCGTGTTCTGTTGATCAAAAAATGGAAGGGAACAGCTGAAATCTTCACCACACTGTGAATTTTATTGCCTGAAAGACATAGTCTAAGACACTGGCTTACTTCAATAACAAAAGGAACACAAAAGTAAAGCCAGGCGAGATTGAAAACAAAGATATCAGTACCTCGTGTGGAATTTTCACTGTTCCCTTTACCACGTTTTACTGGTACCAAATTATTGAATTATTGAGCTTGGTGAAGGGAAAAAAGTCAAAGACAAGGATTGATACAGGAATACCTACTCACGAGCAGGTATCCAGCTGACCCGGCACCTTCTCGTGGTGGTACCGTTGAAATACCCAACTGCTCTTTCCTCTATCTTTTGAGTTTTCTTTCGAGGGATTAAGATTTTAGTTTTTTTTCCTATTATTCCCCGTTGTTGGGTAGAACAAAGTCGGGCGGCGGCCCGAGCTCTTCGGAGCTTAGGTCTCATTTGCGTAGTTATTTTCTCTTTAATTTGCCCTATACTCCAGGGCCCTTAAATAACCTATAAGAATAGACTTAAGTTACGCAGACCAATAGTCCATTTTGGATTACTACTTTGGATCCCAAAGTAAAACTTTAAGCACTTCTGGCAACAATCAGCAAATACCTCAAACCCCGACTTCAAGGCGGGGAAACCCCCTCTGAAGCCGGGAGTATGTACGCCAAAAATAAAAACAAATTAAAACAACGAATAAACCCCAACAAAAACAACCTAAGCACTGCTACCAACGTAGGTGCAACAAACCCCAAAACTAACACTACCACCAGGAAGATAAGCGAAAACAATGACACATCTGACCAAACAACCGAAAAAACTCCACCGGAACCAAACGGTGCTACCTGTAAGGTGGACCAATTGGAGGCTAAATTAAATGAAGTGCTGAATAGACTTGCGGCAGGTGATGCAACCAAATGCATCAACCCCCGATAAACATGAAGTTGAAAAAGAAGCACAAAATGTAGACGATCGAATAAGGAAAATCGAAAATACACTCGAAAAAATCCTAGAAATGACGAAAGCGCAGAACATAGGAAAAAACAGTAAAATCATGGGCTGCCAGAAAGAAAATGTGAGAAAACAAAGCAAAGCTAACAAATACACACCCATATCGTTGAACCAAGAAATGACGAAGAACGACCATTATACAAAGTTCTTCTCGGTCAAATTCAAAATCGAAGAGAGAAACCAAATAAATCCATTTTGCCTCCAAGAAGAAATAGTCAAAATGACTGGTTTGATGGCGAAAAGAATAACTTATTCAGGTAAAGATAGCTTTATCATAGAAACTCGAAACAAACCCCAATCTGAGCGCATCACCAGACTTACTAACGTCGACGGCATTAATTGCCAGATCAGCGAACACCCATACTACAATCAATCCAAAGGACTAATATATATTCAAGAATACGATGTAGATAATATGGAAGATTTTGTGGAAGGCCTGAAGAGCCAGTACAATATCAGTGACGCTGTCCGTGCCAGCTTCATTAAAACTCGATTTTCCCAAACCACCCCACTCCTACTAACCTTTAATAGCTACACTACACCAGACTCTATATGTATCCCAGGCGAAAAATCAGATACGATAGTATACCCATTTATTAATAGACCAATGATCTGCCACAAATGTCAAAACTACGGCCACACAGCCAAACACTGCCATAACGAAGCAAACTGTAAACGCTGCGGAGAAACAGGCCATGACAGCGAACACTGTGGCAGCGCCCTCTCCTGCATGCATTGCAAGCGTCAACATGAAACTGGCCACAGAGAATGCCCGAAACATATCATGGAAACAGAAATATGCAAAGTCCAACAAGAACAACGAGTTAATAGGCGTCGTGCTGTACAGATAGTCACAGGACACTCCGAGATACCAATATCAGATACGAACACCCCCACAACTCATTTCAATATAACAATGCAGGAAAACGAAAAGCGGAAAATTACTCCATGGCTCCTAGAAAAATGTATTGCAAACCAAATCCAAGGAAAACCCAAATCTATTCGATCGGGCAGCAAAAACACATTTATTGTAGAATTAGATCACACACGACAAAAAGATGAAATACAGAAAATCAAAGACATAAACAATATCCCTGTGCAAGTAACAGAAAATAACTATGTAAATCTTTCAAAAGGACTCGCCTACATCTATAACTACGACTTCACCAACTTCGAGAAATTCATACAAGGTTTAATGGAAAACCATATAATCAAAAATATCGAACCAGCAAATTGGATAAAAAGCCGTAACACAAATGCAAAAGCAATACTTCTAACTTTCAGAGGCTCAACCCCCCCTGAGTATATCGACATCCTTGGCCAAGACTGCAAGAGTAGGATATATGAATACTTCGACCGCCTTATGATGTGTAAAAAGTGCTTGGAATACAACCATATATATATACTGCTAAAAGATGTACCAGTGAAGAGTTCGTGTGTGGAAAATGCGCAACAAAAGGCTATGAAGCAACAAATTGCACGGAAAACAACTTGACATGCCACCACTGCGGAAACAATCACAAAACTGGAGACCGGACTTGCCCGGAACAACGCAAGCAACAAGAACTAATTTCTATCCGTACTAAACAAAACGTATCAAGAGAACAAGCCCTTATAATATACCACAAACGATCCCCGCAACTCGATCAAAGCTACGCACAAATAACCAGAAATCGAACGGATCAAATACCCAAAGTACCAACCCCCAACCCTTTATGGCGGCTACCAAAAACCAAACGATCACCGAACAAAATATGGCTCCCCCACTTTGTAACGAACCAGGTACAACTGATAACACAACCGATACACCAGAAACCAAACCACCGCAAACTTCACAACGCGACCACGAAACATGCGAAAAAGAAATACTCCGCATTAAACCCAACCCAACACAATTGCTCAAACCCACAATTAATATTGAAACTACAGCCGAAGGATCTGAAAATGAGGAAGATGGCACGAGCGAATGCAACCCTATTATGAGACAAGAAGCCAAACGAATATTCAACGAATTCAAACCCCCAAAGCAGCACAAACCTTCCAAAACCCAAAACAAGAAGCGACCAAGATCACGATCAAAATCACGATCCCCCACCTACAGCCGCAACAGACATGATAAACGACAAATTTACTCAGATGAGAAACAATCACACTACTCTCGAGACTCTAGGATTAGAGATAGATCACCCAAAAGAAAGTAACTAATTGAACGATTGAATAACAAAATCAAATCAAACACACCCCATGGCTAACGTAGGAATCCTGCAGTGGAACTGCCAAGGCATCAGGGGAAAGAGAGATGAACTAATGGAAACAATAAACAACCACCAACCCAGTATAATAGCTCTTCAAGAAACAAAGCTATGGGATAACTGCCAGTTTAGAATAAACGGCTACAGTAATGTGCTACGACACGGTCATTACAACAGAACCCCCCATGGAGGTGTTGGAATATATGTCCATAGCTCAATACCTTTTTGTGAACTGAATCTACAGACTGAATTACAAAGCGTGGCCATTCAAGTAAACATAGGACAGCTGATAACCATCTGCAGCATCTACATACCCGGTAGACAAACAGTCACAAACGAAAAACTAAATAACCTAATCCACCAACTACCGAATCCTTTCATCCTAGCCGGCGACTTCAACGGACACAGCACCATATGGGGCTGCAAGAATACAGATAATAGGGGGAAGCTGATAGAAACTGTTATTTCAAACAATAACCTTTGCCTATTAAATACCGGTTCACCCACTAGAATAGGATACAATTCAGAATCAGCTATTGATCTGACAATTTGCTCACCTACATTGGCCGTGCTATTAGACTGGGTTGCTTTCGACTCGCCGGGTGATAGCGATCATTGCCCAATTTTGATCACCTACCTTAACGAAAATCGTCCCAACCAACCCCCATCAACTATCTGGAACTTCTCAAAAGCTAACTGGGATCTATATTCCAATAACAATGCATGGAACAAGCCGATGTTGAACACAACAACTAATAACGAACAACTACTCACCGACTTATACCAGCGGTTCTACTCAGCAGCTGAAAAAGCCATCCCAACTTATATACCAGGAAAATACTACCCCAAACCATGGTGGACAAAAGAACTCCAAGAATCAAAAGAAGAAAGAGAAAAACTTTACAAGAAATACCACCGCTATAAAAATCTTACTAACTTAATTAACTGGAAACGAGCAAGGGCAAATCATAAATACAAAATTCGAGCAAGCAAACAGGAAACGTGGAAGAATTTCGTGAACCAACTTAATAAATATACACCAATGGCCAGAGTATACGAAACAATAAGGAAAATAAAAGGTCGAGTACAAAGAAAAGTCCATATATTGATCGAAAACAATATACACTACAGCACAATCCCTGATATTGTGAATAAACTGGCTGAGAATTTCAGCGAAGTGTCAAGCGATCAAAGCTATTCCCCTGAATTTCAACAAATAAAAACCGCAAATGAAACTATACCGATCCATTTCAGTTCGCCAAACGTAGAAATCTATAACCAAACTTTCCATATGCATGAATTTGAATCCGCCCTAAGAAAAACTAAAAACACATCACCAGGAAACGACAAAATAACATACGACATGATCAAACACCTAAAACTACCAGCTAAACAATACATCTTGAACACTTTTAACAAATTCTGTACAACGGGCTACTTCCCACCACAATGGCAGCACTCGATAATAATACCAATCCCAAAACCCGGGAAATACCATAGTAAACCAAATAACTACAGACCCATCGCACTCACGAGCTGTCTGTGCAAATTAATGGAACGAATGATCAATAATCGACTGATCGAATACTTAGAAATGCACAATATAATTAGTAAAGAGCAGTGTGGATGCAGAAAGGGGTGTAGCACTACAGATCATTTGGTCAGACTAGACTCAACCATAAGATTAGCATTCGCAAACAGAGAACACTTCATCTCAGTGTTCTTCGACCTTGAAAAAGCTTACGACAGAACATGGAGATATGGGATCATACGGGATTAATTCGATATCGGACTCAGGGGCAGATTACCAACTTTTGTCGCCAAATTCCTAGAACGTAGAACACTAAGTGTCCGAATAGACAACTATAGCTCAAATATTTACGAACAGCGAAACGGAGTCCCTCAAGGCAGTGTCCTCTCGGTCACGTTATTCGCCCTCAAAATAAACGACATAGCCAAGCAGATCCCACCGGACAACAAATTCCACCACTCACTATACGTTGACGACTTACAAGTTGGATACCACCACCAAGACCTCAAGGTTATCCAAGACAAAATGCAATCCTGTATTAATAAAATATTTAAGTGGTCCCAAAATCATGGCTTCAAATTCTCATCCAGTAAAAGCAAAGCAATACATTTCAATACCATACCCGGACTCTTCCTCAGCCCAATACTTAAACTCAATGATGAAAACATTCAATACACAAACTCACATAAATTCCTCGGCCTGATTTTCGATGAAAAATTGAACTGGCAACAACACATCACTGCTTTAAAGAAAAAAGGGAATGATAGCCTGAACTTATTAAAATCAATAACAGCTCAAAGCTGGGGAGCAGACCAAACCACGATCCTCAAAATCTATCGAAGCATTACAAGATCAATCCTCGATTATGGATCAATAATCTATAACTCTGCCAGCCAAACAACTCTAAAGCCCATCGAGTCTATTACATCCGAAGCACTACGAATCGCTACAGGAGCATTCAAATCCAGCCCAATAAATAGTCTACACATTATTTGCAATGAAATGCCTCCCGATATTAGGCGAAACTATCTATCCCTCTGTTATTACTACAAAATCCGAAGTCAACATGGAAACCCCGCCTTCAATTACACTGTGACGCCGAGTAACCGACTACTCTTCCAAAATAGGAAAATAACTCCAACATTCGCTATTAAAATGCAAATACTGATAGAAAAATTTGGCCTCCGGAAAAATCGAGTTAAACCAGACTTTTCATACCGACTACTAAACATTAATACTCCCACATGGGCACTAACAAAACCAACAATAAATACCGACCTCACCGAACTACCAAAAAACGAAACCCCTGAATACATAATCCGTCAAGAGTTTAAAAGAATGACAAAAGAAAAATATGACGGATATGTAACTATATACACAGACGGCTCAAGAGGAGAAAATGGCGCAGGAGCGGCAGCAGTATGTGGCACCATTGTCCGCTCTGCAACGCTACCGAAAGAGGCCTCAATATACTCAGCCGAAATACACGCCATCCACTTGGCCCTTGGCATCATTAATGAAAAAAGAGATAAAAAATTCGTAATTTACTGCGACTCCTTGAGTGTCGTTAACAGCCTAAAGTACGAGACATACCATCCAGTACTACGCCGAATACAACACGACATACACGAAAAACAAAAAGGCGGCAAAGCCATCAACATATGCTGGATCCCCTCCCATGTCGGAATAGGCGATAACGATGCTGCAGATACTGCAGCCAAGAACGCAACCCAAAAAAACGAAGAATTTATCCTAATTTGCTACACAGATTGGAAACCATTAATTCGACAAGCCGTGATTAACCAGTGGAAAACTAGGTGGGAAAATTGCAGAGACAAATTAAGGGAAATACAACCATCACCAGGAATAGAGTTGGACTTCGGTAAAATTTCACGTAAAGAGGAGATAATAGTTAACAGACTCAGAATAGGACATACACTCTTAACACATGGCTACCTGATGAATAATGAAGTACCCGATATCGCACCAGTATGCGAGCTTTGCAATAACTCAACACTAACAGTCAAACATCTAATCATAGAATGTGAAAGTCTCACCAATAGTAGAAATTGTATAAAGGCTTGCCGAACGCTACAACGACCTACCGTCGAGACGGTATTGGGACGCCAATTAGACGTTAGAGAATTGATGAACTATCTTCGTGTGATAGACGCTTATGACCTAATTTAAATGTTTTCAGCAACTTTATTTGGCAATTGACTTACCTTTAATGATAAACTGTTGAATTGGGCTTTCGGTCACAGACAACATGCGTAGGGGGGAGCAACAAAGGACCCGCATCCGTGCTTTAATGTTGACTATATCAACACCCCTCATTATTATTATTATTATTACCTCGTGCCCCCTGGCGGCCAGCGCGGCAGCTAAGGGCGCCACAGACATCACGTGACTGGGCAGGATGACGGGCAGCAGGAACAGAACCTTGTGCAGCTTCTCGGGAGGTGGCAGCGACGACTTGAAAAACAATTCGTTTGACCCAGCTGCTCCACCCAGCATGAACAGCGACAGCCATAGCAACGCCTGGTCCAGTATAAGTCATAGCTTTCATTACATGCATTGTGGTTTGGGAGAAAATTATTTGAAAATAAAACAGAAAATTAATGATAGGTTTTTATACTGGAGGGATTTTTACAACACTTCATTTTCCACACGTAAAAGTTTCCATGCAATCCCTCATCAAAGTTCAAATGAACGTATTTTCTCGTAATTTAAGTACATCACTGTGAAAGTCAGGCTCGTTTCACTTAGTTTCGTTTTCTATTAGCAAGGGAATGAAAAGCAAATTTACGCCAAACAAGATTTTAGGCGCAAACAACACTCTAGTTCAAAGAAACAACTTATCTCACAGAACAGCAAGTCATATTTTTCTTGCTGAACCTCACTCGCGTACGTCTACTCGCACATCTCTACTCGTCGTACCTAAACGCAGGAGAATCTTATCACACGTCTCTACTAGTCAAACCTTGACCCAAAGGATGTATGTGAACATACAGTAAAGTGGGAAAAATATTTGGATCGAAAAAACATATTTTAATGCATTTGTTGAGGATACATACCTTGGAAGTGAAGAAAAGTATACGATAAACAACTAACAAACAGAACTGAAGGACAGAAATGAATTATTGGTCATGTGGATAAAATTTATGACGAATTCAATGAAATATGAAATGAAGAAATCATACAGACATTCTAAAAAATCTATTCAATATTCAGTATAACAAACTACACTTGCAGTCGCGTATCCTTGGCGATTCAAAACAATTTTTACAAATTCTTGGTGAGATTGGAGTGGACTCGGCGCCCATTCTTCATTAGCAAGCCCCTGGCTAATCCAAACCTCTAATTGATTAGGCCATGTCAGTACCTAGATATCGTTGCTTTGGAACCATTCACAAACTACCTTAGCGGCATGCTTAGGATCATCATCCTGTTGAAACAACCTACAGTTCCTAGATCAAGTTGGGATGGCGATCTTCTGCCTTTAGGTTTTTCCATCTTTTCTCCAAACATGATTGATGTTATTATGACAATTAAACTGATGAAGCTATCATTTACTTTCACCATCCCTAAAAAAAAATTTTAAGACCCTCATCATGCTTCCGATTTGCAATTTTAAGTTAATATCCTGATATTAATTGGCCTTTCTTCACTGATGGTCATGAGATGCAATCGTGATGAGAGTTCTTGCCATTGAAGTTCATTACTAATTGCTCTCTAACAAAGATGGGTTTCAACAGCACAAGGGTTTTTAAATGTCACAAACGGTTCAGTTTTATCCTTACGTATTAGGTTTTGTAAGCTTCTTATTGAAATCTTTCATGGGACACCAAATCTTGGCAAATTTTCCATGTTTTTAGTCATGATCAATTTCTTCACAGAGTAGCCTACAGTGCTGGAAGAGACATTTCAATTTTCGATAAAATTTTCTGATTTTTCGGTTTCTGAATGTGCAGAGTAATAATATAGAATAATAATACTTTGATTACAGTTATAATACCCGTTCCTGTAATTCAGAACTCGCTTTGTTGCGACACCTTGCAGTGTATTTAAAAACACTTCTTACGTTATGTAACACCAAAATTTCATGATATTCTGACATTACATCAATTATATCGATAACATTCCATCAATTCATGATAATCTGACATTAATAATTATTGTTCCACTGATGGGAGATATTAAAAACAGCTAATTAATTTTAATTTTTATAAAGTTTAAATCATTTTTCACACCAACACCAATTTCGAAAATCTTGCTACAGTGAGACGTCACCATGCTTAATTCGGTGCAAGTGAGCGTAAACAAGTACTTATTTAGCACTGCTGCCCCAATGTGAGACTGAGTATTCGACCATCAAGAAAATTTTAAAAGATATCGGAGATGGTTTGAAACACGAAAAAGGTTTCTTTTGTAAATCATCATCCAAGCTGATATATTCACAGAAGTCACATCATAAAAACACACCTTTCATGATCAAACCCGTTTTTTCAGCCATGATATCAGTTTCATTTTTCACTTACTCCACTGTTGTGACAGAAGAAAATTCCTATGGTAACAGACAACAACCCTGAAGTTTTCCGAATGAAAAACAGTCTTAACCTTACTCATGACAATAAGGAGTCCTTACGTCTATTTCGTAAAACACTGCGCCCGAAATGACAAAACGACATGTGACACTTAACGAATAGTTTTTGTGTTACTGAGCAAATAACGTCTATGTTACGAAGCAACAGTTACCTAGGAGTTTCCTGAGAAATTGCTGGTTTCCATGAGTTTTAAAAATAGCTGCTATCAAGTTTTTAAAAATATTTAACATGCAAGAGTTTTCTATGAATGCCTGCCCCTTACGAATTTAACCTACTCTAATACCTTACGATCACGTTTTTTTTTGCTATGTTATAGATGGATATAATTTATGTTTCGTGTTAGAAAGAATTTTTCAGTATTTGTATCACATTATAGACTCAAAGTGATGAATACCTTTGTATGAGTTGAATTTTAAATAATGAGCAATTAGCGGCCGGTAAAAACTTTTACTCGTCCAACATCAGCGAAACATTGATGCACCTAGAAACAAAGTAATATTTAATTGAGTCGATGATGTAAAGGCTGTCTATGATCAATATTATCCGCTCATTACTAATGTCAAAAAGGGGGAAAAATTACGTAACTCGAAGCATTATTAACAGCTGTGAGAAACGTCATGAAACACCTTGCGTCACTCTGTAAAAAATATTCAATAACCCACAGTTGGCCTGGAAATTATGAAGAAAGTAGAAAAAATGCCAAGAAAAGTGACTTATGAGCAAATTTTCTTTTTTTCAGCAACATTGAGAAGTAGCGTTGAATCATTTGAATTTACACGTCAAAAATAATTCTACAAAAACAAACTTTTGTCCTAAAAATGCTATGTATCAAAAAGGAAAATAGTAGCAATCTCTCTATCAACATATCTGTTAGCGTGTGAAAACAATGTTCATAGTTTTGCTGCTGATTCAACCAACGCACCATTAAATAAACAAGTCCACAAAGTTCACAAAAGAGAGAATAATTATTTGTTATGCTGGCTTATGCTTCCGATGTATACGACCGCAAATATAAGCACAACTCAAGTTAAGTGGATGAAATTTGGCCTGCGAAAAACAATAACGATTGTGTTACATTTGGTGTTTTTCCTTAGAAATTTTCCGCTAATTAATTATTCTCTTACGATCTTAATTTTTAAACTCTCTGAAAGTCACGTTAAATACGATGATTTTTAAACTCTCTAATAGTCACGTTAAATACGATGATTTTTAAACTCTCTAATAATCACGTTAAATACGATGATTTTTAAACTCTCTAATAGTCACGTTAAATACGATGATTTTTAAACTCTCTAATAGTTACGTTAAATACGATGATTTTTAAACTCTCTAATAGTCACGTTAAATACGATGATTTTTAAACTCGCAAATAGTCACGTTAAATACGATTATTTTTAAACTCTCAAATAGTCACGTTAAATACGATGATTTTTAAACTCTCTAATAGTCACGTTATATACGATGATTTTTAAACTCTCTAATAGTCACGTTAAATACGAGGATTTTTAAACTCTCTAATAGTCACGTTATATACGATGATTTTTAAACTCTCTGAAAGTCACGTTAAATACGATGATTTTTAAACTCTCTAATAGTCACGTTAAATACGATGATTTTTAAACTCTCTAATAGCAACGTTTAATACGATGATTTTTAAACTCTCTAATAGTCACGTTAAATACGATGATTTTTAAACTCTCAAATAGTCACGTTAAATACGATGATTTTTAAACTCTCTAATAGTCACGTTAAATACGATGATGGGCCTAAGGTCCTGCTTCAGCTTTACGATAATACACTTTCAGCCGTGGAAGTGTTTGTTTATTTCTTTCCTTCATGATAAACAACATCTTTCCTTAGAAAAAATCAATAACTCAGGTAGATCTTTTTAATCAACCGCAATTATTCGTTTTCTCCAATATCCACGGCAATGATCATGTAATCTCCATCTTTTTTATTATCGTGTAGTATCTGACTGAGTTCATTACCGCATATTGCTCTCGAAGTTTCACTGTTACGTTATTCAAGGTGTTGAAAAAAATGTTGTAAATTATACATGAAAAATAGAAAACAAAGAGTTGTTGTTAAACTTCTTGTTATTACCGTAGAGCTCCTCAAGGATCTGTCTCTTTCATTGTTGACATCGAGCAATGACAGAGTCATGCTTTTTTATGGGTTACAGATTACATCCTAACCTTTCCTCAATGTGAAATAAAATGTATAGTCAGAGGTCTCAATGAAATTAAAAGAAGAATTTCATTGAAGGATAAACTATTCTCCAATAACAGCGGAGGAACTAGCTCATCCAGATTCTTGAGGATTACCACTGAAAGCATCTAATTTTCAAGCAGCAAGTTTCATCTATTGGTACTCATCAATCAAAGTCAATGAAAATCAAATGCGTTTAAAATATCTTACTAAAATACCTTTAGAGTAAAGCATAGGAGATTATTAGTTGCCATGAAACTCAGTTTTTCGTTCTAAAACCTCCGAGTAGATGCAAAATTTATCAAAGCTTACGACACCAAAATGTCCTACAATGTCATTACAAAAACCTAATCTTTCAGTAAATGTATTGCTTAAATATTTTAGGCTTAATAAAACATAAGAAATGCCACAGTAGTTTTCTTCGTTCTTTAAAAGCTATAAACTCCTGAAACTCAGAATCAAAATTGAATTGCCCTTCTATGCGAGGGTAACCTGAGTAAAGTGGATGACTATCCTGACCCATGGTAATGTAAATTAAATAATGATTGGCCTTTCTAAAAATGTACACATCTTAATACATGAATTAACCAACCTGTCCGACAAATGCCTTCATGATCTTCCGAGGAACTGCTTCAGAGGACCGCAATTCACGCAAGATTCTGGAATAAAATGGTAAGTGATTCTATTAATACCGCTCGGAACCAAAAATAACAGAGAATGACTAACTCACCTAATCTACAAACTCGATAGAAAACATGTTACAAATTGTAGATATTCGATTATCCGCATAATAAATTCGACAGTTTTATTACGTTTGTTAGAATAATACATAAAGATTTAAGATATATCAGGTTTTTCTGTAAAATAGGCCTTAATAATTTCTCATCATCAAATATTTAGAAACTGCCTGCGAAAAAAGTACTGATGTTCAACTAACCTGAATGTGAATTTGAATACGAACTAAATATAGGGTTGTTGACATTAAATTGGCATGCTACCCTGAAAATATGTGCTTAAGTTGGCCTACTATACGACGTGTATCGTTCATGTGATAGTTCTCTTCTGGAAAATTAATCAATTTTCTTCAAAATTCAGGTGCTAAAAATTTCTAACATGTGCACCTACGAACTTGAAGGGTGCGTTGCGTTTAATCAATTACCTTCAATATCAATCTAATAATTATACAATAACATATACTTTATGTCCTAAATATTATTGATTCGTGGTGTTGAACGAATTCCTAATTCTTTTCATTCTATTCCCCACGATAGTTTCCCAGGATAAAATTCTGCTATCAATTGTCTCTCGAGAATGCTCCTTAACATTTTATCAGTATTTTCCTTTGCGTGCCTTGGAAGTATAAAAAATTGTATGTATGGGTTGTACTACTTGTGGACGCTGTCTTGTGTTCGTTTTTACGTCATAATTATTTTTTCTTCTCTCAGTAATGAACGCCCGGGAGAATATGGACGGACTCGTAATGGGTACAAAAAACATCAATAAGAAAATAGAAAATAATTAAGTCAATTCGGACTCGTCGAGCGATTTTTTGCATACTCTTTTATATGTAATCCATTATGGTTTCGGATCTTATAGCCTCCAATTATCAAGTTTTTGTGCGTGTAGCTACGACTACGACTCGACGACTTTTTCTTATATTTTTTCGCACTTTTTATGGACTTAGAAGACATAATACCTGAATAACACATCTAAACTCGCCACGATCGTTAACACAAATTTTTGTTGCAGCACCATCATAATCTGACCAAATCACCAAAAAGTCTTCTTTCGAACATATATTTAGAACAACACTGTGTCATGGACTTATTGTTTCAAAGTCGTGAGCTTTTATTTATGGTGAAATACAGAACACTAATTTTCACACGTTTTAGTTTTTGTTTTTCAATGTTACACGCCGAATTTCTTCTTGAAAGTTCAAACTTTAGGGTTTCTGTCATTCACTCAATTCATCTTACCCATCACACTTCCCCACTTCCGCAGAAAATTCTCCTATCTCATGAAGACTATTACTCCCATCAGTGCGATTATCCAGTCTCTGTGACCATCATAAGTCAATGTTTCCTTAATTAAATTACGTAAGGATAGCTTGTATATATAGATATCCAGAAGGCTCAAGTATTTTAAACTTTCGTATGAATCATTTGAATGAGCATTAAACTATAATTTTCGTAGTGCTCTATAATGGCTCTTTTACGCAGCGTGATGAGCAAATTAGTTTTATTTTTGTCAGTTCCGGCCCACGCTTTTTTTTCGCATTGAAAATATGGTGAAATAAGCGTTCGATAAATTATTTTCAAAACTTCTTCATTTTTTATTTTATTGAGGATTCCAACAGATTTTGATAATTCACTACTGATCTGTGTTATATGCTTTTTGAATGACCGATGATTATATATTATAATACCAGGAAACTTTAAGGAGTTGGTTTTATCCGTTTCACCATCACCACGTTTTATGGAGGGAAGAGACACATTTCTCCTCTGTGAGAATATCTATCATGTGTTTTGTCCTACCAACATGAAGGCCTGATTTATCAGCTTAAGCCTCATTGATACCTTATGCGGCAGATTATTTATATTCTCCGCAGTTAGAATGAGAATTTCATTAGGATGGGCCGTATAAAGAGGGTTGTCATCGGCAAAAAGTCTCAATTTTAAAAAATGAATTAGATTTAGCTGTATCACTAATAAAGATTAGAAATAGAAGTGGCACAAGGACAGGCCCTTGTATAACTCCATGGCTAATTGTCAGTAGTTCGGATTATACATCGTCAATGACAACGTATTGCTTCCAATTTGTTAGGCATGATCCGAACTTATCATGCGCAATTCCTCTCATGCCATAACAGTGTAGTTCCGCGAGTAAAATGTTATTGCCTACACAATCGAATGTTTTTTGAAAGTCAAAAAAAAAAACACGCAGAGAACAAGCTTTCATTCATCTATATTGGAATAAATTTATTGTAAATGATTGAATAATCTATGCAGTTGATTTTTTAGAACGAAAACCATATAATTTACAGTAACAAAATGTTTTTGTTCAAATTAAGAATGCACTTTTTAATTAAAATTTTTTAAATATTTGGCTAATAATTGGTAGTACGGAGTACTACCCAAATATCGTAGGATATTTAGTTCTATAGTTCATAACACACGTTTTTTTCACCACTTTCAAATTAGGGGTTACTCTAGCAGTTGTGGAAGAGTTCGGGAATATACAGATGAAAAGCCACTGGTTAATAATATCGGAAATGAACGGTGCTATTATATCAGCTACAACTCTAAATACTTTAGCCGAAAACCTTTTAATTTACTTGATTCAACTTTTAAAATGTTTATACACTCAATTAGAAGTTAGAAGTTACGCCCACGGAAGAGTTAGTGGGCGTAATGAAATAAGAGTTGTGTTTACAGACATGTTCCATGTACTCCAATGGATCAGTAGGTTCACTAGAAAAACCATCAGCTATGATATTCCTATATTTACAAAATATTTGTTGAAGGCAGTTGCATTTTCTTTCTTCTAGCGATAGTTGGCATTTTTTAAACAATGGTCTCAGTTGTTTTTGGAGCACTATTATTCGCTTTAGAGCAAGAATTAAGCAATCACTAGGTTATTAATGTCAGTTTTAAATTGAGTGAATTTGAGCATAAAGTAGCTTACCCAATGTCCACATTTGATTTGACTCATAATTCCTGAACCTATTCTACATTTGCCCAGACATTCGGTCTTCGTAACGTAGAGCTAAGTATGCTTGACGTTTATTTATATTGATAACGATGTCTTCAGTAATCCAGGTCTTTTGTCTGTTTTTCGGTGTAATTGAACGAGTGATGATCATGTATAATGTTCACAGTAGAGAAGTGGAAGAATTAATCTTAGTTTCTTTCTTCCTTACTTAAAACTGTCACTGTTTATCGCAAGGAACTTTAATTCTTCACATAAAGGCCAAATCAGCTCCAATATTTTAATTTAAATTGAAAGGAACAACGATGACTAAAATATATAAAGACTGTAAAAATGAGGGATCTTTTCCAGATAAGCCCCGGCGCTAATGCAGCACATAAGTTCATGCACTTGTAGCTTTCGAAATAATGCCCCTATCGACTTCAAATTACTCTTAAACAAAAGAAAAAAACATTATTTCTTTAGAGAATAACTTGAAGTCGTTGGGTGCATTTTTTTCAAATGTTACAAGGGGGTGAACTTTTGTGTTGCATCAGTAGCGGAGCTTTTCTGAAAAGATCCAATTTGAGATCTATGCGGGCTGGGTTAGCAACGTCTACGTTTATTATTACAACTTTTCTCCAAGTTGTATCAACCACTGGCATGGATAACATGATACTTATTGAAGTATTTCCACCAAATATTTATAAAAAACAAAATAATGTTCGAAAAAATAAATTTTGATTTTTTGTGTGTGCTATTTTAAAGTGTTCCGTTTCTCTTTCTCACAAACGAGAAGGCAGTAGCTCGTCAATACAACAATAATGTTACAATGCAACTCCCCCAGCAATTCTTTTGAGCATCAACGAGTCCCCTGCTATCCAGCGACTACCAGGAAGAGACTGAGCGCTAACTCCAGGGAAGCTCTCTCTATATAAGACGCAGCTGCCTGGAGATGTGGGTTCGTTACAATGTAATACGTAGTTTTTTGCAGCCATGAGTGGATCAGACATGACTTTAAGGCATTTTGCAAAGATTAAATGCTCCACCTTCTTCACACCCATTGCTAATCTTTTCTTTTTCTCACGAGAAATTTTCTCATAAACATGGATGTCATAAATTATTGTTTTGAGTGTTTCATTTGTTCGACTCACTGCGCAAAGAAAAGAGAGGCTATCACCCCAATCTCCAAAAAGCACGAGAATATAACGAAGGACCTAGAATCACAAGGAAAGTGTTGCAGAATGTTGGTATGACGGAGACTGAAACTTCAAGATCTACACTGCAAAGATTACTTGAGAAGATTACTAGACTGAAGGACTGATTACACTGCAAAGATTACTAGACTGAAGGACTGAATTACCTGAGAAGGAAGGATGACAAGGAAAACGCAATTGTTATAGACAGATTTGTTGAAGCCCGATTAGCTTTTGCTAGAGAGCAAATTGACGAAGTAACTAGCTTCTGGTCATAGGTTCAGTCGTCAAAAAAAAATGATTACAGTTTTCGCGTTATAGATTTAAATTTTGAGTGATGAACAACGAGTGTTATGAGTCAGGGAGAAATAAACTTGGCTCAGCACAGCTACTCCAGTCATCTGAACATGATATAGAAGAATATCAGAAGAACCATTCAAGAACATCGATAATGATAAATGAATTCGTTCTTTGAAAGCCGTGATAATATAGTTATCCTGAAATTTAATTATATTTACGTGAGTTCAGAAAAATTTTTGCTACCTTGGAAATATGAATGATGGAAAGTCTAAAGTTAAAATTTTCAGATAAAAATACCTCGTGCAACAATCCATGATAAAAACTGGCACGTTCGACAATTAGCGTTCTGTGTTTCGCCAAAATGTGAAGGATCCATTTTTCCAATGGCAGAGCACTGTTAAAACCATTGCACGCTTGAAAGAAAAATTATATGTTCTCTGGAGAGCTATTATTAGGCGCATGCTCATATTGTTCAGTTTTTCAGTTGATTTAAACGGTAAACCGCCCGACCAGTTGCAACCAATGATCAGAAGCACTCTTCACCTTAGTTCATATCTATCTATATGTAAGTGTTGGTATTTTGTTAATTTTATATATACATATATATATATATATATCTGTAGACTGAAATAAAACGGTTGTCAGAAGTTTTGAATAATTGCACAGTTGCATGAAATCAAGAAATTGAGTGGCCTCCAGGATCCCCAGATCTAACACTGTTTGTGTGATTATTTATTTATGGGGACTCCTTAAAACTAAATTATATTTTAGTCCTCCTCAAAACACAAAAGAAATGAGAGAATCACTTAGGAATTCAATTTAATAAAAAATGATCAACGGTTCATCAAACGAGTTGCTTCATCGGTGTAATCATGAGCTCAAAAGTATATGGACAGAAATGGACAACATGCGGAAGGAATTAGAGCTAAAAACATGTTCACAATATTCGAACTAAATGTTCAACTACATAGTAGTTGTAAGGACTGCTTTCAAAACTTGAAATAAAGTTATTATTTAATGATTTTCCTTTGCAAACATGTTTCTGACAGCCTTCTGAAGGTTATATATTTCTGAAGATATTTTATCAAAGCTTATTTAAAACGTAGACTTCACAATGAACAATGGAAAAGGAAGTTAAGCATGCAGCATATTGTGACATTGGTACGACACGGAGAGCCTCTGTGTTTGCCGAGCACAGAGAAGCGGGACAAGACAAACAGGCAGCCGCTCTGCGAGGAGGTGCGAGGTTAGCTCCGACAGCGCGCGTCCAGGCCGAGTGGCTATCGTGTGTGACACGCTGTGTTGAAAGCTAGCTCAAGGGCACGAATGTTCAGCGCTGCGCTGACCTGAAAAGTTAATTCAATGCTCATGATACAGGAAAAAATGTTCAGCGTTGTAGCTAGCTGAAAAAAATATTATTCTGCGTGGACGTAAGTTGAAAAAGCCGATTTAGTGTCGTTACGTGCTAAAAATGAGAGCCGTTTTGGTAGAAGTTTGAATTAGAGTTGGTAGACGTTGCGAAGTGAGTTCAGCGTTGGCTGAAATTGAAACAAAACTACGCTAAGGATGAAATGTTTTGTTCACCGTTGATAGGAGCTGAGAATAAATATAAATGAACGTTCGTAAACATTGGTAAAAGAAATAGCTTCAATAACATCTAAAATGGGTCTTTAAGAAAAAGTTACATTTTCAACAGAAAATCAACCAAAGATCTGCAATTTCAAAGAATTAAAGTGCTGCATTCTGCGTTTAAGGGTTAGTTTGAGCTTGGAATATAGGAAGCTGAATTTACGGGAAAATTAATTGATGAATAGAATTTTAAACGTGTTGAACGGTAGAATTCCATCGTAAAAAAATATACCCTTTGATCAAAAGTTCAATTCTATATCTATATTTTTATCCAAATGTCTTTTTTTTAATTCTATTAAAAGAACACAACCTTGAAGAATTTCACAAAGTCAAATAAAGGCGCCACCAAAATGCCGCTGCTACGAGCAGCACGAGTAAAAAACAGGATGTTTGTTTTTTGCCGTGTGCTTGAGGCTGCGGCAGGCTGTACAGTCGTACGTAGGAGGAAAAATGACCAGCCATGGGAAAATTCTAAGAACGTGTTTCTTCAAGGATTATTCCGAAGGCTTTGCTTTGCCATCTGTTCATTCTGAATATGAACTCATTATCTGTTCTAAACACTACTCATTTTTCGGCTTTGAAAAACTATGCTTAAACACGTGCACCAGCGATCGAGAGTTGCCACAGTAATTATTTTAGTAGTAGTAATTACGGTAACAGCGCTGTCAAATGTCCCTTATTTAAAATAAGTCTTATATAATTAATTTTTGGCGCGATTTTTGCTCAATACTTCTTGCTCACGATGAAATTTAATTCTAGTTCCAGCCGAGATCGAAAAAATGAGAATTTAGATTAGCTGCCAGACCCTGGGAACTCCCTTGAAGAAAAAACAGGAATTAACCACCACTCATTTGAATTTCGCTGAGGTGGGGCTGCAGGTGCAGCTTGCAACATGATCTTCAGTTAAGGTTTTGAAGAATTTCAAGTTTTCCAGGGACAAGTCTTGGTTGAGTCTCTATCTCAACTTGAAATTTCATCAGCTCACTTGCTATATTTTGTAGATAAGTGCGATGAAACTAAATGTTAGTGGTAGTATGGCCCTGGAAAGCCATCATAATTAAAATTTATGCATAATTCCTTTACCTGAATGTTTATTTTGATATTTTGAAGTTAAATGTGAAAAAAACCAAGAAATATGTCACCTTTAATTTTATTTGTGAAATATCATAATGGGACCAACAAATGATGGAGTTTTAATTAATATCATTTACAAAATATGAATTTCAACCAAAATTTTCCAAGCTTGCGACTGAAAACGCACCAGAGAAGGAAAAACTGTAGGAGTGCCTCATGGGAGTTGCTAAAAATTAAACATCGACTGATGAAATTCCCGAAATCGTAGAAGTATACTTTTGTACTAGGATTTGACCATATTCGATGAAATGCATGACTTATTTGATTAGAGTGACATATGTCCAAAACATCACTCCCATCTGATTACTGACACAACTGAAAGATACAGGACAACTGTTATCCGCACAACTGCTCTGAATCAAACGCCGGGTATCTAACCTAACTAACCAAGCTCAGCCTAACCCAACCCACCAAACACAACAAAACCTCATACCTTGCCCAACTCAACCTAAAGTTACACAAACCAATTCAACGCAACGCATCCAACCTTACTTAGCCCAGCTTTAACTAAAGTAAAAAGTATGCAAAATTATTTATCTTAACCTAACCTAGTCGTACCGAACCTAACCTAATCTAGCCTAACTTAGCCTAAAAACCTAACCCGACCGTATGAAACCTTTTTAGATCAAATGAATATCTCGTAATCTACGATAACCTAACATAATCAAACAAAAAACTTCAAGTTACCCTACTATCATTACCTAACCTAATCCGACCTAACATAACCCATCGTAACCTAGCCTCATCCAACCATGCACAAGCCAACCTAATCTTGCCAAACTAATTTACCTATCTTATCCTACCACACCCAAAATCAACCCAAAAATTCAAAACCGAATCAGCGAAACCCAGCTAACTGAACCTAACGGAAGCTTAGAACACTTGTCACAACAAAATCGCTCCTAACCTAGTTTAACCTTACTAAGTCAAGCACTGTACAGCCTAAATACCTTAATTCATAGACCTAATCTAATAAAAAATAAAATAACCCTAACCTATTCAAGTTAAACCGATATTACTGTACCTTCCACCTCGACCGCCCTAATCCAGCATAAACAACCATGCCTTGACTTAACCTATCATAACTCAATAACCCCAACACCAGCCTACCTAATTTAGCTACTAAGCTTAGCCTACTCTGTCTCAACCCAATCCATCCAAAAACTCACCAAATTCAATTAATCAAACCTAGTGAGAAAATTTGGAACGTCGCATGAACACCTCCGGATGTCATCGTTACTTCGAACGCAATTTTCATAAACAAAGGCAGTGCTGGAGATTTGGGCAGCAATCGTCTTTGAGCTCCTCTATTATTAGGTTCCTTTTCTTTCCTTAACTCACATTTCTATTTCAGGGGTGCCGTTAGTATTTCATTTTTGATTATTTCTCGTTATGAATGTTCGAGCTCCTGACCAGTCCAGTGAATAGTTGATAAGGACCTTTAGAGGGCCTTCAAGGTTTTGCCTTGATGGCGTGGTAACCTAAAACCTTAACCTTGAACTATAACTTGCCCAAGGGTCTAGTAACCTTAACCTTGAACTTTAACGTGCCCAAGGGCCAAGTAACCTTAACCTTGAACTTTAACGTGCCCAAGGGCCAAGTAACCTTAACATTAACCTTGAACTTTAACGTGCCCAAGGGCCTAGCAACCTTAATTAATCGCCCCTTAGGGCCATTTAACTGCTTAAGTAATCAGGGCAATTTGTAACCTTTATTAATCGCATGCCTACACTGGACTGGCACCTCTTACTGATTTCCTCTTAAAACTCTAAAAGCCGTAGGGCTCTTCTTCGGCATAAAATAAAGTGAATACGTGACGAAATTTGCCACAAACGAAATGGATAATTGATGAAGAGAGATCTATTCGATGATTTCTACGAACTAAATTTCTCTACTCTCCTTTAGGAAGAATCAACCGTCAATTTAATCCTATGCTGCCTGTATGCTGCATCTGCGTATGTTGCTTGTTTTATTTTAAATATCAACACTTTGTGGGAAAGAGCTAGTAAAATTAACGTTTTATACTTCGGTTCGTTTCTCGGTAAGAGTTAATGTCTGAAATCCAGCGTGTAATCTGCTGCCATACTTTCAATTTAAGATAAACCTAGTGCAGTAGTAGATCGTTAATCTAGTAATAATTTGCTCTTACAGTTGTGTTGGTGCGTTCGCGCTCACAAGTTATTTGTTCTCGTTTCTCGTTCTCGGTTACTTCGAGAACTATGACGCGCCGTATTGCCGAAGAATACGCTTGAATAAACTGATTCAGATTCTATGAGAGTTATTCTTAACTTGTTCGGACAACCTGACCTAACTTCAAATAACTCACCTACCATAAAGTTCTCTAGCTTGACCTCAGGTAAACTATTTTAACATAACCTAACCTAACACGACCTAATCTATCTTAAAACAACCTAAACGAAGTTACGCCACCATCTTACTACTATCTATCTTACCCCAACCCATCCTAATAAGACCTAACCATACTTGATCCAGCCTAACGTGATCTAAACTCATCTAACCTAACATAACCTACCATAGACTAATCAAAACGAACTTAAGGGGGGGGGGCACTTCAGGATTTTAGTGTTTTCATCCGATTCGTAAGAATTTTGGCCAGTATGTGTATTTGTTGAAAATAAACTTTTTTACTCGTGTAACTTTTTCGATTTAGGCCTTATTTTTTTAAATACGAAAAAAAATAGTATTTTAATACATTTTTATGGATATTTCAAAAAAATAGAAATCATTGAGTTTTTATGCTAGAACAAAACCAAAGACAGTTTTAGAATCCTTGGAGCGTTTCTACCAAAAGTAAGGGAGCAAATTATCCATTTGTAACTTTTCATTTTTTTTATATGCGATATTTGATCACTAACTAGCATATACACTAATTTTGGGTTTTGAGCTTGATAAAAAATATTTTTCGTACAATTTCGAAGTTTGCTACCTTACTTTTGTTAGAAATGGTCCAA
This sequence comes from Morinoia aosen, assembly GCA_030386875.1. Lineage (NCBI taxonomy): Eukaryota > Metazoa > Arthropoda > Malacostraca > Amphipoda > Talitridae > Morinoia > Morinoia aosen. The sequence goes on from CM059574.1 coordinate 2,918,061, forward strand.
GGATTCTAAAAATGTCTTTGGTTTTGTTCTAGCATAAAAACTCACTGACTTCTATTCTGTTGAATGTTGAACTAAGGGTTGTTAGTGAATAAGGAATAAATAAATTTTTATCTGATCTGTAATAAAACGGACAATTTATGTAATTGAATGCTGTTTTCAATTTTATTTCGAAAATCTCCACGTATAAGTTCATATTCACACTGTAAACTGTAATTTACAAGAAAAAAATATTTATTTTTATAAAAATTATGAAGTTTTATACTTGTAATTTGCAAGAAAAAAACATTTATTTTCATAAAAATTATGAACTTTTATACTTGTAACCTGATTCTTATGAAATTTGACTATAATATGTAATTTTTAAAATGAAACACAATTTCTTCCATTCAATTTTTTCGATTCAGGCCTTAGTTTTTCAAAAAAATTTGATATATTGGTTTTTTAGTTCATTTTCATTGATATTTCAACTAGATAGAAGTCATTGAGTTTTATGCTAAAACAAAACCAAAAACAGTTTTAGAATCCTTGGAACAATTCTAACAAAACTACGGTAGCAAATTTTCAATTTCCCTTTTTTTAGATTTTTGGTCCCCTAACACTCCCCTAGGAGGGGGGAGTTCTAATTCTAGTGTCCGTAGTGTCCGTAGCGCCATAAAATTTTAGGACCGAATTGTCCACCACCTAAGGATCCTTTTTCAACAAAAACATAAAAAAATGCTCATCGGACCGACAAATGCCTGAAGCGCCCTCCTTAACCTAATCAAAATTGATTCAATATAATCTACCCTAACCAATTTCAACTGATTGATTCTACCAACTGATTCGACTTGATGGGGTAATTTACTGTATAATGAAATTAATCTACGTTTTTCCAATAATATATTGTTCTCATATACCTCATTCTAACTACTGTTTCAAACTTAAACATCGAATTCTGTGTGAACCCATTCATTGATCAGTCTAGTTTACGACTAGGTTGAGTGTACTATGATAGGTTAAGCATTATTGTACACCTCATTGATAGGATGATAGGATGCCCTATAGGATGCGTTGATGATAGGATGCCCTACAAGTCTCTGAACTTATTCTGACTCGCAAAGCTGCATTCAAATGGGTCTATTTAAATAAACAAAATAAATAATCTATGTGATGCAAAACTGGCTTTCAACAAATAAAAATTATTTTTTTGTAACAAAGTTGAAAATGAAACTTGCGTTAAATCCACGGTATTATTTTGCCAATTTTCGTGTATTTTTTCTCTCTCGTGACAATGCTCAATAATAATCCAGAGGAATCGATCGTAGCCTCATTACGTAGAAAAGGAAGAAATCTAGGAACTATGGTTGATGACATGCGTGCAATGACTGCACTCATCAGGTGTTACTCAGTTCCCTGTCGGGATCCGGGTCGGGAAGTGATGTGCTGCTCTTCAGTTCTGGCGTCCAGGATGACGACGGCCAAATTGTAACACGTGTTGAGGCGTACCTCGGTTGCGTCTCTGTGAAACTTTGCTCTAGATCCGACTTTTACAGCGCTAAATCCCTCCTGATGAAATACTGACATCATGAGTGCCACTACGAGCCACAAGTTGAGAGCTAAATTTTGAAAAAAACTATTGTTTGTGATCCTGAGCCATGTATTCAAAGGTAAATTAAAACTCCGCATTTTTATTGAGATGAAGACAAATTTTACCGTCATTAAAATTAATAATTTACTTTTGACGCTATAGTAAATTCTATAAAAAATACACGTGCACAATGCCAGGTAAGCTTCCGTACCCTGTACTCTAAACTTTGAACTACACTGTATATTTTTTTCACGCTTGCTCAAGCAGAACTGCTGCAATTATCTGAATATCTTACAGGGCTCACAAAAACTAGTCAGACCTAGTGTCCGCTTCATATCGGAACTGCGTAGCGAGAACAGTCAGTTTTTTGACCGCAGGTATCGCGTTCTAGAAGTTTTCCCATTAAATGCAACGATAGACGAGCTCTGAATTTTTTTCTGAAGTGGTGGGTATCCGTTTTTGCTTGCCCTCAATTAAACATCTGAACTTCTCCAATCCTCTAAAGAAATTTATATCCTCTTCACAAGTTTTATTATACCTGAACTCTGAAGTAGTTAATGTGTTTTCACTAGGAATACATTCTCGCTCATACCTTTTTTTCTGGTCTGAGGTTGAATTTTACAATCCGCGAGTCTACTATGTGGACAACGTTTGGTGGACGAAATGGTCGTGCAAGTCATCTAACAAAAGAGTTTATAGTATCACTTTTTTTTTGTATAGGGGTTAAGGCACTGGAAAATACCTTTGATAATTAAACTGGCCTATTGCTGCTGAGACAACTTTTTCATATGAAATAAATTTTGATTCAAAAAGATAGTAGAATTTCGTTGCGACGCATTCAAATGAATTTTTTATAGCCTCCATATGCAGAACCCACGCTCCGCCTTTCTCGCCTGCAAGCAACGGCTGCTACTCGCGTACCAGGACAAATGGCAAACATTTTGTCCTCTGCGATATCGCGTTCGCTGAAAATTTAAGAGCTGGAAATTTCAATTTAGGTGATTCCGTTGCTAGGTTTTTACATTATCAGGTTTTCACTTCATGCGTTCTTTATTAATATGGGTTTTACGTTGAAATGCTTTTCCTTATAAAGTTTTTGCAATGAACTGTTTTTAGGTTATAAGGTTTCAACGCGATGAGATTTATGCGTCGAAAGGTTTTTACCTCATAATATTTATACGTAATAACAATTTTGCTACTGATGGTTTTTATGAAATAAAGTTTCAGCGTTGTGAGGTTTCACATTTTGATTTTACGTTTTGATATTTATACATTCAGAAGTTTTTACGCATTAAGAATTTAACGCTTACATATTTTAACGTAATTTGGTTTTTACGCCATAAGGTTTTCATGTCATTATGCTTTTGCGTAGAGAGGTTTTTGCGATATAAGGTTTTTAGGTTGTTAGAATTGTCCCTTGCGAGTTTTTATGTCACAAGGTGTTGACGCCGTGATGTTTTACGTCTTGAAGCTTTTACTTTAGGATTTGATATAATATATTGCATGATAGTGTTATAAGGTTTTTACGTTATTAGGATTTTATGTAATGAGGTTTTTACCTACAAAATTTTTCAGAAGTAATGAGATTTTACACTGTCAAATTTTAATGGTATGAGGCTTTTACTTCTTTAGGTTTTCTCGATATTTGATTTTATGTAATGAAAAGTTAGCGTCATGAGATTTTATAGGTGTTAACGTTTCGATTGGTTGATTTTGTATGTTTTTGCGAAATAAGATGTTTATGAAATGATTTTTTTACGTTTTGATGTTTATTACGTTTTAATGTTGTCATGTTTTCATGATAAGAAGGTTTCAGGTTATTAGGTTTTCACGTCATGAGATTTTTTAATAAAGTGTCAAGTTTGTTGTTTTACATTTATCAAGTCCAACGCTTTATAGCTAACAAGTTTCAAGCTTCGTTATGAAGGCCGTCAAGGTACGCTGCCGCGTCAACTTCGCACTCGAGGCTCTAAAGTCTACTCTATTTGCTCGAAGCATTTACACAGAAGATGCACCACAAATGCCGTCGAGGTTCTCGAAGTCCAGTGCTGCAGTTGGCGAGGTGCGCCTCGAAGAAACATCCCAATCTCAATGTTTTGTTCCACCGATCTAAGTTGGCCGTTACGACTTAGCCCTTGAGTAAAGAGCAGAGGAACGCATTTCGAGATCATGATGTTACGAAGAAAGTGCAGCATTTTTCTAGTGAGGCGCAGAGAGAACTCCCTGAGTAAAAGAATATAGCATTGAGCTAGACACCTCGAGATTTGGAGCCAATGAATAAACGACACGTGCAGACGCCCCGACGATCTGGACGACAGGCGCAACGGGCAAGCGGAGGTCGAATGGCGGCGCTTGGCTGCACCTTCCAAAAAATTCTGAATGAATGTAGTTCATACGAGTGTTGCGAGAAGGTAGGAGGTAACGAGTGAAACTTTAAAGCCTGGTGAAAGGTTTATGGTTTTTAACATTCGTTAATTTCGAGAATTTAAGTGTAGGTATTCATTTATAACATATTTTGTGTACTTAATGATAGTAGTTATTCAATCTGCAAAAATGTTACGTACGAAAACCGATATCTTTTATCTTCTCAAGACTCATGAGAGCAAGGTTAGCCCGCAAAATAGCGTGGTTGATTAATTTGTTCTAAAAAACTGGAAGCACCTCTTGACGCCTTCAAAAGATTAAAGATAATCGACACGAGTTGCATGCCGTGTATCTTACACGCTTCGTTAAAAGTACAATTTGTAGCATGCGTTCTTCTGCCGCCTATCTTGATGAATATTTGTGTTCGGTCATTATTGCACAGCCCATTGTAGCTTATTGATAATATTTTTTGTACATGAGTTTGAAACATAATGGATATATGTGTAATTCAATTTTTATTCATTATTCAATATTCAATATTCATTGCACTTCACACCCTTTCGGTAATTTTTTGTCTCTATGATGTGAAAATTTTCCAGTTTTTAAACTACGTTATCTAAAGTAGCTTCCCTTTCAACTCCTACAATAATTAAAATATATTCCCCGTTTCGCAAGCTTTTTTCAAATCCATTCTGTACAATTGGTGAACAATTATTGCTAATATTTTTAAGGAGTTCAATTGGGAAAATATTTGAGAAGTAGACTAAGAAATCAATTTACTTAAACAGATATAATCGTATTAACCTGAAGATATGTTGAAGATTTATTTAATGAAAAAATAACGTCCTTTTTAAAAAATGCTGCTAATCTTACGTAGTAAGCAATTTTGAAAATAGTAAACAATAACTGAATCGTGTCTTCATTTAGCTTTCATTAAGTATTTTTCTAAATTAGAAACCGCAGGTCAGTCAGTAGCATTATGATCGTCCTAGCGGTGACCACCGGTGGGTCCCTTTGCAGGAAACGTGATAAGACAAAGGACGTGAAGATGCTACTCCATCAAGCCTGAGCCTGTATAGCACTTCTCTGACAGTCGCAATAGCGCTGGTAAACTTCTCACTGACTAGCGAGCGTTAGGTCGATGTCCTGAGTATGTCAGGACATTGTATGAGTATGTCAGGACATTGTATGAGTATGTCAGGACATTGTATGAGTATGTCAGGACATTGAATGAGATGTCAGAACATTGTATGAGTATGACAGGACATTGTATGAGTATATCAGGACATTGTATGAGTATGTCAGGACATTGTATGAGTATGTCAGGACATTGTATGAGTATATCAGGACATTGTATGAGTATGTCAGGACATTGTATGAGTATATCAGGACATTGTATGAGTATGTCAGGACATTGTATGAGTATATCAGGACATTGTATGAGTATGTCAGGACATTGTATGAGTATATCAGGACATTGTATGAGTATGTCAGGACATTGTATGAGTATGTCAGGACATTGTATGAGTATATCAGGACATTGTATGAGTATGTCAGGACATTGTATGAGTATGTCAGGACATTGTATGAGTATATCAGGACATTGTATGAGTATGTCAGGACATTGTATGAGTATGTCAGGACATTGTATGAGTATATCAGGACATTGTATGAGTATATCAGGACATTGTATGAGTATATCAGGACATTGTATGAGTATGTCAGGACATTGTATGAGTATGTCAGAACATTGTATGAGTATGTCAGGACATTGTATGAGTATATCAGGACATTGTATGAGTATGTCAGGACATTGTATGAGTATGTCAGGACATTGTATGAGTATGCCAGGACATTGTATGAGTATGTCAGAACATTGTATGAGTATGTCAGGACATTGTATGAGTATATCAGGACATTGTATGAGTATATCAGGACATTGTATGAGTATATCAGGACATTATATGAGTATGTCAGGACATTGTATGAGTATGTCAGAACATTGTATGAGTATGTCAGGACATTGTATGAGTATATCAGGACATTGTATGAGTATGTCAGGACATTGTATGAGTATGTCAGGACATTGTATGAGTATATCAGGACATTGTATGAGTATGTCAGGACATTGTATGAGTATGTCAGGACATTGTATGAGTATGTCAGGACATTGTATGAGTATGTCAGGACATTGTATGAGTATGTCAGGACATTGTATGAGTATGTCAGGACATTGTATGAGTATGTCAGGACATTGTATGAGTATATCAGGACATTGTATGAGTATGTCAGGACATTGTATGAGTATGTCAGAACATTGTATGAGTATGTCAGGACATTGTATGAGTATGTCAGGACATTGTATGAGTATGTCAGGACATTGTATGAGTATGTCAGGACATTGTATGAGTATGTCAGAACATTGTATGAGTATGTCAGGACATTGTATGAGTATATCAGGACATTGTATGAGTATGTCAGGACATTGTATGAGTATGTCAGGACATTGTACGAGTATGTCAGGACATTGCATGAGTATGTCAGGATATTTTATGAGTATGTTACGACATTGTATGCCAGGAGAACTCAAACTGCAGTGTTTTCGTATTTCTTTGCTAGTAGTTCTTTGCTTGTTAAGCGGTAGTGAAAAGGCTTTAAAGAAAAACTGAAGCAATTGGGACTCTAAAAGTGCTCCAGAATGATGTTTGCAGTGTCGTTCAAGAAGTAAGAAACCTTTTCGCTGTCAACTTTCTGGAACTTAAATCGACGAGTTGCAGTTTAAACTGCCTGCTGCATGAAGCGACCGAGCATCCAAATAAAAACATTATTTCAGCCATTGTGGCGAAAGGTTGATTTGCTGCGTAAGTAAATGGTGCGACACTGATATGAAAAAAATATACTCCAACATTATACCCTCACCATATGTTTTTTTTTTCTAATTCCCCTAATTATTGTTTCATTTCAAATAGTTATTCAAACAATAATGAATGTCAACGTCAGTACCTATGTCAATGTCATTGTCAATATTAATATCTATTTCAATGCCAATATCACTTTAAGTATATTTGTAAGTAACAATACAAAAAATGTAAGTAACCTTAATATCAATTTTAAAATCAGTATCACTACCAATAATCAAAATAACATCAGATAATCAGCCTCAGGAAGATTCATATCAACAATCATCAATGAAAATTTTCATATTACTAATGAACAGTACGTAGTAATTGTAAACTATAGCCAACGGAAGAAAAATAAAATTCCTATTTGTCTTCATACATCAAAATCAGGCGAATATTTCTGTTCGAACCAATAGACATGATGAGAGGGCGTCAGAAGGTAAATATGCTCGACATCTAACGCACGAGTTGAGCTTTCAACCCAAAAGATGACCAGCGAATGTTATCTTCTTATTCTTCGGCGCAGGAAATCAAATTGCCGTCCTCAATTTATAAACATTTCCAACTACAGTATGTTAAGACTGGGCTACTTGTTTGTTTCGACGCCTGTGGAAGGCTGCTTAGAGAGCAGTCAGTACGAGATGGAAGTTATGTGGTTCTGAGACGAAGAAAAGACAAGCTCATACTTGTTCTTATTTTTCAGTGAGCATTTGTTAAAGGGAGGCACCGTTCTCACGGATAAAACTCACCGTTGCTTACAGTTTGAGGAAGTTGGGGTCCTGATCTCCAAAATGGCCAATTCTGTCAACGCGAAAACGAGCAATGATGTCACCCTGATTTCGACCAACAATTTCGAACAATGAAATTATTTCAACAATTTTTTTCAACAAATTCACAAAAATTTCGACCAACCCACCAACAATGTAACAACAATTTCGACCTTACGCAACGTGCTTCGTATGCTGTTACACGGATATTTCGAAAGAAATGCGGTGCAGATGTTTCATAAGCAACAAAAAATAACTCAAACAATCCAATTCTTCAAACTAGTTTGAGAAAAATCTAGAACAACTAGGTTATTTTATTCTCTATGAAATAAAATGCCACATTTTCTTGTAAAATTTAGTCCCGCAATCTAAGTGAATAATATTTTGGAAACACGAGCACTTTCGTCTTATTAAATGTAAGATTTTGAGGGACTGATGAGCATCTGGAAACAAATGCTAGTTTATCGTCAAGGTCAGAACCAAAGTTTGACGTTCAATTGTAGTTCTAGAAAAAACTATAATCGGAGTCTGATGTCAGGACATTGTATGAGTGTGTCAGGACATTGTGTGAGTGTGTCAAGACATTGTTTGATTGATTGCTAACTTTTCAATTCTTAACGGTCATTTGAATTTTGAAGTACTTTGATTGATTAGCCATGTTTGCGAGCACACTTGAAAGCGTTTGGTATATATTCGTTTATTATTATTTTGATTAATTCTCGCACTGATTGCTAAAAACATAAGTATCATGGCATCAAGGCTGCAGATATTTTTGATAATGCTTACTTAATAGCATTAGATTAACCGTGTCATGTAAGAGTACGTATTATCTCCAACCATGAAAATGAATAGTATTGGATTAATACGAGGCCTGTCTAAAAAGTATCCGACCTTTGGCCAGAAAAAATATTCCGAATACCTGTCGGAGTTGGGACCCTAATCCCCTTCAAAGTATGCCCCTTGTGCTTGCACACACTTAGCCCACCGATCCTTCCACTGCTGGAAACACCTCTGGTAGTCTTTTTTTAGAATGGTGTTCAGCTCCATCGTCGCATTGCCTGTTTGACTCCGTCGATGCTGACTGTTTTCTTTGATGTCCGTGGAATTGTGTGTCACGAATACGCACCGGAAGGACAAACAGTGACAAAGGAGTACTATCAGGATGTTCTCCGGCGACTTCGTGATGCAGTTCGGCGCAAAAGACCAGACATGTGGACTGCGAACAACTGGCACTTGCATCACGACAACGCGCCCGCACATTCATCCCATTTGATCCGCAATTTCTTGGCCAAACATGGAATTACGACCGTTCGCCAACCTCCCTACTCTCCAGACCTGGCTCCTTGCGACTTCTGGTTGTTTCCAAAATTGAAGACACCACTGAAAGGATCCCGTTTTGAGAGTAGAGAAGAGATAATGCGGAACGCGACGACAGAGCTGAACACCATTCCAAAAGAAGACTTCCAGAGGTGTTTCCGGCAGTGGAAGGATCGGTGGGCTAAGTGTGTGGAAGCACAAGGAGCCTACTTTGAAGGGGATTAGGGTCCCAACCCCGTCAGGTTGTTGAAGTATTTTTTCTGGCCAAAGGTCGGATACTTTTTCGACAGGCCTCGTAGTACTCAAGCCTTTAATAAAGTCGAGGTTTTGTAATGGCAATAAAATCAACAATATCAGATTCAGGGCATCTAGACTATATGTATGTTTGTTATGTCAATAAAATCAACAGAATTAAATTTATGGTTTGAAGGCGGTTAGTAAAATCGATGTTTTGTAATGTCAATAAAATCAACAACATTACATGCATGGTATGCGGGCAATAAATAGGCTTGTTTTGTCAATAAAGTGAACAACATTGAAACTGAGGTAGCCAGGCAACGTGTGTCCCCGTACGCTGCTTGCAGCAGAACAGTGCTAGCGCTGCCCTCGTCTGTGACGTGACCGCACCTGGTGCTGTGGCGCGTCCAATGACTACCTTAATTTTAGTATTGTTTTTGTGAGATGAGCTCGTGAAAATTTATCTCAATAGTGCGTGAAACTAGGATATTTGTTTGGAAAAGAAAAAGAAAAAATGTTTATTTCCAAGTTGTCACATGAGATACATGCCAACATATTGGCTTTTAAAAGTTTCTTAAATATAGGGCATCCTAAAACAAATGTTCCATACGAGGAGTACTAATTGACAAACCATCCGAGGTGTACAAGTAGATGAGCCATACGAGGCATAATAATAGACAAACTATACGAGGTGTACTAATAGACAAACTGTCAGAGGTGTACAAGTAGATAGACCAAACGAGGCATATTAATTGACAAAATATGCGAGGTGTACTAATAGACAAACCATTCGTGGTGTGCTAGTAGTCAAACAAAAGTTCTATACTAGGAGTACTAATTGACAAACCATCCGAGGTGTACAAATAGATAAGCCATACGAGGCATAATAATAATAGGCAAACTATACGAGGTGTACTAATAGACAAGCTATCAGAGGTGTACAAAATAGATAGACCATACGAGGCATATTAATAGACAAAATATACGAGGCGTACTAATAGACAAACCACACGTGGGTTGCCAATAGTCTATCTCTGTCAAGGGTAGTTGAATGAGAAATGAAAAATATGCCCTATAAAAATATGCAAAGCCCTGTCACCACCAAAAACATATTTCATATCTTCTCGATATTCACCACATCATGCGGACATAGGTCCATGGGATAAAATAGAGATACAGTGTAAGCCGGTTACCACTCATGATTGACAAATATCTACAAAATATTGGTAGAAATTGGTAAACAAACATATATTCAATATCAAAATTCATAGCTTGTACAACATACGGACAGAAACAGATGTATTTCTAATTTTACTCATGAAAAATAAAATGTGCAACATGAATAACTTGTCCATGTAACTTGAGAAGAGAAAAATAATGGAATCTGACGTTTTAATGCAACCACCCAGAGTCTTGTCCACGTGCACGAAAATGCTCTTTTTTTTCTGGTCATGACTGATAAACAAAAGCTAGAAATGGAAGCAGTATAGAAAGAGTGTCCATTTATGATGAAATAAAATTTATTTCAAATTTACGAGCATAGGAAATTCAGTGCCGATTTTTTTGATCAAATATATTTGAGAATGTTTGCAGTGGAAACTAAGACAAATCATTTCGAGACTGCTTTTAGTGTTCTACGCTGATGCGTCATGTCTGCACTGCGACGTGTTTTACTGGTTACTGCACTTTTTGCAGCCTTTTTTGAGTCGGAGTTCTTTCAACGAGACAATTGTGATCTTTTCGAAGTATTCTTGCATGACTAATAAATCTTTTGTGCTCTTGTTCAGAGTAACCCTTGACGTGGCGAAATCGCTGTACAAATCTGAAATTTTACAAGAAATAAGGGAAGTTTCTTACGTCTAAGTTAGTCTCAGAATGGATTTGTTTTTTTCAAGAAAGAGGGCTTTTGCAACCGAAAAATGACCCCTCAATAGGAGAATTAACTTTTCTTTGATGCTGAAATATCGTTCTCATACGTACAAAAAATACTGCCGGAATGTGATCGCAAGACTTCAAACAGCTGAGCCTTTTAAAAATTTGCACCCAAGCAACTTCCTTTTTTTACAAAGGAAGTATCTTGTGAATGTACAAAAACGATCACTCGAGCGCTGAATAATAATAGGTAGCAGTCAATACGAGAAATTTGTGTTAAAAAATGTTTAACCTATGAATTGTGTCATGTGAAAAAATGTACCATACAAAAGAATTGAAAACAGCGTCTATTCGAGTATATATGAATCATATGGTAATCAATGTTCCTTTTGGACGCGAAAGTTGGCTCAGATTACGGATTTTTACCATGTTTCGTCACAACGTGGAACTGCTATCGCTCAGAATACCAAGAACCTTAAACTGCAGCCACGAAAACTAAACTGATATAAAGAGCTTTAAACTGCAGCCATGAAGATTGAACTCCATACTCGTGACAAGTACAGTACGTCCAACGCAACTGCATGCATGTCGCCCGACACATTACTGGCCATTACCGTTTGCTCATCTGTCATTTGCCGCTTAGAACGTACGATATTTAATGTAAGTGTCTAATGCAGCCTGGATACCTCCTCGACTGTCAAATAGCACGCTTCGCAAATTCAAATAAATTCAAATAAAATAAAGTCTCTGAGCGAATAAGGTATGAGATAAAAACGTATGTTGACATTTCTTATGACGAACATGGGCTGTTCGACCAGCAGCATGCCTGCTGGAGGCCGATGGTTACTATGGAAATATTTGTGCTGGATGAATAAGAGCATCGACGCGCGGTTCCCGTTTATTATCTGTTTTAAATTTGTTATGTACGAGCAAAAATCTATGTCGAATGTTGCACACTCTCTGCTTATATGTATAAAAGTTTACGGTAATTATATTTTCAATGACTAGACTTCGTTTTATCCCAATAAAAGCTGCAAAATGGAACTAGATGTTCGTTCATTTTATGAAAAATAACATTCGAGGCAAAATATTGTTTTTAAGACTAGATGAAAATCCGCGTATCATTTTATATAACACAATTTGATTGTTATCTCAGCTTTTTATGATAAAACGCAATAGAATTGCTCCATAAAATTCAGTTGATTTCTATTAACTCTCACGTTTTAGATGCATACAAATGTAAGTACAGTATTTTAAACGTTTTAGTGCAACTTTCATCAAAGCTTTCGATGTATCACTTTCAAATGAAAATGAAAATTTTAATGTGCTTCAAAACCTGGTACATTCTGTACTTGAGGCAACAAAACTCACCTATCCTTTGAATTTGTGTCAAATCGAATTTTTCAATGTCGAAGGAAAACTTTTAAGCAATCCTTACTATTGGAAGAAGGAAATTCTGTGCGAATGCTAATTTACGAAAAAATTTTCAGATTTAGTCGTTCGAGTTCCTATTTTGTTTTGGTGCAGTGAGATTAAACAGTGTGTAGTGGGAGTTAATGGGCTGTTGGAAGTAATTCCGCCTGCTGACATGGGCTGCGAGAACTCAAAGGACGCCGTCCGGCCTCTCAACGCGACCAACACAGGCCCACCAAGGCTGGAGGAGGACGCTGAGCTGTTCGGTGAGTGGCTTCGTGTTGCATCTTGGAGCCTCTGCTGTACTGTGTGTGTGTGAGCTGTTCGTGAGGTGAGTAGCAGCATCGTCATGTGTGATCCCTTAATTTTTCAGACTTTTCGATTCTTCCTATCACCATTACCGATCATTTCCTTTACATTTAGTCAAAACCTTCATTATCAGTGCTTCCGAAGTGATTTTAGAGTGTGGAATGTCTTTCAAAGGTTCTCACTTTGCTTTACAGTAATCTAAATTTCATCAATAAACCATGCGTAGCGCCACACGCATTGTTGTTTAGAACTAACTTTTCTATTTCAATTTCGCCAAGCTATTTCAATCCATGAATATTTATGGGAATTGAAATGATTGCACTTAGGACCATCCTAGAAACGAAGGGATCTTTGATGTAAGACCTGCCACAATTTCTTACTTTACAGCTTATCACTAGTACATCATAGAGTCCTGCAAAGTGAGAATCAGCCCAGTAGTGTAACAACAGAATCATGCAATTTTAACGTTTTTGGCGAGTATTTAAAATGAGAGCAGGTAGCAGTAGTGGTAAATAAATAAAGGATATTTGCTTATTTTCTTTGTATAAAAATGATGAACTTATTACACAAGGATCGGTTTTAGGTGCGTATACCTTATATTTTGACCATAAATAATTTGGAAACGAATCAACAACTAGGCGAAAGCTAACAAATAGTGCAAATGATTTGTGTCCTTGACATACCTCTCTGTGCATCAATAACTAGGTTCCCAATGCAAATAACTTATAAGTTTAACGTAGGTCTCGAATGAGGTCACCAAGTAGGTCGCTCGATCTCAAGCTCCAGTGACATGCGACTTCAATCGAGTCTCCGTATTGACCACTCACACTAGAGGGCCGAGTGTGGGGGTCGATGAGAGGTGCAATTTGGTCAACCTTGACCTACCCACTCATTTGATTTGACGGCAGTACAATGCAGGCATGGTTTTGTGTCGTTTGTGTACACTGTATTTTTCGTGTGTTGTGTATTGCGGGGCTTGTGTCGCGTGTGTTGGATTGCGTATGTAGTGTTGCGTATGTCGTGAGTGTTGTGTTGCAAGTGTTGTGTGTGTTGTGAGCGTTGTGTAGCAACTGTTTTGTGTTTTATGTTGTAAATGCTGAGTGTGTTGTATTAAGAGTGTTTTACGAGTTGTTTTGCGAGTGTAGTATAAACTGTGCTGAGCATATTGTTTTGTATGTGTTGTGGGTGTTTTGTGTTCTTTTCCATGTGCAACATATTGTGTTATGTTCATTGTGTCGTGCTGTGTGTGTGCAGTGCAGTACGTTTTTCGTCCCATGTGTTGTGGCGCTGTGTTTGTTATTCTGTCGCGTGAATTTTTGAACATTTTGTGCTGCGTGTCGTGTCGAGCGCAATGTGCTGTGTGTGCTCTATATTGCGTGCCTTGCATTCCGTGCTTTTACGGGAAGATTTATGTTCATTATTGTGTGCACATTACATTTTCTCGTACTTCCGGAACATGCATAGATGCCAGCAAAACTATGGTATTATAAATATGATCCTGTGGGGGGACTCTTGCAAACATATGACATTTATGTGTGTAGAGCTAGCTCCGATTTTGCAGTTCTCTAGCATGCGTCGATTTTCGTTCACTGTTAAAAATAATTTACAATTTTTTTTATAATTGATAGTGACATTGAATAAAATTTTATTACTTAAACATACCGAACGTTTTATTGGGCAAAAAGCCGTGTTTTTTACCTTGTTCAAGTTAAATTTAACTTTTAAAAAATGATACGAAGAAACAACCTTAATTCGTCAAGTTGATAAATCCAGGTTATACACACATCCAGGTACACACATTGCGGTCAACGTGTTAAGGGCTCAGATAATGAAGTGTATGGATTTGTGTTCACGCTAATCGCAGCAAGCGTCCCTTCACAGCACCTGTTCGTGCTCCCGTCTTCCACTCATTACTGAAGGGACTTTTTGCCCTCATTTTCCGGCCTATTCTAATCACACTTTCGTGACTCACGTGCGTTACGAGCAACGAGCGCCCTGTCCTGTGCTACTCCGAACGTGCAAACCGCATATAGGGAGTTTCAGCTCCAAAATATTTAAGAAAAACTACACTTGCAATGTGCTCGTGGGACTTTACAGAAGCATCGTTCTGCAGTGTCTCTGATGAGGAAAACTAACTCTGAATGATTTCATGTCTTCGAGGGATTGAGTTCTGGAAGACTTGAAACAAGGCTCTGGAGTGAAAGGAAATTACCACACATCGTTTGAGGTTCAAAACATCCCAAGAACCAGAGTAAATCGAAAGAATTCAGAACCTGAATCTCATTTGACCAAATTCCTTTCCTCTGATACACAGTGATTTATTTTGTTTCGAGGTCCAGTGAAAAATTATACACACTTTGCCCAGGTTTGAAGGCTTCTTTAGAAACCTGAAGTATGGTTCCAAAGTCGAGCTAGTCAACCGTAATTATTTGGGTGAATGAGAACCACTCTAATAAACTGTAAGTTATGGCACAATAGTTCCAATTTTGCAGCCGCTCTTATATCACTTAAAATTTTGTCACAACCAAAACCTTTTCATAAAAAGAGAAGTTAGAATAATCCGAGGTGAATGATTAAAACTCTGCGGAGACTAGTATAAATTTTCAAATACCTCGCTGGAAGGCTCTGTAAAATGTTATCTGAAGGATTTTTGTAATGTTCAGCTAATCTCATTTTTTTTTTGAGATTGTACTCCCAATATTTTTGGGAAAGTTAATATTAGTGACTTGATTTAACTATATGAATTATGATATACATAAATATTCAAAAGGGAACAAATAAATGAACGATTAGTTCTTAACTTCCACACTGCACATCTCTATGGTGCGTGATAATTTATAGCGTAAAGCTTTGTTTGTGTTTGATGAGGTTTCAAACCGCAAGTTCGTTTTTCAAAGTGAAGCAGACGCCAGCAATGTTCGAAATTTGGGGGGAAGAGAGCGCGTACTGCATTTCGACAGAAATTCATCAAGTGACTTTTTTCAAATATTAGCAAAAAAATAAACCCCTTATTCCCAAAATCCGCTGAAAAAATCAGAAAATCGAATGATGGTGACAAAAATGATACGTGACATGGACGCAGGGATAGGAAACATTCATAATTAATACTAGTTTATTTCATTTCAATTAATGAATGCTGAATCCCTCGAATGGGCGGAGGAAGGGAAAGACTGGGACACCAGCACGCCCTCAGCGCCCCTCCAGCACCGTGCCACGATCACTGCCACGGAAGAACAAATAATTGATAATTTGAACAAATCAAGTCGATAACGACTGCTCATGAATTTGTAGATTAAAATGTTTACTTGATTGAAATTGATATCACGCCGCAAAGTAGATGGTCCAAGGACCGCGTACGTAAATTAAAGAATCGCGACATGAGGTTTAAGTATTGGGTGAACACGTTGCCCAGGAAAAGGTAATGCAGGGCTCGAGAGTTCAGCTTTCGTATTTTTTAGGAATAACTTGTTCAAGACTAATTTAATTCTTATGTAAGTAAATATGTTAAATCCTAGAATTTTAGTGATCATCAAAAATAGCACATTACTAAATTTGACGACTAATTTTGAATAATACGTGGCAGAAAATTTAACACTAGTAGTAATTGGATTGGAAATTTGGAGTAATAATTGTCATCTAAATTTTAATTACGAATTCAGTTATTTATGGCAACGTTATGCAAGTTTTAAGTTCTGCATTATTTTTGAGGTAAGTGAGGCAGGTTCATTAGAACTGCAGCTGACCACACTTACGTAAAATTGTGGCGCTAACCATTACGGTGACTCGCATCAGTTGAGCAGCCGAACTCGAGTGGCGGAGCTGAAGTGAAGCGCAGGGAGGCAGTAGGTTGGCAGCGACGGCTAGCCCATCATGGCACCATCAGGGCCTTCTTGATGTAGGGGCGATAAAGAACGGGAGACCGTAGCCAAGACACCGGCCACACTCAGGAGTAGATCTTACAGTAGGCATATTAAAATGAAGAGTAGTAAGGGTGGTCTTGTCAGGTGGTAGGCTGGCGAGCGACGACGTTCTCGCTGTGGCAGAGACAGCAGAGGTCACTTATTCTTCGGTGTATTCAAGAAGAAGAAAACTTAATTGTGAAGAACACTGAATGGTTGCGCCTTGTTTATTGAAATTAATTTTAGTGGGAGATTTTACTTTGATTGAATTTTTTACTTCTCAACGGATTTATTTGAAGAAAAAAAATTTCATAAGAGAATCCCTAAAGAAAAACTTTATTTTTTCTGTAGATGGTTTATAAATTCATTTCGTTGAACATTTAATATTGTGAATAACTCGATATTTGGAAGTCTGATCGTGATGAACGTCACCGTAGGGTTGAAAGAACTTCCCATAGTTCCTTCCAGGGCTTTTTTAGAGAAATTCCCAGACGTACTCTACATACATATTTCCAACCCTGAAATGTCGATTTCAGATTTCACTGAAGATTTCTCTATTTCACTGGTGTTTTAATACCTACTCACCCTAGCCTTGTTGTTAAATGATTTAACCTTTCATGTGGAACTTAGCGGCTTAAATATGGAAGATCTTGAAACACGCGTACAGTGTTTCTTCTTTTTTTTTGGGAAAAGATAACTTGACATAATTCTACTCCAGCACTAGGTATACGGAATCGGTACTGGCTCGACCGTCATATATGTTCCTACCTTTAGTTATACGGCATTCAGAAAAATATAAGGCATTTAGTTGTATGGTATTTAGAAAGTTATTAAGTATTTGGTTATATGGCATTTAGAAAGTTATAATGCATTTAGTTACATGGCATTCAAAAAATTATATGACATTTAGTTATAGGACGTTTAGAGACTATAGACTGTGTGGCATCCGTAAACCTAATTTAAATAAAATAATTTCCTGAAAATCTAGTTTGGAATAATGGGCGAACGTCTTTGTGAACACGTCACTTCCATTCACATATTTTATCAGACATTTTTATAGATTGCATAAAATCGTAATGTAAACAAATATAAGGAGCTAATTCTGTATATCCATATTATTTCAGGCATATGCAGGCAAGTTTTCGGAGTAGCAAAACCGAAAACCAACAATTTGGCTGTTGGGAGTGACGAACTTAAAACCCATACTGTCAGTTTTATTCGTGCTATTTGAGCACAGAAAATATTTGAAACAAGTTTAAGACTGAAATGTTTTAAGAGGTAGGGGCCACTATTTGTCAGTGATATATATATATTTTGTACCTGGATGGTCCAAAATTCTCTCATCGTGAATTCTTTCTCTCAACGAACAGATTGCACGTATCAGTGCTAAATTATCGAAATCCGTAGGAATCCTTAATTAGGCAAAGAATGAATTACCTAAAAACGCTTTGAAAATAATTTATCGAAAGCTTGTTTCCCCATGTTTACAACACAGAACGAAAGCATGACACAGATCTGACAAAAATAAAATCAATTTACTCTTTACTCTGCAGAAAAAAACATTGGAGCTGTGAGAAAATTCGAATATAAAGCTCAGACGAATGATTAATTCAAAATATTTGTTTTCGATATGTGATTTCTTGTATAAAACATTAACGAATGAGGGCTACAAATACCTTAAACAATTATTCTTAATTGCAGAAGCTGGCCATCATGATTACATAACCCGAAATAGAAGTAACTTCATACTTCATACAAAAACTCGGTCAGAAGACAACATGCTCTTCATTAGAACCAAGATTAAGACTTGGAATTCTATCCCTACTGAGATACGCGAAAAAAGTTCTTACAAAACCTTCAAAACGGATCTTGAATCCATATTTCTATCGGAATATTAATCACGTTAGGTAATAATGTGAAATCTTTTCTGCTAAATGATTCACCTTGATATGGTAATTTACCGTCCAAGTTCATCACGTGTTGAATTAAGAGGGGGAGTCACTCTACATTTTTTATTAGAACACTGTCGATTATTGAAAATGTTATGCTTCAGTAGTATATTTGTAGTCTATAAAAAGCAACATTCCGATGTACAAACATCATCTTCAGGCTGAAAATATACAAAAAATTCACTCAGCCACATTGATCAAATACAAATCTGACACTTAAGCTAAATCAGACACCAGGGTTGGCACATAAAAAACCCACCCAAAAAAGCCCAAAAAAACCCACGTTAAAAAACCCACTAAATAGTGTTTTTTTTGGGGCTTTTTTGGGTTTTATTGGTGCTATTTGAATTTCGCTTGTTTTCAAGCTTAATAGAATCAAAATGAGCTAAATATTTATATTGTCAAAAATTTGTCCAAGGCATTTGCATGACTATGACAATAAATAGTGAAAAAATACCACTATAAAAATAAAATAAGAAAAACCCTTATCACAAAAAAAAACTCGAGGGGCTAGTATATTTCCAGGAGTTCCATTTCCAAAGTAAAAAACAAAAACTAATATACAAATGCAGTTTGACAATTTGGGAGTAAAGAGACTTCTGAATTCTTCCTCTGTCTTCTAGACTGGACCGCTACTACAGTACTACTTTATTTCTCTTTCTACATCCACTGCCATTTTATCGTTGTCATCCACATCTTGATCATTTATGAGATGGCGATAGAATGAGACCAATTTCTGTGAGCGTTCCGATCCTAATCTATTTCTCAATTTATTCCGCACAATTCCAAATGTTTAGAAAGTTCTCTCAACGAATCCTGAACTTGCGAAGAAAGAATGAAGATTGCTTATAAACTTGCAGAAACCCTCTGCCAGTGTTTTTTTAAGAATCTGCATTTTCTGCTGTTTCATGTCTTAAATATCCCACCATCAACAAGGAGGCATTGTCTTAGTGATATTCATGTTGAACATGTGTTTTGGGAAGATGTTGGAGTCCTTCAATTTATACAAACAAATCGCATCGATCAACTCCGGATTGTACTCAGCCAACCACTCTTCAATATCTGTCTCCTTTGAGAGCTTTGCCGGAAATATGTCTAACAATTATAGTCAGATGGGGCAAGACACGACCGCAGCCATCATGGGGTAAGAAAGTAAATAAACGACTGGCCTATGGTGAGCATTCAAGCTGCACTGGAACAAATTTGACGATGGAATCTGTTAAAGCATTTATTTCTAATCATTTTAGTGTTTGTTGCTATCCTGAACTGCAAAAAGTGATTTTTTTGACAAATTTTTAAAAAATTTTTCTGCCATGTCACTCCATGTTGTAACATGTAACAGTGTGGTTGACTGACTTGACTTGCGCTGCTAAGCGCACCAGCTCACATGATAAGTTGTTAACAGCATGACTAAGTGATGTGCAGCTGTCTTGCTTCAAGTTGCTTGTGGTGGTTACTTATGATCTGCATGGTGCTTCCCTCTCACACGACTTGCGTGACTCTGTCTTCTGCTAAAACAACTTATTATGACAACCATAGCGATTCTCTTTGCACATCTTATATCTTCACAGACTGCACAGCTATGTCCCTATGCATATGGTAATTGGTAAGTGGTAATTGTGATGGACAAACTTAATTCATATATTGTTCATAGAATGTAATAATTCATATAATGATGTAATATAATGTTGGAAATAAAGTAATCAAATAACAATATTTACTCAATAAGTGTATATAAATCTGGAAAATAGGCAACTGGAGCTATGTGAATAACTCTTTTAAACAAAAAAAGGTATTACAAAAAACCCAATAAAGCCCCAAAAAAAAATAAAACCCAAAAAACCCAATTTAACCCAAAAAACCCCACGTGGGTTGTTTTTTTTTTAAAACCCAGGGTTTTTTCCATCCCTGTCAGACACAGTAAGAAAGTTGAAAATTACAGCACAAAATATATGCATGACTGGAGAAAAAGTTTGTACCACAAGAATATGTATACACGAGAGTAGGTAACAGTATTGCACAACTATAGATGTTGATAACACAAACGATAGGGGCAAAATGAACGATCGAGTGATTGAATCACCCGGTTCTAGTAAATAATTCCAGAGCAAAGAAAGTCATTTGTATTTTCGTTGAGAGCCCGTTTACGTTTATGGATATGGAACGTTTCTACTATTTGAATATGATCTTTTTTAGCAACATCATGTAAGATTTTTGAGTTAGATCTTCATTTGAAGACTTGCAGTTATGGTGAATGCCGAAATAAATAAAAATAGAATTTTGGTATTTATGAGCGGTTAATTTTTTTTACAGGGTCATTCTAGTCAAGCCAATGTAACATTTATTTAGAGGCTCACATTCTCTTCTGTTACATTTAAATATAACACAGGTTCTGTCTAGATTTTATAATCCATACAGACTTTAATTACTGGCCTAACAAAAGTTTTAACACTGTTCCTAAAGACTCGTTCAACATTTTTGTAATTCTTGTGCATTTGTTTTCATTAACCATATTGATATGGTGTGAATTAACTAGGATTATTATTGCCGCCCAAGCCTCGTATTAAAAAATTACCAATAATTTTATCGATGAGAGAATTAGGGAAATTTTTATTGACTAGCACGCTCTTAACTCTAAGCATTTCGGATTGTAAACTCCAGCTGCTGCTACACCCTTTACAGGCTCTATTTAATGAAGTGTGTGTAACACTCTCTCTGTACACCTGCAGAGTATCACTATCATTATTTGTAGTTTCTTCCGCTTCAGATGGCTCGACGTAAACTGATCTCTGGAACGTACCATGAGACGTTTGAACCAAAACATATAAAAATGGAAGTTTCAGTACACGCCCAACTCACACGTAAAATTCAACACCGACTTATCTCTCCATCAAATCTCTTAATATCTCTAACTGCTCCAGAGCTTCTTCTTCAACTAAAATATCATTTACGTATCTACAGTACAATAACAGCCTAGTAGGTAAAGTGTTAATCACGAAATTTTCCACGTACTACATGTAGAAGTTGGCCAATGTGGGCCCTGAGAGGGAACCCATAGTCACGCCATCCACCTGACGGAACAAGCTACCATCAATATGCCGAAAAGAGGCTTCAGTCGTGCAGATTGTAACGAGTTCCTTCAAAATAAAACAAAAAAAACATTAGCCAGAGGGCAATTTACCACTAAGTTTGATTGCGAGTTTTTTCTACAACATACAGTCTTCGTCTAGCCCATATAAACTATCGTTGTAAAAATAAATTTCGAATCTTTAGCCGAAAAAATTCATTGATCAATTTAGTGTGCATCTAGGTTAAGTAAATTAGGTTAAATAATCCTTAAAATATCATTGATTATTGGGTACCCTATATTTCGACGAATTTATTCAGACCCACAAGTACCAGTGCTCAAATGTTTCCATTGTAATAGCCTTAAGGAACAATCTAACAATCTATCACTTGTGATTAATTAATTTTTTGTTTAAATTGTTTGAGTGAACGCATTGTTTTCCGCTTATAATAGTATATGCAAGAAATTATTTTCTACCAGTTGTAGAAAGCTTTCATTGGATAACTTGTCCAGGTTCGTGTTGCCGTTCAGTACATCAAGCGGTATTACTTGTCAAGTGTTTTAGTAAAATAAAATTATTGCTTTAATTAAATTTCATAAATTTTCTTTCAAATTCTTGTTTTTAGGGGTCAATATTGAATATAATGTTGTCAACGAATTTCATAATTTCGTAGGTATAGATGGGTAATATAGTCGATTATAAGACGTTTTACATGAATGACATTCTGCCCGGCGATGCGTTATTTTCGAATTATTCAACTTTGAAGCTGGCTTGTGCGCGCCATGGAAGCACGCGGGGCTAGCGTAATTTAATTAATAACGGAAGCTAACCCCCATTACAAATGTGAAGAGGTTGGGTCGTGAGGGGTAGGCACAGTTCTTTTAGTGAAAATTATAAATAAAGGTTTCGAGTGACGTTTGTTTACATCGACGCCAAGGTGGCTGCCGCCATGGCGCCAACCGGCTGAAGATGGCGGCAGCCATCTTCGAGTCGATGTAAACAAACGTCACTAGAAAGCTTTATTTATAATTTTCACTAAAAGAACTGTTGCTACCCCTCACGACCCAACCTCTTTACGTTTGTAATAGGGGTTAGCTTCCATTTTCATTGCTAAAACAATGGCTGTTTTTGCGTTAAAAGGGCCATTCAGGAGCGCCGTTCGTATAACTTCAAACTTAAATAACTCGAAAACTAAGCATTTCCGTGCACATTGTCATTCGTGTAAAACGTCTTAAAATCGACTATATTACCCATCTATACCTACGAAATTATGAAATTCGTTGACAACATTATATTCAATATTGACCTTTTTAAGTACAAGTTAGATACAAAGAAAGTTTTTTCACGCTTCGCAAATTTACAGAGCAATGCATTTGCCGAGAGACAAAAATACGGATCCGCCAATCCGCCAAGCGTACCACCGCTTGTAGCAGAAAAGTAAACATATTTCGAAAGCATTCAAAATAGTCTATGATAACTAATAGTCCATGGTAAGTTAACAAGAAGTCCATGATTAACTTCTCAAGAACTATTCATTGGAGGATTACTTACAATGGATATGTCACAAGATTAGGGCCCCTCATTAATTTGCATTAATGACTATGAGAGAACCCTAAGCTCAGATTTGAGGAATGGCAGCACCTCCACGACATGTAACACACACGAGAATACAAGCTATAAAAATGCAAGAAGAGAGGGAATACATATTAACGATTACAAAATACAAAACACGCAAAATTATTGAGGTACTCTCAGAGTTGCCGAAACCCAACTTACGCTCGCGATTTTCAGTTCGCTTTATCCTGACGTGATATTCATTTTTCAGCATTCAGGTTCAATGCTCAAATTTTACGAAACTATATGACTAAGGTGACATCCTACTACATATTGTATGAGATTACCGTACAATTCAACATATGATCAGAGGCCGGTGCTGCTTGATTGACAATAATTGACACTCCTGCAACTACTTTGAAACACCATTCCACTAAAATAAATATTAATAATGATTGGTTAAAATTGGTGATGATTGACAATAATTGATCCTAATTTGGACGCTAATATAATTCCACCCTCATTAAAACACATAATAAGGATTGGCCGGTCAATTCCTGTACCATTGAATTAGATGTTAATTAGAAAAGAAAGAAAAAGAAAAACGTTTATTTTCCAAGTTGCCACATGAGATACATGCCAACATATTGGCTTTTAAAAGTTTCTTAATATAGGACATCCTAAAACTAATGTTCCATACGAGGAATACTAATTGACAAACCATCCGAGGTGTACAAATAGATAAGCAATACGAGGCATAATAATAGGCAAACTATACGAGGTGTACTAATAGACAAGTTATCAGAGGTGTACAAAAAGATAGACCATACGAGGCATATTAATAGATAAAATATACGAGGCATATTAATAGATAAAATATACGAGGCGTTCTAATAGACAAATCATACGTGGCGTGCCAATAGTCTATCTCTGTCAAGGGTAGTTGATTGAGAAATGAAAAATATGCCCTAAAAATATGCAAAGCCCTATCACCACCAAAAACATATTTCATACCTTCTCGAACATCAATAATGCATGTAAGCAATCATGACCTACCCTGCCACATGTTCCAATCACGCTCCAAATGCACTCATGAATCAGACACTCTGCTACATGTTCCAGGATCCAAGCTTCAAGAGCGCTCTCCGTGTTGCAAATACAAAATTCACGTTAATAGTGCTTCAGTTCATGTTATAGGCAGATATTCCCGTTATCACAGACCTCTTGCAATACACGGACCATATGTCCGTGAACACAACTCTTTTTCACGGCAACTAATCCCTCCGATGTAACTATGTGCATAACAACTTGAAAATAAATCAAATGGATTAAAAAAATTCTCGGCTAAAGTTCGTGAGGCTATAACTGATATAATAGCATTGTGCATATCTAATATTATCAACCAATCACTTTTTCAAGGTATCTTCCCAACTCTCTCATAATTGCCAGAGGAACCGCTATTCTTAAAATGGGGATAAAAATTACATTAATAATTATAGACCTATCTCTGTACTATTAATTATTTGCAAAATATTCGATAAAATTTTGTATAAAAATGTGTTTTTATATTTTGAATAAAATCTTTTCTCTACGACAAACAATACGGTTTTCGTTCTAAAACACAATCTGTATTAAATCATTTACAATACCTTTATTCAAATATAAATGATGGAAAGCTTGTTTTCTCCGTATTTTTGGACTTTCAAAAAGCATTCGATTGTGTAGACCATAACATATTACTCTCGAAACTAAACTGTTACGGCATTCGAGGGGCTGCCCATGTTTGGTTCAGATCATACCTAACAAATCGGAAGCAATACGTGGTCATTGACATCGTAAAATCAGACCCACAGACAATTAGCCATGGAGTTCTACAAGGATCTGTACTTGGGCCTCTCCTATTTCTGATTTTTTCAATGATATTATTAAATCTAAAGCATTTTTCAAACTCATATTTTTTTGCAGATGACAGTACGCTTTCTGCTGTCCTTCCGAACCAAAATCCCGCTATGCTTGCGGAGAATTTAAATAATGAACTTCATATAAGGTTTCATTGCGGCCCAAAGCTAATAAAATAAGCCTTAATATCGATAAAACAAAATATATTACATTCTCATACAAGAAAAATAAATCTCTTCCACGCATTAAAATTGGCGAATGTGAAATCGAAGAAACAAACTCATGTAAGTTTCTGGGCATCATAATAGATAAACATCTGACCTTCAAAGAGCAGATCGCTAATATCAGTTCTAAATTATCAAAATCCATCTAAATCCTAAATGAAGATAAAAATTACCTGCCTGAAACAGCATTACAAATGCTCTACCGAACGCTCATTTCACCATACTTGCAATACGGAATAGAAGCATGCCACGGAACGGATAAAAATAAAACCAATATTATTTTAACTCTGCAAAAAAGAGCCGTCAGAGCGGTAAAGAATCTAGAATATAATGCTCACACAAATGAATAATTCAAAAATTTACAAATGCTTAAACTTTCGGGTCTCTACAAAACCTTCATTTGTAATTTCATTTACAAAACATTAACAAATGATCCAGGAAAATCATAATTCTTCAGACGGATGTTCATCAGGAACTTGAAAACGAAGAACACAGCACGTAGTGAAATCATTTTAATTTTACTTCTTTCTTTACGCACCTAATCTATAAAAGTGAAGAAACTAAAAACTAGTAGTGCTATTTTCTTAAACGTTTCGGAGTCCAGCTCCATCATCAGTAAGTCATATCTGAAATTTACAATGAGAATTTACAATTGCATTTTTAACCATTCTCATTGTAAATTTCAGATATGACTTACTGATGATGGAGCTGGACTCCGAAACGTTTAAGAAAATAGGACTACTAGTTTTTAGTTTCTTCGCTTTTATAGATTAGGTGCGTAAAGAAAGAAGTAAAATTAAAATGATTTCACTACGTGCTGTGTTCTTCGTTTTCAAGTTCCTGATTAACAAATGATGGCGACAATAGTCTAAAACAATTATTAACTGGGCAATCTGGTCATCACGACCATTCAAGACGAAATAGAAGTAAATTCATGCTTCCCTATTATTCAAATGGCCGGTTGCAACACAGTGACCTCTTCGTTGGTCCTAAAACTTGGAACTTAGAACATTATTGTACACCTTAGAATAAGGTTGATGGTAGGATGCCCCAGAAGTCACTGAACTTATTCGGGCCCGCAGGTAGCTATACTCAAATTTGACAATTGTACTAGACTTGAGAAACATTCTACCTCTGTATCACCTGTGGTAAATAAATTGTTCAAGTCACTCCATCACTACAGCGCTGGGGGACGCATTGTGCGGTTACTCTGCAACATGGACTTGCTCTTGGTCCTTCTTAATTTCCCACCATCTGCAAATTCAAATTTATTCTACTCATTCACTGCTTGCGAGAGAAATTTCTTTGTCTTCTATCAAGCACTTTAAACCTCAATAGTCGAAGAGAAAAGGAAGATTTGAGAGAGGAAAGTCCACAAGGAAGAAATAAGGAACAGGTAGGAAAATAGAGAAAGTAAGTCTTTGTACTACGTGCCTCAGCACCAGTGCACCCAGATCAACATGATGTAAATAAACTACACGTGACACATTTAATATAATTTTATTTAAAATTTACCTACGAACACTTGAGTTTATGGGTGGGATTTGACCACACGAAGAATATTGAACGAAATGGCACATAAAAATGAGGGCACCACCAAATGCAATTACAAAATATGCGTTTGAATTAGCGGCATAAAAATATTAAAATGAAATGTGCGCAGGAAAATATGACACACAAATGGAAAAATCACAAAGCACAATGAATTGAATGAGATACCATAATAGTTAGATACCGCTACATAAAAAATGTAGCGGCCAATTTTCGATGCAGTAAATACGCACAGCACATCCAACTCTCCACACAGGACTTCCGAAGGACATGGTGCGCTCTACAAAACCTATAAAATCGCATTCAATGCTATTATCACTTCCATCAAGAGACAACGCGGCTATTGCTGCGCACGCTATGTAATTACAATTTTTTAAGCATACAATAAACACTAAAATGTAGAAGCCTTCATGCCCCTGACGATATTTGCAAAAATGCACTCAACACACTCGTCATTCTGGGCACTATTACGTAGTAATTTTCAATGCACATACATATTACTGATTAATTAACATCAATTCCCTATTAACTTCGTAATGCACCATGTTGTAAGTTCAGAGTATCTACTCGAATGCCACGTATTAACTAACGGCCTCTCTCTTCTCCGTTGCGTCGTTGGGTCAGAGTCCTCATGTCGGGCTTTGATGCTGCTCCTGTTGCTGCTTGTAAGAATGATTTAATCCTCACCACTTGTGCAGGTGCTCTGATGCGCGTAGTATGCAAGCTCTGATGAAATTGTTCATCGGCGTGCTGTAGGAGCTTGGTGACGGCGATTCTCGAATATTGATCTAGTCGTGCTGCAGACTTTGTGATTGCGTGCTTCAAATCGATGCGCTAAAGGTGTTTGCGAACTTGGGAATTCACGTAGATCAAAATTTACAAGTTTCCGGCCGAGTCGTTGACATGTTGTGCTTCCCACCATTTTGCTTCTTACTTTTGGCGGTCACTAGTGCAATGCAGATACCTTTGGTGTTTGAGTTTTGATGTCAAGATTCTCTTGGTCATTGAATTTCTTCGTTCATCATCCGCTGTCATTCCGACAAAGTCTTGTTAGCTTCGAGCTGTTCTTCGTGTCCGGCCTCCGGCTTGCGGTGCCGGCCGTATAGACCGACCGGGATTGAAAATTTGGTCGGGGCCGGAGCCGGGGTCAACAGATTTGTTATGGCCGGGGCTGGGCCGGGGTTCAGACCGTGTCAGGGCGTGTCACGACGACGTAATGCATAACGCTGGTTAGTGGCTCAATGCATGTTGAATTACGGTTGCGGTTGGGTGTGTACTTATGTCAAGTCAATAAAGTTTTGTAGACTTGCAGTTGCAGTGCTTGTTGAATTAATTAATACAGAAACAATTATAGTAATTAAATGTACCGGGTGTTCCACAAAAATGTCCCCGACTTTTTAATTGATTCTATCTCCGCTTTAAATTAGCATATTTTAATCGTTTTTTTTACAATGTAGTAAATCTTGTTTCCTTTTCGAATAATTTAAGTTTTTGAAAATCTTTTGATAACCACTTTACAGTGATCGATTTGCTGAAAGAGGCAGAAAAACTATTTGTTCAAAGGAAAAGTTTTAAAAACATCACTGGTGATCTTCTTCATTTCTCAATACCTACTGTAAAGGAACACGCTTTCAAAACATCACCTCCATCATTAATAATTCTTCCACAACGAGTTGAAGTGTTTCAAGAACTAAAAGAAAACGGTGAAATGATCCGCAAAACTCTTCGTTTAATAGTGGCTAGAAGTAATGCTTGCTTTGAGAGAAATGGTGGGTGTGTCGAAGTATACCAAATTACTTTTTCACTTAAACTTTATTTAGGGTAATGATTTGTTACTCTTTTAAATTTTTGTTTGTTCGGCTTTTTGGAAAGTACAAAATAAGGAAGAATATTAATATTAATTGTTTTAAAAAATTTTCCTTTGAAAAATTTGTTTTTCTCTCCGTTTCGGTTAACCGATCAATGTAAAGTGGTTATTAAACGATTTTCAAAAACATAAAATGAAATTTACTACATTGTGAAAAAAATGACTATTAAAATATGCTAATTTAAAGCGGAAATATAATAAATTAAAACTCAGTGACATTTTTGTTGGACACCCGGGACAATGACTATAAGTAGTGCGTCAGCAGTATGGGATTACTTTTACATATCGGTGAAGAGTGTAGAAATTGAAGTGTGCACCATTTGTGAAGCAAATATACGACGAGGAGCGGCTGGTGCATCTTAGAAAACTATCTCAACTAAATATTTATGGGGCCATCTAAAATCGATACAAAATGATCAATTCCTGGAAGCTGAAGAAAAACCAAACAACGAAAAAGAATTGAAAAATAGAAACAAATCGAACAAGAAGACAAACTAAATGTCTATGTTTTGAAAACAAACAAAGACATTTTAGGCTGCAGCAGTGGCAAAACTGCCGATTGTAGCAAGTCGTCTTCGTCTACTGGCAAACAGCTGACTTTAAAAGAAACATTTACTCAATCTAAAAAATTGGGAGCCAAATACTACTGATCAAATACATAGAGAGAAATTGTTCATTTACTGGCTTTGTGAGGCGCTCAATCCTTACGACCCGATAGAAAAGGAAACTTTTTTAATTTTGTAGGGTTTTTGAATGAAAAGTTTCAAGTTTCATTAGAGAAGGTAATTAGAAAAAGACTAATTCCGGACCTCGGTATCCAAATTCAGTTTGCTATTTCAGAGGAAATACAAAAGCAAGTTAACTTAACGAAAATAGCGTCTTCTCAATAACTATATATATACTGATATTAGGACCTATCCAAGTCGAGATTCTTTCATGTCAATAACTGCGCCTTGGATAATAATTACACTGGATGGTAGCATAGATACTGCTTATTCTTCTCAGTGACTGCATGTTCTTCAGGACTGAAATGAAATCGCAAATCTCTTGAGAAATCGTTTTAAATTTGTTTAAAAAAACACCTGAATTTTTCACGTGCGGGTAGCCGGGCACACTCAAATTAATCCAAATCAAGTTCAAATTAATCCAAAGCAAATTCGAATCAATCCAAGTTCAAATTAATCCAAGTCAAGTTAAAATTAATCCAAGTCAATTTCAAATTAATCCAAGTCAAGTTTAAATTAATCCAAGTCAAGTTCAAATTAATCCAAGTCAAGTTTAAATTAATCCAGCCCCAAGTTGAGTGAAGACTCGACATAATCACTCGTTAATTTGAGCGTTTTTTGTGTTAAAAATGTATCTATTGGGTGTCATGAGCAAGAAAAACGTTTTTCCTTTCAGCAAGGAATACATAAAATTTCTGCAGAATGAAAAAAACTGTCGTAAAATGTGCTAAGTATCCAGCATCAGGAGGCAGAGTGTGATTCAGATCTTTGAGCGAAGTAACAGTTGGAAGTCAATTATAAAAACTTCGTATTATACTTCACATTGAAGTCGTTTCATAATTCTAAATTGATGGCAGTATGCATCCATTCAAATAATTATGTTCAAAGGTACTTTTATGTTACACATACACATAGTATCGAGGATTTATTTATACTCATATAAAGATTTACATGCGTGAAATTCCACTTTATCACATTTATGAAATCATATATACATGCAATTACAAATGATTGCCACTGGACAATGTGTAGATTTAACCTTTAAAAGAAATGTGCATATGCGATTCACTGAGTACTTATGTGCAATACCATTGGATAATAATTTATATGAGTGCATTACTACACAGATACAATCCTGCAACAGCAATAAAAATTGTGCCATCCCTTCAAATGAATAGGCCTAGGCAAATATATCATCTCTATCGATGAAACAAATTGATACTTGTTTTCATAAAAATCGTTTAAACTAGCAGAAGCAGACTTCGTTGCTATATTTCTTTTAACGGTTAAATCTACACATTGTCCAATGGTAATCTTTCGTAGTTGCATGCATATATGACTTTATATATGTGATAAAACGAAATTTTACGTATGTAAATTTCTATATGAGTAATTAAATCCTCGGTACTTCTATGTGTATGTGCATGTTTAACATAAAATTGTCTTTCAACATAAATATTTGAATGGATGCACACTGCCATTAATGTAGAATTGTAAAACAACTTTAAAGTGTAGTAAAATTCAAAGTTTTTTTAATTGATTCCTATATATTACTCCGTTCAAAGATCTGAATCACATTCTGCCTCCTGATGCTGGATACTTAGCACGTTTAATTTGAATTTGACTTGCATTAGTTTGAAGTTGACTTGGATTAATTTGAACCTGACTTGAAGTAAATTGAACTTGACTTAGATTAAATTGAACTCTACTTGGATTAATTTGAAGTGAAAAAGGTGAAGTAAAAAACTAAAAACCCCGGCCAAAGGGCTTAGGGCACTATTTTGCCGTAGCCGGGGCCGGGGCCGGGGTCTGTAAAAATTGTTGGGGCTTGCCGGGGCCAAGGTCAGCAAGAATGGCCGGGGTTGGCCGGGGCCGGGACCCCGGTCGGTTTATAGCCGGCCGCCGCACGACGCAAATTCATTTTTCATCTCTCTCGAACTTTTCTGTCGCAGAAAGACCCCGTTCTGTTCTTGTGCTCAGCTTATATTCTCCCTACCTGCTTTCTTTAAGAAACTCCGCGAATGTTCTTTGTTGTCCTGAGATCTCGGGTGCTCTGATCGTTTAAGGGGGCCCTCCGCTATAAGTTCAATTTTGATCCGATTGGTCTGAATTTTGGGCAGTATTTGTATTTTTCCAAGAAAAACATATTTTATTCATGTAACTGTTTTGATTTAGGCCTTAGTTTTTCCGAAAAATTTGAAATATTAGTTTTCTCAGTCATTTGTACACATTTCAAAATGATAGAAGTCAAAAAGTTTTTATGCTAGAACAAATTCAATGACAGTTTTGGAATCCTTGGAGCATTTGTAAAAAAGTGATAGTCCGTTTATTTTGTATATGAAACTTTTTTATATATGCGATATTTTACCAAAACGAAATATACTCAATTTTTGGTTTTGATAAAAAAATTATATGTAAAAATTTTTAAAAGCCCTATCAGTTTGTTAGAAATGGTTCGAGGATTCTAAAACTGTCATTGTTTTCTTCCTAGTATAAAATTATAATTTGTTCCTATTCTTTTGAATGTTGAAAATAAGTGACTTTACAGTACAGGTCAAAATCAAAATATTTTGTTGAAGTGTAATATAATGGAAAATTTATGTAATTGAATGCTGTTTTCATTTTTATTTCGATAATCTCCATGCATAACTTCAAATTTCCATGAAAAAAAAAATTATTTTTATTTTTCATAAAAATTATGAAATTTTCATTTTCAGTGTAATTCTTATGAAATTTAACTATGATATGTAACTTTTGAAAATAAACAGAATTTCTTATACACATTTTTTTGATTGAGGCCTTAGTTTTTGAAAAAAATTGACATATTGGTTTTTAGTCCATTGGTTTTGATATTTCAAAAGAATAGAACTCATTGAGTTTTTACGCTAGAACAAAAACAAGGACAATTTTAGAATCCTTGGAACATATCAAACAAAAGCATATAAGCAAATTTTTTATTTCCCGTTTTGTTTTCTTTTTATATGGGGTCGAAATGGGGTCGAAAATTCAAGATTTTGGTCCCATAACCCCCACTGGCGGGGGTAAGGGGTATCTATTGTCCTGGGGTATCTAATGTCCGTAGCACCATAAAATTTTAGGACCGAATAGTCCACCACCTAAAGATCCTTTTCCAACAAAAACATGAA
Organism: Morinoia aosen; assembly: GCA_030386875.1. Lineage (NCBI taxonomy): Eukaryota > Metazoa > Arthropoda > Malacostraca > Amphipoda > Talitridae > Morinoia > Morinoia aosen. The sequence continues at coordinate 2,950,689 of CM059574.1, forward strand.
AAATGACCATCGGAGCGAAAGGGGCCTGGCAGGGGCCTCGGAGGGCCCCCTTAATTAAGCCCTTGCTTGTGCTGACGTATCGGTTGCTCAATGGTCAAGTCCTTGCACGCCTCTGTTTTGCCTTGAGCGTGTTCTCCCGCGAACATCTGCGTCTGTGATTGGTTCGTATTGTTGTGCGCGTCGCCTTTCGACATCACAAAAAAGTGCCGATCCACATCGCAGCTTTACCTAACGAATATTAAATATTTCCTTTTTGTCATCTATTGCGCTGCACACTTTTTACCGGAAGATTTTATAAGTATTTATATTCCGTGTTATTTCAAGAATATGTAACATTAATCGTTGACAAACAAGTTTTTCACGCAATTTTCTAGTGACATGAGTTTTATCGACCAACTCACCCCTCCCCAGGAGCATCTGTACGTGTCATTTAGCCTCTCTTTGCAGTGTAGCTCTCGGCCTTTTATTTTTTGAAAGTTCTCTCTGAAAATCAGACCAAAGAAAATTGCATTTCAATGGGCTGTTAAGTAGCGTCAAATATTTATTCCCAATTTACACACTTATTTCATGTTTTCTTTAAGAACTTTTTCATCGCAAACGTACTTGCGCTACACCGTGACACTCACGACGGTTTCATAAATCGAACTGGCTTTTCACACGCCCGAGACCCTTTTGTTCTGTTCTTTTCGTCCCCTCAATACACGAACCAATAATATATTAACAATCTTAGAGGTGTTCATAAACTCCGCCTCATTCTAAACGCGGCTGCTCTCTTTGGTCATCAAGGATGATGATTTCTTCGCCTTTTTTTAGAATTCAGATTTGAAACCTTTTCTTGAAGAGCTTATTATCCAATATTTTTCGTGTATTTTCGATTTATGCTTTCAGCACGGTTTATGTTTTCGCAGCACGGTTTATGTTTCACGCTGCGAGGGTTGCCTATCGCTGTCTAAGCGAAATGCGAGCGCCTCAAATAACCCTGAATAACTCAAATAACCCTGTACTCTCCGTGGTACAGTGGTTAAGGAATCGGTCTCGTATGTTGGAGTCGCGGGTTCGTATCCCGGCGCTGGCGCGGAGATTTTCCCCGTTGGGTATAAGGGAAAGCTCAAGCACATACCCCACTCAACCCAGGTGTCGGAAATGGGTACCTGCTTTATGGGGGAACCGTCATGGTGTCCTATATATAGGGTTAGTTATAAGATATTTGAAAACCCAATGCAAAGATCATATGTATCAGGCTTGATTGGAAATAAAGCATCCCAAAGATGCCGATGTTAACCTTTAACCTGAACTTGCTCTTTGCCTCTTCGAGAGTCTGTCATAGCTCACCCTCTTAGACATTTGTTTATAAGACTCTCGTATGCCTCTCGAAACCTGAAACCGACCCTCTCGAAACGGCACCCGGCTTGACCAAACCCACAACACCAAGCCCACTGTTGTGATGGCATATTTTGATTTCACTGATGCCACATCACCATAATGATTCTCCGCGTGTGCGTGATCTTTTCGTATCGTTTAATCGTCGTGAATTGTCCATTCGACACTCTCTTTGTTTAAATGTTCTGGGGGTGACTAGACTTTGAACTCTCGATACATAAGGGAATAAAATATCTTTGTTTTGTCTATTATTTCTTAATCATGATAAAGTGTAATTTATGCAGCCACCACCCATAAACGGAATATTTACGTTAAGTATATAATATATTTATGCGTTATCATGATAATTTCAAAGGACTTCGGTAAGCGTGTTTAGCCGCGTGTCAAGGTTTCGAACATTTATTAGTTTCAAATGATCATCTCTCTTTCCTCCTTACTCATCTCATTATAAAAGGGTAAATGAAAGGCACTTCTAAATGAAAAGGCAAACGACATTTAACAGAATGATATCGACTACAGGTTTGAATATGCATCCTACATACTTAGAGGTATGAAATCAAGAGACTGCTCGACTATGACACGGAAGGCAGGAACACTTACCGTATTTGTAGGTGAATGTTGACGGCTGACTTCTCGTGGCGGGTCGCCATGTTATCGCCATTGTTGACGGTTGACGGCTGGTGTTTTAGCACGGCTTATTATCCACGGCTACAGAAGCAATTGATTTCTAAGACTCAATTCGATGTATCGGTAGTTTATGATTAACATATTGATCTTAGTATTTTAGCGCAGACAGCCGCAAAGCAGTAGAGCACCAAAAGTGTTTTCTAACTCAGGCTCGTCCTTTCTGCACTCTCCCGTCGCACCAACTGACTGCGTCCCTGAAGGCAACCGCCTCGGTCGGCGCTCCCTCGCGAGATGCTAATTACCGATTATGATATTGACGTTCGAGGATATTAACGGGAGCGACTTCCTAAAACAATTCATATAAATTGATAATTAATTCTATTTACATAATTATACTAAAATCCCCATTTAGATCAAATTAACAATAAGAAAATATAACATCAATTTATAAATCGATGTTCTTGGCATTTTCTGTCACCATTTCCAGGTCGTTTCGAAAGTATCTTGACTAGTAGCTCCTTCTAGAAGGTATAGATGTTTGATATTCTCGCATCTTCAGACTTATGGCATCTTCAGCTTCTAATTTTTTTTAGAACTTTTATGGAATGAAACGCTGGCCAGTCGCCTCTTCCATTTCTTAGCGTTGTTTCCTTTTTTCGTTGATCGTTGACCATTGACAGTTATTCTGAGGAGTATAACACCACAACCACACGACTCAACACAATACAAGGTTCACGCATGAGCACACACTGATGGACGTTTTATTATGTGACAAGTTTTCCAAATGAAATTTTTGCCCAAATGCTATAAAAAAATTAGGCAACCTTGCACTAATTTTTCAAACAACTTGAAATGATTTCTAAAAAAAACTATTTGGCCAGAAAGCCAGAAATTTCTGAATAGTTTCTGACTAGTTTGGTACAGATAGGAATTGACAACAATGCTATGGATCTTTTCAAAAGAATTAGATAGCTGATTTTTGTGGCAGAAGTAATAAAGCTGACTGAAACATGGAAAGAAAATGGATATCTACAAATTAATTGTAGGATATTTTATATTTGTGAGGCCGTTGTTGTGTTGCGCTGCAGGCACCGGTGAGGGGCTGATGATATGCAGCCAGCTTTTCATTTTCATCGCTGCGAACATCAATAAAATATTCAGTGTTTTTGAAGTCTTTATAATTAATCTTATTCTTTAAAGCTTTCTGCAAACTTTCTGTTTCATTCCAAGTTAGAAATCGTCGGAATGTATTGTCAATATGTCTGCTGTTCTGATTTAGTTTTCCACTTGTTGATTCTTCAGAATTCTCGGACCATTTCCTTAAGTGAGTGTCAGAATTTCCTTTGTTCTCCTTATCGTTTATTGCTCATTTTTTTCTTCTGTTTGATGTCCTTCCCACCGAGAAAAGACAAGGCTCTCACCAAGCTTATCGCCCTCGCTTATTCAAATTAGTATAGCTGAAACTCATCATCTTGTAGGAATACCTCCCAGACCTGTGGTGTTATGAGCTATACAAGTGTCATCCTTAAAAGCTGCTGCATTGCTTGTATAAAATTTGGATTTTTTCTAATTTCCCCACCTATTCAATGATTTGAGAGCGATTTCTGTCGTTCATATTCTTATCCTTGTTTTTAGTTGAGCCTCTCTCCCTTGCTCGAATCCTGAAGTGTTTTGTTTTCTGTGCTAACCCTTCCTATTCTCATGGGCTTAGGGCAGGTTGCCTCCATTTTCAAATTTTGGCATTTTGTTTCAGGACGTTCGCGCCTGACGGAAAAAGAGATTGGGCAGTAGTAGTAAAACAGGAAATTTAGGAATATCGGGTTTCTTAAATGGCAGATGAAGGGATCAATATTTATATTTATAAGTAATGTTTTATTTCAATTTAGTTTGATGTATATCATTTGAACATGCAGGGTGCTGCAAGCAGCAAGCTGACTTCCTTATTTCGTATTACAGTAAAACAAAAAGTAGCAAAGATATCATTTAATTACTTTTTTAAGCTAATGTTACTTATTCAGAGTTGTGTTTTACATACTTTTTAAAATCATATCGGTCAAGTAACTCCATCCACTACCGGTTGAATGGGAGAACCGAATTCTGTTGTTTCTCATCCCTCTCTTCAGCATATTGATATGTTTGTTGGCCGTTTCTTTCCAGATCTTCCAGAGTTTGCGGGCGGTCAGTACATATAGGGGATTTTAACACCCCATAAAAAGAATTCACATGGAACCAAATCGGGCAAACGCGCAGGCCACTCTAAATCCCCCTCAATGAAATAGGCGCTCTTTGAAGCGATTTTGCAACACAGAAATCGATGCCCATGAAGTTTCCACTTAATTTTTCTGGACACAACCAGTTTCCCTGAACGTAGTGAATAGATTTCCGGTCCGAGACAGGTCCCAAAGGGGCAATATTGAAGCGATTTCGGAAAGCGTGCTGAGTTTAAATCACCGACCTTCCGTTGGAAAAATAGGCGTCTACGGCAAATTCATGCCGTTCGTTACTCCAACGCATTATGTCAACTGAAACACAACCCAGCTAGCAAGAAATGATTAGGCCAATATTAGGTTAATAATTATTTATTGACCTGATATTGGAATCTTGGATTACAATAATAGGCTAATAACAAGACAATATCGAAAAGAGATAAATTTATTTATGATATCAACTTGTTATTGTTATTTGTTACTTGTTATTTATGATATCAACAAGTTGATATCATAAATAAATATATCTTTATATATATATATATATATACATATATATGTTCGGTATTCATAAAAGTGGAAACTATCTCATAATAATTAAAAATCTCGTAATTTAATAAAATTTGTTAAAATATAAATTATTATTGCCCAAATATTAGGTTGATATTGTACGCCAATAATACGGAGTAATTTGTATAAAATGTACCAATAAAGTTAATGAATAGTTATTGTAGTCATTAATGAGTGCAGATATATTTGACAGATATCAAGAAATGTGAATACGTTTCAATAATATGTATATTCAGAATTACTGTAATCACAGGTTCACAGTTCTTGTTTTTTCAGTCGTCCAATAAGTTTCGAAGGTCTAATTTTTTCAAAAAATATGCTAAAATCGCTTGTCATATGTTACTATAGCAATAAATGTCTATATATTGAATTAAGATGATATAAATTCATTTATATAGGTGATATAAATGACTTAATTTCGTAACGAAGGTATTGAGTAGGCCTATTCCTAACATATAACCCATTTTGCATGCATCATTCTTTGAGTGAAGCACTTTCGTGCAATTTTTCAATCACGCATATATATGCTGCTTAGATGAACGTATATATGCTGCTTAGTACAGGTTGCCCGACCACTGGTACGTACGTGCAACACAAAATTTGGACTACGATGCCAAAGAGGTTTTTAATCATGGATTTTAGAAAAATTTTGAATGCAGTTTAATTCATAGTCTTGTAGGTGTTTAGGTATGTACATAGGATGACATATTTATCAGAATTATATACATTTATCGTCTTTGAACCCTTCTGAATATTGATGCGATATTAGAAATTAATTATTGAGCCAAAGTGTTGTTCAAGGAAACACCTCAATATCAAGTCAATAGTGACACAGTAATGAGCTGATACTGGGTTAAAAATAAATTATTATTGTGAAAATATATTCTACCAATATCCACTTGCTGTCAGAAAATAAGTATTGGGCCTGTAGTACCCTACCTTAGTTACCCCTCAAACTCAGTTCTAGTCCATTTGTGTTCAGTAATACTAGTGTGTGTATATGTAAAATTATCCATGAGTTAAGTGCATAATTCTGAATAGCGTAAAGCCGATACCAACGGGATGCAGGTAAATACGGGTATGTATCTAAGGTCGCTGCTACATTCGCCGCGAGCGTAACTTGGTTGCTAAAGCAGCAACAACTCCAGGCCTTACAGGCAAATGTTATTCTAAGGAACCACTCAATATCAATTCCATAGTGACACAATAATTAGCTAATATTGGGTTACTGAAATTATCATTATCGGGAGCATATGTTTTACAAATATCAACCTATCAGGAATTGAGTATTAAGCCAATGTTATTGTAGGGAACACTTCATTATCAAGTCAATATTGACACAATAATTAGTTGGTATTGGGTTGATGATGATACTGTTATTGGGACAATATATTTTTCTAATATCAACCGAATTTTCCAAAATAAGGTATTCCCCCAATGTTCATTTTGAATAACCAGTCAAGTTTGAGACTGTATATTGGCTCAATATTAGGTCAATAAATTTTGCTACATGGGAAGGTTACACTCAGTGCTTCCACTTCAGGGTAAAATACCCCATTTTAGGGTAATCAGGGGCTGTCTAGGGTAGAGCTTAGGGTAAAGAAAAATATTATGGTTTTTAGGGTAATTTGACTTTAGTCGGGGTAGCGTAGCAAAATTGTGGGGTAATTGCTTGTTTTCATACCAATATCAAGTTTGCTCTCAAGTACTACAATATACCTTGTTCAAGGTTCATTGCGGGTCATAGCTTTTATGAAAATGTTCAATATGAGAGATGTTTGGAACAAGCGCAAATCTAGCCCGAACTCACTATTAAATTAGTCTTTGTTGCACACGACGATAAGGCGCAAATTGATGTGCTCATCGCTGCATCTCTCTCAGATCTTCCTTCAGTTTAATGTTGCCAGATTTTCTGCATGAATAATACTTTGGTTAATAAATAGTAATGACAATAATTAAAGTGATAGGCAACTTGATATGTTTTGAATTTTATATTTGCTAGCCTTACTAAACTAACTAGTAAATGTATCAAGATTTACACCAAAACATCTGTCATCGTCGTTTACTGGAATTGGACAGCTCCATAACGTGTACAAAACGACACTGCCCGAGCCGAGGGTAGGTAGTTTTGTTTCAGTTGAGTGCAACTGTGAAAGGTGCTGTCACGTCCAGTGTTGCATTGTGACAAAATTTTGGTAAAGCCTTTTCATGAAAATGGAAGGAAGGAAGGAAGCAAGAAGAAGTGAACAACTGTTTTTTTCTACCTCAACTAAGGATATGGCATGCTGTACTATATACTCAACTACCATTACGTTTAGTAAATCTTGGATTATTCTTCATGCTAAGAGTCAACGCCATAAAAATCACTCAGTGCAGAGACGGAAAACACAAACTATAACTTTGTTCATTTTATCACACGACCCAATTGACAAGTCAGCTATAAAAATAAAATTGCAGATATGAGCATATCTTTCTGAGCATAATTTGCCTATTTCGTTAAGCGACTCATTGCTAAAATTACTGGAAAAAATGTTTCTTAAAGAAAGTAAGCTTAGAGAAACAAAGAGCTTCAAATATTATTAGACAATGTTTCGGTAAACGTCTACTAAGTGATCTTGTCGTTGTCCTTAATGAACGTTTATATTCTGTTATGATTGATGAAACAACTGATCGCAGTAAAGCGAAACTGCTTGGAGTCATCGTCCAATACTGGAGTGAGGGTGCAATTAAGAGCTCCTTTGTTGATCTTGTTTTGAAAAACAGGATAGCTCAGTCAATGGATTGTTTACTACATTTGAAAACCAAACACTGTGTGGCTTCTTTGTTGAAAAAAAGGAATTTTTGACTTCTTAGAAAAAATGTTGGCCTGATGGAAATGCAGGTATTGGGAGTGAATCAAAAAGCTTGTAAAAAAGAAATCGAGGTTCTTCTTCTTTTATTCTTGGCACTATATAGGAATTACTAACGTAGGACTGATATTCTTCGAGGCGCTACATGTATTCGACTGTAGGCTTTTGCTTTTTTGACATGTAGCTTTCTGTCGAAAAGTAATCTTCCCACAGGCCTAAATTTTTAATTGTAACGAGGCTCTTATTTGTAACTCTATGGGGCTAACTTTCAGCTTTGAGTAACATCGGCTTCGCCTTACTTTACGTAAGTTATCTCTATACGCATTTAAATTCGCGCCAATTGAGTATACTGATTGCAAAAATTTTGAGAGTCATATTTTTTCATTAAGTGTATTAAATTCTTTGCCCCCTTCTTTGCGAGTGCACGGAGAATTAGGGTGTACATATGTGAACTTATATTTATCATCGAAATTCTTTCAATTTGTTTGCGCAAAAATTGCGAACCTGGTTTTGTGTTGTGTTCCATAAATGAATGCTCCGAGTGTTTCTTTGTTGTTAATTTCTTCTTGCTATATCCTTGCATCTCTCGGCTAGTCAGGAGTAGATCGCCTGGCCGCATATTTTATATTTTACGCTCATTGAACAGAGCTTGTAACTAGGTAATCAAACAAAGAGAAGAAACTATAGCGAAAGCAATATAAAATGCTGCGCGTATCGTGACATATGTGACTCCATGAAGTCAGAGAATTTTATTTTGTAATATCTCCATGACCTTGATATTGTGTCATGCCTACACTTATAAATATGAAAACATTTAATATTTTCATCTAATACCAGCAATGAGCCTATTTAATATTTTAGGGTAATTTATGCATTTTTAGGGTAATCTTCAACAGAGTTTTAGGGTAGGAACTGTCACCCCCGTGGAAGCCCTGGTTACACTACTTAATGATCTTCTTTCTCGAACGAGACCACTCCCACCTGCCTGGGGACCCTATCCAATAAGCTTCAGAGCACTCACTTCAAAAATGGAAGTTAGGTTTTTGCCTCCTGTGTATTAGTTTCTCAAATCCGTTTTAGCTAGCACCAGTGCGCTGTGACGGTTACCTGTGTTCGAGCAGGCACCCGTTTCAGACACTTGGGTCAGAGTCTAGGCTGTGCGTTCGGTCTTTTCCGAACTAAAGTATCATATAGATACGATGAAGCCTGAGTTTGTAAGTCTGTTCTTTTCTTGCCCGAGGTACTACCACGATCGGCGCATAGAAGCCATCTGCATATCGGGATGTCTGTTTCTTTGTGACTCGACCGACTACTAGATCGGTCTGGTTACTCTCGCCTCTTCTGTTCTTCTACCTGCGTTGGTGATATGTTTTGGCCGATGAAAGAGTAAATTCAAGATTTAATTTTAAGTGCTGCACTTGCTAGTTTACGTTAAAGTTCATAAGGTTGCATAATTTACAATGTTGAGGAATCTGTTCTTCGTTTTGTTGGTAACCTTGGTAGCCTTGGCTTAGGTATATCCTGAATCTCCGTTTAGCTTCCGTTTTCTACATGTAATTTTTTATTGACATAGTTTTACTCGTACATTCTTTCTCATAAGTAGAGATTCCCTGAATTTGTTCACTTACGATACTGGTATTATTGCTGCACTTAGGTTTAAGGCTAACAAGTCTTCATTATTACCTAGTGTTCTTGAATTGAATTGGTTTTTAAAATTCCTAAATTAAGGAATTTCTTTCTTACTCATTCTGCCTCATGGCACTTTAATAGTGCATTCTGAGACCCATACGACGTTGAGGAGAAGATACGTGAGATAGTTGAAACCAAGAGAATAATTTGTCTAAAAAAATTTAAATTTTCTGTTGTATAGTGACGCAAGAAAATTATCACCAAGGATACCAACGAACACACTTTTAAAATGCTGCTCACTATTTGCTTGAGTCACAGCCGTTTTATGACATAGATAATGCCTAGGCCTTTAAGTACAACATACTTCTACGCCACACGTACTATTATGTGACCTACCGGAAACACGCTAGATTCCTGAATTTTTAACACAAAGGGATAAATATTTTGGGAAGAAATAATGAACTGTTGCATGTTATAAGACCGTTTCCCTACTGTGGTCAGTTACCATTAAATCTATCTCCTCTCCCTCTCTAGGCCGAATTGCCGGCTTTGGTATGCCTCGCAAACTCTGGGGCATTACTCAGCACTTACATATTTTTAATAAAGCGCTTCTGAGCTTTGGTCGTGTGAGGAGAAGCACAGAGCGTTAAGCTAGAATGAAATATCCCTGATCTTTCTTCGTCCAATTCAACTTGTGATCGGATGCTCAGTCCAGCTGAGGAGTGAATTTCTCGTATCTGAATAATTCTTCAGCAAAATATGCTCACAAGTCAAATTTACACTGGTATGAGATATTGTGTTTTCTTTTGCACTTCATTGGAAAACAGTCTGAGAATTCCTATTTTACAGATAGCGATCCTGAGAATGATGATTACGATGGTCACGTCATGGCGGTCTAAAAACTGTTCTTTGGGAGTCCAAGACGCTCGAAAGAGGCTCTCTTAGCACTCTGTTACTCTAGGGTTTGAACTTCACCTCAACAATAAATAGTTTTTTCGGAAAGCTTATCAACTGTGAGCGAGTATTATTTTAGAACTTGATCTGAGTAACCTTTGCCTTAGTCTGCTGCTTCTGCTTGCTGTGGTCTGCGAAGTGTAGACACCTTGAATAGTGACTATGGAATGTTTTACTGCCATGTAGCTGTTCTTGGCTGCTCACTCAATTTTTTTCTGTGGCTAACTTTCGCATTGTCCTCTTTGGATTTCGTTTGTCTTTTGTTACGACAGATTTGATAAAATGGCGAGGGCGACGGGGAACTATAAGTTCGAATGCGTCTACTTCGAGGGCGATCTTCTGTTGCGGCAAGTAGGTCTAACCAACAGAAAGTAATAAGTTGTAATCTCAGATTTAGTTTCAATTGTACGACGTAGCCAAACAACAGTTGTCGTTTGCCACTCATTTCAATAACTATGCTGAATTACTAAAATTCAAGGAACCTAAAATAATTTGAATGATGATAAATTACTTTTTATTTTTGTGAACTTTTGCCTCAAAACGAAAGTTATGTTTATAACATTTTAATTAATATTGAATTTTAGCTCAATAAAATTGTTGGCACTATTTTAAGGTCAAGATTGAGTTCTACGGTTACACCTAGGTTTTACAGGTTTCTCCTCGTGTGAACTTTTTGGGCTGACACTTCAACACCGAAAAGTTACTAATTAAATTAGATGGTTTGTTTTTTTTAGATCTATCAATAAATAAATAAAAAATTAACGAATTTACAGCCACCGCCCACTTTGGAATGCAAGAAAAAAGTATTTTACATATTTTTTGGACCATGGATAGTGCTGAAAGTTATTGACGGTTTTTTGCAACATGTGGGCAAGTAAGAAACTCAGAAGTACCTAGAATAAGCGAGTAATTACTTAGAGAAACTTTTACCACATGCTATCGCCGGATTGCAAGGAGGAACTTATTACAATCGCTAAAAAAAATTCTGAACACTCATTTCAAATGAGTAAGTTGCTGAACGCACGCTACAGCTATCGAGGATTAACAGTGCTTTGTGAGGTCCTGGAGATGACCGCCATATTGTTGGCATTATGATAGTAATTGGCATTCAAATGCCTTTACACTTGGAGATTTACAAACAATGAGTTCACTTTCAACTCAATCCTACTTCAAATAAGTGTTCGATGGTAAGAGCGAATGCGTAAATCTTGAAGATAAACTTCAATGATGGCTTATAGTTTGTTGAGGATGAGTAATGAGAATTATTATTGAGGAGAATTGTTATTGAATGAGTCTTCAATATTTGCATACTGTTGTCGTCCCATATCATGATATGCCCTCTAGACAATGGGGGTACTTGACGCATTTTCTCTGCAGCTTAACTTGCTGAGAGCTCCGACTCAACTAACTGAGAGAAACCTACGCTAAGCCTAAGTTAGGAACAAACATGTTCTATCGGTGCTACGAGAAACAAGAATCTACTCCAAGTTATAGAAAATTATATCAAGTTACATACAATGATAATTTGTTCCTTGTAAAAGTTTCTCCAAGCAGGCACTAAGAACTCTAATGATATCGAGAATGAGGTAAAGTTAAATCAGCCTAGATGAAGACGTCGAGAGTCCGTCGCTGTAGATAAGGATGTTCGATAACGCAGGACCAGCTCTGACAACTGAGATTGATCGAGGTTGACACAAGTTTTTTCCGAAAATTTTTTGGAGATTCAAACCTCGATTTTTTGTTGCATTGATCCCCGTCTCAACAATAATTTTAAGCTGTAGAACATACTGAAAAAGTAGTTACTAATATCCTTAGATCATTATTCTATATTCAAAACATTTTATAACATATTTGTTGCCTGCGTATGTACTATGATTGCTTGTATATTAATATTTACGTAAATGTTTATGCATGTATATGAGTATGTACGTGTGTTATGACTATGTATGTAAGTATGTGTGTACATATATATACAGTATGACCCATAAAAAGTTTTACCCAATTTTTAATTGTCATAACTTTTCAACGAATTAAAACATTTGGAATCTGTTTGCTTTATTCGACGTAGAATATAATTATCTATCAGTCTCTGCAAGCATTTTCAAAAATACACAACGTTGTGTATTTTTGAAAATGCTTGCAGATACTGATAGATAATTATATTCTACGTCGAATAAAGCAAACAGATTCCAAATGTTTTAATTCGTTGAAAAGTTATGACAATTTAAAATTGGGTAAAACTTTTTATGGGTCATACTGTATATATATGTACACACACACTTCATAACATTTAATAGTTAAGTAATAGGCACCAAAATAAACATTGCGCATGAATTACCAATTCATGTTTATGAACACCTGTAAATAAAACAACAGTTTCTGTACATCGTTTTTCACTTAAAAAACCTGTAATTGAAATAATAGAAAGAAAACCATTCTTTACTGAACAAAATTGTTTTACTATCCTTTTCCTTGTACTTGATCGCTATTTCTATTTAGGCAAACCAGGGCTCTTTTTCTCCTGCTTTTCATTACTTTTTTCACACGATGAGGATTATCTTTTAAAACGTTATCCTCTGCCGTGATGCGCATCCTCAAGTCATCTAAATTGATTGGAAGAGTTGATATGAGTTGTGTTATAAAAAGTTGCTATTTTATTTGCGGGGGCTCATAAACTTGAATTAGCACTTCTTGCGCAACTTTCATTTTGGTGCCTATTACTTAACTTCTGAATATTAAAGAGTTGTATTTTTTAAAATGCTCGCAGGGACTGATAGACAAATTATAAAGCAAGCAGATCCAAAATATCTTCATTCGCTGCAAATGTATGACATTTAAACATGGGTAAATCTTTTATAGGCCATACGATGTATATGTACACATGTGTATATATTTAAAAAGCAAGGCGAAAATCGCTACACGTAAAGTCATTTTTATTAAAATTGATCAAATAAAACTGAACGTTTCGGACTAACTGTCCATCGTCAGCGAAAAATCACTGTGAAACGAAACCAAATGAGGAAGAATTAATACACTAAAGTAGTATCTATAAAAAATCTAAACTTTGAAGAAACACAAACAACGGTAAAAAAATATAAAAGGTAAAGGAAAAACTGAGCGACTGAATTATGTGTTGGCAACATATGAAGCGGGAAAGCACTTTGGGTGTCATTCAGAGCAGGTTTCATTTTGCAAATATGCAAAGATTCGAGAAGGCTCAGATATGTTCTGTAAGAGGTACCGGCCAAGATTTTAAAATCATTTAGGGAGAACGGAACATTGCACTCTTCCGCATGAGATCTAACAGAGGACATAAGGAATTTCTTCTCATGAATTGAAACTTAGAAATTGAAACACAGAAACTGAAACTCAGTGCCGCACTCCAAATGCAAACGACCCTTTTATACATACTATTGTTTATTTTTTATTAACTTGTGCTTCTCTCTGAATCCTGTGTCGACAATTATCATGTGTACTACGATAACCATGTATGAATAGCAATTAAGGATCTAAATCATTTTTTTCAACACTTAACATGGGTATTACGATAACCATGTATGAAAAGCAATTAAGGGTCTCTATGTTAAGGTATTTGAATGCATTTTCACTTTTATTTCAATACTTGTGCGCCCTAATGATTTTTTTTTTCAAATGAGCGGTGCGAGGATTGTGTTCTCTTAGTTCAAAATCAGATTAGGCAAGGAAAGGAACTCATTTTTGTCGTGCTTTTCTGTCAATCATTTTTGTTTCAACATTTTAGACGTGTATTACGATACCAATGTGTTATTATCAGTTAAAAATGTTAATGTTAAGGTGTTTTTTAAAAACCAATGTAACAACATTTCATGTTTGTACTTTATTGGAAATAAACTGTTATTCTTTCTTTTCTTCTTTTCTATTAGCATGGAAATGTCCTATATTCGTTGCGTGATAAAAAATTTTTCTCAGAGTCCCTTGATTTTCATACTAGTTGATACGTAAGAGTGAAAATATAGTTCTGAATGTCAACCTCGTTGCCTTAAACGCAGAATGATTTTATTGCATTCCTTTTACTTTCAAAAATAATTCCTCACACCGCAAGTTCTAAGTTCATATTTTAATGTAAGTGTGCACTAAAAAGAGTGTTTTCAACAGTGCATCGTCACTGAAATTATGTCTTCTTTCTAATAGTAGTTAATTATATTATAAAATCTTGATTAAGCAACAATAGGAATGAATACATTGTCCTCAATCAATTGTTTCGACTAGTGACATAGATATTACGATACTCATGTGTGGGTATCAACTAAGGATCCTCACTTTAAGATACTTTAATAATTAGTGATCAGGTTTTTGTATCATCTCTATTGGAAATAACTGTTTTTGTTTTTTTCTTCTTTTTGGTGAGAGGAATCGTACTGGTTAAGTATGACTCCTCACTATTGTCGTAGCAACGCATGTTTCAGTAGACATATGATCGTCCCAAAAATAAATCAGGACTCCTTCTGGCGTAACGAACAGATCATTTAGATTGTTTAATCTCAAAAATAAACGCAGCTAACAATATTGCAGCTGGATTCGTGTGAGAAGAAAGGAGTTTTCAATCTATCAAATTTACATTTATCAAAGTTAAGTCACTGACATGCAATTCTGTTATTGCTCACAACATTGCCCAGGCTTATCCAAATGTTCGCCCCAGAGGGTGTACTGTAAAAATAAGTTTCTGGTCAACATAAGAGATCTTTACTTTGGTATCAGGTCATTAGATCAAGCAGGTGCAGTTCACTACTCATAGTTTGAGAGGTGATTGCTGTCACGGCAAAGTTTACAAGAATCTCCTCAAGAGGAGGTGGCTCTCAACTAATTAAGTAAGAACTCAGCTGGAATTCTTCTTCTTTAGAACTTAACCTTGAAGCCTGTTGGTGGTTTCCATTTTCATCCACTCCAGGATTAAAGCGTTTTAAGTGCAAATTGAAAATTTTAGCTGATGAATAGTACCCTTGTTGCACAAGAGAAAAAACCAGACTGATATCACATGATCATCTTCATGACAAAATAATGTTGCCCAGTTGAATGGAAGTTTCTCGAATATACTCGACTTAAGACTTGACACCCTGGGCAACACTCAGGAGATCAATGAATCTAAGAAACAGTGACTACCTAAAAATCATTTTACTGCCTCTAACAAGAGCCACAATAAAGAAAATATCAAAGTTGAACGTATAATTCTCGTTGTCTCAATGAAAAACTGGATGAAATCTGAGTGATGTTGGTCACAGAAGAAATTGACATCTTATGTGTTTCCGAAACATAGTTTGATTTACGAACCTGAAGTTTGTTCTTCAATATTCCCGATCACGTGTTGTACCGCTACGATGGCGTTAAAAATAGTCGAGGTAGTGGATCTTGCATTTTCCTGAAAGAAATTTATTCGCGGTCATTACTTCTAGTAAATGAAGTGTGCGAAAGCGTAGAAATGGTTTGGTTACAGGAGCAAATAAATAAATATAAATCCATCATTATCGGCAGCCTTTACCGACACCCATCGGCTCCCTACGTACAACACTAGAGTTCATTGAGGAAACTGTCAAAGAAATTTCAGCGACAAAAAAAAAGTCATTCTTTGCTTTTGGAGATTTTAATGTTTAACGAATTAAAAAAGAGCTGAGCAAACTGTTGAATAAACTAAACCTATCATAAATGGTCAAAAAATCTACTTGTATTACTAGAGGCTTTAAAACTCTCTTCGGTCTAGCAATCACTAATAATCCTACGGTTAGCAAAATTGAAAACAATGGAGTGAAGCTGAGTATTGGGTTGCCAGCACTTAAATCCGTATTGTCGAAGTAAAAACGGATCCACCACTCCCATGGGTCTCCCTCCTGATTTGCGAAGTACTATAGCAGTATTAAAAAAGTTTTAAATTACGGGGGCTCGTGTCCCAGCAAGCTAAAACCTAAATGGTTAACTACCACAGCAATCGCAGAGTCCCCCGATCTTCTAATACGACCCCCTTACGGACAGGTAGTGCTGCAGCTCTACAATTCAACACCGTCGATGCTCTGACTGCACTTGCTCTGCGGCTGTGCACACTGCACACTCGAGATGGAGGAGGCAGAATCAAAGGCGGATGATAGTGAATACTGTATTTGAAGAAACTACAAGCCTTAAATAACATCCTAACTGAATATATTTCTATTATTCTGCATCGTAAGATTTTAGAAATATGGCAAAATGTTAGTGAATGAAAACAGGTTTTACACGTACGCCGATACTCAGTACAGTAACGTCACCAACTGTTTCCGATCACCACTCTATATATATGTGGTAACCGTGGCCGAGTGGTGTAGTCAACGTGGCCGAGTGGTGTGGTCACCGTGGACGAGTGGTCACGAACGCGCCCTTCCGAGAAGGTGTCGGCAGTAAGAATCCCCGCGCTGCGCGGTGATTTTTCCCCGTTGGGAAAAGGTTGGACTCAGTCATAATTTCTCACTCTACCCAGGCGTCGGAAATGGGTACCTGCTTGGCCAGGGGTAACCGTTATGGCGTCCTGGTGATTGCTTTAAGGTATTTGAAAAACTAATGCACGAGATGTACATGATAGAATGAAGCATTCTTTTTATAGCATGTAAAATTAACATTTCAGAGGAAAGAAAAACCCCCATGCTAGGACTTACCGCATGAAAAGTCAATATTCAGCGGAACTTTTCAATGAAAAAGTTATAAAAAGGTCTGCCGAATTTCGGAAAACGATGGAATCTGACGATGTTGCCATACAAGTCTCAATCTCCAACGAGAATTTTACAGCAGTTCCCAATGAATGCGCACCTTACATCACCATAAAAAAACTAAGTCAAAACGCATTCTTTGGATTACCGACGAAATTAAAGAACTGAGCAGAATGAGCAAACATTATACAAGAGGTATAAAGGACATGAAAAGATTCTTCGAAAGAAAATCACAGAAGCAAAACCAACTTGCTTTCGCCAGGAACTATTAACGGCCAAAAATAATCCGAAACGGACATGTGAAATTAGTGAGGAAGACCAATATAAAAAGTTAGACCGCATAAGTAATTTTGAAAATCCCTTGGCAACAGCCACGAATTTCAGCACATTCTTTTCAAAAGTACTGTAGGTGCTCAAGTTTTCAATAAAGTATGTAAAACCAATCAAAACCAACCGACAATTGAAAATTTGTGTCTTGCTCCATCTTCAAGGGCTGTTGTCAGGCGCAGACCACGTCCTGTCGATTTACCAGAATTACAAAATATCTTATACTCATTGAAAAACACAAAGGCCGTCAGACATGATGGTATCAGCCTTCAATAGATCAAAGACCGCTTCCCAGTCACAATACCATTGATTTGTTTGATAATTACTGTAATACATCATAGTAACCAATAAGTTCCCTAACAAATGGAAACACTCTATAATTAGACCGTTGCATGAAACTGATGATATCAATAAAACATCAAATTACAGGCCCATAAGTCTTTTACCCGTCCTGTCCAAAATATTGCAAAAAACGATAACAAATCGACCGTCATCTCATTTGGACAAGTCAAATTTACTTCATCGAAATCAATATGCCCATAGGAGAAACACTAGCACTCAATACACTCTGCTTAATATCATTGAAAAAAATATAGTGATATCGATCAAAAAATGGAACACGCTTGCTGCTACTCGATCTCTCCAAAGCGTTCGATAGCGCCTAACATGATCGACTTTACGGAAAATATTGAACTTAGGGATACGCAATGGTTTAAAATTTACTGGTCAAATCGGTCTCACACATTCCTCTCAGATAGCAAGTTGTCTCCATTCATTCAAACCAATTTTGGAGTTCCTCAAGGATCCATTCTTTGTCCGCTTTGTTTTCTATTTTCCTTAACAATTTCCCTCCAATGCTATTTAGCCCACGAAGCTCCATGTATGCAGATGATGTTCAAATTGCAATGACAAGTTCTGTATCGGAAATACCACATACACAAATTAAGGCTGAAACCCTACTGATTGGCCTGAAATTATAGTGTGACCAAAATGGTCTCAAACTAAATGCGAACAAAACGCAATTCATTATTTTTCGGTCCAAAGACGCAATAAAAAATTCCAAATCATACTTTTACGGTAAGACAAAATAAAAAATTTAAGCGTTTGTTTCGATGGAAACATGTCCTTCAAATCTCCAGTTGAGAAAACCTGCAATAAAACTTAAGGAACTTTAATGTTGTTTTCATCGTATAAAAACTATTCTCAACGTAAAATATAGATTATTGACCATTCAATCTTTTGTTTTATCACGTATTGACTATTGTTGCTTAGCACTATTGCTGCTCAATATCTTCAAAAAGAGTTACAAAAATACTTGAATTTCACAGGCAAGGTGTATGCAAAGGTAAATTCAAAAAGAGTGAACAGCTCTCCCAAATAAAGTCGGCTGGACTCCTATTCAAGAAAGGTTTCTCGTGCACAAAACCCAATACGTTTTCTCATCTTAATATCTCCCTCAGAGCAATGCTGATATATGCGATTCCATCCGCCACCGTCACCAATCTGAAGCCGAATAGGCGACATAATGTCTTAATCAACTACCGCTCATCAGACAATGGGCAGAAGGCTCTGTCAATATCATGCGCCTCACTGTGGAACAAACTCCCCAAGAGTATCAAAATCCCTCAAACATTGAAATAATTCACAACCAAAAGTACTCGTCATCTTACATTTCCACAGTAATTGTGAACTGCAGTACACACTGGAAAATTAGCTACGAATTACTATCGCTAATTATCCTATATTTCATTACACTATACCATATGCGCCATAATTTTGTAGTATGCGCATATAATGCGATTGCTTGTTTGCGAATATTTAAGTATATGTGTGTAAATATCTATGCATGTGTGTTATGGGTTTTTATATGGATTCTAATGTGTATGTGCCTAAATATACAGGATGTTCGGGATTAATTTGACAGAATAACATTTGATTTTTTCTAGATTTTTAAAATTTATTCATGTCAACCAAGCTTAAGTTTAAATTTTAAACCATCCTTCATTCATATATACGATGACAGTTAGAATGGATGATTGGGAGCCACCTGAATCGTGGAAGAGAAAATAACTTGTATCAAGATGATTCGCGCCGGTCATCAAAATAAAGGAGATTATGGTCGCTGCTCAATGCTCCCTGAACACTGTAAAAACAATCCGGCATGAATTCGAAAATTGGAATGGAGCCTATACGAGGCCACGAGGAGATTAAATTTCCCCAAACTGTCATGGTTTTCGGATGCGTATCCTCAGAGGGTGATGTGATGACGCCGCATTTTCTCAGACAAGGTCTCAGGTTGAATTCAGATACTTATGTACAGTTGCTAACCACTGTTGTTAAGAAGCATGGATTACAATGGTAGCTAATAATGGCCGTATGTATTGCAGAAGGATTCAGCTCCCTGCCACACGTCGGGGAAAGTCTAAATGGTTGTGAGCCAATTTTTACGACTACACAAATCCCAATGTTGGCCTCTAAACCACGCTGATCTTTAATTCGATGGATTATTATGTCTGGGGTGCTGTCGAGAAAGATATCAATCGCCGTGCCAGTACCACAAGACACGAGTTAATAGATAGAATTAAAATAGTTTTTGGGGGCCTTCCAAGGGAAAGTGTAAAATCAGCTTGCTCCAGGTTCCGGGCCACGTTTGAGGCTGCAACGCAAGGTAATGGTGGTTATTTTGAGTAAAACTCATCTACAATAATCTAATTTTATTGCCCATTGAATTTCTTTGAAATCAATTGAAATTTACAGGTACCAAGAGCTTTTTCTTTTTTCTGATATAACTGTCAAATTTATCCCGAATACCCTGTAGATATATGTACATATACAGATGTATACGCAAACAGCGGTTTCTGGAAAATTGCTAATCAAACGACTTGTGTTTGTCGTATAGATACCGTATTTTTTAAATTTGTATTTTTGAATTTCTTTTACAGCTATCAACTGGTCACGTAACTTACCTCATCACCTCCTTACATTATTGTGAAGTATTTAAGTGAGAAATACTGCATCGTAAATTTGTTGTATGGTTTAAAGCTTCTCTTGGAGGCAGTGAACTTACTTCGATTTTATTGTGCTCGCTCTAAAAGATATCTTTGAGTATCTGCCATTTTGACCAGGTAGTTATTATATATTTTATCCACAAACACTTTCAATATCATTTCCCGATTTTAAGAAAGCCAAAGCTCATATGTCAATGTACGTGGAAACTATCACAAGTGTTTTCGCCCCACTGACTTCATCATCTTTACATTTCTTTTATCGCATTTAAAAATTAACATTATACAATTTCAACGAACTAGCTATAAGATACATTATTATGTTTTTTTTTCTCTCGGTCTTTTCTACAAGCATTGACATGGGCGGTCATGGCACCCATCTACGTATGTATATCCACTGAAGACTTTTCATCTTAAAACATTTTAAAAAGGTGACGTAATTCAGCTTTTTGTAATAACGTTGTAGAACATCAGTTTTTTACTATCTTATTTCTGTCCTAAAATGTTCTTGTTAGTCTTGCGTGGCAATTTGTCGTTTCTTACGCTCGTGAGTATATTAGGACAACACTATTTTAGGTAGTTGACTTTTCGTATAGTCCCAGCAATGTTGCAAATGTTATGCTTAGCATTGTACAGCAATCTTTATATTTTTGACTCCTGTGAAATCTTTTGTGTCAGTATTATCAACGTAGGAAATATCATAAATTTGGCGTAATGGTACAATATTTTATTCTCTCCTAGCAGGTTATTTGGCGTACTAGTTGATAAGAAAGAACGAAAAAATTGTTTCAAAGTCGATCGTATAGTCATAGACGCAGATTGATTTAAATCTGCTCATTTGGTTTTCAACATTGATCCGTCCTTCCACTAGTTCCTATGCTGGTAAGCTCGTATTTCTAATTAAGTGCGCACTAACGAGAGTGTTTTAAGCAATGCATCATTAGGATTATATTTTGATAGTTACTTGTTTTTATTTGCATTGTCAAAATCAGATGAACGCAACGAAGGGAACGTATTTTTCGTACTTTTCTAGCAATCATTGGTTTTCGCCTATTGACATGGGTATTACGATACACATGTGTGAATATCAACTAAGGATTCTTTAAGGTTAAGATTTCTTTATAAAACAAAGTAATATATTTCATGCATCAGCGTATCGCAACATTTCTAAAGAAAATTAAATTGAATATTACAGAGAAATTAAATGAATTCATTGTCAATTCGAATTTTATCACATTTTAAACATTATATACTAGAGAATTGAAATTCAGTACTGCAAGTTAGTCAACAGATGCACTATTCCATAGTATTTACGTATGCACGATTGCTGTACAACTGCTGTACCTAATTAACTTAGCCACTTCAGTTCCTAAACAATCTAGCACATTTTTCTAGGTTAAATACATTTTTAGAACGTCATTTACTTTATATTCACAACATTCACATATTCTCCCAGTAAAAATTTTATGAAATTGAATGTAGCGTGAAATCCGTTTGCTTCTACGACAGTATCGCTGAGTTTATCCCAGCCGTATTGGAATCTCACAGATATGAGGGCAGGCGAGGGCGCCTTGTTTACTCTTAAAGGAAAGCCAGCGTGCGGCCGAGCATCCCTCACGGCCCGCTGGAGTAAACAGCGATAGCGTGCCGTCATGGGGCCTATATGTTTAGAGCGGCCAGGAGATCGGGCTGTCCTCTATTGTGGGCATCTTGGGAGGTGAGGAGATCGGGCTGTCCTCTATTGTGGGCATCTTGGGAGGTGAGGAGATCGGGCTGTCCTCTATTGTGGGCATCTTGGGAGGTGAGGAGATCGGGCTGTCCTCTATTGTGGGCATCTACAGAGTTGAGGAGATCGGACTGTCCTCTATTGTGGGCATCTACAGAGTTGAGGAGATCGGACTGTCCTCTATTGTGGGCATCTACAGAGTTGAGGAGATCAGGCTGTCCTCTATTGTGGGCATCTACAGAGTTGAGGAGATCGGACTGTCCTCTATTGTGGGCATCTACAGAGTTGAGGGGATCAGGCTGTCCTCTATTGTGGGCATCTACAGAGTTGAGGAGATCGGACTGTCCTCTATTGTGGGCATCTACAGAGTTGAGGAGATCGGACTGTCCTCTATTGTGGGCATCTACAGAGTTGAGGAGACCAGGCTGTCCTCTATTGTGGGCATCTACAGAGTTGAGGAGATCAGGCTGTCCTCTATTGTGGGCATCTACAGAGTTGAGGAGATCAGGCTGTCCTCTATTGTGGGCATCTACAGAGTTGAGGAGATCGGACTGTCCTCTATTGTGGGCATCTACAGAGTTGAGGAGATCAGGCTGTCCTCTATTGTGGGCATCTACAGAGTTGAGGAGATCAGGCTGTCCTCTATTGTATCTAGAATAGCATTGTGTTCAGGAATTCAGTTGTATTGATTCTTTTTCATAAAAGTAATTTTTTGAGGTCAGTTCAAAAATCTCAAATTAAGAAAACGCTGAAAAAATCAAACTGAACTATTTTTATACTAGGGCTACAAAATATAATTTTCAAAAGAACAGAGCCTTTCAACCGTGGTTACGCCGCCACATCAGGCAAAAGAAAAACATTTGAAATTTAAGCGACATTCCCGATTCGAAGCTATTGCATGGATAATGAATCACTTCGAGTGCGACACAAACAACTGTAATGAGTTAAGTTATTCATTAGTATTTCCCTGAGGTGCAGAATCGTTTTATATGAGGTCCATCGCACTGCAGGTTGTACATACGAGTCAATCCGATACCATAAACATGACTAAACTGAACGGTTTCCCAGATGACAAATATTAATATCCATTCAACATATTAATAACAAGCTGAGTTTTTAATCCTGTGTGGAAAAAGAAAAAATATGGAAGATTTAGCATACTAAATTGAACTGAAAAATCCTTTTTTACTTGAAATAATGTGGTCCAGTGGTCCATGGTGGGTGTGTACTCGTGTCTCGTGCATCAACATCAAGATTTTCTGTTTGCAGCGCAAAAACATGCGAATTCTTAATGAGACAGGAATAACGCACAAATTCAAAAGATGGACTTGATGACGACTGTGAGCATGGCCAGTTTTGGCTGAAGCATGTAACGGCGCACGAGTGCAACGCGACCCTCGTGCAGTAAATCAATTTCTAAATTAGTAGAGGGGAGCAATTGTCCTTAACTGATTAAATAATTATATGTAACCGTTTTCAATTTTTTGTGGTTACAAAGTTCAAATTTCGTTAGGTTACGCAAAGTAAGGTAGGGGTAATAGATATGCTTGTGATTTTATACTATCTGGTTAGGTTACATCTTAACATTCATAAAAACCCTGAAAAAAGAAGAACAGAATTTTCTTTATTTCCATACTGGAAAACCTCAAATAACCAACGAAAATTTACGAAATATATTGTTTCTTCTTGGCTGGATTATGATTTTCGATGCTTACTGGGAGGGAAATTGTTATTCGAGTTTTTAAAGCTCAAAATATGTAGGACTTTAACAGTTCTTTTAGGTTAGACGCTCAGCTGTTCGGGACATCGAATTTTGTATAGACGGTAAGTGATTTTTGCAAATTTGAATTGTACTAGACTTTATTTATAGTTAATAAAAGCTTTTAGATGCCATGATTCGGGGAACGGAGGAGCTTTAGCGGCCATAATTCGAGGGACGGAGGTACTTCGGCGGCCGTAATTCATGGAGAGAGGAGTTTTAGCGGCCATGATTTGCGGGAAATACTGTAAGGCTCTACTCATCATAATTTATCTAAATAGAAGTGTAAACGGTCATGATTTACGGGAAATAGAAAGAGTTGAAGCTCTAGGGCCATAAGTTGAAAAAATATTCCTCATTGAGCCCATAATTTACGAGAAACGTAGCTCTGGCGATGATGATTCAGAGAAAACAATCACATTATCAGCGTTTGAGAACTAGGAAAATTAGCGACTATGAGCTATCTGAAATATGAGTGATATGAATCCAATTCTAAATTATGGGGTATACAACACTTAGGGATAAACGAAATTGATATATGCTCGCAAAATCTAGACGTTGATGTGAAGGAGTGTTGAGGGCTTCTCGAGGATTAGTCTGAGCGTAAGAATTGGCGTCGGTCTTTCGTGAGGGATCTAGATCCAGGGGCTTGTCTGGTATATAAGGTGGGCTTTAACAAGAGAAGGATTTATGCGTTAAGTGAAGCCTGGAAGTGACCTGCACCACTGAGTTATACTAATCAACGCCATGTAGAACAGAAACTTGGCCAAAAGGGGGTACGTTATTAGCTAAAATGTTTTGAGCGTTTCGTTTTTATTGAGTGAAACGAACGTAAGAGATGTTTTTTGCACTATTAGGCGTAGCTGAAATTATTCCATTACAACAAATATTGAGTCATTTCGAACCAGAGATTTATTTCAACCTTTCAGTTCAGTTCCTATTTCCTAATTAATTTGAATGAATGCCGTAATGAGCCCTTCATCTTCAGTTTTAATGTAGTCCATTTTATAAGAGACATAGAGGTCCTAAACGGAAAATTGAAATTGAATGCTGTCATAAATTAGGTTGGAATTTCTGTTCCATCTTAGAAATACAATATATCAGTAAAATATTACACATTATATTTATTTTGCAGCTTAGATAAACTACTATTAACCTATTTATTAAACTACTATTAACCTCACCCAAACAACAGCAGGGTGAGCTAATCGACGACCGTAAAATCTATTGAAAGTGATGATAATATGAAATAATTACGAGAAACGTAATATTGGGAATATCGGGAGTTGGTCTTATTTTGCATAATGGGTGTACGTGTATTCAAGCGTAGAACACCGAATCACCACTATAGGAAATAACTGTGTTTTTCAAGAGGTTATGCAGGAAAAATGCGGTCGTTAAGTGCTCAATAATAGTGTGTGGAAAATTTAGAATTCAGCGTGTATTTTTTGCTAACGGCGAATCTTCCTTCAAAGAGGAAGGATTCCTTCCTTCCTTCCTTCCTTTCCATTTAGGATATTGTGGCCCCGCTGATATCCAATATTATTAACCAGTCTCTCTTACTAGGCACTTTCCCGAACTCCCTCAAAGTTGCTAGAGTAACCCCTATCTTTAAAAATGGTGAAAAAACCTGTGTAAACAATTATCAACCTATCTCCATGTTACCAATTATGAGCAAGGTATTCGAGAAAATTGTGTATAAAAAAGTGTACTCTTATTTTGAACAAAAATCATTTCTCTATGATAAACAATACGGCTTTCGCTGTAAAAAATCAACAACACAGGCAATATTAAATCATTTACAATTCCTTTATTCTAATATAGATAACGGAAAGACTGTCTTCTCTGTATTTTTTGACTTTCGAAAGGCATTCGATTGTGTGGACCAAAACATATTACTCTCGAAACTTCATTGTTATGGCATTCGTGGGGTTGCCCATGATTGGTTCAGATCATACCTAACAAATCGGAAGCAATACGTTGTCATTGACGACGCAAAATCGGACCCACAGAAAATTAGCCATGGAGTTCCACAAGGATCTGTTCTTGGGCCTCTCCTTTTTCTGATTTTTATCAATGATATTATTAAATCTACATCATTTTTTAAATTCATACTTTTTGCCGATGACAGTACGCTTTCTGCGGTCCTTCCGAACGAAAATCCCACTACGATTGCGGAGAGTATAAATAATGAACTCCATAATGTTTCACTGTGGCTTAAAGCTAATAAAATAAGCCTCAATATCGATAAAACAAATTATATTACGTTCTCATACAAGAAAAATATATCTCTACCATCCATTAAAATTTGCGAAGGTGAAATAAATAAAAACCAACTCATGTAAATTTCTGGGCATCATAATAGATAAACATCTGACCTTCAAAGAGCACATCACTCATATTAGTTCTAAATTATCAAAATCCATCGGAATCCTGAATAAAGTTAAAAATTTCCTGCCTGAAACAGCCTTACTAATGCTTTACCGAACGCTCATTTCACCATACCTGCAATACGGAATAGAAGCATGGCATGGAACTGATAAAAATAAAACCAATATAATTTTTACTCTGCAAAAAAGAGCCATCAGAGCGGTAAAGAACCTAGAATATAATGCTCACACAAATGATTCATTCAAAAATTTACAATTACTTAAACTCTCGGATCTCTACAAAATCTCCATCTGCAATTTCATCTACAAAACATTAGCTAATGATGGCGACAATAGCCTTCAACAGTTATTAACTGCGCAAACTGGTCATCACGACCATTTAACACGAAATAAAAGTAAATTCATGCTTCCTTATTATTCAAAGGCCCTCTCGCAACATAGTATACTATTCGTTGGAACTAAAACCTGGAACTCAATACCTGCGGAGATCCGTGAAAGTAATTCTTACAAGGTATTTAAAAGAAATCTTGAGTCTCACTTCTTATCAGAATACTAGTCGTGTAAGATCACCAAGTCAAATCCTGCCTCCTACATGTCTGGTCCTAATAATGCAATTTGCCATGAGTAATATCGCCGATTTTCTGTCTGCTCCCAAATCGTTATCGAATATACTGTTAAATATTGTCCATATGACCTATATTGTAAAATTAAACATCAATATCGAGTTCATTATCCTGTTGATCAGTCTAATGCGAAACTAGGCTAAGTGAATTAGGTTAAACATTATTGTACGCCCTAGAATAATGTAATGGTAGGATGCCCTAGAAGTCGCTGAACTTATTCGGGCCCACAGGTAGCTATACTCAACTCTGACCATTGTATTAGACTTAAGAAACATTCTACCTCTGTATCTCCTGTGGTAAATAAATTGTTTAAATTGTTTAAATTGTTTAAATTGTTTAAGAGTGTGCCTGGTGTATAAATAATAATGTGGTGGCCTGAATACTAAATTTCCTACTTCCATACTGAGCTTTGACCTGTTTGTGCAGATAGATTATTTCTGGGGTCTCATATTGAATGCTTAGTCCAACTATGTTGCACGCTCATACACAATAATGCCCTCATTAACTCACGTATTTACTTTAAATAAAATTATTGATTCTTCCAGTTAGTCATTACTATCCCCCTGTTGATCATGCAATTGCAGTGAAGGAAGTTCTCTCTATCGCTTATTTCTCTCTTCCTGTGCACACCTTTCCCCTCCAATTTTTTCAGTCTTTCTCTTTCTCCCTATCGAGGGTTTAACTTCCCTCTTCAACACCTGACTATCCTCACGCTAGGTGCGTTACACCAGGAGGGTTCAAGGATGTTCGCTTTATTTTACATGTCGTTAATTAAAGGCACCTGGGAATCTATGCAGAAGGTGTGTTCCCACATAAGATAGGTACACCAATTTGAGAAAAAGTTCATGAAACGAGATAAAAGTTGAAGAAGAATGTCGTGTGTGCTAAAATACTGCACAACAGTGAACCTGAGAAAAATGGTCTTTAATAAAAAATTATATTATCTATCAACAAAAGAAAGGCCTGCTTAACCTGTAGCTCAGGACCTCACGTTTTCCCCCTAGAAGCGCTAATTTCCACGTATACAATCGTTGTATGCTCTTGAGAGGTCTCGTCCCATACCTTAACGAAATGAAATCAACAAAAGAAACTTGACTCGCCTACCTTCCCATCAGAGTATATGTAGTAATTTATTTAAAAGTACTGATGCCATTCCAAATATGTTCTCACAGAGTAAAGCGAAGAGACCATTTAGCATTAGGGGTAAGAGTTCCTGGGAAATATGAATATCAGTGGCATCACTAGATGGGAAAAAAAGACTTAGCAGCCCTAATTCATGAGGGTGAGGGTGTGCGGGGAGGCAGGGGCCTCAGGTGGCCGTCGTGGGGAATTGGGGAGGATATCGGGAATTGAGACGAAAGACTTGAGGGCTTGAGTAAGGGTGAGGGGGAGAGAAGAGGGGCAATGTGAAGGGGGGAGGCCTGGGAGTGAGAGGGGAAAATGAGTAAGGAGAGAGTGAAGGGGGAGGTCTGGGAGTGAGAGTGAAAAATGAGTAAGGAGAGAGTGAAGGGGGAGGCCTGGGAGTGAGAGTGAAAAATGAGTAAGGAGAGAGTGAAGGGAGAGGTCTGGGAGTGAGAGGGGAAAATGAGTAATTAAGGAGAGAGTGAAGGGGCTGAGCGGAAGGAGTGATGGGGAAGGATTGAGAGCAATTTCTGTGGGAGAGTGGCAGGAGAAGAGCCTGAAGGGTCGAGCGAAAGAGAAGAGCGGGAGAGGGGGGGTGAGATATGATCGAGAGCAGAGTAAAGAACAACGCGAGGAAATGCGGGGGAGGAAAGTGACGAAAGAGAGAACAGTGGGTAGTACCTGAATTTGAGGTGGGGTAGATAGATAGATTTATTGCTAGGATGAATACAAATCCACAAGATCTGCAAACATTTCAAACGAACAGTCTAATTTCAGAAAAGAAAGAGAACTTGTCGAAAATCGAGAAGTCTTTCAAATGACACTTGAACTTCATAAAAAGCCTTATTGGCTCACGCCAGCACGACGCATGTATTTGTCACAAGAGCAACTCCGTGATGCACGTCATGGTCAGGTTGGCTGTGCTGTGCAAATTTCATCTTCGTCTTCTCAGGACGAACTGAGTTGCTTACTCAACAGCTCCTCTCACCAATTTGCTACGCAAAAAGATCCATGTGGCTGCTTTCTGATGTTATATGGGAACTTCTAATCAATTATCGTCTTCATTTTAGCCTCGAGTTCTGAACTCGAAAACAATTTTAACAGTTTAAACATTTAACTTACCCGCAGTGAAAACATCAGTAGATTATTTCTTAAAGTCTATTACGATGGTTAAACATGAGTAAAGCTACTTGTGGATCCGAATGAGTTCAGCAACTTCTAGCGCATCCTATCATCAACGCTACTTTTAAGGTGCAGAATTTTGTTCAACCTAATTCAATTAACCTAGTTGCACACTAGACTGATCTAGGAATGGGTTCGGTCAAAATTTGAGACTCAATTTTCACAACAGTAATTTCATTTCTAACTTTTCAGCCTTACGAAATAGCCCAATATCCTTACGTGTAAGTTGGTTCAAAAATGCTCCTTGCATTTTGTACTAAAACACAGCACTTCATTAAAATCTATTTTTCTGTCTGATTATAAAGTGCAACGTTTCGACATATCTAACATCATCCTCAGGCTGGAAAAAAATACAGAAAATTTTTCAGTCACATTGGAAAAACACAAAAACTAACACTTAAGTAAAATAGACTATATATGTAAATCACAAAAAACGAAAGCGACTACACAATGGATCAAATTTTTATCGCAGAAATAGTAGTAGTACAATAGTAGTAGTAGTATATTGTACAAAAACCTCGATGTTCACCACACGAGAGACAAGAGCAAAATGGTCGAGCAGCCTCGTCGCACCTTGCAAGCTGAAGTTCTGCTAAACAGTTTGAGAGCGAAAAAATCATTAGTGTTTTCATTAAGAGAAGGTTTAAGTTCATGAATGTGTAATGCTACAATTATATGAATATGATCGTTTTTAATGACATTATAAAGAATTTTGGTGCTAGGGAACAGATCTTCATTGGATGGTTTGCAACTATGGTCAACACGGAAATGATTGAAGATTGAACCTTGATATTTATGAGCTGTTAATCTTTGCTTCAGGGTCATTCTGGTCATGCCAATGTAACGTTTATCAGTAGACTTACATTCTCTTCTGTTCCTGCATCAACTTACACGAGAGGAAATTGGACTATTTCACAACAGTAGTTAATATGGGCTGGGTCAGAACAGTATATCCCAGAAAAGACTCAAGATCCATGACATTAATCATGATAAATTACCCCATCAAGATTAATCATATTGCAGAAAATATTGTACATGATGACTTTATGTAACTAATATTAAATAGAAATAGGGATTCAAGATTCTTTTTGAAAGCTTTGTAAGAACTTTTTTCACTCATCTCAGTAGGAATCGAATTCCATGTCTTGATTCTAATGAAGAGCATACTGTGTTGTGACCGAGCTTTTGAATAATCAGAAAGTATGAAGTTACTTCTATTCCTGATTATATGATCATGATGGCCAGTTTGTGCAGTTGATAATTGCTTAAGGGCAGCCCAAGCCCTGAAGGCCTAGAAAGGAACCCGTCTTTGAGCCTCTCTAAATCAACGACCTGAACCCAGTTCGTCATGAAACTATGTACGAAGGAAGAATAAGTGAGTCAGTTGTAACTGCGCATATCAAATTCACTCATGTCGACTAAATCATGTAAATTTAATTAATAAACTAATTATACAAGATTTTTTCAGAATTGTTTCAAGATTTCTTTGCAATGCTTGTAACAATCTTCACGAGCTTCTGGATGCGTATAGTAATGTACTTGTAATAATCATATTTAGAGATTTTTTATAGAATCACCGTCTTTTTGTCGCTGCCCTCAGAATAGCAGCTTTTTATTTCTTTTATGACACGAATTTTTCTAATTTTTTCAACTACCAGTTTGCCCTGATATGTGGCCTCTCGTTCTAGACCATTGGTTTTAGAATAAAATGTGCACTCGTTCACATTATTTTCAGAAAACGCTCATCCGTGCAAAAACTCCTCGAAATGATGATGTGAGGATGCCCCCAGAAGGTCATATGATTTTTTGACTCGTCAGTTTTTTGCCTCATCAGCATAATAATTAAATTTATATGACTGAGTTGACATGAATGAATTTGATGTAAATAGTTACAAATGACTCAATTCTTCCTTCGTTCGTAGTTTCATGACGATCCGGGTTCAGTTCGCTGATTTAGAGAAGCCCAAAGACGGGTTCTTTTCTCGGCCCTTCAGGGTTTGGTCTGCCCTAGAGGTCTTTGTCGCCCTCATTACCTAAGGTTTTATACCTGAAATTGAATATTGAAAACTTGTAGAGATCCAATAGCTTGAGTTTTTTAAATTACTGAATAAATCATTTGTGTGGGTATTATATTTTAATTTTCTTACCGCCTATGGGCTCTTTTTTACAGCGCAAAGAGAAAATTGGTTTTATTTTCATCAGTTCCGTGCCATGCTTCTGTTCCGTATAGTAAATATGGGGAAATGAGCATTCGTTGAAATTGTTTCAAAGTTTCTTTTGGTAACACCTGTTATATTTTATTGAGGATTCCTGTGGATTCTATAATTTAAGAAGGATAAATAAAATCCGCTCTCTGAACAACAGGTTTTCATCTATTGTAATGCCCAAGAACTTACAGGAGTTGGTTTCTTCAATTCCTCCGTCACCAGTCTTAATACGTGGGAGAGATGCATTCCACTTGTATAAGAATGTATGTAATGTATTTTGTCTCATTGACATTAGGGCTAATTTAATTGGCTTTAAACCATATTGAAAGATTTTGCAGCTTGTTATTTATATTCTTTGCTTTTAAAATGAAATTTTTATTTGAAAGAACTCTATATAGCATCTTGTCTCTGGCAACATGCAGGAATTTGAAAAATGAAGTACGGTATATCGTTGATTTATAAAGATCAAAAATAGGAGAGAGCAAAGGAAAGATCCTTGCGGTACTCCATGGTTTAATTGTTATAGTGCTTCCGGTGTTCATTGGCAATGGCAACGTATTGCTTCCGATTTGTTAAGCGTGTTTTGAACCAATCATGTGCAACTCCTCTAATGCCATTACAGGGGAGTTTCGAGAATGAAATTTTATTATCCACACAATAAAATGGATTACGAAGCTCAAGAAATACGGAGAAAACAGGCTTTCCTACATTTATACCAGAATAAAGGTACTTCAAAAATTTAATAAAACGTGTGTTGTTGATTTTTTATAACGAAAATCCAATAGATTGTCAAAGAAAAATAATTTTTATACAGAATAGGAATACACCTTTTAATGTAAAATTTTCTCGCTTATTACAATTACAACAACTGAGATGTTGCTCCTATTTTTATGCATTATCGTGCTGCCACCAGAACTTGCAGGAAATTACTTCAGTTCTTCTCAATCTCTATTCACTTTGTTCATTGCAGCGTTTTAAATAACATGTCAGGAATAATTGAAATGATATAATATTTCATTCCGACATACAGTGAAAGCGAGTATGTTTGAGAAATTGAACGAAAGTTTTCGAAACTTATTTGATAAAGAAACAATCAACACACTCTATGACATGAATAAATGCAGCAGAGGAGTAAGAAGCAAATAAAACTAAGCCTCAGGCACACTCATCTTACACCGGAGGAACTATGGCAGAGCTCCTTTAGAAACGCGGCTTACACGATCGGCGCGCTCCCTTGACAGTGAATTTCACGTTGATGAGATTAAGTGGATACGGCAGGTGTGCTTGTAATACAACTGCTCGACGGGGAAAGATATTTCACAAGACTCTTACGAATCAAACTCAGGGATGAAGATATTAATAGCTTTTAAGGTACGTGATGGTGTGGGAGACAGCAACGCTCTACAGGACGACTCTTGAGTTGCCGCGTTGTGGTTATGGTGCTGGTGGTGGAGACCGTGTGGTTATAGGGTCTTTAGAAGCACACTGGTTATGCGTCAAAATATACAACGACATGACGTGTTCAAAACCATGTGTGTTGAAACCTTGAATGGATCAAAAAGTATTCTAGCCTATAGAAAATTTTATTTTACGCTAGTTTGCAAACCTATGACATATGTTCAAAAAATTACCTCTTAAGCTATTTCCATATGCAATTGATAACGAAATAAATCCTTTCATTGATATTTTTTAACAATCGAAGTTCAAAGTGCCCTGAAGTCGTTTGAAGAATTTAAAGAGGAAACGTTTGCGACAAAGCATTGATGTCCATTTGAAAAGGTTTAAGAATTCCAAACAAGTGAAGACAAGCCTCCTATGGCATCTTTACTAAATAATATTACTTTCCAGGTGATAACCGGAATATTGTGTTACGTTGAATAGTCTGCCCAAGTTAGGAAAAAATTGGAGAATGTAGAATGTGAGGGATTTCAGTTCAGAGGTTGACAAGGTTGACGCAAACCGTGTTCGAAAAACCCTGGACTAACATCAAGATATTTACGAGGCGATCAAGTTTGAACGACTTATTGAACTTATAGGCCTCATACGAGTGTGTTACAACCCATTGCCTAAATGCGGATGTCTGAGCAGTGTGACAGTTAGTTTTTCAAATGAAAGTAAGTTGAGTGTTTTAAGTACGAAAACAGCTGAGTTTAAAGCTGTCCCTTCTTGTGACAAAATGATCAGTGCTTGATGGATCGTTCAAATGGAGTGAAGAACAATCCCATGTTCTGGGAAATGAGAAGGGAAAGATTGCTCTTAAACTTGTTGAGCGTCTGAGGTAGGCAGATAAAGTGAAATCATTTCTATAGATAGATATATTGAGTTCATAAAGCCAATTCTCAAACATCTTTGAACGTGGAGCTCCTGAAATTCATAAAATTACCCTCTTTGCTTTGGAGTTACAATCAAAAAGTTAGTACCTGAATGAGAGAAGAAAATAAAGAAATTTTCGTTTTTATAGACGCACATTTCGCTCATCTGTGTTCACTCGAAACATTTATTCCAACAACTCACAGTTTAGTGCAATAGTTCACGTCGTCATGTTTATTCGCAGCACAAAACGACAAATTGCAAACATCTTCCATCTGTCTTGCAGGGTGCGTGAGCAAGCCAGGAGGCAAGTTAAAGTTTAAAGGCGAACCTTCGTTGAGTTGAAAGAAGGCGTTTCTCGGAGATATTGCAGCGCGAGCTCAACTCAATTAAGCGCGCCCGTTTCAAGGCAAGCGGAAAATGAACAAAATCTTTAGCTCGGCAAAATTATTGAAGTTACTCTGGCTTCATAAAAACTAAATGCAGAATTTAAACTGTGAGGTGTTGGTTTTCGTTTCCGGAAATTGTAGTTTTGAAAATATGCGGAAGTATACTTCCGGATTTCCTGGACTCTAGAATTTGAACCATAATTCCACATTCTGCACTTTCAGAGAAGCATTTAAATTCACTAATGAATTGCGTACTTTCATTGATAACAAAATAAAATGTTTTTTAAATTACTTTTAACATTTTGCTCTTTTAACATACACTTAATTTGAGAATGAGATCTGGCTGATCGACCTGAGTTGTGTTTTGGCAAATCTAGGGTGAATTTTCTGCGCTTTATTGACGTTGGTGAGCAAATAGTCTCCCATGGACATAAAGACGCGCTGCAGTCGTCAGGAATCGCTGGGATGGTTGCAGTCTCCATATGCTCGGGAAACTCCTTCCTGCTGTTTCTGCTTGTGGCTGATTTGTGCACGAATAATTCTAGGCAAAAACAAATATTGTCGCCAGTGGTTGTTAATTAAAAGCATGTTTCTTTGATTTTTCAAGGCTTGGTTGAATGATAAAATGAAAAACTTTACGATGAAACATTCGTTTTAAATTGAGGAAGAAATGTGTAGAAGTATTCTAAGACTGGAGTACTAACATCTGAAAAGTATACAGATAAATTTGCTGTAATGAAAACGAACACGAAATGTGGCTCGCAAATGAATGCTAAAAAAAAAGTTCTGAAGCCCCGCATCGAAATGACTTTAATGAAAAAAAAAATCAGGTAACAGACAGAGATGTTTGCTCACCCAGCTAAAAATCGGCGTAATATCTCCAATGGTTTCCTACTGCTCGGCGCAGAAAGGTGCTGTAAAATCGATTTAGAACCAAGAGTTTTGGTTGCAGCCAAGTTCGATTGCAGTCGCTAGGTGTATAACGCCATGAATACTACATACGCGCGCTGCAGTAGTGCATACTGCCAGAAAACACAATAGGTCACTAATGGCCACTACCGTATGGCCCTCAACTGCAGTTCGTTTCCAATCAGTGAAGTTTACTGGCGGAATTACTGCGGTAACACGAGCCACCATGGAGCTAGAAAACTACTGTGAAAGCAGACATGCTGTTTGAATTAGCCTAATATTATTAATGCATCGAAGTGCAGTAAACACAGCTCGATGTTTTAGTAGGGTTCGAGTATGTGTGTAAACGATCTTTGAAGGAAAACTATTTTAGCATGTGTAGGAAAATCATTGCACTTATTTGTGAAGATGATGCTTTTAATCAACGCAATATATCTCCTAATCAATGTTTCATTTTCGAAAATTTGTCATATTCAAATGGGCTCTGATTCTCTTGTACTTGACAACTATATGTGGCCAAAAAGATGTCACGCACTGCATTTTGACTTGCTCTATATACTTCCATTACTTCACTCCAGACTTTATTCGTTTCTGTGTTAAAGAAGTCGCATGAGCCCAGTTTTTCTCTTTGTCAGAACGATGTTAGGGTGTGGCGAGAGCCACATGAGGCTATGCATCCAACTCGCAATCTCCCAACTATTCAAGCATTTGGAGGGAGTGTGATGCTTTCGAGTTGTTTTTTCTGGAATAGAATTGGATATGCCACTATTGCAATAACAAAATGAACTGCCAGGACAATTTTCAAGTACTTTTTGACCCCGTTCATGCTTTCATAGAGTTTTACTTTTCTGACAGCTACGGGATTTTTCAGGACGACATGTTGCTCGTTTCAACAACGCTAGAAATATTCAACATGGGCTTATTGCTAATGAGGTGAATACCAAGCAGCGTTCATCCACGCAATTGGCAACGAGCTAGTTTTTTGGTCATTTGAGCACATGGAACGGCCCCGTAAACTCTTAATTTGAACCTCATTGAAAATTTATGGGATTGGCATGCGAGGAGCCAGCGTGGCTCATTGCCCCTCCCTTCAACATTGACTGCTTTAGGGGGCAGGCTAATTCTATTATGACCAAAAATAAAGGTGCCAAGGATGTAGAATCTCGTAGACGCATTGACAGGTAAAATGAAAGCTTTTATTCGTGCTAAAGGCGTTCCAATACCTTACTGGTAAATTTATGAACCACGTAACTTATTATTGACTCCTTAGTGTATTTTTTGGGACAATGTGGAGTGACACACTAAACGTCCTGATATAGCGCCAGTGCAACGTTCTTTGAGATAAATTTCTGTTCTTAATAAATTTCATGCAATAATCACCGTTGTGTGTTCGTCTGTAAATTTGTTTCGATAATTTTATTGAAAAACATAGCAAAATGAAATTAGTTTCAGCGCTAGCTTTTGAGTATATTTGCTTTTGTAAATATCTTTTGATTTGCTGTGCCTTGCGAAAAAATTGCCTAAATGAATTTACAAGACGTCTTCTATTTTGCTGACTCATGTATGTCCGTACACATCCATCGAGCCATGCTTTCAGTAATAAGAAAAGAAAATTCATGGCGTCTCAAACTGACAGGAAATTTGAAATTCGATGTTGTATCGTGGCTACCACTTACGCTTGCTTTCGCCGCAGTCTGATGTGTCTTGTGAAATATTAAATTCCATTGGGAATAATTAATGTTTTTTGGGAGAATGGATATAACATAACCCTAGCAACAGTCATTGCGTTAATACACTTATACACTTATGGGCGCACGTACGGTGACACCAGTAAGAAACTCTACAGCGCCCATTTTTCACAAACTTGTGTATTATATTAGATTTAAGTTAGCTACTCTTAATTAACTACGTA
Organism: Morinoia aosen; assembly: GCA_030386875.1. Taxonomy (NCBI): domain Eukaryota; kingdom Metazoa; phylum Arthropoda; class Malacostraca; order Amphipoda; family Talitridae; genus Morinoia; species Morinoia aosen. Next base: position 2,987,473 of record CM059574.1, read on the forward strand.
CCATTCAAATCAGAGTCATTTTCTCATATCATTAGTATTATAATTTTTTTTTCATGTTGGTTTTCTCAATAGTTTTATAAGAAACATAATCCAAAACGTAGAAAAATTCGTATATCGTAAAAACAATATTTTAATAAATTTTAGCACAAAATAATGTTCGAAACAAAAGAATAGACATGTCAATATTCATAGCACATCCTTTTTTGGATTTGGCAGCCCGTAATCTCTTCAGCATTTCCAAGTTTAGTTTCCGACAGTGGGCTGGAGTGTGGCGTCGCACTTCGTATTAATTGTAGCCCAAAGTTCATTAAGCTTATTGAAGGTGTCTTTGCGTATCTGTTGCTTGATATGGTGCCACACGTTCTCGATCCGACTAAGGTCTGGTGATTTGGAGGGCCAATTCAAGCTATGCTCCCGGTGGAATCTCTTGACATTGGTCGCTGTGTGTGTCGGTACATTATGCTACACGGAGATGAGCTTCTTTTCCACATTATCATGACAATAGGGCACAAAATGCTCAGTTAATTAACTTGTCAGTGTATTTAGTCGAACCAACTGGACCCTGCAGTTGAACGAGAGGCCTTGGACCTTGAGCGCCTGATGGCTGTCCATACCATGTGAGGACCTCCACCACCCTCAAGTGCTAGAACCGTACATCCGGGATGAAGTTCCTCACATCTCCTTCGTCGCACATATGGCCTGCAATCGATGCCTAGCCTGTTGAATTTGCTTTCATCACTGAAAAGAGCCCTCCGCCATAATGAGGCGTCAATATCTTCATGACTTCTGTCGATTGCCGCACGACTCTTTTGTCTTGCAAAGACGTGCATAACTTTTATGATAATCATTTAATGAATATTTAAGTATTGAAAGTATTATGTATTGAATTGTAGGCACACACAAATAAAATTGGTATTAAGTTAGATACATTGTTTCATGTATTATTATTGTGCACTGTAAGTGGATCCTACATTTCTTCACATCGACTAACACGGAATTGGAATGGATGGCAACATTTTCATTGCTAATGCAGGAATGTATCTTTGTAGTAATGTACTCCTATAAATTACAATCAAACGGTATCGTACAGTAGTACTCAGTGAATCGCATTTGCATATTTCTTTTAAAGATTAAATCTACATATCGTCCAATGATAATCTTTTGTATTTGCATGTATATGATTTCATATATGTGATACAGTGGAATTTCAGGTATATAAATATCTTTGAGTGTAAATAAATCCTCTAAACATGTCTTGCTCATCACATCCAATAGATACATATTTAACACAAAAAAGCTCTAATTAACAAGTGATTATGTCATTATTTAACTCAACTGAGGGTTGGATTAATGTGAATTTGACTTGGATTAATTTGAACTTGACTTGGATTAATTTGAACTTGACTTGGATTAATTTGAACTTGACTTCAATTAATTTAAACTTGACTTGGATTAATTTGAACTTGACTTGGATTAATTTGAACTTGACTTGGAATAATTTGAACTTGACTTAGAATAGTTTGAACTTGACTTGAATTAATTTGAAGTGAAAAAGTGTAGTACTATAATAAGAGCCACGTCCGTCCGTCTCTCCGTCCGTGTGTCAAACTCTCCTGGTCGATAGCTTGGTTAGCAACAAGAATAAAGTTTTAGAAATACAAAATATCCTTCTATTGCATTATTTTTCTGATGCAATTCAATTCCCTTTCACTTCTTTTATAGCATCTAGAATACACAATTGGTTTATTTTTACAAATGGACATTTTATTTTGGAGCATTTTCTGTTGATATTCATCATGATGCTTCGATATTTTTAATTGATAATGCGAAAAGAAATATTTTAAACTAGTTTGACCAGTAACCTGGCAACCACTTAGTAAAAGGCCATAGATTGTAAAAATTGAGTTATGGTTTTCGGAATTGTGATTTTCTTGAAAAACTTGAAAAGATTACTTCCGCAGCACTGATATATGATAGACTTGTTTGTGTCCGTCATCACGCACCCACTAGGGTAGGCGATCTGTGACGAGTTTATGTTCATTTTAAAATAGTCAATAATCTATCTACTACCAAGAATGACCGTCGTGTATCTATATATTTATTTATAGGTTTCGCGTCACGCTCTTACGAACAGTTAGGAAGAAATTAGCACTGGCGGTCTTGGTTTCAGTTCGCTGATAAATTAATACACTCCTTTTCACTGTACAAGTGCGCTATAATAAGTCATTTTCAAAAAATTAGAGAGATTCAGAGCCTTAAATACTCCAGTCCATATCGTGAATACCGAAATCGGCGGGGTACTGCTTAGTACAACATACTGTATTACAATTATCTTACCCAATAATACCCTTGGTGAGTTTATTTGTTTGGTGTCAGCTTCTTCCGTCTCTCTGTGACACTCATTAGGATGCTTAATGACCGTATCTGTGATATGAGTTTTACCAGTGCACAAGTACAAAAATATTTTTACCATGGGTTCTATTAGGTTGGATATATTTCACGGTAGAAGAAACAAGGTAGGGTCATTTCAATGGGGAAAAATACACCTCCTCTTGTTCAGCTAGCCAATAGAAAGGCTTCATTTCGAACTCACTGGATGATGTCACCACAACACATTGTCCTTAGGCCAATAGTGGTGACGGATTTGGGGCTAGCAGATATGCCAGAAGCAATATAAGCGCTGTTATTGGTTCGTTGCACTGACGTCAGCAAACCCACATGGTCGACGAAAAAAAGACTGGTTTGACCCTACCATGTTTCTTCTACTGGGCTATATTTGTGTCATCCACATCTGGAAGGAAATTATAAGGAAAATATCGAATTCTGTCATTTTTGGTGGGCCGTGTACACTAGTGTATAATAATGTTTGACAAATCACATGACACACGTTCCTGTTTCCTAAGAATTCACGTGATATTTATTCCTACTCGAATCTGATGGATTAATACACTGAAAATGGTGGAGTTGATGAAACTTGTATCACAGATGCGCTAATCACACACTTTCGGCTGGCTTCGGACAGACAGACAGATGGACACCCCTCTCATTATAATATAGATGGAATGGAATTAACTCCTCACGATCACTGAGAGAAATTCGACGCACTCTGAGTCAATCTTTGCCTAATTATAACGTTAAACACAGTGGAGTAACTTTTAACAGGATTTTCTTGAAGTTGCTTGGTCAAAAATGTGAATAAAGTTTTGAAATTAACCTTTAATTCTCAACTTCGGAGTTTCTTTTGGATTTGCAAATATCTATATATTAATACGCTTACCTGTGCGTCACAGCCTTCAACATCATTGCGGTATCTATGATACGGGTTGGCTTCGCTTCGGCTCGCGTTACATTAGAGGGAGAGAGACCGGGAGAGAGAGAGAGAGTAATTTCTAATTTTATTACTTGATATTTTACTTTTTTCATGAATTCAAGTTTCATTTTTTAATTTTTATTTTTTTCCTTTTTGTCTTTTATTTTTATCATTATTTTTATAATCTATTCAATTCTCATTATTTATTGTTTTTTGTTTATTTTTTTAATTTTTTTATGTTATTATATTTTATTTATTTCATAATTTTTTCATTTTTTAAATTTTTTGTATTTTTTCATTTATTACTTTCTTATTGTAATAACTTTTTCCATTTTCGTTTTTTATTTGTATTTTTTTACCTATATATTAATACTTTTAAAACTAAGTTCTCGTATAACGCTCTCATCCGAATTCGCGGAATCATGAACCGAATTCCTGAGTGTTACCTAAAAAGATCGCCTTTACATGCGATCATAGTACATGACATTTACGTTACATGATACGTTAGACATTTTATCAGGTTAGCATAGTTTAGATAATGTTGATGAAATTTTTCACAGGCCTGCTGTTTTTCATATGTTTGACGTATAATCAGGATAGCTTCGGTTCGGATAGGATAGGTTAGTATATGTTAGGTTAGGATGGGTTAGGTTAGAATATATTATGTTAGAATATGTTTTGTAACGTTGGCCGAATTTTTTCACGGGTCCACCTAGCTGAACGATGACATTGGTTTAAATTAGGTTAAGTTAGGATAGGTTGGGTTAGGATAGGTTAAGTTAGGATAGGTTGGGTTAGGATAGGTTAGGTTAATATAGGTTGGGTTAGGATAGGTTGGGTTAGGATAGGTTGGGTTAGGATAGGTTGGGTTAGGATAGGTTGGGTTAGAATAGGTTGGGTTAGGATAGGTTGGGTTAGAATAGGTTGGGTTAGGATAGGTTGGGTTAGGATAGGTTGGGTTAGGATAGGTTAGGTTTTGGACAGGTTAGGTTAGGATAGGTTAGGTTAGGATAGGTTGGGTTAGTAACATAACACCCCGCACCTCCTGACATATGGTCTCGCACCCCCAGGAAGTTCGACCAGCCCCAGGATAGAAGCCCCTGATATAGAAGATCTTTCGCGCCGTGCCTACGAGCCAAGCTTTGTGACGGTGACGCGCTTGCCTCCAACGTCGTTCCAATGTCTCAGCCTCCCGAGGGAGGTGCGCTACTGTAGCGAGACCGTTCCGAACGACACTCCAGAGCGACCAGAGTCATCTGTTAATCACGTAAATAGGTCCTCTTGATAAATACTTGACCGACTTGAAAATAACATCTCCTGTAATTTTCTTTAGAAACAGTCAAAGATTGCCTGTGGAAGATTATTAATACTGAGAATTTTGCTCCATGTCCGCATCTGAAGTCTTTGAAAGAGAAGGCTTCTCTCAAAATGGTTTGGATCTGACGATGGGATTCGATGTCGGTGTAGACTACGTAGTGCAATAGAATGTTGTTAGCAGGTTCATCTCGAGACAGCTTAGAGCGTTCTTCCTGCCTCGTTAAAACATAATACTTTTTTTAATTGTATTTGTGACGTGATTTTTTTAGACCATTATGAGTAACTATACCTCTCATACTTTTGTTGAGGAGTTTTATGATGCTTTTTGACGTGGTAATATCATGGTAACTTTTGCTGGTTTATTATATTGCAGATTTTTTAGTCGCTCACGACTTTTCAGTTTGGGTGCTTATTTTAAAATGAAGAAATTACCACCAGAAAATCACACTGCCACCTGAGGGAAATCAGGTACGCTCTTTCTGTTATTAATTACTCAAAATAAAGGAGGGGCAAAAAATAGCTCCCTTTTTAGAGCAGCACCCTAATGCTGCAATACACACGCCTAAAACTCCCCAACAGTTAATTAGCAACATCCGTACGCTCAAACACACGAAGGTTATCATCACTGCAGGTAATAATAATTCATTATTTGCAGGTCGCTTGTGATGAGCTCATCTTCAGAGTACCAAAAACTTCTCGGTAATTTTTGCGCAGCCAGAGTTTTGATTGCATCGGAAGCATGCAATGGCGCTCCCTTGGCAACTGCCGCGCTCTGGTACGTAGATAGCGTGAACAGACCGGCGCTGCAGCACTGGCACAACACACTTGCTGCGCGGGTGTGGTGGTGCGGGCACACAAAGTACATTTGTGTGATCTGGTGCTTGGGAAGACAAATTCAACAAACACACTTGGCTCAACAAACACACTCAGGAGACACAAACATACGTGCTGTGTAAGAACAACACAGACCACATGTTGTGTGAACACGACACATGGCTGTAACGCAAACACCTTCGACAGCTGAACACAGCACACTACAGAGGCACAAAACACAACAATAACACAACACACCTCAGTAACACAAAACCCAATACACAACATTAACACAACGCATAACAGTAACACAACACACGACAATAACTCAACACACAACAGTAACACAACACACATCAGTAACAAAACACACAACAGTAACACAACACTCAACAGTAACACAAAACACAACAGTAACACACACACATCAGTAACACAACACACAACAGTAACACAACACACAACGGTAACACAACACACTACAGTAACACAACACACAACAGTAACACAACACACAACAGACAGCAGTAACACAACACGCAACAGTAACACAACACACAACAGTAACAAAACACACAACAGAGAACAGTCACACAACACGCAACAGTAACACAACACACAACAGTAACACAACACACAACAGTAACACACCACACAACACAGGACAGTAACACAGCACACAACAGTAACACAACACACAACAGTAACACAACACACAACAGTAACACAACACACAACAGTAACACAATACACAACAGTAACACAACACACTACAGTAACACAACACACAACAGTAACACAACACACAGCAGTAACACAACACAAAACGGTAATACAACACACAACAGTAACACAACAGACAGCAGTAACACATCACGCAACAGTAACACAACACACAACAGACAACAGTAACACAACACACAACAGTAACACAACACACAACAGAAAACAGTAACACAACACGCAACAGTAACACAACACACAACAGTAACACAACACACAACAGTAACACAACACACAACAGTAGCACAACACACAACACACGACAGTAACACAACACACAACAGTAACACAACACACAACAGTAACACAACCCACAACAGTAACACAACACACAACAGTAACTCAACACACAACAGTAACACAACACACAACAGTAATACAACACACAACAGTAACACAACAGTAACACAACAGTAACACACCAGTCTCCCAAGGTCCAAAGAAAGGTAATCTATAACTAATTTATTGAACATTCAAAATTATCTGAGGTAACGGGCGCGACGATTTCAGTGTAATACTATCATTAACATGTATACACTAGAGAGAGGGAGAGAGAACATCGGCAACAGTCCTCTCACACAACCTACAACAAACAAAAAAAAACACGATTAAGACTATGCTGTTACACAATAAGAATAAATCACATGACATTTTCCTATTCCGTGACCTACTCGTGTTCAAGTTTAAAGCATCATACGCACCTCTGAAGGGCGCTCCGACGTGGCACGGGAGGACAAGATAGTAGGATCTGTTTCCGTGCAATCGAACTTAATTTCTATGGCTCATTTAATCTATCACGTCAGCCTCAAGAATATTGCCCACTACATATCCCCCCCTCTTAGGCGAAGTTCTTCCAGGAACAAGGACAACGCAACAACACGTCCGACTGAAAATTACCCTAGGAATTCACACCTCGATGAAGGAGTCATTTGGGAAAAACTAAAAATTCCCCAATTTCCTAATGAACACCCGTCCCGCTTAACACTTGATCTCGGGAAATTCTCATGGCGTCAATCTAATCTGCAACGGTGGAAATTTTTTTTTACAGTAGGACACCTAAGATTGTAACATTGTCACACTCGATCTTACATTTCTTCATGTTCACAACTAATGTAGCATTTATGAACTCCGTAAGAACTATGTTTACATCACACAAGGATCCTTAAAATAAGCACTAAAGACTAACAAATCAAGAGAACTCGTAACAAAGGAACGACGATCGTCATACCTTCATTAATAACACGATAACAAGATAATTCAAACAACTAATTTAATGCCAACTGAACTTCATTAAATTCCTATTGACCGAAGTCAAACACAGACGAAATTTTCTGGCAAGTTAATCGGTAAATGGGCTATTGCCAAATCTAACCTGGCAAGGGCCGTTCCACTCCGAAAGAAACTTACGAGAAATAAAGGGAAACGACAGAACTTTTTCTCCCATTTCAAACATACCAGGTCGAGATCTTTTATTGTAATACACTTTATTCTTACGTCGATTAGCAGGGTCAGGGGCAGGTTGGTTGCTAGTTTGTAAAGTATAAGCCTCGTCACAGGCCTCACCTAATTTTTTAAACATAGCTCCAGGAATCTTCCCTAGAAGAACATCGAAAGGCAAGTTTGCTACACAAGCTGCTTCAACTTCACCTCTGAAGAACTTGCAATCCACCAGCACCCGCGCAATAGGTACAACAATCTTCCGATTATCCGATAATCTCAGGGATCTCTTGCCACCCGTTAACTGCGACACATTGACCAATGAATCTCTTACCAAAACTGAGGTAGCTTAGGTATCGTGGAAGATTTTAACCTCTTTATTATTACACAAACCAACAGTTAATGGCAAAGTTTCATCTGAGACTAATTGTGATTCTAGCCTAAAATTAATGATTAGGGGTTCCGACACCGTTTTCCGATGAGAATTTGAAAATTTCTGAGCTCTGCAATTTCTAGCAATGTGGCCCAACTGGCTGCAGCGGAAACATTTTACGATAGTTTTACTATTTAACCCGCTACTTTGTATTACAGACGCAACAAAATTGCTAACTTTTTCAGTACATTGACGTGCCATGTGCCCTGCCTTGCCGCAATTGTAACAGACAATTACTTTAGGAGACACGAACTCTGACGGAAATTTACCTATAGTTTTTTTGATCATTCCTACCATGAATCGCTTGGAAGTTATCAGCTAACTTAACTACTCTCTCCATAGGCACCTGAAATAAATCGTTTTCTCGGAGATATTCAGACAAGTTCCTATCCGCGGCTGACACTAGCTGATCCTTAATCATCAGCTCCACGACTGAGTCGTACGACCTCTCAACACCCGCCAACTCACAAAATTTATCCAAATACTGGCGAACCCTCAACGAATACTGACAGAAAGACTCTGAACCCTGCTTGGCAGACCGGAACTTGCGTTGGTAACCGTACACTGACAAACCGAAAGCACTTATTACCTTCCTTTTCACACTGTCATAGTCTTCACCAGACGGAATAGAGTTTATGAAGGTGCCTGCTCTTGAATTTACGAAGCCGTTCTGAAGTGCTGAAATAGCAACCGGCGGAGACCAGCAGTTTGCCTCCCTCACTTTCTCGAAACCTGCAGATATACTGCCACGTCTTCACCGTCGTTGTATGTAGACAGCTTAATTAGGTTCCGTTGTGGTGGAAATATACCAGTTCCACTCAGCTCATCACGGCTAGTCGCTGCTTCGACTCTGGCGGCATTAATCCTCGCCATCTCTACTTCGGTCTCCATTCTCTTCATCTCTCGCTCGTGGGCTCTCGCTTCTCTCTGGAGATCCTACTCCTGCTTTCTCCGTTCTCTCTCCCTCTCCTCTGACTGCTTATGTTCCTCCTTACACTGAAACACATATTTACGTAACTCATCGCCCTCATAACATAAGTCCCTACCATTAGTAATGTATTGAGTGTCCATTTAGAATAAGTCGAGAATCCAAAATGATAAAGATGAAAAGAATGATTCGTAGATTCCTTTTCTCGGTAATTCCCAACGGAAGAGTTGAGAGATGGAGCGGAAACTAGATCCCGGTCAAGCCCCCATATGTAACGAGATCTGATCTCGTTTAAAGTCGCTTTCACCCGTCAGTCTCCCAAGGACGAAAGAAAGGTAATCTTAACTAATTTATTGAACATTCAAAATTATCTGAGGTAACGGGCGCGACGATTTCAGTGTAATACTATCATTAACATGTATACACTAGAGAGAGGGAGAGAGAACATCGGCAACAGTTCCCTCACACAACCTACAACAAACAAAAATAAAACACGATTAAGACTATGCTGTTACACAATAAGAATAAATCACATGACATTTTCCTATTCCGTGACCTACTCGTGTTCAAGTTTAAAGCATCATACGCACCTCTGAAGGGCGCTCCGACGTGGCACGGGAGGACAAGATAGTAGGATCTGTTTCCGTGCAATCGAACTTAATTTCTATGGCTCATTTAATCTATCACGTCAGCCTCAAGAATATTGCCCACTACATATCCCCCCCTCTTAGGCGAAGTTCTTCCAGGAACAAGGACAACGCAACAACACGTCCGACTGAAAATTACCCTAGGAATTCACACCTCGATGAAGGAGTCATTTGGGAAAAACTAAAAATTCCCCAATTTCCTAATGAACACCCGTCCCGCTCAACACTTGATCTCGGGAAATTCTCATGGCGTCAATCTAATCTGCAACGGTGGAATTTTTTTTTTTTACAGTAGGACACCTAAGATTGTAACATTGTCACACTCGATCTTACATTTCTTCATGTCCACAACTAATGTAGCATTTATGAACTCCGTAAGAACTATGTTTACATCACACAAGGATCCTTAAAATTAGCACTAAAGACTAACAAATCAAGAGAACTCGTAACCAAGGAACGACGATCGTCATACCTTCATTAATAACACGATAACAAGATAATTCAAACAACTAATTTAATGCCAACTGAACTTCATTAAATTCCTATTGACCGAAGTCAAACACAGACGAAATTTTCTGGCAAGTTAATCGGTAAATGGGCTATTGCCAAATCTAACCTGGCAAGGGCCGTTCCACTCCGAAAGAAACTTACGAGAAATAAAGAGAAACGACAGAACTTTTTCTCCCATTTAAAACATACCAGGTCGAGATCTTTTATTGTAATACACTTTATTCTTACGTCGATTAACAGGGTCAGGGGCAGGTTGGTTGCTAGTTTGTAAGGTATAAGCCTCGTCACAGGCCTCACCTAATTTAAACATAGCTCCAGGAATCTTTCCTAGAAGAACATCGAAAGGCAAGTTTGCAACACAAGCTGCTTCAACCTCACCTCTGAAGAACTTGCAATCCACCAGCACCCGCGCAATAGGTACAACAATCTTACGATTATCCGATAATCTCCGGGATCTCTTGCCACCCGTTAACTGCGACACATTGACCAATGAATCTCTTACCACACAACAGACAACAGCAACACAACACACAACAGAAAACAGTAACACAACACACAACAATAACACAACACACAACAGTAACACAACACACAACGGTAACACACCACACATCAGTAACACAACACACAACAGACAACAGTAACACAACACGCAACAGTAACACAACACACAACAGTAATACAACACACAACAGTAACACAACACACAACAGTAACAACAAACAACACACAACAGTAACACAACACACAACAGTAACACAACACACAACAGTAACACAACACACAACAGTAACACAACACACAACAGTAACACAACACACAACGGTAACACACCACACATCAGAAACACAACACACAACAGACAACAGTAACACAACACGCAACAGTAACACAACACACAACGGTAATACAACACACAACAGTAACACAACACACAACAGTAACAACACACAACACACAACAGTAACACAACACACAACAGTAACACAACACACAACAGTAACACAACACACAACAGTAACACAACACACAACAGTAACACAACACACAACAGTAACACAACACACAACAGTAACACAACACACAACAGTAACACAACACACAACAGTAACACAACACACAACAGTAACACAACACGCAGCAGTATCACACCACACAACAATAGCACAACACACAACAGTAACACAACACACAACAGTCACACAACACACAACGGTAATACAACACACAACAGAGACACAACACACAACAGTAACAACACGCAACAGTAACACAACACACAACAGTAACACAACACACATCAGTAACACAACACACAACAGACAACAGTAACACAACACACAACAGTAACACAAGACACAACAATAACACAACACGCAGCAGTTTCACAACACACAACAGTAACACAACACACAACAGTAACACAACACGCAACACACAACAGTAACACATTACGCAACAGTAACACAACACACAACAGTAACACACCAAACAACAGTACCACAACACACAACAGTAACACAACACACAACAGACAACAGTAACACAACACACAACAGTAACACAACACACAACAGTAACACAACACACAATAGTAACACACCACACATCAGTAATACAACACACAACAGTAATACAACACACAACAGACAACAGCAACACAACACACAACAGACAACAGTTACACAACACACAACAGTAACACAACACACAACAGTAACACAACACACAACAGTAACACAACACACGACAGTAACACAACACACAACTGTAACACAACACACAACAGACAACAGTAACACAACACGCAACAGTAACACAACACACAACAGACAACAGTAACACAACACGCAACAGTAACACAACACACAACGGTAATACAACACACAACAGTAACACAACACACAACAGTAACAACACACAACACACAACAGTAACAAAACACACAACAGTAACACAACACACAACAGTAACACAACACACAACAGACAACAGTAACACAACACATAACAGTAACACAACACACAACAGTAACACAACACGCAGCAGCATCACAACACACAACAGTAACACAACACACAACGGTAACACAACACACACCAGTAACACAACACGCAACACACAACAGTAACACAACACATAACAGTAACACAACACACAACAGTAACACAACACATAACAGTAACACAACACACAAAAGTAACACAACATACAACAGTAACACAACACACAACAGTAACAGACCACACAACAATAACACAACACACAACAGTAACACAACACACAACAGTAACACAACACACAACAGTAACACACTACACAACAGTAACACAACATACAACAGTAACAACACACAACAGTAACACAACACACAACAGACAACAGTAACCCAACACGCAGCAGCGACACAACACACAACAGTAACACAACACACAACAGTAACACAACACACAACAGTAACACAACACGCAACAGTAACACAACACACAACAGTAACACAACACAAAACAGTAACACAATACACAACAGTAACACAACACGCAACAGTAACACACACCACATCAGTAACACACAAAACACAACAGTAACACAACACACAACAGTAACACATCACAAAACAGTGACACAACACACAACAGTAACACAACACACAACAGTAACACAACACACAACACACAACAGTAACATAACACGCAACAGTGACACAACACACAACAGTAACACAACACACAACAGTAACACACCCCACAACAGTAACACAAAACACAACACACAACAGTAACACAACATGCAACAGTGACACAACACACAACAGTAACACAACACACAACACACAACAGTAACACACCCCACAATAGTAACATAACACACAACAGTAACACACCACACAACAGTAAGACAACACACAACAGTACCACAACACACAACACACAACAGTAACACAACACGCAACAGTGACACAACACACACAACAGTAACACAACACACAACAGTAACACAACACACAACACAGAACAGTAACATAACACACAACAGTAACACAACATACAACAGTAACACAACACACAACAGTAACACAACACAGCGGCCGGAGGTGCGGGTGCGAGACAGAGCACGGTTTTCAAGGGGATATCCTGCTGGTGGCCGCGTGGCTCAAGCGCCCAACGTTGCTCCAGGCTGTTGTGCTCCAGCGTATGCTGAATTTTGTTCTTCATTGAATGCGCTACTACATGCTCCACTTCATGCTCCACCACATACTTCACTTGGTGCTCCAGCACAAGATCCACTTTGTGCTCCAGCGCATGATCCTCTTTGTGCACCAGCGCATGATCCTCTTTGTGCACCATGCAGCGCATGGTCCACTTTTACTCTAGAACATGATTCACTTTTTCTCCAGAACATGATCCAATTTTACTCCAGAACATGATCCACTTTTACTCCTGAAAATGATCCACTTTTACTCCAGAACATGATCCACTTTTACTCCAGAACATGATCCACTTTTACTCCAGAACATGATCCACTTTTACTCCAGAACATGATCCACTTTTACTCCAGAACATGATCCACTTTTACTCCTGAACATGATCCACTTTTACTCCAGAACATGATCCACTTTTACTCCAGAACATGATCCACTTTTACTCCAGAACATGATCCACTTTTACTCCTGAACATGATCCACTTTTACTCCAGAACATGATCCACTTTTACTCCAGAACATGATCCACTTCATGCACTAGCAAAAGGTTCATTTTGCGCTTTCAATAACTTCGTGAAAATCTTGAAAAATATTAGATTAAGATTGATGACAGTGCTTGGTTTTTTCCAAATATTCAAGATCATTGGTGCATTGAAAACTGAATTTGTGCGAATGTTTTTTTCGAATTAGTCAAGGGACCACGCAACGGATTTTGTTACCGCGTATTCCTGCGTAATTCTTTTGATATCTTCACGTTGTGTTGTCTATTTATTCACCTTGTTATTTGTCTACGCATCATTTCAGTTTTTAGTCTTACATTGCTTGCCCTCGACGCAGTGTTTTTGATAGAACTTCATCTAAAACCAACGATTGGTGTGCCGCCCACCGAGTGTATCGTGCATTGTAATTTGACAGCTCGAAGCTTGACACAAGAATGGTGTTGAGCCGACGTGAGAACAGTAAATAAGTGACTCGTGGGTTTGATAGTAGTGCTGAAAATAGTGCGTGCTTATGGTCAGTTCAGCATACGTGACTGATTTGTGTTGCATAGTAATGTCGCGTTACGTGTTTGGGGGGTGGTGGTTTACAGCCTTGCGGCTGCCGCCCCCCTCGCATGCTGGGGGAATCTCAACCCCCGAAAATAAAATAACGAACAGTATTACACATTTGGTGCTCGCGTGTACCCGTACAACAACATGGAAAATAAAAGAATTGAAAGATTAAAATAGGTTTTATTTTAATAAACACGTGGACCAAAAATTAGGATTGTCGAAAAACAAATTCTGACCTAATATAACTCACAAAGAATGCGAAATATACGCTTATTGCCGAAATGAGCGCTAGAGCAACGATTGCATGCTTATTAGATAGCACAATAACTGGATAGGTCAGCATAAGCAAAATAATGTGGGACAATCAATGACAGAGCAGAACCTTGACTTACTACAAAGTGTTACCAGAATTATAAAACGTTTCACTCGATGCCGGCAATTACTCGACACATTTTACAGGGATACAATACACATTATATAGCGCACCAACTTCGAACACAGTTTTATCTGCCACTTAACTTCAATTCACTCATTAGATAATTTTCAAGAGTCCTCAACCAGTAATTACGAGTAGGCACTTTCCTATAACACGTAGATTGCGATGCCCCAATGCATTTTTAAAACAGCTTGCAGAATGTACGTAGAGTTGAACAGCCCGTTTGTGGTTTTCTTGAGCCTTTGCTTCGGACGATGACGTTGCGGCGGGATACCCAACCTCAGGCCGCCTCGGTGGTGGTGTTCTTATGCAGCACTCTAATTTGAGCTCCGCCCGTTTGAGAGCCTAAGGAGGTTGACTTCTATAGTTATCGTTGTTGCGTTTCATCGTTGCAAACTTCGTCACTGTGCAGTTATTGTTTGCATGTAGGAGTCATTTACGAGCTTGGTGTTGAAGTTGAACACATTTGGAATGTTTTCCAGAGGAGTAGTTACGGAGCTGTCCTTAACGTCCGTTGCCGCTCCACTGACATGCTTCAAGCGGATTGCTTTTACACGTCAGCCCTTCGACGTTCGCAGGATTCCAACGTTATCTTCTTTAAACTTCGATGTTCACTTTACTCATATGTCAAATTTGCTGCTTATGTAGTATGCATCCCGGCAGCGGCCGGGATGCACGCTGTGTGTGTCCTCAGATCTCACACACCTTCTCCCCTGTAATTCCACGAAAAAAGCCTCACGAGTCTTCATGTCAACTCATTATATAGCTCTCTCCTGGTTCATTCTCGAAAGGTCTAGACTGTTCAAAGCCACAGAGAAAGTCTCTCAATTTTGATTCGTTGGATGCTTGTCCGTCCTGAAGTCTTGCCCTCTAATTGGTGCGTGCTTGACACACCCTTACACGTGGTCATTTCAAGAGCTCCCATTGGCCTGGGTGCCGCGGCCTTCTGCTTTCGAGAAACCTTGCCCCTCCGACTCTCAACCGTTGCCTCGGCCTCGCTGTTCCCAGGCCTATAGCGGCACCGGCTCAACGGTCTGACATTCCATTGTCGTAGCCCAGCAGAATGTTTACATTTCTCAAATATGTCGCAGCTTTCCGTGATCTAGCCCAATTTTATTATGTTTCTCAACAGTAAATGCGATAGATAACATGACCTTGCGTGAGCGACAGGGGAGGGAGCGTCTGTTATGCTTCTCCGCATAACTGTGTACGGAACATCGCTAAGAATCTGGAGAAGCGCTGTATGGCCTACAACGTAATCCGTAATGATTCTAAAAGACCAGATATTAAGCCTGATTTCTGCGAGAAAGCATCACAACGTTAAAGTCTAGAACAGTCGACTCGTCGAGAACGATGTTCGAACGCCGAGAAGACGCGTAACGAACAGACATGCCAAGGGAAGATGCCAAGGACCTCAACGAGTGTCTTCTTTGCTTTAATTCATAATGTTTTTCATTGTTTTATGGGGACTTTTATGTAGTAATAAGTGTAAGGTTGATGATGTATATTTTCTATTTGATAGTAGGGATATATCACGTTCATATTGGTAACCTTGTTAGGTCGTTATTCAAAGTTGGCATCTCAAGGCGACGCCAAACGCGGTTGCTTCAGAGAGCGAGGGCAGTCGGGGCGAAATCACCATCATGAGCAGTCGCATACGAGCTTGTTCATCTACCTTGGTCCAGTTGGGCCGGGGCTTTGCCTCTTATAACGATACGAATCATTTTGAAAGATACTAAAACGACCCGAGTATCTTTGTGACATCCATCTGTGAATATATTGAAATTAAACTCCGTGGCGACGTAATCACAGCCGTCAAACCCCGTCTGTCAACCCTCAAACATGGCGGTTGCCGCCCCAGAGTGCCGGCCAGACGACGCTCGACTGCAAATCCTGTTCTCCGAATCTAAGATAAGTCGCCCTCTGAAATCATGTCGATTCTAGTTCCCTCTCACGCTTCTAAGTATATTAGGTGCGAATGCGTGAATCACGTACGTTCATTTAGTTTACGTATTTTGATGATTAATGTCTTGATAATTTCTTTTGTTCAATAGCGAATCTCTTTAATGTCTTTGTGTCTTCAATATCCTTCAGATAGATAGGAAGAGAGGAAATGATATGATTTAGAAAGAAAAGATAATGTTTGGAGCCATGAAGCACGGCTAAAATGTACGATCAATTTATGGCCTTATGCCGCTCTTTGCGCTTACCGAAGATTGATTTAAATATTTAATCAGATGAAGTCTGATTTGGTGGCAGCTACCTTGAAATTTATAACTAGAAAATAGAAGAATTGTGACGAATTATCTTTATGTCACGACAAATAATGCATTCGTAAATGTCACGGAACTAAGATCATAGAACATCGGCAGTAATTAAAAGATGTGGAAAAAAGAGACGATAAGAAACGAAACATAATGCCATACGGTGGAAGAGCCGTAACAATGGCGGCTGAGCGGAGGGATTCGAGTTTTGCTTTAAATTTAAATGTTACTGTAGAACCTCATGCCGAACTCACACCTCCGAAATAAAAATATATGTGCATTCAAACATTCAAATTTAAAAATTGATATTTGGCCGACTAAAAATAATTTCTTTATCTGAATCATCTCATCTCTCTCTTCCTAATGAATACTTATTTGCAGGATGTCATCAGGAACGATAAATGAATGTTGCATCAATGTTTCATATTTCTATGTTGTCGATAGACTTATAGTATGTACGAATGTTCAACGTATCCCTTCATCAATTAACTTCAATTACCGTATGTAACATTTTCTGCACTATCCAACGTCAAAATTGTGATGTAAAAACCCGCTATGCTGTGGAGATGTTGAAGTCGATCATTCTAAGTCCTTAGAAGTGGGGGCTGTGGCGCCAGTCGCAGCCGCCCACGTCACAGGCTGAAGGAATGCTAGACATAAACAAAGCCCGACGTACCCGCGTACGAACAGCCACAAATGCCACACGCTAGAGCTTCCCATGATTCTAAACTTCAATAACACGATCGCTGAATGTTGTGAATCACGATTTTCTTAATTTAGGCATGTAATATCTTACGTTTTTCGAAAGAAAAATAAATTTGATTACATGTGAGAACGTAAAATTTTAATTATTTCATCATTACTACGTGTAAAATTTCTTATTCGACGTTCATCAAACAAATTCCTGCGGATACCACGGCATAATTATGTCAATACCATGTGAATTTTGTATTCAAAATATAAATATTAATGATCAAAACCAGCTCATAGATAATTATATTCCAATTTCTGGAGATAGCATTATTTGACAATTTAATTTTGATTTTTAAATACAATAGACTCAATTTAAATACCAAATGGCACTGTTTCAACCAGGATGAACGAGATTAGGAGACATTTGTCTGCTATTAGAATTACTAGTGAGTTAAGGTTTTCAAAATTTAATCACGATTCTTCGGAACAATTTCATTTTGGGCGAATAATCTAAAGAATTAGATTTACTATTACTCTTAAAATAATTAATAACCTGCGAATACATCACATAGGGATTCTAATTTTCACTAAAACGTAATATAATTATTGCGCGAATTACCAGAGACACCACAACGTATCTGAGTAGAGAAAATAAATTTATTTCGTGGTTTCAAAAATTTATCAAAGCCAGGATTTATTTCTAACGAATGAATTCAATCACGACGATCTCATATTAATATGTTTGCTCAAACGTTCTACTGGCCCTGAACGTGACTATGAATTTCATTGCATCGAGTTGATCGCATTTAAATACTATGTATAATTTTTGTAATTAATATTTCTGTGTGGGGAAAAATAGTTCAATTTGTTTCGCTTTCATGTATTTCGATAATTTCATAAATGTGTGTACTCGTAGGAGGTAATTAATTTTAAAACTTTGCGATTTACACTTAAAAAAATTATTTTTGAACCTTATGTTCTATTCGTAATTTGCTTATAATAACGTAAAATTCAAACGTAGGATGCTTAAGTCCTTTTTGTAAATACTTGTGAGTTTGAGAGGGGAGATTTGATTGATGTGATGTGGAGGGAGACTTGGGAAAAATTATAGAAGGATATTAGAACAAACACTTAATGGGATTGACCTTTCAGGAGTGGTGGATGGCGTCGGGTGAGCGCGATTGAACGCACGCGCCGGCACAATCACTCACCACTCACCATGGTTGGTGAGCGGCACCTCCACGAACACGCGCTGCACCACCGCTCTCACCGTCGCCCTGCTCGAACGGTATCACTACCACGGGTTGGACGCGCACACACGAACACACGCTGCACCCCGCTCCCTACTCCACCATCTACCTCGACGCTTGAAGCACGGCACGCAGCGGCAG
Organism: Morinoia aosen; assembly: GCA_030386875.1. Classification (NCBI taxonomy): domain Eukaryota; kingdom Metazoa; phylum Arthropoda; class Malacostraca; order Amphipoda; family Talitridae; genus Morinoia; species Morinoia aosen. Next base: position 3,006,689 of record CM059574.1, read on the forward strand.
ACCTGAGCTCGCGCACCGACTCGTAGAAAACGAGTACGCGAAGAAAATTTCTTATCAGCGGGCTGAGTCGACAACGGCGGCTAATTTTCTACTGCGGCACGGTGAATAGAAAACGACTGGCATTTAAAATTTAAAGGACAGATCAACATTGGGATTTCAATCACGACTTCGGACTTCGGATGGATTCGGCGACGACGGCTTCACATGTAATCAACGACGATGAAAATAATACGGAGGCCCGGATGAAAATCAACGTATCAACTCAACGATCTCAGCATAAAGGCAGCGACTCCTACACGATCTCCATCAAAAGATGACGAACTCCACGAGATAGTAGTCCTCTTCGATTGATGACACACGGAATATTTATTCGGAGATCTCTATAAGACTTCTGCAAAGTGGTAGAGCGAGTTATGCAGCCCAGGACTATACGACTTGGGTGTTATGGAAGCTGTATCTATTTCTACACCTCGGATAGTTTGTCAATTAATACTCCTCGTATGGATCTTTTGTTTTAGGACGTCTTTTATTAAGGAACTTTTAAAAGCCAATATGTTGGCATATGTATCTCATGTGACAACTTGGAAATAAACGGTTTTGTTTGTTTGTTTAGCTACGCTTCCGAGGGTTTTTACTCTCAAGGATTACTGCAGTGATCCATACGACGGAGGGAGAAGTCGGTATCATCCATAGGACGCGGTTCTGCCCAAGGACTACTATAATGGTACCTTTACACGACGACTCTGAATCAGCGCTCGCCAGAAGAGCAAACTCCAGTTGTAAGCATATGGACTCTCTCCACGATCCGCGCATTAAAGGTGTCGGCTGCACGTGATGAACACAATCGGAGATAAGCCTTTCGAGTACAAGCGGGAGCTTGTAATTTGTTCGGCCGTCGGGGATCTGTTATGCTTCTCCGCATAACTGTGTACGGAACATCGCTAAGAATCTGGAGAAGCGCTGTATGGCCTACAACGTAATCCGTAATGATTCTAAAAGACCAGATATTAAGCCTGATTTCTGCGAGAAAGCATCACAACGTTAAAGTCTAGAACAGTCGACTCGTCGAGAACGATGTTCGAACGCCGAGAAGACGCGTAACGAACAAACATGCCAAGGGAAGATGCCAAGGACCTCAACGAGTGTCTTCTTTGCTTTAATTCATAATGTTTTACATTGTTTTATGGGGACTTTTATATAGTAATAAGTGTAAGGTTAATGATGTATATTTTCTATTCGATAGTAGGGATATATCACGTTCATATTGGTAACCTTGTTAGGTCGTTATTCAAAGTTGGCATCTCAAGGCGACGCCAAACGCGGTTGCTTCAGAGAGCGAGGGCAGTCGGGGCGAGATCACCATCATAAGCAGTCGCATACGAGCTTGTTCATCTACCTTGGTCCAGTTGGGCCGGGGCTTTGCCTCTTATAACGATACGAATCATTTTGAGAGATACTAAAACGACCCGAGTATCTCTGTGACATCCATCTGTGAATATATTGAAATTAAACTCCGTGACGACGTAATCATAGCCGTCAAACCCCGTCTGTCAGCCCTCAAACATGGCGGTTGCCGCCCCAGAGTGCCGGCCAGACGACGCTCGACTGCAAATCCTGTTCTCCGAATCTAAGATAAGTCGCCCTCTGAAATCATGTCGATTCTAGTTCCCTCTCACGCTTCTAAGTATATTAGGTGCGAATGCGTGAATCACGTACGTTCATTTAGTTTACGTATTTTGATGATTAATGTCTTGATAATTTCTTTTGTTCAATAGCGAATCTCTTTAATGTCTTTGTGTCTTCAATATCCTTCAGATAGATAGGAAGAGAGGAAATGATATGATTTAGAAAGAAAAGATAATGTTTGGAGCCATGAAGCACGGCTAAAATGCACGATCAATTTATGGCCTTATGCCGCTCTTTGCGCTTACCGAAGATTGATTTAAATATTTAATCAGATGAAGTCTGATTTGGTGGCAGCTACCTTGAAATTTATAACTAGAAAATAGAAGAATTGTGACGAATAATCTTTATGTCACGACAAATAATGCATTCGTAAATGTCACGGAACTAAGATCATAGAACATCGGCAGTAATTAAAAGATGTGGAAAAAAGAGACGATAAGAAACGAAACATAATGCCATACGGTGGAAGAGCCGTAACACGTGGAATCTTCAGTACTAATTTTATAGTCTGCCGGAGCTGGAAAGATATAGTGCTCGTTCATTTAAATAGAATATATAAATGCTTGTGGGAAGAATGGGAATGAATATTCATGAAAAAATGCACGGTGGTTTGAGTGTAGGGTGTGAGGAGTGTAAGTGGATAAGAAGTATTGCAAAGGTGTGGGTGAACTGAGATAAAAAGAACTGAGGAAGGTCGTGTTTACTTGCTAGGGTGCATGGCTTATTTGAGAGGGAAAGTCAAAGAGTAGAGAATGAGAGTTTGAAGGTAGAGCTTGTTATTCAGAGGAGTTAGCAGGTGGAAGAGGGGAGGCTGAAAAGCGTAAAAAGTGAGAAGGGTGCAAAAGGTAAGACAGTCAATGATGAAGCAAATGATTGTGATGATTGTAAATGTAAATGTAGTATGCAAGAAAGAGTAGAGATAATGGGATGTATCAGGTGCAAGTGAAAGGGGCATGCATGAACCATAGATGAAAGTGAGTGGAAGGAAGCTGAATGAGAAGTAGAAAGAAATTGTAGACATGAACAATAAAAGGGCTAGAAGGAGTGACACCGGATAGTACAATAAAATATGTAGAGATAACAGGGTAGCGACTGTGAATAAGTATGATAGCTTGAGTGGAAGTGAGAAGAGTAATTGCACAAGTCTAAGAGGGATAGGAGTGAAGGATATTTGTGCACTTAATACTGAGATGATAAGATAATTGATAATTAATAACGAAAACGCTGTTAGTAGTGCATGAGGAGGGTAACCTATTTCCAACTATTAAATATTTTACAATTAGAAAGAAATACAGCGAATGCAATTATTATGAAAGGGGTTTAGGAGTCTCAAAAAAGAATGTAAGATCATCTGTAACGAGCCTATGGAGGCTTACATGCAATGATGAGTATGAAAAGGTGCGTGAGGAGGAGATTGTAAATTTCCATAAGAGGTTTCTAAGTATGAAAGAAATAAGTGGCAAGAAGTGTAAACTACGTTCCAGCTTCCAGGACATGAATATTTTAATTCATTGTAGGTGATTCCCAAGAGACGGAGTCCAAATTTTAGGAGAACGTGAGACAAAACTCTGTAAGAAGCATAATCCTAGATGAATTAGAGCCACCCACATCCTAACGAGAAGAGGAACAGATATAAAAAGAGAGGCTAAAACATGAGTAAATAAATGTAGTTGTTCTACCTCAAGTTTGAATACATAAATGGACATAAATAGAATGCAAATAGAATAGAATAGAATAGAATGGATGTTTGTGTTGAACATAAAAAAAGGATGACTTCATTGTCTTGGCATGGCAAAAACCCAAATGTAAGATAGGGGGGGGGGGGCCTCAGTATGAAAGGAAAATAAGTATTAATGGTAGAAAAGGGGCCGATGAAGTGGCAGAAAAAAAAGAGGTGGAGTTAGATTGATTACAAGAAAAAAGGAAAATCTTTTTTGGGAAGCAAATTTACGATGAAAGAAATGGAGAACAAGTATTTTAAAAACATTTACTTTGAACGTTTCGAGCCTAGGCTCATTCTCAGCAAAAAGTCTGTAAATATAATAATCGACAAGTCAGTACACCCAAAATTACAGAATAATAAATAATAATGAAGGCATCTACGGATGCTTTATTACCAATCAAGCCTGATACATATCACCTTGTACATTGGATTTTCAAATGCCTTAGAACTAACGCCAGGACGCCATGACGCTTTCCCCCCGGTCAAGACCGGTACCCATTTCAGACACCTGGGTAGAGTGGGGTATTGTGCTTGGAATTTTTCTCCTATACCCATCAGAGAAAATCGCCACTGCCAGCGCCGAGTTTCGAACCCGGGTCCCGGCCGCACGGCGGCGGAACCTATAGCACACGGCTATCGCGAGAAGCGCAGGATACAAGCACGAAAAACAAACAAACAAAAAATATAATAATTTATCGGTTGATAATTGTCAGATTGTATGCACTCTGCATTTCGTTGAGAGAAGGTTTCAGTTCATGAACGAATAATGACTCTAAAATACGTAGGTCTAAGTTGACGGTACAAGTATCTAATATTTTAAATTTGCTAATATCAATAATCTGTTCACAGGAACCATTACTACAATGTTGTCTGATACGAGAATGAGTAGGAGAAGTAAGTAAGCGACATGTGCGATGACTTCGACCAGCATGTTCAGCAACCTTGACGTAGAGTGCTCGGTGGGTGAAACCCACATACTGCGATGCGAAATACGCACAACTGAAATTATAGACGAGGGAAGATCGCATGCCGGTCGGGAGCGCATCTTTAAATCTAAAAAATCATCCAATGGTACGTTTATTAATCAAAATAATACGAAAGGAAATTTCCGGGAAAAATTTAGCCAAAGCATTAAAAGGTCTTTTCTCAACTTTTCCGATGTTATCCAAAATATGGCAAAACGCAGTAACTATAGTTTAAAGCTTGAACCCGAGATATCGGAACAAATTTACTATTCAGAACATATTAATGGCACGATTATTTTTCGCGCTATTAATAAGTTCCTGAATAGTATATTTATTCAGAAATCTCGTGTTCAAGCTTAAAACTATAGTTTCTGCTTTTTGCCATATTTTGTATATCAATCGGAAAAGTTGAGAAAATACCTTTCAATGCTTTTGACTAAATTTTTCCCGAAAATTTCCTTTCGTATTTTTTTAGTTTATAAACGTACCAATGAATGATTTTTAAATTTAAAGATGTGCTCCCGACTGGCAGCCGATCTTCCCTCGTCTATAATTTCAGTTGTGCGCATTGCGCATCGCAGTATGTGGGTTTGACCCACCGAGCACTTTACGTCAGGGTTCTGAACATGCAGGTCGAAGTTATCACACAGGTCGCTTACTTACTTCTCCTACTCATTCTAGTATCAGACAACATTTTAGTACTGGTTCCTGTGAACAGATTATTGATTTTAGCCAATTTAAAATATTAGATACTTGTACCGTCAACTTAAACCTACGTATTTTAGAGCCATTATTCATTCATAAACTCAAACCTTCTCTCAACGAAATGCAGAGTTCATACCCTCTGGAAATTTTAAACCGATAAATAATTATATTTTTTGTTTGTTTGTTTTTCGTGCTCATATCCTGGGCTTGTGTAATTTTGGGTGTACTGACTTGTATTTTATTTTATTAGCAGACTTTTTGTTGGGAATGAGCCATGGCTCGGAACGTTCAGAGTAAATATTTTTAAAATACTTCTTCTCCATTACTTTTATTGATTACATGTATGATTGGAATTATAAATTAATAAATTAAATGAAATATGGGTGGTAAATGAATCTATGAGTAAAAAAATTTTGACAATGATACGTGCGAAAGTGCAGACAAATGAATGTGCTATCCTTGCAGCATGTTACATGACAAGTGCAGGGCAGATAGCGCTTGAAGAGGAGGTAAAGAAGTAATAACGTGTTTGAAAGTGTTTCGCAAGAGTATAGCGTGTTCCTAGTGAGTGCAGTGAGTGACATGAATGCCCTTGTTCGTATACTTGTGAAGAATATGAACTCATGTGGGCAGAAATTGATTTATTTTTATAGGAAGAAATTTCATTACCTGAATGTTACACTAGCCATGGTTTTCATCGATGTTGAAAGAAGAATAAACGGACGTATTTAACTCTGTGCTGGCGCATCGAAAGCAAGGAAGCGCGTTTAAGCAATGTATGTGAATGAAAAAGAGTTTGATATTGATGCTGATGACCGAGTGCTTGTTTTCTAATAACAGTGGGGTGGGTGGTAAAAAGGCGGTGCAAAAGGAAATTCGAATGAGGAAAGACATGAAATATTCAAACGGCAAACTCAACATAATTTAATAAAATCTAAGTAGACCTAAATAAAAAATGGATGGAAGTGTGGATGATTTGAACAATGAGACAGTGACATTAGCGTCTTGCATGACGTTGAAGAGCACATGATTGGGAGAAATAATTTCAAATGAAGTTGCGCAGTCAAAACTAAATGTTTGCTAGAGAGATTAGAGGAGACCGAATAAGGAGAAATGTTGCAAATAAAATCCTAAAATGCAAAAACGAACTGAAAAACGTATTATTACCGAAGAGTGCATTAGTTGAAGAATTTATTTGGAGTAGCAGGACCCGTGGAAATTCCACGGACAATGTCATCAATACGCTAGGTGAACCCATGAAAAAAATCTGTCAACATTGCTTAACAAATTTTAAAATGACAGATTCTAACATTACCTATCTTAACCTAACATATTCTAACCAATCTAGTCCTAACCTATGCTAATCAAATCTATCCTAACATATCTTAACCTATCCTAAACTAACCTAACCTAACCTAACTTTAACCAATGTCATCGTTACACTAGGTGTGGAAAAACCAGTGGAAAAATTCGATCAACATTACCTAACAAATTCTAACAAAACATTTTCTAACCTAACCTATATTAACCTAACATATTCTAACCGATCTTATCCTAACATATGCTAACCAAATCTATCCTAACCTATCCTAAGCTAACCTATCCTCTCCTATCCTATACTAACTTTAACCAACGTCATCGTTAAGCTAAGTGGACCCGTGAAAAAAATTGATCAACATTACCTAACAAATTCTAACATAACATATTCTAACCTATACCCATCCTAACACAACATATACTAACCTATCTTATTCTAACCTATCCTAACCAAACAAACTAAAAAATTAAAAAATCAAAAATTAAAAATAATTTTAAAAATAAAACAATTTTCAACAGGGAAAGTCTTCCAACAATCGGAGCAACTTAGGTCGGCCTTCCAAGCTCTATGATAGAGAGCTGCGATCGTTAAACCGCATTTTTAGGAAAAAACAGCAAACTATGGCGAATAAGGTGTGAGCAGAGTTAAATCAGCATCTAAGCAATCCAGGGTCTACTAAAACCATTGGTCGTGAGCTCCATTAAGCTGGAGACCACGGCAGAGCCGCCATCAGCAAACCTCTGCTTTCTTCTCAATACGTTGAGAAGCGGATGATGTAGTGCCTAGACCACAAAACTAGATCTCTAGATCATTGGAAGCGAGTAATATTCTCTGATGAGTCCAGTTTTACTCTTTTCCGACTTCTGGGCGAGTTTACGAGTGGAGTCAGGCAGCCATAGAAGCTTTCAACCCGGACTGTCTTCTTCCCACGATGAAGTCCGAGGGAGGCTCCGTAATGGTTTGGGCAGCCCATTCGTGGAGTTCCCTTGGTCCAATTGTTGCCTCGCATGGTAAAATCAACTGCAAAGGTTACCTGAACATTTTGGGAGACCAGGTGCATCCAATGTGCCAAACTCTGTTTTCTGATGGTGACGGCATCTTTCGAGACGATAATACTTCGATCCACATTGCCCATTTAGTTAAAAATTAGTATAGAGAGCATGAAACTTAGCTGGAACACATAGATGGCCATCTTCAATCTCCCGATCTCGATATCATAGGGCATTTGTGGTGCATACCCGAGCGACGTGTCAGGAATCGTTACTCTCTACCCTCGCGTCTGGAGGAGCTGGAGCAGGTTTTGAAGGAAGAATGGCTCGGAAAACTCGGAAAGACTTTGTTCTAAATTATACGGCGCGTGTCTGATGTTCGATAACACCCCAACACACACACCCCACCACACACACCCCACCACACACACCCCCACCACACAAACCCCACTACACACACCCCACCACACACACCCCACCACACACCCCACTACACACCCCACTACACACACCCCACCACACACACCCCACTACACACACCCCACCACACACCCCCACTACACACACCCCACGACACACCCCACCACACACCCCACCACACACACCCCACCACACAAACCTCACCACACACACTCCACCACACACACCCCACCACACCCAATCAACCACACACACTCCACCACACACACCCCACCGCACACACCCCACCACATACCCCACCACACATCCCACTACACACCCCACTACACACACCCCACTACACACAAACCACTACACACACCCCACTACACACACCCCAAAACACACCCCACTACACACACCCCACTACACACAAACCCCTACACACACCCCACTACACACACCCCAAAACCCCAAAACACACCCCAATACACACACCCCACTACACACATCCTACTACACACCTATCTACACACCCCACTACACACCCCACTACACACACCCCACCACACACACCCCACCACACACACCCCACTACACAAACCCCACTACACACACCCCACCACACACACCCCAACACACACACCCCACCACACACACCCAACCACACACACCCCACCACACACACCCCACCACACACACCCCACCACACACACCCCACTACACACACCCCACTACACACACCCCACTACACACACCCCAAAACACACCCCACTACACACCCCACTACACACCCCCACTACACACGAACCACTACACACACCCCAAAACACACCCCACTACACACACCCCACTACACACACACCCCACTACACACACCCCACTACACATCCCACTACACACCCCACTACACACGAACCACTACACACACCCTACTACACACACCCCAAAACACACCCCACTACACACAAACCACTACACACACCCCAGTACACACACCGCAAAGCACACCCCACTACACACCCCAAAACACACCCCACTACACACCCCACTACACACATCCCACTACACACCCCACTACACACAAACCACTACACACACCCCACTACACACCCCACTACACACAAACCACTACACACACCCCACTACACACACCCCAAAACACACCCCACTACACACCCCACTACACACCCCAAAACACACCCCAAAACACACCCCACTACACACATCCCACTACACACCCCACTACACGCAAACCACTACACACACCCCACTACACACACCCCAAAACACACCCCACTACACACATCCCACTACACACCCCACTACACACACCCCACTACACACACCCCAAAACACACCCCACTACCTGAGATTCCTGAGATATAGTTTGGAGCACAGCTCCAGGCCACGATGAGTCGCCGCCTCACGACGCCGCCAACCTCCCCGCAGCGACGGAGCCCCAGGTCCTCAGCAAAGGGAGACACATCCCACTACACACCCCACTACACACAAACCACTACACACACCCCACTACACACACCCCAAAACACACCCCACTACACACCCCACTACACACCCCAAAACACACCCCACTACACACATCCCACTACACACCCCACTACGCGCAAACCACTACACACACCCCACTACACACACCCCAAAACACACCCCACTACACACATCCCACTACACACCCCACTACACACAAACCACTACACACACCCCACTACACACACCCCAAAACACACCCCACTACACACATCACACTACACACCCCACTACATACTAGGGTGTCCCAAGCGTATAGAGGTAGAAATTCAAAGTAATGATATCAAATCCAGCACATGCTGCTCTGGTTCCTGGTGAAAAGAAAATGATTGAACCAAATTTTCAAGAACCTTGGGCAATATTTAATGGTCGCGCAAAACGAACGTTTTTTATACCTCCTTTGTGAGTCGACCTGAATTTTCATCATTTAATGAAATTCTGCCTTTATCTTCTACTGCAAATAGACCTACAACTAATGGCTGTAGAAATTTGATATTTATTGATAGTTTTATAAAATACCATCGAAAGGAAATAAATATGAGCTCCAATAAATTTCCCTTTTCAACATATTGATAATATAATCATCATAAGGTAAGATATTTTACTTTATCAACAATTACGTCTCAGGACAACTAAATTTTTATCAGTAATGTAACTGATGCGTCGTCTTCTGATTTCCTGCAGAAAGCAAAATGTATTTGCTGTAGTATTTGCTGTAGAGGGGTGAGTGGTTCCTCACTATAGGGGGGTGAGTGGTGCCTCACTGTAGAGGGGTGAGTGGTGCCTCGCTGTAGAGGGGTGAGTGGTGCCTTACTATAGAGGGGTGAGTGGTGCCTTGCTGTAGAGGGGTGAGTGGTGCCTCGCTGTAGAGGGGTGAGTGGTGCCTTACTATAGAGGGGTGAGTGGTGCCTTGCTGTAGAGGGGTGAGTGGTGCCTTACTATAGAAGGGTGAGTGGTGCCTTGCTGTAGAGGGGTGAGTGGTGCTTTGCTGTAGAGGGGTGAGTGGTTCCTCACTATAGGGGGGTGAGTGGTGCCTCACTGTAGAGGGGTGAGTGGTGCCTTGCTGTAGAGGGGTGGGTGGTGGCTCACTATAGGGGGGTGAGTGGTGCCTCACTGTAGAGGGGTGAGTGGTGCCTCGCTGTAGAGGGGTAAGTGGTGCCTTACTATAGAGGGGTGAGTGGTGCCTTGCTGTAGAGGGGTGAGTGGTGCCTCACTATAGGGGGGTGAGTGGTGCCTCACTGTAGAGGGGTGAGTGGTGCCTCGCTGTAGAGGGGTGAGTGGTGCCTTACTATAGAGGGGTGAGTGGTGCCTTGCTGTAGAGGGGTGAGTGGTGCCTCACTATAGGGGGGTGAGTGGTGCCTCACTGTAGAGGGGTGAGTGGTGCCTTGCTGTAGAGGGGTGAGTGGTGCCTTACTATAGAGGGGTGAGTGGTGCCTTGCTGTAGAGGGGTGAGTGGTGCCTCACTGTAGAGGGGTGAGTGGTGCCTTGCTGTAGAGGGGTGAGTGGTGCCTTACTATAGAGGGGTGAGTGGTGCCTTGCTGTAGAGGGGTGAGTGGTGCCTCACTATAGGGGGGTGAGTGGTGCCTCACTGTAGAGGGGTGAGTGGTGCCTCGCTGTAGAGGGGTGAGTGGTGCCTTACTATAGAGGGGTGAGTGGTGCCTTGCTGTAGAGGGGTGAGTGGTGCCTTACTATAGAGGGGTGAGTGGTGCCTTGCTGTAGAGGGGTGAGTGGTGCCTTACTATAGAGGGGTGAGTGGTGCCTCACTATAGAGGGGTGAGTGGTGCCTCACTGTAGAGGGGTGAGTGGTGCCTCGCTGTAGAGGGGTGAGTGGTGCCTTGCTGTAGAGGGGTGAGTGGTGCACTGCTGTTAAGGTGTGAGTGGTGCCTTGCTGTAGAGGGGTGAGTGGTGCCTTGCTGTAGAGGGGTGAGTGGTGCTTCGCTGTAGAGGGGTGAGTGGTGCACTGCTGTTGAGGTGTGAGTGGTGCCTTGCTGTAGAGGGGTGAGTGGTGCCTCACTGTAGAGGGGTGAGTGGTGCCTCGCTGTAGAGGGGTGAGTGGTGCCTTGCTGTAGAGGGGTGAGTGGTGCACTGCTGTTGAGGTGTGAGTGGTGCCCTGCTGTAGAGGGGTGAGTGGTGCCTCACTGTAGAGGGGTGAGTGGTGCCTCGCTGTAGAGGGGTGAGTGGTGCCTTGCTGTAGAGGGGTGAGTGGAGCCTTGCTGTAGATTGGTGAGTGGTGCCTCACTATAGAGGGGTGAGTGGTGCTTCACTGTAGAGGGGTGAGTGGTGCCTCGCTGTAGAGGAGTGAGTGGTGCTTTGCTGTAGAGGGGTGAGTGGTGCCTTGCTGTAGAGGGGTGAGTGGTGCCTTGCTGTAGAGGGGTGAGTTGTGCCCCGCTGTAGAGGGGTGAGTGGTGCCCTGCTGTTGAGGGGTGAATGGTGTCTTGCTGTTGAGGAGTGAGTGGTGCCTTGCTTTAGAGGGGTGATTGATGTCTTGCTGAAGAGGGGTGAGTGGTGCTTTGCTCTAGAGGGGTGATTGATGTCTTGCTGAAGAGGGGTGAGGGGTGCCTTGCTGTAGAGGGGTGAGTGGTGCCTTGCTGTAGTGGGGTGGGTATAGTGCCTTGTTGTAGAGGGGTGATTGGTGTCTTGCTGTAGAGGGGTGATTGGTGTCTTGCTGTAGAGGGGTGATTGGTGTCTTGCTGTAGAGATGTGATTGGTGTCTTGCTGTAGAGGGGTGATTTGTGTCTTGCAGTAGAGGGGTGATTGGTGTCTTGCTGTAGAGGGGTGAGTGGTGCCTTGCTGTAAAGGGGTGAGTGGTGCCTTGCTGTAGAGGGGTGATTGGTGCCTTGCTGTAGAGGGGTGATTGGTGTCTTGCTGAAGAGGGGTGAGTGGTGCCCTGCTGTAGAGGGGTGAGTGGTACCTTGCTGTAGTGGGGTGGGTAGTGCCTTGCTGTAGAGGGGTGAGTGGTGCATTGCTGAAGAGGGGTGATTGGTGTCTTGCTGGAGAGGGGTGAGTGGTGCCTTGCTGTAGAGGGGTGAGTGGTACCTTGCTGTAGTGGGGTGGGTAGTGCCTTGCTGTAGAGGGGTGAGTGGTGCCTTGCTGTAGAGGGGTGATTGGTGTCTTGCTGAAGAGGGGTGAGTGGTGCCTTGCTGTAGTGGGGTGGGTAGTGCCTTGCTGTAAAAGGGTGAGTGGTGCCTTGCTGTAGAGGGGTGATTGATGTCTTGCTGTAGTGAGGTGGGTAGTGCCTTGCTGTAGAGGGGTGAGTGGTGTCTTGCTGAAGAGGGGTGAGTGGTGCCTTGCTGTAAAGGGGTGAGTGGTGCCTTGCTGTAGAGGGGCGATTGGTGCCTTGCTGTAGAGGGGTGATTGGTGTCTTGCGGAAGAGGGGTGAGTGGTGCCCTGCTGTAGAGGGGTGTGTGGTACCTTGCTGTAGTGGGGTGGGTAGTGCCTTGCTGTAGAGGGGTGAGTGGTGCCTTGCTGTAGAGGGATGATTGGTGTCTTGCTGGAGAGGGGTGAGTGGTGCCTTGCTGTAGAGGGGTGAGTGGTACCTTGCTGTAGTGGGGTGGGTAGTGCCTTGTTGTAGAGGGGTGAGTGGTGCCTTGCTGTAGAGGGGTGATTGGTGTCTTGCTGAAGAGGGGTGAGTGGTGCCTTGCTGTAGAGGGGTGAGTGGTACCTTGCTGTAGTGGTGTGGGTAGTGTCTTGCTGTAGAGGGGTGAGTGGTGCCTTGCTGTAGAGGGGTGATTGATGTCTTGCTGTAGTGGGGTGGGTAGTGCCTTGCTGTAGAGGGGTGAGTGGTGTCTTGCTGAAGAGGGGTGAGTGGTGCCTTGCTGTAAAGGGGTGAATGGTGCCTTGCTATAGAGGGGTGAGTGGGGCCTTGCTGTAGAGGGGTGAGTAGTGCCTTGCTCTAGAGGGGTGATTGATGTCTTACTGAAGACGGGTGAGTGGTGCCTTGCTGTAGAGGGGTGAGTGGTTTTTGCTGTAGAGGGGTGAGTGGTGCCTTGCTCTAGAGGGGTGAGTGGTGCTTTGCTGTAGAGGGGAGAGTGGTGCCTTGCTGTAGAGGGGTGAGTGGTGCCTTGCTGTAGAGGGGTGAGTGGTGCCTTGCTGTAGAGGGGTGGGTAGTGCCTTGCTGAAGAGGGGTGAGTGGTGCCTTGCTGTAGAGGGGTGAGTGGTGCCTTGCTGTAGAGGGGTGAGTGGCGCCTTGCTGTAGAGGGGTGAGTGGTGCCTTGCTGTAGAGGGGTGAGTGGTACCTTGCTGTAGTGGGGTGGGTAGTGCCTTGTTGTAGAGGGGTGAGTGGTGCCTTGCTGTAGAGGGGTGATTGGTGTCTTGCTGAAGAGGGGTGAGTGGTGCCTTGCTGTAGAGGGGTGAGTGGTACCTTGCTGTAGTGGTGTGGGTAGTGTCTTGCTGTAGAGGGGTGAGTGGTGCCTTGCTGTAGAGGGGAGAGTGGTGCCTTGCTGTAGAGGGGTGAGTGGTGCCTTGCTGTAGAGGGGTGAGTGGTGCCTTGCTGTAGAGGGGTGGGTAGTGCCTTGCTGAAGAGGGGTGAGTGGTGCCTTGCTGTAGAGGGGTGAGTGGGGCCTTGCTGTAGAGGGGTGAGTAGTGCCTTGCTCTAGAGGGGTGATTGATGTCTTACTGAAGACGGGTGAGTGGTGCCTTGCTGTAGAGGGGTGAGTGGTTTTTGCTGTAGAGGGGTGAGTGGTGCCTTGCTCTAGAGGGGTGAGTGGTGCCCTGCTGTAGAGGGGTGAGTGGTGCCTTGCTGTAGAGGGGTGAGTGGTGCCTTGCTGTAGAGGGGTGAGTGGTGCACTGCTGTTGAGGTGTGAGTGGTGCCTCGCTGTAGAGGGGTGAGTGGTGCCTTGCTGTAGAGGGGTGAGTGGGGCCTTGCTGTAGATTGGTGAGTGGTGCCTCACTATAGAGGGGCGAGTGGTGCTTCACTGTAGAGGGGTGAGTGGTGCCTCGCTGTGGAGGAGTGAGGGATGCTTTGCTGTAGAGGGGTGAGTGGTGCCGTGCTGTAGAGGGGTGAGTGGTGCCTTGCTGTAGAGGGGTGAATGGTGCCCCGCTGTAGAGGGGTGAGTGGTGCCCTGCTGTTGAGGGGTGAATGGTGTCTTGCTGTTGAGGGGTGAGTGGTGCCTTGCTTTAGAGGGGTGATTGATGTCTTGCTGAAGAGGGGTGAGTGGTGCCTTGCTCTAGAGGGGTGATTGATGTCTTGCTGAAGATGGGTGAGTGGTGCCTTGCTGTAGAGGGGTGAGTGGTGCCTTGCTGTAGTGGGGTGGGTATAGTGCCTTGCTGTAGAGGGGTGATTGGTGTCTTGCTGTAGAGGGGTGATTGGTGTCTTGCTGTAGAGGGGTGATTGGTGTCTTGCTGTAGAGGGGTGATTGGTGTCTTGCTGTAGAGGGGTGATTTGTGTCTTGCTGTAGAGGGGTGATTGGTGTCTTGCTGTAGAGGGGTGAGTGGTGCCTTGCTGTAAAGGGGTGAGTGGTGCCTTGCTGTAGAGGGGTGAGTGGTGCCTTGCTGTAGAGGGGTGAGTGGTGCCTTGCTGTAGAGGGGTGGGTAGTGCCTTGCTGAAGAGGGGTGAGTGGTGCCTTGCTGTAGAGGGGTGAGTGGTGCCTTGCTGTTGAGGGGTGAGTGGTGTCTTGCTGAAGAGGGGAGAGTGGTGCCTTGCTGTAGAGGGGTGAGTGGTGCCTTGCTGTATAGAAGTGAGTGGTGCCTTGCTGTAGTGGGGTGGGTTGTGCCTTGCTGTAGAGGGGTGAGTGGTTCCTTGCTGTAGAGGGGTGAGTGGTGCCTTGCTGTAGAGAGGTGAGTGGTGCCTTGCTGTAGAGGGGTGAGTGGTGCCTTGCTGAAGAGGGGTGAGTGGTGCCTTGCTGTAAAGGGGTGAGTGGTGCCTTGCTGTAGAGGGGTGAGTGGTGCCTTGCTGTAGAGGGGTTAGTGGTGCCTTGCTCTAGAGGGGTGATTGATGTCTTGCTGAAGAGGGGTGAGTGGTGCCTTGCTGTAGAGGGGTGAGTGGTGCCTTGCTGTAGAGGGGTGAGTGGTGCCTTGCTCTAGAGGGGTGATTGATGTCTTGCTGAAGAGGGGTGAGTGGTGCCTTGCTGTAGAGGGGTGAGTGGTGCTTTGCTGTAGAGGGGTGAGTGGTGCCTTGCTGTAGAGGGGTGAGTGGTGCCTTGCTGTAGAGGGGTGAGTGGTGCCTTGCTGTAGAGGGGTGAGTGGTGCCTTGCTGTAGAGGGGTGGGTAGTGCCTTGCTGAAGAGGGGTGAGTGGTGCCTTGCTGTAGAGGGGTGAGTGGTGCCTTGCTGTTGAGGGGTGAGTGGTGCCCTGCTGTAGAGGGGTGAGTGGTGCCTTACTGAAGAGGGGTGAGTGGTGCCTTGCTGTAGAGGGGTGAGTTGTGCCTTACTGAAGAGGGGTGAGTGGTGCCTTGCTGTAGAGGGGTGAGTGGTGCCTTGCTGTAGAGGGGTGAGTGGTGCCTTGCTGTAGTGAGGTGGGTTGTGCCTTGCTGTAGAGGGGTGAGTGGTTCCTTGCTGTAGAGGGGTTAGTGGTGCCTTGCTGTAGAGAGGTGAGTGGTGCCTTGCTGTAGAGGGGTGAGTGGTGCCTTGCTGTAGTGGGGTGCGTAGTGCCTTGCTGTAGAGGGGTGAGTGGTGCCTTGCTGTAGAGGGGTGAGTGGTGCCATGCTGTAGAGGGGTGAGTGGTGCTTCGCTGTAGAGGGGTGAGTGGCACCATAAGGCACCACTAACACCTCCACTCACCCCATAAGGCACCAAGAGATGAGTGAAAGCTAAATTTCCGCAATAAGTCCGGTTAAAAACCAAAGAGCAAACAAAAAAGAGTGTGAGAAATTTTTCCATAACTTGAATTTCTCAACGGCTCTAAATTAATTTTGTCTCTAATTATCTTCCAAAATATTCGAACCCTACTTTCCTCAAGAAATTGGTCATAACTTTCAGGAGTAGTGTGGTGCATGGTGGCGTTAAGGTGGCAGATGCGCTCTCATTGTGACGTCATTTTGCTCTGAGATTGGGCGGACGGTGAATGCGCCGGCTGGTGCTCTTCGAGCCACGACGACCCTGCTGGTTGCCGGCTTTTCCTCGCGCTATGAGGGTTGAAGTATCCTGACCTTGGTGCCCGTTCATGCTCTTCTTTCATATCAAATCCTATGTTTATTTTGTGTGAATGGCATATTTTGTTTCGTTTTATTTTCGTTGGCTCTCTTGCCGCAGTTGAAATTATTGCTTGTCTTCATCATTGGCATTTAATTACTAAACGACACCCTTGTGTCTAACATTACCTGCGGCTTGCCGCGCATTGAAGCTTTTCTAAGCCTTGTTTGAATGGGTTCACCTCTAATAATTGATCTAAACTCTAATTAAGTTTTGATTATGTGTCCTATTCGAATTAAATTGATCTTATTAAAAGTCCAATGACCTTAACCTATTTTTCCGTAAATTCTTTCGGGCCATAAAGGAAACTTTTTCCACTGAAGCCACAATTAAGTTCAGGTGTGTGTGCTAGCTTTGTTCTTCTGTGTTTGCTCTGACTTGATTTATTTACAATATCCTCTCGTCAGTCGTATGTTGAGATTGTTTAGCTTGTTTATTTTTTTCAGTAAGCGGTGACCGCTCCACCGTATCGTTCTCTTCCCAATGGTCTCCATTCTGCCTTGCGGCCGCTGGTGTTTTCTTTAGTTTGGCTGCCGCTCTGCCTTAGGTACGTAAGGCTTGGTGGTGTCCTTTTACAGTTCAAAGTTTATTCTTAACGTGATATTTTCTGAGAATAATTAATAATCTGATTTTTACATCAATGGCCCAAAGCGGTTTTATTAAGTTATCGCTAATTGTTTTTTCTTTGGAATTCTTCTTTTAGCGGGAACACCCTCTATCTTCTCTTGGTCGGGGTACTTTCTCACCATCTTCGACAGTGTTGAGTTCGCTTCGGCCACGTCTTTAATCGTGAATTGCGTCTACTTGAGGCACTGTGGAGCGCCTCATGCGTTCCAAATTTAACCTTCCTTGTCTGCCCCGCTTTTGACTCGAGCTGAGGCATTTTTAATGTAACTTTTAAATTAAGTTTATGTCCTGAAATAAAATATTGAAAGCCCTAAATACTTCGGGGCTAGTTGGCGGAATAGCCGTTTTGATGCTTCCTTTTGCCCTGTTGGGAACCTAATAAACTGAATGCGGAGTGAAAATCTGCATGAATTAAAATTTCTGTTCCTTTATCCCCGTCCTTCCGCGTGTCAGATATCCTTTAGCGCCCATCTAAGTGAAAATTCTGACGAGAGCAAAGAGCTAACGAAAAAGCAAAGAGCTAATGAAAATTTGAAAATCATGACAGAAGTGTGATTCGCAAGTATCTACGATTCGCCAGCTCAGTTTATCCTATGGAGGCAAAATAATTATCATAATTATTATATAAGAAATTTTTAGCTTCCCTTTACCACGACAAAGATGTTCAAAAAGAGGAAGAATGAGAGCATCATTTAGTATGGAGTTGAGGAAACGCGGAATCTATGCACATTGCACAAGGTGCATAGAAACAGTAAGCTAAGAAATAAGTTCATGAAATAAGAAAAATATTTGTTATTGTAAAATAGAGCTCACCTAATGCCCTTACAACATTGACTGCTGCACGCTATACCAGTGACCGCTGCACGCTATACCAGTGACCGCAGCACGCTATACCAGTGACCGCTGCACGCTATACCAGTGACCGCTGCACGCTATACCAGTGACCGCTGCACGCTATACCAGTGACCGCTGCACGCTATACCAGTGACCGCTGCACGCTATACCAGTGACCGCAGCACGCTATACCAGTGACCGCTGCACGCTATACCAGTGACCGCTGCACGCTATACCAGTGACCGCTGCACGCTATACCAGTGACCGCTGCACGCTATACCAGTGACCGCTGCACGCTATACCAGTGACCGCTGCACGCTATACCAGTGACCGCTGCACGCTATACCAGTGACCGCTGCACGCTATACCAGTGACCGCTGCACGCTATACCAGTGACCGCTGCACGCTATACCAGTGACCGCTGCACGCTATACCAGTGACCGCTGCACGCTATACCAGTGACCGCTGCACGCTATACCAGTGACCGCAGCACGCTATACCAGTGACCGCTGCACGCTATACCAGTGACCGCTGCACGCTATACCAGTGACCGTTGCACGCTATACCAGTGACCGCTGCACGCTATACCAGTGACCGCAGCACGCTATACCAGTGACCGCTGCACGCTATACCAGTGACCGCTGCACGCTATACCAGTGACCGCTGCACGCTATACCAGTGACCGCAGCACGCTATACCAGTGACCGCTGCACGCTATACCAGTGACCGCTGCACGCTATATCAGTGACCGCTGCACGCTATGCCAGTGACCGCTGCACGCTATACCAGTGACCGCTGCACGCTATACCAGTGACCGCTGCACGCTATGCCAGTGACCGCTGCACGCTATACCAGTGACCGCTGCACGCTATACCAGTGACCGCTGCACGCTATACCAGTGACCGCTGCACGCTATACCAGTGACCGCTGCACGCTATACCAGTGACCGCTGCACGCTATACCAGTGACCGCTGCACGCTATACCAGTGACCGCTGCACGCTATACCAGTGACCGCTGCACGCTATACCAGTGACCGCTGCACGCTATACCAGTGACCGCTGCACGCTATACCAGTGACCGCTGCACGCTATACCAGTGACCGCTGCACGCTATACCAGTGACCGCTGCACGCTATACCAGTGACCGCTGCACGCTATACCAGTGACCGCTGCACGCTATACCAGTGACCGCTGCACGCTATACCAGTGACCGCTGCACGCTATACCAGTGACCGCTGCACAACCTGACGCCCAGCAGAAAACTGAATGTAATGCGCGACCAGTAAAAGACGAGATATGAAGCTGAAAATTTTCCTGGTTAATTTTCTTACGCCAGGAAACAAGGGCAACAAGTGCTGGAGTGTGTCCGATTCACTTCGGTTTCTTGAGACACCCTACTACACACTCAGACCTTTTTCGGATAGGGTCAGTTCAAAAATAAACGAAATCTTCTGAGGAGACTAGTTCTGTTTGAAAACGCCATGATGGTAGAAGGACTTTACTCACGTACAGCAAATAAAAAATAAATTTAAAAACAGCTGATAAAAAAGCGATGAAAACACAGTTTTCATTTTTTCTACTGATACTATAAATAAGGATCGCCGTTTTTATACATGAGTTGAAAACATCATATCTTTACCTATTTTCATGAAGCAAGTTATTGCCATCAGCCAACTTCCTTTACGACTTTCTTATGCATAGTCCAGCTGACTTGGATTTTAGCGTGGCCACCAGTCGTTGCCATGTGTAATTACCAGTTGTTTTCATATGTCGTAATTAATTGTATTACGTAATTACCAGTCGTTGTCATGTGTAATTACCAGTTGTTGTCATATGTAATTACCAGTCGTTGTCAGATGTAGTTACCAGTTGTTATCATGCATAATTACCAGTTGTTGTCATATGTCGTAATTAGTTGTAATATGTAATTCCCAGTAGTTGTCATGAGTAATTACCAGTTGTTGTCATACGTACGTAATGACGAGAAATTGTCATATGACATTTGTACGCCTCGCAACTGCTCAAGAGCTGAGTGCCAAGCACAAGCCGCGCGGCAATATCAGCAGCTGCGCCTCTCTTCAGTGCAGTGCAGGGAATGTGATGCGGCTGTCCAAGAGGTCGCCTACCATATTTTTCGTTCATGTAGGACCCCTGCACGGAGTTTTGCCAAAGAACTACGAGAGGTCTTGCTAAAGATCTGCATGAGGTCTTGCTTTTGAGATATGCTAAGGTCTTGTCATGTAAGGTCTTCTAACACTATTACTGGAGTAAAATTCGTGCAAAATTCCTGTAAAAGGTCTGCTAAAGGTCTTTTCAATGAGAAGGAAGGCGAAAATCGCTGTTCGAATGGCCATTTAATTATTGCAAATAGTAAAGTCTAAATGGATAAAATTGAACGTTTCGAACTAAACAGTTCATCTTCAGCAAAAGAAAAAAGAATTCAGCGACAAAACAAAACGAATATGAGTAAATTAAAACTACACTATGCAAAAGAATACTACAACATATATATACAGAAAATGGTTGTATTTTTAAAACTAAAAAATTAAACATAAAACAATTAAAAAACCTAAACTAATGATCATGTATTTGCAACGAGAAAAGGAAAAGCACTCTGAGTATCATTTAGAAGGGGTATGAGCTTAAAGATGTATAGCGACTCGAGGATGCGTAAATCAATCATGTGAGGGGCACCTGCAAGGATTTTAAAATGATTCACGGAAACAGGGACATCACAGTTTTCCGCATGGGATCGAACAGAGGACAGTGGAGGAGAACCAAGTGGACTTTATTGGCAAGATACCAGTTGAGGCCAATTTTTGCAGCGTTTAACACCCCGAGTTTCACCTACGAATTTCATACCGTTGACAACTCAAGATCTTTCGTAGAAAGCTTATCCTTATCAGACTTTGATAACACTGATGACCTGTTCATGGCTTCATTTGAAGTTGATAATCTGTTTACTAATGTTCCGTTGATTGAAACCATTGAAATCTGTTTATCAAAATTGTTCTCAAATTGTTCCGTTTTCATGGGGTTTTCTCGTAAGATTATGCAGACACTGTTACAACTGGCTGTTTGCAATTGCTTTTTCATCTTCAACTACGAATATTACCAGCAGGTAGACGGATTGGGCATGGGCTTACCTCTCGGTCCAACTTTCGCCAATATTTTTATGTGCCATCATGAGGAAAGCTGGTTAAATGACTGTCCTAATCTTTTAAAACCGTTTTTTTACACAAGGTATGTAGACGATACATTTGTTCTGTTCAAAGAGAGATCTTATGAGGACCTTTTCTCAACTATTTGAATTCACGTCATAAGAATATCAATTTTACCAGGGAAGATGAAACGAAACGCCATTTACCGTATCTGAACGTCAATGTTAGCAGAATCGATAATACATTCCAATGTTCTGTTTATAGGAAAGGCACTTTCTCGGGTTTAGGTACTAGTTATTTTAGTTTTTGTGCGACCCCTTTCAAACTCTGCGGCATTCGAACTCTCATCCATAGAGCGTTTAAAGTTTGTTCTTACTTCCGATTTTTACATAAAAAATTCGACTTTTTACAACAATTTTGCCTTAAGAATGGTTTCCCTTTGTTTACTATCGATACACAAATTAGTAAATTTTCGTCTAAAATTTATGATCACACGCCACCACTCCAATTATGTAATCCACAGAAGTTTTTCCTAAAGCTTCCTTTTTTTGGACACCAATCTATTAAGTTAAATCAGGAGGTTCAACTCCTAACCAGCAAGTTTTTTCCACAATTTAATATTAATTCTTTTCTTGTCAACAGTTTCACAATCGGTTCCCTTTTCCGCTTTAAGAATAAGCTGCCCCCTGCTATGTGCTCCTCTGTGGTTTACCAGTTTAGTTGTTCACGTTGTGAATCACAGTACATAGGTTCCACCTGTCGTACTCTATGTCCAGAGTAGCCGAGCACGCTGGGCACAGCTGTAAAACCGGTCATCCACTTGGTTCTCCTCCACTGTCCTTTGTTCGATCCCATGCTGAAAACTGTGACGTCCCTGTTTCCATGAATCATTTTAAAATCCTTGCAGGTGCCCCTCACTTGATTGATTTACGCATCCTCGAGTCGCTATACATCTTTAAGCTCATACCCCTTCTAAATGATACTCAGAGTGCTTTTCCTCTTCTCGTTGCAAATACATGATCATTAGTTTAGGTTTTTTAATTGTTTTATGTTTAATTTTTCAGTTTTAGATCTACGACTATTTATTCTGCATATGTTGTAGTATTCTTTTGCATAGTGTAGTTTTAATTTACACATATTCGTTTTGTTTTGTCACAGAATTCTTTTTTCTTTTGCTGAAGATGAACTGTTTAGTTCGAAACGTTCAATTTTATTCATTTAGACTTTACTATTTGTATTAATAAAATGGCCATTCGAACAGCGATTTTCGCCTTACCTTTCATTTTCAGAATAAGACGCATCACTGAGGATTCAGTTTTAGGGCTTTTCAAAATACATCTGCATGAGGAAGTGTCAAAAAATGTCTATAGAAGGACTTGTCACATGAGCTCCACAGAAGATCGTGTCGCGATAGTTTTGTTAGAATAAGCCAACGGGAGGCCTTATAAAAGGTCTACAAGGAGTCGTCTGATAGAACGTCTTCCAAATGAGGTCTGCACAAGGTCTGGTCACAGCAGGTCTGCACCAGGTCTGGTCACAATAGGTCTGCGCCAGATCTGGTCACAGCAGGTCTGCACAAGGTCTGGTCACAGCAGGTCTGCACCAGATCTGGTCACAGCAGGTCTGCGCCAGATCTGGTCCCAGCAGGTCTGCACAAGGTCTGGTCACAGCAGGTCTGCACAAGGTCTGGTCACAGCAGGTCTGCACAAGGCCTGGTCACAGCAGGTCTGCACAAGGTCTGGTCACAGCAGGTCTGCACAAGGTCTGGTCACAGCAGGTCTGCACAAGGCCTGGTCACAGCAGGTCTGCACAAGGCCTGGTCACAGCAGGTCTGCACAAGGCCTGGTCACAGCAGGTCTGCACAAGGCCTGGTCACAGCAGGTCTGCACAAGGTCTGGTCACAGCAGGTCTGCACAAGGCCTGGTCACAGCAGGTCTGCACAAGGCCTGGTCACAGCAGGTCTGCACCAGGTCTGGTCACAGCAGGTCTGCACCAGATCTGGTCACAGCAGGTCTGCACAAGGTTGTGAAAAAACACACTCATGAAATATCTAAAGTTTATTAAGCACGCTCCAAGTGGAATAGAGGCACGAGGAAACAAAAACTCCTCTAGGATGCAGTCGCCTTTAGAACCGGCTTGTGCTCCTCAATCACGCCCAAACAACGACGTAGTTAGGTCCAAGGTGAATTGGCACGTGCAGGTTCTAAACTGGGGTAGTACCGGGCACATGAAGCACTGGGTCCGGGATACCTCCCGGCTTTTCAGTAGTCAAAATTCCAGCTGAGACGGAAAAGGAATGTTTCCCGGTGACCATCCCAACTGCTCAAACTTCCCGACGCTGGAGGGACGCAACCCAGCTCGAAAAACTGCCGACGGATTGAAGCTAGGAAAGAAAAGGACGAGATTTGTAGCTTAACAGAGAAATGAAATTCGCAACCGCTTATGTCTCTTCCTAACTTTTAAAAAAAACGGGATAAATTTTCAAATCGCACCAAAAACAAACCCACCAAATATGAACTCACAAGCCAAGAAAACCTCTGTCGCATAACCGCTTCACAAGGCAAGGGATGGCTCAGCGCAAGCAGGGCTTCTCTCAAAAAACAAGGTGTTCTCCGCAGGGCGTGCAATGGGGGAGCATACTGGCGACAAGAAACAAAGGCACTTTCGTTAGGACGTAACACTCAAAGCGAACAAGCAAATATCACCGCAACCAAAATTTCATATACCAATACACCAGATACTCCAACAATTCTCACCTAGGGTATTTGTTCCCGAGTGAGGATAAGAGCCTCTTTTGAAAGAGTTTATTTGAGGAAAAAAAACAGGAAAATAAGTAAAAGGTAACCATTCAGGGCCGTTCTATAAAGATAAAGAAAAAGGAGGAGAATCTTTCCCGTAAGAAAATCCCAATTTCTAACGAGGATCGGGAGAACACAAGAAATCGCGAGGATTTCTTTCATGTCTAGGAACTCCCAATCGCAAGTCAATTGTTTAAGGGTGGCCACCGGGCCTTTAAGAGTGGCCAACGGGCCTTTAAGAGTGGCCAACGGGCCTTTAAGAGTGGCCAACGGGCCTTTAAGAGTGGCCAACGGGCCTTTAAGAGTGGCCAACGGGCCTTTAGGAGTGGCCAACGGGCCTTTAAGTTTAAGTATCAAACTTTAAAGGCACTGAATGGTATAGCAAAATAACACCCAAAAATAAAATAAATGAAACCAAGAAACACAGGCACACTTGAATAAAAAGATAGCGAAAAAAGTGGTCGAGGAAGAGGGTAGAGGGAACTCCTATCGGCTCACGACACATGACGCTGCTGGGGCCCTAGAAATGCGGAAAACCGGCACAACACTCCTTCCTTGACTGGATGGAAAAATTACTTTATTATAATCAATAACAACCTACCTGAAGAAAGACAAACCAAGACAGACGTCACCTCTGTTTGCAGACAGCACACCCAAACGAACTGAATCCAGGTACTAACCCACATGTCACTCAGAGGCGCGCACCGGAATTTCCAACACACTCCCGGGGCGAGGGAAAAATCAATTTATTGATTTCGCAAGGCATTCAGGCACCGTTCTGCAGCCTTCCTACGAGGTCTGCCAACAGAAGTAAGAATATCGGGTACAGTAGACACAGGTTCGACGGAATCCAGCCTAAGTTCCAAAGGGTAAAGTAACGATACTGCGTATTCCCCTGTGGTCCTGTCTGGTCTAATGAGCTCAACAGAGCGAGTTTTGCCGTCGGCCCCGGTGAACAGTTTAGTTATGCGACCCATGGACCACATTGGTCTAGGCTTAACGGGGGACGAAATTAAGACTATATCACCACTATTAATCCGATCTTCCCATTGGGGTTCGTAACGATACTTATCTGCCTGTCGAAGAGAAAGAAGATAATCATTATACCAAAAGTCTTTGAACTTCTCCATCGCTTCCTCTCTAATCTGCAACGTGTCTGTTAAGTCAACTCTTGAAGGGTGCAACAACTGGTCACCGTCCAGCGACCCGAAACTGAAAACAGATCTGCTACTATCTACCTAACTTCAGGAAGGAATTAGGGGAAATCCACTCTTGGGAAAGATCGTCAGAATCTGAATAGGTCAACGGCCTGGAATTTATTGCAGTTTGAATGTCAGAGATTAAGGTAAAAAATGAAAAGTATTCAATTTTGTTCTTCCCAATTGCTTTGAACAAACAGCTTTTTACCACCCTAATTAGCCGCTCCCAACTACTTCCGAACCACGCCGAGTACAAAGGGATTCTAATGTGCTTTATTGAATTTCGGCGGAAAAAACCAGTAGAGTCCTCTGAAAAGGAAGAATTGAGTACATCGGCCGCTTGTTTGAAAGTTGGTGCGTTGTCGCTGTAGACTGTTCTCGGGACACAAAATCTGTTGGAGAATCGGATGAAGGCAGAGAGGAATGAAGTTGTGGTCATATCGGGAAGAAGCTCAGGGTGAATTGCTCTGATGTTCAGACAGGTGAAGATCAACAGATCCATTTTTCTAGTGGAATTGCCAAAATCTACATTAAAATGACCAGTGAAATCAACCCCGACATTTAGGAAGGGTTGAATATAATTTACCTTATCGGAAAAATAGTCTGTGGGTTTCGAAAAGGTAAAAGCTCTGGAGTTAAATTTGGCACATATAGTACATTTCTTGATGACATTTTTGATAAGAGGACGAGCCTTAGGAATCCAGTACCCCGAATTCCTCAGGCAATTCAAAGTGGAGCCAACGCCCATGCGCATGCACTTTTCGTGGCAGGCACGCACTAGTAACCATGAGAGATGGCTGGATCTGGAAATTAAAATAGGGTTAGAAACATCGAAAGAAACATGCCGGCACCTACCAATCTTACCTCTGCAGCGAATGACACCGTCGCTATCAAGAAATAAGCAAAGATTTCTAGCTAGGGGAAGGAGGATCTCTCGCGTTAGGCGTATTAAGAAAAACAAACTCTTCAGGAAAACTAGTTTGCTGATCCCACCTCAACCAATACAGGCGGCCCTTAGAATAGTTCAGCACATGATCGACTTTTCGCCGCTTCAAAAGGTCGGAAAACTGGTACAATCTAGATGTGACTCTAAACAACCTATCAGCACTTGAAAAGTTAGCCATTTCCAGGACTGGCTCCACGACCTGATTAGTTGGAGCTGTCAACGCAGAACAAGCAACAACATCATATGAAGCAGTAGGCAAACATCCTAACCTACTCTGTGGCCAGGGTTGCGAAGGTTCTACCAGGAACTCAGGCCCGTGTCGCCAAAAGCCTAATTTTTTTCAAACTCGCTAATAGTTAAACCCCTAGTGAGCATATCTGCAGGATTCAGTTGTGAAGGGATGAATTTGAATTCACAATCCAAACGATGGTCATGCTTCGGCGTTTCACGGAACTGCAATATGTCTTTTACCCTATTGTTTGCGAATACATTTTTAGTTTTAACATAACCGTTTAATAACCAAGCCAGCACTATTTGCGCATCTACAGCGAAAGCTACGCTTTTTACGTGAACTCTCTTTAAGCACTTCAGCAAATTCAACAAACACTTGAAAGCAAGAAACAAACCCAGAAGCTCTAGTGTGGGGCTCACGACACATGACGCTGCTGGGGCCCTAGAAATGCGGAAAACCGGCACAACACTCCTTCCTTGACTGGATGGAAAAATTACTTTATTTTAATCAATAACAACCTACCTGAAGAAAGACAAACCAAGATAGAGGTCACCTCTGTTTACAGACAGCACACCCAAACGAACTGAATCCAGGTACTAACCCACATGTCACTCAGAGGCGCGCACCGGAATTTCCAACAAGGTCTGGTCACAGCAGGTCTGCTCAAGGCCTGGTCACAGCAGGTCTGCACCAGGTCTGGTCACAGCAGGTCTGCACAAGGTCTGGTCACAGCAGGTCTGCACCAGATCTGGTCACAGCAGGTCTGCACCAGGTCTGGTCAAAGCCGGTCTGCACCAGGTCTGGTCACAGCAGGTCTGCACCAGATCTGGTCACAGCAGGTCTGCACAAGGTCTGGTCACAGCAGGTCTAGGCAACCTGTATGGCAACACAGCACTGAACTGATTTGAGAGAAACAAAATAAGACCCAGAAAATTGCCCACTAGAAGCACATTTCACAAATGCTTCAAGTATCGCTAAAACATCATAGCCGTAAAGATCTGGCATAAAATTCATGGTTGAAACATCTGAAAAATTTTCATTTATTTTGGTGAGTCAGCTGCTAGATTAAGCTATTGTAACTGATGTTAAATAAAGCTAAGTTATTTAAACGCTCGCGTGCAAAGTAAATGTTCCGCCCGGAGGTACTTGAAATTCATTTTTCAAACATAGACAAACACTAGTTCGTCCCGATCAAGCCCTCTCGTTAATCTGGTCAACGCGACTCTACTAGTGAGGGATGGCACGCCTGCGTAGAAGTTGTGAACAGATTTAACAATTTAAACAATTTAAACAATTTATTTACCACAGGAGATACAGAGGTAGAATGTTTCTTAAGTCTAGTACAATGAACAAGTTTGAATATATTTGCTAGAGTATTGTGTGTGGTAATAAGTTAGCACTAAGACGGAAGTCCTACGACCATGTGTAAATAAAGATTATTTAAGAGTCCTCACCAACTTTGGCTCCGAAAATTACAATCAGGCACCGTATTCTCTAGATGTTTCCTTTCGAGTTTCTCCAACGACAAGACTTGTTATCCCTCAAGCAAATTTATGGTACAAAATGTCCTAGCCTTTTCAGATCGTACTCGCTCAAATTATGCCCTAATACCCAGCAGAGACGTACACTAACGCGTTATCACAATTTTATTTTAGGTATGTAATTGTTAGCACGTTGACACCAAAACAATTTTTCTGTCAATGGTCTTATCATTATTAGGAGTACAACTTACTGAAATGTTTAACCAAAAGACCGTAGACTTCTACACAAAAATGACTCTCCTCTGAGATGCATGGAAAATTTTGTTCGAACAATGAGCTAGGCAATGATTTCATTCGTTTTGCAGTTCATGTATCACTTCTGCTAGCTCCTCTATTTAGATGCTCGGGCAATTTTGACTCCAGTTTTTGCCTTGAACCCGTGGCTTCGGAGCGCTTAATCGCCGTACGCCTCAAGAAATGTAAGATTCGCTGTGCAATTTCCAAGGTGAACGTGCACCTCCCATCACATGCGAGAAGGAGATATTCGAAATGCTCTCCAAAAATAAAACCGTATTTTAAGATACTCAATTATTTTAGTTTTTTATTTGTTTTGAGTGTGGATGAGTATATTTTTTAGTACGCCAACCTTTATGTATAGTTCAATATTTACAGTTTTCTGATAACTTCAGAGGAACTCGCATGTATTTGCACATTGTCAAGAAAGTATTCGTTTATCAGCCCGCTTTCCCGTTCACCAAAGCTAATTCCAAAGCGTCGACTTTTCGCCAAAAATTGAACATTGTTCTCAGTAAATCTCCTGATGTAATCGTTCTGCAAGCAATGTGAGATGCCCTTGCTGAAGTTCATGAAAATTTTGATGTTTGTCATCAACATTTTCTGAAATTTTTTTATAAATTATTAAATTTATTCTTCATTAATTATGAATTAGATATATTTTATTATTTGCACTTTCTCTCTAACAACATGCATCGCATAAAATTTCTACAATCAATAATATTCTTCCTTACGTGTTACTGCCGGTTTAATAGTACCTCTGTTTTTGTCACTCTGTCATTCCAATTGGCCGGCAGACATGCAGAGTGTCCCAACCCACAGAGCACAGAATTTTAGGACAGTCAAGTTAAAGGCGTGGTGTTCATCGCAGGGTTGCCAAACTGGCTTTTCCCAGCCAAGTTACTAACTAGGAACTGAACTAGGAACTAGGTCACACTGCCTGAAAGACATCTACGCCGCTATGAGGTGAAATTATCACTTAATTCACTCTTAAGTTTTGACCTCTGATTTGTGGGTTAGGACACTCATCATATTTGCCCTCAAATTTAAGGATATATTTCATACATTGCCGATATCCCTTCTGTTCGTTAGCTTCGAACCAAAATTTCCACTACAACCCATACCGAATTTCGACCAACCACCTTTTTCGGTGGCCTGCTGTGACAGCCCGAACTATTCAACGGAATTTTTATGATCATCCTCGCCCCCTTGCCATTGGGAATGGCTTTATTTAAGCCAACTTTGATTGTCCTTCGCTTACAATCTTCCCTCTAGGTAACCATGCGACACATCTTTTTCAGAAATTCTCCACCCTTTCGGAACATGGAAATCTGAGCATCTTTATTAAACCAAACATATGAGGCTCTACTGGCCCTTCCCGATTGTACTGTCATCCTGAAAATAATCATCAGTCGTCACCAGACATGAACCTCAGACTTCCGAGCTGCAGTTCTCACTCCATAATCGCTTTTCTTTACACGTAAAACACACTCCAGGTAATTCGCTTCGCATTCTCTCCCATGAAGCCTGATTCAATTTATCGAAGTCTCACTTGAAGTTATCGCTAAGTTTTGCCTCCCATTTGATTGCAAGTTTAGTGTGTCGATTGTCATGGGTTCGAATTTTAAGAAAAAAAGTTGCCTCAGTAGCACCTAATTGAAATACGTTCACCGAAAAATGATACCACATACATTCAGATCTTCATTTACTTTCTTACTTTCTTACATATTTGCCACAAACCCTGAATGATATGCTCACTATAGGCATGTAATTAGTAGACATATAATTAAACGAAAATTCATGAAAAACAAATCTTTCTGGAACTCAAATATTTTAGGGAAATAACTTTTTTCTTACACAAGTATTTAAAAAAAAAATAAGTACTAAGAAATACAAACACTTTTTCATACGCAAAAATTTTCCATGAAAGCTTCTTTTTATGGATGCAATATCTCAAAATTAAATATTCGGATTTATTTCCAGAGTAAAATACTTTTTCTTGAAGTCGACCTTTGAGCATTAGGTTCACTCACGTATTCTCTACGCAGCAGATGCACGCATTGACCCACAAAACAATCCCATTTAAAAATTTGCGCAGTTTTTCCATTGGGCTTCTGTTGCTCAGCACAGTAAAGTATTGAGATCGGTGTAGAGCCGTGTATTGCGTCTACAGTTCTGGTTGTATCGAAAATCAGTAGCAGCCGCTTGGTATTTAGTGCTGTGAAAAATATACGCGCGCTACAGCTTACATACTGTTAGAAGAAATAATAGGTCAATAGTGGGAACTACCGTAATGATGTTGACTGCATTTCGTTTCCCGTCAGTGGAGCTAACTGATGGAATTACTGCAGTGACCTGCGCATCCATGGTGCGGGAAAACTTAAGGAAAATCGGATGTGACGTTTGTATCGCGGAATTATTATTACTTCGCTTATCTGCTGTGGTACGGGACCGAATTCCAATTATGAAATTTCCATACATCAAGTCATTAAACTGCAACTCTCTTACTCAACGTAAGTCAAATAGAATACCAAAATTTGATCTAACAAAACAAAGCTTTATTTATGAGAGTGTTCAATGTTCTAAGTCACATTAAAATCAATATGTCCAATCTGTTATCATGAAATTGACCCATGTTTATCTCCTCTCTCGCATAAAATTATTAATAGCGATTTCCCCTGCTACTGAACGGTTGTTTGTTGAGAGGGTGCTCTATTTTACTTTTATCTCGCTGCACCTCACCTGCTCCGGGCCATAAATTGCCAACTCAGCGCCGGGCGGCGATGGAGCGCCGGAATGGGAGCCGAGAGCGCTGACGCCGCCGTGCTGGCGTGCGAGGGAGAGCGTCGCTTTGTTTCCCAGCCGAGGGACGAAAGAGGTCGACCAGAGAAGAAAATAAGTAAGGGGAATGGACGAAGAGCAAAAACAAAAAAAGACAATTAATTAAATTTTAAAAGAGAGGACGGAAGACTCGAATAAACGCAGAATGAGACTACAGTTGGGAAGAGAATGTGAACTTGGAAATACAGGGTGGGGCAGAAAAACCTATCCGATTTCAAAACGTTATAAAATGAAAACCACTCAACTTGTCAAAAAAATTTTTTTATTAGCATATCGCAAATTTTATGCCATTTTTAAATTTAAGTTTTGAAAAGCACATCACTCAAATGTTGTATTTGGGAGCGGATACACTGTTTTAGGCGCTCGTGGTAGCTTTCCATGACTTTCACCGTCATTTCCACAGGAATTTCTTCAATTGCCCGAGCAATTTCCCTTCGTAAAGCAAGAAGGGTCCTTGGTCGATGCTGGTAAACCTTCGATTTGAGGTAACCCCAAAGGAAGAAGTCACATGGAGTGAGATCCGGTGAGCGCGGCGGCCAGCCAAGATCACCTCTCAGGGAAATGAGGCGACCGGGAAACAGTTCCCTGAGAATGTCCATTGATCGTCGCGATGTGTGGGCGGTTGCACCATCCTGTTGAAACCACACATTTTCCACGCCATTTTCTTCCATTTTGGGTCTAAGAAAATTTTCCAGCATGAAACAATAGCGCTCGCTGTTGACCGTTACGGTTTGCCTATTTTCTTCAAAAAACTAAGGCCCCCAGACGCCTAGGCGGGAAAGAGCACACCACACAGTCACTTTTGGGCTATGGAGGGGTTCCTGATGGATTTCTCGAGGATTTTCGTCACTCCAATATCGAAAATTCTGCCTGTTAACGGCACCACAAAGGTGAAAATGGGCTTCGTCCGTGAAGAGCACAACATCGTCGTTTGGGAGTTCTCGGAGATCGCGACACAGGTTCGTACGGGTTTCAAAATCCCTTTCACTTAATTCCTGTGCAACAACCATTTTGTAGGGATGCATTTTGAGGTCCCGGTGCAAAATGCGCCGAATACTGCGGTTGGAAATCGCCAAAGCGAGCGAATGTTTTCGCGCCGAACGACGCGGGGAACGTTCAATCGCGGCTCTCACATTGGCCACGTTTTCAGGTCCTGTTGCTGTCCTGGGACGTCCAGGCGACTTCTTTTTCAATGCTGAACTCGTCTGGCTAAAATTTGACACCCACACTTTAATCGTAGCGTGATGTGGAACAGGATCATGACGCCCGAGTCCGAAATGAATTCGTAAAGCACGTTGTGTAGCAATTATCGAACCGCCGCATTCGATAAACCGCTCAATAACAAAAGCACGATGTTCACCAGACCAAGGCATGTTAACTACTGACAAATGGCATAAAACCGACTTTCTAACGGTTTTTACCTCACTACTCTACCTGCTCCCTCTTCTGAGAAAAAGGGATTTGAAATCGGATAGGTTTTTCTGCCCCACCCTTTAGGAGACTGCTGGGGGTAAAACAAGACTATAAATGAAAAGGTGAAAAAAGACAACACAAAAGCATTGGTGGCTCCTCAAGGGCTAATTGAATTTCAGGTCATTCAAACCCTGCGATGTGAGAAGACGCACAGTCGTGCTTGGCGGATATAGCGCTGTTGCGCTCAGCCTACACAGCTGCAGTAAAACCACCCCCACACAGCTGCAGTAAAACCACCCCCATACAGCTGCAGTAACACCACCCCCACACAGCCGCAGTAACACCACCCACATACAGCCGCAGTAACACCACACCCGTACAGCTGCAGTAACACCACCCCAATACAGCTGCAGTAACACCACCCCCACACAGCTGCAGTAACACCACCCCCACACAGCTGCAGTAACACCACCCCCACACAGCTGCAGTAACACCACCCCCACACAGCCGCAGTAACACCACCCCCATACAGCTGCAGTAACACCACCCCCACACAGCCGCAGTAACACCACCCCCATACAGCCGCAGTAACACCACCCCCATACAGCTGCAGTAGCACCACCCCCACACAGCCGCAGTAACATCACCCCCACACAGCCGCAGTAACACCACCCCCACACAGCTGCAGTAACACCACCCCCACACAGCCGCAGTAACACCACCCCCATACAGCTGCAGTAATACCACTCCAACACAGCCGCAGTAACACCACCCCCAAACAGCTGCAGTAACACCACCCCCATACAGCTGCAGTAACACCACCCCATACAGCTGCAGTAACACCACCCCCACACAGCTGCAGTAACACCACCCCCATAAAGCTGCAGTAACACCACCCCCACACAGCTGCAGTAACACCACCCCCACACAGCCGCAGTAACACCACCCCCATACAGCTGCAGTAACACCACCCCCACACAGCTGCAGTAACATCACCCCCACACAACCGCAGTAGCACCACCCCCATACAGCTGCAGTAACACCACCCCCATACAGCTGCAGTAACACCACCCCCATACAGCTGCAGTAACACCACCCCCACACAGCTGCAGTAACACCACCCCCACACAGCTGCAGTAACACCACCCCCACACAGCCGCAGTAACACCACCCCCACACAGCTGCAGTAACACCACCCCCATACAGCTGCAGTAACACCACCCCCATACAGCTGCAGTAACGCCACCCCCACACGGCTGCAGTAACACCACCCCCATTCAGCTGCAGTAACACCACCCCCACACAGCTGCAGTAACACCACCCCCACACAGCTGCAGTAACACCACCCCCACACAGCTGCAGTAACACCACCCCCACACAGCCGCAGTAACACCACCCCCATACAGCTGCAGTAACACCACCCCCACACAGCTGCAGTAACACCACCCCCACACAGCTGCAGTAACACCACCCCCACACAGCCGCAGTAACACCACCCCCACACAGCTGCAGTAACACCACCCCCATACAGCTGCAGTAACACCACCCCCATACAGCTGCAGTAACGCCACCCCCACACGGCTGCAGTAACACCACCCCCATTCAGCTGCAGTAACACCACCCCCACACAGCTGCAGTAACACCACCCCCACACAGCTACAGTAACACCACCCCCATACAGGTGCAGTAACACCACCCCCACACAGCTGCAGTAACACCACCCTCACACAGCTGCAGTAACACCACCCCCATACAGCTGCAGTAACACCACCCCCATACAGCTGTGGTAACACCACCCCCACACAGCTGCAGTAACACCACCCCCACACAGCTGCAGTAACACCACCCCCACACAGCTGCAGTAACACCACCCCCACACAGCTGCAGTAACACCACCCCCACACAGCCGCAGTAACACCACCCCCATACAGCTGCAGTAACACCACCCCCACACAGCCGCAGTAACACCACCCACATACAGCCGCAGTAACACCACACCCGTACAGCTGCAGTAACACCACCCCCATACAGCTGCAGTAACACCACCCCCACACAGCTGCAGTAACACCACCCCCACACAGCTGCAGTAACACCACCCCCACACAGCTGCAGTAACACCACCCCTACACAGCCGCAGTAACACCACCCCCATACAGCTGCAGTAACACCACCCCCACACAGCCGCAGTAACACCACCCCCATACAACCGCAGTAACACCACCCCCATACAGCTGCAGTAACACCACCCCCATACAGCTGCAGTAACACCACCCCCACACAGCCGCAGTAACACCACCCCCATACAGCCGCAGTAACACCACCCCCATACAGCTGCAGTAACACCACCCCAACACAGCCGCAGTAACATCACCCCCACACAGCCGCAGTAACACCACCCCCACACAGCTGCAGTAACACGACCCCCACACAGCCGCAGTAACACCACCCCCATACAGCTGCAGTAACACCACTCCAACACAGCCGCAGTAACACCACCCCCATACAGCTGCAGTAACACCACCCCCATACAGCTGCAGTAACACCACCCCATACAGCTGCAGTAACACCACCCCCACACAGCTGCAGTAACACCACCCCCATAAAGCTGCAGTAACACCACCCCCACACAGCTGCAGTAACACCACCCCCACACAGCCGCAGTAACACCACCCCCATACAGCTGCAGTAACACCACCCCCACACAGCTGCAGTAACACCACCCCCACACAGCCGCAGTAACACCACCCCCACACAGCTGCAGTAACACCACCCCCATACAGCTGCAGTAACACCACCCCCATACAGCTGCAGTAACGCCACCCCCACACGGCTGCAGTAACACCACCCCCATTCATCTGCAGTAACACCACCCCCACACAGCTGCAGTAACACCACCCCCACACAGCTACAGTAACACCACCCCCATACAGGTGCAGTAACACCACCCCCACACAGCTGCAGTAACACCACCCCTACACAGCTGCAGTAAAACCACCCCCACACAGCTGCAGTAAAACCACACCCACACAGCTGCAGTACCACCACCCCCACACAGCTGCAGTAAAACCAACCCCACACAGCTGCAGTAACACCACACCCACACAGCTGCAGTAACACCACACCCACACAGCTGCAGTAACACCACAAGTTCACAGCTGCAGTAACACCACCCCCACACAACTGCAGTAACACCACCCCCACACAGCTGCAGTAACTCCACCCCACACAAAGCTATAGTAACTCCACCCCCCACACACAGCTAAAGTAACACCACCTCCACACAGCTGCAGTAACAACACCCCACACAGCTGCAGTAACACCACCCCCACACAGCTGCAGTGACACCACCCCCACACAGCTGCAGTAACACCACCCCTACACAGCTGCAGTAACACCACCCCCACACAGCTGCAGTGACACCACCCTCACACAGCTGCAGTACCACCACCCCCACACAGCTGAAGTGACACCACCCCCACACAGCTGCAGTAACACCACACCCACACAGCTGCAGTAACACCACCCCCACACAGATGCAGTAACACCACCCCTACACAGCTGCAGTAACAAAACCCCCACACAGCTGCAGTAACACCACCCCCACACAGCTGCAGTAACACCACCCCCACACAGCTGCAGTGACACCACCCCCACACAGCTGCAGTAACACCACCCCCACACAACTGCAGTAACACCACCCCAACACAGCTGCAGTAACACCACCACCATACAGCTGCAGTAACACCACCTCCACACAGCTGCAGTAACACCAGCACCACACAGCTGCAGTAACACCACCTCCACACAGCTGCAGTAACACCACCCCCACACAGCTGCAGTAACACCACCTCCACACAGCTGCAGTAACACCAGCCCCACACAGCTGCAGTAACACCACCTCCACACAGCTGCAGTAACACCACCCCCACACAGCTGCAGTAACAACACCTCCACACAGCTGCAGAAACACCACCCCAACACAGCTGCAGTGACACCACCCCCACACAGCTGCAGTAACACCACACCCACACAGCTGCAGTAACACCACCCCCACACAGATGCAGTAACACCACCCCTACACAGCTGCAGTAACAAAACCCCCACACAGCTGCAGTAACACCACCCCCACACAGCTGCAGTAACACCACCCCCACACAGCTGCAGTAACACCACCCCCACACAGCTGCAGTGACACCACCCCCACACAGCTGCAGTAACACCACCCCCGCACAACTGCAGTAACACCACCCCCACACAGCTGCAGTAACACCACCCCCACACAACTGCAGTAACACCACCCCACACAGCTGCAGTAACACCACCTCCACACAGCTGCAGTAACAACACCCCCACACAGCTGCAGTAACACCACCTCCACACAGCTGCAGTAACACCACCCCCACACAGCTGCAGTGACACCACCCCCACTCAGCTGCAGTAACACCACACCCAAACAGCTGCAGTAACACCACCCCCACACAGATGCAGTAACACCACCCCTACACAGCTGCAGTAACAAACCCCCCCACAGCTGCAGTAACACCACCCCCTCACAGCTGCAGTAACACCACCCCCACACAGCTGCAGTGACACCACCCCCACACAGCTGCAGTAACACCACCCCCACACAACTGCAGTAACACCACCCCCACACAGCTGCAGTAACACCACCACCACACAGCTGCAGTAACACCACCTCCACACAGCTGCAGTAACACCAGCCCCACACAGCTGCAGTAACACCACCTCCACACAGCTGCAGTAACACCACCCCCACACAGCTGCAGTAACACCACCCTCAAACAACTGCAGTAACACCACCCCCGCACAACTGCAGTAACACCACCCCCACACAGCTGCAGTAACACCACCCCCACACAACTGCAGTAACACCACCCCCACACAGCTGCAGTAACACCACCCCCACACAGCCGCAGTAACACCACCCCCATACAGCTGCAGTAACACCACCCCCACACAGCCGCAGTAACACCACCCCCATACAGCCGCAGTAACACCACCCCCATACAGCTGCAGTAACACCACACCCATACAGCTGCAGTAACACCACCCCCACACAGCCGCAGTAACACCACCCCCATACAGCCGCAGTAACACCACCCCCATACAGCTGCAGTAACACCACCCCCACACAGCCGCAGTAACACCACCCCCACACAGTCGCAGTAACACCACCCCCACACAGCTGCAGTAACACCACCCCCACACAGCCGCAGTACCACCACCCCAATACAGCTGCAGTAACACCACCCCAACACAGCCGCAGTAACACCACCCCCATACAGCTGCAGTAACACCACCCCCATACAGCTGCAGTAACACCACCCCCATACAGCTGCAGTAACACCACCCCCACACAGCTGCAGTAACACCACCCCCATAAAGCTGCAGTAACACCACCCCCATACAGCTGCAGTAACACCACCCCCACACAGCCGCAGTAACACCACCCCCATACAGCTGCAGTAACACCACCCCCACACAGCTGCAGTAACACCACCCCCACACAGCCGCAGTAGCACCACCCCCATACAGCTGCAGTAACACCACCCCCACACAACTGCAGTAACACCACCCACACACAGCTGCAGTAACACCACCCACACACAGTTGCAGTAACACCACCCCCACACAGCTGCAGTAACACCACCCCCACACAGCTGCAGTAACACCACCCCCACACAGCTGCAGTAACACCACCCCTACACAGCTGCAGTAAAACCACCCCCACACAGCTGCAGTAAAACCACACCCACACAGCTGCAGTACCACCACCCCCACACAGCTGCAGTAAAACCACCCCCACACAGCTGCAGTAACACCACACCCACACAGCTGCAGTAACACCACACCCACACAGCTGCAGTAACACCACAAGTTCACAGCTGCAGTAACACCACCCCCACACAACTGCAGTAACACCACCCCCACACAGCTGCAGTAACTCCACCCCACACAAAGCTATAGTAACTCCACCCCCCACACACAGCTAAAGTAACACCACCTCCACACAGCTGCAGTAACAACACCCCACACAGCTGCAGTAACACCACCCCCACACAGCTGCAGTGACACCACCCCCACACAGCTGCAGTAACACCACCCCTACACAGCTGCAGTAACACCACCCCCACACAGCTGCAGTGACACCACCCCCACACAGCTGCAGTAACACCACCCCCACACAGCTGCAGTACCACCACCCCCACACAGCTGAAGTGACACCACCCCCACACAGCTGCAGTAACACCACACCCACACAGCTGCAGTAACACCACCCCCACACAGATGCAGTAACACCACCCCTACACAGCTGCAGTAACAAAACCCCCACACAGCTGCAGTAACACCACCCCCACACAGCTGCAGTAACACCACCTCCACACAGCTGCAGTAACACCACCCCCACACAGCTGCAGTAACACCATCTCCACACAGCTGCAGTAACACCAGCCCCACACAGCTGCAGTAACACCACCTCCACACAGCTGCAGTAACACCACCCCCACACAGCTGCAGTAACAACACCTCCACACAGCTGCAGAAACACCACCCCCACACAGCTGCAGTGACACCACCCCCACACAGCTGCAGTAACACCACACCCACACAGCTGCAGTAACACCACCCCCACACAGATGCAGTAACACCACCCCTACACAGCTGCAGTAACAAAACCCCCACACAGCTGCAGTAACACCACCCCCTCACAGCTGCAGTAACACCACCCCCACACAGCTGCAGTAACACCACCCCCACACAGCTGCAGTGACACCACCCCCACACAGCTGCAGTAACACCACCCCCGCACAACTGCAGTAACACCACCCCCACACAGCTGCAGTAACACCACCCCCACACAACTGCAGTAACACCACCCCACACAGTTGCAGTAACACCACCTCCACACAGCTGCAGTAACAACACCCCCACACAGCTGCAGTAACACCACCTCCACACAGCTGCAGTAACACCACCCCCACACAGCTGCAGTGACACCACCCCCACTCAGCTGCAGTAACACCACACCCAAACAGCTGCAGTAACACCACCCCCACACAGATGCAGTAACACCACCCCTACACAGCTGCAGTAACAAACCCCCCCACAGCTGCAGTAACACCACCCCCTCACAGCTGCAGTAACACCACCCCCACACAGCTGCAGTGACACCACCCCCACACAGCTGCAGTAACACCACCCCCACACAACTGCAGTAACACCACCCCCACACAGCTGCAGTAACACCACCACCACACAGCTGCAGTAACACCACCTCCACACAGCTGCAGTAACACCAGCCCCACACAGCTGCAGTAACACCA
This sequence comes from Morinoia aosen, assembly GCA_030386875.1. Classification (NCBI taxonomy): domain Eukaryota; kingdom Metazoa; phylum Arthropoda; class Malacostraca; order Amphipoda; family Talitridae; genus Morinoia; species Morinoia aosen. The sequence goes on from CM059574.1 coordinate 3,046,323, forward strand.
CCTCCACACAGCTGCAGTAACACCACCCCCACACAGCTGCAGTAACACCACCCTCAAACAACTGCAGTAACACCACCCCCGCACAACTGCAGTAACACCACCCCCACACAGCTGCAGTAACACCACCCCCACACAACTGCAGTAACACCACCCCCACACAGCTGCAGTAACACCACCCCCACACAGCCGCAGTAACACCACCCCCATACAGCTGCAGTAACACCACCCCCACACAGCCGCAGTAACACCACCCCCATACAGCCGCAGTAACACCACCCCCATACAGCTGCAGTAACACCACACCCATACAGCTGCAGTAACACCACCCCCACACAGCCGCAGTAACACCACCCCCATACAGCCGCAGTAACACCACCCCCATACAGCTGCAGTAACACCACCCCCACACAGCCGCAGTAACACCACCCCCACACAGTCGCAGTAACACCACCCCCACACAGCTGCAGTAACACCACCCCCACACAGCCGCAGTACCACCACCCCAATACAGCTGCAGTAACACCACCCCAACACAGCCGCAGTAACACCACCCCCATACAGCTGCAGTAACACCACCCCCATACAGCTGCAGTAACACCACCCCCATACAGCTGCAGTAACACCACCCCCACACAGCTGCAGTAACACCACCCCCATAAAGCTGCAGTAACACCACCCCCACACAGCTGCAGTAACACCACCCCCACACAGCCGCAGTAACACCACCCCCATACAGCTGCAGTAACACCACCCCCACACAGCTGCAGTAACACCACCCCCACACAGCCGCAGTAGCACCACCCCCATACAGCTGCAGTAACACCACCCCCACACAACTGCAGTAACACCACCTCCACACAGCTGCAGTAACACCACCCACACACAGCTGCAGTAACACCACCCCCACACAGCTGCAGTAACACCACCCCCACACAGCTGCAGTAACACCACCCCCACACAGCTGCAGTAACACCACCTCCACACAGCTGCACTAACACCACCCCCACACAGCTGCAGTAACACCACCCCCCCACAGCTGCAGTAACACCACCCATACACAGCTGCAGTAACACCACCCCCATTCAGCTGCAGTAACACCACCCCCACACAGCTGCAGTAACACCTCCCCCAAACAGCTACAGTAACACCACCCCCATACAACTGCAGTAACACCACCCCCACACAGCTGCAGTAACACCACCCCTACACAGCTGCAGTAAAACAACCCCCACACAGCTGCAGTAACACCACCTCCACACAGCTGCAGTAACACCACCCCCACACAGCTGCAGTAACACCACCCCCATACAGCTGCAGTAACGCCACCTCCACACAGCTGCAGTAACACCACCTCCACACAGCTGCAGTAACACCACCTCCACACAGCTGCAGTAACACCACCTCCACACAGCTGCAGAAACATCACCCCCACACAGCTGCAGTAACACCACCTCCACACAGCTGCAGTAACACCACCTCCACACAGCTGCAGTAACACCACCTCCACACAGCTGCAGTAACACCACCTCCACACAGCTGCAGTAACACCACCCCCAAACAGCTGCAGTAATACACCCCCACACAGCTGCAGTAGCACCACCCCCCCACAACTGCAGTAACACCACCCCCACACAGCTGCAGTTACACCCACACACAGCTGCAGTAACACCACCCCCACACAGCTGCAGTAACACCACCCCCACACAGCTGCAGTAACATCACCCCCACACAGCTGCAGTAACACCACCTCCACACAGCTGCAGTAACACCACCCCCACACAGCTGCAGTAACACCACCCCCCACACAGCTGCAGTAACACCACCCCCACACAGCTGCAGTAACACCACCCCCACACAGCTGCAGTAACACCACCTCCACACAGCTGCAGTAACACCACCCCCACACAGCTGCAGTAACACCACCCCCACACAGCTGCAGTAACACCACCTCCACACAGCTGCACTAACACCACCCCCACACAGCTGCAGTAACACCACCCCCCCACAGCTGCAGTAACACCACCCCCACACAGCTGCAGTAACACCACCTCCACACAGCTGCAGTAACACCACCCCCACACAGCTGCAGTAACACCACCCCCACACAGCTGCAGTAACACCAGGGGTCGCACACTGGACAGCAGATGCGCGTATTGTCACACACTGAGGAATGCAACTATTGGATCTATGGGAACTCTAAGGGGAAAATTTGAGGTCCCAAGCTATGTGTTAAGTAGGCCATCTTTTATGTTTGGAATTCAAAAATGAGGAATGCACCTCAGATTGAAACCATATTTATGTATAATAAAGATTTTATACTAATTATTTATTCACAACTAAGTGAGTTCTATAATACGTTCAGAGACCAGCTCCATCTTCAGTTATCGGTCTGCAAGTAAAAAGTAAAGAAAATAAGTCTTCTATACAAAATACAAGGGTCCAATAAAATCTACAAGTGAATCTGCAATGGGTACGAACTGTTGGCGCCATTAAGATCCGGTTTTTCTTTCGAAATAAAAAGAGATTCTAAAATACGTAGATCTAAATCATTAGATCCTGTGCGTAAAATGGAAAAATTTTCCTCTGCTATTCGGTCACAACACTGCTTGCTGTGAAGGCGTTCAGATGAATGAGGCGGTTGGGTCAGAGGTCTTCCGCTACGGTAGCTGACTCCACGGTGTTGGGCAATCCTAATATAGAATGGCAAAGTCGTCATGCCGACATAGCCAGATGTACACTTTACACAACTAAACTTATACAGCACCCGTTTTGGAATCACGTCCTTGTAGCGAAAGACAGAGCCAACTTTAAGTGAATTAACACTCACAATACACAGTTTTACAGCAGGAAAATGACGTTTAAAAAGAATTTCCAAATCTCGCGATATTTTATCAGTATAGTCTCCAAAACATGGGAAAACGCAATAAAAACGTTGCAATGGTTCAATCACGGCATTTGTGACGGAGTATTTTTTAGCCAAAATTTTTTTAATATGAACATTGACAATAGACGTAGGGTACCCATTTTTTCGTAAAATTTATTGTAAAAAAGAAAACTCCATATGAAGATCGACGTAATTAGAATAAATATTGAATGCACGATTTAACAAGGTTTTTATAGTATTAATTTTAAATCTATAGTTACAGAAACTACAAAAGCTTAAGCCCAAACCAGTGAATGTAGGTTTGCGATAGACAGATGAACTTAACGTATGGCCGCTTTTAGTAATTTTAGAATGCAAAAAAGATAAACAATTATTTGACTCAATTCCAATTGTGAAGTTTATTGACGGGTGTTTAGAGTTTAAGTAATCTCTGAACAAAGGTGCATGGCTAGGATCTCTAAACAATAAAAACGTATCGTCAATATATCTGCGGTAGAATTCAGGCTTAAACTCTGTGGGACAATCCGCCAACCATTTTCCTTCCCAATGGCACAAGAAAATATTAGCAAACGAAGGCCCCAGAGGAAGACCAATACCGAGACCCTCAACTTGCTTATACATCTTTCCTGCAAAAATAAACACAGAATTCAACACGGAAAGTTCATGGAGGGTTTTGAAATGAATTTTTCCTAGACCTTAAACCGTGTTTGTTGACGCAACAAAGAGGGCATTTATAATTATATTTATAGTTTCTGCTAACGGAATATTAGTAAACAAATTTTCCACATCCAATGAAGCCATTGTCATTCCATTTGCATTCTGAAAAGATGTAATCTCCCAAACGAATTGAGAAGAATTTTCCAATGTGTAAACATACTTGGTTGAAGGACTTAACAAGGGTACCAGGAATCGAGCTAGATTGAAACTAGGCGTGTTACAAGCAGCAAAAATAGGCCGGAACTGAAACTTGGATGAAAAGTCTGGCTTGTGCACTTTCGGTAAACCGTACAAATACTCCTGGACATGAACCATACACGTACAACTTAGAATATATTTCACCGGACAAAACCTGCAATTTTTTTAGCTTTCGCAACAAGTTATTTATTTTGTCTTCGATTTGGATAATAGTTTTTTCCCATGTCTCTGTAATCAATTTAAATTTAGATACATCAGATATTAAAGCTTCCATTTTATTATTGTATACAGACTTATCAAGAATTGCAATGCCTCTGCCTTTATCAAATTTACATATTACGATTTTGTCATTGCGGCTCAATTCTTTCAGCGCAGATACATCGTTCTTCTTAAACTCGGTTGAGAAAATTTTCTGCTGTTTAAAACTATAGAAGTAGCGATGGGCTAAAGAAAGTAAATCTTGCAAGAATCTCGTACGGTCGACGTCAGCGCACTGTAAAGATTTTCTCGAATATGCAAGTTTTTCGTAAGATAAGAAGTATTTGTAAAAGTGCAATTTAAAAATGGGTAAGCAGAAGTCGAGACCAAAAGCTAATAATAATTTTGTACGCTCCGATAATGATATTGCACTGCAGTTGAATATCACTTGGTTTGGATCACATCGGTTAATATCGTATTGCACACCGAGGTTTTCAAGTTTCCTATTATGCACCCTGAGAGTAGCCACTTTGAACTTTGCATCTTCCGACTGCCGGAAACCACGAACGCACAGCGCGTCCAAGCGGGAGAAGAAAGCGCCAGCTTCAGCTTCAGCGGTCGCCACTCTTCCGGTCAAGGTACGCACAGCATCTCTTTTCTGTTGTAACTCCTGCATTAACAACTTATTCTTCCAGGACTTGTAGAAATGAGAAGTGTGGAGAGATCTTCTGTGAAGTTTGAACCCCAGAAACTTGGGCACCGCACCAAAGATTTTGCAACATATTAAAAATTCGACGTCTAAAGATGCCTTCATCAGTTTGCGAGATAAATCACAGTATTTCCGTAGTATTTTAAAACCATCTTCGCCGTATTTGTTTTTTCATAAAGTCAGAGAAGTTGCTTTTCTTAAGGTGAATGATCATTCGGAATTTGAAAACGAAGAATGAACCAAATTTTGAAATCATACGAGTATTTATATTTAATTAAGATTTCATACTAACTATATACTCACAACTAAGTGAGTTCTATAATACGTTTCGGAGACCAGCTCCACCTTCAGTTAACCGTCTGCACGTAAAAAGTAAAGAAAATCAGTCTTCTATACAAGTACAAGGGGAGAAAATTTTCAATAAATACGGCGAAGATGATTTTAAAATACGGCGAAGATGGTTTCAGTTCATCTGTCTATCGCAAACCTACATTCACTGGTTTGGGCTTAAGCTTTTCTAGTTTCTGTAACTATAGATTTAAAATTAATGCTATTGTCAGGCCGCACAGGGGTTGTCGAACCTTTTGTGTTAGTTACCCATAATCTTAAGTATTTTCTTTATGTGTCCAGCTCCCTGAACCCCGACTTGTCTGTTTCTCTGCGCAGATGTTGCGTCTGTGCATTTACTTTAGTTAGACCTTAAATATCATTTGTCTCACATGTCGATGTTCCAATGTTTCTTGTATTACCTAGCTAAATACGACTAATATTTTAAATGCAATTTTGGTGTTGTACCCTGTTATGCAATAGCTCATGTCTGTACGCACTATTTTTGCATTAGAAAATAAATCACTGTCTTTGGTAAAATATATCAGTGTATGTCATAGGGACTTCAAAGAGATTCAGCATTAAACAAGTCACACCCCGAAGTCAAAAGAGTTTCCTTTCTCCTTGTTGACACAGGCTTTAGTCCTATACGACATCTCGCCTAATAAGGGGTTTACGGAGCCACCTCGGAAGGACGAACTATTTCGCATAGTTTGTCGTAAAGAAGACGCTGTCGCAGTTCGGCACTAACAGAATTTACTTCTGTTGCCCTAGCGGACTTATGACGGCGCAGACAGTTGCTCGTCTTCCTAACGGTATCACCCTAGTTTGGCACTAACAGAATTTACTTCTGTTGCCCTAGCGGACTTATTACGGCATAGGTGGTACCCACACAGACCTCACTCTAATGGTGCCACCGTAGTTCGGCACTAACAGAATTCACTTCTGTTGCCCTAGCGGTCTCATACGGCACAGACAGTTGCTCGTCTTCCTAACGGTATCACCGTAGTTCGGCACTAACAGAATTTACTTCTGTTGCCCTAGCAGACTTATTACGGCGTAGGTGGTACCCACACAAACCTCACTGTAACGGTACCACCGTAGTTCGGCACTAACAGAATTTACTTCTGTTGCCCTAGCGGACTTATTACGGCGTAGGTGGTACCCACACAAACCTCACTGTAACGGTACCACCGTAGTTCGGCACTAACAGAATTTACTTCTGTTGCCCTAGCGGACTTGTTGTGGCGTAGGCGGTACCCACACGAACCTCAGGAAGGGCAGCTGCGAAGAAAAGCTAGCCCCCCGGAAAAAGGTAGCTGCACCGAAGACAGCCTCCTTTTTCCACGAACCCTCACGTCGACCGCACGACGGTATCGACATATTCTGGCGCCCGAACAGGGACCCAGAAGCTTTGCGCGACTACCAACGTTGCCTGGGATTTCTGGGTTCTACACAATTACGCGGACACCGCACTATTAAAACAAGATGAACCTCGTCGCTCAAGCTCGAGAATACGTTGAAGCCCTTGGCCTCACTCCCACCGATGCGGAGTACAGGGAAGAATTTACCAGCCGCCTGAGGCATCTGGAAGAAGCGGAACGAGAAGCCGCAGAACGAGCAGCGGAACGAGAAGCTGCGGAGCGAGAAGCCGCAGAACGAGCAGCAGAACGAGAAGCCGCAGAACGAGCAGCGGAACGGAAAGCTGAACGAGAAGCAGCACAACGAGACCACGAACTCAGACTCAGACAACTCGATGCTCAAATCGCTCCTCAAAATGCTAGAGTAAAGATACCTCCACCGGCTCCATTCGATCCCACGAAAGAAAGGATGGACGAATTTTTGCAACGCTTCTGCACTCACACCACAGCGATGGGATTTACTGAAGTCGATGCTGTTGTCATGCTCCATAATTTGATCACACTGAAGGAACGTCGACTCATCGATACCCTGCCCGCAGCAGATCGCTTCAAGTTTCCTGAAATTAAATTGCTCCTACTAGATGCTCATAAAGTTACTCCGGCAAAACTACGTGCCAACTACTACGAATTGAAGCCAAAAGAAGGCGACAATATGTCACGTTACCTACGGCGACTCGAACAATCCTTTGACGCTTGGTTAAAAGGATGCAACATCGAAGCCAACTACGAGACTCTTCGTGACTTCCTTATTGTTGACCGAGCTTATTCAAGCTTGCCACTCTTCTTTGCTACTCAATTGCGTGACAGGGGTGGTAACACAATCGCAAGCCTAGGAGAGCAGGGTGATAGCTTCTTGCCAGCAAGACATCATACATCGCTCCATCAGCTTTGTAAGGGTCGCACACTGACATCGACGACGGATGCGGGCCCTCCAGCACTCAACGCATCATCAGCACCAGAGCGACGCTCGACATTTCCTGTCCGAGCCCCTAGCACCCCAGCAAGATCAACCAACTCCAGCAACAACTCTCGAGGAACGCCACCAAGAACTTCTAACCCTCGTGATGTTCCCACCAGCTCAAGATCGATCAACACTCCGCAGCGCGAGGAACAACGAGGACCTTACACTGGATATTACTGCACTTTCCATGGCCCCAACCGATCACATTCCAGCGATGAGTGCCGCTAGTTACAGAGGAGGCAAGGTGATAGCCACAGTAGTGGAGCAGCAGCCCATGCAAGCCCACCTATCTCCAGTACTACAGCTCGAGTAAACAATCTAACAACGCATGAAGAAGCAGATGAATACGACGATGTTCCCCCAGTCGCATGCAATCACATTGCCTCAAACAAACTGATCGAATTGGGACAACTGAAAACATGCTCCGGCACTGTGAACCAACAACCCGTCCAAGTACTACTCGATAGAGGAGCAGCAGCGGTCTTCGTCAAGAAGGCTCTCGTCCCAGCTGACGCCATTTTGAAGAAAGAAATTCCCGTTCGGCTGGCCAACAATCATTCCTTCGAAGCGCCTCTTGCACGGGTCACTCTCGTTTGCCCCTACTATCATGGAGAGGTGACAGCCGTAGCCATGGAAGAACTCTCCCATGATGTCATCCTCGGCCGAGTTCCCGGAACCATCTCCTTCGAAGAACAGATGATCGACCATGAAGAGCAACCAGTTGCTGCAGAAGTCTCTCATGTGGTCACAAGGGCAGCAGCAAAATCGAGCGAAAATCCCCCTGCTGCACCAAGCACTGTCGATATGTTGCAGCACAACAAAGAAGATTTCAAGAAATTACAACGGAAGTGCAAAACATTGCAGTTTTTATCCAAGAAAGTTGACACTGGTAAAGAAGAAACGCACAAGGATGGCAGAGTCATTACCTATGAACTCCACGACGGCATTCTGCACCGGAAAACGTTACGAGACAGTCAGGAAACTCATCAACTTGTATCACCTGCAAGCGTGCGCCCACAAATCTTGGAAATGGCTCACGACAATCCACTTGCTGGCCATTACTCCCAAAAGAAGACTCAGGCTCGACTAGAACGAGATTTCTACTGGCCGTCCCTGGCAAAGGATGAGGTCCAATACTGTCACTCTTGTCACACCTGCCAGACGCACGCTCCATCTCGACCAAGGAAGGCACCAATCTCAACCCCACCGATCACCACTCCATTCTCCGCGCTCAGTGTTGATTTGGTGGGCCCATTGCAACCAGCATCGGCACGTGGCCACCGATACATTCTCACCGTGGTAGACCAAGCAACTCGGTACGCAGACGCAGCCCCGCTCAGACATATAGATGCCGCAACGGTCGCCCAGGAGCTACTCGAAATCTGCAGCAGAGTTGGTTTCCCTCATACGCTAACGAGCGACAACGGCACTCAGTTCACAGCCACAACCTTCGAAGCTTTCCTGAAACTCGTCGGTATCCAGCACCGATTGACGCCATTATACCATGCCCAATCGAACGGTATAGTCGAACGCTTCAATGGTACGCTCAAAGTCATGTTGCGGAAATTAGCCGTAGAACAACCGCGAGACTGGGACCTGTATCTGCCTTCCCTTCTTTTTGCATATCGAGATGCTCCTCAGGCCTCAACCGGGTATTCTCCTTTCGAACTCATCTACGGCCATCGCGTCCGTGGACCTTTAACCGTGCTCAAGGAATGCTGGACAGATGGAAGCTTGCAAGACGACACTAGCACTACTCAGTATCTAATGGAAATGAAGCACCGATTGAAAGAAGCATGCAAAATCGCTTGCGAGAATCTAAACAGGAGCCAAGAGAAAAGCGCCAAGTTCTTCAACAGACGTACCAAGATGCGAACTCTAAAACAAGGAGATAAAGTCGTATTTCTGCCCGATTCTCGAAAGAAGCTACTTATGACTTGGAGAGGTCCCTATACAGTAAAATCACGCCAGGAAACCTATACCTATACATTGGACGTGGATGGAAACAACAAAGTTTATCACATCAACCTCCTTCGCCAGTACCACGACCGGGAGCGGCAAAGTTCCGCCTTACCAAGCGAGAAAGATCGCGAGGAGGACGACGAGAGAGTAGAGGAAGCATTTGCAGCGGTTGGCCTCGCCCTAGAACCTACCTGCGAAGAAGAAGAACTCGACCGGAAAGAACCAGAGATACCGGCAACCGTCGGAGAAACCATTCAAGACTGTCTCATCTCCTCTACGTTGACTACAACACAACGCTCAGAACTCCAAGAACTACTTGGAAAATATCGCGATCTTTTCACAGATACTCCCGGAAGAACCAGCACGGCAGTTCATGAAATGAAATTAAAGGATCCTTCCAGTTTTCGACTTCAACATTCGTATCCACTTCCCTTAGCGCTGGAGCCTGAACTGCAGTCAAGTTTAGAGACGTGGATGAAGATGGGAATCGTGACCCCATCCACATCACCTTACTATTCACCGCTCCTTGCCGTCCGTAAGAAAGACGGAACCCACCGATTTTGTCTGGACTGCAGGCACCTCAACAGCCAGACAGTTTTCGATGCCGAGCCGATAGCAGACACCACTGCTATTTTCACCAATTTAGCTGGCAAAACAATCTTCAGCAAAATGGATCTGACCAGTGGATATTGGCAGGTACCTCTACACCCTGAGTCCCGCCAATACACCGCCTTCAAAACTAGGTCTGGCCTCTATGAATTCAACGTCATGCCTTTCGGCCTAGCAAATGCTCCAGCCACTTTTCCCGCCTTATACGTCAAGTCGCTGCAGGACTGCATGATACTGAGGTCTACATGGACGACATCTTAATCGCCTCGACTACCTGGGAAGAACATTGCGCAGCATTAGCTAAACAGTTTGAAGCTCTTTCTCGACATGGCCTTAAAGCGAAGCCATCCAAATGCGAATTCGGATTTGACAGCCTCCAGTATTTGGGTCATCAACTGAGCAGTAATCAGATCCAGCCTCTGTAGAACCGAGTCGAAGCCTTGAAATCGGCTCCACTCCCAAAAACCAAACGGGAGCTCCGAAGTTTTCTCGGTACAGTTGGGTACTACCAACAGTACATTCCTAACTACTCTCAACTGACTTCTAAGCTCCATGATTTCCTAAAGAAGAATTCTCCGGAACAAATACCCTGGACCGATACAACAAAGACCTGTTTGAAAGTTTGAAGACAGCGTTAGTCAAGAGACCGGTCTTACAGTTACCAGACCCCAGATGTCCTTTCATTCTGAGAACAGATGCCTCCCAAACTGGACTTGGAGCAGCTCTCCTCCAGCCAAGCAAACGAGACTTCCGTCACTACGCACCCGTATCATATGCTTCACGTCGACTGAGAGGAGCAGAAATAAACTATTCTACCATCGAAAAGAAAGCATTAAGCATCTACTGGGCTCTACAGAAGTTTGAGGTCTACCTGTATGGACGAGAATTTGTGTTACAGACCGACCATCGACCGCTCCTTTATTTGCAACAGGCAGACAAGCTGAACCCCCGATTGAAACGCTGGGCTTTGTATTTCAGCCTTTTCAGGTTCCGAGCAGAACACCTTCCGGGAGTCGACAACCACCTTGCAGATTTCCTGTCTCAGCTATCGTAGCACAGACACCCTCCCCCGGGCCTCTCAGGCCGCACAGGGGTTGTCGAACCTTTTGTGTTAGTTACCCATAATCTTAAGTATTTTCTTTATGTGTCCAGCTCCCTGAACCCCGACTTGTCTGTTTCTCTGCGCCGATGTTGCGTCTGTACATTTAATTTAGTTAGCCCTTAAATATCATTTGTCTCACATGTCGTTATTCCAATGTTTCTTGTATTACCTAGCTAAATACGACTAATATTTAAAATGCAATTTTGAGTTTTGTATCCTGTTATGCAATAGCTCATGTCTGTACGCACTATTTTTGCAATAGAAAATAAATCACCGTCTTTGTTAAAATGTATCAGTGTATGTAATGGGGACTTCAAAGAGATTCAGCATTAAATAAATCACACCCCGAGGTAAAAAGAGTTTCCTTTCTTCTTGTTGAAAAAGGCTTTAGTCCTATACGTCACATCGCCTAATAATGGGTTAAAGGAGCCACCTCGGAAGGACGAACTATTTCGCATAGTTTGTCGTAAGGAAGACGCTGTCGCAGTTCGGCACTAACAGAATTCACTTTTGTTGCCCTAGCGGTCTCATACGGCGCGGACAGTTGCTCGTCTTCCTAACGGTACCACCGTAGTTCGGCACTATCAGAATTTACTTCTGTTGCCCTAGAGGACTTATTACGGCGTAGGTGGTACCCACACAAACCTCACTGTAACGGTACCACCGTAGTTCGGCACTAAAAGAATTTACTTCTGTTACCCTAGCGGACTTATTACGGCGTAGGTGGTACCCACACAAACCTCCCCCCACACACACAACGGTACCGCCGTAGTTCGGCACTAACAGAATTTACTTCTGTTGCCCTAGCGGACTTTTTACGGCGTAGGCGGTACCCACACGAACCTCAGGAAGGGCAGCTGCGAAGAAAAGCTAGCCCCCCGGAAAAAGGTAGCTGCACCGAAGACAGCCCCCTTTTTCCACGAACCCTCACGTCGACCGCACGACGGTATCGACAGCTATAAAAACCTTGTTAAATCGTGCATTCAATATTTGTTCTAATTACGCCGATCTTCATGTGGAGTTTTCTTTTTTACAGAAATTTTACGAAAAAATGGGTACCCTACGGCTATTGTCAATGTTCATTTAAAAAAATTTTTGGCTAAAAAGTACTCCGTCACAAATGCCGTGATAGAACCATTGCAACGTCTTTATTGCGTTTTCCCGTATTTTGGAGACTATTCTGATAAAATGTCGCAAAATTTGGAAATTCTTTTTAAACGTCATTTTCCTGCGGTAAAACTGTGTATTGTGTCTGTTAATTCACTTAAAGTTGGCTCGTTCTTTCGCTACAAGGACGTGATTCCAAAACGGATGCGGGCATCCATTGTGTATAAGTTTAGTTGTGTACAGTGTACATCTGGCTATGTCGGCATGACGACTTTACCATTCTATATTAGGATTGCCCAACACCGTGGAGTCAGCTACCGTAGCGGAAGACCTCTGAACCAACCGCCTCATTCATCTAAACGCTTTCACAGCAAGCAGTGTTGTGACCGAATAGCAGAGGAAAATTTTTCCATTTTACGCACAGGATCTAATGATTTAGATCTTCGTATTTTAGAATCTCTTTTTATTTCGAAAAAATAACCGGATCTTAATAGCGCCAATAGTTCTTACCCAATGCAAATTAACTTGTAGATTTTATTGTACCCTTGTATTTTGTATAGAAGACTTATTTTCTTTACTTTTTACTTGCAGACTGATAACTGAAGATGGAGCTGGTCTCCGAAACGTATTATAGAACTCACTTAGTTGCGAACATATAGTTAGTATAAAATCTTAATTAAATATAAATATACACTCCCCTCCCACACTCCCACCTCCCACACCCCACCTTCCACACCCCACCTCCCACACTCCCACCTCCCACACCCCACCTCCCACACTCCACCTCCCACACCCCACCTCCGACACCCCACCTCCCACACTCCCCCTCCCACACTCCACCTCCCACACCCCACCTCCCACACCCCACCTCCCACACTCCCACCTCCCACACTCCACCTCCCACACCCCACCTCCCACACTCCCACCTCCCACACCCCACCTCCCACACCCCACCTCCCACATTCCCACCTCCCACACCCCACCTCCCACACTCCCCCTCCCACACTCCCCCTCCCACACTCCACCTCCCACACTCCACCTCCCACACTCCACCTCCCACACCCCACCTCCCACACTCCCCCTCCCACACTCCACCTCCCACACTCCACCTCCCACACCCCACCTCTCACACCCCACCTCCCACATCCCACCTCCCACACCCTACCTCCCACACCCCAACTCCCCCACTCCACCTCCCACACTCCACCTCCCACACCCCACCTCCCACACCCCACCTCCCACACTCCACCTCCCACACCCCACCTCCCACACTCCACCTCCCACACTCCACCTCCCAGTCTCCACCTCCCACACACCCCACCACCCACACCCCACCTCCCACACCCCAACTCCCCCACTCCCTAGCAAGTCAATGGTCCGTCACCCATTAAAGTTCAGCCCACTCTGCGCTTCACTAAACATGAGCGCTCATTACGCTGCCAGAAGTTCGAACCTAACGAGGATGTTCGGAATATTTACACGAAATTAATTCGTGGGATTCAAACCAAATTAAATTACGGAGTTTTCTGAAACATGACAGATGTTGTTATTTAAATGTCATAATTAAGACGACGTGAACACTCTTAATCCGGAAATTTACTGCTGAAGAACAGGGAAATTTGATGTTCGTACGTCATTTTGGAATGAACTCACCCGGCATTGGTTTGTCTCGGGGTTGTTCGATGGCATGTTTCTGAAAGCTGGTCATCCTCGCTGGGAACTTATTTCAGTTGTGGGGAGAAAGCTGTAACCTTTGTACTATTATTACTCTACTCTACTTACATGCGTTTAATTCTATTACACAAGCGATCTAGCTATATTTTAGTTTATTTCAAACATATTTAACACTTTGCCCGCATTTGGTGAAACTGAAGTTCAATATTCAACTCAAATTGAAAGTCAATTGTAGTAACCAATTTTCAGAATAGTAAACATAAATTGAATCATGCTTTTATTCAGCTGGAATTAGGTTTTTATGAAAATTAAGTTTGTGACCACTGGCTGGTCAGCAGCATTACGAAAATCCCCTCTGTGGCCACCGGTGGTGCACGTTGCGGTCAAACTGTTAAATAAATCGCCTCAAACTTGCCTGTAAAGCCATAGCCATCACGTAAGACAGAATTGCATTTTGCATCAGCTTTGCTTCGACAACAAACAGGGCTGTTGCATGATTCCATTATCCTTGTGCTCTCCGTGGCACAGCGGTTAAGGGATCGGACTTGAATGCTGGAAGTCGCGGGATCGTTCCCAGCGCTGACGCGGAGATTTTCCCCGTTGGGTATAAGGGAAAGCTCAAGCACAATACCCCACTCAACCCAGGTGTCGGAAATGGGTACCGGCTTTACGGGGGAACCGTCATGGTGTCCTATATATAGGGTTAGTTATAAGACATTTGAAAAACCAATGCTAAGATCATATGTATCAGGCTTGATTGGAAATAAAGCATCCCAAAGATGCCGATGTTAACCTTTTGTTTCTGAATAGTTTTCAAAAATAAAAATAAATTTAAATTGGTGAGTAAAAAGTATGGAACAGGCGTTTAAACTAGATGATTTTTCCCGAATATTTTAACGATACATTTTTCAATTGATGAATGTTGAGCTGAGTTCAAAAAGAGCTAATTGTAAGAACTCTGATGGTCAACCGTAACTTGTTCCTTTAAACGGGGCCTTTCGGATTTGATGTAGAGTTATGTATAGCGTAAAGAGGCTCGCCTATTGCAGGATGTCCAGCGTTAATAATAGCTTTACTACGCAATAACCACGTCTTAAATAACACTGCATGCATAGCGTGTGTCAGTACCGAGCGTATTGCGCTTTAGGTGTTTTTATTATCTTAATTTTCAGATGATTTTCACTGAGCTGGTACAACTTCCGACATCCTAGTACATTTTCTCTCTAATGTACCAGACGTGCCCCAGCTCCTGGGCTGGAGCGCCCGCTGCCATTCAAGTGCCAGATTTGTCGAAGTGAGGTTGTGCCTGTCGTTCGGGTTGCGTCTCGTGAACTTTAGAGAGGGCGGAGGGACAAAAGCGAGCTAAATCGAACTTTGTTGGCGTTTGAAGGGCGTACTAGAGATTACCTGAGTGTCCCAGCAGCCATGGGTGACTGTGAAGGTGAGTACAGGTCATGAATTTACCTTAAATTACGACATTCTGCGCGAAATGATGTTCGCAGTCGCCGTAGACTTACAACTTGCTAAGTAGGAGTCTGTGCTCTAGCTTTAAAGGTACGCTCGAAACGTCGGTAATTCTTCCTCGTGATTGCTCCCCAGAGCTCGGAAATCTCGGATGATTTCCCACTCAGGAAATTTTCTGGTGGGAATCTTGGGATTTTTTATTTTGGGTAAAAAGAAAACGGCATTCTTTGGAGCGCCTCTCCTGACTGTCATCTAATTGCTGTGCATTAGTAACACTTATTGAATACTTAATGGCAGCTCAATTTAGAATATGAGAAAACGAGTTTTGTATTAGGGTTACTCTAGTTTGTTGGTCTTTTGTTGGTTAAAATAGATCAAAGTGTGAATTCATAAATATCTGAGTGACATATTAAGTCCATAATTTAAAATAATGCAAATATCCTGCATTCAGGTCGAGGAGCGCAGCCGATGCGTGGCTGAGAGAATACGAAGTCTAACGCGCCCCCGTGCTCAGCGCTTAGTGACGAACCGCTCGATTTCAGAAATGATTACACGGCTACAATTTTGTTGAAAACTGTGGAAGACATGTACTTCAATTTCATAATAAGTGGACACTTGATGATTTGAATCATTTGAATTTAAAAGTTAACCCATGAATATTCGTATACGGTTCTCATTTCATAAATTCTACTGATTATGAAATAATGAACAAAAATTTTATTCGTGGAAGTAGCTGAAGATGCGTAAAAATATTGTTTTAATCATTCGTGTGTATGTAGAAATACAACAACGCTAACAGTTTTTAACGATCAAACACGAAAATTGTGAATTTAAATAGCAGCTGTTCTCACCGTACAATTACACTGGCGCAAACCACATTGTCTCATGTATGCTGTGCCAGCGTCATTTGGGGCGGGTTGCCTGTGGAGTTGGTGTGTTGCAGGCTATACAGGTGCTCTGATACAGGCTATACAGGTGCCTCAATACAGGCCACACAGGTGCCACAACACAGGCTACACAGGTTCCACAATACAGGCCACAAAGGTGCCACAACACAAACCACACAGGTGCCACAACACAGGTCACACAGGCGCCACTACACAGACCACACAGGCGCCCTACACACCCTAGATGACTAAGATTACTTTCATTGCGATAATTAGACTTAGAACCAACACTCAGGTGTGCGCGCTCCGTTGCGCCGCCCAGGGCCGCTCTTTGTGGTAAATGTTTAGGTTTAAGCCGACGCGAGTGTCCATTCGTTATTTCATGTGGGCAGCGGTGCGGTGGAACAGAGCTCTCCGGCGCTGCAACGCACGAACACCGTCCCCTGTATCTAAATGAACCTTTGTCCTTGCTGTATCTTCATTCCCTTTTGAAATTATTTCATTTTTTTCTGCTTTTTGCATTTTCTTCCCGCCTTTTTCCTTATTCTCACATTTTTCCTTATTTTCTTCCAAAAATGTTTATTTCTGCGTAACCCTGTTTGCTTGCTAAAAACGTATTGGACGCAGATAAACCTTCAATGTATCTAAAGTTTTTACGGGCAGACGAGCTCATTTTGATGATTATCGCCGCTCAAAAGTCAACAGCGATTTCTAGTGAACTAGAACAGGGTCGCCAGTCGCGTCTGAGTGCGTAGGTGTATTTTGCGCAACACCTGCGTGACTTGAAACACGTCGCAAATGCACGTCGATATCGACCCGCGCAGGTTACCACAGAACAGTACCTTTTTCTGTACTATTTTTTGTACTATTTACCTCACAGTTGCGTGAGGGGAAGGTACCCCACAGCCACGTCAGTAACAACTGGCGGGTGTTGAAGCTGCAGTAGTGGGGCGTAGTGGCATGCCTGCCTCTCTCGCTTCTCATTTCCTTGGGCCTCTTTTTCTCTTTATTCACTCCTTTTCCCTTCCTTATTGCATTCTCTCTGCCTTCTCTTATTCTCTCTAACCTCTCATTTTCTCTGCTCTCTCCCTCTCTCATTCTCTCAATCTCTTCTCATTCTCTCTACCCTCTACCCTCTCTCACATTCCCTCTACCCTATCTCATTCTCTTTCTACATTTTCTCATTCTCTCTTATTCTCTCTTCCCTACATCATTTTCTTCTTCCATTTTCATTTTTCACTCCACTCTCTCCCTTTTCCCCTACTTCCTTTTTATTTCTCTTCTGTCTTCCTTTTGCTCCTCTGTCTTCATTTTTCTCTCATCCATGTCTTCTCTTTCTCTCATTCTTGTTTACTTCTGCTCTCATTCCTGCCTTTTTGTCCTCTCATTCCTGTCTTTTTTGTCCTCTCATTCCTGTCTTCTTTTTCTCCTCATTCCTGTCTTCTTTTTCTCTCGCTCCTGTCTTCTTTTTTCTCTCATTCCTGTTTTCTTTTTGTACCCTCTTTCTTTTTTATATCCCCTTTCATTTTTTGCCTCCCCTCTCTTTTCTTGTCTCCCCTCTTTTTTTCATTCTCCGTCTTATTTTCATCCTCCTTTTCTTTTTTATCCTCCCATTTTTATCTCTTTTCTCCTTTTTCCCTCATCTCGTCTCATTTCGCTCCCGTCTCCTTGTCTCTCCATACTCCCCCACTTCGCTGAACACGGAAATATCCCCATGCCTGAAATTCCCCAACTTAGCAGACCAAACGAGATAATCCCCCCGTGACATCCAGCGAGCATCTTCATTAGAAAATCTGCTGCTCCGTTCACGGCTTTTTTCCTCGCTCTGCCGTAGCTCTGATGCATGAAGCAGCAGTGGTATAACTCGGCTTATTTGAGCCAACAAACCCACACTCTCACCACCTCCGCAGGGAGTGCAGGAGTATCCTGTGTGGTTTCTCAAGACCGAATATTTGTGATGTTTTGAGCACAAAGTATTCCACAGACAAATCGGAATGTTGTGGGTAGTCATGATACGAATTATGTTTGTAGCACCTACGTTGTAAATATTTTGTATTAATTCTTCGGGAAAAAATATTTCCGATCGCGGTGTTGGTCCACAGACAATCGAATGAGTTTTTGGTATTTTCAAGGAGTTTTTTTTTCAACTACCCAGAATGACGAAATATTGAGAGAAGAGATGCAACGTTAACAGCTCATTACGTTGCGGCAACTGACAGTTCACCTTCTTAAGGGAATTATTAATATTGTAGAGCTATTTAATGCATCTCTATAGCAGGACTGCATAACATGGGGGCATTTCCAATTATGATGTACTTGGTGAACACTGCAAACCAACATTTATCGTTTTAAATGAAGCAACGCTGTAAATCCTTTCTTCCTTTTACCACTAAGTCTATTTTGCCTAAATCTGCCTCGTTTCTTGATAATATGTTTTCCACAGACACACCTAGAGTACGCAACTTCGTTAATAGAGTACTAACGTCGGATTTGTCTCATTTTTTCCGGTTCTTTCGGCTTGTAGAAACTTTTCAAAATAGAAGCGGTGATGAAAAAAAGTAAGAAAAATGTGTATTTCATAAGTAGATAACAATCCTTTACGTATCATCAAGCGGAATGACACGGATACAATAAACCGTGACACTGCAATGTCAAGTGTAATTATGCAACAAATACTGTAGAGTCGACTCTGTCCGACCATCACACCCACAAGTAAGTCGAGAAGCTAAAAATGTCTTTGATGAATCAAGGTTTATGCTCATTAAAACATGTGAATAATACTTCACTTACTTTGTGCAAGTACCATTTACCCATTATTAAAAATTATTTATCATTTATTATCAAAATCATGTCACAAATCAAACAATAAACTCAAAAACAAACAAAAACAAACAAATGAGTGCTATTTTTTTAATAATAAAACATTACAAAGTCTGGTGTCTGCTCAATTTTGTTCAAGACACAAAATCGCGAGGGAAATTCATTCTATTTTTTAAGAAACAGCAGCTTAGTCAAAGAAAAACATCGTCAATTTTATCAAGAACTTTGTAAACTAATGAAAAGTATCCTTGATAATTTCAATTTTAATCCAAATCAACATTAAAATTTCGTGAAGTAATTCAGCTAAAATTTTCTTATCCTTCAACTAACTCATACTATCAATGTTTTTGACAGAATCAAAAATTTGAGGTATAAATCAAATGAATCGAAATAGTTCCCAGAAATTTCTCGTATTACAAAGCGGATTAAATACCTCTCAGGCGTGATCCTTACCTTTCTTTACGTATTTTCCTAGTGTCTGAATATACCCCGTACAAATCCCTTGTTAACGAATGGCGATGAACCCAATGTTAACAATGGCAGAGCAGTTCCTTACCTGGCAATTTCCAGTAAAATATTCGTAAAAACTGCTTAAAAGTGTACTCTACCTTCAAACTAAAATTTATTTCTATATAAATCAGTATGCCTTCCAATCTAGAAGTTCGATAGCACGCTCCATTTTGAATCACGTGCAATATTTTTATTCCAATACCGATTAAAGAAATATTGCCTGCTCAATGTTTCTCGGATCTCGCAACGCAATTGACTGCGTTGACAGCAGCATATTTTTGTCGGAGCCACAGTCTTAAAGCTTTAGAAGGAAAAAGAAAAACAAAAGAAGTTTCAAGGAGAGTTGATACATGAAATGAATTACAACTCGTTGCATTGTGAAAATTTCCTAATGTAAGGGACCTTAAATTGATAAGCAAACCATGAGAAGTGGATTATAGCCATGTCACAGGTTAATAATATCTCGAAAACCAAAAAATACATATTCTCTTAGATATTTTATCTTTAGCATGAGGACTGAAAGCTTATCAATACTTAGAATGCTACTGGAGAATGCCTTTAAGAGCTGCTCGTAACTCGTTTGAATCACACAAGACGAATCCTGGACAATTTTTTGTAATTGTTGACTTCTATACCGAACTTCTTGGCATCAGCCATGGCGTTTGGCAAGGATCAGTTTTGGGACCTCTTCAGTTTTCTTATTCATCAAAGATATTGTTATATACGCTTCATTTTATTATTTCTTTGCTGACCCTCCTCTTTCACTTGTACTATTATCAGTAGAAAACATGATGCATTTGAAAACGCAATAAATAGCTAAGTTACAAAAGTTTTCATGTGGCTCAAGGTAAATGAAATAAATTTGCATCAATGTCGACAAGACCAAGTGTATCCTATTCGCGTATGATCAAAATGTATTTCTTTGACTAATCAAAATCGCAGATGGCAAGATTAGGAAATTAATTCAAATTCGTTGAAATTATGGTTGATCAGAACCTGATTTTCAAAGAGAAAAGCTAGTTTACTAGTTCTCCAACATCTTAATTATTCAGCTAATACACTTACCTACGTGAAAAAGTATTTCCTACATAGACTTTCGAAATACCACATTGAGCGTTATAGTACATCCACCCTTTAGGGGAATACGCTGATTTTATAAAAGAAATTTAACGTTCTCAGAAGGAAGGTCTGAAGTCCCGAGCAGAAAGTTTGTTAGGCCTTTTTCTGTTGATATGAGATAGGTTTTTTTTTTTGTTCTGTTGCGATTTTTTTTTGTTCTGTTGCGATTTTTTTTGTTTCTCTGTTGTCTTTTTTCAGCACCTAAAACTTTCTTTATTAATTATGCCTTTCTCAGTGCTTTTAATTTCACTGTTTTTATGCGCAAGGTGTGGGGGATACACCTCGTGCATAGATTCCCGGTTCCCTCAATTCCATACTAAATGGTACCTTCCTCCTTTACTTTGGAACGCCTTTATTGCGGCTTGGGAGACTTGAAATAACATCGAATCTCTATCTAACTACAATATGCCCGATCACTACAGTTTACACCTCATTTGAACTAAAGCTTGGAACTCGATCCCTTATATCATCCGTAAAAAAATCTGGTTAAGTATTTAAAGGATATTGAATATCAATTCTTTTATAGGTATTAATGAATGTAAAAGTTAGTTAATTTCCTTTGAATTCGATTGTTCAAAATGATAGGTCTGTTGCACTGAAACGGAACTTATCCTAAATCGATTGGTTTTCATGCAGTTCTCGCTGGCATGATCACCCCATATGATGAGTCAAATTAATATCATTTTTCGTTTTCTGACGCTCAACAACTATTCGATCACTCTGGTACACGTTTAAGTTAAGTGATCTAAATTAAAGGAAATTGTAAAAATATAATGTTACGGCTTGTCCTGTAAGTCTCCGAATTTGATCGGGCTCACATGTAAACGTGAGCGAGTTCATAACCTGTCCGTTGTGATAGTTCTAAATAATGACTTCACTGATAGATTGCTCGTAGGAATAATTTCCTTTATTTTTTAATTGCTTAAATTGGTTGTATAACTTGAATTATTTAAACAGTTTGATCTATTTAAGTTGCCAAAATATGATAGATGAGGAACAACAAAATCTGTGAGTCAAAGCTGCGAAAAAGTAACTCATTTTCCATTCATCGCTGCTTTTGCCTACATCAACTGCTAATCGTCATAGTTCAGTTTGTGAACTATGTGAACTCACAAAAAAGGATCACACGACTCTAATACGGTACTGGAATGGCACAAGATAAATTTGAGTGTATTTTCCGACAGTGAACTTTAACCTGCCAATGCATGGACACTAATTTTATGCCCTTTGCCCCATGTGGTTGACCTCAGAACAAGGTTTCTTTTCTCGTTAGCGCATAGAGTGTCAGCGGTAAGTTCAAGTTATTTTGTTTTCCCATAAAATTGGAGAAATCACCAACCCGACGAGGGATGTAACTGTTGTTGCTATGGGAATTGGTAATCCCGGGGGAAAAATGTAAGATCCATAGCTGAGATATAGGTATACATTCTTTGTGTTGCAATAAAAAGTTTTATTTTCTTAAGGATCATCTTTTTCTGATGGTTCACGACTCTCTGGTTTTTCAGTACCTGTCACATCCTTCAACGTTTATCTTGTTTCATAACCTTCCTTCTTAACTTATTCTTTTTGTGCGCAGGTGATTCTGTGCTGGACGACACATTGCACAAATGTTCTGCATTTCCTCAACGCCATCTTGAATGTTGCCTTCATCTTTCATCTCTTGGGAACGCCTTTATCGCAGTTAGGGAGGCTTTTAAGCTAACATCTAATCTAATCTAGTGAAGTCACCGAGCGTTTTCTTGTCACAATAATCAAACATTCGGAAGTTGTTGTGAAATCTATTTGGTTCTTGCTTTCCATTTAACAGTTAGTACAATTAGCATCTGCTTCTCATGTTTAGTTTTCTGCCTTTTGTAACTAATTGTTCAACTGGAACTTGTTTGGTAAATCTGTACAGCGCCGCTAGAGAGTTACGAGCCAGCCTCACCTTCAGGCACGTGTTTCATGGCTCGACATGGCCTTGTAAGCGTAAGGCTTCCTTCCTGCGTGTACTTCATTCTCCGTCATATTTCTCCCGTGTGCGGGGGTGTTGCGGGATATTGTAGGGGTGCTGCGGGGTGTGGCAGGGTGTTGCAAGGTGTTGCGGGGGTGTTGAGAGGTGTAACTCAAGCAGGGGTTGCCGCGTGCGATAAGATGAGCGATAAACGATAAATGATAATTATCGCTGAGGTCAAACCTTTTATCGTTTATCGTTTATCGCAAAGTTTTGTAAAATAATCGCTCATTCACTTACCGCTAGTCCCAAAAAATGAGGAACGATAAACGATAAACTCAAAGACGACTTTTGTAAAAATTAAAAAAATTTGCACGGCGGCAATAGTCACAACAGCCCGCCTGACGTTTTCAGATCTGAAAACCTCATATGAGAGCTGCCAAGTGTGTGTGTGTGTCTGTGTGTAGCTGGCCAATCACAGCTGCGCATGTTCAGCACTGGAGCGCATGTTCAGCACTGCAGCGCATGTTTACCGTGGAGCGCATGTTCAGCACTGCTGGTGACGTCCTCAGGCCCAAGCGTGCAAGCATGACCAGCGACAGGTTTGAGAAGCTGGTCTTTACCAAGGGAAACATGCAGCTCCTGGATGCTGTCTTGAGGAGGGAGAGTCTGACTCAGAGAGAGATACTTATGTAGAATAGAACTTGTCGGCCATAGACTGGTTCCAGTGACAGTTTTTGTTTAGTTTAATTAGTTTTCACTGTGGAACTGATTTTCACTGAGCACACATGCTTTTTTTAATATTTCCACTAAATAAAGGTACTTATCATTTATCGCTTTTGTTATCGCAAGTAAAAAAAATTATCGCTATCGTTTTACCGCTTATCGCTTACCGCAGGTTGGGGGAAAAATTATAGTTCTATCGTTATCGCAAGTTGAAAAAAAAGTTATCGTGGCAACCACTGAACTCAAGTGCCTACATTACCGTAGCGCCTGTGCTGCTCAGTAGCCCTGGACAAGACCCGCATGTCTGCGGACGTGAAGTAAATTCATGCGTGTACGAGCGGGATCTGCCATCTATACTACGATCGCAGTACCGCAGATGCTTGATGAGCGTCATTGCGAATTTATGTGTTTTTCAAACTATCTCCGGAAGCGTGCACGTCTATATTGCACATTGTTATGCGGTCCCTCAGTGTAGGCGGCCGCGTTCTGACTTTTTTACTGAGCGACTTGCCAAGTTGCCAGTCCCCTCCAACAGACGCTACTGCTGCCAGCGTGGGGTGGAGTTGTGAGCTCTTGGTAAGTGTGGACGGGTGTGGACGGGTGTGGGTGAACAAATGCGTTCATGACCTGATATGAGAAAGCAAATACAAACCAATGCAGGCAGGGATACGCAGCAGCAAGTAAATTTTCACAATCGTGACATCACGTTCGGGATTCAGAAGATGCAAATCTTACTCTCGCCATAGCTCTGAATGAAACAATTGGTATTTATTTTTACATTTTTCCCTCATTACTGGCCATTCAGATATTCGCTAACCTGTCTAACGTTCGCCTCGAGAATGAGCCAAATAGTTCTGTTAACATAATTTTAGTGCACATTATACACATAAATGTAGAATCAACACATCAGCATTCAAGCTGCATTGTCATTATGATACAAAATATTCTTTTCTCTTCGGATATTTAGTGGCGAGCCCGCTGCGGGCAATAGACGAGTGCGCCTCAGGTATTGATGTGTTATTAATGTAGTATTAATGCAGCACTATTGTTGTGATACATACAGCGATGCAAAAGCAGTCTGTGATCCCGCTCCTTCGTTACAAGGTGGCGAGGCGGCTAACGTTATTCCTACGGAGTTTGACGAGAAGCGGTCGCATTTTTGGCGTCGTGAGGCGGTGATCGATGCAGCGACCAGAGCTCCGGGCACGCAGTTCTAAATATGACCTTCTCGTGTTACAGCCTCAGTGTGTGTTTTTTGCTCCCCGGAACTTGTTCCTGTTTTTTTAAGAATTATAGAAATATTTTCCGTGCCCTCAACCTTGTGGCTTGAAATTGATGATGCGTGTTTTTATGGCTGGTGAACTTCAGTATGTGATGTCGAGCCAGACCTAACCGAACTTGAGTCCCAGTAAGTTTTTAGACTTGATTTGGAGGTTTGTGTTCTGTTGACTCTGTTGACGAGCCACCTTGAAAGCAAACGAAATTAAAAAGTAAAGAAAAAGCAAGTGGGAAGATGATATAGTAAAATTGGAACTATTTAGATTAGGACTTTTCATGGTTCGGGTAGTAGACTTTGACAGAACTTTAGTCAGGTAAGCTTTATTGGATCAGGTAAGCTTAATTTTACCTGACACAACAAAAATGCAAATTATGAAATAAAAAAGGAGAAAGCAAATCTAGACAGATAATGAAGCAACAACATTCCTTGAAAAGAAACTCATCTGTTAGTTCAGAAGCTCTTCGGTTTTATGAATAAACGAATATATTTAAATTCTATGACCTAAGCAATTAGATACGGCCTAATACAACAAACTTATTGCAATTGAATATTATATCAAAAGAAGTAGTCGTCCGTAACTACAGAATGGGATGGGCAAGTCAATAATTATTGGGCCGGTATGGCGGTGCGGACACTGGCTACTGTGCTCCGCCACACCCCCTGTCGAGCACCCTAGATGATCCTGACAATTTTAGGTGCACAAACCACGCATTGATAATCAACAAAAGATGTCTGAGCCAAAAAGGGCACTCTAATTGTTGTAAATGGAGAAGTAGCCTTTGATTTGATTTGTTCATCAATCAAAGCCAAATGAAGTTCAAGATTCTGAAAGTGATGCTTTAGCAATTTCAGAAATTTCAAACAAAGAAAGAAAGAAGGAAAAGAAAAACGGTTTATTTCCAATAGAGATGGTACAAAAGTATCATCATTGGTTCTTAAAATATCTTAAAATTAATACACTTAGATGATACACACACACGAGTATTGAAAAACTCGTGTCACTAGTCAAAAGAAATGATTGAGGGCACTGAACTCCTAATCTAGCTTAATCTAAATGTGATAATACATGTAATGATAATTATAAGAGATAACACAATTTCATGGGCGATGCATTTTCATTGTGGGGTGAAAACACTTTTGACAGTTTACATGTACATGACATAAAACTTCGCAATTCTTGACGCCAGGAAATAATATATGAAATCGCATGTTTCGGTCAATGTTCACAAGTGTCATTTTGAGGAAGCATGAAAAAAAGAAAAATATATATATATAAATATATATCCATATACACACATGTACACATACGTATGCATGTGTGTACATATCCATACACACACTCACACACACACACACACACACACACATATATATACATATGTGTACATATAAGCATGAGGACCAAGAAGATTATAGGTTTTGTATTTCTGATTCAACAATTTTAACATAACGGCCATTAGTTAACAAGCATTTTATTTAAATATAAATGGATGATCGCACAACAAATGTATAGTTTTTACATGAATGCTTTACAATACTAAAGATATGACGAGTTAGGTAATGTTACAAGTTGAGAGTGCACAGAAAAAAGACCATTATCTCTAGTAAAATGCTAGTTGTCAGTCTAGTACACACATATGTGCACGTATA
This sequence comes from Morinoia aosen, assembly GCA_030386875.1. Lineage (NCBI taxonomy): Eukaryota > Metazoa > Arthropoda > Malacostraca > Amphipoda > Talitridae > Morinoia > Morinoia aosen. The sequence goes on from CM059574.1 coordinate 3,072,580, forward strand.
CATGTAAATATTTACACATACACATGCACACATATACCCACGCACATATTTACACCTAACTCGTAAGCATACACAAATGCATTTCTATGCATCGAGGCAATACATACGCATTCTACAGAGTGTCATACGCATAGCGTGGACACGTACACATTTACACAAATAAGCATGTGCGCAAATATCAGCGTAAACTTGTCAGTATAAACCAGAACTCCAATCGAGGGAAACGGAGAAAATATCTTTTATTATAGCATGAATTTTATAAAATTTCGTACTAAAAATAGTGGCACAAAACAGTCTACTTAAGTCAGAAACATGAAAACGATTGTGGGAAGTGAATAAGAAAGAAAACATTAATGTCCTATAAAGGTTTCATATTAAAAAAAAATCACATTATCTTTGAAATATGGCGCAAATTGTCGTCAATTGATAAACAAACATAGGTATCACATTATTATAAGCATATAACTATAAGCCGAATAAGTATATTACTGCAGTATAAATGGATGATCACACAACGAATTTATTTTTTTCACATGGATGCTTTACAATTTCATATTAGAAAAAATACATTATCTTTGTAATATGGTGCAGAATGTCTGTAATTGATCAACACACACACACATAGGTACCATGACGGTCTAGTTTGATGCTTGCACAGAAACGGAGAGGAATGACATAAAATGCACCTCCGACTGGTTCATCTACTCTAGTGCACACAGTTGTACGTGCACATATACACACCCATATGCGCACATACACCTATATACGTACACGCATATACAAGTAAGCATGTCCGCAAATGACAACGTATAGGCGGTCAAATCATAATACCTACGCATACTTCAAAACTGTTGTTTGATGTCTTGAATTATAAAACAATGAGCGAGGGAGATTGTTCAGCAATTGAGATACCAGGTAAATGAGATTCGTAAGTACTCATTCAGTATGTTCTGTAACTAAGGATTATTATTGAGACACAAGATGACGAGTTATTTTGGCTTTAAATTCTCTCGGTCTTTGAGGGACTTTAATACTCAGGGGAAGCTTGTTCCACAGTAAGGCGCCTGATATGGACAGAGCCTTCTGCCCTAAGTGAGATGAACGATAGTTGACTAAGACATTATTGTTACTGTTCGGTTTTTGATTGGTTACAGTGGGTGGATGGAAACGCACTATCTCAGCATTGCTCTGAGGAAGATATAACGAGGAGAATACGTATTGGGCCTTCTGCATGAGGAGCCTTTCTTGGATAGGGATCCAGCCGAGTTTATTGAGGAGAGGGGTTACGTGATCACTTCTTTTGAAATTACCGTTGCATACCACCTTGGCTGCAAAATTCATGCATTTTTGTAAGTCCCTTTGAAGGTATTGAGGTAAGTCTCCCCATACTAGGCTGCAGTAGTCAATGCGCGATAACACATGGGATTGAATGGCTAATAATCTGGATTTTTCGTCTAGCATACTTTTTATACGATGAAAAAACATTAAAGTTCCGTAGATTTTGTTTCAAGTAGACTCAACGTGAGATTTGAAGGACATATTTCTATCGAACCAGATACCTAGATTTTTAACTTTTTCTGATGCATTAATTTTATCATTTCCAACTGCAAGAGTAAGATCTGAAGTTTTTTTAATTGCATCTTTGGATCAAAAAATAATGCATTGTGTTTTATTAGCATTTAATTTGAGACCATTCCAGTCGTACCATAATTTCAGGCTAGTCAGTAAAGTTTCGGCTTTAATTTGCGTCTGTGGTATTTCCGATACAGAACTTGTTATTGCAATTTGAACATCATCTGCATACATTGAGATCCGTGTGTTAGAAGGCATTGGAGGGAAATCATTAATGAAAATAGAAAACAGTAGCGGACCAAGAATGGATCCTTGGGGAACACCAAAATTGTTTTGAATGAATGGGGACAATTTGTTTTCTATGCGGACTGCATGAGATCGATTTGACAAGTAACTTTCAAACCATTACGTGTCTATTCCCAAGTTCAGTATTTTACGTAGAAGTCTTTCATGTTGGACGCTATCGAACGCCTTAGAGAGATCGAGTAGTAGCAAGAGTGTTACATTCTTTTGATCGATGTCACTGTATATTTTTTCAGATATATTGAGCAGAGCGTCTTGAGTGCTAGTATTTCTTCTATAGGCATATTGATTTTGGTGGAGTAAATTTGACTCGTCCAGGTGAAATGACAGTTGATTTGTCACCACTTTCTCCAATAGTTTGGACATGACAGGCAAAAGACTGATGGGCCTGTAGTTTGATGCTGTATTTAGGTCACCACTTTTGTGCAACGGTCTAATAATGGAGTGTTTCCATTGGTTTGGAAACGTATTGGTTACTATTGATGTATTAATTATCAGACGAATCCATGGTGCTGTAACAGGGAAACTGTCTTTGATATATTGAAGACTGATACCATCATGTCCAACTGCCTTTGTGTTTTTTAGTGAGTATAAGATGTTTCGTAACTCTGGTAAATCGACAGGGCGTGGTCTCCACTTGACATCAGTCCTCGAGGGTGCAGTGGGGCATGAATTTTCAATTGTCGTTTCATCTGGATTGGTACACACCTCACTGAAAACTTGAGCCCCTACTTTTGAAAAGAATGTGTTGAAATCCGTGGCTGTTGCCAAGGGATTTCCAAAATTACTTATGCGATCTAAATTTTTATATGGGGCTACCTCACTAATGATTTCCCAAGTTCGCTTCGGGTTATTTTTAGCCGTTATCAGTGCCTGGTGGAAGTGAGTTTGTTTCGCTTCAGTGATTTTCTTTCGAAGAATTTTTTCATTTTCTTTATATCTCTTGTATAAGGTACTGTTTGATCTATTGTTCTTGTACTCTCGCAAGTTAGCTTTCTTTATTCTGCTCATCTCTTTAACTTCGTCAGTAATCCAAACAGTCCGTTTTGGCTTCGTTTTTTTGGTGACGTAAGGTGCACATTCGTCGAGAGCTGCTGTGAAGTTCTCGTTGAAAATTGACACTTGTGTGTCAACATCGTCAGATTGCATCATTTTCTGGAATTCGGTAGACCTATCGAGTAGTTTTTCTTGAAATAGTTCTGCTGAATAGTGCCTTTTCGAGCGATAGGTCATTAAGCGGTATTTTTGTCTTTCCTTCGCAATATTAATTTCACATTCTATAGAGTGGTGATCGGAAATAGAAGGTGATATTACTGTTCTAAGTATTGCGGTTGGATTATTTGTGATTGCTAGATCGAGGAGAGTTGCAGAGACTTTAGTGATGCGAGTCGGTTCTTTGACCATTTGTGATAAGCTTAGTTTATACAATAGTTTGCTTAGCTGATTGTTTTTGTCCGTTAGGTCAACATTGAAATCTCCGAAAGCAAAGAATGATTTTTTTGCCTGAAGGATTTCTTTGAAGGTTTCCTCAATGAAATCTTGTGTTAGATTTAGGGGAGACGATGGGTGCCGGTAAAGGCTGCCAATGATTATTGATTTGTGTTTATTTATTTGCACTTCTAACCAAACTATTTCAATGCCTTCGCAAACTTTATTCGCTAGTAGTGAAGATGTTGAGTACATTTCTTTCACAAAAATACAAGATCCACTACCTCGGCTGGTTTTAGCGCCATCGTAGCGGTACAACACGTAATCAGGAATGTTAAAAAATGAACTTTGGGTTCGTGAATCAAACCATGTTTCTGAGACACACAAAATGTCAATTTTTTCAGTGACCAGCATTACTCTGATTTTTATTTTATTTTTTTGAACAAAATTAATGTTAAATGGTCCAAAGTAAGAGAATGAGAATTAGTGTTCAATGACAAGTTACGATAATAACTATGAATGGAAATTGCAGTCATTCTTATTTCATTTGTATCAAACAAATGTATTGCTCGTTTATGGAATAAGTCAAATAAATTAACACTTGAAAAATTTCAAATTCGTATTCCAACATGCGTCACAAAACGTGTCTGGAGGCACACGTTTACGGGTCGAGGAATTCAAATCCCAAATAGTAGAAGAGGAAACGGAAAATTTAAGAGAGGAAAGGTTCCCAGAAGAAGAAAATACAGAACGGGTAGGAAAATAGAAAAAGAGATTGCATGAGCTCACACGTAGCCACACCAGTGCACCTAAATTAACAATGGATATTGAAATCAAAAGCAGCACATTTTTTAGTTTAATTTATTTCAATTTACGAATGAACACGTGAGTCGTATGTGAGCAAATTAAAACCAAAACAAATAAAATACACGGAAATAAAATCAATGGAACACAATCCTAGGAAGCCCCACCACACAGACGATGACCAATACACGGAATCAATAATTAGCACAAATTACAAAAAAACACTACCCGCATCAAAGGAAGTTAACGTAATATTTAATATGAAAAAATGCACACGATTAAACGAGCATCACTCTTTGACGATTGCCGCGTGTTTCTTGCTGACAATAATTTCTTGCACTGCACTGTGCACTCATTGCTTTTTCTGAACTTTACACTGTCCGCCGCATTTTCTCTTGCAAACCTTATTTTCCCCGGAACTTACAAAAATTCGCTAAAAAATTTGGCTCCTCGTTCAAAATGGGACAAGCCCTGCGAAACATTTGTTCTAGCCGGTTAACCACTCCCTTCTTTATTGCTTAATCTTTCCTTGAAACTGAGCTTTCGCAGCCTCGTTTTGGAACTACTGGCTCATTCCTGGGTGCCTCCGTAATCTTCGTCAGCTCTACCTAGACAGCAATCTCCATCGAAAACTGACGCTAGCATGAGCGTCCGGACAGCATGGAGACTTCTTTCTCTCTTGCCGCCCTCCTGAGAACAATAAGGAAATTTTAAATCACCTATTCCCCTTAAACTTTTATTCTCTGTAATTTAATGGTTAATTATCAATGCTAAATTGAAAACTTCACTCCCCTTTTAATTAACAGAGCGTCGACAAGATATTCCCCTTTAATTTGAGTCCCCACTGATAATTATTATTCTTTCCACAATAGTTAAAGATTAACACCAAAATACTAATTATTACAAGAAGGTTAACCTTCACTGACACTCTTAACTTTATAAAATAACGCCTTTGAAATCTGGCCGGCTTTGCTGCACAACGTATTCAAAAATAATAAAGGAAAACAGAATACTGCTTAAGAAAGGAAGCATTTGAATTCCCATTTCTGACATTACGAGATGATGTTCTCCCACAACCAGCCGGCTTTTATAAACACCGTGACAAACATGCCATAAAAAGTGTTTATACTGATTCTTCAATTGTTTTAAAAAAGGCAAAATAAAATATCCTAAATTATCGCATCCCCTGGATTAATTTGTAACATGTAAACCAGCTTCCGTATGTACCTCCCCTTTTGATGATATCTGGGCCTACACCTTGCCCACGCTCCGACGTCTTACACTGCTTCAGGTAATTTAAGGCCCCGATACACTGGCGTTCATGACTCGAGAAATTGCGGCAGTGGATCCGTCCGCCAGTTGAAGAGAGAACTGGCGACATGATACACTCCGCACGCAAGATGAGGCACCGCGGTCCGCGGAATGCAATGCAAGGCGTCAGTCTGCCTCAGCATGTCGTACGGGTAGGTGCGCGATTGCGGCCAGCCGTATGGAGCGCAGGATTAAACCAAAGCTCACGTTGCGCTGTGCTTTAGCCTTCTGTAAGCGCTGCTCATTACATTCTGCAAGCATTCGAATTTTTTAAATGCGTCTATAGAATTCAGCGTTCGAGTTTTGTCAACTCAATTGCGAAGCAAGACATGGCTGCGCACCTCTCCCGTCGACGTTCAAAACTGTACTGCTCGTCGCAGTGACGACCGTCCTAATCCAGACATGCTCGGATCGCTGAAAGCTCGGTGGCCACTCTGCCAACTGGCTGGTGTGCAGGGATGGGAGGCACATTGAGAGGCGTGCTGGCGGTTTTCACCGCGATTTTTGCCCAGTGTATCGGGGCCTTAACGGAGAAGTGGGCCGCCCCCTTTTTACGCTGCGTTTATATACTCGTATGTTCTACCCTTAACTGTGCGGGATTCGAGTCCCGCGAAATTCCACGTCTGTGATTGGTTCGCGCTCCTTATGCTACGTGTACGTCTTGCAGCACGCGCAACCCTCGCTTGAACCCAGTACTCCCCACTCATGTTTAAACCACTTTCCTAGCACCAAATACCCCTTGTTTCCTAGCACCTTGTGAATGAATGTTACCCTTATTTCTCCATACTATTTATCAATGTTGTAATCGGTCCCTTACTTTTGATGCTGCACATACTAGATGTACATCCTCATTCAACTATCTCATAGCTCCCACTCTTGAGGTGACGCTTCCCCTAATTCACCCTTACAGCCCCACGCCAGTCGCGTTGCTGTTTTTTCGCACATTTACAGCTAACTTCGAGTTATTTATGTTATCATCAATATATAACTTTGTAAATCATTACATATGAAGCCATAACCATTTTCAAAGGAGGACGTTTTGAGATACAAAAATTCACATTGAGGTGAATTGTAACGCGAATAAATTCTACATGCACCTGAAAGTGTGTTTCTTATGAATTTCGATTTGAATTAAAGAGTGCGGTGAATTATAAGTAATACCTGATCATGAATAGAATTTCTGACCATTTACAGGAATAACGAGTGAATAATTTGGTAACAATCAAACGATATGAAAAAATGTAACGTCTTCATCATTTTTAATTTTAAAAGTTTTTAATAAGGAACTTCATCGCTTACTTATATGGAAAAAATCCAGAGACGTCTCCTTAAAGGGAGGCCTTCTTGAAGGGACGTCTCTGTAACTTAGTAGAGAAATTTTGACTCTCTCAAGGCATTTCATCCTCATTTGTCGAACACAAGGATTTGCTCCGACCAGCATGCTAAACTACATTGTTCAATTACTCCTGTTACGCTGCTAATGAAGTGCAGAACTAGAGGATCGGGCCCTTGTGTGTTGCATCGTCCACGCCTCATTACACACTGAATACAAACATGTACCACTGTCTATGTGCAGCTGGAATGTGTCCTCTAGTTAAAAATAATTGAAGGGTCCTTTTAGTAGCGTTTTAATGAAATCAATCTCTTGCCGTGGACTGTCTGAGGAGTTTCGATATGGCGAACGGCGGCCCTCATATATAGAGTGAAACCCTTACAAAGGCACGTGGGATTACGGTTGATGATTATGGAGGGATTTTGAAGGTTGCAGTTGAATATTATGGAATGCGTCCGAGGGCTAACAGTTGACGATTAGAGAATGCGTCCGAGCACTAACAGTTGAAGATTTTGGAAAGCGTCTAAGGACTAACAGTTGAAGATAATGAAAGGCGTTCGAGATCTAACAGTTGGAGATTATAGAATGCGTCCGAGAGCTAACATTTGAAGATTACGAAAGGCGTCCGAGGTTTGACAGTTGAAGATTCTGGTAGTTCGAGTATTGAATTATGGTAAAGGAGAGACAGTCAAATTTATCACGAGTGTCTCATGAATGCCGCAGCATGCCATTGAACAAGAGAGTGAGTCTAGTCTAAGATAATGATTGCAATTAACGAATGATAAACAAAATGGCATCGCAAATGTGCTCATTCGCTTACGTACTTGAACGAACATAAATTTGAGAGGGTATAAGAGGGGAATTAAATGGAACGAAGGAAATATATCTGATGAGCAATATGGTTTCAGGGTTTTCGCTGAAAGTTAGAAATTAGTATGCCGAAATGGGTGCAGCAAATCTGTCACCTTTTCTTTATTTACATCTGGGTACTTGGGTGTCAATATAGCTATCAATAATTATTAGTCAAGCTCCCTATTTTCGATCCCCTATAGTTAATATTCTCACAAATGGAAGAAGGCGTCTTCATGTGTCAGTCTTGAGCACTCTATTGGGCTGCGTGATCTGCATCTTGCATTTTGTCAGTCGATATGAAATTATTCTAATATTAATGCGAGCAAAATCGTATGAATAAACCAGCAAGTAATTCATCACAATGAAAAATATACATTTCGGGTAACCAGCCGAGTGCGTACCCAGGAAAAATAATGAAACATTTGTGCAATTTATGCTTCGCACAAATAGATAATTGAGACTATAAAATATAAAACTCAAGAATACTACAACGTAACAATATTCAATGAATATGAACTCTTCTGATTATTGAGGTAATAAACAAAAATTTAAAACTAAAGATTCTAAAACATCCAGTTTTAAAGTTTTCAATGAGAGCCTCATATTGCAAGCTGACTGTTTCGTACATTGCAAGCTGACTATATCGAATATTGCAAACTGATTTTATCGAATATTGCAAGCTAACTATATCGAATATTACAAATTGACCATACTGACTAGCTGGTAATATATCTCAGGACTTAGGACGGGCTTTTACCGCTGAATGAAGTGGGAAAGTTAATTGAGCATTTGTTCAGACTACTTACGCTCCGCCACTGTAGTTTGAAGTGCACGTCTCGTCATTCCGACACATTCCGATGCACAACGTTCACAACGGTGTTCATGGATCATTGAAAACTGGGGGAAAACAGACGACCGGAACATGCAAATTTTGTGCTCCCATCATGACGTGATTCAAATTTAATTTTTCTAGTATTAAGCTCGCTCGCGCTGTGTGTTGTAAATCTCGCAATAAAAGCGCTTAATTTATTTCACTTGATTTGATGGATCACACTTACCCCGTAATGTTCTGTTTGACACTACCACTCATATCGCATTTACGATCAATTGTCACGATACAAGGGCGGACTGTGCTTGAGCAATGCATTTCCCTATTATGCCTCGAAGAGAACCAGCATCACCATCACAAAAGAGATGTGTTCTGCCATAGACGATTTAGCATCAGTGCAATCCGCTATGATCTTCCAAGATGGTCTTCCGCACCCCAATTATGAACATTATTATTAACAACACGAAGAACATCGCCCGGCTTTCGCCTGACCAACATACAACACATCGGCGTCAGTTGAACGCCTAACTTTCATTCCACACCCTCATCACCTCTACCCCGTTTCTCTACGCACCTTCTACGAGAGTTCAACGTCACAGAAGGTTGCCACTTCGTTTCGAAGAATATACTTAAGTGTTATCGTAATTTTAATCCCTGGGAATTTTCGTAGAGATTAGATGTAGGATTTGGTCTCTCATTGATTAATTAAGATTGTGGTTCTTTACGCCAATTAAAATCTCAACAACTGTCATAAGGCGTTATTTCTGTCGCGAACAGAGGGTTGACTTCGACAGTTACTTCGGGGAGAAGAATTAATTCACGCTATCGCTGGGAGTTTGTTCTAATGACTATCACCGTTTTGGCGGCGAATACGTACTTTTTTCGATTGGACCAGTCAAACTGAGCATGTTGGGCTAAAGCATTATAGTGTTGAGCGATTCTTTCTATAAAATTAGAGGATGTATAGACGAATCTAACCACGATTGAATCTAATATAAAATTCAAGATAAGATATGATTAGTCTCACCGTATTCGTATCACTGACGCCCAAATGAACTCATAAGATTAGTCTTCTTTATTGCTATCAGGTCCAATCAAGCTTCTTTCTCGACTGCTTTGTGATATAATATGCCAGCGTTAATTAATTTCATAAGTAAAATAATTACTTTCTTATGTTTTCATTCCCTCCCGTAAATTAGCAAGTGTGACCGAGGGAGGGAAAAGAAGAGACAGTATACCTGAAATGATACTGAACAGGTGCAAATAACAGATAGCCTTGAAATTACGGCATGCTTATCAAAATAATCACCTGAACACGAAAACCAAAATAAATCATTCAATCACATTATTTAATAAATGAATTCATAAATATATGAATAGAATTTACCTCATCGGAAATGATGGGGAAGTGACTACCAAATATATCATTCCATTGGTTCTTAAAAGAACATAATTCAGGTGGTGTAAAACATGAAGTCTAACATTCGATGCCGGTGCGGTGGGGTTGAGACCAGCCGAAGTCGAGACCACAACATGGGTAGCATCATTTCCCCCGTCACCGAAGGATGCACCGTTCCTCATCACCCACTCCCCTCAGGGGGATGCAACTACTGTATCTATGGGAATTAGCGCTCCCAGGGAGTATGTGAGGTCCCGAGATAAAGATTATGTCGGACTTCCTTTTGTTGAAAAATAATAGGTTTTTATTTTGTTCACTGCTGTTCTGTCTTTCAGCATCTACCATTTTCTCAAGCTTTTATCATGTTTCATAAACCTCATTCTCAACTTACTGTTTCTATACACTGTGTGCATAGATTCCGCGTTCCCTCAAGTCCATACTAATTGTTTTCTTCCTCCTTCCTCTCTTTGTAACGCCTTTATTGCGGTTAGGAAGATTTAAACTAACATCTTATCTGATCTCCTCACTTCAGCGAAGGTACTTCCATTTCGCCTTCACCACCCAGCTGCTCAGCCGACAACATTGGATGTGGGACAGCTGCAGAATAGGCAAGGCAGGCCAGAGTTCAATGGTGATAAAGGAGGCGATAATGCAGGAGGGGTGAGGGGAGGACGGCTTGAAGGTCCCCATTAAAGCTTGGCCGGGCCATTAGTGGCTGGTTGGGGGCCAATGAACAGGCCTCGGTATAATGCGCCCTCACGTCTGTTTGCCCACCGCCCTGGCCTTATCGCCTCGTATCGACAGCTTGGTGCTGACGATATCATTTGCCCATCGCCCAGGCATTGCGCCGTATCGACAGTTCGAACTAACGACTTGGGTGCTGACGATATCATTCGCTCACCGCTCAGGCAATTGCGTCGTATCGACAGTTCGAACGACTTGGAGCTGATATCATTTGCTCACCGCCCTGACCATATCGCGACGTATCGACAGCTCGAACGACTTGGGGGTTGACAATTTCATTTGCTCACCGCCATGGCCTTATCCCGCAGTATCGACAGTTCGAACTAACGACTTGGGGCTGATGATATAATTTGCTCACCGTCCTCGCCTTATCGCGTCAAATCGACAGCTCGAGCTAACGACTTGGGGGTTGATGATGTAATTTGCCCACCGCCCTGGATTTATCGCGCCGAATCAACAGCTCAAACTAATGACTTGGAGTAGATGATATAATTTTTTGCTTATGAATCCCTGCCGTTTTATTTTTTGTCCGTCCTCAGGCTAGTCAGACCATCCCAGAAGATAGAAGTATCGACTGAGAAGTTGAATGTACAGGCAGCGTTCAGTCCTGTGAGTTACACAGAACGCAATGTACCCTCATGCCTTCAAATGGTAATTATGTATGAATTAATCATTTTACTGATGACTGGATCTATTGAGTTCCAAGTTACGAAACCTGTAATAAAAAACGTGCATTCACTGCTCGTAGCCCTCGAATGACCTTGGCGGTGTATGTAGTCATTTTCTAGATGCAATCACTCACTAGGAATACGTTGCAGTACTGGACCTAATAATTTATTGCAGCATCTCGAATTATGTTTCTTCTGTCCGTGGTGAAATTTGAATCCGACTTGATTTGAAGCTTGAAGCTGGTCGAAACCTTAGTGTCTTCGGGGTTACGATTAAAACTTATCAGTTCTTAATTGTGAAACTTTGAACTTTCTATATACGAAATACTTAAAGCATTTGCTATTTCCTAAATTGATTTTAGGCTTCAAAAATGCCTTCGGGTTTTCAGTGGAATACCCAGCATTTCATTTCCAGCTCGCAATTACACTTGCTGGAAACTCGTCCGGCTTTGAAGAGGTGAAATAACTTTCTCTGAAACTGCTCTGGGTTGCTTGAAGTTGCATCAAAGTTCGTAGACTTTGTCACTATTTAAAGAAAAACTGCAAGCTCAGTGAATTTTAAAATGATAGAAAAGTAATTTTTCAGTTCTTTTCGTTCAGCAATACGTGTACACATCCAACTACACAGCTTCTGGCTGTTGATTGACAATATGAAATGTTTATGTATTTGGTTTAAATTCGTTAAAATTTTTTGCATAATTTTAAACTCTTCGCTCATAGAGGGTATGTACCTACTACCATAAAGCGTACGCTTGAAGCAGGTTCTCTTCACAAATCGTATCCATAAAGCGTACATCCGATAATGTTCATCATTATCATGTACCTGAAACTAGAAGATTTGTGAGTCGCGTGAGAACAGTTCGGCATAGAAAATGACGCGCATCTGCAGAGAGTATTTTTAGAGAACCCACAAGGTGGAACAGGCAGCTGCTGGCACAGTCTAGGGCAGTCCGAAGTAGTCCGCTCCTCGGGAGAATGTAACTATTGTATTTATTGGAATTAGTGCACTTAGGGAGAAAACGTGAGGGACCGAGCTGAGAGTAACGTAGATTTTTTTTATCGGAACAGAATGTAATGTTTATTAAGAACCTTCTGTGTTCGGTTCACTGCTGTCCTGATTCTCAGCCCCTCTCACATTCTGCAATTTATATCTCGTTTCAGAATTTTCTATCTCAACTTACTGTTTCTATGCACAGGGATCTTGTATGAGAACACACCTTGTGGATTGATTCCACGTTCCTTCAACTCCACACGATATGGTACCTCCATCTTTTATTTCTTTAGAATACCTTGTTTTGGACAGGGATGCTGAAACTAACTTAGAATCTAATCCAACAAAATTATATCTCGACTTGCGTGTCCTCAGTTCGGCAGCGGAGTGTGACTCTCTCCCTGACCTTCACACACGCCTCTGCTCTTTATATGAACTCGAAGATGTAATTTTACAAAGAATATTCGTTAGCGTTTAGGTCGTTCACTGCGTGCGTTATATTTACAGTCCCCTGTGAGAAACCGTTGTGTGCTTGCGCTGCTAAGTTCACTGTATGAGGCGCTCTCTGAGGACGTTCGCTGGCAACAAGAGGTATTTTTTCTTTTAGAATTTCCTGAATTTTCTGCCCGGAGTGAGTGGTGGGCTCTGCCCGGACTGAGTGACGGGCTCTGCCCGGAGTGAGTGGCGGGCTCTGCCCGGAGTGAGTGGCGGGCTCTGCCCGGAGTGAGTGGCGGGCTCTGCCCGGAGTGAGTGGCGGGCTCTGCCCGGAGTGAGTGGCGGGCTCTGCCCGGAGTGAGTGGCGGGCTCTGCCCGGAGTGAGTGACGGGCTCTGCCCGGAGTGAGTGGCGGGCTCTGCCCGGAGTGAGTGGCGGGCTCTGCCGGGAGTGAGTGGCGGGCTCTGCCCGGAGTGAGTGGCGGGCTCTGCCCGGAGTGAGTGGTGAGTTCAGCCCGGGGTGAGTAACGGGCTCTGGCCGGAGTGAGTGACGGGCTCTGCCCGAAGTGAGTGGTGGGCTCAGCCCGGGGTGAGTGGCGGGCTCTGGCCGGAGTGAGTGGCGGGCTCTGGCCGGAGTGAGTGGCGGGCTCTAGCCGGAGTGAGTGGCGGGCTCTGGCCGGAGTGAGTGGCGGGCTCTCTCCGGCTTATAGTTTCCGTTGTCGAAGTATTTGGCACGATATGTTTTGAATAGATGCACGTTGTGGAAGTGCGCCAATCAGGAATGTGTATTTCAACTTTCTATTTATACCAATCATTTAGCGCGGCACAACTAGAAATTTAAATTTTTTTTATATACTGTAGCGTACAGGAAATTTGAATTTACTAGATTTCGCTAGTGTAATTTTATGCAGCGTTAAAATTGGATGGCATAGCTACAAACACCGAATGTGTCAATTTGCTTGCATTGGTCGCGTTCCTGCCTAAAGTTGAGTGACCGACATTCTCCATCGATTAGTTTTCCTTGATGTTGAGTCCCTGGGCTTTTTCCTGATGAATCCCTTCAGAGGGGTACAATTATTGTATCTATGGGAATTAGCGCTGTGGGAATTAGCGCTCCTAAGAGAATATATGTGATGACTCTAGCTGAGAGTTAGGTAGGCCTTCTTTTTGCTGAAATAATTTTTTATTGTTCAGCATGTTAAGGACCATCTTTTTTTCGGTTCACTGGTCTCCTGTTTTTCAGCACCTACTACTTTCTTCTTCAACTTTTACCTTGTTTCATGAACTTTTTTGTCCACTTACTGTTTCTGTTCCCCTTCTGCATAGATTCAGCATTCCCTTATCGCCATACTAAATGGTGCCTTCCTCTCTTCGATACGCTCCTTTTTGTAGCTGTTAGGGAGGCTAAAACTAATGTACAATCTATAATTTATGTCAACGTTTGCCTTCGCGCTTATAAAAATATAATGCTGTTTGTGTCTGTTCTCGTCAGCGCGCGAGCTAACAATGGCGGAATTAGCAACATTCCCTAAATGAGTCTGTGGTGGACCCAGATTTTTAGTTTAGCTTTTTCATCTTTTCCTACATCTTGTCAGTAAGCATGGGATAGGCAGCATGGTCAGGCTTATTAGGATCTGTGCATTGCTATGAGAACTGGTGCCCCAGGGGAGATTCTGCTAGGTTACCTCAGCCACGGATAGCGCTCTTATAGGACTCCTGTCTTCCATGTACGCTTTGCTCCATTCAGTATACTGGCCTTTTTCGCTAGCGTTTCTTTAATTTTTTTTTTTTAACTTACTGGTAAACTGAGTGGGAACACACCTAGTGCGCAGATTCATCGCTTCCTGCAGTCCGTAACAGATGGCCCCTTCTCTACCCTCACATACGATTTGGCTCAGGAGTTTTAAACCAATTGAATGTAAACCCGTCTCTACGCTTTTATTTTGTGAGACTGACCTAAGTGCTTGGGATGTTCTCTCTTCCCTGGGGAGTTTTTCGTCCCGTCCCCCTTCTTCTTGTGACTGAACACTTTCCGAGCCTCATAGCGGCAAAATATCTACGCTAAAAGCAAAAACTGATCTCGCAGTGTCTTTTCTTTGGTGTGGTTCAGATAAACTGTATAGCTATAATTCATTTTAACTATGATTTAACGCCATTTACATATAAGATTTTCTATCAACTGGGAAGATTTAAAAGCTGTTTTGCGGTATTTTATAAAATATCAGAGATTGAGCCTCTAAAATTTAAGTTTCAACAGAGCGCATTTACACTGCCAGTTCTCTAAAAATGTTAGTTGAAGAGTCATTACACAGACAGCGTTGCGCACTTCATCTCCTCTCGAACTCCAATTCTGTCCTACAACCTTGAGTATTTGGGAAAACTCCTATACCCGCGTGTTTTGACCCATATTTTATACCGTACAGGACCTCTGGGATTCAAAAAGAGCTTCGCGCAAGATCTTCAATTCATATTTTATATTGTACGGGACCTGGAGGACTCTAAAAAGCCTGGCAGCGCGACATCACGGCTGACTTCCCATATGTTGCTCCAGTCGCATAAACTTCCACGAGTTCCAATTTTTGTGTCCGTAATAATCTCCAAATAGACCGGCGTTGGGCGAACGTCCAAGTCTGGCAAAAAACCAAGTTCATTTCGAAGAAACTAAGTGGCGCTTCGATTCTAGGAGAGGGAAGAAATGGGAATTTCTGAGCGAGTGAAGGGTTGAAATTTTCTGCTTAAATATTCGGATTGATTTTAAAAACGATGGGAATTACAGCTTCCGTATTTCTGGGTTAACCCCTTTTTCCTCCATGCGAATAATGCGTGAATGATAAGTTAGGGTTTCAGGTTTTGTTGCGATTTATCAGACACAATATTACACTAAATGCCAAATCAGCTAAATCTTGAGGATAAAAAATTGTTAGGTAACAGAAGATGAGTTAAATGTATCAGAGCGTGATTTTTTTGTGTTATTTGCAATATTAAATTTGTAAGTCGCTTTGCCACCATATTGTTTGAATTTGCTGAAATAGACGCTATGGTAATTTCAATTTCTATAATAAAGTAAACAATCCGTGACCAGATCCTACCGTTGTTGGTCATAGAAATACAAACTGGAAATTAATGCTGAGCTCGGAAAAAATAACTAAGCTTCGCTGGGAAAATTTGCTTGCACAATAATAGAATGCTGGAACGTTATTCAAGTTTTGTTACTAAAGAAGTATCGATGAAATATGTGCAAAAACAGGACACGAATACAGTACTGTGCAATTTATACCAGCTATCTTTGAGATTGGCTTGTTATTCCACCTCTAAGTAAGAAAATTAATACAGTAAAGTTCATTTGCTAGACGCTCATACCAGCTTGGTTTTAAATTAAATAATCATCATTGACTGTTGTGGGCCGGAAAAAACAAACATGTAACAACAAATGACAATGAACGATAGCATAACATACCATACAATTCTGAGAGTTAAACAAAGAGAAGCCAAAGGAAACACTTGTTATGCACCCAAGATCGCGTCATTAAACTTCAGGACGCACATTTTGTGCTAGCAAGTCGAGCTAGATATTATGGGGTCAAAGTCAAGTCGGAGTTCAAGGTGAGTCTGTTTTGTAGAATACTTAACGATTCGAAAATTCTAAGATCTACGAAGTTGTTGCCTGAGTCCAAGTGTGAGAATTGATCATATCTGAAAAAAAATTATTCAGGTTTTTACAGTGCACCCGAGGTGACTGAATCTTTTTAAAGGTGTGTTGGATATTTATAGCCTCAGTGTTCATAAAAGCAGACCTTAGTCTGTCTGGATGTGCTGCCAATAAATGAGCTAACGCAGGTAACACTGGTTAATTTGTACGTAATGTTGGAACAAAAGTAATTGCATCAGTAAAAAAAGGAGTCCTTATTCATAAAAAATCTAGTTCTAAGAGAGAAACTCTCCTCGAATTAAAAATTAAAAAAGAAAACAGGGAAAGTGTGTGGAATCTTCACATTGTTACAAACGCTAACATTTTACACAAATTAACTTGTGCAGCCTTCTGTGAAAATTTGAATCATCCTTTCATGTTCCCTGTGCATCGGGCCGCATGTGTACCATTTTGTAAATTACTTACTAACGTACATGTATAAATGAATCACACTCCATCTGTTCCGCGATCTTTTTAAAAATCTAACTTATATATCGTAGGACGTAAAATATTTTCTTATAATTGTATTTTTCATTAAGCTCAGGAAGGATGAAAATATATTCGGGCAGCAAAGTCGATTTCCTAATTCTTCTACTTCCCACCTAACCAAGTCAAATTTGATCATTTCTCAATCATGGACTCGGCCATGAGCTCCATAGACCTTGAATTTTGAGACCATCATGTATTGCGAGCAACAGACCCGCCTTTGTCTCAGACTCGTCGTCCGCCCCACAGCATCTCGCTCCACTGGGGAGCACAAAATGCGAGCCCATGCATTAAATAATACGTTTTCGGCTACATAACTTTCATGTCCTATTGCTTTTCTTTTTGTTCTTTCTACGAAGTATGGATTACTCTGGTAATATGTTAAGTCAGTTTGTTATTATGTGTGTTTTCTCCCAACGCTATCCCTCAACCTACACGCCCCAACGCTATCTCCCCTCTACACGCTCCAACGCTATCCCCCCTCTTCACGCCCCAACGCTTTCCCTCCCTCTACACGCCCCAACGCTATCCCTCCCTCTACACGCCCCAACGCTATCCCTCCCTCTACACGCCCCAACGCTGTCCCTCCCTCTACACTCCCGAATGCTATCCCTCCCTCTACACTCCCCAACGCTGTCGCTCCCTCTACACTCCCGAATGCTATCCCTCCCTCTACACTCCCGAATGCTATCCCTCCCTCTACACTCCCGAATGCTATCCCTCCCTCTACACGCCCCAACGCTGTCCCTCCCTCCACACTCCCGAATGCTATCCCTCCCTCTACACTCCCGAATGCTATCCCTCCCTCTACACTCCCGAATGCTATCTCTCCCTCTACACGCCCCAACGCTGTCCCTCCCTCTACACTTCCGAATGCTATCCCTCCCTCTACACTCCCGAATGCTATCCCTCCCTCTACACGCCCCAACGCGATCCCTCCCTCTACACGCCCCAACGCTGTCCCTCCCTCTACACGCCCCATCGCTATCCCTCCCTCTACACGCCCCAACGCTATCCCTCCCTCTACACGCCCCAACGCTATCCCTCTCTCTACACTCCCGAATGCTATCCCTCCCTGTACACTCCCGAATGCTATCCCTTCCTCTACACGCCCCAACGCTATCCCTCCCTCTACACGCCCCAACGCTATCCCTCCCTCTACACGCCCCAACGCTATCCATCTCTCTACACTCCCGAATGCTATCCCTCCCTCTACACTCCCGAATGCTATCCCTCCCTCTACACTCCCGAATGCTATCCCTCCCTCTACACTCCCGAATGCTATCCCTCCATCTACACTCCCGAATGCTATCCCTCCCTCTACACTCCCGAATGCTATCCCTCCCTCTACACTCCCGAATGCTATCCCTCCCTCTACACGCCCCAACGCTATCCCTCCCTCTACACTCCCGAATGCTATCCCTCCCTCTACACTCCCGAATGCTATCCCTCCCTCTACACTCCCGAATGCTATCCCTCCCTCTACACTCCCGAATGCTATCCCTCCCTCTACACGCCCCAACGCTATCCCTCCCTCTACACTCCCGAATGCTATCCCTCCCTCTACACGCCTCAACGCTATCCCTCCCTCCACACGCCCCAACGCTGGCCCTCCCTCTACACGCCCCAACGCTATCCCTCCCTCTACACGCCCCAACACTGTCCCTCCCTCCACACGCCCCAACGCTGGCCCTCCCTCTACACGCCCCAACGCTATCCCTCCCTCCACACGCCCCAACGCTATCCCTCCCTCTACACGCCCCAACGTTATCCCTCCTCTACTCGCCCCAATGCTGTCCTTCCCTCTACACGCCCCAACGCTATCCCTCCCTCTACACTCCCGAATGCTATCCCTCCCTCTACACGCCCCAACGCTACCCCTCCCTCTACACTCCCGAATGCTATCCCTCCCTCTACACACCCCAACGCTATCCCTCCCTCTACACTCTCGAATGCTATCCCTCCCTCTACACGCCCCAACGCTATCCCTCCCTCAACACGTCCCAACGCTATCCCTCCCTCTACACGCCCCAACGCTGTCCCTCCCTCTACATTCCCGAATGCTATCTCTCCCTCAACACGCCCCAACGCTGTCCCTCCCTCTACACTCCCGAATGCTATCCCTCCCTCTACACTCCCGAATGCTATCCCTCCCTCTACACTCCCGAATGCTATCCTTCCCTCTACACGCACCAACGCTATCCCTCCCTCTACACGCCCCAACGCTATCCCTCCCTCTACATTCCCGAATGCTATCCCTCCCTCTACACTCCCAAATGCTATCCCTCCCTCTACACGCCCCAACGCTTTCCCTCCCTCTACACTCCTGAATGCTACCCCTCCCTCTACACGCCCCAACGCTATCCCTCCCTCTAGACACCCCAACGCTGGCCTTCCCTCAACACGCCCAAACGCTATCCCTCCCTCTACACTCCCGAATGCTATCCCTTCCTCTACACGCCCCAACGCTATCCCTCCCTCTACATGCCCCAACGCTATCCCTCCCTCTACACTCCCGAATGCTATCCCTCCCTCTACACTCCCGAATGCTATCCCTCCCTCTACACGCCCCAACGCTATCCCTCCCTCTACACGCCCCAACGCTATCCCTCCCTCTACACGCCCCAACACTGTCCCTCCCTCTACACGCCTCAACGCTATCCCTCCCTCTACACTCCCGAATGCTATCCCTCCCTCCACGCGCCTCAACGCTGTCCCTCCCCCTACACGCCCCAACGCTATCCCTCCCTCAACACGCCCCAACGCTATTCCTCCCTCTAAACTCCCGAATGCTATCCCTTCCTCTACACGCCCCCAACGCTATCCCTCCCTCTACACGCCCCAACGCTATCCCTCCCTCTACACTCCCGAATGCTATCCCTCCCTCTACACTCCCGAATGCTATCCCTCCCTCTACACGCCCCAACGCTATCCCTCCCTCTACACGCCCCAACGCTATCCCTCCCTCTACACGCCCCAACACTGTCCCTCCCTCTACACGCCTCAACGCTATCCCTCCCTCTACACTCCCGAATGCTATCCCTCCCTCCACGTGCCTCAACGCTGTCCCTCCCCCTACACGCCCCAACGCTATCCCTCCCTCAACACGCCCCAACGCTATTCCTCCCTCTAAACTCCCGAATGCTATCCCTTCCTCTACACGCCCCCCACGCTATCCCTCCCTCTACACGCCCCAACGCTATCCCTCCCTCTACACTCCCGAATGCTATCCCTCCCTCTACACTCCCGAATGCTATCCCTCCCTCTACACGCCCCAACGCTATCCCTCCCTCTACACGCCCCAGCGCTATCCCTCCCTCTACACGCCCCAACACTGTCCCTCCCTCTACACGCCCCAACGCTATCCCTCCCTCTACACTCCCGAATGCTATCCCTCCCTCTACACTCCCGAATGCTATCCCTCCCTCTACACGCCCCAACGCTATCCCTCCCTCTACACGCCCCAACGCTATCCCTCCCTCTACACGCCCCAACGCTATCCCTCCCTCTACACGCCCCAACGCCATCCCTCCCTCTACACGCCACTTCAAAATATAGTCCTGGGGACATTTTATGCCACTTTAAAACATTGCTATCAGGTGCCCTCATGAAGCAGAACGACCGCCTCCACAAAACCGCACAATTACTTTCCCAACACACTGCAGTGTGTGCAGAGATAGCGAGCGCAGCTCACGAGACTCGGGATTTTTTTAACTTCAGAACGAAATGTTTTTGAACAAACTTATCAACGCTTCACTAAATGCATTTTCGGTATTTTATTTAGGAAAATCATGGCTTCGTTTTTGGCGCACGAGTTTGTAGACTGGTTGTTGACTGATGGCATAGACTACCTGTGGTCTGAACTTGTGGGTTTGATTTAAGCAAAAGTTGCGCCAGTGAGACAATACACTTAGCTTTATCTCATTTCCGAGCTCCATTTACTTGTTAATTTTAATCCACATGCGATACACGCACTAATTAAATTTATGTTCAGTTTAGAGGATAAATACTTGCGAATAACGATTCGAGTTGATTACTCAAAGTGCCTGTTCAGCTGTTGAAGGCACAGAGTAGTGGAATGTTCGGAAGCATACGAAAACAAAGCCCTGATCTAGCTTTATATTAGTTATTCCAATGCTCCGTTTCTATTGCACAGATGTTTTTACAAAGGTAAGAGAAGGGCCCATTGAAAAATGAAAAAACATAGACCAAAAGAAATAAGGACACCAAAGCAGTACATTGCGGGGCAGTTAGCGTAGCTGCAGCACGTCTGCTCCTGTCGATTGGGCCTCAGTATTTGACAGGAACGGAGCGCTCTGCGGCCGTGTGTTGTGGTGTTGCGTGTGGTGTTGTGGTGGTGGTGTGTGTTTTGTGGTAGTGGTTGTGTGTGGTGTGGTGAGGGTGTGTGTGGTGTTGTGGTGGTGTGTGTGGTGTTGTGGTGTTGCGTGTGGTGTTGTGGTGGTGTGTGTGGTGTTGTGGTGGTGTGTGTGGTGTTGTGTGTGTTGTGGTGTTGTGGTGGTGTGTGTGGTGTCGTGGTGGTTGTGTGTGGTGTTGTGGTGGGTTGGGTGTGTGGTGGGGTTGAGTTAAGGCTACAACTTCAACACTTCACCGCAAAACATTTGCCAATTTCGATCTCCGGTACACCAGCGTCGCTACGTCGGCCCGCAAAAACACATTTACGCTATAATTGAAATTCGGTGCTGTTATAGCGAGAGGTCTACCACACTATAGCGGGAGGTCTACCATACTATAGCGGGAGGTCTACCATACTATAGCGGGAGGCCTACCACACTCTAGCGTGAGATCTGCCTCTGGCTAGTACTACAGCGAGAGGTTTGGTTACTAATAAATATAACTTATTTCCATACATTTAATACAACGATAAACACATAATTTATACATCTCAAACTGCCGATGGGTAGGCGATGCATATCAGTCGACCTCACGCTGTAGTAGCACCAGAATTTTTTTTCAAGTTTCTCGCTCTAAGAGCGTAGCATTCTAGCAACATTTTGTAAACCATCAATATAGCACTCAACTCAAAATTTCCTGGCGCATTTTTTTGTTGCCATCATTGTTGTGATGGTATATTTTGATTTCACCGATCCCACATCACTATAATGTTTCTCCGCTTGTGCGTGATCTTTTCGTATCGTTCAATCATCGTGACTTTTCCATTAGTCACATTCTTCTATTTTGACTATTTTTTATTAATCATGATAAAGTACAAATTGAGCTGCCACCACCCATAAAGGGAATATTAACGTTAAGTATATAACATATTTAAACGTTATCATGATCAATTTCAAAGGACTTCGGTAAGCGTGGTAAGCCGTGTTTCAAGGCATTAAACATTCATTTCTGTTTCCTCCTTACTCATTTCATTATAAAGGGTTAATGAAAGGCACCTTCAAATGAGAAGGCAAAAGACATTTATCAGAATAATATCGACTACATGATTGAATATGCATCCTACATACTTAGAGGTATGAAATCAAAAACATCTACTTTAGATAGGCACGGAATGGGGAAATCCTCATCCTATGTGTGGGCGGCTCCGTTGGTATGCGAATCACTGATGACCGCATCGCCATCTTGTAAGGAGCGGGGTTTTCAGTTGGTATTGATGTTAATTAGCACTGCCACGGCTACAGAGGCAATTGATTTCTAGGACTCAATACGGTATTTTATAGTTATACGCTGGACTTAGTAATTAAGCGCAGACAGCCTCAAGGCCGTTGCGCACCAGAAGTGTCGTCTCACTCAGGCTCGTCCTCTCTGCACTCTCGCGTCCCACCAACTGACTGCGTCCCTGAAGGCAACCGCCTCGGTCGGCGCTCCCTCGCGAGATGCTAATTACCGATTATGATATTGACGTTCGAGGATTTTAACGGGAGCTAATTCCTAAAACAATTCATATACATTGATAATTAATTCTATTAACATAGTTATACTAAAATCCCCATTTAAATAATATTAACGTTAAGAAAATATAACATGAAATTGTAAGTCGATGTTCGTGGCATTTCCTGTCTGCACCTCCGGGTCGTATCGTAGGCGTCCTGACTAGACGATCCTTCTAAAAGGTATAGATGTTTGGTATTCTCGCATCTTCAGACTTATGGCATCTTCAGCTTCTGTGATTCTTTTAGAACTTTTATGGAATGAAACGCTTTCCTTTGACAGTTATACAGTGAAGTATAACATTTTCCGTTTAATAATTTTCGGATTTGAAAGTTCTTTACAACGTTATTCTGCCACGTTGCTCGATAATATCTGCCACGCTGCTCGATAATATTTTTATGTTACATCCGACTGATTTCCTTACAGGAATAATAACTTCTGACTTATCTGACCATTTTCCGGTGTTTCTCATCAAGATAAATCTATCTATAGTCCCTGTAACAGCCCACATGCTGAGACTTTTTCATATCGTTGTATGAACGAATATAACTTGGGGACGATGCGAACTGTTCTAGAAGAATTAATGCCATCATTGGACATCTATGAACTAGACAATAATGCGATTAAAATTGACCAAGTAATACTAAATCTAACTGAAACTATAACGACCGCATATAACCAGTGTTGTCCAATAATCACCCGCACAATTACGCCGAAAAATAGACAAAAGCCTTGGACTACTGAAGATATCGTGATCAATATAAAGAAACGTCGAGCGTACTTAGCCTTACTATACGAAGGACGAATATCTAGAGTAACGTATAACAGATTCAGGAATCATGTGACAAATCAAATACGAACATCGAAACAAAACTACTTTACGCGCAAATTTACTGAATACAAAACTGATATTAAAAACCTGGCGCCTGCTTAATTCATGCTATTGACCGAATGAACAAGATATTGCAACAGTGTTTAACAACTTTTTTATAAATTTAGGGAAAAATTTAGCCGATAGTGTCGTTAGTGAATCTACAGATCACTTGCAATACATGGACCATGCCCGTGAACACAACTCTTTCTTTTTCCCGCCAACTAACCCCTCCGATGTAATTACGTGATGCATCAACAACGTGAAAAATAAATCAAATGGATTAAATACATTTTCAGCTAAAATTATTAAGTCTATTGCTGATATAATAGCACCGTGCATATCTGATATTATCAACCATTCGCTTTCTCAAGGTATCTTCCCCAATTCTCTCGAAACTGCCAGAGTCACCCCTATTTTTAAAAATGGTGATAAAAACTGCGTTAATGATTATAGACCTATCTCTGTTTTACCAATTATGAGCGAAATATTTGAAAAAATTGTGTATAAAAAAGTGTATTCGTATTTTGAACAAAAATCTTTTCTCTACGACAGACAATACGGTTTTCGTTCTAAGAAATCAACGACACAAGCTGTATTAAATCATTTACAGTACCTTTACTCTAATATAGATGAAGGAAAGCTTGTTTTCTCCGTTTTTCTTGACTTTGGAAAAGCATTCGACTGTGTGGACCATAAGATATTACTTTCGAAACTATACTGTTATGGCATTCGAGGAATTGCCCATGATTGGTTCAAATCATACCTAACAAATCGGAAGCAATACGTTGTCTTTGACGACGCAAAATCAGACCCACAGACAATTAACCATGGAGTTCCACAAGGATCTGTCCTAGGGCCTCTCCTATTTCTGATATTTATAAATGATATTATCAATTCTACATCATTTTTCAAATTCATACTTTTTGCCGATGACAGCACGCTTTCTACGGTCCTTCTGAGCCAAAATCCCGCTATGATTGCGGAGAGTATAAATAATGAACTCCATAATGTTTCATTATGGCTTAAAGCTAATAAAATAAGCCTCAACATCGATAAAACAAAATATATTACATTCTCATACAAGAAAAGCATATCTCTCCCACACATAAAATTGGCGAAGGTGAAATCGAAGAAACCAACTCATGCAAATTTCTGGGAATCATAATACATAAACATCTGACCTTTAAAGAGCACATCGCTCATATTAGTTCTAAATTATCGAAATCCATCGGAATCCTGAATAAAGTTAAAAATTACCTGCCTGAAACAGATTTACGAATGCTCTACCGAACGCTCATTTCACCATACTTGCAGTAAGGAATAGAAGCATGACACGGAACTGATAAAAATAAAACCAATATAATTTTTACTATGAAAAAAGAGCCATCAGAGCGGTAAAGCATCTAAAATATAATGCTCACACAAATGATTCATTCAATAATTTACAAATACTTGAACTTTCAGATCTCTACAAAATCTCCATTTGCAATTTCATTTATAAAACATTGACAAATGATGACGACAGTAGCCTAAAACAATTATTAACTGCGAAAACTGGTCATCACGACCATTTAACCCGAAATAGAAATAAATTCATGCTTCCTTATTATTCAAAGGCCCGGTCGCAACACAGTATCCTCTTCGTTGGAACTAAAACTTGGAACTCAATACCTGCGGAGATCCGTGACAGTAATTCTTACAAGGTATTCAAAAGAAATCTTGAGTCTCGCTTCCTATCGGAATATTAGTCGTGTAAGATCACCAAGTCAAATCTTGTCTCCTACATGACTGTTTCCAATAATGAAATTTGACATGGGTGATATGTAATTCGCCTTCAGTCTGCTGTTAAATCTTATATCGAATATACTGTTAAATATAGTCCAAATAACCAATATTGTAAAATGAAACACCAGTTATCGAGTAAATTATCTCACTGATCAGTCTAATGTAAATCTAGGTTTAAGTGATTTAGGTTAAACATTATTGTACACCTTAGAATAATGTTGATGGTAGGATGCCCCAGAAGTCGCTGAACTTATTCGGGCCCACAGGTAGCTATATTCAAACTTGTCCATTGTACTAGACTTAAGAAACATTCTACCTCTGGATCTTCTGTGGTAAATAAATTGTAAATTGTAAATTGTAAATTCTCGTCCTGCCAATGTTATTCTCGTTCTCCCATTATCTATTGCAGATTTCAATTCCAATTATATTTTTTAGTTGCAACGTCGTTCCTTCAAATTGTAAACCTTTTATTATTCAACTTGAATTATTTTCATTTTCTCCCAATTTCACTCATGAGATCGTCTGGTTGTTCTTCTGAAGACTTACTGCGTTACTGGCAGCTGCTCCGTGATCGTCATGCGTTGCTCTCCCCACCCCTCACTCCCAGCCCACACTCCCAGCCCGCACTCCCAGCCCACACTCCCCAGCCCTCACTCCCCAGCCCTCGCTCCTCAGCTCACACTCCCCAGCCCTCACTCCCAGCCCACACTCCCACCCCGCACTCCCCAGCCCACACTCCCCAGCCCTCACTCCCCAGCCCTCGCTCCTCAGCCCGCACTCCCCAGCCCTCGCTCCTCAGCTCACACTCCCCAGCCCTCACTCCCAGCCCACACTCCCACCCCTCACTCCCAGCCCACACTCCCAGCCCACACTCCCCAGCCCTCACTCCCCAGCCCTCACTCCCCAGCCCTCACTCCCCAGCCCGCACTCCCCAGCCCTCACTCCCCAGCCCTCACTCCCCAGCCCTCACTCCCCAGCCCGCACTCCCCAGCCCTCACTCCCCAGCCCGCACTCCCCAGCCCTCACTCCCCAGCCCTCACTCCCCAGCCCGCACTCCCCAGCCCTCACTCCCCAGCCCGCACTCCCCAGCCCGCACTCCCCAGCCCTCACTCCCCAGCCCTCACTCCCCAGCCCTCACTCTCCAGCCCGCACTCCCCAGCCCTCACTCCCCAGCCCTCGCTCCTCAGCCCACACTCCCCAGCCCACACTCCTCAGCCCGCACTCCCCATCCCTCGCTCCTCAGCCCACACTCCCCAGCCCACACTCCTCAGCCTGCACTCCCCAGCCCGCACTCCCCAGCCCACACTCCCAGCCCACACTACCCAGCCCACACTCCCCAGCCCTCACTCCCCAGCCCGCACTCCCCAGGCCTCACTCCCCAGCCCTCGCTCCCCAGCCCACACTCCTCAGCCCACACTCCTCAGCCTGCACTCCCCAGCCCACACTCCCAGCCCACACTGCCCAGCCCACACTCCCCAGCCCTCACTCCCCAGCCCGCACTCCCCAGGCCTCACTCCCCAGCCCTCGCTCCCCAGCCCACACTCCTCAGCCCACACTCCTCAGCCTGCACTTCCCAGCCCACACTCCCAGCCCACACTACCCAGCCCACACTCCCCAGCCCTCACTCCCCAGCCCGCACTCCCCAGGCCTCACTCCCCAGCCCTCGCTCCCCAGCCCACACTCCTCAGCCTGCACTTCCCAGCCCACACTCCCAGCCCACACTACCCTGCCCACACTCCCCAGCCCTCACTCCCCAGCCCGCACTCCCCAGGCCTCACTCCCCAGCCCTCGCTCCCCAGCCCACACTCCCCAGCCCACACTCCTCAGCCCACACTCCTCAGCCTGCACTCCCCAGCCCACACTCCCCAGCCCACATTACTCAGCTCACACTCCCCAGCCCACACTCCCCAGCCCGCACTCCCCAGCCCACACTCCCCAGCCCACACTCCCCAGCCCACACTCCCCAGCCTGCACTCCCAGCCCACACTCCCCAGCCCACATTACTCAGCTCACAATCCCCAGCCCACACTCCCCAGCCCGCACTCCCCAGCCCTCACTCCCCAGCCCACACTCCCCAGCCCACACTCCTCAGCCTGCACTCCCCAGCCCACACTCCTCAGCCTGCACTCCCCAGCCCACACTCCCCAGCCCACACTCCCCAGCCCACACTCCTCAGCCCACACTCCTCAGCCTGCACTCCCAGCCCACACTCCCCAGCCCACATTACTCAGCTCACAATCCCCAGCCCACACTCCCCATCCCGCACTCCCCAGCCCACACTCCCCAGCCCACACTCCTCAGCCTGCACTCCCCAGCCCACACTCCCAGCCCACACTACCCTGCCCACACTCCCCAGCCCTCACTCCCCAGCCCGCACTCCCCAGGCCTCACTCCCCAGCCCTCGCTCCCCAGCCCACACTCCCCAGCCCACACTCCTCAGCCCACACTCCTCAGCCTGCACTCCCCAGCCCACACTCCCCAGCCCACATTACTCAGCTCACACTCCCCAGCCCACACTCCTCAGCCCGCACTCCCCAGCCCACACTCCCCAGCCCACACTCCCCAGCCCACACTCCTCAGCCCACACTCCTCAGCCTGCACTCCCAGCCCACACTCCCCAGCCCACATTACTCAGCTCACACTCCCCAGCCCACACTCCCCAGCCCGCACTCCCCAGCCCACACTCCCCAGCCCACACTCCCCAGCCCGCACTCCCCAGCCCACACTCCCCAGCCCACACTCCCCAGCCCACACTCCCCAGCCCACACTCCCCAGCCCGCACTCCCCACCCCACACTCCCCAGCCCACACTCCCCAGCCCGCACTCCCCAGCCCACACTCCCCAGCCCACACTCCCCAGCCCACACTCCCCAGCCCACACCCCCCGGATGGCATTAAAGAGATGCGGGCGAGGCCGTATATTTTAGGTGCATATTTCAATATACCGGCCTAGGTAACGGCCTTCGGTTATTTCTCCTGCTATCATCTCATCAGTTGGAACACCGGCATCCTTTTTTATATATATTTCATCACCCCATTCATTACTTTCAGCACCACTCCCAGCACCACTCCCAGCACTACTCCCAGCACCCCTCCCAGCCCCACTCCCAGCACCACTCCCAGCACCACTCCCAGCACCTCTCCCAGCACCATTCCCAGCACCACTCCCAGCACCACTCCTAGCATCATTTACGACCGACATGATCACAAGTGCGCATCTCAATGGTGCTCCAACATCAGCCTTTCGTTATCACTCCAGTTTTCATTTTACGTCCGAGTTCGCACTGCAATTCGGAAAGTTTTTACAGGCCCTCTGGCGGCAGTTTGGAGCGGTGTTCTCGGTCCCGCGACGGTGTTTGCAGCGTTAATGCAGACATTCTGTGAGGAGGGGCTCACTAGAATGTTTATTGCAATTACTCGTGAAGTTCATCCTTCCTTTGTGTCTTCAATACATAAAATCGAGACGAACTGCGATGCATGATGTTGCTGAAAGCTTACCTGTACGGTGTCGGGGTGTGAAATTTTGGTACGTACGAAAATGAATGCAATGACGTGAACCCTTTCTGTTGAATACTGCTATTGTGTGTATGTGAACTAGCACTCCCAGAGGGAAAATGTGAGGTTCCGAGCTGAAGGCTAGGTAGGTCTTCCCGTTATTGAAATAGAATAAGTTTTGGGTAACGATGGATCATTTGTTTCGATTGATGTCCTGTTTTTCAGCGTCTACTGCTTTCTCTTTCAACTTTGATCTTGTCTCAAGAACTTATTTCTCAACTTACCGTTTCTATGGACCTCGTGCATAAATTCCATGTTCCCTCAGGTCTATAGCACATGATGCCTTCCTCCTTTCTCTCACTGGAACGCCGTCATTGCGATTGGGGAGGCTTGAACTAATTTATCTAACCTGGACATACTCGTATCTGCAGCAGCATGAATAATGCTGGTTTAAAGGACTGTCTCCGACTGCGCACGTTTAGGGCGAGAAGATTATTTCTAAAATACGGCCACAGTTGCAAGGACTCCACATTTCGTAACGTTGTCCGTTGCGTCGGAAACTGAGCACATTTTCTGGCAAATGCACTGCAAACTTTGTTTCAAAAGCCCACTTTCGTCACCCCGTCACATGATAAGAAGGAATCAGAACAAAAAGAGAGAAAAACCTCACGCTCCTTGTACATGAAAGTATCTGTAACAAGAGAGTCGGAGTATCAGGAATTCCGTAAAAAAATAAAATGGTTTGGGTTTCAGTTCTGAGTGTATTCTAAGGCCCCTATGTGATCAATATTAACATATACGATTATATCCCATAGTTCCTCATGTGATACTATCTGTACAAAATTAAGGATCTACGTATAAGCATGACTCACGTATTGCTCTATTTAGGGGAACTACTACCCTGGAATGGACATAATGGTTCAAAGGTCACTGTACACATTTCTATTGCACTTAGAGGAATGAAAATGCACACGAATATGTAAAATTGAATTCCAAACACATTTGCATCTATAAAAATTTTCGATTTTCGCAAAAAAAGTCAATTTTTTAAAACAAGAAAAAAACGTTGCGCCAAACCTATTTCACTCTACAATTTTTAACGTAAAAGCGTGATTTTGGTCTCATTCGAAGCGGAAGGACTGTACAAAGGCCGTTACGTATTTTTTTTTTGATTTTCGAATTATAAAAAAGTTATGGTTACATGCTAAAAAAGTTTCTTCAAAAAAAAACATCCTAGACTACTTTTTCTAATCCCAGATTGTAGCATTCTATTGCAACTAGGTAAACGAAAATAAATAAATATTTGTGAAATTAAATTCTTAATACATTTTATTCCATAAACAGTTTCGATTTTCGACATCGGAAAAAAAATTGCGAAGAAAACGAAAAAAAATTCAAAAATTTTCTCACTTTACAATTTTCAACGTAGAAGCGTGATTTTGGTCTCATTCGATTCGGTTCAACGGTGGAAACAGCGTAACGAAGCAAAACTCTATTTGAATTCCAAGTTTAATTTTTATTGGTAAATGATTGTAATTTTTAGGACTTTTTCTACATGTCGGACATACGAAGCAATAACTTTTCTCTAATTCGAAAATCAAAAAGATCCTACGTGACGGCCTTTGTACAGTCCTTCCGCTTCTAATGAGACCAAAATCACGCTTTTACGTGGAAAATTGTAGAGTGAGATAGGTTTGGCGCAACGTTTTTTTCTTGTTTGCAAAAATTAACTTTTTTTGGAAAATCAAAAAATTTTAAAGAAGCAAATGTGTTTGTAATTCAATTTTACTTATCTGTGTGCATTTTCGTTCCCCTAGGTGCAATATAAATGGGAAAAAAGACATACATTTGTAAGATTGAGTGATTCAGGTAAAGCCCAGGGTAGTCGATCCCTTCAGTTACGAAGAGTCCGTGACGAACAGGAAAACCCTTATCCTTCCACAAAGACTTTTATAAGTGTCTTCAAAAAATATTCTAGAGAGATAATGTCATGGCTACACAATTTTTCTTCTGGTATGATTTTTTCAGGTAAAAATTTTCCAGTTTTTCGTTCTCCATTGTTTGTTTCTTTAAATTTGTTCTACGGCTTAGAAGCAAATATCAACTGTCCAGAATTGCAACGGTGCGTAAAGTCTTTTCAAACGGTGGGCGCAGTCAATTGTCAACCAGTGTACCAAACTTAACTGTGAACCGCAAAGCATTTCAGAAGTGCGTTCAGGAAACTAACAACTATGATGCCTGGTACTTGCTGGTTATGTTGACTATGTACTCACAGTCACTGTCAACTGTTAAACATATCAAACGAAGCGTTCCGTCAAATATGTAGCTCGTCAAACTGTACTTACAATCAACAGTGTAACTTGATCAATTGTGTCTAGTGAACTGTAGTTAAGTCCGTCAGAGGGCGGCATTATTCAGGTCACGGGTTCCATAAATCGCCTGCGCAAAACGACAACAAATTATTGCGATCATTTCGTGGTGATTGCTGCAGTCGTCTTGTTATGTTCAGATGAGTTCACGGCCCAGCGCTAGCGTTGCTGCAGGGCAAGTGAGATGTGAGGTCCCGAGTTGAACGTTTGGTAGGCCTTCCGTTAGTTGAAATAGAGTAAGTTTTTGTTAGGTTGCGAACCGTCTTTTCCCCGTTCAATGCGGTCCGTTTTTTCAGCACGAATCACTTATTCTTCAATTTTTATTTTGTGTCATAAAACTCTTTCATTTTGGCAGTTTCGAAGCACTGGGTGTGGAGAAGCCTCTTGTGCATAGGGGTGCAGATGCGTTACTTAATTCTAGAGTATAGGTGCCTTCCTTCTATGTCTCTTTGGAGCACCTTTGTTTTGGCATGGGACGTTCAACATAACTAATGTACAATCACTTTTAATACGCAGGGCACTTTAAGACCGTCCCAGGCCCCTGTCGCTCGGGTGGTCATTTTTCATTTTTTTTGTTGGAAAAGAACCCTAAGGTGGTGGACTATTCGGTCCTAAAATTTTATGGTGCTACGGACATTAGATCCCCTTCCCCCCCCCCCCCCCCCCCAAGACCAAAATCTTTAACTTTGAGCCCATTTCAACCCTACTTCCAAGGAATGACACGGAATGTTAGGAATGTTCCAAGGATTCTAAAACTGTCTTTGTTTTTGTACTAGCATCACAACTTGATGACGAGTCCCATTTTGAAATATCAATATCAGTGAAAAAGCACCAAAATCTTTAGTTTTTGAGCCCATTTCAACCCATATAAATAGAGAACAAATGGGAAATGAAAAAAAATCCCAGTTGAGTTTGTTAGGACTGTTTCAAGGATTCGAAAACTGTCTTTGTTTTTGTTCTAGCATCATAACTGAATGAGGAGATACATCTTGAAATATCAATACCAGTGAAATATCAATACCTGAAAGCCAATTTGTTAAATTTTTTCAGAAACTAAGGCCTGAATAAAAAAAATGAATGTAATAAATTGTGTTTCTTTTCCGAAGTTACATATCATAGTCAAATATCATAAGAATCAGACTGAAAATAAAAAATTTCATATTAATGAAAAAAAATTTTTTTGGGGGGTTTGGAAATCACAATTCACAGTGTGAATATGAAGTTATGTATGGAAATTATAGAAATGCAATTCAAACTGTATTCCATTACATAAATTGTTCATTATTTTACACTTCAATAAAAAAATTTCATTTTATGCTTATACCAAACACTTCTAACTTTCAACATTCAAAATGCGACTAGTCATCGAGTTTTGATGCTAGAACATAACCAAGGTCAGTTTTAGAATACGTGAAACATTTCTAAAAAATTCTAATGTTTTTTTTCAAATTCAAATTTTTCGAAAAATATACAGTTCTAAACCCAAAAAATTACTGTTGTTTCTAGAAATTTTAAATAATTTGAAAAAATAGAAAAAATTTGAATTTGAAAAAAAAAACACTTGAGTTTGTTAGGAATGTTCCAAGGATTCTAAAACTGTCTTTGGTTTTGTTCTTGCATCAAAACTCGAAGACGGGTTCCATTTTAAAATATCCATATTAACATACCTAAAAATTAATTTTTCGAAAAAAGTAAAAAACTTAGCCATAAATCGAAAAATTTACACTAGTAAAAAAGGTTTACTTTCACAAAATACATACACTGGCAAATTTTCAAATGAATTGGACGAAATAAGTTGAAAAAGTGGGACGGTCTCCTTAGTCACTCAATGCGTTTTAAACCAATGCAGTTCAAACATGATACCGCGAGTGTTTATAAAATGTGTGAAAATGTAAATTGTGCTTTAATGGATCATTAAAACAAGCAAAAATTTAATCCTTTTTGCATGACAATATTAGTTAATTTTCCCGACCAGTGAGACAAACTAGAGTTTTGAACTTCTTCCTAAGTTTGCGTTCAGCTGATTTTGTTGTGAATGTCCGAAGTTACGTTAAATTTTGATCAAGTTTATGAGTCACTAACAGTCCGTATTTCCGTTTGCCTCAGAGTTAGGGCCATCTCACACTGAGCTAGCAAAACAGCATTAGATAGCTCGCATGAACCATCTAGCAGATGGTCTGGGAGACTGGCAGGTAGGAATATCATTTTCACCTCGTATGATGGATGCTGGATAAAACGTGCGAGTTCGGTGTGAAGGTAACGGCACGTAATAGTGCTATTCCTACCTACCAGTCTCGCAGACCATCTGCTAGATAGCTCATGCGAGCTTGCGAGCTGCTGCTTAGCTAGCTTAGTGTAAAATGGGCCTTAGTGGCAGTGTGCGCTGATGGTTACCTCCGGTCAAGGCAGCACTCAAGTCATACACAGAGGTTCAATGGGGAATTGTGGCGTACCGTAAGTGCATCACAGACTCAGGTGTAGTAGCCAAATGAGCTCTATTGAATTTAGTGGCCTTTAGTTGCCGATATTACCATACCAACCATAATTACCAAGTTATAAATGCATTTGTATGAATATCGTTTAATTCCCAGGGGGAAAATGTGAGGTCTCGAGCTGAGAGTTAAGTTGGCTTTAATCATGTTGAAATAAAATCTATTTGTTCTTTTAAGGACCATCTTTTTCGCTTCACAGCTATCCTGCTTTTCAGCATCTCTGACTTTCTTTTTCAGGTTTTATCATTCTTCCTAACGTTCCTTCTCAACTCACAGCTTGTATGTGCACGGGATCCTGAGCACGAAAACCTATTGTGCATAGATTCTTCGTACCTTTAACCCCATTCTGAATGGTGCTTTCATCTTTCCTCCCTTTGAACATCTTTTTTGTGGTAAGGGAGGCTGAAACTAACTTGTCAACAAATTAGGCAATTAGATAGTTAATAACACTGAATAACACTTGTGAAGGGCTACAGATCCTCAAAACAAACTATTTAACTTTCCCTCTGCCTCTGAATGGTGATTGTGTGGTAGAATGAAAACCACTCGAGCGCAACACGGACTGTAGAGCGCAGCACTCAGCGCAATACGGACTGTGGAGCGCAGCACTCAGCGCAATACGGACTGTGGAGCGCAGCACTCTGCGCAATA
Source organism: Morinoia aosen (assembly GCA_030386875.1). NCBI lineage: Eukaryota > Metazoa > Arthropoda > Malacostraca > Amphipoda > Talitridae > Morinoia > Morinoia aosen. Next base: position 3,106,990 of record CM059574.1, read on the forward strand.
CGGACTGTGGAGCGCAGCACTCAGCGCAACACGGACTGTGGAGCGCAGCACTCAGCGCAACACGGACTGTGGAGCGCAGCACTCAGCGCAACACGGACTGTAGAGCGCAGCACTCAGCGCAACACGGACTGTAGAGCGCAGCACTCTGCGCAATACGGACTGTAGAGCGCAGCACTCTGCGCAATACGGACTGTGGAGCGCAGCACTCAGCGCAACACGGACTGTAGAGCGCAGCACTCTGCGCAACACGGACTGTAGAGCGCAGCACTCAGCGCAACACGGACTGTAGAGCACAGCACTCTGCGCAATACGGACTGTGGAGCGCAGCACTCAGCGCAACACAGTGCAACACGCTACACAGCGCAACAAGCAACACAGCGCAACACGCAACACAGCGCAAAACGCCACACAGCGCAACACGGTGCCACGCTCGCCACCTCAGGTGTGCGCCGAAGACTGGGCAGGTAGAAATGTTCGCTTTACATTTCTATTCGTTGCAGAATTTTGTTATATTATACTGTAAATTTACATTCACATGCCATTAATGAAGAGGCTGTATTGCTCAAATCGTAGCTTTTTCAAATAATTTTGAATGGAATCCTTCAAGTCAGTTAATGGGCCAACCCTAATTAGAATTCAGTTCGATAATATAGTCGCATTTACCGTGAACAAATTTAATTTTTTCGGTCATTTAAAAGAATGAAAAAATGAATGAATAGAGGCGCAACCTTATTAAAGCATTTGAATGCCAAATACTACAGCACGCAGTACAGGCAGTCTCTACAGCAGCATTTGAGCGCAAAATTGGAGCATTTGAGCGCAAAATTGGAGCATTTGAGCGCAAAATTGGAGCATTTGAGCGCAAAATTGGAGCATTTGAGCGCAAAATTGGAGCATTTGAGCGCTAAATTGAAGCATTTGAGCGCTAAATTGGAGCATTTGAGCGCAAAATTGGAGTATTTGAGCGCAAAATTGGAGTATTTGAGCGCAAAATTGGAGCATTTGAGCGCAAAATTGGAGTATTTGAGCGCAAAATTTGAGTATTTGAGCGCAAAATTGGAGCATTTGAGCGTTAAATTGGAGCATTTGAGCGCAAAATTGGAGCACTTGAGCGCCAAATTGGAGCATTTGAGCGCTAAATTGGAGCATTTGAGCGCAAAATACCTCAGCTCACAATTGCCAGCCTAACGTCTCTCAATGGCCGACAACTTGTAAAGATTAAGCGATAATCGACGCAAATTAACGCAAATTCGATGGAAAGTCCCACACACAGGCCGTCCTAGTTAGTGCTGTCCCACATCCGGGACTTTACGTCGAGCTGGCACGGGGCGAGTTGACGGGGACCAGGAGACAGAGATTAGGGGAGTGGGGGATAAGGGGACGGGGGACCATGAGACGGAGGGACCCGGGGACGGGGGACCAGGGAACGGGGGGACCAGGGGACGGGGGGACCAGGGGACGGGGGGACCAGGGGACGGGGGGACCAGGGGACGGGGGGACCAGGGGACGGGGGGACCAGGGGACGGGGTGACCTGGGAACGGGGGAACCAGGGGACGGGGGGGACCAGGGAATGGGGGGACCTGGAGACGGGGGGACCAGGGGACGGGGGAACCAGGGGACGGGGGGACCAGGCACAGCACTAATGGTCGAATTAGGAAGAGCTAATGGTTGCAGTGCGGCGGCTGTTCCATGTTCGATGTCTCCATGGAGTGTGTCCGTGCTCCATGCTTGGTGTCTCCATGGAGTGTGGCCGTGCTCCACACAAGGACTAAGCACAGTATTTCTATCATCCAAGCTATGTTGTACTGCAGGGCTCTAAATTATTCAGCAAAATTCAATCGCTCTTGGCTCTAAAATATTCAGTAAGTGCAGTTAACACGCGATACATTCCGGGTGCGTGTGTGTGTGTGTGTGAATGTGTTTGTGTGTGTGTGAATGTGTTTGTGGGTGTGTGTGAATGTGCTTGTGTGTGTATGTGTTTGTGTGTGTGTGAATGTGTTTGTGTGTGAATGAGGTGTGTGTGCGTATCACCTGCCGCGCTTCATCCCAATGAACGCTCCGTGAAGATACGAAAAATATTTGTTCTTCATTTTCATGGGATTTTGGCTGCAGACCGTGCGAACTGTGCAGGAGTGGTGCGCACTGCAGCGAGTGTTGCGCTGCAGGTGTTCTGCAGCAGGCACACGAATGACCGACCACAACGCACACACGCACACCACACACAACACACACCACACGCACAACACACACAACAAACACACCACACACCACACACAACACACACAACAAACACACCACACACACACACAACATACACACACACCACACACACCACACACAACACACACACATGCACACACACACCACGTGTGTAGTGTGGGCCGCGCAACTCTTGCCCGCCACACGTGCAACTTTACGCATAATTGCGCGCGCGCAACTTCCCACGCGCATTGCAGCACGTGATCGCTACTCATCAACTCGCACGCGTTGTTTTTTGCGCGTGTCTGTTGACGTGCGGTAGTGTGACGTGCAGCAGCGTGACGTGCGGCAGTGTGACGTGCAGCAGCGTGACGTGCAGCAGTGTGACGTGCAGCAGTGTGACGTGCAGCAGTGTGACACTGCAGCAGTGTGACGTGCAGCAGTGTGACGTGCAGCAGTGTGACATGCGGCAGTGAGACGTGCAGCAGCGTGACGTGCAGCAGTGTGACGTGCAGCAGTGTGACGTGCAGCAGTGTGACGTGCAGCAGCGTGACGTGCAGCAGTGTGACGTGCAGCAGTGTGACGTGCAGCAGCGTGACGTGCAGCAGCGTGACCTGCAGCAGTGTGACGTGCAGCAGCGTGACGTGCAGCAGCGTGACGTGCAGTAGCATGACGTGCAGGAGTGAGACGTGCAGCAGTGAGACGTGCAGCAGTGTGACGTGCAGCAGTGAGACGTGCTGCAGTGAGACGTGCAGCAGTGAAACGTGCAGCAGTGAGACGTGCAGCAGCGAGACGTGCAGGAGTGAGACGCGCAGCAGTGAGACGTGCAGAAGTGAGAGGTGCAGCAGTGTGACGTGCAGCAGTGAGACGTGCAGCAGTAAGACGTGCAGCAGTAAGACGTGCAGCAGTGAGACGTGCAGCAGTGAGACGTGCATCAGTGAGACGTGCAGCAGTGAGACGTGCAGGAGTGAGACGTGCAGCAGTGAGACGTGCAGCAGTGAGACGTGCAGAAGTGAGACGTGCAGCAGTGAGACGTGCAGCAGTGAGACATGCAGCAGTGAGACGTGCAGCAGTGAGACGTGCAGCAGTGAGACGTGCAGCAGTGAGACGTGCAGCAGTGAGACGTGCAGCAGTAAGACGTGCAGCAGTGAGACGTGCAGCAGTGAGACGTGCAGCAGTGAGACGTGCAGCAGTGAGACGTGCAGCAGTGAGACGTGCAGCAGTGAGACGAGCAGCAGTGAGACGTGCAGCAGTGAGACGTGCAGCAGTGAGACGTGCAGCAGTGAGACGTGCAGCAGTGAGACGTGCAGCAGTGAGACGTGCAGCAGTGAGACGTGCAGCAGTGAGACGTGCAGCAGTGAGACGTGCAGCAGTGAGACGTGCAGCAGTAAGACGTGCAGCAGTGAGACGTGCAGCAGTGAGACATGCAGCAGTGAGACGTGCAGCAGTGAGACGTGCAGCAGTGAGACGTGCAGCAGTGAGACGAGCAGCAGTGAGACGTGCAGCAGTGAGACGTGCAGCAGTGAGACGTGCAGCAGTGAGACGTGCAGCAGTGAGACGTGCAGCAGTGAGACGTGCAGCAGTGAGACGTGCAGCAGTGAGACGTGCAGCAGTGAGACGTGCAGCAGTGAGACGTGCAGCAGTGAGACGTGCAGCAGTGAGACGTGCAGCAGTGAGACGTGCAGCAGTGAGACGTGCAGCAGTGAGACGTGCAGCAGTGAGACGTGCAGCAGTGAGACGAGCAGCAGTGAGACGTGCAGCAGTGAGACGTGCAGCAGTGAGACGTGCAGCAGTGAGACGTGCAGCAGTGAGACGTGCAGCAGTGAGACGTGCAGCAGTGAGACGTGCAGCAGTGAGACGTGCAGCAGTGAGACGTGCAGCAGTGAGACGTGCAGCAGTGAGACGTGCAGCAGTGAGACGTGCAGCAGTGAGACGTGCAGCAGTGAGACGTGCAGCAGTGAGACGTGCAGCAGTGAGACGTGCAGCAGTGAGACGTGCAGCAGTGAGACGTGCAGCAGTGAGACGTGCAGCAGTGAGACGTGCAGCAGTGAGACGTGCAGCAGTGAGACGTGCAGCAGTGAGACGTGCAGCAGTGAGACGTGCAGCAGTGAGACGTGCAGCAGTGAGACGTGCAGCAGTGAGACGTGCAGCAGTGAGACGTGCAGCAGTGAGACGTGCAGCAGTGAGACGTGCAGCAGTGAGACGTGCAGCAGTGAGACGTGCAGCAGTGAGACGTGCAGCAGTGAGACGTGCAGCAGTGAGACGTGCAGCAGTGAGACGTGCAGCAGTGAGACGTGCAGCAGTGAGACGTGCAGCAGTGAGACGTGCAGCAGTGAGACGTGCAGCAGTGAGACGTGCAGCAGTGAGACGTGCAGCAGTGAGACGTGCAGCAGTGTGACGTGCAGCAGTGAGACGTGCAGCAGTGAGACGTGCAGCAGCGTTACGATGCTGCTACCCTGACCACTACGTACAGAGTTGCCGTCGCTATCCACGAGTTGAACGCGGTAACCGCCACGGGTTGAACTATAATGTTCCATCTCCAACTCAAATTTAAAGTCAATAATTCATTGTAGTCAGCAACTTTGAAAATAGCAAATATTATGTGGACCGGGCCTTCATTTAGCTTTAATTAAATTTTTATAAAAAATTAGTTTGTGACTACAGATCGGTCTGCAGCATTATGAAAATTGCCTCCATGTACCACCGGTGGTATACGTGGCGGTTAAGGTGACAAGTAATGTTAATGTTGCGATTCATTCTTTTGCTGGACTTCTGAATTACCGTAGACGCAACTTAAGAAAACTAAGCAATGAGCATTTCTGCTCTACACTCCCGTATCTAGGGGTCACCGAGACGAAGCTTCCATTAAATATTCCCATCGCTTCAATTCACTCAACACGCCGCATCAAGCTGGTCGGACTCGTGCATTTTAACGCACGCAAGCGGTGCAGTACATGTGCAAAGGCGCATATTTGTTCGAGAAATAAACAATAATCTATTTCGTCGGCGTGTTCAACCCAGCGAATTTCCGAGCGTGTTGCGGAAATTTGTTCCTACGTAAAGTATTTGTGAGCGTGGTCTGATTTATTCAATATCCTAAATCAAACCTACGTTCTGTAATCCGTGGACTTAATGGTAGATAAAATTTTTCAAATGAACTTTGTGGACTTTTCATTGCAAATGAAACTCACATACTGAATTCAGCGGATTTTATTGTAAATGAAACTAGTGTACTAAAATTCGTGAACTATACTGTAAATGATATTCCTTTCTGAAATGCACAAACTATTTGTAAATGAAACTTTCTTACTGTAACGCGTGGATTTTGTTGTAAATGAAACTCGCTTTTTGAAATCCGTCAACTTCTAGCACATGCAATTTTGACAGACCTCAGACCAAGCCAAGAATGTAGCATTTTCAACCGACAACTTTCCAGATTAATGCTAAATATATACACCCCACGTCTTATTCGACCAGTGCCGATTGTGAAAGTACATAACGATGTCAAGTCGACCTTATCACATTACTGTCATTCAGCTTTGATCAACACATAATGTTGTGAAACACGCAACACTGCACTAAAACAGCAGCCAAGGCTCCACATGAGCAACAAACCCACAACCATTCCACATTGATGCGTAACTTGATGAGCCACACACTTGTGAGCAGATCACCACACCGCCCGAGGGGTGCAGCAAATGGGCTACTGGGCAGCTACTTCCGAACATAGCTTAGTGAATGAGTTACGTAATTGAGGATGAAATATGGCGGTATTTAGAGACTGGGATATTGAGGATGAGATATTGCGGTATTTAGAGACTGGGATATTGAGGATGAGATATTGCGGTATTTAGAGACTGAGATATTGAGGATGAAATATGGCGGTATTTAGAGACTGGGATATTGAGGATGAGATATTGCGGTATTTAGAGACTGGGATATTGAGGATGAGATATTGCGGTATTTAGAGACTGAGATATTGAGGATGAAATATGGCGGTATTTAGAGACTGGGATATTGAGGATGAGATATTGCGGTATTTAGAGACTGGGATATTGAGGATGAGATATTGCGGTATTTAGAGACTGGGATATTGAGGATGAGATATTGCGATATTGAGGATGAGATATTGCGATATTGAGGATGAGATATTGCGATATTGAGGATGAGATATTGCGATATTGAGGATGAGATATTGCGATATTGAGGATGAGATATTGCGGTATTTAGAGACTGAGATATTGAGGATGAGATATTGCGGTATTTAGAGACTGAGATATTGAGGATGAGATATTGCGGTATTTAGAGACTGGGATATTGAGGATGAGATATTGCGGTATTTAGAGACTGGGATATTGAGGATGAGATATTGCGGTATTTAGAGACTGAGATATTGAGGATGAGATATTGCGGTATTTAGAGGCTGAGATATTGAGGATGAGATATTGCGATATTGAGGATGAGATATTGCGATATTGAGGATGAGATATTGCGATATTGAGGATGAGATATTGCGGTATTTAGAGACTGAGATATTGAGGATGAGATATTGCGGTATTTAGAGACTGGGATATTGAGGATGAGATATTGCGATATTGAGGATGAGATATTGCGGTATTTAGAGACTGAGATATTGAGGATGAGATATTGCGGTATTTAGAGACTGGGATATTGAGGATGAGATATTGCGGTATTTAGAGACTGGGATATTGAGGATGAGATATTGCGGTATTTAGAGACTGAGATATTGAGGATGAGATATTGCGGTATTTAGAGACTGGGATATTGAGGATGAGATATTGCGGTATTTAGAGACTGGGATATTGAGGATGAGATATTGCGGTATTTAGAGACTGAGATATTGAGGATGAGATATTGCGGTATTTAGAGACTGGGATATTGAGGATGAGATATTGCGGTATTTAGAGACTGGGATATTGAGGATGAGATATTGCGGTATTTAGAGACTGAGATATTGAGGATGAGATATTGCGGTATTTAGAGACTGAGATATTGAGGATGAGATATTGCGATATTGAGGATGAGATATTGCGATATTGAGGATGAGATATTGCGATATTGAGGATGAGATATTGCGGTATTTAGAGACTGAGATATTGAGGATGAGATATTGCGGTATTTAGAGACTGAGATATTGAGGATGAGATATTGCGATATTGAGGATGAGATATTGCGGTATTTAGAGACTGAGATATTGAGGATGAGATATTGCGGTATTTAGAGACTGGGATATTGAGGATGAGATATTGCGGTATTTAGAGACTGAGATATTGAGGATGAGATATTGCGGTATTTAGAGACTGAGATATTGAGGATGAGATATTGCGGTATTTAGAGACTGGGATATTGAGGATGAGATATTGCGGTATTTAGAGACTGGGATATTGAGGATGAGATATTGCGATATTGAGGATGAGATATTGCGATATTGAGGATGAGATATTGCGATATTGAGGATGTGATATTGAGGATGAGATATTGCGATATTGAGGATGAGATATTGCGATATTGAGTATGAGATATCGCGATATTTAGAGACTGAGATATTGAGGATGAGATATTGCGATATTGAGGATGAGATATTGCGGTATTTAGAGACTGAGATATTGAGGATGAGATATTGCGGTATTTAGAGACTGGGATATTGAGGATGAGATATTGCGGTATTTAGAGACTGGGATATTGAGGATGAGATATTGCGGTATTTAGAGACTGAGATATTGAGGATGAGATATTGCGGTATTTAGAGACTGAGATATTGAGGATGAGATATTGCGATATTGAGGATGAGATATTGCGATATTGAGGATGAAATATTGCGATATTGAGGATGAGATATTGCGATATTGAGGATGAGATATTGCGATATTTAGAGACTGAGATATTGAGGATGAGATATTGCGATATTGAGGATAAGATATTGCGGTATTTAGAGACTGAGATATTGAGGATGAGATATTGCGGTATTTAGAGACTGAGATATTGAGGATGAGATATTGCGATATTGAGGATGAGATATTGCGATATTGAGGATGAGATATTGCGATATTGAGGATGAGATATTGCGATATTGAGGATGAGATATTGCAATATTTAGAGAACGAGATATTGCGATATTTAGAGAATGAGATATTGCGATATTTAGAGACTGAGATATTGAGGATGAGATATTGCGATATTGAGGATGAGATATTGCGATATTGAGGATGAGATATTGCGATATTTAGAGACTGAGATATTGAGGATGAGATATTGCGATATTGAGGATGAGATATTGCGATATTTAGAGACTGAGATATTGAGGATGAGATATTGCGATATTGAGGATAAGATATTGCGATATTTAGAGACTGAGATATTGAGGATGAGATATTGCGATATTGAGGATGAGATATTGCGATATTGAGGATGAGATATTGCGATATTGAGGATGTGATATTGAGGATGAGATATTGCGATATTGAGGATGAGATATTGCGATATTGAGTATGAGATATCGCGATATTTAGAGACTGAGATATTGAGGATGAGATATTGCGATATTGAGGATGAGATATTGCGATATTGAGGATGAGATATTGCGATATTGAGGATGAGGTATTGCGATATTTAGAGAATGAGATATTGCGATATTTAGAGAATGAGATATTGCGATATTTAGAGACTGAGAAATTGAGGATGAGATATTGCGATATTGAGGATGAGATATTGCGATATTGAGGATGTGATATTGCGATATTGAGAATGAGATATTGCGATATTGAGGATGTGATATTGCGATATTTAGAGAATGAGATGTTGAGGATGAGATATTGCGATATTGAGGATGAGATATTGCGATATTGAGGATGTGATATTGCGATATTTAGAGAATGAGATATTGCGATATTTAGAGACTGAGAAATTGAGGATGAGATATTGCGATATTGAGGATGAGATATTGCGATATTGAGGATGTGATATTGCGATATTTAGAGAATGAGATATTGCGATATTGAGGATGAGATATTGCGATATTTAGAGAATGAGATGTTGAGGATGAGATATTGCGATATTTAGAGAATGAGATATTGCGATATTTAGAGAATGAGATATTGAGGATGAGATATTGCGATATTTAGAGAATGAGATATTGCGATATTTAGAGAATGAGATATTGAGGATGAGATATTGCGATATTTAGAGAATGAGATATTGAGGATGAGATATTGCGATATTTAGAGAATGAGATATTGAGGGTGAGATATTGCGATATTTAGAGAATGAGATGTTGAGGATGAGATATTGCGATATTTAGAGAATGAGATGTTGAGGATGAGATATTGCGATATTTAGAGAATGAAATGTTGAGGATGAGATATTGCGATATTTAGAGAATGAGATGTTGAGGATGAGATATTGCGATATTTAGAGAATGAGATATTGAGGATGAGATATTGCGATATTTAGAGAATGAGATATTGAGGATGAGATATTGCGATATTTAGAGACTGAGATATTGAGGATGAGATATTGCGATATTTAGAGAATGAGATGTTGAGGATGAGATATTGCGATATTTAGAGAATGAGATGTTGAGGATGAGATATTGCGATATTTAGAGAATGAGATGTTGAGGATGAGATATTGCGATATTTAGAGAATGAGATATTGAGGATGATATATTGCGATATTGAGATACTGAGGATGAGATACTGAGATAGTGGGGTACTGAGGATGAGATACTGAGATACTGAGATACTGAGATACTGAGGATGGTATATTCGGTATCGAAACGAGAGATTCGCAGCCCTCACGCGGCAGCCTGGCAGCCGCTGCACAAACTGACGCACGCACGCGACCGACTGAATGCAACACACGTAGCACTGGTGACCTTTGTTGTGTTGTTTGTGTTGTTGTGTTGTTTGTGTTGTTTGTGTTTGTGTTGTTTGTGTTGTTTGTGTTGTTTGGGTTGTTTGTGTTGTTTGGGTTGTTTGTGTTGTTTGTGTTGTTTGGGTTGTTTGTGTTGTTTGTATTGTTTGGGTTGTTTGTGTTATTTGTTTTGTTTGGGTTGTTTGTGTTGTTTGTGTGGTTTGTGTTGTTTGTGTTGTTTGTGTTGTTTGTGTTGTTTGTGTTGTTTGTGTTGTTTGTGTTGTTTGTGTTGTTTGTGTTGTTTGTGTGGTTTGTGTTGTTTGTGTTGTGTTGTTTATTGTCGGGTGAGCTGTCTCCAGCGCCCCTCTCCTGCGCCCCTCTCCTGCGCCCCTCTCCAGCGCCCCTCTCCTGCGCCCTTCTCCAGCGCCCCTCTCCAGCGCCCCTGTCCTGCGCCCCTCTCCTACGCCCCTCACCAGCGCCCCTCTCCTGCGCCCCTCTCCTGCGCCCCTCTCCAGCGCCCCTCTCCAGCGCCCCTCTCCAGCGCCCGTCTCCACGCAACAAAAGTTAGGCAGGCGAGCATTTGGTGCACTTGTCGCGCCCGCCTGCTGGAGGCAGTTTATTGCTATGTGAGGACCTGGGACTGCAGCTGACTGCTTGTTGCTTGTTGCTGCAGCTGACTGCTGGTTGCTTGTTGCTGCAGCTGACTGCTTGTTGCTTGTTGCTGCAGCTGACTGCTTGTTGCTTGTTGCTGCAGCTGACTGCTTGTTGCTTTTTGCTGCAGCTGACTGCTTGTTGCTTGTTGCTGCAGCCGACTGCTTGTTGCTTGTTGCTGCAGCCGACTACTTGTTGCTTGTTGCTGCAGCCGACTGCTTGTTGCTGCAGCTGACTGCTTGTTGCTTGTTGCTGCAGCCGACTGCTTGTTGCTGCAGCTGACTGCTTGTTGCTTGTTGCTGCAGCCGACTGCTTGTTGCTGCAGCTGACTGCTTGTTGCTTGTTGCTTCAGCCGACTGCTTGTTGCTTGTTGCTGCAGCCGACTGCTTGTTGCTGCAGCTGACTGCTTGTTGCTTGTTGCTGCAGCTGACTGCTTGTTGCTTGTTGCTGCAGCTGACTGCTTGTTGCTTGTTGCTGCAGCTGACTGCTTGTTGCTTGTTGCTGCAGCTGACTGCTTGTTGCTTGTTGCTGCAGCTGACTGCTTGTTGCTTGTTGCTGCAGCTGACTGCTTGTTGCATGTTGCTGCAGCTGACTGCTTGTTGCTTGTTGCTGCAGCTGACTGCTTGTTGCTTGTTGCTGCAGCTGACTGCTTGTTGCTTGTTGCTGCAGCTGACTGCTTGTTGCTTGTTGCTGCAGCTGACTGCTTGTTGCTTGTTGCTGCAGCTGACTGCTTGTTGCTTGTTGCTGCAGCTGAGTGCTTGTTGCTTGTTGCTGCAGCTGACTGCTTGTTGCTGGAGCTGACTGCTTGTTGCTTGTTGCTGCAGCTGACTGCTTGTTGCTTGTTGCTGCAGCTGACTGCTTGTTGCTTGTTGCTGCAGCTGACTGCTTGTTGCTGGAGCTGACTGCTTGTTGCTTGTTGCTGCAGCTGACTGCTTTTGCTTGTTGCTGCAGCTGACTGCTTGTTGCTTGTTGCTGCAGCTGACTGCTTGTTGTTTGTTGCTGCAGCCGACTGCTTGTTGCTGCAGCTGACTGCTTGTTGCTTCAGCTGACTGCATGTCAGCACCATTGCTTTTTTTAGCGTTCACAGACGGATGTTGAAGTGTTGTCCACTCAGTGTTCAGAATCCAAAAGTTCATTGAACTATTATAATCAAGTAGAGTTGGGTAGGATGTATACTGCGAGAATTTATTTTCCTCTATATTTTCAGATTTCCTGGTTTCTTCGAATTCGTTCGCTTTTCTTCGAAATCTTTCCAGAAATTTGCGGACTTTATATCTGAATTTTTTTATTTTTAGCCGTGAACATTTTTGACGGGAGGCTTGTCTTTATTCAAAAGGTTCCATGATGTTGCGCTAACTGGGCACCACGTGTGTGCGGTAGAGGCAGCAGGGCGAGTTGGTGGCTGTCGCTGCACCAGGGCGTGGTGAAAGTAGCACGCCGCGCTGTGTGCGGGCGTCAGCACTGATCTTTTCCAAACCCCATGGTTATGTTTAGGAAATGTGGTGTTTTCCGTGAGCTTGTAGCCACTTGATTATCGAAATTTTTGATAATTTTTCAATCGAACTTTTTCTAATAACTTCCATAATAACTTTCCCTCACAACTTCCCTCTCAGCCTGTCCTAAAACTTTCCCACCGAACTTCCCTACGCCATTTAGGAGGCGGAGTCGCGCACACCACACGGCACCCAACACGGCACCACGCGGCAGCACGTCAGTTCAAACTTCGCTCACACGACCACCCCTGGGTCCAATTTTCTTGTTCTTCGTTTGGCTTTTTCCTCTTTTTTTTAATTTTCCTGGTCTTGTCGCAAAGTTCGTCTTGCCGCAAGTTTCCTCGTCTTGTCGCAAGTTTCCTCGTCTTGTCGCAAGTTTCCTCGTCTTGTCGCAAGTTTCCTCGTCTTGTCGCAAGTTTCCTCGTCTTGTCGCAAGTTTCCTCGTCTTGTTGCAAGTTTCCTCGTCTTGTCGCAAGTTTCCTCGTCTTGTCGCAAGTTTCCTCGTCTTGTCGCAAGTTTCCTCGTCTTGTTGCAAGTTTCCTCGTCTTGTCGCAAGTTTCCTCGTCTTGTCGCAAGTTTCCTCGTCTTGTTGCAAGTTTCCTCGTCTTGTCGCAAGTTTCCTCGTCTTGTCGCAAGTTTCCTCGTCTTGTCGCAAGTTTCCTCGTCTTGTCGCAAGTTTCCTCGTCTTGTTGCAAGTTTCCTCGTCTTGTCGCAAGTTTCCTCGTCTTGTCGCAAGTTTCCTCGTCTTGTCGCAAGTTTCCTCGTCTTGTCGCAAGTTTCCTCGTCTTGTCGCAAGTTTCCTCGTCTTGTCGCAAGTTTCCTCGTCTTGTCGCAAGTTTCCTCGTCTTGTCGCAAGTTTCCTCGTCTTGTCGCAAGTTTCCTCGTCTTGTCGCAAGTTTCCTCGTCTTGTCGCAAGTTTCCTCGTCTTGTCGCAAGTTTCCTCGTCTTGTCGCAAGTTTCCTCGTCTTGTCGCAAGTTTCCTCGTCTTGTCGCAAGTTTCCTCGTCTTGTCGCAAGTTTCCTCGTCTTGTCGCAAGTTTCCTCGTCTTGTCGCAAGTTTCCTCGTCTTGTCGCAAGTTTCCTCGTCTTGTCGCAAGTTTCCTCGTCTTGTCGCAAGTTTCCTCGTCTTGTCGCAAGTTTCCTCGTCTTGTCGCAAGTTTCCTCGTCTTGTCGCAAGTTTCCTCGTCTTGTCGCAAGTTTCCTCGTCTTGTCGCAAGTTTCCTCGTCTTGTCGCAAGTTTCCTCGTCTTGTCGCAAGTTTCCTCGTCTTGTCGCAAGTTTCCTCGTCTTGTCGCAAGTTTCCTCGTCTTGTCGCAAGTTTCCTCGTCTTGTCGCAAGTTTCCTCGTCTTGTCGCAAGTTTCCTCGTCTTGTCGCAAGTTTCCTCGTCTTGTCGCAAGTTTCCTCGTCTTGTCGCAAGTTTCCTCGTCTTGTCGCAAGTTTCCTCGTCTTGTCGCAAGTTTCCTCGTCTTGTCGCAAGTTTCCTCGTCTTGTCGCAAGTTTCCTCGTCTTGTCGCAAGTTTCCTCGTCTTGTCGCAAGTTTCCTCGTCTTGTCGCAAGTTTCCTCGTCTTGTCGCAAGTTTCCTCGTCTTGTCGCAAGTTTCCTCGTCTTGTCGCAAGTTTCCTCGTCTTGTCGCAAGTTTCCTCGTCTTGTCGCAAGTTTCCTCGTCTTGTCGCAAGTTTCCTCGTCTTGTCGCAAGTTTCCTCGTCTTGTCGCAAGTTTCCTCGTCTTGTCGCAAGTTTCCTCGTCTTGTCGCAAGTTTCCTCGTCTTGTCGCAAGTTTCCTCGTCTTGTCGCAAGTTTCCTCGTCTTGTCGCAAGTTTCCTCGTCTTGTCGCAAGTTTCCTCGTCTTGTTGCAAGTTTCCTCGTCTTGTCGCAAGTTTCCTCGTTTTGCCGCAAGTTTCCTCGTTTTGCCGCAAGTTTCCTCGTCTTGTCGCAAGTTTCCTCGTTTTGCCGCAAGTTTCCTCGTTTTGCCGCAAGTTTCCTCGTCTTGTCGCAAGTTTCCTCGTCTTGTCGCAAGTTTCCTCGTCTTGTCGCAAGTTTCCTCGTCTTGTCGCAAGTTTCCTCGTCTTGTCGCAAGTTTCCTCGTCTTGTCGCAAGTTTCCTCGTCTTGCCGCAAGTTTCCTCGTCTTGTCGCAAGTTTCCTCGTCTTGTCGCAAGTTTCCTCGTCTTGCCGCAAGTTTCCTCGTCTTGTCGCAAGTTTCCTCGTCTTGTCGCAAGTTTCCTCGTCTTGTCGCAAGTTTCCTCGTCTTGTCGCAAGTTTCCTCGTCTTGTTGCAAGTTTCCTCGTCTTGTCGCAAGTTTCCTCGTCTTGTTGCAAGTTTCCTCGTCTTGTCGCAAGTTTCCTCGTCTTGTCGCAAGTTTCCTCGTCTTGTCGCAAGTTTCCTCGTCTTGTCGCAAGTTTCCTCGTCTTGTTGCAAGTTTCCTCGTCTTGTCGCAAGTTTCCTCGTTTTGCCGCAAGTTTCCTCGTTTTGCCGCAAGTTTCCTCGTCTTGTCGCAAGTTTCCTCGTCTTGTCGCAAGTTTCCTCGTTTTGCCGCAAGTTTCCTCGTTTTGCCGCAAGTTTCCTCGTCTTGTCGCAAGTTTCCTCGTCTTGTCGCAAGTTTCCTCGTCTTGTCGCAAGTTTCCTCGTCTTGTCGCAAGTTTCCTCGTCTTGTCGCAAGTTTCCTCGTTTTGCCGCAAGTTTCCTCGTCTTGCCGCAAGTTTCCTCGTCTTGCCGCAAGTTTCCTCGTCTTGCCGCAAGTTTCCTCGTTTTGCCGCAAGTTTCCTCGTTTTGCCGCAAGTTTCCTCGTTTTGCCGCAAGTTTCCTCGTCTTGCCGCAAGTTTCCTCGTTTTGCCGCAAGTTTCCTCGTCTTGCCGCAAGTTTCCTCGTTTTGCCGCAAGTTTCCTCGTCTTGCCGCAAGTTTCCTCGTCTTGCCGCAAGTTTCCTCGTCTTGTCGCAAGTTTCCTCGTTTTGCCGCAAGTTTCCTCGTCTTGCCGCAAGTTTCCTCGTCTTGCCGCAAGTTTCCTCGTCTTGCCGCAAGTTTCCTCGTCTTGTCGCAAGTTTCCTCGTTTTGCCGCAAGTTTCCTCGTCTTGCCGCAAGTTTCCTCGTCTTGTCGCAAGTTTCCTCGTTTTGCCGCAAGTTTCCTCGTCTTGCCGCAAGTTTCCTCGTCTTGCCGCAAGTTTCCTCGTCTTGCCGCAAGTTTCCTCGTCTTGTCGCAAGTTTCCTCGTCTTGCCGCAAGTTTCCTCGTCTTGTCGCAAGTTTCCTCGTCTTGTCGCAAGTTTCCTCGTCTTGTCGCAAGTTTCCTCGTCTTGTCGCAAGTTTCCTCGTCTTGTCGCAAGTTTCCTCGTTTTGTCGCAAGTTTCCTCGTCTTGTCGTAAGTTTCCTCGTCTTGTCGTAAGTTTCCTCGTCTTGTCGTAAGTTTCCTCGTCTTGTCGCAAGTTTCCTCGTCTTGCCGCAAGTTTCCTCGTCTTGCCGCAAGTTTCCTCGTCTTGTCGCAAGTTTCCTCGTCTTGCCGCAAGTTTCCTCGTCTTGTCGCAAGTTTCCTCGTCTTGTCGCAAGTTTCCTCGTCTTGTCGCAAGTTTCCTCGTCTTGTCGCAAGTTTCCTCGTCTTGTCGCAAGTTTCCTCGTTTTGTCGCAAGTTTCCTCGTCTTGTCGTAAGTTTCCTCGTCTTGTCGTAAGTTTCCTCGTCTTGTCGTAAGTTTCCTCGTCTTGTCGTAAGTTTCCTCGTCTTGTCGCAAGTTTCCTCGTTTTGTCGCAAGTTTCCTCGTCTTGTCGCAAGTTTCCTCGTCTTGTCGTAAGTTTCCTCGTCTTGTCGCAAGTTTCCTCGTCTTGTCGTAAGTTTCCTCGTCTTGTCGTAAGTTTCCTCGTCTTGTCGTAAGTTTCCTCGTCTTGTCGTAAGTTTCCTCGTCTTGTCGTAAGTTTCCTCGTCTTGTCGTAAGTTTCCTCGTCTTGTCGCAAGTTTCCTCGTCTTGCCGCAAGTTTCCTCGTCTTGTCGCAAGTTTCCTCGTCTTGCCGCAAGTTTCCTCGTCTTGTCGCAAGTTTCCTCGTCTTGCCGCAAGTTTCCTCGTCTTGTCGCAAGTTTCCTCGTCTTGCCGCAAGTTTCCTCGTCTTGTCGCAAGTTTCCTCGTCTTGCCGCAAGTTTCCTCGTCTTGTCGCAAGTTTCCTCGTCTTGTCGTAAGTTTCCTCGTCTTGTCGCAAGTTTCCGCACCTTGTTGAAGTCGTGTGGTGCTGAGCTGGACAACAGCAGCTGGTGCTGAGCTGGACAACAGCAGCTGATGCTGAGCTGGATAACAGCAGCTGGTGCTGAGCTGGACAACAGCAGCTGGTGCTGAGCTGGACAACAGCAGCTGGTGCTGAGCTGGACAACAGCAGCTGGTGCTGAGCTGGACAACAGCAGCTGGTGCTGAGCTGGACAACAGCAGCTGGTGCTGAGCTGGACAACAGCAGCTGGTGCTGAGCTGGACAACAGCAGCTGATGCTGAGCTGGATAACAGCAGCTGGTGCTGAGCTGGACAACAGCAGCTGGTGCTGAGCTGGACAACAGCAGCTGGTGCTGAGCTGGACAACAGCAGCTGATGCTGAGCTGGATAACAGCAGCTGGTGCTGAGCTGGACAACAGCAGCTGGTGCTGAGCTGGACAACAGCAGCTGGTGCTGAGCTGGACAACAGCAGCTGGTGCTGAGCTGGACAACAGCAGCTGGTGCTGAGCTGGACAACAGCAGCTGGTGCTGAGCTGGACAACAGCAGCTGGTGCTGAGCTGGACAACAGCAGCTGGTGCTGAGCTGGACAACAGCAGCTGGTGCTGAGCTGGACAACAGCAGCTGGTGCTGAGCTGGACAACAGCAGCTGGTGCTGAGCTGGACAACAGCAGCTGATGCTGAGCTGGATAACAGCAGCTGGTGCTGAGCTAGACAACAGCAGCTGGTGCTGAGCTGGACAACAGCAGCTGGTGCTGAGCTGGACAACAGCAGCTGGTGCTGAGCTGGACAACAGCAGCTGGTGCTGAGCTGGATAACAGCAGCTGGTGCTGAGCTGGACAACAGCAGCTGGTGCTGAGCTAGAAAACAGCAGCTGGTGCTGAGCTGGACAACAGCAGCAGGTGCTGAGCTGGACAACAGCAGCTGGTGCTGAGCTAGACAACTGCAACTGGTGCTGAGCTGGACAACAGCAGCTGGTGCTGAGCTGGACAACAGCAGCTGGTGCTGAGCTGGACAACAGCAGCTGCTGCTGAGCTGGACAACAGCAGCTGGTGCTGAGCTGGACAACAGCAGCTGGCGCTGAGCTGGACAACAGCTGGTGCTGAGCTGGATAACAGCTGGTGCTGAGCTGGACAACAGCTGGTGCTGAGCTGGACAACAGCTGGTGCTGAGCTGGACAACAGCAGCTGGTGCTGAGCTGGACAACAGCAGCTCGCACTGAGCTGGACAACAGCAGCTGGCGCTGAGCTGGACAACGGCAGCTTGCGCTGAGCTGGACAACAGCAGCTGGCGCTGAGCTGGTCACCTGCTGCATTAGTCACACCTCCACACTCCTGCACTTCAGATCATGTGTGTCTGCCAGTTGTGGTACGCGCAGTTATACATCTACGAGTGTTGGTACGCGCAGTTATACATCTGCCAGTTGTGGTACGCGCAGTTATACATCTACGAGTTGTGGTACGCGCAGTTATACATCTGCCAGCTGTGGTACGCGCAGTTATACATCTGCCAGTTGTGCTACACACAGTTATACATCTGCCAGTTGTGGTACGCGCAGTTATACATCTGCCAGTTGTGCTACACACAGTTATACATCTGCCAGTTGTGCTACACACAGTTATACATCTGCCAGTTGTGCTACACACAGTTATACATTTGCCAGTTGGGGTACGCGCATTCATCGCCCGATCAGCTAACCTGGCGCACCTCGAGGCCGAGTTTCCTACTCAAATGCCGGTGTCTTTAGATTCTCATTTCTTTCCTGTTTTCTTTTTACATGCAAATCGATACGCAACGATGGCTTTACAGAACAATCACATGCAGTTGATAAAAATAACCACAACCCTTCAGTCCAATTTACGCCCTTGTGCTTATTTTTGTGTGACATGCGCTCTCGTTGTGTGACATGCGCTCTCGTTGTGTGGCATGTGCCCTCGTTGTGTGACATGTGCCCACGTTGTGTGACATGCGCTCTCGTTGCGTGACATGCGCTCTCGTTGCGTGACATGCGCTCTCGTTGTGTGACATGCGCTCTCGTTGCGTGACATGCGCTCTCGTTGTGTGACATGTGCCCTCGTTGTGTGACATGCGCTCTCGTTGCGTGACATGCGCTCTCGTTGTGTGACATGCGCTCTCGTTGTGTGACATGCGCTCTCGTTGTGTGACATGCGCTCTCGTTGTGTGACATGTGCCCTCGTTGCGTGACATGCGCTCTCGTTGTGTGACATGTGCCCTCGTTGTGTGACATGCGCTCTCGTTGCGTGACATGCGCTCTCGTTGTGTGACATGCGCTCTCGTTGTGTGACATGCGCTCTCGTTGTGTGACATGCGCTCTCGTTGTGTGGCATGTGCCCTCGTTGTGTGACATGTGCCCTCGTTGTGTGACGCCCTCGTTGTGTGACATGCACTGTCGTTGTGTGACATGTGCCCTCGTTGTGTGACATGTGCCCTCGTTGTGTTACATGTGCCCTCGTTGTGTGACATGTGCCCTCGTTGTGTGACATGTGCCCTCGTTGTGTGACATGTGCCCTCGTTGTGTGGCATGTGCCCTCGTTGTGTGACATGTGCCCACGTTGTGTGACATGTGCCCTCGTTGTGTGACATGCACTGTCGTTGCGTGACATGTGCCCTCGTTGTGTGACATGTGCCCTCGTTGCGTTACATGTGCCCTCGTTGTGTGACATGTGCCCTCGTTGTGTGACATGTGCCCTCGTTGTGTGACATGTGCCCTCGTTGTGTGACATGTGCCCTCGTTGTGTGACATGTTCCCTCGTTGTGTGACATGCGCTCTCGTTGTGCGACATGTGCCCTCGTTGTGTGACATGTGCCCTCGTTGTGTGACATGTGCCCTCGTTGTGTGACATGCGCTCTCGTTGTGTGACATGCGCTCTCGTTGTGTGACATGCGCTCTCGTTGTGTGACATGTGCCCTCGTTGTGTGACATGTGCCCTCGTTGTGTGACATGTGCCCTCGTTGTGTGACATGTGCCCTCGTTGTGTGACATGCGCTCTCGTTGTGTGACATGCGCTCTCGTTGTGTGACATGCGCTCTCGTTGCGTGACATGCGCTCTCGTTGTGTGACATGCGCTCTCGTTGTGTGACATGCGCTCTCGTTGTGTGACATGCGCTCTCGTTGTGTGACATGTGCCCTCGTTGTGTGACATGTGCCCTCGTTGTGTGACATGTGCCCTCGTTGTGTGACATGCGCTCTCGTTGTGTGACATGCGCTCTCGTTGTGTGACATGCGCTCTCGTTGTGTGACATGCGCTCTCGTTGTGTGACATGCGCTCTCGTTGTGTGACATGCGCTCTCGTTGTGTGACATGCGCTCTCGTTGTGTGACATGTGCCCTCGTTGTGTGACATGCGCTCTCGTTGTGTGACATGCGCTCTCGTTGTACAGAAAAAATCACACCAAATATAAATAAATTCCAGATCAAGTGAGTTATGGTAGTAATTTTTCACTGAAATCAGTATGGCACCCATCGATAAAATTGCATTACGTGAATTGTCAAATTCAGGAATGAATTACAGAGTCCTGAATTCTGTAATTCAGGACTGAATTACAGAATTACAGAGAAATCTTCTTCTTCGTTGGCACAGCTAAGACACTCGAGCAGAGCTGACCAGCCGCGGGCACAGCTGTTGCGAGCCGCAGCTGTTTCCTTGGCATGTCCACAGCAGGTGTTCCGCAGCTTCTGCAGGTCGCCGCTTCTTTTATACTCTTTCGTGTATGGGCTAGTCAATATCAGATGTCAGTTTGATGCATATCTTGTTCGAAAACTGGAAGTATGCACTTTTTATTGGGCGTTGAACAATTTTTTGCGTTAAAGCTGACGTGTTCTGAGTGCGTTTGTCGCTCTGCCGCTGCACTGCAAATGTGATTCTGGAAATTAAAGTTTCTCGTACTTTTTTAAACCCTGACAGGAGCATAGCGTCCGTTGAGCTTCAAGTTGTTCGCTTGGAGATCATGTAAGCGTCTGTATTCTAAACTGCATATTTTTCTATTGTAAATGAAGTAACATTTCAGCACGCAAACTGTGTTTATTCATTATCTAAACTAGAAAAAGCAGCAAGGTATTTTTGAAAAAACCCAAGATCTGATAAAAATCAATAATTATCCAGCAACTCAGCATTTTAATGAATAAACATCAGAAGTTCTTCAAACTAGCTTACACGAGCACGAAAACATTCGTGCCATAACACAGGAGCGATGTTCTCAATAGAAGAGAGGCGGAGATGCAAGACAGCTCGGTAAGCAAGGCGCGCCACCACGCCGGGCTGAGCACGACAATGGAACCAACCAAGCGACAGCTGTTCAAGCTCCCCACTCGCGCAGGGTGGGTTGATTTAACATCAGCAGCGCACGCAACTTATCACTGATCTAGCCAGACTCGCAAAGATGAATAAAGAATTATCTCGAGAGGCAGAAGGCGCTGACGCTGCGCAGTGTCGGCGGCGGCAGCACCGTACACAACAATAACTGCCGTCGTAACGGTCTGGTCGGCTCGTGTAAATCTTGCGCCATGTCGTCAAAACATCTGCGATTCTGGAATATTTCGGGCGCAAGCACCGGAAAAATTGCGCCTTTGCGTCATGTTTTCTGTTGCATTTGTGTTTGTGTTACTTGTGTTGTGTGACTTGTGCTGTGTGACTTGTGTGTGCTGTGTTGTGTTGTGTGACTTGTGCTGTGTGACTTGTGTGTGCTGTGTTGTGTTGTGTAACTTGTGTGTGCTGTGTTGTGTGACTTGTGCTGTGTGACTTGTGTGTGTTGTGTTGTGTGACTTGTGTGTGCTGTGTTGTGTGACTTGTGTGTGCTGTGTTGTGTTGTGTGACTTGTGTGTGTTGTGTTGTGTTGTGTGACTTGTGTGTGTTGTGTTGTGTGACTTGTGTGTGTTGTGTTGTGTTGTGTTGTGTGACTTGTGTGTGCTGTGTTGTGTGACTTGTGCTGTGTGACTTGTGTGTGCTGTGTTGTGTGACTTGTGCTGTGTGACTTGTGTGTGTTGTGTTGTGTGACTTGTGTGTGCTGTGTTGTGTGACTTGTGTGTGTTGTGTTGTGTTGTGTGACTTGTGTGTGCTGTGTTGTGTGACTTGTGCTGTGTGACTTGTGTGTGCTGTGTTGTGTGACTTGTGCTGTGTGACTTGTGTGTGTTGTGTTGTGTGACTTGTGTGTGCTGTGTTGTGTGACTTGTGTGTGCTGTGTTGTGTTGTGTGACTTGTGTGTGTTGTGTTGTGTTGTGTGACTTGTGTGTGTTGTGTTGTGTGACTTGTGTGTGTTGTGTTGTGTTGTGTGACTTGTGTGTGCTGTGTTGTGTGACTTGTGCTGTGTGATTTGTGTGTGCTGTGTTGTGTGACTTGTGCTGTGTGACTTGTGTGTGTTGTGTTGTGTGACTTGTGTGTGCTGTGTTGTGTCACTTCTGTGAGATGTGTTGTGTGACTTGTGTGAGTTGTGTTGTGTGAACTGTGTGTGCTGTGTTGTGTTGTGTGACTTGTGCATGCTGTGTTGTGTTGTGTGACTTGTGTGTGCTGTGTTGTATTGTGTGACTTGTGTGTGCTGTGCTGTGTTGTGTGACTTGTGTGTGCTGTGTTGTGTTGTGTAACTTGTGCGTCCTGTATTGTGTTGTGTGACTTGTGTGTGCTGTGTTGTGTTTTGTAACTTGTGCGTCCTGTGCTGTGTTGTGTGACTTGTGTGTGCTGTGCTGTGTTGTGTGACTTGTGTGTGCTGTGCTGTGTTGTGTGACTTGTGTGTGCTGTGTTGTGTTGTGTGACTTGTGTGGGCTGTGTTGCGTTGTGTGACCTGTGTGTGCTGTGTTGTGTTGTGTGACTTGTGTGTGCTCTGCTGTGTTGTGTGATTGTGTGTGCTGTGTTGTGTTGTGTGACTTGTGTGTGCTGTGTTGTGTTGTGTGACTTGTGTGTGCTGTGTTGTGTGACTTGTGTGTGCTGTGCTGTGTTGTGTGACTTGTGTGTGCTGTGTTGTGTGACTTGTGTGTGCTGTGTTGCGTTGTGTGACCTGTGTGTGCTGTGTTGTGTTGTGTGACTTGTGTGTGCTGTGCTGTGTTGTGTGACTTGTGTGTGCTGTGTTGTGTTGTGTGACTTGTGTGTGCTGTGTTGTGTGACTTTTGTATGCTGTGCTGTGTTGTGTGACTTGTGTGTGCTGTGTTGTGTTGTGTGACTTGTGTGTGCTGTGTTGCGTTGTGTGACCTGTGTGTGCTATGTTGTGTTGTGTGACTTGTGTGTGCTGTGCTGTGTTGTGTGACTTGTGTGTGCTGTGCTGTGTGACTTGTGTGTGCTGTGCTGTGTTGTGTGACTTGTGTGTGCTGTGTTGTGTTGTGTGACTTGTGTGTGCTGTGTTGCGTTGTGTGACCTGTGTGTGCTGTGTTGTGTTGTGTGAATTGTGTGTGCTGTGCTGTGTTGTGCGACTTGTGTGTGCTGTGCTGTGTTGTGTGACTTGTGTGTGCTGTGTTGCGTTGTGTGACCTGTGTGTGCTGTGTTGTGTGACTTGTGTGTGCTGTGCTGTGTTGTGTGACTTGTGTGTGTTGTGTTGTGTTGTGTGACTTGTGTGTGCTGTGTTGTGTTGTGTGACTTGCGTATGCTGTGTTGTGTGAGTTGTGTGTGCTGTGCTGTGTTGTGTGACTTGTGTGTGCTGTGTTGTGTTGTGTGACTTGTGTGTGCTGTGTTGCGTTGTGTGACCTGTGTGTGCTGTGTTGTGTTGTGTGACTTGTGTGTGCTGTGCTGTGTTGTGTGACTTGTCTGTGCTGTGTTGTGTTGTGTGACTTGTGTGTGCTATGTTGTGTTGTGTGATTTGTGTGTGCTGTGTTGTGTTGTGTGACTTGTGTGTGCTGTGTTGTGTTGTGTGACTTGTGTGTGCTGTGTTGTGTTGTGTGACTTGTGTGCGCTGTGTTGTGTTGTGTGACTTGTGTGTGCTGTGTTGTGTTGTGTGACTTGCATGTGCTGTCTTGTGTGACTTGTGTGTGCTGTGTTGTGTTGTGTGACTTGTGTGTGCTGTGTTGTGTTGTGTGACTTGCGTGTGCTGTGTGACTTGTGTGTGCTGTGTTGTGTTGTGTGACTTGTGTGTGCTGTGTTGTGTGACTTGCGTGTGCTGTGTTGTGTGACTTGTGTGTGCTGTGTTGTGTGAATTGTGTGTGCTGTGTTGTGTTGTGTGACTTGTGTGTGCTGTGTTGTGTTGTGTGACTTGTGTATGCTGTGCTGTGTGACTTGTGCTGTGTGACTTGTGTGTGCTGTGTTGTGTTGTGTGACTTGTGTGTGCTGTGTTGTGTGACTTGTGTGTGCTGTGTTGTGTTGTGTGACTTGTGTGTGTTGTGTTGTGTGACTTGTGTGTGCTGTGTTGTGTTGTGTGACTTGTGTGTGCTGTGCTGTGTTGTGTGACTTGTGTGTGCTGTGCTGTGTTGTGTGACTTGTGTGTGCTGTGTTGTGTTGTGTGACTTGTGTGTGCTGTGTTGTGTTGTGTGACTTGTGTGTGCTGTGTTGAGCGACTTGTGTGTGCTGTGTTGTGTGACTTGTGTGTGCTGTGTTGTGTGACTTGTGTGTGCTGTGTTGTGTGACTTGTGTGTGCTGTGTTGTGTTGTGTGACTTGTGTGTCTTGTGTTGTGTGACTTGTGTGTGCTGTGTTGTGTTGTGTGACTTGTGTGTGCTGTGCTGTGTTGTGTGACTTGTGTGTGCTGTGCTGTGTTGTGTGACTTGTGTGAGCTGTGTTGTGTTGTGTGACTTGTGTGTGCTGTTTTGTTTGACTTGTGTGAGCTGTGTTGTGTTGTGTGACTTGTGTGTGCTGTGTTGTGTGACTTGTGTGTGCTGTGTTGTGTTGTGTGACTTGTGTGTGCTGTGTTGTGTTGTGTTAATTGTGTTGTGTGACTTGTGTGTGCTGTGTTGTGTTGTGTGACTAGTGTGTGCTGTGTTGCGTTGTGTGACCTGTGTGTGCTGTGTTGTGTTGTGTGACTTGTGTGTGCTGTGATGTGTTGTGTGACTTGTGTGTGCTGTGTTGTGTGACTTGCGTGTGCTGTGCTGTGTTGTGTGACTTGTGTGTGCTGTGTTGTGTTGTGTGACTTGTGGGTGCTGTGTTGCGTTGTGTGACCTGTGTGTGCTGTGTTGTGTGACTTGTGTGTGCTGTGCTGTGTTGTGTGACTTGTGTGTGTTGTGTTGTGTTGTGTGACTTGTGTGTGCTGTGTTGTGTTGTGTGACTTGCGTATGCTGTGTTGTGTGACTTGTGTGTGCTGTGCTGTGTTGTGTGACTTGTGTGTGCTGTGTTGTGTTGTGTGACTTGTGTGTGCTGTGTTGCGTTGTGTGACCTGTGTGTGCTGTGTTGTGTTGTGTGACTTGTGTGTGCTGTGCTGTGTTGTGTGACTTGTCTGTGCTGTGTTGTGTTGTGTGACTTGTGTGTGCTATGTTGTGTTGTGTGATTTGTGTGTGCTGTGTTGTGTTGTGTGACTTGTGTGTGCTGTGTTGTGTTGTGTGACTTGTGTGTGCTGTGTTGTGTTGTGTGACTTGTGTGCGCTGTGTTGTGTTGTGTGACTTGTGTGTGCTGTGTTGTGTTGTGTGACTTGCATGTGCTGTCTTGTGTGACTTGTGTGTGCTGTGTTGTGTTGTGTGACTTGTGTGTGCTGTGTTGTGTTGTGTGACTTGCGTGTGCTGTGTGACTTGTGTGTGCTGTGTTGTGTTGTGTGACTTGTGTGTGCTGTGATGTTTGACTTGCGTGTGCTGTGTTGTGTGACTTGTGTGTGCTGTGTTGTGTGAATTGTGTGTGCTGTGTTGTGTTGTGTGACTTGTGTGTGCTGTGTTGTGTTGTGTGACTTGTGTATGCTGTGCTGTGTGACTTGTGCTGTGTGACTTGTGTGTGCTGTGTTGTGTTGTGTGACTTGTGTGTGCTGTGTTGTGTGACTTGTGTGTGCTGTGTTGTGTTGTGTGACTTGTGTGTGTTGTGTTGTGTGACTTGTGTGTGCTGTGTTGTGTTGTGTGACTTGTGTGTGCTGTGCTGTGTTGTGTGACTTGTGTGTGCTGTGCTGTGTTGTGTGACTTGTGTGTGCTGTGTTGTGTTGTGTGACTTGTGTGTGCTGTGTTGTGTTGTGTGACTTGTGTGTGCTGTGTTGAGCGACTTGTGTGTGCTGTGTTGTGTGACTTGTGTGTGCTGTGTTGTGTGACTTGTGTGTGCTGTGTTGTGTGACTTGTGTGTGCTGTGTTGTGTTGTGTGACTTGTGTGTCTTGTGTTGTGTGACTTGTGTGTGCTGTGTTGTGTTGTGTGACTTGTGTGTGCTGTGCTGTGTTGTGTGACTTGTGTGTGCTGTGCTGTGTTGTGTGACTTGTGTGAGCTGTGTTGTGTTGTGTGACTTGTGTGTGCTGTTTTGTTTGACTTGTGTGAGCTGTGTTGTGTTGTGTGACTTGTGTGTGCTGTGTTGTGTGACTTGTGTGTGCTGTGTTGTGTTGTGTGACTTGTGTGTGCTGTGTTGTGTTGTGTTAATTGTGTTGTGTGACTTGTGTGTGCTGTGTTGTGTTGTGTGACTAGTGTGTGCTGTGTTGCGTTGTGTGACCTGTGTGTGCTGTGTTGTGTTGTGTGACTTGTGTGTGCTGTGATGTGTTGTGTGACTTGTGTGTGCTGTGTTGTGTGACTTGTGTGTGCTGTGCTGTGTTGTGTGACTTGTGTGTGCTGTGTTGTGTTGTGTGACTTGTGGGTGCTGTGTTGCGTTGTGTGACCTGTGTGTGCTGTGTTGTGTTGTGTGACTTGTGTGTGCTGTGCTGTGTTGTGTGACTTGTGTGTGCTGTGCTGTGTTGTGTGACTTGTGTGTGCTGTGTTGCGTTGTGTGCCCTGTGTGTGCTGTGTTGTGTTGTGTGACTTGTGTGTGCTGTGTTGTGTTGTGTGACTTGTGTGTGCTGTGCTGTGTTGTGTGACTTGTCTGTGCTGTGTGACTTGTGTGTGCTATGTTGCGTTGTGTGATTTGTGTGTGCTGTGTTGTGTTGTGTGACTTATGTGTGCTGTGTTGTGTTGTGTGACTTGTGTTTGCTGTGTTGTGTTGTGTGATTTGCGTGTGCTGTGTTGTGTGACTGGTGTGTGCTGTGTTGTGTGACTTGTGTGTGCTGTGTTGTGTTGTGTGACTTATGTGTGCCGTGTTGTGTTGTGTGACTTGTGTGTGCTGTGTTGTGTT
This sequence comes from Morinoia aosen, assembly GCA_030386875.1. Classification (NCBI taxonomy): domain Eukaryota; kingdom Metazoa; phylum Arthropoda; class Malacostraca; order Amphipoda; family Talitridae; genus Morinoia; species Morinoia aosen. The sequence continues at coordinate 3,133,530 of CM059574.1, forward strand.
GTGTGACTTGTGTGTGCTGTGTTGTGTTGTGTGACTTGTGTGTGCTGTGTTGTGTGACTTGTGTGTGCTGTGCTGTGTTGTGTGACTTGTGTGTGCTGTGTTGTGTTGTGTGACTTGTGTGTGCTGTGTTGCGTTGTGTGACCTGTGTGTGCTGTGTTGTGTTGTGTGACTTGTGTGTGCTGTGCTGTGTTGTGTGACTTGTCTGTGCTGTGTTGTGTTGTGTGACTTGTGTGTGCTATGTTGTGTTGTGTGATTTGTGTGTGCTGTGTTGTGTTGTGTGACTTGTGTGTGCTGTGTTGTGTTGTGTGACTTGTGTGTGCTGTGTTGTGTTGTGTGACTTGTGTGCGCTGTGTTGTGTTGTGTGACTTGTGTGTGCTGTGTTGTGTTGTGTGACTTGCATGTGCTGTCTTGTGTGACTTGTGTGTGCTGTGTTGTGTTGTGTGACTTGTGTGTGCTGTGTTGTGTTGTGTAACTTGCGTGTGCTGTGTGACTTGTGTGTGCTGTGTTGTGTTGTGTGACTTGTGTGTGCTGTGTTGTGTGACTTGCGTGTGCTGTGTTGTGTGACTTGTGTGTGCTGTGTTGTGTGAATTGTGTGTGCTGTGTTGTGTTGTGTGACTTGTGTGTGCTGTGTTGTGTTGTGTGACTTGTGTATGCTGTGCTGTGTGACTTGTGCTGTGTGACTTGTGTGTGCTGTGTTGTGTTGTGTAACTTGTGTGTGCTGTGTTGTGTGACTTGTGTGTGCTGTGTTGTGTGACTTGTGTGTGCTGTGTTGTGTTGTGTGACTTGTGTGTGTTGTGTTGTGTGACTTGTGTGTGCTGTGTTGTGTTGTGTGACTTGTGTGTGCTGTGCTGTGTTGTGTGACTTGTGTGTGCTGTGCTGTGTTGTGTGACTTGTGTGTGCTGTGTTGTGTTGTGTGACTTGTGTGTGCTGTGTTGTGTTGTGTGACTTGTGTGTGCTGTGTTGAGCGACTTGTGTGTGCTGTGTTGTGTGACTTGTGTGTGCTGTGTTGTGTGACTTGTGTGTGCTGTGTTGTGTGACTTGTGTGTGCTGTGTTGTGTGACTTGTGTGTCTTGTGTTGTGTGACTTGTGTGTGCTGTGTTGTGTTGTGTGACTTGTGTGTGCTGTGCTGTGTTGTGTGACTTGTGTGTGCTGTGCTGTGTTGTGTGACTTGTGTGAGCTGTGTTGTGTTGTGTGACTTGTGTGTGCTGTTTTGTTTGACTTGTGTGAGCTGTGTTGTGTTGTGTGACTTGTGTGTGCTGTGTTGTGTGACTTGTGTGTGCTGTGTTGTGTTGTGTGACTTGTGTGTGCTGTGTTGTGTTGTGTTAATTGTGTTGTGTGACTTGTGTGTGCTGTGTTGTGTTGTGTGACTAGTGTGTGCTGTGTTGCGTTGTGTGACCTGTGTGTGCTGTGTTGTGTTGTGTGACTTGTGTGTGCTGTGATGTGTTGTGTGACTTGTGTGTGCTGTGTTGTGTGACTTGTGTGTGCTGTGCTGTGTTGTGTGACTTGTGTGTGCTGTGTTGTGTTGTGTGACTTGTGGGTGCTGTGTTGCGTTGTGTGACCTGTGTGTGCTGTGTTGTGTTGTGTGACTTGTGTGTGCTGTGCTGTGTTGTGTGACTTGTGTGTGCTGTGCTGTGTTGTGTGACTTGTGTGTGCGGTGTTGCGTTGTGTGCCCTGTGTGTGCTGTGTTGTGTTGTGTGACTTGTGTGTGCTGTGTTGTGTTGTGTGACTTGTGTGTGCTGTGCTGTGTTGTGTGACTTGTCTGTGCTGTGTGACTTGTGTGTGCTATGTTGCGTTGTGTGATTTGTGTGTGCTGTGTTGTGTTGTGTGACTTGTGTGTGCTGTGTTGTGTTGTGTGACTTGTGTTTGCTGTGTTGTGTTGTGTGATTTGCGTGTGCTGTGTTGTGTGACTGGTGTGTGCTGTGTTGTGTGACTTGTGTGTGCTGTGTTGTGTTGTGTGACTTATGTGTGCCGTGTTGTGTTGTGTGACTTGTGTGTGCTGTGTTGTGTTGTGTGACTTGTGTGTGCTGTGTTGTGTTGTGTGACTTGTGTGTGCTGTGTTGTGTGACTTGTGTGTGCTGTGTTGTGTTGTGTGACTTGCGTTAGCTGTGTTGTGTGACTTGTGTGTGCCGTGTTGTTTGACTTGTGTGTGCTGTGTTGTGTTGTGAGACTTGTGTGTGCTGTGTTGTGTTGTGTGACTTCTGTGTGCTGTGTTGTGTTGTGTGACTTGTGTGTGCTGTGTTGTGTGAATTGTGTGTGCTGTGTCGTGTTGTGAGACTTGTGTGTGCTGTGTTGTGTTGTGTGACTTCTGTGTGCTGTGTTGTGTTGTGTGACTTGTGTGTGCTGTGTTGTGTGAATTGTGTGTGCTGTGTTGTGTGACTTGTGTGTGCTGTGTTGTGTGACTTGTGCTGTGTGACTTGTGTGTGTTGTGTTGTGTTGTGTGACTTGTGTGTGCTGTGTTGTGTGACTTGTGTGTGCTGTGTTGTGTGACTTGTGTGTGCTGTGTTGTGTTGTGTGACTTGTGTGTGCTATGCTGTGTTGTGTGACTTGTGTGTGCTATGCTGTGCTGTGTGACTTGTGTGTGCTGTGTTGTGTTGTGTGACTTGTGTGTGCTGTGTTGTGTTGTGTGACTTGTGTGTGCTGTGTTGTGTTGTGTGACTTGTGTGTGCTGTGTTGTGTGACTTGTGTGTGCTGTGCTGTGTTGTGTGACTTGTGTGTGCTGTGTTGTGTTGTTTGACTTGTGTGTGCTGTGTTGCGTTGTGTGACCTGTGTGTGCTGTGTTGTGTTGTGTGAATTGTGTGTGCTGTGCTGTGTTGTGTGACTTGTCTGTGCTGTGTTGTGTTGTGTGACTTGTGTGTGCTATGTTGCGTTGTGTGATTTGTGTGTGCTGTGTTGTGTTGTGTGACTTGTGTGTGCTGTGTTGTGTTGTGTGACTTGTGTTTGCTGTGTTGTGTTGTGTGACTTGTGTGTGCTGTGTTGTGTTGTGTGACTTGTGTGTGCTGTGTTGTGTTGTGTGACTTGCGTGTGCTGTGTTGTGTGACTGGTGTGTGCTGTGTTGTGTGACTTGTGTGTGCTGTGTTGTGTTGTGTGACTTATGTGTGCTGTGTTGTGTTGTGTGACTTGTGTGTGCTGTGTTGTGTGACTTGTGTGTGCTGTGTTGTGTTGTGTGACTTGTGTGTGCTGTGTTGTGTGACTTGTGTGTGCTGTGTTGTGTTGTGTGACTTGCGTATGCTGTGTTGTGTGACTTGTGTGTGCTGTGTTGTGTGACTTGTGTGTGCTGTGTTGTGTTGTGTGACTTGTGTGTGCTGTGTTGTGTGAATTGTGTGTGCTGTGTTGTGTGACTTGTGTGTGCTGTGTTGTGTGACTTGTGCTGTGTGACTTGTGTGTGTTGTGTTGTGTTGTGTGACTTGTGTGTGCTGTGTTGTGTGACTTGTGTGTGCTGTGTTGTGTTGTGTGACTTGTGTGTGCTATGCTGTGTTGTGACTTGTGTGTGCTATGCTGTGCTGTGTGACTTGTGTGTGCTATGTTGCGTTGTGTGATTTGTGTGTGCTGTGTTGTGTTGTGTGACTTGTGTGTGCTGTGTTGTGTTGTGTGACTTGTGTTTGCTGTGTTGTGTTGTGTGATTTGCGTGTGCTGTGTTGTGTGACTGGTGTGTGCTGTGTTGTGTGACTTGTGTGTGCTGTGTTGTGTTGTGTGACTTATGTGTGCCGTGTTGTGTTGTGTGACTTGTGTGTGCTGTGTTGTGTTGTGTGACTTGTGTGTGCTGTGTTGTGTTGTGTGACTTGTGTGTGCTGTGTTGTGTGACTTGTGTGTGCTGTGTTGTGTTGTGTGACTTGCGTTAGCTGTGTTGTGTGACTTGTGTGTGCTGTGTTGTTTGACTTGTGTGTGCTGTGTTGTGTTGTGAGACTTGTGTGTGCTGTGTTGTGTTGTGTGACTTTTGTGTGCTGTGATGTGTTGTGTGACTTGTGTGTGCTGTGTTGTGTGAATTGTGTGTGCTGTGTCGTGTTGTGAGACTTGTGTGTGCTGTGTTGTGTTGTGTGACTTCTGTGTGCTGTGTTGTCTTGTGTGACTTGTGTGTGCTGTGTTGTGTGAATTGTGTGTGCTGTGTTGTGTGACTTGTGTGTGCTGTGTTGTGTGACTTGTGCTGTGTGACTTGTGTGTGTTGTGTTGTGTTGTGTGACTTGTGTGTGCTGTGTTGTGTGACTTGTGTGTGCTGTGTTGTGTGACTTGTGTGTGCTGTGTTGTGTTGTGTGACTTGTGTGTGCTATGCTGTGTTGTGTGACTTGTGTGTGCTATGCTGTGCTGTGTGACTTGTGTGTGCTGTGTTGTGTTGTGTGACTTGTGTGTGCTGTGTTGTGTTGTGTGACTTGTGTGTGCTGTGTTGTGTTGTGTGACTTGCGTGTGCTGTGTTGTGTGACTTGTGTGTGCTGTGCTGTGTTGTGTGACTTGTGTGTGCTGTGTTGTGTTGTTTGACTTGTGTGTGCTGTGTTGCGTTGTGTGACCTGTGTGTGCTGTGTTGTGTTGTGTGAATTGTGTGTGCTGTGCTGTGTTGTGCGACTTGTCTGTGCTGTTTTGTTTGACTTGTGTGAGCTGTATTGTGTTGTGTGACTTGTGTGTGTTTTGTTGTGTGACTTGTGTGTGCTGTGTTGTGTTGTGTTACTTGTGTTGTGTGACTTGTGTGTGCTGTGTTGTGTTGTGTGACTTGTGTGTGCTGTGTTGTGTTGTGTGACTTGTGTGTGCTGTGTCGTGTTGTGTGACTTGTGTGTGCTGTGTTGTGTTGTGTGACTTGTGTGTGCTGTGTTGTGTTGTGTGACTTGTGTGTGCTGTGTTGTGTTGTGTGACTTGTGTGTGATGTGTTGTGTTGTGTGACTCGTGTGTGCTGTGTTGTGTTGTGTTGTATGACTTGTGTGTGCTGTGTTGTGTGACTTGTGTGTGCTGTGTTGTGTGACTTGTGTGAGCTGTGTTGTGTGACTTGTTTGTGCTGTGTTGTGTGACTTGTGTGTGCTGTGTTGTGTGACTTGTTTGTGCTGTGTTGTGTGAATTGTGTGTGCTGTGTTGTGTGACTTGTATGAGCTGTGTTGTGTGACTTGTGTGTGCTTTGTTGTGTGACTTGTGTGGGCTGTGTTGTGTGACTTGTGTGTGCTGTGTTGTGTGACTTGTGTGGGCTGTGTTGTGTGACTTGTGTGTGCTGTGTTGTGTGACTTGTGTGTGCTGTGTTGTGTGACTTGTGTGTGCTGTGTTGTGTGACTTGTGTGTGCTGTGTTGTGTGACTTGTGTGTGCTGTGTTGTGTGACTTGTGTGGGCTGTGTTGTGTGACTTGTGTGTGCTGTGTTGTGTGACTTGTGTGTGCTGTGTTGTGTGACTTGTGTGTGCTGTGTTGTGTGACTTGTGTGTGCTGTGTTGTGTGACTTGTGTGTGCTGTGTTGTGTGACTTGTGTGTGCTGTGTTGTGTGACTTGTGTGTGCTGTGTTGTGTGACTTGTGTGTGCTGTGTTGTGTGACTTGTGTGTGCTGTGTTGTGTGACTTGTGTGTGCTGTGTTGTGTGACTTGTGTGTGTTGTGTTGTGTGACTTGTGTGTGCTGTGTTGTGTGACTTGTGTGTGCTGTGTTGTGTGACTTGTGTGTGCTGTGTTGTGTTGTGTGACTTGTGTGGGCTGTGTTGTGTGACTTGTGTATGCTGTGTTGTGTGACTTGTGTGTGCTGTGTTGTGTGACTTGTGTGTGCTGTGTTGTGTGACTTGTGTGTGTTGTGTTGTGTGACTTGTGTGGGCTGTGTTGTGTGACTTGTGTGTGCTGTGTTGTGTGACTTGTGTGTGCTGTGTTGTGTGACTTGTGTGTGCTGTGTTGTGTGACTTGTGTGTGCTGTGTTGTGTGACTTGTGTGTGTTGTGTTGTGTGACTTGTGTGTGCTGTGTTGTGTTGTGTGACTTGTGTGTGCTGTGTTGTGTAGGCGAAAATAATGGGGGTACTGAACTTGTGCGTGCGGCACGTGTGTGTGCTGCACATGTGTGTGCTGCACGTGTGAGTGCTGCACGTGTGAGTGCTGCACGTGAGAGTGCTGCACGTGAGAGCGCTGCACGTGTGAATGCTGCATGTGTGAGTGCTTCACGTGTGTGAGCTGCACGTGTGTGCGGCACGTGTGTTTACGACACGTGTGTGGCCTGCACGTGTGTGTGCTGCACGTATGTGTGCAGCACGTGTGTGTGTGCTGCACGTGTGTGTGCTGCACGTGTGTGCTGCACGTGTGTGTGCTGCACGTGTGTGTGCTTAACGTGTGGGTGCTGCACGTGTGTGTGCTACACGTGTGGGTGCTTCACGTGTGTGTGCTGCACGTGTGTGTGCTGCACGTGTGGGTGCTGCACGTGTGTGTGCTGCACGTTTGTGTGCTGCACGTGTGTGCGCTGCACGTGTGAGCACTCACTCCCAGAAGAGCACATGCGCGTAACCAGGATTCAGAATTCTCGACTTTGATTTCAAATTTTCTCCCACTTTCCCTTCCACCTCTAAACTGTCAAGTCTTCACTCTGCGTCGCCATGTATTTACCGGAGCCAACGCACGCACTGTGCCCACTTGCCTGCCGCGGCCGCGCTCGCGCCTCGGGCGAGTGTGACGGCCGCTGCCTGCGTAGCGAAGTGTGCGCCCTCGGTGACGGGCGTCTGCTGCACTGCCTGGCTGTTGCTGGTGCCCGTACGGCGGTCTGGCTGCTGTTTGTGTCTGCACGTCAGTCTGCCGTCCGTGTCTGCCGTCCGTGTCTGAACGTCTGCCGTCCGTGTCTGCACGTCAGTCTGCCGTCCGTGTCTGCACGTCAGTCTGAGGGTAAAATTAGCTGTGTGCGCTGTGTCTGCACGTCAGTCTGCCGTCCGTGTCTGCACGTCAGTCGCCGTCCGTGTCTGCACGTCCGGCTGCCGTCCGTGTCTGCATGTCAGTCTGCCGTCCGTGTCTGCACGTCAGTCAGCCGTCCGTCTCTGGTGCACGTCCGGCTGCCGTCCGTGTCTGCATGTCAGTCTGCCGTCCGTGTCTGCATGTCAGTCTGCCGTCTGGGTCTGCACGTCAGGCTGCCATCCGTGTCTGCATGTCAGTCTGCCGTCCGTGTCTGCACGTTAGTCAGCCGTCCGTGTCTGCACGTCAGTCTGCCGTCCGTGTTTGCACGTCAGTCTGCCGTCCGTGTCTGCACGTCAGTCTGCCGTCCGTGTCTGCACGTCAGTCTGCCGTCCGTGTCTGCACGTCAGTCTGCCGTCCGTGTCTGCACGTCAGCCTGCCGTCCGTGTCTGCACGTCAGGCTGCCGTCCGTGTCTGCCCGTCAGGCTGCCGTCCGTGTCTGCACGTCAGCCTGCCGTCCGTGTCTGCACGTCAGTCTGCCGTCCGTGTCTGCACGTCAGGCTGCCGTCCGGGTCTGCACGTCAGGCTGCCGTCCGTGTCTGCACGTCAGCCTGCCGTCCGTGTCTGCACGTCAGGCTGCCGTCCGTGTCTGCACGTCAGCCTGCCGTCCGTGTCTGCACGTCAGTCTGCCGTCCGTGTCTGCCCGTCAGGCTGCCGTCCGTGTCTGCACGTCAGGCTGCCGTCCGGGTCTGCACGTCAGGCTGCCGTCCGTGTCTGCACGTCAGGCTGCCGTCCGTGTCTGCACGTCAGCCTGCCGTCCGTGTCTGCACGTCAGTCTGCCGTCCGTGTCTGCCCGTCAGGCTGCCGTCCGTGTCTGCACGTCAGTCTGCCGTCCGTGTCTGCACGTCAGCCTGCCGTCCGTGTCTGCACGTCAGGCTGCCGTCCGTGTCTGCACGTCAGGCTGCCGTCCGGGTCTGCACGTCAGTCTGCCGTCCGTGTCTGCACGTCAGTCTGCCGTCCGTGTCTGCACGTCAGCCTGCCGTCCGGGTCTGCACGTCAGTCTGCCGTCCGTGTCTGCACGTCAGTCTGCCGTCCGTGTCTGCACGTCAGCCTGAGAGCAAAATTAGCTCCATTGCACCATGCAACAAAAGAAGAGAAATAATAATTATGACCGGCAACGAAACATCGTAAGTACAAGGATTATTTGCCGTTCAACAATTACTTTTGTAACTGTTCCAGAGGACGTTAAAGAGAAATATGATGTATTCATACTTATGTATGAATGATTAAATGCATACTTATCATCTATGGAAAGATTTTAGAAAATACTGATCATAAGACTGACCTAAAATATGTTCAAGAAAGTTTTCGTGATGAAATATCGTTGCACATCTGGTGGTCACACGTACAAGGTCGCCGCTAACTTATGCTCTAAATCAAAGCGAGAATAGAACGCTTTAGAGCGCCCCAGGGGGAGTTTGGAAGGAAGCTAACATAAATATCATCTCGGAGTTATTGAACTTCTCCTAAGTTTCTTGCCGTGAAAATATATAAAAATTGTAACATTTTCCAATATAAGAGTTTTGAACAGTGCACATGCAGATATTAATCTGCACTCGAAGCAAACTAAGAATTTCAAATAGTATACAGGGTGTTTCTGAACAAGAGGTACAAAACTGCAAACCGAGTAGAAAATGGCCAAATAAACACTTTTTCTTTTATGAAATTTTCCGAAAAAATTTGGGTTGTTGAGATTTTAGATGTTTATTATTTTCAAGGATGAAATTTAATTTCACAATAACTCGCAATACTTATTTTAAATTTACGTTACAAACACTTATTCTATGAAAAACAGCTAGGGAAAATGTTACATTCGTGTCCTCTTGCGTAATTTCTTCAATGAACAGCATTTAGCTGCAATGACTGCCTCAATTCTGAACATAAATTTTGCATGTAATACTGGGAGTGCGTTTTGTTGTTGCACAGAGTGACAGATCCATGTCCACCCAAACAATTTATACTTAAACATACCAAATTTATTATTGTAAACTCTCATAGAATGGATGTGTTTGTGACGCAAATTCAAAATAAATATCGCAAGTAATTGTGTAATATAATTTCATCCTTTAAAACAATAAACAGCTAATATCTCAGAAACCAGAATTTTTACGGAATATTTCATAGAAGAAAAATTGTTTATTTGGCCACTCATCTACTTGGTGTGCAATTTTGTATCTCTTGTTCTGAAACACCTTGTATAATTCTAACAAGCGGGAGTAGGGCTTTGTGCGCTGTGGAGAATAATTGTAAATTACCTTATTCGGCAAACGGAGATTCGGAGCGGCCGTGAAAAAATCAGTTGCAAAAGTGCCATCCTTGAGAGTTTCGCTGATCTGCACTCCGCACCCTGTGTTGAAACTGAAATCTGCAGCGCCGTTATTGTGGGAGTTCCAACGCTGAGACTCTTTGTGAGCAGCGTCTAGCTTTGTAATTCTGGGTTTACCTAATTTCGCCGTTATTTACAAACCATTCAACGGGAGGGGGGGAATAATCTAATCGTTATAGGTTAGCATTGTATTCACGCATTTTAACCTACGATGGTACGATTAAGCAGCGATGATACGAGTTAACAACGATGGTACGAGTTAGCAGCGATGATACGAGTTAGCAGCGATGATACGAGTTAGCAGCGATGATACGAGTTAACAACGATGGTACGAGTTAGCAGCGATAATACGAGTTAGCAGCGATGAGACGGGCGTGCAACGATGATACGAGTAAGCAGCGGAGATGGGGCAGTAACATGAGTAAGGAGCGCCAAGCAGCCTCTCTTTAAAGAGAAGTTACTGAAGAGTTAAGCGATGCTCGACGCGCCGCCACCTATTTATTCCTACCACACATGGACCCCTGAACCGAGCTATTAAACGCTGAACTGCACAAGTCAATACAAATATACTGGGGCAGATATTTGTAATGGTGAATCGTCAGGTTTGATCAAGATTGGTCCGGAATTTTTAGTTGGTGCCGCAATTTTTCCACGTTTTAGGCAAATTACCGAAAATTAGTAACATATTGACAAATTCGGAAGTAACCGGAAAATCAGCATAACAGTCTGGTTGTATGTAGGCATGACTAGTTTATGTGTCTGGATACATACATATTTATTATCGCAAACGAAGTTTTGTGATTTTTTTCCCCGTGCCTTGAAACGCAGCTTCCATGCGGCAATATTCGATACAGCTCAACGGCACAGGCATATATGCTCTACAAGTGCACGAGTGTGTGTGTGTGTGTGTGTGCGCTAGTGAGCGCCCTGTGGGAGATGCATACAGTAACAGCTTGTAAGAAGCCCCTGATCTGCAGTTAGATGTTTGAGCACGTTATTACTCACTGTGTACAAATAGAAGTAAACATGCTTGAGGTGATGTGTAAGGTGCGGTTTCGCAAACCCAGCAAAAGGCTTTACTGCTCCACGAAGTCGTTTTTACAGCGGAGCATATTTACTAAGCAATATATGCGAGAGAACATACACAGCACTTGGCTCTTCAATCGCATTAAGTAACACGTTCACCGCGTTACCGCGGTTGCTAGGTTGGTTTGGTTAGGTTGTAAGCCGCAGAATACGAAAGTAGACTTTACCGTTCAATTACATTTTTTCCATCTTAATAAATATGAAAATACAATTTCACGATAATATATCACTTCGAATGTTAACAGCTATTTTTAAAAAAAAGGTCGGGAAAGCCATGAATGTTATTCATTTATGCCGGTACGTGATAAATTGAGATATTTACCGAATGGTACACATATGGCCCAATACGCGGCGAACGTGATATTACATGGAATAATTTGAAAATACTACCTGGGAGACCTATAAAACTTTAAAGAAAAATGCACGTGTGAAACGTGTGAAGTATGGCAAAACAAAATAACCCCGGAACTAACTTGAACACAAGCACTAGCTTATTTCCTGAAGTGCGTGCGCCGGTGCAGCGCAGCCATGGCTAACACGCTAAATGGAGGCTCATTACAAAAGTGCGCTGTGAGGAGGACGCTTGGCGTGCTTTAAAGCAGAAAGGGTCGTCAGTTTGGGCGCTTATCAGCTCCCCTGCCTCCCCAGGCCCAACTTTGGCCCGCTGGGCCCTCGCTCCCCGCACGCCTCGCTCCAAACCTGAGCCGAAGCTAAGGCTTTTGGGACTAAGTGAGATCGCAACTTTGGGGCCCGGAGGGAAAGATTCGCTCGCTTCTGAATGGAGTCATGTCTTCCGTCCCTTGAATTTTGCTTACGCAATTTTAGACCCGTGTTTGGCCCGACTCGTGCTGCGAGTTGGATCGTGCTGGGGCTGGATTGTATTGGCGTTGGATCGTGCTGGGGCTGGATTGTATTGGCGCTGGATCGTACTGGGGCTGGATCGTACTGGCATTGGATCGTGCAGGGCCGGATCATGCAGAGGTTGGATCATGTTTCATGGTCGTGATTGCATTTGACTACTGGGTTAGCCTCGCTAGCCGAAATGCATTTGACTACTGGGTTAGCCTCGCTAGCCAAAATGCATTTGACTACTGGGTTAGCCTCGCTAGCCGAAATGCATTTGACTACTGGGTTAGCCTCGCTAGCCGAAATGCATTTAACTACTGGGTTAGCCTCGCTGGCCGAAATGCATTTAACTACTGGGTTAGCTTCGCTAGCCGAAATGCATTTAACTACTGGGTTAGCCTCGCTAGCCGAAATGCATTTAACTACTGGGTTAGCCTCGCTAGCCGAAATGCATTTAACTACTGGGTTAGCTTCGCTAGCCGAAATGCATTTAACTACTGGGTTAGCCTCGCTGGCCGAAATGCATTTGACTACTGGGTTAGCCTCGCTAGCCGAAATGAATTTGACTACTGGGTTAGCCTCGCTGGCCGAAATGCATTTAACTACTGGGTTAGCCTCGCTGGCCGAAATGCATTTAACTACTGGGTTAGCCTCGCTAGCCGAAATGAATTTGACTACTGGGTTAGCCTCGCTGGCCGAAATGCAGTTGACTACTGGGTTAGCTTCGCTAGCCGAAATGCATTTGACTACTGGGTTAGCCTCGCTGGCCGAAATGCATTTAACTACTGGGTTAGCCTCGCTGGCCGAAATGCATTTGACTACTGGGTTAGCCTCGCTAGCCGAAATGAATTTGACTACTGGGTTAGCCTCGCTGGCCGAAATGCATTTAACTACCGGGTTAGCTTCGCTAGCCGAAATGCATTTAACTACTGGGTTAGCCTCGCTAGCCGAAATGAATTTGACTACTGGGTTAGCCTCGCTGGCCGAAATGCAGTTGACTACTGGGTTAGCTTCGCTAGCCGAAATGCATTTGACTACTGGGTTAGCCTCGCTAGCCGAAATGCATTTGACTACTGGGTTAGCCTCGCTAGCCGAAATGCATCTGACTACTGGGTTAGCCTCGCTAGCGGAAATGCATCTGACTACTGGGTTAGCCTCGCTAGCCGAAATGCATTTGACTACTGGGTTAGCCTCGCTAGCCGAAATGCATCTGACTACTGGGTTAGCCTCGCTAGCCGAAATGCATTTGACTACTCGGTTAGCCTCGCTAGCCGAAATGCATTTAACTACTGGGTTAGCCTCGCTAGCCGAAATGCATCTGACTACTGGGTTAGCCTCGCTAGCCGAAATGCATTTGACTACTGGGTTAGCCTCGCTGGCCGAAATGCATTTGACTACTCGGTTAGCCTCGCTAGCCGAAATGCATTTGACTACTGGGTTAGCCTCGCTGGCCGAAATGCATTTGACTACTCGGTTAGCCTCGCTAGCCGAAATGCATTTGACTACTGGGTTAGCCTCGCTAGCCGAAATGCATTTGACTACTGGGTTAGCCTCGCTGGCCGAAATGCATTTGACTACTGGGTTAGCCTCGCTAGCCGAAATGCATTTGACTACTCGGTTAGCCTCGCTGGCCGAAATGCATTTGACTACTGGGTTAGCCTCGCTGGCCGAAATGCATTTGACTACTGGGTTAGCCTCGCTAGCCGAAATGCATTTGACTACTCGGTTAGCCTCGCTGGCCGAAATGCATTTGACTACTGGGTTAGCCTCGCTGGCCGAAATGCATTTGACTACTGGGTTAGCCTCGATAGCCGAAATGCATTTGACTACTGGGTTAGCCTCGCTGGCCGAAATGCATTTGACTACTCGGTTAGCCTCGCTAGCCGAAATGCATTTGACTACTGGGTTAGCCTCGCTGGCCGAAATGCATTTGACTACTGGGTTAGCCTCGCTGGCCGAAATGCATTTGACTACTCGGTTAGCCTCGCTAGCCGAAATGCATTTGACTACTGGGTTAGCCTCGCTGGCCGAAATGCATTTGACTACTGGGTTAGCCTCGCTGGCCGAAATGCATTTGACTACTGGGTTAGCCTCGCTGGCCGAAATGCATTTGACTACTCGGTTAGCCTCGCTAGCCGAAATGCATTTGACTACTGGGTTAGCCTCGCTGGCCGAAAAGATTCTTTGTCGGAAATTCTTTTCCGAGAACAATTGTGTTATCCCATTGATTGAGCTTCGTTTGCTGCAATAAAATTTTCCGGTTTTAAAATTGAGTTCGCTCTTTGAATTTGAATTATTCAAGTTCTCACGATTCGCCAGTTTTGCATAAGCGACGAATAAAATCATGTGTTACGCCGTGCTTTTGAATTTTGTTTGATTGTGCATCCATCAGGAATGGTGTTTTTGCCTTACGCAAAAATATTGGTGTGTTAGTTAACTCGAATTCGTGAGTTGAGTAGCATTCGCGTTCCAAATCTGGAAGTCGTTACTCTGGTAGCTGCGGTCACGTCCAAAACAGACAGACGCAAATAATGTTGAAGCAACGTTTTTTTGTCGAATTTCTCTTTATGTTTTGAAGTTTTCCTGCTTTTACCGATGAAAATGAATGGCATTGTGTATGGTAATCAATTTGATAAAACTAGTGTACTCCCCCGTTCAAAATGACGGGATTCAATATTTTCCTTATAGTTTTCTTCCAAATGTGAATGACAAAGATCTCCATCCTAATGGTACCCGCGATAAAAATATTCTTGTACTCGTGCACTGGTAAAACTCATATCACAGATACGGTTATTAAGCATCCTAATGAGCGTCACAGAGAGACGGAAGAAGCTGACACCAAACAAATAAACTCACCAAGAGTATTATTGCGTAAGATTGTAATACAGTATTTCGGAATATGCAATACCCCACCGGACTCGAGTATATAAGGCTCTGGATTTCTCTTTATTTTTTTTTAAAGTGACTTATTATTGTACACTTGCACAGCGTAGAGCAGTATATTAATTTATCACTGAACTGAAACCGTGACCCCCAGTGCTAACTTCTTCCTATCAATTCTTAGGAGCGCGACACAAAACATATAAATATATAAACACACGACGGTCATTCTTAGCGTTAGAAGATAAACCATCAAGTTTCTCCTTGAATTTACAAAAAAAAAATACTAAATGATGAAACGCCAGGCGTTTCCATAAATTTATAAGTAAAAAAATTTATTTTTTTGCGTAATTTCCCCTATTTTATTACGATGGGAAGCTCATAGAACACATTAAAATTGTGGTCCGTCTTGGCTGGTTGGTCCGCCTCTCTGTGACCCTCGTATGGATGCTTGATGACGGTATCTGTGATCTCAGTTTCACCAGTGCACAAGTACAAAAATCGTTTAATGGCGGATGCTATTAGGATGGATATATTTATTTGTCATCCACACCTGCAAGATTTTTTCGAACTCTAAATAAAATATCGAATCCCGTCATTTTTGACAGGCCGTGCACAGAATGTAATCAATAAACGCTAATATTAACAATAGGGATCACATTGGAGTGTCAGACGCCATTGTTTCTCGACTGCACTGCTCCGACAATCAGATTTCAGTACCAAATTTTATACGTAGAGCTAGTTATATCTATTCGCGGATCAAAAGATGTCCGTATACAAATAGATACATGTAAAATTTTAATACTCTAGTTTGTTTGTTTGCTTGGTTTCACCACCCAAGCTCTGCTTTCAGTAATAATACAGGGCAAAATTCTACGCCCCGCGCTCAGCAATAGCCTAAGGTACAAATCATTTCATGCTTTTGATCGTAGCACACACCGAAATTCGAGTTTCTCGCAAAATGTACAGTAGATACGACATGTTAAAAATGTCTATTTCCAAGAAAATTTGTCTCAAACTTTAGATGCACAAGAATCGGAATAAATAATGCAGAGATTATACAAACTAACGAAGGGAAAACTAGTTCAGATACAACAAAATACTCGAAAAAATGTGTAATACATTCTATGATATTTTATGTCTAGACATTTTACCTATCATTTTCAATTGCACAGTCCAAGTAGACGCAATTCTTCTCAGAGGGAGGCAGTCATTGGATCTATGGGAATTAGCGCTTCCAGGGGAAGAGGTGAGGTCCCGAGCTGAAAGTTAAGCAGTCTTATCTTCTGTTGAAATATAGTAGGTTTTTGTTTCGTTAAGGACCATTTTTTTCAGTTCACTGCTGTCCTTTTATCAGCATCTATTACTATCATAGGGTGTGAGGGACATAGCTTGAGTAAAGATTCCCCATTTTATTAGTTGCCTACTAGATGGTGCCTACCTCCTAACTCTTTTGGGAGCACCTTCACTGTGGTTTAGGAGGCCTAAACCAACGCACAATCTGGCCACATATCGTACAGGATTTCGGGTGAACGTCGAGAAGTGTGGGATGTTTCTCCAGACGAAGACCGGTGCTAAATTCGACGATTATTGGATACACATCACTCCCAAGAATTTTATAGAAAAGCTCCGACATCGGTTTCAGTGAAGTTTTTACTTAGAAGAAACAACTAGGAGCGCTGAAATCTTCCATAGCACACCAAAGATATCAATGGTCATATATACACTCTCGCAGATTAAAGATACCAGTAAACACTCCCGCAGATCAGAGATACCAGTAAACACTCGCAGATCAGAGATATCAGTAAACACTCGCAGATCAGAGATACCAGTAAACACTCGCAGATCAGAGATATCAGTAAACACTCGCAGATCAGAGATACCAGTAAACACTCGCAAATCAAAGATAGCAGTAAACACTCGCAGATCAGAGATACCAGTAAACACTCGCAGATCAAAGATACCAGTAAACACTCGCAGATCAGAGATACCAGTAAACACTCGCAGATCAGAGATACCAGTAAACACTCGCAAATCAAAGATAGCAGTAAACACTCGCAGATCAGAGATACCAGTAAACACTCGCAGATCAAAGATACCAGTAAACACTCGCAGATCAGAGATACCAGTAAACACTCGCAGATCAGAGATACCAGTAAACACTCGCAGATCAGAGATACCAGTAAACACTCGCAGATCAGAGATACCAGTAAACACTCGCAGATCAAAGATACCAGTAAACACTCGCAGATCAGAGATACCAGTA
The DNA here is from genome assembly GCA_030386875.1 of Morinoia aosen. Lineage (NCBI taxonomy): Eukaryota > Metazoa > Arthropoda > Malacostraca > Amphipoda > Talitridae > Morinoia > Morinoia aosen. Next base: position 3,149,808 of record CM059574.1, read on the forward strand.
AACACTCGCAGATCAGAGGTACCAGTAAACACTCGCAGACCAAAGATACCAGTAAACACTCGCAGATCAGAGATACCAGTTAACACTCGCAGATCAGAGATACCAGTAAACACTCGCAGATCAGAGATACCAGTAAACACTCGCAGATCAGAGATATCAGTAAACACTCGCAGATCAGAGATACCAGTAAACACTCGCAGATCAGAGATATCAGTAAACACTCGCAGATCAGAGATACCAGTAAACACTCGCAAATCAAAGATAGCAGTAAACACTCGCAGATCAGAGATACCAGTAAACACTCGCAGATCAAAGATACCAGTAAACACTCGCAGATCAGAGATACCAGTAAACACTCGCAGATCAGAGATACCAGTAAACACTCGCAGATCAGAGATACCAGTAAACACTCGCAGATCAGAGATACCAGTAAACACTCGCAGACCAAAGATACCAGTAATCACTCGCAGATCAGAGATACCAGTAAACACTCGCAGATCAGAGATACCAGTAAACACTCGCAGACCAAAGATTCCAGTAAACACTCGCAGATCAGAGATACCAGTAAACACTCGCAGATCAAAGATACCAGTAAACACTCGCAGATCAGAGATACCAGTAAACACTCGCAGATCAGAGGTACCAGTAAACACTCGCAGACCAAAGATACCAGTAAACACTCGCAGATCAGAGATACCAGTTAACACTCGCAGATCAGAGATACCAGTAATCACTCGCAGATCAGAGATACCAGTAAACACTCGCAGATCAGAGATACTAGTAAACACTCGCAGATCAGAGATACCAGTAAACACTCGCAGATCAGAGATACCAGTAAACACTCGCAAATCAAAGATAGCAGTAAACACTCGCAGATCAGAGATACCAGTAAACACTCGCAGACCAAAGATACCAGTAAACACTCGCAGATCAGAGATACCAGTAAACACTCGCAGACCAAAGATACCAGTAAACACTCGCAGATCAGAGATACCAGTAAACACTCGCAGACCAAAGATACCAGTAAACACTCGCAGATCAGAGATACCAGTAAACACTCGCAGATCAAAGATACCAGTAAACACTCGCAGATCAGAGATACCAGTAAACACTCGCAGACCAAAGATACCAGTAAACACTCGCAGATCAGAGATACCAGTAAACACTCGCAGATCAAAGATACCAGTAAACACTCGCAGATCAGAGATACCAGTAAACACTCGCAGATCAAAGATACCAGTAAACACTCGCAGATCAGAGATACCAGTAAACACTCGCAGACCAAAGATACCAGTAAACACTCGCAGATCAGAGATACTAGTAAACACTCGCAGATCAGAGATACCAGTAAACACTCGCAGATCAGAGATACCAGTAAACACTCGCAGATCAAAGATACCAGTAAACACTCGCAGATCAGAGATACCAGTAAACACTCGCAGACCAAAGATACCAGTAAACACTCGCAGATCAGAGATACCAGTAAACACTCGCAGATCAAAGATACCAGTAAACACTCGCAGATCAGAGATACCAGTAAACACTCGCAGATCAAAGATACCAGTAAACACTCGCAGACCAAAGATACCAGTAAACACTCGCAGATCAAAGATACCAGTAAACACTCGCAGATCAGAGATACCAGTAAACACTCGCAGATCAGAGATACCAGTAAACACTCGCAGACCAAAGATACCAGTAAACACTCGCAGATCAGAGATACCAGTAAACACTCGCAGATCAGAGATACCAGTAAACACTCGCAGATCAGAGATACTAGTAAACACTCGCAGATCAGAGATACCAGTAAACACTCGCAGATCAGAGATACCAGTAAACACTCGCAAATCAAAGATAGCAGTAAACACTCGCAGATCAGAGATACCAGTAAACACTCGCAGATCAGAGATACCAGTAAACACTCGCAGATCAGAGATACTAGTAAACACTCGCAGATCAGAGATACCAGTAAACACTCGCAGATCAGAGATACCAGTAAACACTCGCAAATCAAAGATAGCAGTAAACACTCGCAGATCAGAGATACCAGTAAACACTCGCAGATCAGAGATACTAGTAAACACTCGCAGATCAGAGATACCAGTAAACACTCGCAGATCAGAGATACCAGTAAACACTCGCAGATCAGAGATAACAGTAAACACTCGCAAATCAAAGATAGCAGTAAACACTCGCAGATCAGAGATACCAGTAAACACTCGCAAATCAAAGATAGCAGTAAACACTCGCAGATCAGAGATACCAGTATACACTCGCAGATCAAAGATACCAGTAAAAGCACGCAGATCAGAGATACCAGTAAACACTCGCAGATCAGAGATACCAGTAAACACTCGCAAATCAAAGATAGCAGTAAACACTCGCAGATCAGAGATACCAGTAAACACTCGCAGATCAGAGATACCAGTAAACACTCGCAGGTCAAAGATAGCAGTAAACACTCGCAAATCAAAGATAGCAGTAAACACTCGCAGATCAGAGATACCAGTAAACACTCGCAGATCAGAGATACCAGTAAACACTCGCAAATCAAAGATAGCAGTAAACACTCGCAGATCAGAGATACCAGTAAACACTCGCAGGTCAAAGATAGCAGTAAACACTCGCAAATCAAAGATAGCAGTAAACACTCGCAGATCAGAGATACCAGTAAACACTCGCAGATCAGAGATACCAGTAAACACTCGCAAATCAAAGATACCAGTAAACACTCGCAGATCAGAGACACCAGTAAACACTCGCAGATCAAAGATACCAGTATACACTCGCAGACCAAAGATACCAGTAAAAGCACGCAGATCAGAGATACAAGCAAACACGTGGACCGACGGACAATGCAGATGACAGAGGCGGCTTTGCACATGTCAGTCCACGGAGGGATACCGCCCCAGACCGGTATCACAAATTTCATTCATTATGCATACACGACGAATGAAAGTACGCGTCATCATTGCAAGCTAGCAGCGTAATTGCGGAAAAGTTTTAGATATTGTTTCGGCCCTGAGGTGTCCGTATGTCAGGGTTCCTCATTCTAATTCCTGTACTTAAATATTACATTCAATGTACTACAATAGTTTGAAGTCTCTGTTGTGTTCCTTTTAACTTCTTTTTAATGGTCTTCAACGCAGCTGCTACCTCTTCACTTAACTGGGCATGAGCAGCCGAGGCTGATGCACAAAGTTGTTTGTAAATAACAGATGTATTCCCCGTCGATTCCTACCAATCGACGATACTAAAATTTATAATTGAAGCTTCAGGCGAATTAAGCTGAGAAAAGATCATAAACTTCTCCGACTAATTTGTCTCTATAAATCCCCGCTTTGTTGCATCTTCAGGCGGTAAAAATTGAAATCGTTGGTGTAAATAAAGGTGTGGGTCGGAATATGGGCTTCAAAATAAAATAATTTTCAATGGTCATTTCTTGAAGCGATGTTCCACGCCACTCTCCGGCTGTGGAAATCCTGATCCTGTGATTTGATTGCACGGAGTTATACGAACATTGAGTTAATTTAAATCATTTCCTGTACATTTTGACTTACAGTAGTCAAATTCTGCTCATTTATTCTGGCTTGCTATTGGAGGCAAGTTCCTGTTTGTACTACAGGAAGAATAAAAACTGATTTGAGTAGAAAGGACTCTTCAACTAAAAACATCAAAATAAATCAGGAAGTTTCTGATCACAAAAAATAAAATGATCTTCAATGCTTTGAAAAACAATTCGGTGTTAAAATGTAATGTTATGTAATGTTACCTCATAATACAGTAAAAACACAAAAAATTGCAATGCATAACTGAGATTTTCATGACCAAGTTACATCCGTTCACTAACGGACGGTTTTCAAAATGTGTAATGAATCTCAAAATCAGAAAATTGGGAATCAAATCCACAATGTTTACCAAGTACTACTAGAGTTAGGGCAAGTACTTGTCGAATTAGTTTTAACTAATTCAAGAATTGAAAAGTCTAAAAACAATTTTTACTTTGCGAAAGGAGAAATGGAATATTCCCTAAGTTAGAGCCCTGTTTACAAAAGCACAAAACTCTCCTGCATATACAACTATTTATTTGTGGGAATCAGCGCTCCCACGGGGAAAATGTAAGGTCATGAGCTGAGAGTTGGGAACGCTTTTTTTTGTTGCAATAAAAAGTTTTCTGTTTTATTAAGGTAAAACTTTTTTCGTTTCAGTGCAGTCCTGTTTTTCAGCACTTCTGACTTTCTTCTTCAACTTTTATCTTGTTCCATGAACCTCCCCAACTTGTTTTCTTTGCACACATCTTGTATAACACACCTTATGTTGCGTGTATTCCACGTTCCCCCGACTCCTTGCTAAATGGTCCCTTCATCCTTCCTTTGTTTGGAACACCTTTGTTGAGGCTGGGATGCTGAAGCTAACTCTTTATTTAATTTACATAAGTACGAATTTTGAACTTTTTGTTTCAATTTATAATTCTTGCAATCTCCGCATTATGAAAACATGCACATGATAACTAACTGACTGCTGCAAAAAATCAATGCAATTCAACTGTAAAACTCTCAATAGTTTATCCTTTCCTGTTTGTTTTTCATTTTGTTAGTCTTTTTGGAGATGTTTTACTTTCGTTTATCGAGATTTTTTGCTTGCCCGCACTTACTCTCTAACTTTTTCACGAAAAAGGAAGGAAACGAAGGAGTCTTATTCAGACATTTATTTCAGTTTAATTATTTAATCAGTTGAAGACCTCCAACGGGAGGCATAGTCTTAAGAAACTTAGGTTTAGTTCAGTTGAAACCTCCAACGGGAGGCAAACATTTAACAAGGTAACTAACTAAGGCGACTCCACCGTCGAGGCTGTCGCAACACTAAAGTTCAAAACCTTAACTAAGAAAATAACCCTTAACTTAGACAGCCACTTTTAAATTTAATCGTCTCTCCGCCGTGCGAACGCAGAGTCAACCACAAGACTGCTGTGACCAACTTGTGAGGTAATCTAGTTATTGGTACTAGATAAGAACAATATTGTAACTGTGGCATGGAAAATTAATTTGAGCCAGAGAGACGAGAGACCTCCAGCTTCCCAGTTGCTCCAGAGCACTTCAGGGCACTCATATCAAGAAAACGAGCATGGTCCCCAGCAGACCGGACCCCGCACGAGCGCATCCACAAGCGTAGAACAGCCCCCAAAGGAGCGGCCGAACTCAGCCAAAACAGAGCTTCCTGAAAAATTCAAAGATTGAGTTTTAGAAAAAGCCTATCATAGAAAAAAAAATATCAAGAATTGGCAATAGATACGAAAATTGTAGAAAGTGAATCTATGAAACTAACGTACGCACCCTAAGGAAGTGCTGGAGCCTGAAGCTGATTGACGAACAAAAAAGAACTCTCGGAAAACAGGCGCAGTAATCCCCAGGAACGACCTTGGCAATACTGTGGAAAGAACCGTACGCTAAGGTTGCGTTCAGTAACAAAAGGTGAATTAATTATTCCAAGATATCTTGTTGCACAAAAAATAGATAAGTTAAGTCAAACGTCTCACCTAAAAACTGGTTGTCTACAGTGACTTCAATTGTTCAGGCAAGAAATAGACATTTAAAGTGAAATATAGTAGAGTAATTCACGCTCCACGCAGAATAGTAAAGAATAGGTTGAGACTTTGATGCTTTGGAAAGAAGATAAAATTTAACTGGCAGAGCACTCTCTGGAGAGTTAATAGAACCTCCCCTTTCAGACGAGTGAATACCTTAAAAACGTACGTAAATTTGACAAAGTTCAATTACGGGTTAAATTTGAGTCGTAAAATTACCGTGGAGCGCAATTTGAAGAAAAATGGGTGTTAAGAACACAACTAAACACACCAGAAAGAAATCCTACTTCGTAACTGAAAACATAGAAAAGATGAATCTCAGGAAGAATAGAATGGCCCGATTCGCAAAACTGATGGTCAACAGGAACAGTAGCTGAGCACCAAGATACCACCAGGTAACCAAGCAAAGCTTGGCCACGAACCACGGCCGCTCGCAGAGAGGGACCCCTATTAAAAATTATAGGAGTGGCATCGGTGATTCTTGGGAGCGCTCCCAAATATGCATGGTTGTTTCATCCATGCGTCTCCTATGAGGCAACTTCGAAGTGTCCACTTTATAGGCGCGCCTGTGCCTCTGTCCCAACCGGTGGCCACGCATGGCTCAGCATGGAGCACTACCGTCGCGCTCCCAAGGCGCGACCAGTTTCTCCTATTTACCATCGGAGAATCATGAGAGGCCCAGGATGGCCACCTCTTAATTTGATTTTAAAAAAACGGCTGCGCACAGCTGATTTCCCATTAGTCACTCTTTCCAACCGTCACACTGCTCAAACCGATTATAACCAGTTTGCCCTTGAATTACCTTAGTTCTTGCGCGATTAATCAATTCACCATAAGCAAACACGGTTGATAGCACAATAAAAATGTACCAGAGTATGTAAATTGAATACATTCTTACTAATGTGCAGAAAATTTCATGGGTGCGTGTTCATTATTTAGCTGACATTAATGGGACATGTTTGTGACGTATAACTTATGCTTGAAGTTTTCGCAACGCAATAACTAAGGTAATTAATGGGCAACTGGCTATATTTGGTTGAGAAGCGTCAACGGTTGAATGTGCAATAGTGGGAAATCAGCTGTACGCAGCCTTGGAGGCGAAAGCCTGCAGGGAACAATATAAATGTACCTTGAAAAGAATATAGCAACAATACCCTAGGGTCGTTGAAAGAATATACTCGTAGCTATTTATATAAAAAAAAAAATTCGTCGAGCAGATTTTTCATCTTTCATTCCTAAAATTAGAAAGGAAAATAAAATGACTTTACCTTGCCCGAGCTTAATTACACCGGCTATTCATATACACACACTCCCCCACCTATCCCCACACACAAACCCTCCCCCCCCCCCTCCCACACACCTACCCCCATACCCACACACAACCCCCCCCCCCCCCCCCCCCCCCCCTACACACACAAATATGTATCTGAACACATAGTTGATCACCTTCAATAACGTCCTTCAATTCAAAGGTTGCTGAAGACTGACGAGGGAAAATTCAGGTTTGGTTTCCACATTTTGTTGTTTTTACATTGCTCACAGTGAGGTTTTGTCTTCACTACCAGCCCCACCACAACGATGAATCGTCTAAAATATCAATTGACCGAGGTGGTGAAGCTAGCAGTGGGGTCCTTGCTCCGTTCATGCTCTTGAAATAATGCCTCTACAGACCAGCATTATACGTCTCTTCCATCTCTTGTTTCGGTCAATATTGAATATAATGTTGTCAACGAATTTCATAATTTCGTAGGTATAGATGGGTACTATAGTCGATTTTAAGACGTTTTACACGAATGACAATGTGCCCGGAAATGCTTAGTTTTCGAGTTATTTAAGTTTGAAGTTATACGAACGGCGCTCCTGAATGGCCCTTTTAACGCAAAAACAGTCATTGTTTTAGCAATGAAAATGGAAGCTAACCCCTATTAAAAACGTAAAGAGGTTGGGTCGTGAGGGGTAGCAACAGTTCTTTTAGTGAAAATTATAAATAAAGCTTTCTAGCGACGTTTGTTTACATCGACTCGAAGATGGCTGCCGCCATCTTCAGCCGGTTGGCGTCGATCTAAACAAACGTCACTCGCAACCTTTATTTATAATTTTCACTAAAAGAACTGTGCCTACCCCTCACGACCCAACCTCTTTACGTTTGTAATAGGGGGTTAGCTTCCGTTATTAATTAAATTACGCTAGCCCCGCGTGCTTCCATGGCGCGCACAGGCCAGCTTCAAAGTTGAATAATTCGAAAATAACGCATCGCCGGGCAGAATGTCATTCATGTAAAACGTCTTATAATCGACTATATTACCCATCTATACCGACGAAATTATGAAATTCGTTGACAACATTATATTCAATATTGACCGAAACTTCTTCGCCTCGCTCCCAATTTACATGAATAGAATTTGGTCAATATTGAATATAATGTTGTCATTGAATTTCATAATTTCGTAGGTATAGATAGGTAATATAGTCGATTTTAAGACGTTTTACATGAATGACAATGTGCCCGGAAATGCTTATTTTTGGAGATATTTAACTTTGAAGTTATAGGAATGTCGTTAATAAAATTGAACAAACGGAGAGGTAAATAAGCAGAAATCCGGTTCTGACGTAACGATAGGTGAGGTTAGGTTTGGTAAAGTTAATTTAGTTAAGTATCCTAACCTAAGTAAGCCTAAAATATCTTAATTTAACTCAATCATACCGAGGCCGATGACTCCCGCCAAAAAACTTGGTGTGGTCCGCGTCCGCAAAAGGCCTGAAGAGCCATATCGAAACCGCCGTTAATGCTATTCTTACCTGGCGTTATTTATCCTATATCTCCTAAACTAAGCATTTCCGGGCACATTGTCATTCGTGTAAAACGTCTTAAAATCGACTATATTACCTATCTATACCTACGAAATTATGAAATTCGTTGACAACATTATATTCAATATTGATCCTTGTTTCTTCTGACACCCTCACGTACTATACACCCTCACGTAATACACGCTCGCACTGATAAACACTCTAACACTACTGGAAACGTTTTAAATAATAGAGACACGATCCAGACATCTGTCACGCACAACACCAACTTCAAAACTGAGGCGAAAGATGGCAACCGTCATTTCTCTCGAGAAAGATGGCAGGCGTTTCACCACGAGGCCATCTGCACAAGTGGCCTCTGGTAGCAACATGGGAGAACTTGCTCGCATCGCGCTTATGAGTCGCGCCCTGGAAGTGTCAGAAGGGAAGAGGCCGATCGGTTCGCTTAATACTCCTTTAATTCTCCGCTGTCTCCTTTAATCAACCATGCTACTCCCTTAATTTTTAATAGGGACGTCACCACGACCGATGAGCCCGCACATTACCAGAGCACGCGCTAGAACACAAGCGCTCATGGAGCAGGAGAAGTGGAGAGTCTGCCGGACGGAATCCCCATCCGCTAGAGGTCACGTCCGGAAAGCAGAAGTTTAAATGTTAAGACAGAGTTTGAAAATTAAGAAAGTAACTAGAAGGTTTTTAACATTTAAGCTTTGAATTTTGAAGGTTCTACAATTGTCGAATATTCGACATATTCTAAAACAGAAAAAGTATTCGCATGCTTAACTGCAAAATTCGTTTGAAATGCGCATTTCGCATAATCAATTTCGCCAAATGTGTCCCCTACATTCTCTGATGGCGCTTTCCTATTCCCAATAACTCGCGCTCAAATTTAAGAATACATTCCTATCCCTGTTCGACAAGGCATTCCCGTTTAATCAAGCATTCCCATTCCCACGTGACTGAGGTCGTCGCCTGTACGACAGATCAGGCGGAAGATCCTCAATATGCTCCCCTGATCCGCTCAAATCTCCGCCGGCGCTGCGTTTGATGATTATTTTCCTGTTTGTGAGGGGTTAGTCTGCGGCGAGCTGCATGAACGGGCTGCGCTTACAAGCTTCTCGCGCGTATTTGTTGCGTGAAATGCGTTGTACTTCTACTTGTTTTCGAGTTGTCATAGTGTTCTTAGTATGTTGTTGGTAGATCATAGTCCTTTGTACAAATTTTACAACTTCAACCTCGAGGAAATTGTGTTAGGTTTGGATTTGAGTGGACTAACTGTGGTGTACAGAGCTGCTTTTGCTGGCATCGGTGTGAAGTCATCTATCTTTCATCTAAGCGAAGTCAGGTTATCCATCGTTCATCGCAATGGGATCATCCATCATTCATCCGAACGGAATCGTGTATCATTCATCTGAGTCTTCGACCAAATCAGTCATTCAATTGCGTAAAATCAAATTCCGTTCCGGAGGTGAAGTTGTCCGTCATTCACCAGCAAAACCGTCAGTCATCATGGTGACAGCGTCTCATTACTATAATTAACAACAATAATGGTGACAGCGTTCATTACAATAATTAAGCAGAATACGAGATATATCGCAGCCCTTCCATACCGCACAACAAATGACATCCTGTTTACTGTGCCGTCAAAACTTTGTATCCTCTATTACAATAGATAACATGCTCTGGCCCAAATAACCCTCTCGCTTGGTTAAACGAGTACGCACGTTGTCTGGTACAACACGGTCTCGTGCGATCGTATAAAGCAAGGCTTTGTACAGAGACTCGTTCTCATTGACGAGGCAAAGTTTCTATCTCCGCCAGTCTTCCTTTCACCAAATTAGCGAAAAAAATAAGGGATGCTGCCGCCATTGTTCTGCCGCCCTCCGGATCTAAAAGTGGTCATCACGGGGGCTTTGTGCCCTGGGAAAATAAGCCGCCGTTGTGTTGCCTGCTGCGCACACCGCCCATCGCCCTGCCCTCCCTCGCCAGCTGTGTTGTTTTCGTAAATGTGTCACCTCCAGAAGCGGCTGGGTCGAACGTGTGAGGTGCGGTGTCCCGACCTATGTTATTCCATCATTTTATCCGTGAATAACATTCTTTCATGTAAACTCAAGATTTCAAAAATTCTACATGTATTTTCTGGCAAAAGTTTTCGTGTTTCGTACCATCCATGCACCAGAAAATGTGTTTTACGCGTGTAAGTACGCTTAATCTCAGCCAGCTGTTCGCGCTTCTTCCATGATTGCACCGACAAGCGCCGGCAGGGAAGAAAAGTGACTAGAAGGCGGTTTTTCTCTGAATTTCTAATTAAAACTTTGTACACATGCACAATTAAGGCCATCCAGTTCATCTCGCTCATGCAATATTAACCGCTATATCCACATCTGAAAGGTCGCATAAGCAGTAGGAAAAACCTGGACAGTGTTCGGAGGTACAATCAATATTCCTTGTACAATGCAATGAAAACTTGATAGGTTTTTATAATTTGTATTTATGAAAATATTTCTGCATATTTTTATGTTTTTTTTTTCAGTAGAAGGATTCCTTCTTCAGACGTGTAGAAATTATTCTTGAAAGTTGGAGCGCGCGCGTGATCGTGACTGATGTTAAGGCCATAAGTGGCATCTCTTTTACTTAATTATTTTACACATTTTCATTGACATTGTCAGCATCAGTTCAATTGATACCATGATGCTATGGAATACTATGTTCATGAAGTTAGACCTGACAGTCGCTTTAAATATTTTGGGTGCTAAATAAAAAGTTCTTTCAGATTTTCTCCAGCGAATAAAATTCTTAAGCATAGGATCTTCACATCTTTAATGAACCCTCAAAACACTTCATTCAACATATATGTGCTCATTATCTACTAATCTGAATCTTGACTCGTGTAATTAATGAACTATACTATGTTTATTAACACTGCAAGCTATTTTTTTACAAACGCTATGACTGCTAAACGTGAAAATAGTCACAATTAGTTAAAAATTAATTTCACGCTTATACGTATTTTTACTTGGAGTGTTCAACGTATGGACAATCAGGTTTTATGCTTACTATGGTTAACAATGATATGAAGATCCCACTCACCATGATACAGTCCGTTCATGGTTTTCAATTCGTGGTGAAATCGATTATTTTGGTAGCCCGTGACAGGCACCAAGACTTTTAAGATGAACTGGTGAGATGGCTGCGTAGAAAACGCAGTTCGATGCTCGCATTACATCCAAGTACTCAGCAGCTCTCCAGCTCCTCAGGTGGCAGAAGATAGGCTGTGCCGGGTTAGTTAGGTGTCATGTGCTACATCGTGGGGACTGGTGCCCCAGGGGAGATACTGCTAGATCGCCTCAGTTATAGATAGGCCTCCGGGACTTATGTCTTTTGTGCCCACTTTGCTTCTTTCAGCTTTCATTCCTTCTTCGCTATCTCTTCTTTGTGTTTTCTTCCTCTCTCTTCCCAACTTACTGTTTCTATGTGCAGGGTATCCTGTTTGGAAACATACCAAGTGCAAAGATTCCCCGTTTTCTACAACCCGTAATAAATGGTCCCATTTCCTAGCTCTATTGAGATCGCTTTTGTTGTGGCTAGAAAGTCGTAAATTAATATAAGTATAATGTAGTTTTCCAATAATTTTCCTGCATCAATATATCAGCACAATTATTTTTGTATATTATAATGGTTATCAAATAATTTTCAAATTCTAATATCATCCAGTAAAGTATTCATCATTGATGAGCTGCTGAATGTCCGAACCGTCAAGTATACCAAACGTGAATTTTTCTATCGATATTCTAAAAAGCACCACGATGTAATTGAAGCAATCGCCCATGGTGGTAATGCATTTGCAAATAATTTCATAAAACCCAATTAAATGTGCAGAGGGGGCAACGCTAAATATTTTTTCTTGACAAAAATCGACTAATGTGGAACTTTCAATGGAATCTCCAGGTTTCAGGCCAGATGAAGAGAAGCTTATTAGTTTTAACCTAATGCTTCTCTCAAGCTCTGCTCTCCCCCATATACACAAAAATATTTACTCAGCGTACTCTCATCACTAACCAAAAAAAAATAACCATTTAAATTTAAGGCCAGCACAGTTGACCCAATTGTTTTTCTCCACTACATCTAAATGCCTCTCTTTGTCGGCTTGCTCTTTGCGAAAAAATATTGAATATGCAATTGGACTGCACCAAATAAATTGTTGAAGTGGACACACTCCAGCTCCGCTTTGAGTTATCGATAAACAATCGCCGTTCAGTTGGATGTAGGCATCCAGTAAATCTGTAGAGCTGTGGCCATACACGAAGCTGTTACTCCTAAAGTACGACATATGTACAATTTCTCTGGTTGGAGAGCATGGTACCTCCGCGTTTATATGAGGAAGATTTTCTCACTCAAGCTTGGTAATGGAAATTTTGATATCGCTATATTGGCGCGTCCGAATCCCATACCAACTCGCTCATCGCTGATCAAGTCCTTTAAAAGCAGAATCCCCTTTAATGTCTAGGCCTACTATACTGCTGTCTTAGCGTTCAACACTGCAGAGATATTCCAGAGTGGCAAGTTGAGCGAACACTAGCACTGGTATTCCAGTCGAATGAGGCGCTGGAACTATAGCTAATGACAAACAAGATATCAGCGCAAAGAAAATAATTCGCTTAGAGCAACTAGAACGATTCCAGAACTCGGTAATCTTAGTTATATATTTCCTCTTCAACAGCAATTGAACTCCTTTTCTTTGAACGATGAAAACTCCGAGGTCAACTAATGGAGACCTACAGATCTAACGATAAGAACCCTGAGGGCTTTCTGACAATGAGAATAACTTCTTAAGCACAAATAGAAATGAAATATTCGTGAAAAAAAATTGAAAAATTGGTTCTTAATTTATTTTTAGTTTAAAATATCAGAATTTGAAACCAAGAGCCGCAAATACCGGATTGCACAGTAAATAGGTTCAAAAATAGACGTGACCTACACTAGGTATATGAAATGCTCAAGTATTCTAAAGCATTAAATCAAAGCGTACTTGTAATCCCGGTAAGCTATGAACCGTAAATAAAATTTCATGCGAGCAATTTTTTAGGCAATGCCAAATCCGTCTTTGTTTATATACTTATTATACCCCAATTGAAACATGTAATAAAACACAGAACATGTATAGCTGCTGTAATGATACTGAAAATTGTGTAAAATGAGTCCATACGTCTTTGTACCGGCCCTTTCCTCGTGTTAGAACGAATGAACAGGAGCTTGCGCGAAAATTGATGCCTGTGAATGTGACGGTTATTCCTCCTTTATTACTCCAGCGCCTGCGTGTGGTCTGTGACACACGGCACCGGATTTGGGCAGCGACACAAAAATGGGTCATTCGGCTCGTTCTTCTTGCAATGCCCTGCTCTATTTAGTTTTATTCTACCTTACTACATTCTAAATTGCTTTGATTTTCTTATTATTCCTTGACGTTTCCATTGAATAAAAGTGACAGCCTGTGCAATGAACCTTTTGTTTTTACCAAACCAAGGGTATACTACATGCCAACTCAAGCCGCATTAATACTAACTTATCATGAGTTTCTGTACTCTAAATCTGTGAACTCTACATGCAGCTTACACATTCTATTCAGAACAAATTATTATCTCAATGTCCTAGCTGTATTTGCTATAATGCAAAATGTGCTACCGTAACAATTCAACTCAAGTTCCTTTCCGACATGGCATGGTGAAACTAGCAAATGTTTGCTCCCAGAAAAAAGATGCGAGGACCCGAGCTCACGGTTAGGTATACCTTTTGTTGAAAAATGTCAAATTTTTGGTTTCGTTACTGACCATCTTTTCACTAGTTCGCTGTGTTTTTTCAACACCTTTTTATTTAATCTTCAACTTTTATCTTGTTTCATGAATATATTTTAAAATTACTGTTTCCATGAGCATGCATATGGAGTGGATACATCCCATGCATAGATTCCTGCCGTTCCCTCAATTCCATACCAAACCATGTCTTCTTCCTCTTGTCTCTCTAGGAAAGGAGGTTAACTTAGGTTTGGGAGGCTTAACCTAACTCATAATCAATCTATAATTTAGCCACCACACAGAGGGAAAAGAATTAGAGCTGCTAAGTCCCACGACGGGAAGCACCAAAGCGAGATGTACTGGGAAATACATAAAATGTTTCCACAAATGAGGCAACTTAGAACTCCGTGCAGATCTTTTGTTTGCATTGTTTGACGAAATCAACTTTGGCAGCTGTAGATTATAATCTACTCTCGGTGACTATTTCTAAGGGCCTTATAATTCATGTCGTAGTGGGTAAAACTTAATTCATTTTCAAATTAGCGTGACAGTGGTTACTTATATAAACAGAAACCTAACTCAACAAAAAATTTTTATTTTATATAGTCATCAAGGGTTACCAATGATCAGTATCCTCTCCTATTATTCACTGATTATTCTTGTGCATAATCACTATAACTTCCATTAAATCCGAGTGAATATTCCCGTCATTATACACTAAAATTCATTGGTATACATTGGAAACATAGTAATTATCATCGCTGGTCACTGCCGCTCTATTCCTCGTAGTAGCCACTGGATATTGTGTGGTGATTGGAATCCAGCGTTAGTTGGCCCCGACAACCGCGATCACTTTTTCAAACAGTCAGACGTTTACAGAGAGCGTCGCGTGGAGCTTAGGTGTTCGGGCTGCGCACAGACGCCACGCTGTGATGGACGGTAATCACGGTATGCCCACCAGCGCTGAGTGGCTATGAGGATGGATGGATGCTCGTCCGGTGACTCCAATTGTTCACTCAAATGTTGTGCGTGGCGGCGGTGGGAGGTTGCAGAAAGAGCTATTGGTGCCTGGTTGCATGCTGAGTAGAACGCGGTCGTGGATAATGCGGTCAATGAGGCTACTACGGATGATGTCAGCGGATATAATGTGGCCTGTGAGGATACTGTGGTCAGTGGGAATTGTGTAGTCAGTGGGGATAATGTGGTCAGTGGGAATAATGTGGTCAGTGGGAATAATGTGGTCAGTGGGAATAATGTGGTCAGTGGGAATTGTGTGGTCAGTGGGGATAATGGGGTCAGTGGGAATAGTGTGGTCAGTGGGAATAATGTGGTCAGTGGGAATAATGTGGTCAGTGGGGATAATGTGGTCAGTGGGAATTGTGTGGTCAGTGGGAATAATGTGGTCAGTGGGAATAATGTGGTCAGTGGGAATAATGTGGTCAGTGGGAATTGTGTGGTCAGTGGGGATAATGGGGTCAGTGGGAATAGTGTGGTCAGTGGGAATAATGTGGTCAGTGGGGATAATGTGGTCAGTGGGAATTGTGTGGTCAGTGGGGATAATGTGGTCAGTGGGAATAATGTGGTCAGTGGGGATAATGTGGTCAGTGGGAATAATGTGGTCAGTGGGAATAATGTGGTCAGTGGGAATAATGTGGTCAGTGGGAATAATGTGGTCAGTGGGGATAATGTGGTCAGTGGGGATAATGTGGTCAGTGGGAATAATGTGGTCAGTGGGAATAATGTGGTCAGTGGGAATAATGTGGTCAGTGAGAATAATGTGGTCAGTGGGAATTGTGTGGTCAGTGGGGATAATGGGGTCAGTGGGAATTGTGTGGTCAGTGGGAATAATGTGGTCAGTGGGAATTGTGTGGTCAGTTGGAATAATGTGGTCAGTGGGGATAATGGGGTCAGTGGGGATAATGGGGTCAGTGGGAATTGTGTGGTCAGTGGGAATAATGTGGTCAGTGGGAATAATGTGGTCAGTGGGAATAATGTGGTCAGTGGGAATAATGTGGTCAGTGGGAATAATGTGGTCAGTGGGAATAATTTGGTCAGTGGGAATAATGTGGTCAGTGGGAATTGTGTGGTCAGTGGGAATAATGTGGTCAGTGGGAATAATGTGGTCAGTGGGAATAATGTGGTCAGTGGGAATAATGTGGTCAGTGGGAATAATATGGTCAGTGGGAATAATGTGGTCAGTGGGAATAATGTGGTCAGTGGGAATAATGTGGTCAGTGGGAATAATTTGGTCAGTGGGAATAATGTGGTCAGTGGGAATTGTGTGGTCAGTGGGAATAATGTGGTCAGTGGGAATAATGTGGTCAGTGGGAATAATGTGGTCAGTGGGAATAATGTGGTCAGTGGGAATAATGTGGTCAGTGGGAATAATTTGGTCAGTGGGAATAATGTGGTCAGTGGGGATAATGGGGTCAGTGGGAATAGTGTGGTCAGTGGGAATAATGTGGTCAGTGGGGATAATGTGGTCAGTGGGAATTGTGTGGTCAGTGGGGATAATGTGGTCAGTGGGGATAATGTGGTCAGTGGGAATTGTGTGGTCAGTGGGAATAATGTGGTCAGTGGGAATAATGTGGTCAGTGGGAATTGTGTGGTCAGTGGGGATAATGGGGTCAGTGGGAATAGTGTGGTCAGTGGGAATAATGTGGTCAGTGGGGATAATGTGGTCAGTGGGAATTGTGTGGTCAGTGGGGATAATGTGGTCAGTGGGGATAATGGGGTCAGTGGGAATAGTGTGGTCAGTGGGAATAATGTGGTCAGTGGGAATAATGTGGTCAGTGGGGATAATGTGGTCAGTGGGAATTGTGTGGTCAGTGGGAATAATGTGGTCAGTGGGAATAATGTGGTCAGTGGGAATAATGTGGTCAGTGGGAATTGTGTGGTCAGTGGGGATAATGGGGTCAGTGGGAATAGTGTGGTCAGTGGGAATAATGTGGTCAGTGGGGATAATGTGGTCAGTGGGAATTGTGTGGTCAGTGGGGATAATGTGGTCAGTGGGAATAATGTGGTCAGTGGGGATAATGTGGTCAGTGGGAATAATGTGGTCAGTGGGAATAATGTGGTCAGTGGGAATAATGTGGTCAGTGGGAATAATGTGGTCAGTGGGGATAATGTGGTCAGTGGGGATAATGTGGTCAGTGGGAATAATGTGGTCAGTGGGAATAATGTGGTCAGTGGGAATAATGTGGTCAGTGAGAATAATGTGGTCAGTGGGAATTGTGTGGTCAGTGGGGATAATGGGGTCAGTGGGAATTGTGTGGTCAGTGGGAATAATGTGGTCAGTGGGAATTGTGTGGTCAGTTGGAATAATGTGGTCAGTGGGGATAATGGGGTCAGTGGGGATAATGGGGTCAGTGGGAATTGTGTGGTCAGTGGGAATAATGTGGTCAGTGGGAATAATGTGGTCAGTGGGAATAATGTGGTCAGTGGGAATAATGTGGTCAGTGGGAATAATGTGGTCAGTGGGAATAATTTGGTCAGTGGGAATAATGTGGTCAGTGGGAATTGTGTGGTCAGTGGGAATAATGTGGTCAGTGGGAATAATGTGGTCAGTGGGAATAATGTGGTCAGTGGGAATAATGTGGTCAGTGGGAATAATATGGTCAGTGGGAATAGTGTGGTCAGTGGGAATAATGTGGTCAGTGGGAATAATGTGGTCAGTGGGAATAATTTGGTCAGTGGGAATAATGTGGTCAGTGGGAATTGTGTGGTCAGTGGGAATAATGTGGTCAGTGGGAATAATGTGGTCAGTGGGAATAATGTGGTCAGTGGGAATAATGTGGTCAGTGGGAATAATGTGGTCAGTGGGAATAATTTGGTCAGTGGGAATAATGTGGTCAGTGGGGATAATGGGGTCAGTGGGAATAGTGTGGTCAGTGGGAATAATGTGGTCAGTGGGGATAATGTGGTCAGTGGGAATTGTGTGGTCAGTGGGGATAATGTGGTCAGTGGGGATAATGTGGTCAGTGGGAATTGTGTGGTCAGTGGGGATAATGGGGTCAGTGGGAATAGTGTGGTCAGTGGGAATAATGTGGTCAGTGGGGATAATGTGGTCAGTGGGAATTGTGTGGTCAGTGGGAATAATGTGGTCAGTGGGAATAATGTGGTCAGTGGGGATATTGTGGTCAGTGGGAATTGTGTGGTCAGTGGGAATAATGTGGTCAGTGGGAATAATGTGGTCAGTGGGAATAATGTGGTCAGTGGGGATAATGTGGTCAGTGGGAATTGTGTGGTCAGTGGGAATAATGTGGTCAGTGGGAATAATGTGGTCAGTGGGAATAATATGGTCAGTGGGAATAATGTGGTCAGTGGGAATAATGTGGTCAGTGGGAATAATGTGGTCAGTGGGAATTGTGTGGTCAGTGGGAATAATGTGGTCAGTGGGAATAATGTGGTCAGTGGGAATAATGTGGTCAGTGGGAATAATGTGGTCAGTGGGAATAATGTGGTTAGTGGGAATTGTGTGGTCAGTGGGAATTGTGTGGTCAGTGGGAATAATGTGGTCAGTGGGAATAATGTGGTCAGTGGAAATAATGTGGTCAGTGGGAATAATGTGGTCAGTGGGAATAATGTGGTCAGTGGGAATAATGTGGTCAGTGGGAATAATGTGGTCAGTGGGAATAATGTGGTCAGTGGGAATAATATGGTCAGTGGGAATAATGTGGTCAGTGGGAATAATGTGGTCAGTGGGAATAATGTGGTCAGTGGGAATAATATGGTCAGTGGGAATAATGTGGTCAGTGGGAATAATGTGGTCAGTGGGAATTGTTTGGTCAGTGGGAATAATGTGGTCAGTGGGAATAATGTGGTCAGTGGGAATAATGTGGTCAGTGGGAATTGTGTGGTCAGTGGGAATAATGTGGTCAGTGGGAATAATGTGGTCAGTGGGAATAATGTGGTCAGTGGGAATAATGTGGTCAGTGGGAATAATGTGGTCAGTGGGAATAATGTGGTCAGTGGGAATAATGTGGTCAGTGGGAATAATGTGGTCAGTGGGAATAATGTGGTCAGTGGGAATAATGTGGTCAGTGGGAATAATGTGGTCAGTGGGAATAATGTGGTCAGTGGGAATAATGTGGTCAGTGGGAATAATGTGGTCAGTGGGAATAATGTGGTCAGTGGGAATAATGTGGTCAGTGGGAATAATGTGGTCAGTGGGAATAATGTGGTCAGTGGGAATAATGTGGTCAGTGGGAATAATGTGGTCAGTGGGAATTGTGTGGTCAGTGGGAATAATGTGGTCAGTGGGAATAATGTGGTCAGTGGGAATAATGTCGTCAGTGGGAATAATGTGTTTAGTGGGAATTGTGTGGTCAGTGGGAATAATGTGGTCAGTGGGAATAATGTGGTCAGTGGGAATAATGTGGTTAGTGGGAATTGTGTGGTCAGTGGGAATAGTGTGGTCAGTGGGAATAATGTGGTCAGTGGGAATAATGTGGTTAGTGGGAATTGTGTGGTCAGTGGGAATTGTGTGGTCAGTGGGAATAGTGTGGTCAGTGGGAATAATGTGGTCAGTGGGAATAATGTGGTTAGTGGGAATTGTGTGGTCAGTGGGAATTGTGTGGTCAGTGGGAATAATGTGGTCAGTGGGAATAATGTGGTCAGTGGGAATAATGTGGTCAGTGGGAATAGTGTGGTCAGTGGGAATAATGTGGTCAGTGGGAATAATGTGGTTAGTGGGAATAGTGTGGTCAGTGGGAATAATGTGGTCAGTGGGAATAATGTGGTCAGTGGGAATAATGTGGTCAGTGGGAATTGTGTGGTCAGTGGGAATTGTGTGGTCAGTGGGAATAATGTGGTCAGTGGGAATTGTGTGGTCAGTGGGAATTGTGTGGTCAGTGGGAATAATGTGGTCAGTGGGAATAATGAGGTCAGTGGGAATAATGTGGTTAGTGGGAATTGTGTGGTCAGTGGGAATTGTGTGGTCAGTGGGAATAATGAGGTCAGTGGGAATAATGTGGTCAGTGGGAATAATGTGGTCAGTGGGAATTGTGTGGTCAGTGGGAATAATGTGGTCAGTGGGAATAATGTGATCAGTGGGAATTGTGTGGTCAGTGGGAATTGGGTGGTCAGTGGGAATAATGAGGTCAGTGGGAATAATGTGGTCAGTGGGAATAATGTGGTCAGTGGGAATTGTGTGGTCAGTGGGAATAATGTGGTCAGTGGGAATAATGTGGTCAGTGGGAATTGTGTGGTCAGTGGGAATTGGGTGGTCAGTGGGAATAATGTGGTCAGTGGGAATTGTGTGGTCAGTGGGAATAATGTGGTCAGTGGGAATAATGTGGTCAGTGGGAATTGTGTGGTCAGTGGGAATTGTGTGGTCAGTGGGAATAATGTGGTCAGTGGGAATTGTGTGGTCAGTGGGAATAATGTGGTCAGTGGGAATAATGTGGTCAGTGGGAATTGTGTGGTCAGTGGGAATTGTGTGGTCAGTGGGAATAATGTGGTCAGTGGGAATTGTGTGGTCAGTGGGAATTGTGTGGTCAGTGGGAATAATGTGGTCAGTGGGAATAATGTGGTCAGTGGGAATTGTGTGGTCAGTGGGAATTGTGTTGTCAGTGGGAATAATGTGGTCAGTGGGAATTGTGTTGTCAGTGGGAATAATGTGGTCAGTGGGAATAATGTGGTCAGTGGGAATAATGTGGTCAGTGGGAATAATGTGGTCAGTGGGAATAATGTGGTCAGTGGGAATAATGTGGTTAGTGGGAATTGTGTGGTCAGTGGGAATAATGTGGTCAGTGGGAATAATGTGGTCAGTGGGAATAATGTGGTCAGTGGGAATAATGTGGTCAGTGGGAATAATGTGGTCAGTGGGAATGTGTGGTCAGTGGGAATAATGTGGTCAGTGGGAATAATGTGGTCAGTGGGAATAATGTGTTCAGTGAGAATAATGTGGTCAGTGGGAATAATGTGGTCAGTGGGAATAATGTGGTTAGTGGGAATTGTGTGGTCAGTGGGAATTGTGTGGTCAGTGGGAATAATGTGGTCAGTGGGAATAATGTGGTCAGTGGGAATAATGTGGTCAGTGGGAATTGTGTGGTCAGTGGGGATAATGGGGTCAGTGGGAATAGTGTGGTGAGTGGGAATAATGTGGTCAGTGGGAATAATGTGGTCAGTGGGGATAATGTGGTCAGTGGGAATAATGTGGTCAGTGGGAATTGTGTGGTGAGTGGGAATAATGTGGTCAGTGGGAATAATGTGGTCAGTGGGAATAATGTGGTCAGTGGGAATTGTGTGGTCAGTGGGAATAATGTGGTCAGTGGGAATAATGTGGTCAGTGGGAATAGTGCGGTGAGTGGCAATAATGTGGTCAGTGGGAATTGTGTGGTCAGTGGGAATAATGTGGTCAGTGGGAATGATGTGGTCAGTGGGAATAGTGTGGTGAGTGGGAATAATGTGGTCAGTGGGAATTGTGTGGTCAGTGGGAATAATGTGGTCAGTGGGAATAATGTGGTCAGTGGGAATTGTGTGGTCAGTGGGAATAATGTGGTCAGTGGGAATTGTGTGGTCAGTGGGAATAATGGGGTCAGTGGGAATAGTGTGGTGAGTGGGAACAATGTGGTCAGTGGGAATAATGTGGTCAGTGGGAATAATGTGGTCAGTGGGAATTGTGTGGTCAGTGGGAATAATGTGGTCAGTGGGAATAATGTGGTCAGTGGGAATAATGTGGTCAGTGGGAATTGTGTGGTCAGTGGGGATAATGGGGTCAGTGGGAATAGTGTGGTCAGTGGGAATAGTGTGGTCAGTGGGAATAATGTGGTCAGTGGGAATAATATGGTCAGTGGGAATAATGTGGTCAGTGGGAATAATGTGGTCAGTGGGAATAATGTGGTCAGTGGGAATAATATGGTCAGTGGGAATAATGTGGTCAGTGGGAATAATGTGGTCAGTGGGAATTGTTTGGTCAGTGGGAATAATGTGGTCAGTGGGAATAATGTGGTCAGTGGGAATAATGTGGTCAGTGGGAATTGTGTGGTCAGTGGGAATAATGTGGTCAGTGGGAATAATGTGGTCAGTGGGAATAATGTGGTCAGTGGGAATAATGTGGTCAGTGGGAATAATGTGGTCAGTGGGAATAATGTGGTCAGTGGGAATAATGTGGTCAGTGGGAATAATGTGGTCAGTGGGAATAATGTGGTCAGTGGGAATAATGTGGTCAGTGGGAATAATGTGGTCAGTGGGAATAATGTGGTCAGTGGGAATAATGTGGTCAGTGGGAATAATGTGGTCAGTGGGAATAATGTGGTCAGTGGGAATAATGTGGTCAGTGGGAATAATGTGGTCAGTGGGAATAATGTGGTCAGTGGGAATAATGTGGTCAGTGGGAATAATGTGGTCAGTGGGAATTGTGTGGTCAGTGGGAATAATGTGGTCAGTGGGAATAATGTGGTCAGTGGGAATAATGTCGTCAGTGGGAATAATGTGTTTAGTGGGAATTGTGTGGTCAGTGGGAATAATGTGGTCAGTGGGAATAATGTGGTCAGTGGGAATAATGTGGTTAGTGGGAATTGTGTGGTCAGTGGGAATAGTGTGGTCAGTGGGAATAATGTGGTCAGTGGGAATAATGTGGTTAGTGGGAATTGTGTGGTCAGTGGGAATTGTGTGGTCAGTGGGAATAGTGTGGTCAGTGGGAATAATGTGGTCAGTGGGAATAATGTGGTTAGTGGGAATTGTGTGGTCAGTGGGAATTGTGTGGTCAGTGGGAATAATGTGGTCAGTGGGAATAATGTGGTCAGTGGGAATAATGTGGTCAGTGGGAATAGTGTGGTCAGTGGGAATAATGTGGTCAGTGGGAATAATGTGGTTAGTGGGAATAGTGTGGTCAGTGGGAATAATGTGGTCAGTGGGAATAATGTGGTCAGTGGGAATAATGTGGTCAGTGGGAATTGTGTGGTCAGTGGGAATTGTGTGGTCAGTGGGAATAATGTGGTCAGTGGGAATTGTGTGGTCAGTGGGAATTGTGTGGTCAGTGGGAATAATGTGGTCAGTGGGAATAATGAGGTCAGTGGGAATAATGTGGTTAGTGGGAATTGTGTGGTCAGTGGGAATTGTGTGGTCAGTGGGAATAATGAGGTCAGTGGGAATAATGTGGTCAGTGGGAATAATGTGGTCAGTGGGAATTGTGTGGTCAGTGGGAATAATGTGGTCAGTGGGAATAATGTGGTCAGTGGGAATTGTGTGGTCAGTGGGAATTGGGTGGTCAGTGGGAATAATGAGGTCAGTGGGAATAATGTGGTCAGTGGGAATAATGTGGTCAGTGGGAATTGTGTGGTCAGTGGGAATAATGTGGTCAGTGGGAATAATGTGGTCAGTGGGAATTGTGTGGTCAGTGGGAATTGGGTGGTCAGTGGGAATAATGTGGTCAGTGGGAATTGTGTGGTCAGTGGGAATAATGTGGTCAGTGGGAATAATGTGGTCAGTGGGAATTGTGTGGTCAGTGGGAATTGTGTGGTCAGTGGGAATAATGTGGTCAGTGGGAATTGTGTGGTCAGTGGGAATAATGTGGTCAGTGGGAATAATGTGGTCAGTGGGAATTGTGTGGTCAGTGGGAATTGTGTGGTCAGTGGGAATAATGTGGTCAGTGGGAATTGTGTGGTCAGTGGGAATTGTGTGGTCAGTGGGAATAATGTGGTCAGTGGGAATAATGTGGTCAGTGGGAATTGTGTGGTCAGTGGGAATTGTGTTGTCAGTGGGAATAATGTGGTCAGTGGGAATTGTGTTGTCAGTGGGAATAATGTGGTCAGTGGGAATAATGTGGTCAGTGGGAATAATGTGGTCAGTGGGAATAATGTGGTCAGTGGGAATAATGTGGTCAGTGGGAATAATGTGGTTAGTGGGAATTGTGTGGTCAGTGGGAATAATGTGGTCAGTGGGAATAATGTGGTCAGTGGGAATAATGTGGTCAGTGGGAATAATGTGGTCAGTGGGAATAATGTGGTCAGTGGGAATGTGTGGTCAGTGGGAATAATGTGGTCAGTGGGAATAATGTGGTCAGTGGGAATAATGTGTTCAGTGAGAATAATGTGGTCAGTGGGAATAATGTGGTCAGTGGGAATAATGTGGTTAGTGGGAATTGTGTGGTCAGTGGGAATTGTGTGGTCAGTGGGAATAATGTGGTCAGTGGGAATAATGTGGTCAGTGGGAATAATGTGGTCAGTGGGAATTGTGTGGTCAGTGGGGATAATGGGGTCAGTGGGAATAGTGTGGTGAGTGGGAATAATGTGGTCAGTGGGAATAATGTGGTCAGTGGGGATAATGTGGTCAGTGGGAATAATGTGGTCAGTGGGAATTGTGTGGTGAGTGGGAATAATGTGGTCAGTGGGAATAATGTGGTCAGTGGGAATAATGTGGTCAGTGGGAATTGTGTGGTCAGTGGGAATAATGTGGTCAGTGGGAATAATGTGGTCAGTGGGAATAGTGCGGTGAGTGGCAATAATGTGGTCAGTGGGAATTGTGTGGTCAGTGGGAATAATGTGGTCAGTGGGAATAATGTGGTCAGTGGGAATAGTGTGGTGAGTGGGAATAATGTGGTCAGTGGGAATTGTGTGGTCAGTGGGAATAATGTGGTCAGTGGGAATAATGTGGTCAGTGGGAATTGTGTGGTCAGTGGGAATAATGTGGTCAGTGGGAATTGTGTGGTCAGTGGGAATAATGGGGTCAGTGGGAATAGTGTGGTGAGTGGGAACAATGTGGTCAGTGGGAATAATGTGGTCAGTGGGAATAATGTGGTCAGTGGGAATTGTGTGGTCAGTGGGAATAATGTGGTCAGTGGGAATAATGTGGTCAGTGGGAATAATGTGGTCAGTGGGAATTGTGTGGTCAGTGGGGATAATGGGGTCAGTGGGAATAGTGTGGTCAGTGGGAATAGTGTGGTCAGTGGGAATAATGTGGTCAGTGGGAATAATGTGGTCAGTGGGAATAATGTGGTCAGTGGGGATAATGTGGTCAGTGGGAATTGTGTGGTCAGTGGGAATAATGTGGTCAGTGGGAATTGTGTGGTCAGTGGGAATAATGTGGTCAGTGGGAATAATGTGGTCAGTGGGGATAATGTGGTCAGTGGGAATTGTGTGGTCAGTGGGGATAATGTGGTCAGTGGGAATTGTGTGGTCAGTGGGAATTGTGTGGTCAGTGGGGATAATGTGGTCAGTGGGAATAATGTGGTCAGTGGGAATTGTGTGGTCAGTGGGAATAATGTGGTCAGTGGGAATAATGTGGTCAGTGGGGATAATGTGGTCAGTGGGAATTGTGTGGTCAGTGGGAATTGTGTGGTCAGTGGGGATAATGTGGTCAGTGGGAATAATGTGGTCAGTGGGAATTGTGTGGTCAGTGGGGATAATGTGGTCAGTGGGAATAATGTGGTCAGTGGGGATAATGTGGTCAGTGGGAATAATGTGGTCAGTGGGAATAATGTGGTCAGTGGGAATTGTGTGGTCAGTGGGAATTGTGTGGTCAGTGGGGATAATGTGGTCAGTGGGAATAATGTGGTCAGTGGGAATTGTGTGGTCAGTGGGAATAATGTGGTCAGTGGGAATAATGTGGTCAGTGGGAATAATGTGGTCAGTGGGAATAATGTGGTCAGTGGGAATAATGTGGTCAGTGGGAATTGTGTGGTCAGTGGGAATAATGTGGTCAGTGGGGATAATGTGGTCAGTGGGGATAATGTGGTCAGTGGGAATAATGTGGTCAGTGGGAATAATGTGGTCAGTGGGAATTGTGTGGTCAGTGGGAATTGTGTGGTCAGTGGGGATAATGTGGTCAGTGGGAATAATGTGGTCAGTGGGAATAATGTGGTCAGTGGGAATAATGTGGTCAGTGGGAATAATGTGGTCAGTGGGGATAATGTGGTCAGTGGGAATAATGTGGTCAGTGGGAATTGTGTGGTCAGTGGGGATAATGTGGTCAGTGGGGATAATGTGGTCAGTGGGAATTGTGTGGTCAGTGGGAATAATGTGGTCAGTGGGAATAATGTGGTCAGTGGGAATTGTGTGGTCAGTGGGGATAATGTGGTCAGTGGGAATTGTGTGGTCAGTGGGAATTGTGTGGTCAGTGGGAATTGTGTGGTCAGTGGGAATAATGTGGTCAGTGGGAATTGTGTGGTCAGTGGGAATTGTGTGGTCAGTGGGAATAATGTGGTCAGTGGGAATAATGTGGTCAGTGGGAATTGTGTGGTCAGTGGGAATAATGTGGTCAGTGGGAATTGTGTGGTCAGTGGGGATAATGTGGTCAGTGGGAATAATGTGGTCAGTGGGAATAATGTGGTCAGTGGGAATTGTGTGGTCAGTGGGAATAATGTGGTCAGTGGGAATTGTGTGGTCAGTGGGAATAATGTGGTCAGTGGGAATAATGTGGTCAGTGGGGATAATGTGGTCAGTGGGAATTGTGTGGTCAGTGGGAATTGTGTGGTCAGTGGGGATAATGTGGTCAGTGGGAATAATGTGGTCAGTGGGAATTGTGTGGTCAGTGGGAATAATGTGGTCAGTGGGAATAATGTGGTCAGTGGGAATAATGTGGTCAGTGGGAATTGTGTGGTCAGTGGGAATAATGTGGTCAGTGGGAATAATGTGGTCAGTGGGGATAATGTGGTCAGTGGGAATTGTGTGGTCAGTGGGAATTGTGTGGTCAGTGGGAATAATGTGGTCAGTGGGGATAATGTGGTCAGTGGGGATAATGTGGTCAGTGGGAATTGTGTGGTCAGTGGGAATTGTGTGGTCAGTGGGAATTGTGTGGTCAGTGGGAATTGTGTGGTCAGTGGGAATTGTGTGGTCAGTGGGAATAATGTGGTCAGTGGGAATAATGTGGTCAGTGGGGATAATGTGGTCAGTGGGAATTGTGTGGTCAGTGGGAATAATGTGGTCAGTGGGAATTGTGTGGTCAGTGGGAATTGTGTGGTCAGTGGGAATTGTGTGGTCAGTGGGAATAATGTGGTCAGTGGGAATAATGTGGTCAGTGGGGATAATGTGGTCAGTGGGAATTGTGTGGTCAGTGGGAATAATGTGGTCAGTGGGAATTGTGTGGTCAGTGGGGATAATGTGGTCAGTGGGAATTGTGTGGTCAGTGGGGATAATGTGGTCAGTGGGAATTGTGTGGTCAGTGGGGATAATGTGGTCAGTGGGAATAATGTGGTCAGTGGGAATAATGTGGTCAGTGGGAATTGTGTGGTCAGTGGGGATAATGTGGTCAGTGGGAATTGTGTGGTCAGTGGGAATAATGTGGTCAGTGGGAATAATGTGGTCAGTGGGAATAATGTGGTCAGTGGGGATAATGTGGTCAGTGGGAATTGTGTGGTCAGTGGGAATAATGTGGTCAGTGGGAATAATGTGGTCAGTGGGGATAATGTGGTCAGTGGGAATTGTGTGGTCAGTGGGAATAATGTGGTCAGTGGGAATAATGTGGTCAGTGGGAATAATGTGGTCAGTGGGAATAATGTGGTCAGTGGGGATAATGTGGTCAGTGGGAATTGTGTGGTCAGTGGGAATAATGTGGTCAGTGGGAATAATGTGGTCAGTGGGGATAATGTGGTCAGTGGGAATTGTGTGGTCAGTGGGAATAATGTGGTCAGTGGGAATAATGTGGTCAGTGGGAATAATGTGGTCAGTGGGGATAATGTGGTCAGTGGGAATTGTGTGGTCAGTGGGAATAATGTGGTCAGTGGGAATAATGTGGTCAGTGGGAATAATGTGGTCAGTGGGAATAATGTGGTCAGTGGGAATTGTGTGGTCAGTGGGAATAATGTGGTCAGTGGGAATAATGTGGTCAGTGGGAATAATGTGGTCAGTGGGAATAATGTGGTCAGTGGGAATAATGTGGTCAGTGGGAATAATGTGGTCAGTGGGAATAATGTGGTCAGTGGGAATAATGTGGTCAGTGGGAATAATGTGGTCAGTGGGAATAATGTGGTCAGTGGGAATTGTGTGGTCAGTGGGAATAATGTGGTCAGTGGGAATAATGTGGTCAGTGGGAATAATGTGGTCAGTGGGAATAATGTGGTCAGTGGGAATAATGTGGTCAGTGGGAATAATGTGGTCAGTGGGAATAATGTGGTCAGTGGGAATAATGTGGTCAGTGGGAATAATGTGGTCAGTGGGAATAATGTGGTCAGTGGGAATAATGTGGTCAGTGGGAATAATGTGGTCAGTTGGAATAATGTGGACAGTGGGAATAATGTGGTCAATGGGAATAATGTGGTCAGTGGGAATTGTGTGGTCAGTGGGAATAATGTGGTCAGTGGGAATAATATGGTCAGTGGGAATAATGTGGTCAGTGGGAATAATGTGGTCAGTGGGAATTGTGTGGTCAGTGGGAATAATGTGGTCAGTGGGAATAATGTGGTCAGTGGGAATTGTGTGGTCAGTGGGAATAATGTGGTCAGTGGGAATAATGTGGTCAGTGGGAATAATATGGTCAGTGGGAATAATGTGGTCAGTGGGAATAATGTGGTCAGTGGGAATTGTGTGGTCAGTGGGAATAATATGGTCAGTGGGAATAATGTGGTCAGTGGGAATTGTGTGGTCAGTGGGAATTGTGTGGTCAGTGGGAATAATGTGGTCAGTGGGAATAATGTGGTCAGTGGGGATAATGTGGTCAGTGGGAATTGTGTGGTCAGTGGGAATAATGTGGTCAGTGGGAATAATGTGGTCAGTGGGAATAATGTGGTCAGTGGGGATAATGTGGTCAGTGGGAATTGTGTGGTCAGTTGGAATAATGTGGTCAGTGGGAATAATGTGGTCAGTGGGAATAATGTGGTCAGTGGGAATAATGTGGTCAGTGGGAATTGTGTGGTCAGTGGGAATAATGTGGTCAGTGGGAATAATGTGGTCAGTGGGAATTGTGTGGTCAGTGGGAATAATGTGGTCAGTGGGAATAATGTGGTCAGTGGGAATAATGTGGTCAGTGGGAATAATGTGGTCAGTGGGAATAATGTGGTCAGTGGGAATAATGTGGTCAGTGGGAATAATGTGGTCAGTGGGAATAATGTGGTCAGTTGGAATAATGTGGACAGTGGGAATAATGTGGTCAATGGGAATAATGTGGTCAGTGGGAATAATATGGTCAGTGGGAATAATGTGGTCAGTGGGAATAATGTGGTCAGTGGGAATTGTGTGGTCAGTGGGAATAATGTGGTCAGTGGGAATAATGTGGTCAGTGGGAATTGTGTGGTCAGTGGAAATAATGTGGTCAGTGGGAATAATGTGGTCAGTGGGAATAATATGGTCAGTGGGAATAATGTGGTCAGTGGGAATAATGTGGTCAGTGGGAATTGTGTGGTCAGTGGGAATAATATGGTCAGTGGGAATAATGTGGTCAGTGGGAATTGTGTGGTCAGTGGGAATTGTGTGGTCAGTGGGAATAATGTGGTCAGTGGGGATAATGTGGTCAGTGGGAATAATGTGGTCAGTGGGAATAATGTGGTCAGTGGGGATAATGTGGTCAGTGGGAATAATGTGGTCAGTGGGGATAATGTGGTCAGTGGGAATAATGTGGTCAGTGGGAATAATGTGGTCAGTGGGGATAATGTGGTCAGTGGGAATAATGTGGTCAGTGGGAATAATGTGGTCAGTGGGGATAATGTGGTCAGTGGGAATAATGTGGTCAGTGGGAATAATGTGGTCAGTGGGAATAATGTGGTCAGTGGGAATAATGTGGTCAGTGGGAATAATGTGGTCAGTGGGAATAATGTGGTCAGTGGGGATAATGTGGTCAGTGGGAATAATGTGGTCAGTGGGAATAATGTGGTCAGTGGGGATAATGTGGTCAGTGGGAATAATGTGGTCAGTGGGAATAATGTGGTCAGTGGGAATTGTGTGGTCAGTGGGAATAATGTGGTCAGTGGGGATAATGTGGTCAGTGGGAATAATGTGGTCAGTGGGAATAATGTGGTCAGTGGGAATAATGTGGTCAGTGGGAATTGTGTGGTCAGTGGGAATAATGTGGTCAGTGGGAATAATGTGGTCAGTGGGAATAATGTGGTCAGTGGGAATTGTGTGGTCAGTGGGAATAATGTGGTCAGTGGGAATAATGTGGTCAGTGGGAATAATATGGTCAGTGGGAATAATGTGGTCAGTGGGAATAATGTGGTCAGTGGGAATTGTGTGGTCAGTGGGAATAATGTGGTCAGTGGGAATAATGTGGTCAGTGGGAATAATGTGGTCAGTGGGAATAATGTGGTCAGTGGGAATAATGTGGTCAGTGGGAATAATGTGGTCAGTGGGAATAATGTGGTCAGTGGGGATAATGTGGTCAGTGGGAATAATGTGGTCAGTGGGAATAATGTGGTCAGTGGGAATAATGTGGTCAGTGGGAATTGTGTGGTCAGTGGGAATAATGTGGTCAGTGGGAATAATGTGGTCAGTGGGAATTGTGTGGTCAGTGGGAATAATGTGGTCAGTGGGAATAATGTGGTCAGTGGGAATTGTGTGGTCAGTGGGAATAATGTGGTCAGTGGGAATAATGTGGTCAGTGGGAATAATGTGGTCAGTGGGAATTGTGTGGTCAGTGGGAATAATGTGGTCAGTGGGAATAATGTGGTCAGTGGGAATTGTGTGGTCAGTGGGAATAATGTGGTCAGTGGGAATAATGTGGTCAGTGGGAATAATGTGGTCAGTGGGAATAATGTGGTCAGTGGGAATAATGTGGTCAGTGGGGATAATGTGGTCAGTGGGAATAATGTGGTCAGTGGGAATAATGTGGTCAGTGGGAATAATGTGGTCAGTGGGAATTGTGTGGTCAGTGGGAATAATGTGGTCAGTGGGAATAATGTGGTCAGTGGGAATTGTGTGGTCAATGGGAATTGTGTGGTCAGTGGGAATAATGTGGTCAGTGGGAATAATGTGGTTAGTGGGAATTGTGTGGTCAGTGGGAATTGTGTGGTCAGTGGGAATAATATGGTCAGTGGGAATAATGTGGTCAGTGGGAATAATATGGTCAGTGGGAATAATGTGGTCAGTGGGAATAATGTGGTCAGTGGGAATTGTGTGGTCAGTGGGAATAATGTGGTCAGTGGGAATTGTGTGGTCAGTGGGAATAATGTGGTCAGTGGGAATAATGTGGTCAGTGGGAATAATGTGGTCAGTGGGAATAATATGGTCAGTGGGAATAATGTGGTCAGTGGGAATAATGTGGTCAGTGGGAATAATATGGTCAGTGGGAATAATGTGGTCAGTGGGAATAATATGGTCAGTGGGAATAATGTAGTCAGTGGGAATAATGTGGTCAGTGGGAATAATGTGGTCAGTGGGAATAATATGGTCAGTGGGAATAATGTGGTCAGTGGGAATAATATGGTCAGCGGGAATAATGTGGTCAGTGGGAATAATGTGGTCAGTGGGAATTGTGTGGTCAGTGGGAATAATGTGGTCAGTGGGAATTGTGTGGTCAGTGGAAATAATGTGGTCAGTGGGAATAATGTGGTCAGTGGAAATAATGTGGTCAGTGGGAAGAATGTGGTCAGTGGGAATAATGTGGTTAGTGGGACCTGTGTGGTCAGTGGGAATTTTGTGGTCAGTGGGAATAATGTGGTCAGTGGGAATAATGTGGTCAGTGGGAATAATGTGGTCAGTGGGAATAATGTGGTCAGTGGGAATAATGTGGTCAGTGGGAATAATGTGGTTAGTGGGAATTGTGTGGTCAGTGGGAATTGTGTGGTCAGTGGGAATAATGTGGTCAGTGGGAATAATGTGGTCAGTGGGAATAATGTGGTCAGTGGGAATAAAGTGGTTAGTGGGAATTGTGTGGTCAGTGGGAATAATGTGGTCAGTGGGAATAATGTGGTCAGTGGGAATAATGTGGTTAGTGGGAATTGTGTGGTCAGTGGGAATTGTGTGGTCAGTGGGAATAATGTGGTCAGTGGGAATAATGTGGTCAGTGGGAATAATGTGGTCAGTGGGAATAATGTGGTTAGTGGGAATTGTGTGGTCAGTGGGAATAATGTGGTCAGTGGGAATAATGTGGTCAGTGGGAATAATGTGGTCAGTGGGAATAATGTGGTCAGTGGGAATTGTGTGGTCAGTGGGAATAATGTGGTCAGTGGGAATAATGTGGTCAGTGGGAATAATGTGGTCAGTGGGAATTGTGTGGTCAGTGGGAATAATGTGGTCAGTGGGAATAATGTGGTCAGTGGGAATAATGTGGTCAGTGGGAATAATGTGGTCAGTGGGAATTGTGTGGTCAGTGGGAATAATGTGGTCAGTGGGAATAATGTGGTCAGTGGGAATAATGTGGTCAGTGGGAATAATGTGGTCAGTGGGAATAATGTGGTCAGTGGGAATTGTGTGGTCAGTGGGAATAATGTGGTCAGTGGGAATAATGTGGTCAGTGGGAATAATGTGGTCAGTGGGAATAATGTGGTCAGTGGGAATTGTGTGGTCAGTGGGAATAATGTGGTCAGTGGGAATAATGTGGTCAGTGGGAATAATGTGGTCAGTGGGAATTGTGTGGTCAGTGGGAATTGTGTGGTCAGTGGGAATAATGTGGTCAGTGGGAATAATGTGGTCAGTGGGAATAATGTGGTCAGTGGGAATAATGAGGTCAGTGGAAATAATGTGGTTAGTGGGAATTGTGTGGTCAGTGGGAATTGTGTGGTCAGTGGGAATAATGTGGTCAGTGGGAATAATGTGGTCAGTGGGAATTGTGTGGTCAGTGGGAATAATGTGGTCAGTGGGAATTGTGTGGTCAGTGGGAATAATGTGGTCAGTGGGAATAATGTGGTCAGTGGGAATAATGTGGTCAGTGGGAATTGTGTGGTCAGTGGGAATTGTGTGGTCAGTGGGAATAATGTGGTCAGTGGGAATTGTGTGGTCAGTGGGAATAATGTGGTCAGGGGGAATTGTGTGGTCAGTGGGAATAATGTGGTCAGTTGGAATAATGTGGTCAGTGGGAATTGTGTGGTCAGTGTGTGCCGAAACGGACACGCACTTATCCTCGTACGTAGTTTAGTACGTAAGTACAGTGCCACGCCTGGTGCGTCTCAGGCGTCGTGCGCCGCTGAGTCAGCAATTTGTGTGTATAAATGCCCCGTGTTCAGCTCTGCAGAGCGCATTTGGACATACTACCTCTTTACGTCAAGTACACGTTGAAGTCTACTCGTCTACTCACTATCCACCTTTAGATACGGCATACTGGTGGATCAGTTAATTACGTACCCACGACGTGTTGTAATATTGAGACTTGTGCTGTGAAAGTGTTTCAGTGACTTCTGAGATTGAAGGAAACGGAAGTTGAGTCGAAAGCTTCGTCGAGATTCTACTTTGATCGTGTTTTTACGGAACTTCTCGTAGTGTGGAGGACTGCTCATCGCTTCGTGTGAAGAGAATCTTTTGGATCAAGCGTCGATATTATTATGGAGGCATCTCAAGCAACGGGGAGAGAAATTGAAGAAGCACCGCAAGTATATAACAACGTTTTTAAGTTTATAGTGAAACGTGTTCCTGAAAAAGATATGCTGGATTCTTACAAATTGGATTTGAATATACCCGTAGGAGTGCCCTACAAAGCGCGTGTCGACCTGGAGCAGGAAGGAGATCAGTGCGTCATAAAATTGTGCGTATATTTCCATCGGAAAAAGTAACGTGGTCATTTACCAGTTGAATGCATCAGTGGTTGTGTTCATAAAATTCTACGAACATTTACTGTGATACTACATCTTCGAGAACATTGTGTAACGTGTATGTGATAAATAGATTGCATACCCAAGTGTCTTTACTTAAAGTTTATAAAGAAACTGTTTTAACGTTATTAATACGTATAAATAAACAGTGATCTGTGCAATTACGCACATTCAGGAAAACGTGAACATACGTAAACAATACAAGAGACGTGCTGCGTCGGCGCTGCGTGTACGACCTTGGCATCCGGCACTCTCGACATCTGGCTGGCTGTGCCTGTGCTACGCAGACGACCTTGAGATCGGCGCCGCGTCTGGTACTACTGTTGCTGAGCAGTCTACTTGGGCGTCCTTGACATCAGCTGTAGCTGTTCTGCCTGCTCCCTGTGACTACTGCACTGCCTTGGCGGCGTTGCTGAATTATCAGTTAAGTTCTGTAACTATAAAATTTTTATTGCATTTTTAGGATATAATCTGTGTGACTCAGTCAGTTTTTTTTTCTCGTCTAGTCCTTTTCGATAGTTGTTTATTGAGTGACTAATAACATTGGAATCGTGTACCAGTATTCCCTTGTTAGTAATTTGATTAGGTTATTTTGTGAGATCAAAGAGGACATTACGGTAATTGATTTTTAAAAATAGTTTGTGGTTTGCTGCCGAACGTTCATTTGATTTTGTAGTAATTGAATACTCTGTAATAGTGATCGTTTTCGTTTTAAAAAATTTTTTTTGGTGGCGGTGCGAATATTATTGTATAAGGGTATTGTTGGTATTGTGTTTAGGTGAATTGCTGCGTTAGCATATTGATTTTGGTATTTATATTGACGATAATTTTATTGTAGGTTAGTACCGTGAGGTTAATTCTTACGGTGGGATCATATTAATTTTGAGAGATAGGTTTTTAACGCGCTGCCGCGTCGCTCAATTTATTTTTGGGTGATAGGATTTAGAGATTATTCGGTGTCACTCGTTTTTTTGCGGCGTAGAAATTTTGCGTCGGTGAATGGGATTATTAAAATTGAGTTTTGTGTTTTTGCTGTTTTCTTGTTATGATAAGTGATGGGAGATTCTGATTCAGATCCTGAATTTATCCGTTCGACGAGTATAATTACTGGTAGCGGAAGAGTTTCTGTTCCGGCATTTAGTGGTACGTTACCTGGTACTTGCGCACATACTCCAACAAGTGTGACTATGTCTGGACCACAGACCACGACAGTAATCACGACCACTGTTAGCACAACGACTGTGTCGTTCAGTACGCCAAGTGTTACTACAATGTCGTCCTCTAGCGGACCGATGACGGGTGGTAGTGTACCATCAACTTTAACATCAACTTTACAAAGGGGCAGTACTATACTGTCCAGTGCAGAGCTTCCCTTATTCAGAGGGAGACCTCGTGTCAGAGACCCGATTTTCTGTGAAACGAAAAGTTTTCGAACGCATGTGGCCAATCTTAAATCGTACATGTGCTTGTTGCCCGACGTCACTTCAGATGACGCCAAAAAAGAGTTACTTGTGCGCAGCGCACACAAAAGCGTTGGCGACTTTAATGGTGTCGTCACAAAATTGGTAGACCCTGCTATTAATTATTCATTTGACCAGGTTATCGATATTCTCGATGACATCTACGTAGCGAAAGGTGAACGATCTGTACATGCTTTAGCTTGCGACCTAAACCAGCTACGGCTGTTACGAAACGAAGGATTGTCTGCTCAATTGGTTATGGCAATGTCAAAAATAAGAAATTTGAGTGATCATATTCTTAATAGTAATGAAGTAGCAATACAAAGACATCCATTTGTAACTGCTAGTACAAATCAAAACGAGTTAAAAAAATTCTCTGGAGATCTAGTTGTTTTCAGCCTTGCTACAGCAGTCCTTGCACCATTATTGGAAGAGAATTTCTGTAAAAAAATCTTTTCACGACCATTCATAAGTTCAGAGGAGCTTTTAGCTCGTCTAGTTTCCGCTGTGCGTAATAACCCTGAGGGAAGAGAAATACTTGCGCGCAAAAATAATACCCAGTACCCGTATCAAACCCGAGAGACTTATCTAGCGGTCGTGCCTGAAGAGGGAGAGTGGGATGAGAAAGATTCGTCCCCCGAGGTCTTCTATGCATCACAAAATACCAGCCGACGATTTCAAGGTCGGAGACCATTTTTTAGAAGCAACTGGAGACCTGCTAGATTTCCAAGGGGGAGACAGCATGCTTACTTCGGAGACCGATCTTTAGGTTCCTTGGAGTGCCACGAGGCTCAGGTAGTTAACCCACAACAGAGCGGTAAAGATAAATCGTTTTGTTCACTGTGCAATACCGCAGGTCATGTTCAAAGTATGTGCACGAGTAAAAGAGGCCAAAGCAAATCAAATTTCCGAGGCCATGCTTGCTACACTTGTGGGAAGACGGGCCATTTTGCACGCGAATGTCTTTCACGTGGTCGTAATAGAGGGCGAGGCGAA
This sequence comes from Morinoia aosen, assembly GCA_030386875.1. NCBI lineage: Eukaryota > Metazoa > Arthropoda > Malacostraca > Amphipoda > Talitridae > Morinoia > Morinoia aosen. The sequence continues at coordinate 3,186,066 of CM059574.1, forward strand.
GCGTACTACGCCGCATCTTGCGAGGGTGAAAATTTTTTAGAGTAGACAAAGAAAAATCGGAAAATTCAGAGTGTCTTGTAGTAGAGAAGGAGTCGCCAGTGCCCGGGGTTGGAGCTGCTATCCCCGTCAAAAAAATTGTGGTGTTGAAACCAGATACTATTATACAGTCGACTTCTGTGGTGGATCCGCTTTTCTTGTGTAAAAATAAATTCGAATTACTAGGCGAACAAGAACTGGATGTAGGTGCAAATTCTGAACTACCTGTAGAAGTTTGTTTGTCAGCGACGATAATGAAAGAAGGTCGTTTAAGGAAAGAAAGCGATGGTTTATTTTCATTACGGCGTTCTAAGAAGCCTACAATTATATTACGTCATGATAACAAATTGATGAGCGCTCTAATCGACAGCGGTAGCGACAGATGTTTAGTGAGTTACCGGAATTTAAAAGGTATAAACGAGCAAATTAAGCCTAGTGCCTTGAGTATTCGGGGTGTGAATTCCAAAAGCCAGGTATCAGGAGAACTCGATCTTTGTATTACGCTGCCTAATAGTAAGGAAATCAATACCAGCGCTTTGATTTTGAAGGATGCCGAATTTAAATATGACGTGATCCTTGGCAGAGATATTTTGCAGGACGCCGTGCTAAATTTTAAAGAAGGTTTTATCGTTCTTGACGGAGTTAAAGTACCGTTTCATGACGTGCAGGAATTGCACGAGCAAAGTAGGAAGAAGATATTTTTGAAGACAGTAAGTAATCCAGAATGTCTGATGGCTGACGTGCTTGCCGGTAGGAGGCGTATTAAGAGATATCTGCTGAAGCAGAGAGAATCAAAAATTGCGAGCCAGGAAAGTGGCGATAATAATAGTATAGAGATAAATACTGCAGAAGAGAAGGGTACCCAAGGCCCAACGATAGGGCGAGAGAATAATGGGGAAGAAAAAAATAAACAGCATGCGACGAAAATAAGAGAAACTAAGGAACATGCGAGAGGTTTGAAATATAGTAAAAAACGAGAAATAGTTGTTCACTGTGGAGCAGTGGAAATGCCGAGAAATTGTTTACGTGTTATTAATGGGTATGTCAAAAAGGCTAAGCCCGGAAGGTATATTATAAATAAAACAATTCTCGCGAATGGTATTTATGTCGCCGAATCAGTTGTGGATATCACGTCAAATGGGTTTGTCCCTGTAATGCTTTTGAACGTCTCGGAGGACGTGGTATATTTGAGCGACAATACGATGTTAAGTACGATTGAAGAAATTGACGACAAGGAAATTGAACACGAGATTTACATGTCTACCGTGCACGAAGCTGTGCGAGATGCAAATTTGTGCGATGCCCGAGATAATGCGGATCTACCCAAAGTCGACAGTGTTAATGGTGGAAGTTTCAATGCCATCTCTGGTAAAGACGTTGGTTTAGTATCTGCAGAAACGAGGCATTGTGGTAACGATAATCGTGTTGATGAGGTAGGATTTAATGCAAACAACGATGTTGTCCGAGAAGGGGATATTAAAGAGAGACGTCCTCTGACGTGTGACGATGTAAATTGTGAAAATGGTGATGCTAAACCATTACTGATGAATTTATTAAACAATTTTAGAGACGTAATTACTCTCGAAGGCGAAAATATTGCAGTAACGAATGTCATGCGACATAATATTGTATTAAAACCTGATGCTCCAGTACTTAACATCCCTCCATATCGAATTCCACATAAGTATCAAAATGAATTGTTGCAAGCCAATAAACAGATGTTGGATCAAGGAATTATCGAGCCATCGAGCTCCGATTACAATTTTCCTTTAATCGTTGTGAAAAAGAAGTCGGGCGAGATTCGACCCGTCATAGATTTTCGTGAATTAAATAAAATAATTATCAAGGAAAGTTACCCCATTCCACGGATAGACGAAGTTCTTTATTCTTTAGGTGGTAATAGCATTTTTTCAAGTCTTGATCTCCGCTCTGCCTTCCATCAGGTCGAGTTGGAAGAGAAATGCCGTAAATTCACCGCGTTCAGTATCGGTTACGAGAAATTTCAGTTCAAGAGGTTGCCGTTCGGGTTATCCTCGAGTCCATCAGTTTTCCAAAGAATCATTTCTTCTGTTCTTGCAAATATCATCGGTAAATTATGTTTTGTATTCCTTGATGATATACTAGTATTTTCCAAATCCATGAACCAACATCTGAAAGATTTACAGAGTGTTTTTGAGAAGCTACGTAGTGGAAATCTGTCCCTTAAACTTGAAAAATGTCATTTTCTAAAAAGCTCAATTGAATATCTTGGACACATTGTGTCGGCAGACGGAATCCGTTGCAAAGAATCGGAAAAACTACAAAAATTCCCGATTCCAAAAAATGTGAAAGAGCTACAAAGTTTTCTAGGTGTGGCGAACTATTTCCGCAATCACATCCCGATGTTTGGTTCAATTTCATATCCTCTCTATCAATTGTTACGAAAAAACGTTGAATTTATCTGGACGCCTGAATGTCAGAAAGCTTTTGAAAAGATTAAATCTGTCTTAACATCAGATACCGTTTTAAAGCACCCTGATTTTTCCAAGCCTTTTCATGTATTTACAGATGCTTCAAACTTTGGCATTGGAGCAGTACTTTTGCAACAAGATAATGATTCAAAAAAATCCATGAAGGCTATAGCATATTACAGTAAAAGTTTAAATTCAACAGAAAAGCGCTATTCAACGACGAAAAAAGAGTTCTTAGCAATTGTAAGCGCGCTGAAAGCATTTAAATATCTCATTCTTGGATATCCGATCTATCTCTACACTGATCACAAGCCCTTACAGCCCTTGTTTTTCAAAAAGCTTCCTGACGATTCTGCTATGTCTAGATGGTGTCTAACAGTTCAACACTTCGAACCCGTAGTAAAATATTTCCCCGGGAAACAGAATCTAATTGCAGATTGCCTAAGTAGATTACCCCAGCATTTAACTATCTCAGATCTCGAAGACTGTGCAGAGTTCAATGAGGTCGACGCGTTCCCAGTGACTACACGCCGTAGTGCACTGACCGCCGACGTAGACGATACAGACGCGACGCCCTCTAATCAAGTGGCGCCAGAGTCGACTGAAAAACCCCGACTGATTGACTACGTACCTCAGTTAAAAGACGTATCATGGACTTTAGACGAATTCCGAAATGAGCAACAACTAGACCCATTCTGTTCTGAGGTTAAGGACGCATTACTATCTAGTAGACAATCTACGATCCCTGACTTACAAAAATACTTAATTCTGAACGACATACTGTATAGACGACGACAAATAGACTCTAGGGAAAGTACTATTCTCACTTCGGTTATGCCGACATCGCTCATGCACAAGGCGGTGCTGAGTATCCATTCCTTGTACCATACTGATGCCACGCATACGTTGTTAAAATTTAAGTTGCGTTATTTTCATTTATTAGAGAAGAGTATCATACGTAAATTTGTTCAAATGTGTGAGGTCTGTAAGATTCTGAAAGCAACCAGTACTGTACCTATTAAAATATTAGACGCTCCCATCGCTAAAGAACCGTTTGAGGTGGTATCAATGGACTTTCTTGGTCCTCTACCTGTCACAGATCAGCAAAATAAATATATTCTCATTGTGATTGATTTATTTTCGCGTTACTGTAAGCTTTACGCGACAGCAGATCGATTAGCAGATACAGTTGTCTCTTGTCTGGACAGCTGCTTCTCAACTTTTGGCTATCCTAAAACACTTCTAAGTGACCAAGCTCTTGAATTTAAGTCTGCGGCAGTTAAAAAATTCTCTCAAATTCATTGTATTGCGAAGAAAGAGGTCCTCCCTTGGAGTCCTCACAGTAACGCTATTGTTGAACGTAATAATCGCAAAATTACGAATTTATTAAAACTATACATTAATTCGTTAGCGCATACGGAATGGGATCAGTGTCTCAACAGCACAGAGAACGCGATAAACAATAGTTTAAATACCACATTGGGGGATACACCCTCGTTCATTGTTTTCAATCGCGATACGTGTCCGAGCTTTAGCGCAGTAACTTTCGAACCTAATTACAGTCACGACACGAACGTAGATATAATAAGATTTCGAGCTCAGGAAGCTGCCCGCATTGTTGAAAACGTTAGAGCTACAATAATAAATAACACCAGTGAAAGAACCATGTATCACAACCTTCGACGCAAAAATAAAAATTTTGAACTCAATGACCGTGTCTTATTGCGCAATCACATGCGAAAAAACAAGCTAGATCTAGCCTGGAACGGTCCAGGTATTATAACAAAAATTAACCGAAATTACGTAGAAATCAAAATAGGCAATAAAACATTCAGGAGTAATAAAAATCATGTACTACCTTTACGTAAAAAGTGTTGAATGAAAACTATGCGACGTACGACTGACGATGTTACTAGGTCCACATAATTCTATTGTGTGATTCTTGTTTCGATGTTAATTTTACGTATATTTTTAACTGGAACTTTCCTTATATAACCGTATGTATTTACCTTATATTTTCGTTTCGTATTTGGTGTACCGTGTTATTACGTGCGTGATTGAGTCTGTACCCATTAACTTTACCACCAAGGCTTACATCTGCCCGAGAGCCTTGCTCAGTTCAATAACAGCTTGCTCGGTTCAATAACATCCTGTGTTTAGAAACGCGGCCCCTCATTGCTGTGGGAGCGAAGGCTGGCTCCCGATTTGTTTTGCAAATAGGTGTGCAGCTGTCGATGCCGTGTGGGATCAGCTACGTACAGATTTGATGTTTGTTTTTTTTTCATAGCAGCTGTTACCAACTGTGACTATTGGTTTCTTTAATTAATTTGACGTAATAATAATTGATTGATAAAATTTTTTTGTATGGCCATGCTAATTGAACTCGGTGTTTGTTTCAATTTCAGACCGAGCACGCTCACGTTCCTGCCTTCCACGATGGGAAATAGGATGACCCATGTGTCGGTGGAGGCACTCACTAATGCCCTGGAGCAACACCAGGGAAGAGTGTCCTCCGATTGGGTTAAGGCAAATGCCCTCGTTGACATCCTTCCCGATCGCATATCTGATTTAGGTATTCTCCTTCTCTTTCCTTTAACTCTGGGATTAGGGGTTTCCTTCTTCTATCTTCGTCGTGAACTTAACTTGCTGGCGGATCGCCTTCGCGCTGAAGATGCATTACTCCGTCGTCAGCAGCTCAGATCGAGCAACGCTGACCAACCACTGCGTCACCTGCAAGCAAATAGCGATGTTTAGGTGTCAGTAAAGCATGTGTTTTTTTTACTTGTTTTTTAAATATGTGGACTTTATTTTTTTTGCGTGTCTTCTAAGCGACACTATTTTTCTCATGCGTTATAAAACGGAATTCTAGTTTTATGTTTAACATATACCTCAGGAATTAGTTATAAGGTACTAAGTTGATTCCAGTTTTATTTTTGTGGTAATTCCTTCTAATTTTTAGCATTGATGTTCACAAAATATATGATGTTCACGTAACTCAGTATGTATTAATTGGTTTCCGAATTCAGTAAATGTTATGCGATTTTCTGATCAACTAAATTTCATAGACAATGCGTTGGAATTAATTTCATGCTTGATTATTCTTATATTTAACGAATGTAATGTTCTTACTACAAATTCATGGCAAGCATAAATCTTTATTTCTTAATTATGTTTGAATAAAAAGTATTTTCCTTGTTGTTTCACAGATGCGGTTTTCTATTTTTACTGCGTTTAGCTTTTACATTGTTCATCACGAATTAATGTTGCGGTAATTGTGATTTCATGGCGAATGTTGATGTGAATGTAATAGGTACATACAGGCGAAGTTTAAAAATTATCCTATTTCATACGTAATGAATATAAAAATTTTTTTTTCCAACTATAACAAATAAATAAATTTAATAGTTAAAAATTCTTTTTAACAAAATTCGTTGTTCTTTTTAATTTGATATGATGCCTACGTTGTTTGATATTGATACACTCGTTAATGCAGTAACGTTTATTTTTCTTCGATGAGTTCCTTACGGGTATTTCGAACAGTAGAGATATTTAAATGTTGGTAGCTTGTACCGTAGATTTTTTTGGGAACGATATTTCTGAATGTCTTAACTATTTTTGCGGTACGCTGATATTGTTCTGTTGCGTTTCTTGTCGAACTTACTTCGACGCGTTTTACTTTTATTTACGGATGTTTTTCTGTTTCGATAAATATATTATTGTTGTTGTACTAGTGCGCTTTTCAATACAGGTTATTGCTTCAAAACGAGAATATCTTTCACTATTGTAATATGTTTAACCTGCGGCTCTCAACTTATCTTTTGTTGGTGGGGGTATATTGCAATTTTCACTTTGCATATTATTTTTGCCACGAATTAATCATTTTAAATCTTATACATTTACGCCTTTAGATACCTTTGTTATTTTTGGAGTTATGACTTTTAAAATTCTGAGCGATTTATTTCTATTTGAGTAATAAATCAGGTATGGTGGGGGAGGTGTGTGCCGAAACGGACACGCACTTATCCTCGTACGTAGTTTAGTACGTAAGTACAGTGCCACGCCTGGTGCGTCTCAGGCGTCGTGCGCCGCTGAGTCAGCAATTTGTGTGTATAAATGCCCCGTGTTCAGCTCTGCAGAGCGCATTTGGACCTACTACCTCTTTACGTCAAGTACACGTTGAAGTCTACTCGTCTACTCACTATCCACCTTTAGATACGGCATAAGTGGGAATAATGTGGTCAGTGGGAATTGTGTGGTCAGTGGGAATAATGTGGTCAGTTGGAATAATGTGGTCAGTGGGAATTGTGTGGTCAGTTGGAATAATGTGGTCAGTGGGAATTGTGTGGTCAGTGGGAATAATGTGGTCAGTGGGAATTGTGTGGTCAGTGGGAATAATGTGGTCAGTTGGAATAATGTGGTCAGTGGGAATAATGTGGTCAGTTGGAATAATGTGGTCAGTGGGAATTGTGTGGTCAGTGGGAATAATATGGTTAGTGGGAATTGTGTGGTCAGTGGGAATAATGTGGTCAGTTGGAATAATGTGGTCAGTGGGAATTGTGTGGTCAGTTGGAATAATGTGGTCAGTGGGGATAATGTGGTCAGTGGGGATAATGTGGTCAGTTGGAATAATGTGGTCAGTTGGAATAATGTGGTCAGTGGGAATTGTGTGGTCAGTTGGAATAATGTGGTCAGTGGGGATAATGTGGTCAGTGGGGATAATGTGGTCAGTGGGAATAATGTGGTCAGTGGGAATAATGTGGTCAGTGGGAATAATGTGGTCAGTGGGAATAATGTGGTCAGTTGGAATAATGTGGTCAGTTGGAATAATGTGGTCAGTGGGAATTGTGTGGTCAGTGGGAATAATGTGGTCAGTTGGAATAATGTGGTCAGTGGGAATAATGTGGTCAGTGGGAATAATGTGGTCAGTGGGAATAATGTGGTCAGTTGGAATAATGTGGTCAGTTGGAATAATGTGGTCAGTGGGAATTGTGTGGTCAGTGGGAATAATGTGGTCAGTTGGAATAATGTGGTCAGTGGGAATAATGTGGTCAGTGGGAATAATGTGGTCAGTGGGAATAATGTGGTCAGTTGGAATAATGTGGTCAGTTGGAATAATGTGGTCAGTGGGAATAATGTGGTCAGTGGGAATAATGTGGTCAGTGGGGATAATGTGGTCAGTGGGAATAATGTGGTCAGTGGGAATAATGTGGTCAGTGGGAATAATGTGGTCAGTGGGAATAATGTGGTCAGTGGGAATAATGTGGTCAGTGGGGATAATGTGGTCAGTGGGAATAATGTGGTCAGTGGGAATAATGTGGTCAGTGGGAATAATATGGTCAGTGGGAATAATGTGGTCAGTGGGAATAATGTGGTCAGTGGGAATAATGTGGTCAGTGGGAATAATGTGGTCAGTGGGAATAATGTGGTCAGTGGGAATAATGTGGTCAGTGGGGATAATGTGGTCAGTGGGAATAATGTGGTCAGTGGGAATAATGTGGTCAGTGGGAATAATATGGTCAGTGGGAATAATGTGGTCAGTGGGAATAATGTGGTCAGTTGGAATAATGTGGTCAGTGGGAATTGTGTGGTCAGTGGGAATAATATGGTCAGTGGGAATAATGTGGTCAGTGGGAATAATGTGGTCAGTTGGAATAATGTGGTCAGTGGGAATTGTGTGGTCAGTGGGAATAATATGGTCAGTGGGAATAATGTGGTCAGTGGGAATAATGTGGTCAGTGGGAATAATGTGGTCAGTGGGAATAATGTGGTCAGTGGGAATAATGTGGTCAGTTGGAATAATGTGGTCAGTGGGAATTGTGTGGTCAGTGGGAATAATGTGGTCAGTGGGAATAATGTGGTCAGTGGGAATAATGTGGTCAGTGGGAATAATGTGGTGAGTGGGAATAATGTGGTCAGTGGGAATAATGTGGTCAGTGGGAATAATATGGTCAGTGGGAACAATGTGGTCAGTGGGAATAATGTGGTCAGTGGGAATAATATGGTCAGTGGGAATAATGTGGTCAGTGGGAATAATGTGGTCAGTGGGAATAATATGGTCAGTTGGAATAATGTGGTCAGTGGGAATAATGTGGTCAGTGGGAATAATGTGGTCAGTTGGAATAATGTGGTCAGTGGGAATAATATGGTCAGTGGGAATAATGTGGTCAGTGGGAATAATATGGTCAGTTGGAATAATGTGGTCAGTGGGAATAATGTGGTCAGTGGGAATAATATGGTCAGTTGGAATAATGTGGTCAGTGGGAATAATGTGGTCAGTGGGAATAATGTGGTCAGTTGGAATAATGTGGTCAGTGGGAATAATGTGATCAGTGGGAATAATGTGGTCAGTGGGAATAATGTGGTCAGTGGGAATAATGTGGTCAGCGGAGATAATGTGTGGTTGCGAATTTCTATTTTATGGACGCCACCCCGTCACATAACACACCTTCTGCGCCCTCTGTGTATTGTTTCAATCTACCTATTTTTAGCGTATTTCAATCAAACCTTACTTATCATTTAACACGAAAAACCATATTCACGTATTATCTTTTTTCCACTAATGTGAGATCAAAGTCAAAAAGAATGTTATATCAAAAATATATGCTTAGAGATTTCGTTCCACTCGTGTCCTGTATTTTCATATTTCTGTTGTTCAGAAGTAATCATCACCCTGTCATAATGATGTCAAAGCTAATTGTACCTTTTTGAAATTGTATTTATCCTTGTGACTTTCTCCCTGTCACTTTAAAATTTCATAAATAAACCACAAAATTGCATTTTTAAATAAATCATCAACGGAGGCCGGAGAATAATCGTTTCGACGAATCATTTCCAACTCAACATGAGTAACAATTATGAATTCGTCATACGTTCAAGGTTTTGAGGTTTCAAGATATTTCAAATATTTTCCATTCCACCCTTCAATAATATCAGAGATACCTTGTCAAACTATTTCAAACAAAAAAGTAAAAACCGCCTTAACCACACAAGATGAATTTACTGCCTGAAACGTAAGAAATTTGAAACTACCTAGCACATCAAAAGCCTTTGGGTGTGAATCAGAGGCATAAAAAAGAATACTCAACGCAAACACGGGTAAATATTGGTACTCAGTACACTCATAAGTTTCCGAATGATAAATATGGATGTGGAACATTCAGACTCGTTCATGAACACTTCGCGATAGACGAATTAGAAGCAAGGGTCACGAAGATGATTATTTGAGGACTGGACTTGGAGTTTAGAGGTAATACTCCCAATTTGAATAATAAAAGGGGGGTTTGAAATTGAGAATCTCTCTCGCTGCGCCCATAGGTTCAAGCTGAGTGACGGTAACACTGGAGACCTCATGCTGAATGCCGAGTCTCAGCCTTGCGAGCTGTGCGCGCTTCTGTCACGAGACTATTACGAGACCGCTTCATACGAGACTGTAAAGTGAGATGCATCATCTAATAATTGAGCATATATGTAGGCCATACTATTTATGGAAACGTCGACAAATGCATGAATTAGTTACTTATAACATCCTATGTAATTTTACAAAGGAGCACAATCAAGTAATTACTAAGAAAAAATATAAGAGAAAATTTCTGTCGATGTCAACGTCTGGCATCTTCCGCGGATGTCGTCGTTCAAAGTAGGTCGGACTGTCGATATCATTCGATGCCGTTGTAGACCCCGTAGTATGATGGAATATCGGCGGGCTTGGTAAGAGTCAGTTTTAGCGTTCTCCTTTGCCTAGCTCGAACTCAATCCAATTGGTATAGTAATGGCAACGACGTTTTTTGTAAAGTGATATGAAATGACTCATATGAGCTGACTCGGATCGTGCGGTGTGTGAGGCTCAGCGGCGTCAGTCATGCAGCTGACGGCCGCTCCTGTACCTCCACTGCTTCCTGCGCACCCAACTCCTGAGGTGCTGAGAGTCTTCATGTTCCTTCTCTCACACACACACGTTCTGTGGGAGTTTACCCTGACGCCCTGCGTCGTAACGATATCCTGTGTCGTTACGTCCTGCGTCGTTACGATATGTTGCGTCCTAACAACGTCTTGCGTCGCCACAACGTCCTGCGTCATAACGACGTCCTGTGTTGCTATCACGGGACATAGGATCTGTTTTAAGAGCCGGAATAAAAACCGGTTACGATGAGAGCTTTCAACCTTTAGGTGGAAGATAAGCGTGAAAGATTACAAAGAAAGAGGGTATAAAACTTCGTATTAAGAGTTTTTAAGTCCTTGACTAAGACGAGGAAAAAATGATAATCGCTGATACCACAAATGGTTATTCTAAGTGAGGAGCTCAAAATAGAACTAACAAATCACGCTAATAGGAAGTTGTTTTAAATATAAGGTGAAATGGAAATATTAATCAAATAAAAGAGCAAAACGCCATACTTTTTCAGAAGTTACACGTACTCACATTTTACAGAATCGAAGAATTATAATAAAACGCCAGTATTAAACCCACTTCAAGTGTGGAGCGTCGCGTTGCTAACAATTCTTAACTTATGAAGCACTCCCCCCGTAACACATAGACGTTGTTGGTCAAGCCTAACTCTACGTAATAATCAGGCCACTCACAGAAAAATGCCTAGTATCTCACGACTACAAATGCAATCTTTATGCAATCTTCACCCTTTACGAGATTTTCGCCCTCCTAGTATAAAAGCTGCGATTAGTATCGGTAACATCGGGTGTTCATGACGTCAAATCTGTAATACCCCTGAGTTCACAATAATTACTGACGTTAATTATCTCGCGTCACCTATACAACTTATACATAGTAAATCACTGGTACGCACACACCGTAATGAGGACTTTAGCTATACCCGTGGTACGAGTTTGCTGCGGTGCCGCTCCCTCACTCTCAGCATAGACCACGGTAGAAGAAACAAGGTAGGTTCAAACCAGTCTTTTTTTTGTTGATGGTGTAGTTTTGCTGACGTCACGGTAATGAACCCATAGCAGAGCCCATATTGTAACTGGTAGCACTGCTACCCCCAAATCTGGCTCTACTATTGGCTTAACGACATGGCGTTTTGGTGACGTCATAAAGTTTGTTTGAAATAAAGCCTTGCTATTGGCTATCCGAACAAGAGACGGTGTATTTTCTCCCATAGAAATGACCCTACCTTGTTTCTTCTACCGTGGCGCAGACCCGCATGTGCGAGCAGTGTGGAGCCTCCGTCTTGCTGTACAGTAGCACTAATGACCATCCCATCTGCCTCTCGCGTGCGTGTGGCCTGATGCAGCCCTCATGTTATTATGCCAACATCCTCGATCTCTCGTTGCAACCACAAATAAACGTGATTCCCACTAATGAAAATATGCCTGAAAAATTTTTACGCAGCTCATTAGTAAAAATATTGTATTAAAGTTGGCCGTTTGATTGAATTGATTCGCAATCGTGTGTAAAATATTTTGCCATTCTCATATTCCTAGGTTTGAAAATTAGAAAACACAATTAAGAAACCCGGTAAAAAATGAGTCTATTCATAAAATTTCAGCTATTTTGTGGAAATTTCTTCCACACAATCGTTCGATAAGGAAACAATTCAACGGTAAGATTATTATTTAATCGAAGGAAACTTTACAACAAGATAGTTGTCAGCACAACTGAGCTTCCAACCAAACAAGCAACTCGTTAAACTTTCATTACTTTAAGGTATTTAATTTATTAAACTTTCATTAAACTTCAGTAGAAGTGAATTAAAAACATTAAAATGGGAACACGGGCGCACGGCTCGACAAGGTCCGAAAGACCCGGACAGAACAGCGAGCGGGCTCCGCTGATAAAGCAGTGCCCCCAGTCCTTCAGAGTCGCAAGACGCCCGAAAAGTAAGTTTGAGTTGGAGAACAGGCAAGGCTGCATAAACAGGCGAGTCGCCCAAGGTGGGCCGAGCTTTCCCTGGACTCCGGCGGGCGCTGGCCAACACCACCTCTCGAGCTGTGGGCAGAGCGGCATTAATCGATGTGGCAAGGCAACAAGACCGACGAGGAAGAACAAAGAAATCAAACTTGACGGTTCATTTAGGAATAACTCAATATGATCATAAACAGCCGCCAATGGCGCTATCGTCACTAAAACCGATTTTGGATTCAAGTCGTATTACATGAAGGAGCAGCAACCAGCATTGCACTCTCTGCGGCTAACCTGGCTTTCCAAACCAAATTGAAAACACTAACCGCAGCAGGTTGCGTACCTAACTGCTCGGAGCTAATTTTCAAGCTAGAGTCGATCGTAGAAGACGAGACAGGAGACAGGAAGGCCGGCTCGTGACCTCAGCCGCGGCTCCACGATACTAATAGACAAAAAAAATGTACAACCATTAGACCGAGTCAAAGTTCAAGCACCTACTAACAACCAACATAATATCACCAATATGAATCATTTACCAATTATCCCACCTTACCCTAAGAATTTACAAACCTGAGTTTACAGTGCACCCAGTGTGAAACACGTTTAGGCAGAAGAAAATAATTTCAGAAATCAAGCGGAAATCAGGAAAAGGCAAATACTCCACGCGGAAAGACAGGAAGGAAAGTCAAAGGTTCAAATGCTCAGAAATGCAAGAATAGTAATCGGGAGCGGCCCTCATCCAGGTCAAGTGAAACCCGTCAATAAGTGAGCCACACCCTCTCAACAATAACATCAATTTTGCTTCATAACCAAAGCAGGTAATGTAATTCAATTTGCATGGAGTATTTAGAGATTAATCGTAAGCTCCCTAGTAGAGCCAACTAAACACGTAAGGAAAAAAAACACATTCACTCAAACGTAAACGATAGGAGAAAAAGCAGTTAAGGTAGAAATTAGAAAAACTTTGCCACGTCACTGAAGCACTGCAGGCCCGATAGCTCGCTCGAACAGCAGCACAACCCTCCTCGTCCAGAGTCACCATTCAGCCCGCGGAACCGACGCCACGTTTCCCAGCATGTTCAAGAACCGGCATGCCCAAGCAACATGTTCATCACTCGGACAACAAGAGCAATGTTTTAATGGTATAAGTTCAAAATTAATTCTAATTCAATGGCACACAGCCCCCACCCACTTCACTTACAATCTCCAAAGAAACAATAGAAGATCTTCAAGCGATATTCAAAAACCGACAGGTCGACAGAAAAAATGTTACCACAGAAATACTTTTGGGGGATTTTTCCCACAATTTCTGTTAGGTCCTACATGAAATTATACATCATTTTTGAGCTCGATTATAAATTACAATTCCTCCTCATACCGCAGTGTTAGGCCCATCGCCAGTATGCCAGACGGTATTCTAGTATTACGCTACCGGCTCGGTAAATAATGTCCGCCGGAATTTAATTCGAGTAACCTAGATACGAGAGAAACCCTCTTGAATACAGCTTGTCTGAAATTCGGGAGAGCGACGAAAATACTGTACGCTCCCTGAAAATTCGAGAGCGACGAAAAGAACCGTCAGCTCCCTGGAATTTGGAACATTATTTGATATCGAATGCTCTGCAGCCACCCTTGTTTCTGCTAATAAAACTTGAAAAATAATCGAATATCATCATCCCTGAGGATAAGCCCAAATAAAATATCTAACAATTTGGCGCCGAACAGGACAGCCAAGAAATATAATAACCAATCTTGCGATATCTTGCGTCCTAACAACGTCTTGCGTCGCCACAACGTCCTGCGTCACAACGACGTCCTGTATAGACTATTTATATCTAACTATTTTATTTAGACTATTTAATCTAACAAAGTGGCTCCCGAACAAGGGACTGCCCAACCAATATAATTAACACGCAGCTTCTCCCAGCAAAAACGCTTCAGTGATTTCAAATTTGAAACACATAATGTCGGAAATTTGAATCATTCGTGCTGACAGGATGAAAAATACAGAATATTGCTGTAACTTAAATAACGTTTTAAATGAAACCCACGGATTGGGGCACCGGCTACCACTAATATAACTTAGCCCTTACCGCCCCCCGCCCCCCCCCCCCCCCCCCCCGCCCCCCAGTAATTACTAACTTAATCGCAAATATCCAGCCCTATATACCTTGTGTACGGAATTGATTTACGAGCCGACACGTATTGACGACACATAACGCAAACTGGCAGGCAAGAGGCGGGATGGTCTGCTTCCTAGTCCGCGTGAGCCGAACGGTATACTATCCAGCACTAAATAGATCGTTGCCTCAAAATTGCAACTAGGCCGCCACACGGCTACAGCAGAGATGATATTCGCCCTGTATATAGAAATGGTGAACTGAGGAATATCGAAAACACCGATGTAACTTCCCTGTAGCGTCTTCGGTGGTGAAACGTCCTATGTAATAATAATTGCGTTTTATACATGATTTTTAATAATTATTCAACGTCTGTGCACAGACTGGTATACCGTATGAAGAAATGTGCCTCGCATAGTTTACCTGATAGAGCACTTGCCAAAGTATTATGTAAAAACTTCCAAAAAAATTAGCATGCCTCTCTCCACTTAGGATTTGCTTTTATAACTGTACATATCTTTGCGGTTTGTTGCTGAACCCTTTCTTCACTGCCCAGCCGAAGTTCGAAAACCCACCTATATTGCTCTGGATGTTCGTGAAACGGGTAGCGCTCCCTATGGAAATTCCATTCTGCCTGTCGCTGTTTTTTGTTTTTGGCTCGATTCAGCAATTTCTACTTGAGCAGATATTGAAGTGTTGTTGCTCTTACCGAAGGTGAGTTGTCAGCTTGAACTATCTTGACTTCTATAGATAGAGCTCGTTGGTGTAAACTCGTTGGCTTGAGCTCGTTGCTCTCTACCCCCGTTAACCGTTTTTCTGTAAAGCCTGTTAGCTCGAGTCTCTTTGCTTTATCGATGTTAGGTCTCAGCAGCGAGAGCGACGAATGAAAGTCACTTGAAATTACCCACTAGCCTCATGTTACTACACCTTCACCTTCAATATTCCACTCGAGTTAATTTGCTTAAATCACAGCATACATTTCCTAATACCACATTGTGCAACGTCGTGCGCCCCGACGTTCTGCGTCACGCCCTGGCAGATGGTTTCTCACATCATGAATATATAATGTAAATTCACTGAGTAAAATGACCCACGATTCATTCAAGAAAAAATTATTCTCATCGCCGCAAAGCGCATCACATCGGATTCCAAATCTTCGAGAATCTTTTGAGAAACCCGCATCAGTCTCGGTCGATCTCCGTGGCCAGCGATGACATGTTGCTGCCTCCTTCTTCGTACATTGCTCTCTTCCACGATGGATTCCGAACGCATTCTTGAAGAATTATTAATTTTTCTCCCTTTCATTATGTTATTACAGTTTTGATTGTCTGAAATTTTTTTTCAAAACAAATTATAGGGAGCATAGGTTTATTATGATATAATTGTCTATTATTTATGTTTTTTGCATCAATGATAGGACGCATTTGTTGTTACAATCACGCCCGAGGCTTAGCATTGGTTGCTCTCAAGCAGTTGAGTCGAGGCGCACTACGAGTGAAGATCAAAGAGAGCGCACGAAGCGCTTCCATTTGTCAAGACATACCACTACCGCAACTGTGTCCCCAGCAATATGGGACGCTCGGTCTTGCCAATAATAATCCTAGTCGCTTATCCTCGTCAAACGACTGAACAATTGTTTCCGTATTTCATCAAGATATTACACATTCCCTCTCATCAGAGAACAGTTATTTAGTATATGTGCCGCCGAGGCAGGTAGCATCGTAATTGCATGTGAACTCGAAGTAAAGTGAATTCCAGTGAATTCGAAGTGAATTCGAAGTAGTATCGTAATTTCAAGTGAACTCGTGCTCTGTAAATTTCCGATCACTGTGCCTGTGAAGTGCATTCAGCGACCTACCCGATCAAGATGAGTATTCCAAATGTGTCTAGAGATGGAAGTGGGTTACATCTCGCAATTTTCCTTATTTGATAGAATTACGGTACTCAAATATGAATTAAAACACCTCCACGTGCTGCCTCAAATTATTTGTTTCCTGCAATCCGAAGCAGGGAGCGGCAGGAAATTCTACAATTAATGTTCAGAATGTTAAAAAAGCCAAATTATGTCTACTATAATCTGCGACTCACATCAACGACAAAAATGAGCTTATGACAACTCACGTAGCGAGGAACAATGGAGAACGAAGACAGGGACCGTAACAATACGTCACCTCGACACCGAGGATGACCTCGTTCCCAACTATCACTCAGCTCCCGCTCCCGCGAGGCTCCGCGGGCCTGAATAGGGAATGTGAGCAGCGGCCTTATAGCGGCGTGACAGGCGTCTTGTGGCACCGTCATGGTGCCGTCATGGTGCTGCCATGGTGCCGTCATGGTGCTGCCATGGTGCCGTCATGTTGCCGTCATAGTGCCATCGTCGTGGTGGTATCAGCGATGCTGTCGTCGTGATGTCAGTGCTGCAGTGGTGAGGCGTGATGAGGCCCGTGCTCCCAGTTGTAGTTTGTGCCATGTTCCATGCGAGCCAAATTATCGTGACAGTGATCGTGTATGCCTGCGTCTGAACTATGCTCCGAGCACTGGTCGGTTGGTACCACCAACTAGTTGTAACTGAAGGTGTGCATGGAAGTTTAGGGCATGTGCCCCAAGAGTTCCAAAATGCATGACGTCCGAAAGTGAGAATGTTAACGACAGTTGGACTTGTACTGAACCCTCTTAAGAGAATCCAGTACTGTTACAAGCCCTCTCACTCAGGTAAGAGCATTCTTAATTGCGCGCTTAAAGGACCCTTAAGAGCTAGGCAGTTTGTTGTAAATTTTAAAAAGTACCCTGACTCCTGCACGCCCAGTATTGGAGTACATACTTTATGTGTTATTTGTCAGTTACAGAACAGAAATGAGAGCTGAGTGTGAACTGTCATGTTCCACTCGTGAGCTACAAATTTGTAGTTGTACAGGATTTTGCTTGAGCTCTCGCTTCTGGTACCGTCGATACAAAATACCCGTCGTAAAACCAATCGGGTAGTGAATTGGAGACCATGCTGGCAGGAAATAGTCGAGCCTGTACTGTGACGCTGTTTTGTTCTCACGCCTAGGGCAAATCAAGGTGATGATCGTACACGTTACCGTTTGAAATTTGTCTGAAACACAAGTCGACTCAGCACTTCTCATGACGTACGAAGAGCGTAGTCGAGCCTAGAATTGGTGAATGAAGGCGAGCTTTTTTCTCCGTCTAGAAATCTTCGTCACTGTCACTAGCGCTGCGGCGTTTTTTTTTTTTTGTCATTTCTGCGCACAATATCCCACATTCGCTCATGCCGAGAAAAATAATGAGATTCAAGGCAGTCGTTCATGTTAAAAAATACTTGAGGAATTGCAGGCTCGCCTTTGAAACAAGGCGTGAAGGAATGCATGGGGAGACAGCATAGAACACTTGAAATGGTGTTGCAGTGAAGTGTTTTGAATTATCCCGTGTGCGAGCTGGTGTTTCCTCACTGCGTAGTTTGATAGATAAGAATTTTCGAGGTAATACGTGCATCTCCAGGCCTGATAAGTGCAAGCGGCAGCAGAAGCGAACAGCAGCAAAGCTCTAAGTCCTCCCAGCTTCAGTCACGTCTATAAAGTTGTTATTGGTAAAAAGCTCACAGTTGGAGCCTCTAATACTTGATATACAGAGCACCTGAACTTAAACGCTACGCTATCGTGCTCCCGTTTCGCTCGTCTGTTCCACTCTCTACAGAAGTAAAAATAGGTAACTCTTCTTTGGTTTATTCGCCTTTTTCTTTAGCTCAAATAGAGGTGTGAGTCCGGGACCACTTGTGTGTGCGGGAGCGTTGGCACCTTCCTCCCATTATCGCCCGTGCGCCATACCTCGAGCGGGGGTAGATGACTTCAGCTTCACCATGTGTAAATTATGAGCTTTAAGCAGCTGCGCGGACCGTGTGCCTTGCGCTTAGGCTTGGCCAAATTCTGTTAGCCATGACACAATCCGTCCTGGCGGCTGTGTTCTGCCAGCTGTGGCCTGATGATCGTAGCAACTGATCAAGTACTTTTACAGCGGGGAAAAAACAAGCATTATTGATAACTCATTTTACAATTTCTCGTTTTCTTGCAGTAAATGGGGTGTTTGAGCTTTTATTTTGAGGGAGAAGTATAATTTACCACGTAATAGAAGGGTTTCTTTGTCCCTTCTATTGCCAGACTCGTGCGTTTTATGTTCGAACAACAGGCTCTTACTCCGGCAAATGTACCGACCAAATAAGGAGAATTGAACCAAAGACCATCTTGTCTAAAATGTGATGCTGTGCCTTATAGCTTCTGAGAATACAGAAACATTTGGGAAAGTCGTGTTTATCAAACTAGCAAGTCAGATGATAATATCCGAAGTGCGCCTTCTAGGTATTGTGAGGCCATTCGTGTTTTTTACTTATTATTTCAGTCACTCGTGAGTAAAAATGTGCTTGAATCTTTAAACACGAAAATAAAATATTCATCAAAATTAATAAATCAAACTCAAAACTTTTCCTGAAAACTCATCTTTGCATGGCAAATATTTGCTCTACCATTAAGGGGTTCACACAGACGACGTCAGGGGCTGTGCTGCACTTAGCACTAATTGGTGGGCATGTATATCGGTCTCCCCTCCTTCCCTCGGTCGCCATAGGCGTCGTCGGTGGACTGGCTTCATTACGGTGCATTAAAGGGAAGGCGCCGCAAGAGCTGGGTGATTGGCCTTGTGAATAGAGGGCTTCGTCTGATTGGTCAGGAGCCACAGGCCTGTCATTACCTTCCTTTCTCCGTTAGTTTAGTGCTTTTTGGGTGCATGCTTCTGTTGGTTTTTATTTTACCATTCAACGTATTTGAGCTTCATGAGGTAAAAGACAGAGATTCAGAGAAAACTTCAAAATCCCTTTGAATCAGTTCTTCAAAGCATCCAAATATACACTACAATGATCAAGCTCAATGTTATAGAATAGGTTAGGGAATGGTTTTATGCACTCAAATGTTGAAATACGCGGTGCAGTTGTGGAATTATGAATCACCTTGACAAACCTTTTACCAACCAAATGGCATGAAACATTGAGGAGTCCTGGACCAGCGAGGGAACGCAATAACTTATTTTTATAATCTATCAAAGCCTCGTTAAAAACGATTCATTGTGAGTTCGTCCATAAAAACAGCTCATCCCCCTCCCCCCAGTAAATATTACGCGTTATGTGTGGGAAGAAAACCTGATCCAAGTTCGACTCAGACGGAGGATGTTAGTGGACTGCTCTGGCTCGATTACTTCTGCCTCCGACGAGGCGCTTATGATGTGAGCACAAGTGAATCAATTGGACTTCGTAGATGCACTGATAAGTTTACCGAATCCGCTCATGTGAGGCTGACATTTAGCTGTGTAGTGCTGCCGAGTTCCTGCATGCGAGCATTGCAAGAACGGGGTAAGGTGTTCATGCTTGAGGACCCTTCAGTTGGATGCAGCTCTTGTATCTATGAAAATTAGCACTCCCATGTGGAATATTTGAAGTCCCGAGCTGTAGGTTAGGTAAATTTTCCTTTTGCATCAGGTTATCCCATAAGTTCTGTCCAAATTTTGAATGGATAAAACAAGTGACCAAATACGATGTTTATTTAAAAATTAAATCATCAACGTTCTTTTCCTGATTATCTATGACCTCCATCTAAACACAAACTTATTAATACCATTATTGTAATTTTCTTTTGGTTTCCGAATAACTCACAAATATCCGTTTCAACCTCTTCCTACGGTGCAAAAGCTGTTTCTCCCAAATGATTTCGTAATCTACGATACCAATGAGAGTCTGATCGAGATCTGCTGAGTTTCCTTTCTTGAACTCATAAAGCATTGTGTGCCTCAAATGATTCTTGAGTACTTCCATATGTAGGCAGGATTTTAATCAAGCTAATTTAAATTTTATTCTTTACAGTACAATTTGTTGAGCTTAAATACATCTAAGCATAAAAATAACGTGCAGCTTCATTAGACATTATAAAATCCTCTTTGAATTTCGTTCGTTTAAAAAAGCAAAATTCGGACAGAACTTATGGGATGACCTAATAGAACTAGAGTAGTATTTTGTGCTGTAACGGACCATTTTTTCCGCATTTAAGGTAGTTGTATCTATGAAAGTTGCACTCCCAAGGGGAAGATTTGCAGCCCCGAGCTGAATGTTAGGTAGTCCTTCTTTCGTAAAATTGGAGTAATTTTCTGTACTATTACGGACTATTTTCTCTTTGGCTAACTGCTGTCTTATTTCAACCCCTATGACTTTCTTCTTCAATTTATACTTCGGTGCACACATCCACCTGTTGCACACTTGATTCTAAACATAAGAAATCCTGTGCGGGAATACACTTGTGCATAGATTTCCCGCTGTCTTACTTCCATACCAAATAGTGCCTTCCTATTTCCTCCTTGCGTGTACACATGAAATGGAACTTTTACACACGACAAAGAGCGTGTACACAAAACATGGAGCGTGTACGCAAGACACACAGCGTGTACACAAGACACACAGCGTGTACACAAGACACACAGCGTGTACACAAGACACACAGCGTATACACAAGACACACAGCGTGTACACAAGACACAGCGTATAAACAAGACACACAGCGTGTACACAAGACACACAGCGTATACACAAGACACACAGCGTGTACACAAGACACACAGCGTGTACACAAGACACACAGCGTGTACACAAGACACAGCGTATAAACAAGACACACAGCGTGTACACAAGACACACAGCGTATACACAAGACACACAGCGTGTACACAAGACACACAGCGTGTACACAAGACACACAGCGTATACACAAGACACACAGCGTGTACACAAGACACACAGCGTGTACACAAGACACACAGCGTGTACACAAGACACACAGCGTGTACACAAGACACACAGCGTGCACACAAGACACAAGGGACGCCCCAAAATCAGCGAAGCACAGCCGCAGCTCGGACTGCCAGCTCCAGAACATCAGAGCCAGGCCTGACCGCCGGACACCTGGTGCTGCTGTGTGGTGTGCTGGCTGTGCCTCTCTCTCGCCTCCCTTCTCTCTCTCTTTCTTGCCTTCTCCCACTCGCTCTTTCTTTCTCTTTTACTCTTTCTTTCTCTCTCTTGCCATCTCCCTCTCGCTCTTTCTTTCTTGCTCTGGCCTTCTCTCTCTCGCTCTTTCTTTCTCTTTTACTCTTTCTTTCTTGCTCTGGCCTTCTCTGACCCTCCTGCCTTCTCTCATCCTCCTGCCTTCTCTCATCCTCCTGCCTTCACTCATCCTCCTGCCTCCTCTCATCCTCCTGCCTTCTCTCACCCTCCTGCCTTCTCTCATCCTCCTGCCTTCTCTCATCCTCCTGCCTTCTCTCACCCTCCTGCCTTCTCTCACCCTCCTGCCTTCTCTCATCCTCCTGCCTTCTCTCACCCTCCTGCCTTCTCTCATCCTCCTGCCTTCTCTCATCCTCCTTGCCTGCTCTCATCCTCCTGCCTTCTCTCATCCTCCTGCCTTCTCTCATCCTCCTGCCTTCTCTCATCCTCCTGCCTTCTCTCATCCTCCTGCCTTCTCTCATCCTCCTGCCTTCTCTCATCCTCCTGCCTTCTCTCATCCTCCTGCCTTCTCTCATCCTCCTGCCTTCTCTCATCCTCCTGCCTTCTTTCTTTCATTATTTTCACTTTCCCTTTCGCTCTCTTGTCATCTCTCACTCTTTTTTTTCTCATTCTTTCGCGCTTGCTCTCATTCTCTCGCACTTGCTCTCATTCTCTCGCACTTGCTCTCATTCTCTCGCGCTTGCTCCCTTTCTCTCGCACTTGTTCTCATTCTCTCACGCTTGCTCTCATTCTCTCGCAATTGCTCTCATTCTCTCGCACTTGCTCTCATTCTCTCGCAATTGCTCTCATTCTCTCACGCTTGCTCTCATTCACTCGCACTTGCTCTCATTCTCTCGCACTTGCTCTCATTCTCTCGCAATTGCTCTCATTCTCTCACGCTTGCTCTCATTCACTCGCACTTGCTCTCATTCTCTCGCACTTGCTCTCATTCTCTCGCACTTGCTCTCATTCTCTCGCACTTGCTCTCATTCTCTCGCAATTGCTCTCATTCTCTCACGCTTGCTCTCATTCACTCGCACTTGCTCTCATTCTCTCGCACTTGCTCTCATTCTCTCGCAATTGCTCTCATTCTCTCACGCTTGCTCTCATTCTCTCGCACTTGCTCTCATTCTCTCGCACTTGCTCTCATTCTCTCGCACTTACTCTCATTCTCTCACGCTTGCTCTCATTCACTCGCACTTGCTCTCATTCTCTCACGCTTGCTCTCATTCTCTCGCACTTGCTCTCATTCTCTCACGCTTGCTCTCATTCTCTCGCGCTTGCTCTCATTCTCTCGCACTTGCTCTCATTCTCTCACGCTTGCTCTCATTCTCTCGCGCTTGCTCTCATTCTCTCGCACTTGCTCTCATTCTCTCGCAATTGCTCTCATTCTCTCACGCTTGCTCTCATTCTCTCGCACTTGCTCTCATTCTCTCACGCTTGCTCTCATTCTCTCGCACTTGCTCTCATTCTCTCACGCTTGCTCTCATTCTCTCGCGCTTGCTCTCATTCTCTCGCACTTGCTCTCATTCTCTCACGCTTGTTCTCATTCTCTCGCGATTGCTCTCATTCTCTCGCACTTGCTCTCATTCTCTCACGCTTGCTCTCATTCTCTCGCACTTGCTCTCATTCTCTCACGCTTGCTCTCATTCTCTCGCACTTGCTCTCATTTTCTCGCGCTTGCTATCATTATCTCGCAATTGCTCTCATTCTCTCACGCTTGCTCTCATTCTCTCGCACTTGCTCTCATTCTCTCACGCTTGCTCTCATTCTCTCGCACTTGCTCTCATTCTCTCACACTTGCTCTCATTCTCTCGCGCTTGCTCCCTTTCTCTCGCACTTGTTCTCATTCTCTCACGCTTGCTCTCATTCTCTCCCGCTTGCTCTTAATCTCTCGCGCTTGCTCTCATTGTCTCCCGCTTGCTCTCATTCTCTCGCGCTTGCTCTCATTCTCTCGCACTTGCTCTCATTCTCTCGCACTTGCTCTCATTCTCTCGCACTTGCTCTCATTCTCTCGCACTTGCTCTCATTCTCCCACGCTTGCTCTCATTCTGTCGCGCTTGCTCTCATTCTCTCGCACTTGCTCTCATTCTCTCACGCTTGCTCTCATTCTCTCGCGCTTGCTCTCATTCTCTCGCGCTTCCTCCCTTTCTCTCGCACTTGTTCTCATTCTCTCACGCTTGCTCTCATTCTCTCCCGCTTGCTCTTAATCTCTCGCGCTTGCTCTCATTCTCTCGCACTTGCTCGCATTCTCTTGCACTTGCTCTCATTCTCTCACGCTTGCTCTCATTCTCTCGCACTTGCTCTCATTCTCTCGCACTTGCTCTCATTCTCTCGCGCTTGCTCTCATTCCCTCGCACTTGCTCTCATTCTCTCGCGCTTGCTCTCATTCTCTCGCACTTGCTCTCATTCTCTCGCACTTGCTCCCATTCTCTCGCGCTTGCTCTCATTCTCTCGCGCTTGCTCTCATTCTCTCGCGCTTTCTCTCATTCTCTCGCGCTTACTCTCATTCTCTCGCACTTGCTCTCATTCCCTCGCGCTTTCTCTCATTCTCTCGCGCTTGCTCTCATTCTCTCGCACTTGCCCCCATTCTCTCGCGCTTGCTCTCATTCTCTCGCTCGTTCTCTTATTCTCTCGGGGCTTTCTCTCCCTCCTAAGCCTTTTTTTCTCGCTTTCTGCAAATTTTTCCTGATACCTTACGTTACTTCCTCACAACTACTACTCCCCCAACTCCTCCACTGCCCGCACCCGCACCCACCCTCAACCTCACACACCCTCCACCACCCTCCCTCCACCTCATCACTAAATTGTCTAAACTAAAATTGAAGAAATCACCAATGCTGCAGACTGACCCGGTGTGTAACTCAAACTTACAGTTGTGATGACACAAACTCTGCGATATAACATTCTCACAGAAATATAACGTAAATTTGTAGTAAAAACTAGGCTACCTAAAACTGAAAACACTGTCGTTAGTTAAATTTTACCCCCCACTTTGCTTTCCAAACATTCATGCGCATAAACTAACACGATTTAACTTTCCCTCCTCACTGGAACGCTCAGATATTCTCGCTATATTTCACCGTGGATTTCCAAGCGCGCACCGAGCGTTTGGATCGACTGAAATTCGGCGCTCGAGCCCCGTAGAGTTTGGTGCACTTCAGCTCCGCCGTGGACTTTTAGAGCTAAGTTACAGCGTGTCGTCGTGGGGAGGACAGCTCTGTGGAGTGCTGCATAACTTGGCGCTGGGAGACGAGGGTTGGAGTGGTGGTGGTGGTGGGGTGAGGGTGTTTGCGCGGGAAGGTGGTGGGGTGAGGGTGTTTGTGCGGGGAGGTGGTGGGGTGATGGTGTATGGGGGCACGGGGAGGTGGTGGGGTGATGGTGTTTGGGGGCACGGGGAGGTGGTGGGGTGAGGTTGTTTGGGGGCACGGGGAGGTGGTGGGGTGAGGTTGTTTAGGGGCGCGGGGAGGTGGTGAGGTGAGGGTGTTTGCGCGGGTAGGTGGTGGGGTGAGGGTGTTTGCGCGGGTAGGTGGTGGGGTGAGGGTGTTTAGGGGCACGGGGAGGTGGTGGGGTGAGGGTGTTTGAGGGCACGGGGAGGTGGTGGGGTGAGGGTGTTTGCGCGGGGAGGTGGTGGGGTGAGAGTGTGTGCGCGAGGAGGTGGTGGGGTGAGGGTGTTTAGGGGCACGAGGAGGTGGTGGGGTGAGGGTGTTTGAGGGCACGGGGAGGTGGTGGGGTGAGGGTGTTTAGGGGCACGAGGAGGTGGTGGGGTGAGGGTGTTTGAGGGCACGAGGAGGTGGTGGAGTGAGGGTGTTTAAGGGCACGGGGAGGTGGTGGGGAGAGGGTGTTGAAAGAGAGAGGTGTAAAATAGGCGGGTGTGGGGTGGGAACAGGGGTGTTGAAGGAGAGGAGTAGACTGGGTGGATGTGTTGATGGGGCCAGGGTGTTGAGGGAAGTGCTGAAGGGAACAGAAATATCCAAGGGAACAGAGATGTCCAAGGGAACAGAAATCTTCAAGGGAACGTAATTGTTGAAAGGGACTGGGGTGTTTAAGGGAATGGCTTTAAAGAGAACGAGGTGTTGAAGGGAAAAGGAGAAGAAGTGTTGAAGAAGAAAGAAAACGGGGTGCTGATAGAGAAAGGATGTTGTAAGGGAAAAAATTCTAAAGAGGGAAAATACGTGGAAAAATAAACTGTAAAGAAAAAAGAGCTCAAGGAAAACGTTTAGCTTAGAAAAGTGTGCTGGAGAGGGACGGGGGTTCATGGGGAAGGGGGTGTCGATGGAGAAAGACTATTGGGGGGAAGGAAGTGTTGAAGAAGAGATGTTTAAGGATTACTGATGGTAAAGGAGGTTGCAAAAAAAATTTTGAAAAATAAATGCTTTTAGATAACTGAAGGTAAAGGAGGCTGCAAAAGATAGTGTTGAAGAGGAAAGTGCTCACCAAGAAATTGTGCTGAACAGAGCTGAGTGTTGGAGGCGAGGTGGGGTGTTGCGTCACGAGGTATTTCTCTCCATCGTCAATTTGCGTTATGCGGTAATCGCGGATCGATGACTGGCGCACTGCCACATAAAAATAGTAATAATATCATAATTTGCGGGAGTATGATGAAAGGCACAGCATTAATATCAACTCGTGCTGCAATAAATAAGGGAAAGAAATTTATGAAAAATATAATGGATACTCACTAAGATTCGTCCCAAAATGATTGACAATTCCTAACCCGTAATTTTTATGGCTTCCTTCACAGATTGTTCTAAGATAGGTCTTGTTCACTAGATCAAATATTTTGGTCTAAATACGCTAAGTGTAATTTTTCAAAATTATATCTACACAAATCACACCCAACTATACTGAACAATCTCTACGCACAACAACGCTCCATTACAATTTGATCTCCGCTTCTCAGTTGATAACATGTTTGAAACCCTAATATTAAATTGAACTGCATCCGATGAGATTGCCGTGGCCGGCCAATTGCTATCCTTTGCATTAGGAGTTCCCAGCCTGGGAGCCTCGCGTTCCCTGGGCGTGCGAGGCGATGTTCCAGAGGGTGCGAGAACAGTACAAATGAATAGAATTATATTGGCTATATGTTGGCATCTTCATTTCAGGGTGTACGAGATTCCAGTGAAATTTCTTCAGAGGTGCGGGGCCCAAAAAAAAGGTTCGGAACCCCTGCATTCCAATGAAGAGTGTTTGTTATTTAAATCTCAAACTTGAAAACCGTGGACTTTTACTCAATTATAGCTCATACCTGAGACGCGTTAAACCAATACATTTCAGACAGCGCGGCACTCAACGATTCCACTCATTTTACGGATTAATGAACACTCCTCTTAAAGCGCTTCTTTAAATGCTCATTCAGTTTAATTTATTCGGACATCAAACCTCCATTGGAAGACGGGATGCGGCGCACAGAGTCCGTAGGAACTCTCAAGGGCGGCAGATTTTGCAAACGACTTTTCCATGATTGCTGCATATCTGCTTGACGTTGTTGATGGGGTAATCTTTGCAACAACCTTCATCTATAAGTTAGTATTATATACTATTTAATTTTCCCATTACGCTTTGAGTGTGGATCAATATCTATTTTTCAATATACCCATTTCTCTTATGAAATTTTCTTATATTTATATATCTCTTTTTTAATCATTACAGGGAGACTCTTGCGAGTAATTAGAATAAATGCAAACTGTGTTCATGTATATAACCTTTTCCAAACTCACGTCCGTTTCAAAGCTCTTTCTCCGATTAATTTATATAGAAAATCAGGAATAGGAAACTTCTTCATACAACAATCTCTGGAATGATTATTGACCTCTACTAACTTCGAAAACATTTTTATTTTGTCCTATATGATCAACAGATACTGAACTTTTTCATAAATTATGACATTCTTTCACCTCTACTCTTGAATACGGTGCTTCGTTTATATACTTGGTTATCAAAGTTATTTTTCCAAAAATTCTTGAATTGTTAATTTGTTCAAGGTAATTCTTGAATAAAGAATGATTCTTCGAACAGAGTGTTGTTGCCGGTAATCGAAAGCTCTTTTCATTTTCTTTTTTTATTGAACAGTCACTTTAGTTTCAGAAAATTTAAGAACGACGTGGTCAACACTTCTGTTCGCATGCATGAACACCAACTTGCCACTCCACTACGCACGGCGCTACGTGAACCACATTTTTCGATGATTGCGCTGAAACTGCCCAGTTTTTCAGGAACTCTCTTATAATTATTCTAACTGCTATATTTATGAATACCTACCCCGTCAGGGGGATGCAACTATTGTATCTATGGGAATTAGCGCTCCCAGGGGGAAAATGTGTGATCCTGAGCTAAGAGTTGGTAGGCCTTCTTTTTGTCGAAATGAAATGTTTGTTGTTTTGTTAAGGGCCATCTTTTTCGGTTCCCTGCTATCCTGTTTTTCAGCACCTTTGACTATCTTCTTCAACTTTTATCTTGTTTCATAACCTTTCTGCTTAGCTGACTGTCTCTATGCGCACGAGATCCTTTGCGGGAGCACCTTTTGTGCATAGATTCCACGTTTCCACGATCCTCAACACTAAATGGTGCCTCCATCCCTCCTCTCTTTGAACATCTTTGTTGTGGCAAAGGAAGACCAAAACTAATTTTTAATCAATCATATGAACACCTACAACGTTGTTGCCCAGCGGTGACCTTCTTTTCCTCACATTCTGCTTCAATACTTTGGCTGCGACGTGCGCCACCGGTGGTACACAGAGTTAATTTTACAATGCTGCTGAGCGACCAGTAGTCGGAAACTCAATTTTCATGAATACTTAATCAAAGCTAAATGAAGTCGCGATCCAGTGCATGTTTGGTATTTCTCAAATAGTTTACTACAATTAACTTCAAATTTGAGTTTGGCATTGAACTTAATATTTAGTAGTCGCAGTCAAAATGTAAAGGATTTTTACAAGTACTTTCCCTTCGGG
This sequence comes from Morinoia aosen, assembly GCA_030386875.1. Taxonomy (NCBI): domain Eukaryota; kingdom Metazoa; phylum Arthropoda; class Malacostraca; order Amphipoda; family Talitridae; genus Morinoia; species Morinoia aosen. The sequence continues at coordinate 3,214,556 of CM059574.1, forward strand.
TAATATTCTTAACTTCTTCACAACATGGAACGTAACGTAGACATAATTTCTACCACCTTATTCTTACACAATACCTGAAATACACTAACAGCCCTGCCCGATAGCTTTAGAATTAGAATAATCACTGCGGCTTTTTATAACGTGCGATCTTTTGGCTGTGGGTTGTGCAAGGGTTGATGTGAGGGTGCTCGCAACTCCGCTGTCTTCCCTCATTTTTAAGCTATCAACAAAGCTCTCCATATCCTGTCCCACGTAGTTTTAATTCTTCAAAATTTCAGGTAAAACCATTCCCACTCGAGTTTAGCATTCCGATTAATTGTTACTTGAATCGATTTTTGTCGTCCGCTTGAACATGGAAATAATTTTGAGACTAAAAATCATTCCAAAACCCTCACCCCGTTTGTTAGTGCATTTATTTTTTGTATTAAACCCGTCCTTACGCAATCATATCCGCTATAGTTGATGGGAAGTGTGTGTTGAAAGGGAGGAGGTGAGGGTATTGCAGGGGAGTGGGTGTTGAAGCGGAGTGGGTTTTGAAGGCGGAGTGGGTGTTGACGCGGAGTGGGTGTTGAAGCGGAGTGGGTTTTGAAGGCGGAGTGGGTGTTGACGCGGAGTGGGTGTTGAAGCGAAGTGGGTTTTGAAGGCGGAGTGGGTGTTGAAGCGAAGTGGATGTTGAAGCGGAGTGGGTGTTGAAGCGGAGTGGGTGTTGAAGCGGAGTGGGTGTTGACGCGGAGTGGGTGTTGAAGCGGAGTGGGTGTTGAAGCGGAGTGGGTGTTGAAGCGGAGTGGGTGTTGAAGCGGAGGGGGTGTTGAAGCGGAGTGAGTGTTGAAGCGGAGTGAGTGTTGATGGGTAGGATTTGTTGAAAAGGGAGTAAGTGTGAAAGAAGATCTAGTTTTAGAGGGAATTGAGTGTTAAAATCAAACTGGAAGATAAGTGACTTTTGAAGATCATGTCGTTGTTGGGGAAAAGTCAGTGTTGAAGAGGAGTGAGTGTTGAACAGGAGTGAGTGTTTTCGAAGAGTGAGCGTTGTCGAGGTGTGAGTGCTGGAGTGGAGTTAGTGCTAAATTAACGAATAAATATTTTCATTGAAATTTAGAAAGAATGAGTTATTCGCACCGCCGCGTACACCTATACACCGTTGTTGTGCCTAAACTTCTGTAAAATGTTGTAACATCAAATTGCTGCTGGACGAACAAACCCAAACCTACAACTTAGAGCTGTGTGATGAACACACAGACAAGTCCCTTTGAATAAAACAAACCCTGGTACGTGAGCCGGAAAAGAAAAGCAGATTAAATGCGTTGATTTAATACGCGGTGAGAGGATTGGAAGCAGCGAACTGGATGTAGGCAGGTGGTGGAGCAGAGGCAAGAGGTGGAGCAGAGGCAAGAGGTGGAGCAGAGGCAGGTGGTGGAGCAGAGGCAAGAGGTGGAGCAGAGGCAAGAGGTGGAGCAGAGGCAAGAGGTGGAGCAGAGGCAAGAGGTGGAGCAGAGGCTAGAGGTGGAGCAGAGGCAGGTGGTGGAGCAGAGGCAAGAGGTGGAGCAGAGGCAGGTGGTGGAGCAGAGGCAAGAGGTGGAGCAGAGGCAAGAGGTGGAGCAGAGGCAGGTGGTGGAGCAGAGGCAAGAGGTGGAGCAGAGGCAGGTGGTGGAGCAGAGGCTAGAGGTGGAGCAGAGGCAGGTGGTGGAGCAGAGGCAAGAGGTGGAGCAGAGGCAGGTGGTGGAGCAGAGGCAAGAGGTGGAGCAGAGGCAGGTGGTGGAGCAGAGGCTAGAGGTGGAGCAGAGGCAGGTGGTGGAGCAGAGGCAAAAGGTGGAGCAGAGGCAGGTGGTGGAGCAGAGGCAAGAGGTGGAGCAGAGGCAGGTGGTGGAGCAGAGGGTAGAGGTGGAGCAGAGGCAGGTGGTGGTGCAGAGGCAAGAGGTGGAGCAGAGGAAGGTGGTGGAGCAGAGGCTAGAGGTGGAGCAGAGGCAGGTGGTGGAGCAGAGGCAAGAGGTGGAGCAGAGGCAAGAGGTGGAGCAGAGGCAGGTGGTGGAGCAGAGGCTAGAGGTGGAGCAGAGGCAGGTGGTGGAGCAGAGGGTAGAGGTGGAGCAGAGGCAGGTGGTGGTGCAGAGGCAAGAGGTGGAGCAGAGGCAGGTGGTGGAGCAGAGGCTAGAGGTGGAGCAGAGGCAGGTGGTGGAGCAGAGGCAAGAGGTGGAGCAGAGGCAAGAGGTGGAGCAGAGGCAGGTGGTGGAGCAGAGGCTAGAGGTGGAGCAGAGGCAGGTGGTGGAGCAGAGGCAAGAGGTGGAGCAGAGGCAGGTGGTGGAGCAGAGGCAAGAGGTGGAGCAGAGGCAGGTGGTGGAGCAGAGGCAGGTGGTGGAGCAGAGGCAGGCGGTGGAGCAGAGGCAGGTGGTGGAGCAGAGGCAGGTGGTGGAGCAGAGGCAGATGTTGTAACAGAGGCAGATGGTGTAACAGAGGCAGGTGGTGGAGCAGAGGCAGATGGTGTAACAGAGGCAGATGGTGTAACAGAGGCAGGTGGTGTAACAGAGGCAGGTGGTGGAGCAGAGGCAGGAGGTGGAGTAGAGGCAGGTGGTGGAGCAGAGGCAGACGGTAGAGCAGAGGCAGGCTGTGGAGCAGAGGCAGGCGGTGGAGCAGAGCTGCTGGAAGGATGGAAGACATGACAGGCCATCGATCGTCCGAGAAAGAAAAGCACACAAGTTTTGTGTTTCAGTTGTCTGGCGAAAGTTTGATGCTCCTTGTGTTTAGCTCATTGAATTACTACAGAAAAACGTGAGCACTAGTGACGCAAACACACACACAGACACACACACACACACGCTCTTACATCCATCCTTACATATATTTACATGAAGGGGTCAACAAATCAAAAACATCAATAACGATGGATTCTTTAAGATTTGTAAACACCTCTTTAGTGGAAGCGGTATAGCGCCAAAATGTTGTGGTATAAAATATTTTGCAGGTGATCGAAGGAAACTCGACGAGATGAATGCTATTATTTTGCCTTTCTCGCAAAAATCTTCTTTGACGGATGAATTCGTCTCAATATTCTTAATGAGAAATGGGGATATGGATGAGTACTCTTGAATTCGTAATTTTGTTTCTAAAACTATATTTAAAGCTACTTTCTTTTCATAGCAGAGACAGCAACGCATTGTTGTTTTTTTCAACTTTACTGATGTTTGTTGAATTTTGGAGGTAACCTCGCGTGACCAGAGTGTGTTTGAGCCTCATGGGCTCAGGGTGAGGTTGCCTGGGGAGAAGAGGTTGCCAGACGAGGAAGAGGTTGCCAGGCGAGGAAGAGGTTGCCAGACGAGGAAGAGGTTGACAGACGGAGAAAAGAGGCTACTCCACAGAGGAATTTCAACACACTTGTGTGTGTTAAACGACCATTTGGAAAAATCTAGGTACGTTTGAGTTTTGCACCTCAAACCACGTGTTCAAGCTCTCGGGGAAGTTAAATAGCACATTCACGTTTCTTGTCTTAAAATTTTTTTGTTGAAAGCGGGCAGTGCTTAGAACCTGTGAAATGAGTATAACTTTCTTCGGGAATCTTAAGATATCTGCTATTTTTTCTTAAAATTCTTAAATATTGTCACGTATTGGATTCAATATTCACAGCATAGTCTGAGAAACTGAAGCATTTATGCGAAATGGTGTTGACTTGCGCTAAGCGGGACTTGGTTTGAACACAAGTGTATTTCATATCAGCCTGCTCGTATGCCAGAAATAATGTGTCAAAATACCTTGACTGACCCACAACAATGTATCGGTTTGTGATAAAAATTTTCTTAATGCAGATGAGAAAAAGGTTGCCAAGTAATGGCAAGGTTGCCAGGTGGAAAAGAAGGTTGTCGGGGTTACTAGGTAATGGCAAGGTTGCCAGGTAGGAAAGGAGGTTGCCAGATCGGGAGGAGGTTGCCAGGCAGGGAAAGAAGTTGCCAGTTGATGACCAGCAGATGAACTGGCGCAGCGCTGGGGAAATTGAGGAAGCGCCCTGACTCCCCGATCAATGGAGAGGCTGTTGCTGTTGCTGCTGTTATTGGTGCTGTTGTTTCTGCCGCAATCGTTATTGTTTTGCTGTTGGTATTTTTCTATCATTTTTACTATTGCTGTTGTTGTCGCTGCTACTGTTGCCACTATTGCTGATTCCGCTGCTGTTATTAGCCACAACACTCGAAAATTTACTCGTGGCAACGATTGTATGAGGTCGAAGTGGAATTTGCACCCGAGATTTCCTTTTTTTGTTGACGAGCGCTTCTAGTGCTCTCACACAAAACTAAGTTACCATCTCCTTACTCAAGAACTAATGAAGATACCAGAGGGAATTAATTTTTTATTAGTTCAGCCTGCATTATATTCCTGTAACATGGTGGAGGTGACTATGTAACCTTGTGAATCCTTTAGCCTGTTAAGGGGGGTGATCATATCACCATCAGCTTCCTTAACCCCAGTCCGGCAACTAGGGGTCGCTGAGCAGCAGGATCGTTGCTCCACGTTTCCCTAAATTGGGTCGTGATGCCATGACGGCTTCCTTTAGAGCAGCCACACTTTGATGGGATTTTAGCAGAGCCGCCACTCGCTAATGTGCGCAATATCGTCTAGTGCGCAGCGTCGTCGTACCTTCTTATCCTGCCCAACAAGAAGTAATAAAGTGGCTAGCTCTACTTCTTTGGAGTGTGGCGTGTGAGCCGTTGTACCTCCATCTCACCGTACCTCCATCTCATTGTACCTCCATCTCATCGTACCTCCATCTCATCGTACCTCCATCTCGCCGTACATCCATCTCATCGTACCTCCATCTCGCCGTACATCCATCTCATCGTACCTCCATCTCATCGTACATCCATCTCATCGTACATCCATCTCATCGTACATCCATCTCATCGTACATCCATCTCATCGTACATCCATCTCATCGTACCTCCATCTCATCGTACCTCCATCTCATCGTACCTCCATCTCATCGTACATCCATCTCATCGTACCTCCATCTCATCGTACCTCCATCTCATCGTACCTCCATCTCATCGTACATCCATCTCATCGTACATCCATCTCATCGTACATCCATCTCATCGTACATCCATCTCATCGTACATCCATCTCATCGTACATCCATCTCATCGTACATCCATCTCATCGTACCTCCATCTCATCGTACCTCCATCTCATCGTACCTCCATCTCATCGTACATCCATCTCATCGTACCTCCATCTCATCGTACCTCCATCTCATCGTACCTCCATCTCATCGTACCTCCATCTCATCGTACCTCCATCTCATCGTACCTCCATCTCATAATACCTCCATCTCATCGTACCTCCATCTTGTCTTTTATTCATCTCATAGTATTTTCATCTCGTATCTTTATCGTCTGAAATAAATCCGAAGTGATCTTTTCATTTGTCGCCTTAATTCGAAGTAGCGCTTTTTTCTTAAAAAATATTTAAGCGATCATTATACGTGGGACTTACGCTCTCCTATTTCATCTTCTTTTTGTTTATCTTCGATCCTGTTCACGGAAGCGTTACTCTTCGCTCTCCCATGACAATTGTTCATTATCAGTTCATTTCCTGTTTACATCATACCCTCCCCTTTCCTTAGACCTCATTTTGTCTCTTCCATATACTTACTGCAGGCAACTTATTCACTTCCACAAGCACCCTTGTTCCTGCATCTCAAATCTCTCTCCCATCCGATCGCTTCGTTAAGCCGAGCTATGGATATTCTTCGACACCACTTCTGCTCCTTTTTTGCTGTTGGTCGTGACATCATTACGCCAGTCGGCGCTTCTTGCGCGTCTTGTTCTCTGGCGCCTCTCTTCTGGGGCGGCAGACGTTCTGGTCGCCGGTCTTGCTGGGGTCTGTGTGGGGGTCTGTGTGGGATCTGTGTGGGGTCTGTGTGGGGTCTGTGTGGGGGTCTGTGTGGGGTCTGTGTGGGGTCTGTGTGGGGGTCTGTGTGGGGTCTGTGTTGGGTCTGTGTGGGGTCTGTGTGGGGGTCTGTGTGGGGTCTGTGTGGGGTCTGTGTGGGGTCTGTGTGGGGTCTGTGTGGGGTCTGTGTGGGGTCTGTGTGGGGTCTGTGTGGGGTCTGTGTGGGGGTCTGTGTGGGGTCTGTGTGGGGTCTGTGTGGGGTCTTTGTGGGGGTCTGTGTGGGGTCTGTGTGGGGTCTGTGTGGGGGTCTGTGTGGGGGTCTGTGTGGGGGTCTGTGTGGGGTGTGTGTAGGGTCTGTGTGGGGTCTGTGTGGGGTCTGTATGGGGGTCTGTGTGGGGGTCTGTGTGGGGTCTGTGTGGGGTCTGTGTGGGGTCTGTGTGGGGTCTGTGTGGGGTCTGTGTGGGGTCTGTGTGGGGTCTGTGTGGGATCTGTGTGGGAGTCTGTGTGGGGTCTGTGTGGGGGTCCATGGGGGGTCTGTGTGGGGGGTCTGTGTGGGGGTCTGTGTGGGTTCTGTGTGGGGTCTGTGTGGGGGTCTGTGTGGGGGTCTGTGTGGGGTCTGTGTGGGGTCTGTGTGGGGTCTGTGTGGGGTCTGTGTGGGATCTGTGTGGGAGTCTGTGTGGGGTCTGTGTGGGGGTCCATGGGGGGTCTGTGTGGGGGGTCTGTGTGCGGGGCCTGTGTGGGTTCTGTGTGGGGTCTGTGTGGGGGTCTGTGTGGGGGTCTGTGTGGGGTCTGTGTGGGGTCTGTGTTGGGTCTGTGTGGGGTCTGTATGGGGGTCTGTATGGGGGTCTGTGTGGGGGTCTGTGTGGAGGTCTGTGTGGGGATCTGTGTGGGGGTCTGTGGGGGGTCTGTGTGGGGTTTGAATGGGGGTCTGTGTGGGGGTCTGTGTGGGGGTCTGTGTGGGGGTCTGTGTGGGGGTCTGTGTGGGGGTCTGTGTGGGGGTCTGTGGGGGGTCTGTGTGGGGTCTGTACGGGGGTCTGTGTGGGGGTCTGTGTGGGGTTTGTGTGGGGGTCTGTGGGGGGTCTGTGTGGGGGTCTGTGTGGAGGTCTGTATGGGGGTCTGTGTGGGGGTCTGTATGGGGTCTGTGTGGGGGTCTGAGTGGGGTCTGTGTGGGGTCTGTATGGGGGTCTGTGTGGAGGTCTGTGTGGGGTCTGTGTGGGGGTCTGTGGGGGGTCTGTGTGGGGGTCTGTGTGGGGGTCTGTGTGGGGTCTGTATGGGGTCTGTATGGGGTCTGTGTGGGGTCTGTGTGGGGTCTGTATGGGGGTCTGTGTGGGGGTCTGTGTGGGGGTCGGTGTGGGGTCTGTATGGGGTATGTGGGGGGGGTCTGTGTTGGGGTCTGTGTGGGGTCTGTGTGGGGGTCTGTGTGGGGGTCTGTGTGGGGGTCTGTGTGGGGGTCTGTGAGGAGCCTGTGTGGGAGTCTGTGTGGGGTCTGTATGGGGGTCTGTGTGGGGGTCTGTGTGGGGGTCTGTGTGGGGGTCTGTGTGGGGGTCTGTGTGGGGGTCTGTGTGGGGGTCTGTGAGGAGCCTGTGTGGGAGTCTGTGTGGGGTCTGTGTGAGGTCTGTGTGGGAGTCTGTGTGGGGTCTGTGTGAGGTCTGTGTGGGAGTCTGTGTGGGGTCTGTGTGGGGGTCTGTGTGGGGGTCTGTGTGGGGGTCTGTGTGGGGTCTGTGTGGGAGTCTGTGTGGGGGTCTGTGTGGGGGTCTGTGTGGGGGTCTGTGTGGGGTCTGTGTGGGGGTCTGTGTGGGGGCCTGTGTGGGGGTCTGTGTGGGGGTCTGTGTGGGGGTCTGTGTGGGGGTCTGTGTGGGGCCTGTGTGCTAATATGAGTTTAACCGTGCACAGCGACCCTGCTTAACGACTTTACAAAGCTCATGCAGATACACAGTGCGTCCAGCTCATCTTTTTTTTATTTAATTTCATCTTTTGAAAACTGAGGACTTCGTCGTCGTTGCCTGAACGTGGACTTTCTCTCCCCAGTCGTGAGTGGCTTCATAATCTAAATTTACAACTCGGGCAGCGTTGATATTGGCAGAGCAGCGTGACCTGTCGCTCTGGATATGAGATTTTGAAGCGCGAACTTGCGCCTCGACTCTGTGTATTTCTGTAAACGATTCAATATGTTTTATGCGATGCATTTCTGCTGAAAATAACAATCAGGCTTTGGAATGTTACTTCTCTTCATCGTAGAGAATTTCTTATTGTATTGTCAATTCTAATTTAAAGACACGTGAATACAGTTTGCGATTTTTTCTTCTGTTCTGCAGTCGTTCAGGCCAAAATGTGTTTCCTTAGAATATTTTTTCCGTAAAACAGATTTTTAAAAAAGCTATAATGTGTAAACTCTTTCTGAAGACTGATGCCGGAAACGAAAATTTCATTATGCTTATCATCCACAAATAGTTCAACTTCAAATTAACAATACCTTATAACCTTTAAAAGAACTAACGATTCTGATGCACCACTGTAATATATGCATACTATATTATTCTTGTTCCCTCTATCCGTCATCAACAAGGATTGCCACGTCATCGAAAATGTCACATCGCTTCGCAAAGTGAACTGCAATGTCTATTCATTTAGTATTTCGTTAGTTTCATAGATATTATAGGCATGTGAATGATCTTCCCAATATTTGACCAAGACAGGGAATATTTCCATCGCTTCAATTCATGTACACATTTTATCAATGAAGTGTTTGTTCCCATTTGTAGACGCCAGAAAACTTGAAAGCATATATAGATTGCCACTTGAGAGCAGGTGCAGACGTGGGACGTCAAGACGCACCTTACCGATACACGGAACATCGTCACACGGAAGCGTCTCCGCCCTTTGTATTGTGACAGTTCCACAAGACCGAGCGGGTTGGGCTCGCTAATAATACCATATTCCCTCTGCTTCAAAAATGACATAAAATGGTTAATAATATCGTATTCCATCTGCCTCAAAAATGCAATAAAATTGTTACTGATATCTTATTCTATCTGCGTCAAAAATGTCATGAAATTGTTAATAATATCATATTCCATGTGCTTCATAAATGCCATTAAATGATGGGAAAGCCAACTCCACATCCAGTTAATTTGTGTAGATAATTGTCATAATCAGTCAGTTTCTCTTCGTCTTCACATCGCCCATGCACTGCAGGAAGATGATAAATAAGTTCAGATAATTACTACCACGTCTAAACGCGCTTCTCTCTCAACTGCTCTGGGGGTATATCATGTCATCGTTCGTCAATGTCAATCGCTGAAAAATTGTACTTTAGTGTGTTTAATTTCTTATGGAAGTTGAGAAGACATAGAGAGAAATGATTGTGGACTAGAAAAAAAACCATAATCATGAAATATTATCGACGAAAATGAACGTGCGCGAATAAATAATTGCCTTGGAAGGAGAGCAATATGCATTTGCTCGACACGCTCCCTAAAATGAATCATCTGACAACTGCATCAATTGAATGAATTGTGTTGTAACGTGGGCTGTCTCTTTTTCGACGCTAGTGGCTGCCTATACCAACTGCATCTCATTGAAATGATTCGTAAAAGAGCGTTACTCAAGTCGTGGAAAAGAAAACATCTTATGACATCAGATGTTGCAGCAGCGTATTTGCACTAGACTCTACTTAACCTTCAGCTCTACAGTTTGCTAACTCTGTAACTGTACAAGTAAGCACAGCTGTACACTAGTTTTTGCTGCTCTAAGTTGGTAAAACTGGAATTGTTGCTGCCATTCTTGAGATGAAAATGTTGATGTTAGATTTTTTTGTTTCTGACGTTGTTTAAACATATTCCGTAACAGCCATGGCACATACAGGGGTGGGGGGCCAAATAATACAACGCGCTGATCAAATAACCAGAATCCACATTTCTTGACCACGTACAGTAGCGAAAATTGGACTATATATAAACAATGATATGCAAAGGGTAAAAATATATCTAAAGCCCACAAATATTTAATAGAAAAGATCTATAAGAACATGTATAATAAATCCGTGAGCAAAAGTTTACTATACATTACAAGATAAACATACATTAATACTTCGTTGCATCGCCGTTATTATTAATTAATGCTTCGAGACATTTAGAGTAGTTCACTATCCAGCTTTTTACAAGTTTCGGGTGTGATCTTATTCCATTCGTCAATGCAAATTTCTTTGTGTTCAGTGATGTTATTTGGGCCTCTCTTCTGAATCTTTTATTTCAATTCCCTCCACAAATTTTCGATCCGATTTATGTTCGGGAATTCACTTGGCCATTCTAAAATGCTTGTTAGAAAAATTCTTCGATTTAAAATTTTTTATTTTCAAAATTAAATGTAAAACATGTTCAGCTTGAATGTTGTATTCAGATTTACTATAATGTCGTGTTCAGGCTTCCAGGAAAGGGCAGGAGGGGCTTGGACCGACTCAAGTAAAAAGATACCTTTTGATTCCTTAGAGATTCGGTGGCGCCACCTACTGTGCTAGATGGTGTTGCGTTGGCGACCTGTTCGTGTCACCTTAGAGCCTTCTAAGGCTCCCAGTGTTGGTGGATCCTGTGGAGCATGGCAGTGGCGAGTCGAGGCATCCCGGCATAACTTCTCCGTTCTCTCCATCTCTTCTTCGTCAGCTACCTTTGTTCATCTTTATTTCTCAATTAGTGTGTATGTGTGAGCGTGTGTGTGGTTAGGTTTTCAGTTAGAGTGGCTTATTATAGCTGCTCATCTTAAAGTACTTTAGTACCTCAAACTATCAAATCAGACTGCTAGTCTGAACTTTAACTTATAGAAGGGACCATCTAATTGACGAGTCGACATACTCTGATGTGGTTACCTTCAACTTAAACTTATATTAACCTATATCTTCAACCTTAAACCTTAAACCTTCAACCCTTAAAACTCAACTTACTCTGGAGTACTTCCTTAACTATCTTCCTCTCAAACAACATGTTTCCTCAGTGCTAAAAGTTTCTACACTGAGTTGCACCATAAGCTCAGATGTGTATACATGCTTGTACTCCATTTATCTGATATAAAACGAGAAAACTGAATGAAGTTAAAATTTTGGTGTTTTTTTTTCGAGTTCTAACGGTGGATGTAATTTTGTTTTTCCCCAGTATCTTGAACCGTTTTGACGCAGTTCATCTGTGTCTAACTTGTGGTGCTGCAGCAGCGGTTGTGCTTGGCGATGGTGTCTAATTAGGTAATTTTCCTTACTTTCTTTAACTGGAATTTCGCTTAATCCTTAAATTAAACCTGAGTATATTCATTCATATGCGACCCTCGATTGGTGACCGTTTCTTTATATTCCGCCTTTACTTTCCAGCTGACGTTGGGAGATTGGACGAGTGGTGAATCTGAGTTCCGGAGTGACCGGGATTTGTTAACTAAATATACAGCCGGAAGCTGTCCGCTGCCGACTTGCCTGCCAGGGCTCCTGGCCTAGTCCTCAACCTAACTGGGAACACGAAGCAGCACTTATATTTTTAAACCTTTTTAAAACCTGTTAAACGGACAAATTGTCATTTTAAAAGAGTAATACTTAATAATTAAAGTGATAAAAAGGCGTCGTTGCGACACCCTTGCCAGTTAAAATACTTAAAGTCGCCGTTGCGGCGCCTTAAACTTAACCAAAATAAAGTCGCCGTTGCGACACCTTAAACTTAACCAATGTAAAGTCGCCGTTGCGATTGCTTTTTAATGTCTAAACTTTACTTTCGCGTCTGGCCCAGTAAATGACTGGTTAAGTTGTTTTTGGCCGTGATTTTCAGTCTGCTGGATCTGAATTGAAATTAATTATACCCCAGGCGGGATATTGTCAATAATATTTCTATTCGAATTTCTAAATCTTGTGCAAACTGAAAGTTAAAAGTAGATAACGAACGAAAATAAAATTCCTGTGTATTTCTTCTCCTTTAATGATTGTGAGGGATATAGAAAATTTCCCACATGTTTATCTCTGTCATTCTCAACCATTCCTTGGTTTCGTTTCTAGTATGCTTTAGATCGTTGTCTTGTTGGAAGGTCCATCCCCGTTCCAATCTTAACAAACGAGCTGAAGGGAGGAGTTGCTCTTCTAATATTTCATGATATTTCCTACCATTCATGGTTCCTTCAATGATGTAAAGTTTATCTACTACTGATGAGTTGAAACATCCCCACACCATGATTGAGCCACCTCTAAACTCAACAGTGGGTACGGTGCACTTTGGCCTAAACTCTTCGTTTCAGCAAGGCCTTGACATGACGTTTCTGAAGAAGAAGTGCAGAGCGAAGACTTCCACGGCGTAGTGTCCTGCAGATCGTGTGTTTGCTGGCTTCGATTCCAGATGCCCTGAGATTATCTTTTAATTCTTCACGAGTAGGTTGTGGCCTCTACACTAATGTTCGGATCAATTTTCGAGCAGTATGGTCATAAATCTTCCGTGGACGGCCAGTTCGAAGCTTGCTGATCGTCGTATTCCGGCATTTCCACGTATATGTTTTGGTTCTAACCGAGGCTATGGGAATACACAGTTGTGCACATATCTTCTGACATCCCAAACCTTCATTATGGAGCTCCACAATACGTTCGCGAAGGTCTTGGCTGATATCCTTACTCTTACCCATGCTTACGACCTTTCAGAACGAGAGCTGTTGTACCAATGAAATGTCGACTACCAGTGCTGAAGAAAGTTAGGTCGCCAAATAGTATGATGGATTAGAACATTCTGGAATAGTCCTACAATAAATTTAATGTATAACATCGAGAAAAAATCGGGTATTGTTAACTTTCTTTTGTCCAGGTAACAATTTTGTCCAGGTAACAAATGATCTTTGCATCATTTCACACCTACTGTGACAATTTCAGACAAATCCACCCGTAAATACCGGTCTTTTTTTCTACTCCGACGGTGCCCTTAAACAGACAAAATTTATCAACGTGTTGCTTTCAATATAATAGTACATCACAACCATCAATTGCCTTCAAATACACACTCAATATGACTTAGATGAGTAGTGCATTTCTAAATCTTTTACATAACATGAAGTTATGAGACAATGGAATTCCAGGATTTGATCAAATTTCCATCAAAGCTCAAAGAGGAAAAGTATTTAATATACATGTTCCTGTATATTTTTCTACTCAGTATTTGAGGGTTTTAGATATATTGTTAGCCTTTTTATACTATAGTTTTTATATATATATATGTATATATTCCAGTTTCGCCATTACACGGGGTTTAGTAATGGGAGTTCGGGCGATTTAATCAAAGTGATGTATTATTTTGCCTCCACTATAAATCCTGACATTACAATGCAGTTCTTGATGCTGCTTTGAAAAGCCTTCCGCATGAAGAGCATTTGCTTCGCTATCAGTTGTTGCCCAGTTTTTGCATCAGTTTTTGCCCAGTTACTGCATCAGTTTATGCTCAGTTACAGCATTAGTTGATGCTCAGTTACAGCATCAGTTGTTGCACAGTTACTGTATCAGTTATTGAGCAGGAACTATATTAAGCTGCAGCTACTTTACCCCTCTTCAACCATCTCCTCCAAACCCCCTCCTTCAAAAAATTCGCCTCCAAAACCCCTTTCAACACTCCCTCTCCAAGCCCAACCTCTTGCGGCTCCAAGGCCGCAATTCTCAGTTTCATTTTCCCGACTCCACGCGCAAACAATTTTGCCGCCATGAATTTCGCGTCGTCGATCCGGAAACTCGGCGTCGGGACTGCCACTCTGAGGTGATTGTGGTGAGTGGTGGTTATGGTGAGTGGTGGTTGTGGTGAATGGTGGCTGTGGTGAATGGTGGGAGGGGTGACTGTGGGAGGAGGGGTGGTTGTGACGAGTGGTGATTTTTGGAAGGGTGATTGGGGGAGTGGTAGTTATGGTAAGTAGTGGTTACGTTGTGGGGTGATTGTGATGGTTGCAGTGAGTAATGGTCGGTGATGGTAGTGACTGATGACTGTGGGAGTTGCGATAGTGGGGAATGGTGATTGTGTGAGGGGAGGTCGTGGTGAGTGGTGATTGAGGAGTATGGGTCTCAGCCTTACATCGCCTCAGCAACGAGACTGTCTCCCAGCCAGCACATAAGTCGCCCCTGCAACACTGCGCCTGACGTCACCGCCCCTGCAACACAGCGCCTGACGTCACCGTCCCTGCAACGCAGTGCCTGACGTCACCAACCCTGCAACACAGCGCCTGACGTCACCGTCCCTGCAACACAGCGCCTGACGTCACCGCCCCTGCAACACAGCGCCTGACGTCACCGTCCCTGCAACACAGCGCCTGACGTCACCGCCCCTGCAACACAGCGCCTGACGTCACCGCCCCTGCAGCACAGCGCCTGACATAACCGCCCCTGCAAAACAGTGCCTGACGTCACAGCCCCTGCAACACAGCGCCTGACGTCACCGCCCCTGCAACACAGCGCCTGACGTCACCGCCCCTGCAACACAGCGCCTGACGTCACCGCCCCTGCAACACAGCACCTGACGTCACCGCCCCTGCAACACAGTGCCTGACGTCACCGCCCCTGCAACACAGTGCCTGACGTCACCGCCCCTGCAACACAGCACCTGACGTCACCACCCCTGCAACACAGTGCCTGACGTCACCGCCCCTGCAACACAGCACCTGACCTCACCGCCCCTGCAACACAGCACCTGACGTCACCGCCCCTGCAACACAGCACCTGACGTCACCGCCCCTGCAACACAGCACCTGACGTCACTGCCCCTGCAACACACCCCCTGACCTCACCGCCCCTGCAACACAGCACCTGACGTCACCGCCCCTGCAACACTGCACCTGACGTCACCGCCCCTGCAACACAGCCCCTGACGTCACCGCCCCTGCAACACAGTGCCTGACGTCACCGCCCCTGCAACACAGCACCTGACGTCACCGCCCCTGCAACACAGCACCTGACGTCACCGCCCCTGCAACACAGCGCCTGATGTCACCGTCCCTACAACACAGCGCCTGACGTCACCGCCCCTGCAACACAGCACCTGACGTCACCGCCCCTGCAACACAGCGCCTGATGTCACCGCCCCTGCAACACAGCACCTGACGTCACCGCCCCTGCAACACTGCGCCTGACGTCACCGCCCCTGCAACACAGTGCCTGACGTCACCGCCCCTGCAATACAGTGCCTGACGTCACCGCCCCTGCAACACAGCACCTGACGTCACCGCCCCTGCAACACAGCGCATGACGTCACCGCCCCTGCAACACAGCGCCTGACGTCACCGCCCCTGCAATACAGTGCCTGACGTCACCGCCCCTGCAACACAGCACCTGACGTCACCGCCCCTGCAACACAGTGCCTGACGTCACCGCCCCTGCAATACAGTGCTTGACGTAACCGCCCCTGCAACACAGCACCTGACGTCACCGCCCCTGAAATACAGTGCCTGACGTCACCGCCCCTGCAACACAGTGCCTGACATCACCGCCCCTGCAACACAGTGCCTGACGTCACCGCCCCTGCAACACAGTGCCTGACGTCACCGCCCCTGCAATACAGTGCCTGACGTCACCGCCCCTGCAACACAGCACCTGACGTCACTGCCCCTGCAACACAGCACCTGACGTCACCGCCCCTGCAACACAGCACCTGACGTCACCACCCCTGCAACACAGCACCTGACGTCACCGCCCCTGCAACACAGTGCCTGACGTCACCGCCCCTACAACACAGTGCCTGACGTCACCGCCCCTGCAACACAGTGCCTGACGTCTCCGCCCCTGCAACACAGTGCCTGACGTCACCGCCCCTGCAACACAGTGCCTGACGTCACCGCCCCTGCAACACAGTGCCTGACGTCACCGCCCCTGCAACACAGTGCCTGACGTCACCGCCCCTGCAACACAGCACCTGACGTCACAACCCCGCAACACAGTGCCTGACGTCACCGCCCCTGCAACACAGCACCTGACGTCACCGCCCCTGCAACACAGCACCTGACGTCACCGCCCCTGCAACACAGCACCTGACGTCACCGCCCCTGCAACACACCCCCTGACCTCACCGCCCCTGCAACACAGCACCTGACGTCACCGCCCCTGCAACACAGCCCCTGACGTCACCGCCCCTGCAACACAATGCCTGACGTCACCGCCCCTGCAACACAGCACCTGACGTCACCGCCCCTGCAACACAGCACCTGACGTCACCGCCCCTGCAACACAGCGCCTGATGTCACCGTCCCTACAACACAGCGCCTGACGTCACCGCCCCTGCAACACTGCGCCTGACGTCACCGCCCCTGCAACACAGCGCCTGACGTCACCGCCCCTGCAATACAGTGCCTGACGTCACCGCCCCTGCAACACAGCACCTGACGTCACCGCCCCTGCAACACAGCGCATGACGTCACCGCCCCTGCAACACAGCGCCTGACGTCACCGCCCCTGCAACACAGCACCTGACGTCACCGCCCCTGCAACACAGTGCCTGACGTCACCGCCCCTGCAACACAGTGCCTGACGTCACCGCCCCTGCAACACAGTGCCTGACGTCACCACCCCTGCAACACAGTGCCTGACGTCACCGCCCCTGCAACACAGCACCTGACGTCACCGCCCCTGCAACACAGCGCATGACGTCACCGCCCCTGCAACACAGCGCCTGACGTCACCGCCCCTGCAACACAGCACCTGACGTCACCGCCCCTACAACACAGTGCCTGACGTCACCGCCCCTGCAACACAGTGCCTGACGTCACCGCCCCTGCAACACAGTGCCTGACGTCACCGCCCCTGCAACACAGTGCCTGACGTCACCGCCCCTGCAACACAGTGCCTGACGTCACCGCCCCTGCAACACAGTGCCTGACGTCACCGCCCCTGCAACACATTGCCTGACGTCACCGCCCCTGCAACACAGTGCCTGACGTCACCGCCCCTGCAACACAGTGCCTGACGTCACCGCCCCTGCAACACAGTGCCTGACGTCACCGCCCCTGCAACACAGTGCCTGACGTCACCGCCCCTGCAACACAGTGCCTGACGTCACCGCCCCTGCAACACAGTGCCTGACGTCACCGCCCCTGCAACACAGTGCCTGACGTCACCGCCCCTGCAATACAGTGCCTGACGTCACCGCCCCTGCAACACAGTGCCTGACGTCACCGCCCCTGCAACACAGTGCCTGACGTCACCGCCCCTGCAATACAGTGCCTGACGTCACCGCCCCTGCAACACAGCACCTGACGTCACCGCCCCTGCAACACAGTGCATGACGTCACCGCCCCTGCAACACAGTGCCTGACGTCACCGCCCCTGCAATACCGTTTCATCCCCGTTTCGCTTCTTCGCCCTCCGCTGATATTAGTCGTTGTTGGTCATCGTTATTCCAAATCATATTCTATCTTCATTTTCCGTTATTTGCATTCAATTATTGTCACTCGTAATTCGTTTTTAAATATCATTACTCATTGTTCGTCTCTAAGAACCTTTTCCCTTAAAGAAGTCAAAGTTCCAATTCTTGGAGATCTTAATTAAAAATAGGAAGACTAATGACACAACGCTTAGACTCATTTTGTACTAATTTTGTACTAATTGGTTGATACTAATTCCCTTTATCCGTCTTTAATTATCATTACTTATTATTCATCTTTAATATTATTACCTATTATTCATTTAAATTCAACTTTATACATCTTCATTCATCGTTGTTCGTCATTATCAGTCTACTTTCATTTGTATCTATTTTCTCTCTCCTTATTCATCACATAGTTCATTACTTCTGGGTTTTTTTATTTATATTTTATCATTTATCTTGATCTATGTGCAGCATCGCTTCCTTCAATTTGCATTTATCATTATTCACTATTTTGTATTTATTATCCTTAGTCGTCAATGATTATTCTGCATCTTCATTTCCGTCACTAAGATGGTTCTAGGTCAGATTGGGTTTTTGTTCATCCTTCATTATTATCTAGCAACTTTATTTATCCTCCATTGCAAAGTCTTGCTAAGCCATAATCAGAAGTTACAAATTCGACCTCTGAATTCGCAACGATTATACTATCCGGCGACAATGCAAGCTTAGATAATAATTAAACAACGCTGTTCCGTTACCCTAGATGTAGAACAGTAGACTGTTCTACATCATCCCAGCTGTTGGCACAAATTTTATCATTGCGCTAGCTTTCAAACTTACGTATCCATTGCCCAATCAGTGCACATTCATACGAGAAAAATGCATTGTTTAATTCATGTTGGGCACATATTGGATACAACACCATGCATAAGAGAATGCATTCTTCTCGCTTTGTACAAAGCGATGCATTAGAGAACACATTCCCAACGTTTCTGAAAGATCGGTGTTGCATTCACAGCCTTTCTCGTTGGCTTTCCTTGGGCCAGTCCTTCACGGACTTGTGCTGGCACTGCTGGCATGAACAGAATATTGATCTTGTTTCCAGCGCGTGACAAATATTTTCTGAGAATAGAACACGTGGAGAGCGCGAAGTCCACTTCACCAGTGACCTTCGAGACGAGCTTTCTAAGACCATAAATAATTATTCCTGGCGTCACAAAGAATGAGTTCGTTTTGTAGCTATTTTTGAACGGTCTAGGAAAATTTATACTGCGTTAGATTCTCTTGTCGCCTCAACAAACTGCGAAGGATAATTGTTAGCTTACAGACTCCGGGAACTAGTGCAGAATATCCTCAGCATTGTTGTGTTGCTATAATTATAAAGTTTGATCGTACCCGAGTCTGCTCGTGCCCAAGTCTGCTCGTGCCCAAGTCTACTCGTGCACAAGTCTGCTCGTGCCCGAGTCTGCTCGTGCCCAAGTCTGCTCGTGCCCAAGTCTGCTCGTGCCCAAGTCTGCTCGTGCCCAAGTCTGCTCGTACCCAAGTCTGCTCGTGCCCAAGTCTGCTCGTGCCCAAGTCTGCTCGTGCACAAGTCTGCTCGTGCCCAAGTTTGCTCGTGCCCAAGTCTGCTCGTGCCCAAGTCTGCTCGTGCCCAAGTCTGCTCGTGCCCAAGTCTGCTCGTGCCCAAGTCTGCTCGTGCCCAAGTCTGCTCGTGCCAAGTCTGCTCGTGCCCAAGTCTGCTCGTGCCCAAGTCTGCTCGTGCCCAAGTCTGCTCGTGCCCAAGTCTGCTCGTGCCCAAGTCTGCTCGTGCCCAAGTCTGCTCGTGCCCAAGTCTGCTCGTGCCCAAGTCTGCTCGTGCCCAAGTTTGCTCGTGCCCAAGTCTGCTCGTGCCCAAGTCTGCTCGTGCCCAAGTCTGCTCGTTGTAAGTCCTCAGCTGAATTGAACAGCAAAGCCGAGACCTTCTCATTGGAACTGTGAAACATTTTTATCTGTCAGTTGTATGTGCGATATTTAGAACTTTGTCTTTATCGCTTTGCAAATTTGCGTTCCTACAGTTATAAATAACTCATCTTGGGAAGAAATTTTACGAAATAATTTCGTGTATAACTGAATCATGAAGCTGTTCAAGAGAGTATGTGTGAGCGTTTTTCCATTAGGATCCCAACATTATTTTGTTGTCTGGAACTCTGATACCTTTATTCCAGCTACTCTTCATAGTTTTAATGTGTCGATAAATCAACGATGATCATCGAAAAACCAGAAATCGATCTACAGGAGAGATGTAAGAATTGAAATCAAATTGGGAACGTTCGGACAAAGTTCTTCTAATAAGAGTTCGCACCGAGTTTCAGAAAGCTCTGCAATGATTTTCGTTAAACAGATAAAATTTATCAACGTGTTGCTTTTAATATAGTAGTACATCGCAACCATCAATTGCCTTCAAATACACACTCAAAATGACTTAGATGAGTAGTGCATTTCTAAATCTTTTACATAACATGAAGTTATGAGACAATGGAATTCCAGGATTTGATTAAATTCTTTCCATCAGAGCTCAAATGGCTTCTCTTCCAAAGAATCTCATTAAAAGTTGGTCGATGATCTCTCAACTCCTACGTTACGTCAAAGCAGTCTACTTTCATTGTCAACATAAGCGTTCCGATGTAGTTTGTTCGGTAGGGAGGGGAAGGGAGGCTAAAGTGAAGGGAAATCGTTAAAACTATTTCTTCGGGTTCCACCGCTTTGGTAGTCAAACAACCAGCGGTCCTCTTGTTAGTCTTGTAGTCAAAGTCAGCATGTTGGCGACCATCCATATAAATGTATGGTGCTCTATACACTTACCTTGAGTGCTCCAATTGACATTTTGGGTAATAGTTGGCGATAGTACTAACTTTCAGCCTCATTTAGCTTTGAGGTTACTTTGGTTTATGTGTAATTATTTACCTCACAAGAATTGCTCTGCTATTGCTTCATTATTGCACTGTTACTGCGCATTGGTGCTGTCACTGGCGCTTTACTGGGACTGTCAGAAATAGAGAAATACTTTTGCTTAAAAAATAAACTTGATCCATTAATTAATTTATTCCGGCAGGTGGAATTTTGAAGATTTCAAATATAAAGGTCCTAACTTGAAAGACAAACCCTTTGGGAGTCAAAAGTTAATTACATTATGTTGAAAAATAATGGAACTATATTTTCTTGGATAGTTAACCCTAAGCTGAGGACTGAAAGCTTAAAAATACTTTAAATACTAAAGAGGAAAGCCTCGTAGCATATATGCGTTAAGTTAGAAAAAAAAGAACAGACATGAAACTGCCACCCTCCCTGCCATCATGGACCACTAAATTCTTGCCGAGTTTTCGTTCGGATGAGCCGTTGATGTGATCTGCTAGGCTGAAGTTTACACGCACTCATGCAAGCATTCATGGCTATGAGTTTATTAATTGAGAGGTATGTGTTGTCCGATATTATTTGATCAGCTCTGAATACCTCATCTAAATTATTTTCATGTTTTCCGTCAGGTTATTTTGTTTTTTTGTTCTTCACTTATTAGTTTAATAGACGACTAATTTTCATCAATCATTCCTACGAAAAAATATTCCAATTTGAACATGGTGGAGCTCACAGCTCCTTTAAAACAAGGGAGAAGAAACTTGAAATTAAACCCTATGGTGCTTTGCAGTGAATGGGAGTCGGCGAGCAATTTTTGTCGCTTCAGAAAAGAGTCGTTTAACTAGAACAAATTTCGTCTCCTTCAGCTGGAGACTGGTCTCGCATTTGACGCGCGTCGGCTGAGTAGAAGTCTGCAATCTGATATGCAGGCCTCTTCAGAAACGACTTCAGAACGGAAACGTCAACACCGATAGCTCTATTTTCACAACTGCGTTGTAATTGTAGTAGATTTTTATCACCTTAACCTACGGAGAGAAATACAAGGTTTATAAATACATGAGTTTCTCCTGCAACTTCTGCCTGTCTTCTTGGTTTTCTACAAACGCAAGAGGAGTCGTTTCCCTTTACGAGCAGTGCTCTGGAATTTGAGCGCGTCCTTTTCGTACAAATTATAACGTTTTGCTCTTCAGCCACGGAGACATTTTAGAGCCACCGACATAAGAGTCGGTGCTGGGTTGAAATCTGAGAAGGCTTAAACGTTTCTGCGGAGTTGGAATGAGGAATCTAACATGGGAGTCCTAGCGGAGTTGGGTCGAGGCCATAACATCGAGTTTTCTAACTTGGCGTGTGTCGAATTCAAGTTAGAAAAACAGAGTCGAGCGGAGCCGGCAGTTTTTCCGACTCTGCTTCAGTTCTGCCCCGCACCCACGCCTCGCCAGTGTGATAGAGCTCGCAGCCATGTTTGATTTGCTCTTCATCATTGGAACTTTGAAAATTCTTTGATTAACGACTCAAGTTTGTGCAGCAACTGGGATGAGGATGACGGACCAAACAGCCTCCGAAGAGAGAGAAATGAGGCCGACGTTTGGTCTTTACGAGTAACCGCATAAAATTATCTTGCTTTCAACACAGCTCAGCAAATTACTCGGAAGACCTGCTCGATTTTTCAGAATCGCTGTCGAAAGAAACGAAGTGAAAGATCGACATTTTTCATGGCACTCCAAAGTTAAGGGAATTTTTTTGTAGCGGGCGATAGTCAAGAAAATGCTCATAGAATACGCTAAGATTTCGTAACTATGTAGCTGTAGCGCAGTAGCTGTAGATGGCTTAAGTTTCATAGGAGAATTTTATTGCAGATCTGTACTTTATATTTCCTTCAGTATTTCTTAACCCATTCTTCATTTCCCCTAACTTTAGATATTCAGTCTTCAAATGACAGAAAAAATTCTATTGTAAAAAAATTCACGTTGCGTATTATCAGCGTAAAGTTTTGATTACAGGATCGGTAACCAACAATTTTCTATAACTAGCTGCTCGCCCACTTATCCCCGAATAATTTGACCTTGTAAATATTTTCTATTTGTTGCGTTTGCATTCATCCCACTCATTCCTGCTAAGTATTTTTCAGGCTAATTCTCCTTCATGAGAAAACCTTTCCACTTTGCACTTGCACCACGTATTCCATTTTCTGGCAGTAACTTTTTCGAGGCTCATATAGCAGAAAGCAACCCCTCTTTTCCCCCTCTCCCCATTGCTCTGTCCCAGTTGAGGGAGGGGGAGAGTGCACGTTTAACTTTGATCCCCGTTTCTGAGAAGATTCTAAAGTTCATAATTTAGCTCCGCTTGCGAAGTTCGGGGCTCGGAAGTCTCGTCTGAGCGTCAGAATCTTGCACAAACTGCCGGCTGCGCAGTCAACCCTGCACTGGCAAATGTTCGCGCTCGAATTTAATTAATCATGCGCCAGTTGTGACTGCCACCGGGTTGGTTTTTTGGTTTGTTTTCCGGAGCAGGTAAATGAAGTCTCAGTGCCGCTGTTGCGGTGTGCTGGTACGGCGCACATAAATGACCGCCGGCTGCAGGCAACAACCATGCATACGCTTTTCATGTTCATTGGTGTTTTACCTTTTTATTCAAGTTACTGAGTTTTAAAATTGCTACGCAGATTCTTAAGCGAAAAAGAAAACTTTCAATAATCAACGAGTTGTTCATAACGGGGAAAAGTTCACAACGGGGAATTTGTTCATAACGGGGAAAAGTGGTCAGGGTTTTCTCAGTCGTTCTTGGTAATAAGATACTCATACGACAAATAAGCGGGGAAATTATTATGCACCCTGGCAAGCAAGAGGGAAAACTAGATGCCGAGCGCTGTACTGAGCGCAGTAGCTACCAGCTCGCAGGAGCAATTCGACAGTTCATGCTTGCTAGATCACGAAAGAAGTATCTGTAAAATGATTTCCAACTACAAACTATTTTAAGTAAGAAATTCACTTCTTTTCTCAGTGTCACAGTTTTGTTTCCGCTAATACTCGTCCGAGGGCCTTTTTCTACCCACTCTGTTAGACAATTGTACGCATACGCTGCCAAATCTGGTGTGCCCCTTATTAGGCGTTGATGCACCTTATTGTGCGTTGATGCACCTATCTCATAATTGTGCGTTGATGTCCCTTATTGTGCATTGATGCACCTTATTGTGCGTTGATGTCCCTTATTGTGCGTTGATGCACCTTATTGTGCGTTGATGTCCCTTATTGTGCATTGATGCCCCTTATTGTGCATTGATGCCCCTTATTGTGCATTGATGCCCCTTATTGTGCATTGATGTCCCTTATTGCGCATTGATGCCTCTTATTGTGCATTGATGTCCCTTATTGTGCATTGATGCCCCTTATTGTGCATTGATGCCCCTTATTGTGCATTGATGCCCCTTATTGTGCATTGATGCCCCTTATTGTGCATTGATGCCCCTTATTGTGCATTGATGCCCCTTATTGTGCGTTATTGCCTCACAGTGTTGAACAAGGATCAGTGGATTATTTTCATAGGGGCAATCCCCAAATACTATTATTATTCCTAGCACACTGATAGCCACACAGGTTAATCATAAGAGAAGTAGCAGCTAGTTTGTTAAATCGTCAAGGAATCAATTTTCCTTCAATGAACACTGCGGGAATGCACATAGCATGACTAAATACGCGGCGTCTCATTCGAAAACATTACGCGGACGATATAGTTTAGTTTTACTTAATCATTTAATCTCTGGCCACTATTCTAATCTATAGAAGGTAGCGAACAAAACATAACTTAAGGCAACAACACATGGCCGTTTTATCGAGTCTGCAACGAAGAATTAAGGTTTAGACAGCTTTCAGTGAGAGAAGCTTAACAACAGTAAAGATTTCAACTTTCAATAATACAAGTGGTCTTTCACCATTTCAAGAATTAATTATCAATCAAACGCACTGTGCCCAGCGAACTAAAATGCCCGTGCAGATGAATTAAGTGTTACACACAATTTTGCATGCCCTCGCAGAGGCAATCTGACACGGATAACAGGGTGCGAGGTAACGCCTAGCTAACTTCACGCAGACTATGTGGCTGTGTTGTGGTGAACAAAAGGAAACTAGCTGGGCACGCAGAGTCATCAGCAGCCCCAGGAGGCGCGGCAGCCCACAGCGATGTCTCAAGTCCTAATAAAGAAAATTCAATTATTAGAATGCGGTAAGGATGAGCGATCTTAATTTGAAGCCATTCCTTCAAACGCTCATAGTTAAAAGGTGTTTCACTAACTTGAAATTTACAATACTTTTTCTAAAACGTCAGAAACTGAACTAGCGCACCTCACGCACCTAAGCGTAGCAAAAATTGGCCCTCAGACGGGCAGGGCGCTGGACGAGAATACGGTTGACGTCACGGCCAAGGCAATCGGTAAGAATTATTAAGTAGCACCGTCAGCGCAGAATTACTGCAAGCAGAAATGGAGAAAGAAATGAAATTCACGTATGAAGCGAGTTGGGGGCTACATAGCAAAATTTCCGATGTTGTAAACAAGGTGAAATGCCATTAAGCAAACGAGCCTATCACCACCAGAGCATAGTCTCGCCCAAAACAAACGGTGCTAGGAAGTAGCAGATGTTTCGGCTCTCGAGATGAGATGTAGAGACTGTAGAAGTAGAGATTAGTCAATAAGAATTAAATTATATTAACGTTTAGGGTTAGTAATTTCACAGCCTCTGAAAAAATAGGGTTTTCACCGCTAAAAGTTTTAGAATCTTCGGCTCTGGTTAAGCAATTCAATTGGCAAATGACGCAAGGACCAACCTATTGTAAGGTTCATGTTCCAGAAAGAGAAAGTAAAATAAGAAACCGAAATGAAGGAAATAAAAAGTGGGAAGTTAAGAACCACGCGAAGCCGGTCTAGTGCACCGACGCAGCGTTAACAAAGCTATGCATCACCGTCGCGAACAGGGAGTCCGCAAGTGAAACGAAGCGATTTGCTCGCCTCATCACCATGTCAGGCATCGCTCTCACTGGATTAGTTAAACAAGAAAGGCCTCTTGGTTTGAGATGAACTTCTTTCCGAGTAGACAACACTTATAATTTATATGTTGGGCATAAAAATCTGAAGTTCATAAACTTAAGGTTCTTATTTTAGGAGGATACTGTTAGATTACCTCAACTGTTGATGGGCCATCGGGACTTCTATCCTTTGGGCCCCCTTTGCTTCTTTCAGTTTTGATGCCTTCTTTACTCTCTTTTCTTTGATTTTCACCCCCTTTCTTGCCAAGGGGCTATTTTTACGCCCAGGGTATCCTTTGTGGGACACACCTTGAAATGGATTCTACGTAAAATTTCTAGTCTGTACTGCAGTTTCTCTTATCACTTTTGAAGTCATCTTTGCTGTATCTGGGAATCTTTAACTATTTAATCTAACAATAATACGAGGCCGAGTGCACGTCACTACAGCGCTACTTGGCCGCATCATTGTGCGTTGATGCGTTGTAGCTACCCTCATGCTTACCATCCTGCCGCCGCAGTACCATCAATACAGATCACTTAAGCACCATCACCCTGATCTGTATTCACCACTAGCTGATTACAAATATCAATTAAACCATAGCATGATTACTTCTCACCATTTCAGGATGCCTTTTCCTCTTTCCATGGTTACTACTGACCATAACATGATAAATACTCACTTTTATATGATTACTACTTACTATTACATGATTACTACTCACTATTACATGATTACTACTCACTACTCCTTATTACATGGTTGCTACTCCCTCCCAACACGCTAGCACCTCACCGTCCAGCACGCACACATGGACCACTAACATGCACACACCTCCAACACGCACACACCTCCAATACGCACACACCTCCAACATGCATACACCTCCAACACACGCCCACACTTCCAACGCGTACGTATCATCAACACACACCATCAATACACGCTCCCTCAATTGTTTAGGTTTTTTCATTACGTGCTCTCATCGTCGATTAGAATGATTTCCTAACTTCGTTTTTTCTTCTTTTTTGTCTTTTTGTATTGTTTTTATTCATAATCTGTAAAATATTCACAAAGCATACCTTCTGTTGCTTGTCAATTTAGCTCTTATGTTGCCTCAAAATGCTGCAAATTTTCGTCAGTTTAATACAGGTAGTTATTCGCAAATTTACTGAGGGATGATGAAACCCTCTAACATTATATCCGCAAATTTCCATTATACGATGCTCTGATTCGCTCTATACTCTGATTTCATTATTTTTTACACGTTGACTACGTTTGTGTGGAACTTCGGTTGGCTTCCAAGTAGTAGAATGAAGGACCGGCGTGGACTGCAAATATACATTTCCATCCTTTCCAAGGAGAATAAAAAACTTAAAAGCACGATAGTATTTTACCTTCTACAAAAAAATCGATATTAAAAAAATTAGTGAAATAATTAAAATGCTATTCATTTATATCGGTACGTAAATTCACAATTTGTCAAGAGGGCAATGTGTATCAAAACGTAGCCAATGTATTAAGAGCGAGATTCGCGTTTTATGTCAAGCCTGTACTTTACTTATCTTCTTTTTTTACATTTTTAAGTCATGTTTAACCCATTTCCATCTTTTCGCAGATATTGACCTGAATGATCCGGAGGTGCAGAAAGCCGCCGCAAAAATCCAAGCCGGCTTCCGTGGTCACAAAACGCGGAAGGAGTTCAACAGAGAAAAACCTGACGCACAAAAGACGGAGGCGGACGAAATTGCGGACATTGATCTCACCGATCCTGGTAAGTGATCTCGAAACCCGGATGAGGGTTGCCAATAATAATAACGCGGTCGTTTACGTACGCTTCTGATTGAATACGCAGCCTAGGAGGTCGTTTGCTCACGATCCAAACTAATAATCTTAATGGGAAAGGTTGTATACTTTACTGCGCCAGGAAGAATGACCAGCGACGACCTGCAATCTATTTTTCTCGTACGAGAGCAAGACTGAACGAGGAAGGGAGATGAAAGTGAGCGAAATGAGGCACATTTCTTGCGGTCCTCGCTTCTATGGCCGTACGTCACTGACGACATCCGATTAAGTTAATTAGCACAACTGGGCACTTTACTTCGCACATTGCCGTGTTCTTAGTGCTTTGCTATAGCAGAGTTGGCAGGTAAGAACTCTACGGATTTCGAAACACACATTTAAATACAAATGCTGTTGCATTTTTTTCTTAGATTTTTATTTCAAAATCTTTTCGCATTTCGCACCGCACGTCATAGGTGAGTACGTTGATAGAATTTTTTTGTAGTCTATTAAAAGGACTTTGAGGTAAATGGGGATACTTAGGAGTTCTTAACTTCACTCGCAGGGATTTGAGGACAATGCCCCTCCTTGCCCCCGCACCTCGGACGAACTACAAAATACTCAACTCATGTCGCAAGAGTCCATTGAGGCTCATCTTTATTTTTTTCACTTCTTCATCTCGTAAGATACGCTCACGAGCTGTGCAACTTACGCCCAGCACGAGTTTTTTCTTTATTCTCGTTTTCCTAATTTATTCGATTTCTCATCTTAATTTTGTACTTATCGAGGTGCTCCCAGCTTTTTCGTTTTATTCAATGCCAAGCGAGACTGTTTAAATTTAGAGCTCCTGTGAGGCCACTTGCGGTTTACTTTCCCCGAGTGTCTCGGCGCAACTTTCAAAAGTTTAAATAAATTTAAGGTCAAGCTTCGAAAAGCTAAAATCATTTCGTAACACATAGTTTACAATGCAGTCATAAGCTTGAAACATAAATTTATGATGCATTTTTTCAGGTTCCATAATGCCCTTTTAATACCTATTATTCTTGTTCTAAAAGTTGTGTACAAGCAAAAATCAAGCCATGTTTGTGCCCACATCCCTTGTGGTAAAATTGCAATCTTTGGGAGATTTTCTACGTGAATCTGTTGGATGTTTTATGAGATGTTGTAATGGGTCGGAAACGGTCGCTAGTGAAGAAGTCAAATCTGATAAATTTGTGTAAAATTTATTTCTTCTCTGATAAATATGAGCGGTAGTTGAATGTCTTCTTTATGAATCTTCATGTAGAAGATAGTGAAAACGGTCGCAAATTCATACAAAAATGCCTTGAATATTTCCACCGAGTACCGTCCTCTTCTAGTCTGATGGTATCACCCTCACAACCAATTCTAACAAACGGAGAAACTTTATCTGAAAATATTTTATTTGTTCCTCGTTCTTTCGATCATATACCCTGATGGTGAACTTAGTTTGCCCGATGGGTTCTATTTGGGTTTGCTCAATGAGCTGGGCAGAAAAACTGTTCGATGGAGGAGCTCCTGATCCGAATTTTGGATTTTCGGTACCGTGTTCCCGGTGTCCGTAAACGCTTAGTGAAATGTTTATGGTTCTATAAATGAATGTTATTTTATTGAATTCACTTGAATTAAAATAGGCGCTCAGCCATACCGAACGGAAAAGAGCTCGGCACAGATAAACATTTGTTAATTCAACTGTACCTACTAACAACCTGCTGTAGTTATGAATGCTACCGGGAAATTTTGTCATCAACGTGAAACATTGGAATGTGATCTCTTTCACTTACTGAAATTTCCATCAGTCAATCTTCCTCACCCGGATAAAATTAGTTCTGAATGCGTTAATTAACAGAAAGGTATTTTGTCGATTCTAAACGTTGAGCCTCGGAATGCACCACGAGATAATTTCTACAAATGTTACAATTAGAAAATTCCCACTATTCGTACTGCCATGTACGCCGACTTAACTACCAGATCTTTACGCACACGCGCAGATGAACATGTTAGCTGCGTTACGGCACGCACATCGCTCTTTCTGTTCAGAGCTATTCTCGCATCCTCTCCCGTGTCGTGAAATGATGCTCCCACTAGGACCAGTTCACTTTCAATCTGGTTACTCTTCCAAAGCTCGTTGGTGTTTTCTTGTTAACCTTCAAGGCAAAACATTCAGCTACTTAAAAAACAATTACTCTTGTTACTATTACTATTACTCTTGTTTACTAATTACTATTACTCTTGTTTTGTCTGAGTCGCGGCGTTTTTGCCTTTTTTCCGTTAGATTTTCACGCTTCAAGCTGATGATAGTGTAACCCATAGAATCAGAATTATAGTCCGTATTTTAGTTAGTTAAAATTACTTTCGTATGCTACAAAGAACAATGGCAGCACGTGCTTCATCCTACTCGTATATTGTGAAACTTTGCATACATTTTAGGCTTAATGTCATTCGTACGTAGTGATTAGTGAGTCGCTCTGAGTAACATGAAATTTTTTTTGATTGAAAAGCAATGAGTTAGAAACAAAACGGCTACAGCTTCCAAAGCATTTTGGAAATGAAAGTTATCTGAAAATCTTTAGTAGCGTTCGCTTGCCTCGCATTACGAAATTTTTGTTTTGAAAATGATTCGTCCTTTTCAAATACCACGCAAGCATATTGATCAATTTTAAAAATTCATCAAACACTTAAGTTTCCAGATCTCACAGCTTGAGAGGAACGTATTTCAAACATATCTGAATTTTTTTCTTCCTCAAGGCACAGAATATTTTAAATGGATAAATTATACTACCTAATGTCATTGTTAAAATTCCGTATTTTTCTTCAGCTGTTTTAACTTCAAGGTTAGGGAAACCTTTCCGTGAAATAGATTAGGTTTTTTTGTTTTGTTAGACATTTCCGTTTCACTGCTGTCATTTTTTTAGCCCCATTACCTGCATTTTCAACTTTTATTGTAATTCCTAATCAATCGTGCTATATCTATATGCAAAGAATCATGCATGGGAACGCACTTGTGCAAAGATCCTCGCTCCCTCAGTTCCAAACTTAACGGTGCTCTTCTCACTCCTTTCTCAGCGACACATTTTATGTGAGGGTAGGGAGACACTAACTTGTAGCCTAATCTTTTCATCAGCTAACTGACCAATTGATGAGCCTTGCTGCACTGATCAATGCTGACAATACACGATAAGCTTGTTTATTTGCCCGTAATTACACACATAAAGGCCTGCAACGCAGAACAAAGGCCTATTTCTGGCCCAACAGCTCGCATCAGTGACTGTAATACACGAAGAGCTCCTTTATTCAGCCCTTACTGCATCGATCAGGCAACACACAGAATGCCCTTCATTTGGGCATGAGTGCATAGATCAAGGCTTGCTGTATAATGACAGCCCCTTTATTTGGCTCTAACTTCACAAATACAGGCTTACAATATACAAACGCACCTTTGTTAAGCTCTAACTACACATGCCAAGGGCTGCAGTACTCAGAAAGCTCCTTTATTTGAGCATAAGTGCATAAATCAACCCTTGCTGTACACAAAAGCTCCTTTATTTGTCTTCGAAGAGCTCGTAGTTAATTCAGTGGCGACAGCGCAAGAAACTTGAGGCCTGCAAACTTCTGACAAGGAGCTGCTGGCCGAGGCTTTCACAAGCCAACTTTGATGAAATAAGCTCATAAGCAAGCAACATGAGGCGAGGCGCTGCCACTGAGCTCCAGCAAACTCAACTCGAGACTGAACTTCAGGTGTGGCTGATGTGAGGCGAGACATCTGAGCAGGCAGTGAGACGTCACTTGAAGTCGACAGGAAATTGCAAAAAGGCGAGACTTTTGGACTGAGGCGAGACTTTTGGAGTGAGGCGAGAATTTTGGAGGGAGGCGAGACTTTTGGAGGGAGGCGAGACTTTTGGAGGGAGGCGAGACTTTTGGAGTGAGGCGCGACACGGACTGCGACATTACTCCCTCCTTTTTGATCGCTGTAATCAAGTTTTCACATAAGTTCAAAACGCTTTAAATGAAAGTAATTGTCCTTCGTAAAATGATATCCGGGTAATTTTAAATTTCAGTTACATTAACAGTTGAATTTATTAAGCTCTGCATCTCTATTTCATCCCACTATACTATTGCCTTTCTTTTGCGCTATATTGTTCCTACTTCCAAGCCTCGCTACCAGCACTTCCCTCTCTCCCACCCGACGGTAGGGCCGCAGTTTCAGCCCTGACATCGCAGCTCTGATGTATCACATTTGAAGTTATGAACTGCGAGTTTTGAACGGGCAGAGAAAGAATAATCGTTCAATTTTTGCGGAGCAACTGAACGGCAGAGGAATTTAACACCATTATTGATAATTAATTACGAACTAATGACGCACGCCATAATTACAAATTGATTGTCGTTTGCACTAGAAAAGCGTAACTTTACTCCTGCAGGCGAGTAAATAGCGCTTTGTTTTGGTAGACGAAGCTGAAAATCTTTTGCAGCCAATTAAGGATGAGCTAATTTTTCCCAACCCTGCGTGCCTGTAAACTTTTTTCCTCGCGAAAAAGTTTCGATCGAGCGTTGGCGTCTCTGGCCGTGGATCAGTTGAAAGCTCTGGACGTTAAATATTTGCTTTTTAAAATGTTCTGTTTTTGCCACTATAGTAGAAAACCAACTTTTTGCGTAGTTTGAGCGCCCTTAGATCAGCGTTATTCAAGCCCACACCTACGCGTGCAAATGCCATGTTTTAGCGAGCTCAAGTGTGCTGCGATACTGGTGTGAACACAAAAATTCGGCTAGGAACAATCGTTCCTCAACGTTTACTTTGTTAATGTAGGGAAAAGAATTCAAGGAACGAAGGTAATAGCACCTTGAAGCGAATATGAAATAGCTCTAACGTGGGCTGATTTTTTCTGATGCTTGTTCATATTCAATGTAGAATTTTAACGCTTTTATGAGAAATTTGGTCCCTCAGGGAACGTAGGAAAAGCACTACGTTTAGCTGAGCTAGCTTTGTCTGATCCATGCTTCTAGGTGTCCGGGCGCCCCTACGGGATGTGCTGTCAAGTTACCTCAGCTGTAGATAGCCCCTCAGGGGGATACAACTATTGTATCTATGGGAATTAGCGCTACCAGGGGAAAATGTGTGAGGGCCCGAGCTGAGAGTTGTGCGGGCCATCTTTTTGTTCAAATGAAATGTTTTTCGTTATGTTAAGGACCACCATTTTTGGTTCACTGCTCTACTGTTTTTCAGCACCTACTTCTATCTCCTTCAACTTTTATCTTGTTTCATAAACTTCTTTCTCAACTTACTGTTTCTATGCCCCTTCTGCATAGATTCCGCGTTCCCTTATCTCCACACTAAATGGTGCCTCCCTCCTTCCTCTTTTCGGAACACTTTTTTTTAGTGGTTAGCGTGACTTAAACTAACATTTAATCTAATTTATAATCAGCTGCAGGTAGGGCTTCGGGACTTACCCACTGTGCATCGTTCCATTTGCATAAGTTTTTCGATATTTCATCTTAGTTTTTCCTTTCTCATCCTCCTATCTTGCTGTTTCTAAGCGCAAAGTATCCTGAGGGAAAACACACCATGTGCATCCCACGTTTTTATTTGTCCATGGTAAATGGTCCCTGGAATGAAGTAGATGCTGGATGAGTGGCGACTGGAAGAGTGGCAGCTGGAGGAGTGGCGGCTCGAGGAGTGGCGGCTCGAGGAGTGGCGGCTCGAGGAGTGGCGGCTCGAGGAGTGGCAGCTGGAGGAGTGGCGGCTCGAGGAGTGACGGCTCGAGGAGTGGCGGCTCGAGGAGTGGCGGCTCGAGGAGTGGCAGCTGGAGGAGTGGCAGCTGGAGGAGTGGTGGCTCGAGGAGTGACGGCTCGAGGAGTGGCGGCTCGAGGAGTGGCTCCCAATTGCTATGTTTAACTCATCACGACCGCGTGATCATCAGTTCTATATTACACAGAGCGCATTACTCAAGAGAGCTTTTGGAGAGCAAAAATTGTGAAATATTTTCGTGTCCCAATTTCGCAAGCGTTTATTTCCGACCATACTTATTCACAAAGCTATTCCGACTCAATTTTTTGTCGTTTGACTCTCAGTGGTTTTTATGCCCTGATAAAATATTTTAAACACCTTACACTTCGGTTCTAACCTTCGAACATTCGGAATTATTACGGGACCGAATTCTATTTTTACATGTTATCACGGCTTATCCACACATGAATCTCTTTCGCTATATTCGCATAACTGGAGTAATGAAAACAATTCGTTCTTAAATAAAACTGTATATAACGTCCATTCAACTGTATGCATTGTATCACGAACATAACTAAACTTTAGGAATAAATATTTTTAGAATGTCATGCTTCTGTCAATCGGATCTCCAGAGCTTAAAAGCTCATTGATCGTTGAATCTTGGGGAATCTCGGCCGATGTTTAATAAGGGCAGGAATTTTGCTTGTGTCTCCTATAGGTTGTTAGCATCGCACAAAGCAGCAGCATCGATTTCAGATAAGACTTTGTGTACTACGAGAGCCTGATGCTAAAGTTGAGCCACACACCCGCACGAGGAAGCGATGTGCGGCAGTGGGTGTGGCCAGGGTTGCGGAGTCGGAGTCGGGAGTCGGAGTCGCATATTTTAGGGAGGAATCGGAGTCAGAGTCGAAATTTATTCCTCCGACTCTGCTATGGGTGAGGTGGCATTTGGTCTGGCATGGCGCCATTATGTCCAGGATGTCGTCAATTACCGCTGTTGCATGAACCATTCAAGTTTTGAGAGTATACGATTTAAGTGAACATATTTACGATCGTTACAACACTCTATTACGTCACCATACTTTGTTACTGTAAGAGACCCAGTATATACAGTGGTAACAACACTGTCTTTACGGTGATGACAACACTGTCTTTACGGTGATGACAACACTGTTTATACGGTGATGACAGCACTTTCTTTACGGTGAAGACAACACTTTATGCGGTGATAACACTGTTTGTACGGTGATGGCGACACTGTTTTTACGGTGATGACAACACTGTCTTTACGGTGATGACAACACTGTTAATACGGTGATAACACTGTTTTTACGGTGATGACAACACTGTTTTTACAATGATGACAACACTATTAATACGGTGATAACGCTGTTTGTACGGTGATGACAACACTGTCTTTATGACAACACTGTTTTAACGGTACAGCAACACAGTGTATATTTATGGAATAACATAGTATTTACGGTGAGACCAACACTTTGTTTCCACTGATAACAAAACTGTACTTAAGATCATTACATCACGGCATTTAAGGTCATGATAACAATGCATTTAAGGTCATCATATCACTGTATATCAGGCCACAACAACACCGCATTTAAGGCCAAAACAACGCTGTATTTCAGGCCTAACATCATAATTGGGTTTGGTGGCGCGAATCTTTAAGATCCTAAACTGAATGGCAGCGCTCGGCCTGGCGTCGCAGGCGCGGTGTCCAGTCAGGGCAACGTCACTTTTTGGGCGTTGTGGTCCCCAACTACTCAATTTATTGGAGAAAATTTGCCTTATGATAAAACTGGTCTTTCCTGCTCAAATTGTTACAAAAATGATGCTCAAAAATGGGTCAATATCCATCATAAACACCTCGAGAGGATACAGCTATTACATATATGGAAATAAGAGCTCTTAAGAGGAAGATGTGAAGTCCAAAGCTAAAGATTAAGTTAGCCTTATTTTTCTTGGAGTTGAAATGTTTTTCGTTTTGTCACGGAACATCTTCTTCGGTTCACTGGTGTCCTATTTTTCGTCGCATATAACGGTCCCTTTCAGCTTTCATTTTGCCTAGTGTACTCCTTTTAATATTTCTGATCCATTCGCAGGGTGTGGGAAGAGCTAGGCTTCATGAATTGATTACCCGTTCCCCTAATTTCACACTAAATTCTGCCTTCTTCCTTATCCTATTGGGAATACCTTCTTTGGTGTTAGGGGCGCTTGAACTAACTGCTGAAATAACCTAGTGTCCATCATTTATGGCTGTATCGTGAGACACCATCCCGCATTATTGGCTGATACGACTCTCATATGCATGTCAACCAGAACACATTCAGCTTAACCTGTGATATTTCTCGTTACCGCTTCACTTCTCAGGCTAGCTGCCATACTGACAATGTCCAAAATTTGAAGAAAAATAGTAAATATTTTGAGGGTTCTAGAGAAAATAATCGTAAGTTCACAAATTCCAAAAAATAAAACATCCAAGGGAAATTCTTCTCAATTTAATACTTAGAAACATGATTTAACTCTCCCTATCGCAAGAATATGCGGGCAAAGGTGATTCGCTCTGATGTACCGAGATTTCTGTGAATCACCGTTTGACACACACACAGACGTGTCAAAGTTGTTTTTGGTGCACTTGTGCCCTCAAGAAGAAATGTGAGGTGCTAAGCTAGAGGTTAGGTAAGACGTCTGTTTTATTAGAATATAATAAATTTTTTTGTTCACTTTACAGACCATCTTTTTTCAGTCCACTGCTGTCTTATTTCGAGCACCTGTCACTTTTTCCAAAAAGTTTATCATTTTTAACTATTGTTTTATCTTACTGTTTCTGTGCGTATGGAATTCTGTATGGGAACACACTTGTGCATAGTATCCCCTTTCCCGGCATTCCAAATAACATAATGCCTTCCTCTTTCCTCTCTCTAGGAGCGCATTTATGTGGTTGAGGTGGTTTAAACTCACGTATAGTTCAATTTAGTTTAATCTAATCTGCAAACCAATTATGTATTGCTAAAAATTTGTGGGCTGTTGAATTTTTTCCCAGAGAGAAGGTGTGAAATCCCAAGCTGAGAGACAGGTAATTTTTTTGTGCAGAAATAGAAAAGGCTTGTTCTTTGTGATGGCCCTTTTTTTTCGTTTCTCTGTTGTCCTTCTTTCAGCACCTATTACTTCCTTGCTCGACTCCTATCATGTTTCGTGAACTTCTCTCTGTCTTGCTGTTTATATCAGCAGAGTGTGGGCAGAGATACCTTGTACATAGATCCTCTGCCCCCTTCATTGCGAGCTTATTGGTGCCCCCTTTCTTCCTTTATAAGGCAAAAACTTGGAAACGGCTGCTTGAGTTTGGTAACTGGATAAACTTAGCGAGAGACATTAATATATATAAGAGTACCCTGAAAGTGAAATTTAAACTAACTCATTTAATGTAATCAGATACAGAAACTTTTCTGTGTTGCAGGAAATCTTTGCAAACGGCAGAAATTTTTAGTGTTTTGCAGTCACGTTTTTGTGTGTTGCAGGAACTTTTTTTCAAGATCATGGACTTTTTAGTGTGTTGCAAGAATTTCCTGTGTGTGTAAGACGTTGAAGGAGAAAAACAAGAGACTAATGCGTCGGTCATTGTTATGTGTGTTGCATGAACTTTTTGTGAGTTGCGTTATTGGACTGTTTTGTTACAGAAGCCTTTTGTCATCGGAATTTTTTGTTACAGAATTTTTTCCGTCCACCTAGGATTTTAATGGGTCACAGAAACCTTTCTTTTGAATTGCATGAAGTATTAGTTTGCTGCAGAGCCTGGGCTTTTTGGCTCACAGGAATTTTTTTGTGTGTTACTA
The DNA here is from genome assembly GCA_030386875.1 of Morinoia aosen. NCBI lineage: Eukaryota > Metazoa > Arthropoda > Malacostraca > Amphipoda > Talitridae > Morinoia > Morinoia aosen. The sequence continues at coordinate 3,251,039 of CM059574.1, forward strand.
GATTTTTTCTGTTTACTGCAGGGAATTTTGTATTGTAGGAATCATGATTTTTACGTTGCACTAACCTACAGTATTTGCGCCGGAGGAATTTTTTTGTGCGTCACAGAAACTTATTGTATATTTCAAAGAATTTTTGTGAGTTGAAAAAAAAATTATTTCCGAAGCTCGAACTCTTCAGTCTGTTGCATGAATTTATTCGAGTGATGAGGGAAGTTTTTCAGCGCTGCTGGGAGATGTTGCTGTGGCGGACCAACTTAAACTGTGGGCACTTAGTGCGTTGTACGCACTTTTCCTGCGTCGCTCGCACGTTTTGTGTTATTCGATCTCTCGTTTTGCGCTGCAACTAATTTTGTGTGCGATGCGATCCCTATTTCGTACGGTACAATTAATTTTTTCTGCGATTGGATCAACATTTTCTGCGATGCGTCCAATTTTTTATGCGTTTTCATTACTTTTTATCGCGTTGCGAAATATGTGTTGCAGCAATTACAATCGTATGTGGGGACGTAGAGAGTATGCAATTAAACGCACTATGTGTGATTAGCTTCAAATTTCATTTCCAAGTGTCAGAAAATCAAAATCAACTGTCGATGTCATCTGGTTATAATAAGTAAACTTTAGGCATTGCCCTGTTGCCCCTACCCCCCCCCCCCCCCCACACACACACACATATGCACACGCACATGCATGCACTCATGTACGCACACGCAACCACATGCACACGCCTGCACAGGCCCACACAAACACACACAGGCACACACAGGCACACACAGGCCCACACAGGCACACACAGGTACACACAGGCACTCACAGGCACACACAGGCACACACAGGTACACACAGGCCCACACATGCACACACAGGTACACACAGGCACACACAGGTACACACAGGCCCACACAGGCACACACAGGCACACTTCAGGCACACACAGGCCCACACATGCACACACAGGTACACACAGGCACATGTCACAGGTACACACAGGCCCACACAGGCACACACAGGCACACACAGGCCCACACATGCACACACAGGCACACACAGGCACACACAGGTACACACAGGCCCACACAGGCACACACAGGCACACACAGGCCCACACAGGCACACACAGGCACACACAGGCACACACAGGCACACACAGGCACATGCACAGGCACACACAGGCACACACAGGTACACACAGGCCCACACATGCACACACAGGCACACACAGGCACACACAGGCCCACACAGGCACACACAGGCACACACAGGCATACACAGGCCCACACAGGCCCACACAGGCACACACAGGCCCACACAGGCACACACAGGCACACACAGGCACACACAGACACACACAGGTACACACAGGCCCACACATGCACACACAGGCACACACAGGCATACACAGGCACACACAGGCACAGGCAAACTGCGTACCACACACCACGCCTCACACACCATACATCACACACCACACACCACACACCACACATCACACACCACACACCACACATCACACATCACACACCACACACCACACACCACATACCACACATCACACACCACACACCACATACCACACATCACACACCACACACCACATACCACACATCACACACCACACACCACATACCACACATCACACACCACGCACCACACACCACACACCGCACACCACACATCACACACCACACACCACACATCACACACCACGCACCACATATCACACACCACACATCACACACCACACACCACATACCACACATCACACACCACACACCACATACCACACATCACACACCACACACCACATACCACACATCACACACCACACACCACATACCACACATCACACACCACACACCACATACCACACATCACACACCACGCACCACACACCACACACCGCACACCACACATCACACACCACACACCACACATCACACACCACGCACCACATATCACACACCACACATCACACACCACACACCACATACCACACATCACACATCACGCACCACACACCACACACCAGAATAAACAACCTTTTTGCTGGCATTGCTGTTCCTTCATTGGAATAGCAAGAAATATTCGCACTGTTCCAATTCATTGCTGGTCTCGTATCTGACAAAACTCGCATTTTTATCTTCTTTGAAAGAGCAGTGGGAGTTTTAAATTGATGTTCTGCAGCGGTAAAGTTTTCTCGTCCGCTATCTTCGACGACTTTTACCGTCACGGACAGGAGAGAAAACATTTTGGAACGTGGCTGATGCCGAGGGAAATTACAGGTCACTTTTACAGAGAAGCAATATGCGTTAAAGAGAAAAAAGAGGCTATTTGAGACCCGACGTTGCAAGATTCTAAGCCGGAATACATTTCTATTGCACAGCTGAGGATTATTTCTTACTCTAGCTAATCATTTTTACCGCGCCCCTTGATTTTGAGTTTTGTTCGTCGATACGAGCGAATCAGTGCGTCTTGATAGGACGATGCAGAGAGCGAAAAGCAATTCATCACAAGCACTTTTTGAAAGAATGTCAAGAATTCGATTGTCCAGCCAGCTTTTTTGTGCAATGTTGACGAAGACAGACCCGTCTCATGAAAAAGTAAGATACCAAAACAAAAATGCTACATTTTAGGACATTCGTTTTCAATTCGGACTGCACGTACAAACCCTAGGTTGGTGTTTTGTGGCCATCTTTGATAGGTTGCTCAGTTGCTCTCTTACGGTGACCTGTCGCCGAGTTGAACTCATGCCCAACGGTACAACATTTCAACATGCTTTCGTCAACGTTTAGAGTTTCGAAGTTCAAACTCACCTTCTTGCCATTTGAGTAATCTACGCACCATTTCAATGAAGTCAAAATTTCGAAGGTTTAAATCTCAGATTTACTGGAAGCTGTATACCGCAGAAGAGATATGCTGCTCGCTGCGGGAGTGAAGAGATCAGACATCTACACTTTTCTTGAGGGAATGTTGGAAATATGAATAGACTTGGTGTATCCTACTTGAGCGTGGCAATGGCCAAAATATGTTCATTGACCTATTGCTGCAGGAAACTATCGCTTAGGTTATTCAGTTTGGGGTTTTTCACCCACATCTTTACATTCATAACTTAACTCCAGAGTCAGAATTGTACCATGTCAAAGACGATCAGAAAGGAGGTCTTCGTCACAAGTGAGACTATCATGCATAGCGTGGCTTTACATGACGGTGGTTCTTTAAATTTCTTTTCAGGTCTTAGAAATATAACTTCATTTATTGTAGCAGTGAACTATAAAATGAGTTAAAAGTGGGTCTAATAAGCATATGCATCCAGACAATGACCACGGACTAGTATTCAAGTGAAATCATCTTCAACACACTTATTATCCGATGTACAATAGGCATATGGACTGTTCAAATTTTAGGTTTTCCAATTTCAGGGGCAATTCGCTCTATCAATGCCAATGATGATCCAACAATACATTGAGCATAATATTCATTATTTTCCCTTGTCTGCAAAGTCATTGTTCGTTTTCTGGACCGTCGGAAGCCTTTGTAGCCCAATGGGAGCTTTCAATTGTCCGACGCTGTTTCAGCTAATAGAATGCCGCTTCAGTACCTGCCTTAGATCCTTTGCATCTGTTGTTATTGGAAAGAGACGACCGTGGAGCATTGCAGTTTTCCAAACACAAGAGGGATGCCTGCTCTAATGAATGATGGAAAATGGGGAACCGATTTTTTATGGTAAGATAAAGCTTTCAGAAAGTTCTTTAACGAGTTTACTGGTCAGACTCGAGCACAGTCGGTTTCCCGTGAAACTTTCTCGATCCGGGAATGATGGAAAAACAAAATGAGACCCTTTTTTTGGTAGCAGTCATGATTGGATGGTTAGTTTTAAGGAATGAGTTTCAAACTAGAGATGTAAAAAAAGTTCTCTAAAGTTCTTTCCAAAGCTAAGAAATAGAACTTCAAATTATTGTCGCAGATACCGACAAAATGGGGGTGAAATAAAGATGTTTTCATAAGTGCAAAGCTTATACACGTAGTTCCTATATGTCACTCCATCTCTGTGTTTGGTAAATATAAGTTTTTGATATATTTTGCTTGTTGCTGTTGAAACTGATAGCAGCACACTGAACCCTTGCATGTAGCATTTGCATGCCTCGCACTTTTACTAACAAGTTGGTTCAATTCTTCGTTTGTGGATCGCTTTCATTGATGGCCACCGTTCTCCAACTCCCACTGTTAGGGTAGTCGAGTTAGAATATTAGTACACTCGGCAAAACTAATTCTACAATTTCTTGCCTCCTGAGGAGGATACAACTATTGTATCTACGGGAATTTGTACTCCCAAGGGGAAAATGTATGAGGGCCCGAGCAGAAAGTTAGGCAGGCCTTCTTTTTGTTGTAATAAAATGTTTTTTGTTTTGTTGAGGACTACCTTTTTTCGGTTCACTACTGTTCTTTTTTTCAGCTCCAACTGCTTTCCTCTTCAACTTTTATCATGTTTCGTAAACTTCTTTCTCAACCTACTGTTTCTTTGCCTCTTCTGCATAGATTCCGCGTTCCCTTTACTCCATACTAAATGGTGCCTTCCTCCTTCCTATCTTCGAAACTTTTTTTTGTGGTTAGGGAGGCCTAAACTAACATTGAATCTAATCTGCATTTTTTTATGTCTTATGAATGCTGGAATCACATATAAGCAAGAATATTTTCAGTTACGTAAATTTTTTACGATATTTCAGTTGCGAAAATGGTTGCGAAAACTATGATTAGAATGTATTATTAAAGGATCCGTTTTTCAGACCTGGCAAATGCAGCACTGAAGATCCAGGCGGGCTTCCGGGGCCATGCCGCGCGAAAACAGGGCAAACAGGCCGAAGAACTATCGTCCAAGATGGCTGCTCTCAACATGGTGAGGTCACAACTTTTCCACTTTCTATGAATATCCTCCCTTGTGTTGGAGGTGAATTATGCAGTACGGTGTTAGTGATGTACAACGCCCGTCTAAGATAGCGACTCTCTGCATAGTGGATTCTGGTTTGCCCTTCTTTATTAGCATCCTCACATGTGTTGCAGGTGAATTATGCAGTACGCTGGTAGTGATGTACTACGCCCGTCTAAGATGGCGGCCAAGAACGCTGTAAGATTTCAAATTTTTGGTCTTGTGCGTTTCCCTGCTTGTTTGGGTTATAGGCTGATTTTAGAATACGTAGAGTGTTATGTAGGCAATTTAGTGTTAATTAACTGTTGCTTATGCAGGTTGTGCCTTAACATGTGCCATATTTAGCGTAACCGAAATTGAAATACAAATGCGGGATTTCTCCCTGTAGGATATTTTTATTCATGAGGAACCACCATCGAAAATAAAATTTGAAAAATTTATGTTAGCCGTACACCAATTACTGAATGAAAAACAAAAGTGCAATTTAAAACTAAGTTCACGGTGATGAGTCGTTTTTGTTAATTTGCACCGGTAAAGCGCTATTCTTTGTCGTAACTTGCTATCAAATTATGACATAAAAATTCTTGAACTTAAATTTTCAATGCATGTCTTCAAATTATATGACCCCATATTATGCAAAACATTACAACTGCCGCGGAAAAAATGGTAAAAAATAGGGCAACCGCTAAAAAATTCGGGTTCTTCGGATCGCTGAACGTTTGGAAACAGCTAAGAAGTTCCTGAAAATTCTGAAAATTTGATGCACTGAGTCCGATAACTAAACTTACGAGTACGAGTATCTACACAATTGAGTTCTTTGCTCAGGAAAAATCAGGCTATTTTGGGTTTGGTGTAAGATTTCATCGTGAACGTCAGCTGTCAAAAGAAATACTCAAGACAATCGCCATGCTGCAGGTTTGTACAAGATCGGTGAAAATAGAAAATTTTGTGAAAACGCGGCCATCAGAATTCCGTGAAACATTGAGCACAAATTAAGTTACTGTTTTTTTATGCATAAAGAAGTAATTACAGCCTTCTGAAATCCAGCGATGGAATGAAATTTTTACCCTTTACGTTGTTAATTAAATCTGTTAACGGAACAATATAGTGCATGCTCTGGACATGAAAATGATTGGATACTCAGGATTTAATTTCAAAATGAAAGATATCAGTTTTGTGTCACCGTGTATTTTGTGAGATGTTGAAGTGTGTTAGGTTATATCAAACGAAGATAATTTTAAATTGTATTCATTTTATGGTTCATTTCTTGAATTCATCCTCACTTTAAAATTGGGTCGTCAATTGAGGGAAAAATGTTTAAAACGATATTGCTGTAGTAGACTGGGTTAGTTAGTTTATCTTATTTTTGAAAAGGATTGTGTTCTCCTGAAGACCTCATGAAATATCTCAACTGTAAAAGAAAGCTATAAATTCTGGCGTTTCCTCGCACAACTATGATGGCAGAATTTTCCTAAAAAGTATTTCATTCCATGGGAGTTCAAATGTAAAAATTACGTGAGTGTACTCTCCTATCCCCACAGTGATCGATGTAAGGATATCACATCATACGTAAATCCAGTTTTTCAAACTCTTTCAGTGAGTGCGGAAATAAATTCTAAGGTTTAAATTTTAGTAGGGAAACGGGAGTTTCCTCTCTGCTGAAGTTACTCCCCTATCAACTTTCAAGTGCAACACGGTAGTAGCTCAATTAGGATAGATTTAAGTCAACCTGAAATTAGGAAGATAAATCAAAATTGGCTAAAAATTTTCCATTGATTATAATACTCACGGCTTTGCATATTTGTGACGACCTCGAGTTTATGTTTTTATGAAAAATATTTGTTTCGTGTAACATCAAATTAGAATATTTAATGAAGTTTCGAAGTCCTGAGCCATTAAACTTGTACCCTAATGAAATACAGGTTTTTGATACGTCGAATTTATCTTGTCTTAGCAGTACGCCAAAATTTTTCATGAAAATGAGTATCGCTCATGCATAATTTGAAAATTTACCGCTCTCTTACGCATACAAAAATTAAAAATTCTGGTATATTTACAGACTCGCAGCAGCTTCAGCTCCATATATGCTTCAAATTTTCATGTCATACTCTAAATAGTTTAAGAGATACAACAATTTTTTGAGGATCAACAAAAAAAGATTACTGAGGATTACTGTTCTGAGCTGACAATTTTAAAGGAACAGGCAGTTTGGGGATGAAACGTTACTGCAGCCTCAGAGTTCCCTCGGACGGCGAGGAAACATCGACTCGGCCGGGTGCGCTGGCTGAGTGTGACTGAGGCGAGCACGCCTTGCCTAAGTCATGTGATTGTTCGCGTACCGGACTGTTTCACTGAGCGCACGACTTTGATAACTACAAACCTTTAATTGAAAACCCTTTTATATGGAACAGTTGTGTTTGCAGTACTACAGTCTTTTGCTACAAGCACTCAAAAAACTGTTTTTTACAACGTATAAATACTGTCGTTATCAAATGCAGTATTTCCATATGAATGAATATTTATCGAAGAAATTCTGTATGGTATATAAAGCTCACACACTTGGAAAAGTTTGGATCTTGAGTTGGCGTTGGCAGGATTGCTGCAGTTGCAGCACGCAATCACGAGATTGCCTCGGGACCCACATGAGAGATTGCATGATTGCAGACTCTCTAGTGATGGTATGGCGCTGAGAAATTGAGATTGAAGGCAAGCATTTCGTTTCTGCCGAGGTTGTCTGCCCGGCAGGGATATTTCACTCAGCCGCGTGAGGTCAACTGGAGGGCAGCGCTCGCATGAAATGAACTTGCAGTAACGTCTTCATGACAGGTTCTTCAGCGCTGCAACTCGTTCAGTTGCTCGCAGCTGTGCCAGTGATCCAATAAACAAAATACCCAAGAAATCCAAGCATCACTGTCGATAATTTTTTACAGGTCCTCCTTTTCTTAATAAGACTTGAACAAATTGAACAAAATATGATTGTTATAAATACTTACAGGGAGACTAAATTTTGCCTGTCAATTTGAAGGCACTGGCTCCCTACCCGAAGAGGTCGAGCACTCACGCAATGAATGAACTTTTACTGTCTTGTTTTCCTTGCGTCGGTCACGAGTCAAAATAGACGTGACTTTGGAATATCTGTCCAATTTAAATTAATGTTGACCCTCGGCAGCCGGAAAATGGCACTTTAAAAGGTTTTGTTGAACGTTATACAGTATACTAAGGAACTAAAAAATCTTGTATTATTGTATTCTTGCATTTCAGAATGAGCAAGATTAAATCGAGCTGCCTCTGATTAAGTTACGCTAATTTACAAAGTGGCCAATATGAAAGTCAACATTTACTGCAAAATAAAGACGTTTCAAATTAGACCCTTTGTAAAGTATTCACACTTGCAGGAAATTTAGAAACAAATATACGAATTTATTCACGTTTCATTTAACGATGTTTAAGTAGCCGTAAGGCCAAACGCAACTAATTTTAAGGAGCCGTACAGGCAGAACATAGATTAATTTTAAAGAGCCGTACAGGCCGAACATAGATTAATTTTAAAGAGCCGTACAGGCCGAACATAGATTAATTTTAAAGAGCCGTACAGGCCGAACATAGATTAATTTTAAAGAGCCGTACAGGCCGCGTATAGAGTATTTTTAGAGAAGGATTTATTTAATATTTTTTATTATTTTATTGGTTTAAGTTAAAACTTAGCGCTTAGAGCACTTGATTAAAAAAGCTTTCGCTTTACCTCAAAAAAAATGGCATAAGTGACACGGGTGCTCGTTAAGTTAAATTACACCACAAGAGAAGCAACAGCTAACGTTACAGGTGTGACAAAGTAGGTAGGTGAACCTATTGCACTAGAGCAGTATTAACTAGCTGCTGCCTCCGAACTAACGAGTCAGCGGTTGACGCCACTAAGCGAGCAGCAGGACCGCTGCAACCGCACTTTTAGGTTATGTAGTAAACGAGATTTAAGGAAGAGCAGCAGGAACCGGTCGGTCTGGGCAGCTTCCTGGAAGGACAAATGAATTGTTTCAGTAAACAGAAAAAAGAACTAGAAAATCAAGTCATTAGGTAATTCAAGTTATGCACGACAATAAATTACAAGATATTTAAGGCTCCTAGAACGCACCCAACAGTAGCGCCAGCTAGCCCCAGCATCGCACTCGAGTCCTGACAAAACCCTCGAGCCAGCGTTACGGTGAAGCAACTGACGGCAGCCTCCCAGAGTAGCGGTAACTCTACCAGCAGCAGCAGGACATACTAGGAGCGGAAACAAACACAAATTAACATGTGCCGCTACGACGGTAGAATAGAGACGTAATATTTCAGATCACGAATCTCAGTAATTCCAACAACCAGCGAGCTCTCACCCAAGTTAATTTCCACTCGGTGGGTCGATAAGCCACTTCCAGAGGTTGTTAAAGTAGCGGAAAAAAGATGAAAATAGTGGTAGAACGGTGTTCAGGCGAAAGTACGTAATCAGGTAAGTAGTTAATAGAAGGGAGATGCAACAAGCACCAAGGCAATATAACTAAAGCTAGATGAATTCAGGAAGAAACCGTTACAGTTTCCTCCAAGTATCAGGAATTCACCGTAAGCAAGTAGGTTTACACACTTCAGAAGAAGCACTTTAAATGGTTAAGAACTCCCTCCGAAGAAGTTTACTGGCCACTGGCCTTTTAATTTAGTTAGAATTATTAACGACCTGAACACCAAGATAAAGTCTCAAAACAAAAATAAAGAAATTCACAACACACGCATACAAACTTAAACAAAGCAAAAATAGGAAAGTAAGTGAAGGAAAGGAATACATAACCTCGTGGCTACGTAAGAGGTAATAAATGGTACCCTCCAGGTGCTGCTCAGCCTGCCGCTGCTTCAGTCAAAGTGTCAATGCCGTTTTTTCTAAAAAATCATCCGCCCACCATACCTTTGCTCCGCTCAAGCTCCGCGGCAACAAATGACTGCAAGAAAGCGGCGTATGGCTCTGCCACCAAAGGCAATACGACGAGTATGTGGGAAGAATTTTCCACACCTTTTCCAGCTAGATCAGTGTTTCGATTTTAATTGAAAAAACTTTTTTTAAAATCAGTTAGTTTTTTATTTTATAGAGACGGGTTATTTCCATAATTAAGCAGAAAAAATTCGTCTTGAATTTTACTTATATAAAAAAAACAGAAAGCGCACATTCATAATATAAGGGCAAGGAAATAAATTTTTCTCCATAAATTCCTTTCATGCGTGGCTGATCTAACTCGTTTAACCATTGCTCACAACGCAAATCTGCGAATCGTTAAATTACTCACACGATTAAATATTTATGACGTCATTTTTTCCTCGGTTTAATCCTTAAAAGTTTCTGCATCACAAGATGGGACTTGAGTAAAGCGACTCCATTTAAAACCCTCTGTCATCCTGGCATAGTTTTATTACGAGTTTATCAAGTTACGTTGCGTCGATGATAACTGCATCACACACCTTCTGCGTGCGTTGTGAGACAATGAATAAATAATTAAAGATCACGCGGAGCAAACATGCGGCTTAAATTGTAGATATTTTTTGTTTAACGTGCGTAAAGATCTGAATTTTTCTCTTCTCAGGGTAAAACAACTATTTAATTCATAGGAATTGGTGCTTTAGTAAGGAAAATGCGAGGTCCCAAGCTGATGGTTAGGTCGCCACCTTTTTTTAAGATAGAAAAGGTTCTTGTTATTACTGACCATTTTTTCAGTGCACTGCTGTCCTTTTACAGCACCTTTTATTTTCTTCTCCAACGTTTGTCTTGTTTCGAGATCTTTTTCAATTTTTCTGTTTCTATACGGAGTATTTGGGTGCAAACCTTGTACACATAATCTCCATTTCCTTCCTTCCTTCCTTTGATATGGTTAGAGAGACTTAAATTAACTCATAATCGAGAATCTAATGTAGATTTTTCTCGCAAAAGCAGTGACGTGAACGACATAAACTCAACAAAGCGCACAAACAATATTGACTTGCACAAATTGCTGAGGTACTGGGCGACCGCTGGGCAGCATTATATCCTAAGGCCAGAGGAGCTCTGCGTGCATTTTAAATCAAAGTGAATTCAACATTGCAGGAATTATTCCTCGTTATTTGAGCCTCTTCGTTAAATGTTTTTGTTTGATCTCTATCCATCCTCAGGCAGCGCAGAAATAAGTAAGTTGAAGTTTTGCAGGCTACACACACCAGCACACGAGCCGTGTGCTGGTGTGTGTACTTGTGTGAGGCTGTGATTTGTGTAGCCCCTCTCCCGCTGCACGCAGGTGTTTTTCCACTCGTCACACCTTTAAAATTAATTGCAATGAAAATTCCTTCACCTTTTATTAACTTTAATTTCAGTCTCAATTGTACATATAATAAACTTGAACTATAGGGCTTGAGTGCAAAAGATCGATTTTTTCGCTTTCATGTCCTTAAAAGAAGCCATTTTTTACAATGGTGAAAATAAAAATGTCTTCGTTTGTCCCTCAGAGTACTCGAAAGCATATATATAAATTATAGTTGGTACCTGTTTACAGGCACGTGAGTTAACCACTGGAGAGAGTTCTAGAATTAATAATACGTAATGCTCCGCAATCACTTTTATTGGTTTCAGTACATTAGGCTCCTAAGGACATGAATGAGACTCTCCCACCATAAATCCCAACACCGCTCATCTGAGTCTTTTCGTAAGTGGACTCGATTTAGCGTGGCTAAATACCTTGCATACTTGGTAATGTAATGTGTTTTTACGCTGCAAATAGTCTGAATCGGATACAAATTTCACTTTGCTTAAAGCACTTCCATGAGGCGCACGGGTTATGTGCTTAAGCACTTCCATGACGTGCACGGGTTATGTGCTTAAGCACTTCCATGAGGCGCACGGGTTATGTGCTTAAGCACTTCCATGAGGCGCACGGGTTATGTGCTTAAGCACTTCCATGAGGCGCACGGGTTATGTGCTTAAAGCACTTCCATGAGGTGCACGGGTTATGTGCTTAAGCACTTCCATGAGGCGCACGGGTTATGTGCTTAAGCACTTCCATGAGGCGCACGGGTTATGTGCTTAAGCACTTCCATGAGGCGCACGGGTTATGTGCTTAAAGCACTTCCATGAGGTGCACGGGTTATGTGCTTAAGCACTTCCATGAGGTGCACGGGTTATGTGCTTAAAGCACTTCCACGAGGCGCACGGGTTATGTGCTTAAGCACTTCCATGAGGCGCACGGGTTATGTGCTTAAAGCACTTCCATGAGGTGCACGGGTTATGTGCTTAAGCACTTCCATGAGGTGCACGGGTTATGTGCTTAAAGCACTTCCATGAGGCGCACGGGTTATGTGCTTAAGCACGCCCATGAGGTGCACGGGTTATGTGCTTAAAGCACTTCCATGAGGTGCACGGGTTGTGTTCCTAAGCACTTCCATGAGGTGCACGGGTTATGTGCTTAAAGCACTTCCATGAGGTGCACGGGTTATGTGCTTAAAGCACTTCCATGAGGTGCACGGGTTATGTGCTTAAGCACGTCCATGAGGTGTACGGGTTATGTGCTTAAAGCACTTCCATGAGGTGCACGGGTTATGTGCTTAAGCACTTCCATGAGGCGCACGGGTTATGTGCTTAAGCACTTCCATGAGGTGCACGGGTTATGTGCTTAAAGCACTTCCATGAGGCGCACGGGTTATGTGCTTAAAGCACTTCCATGAGGTGCACGGGTTATGTGCTTAAAGCACTTCCATGAGGTGCACGGGTTATGTGCTTAAGCACTTCCTTGAGACGCACGGGTTGTGTGCTTAAGCACTTCCTTGAGACGCACGGGTTACGTTCTTATGCACTTCCATGAGGCGCACGAGTTTAACACACTCATGGGTCCAAATGTAGAACACTTTTACCCTTTTATCTCTTTATTTCATGCAGATGTAAGGTTGAGAGTGAATCCAATAATTTTTCCGATGCTTGGAGTCTTAAATATCCGCTCAACTGCATCGCCCGTAGTAATTCCTAATGAAAAGTTGACTACCCTACAGTACTGGATGCCAATGCGTGAATTCGATACATTCATCGATGCCTCTGCCTTTCAGATCCTTTCAATCGAGACCACACATTTCTTTTTGAATGTTCAACTCAACTCAGTTGGCGTGTTCTTTCCTCAGTGCATAGATGCTGGACAACACGTTCTTGTTATTTATTTGGACGGTATTGTCGGGCTAGGCATCCTCAATATAGGGTTTCAAAAACAATTTGCTAAGTACCTTGGTTTGTTTTGTTTGACTTCAAAGCAAATAACAGAACGGAAAATATCTCGAGCAAGAGCTTCTTAAATGTGTGTTCCGAGGGCACTTTGGCATTATCAGATGATCATAAAATTCCCCAGAATTAGAACCGCAATGTTCAAAACATTCATTAGATTAACATAAAATTCATGAAGACTTGGATGAGGATCGCATTCGTTATCATCATATTACAACGAAGTTCACAAAGAATTGTGGCTGTGTGTCACTGAGTACCAGCACTTTTGTCCAATTTTGTACCTTTTTGTCACTCATCGCATTAATTAAAAATGTTCTGGATTCCACGTAATTAGAATGGTGATAAATCATTGTATTTTACATTGCATATTGAGAACACTTTTATTGAGGTTGATATTCGTAGCTCATATTCTTGAAAGCTTTGATTCCATAACTTAGGTTGAATTGAGAAAGAATCTCTATGTTTCATGTGATAGTTGACTATGGAATTACAGCAGTGGTTTCAGGCTATGGCCACGAGATGAAAGATGCGGCGGTTTGGGATTCTTTCTGAGCTAAAATTCATTACAAACTTTGAGGAAATTATAATATAATGAGTATGAATTTTAATAACATTCATAAATTAGGGTAAGGTATTTGAATGGAATGATATACCCCGAATTATATGAAACCACAAAAAGCCTGCGGTACCGAGCGCCGCTTTTGAAAACGCCAAAAAAACGGCTTCAAAATTGATCTGTGAGGCGTTGAGGTAGTTGTCCCCTCGACTTACATTGATTTTTGACCATTTTACGATATTCTTTGTGTACCTACGAATCGCTCTCCTGGCAGGAAGGTGTCGGGATGGAAGTGGTAGGTATATATTACTCAGTTTCGCTACGCATCCCTCCTGGTACTGTATAGGCCTCATATCAGGTGTACCGGTTAATAATTTTGCATATTTGCAAAGAAAGCATTTGTAACTTGGGAAACAGGGAACAAATATTCTTAACAAAGTATCCACCCTAGCTAGCCGTACATTTTACCAGCCTGCCTTTCGAATTGTGATGCACTTTCTGAAATATTGTTCACAGTTCGAGGTGATCCAGTCACTAAGCCACGTTTTAAAGTCATTGTTATTGTTGAAGTGATGCGGGCAGTTCATGAAACATCGAGGAAAACAAATGGTGGTCTGAGAGGTCCAAGGTCGGTGAGGACGGGGGGGGGGTTGGCAAAGAGTTTCCACCTAAACGTAGAAATGGTGACTGTCATACTTCGCTCTCTGTGCACGATTAGCCGTTGTTTTGCTGCAAATTCTTGTCTTGGTAACCCAATCCGTGCGCTTTTTCATCAATGCAAGGTTCAAATTACCCCAACCTTCTGGTCCCACAAATTACACGGGCATTCTCTTCCTTCCGCAGCGATTTAGTTTTGCAGTCGATGTGGATGGTTGTGCCGAGAGAATCCATGACCTTTTGCGTTTCGGGTTCTTCCATTATTCATCTCCAGTCCCTACCTGACGCAAGAAAGACTTCCTTTCATGCCAAGAACGCATCACTTCACAAACCGTGCCGCGCATACTCTATATTTTGAATGAGATAGACAAGTACTCCACATGAATGCAATATCACACAAACTCAAACTCGGTTGCACGCGAACGGCTTTTTGGTATTTGCTGTCCTAGCGTCACCCTGACATAACAGTAGAGACAGTGAACCAACCCTCGCTTCCTGCGCCCATCCAGCGAAGAAAGTAAGAATCATTAACCCGCACTCGTGATATATAGTCATGAATACTGTGTTCATAATTAATCTAACTTTTAAGTGAAATATCTCTTTAATACTTGGCCCCAGCTCATAAGACTAGAATTCTATTTTTATATGTCAAAGAAATCGTATAAGCCTTGCATCTATTTATTGAATAAAATAATGCAGGATAATGATGAACATGTTCTTGAAAATGTGTTGTGCTTCAAATAATAGACACCAGCGTTTGCTTGCTCATTTTTTACGGACTCAAAATGGATAAATCATCAACATTTCCATCCATTCGTCTCATGGTCGGAATTCGAAGGCGCATTCTGGACGCTAATCTTTAAACGGATTCCTAAGATTAACAAGGAAGCCAATTAAGAACTTCGCCGAGACGGCCTGCAGCCAAAAGACGGAATGATCAAATAGGATCCCAGAATTCTCATTAGATCGTCAATCATTTTCAAAGTCTGCCTCAGCTCAAATCTTTTCGCATTGAAACTGTGATGCAGAATAATTCTCAATTTCTTGGAAACATTTCATTTGGTGTGGTAGTGTACATTTTCTTGCTAGAATTATATAACTCATTTTTGCTTCTAAAAATATGAAACTTTTTCATAAATAAAGCCCTATGTTATTAGAGAAATTTAAATTTGGAACAATGAACTATTTTTGTGTACTAAGTCAGAAAACTAGAACAGTTCTAGATGCCGCTATTGTCTACCTTTTACCTCTGTTTACGGCTCGTCCACCACGTCATGTTCGCTGAGATTATTGCGCCAATGCGCGTTCCAAGAGCTAGGGAAATGT
This sequence comes from Morinoia aosen, assembly GCA_030386875.1. Taxonomy (NCBI): domain Eukaryota; kingdom Metazoa; phylum Arthropoda; class Malacostraca; order Amphipoda; family Talitridae; genus Morinoia; species Morinoia aosen. The sequence continues at coordinate 3,266,747 of CM059574.1, forward strand.
GTGGTGCTGAGCTGAGAGTTACGAGTAGTTAGGTCTTCATTTTGTTGAATTCAATTTTTTGTTGGTTTTATTGAGAATCATCTCATCTTTTTCCGGTTCACTGCTGTCCTGTTTTTCAGCATCTCTTACTTTCTTCTTGAACTTCTACTTTGTTTCACATCCTTCACGGTTCACTGCGACCTAGTTTTTCAGAGCTTATAATTCAGGGGGGGGGGGGGGGGAGAGATATGAGGTGCCAGGCTGAAGGATAGGGAGGGCATCCATTTTTGACATCGAAAATTTTTTTCTTATGATACGCCTGTCAAGGTTTTTCTTATGATACGCCTCTTAAGATCAACACGTAAAACGTAGCCAGCAAAGTCTATTTTTATTACAGTCTCCACATTCACGTACAATGTTTTCAAACAACCATCCGACTGTGAATAATTTTACATTGATTAGTTTCCTTGATTTACGCAGATCCTGCATCACTTTGAACCTTGTACTTTTTTGTTATACAGCAGTTCATGATCTTGGGTTCATACCTTTTTTCACGGTTTAAAAGTTGTGTCCATCGTTCAGTGAAGTCCAATGAGGTACTGTTACTTGCATGAGAAGAGCACCGTCCCAGGGTGTTTTTAACACTGTAATGGTTCACGCATTTTACCCCTACGCTTGCAGAGTGTGTGCGGAAGACGCTAGGGTTAAGCAATAATCGTGTTTAAATTGAACTACCCAGTTACCCTCATAGGAAAGTCGGTTTTGTTTAAAAAAAACAGGTTGATGCCTCCAATAATCTTATTGAAATCTACAAGCCGAATTTCTACAGAAATATCTGCCTGCGCATTGCGTAGTTGTTGAAATGAGTGTAATCGCCTTTCATTAATTTTTTTCTGAGATTTTGTTATTCTATAACTATCATCAGCATCCGAGGAGCTCCCTCCTCGATATCAATTTTTAGACATCACTCGCGTCGTAACATCGCCGTGACGCTGAATTTCTCCTTACACGTCCTTAAGGATCCCCTCACACGTCCTTTATGATCCCCTCACACGTCCCTTAGGATCCCCTCACACGTCCCTTAGGATCCCCTCACACGTCCCTTAGGATCCCCTCACACGTCCCTTAGGATCCCCTCACACGTCCCTTAGGATCCTCTCACACGTCCCTTAGGATCCCTTCACACGTCCCTTAGGATCCCCTCAAACGTCCCTTAGGATCCCCTCACACGTCCCTTAGGATCCTCTCACACGTCCCTTAGGATCCCCTCACACGTCCCTTAGGATCCCTTCACACGTCCCTTAGGATCCCCTCACACGTCCCTTAGGATCCTCTCACACGTCCCTTAGGATCCCCTCACACGTCCCTTAGGATCCCTTCACACGTCCCTTATGATCCCCTCACACGTCCCTTAGGATCCCCTCACACGTCCCTTAGGATCCTCTCACACGTCCCTTAGGATCCTCTCACACGTCCCTTAGGATCCCCTCACACGTCCCTTAGGATCCCCTCACACGTCCCTTAGGATCCTCTCACACGTCCCTTAGGATCCCCTCACACGTCCCTTAGGATCCCCTCACACGTCCCTTAGGATCCCCTCACACGTCCCTTAGGATCCTCTCACACGTCCCTTAGGATCCCCTCACACGTCCCTTAGGATCCCTTCACACGTCCCTTAGGATCCCCTCACACGTTCCTTAGTATCCCCTCACACGTCCCTTAGGATCCCCTCACACTTCCCTTAGGATCCCCTCACACGTCCCTAAAGATCCCCTCACACGTCCCTTAGGATCTTCTCACTCGTCCCTTAAAATCCCCTCACACGTCCCTAAGGATCCCCTCACACGTCCCTTACGATCCCCTCACACGTCCCTTAGGATCCCCTCACACGTCCCTTAGGATCCCCTCACATGTCCCTTAGGATCCCCACACACGTCCCTTAGGATCCCTTCACACGTCCCTTAGGATCCCTTCACACGTCCCTTAGGATCCCCTCACACGTCCCTTAGGATCCCCTCACACGTCCCTTAGGATCCCCTCACACGTCCCTTAGGATCCCCTCACACGTCCCTTAGGATCCCCTCACACGTCCCTTAGGATCCCCTCACACGTCCCTTAGGATCCCCTCACACGTCCCTTAGGATCCCTTCACACGTCCCTTAGGATCCCCTCACACGTCCCTTAGGATCCCCTTACACGTCCCTTAGGATCCCCTCACACGTCCCTTAGGATCCCTTCACACGTCCCTTAGGATCCCCTCACACGTCCCTTAGGATCCCTTCACACGTCCCTTAGGATCCCCTCACACGTCCCTTAGGATCCCCTCACACGTCCCTTAGGATCCCCTCACACGTCCCTTAGGATCCCTTCACACGTCCCTTAGGATCCCTTCACACGTCCCTTAGGATCCCCTCACACGTCCCTTAGGATCCCCTCACACGTCCCTTAGGATCCCTTCACACGTCCCTTAGGATCCCCTCACACGTCCCTTACGATCCCCTCACACGTCCCTTAGGATCCCTTCACACGTTCCTTAGGATCCCCTCACACGTCCCTTACGATCCCTTCACACGTCCCTTAGGATCCCCTCACACGTCCCTTACGATCCCCTCACACGTCCCTTAGGATCCCCTCACACGTCCCTTAGGATCCCCTCACATGTCCCTTAGGATCCCCTCACACGTCCCTTAGGACCCCCTCACACGTCCCTTAGGATCCCTTCACACGTCCCTTAGGATCCCCTCACACGTCCCTTAGGATCCCTTCACACGTCCCTTAGGATCCCCTCACACGTCCCTTAGGATCCCCTCACACGTCCCTTAGGATCCCTTCACACGTCCCTTAGGATCCCCTCACACGTCCCTTAGGATCCCCTCACACATCGCTTAGGATCCCCTCACACGTCCCTTAGGATCCCTTCACACGTCCCTTAGGATCCCTTCACACGTCCCTTAGAATTACGTCAAAATGCTCGAAGTGTTCGACCAGCTGATGTATGAAGGCACTTGCGAAAGTGACTAATCTATTTGATTTATTTCTTGCACATTAGTGAATAAACCAATTCACTGCACAGCATTGAATATCGCAGTTCTTGTTAATATTAAAGCCAAAACCTGTCAGAAAATCAAATATTGTGTAACCCTCCATTCAACTGTAGAGCCATAAAGGCTGGTAGCGTCTTTTATATTTTTATCTTTGTTTCTGCTTGAAGAAAAGATATTTTGCATGAGTGATCCTGCGAATGTGAATATGTCGTTTCTATAAATAACACCATGGCGACTCATAATCTTTTCCCGTGTATTATTCATTTTTAGAATGCATATTTTCTTTCTCTGGTCTCTTATCACAATTTTTTGCTTTTTCTTTTCGTCGAGGTGAAACTTTTCTAATCGAGAACAACTGGTGACTCACCTTCCTAGCCCGTGGCAGTCATTCCTGGAGACAAACTTACGCGCTAGACTTCATTTGCTCCTCAATAATAACTTCTGTCGAGATAACTCCAGTCAGCTTGCCTTCTTTGCGACAATGCAATCCTTGTATTATGAAAGACTTGTAATCAAAACTGACGCCTGTTGCGATAGTTCTCCCTGTCATCTATCAGAAATGTCTTCACTTACTTCTTACCTCACTTCTCATTAACCCTCGTGTTTACTAATCGACACAAATACCGACTAGTGTAGTTCTTTGATTTTTCTGTGTTCGATAATTATATTTTCAGTGAATTCACTGGTTCTGACGACGGTATTTTTCATAATTTTGTACGATAAAAAAATTCATTTTCTCTCTGAATTCGTATTCATACGAAGATCGAGAAGCGACACTTTCACCTAATTCTTAATATTTTTCTTCAATTGATCGTTGCAATGCTGTATGTCTTGTGAGTAGTGAATTACAATTTATTAAATTAACATAAACATGCCAACTATGTCATTAATCTTACCTTAAATATTGACTGAGACGCAGAAGGTCATGATTAATAGGAAGGTCTTCAACCATGATTGCCAGCCACACTGTTGATTTATTTCTCTCCCAATGTCAATTGAACTTCTCCCCATTTGCATTTACTTCTTTTGTACGTACAATTTGATATTTAGCGACAGTTCTGTAGCGACAGCTCTGTAGCGACAGCTCTGTAGCGACAGCTCTGTAGCGACAGCTCTGTAGCGACAGCTCTGTAGCGACAGCTCTGTAGCGACAGCTCTGTAGCGACAGCTATGTAGCGACAGCTCTGTAGCGACAGCTCTGTAGCGACAGCTCTGTAGCGACAGCTCTGTAGCGACAGTTCTGTAGCGACAGCTCTGTAGCGACAGCTGTGTAGCGACAGCTCTGTAGCGACAGCTATGTAGCGACAGCTGTGTAGCGACAGCTCTGTAGCGACAGCTCTGTAGCGACAGCTCTGTAGCGACAGCTCTGTAGCGACAGCTCTGTAGCGACAGCTCTGTAGCGACAGCTCTGTAGCGACAGCTCTGTAGCGACAGCTGTGTAGCGACAGCTCTGTAGCGACAGCTCTGTAGCGACAGCTCTGTAGCGACAGCTCTGTAGCGACAGCTCTGTAGCGACAGCTATGTAGCGACAGCTCTGTAGCGATTGCTCTGTAGCGACAGCTCTGTAGCGACAGCTCTGTAGCGACAGCTATGTAGCAACAGCTCTGTAGCGACAGCTCTGTAGCGACAGCTCTGTAGCGACAGCTCTGTAGCGACAGCTGTGTAGCGACAGCTCTGTAGCGACAGCTCTGTAGCGACAGCTCTGTAGCGACAGCTCTGTAGCGACAGCTATGTAGCGACAGCTCTGTAGCGATTGCTCTGTAGCGACAGCTCTGTAGCGACAGCTCTGTAGCGACAGCTATGTAGCGACATCTCTGTAGCGATTGCTCTGTAACGACAGCTCTGCAGCGACAGCTCTGTAGCGACAGCTCTGTAGCGACAGCTCTGTAGCAACAGCTATGTAGCGACAGCCCTGTAGCGACAGCTTTGTAGCGACAGCTATGTAGCGACAGCTCTGTAGTGACAGCGACAGCTCTGGAGCGACAGCTCTGTAGCGACAGCTATGTAGCGACAGCTCTGTAGCGACAACTCTAAAGCGACAGCTCTGTAGAAACAGCTACGTAGCGACAGCTCTGTAGCGACAGCTATGTAGCGACAGCTCTGTAGCGACAGCTCTGTAGCGACAGCTCTGTAGCGACAGCTCTGTAGCGACAGCTCTGTAGCGACAGCTATGTAGCGACAGCTCTTTAGCGATTGCTCTGTAGCGACAGCTCAGTAGCGACAGCTCTGTAGCGATTGCTCTGTAGCGACAGCTATGTAGCGACAGCTCTGTAGCAACAGCTCTGTAGCGACAGCTATGTAGCTACAGCTCTGTAGCGACAGCTCAGTAGCGACAGCTAAGTAGCGACAGCTCTGTAGCGACAGCTCAGTAGCGACAGCCCTGTAGCGACAGCCCTGTAGCGACAGCTTTGTAGCGACAGATATGTAGCGACAGCTCTGTAGCGACAGCTCTGTAGCGACAGCTCTATAGCGACAGCTATGTAGCGACAGCTATGTAGCGACAGCTCTGTAGCGATAGCTCAGTAGCGACAGCTCTGTAGCGACAGCTCTGTAGCGACAGCTCTGTAGCGACAGCTATATAGCGACAGCTCTGTAGCGACAGCTCAGTAGCGACAGCTCTGTAGCGACAGCTCTGTAGCGACAGCTCTGTAGCGACAGCTCTGTAGCGACAGCTCTGTAACGACAGCTCTGTAGCGACAGCTCAGTAGCGACAGCTCTGTAGCGACAGCTCAGTAGCGACAGCTCAGTAGCGAAAGCTATGTAGCGACAGCTCTGTAGCGACAGCTCTGTAGCGACAGCTCTGTAGCGACAGCTCTATAGCGACGGCTCTGTAGTGACAGCTCTGTAGCGACAGCTCTGTAGCGACAGCTCTGTAGCGACAGCTCTGTAGCGACAGCTCTGTAACGACAGCTCTGTAGCGACAGCTCTGTAGCGACAGCTCTGTAGCGACAGCTCTGTAGCGACAGCTCTGTAGCGACAGCTCTGTAGCGACAGCTCTGTAGCGACAGCTCTGTAGCGACAGCTCAGTAGCGACAGCTCAGTAGTGACAGCTATGTAGCGACAGCTCTGTAGCGACAGCTCAGTAGCGACAGCTCTGTAGCGACAGCTCTGTAGCGACAGCTCTGTAGCGACAGCTCAGTAGCGACAGCTCTGTAGCGACAGCTCTGTAGCGACAGCTCTGTAGCGACAGCTCTGTAGCAACAGCTCAGTAGCGACAGCTATGTAGCGACAGCTCTGTAGCGACAGCTCAGTAGCGACAGCTCTGTAGCGACAGCTCTGTAGCGACAGCTCTGTAGCGACAGCTCTGTAGCGACAGCTCTGTAGCGACAGCTCTGTAGCGACAGCTCTGTAGCAACATCTTACATTGCTTCACTTATACCCCATTCTTTTTTAAAAGTTCGGTGCGTGAGCGAACTAGCCCAGTTAGCCTGTTCAGTTCGGTACGATAACCTTGCGCCGTGTCGATAACCCTCTCTTGTACCGCAGAAGGACGACGCCGAGGAAGACATCGATATAGACCTCACGGACCCTGAAGTTAACAAAGCGGCCATCAAGATCCAGGCCACCTTCAGGGGTCACAAGATAAGGAAGAACCATTGATTCTACGGTGCCTCTACTGCTTACTTTCAGAGTGAACCGGTGCTCAGAGTTGCCCTGACTCATACGACCAGGGTATTGAAATTTCTATTTTATTTGCTAGATTAATGTACCTAATTGCTTTTTATTACCTATTTATGCAAGGCCAGGGCGTTTAAAAAGCGTTGTTGTGTTTTGGGAATATTTTAGGAGTATCTCATTCCTCATAATGGATCTCTTTTTATCTAACTCTCTAGTACAACTATTAGTATTACTGTACTCATGGCGATGAATTCATTCTGGAAAACTGCTAGCGCTCGCAATCTACAACTCTGATGAATATGTAAAGTGCTAGGTTATTTTGTGTGCAGCAAAATAAGGTAAACGAAGAGTTACCCTAGAACTCACTTACTGCAGGGCTGCTTATCCGCTGTTGTTCACGTGTGGAGGGTCTCGCTTATAACGACTGGTTGTGTTTACCTTGACCTGACCGATGTAGTGTGCAGGGAACCGTTGCTTCCTGGTTGGCATGAGTTAATTGGTCACAAACACAGCCATTGTATTGCCCTACAATGACTGGGACTTTCGATTTAGGTGGTAGAAAATCCAAAAGGTAAAAAATTTCGTGTTGCGATTGAAATTTTTTTTTTCTGCAGCAGAGTAGCAATATCACAAAACTCTTACCCTGTGAATTCCTCGAAAGCATCAAAATATTCATGATGTAACAAAATAGAAGCAATACCAGGCGGTCTTATAGGAGAGTATATTCAAGTCTCTGCCCAGACACCCTTAGCGAGTCTAAATTCATCTCTATTTTTCTCTTCGTAAAAATAAGGAGAAGTGAGATTCCAAGTATCCTCGCCTCCGTCCGTTTGGGCCTATTTTCATTTCATCTAGGAAGTATTCCGATACATTTGCCTCATGACTATTTGAAGTGCAATTGATTGCTGATTGTACATCCAGTTCCAGTTGAAATTCATTTACTTTTTGATCTCAGTTCTGTTTTCTGACTGGCCTGATGGAAAGCCCTAAAAGGTAGCGTCAGTATGAGTATGTACGAGTATGTGTGTGTCGGTGGTCAATTACAGTTTTTTGCGGGTGTATAAATAATCATAGTAGGGGTCAAAAATTATTCAAGTGTAATGGTCAACGGTTGAGCCACGGTCAACTGAGTATTAACAATAATGATTTGTATATTTTTGGTGTGTTTCTACATCGTTCACTCACAAGAGTTCGACTAGCGTTTTGTACGGGCATATTAAAAATTATTATGTAGCATTCTTCCGCAAGGGCACACCGTCGACAACATAAAGAATTTACGCTTTATTGTTAAATTTCAGCTAATGCTTCTGAGGAGGAAGAATAGATATTCGCTCCACAACAACGACGTCAACATAGTCGACTCGAGTCAAACGAAATGAATGAAAAATTGTTTTGAGGCTGGAACAATTTTCGAGTCGCTGATCTGCGATGACTGGAGTCTGCGACCTCTTCGTTCACTTGATACCTCATTATGAAAATTTTTAGAGCTACATCATTGTCAATATTTTTAACCGTTGAATCATTGTAAAACCACGCAAAAACTCTTATGCGGTGATGTCTCTGACTTCATTTAGCACGGAATTTTGGCGTACAGGAATTTTTTATGGGTGTAAGTGATTTTACTTCTATGCTGAAAACCTAACATGACGTAAGTCTGAGTTCCCATGTCGACTGGTCATTCAGCCAACTGTATTTTCAGAATTAATTCCTCTGAAGCTTAGCTCTTGAGGCTGGGTAGAACATGTTAGCTTCTGTAAATGTTAATGCCTAATTTTACCGTGACTACTAGTTTTGTATTTTTTGCTATCAATTTCTCGTTACATTTTTGCATTGGCAAAATATTACTCCGATATTGACCGACGATATTTAAAGCGAGGGAATTAATCTAAGCAATTACATTCTTGTTACACTAATAAATGCTTTATTTGTTCTCAAGGTAGAGCATTCACTCTGTCTTCACGTGGTTAAATATCAGTATATTCTCTCTCAGGTACTACGGTTGACCAAAACTGCACGCATTCGATGCCAGGTTTAGGTACGTAGAGACTATACACATTCCATCGGACGCTTCGCTACAGATGTTGAAAATTCTGAAGTTGATTTTTTCCATATCTTATTAATTTTAAGAAAAATATTTAGTAAATTAAATTTAAATTCACCCCCATTATGAAAAAGAAATCTGGTTGAGGTGTTCGGCACTTGAAAGCTTTTCCCAAATTTTACTCTACACATGTAAGTAATTTTCGAAATGTTTCACCACGCGGTTAAAAATGCCTGACGTTTTCTTAGTTAACATTCGTGTTATACATTTCTGACACGTTTGATCTAGTTCTTGAAACTACGTGAAAGTCTTTCTCACTTGCGCAGCTGCTAGTTCAGTATGCTAGTTTCTAGTTCCATGTACGTACAAACTCGCTAGTTGTACACGCACATTCAAAGGGAAAAAGCTACGTGATAACTGAGAGGAAAAGGAAACAGAAAAGACCTCTAACGAAAAGCCAGCGAATTTTTTGTCTTTCACGGTAGGGGAGAGAAAGAAGAGCGTCGTTAATTAGTGGCAAATAAATCATGCGAGGCAAAAGTAGGCGTGTTTTGCTCACAGGTTTTCTAGGGGAGCCTTTTTTTAACGATTCTTTTGGCCCTTAAACGCTGATGAAATGCTTAAAAGAATGAAGAAAGCCCTGAAAATAATCCTGAAGCTACTTTAAATTACTCAAACGATCCTAATCTGATCTTTAATATTGATGAGGATCGTTAACGAGGATGATCCAATGATCATCAAATGATCGTTGAATGGTCCCGCATTGTTCCTGCAATATCCCTCAAATAATCATTAAATGATTCAAAGATGTTTTCAAATTATCCAATTACATACACTCAGAGGCTGCTTCAATATTCTTCCATTCAAATTCAAAGTTTCCAAAGATCCTCAAATAATTTTGAAAAAATTCTCAAAAATATTCAATGTTGTTTTATGATATTCATATATTCGTTTATTGATCCTTCCATGATCCAGTTTCCATTTAATGACCTCAAGTCAGTATCAAAACCCTAATTCGGTCTGCAGTATAGACTCCTGATGACAATACCGGTTTTACCCAAGCCAGGGACCTCTGTGCATCGGAGGCGTGTCTCGTTCTCTATCCTTCAGGAGTCGCAAACAATTACGTTCAAGTTTTTCTCTATACTCACTTCAAATGTACGAATGGATCAAAATAGGGAAGTTGAAAGTGTTTTACTATTTTCCTCAAACGTATAAATAATATAAACCTATACGCTTCGTTTTCCCATAGTATGTATGTTAGTGAGATGTTGATATATGCCCTTACCATGCTGCATTAGGGTCTTATTTTTGTCAGTGATATTTTTGTCATTGGCATCAAATTTAGAAGGCATTTTGTAATGGTTGTTGCATGACTGCTTATTTGATATAAAAATATGCTTTACTTACTTGAAACGTTTTGTTAGACACTTGTTTCTTGCTCTGAATGACACCTGTTTCTAGTTTTGAATGAGGTTCAATAGATATAAGAATTTAACGGACACCCTGTTCATGTTTAGGCTCAGTTTCATTGTCAATCTATTATGGTAAATTTCCTAAAATCCTACCTTGCTGTATCCTTTCCGAAAAATTCACTTGTATACTCTAATTTATAATATTCAATATCAATGGTACGTGTTAAAGCTTTTAGTCATTTATACTAAAAAGATCATTGTAAGCGGTCCAGAATTTCCCCCCTGCAGTTTATCTCACGGACCGACGCCTCATAGTTTTTAAATATTAAGGCAAATATTTTAATTGTTCAAACTTCACATGAATAGCTCAGAAAGTTTTGCTAGCTCTAGAAACGACCTTTCAACCTAGACCTAATACTTCTAGTTGACTCACAGTGCACTTCTCTAGTATATTAGCTAGCTTAATAGCGACTTATTCCATTATAGAAGTAGTACAAAACTGTTTCCAACTCGTTCCTTTAGGAAATATCTCGCGATCAGTACGTGCGGCGCACGAACAACAAATTCTACAAAACATTATGTTCTGAATACATTTTGCAGCGTACTGAGCTTCAGGTTTTGTATTTTCAGGGTGATAATTCAAATTTATGATGGAAATCCATGCCATCAATGCAATTCTTTATTTTCTGGTCAGTCGCTCTGCGCGGCGTGAAATGGAAATGCTAATTTTCACTGCACTCCATTTTCATAATTAGAAATTAGTTATTTTCATCAGATGAAGCTATTTGTATCTAACGTTAAGCTTCATATTTTGAATTAAATCCATCTTAATTTTATTGGCAGACAAAATTTAAACAACCGCTGACGAAGTGAAACAAAAAAAACGACGGATGCAAAATGTCTCCAATGACTATTTTGTTCAACAAACGTCACCCAAAATTTCATATATGATCAATAAACTGCCATAAACAAATAAGAAATGAGATCGTGTTGTACGTTTATTTATATTTTGCTCATCGAATCTTGCGATAAAAATGAAACATGGACATTTTACATACACTAATTTTTCCCTCTCTATGTGAAATTTTGTTTAATTGTGAAACCTTTCCCTCGCTACCATCAGTTCTTGTTGAATGATGCCGGCGAAATCAGGAAGTTGGTGAAAACAGTATTGTAAAGAAATTACCGTTAACCTGGCATCAATTTCGGGAATGACGCATTTACTCTAACATTCAAGCACATAGAAGCGAATGATATCAATGCATCTCTTCAAATGAAACTGCTATTGGTGCTATACGTTCATACAACTAAAAGTGTGTTGATATATTCCTAATAAATACAGTACTCGCACCAGCTTAACATGTATGTGAAATACTGAATTCATCGCAATATTTCCTTCCAGGAGGATAGCAATCGTCATAGAAAAGCAATTTTAAATACTTCAATATGAAAATCTGGTATTACTGCGTGAACCTCTAACATTTAAAAATGATTTTCAAATATGCAGGATGCGGTGAGACTAATTAATCTGAAACATAATACTCCATGATATACTCCTCTCGTGCGCCGTACGTACTGTTGTTTGGGGTACAGCATACACTGCAGGCGCACTCGATGCTGTACGCGCGTACTGTACGCTGTTGCGCCCGTGTCCATTTAGACTTTAACGCCTTCTCTTACGTTAACATTTCAGTGTGTGACCGTTCTATCGAGAGTTCACTTCATGTTTGCTTTTCTTTCCTGCACACGGCTCATGAAGACGTCGAAAATGTGCCTGTATTGCAGAATTAGTTTTGTTCAAGTTGCATTGCAGTGCCAAGTATTGTACGAATAACATTCCAGCTTGGCTCGGCTAGGGTTCAATTTCGTTCCAGTTGTTTCTAATGTTCCCAGCGGTGATATTCCACTTACATTCCAATCGTTCTCCTTACAATTTTGAGGCAGTGTTACCCAGTTAGGACGAAAGTATTGTTATATGTTAAAAATAAAGATGCTCTGCCTAAAATGTTCAACACGAACACCAGTATCTTCTCTCAATACTTTAAGTTTAAGAATTCGATACAACGTCTCACGCCTCCACAAACGTTTAAAACCAAATCAGACCTCTAAAAAATTATTTCACGAATGAAGGGTGTAGACAAGTATTTCTTTCCCTTCTTATTAATTGACAGGCTTTCCATACCTGAAATTTCCTTTAATTTATGTTGAAAATTATTCAGGAAAACCAATCTCAAAACTCAATCAGAAAAAAAAGTATTTTTTAATAACTACTTAAATACGATCGAAATCAGGAGAAAAACGTTCGCCCTAAGTCTAATATACTGCACGTATTTGAGAACTCTCTCTCTCTCTCTCTCTGTCTCTCTCTCTCTTTCTCTGAAAGCAAACGTGAGTGAACTGTTGATAAAATCGTCACCCAGTGTAACACCTAACGCCTGGCATTTACTCCTGCTGTCGACCAGAGCTGAATGCAGGAGCCAATAGAAGGGTCCACGATCGCCTGCTTCCCGTATGAATTATGGCATGACATATTTATGTATGTAAAGTATATACATGTACGCTGGTTTTGTGGATATAATGGTAGATAAAAACGGATCACGTTCCGTTTTTTAGCGTTCGCTTGAGCTGCCACAAGTCATACGTGCCGACCTGTTGCTCTGTTTCATAATGGGTTGAATAAAATGTAAATTCTGTTACTTTGTTAGCAGAATTGCAGCGGCCTTTTGCAGGTACAGTTTGTTATGTGTGCTCTTATTTACGTAACTTAGTACGTACTGTAATTAGTCTTTATTATTTACGTAAAATAGTATGTACTGATATTATTAACTATTATCTTTTACGGCTGCCAAGATACTCGGGGGCATTCTATACCATCAGAAAAGTAAACCATGGATTTAAATGTGGGCAAATTTTGGCAGGGACATTACAGGCGTTTTCATTTCAAAACTTTCATTCAGTTAAATTACCTTCATAAAACAGACATAGTGAAGCGCAGAGATAAATATTTAATTTTTTCAGAAAACATGCAAATGATTGCTCGCTAATTCTTGAAAGTTACATTGCTTACTCAAACATTAGATATTCATTCAAATTTAAGCTTTAAGCAACGAAATAACCTTATTTTCTAACGAGTTCTATATTTTCGAGCGTGTGAGGACGAGCGCATTAAGTCGCTAGTGCTCTTGGAGCGAGAAAGCTGACGAAAGAAGGTTTGCACATGCATTTTTTAATAATTACGCAGATAGTTGCCGGATTTAGACGATTCTACGACGCTTGTTGTTCTACACAATGTTCTCTCCCATTTGCTCTTCATGTGTTAGTCTTGTACTTGTTATACAACCCTGACCTTCTCAACCTAACCTTCCTTTCTTTTGGAAAGTATCTTAGAGGACTATGTAGTGTGACTAGATAGCACAGTTTAACTCATTGGTGGCCTACGCGTTCACATTAACTAGTTTTCACCTCCTCTGAAACTAGTCCTTGTGTCTGCCTAGTCTAGTCCGTGCACTCCAGCATACCAGGCTCTGCGCCTGCGCAGGTCACTGTGTGCATGCATGCGAGTGACGCAGTCGTGCGTCTGCACGTCAAGTAGACAATTTTCGCAAACCTGCGTGAATGAATAGCTAAAGTAGCCTAAATTATCTCGGCCTCAATTTACGCTGCGTACAGTAGACCAACAAGCAGGAAGTAATCTCCAAGCTCTCAAGCTTTCGCTACCGAGATTCAACAACCTACGTGCGTGTGTCATCTTCTTAGCCCCGCGCGACGACGAAGCTCGCACTCGATTACCAGAACCTTGTACGAGTACATTGATTTAAGATCAACGATCAGTTGTCTACGCTCGTTTGAAAAACCTCTACCTGGCGTGCGAGGACGATTACGTCACACCTGCGTAAATTTTCGCTACTCTTCTTCGGACAATCGAACGCCTTGTGATCAGTCTAGTCTTGTGAAAAGTGTGTTCATTTGTATAGGTGAAGTAAATTTTTATGATTATCTCCCACACTCCGTCTTGACGTAAAACTTGGGACCCATGCTCTCGACCTGGAGTCGATGTCGAGGCTGCAGAAGTGCGAGTTCGAGTTCGAATAACTGAAGACTTGTATTTTTCAGCTGCAAGAATGGCGTGAGAATTCGAGCTACAATTCTTTCTCTACATCTGACAGGATACCACACTCTTCGTAAAGAGGTTGCTCTCGTGTACATAGAATTTGTTGGGGTTCACGCACTCCAGTGCATTAAGATTTAATAAAATCTTGATCCACTCACTTCAAAAGTCTGCGAAAGTATTTTCGAATCTCGTAACTAACTGGATTTACAGTACGGTACATCCTACCTAACAAATTATTATAGAATTGCGAAAACTTTTCTGTAAAGTTAATATTCAAATATATAAACCACTTCATAGTGAACTCACCACAATTTGCGCTCCGTGTAACATTTCGCCCGAGGTCGGGGAAATAAAAAGATATTTTCCGATGTAGGATATATTAAGAGTATAAATACAAATTCAAGGCTATATCGTACTAATTGAGTTTTAAGTTCTGAAAGTTAGTCTCATACACTGAATAAAATTTTACGACTTTTTGCTTTCACTTAAGATATGAAACAGGTCAAGCGTGTTTACCAGCACCTAAGATAAAATATTGAAACTTGTCTAGTTTTTACCATCTGGCGAGCAACTCTTGTAAAGAAAACATTTTCAGGATCACCCACATGAGACGTACCGAAAACTAACACATTTCCTCGTGTATGAAGTCACGCAGCAATAGTGAGCAATAATCTGGCGTGAGAGCAGTGTGGACAGCTCGTGTTTGTTCGTGTTGGCAGCCTTCAGCCAGCGTTTGTAGCTGTGGAGCTGCAGTCACTTATGCGCGTGATGTTGTGAACAAGTTCTGCATTATTGCATCCTCGAACGCTTGTAAATAATTTCCATATATTCAGTGCAGCGAATAAGTTGTTGAATTTCAGACTGGGTTTTTATATTAATTAAATTAATTCATAATGTATTATTTCGATACATCATCCACTTATGTATACTTGACTACTACGATAATATCAGCCTCTTACGTTTCATCTGTATGCCGTGACGCGTAGCAGCTTCGTTCCTTCTCCCAGACTAACGTTTTCCGCTTGAAATATTCGGTGTACTCTCCCTGTGTGCAAATTTGTATCATGCCAGAGAAATTAAGCTCAGGTGCCAAAATTTTGTCGTGTTAAATTCTTTCAACGAATAGAAGATGCTTGGCGACTGCAATCCAACACTCCCATTTCATACTTTCACCCTTTCATCTCCTCATAAGCTAAATTTCCTGGTTTTCCCGCTGCAACCTCGGTAAGAAATATGATAAATAATTTTTTTTCCTCCGAAGCTGCATTGCAGGAAATCTTTGGGAAATATACGTCTGCAAGTAACACAGGACTTAATTCATTTCAAACTGACTGCGACTCATATCTTGCCAATGTAACTCGTACGGAACAGGAACCTATCATGAACTCTCATTCGAGTGTAACTAATTTACTGACCAAGTTACTTTCAATTCATGAGTTATTTTTAACTTCATTTTAGTGTTCACAGTTCAACAAACTTTTCACCTCTATTAATGATCTAGAGAATGAAATTTACTTACTTTTACACCGTTAGGATTTAATTACCGTAACGTATACGTGGCCCAAGCTAAGTTCAGAAACGAAGCAAAGAGCTTCGTACACGTCCTTATAATTTACTTCTGCGCTTATGTTCATTATGTTTCTTTATAGTACACTTTCTGTTGTGTTCCATGAACTTTTTGCTAACGAGTGGGAAGCTGGTAACATTCCAAATTTGTACTTTTGCCACGAGATCGAAGTTGACTGCTTCAGCGACTTTGAACATCCGATTTGGACAGTGATATAGAATCAGACTTCAAAGCTCTGTTTTCACACACGAGCCAAGGAAACGCTAATTAGAATCCCCACCGTAGGACTCTGCGGGTTGTCTCCAATACTTGCCTAAATTCTCGGTTAGGGAGCGCAGAAGCTACCTTTCGCTTACGTCTAAACTTCAAAAGTAAAGATACAGAATGTTGTAAGGGTGAATATACTTTTATCTGTACTTCTAAATTATAAAAAAACATACAGGGTGCATCGGTACTTTAAAACAGAGAAAATGAAAACTAAACATTGAAGAAAGGCGTTTCAGTTTAGTACAGCAAACGAATATCATAGTTTCAGAATTCCTTGCCAAACGAATTTATTGTTGCACTTAGAAAAAACTTGATTGCCTGCAAAATGTACTATTTTTCCATCTGAGGTTATTTTCTGGAATTACGCATTATCAAGTTTTTATAGATCTCGAATCTGTTTTCAGGATAAATTATAGCATATCGATTTTTTGCCATTAATGAAGTCTTTTTGATGTTTATATATTTCAATGAGCGGTTCATCTTTGATAAATGTTCTCTTATACATAAATATTCCGAACATCTTTCAAGCATAACGAGTTAAATAAATCCTTTCGATATTGGAATACGTAGGAGTAGCTCTAATCCCGTCTCTTCTCAATCTTTCTAACACCCTATGCATAATAATAAAATCTATAAATAAAAACCTTTCTTAATTTTCCTATAAATACAAATCAGTTAATTCCATAGCGGAACTTTAGTGAAGTAATTCATAAAAGTGAAAATGAAAAACAGGATGCACGAAAGACTGAAATGAAGCGAAGTATTGAAAACACTTGTAAAATAGGGCAGTGGCACGGGCCTACTCCAGAAAACGGAGAGGAGCTAAACAATCGGAACATCAAGGCCCTGTCTAACTTGCCCGTCACTGGCTTGTAACAACTGTTGCTGACATTGCAGTGAGTAGCCAAGGTGACAAGTGAAAATTATTAGAGATTTAAATTGTGAGTTAGTTTACACCTTCCTAAACACAACTAAGGTGTTCCAAAGAGAGGAAGATACCATTTAGTTGAGAGCTATAGGATCGGGGAATCTATAACAAGGTGCGTTCCCACACAAGATTCCGTGCTCATAGAAAGACCAAGTTAGGAAGTAAGTTTATGAAGCAAGATAAAAGTTGAAGACTAATCTCATAAGTGCAGAAATAAAGGACATCAATGAACCGGAAGAGACGATCCATAACAAAACAAACTATTTCCACAAAAAGGTCTACGTAGCCTTCAACTCGGAACTTCATATCTTCGCCTGGGAGATTTAATTCCCATAGATGTAATGAATGTATTCCCTGCAAGGGTCTTTAATGAGAACAAATAATTACTGATATATTAAAGCATTTTACAACTCAACACATCACAACTGCTTTATCGCGAGTATAGAACATCAACAAGGAAATTTGTATCAAGTAAAAGACTTGATAAAACACTTTAAAAGATTAGATTAGATTAGATTATAAGTTAGTTTAAGCCTCCCTAACGCTGCAAAAATAGAGCGTATCGAAGAGAGGAAGAAGGAAGGCGCCATTTAGTATGGAGATAAGAAAATGAGGAATCTATGCAGAAAGGGCATAGAAACAGTAAGATGGGGGGAAAGAAGTTCATGAAATAAGATAAAAGTTGAAGAAGAAAGTCAGAGGTGCTGAAAAACAGGACAGTAGTGAACCGAAAAAAGATGGTCCTTAACATAACAAAAAACATTTTATTTCAACAAAAAAAGGCCTACCTAACTCTCAGCTCGGGCCCTCACATTTTTCCCCTGGGAGCGCTAATTCCCATAGATACAATAGTTGTATCCCCCTGAGGGGTAAAACATTTTAAAATTATAATGAGCACATAACAGCAGTACTTGCCACTGAATAACAAAATTGATAACTTTTCTCAACTCCTAATCATGAAATACAAGTACATAAAAACCAAAGGAAACTTTGAACACCCATACGCTTGTTTCCAAAACGTTGTAAGAGAGAAGACGTCTTATATCATTATTTTGTTACTGCAATTAATTTGAGGAAATAGTCGCATACTTAAAAAACACGTTTTTCTTAAAACATGTTGGTAAGGTCTTTTTCTTTAACATATGTTTCAGAACTGAAGACCTTAAAAATGTACAAGCACTTCATGAAAGTCTATCTGAAACACGGTAGAAATTAAATACGAAGTTAATGCAAGCAATTTGAGTACATATACCTTCAATATAAATAAGCATTTAACCAGACTCAACGAAACAGTAAAAAATATTCAGAACGAATTTTTAGACATCCTCAGCTCAGCATGCGTCAGCCGACAAGTAGCCAAATATCGGCTCACAATAAGCCACATATTCGTAAAAGTAAGAGATTCCACCATGAACACATTTGTAACTTACGGCACAACAAATTTTGAGCACGCTATAGCATTCCCAGGAGAGAGGGGCAAATTTCAAAAGCTGCTGGAACTATGTACTCCACACGAATATGAAATAGTTTAAATAAATTAATTTATAGAGGAACCCAACTCAACAATTTCCCACAACCTTGAGATGATGCCTAAGAGATGGGGAAAAAAACGGCCAATGCGATGCTGATCTAGCGAGCAACTTAAAGGTTGACACCGCGTGGGAGGCCAGTAGTACGGTACACCGGCTTCATTCAAGAGGAAGAAAAGGAAGTAAGATAAGAAATACGAGAACGATAAAAAAAAGCAGCGGCAGTTTCTGTTCGGCTGCAAAGCCAGCCACCTCTCGTATGCCACCCTGCGGTGAAGAGCTCGGTAGTCTGTGGTAATCGCTACTTCAACTGACACACTGACGAGGTTAGGTACAATTAACACTCCTTCTTGAGCACATCTCAGTAACCATAGCATCCCTTGTGGCGCGGAAGTCCCCAAAATGAGATGAGAGCCTCGAGCGCATACTCCTAGAGGAGCTAGCGGTTGGTAGCTAAAGAGAAAGCCATAATAAAACCATTCAAGCAGCACATGTTCAACTCACAAGTTCCCCCGAAATCACTCGGGAAAACAAAATTATTGACCTACTTCACAGAGGGGATTTCAGGAATCCTACTCACAAATAGAGCAGTCCCCGCGCACCCCAAAACTTACCAACGGGACAGAGAGCTTTATCATACCATCATGTTACATATCACTGGACCTTAGAATGAGAGAAAGTACATTTTTTCTCTACCTAATTAGTTCTGTTTGAATGGAATGTTACATCATAGTGCATGCAATGAAGCGTACGAATAAATCTTTGGTAGATAAAGTTCACTTATTGTATAAATGTAGCTAAATATTTTTAAATAAACATCGTAAAACTAGGAGAATTGCACATACTGTAGCAGTATACCATAGAGTTTAAGATATATTTATATAAAATACTATCATGCAAAATATATAACAGATTTCAGTGACATAAAATAAAACCACGCTAGCACTGAGTACGATAAAATTCAACAGTCAAAATAACAAATGAATCAAGCAACAGAACCCAATTGAATAAACATAAATTGACTTTCTGACAGCAACGCTCGTTTGCAACACACCCAGAAAATAATTATTTTGATTCGTTTTACTCAATTTCAAACTAAAGAGCATGACAGAGTAACCATGGCTAAAAAATATAATCCGCCTTATGAGCAGTGGAATATTATCCAACATGGAAAAACGTATGCGGTTTGATGTTTTCAGCGAAATTTTTTCTCCGCTCCACTGGCGGAGGTGAGACGCGCGGAGGGAGGCGGCGGTCTATCAATGCGCAGGTGAGTGCAGAAACCCCCATCAACAAATTTTACTCCAGAAAATAACAATACGGAAGAACAACACACTTGAAACAACCACAGATAGTAGTTCCTAAAATTTTTTGATTGAGTACAAAAAATTATGCGCGTAGATTTGGAGTGTCTCTCAATGATAAAATTTATATGTGAACACGATTGAAGTACAGGGCTGTCTGTACGATTATGCGTCTTCATTGGGATAACTAACTCACGCGCAGCTCTCGGAGCCGCAGTCCACAATAAATATTGTCAATAAAACTGCTATTCGATGGCGAGCAGAAACGCGTGTCAACACAATATTACAAGTCATATTTCTACTCCACTCAGGATAAGGGTATTCTTCATATGCACACTAATTCCTTTGTTTCACTCTCCGCGTAAATAACACTTTTCCTTGCAATATTGAGCCCTAATGAATATCCACAGGTCACCTGAAGGTAATGAAAAAATACAAATTTGAATTCATCTAAAATAGAAGAAACTTTAAGAGCTATTTTAGGACACGTTTAGGAGTCAAAGTGAATCTGGCCAGTAAACAGACGTAAGATGGTAAAAGAGGCGGTGGGAGGCCCCACGTGGCGACGAATGCACGGGTGGGGGGCTGAAGACCTCAAAAGAAGCATAATAAGGTTACACACTAGAAGGCTGGATAAGTCTAACTAGAAGTAGGTAAGAGGCCCAGAGGATGATGAGGGAAGACTATAAGCTTTGAGAGGCAAGGCCAGTCAACATTACAATGTCTGGTTTGCCGCCGAGACAGGACCGTCGCGCGAGTTCCTGATCAGGGCAATCGAGAAAGACAAGAGAAACTAAGTAGCATTCGACAGTTGTCACAGTATATGACTGGGATCGGCGCTCGAGGTAGTGGCGATGGATGCGATGGGGATGGCCCATGCGGAAGACAAGTGTCAAAATCGGTAGCGCCACAGAGAAGAAAAAAGAAAAGTCAGAATTAATAGTTCAGAGTTTGTTACAGCCATGGTCAGATCACTAGGCCTGCCAGTGTTCCCGGATACTGTTTTCGTCATACCACTTTTAGGTTGAGCGGGGCAAGCGAACGAAGTTCACATTGAGACATAGAGCCTCGTTCCCTGAGAGCCGACGAATGTGAATTGATTGAGCTATAGATGAGCTGGCAGTGGATCAGTCGTAAAATATGGTGGTGAAATTGTTGGGAGAGCGCTTGGATCCCGCTATGGTGGAATTGTTGGGAGAGCGCTTGGATCCCGCTATGAGCATCAAAGGAGACAAAAACCATTCGATGAGACAGGATCCTAGCACGATTCAGGGCCTGAAATATGGCCTTCAGTTCCGCCGCTTATAGAAAAGCATAAGGCTGGCTGTATGCGGTACTAGTAGGTCGTAAGACCTCGAACGTATGCGTATGCAGTCCTCTGTGGAGTTTTTGACCCATTCGAATAAATTCGGAAGAGGAATTGGTCAGACCAGAGATGATCGAAAAAAATGCACAGAGGTGGGAGGATAAGGGTGTAGACTTGCCATGATCGCACAATTCGTGACATGTAAAAAGCCGGTAACCGGAGATGAGTTCTAGAAATCGCTAGCCACAATGGCGAGAGTATTAGAAATGACTTTTACATCTCAACGTCTCTTAGCAATTGTAAGATCACAACCGTGGTTCGAGATTTGATGCCATTTGTGATGAATCGAGAAACGAAATTATGTTAGCTCTAATATATCATCAATTTCTAGACCTTGAAAAAATCCCGTTAGATATGTTATAACTTTTCTGTCAAATGCGACTATAAAAAATTCTTGCCAACATTTATTCCTTGAATGACCGAAAATATGTGATTGAGTTTGACTAAGTCAAGTTTGACTAACTCCAACATTATCCCACGTCACTTGATTAGTAGAATTAAACAAAGGAAATATTCTGTTCACAGATATTTTTGCAACACCAGTACGTTGAAGTCCTCACTTCAATACTGGAACGTTTAATGAGCCAGGGCTTCTTCACACCATTTTCCTTCACCAGGTTGATCCTACACAAAACGAGAACGTACTAAATCGTCAGTTCTGACATAAAATTCGCACAGTTCAAGAAACCAGCGAAAAAACTCAAAATTAGACTATCAGTGTCAGTGACTACCTGAGCGACGGACTCCTTTCAAATTTGCTTTGTTCTGACAGCGATTCCCTGGCCTTAGTCACACTGGAGACCTTAGTACTACTTTATTTCAGGGAAATTGACCCTATAACGACAAATTTTTTAGGCTCTTGAACAAAATATTGCGGTGATTTCTCTCAAATTATTATTCATGGAACCCACTAATTGTGAACTTTTCATCGAAAAATTCTGAATATAAGAACAATGTTAGTGATTTTTCAATGTCCTTCAGAAAGGGCGCTGGGCAATAGAGGTCTACTACGCACATAAATGAAAAATACATTATAATCAGGCGCAATAGTATGTATTAACATAACGCATATTCCTACAAACCCTGTATGTAATTTTCGATCACTCACAATATCATCGCTGTTTTCATAGAAATTATTCAGACCAAATCATTTGTTCTAATGGATTCCCTTCAACACTGGCGCCGTTGTTATGACCAGTAATGTGACGTCATTGCTATGTTTCCGAGTCTAGGATTAAACCTAGAGATGTAAGAAGCATTGAAAGTGGCCGCAGGACGCAGAAAGATGCGTTGAGAGAAGGTCCTGCGCCCTACACGTCGTTCATCGAATCCATGCTCAACTCATGCCGAGGGTTAGTGGCGCTAACGCAATGCTTGTGGCAAAATTGAAGCATTTCACGGCCTCGTATAGCCGCAGAGGTAACAAGCCAGAATCTTAGAAGAAGCCTGCACAAGAGAGTAACAGTACACACTTGCAGCAATACGGTTGGCAACATTATGGGTGAGTTGAAGAAGCTCAATAGTAAATGGTGCCGCAGAGGAATAGACCCAGATACCATAGTCATGCTTGGACTTGAATAGCACCGCAGAATCGAAAGAGCTAGGCGCAGTCGGCGTTCAACGGTTCGTGTGAAATTGACTAAAAGGTTGAGGGTAGTTGAGTATCGATGGTTCAGAAATGTGGCCTCTACGGTAGTAAGGCGTCGAAGTAAAGTCCCTCATATTTGGATTGCTCCGCAGCTTGTAGAGGTCGTGGATGTGGGTCATTTTAGGACAATGGTATTGAAGACAAAAAAGCATCAAGTGCGTTAGGCCCTAATTGGACTGAAAACCCATGCATTGGTTATAGTGCCTCAGGGAATTGAGGACGCACTGAAGATGACGCTCGACTCGTGTGGAGGTTCCAGATAAGTAGATCGTGAAGTTAACATATAACAGCCTACAATCGTCGGAGGCAAGGAGGTCGCAATGTCATTAACGGCGCAAAAAACAATGATAAAGATGAAGCAATACCCTGCACCTCCAACGGAAGAGAAGGCATCCGTAAGGGCTGGTGTCGTTCGTACGCAGATGAGGCAATATTCTCTCAAGTTGGCAATGAAGAATGCCAAATTATACGTAGGCCAAAGGTGTGTAGGAAGTGAAGAATCATATGACACCATGCAGTATCATATGCTTTAGACACGTCGAAAAACTGCAATGAAATTGTACTAGGCGCAGAAAGTTGCAGACCACAGCCTCCAGGGGGACTAAGTTATCTGTCGAGCAGCAGCATTTTTTTGACGGAAACCAGATTGCATAAAGTTCATGCGTTTTCCTCGTTCCACAAACCATACCAATCTGGTATTGAAAATCCTCACAAAGATCTTACACTGAGTGCTTAGGAGGGAAATGGACCTATAAAAATTCATTCTAGGCCAGGAGAACTTTGCCTGATTTCAGAGTAAGAACTGCTATAGCACTGCTCCAAAAGAAAGGGAAAGAGTACATGACAAAGT
Source organism: Morinoia aosen (assembly GCA_030386875.1). NCBI lineage: Eukaryota > Metazoa > Arthropoda > Malacostraca > Amphipoda > Talitridae > Morinoia > Morinoia aosen. Next base: position 3,290,414 of record CM059574.1, read on the forward strand.
TCCGGTGGTAAAAGCGTAGTATTAGTTGCTAGAGTAAGGTCTGCACCCTTTATTATTGAAGAAGTTATGTCATCTTGACCCGTGATATCTCAGCAGCGCCAGCAATTAGAGAAAATCTCGTGAGGGGATAAGGTCGTCGTACAGGAGGTGAGCACCGGGGGCAAAACCGTATGGTTGTGACTCAAGATTTTGCTATGTGCCAGAAAGACGAGGTCCACTGAGTAGAGGCCGATCTTGCGTGAGTAACTTGCAGCGTGATGAGGTCGCTCACCCGCTCGGAGACGACAGCGTCTCGAGTACGCACGGTCGGGGTCGGGAAAAATTTCTCCGCGATCTTGGCTAGTTGTGTCCAAACCTAAGAGTAGAAGGTATGGGGATTGAGGAAAGGTAATTGCATTACATATTCCGTTTGTTGATTTATACGAACTTACAAACGGGCGGGCTCTACGAAATGCAATCCCGGAGACAATAGTCGGGGTACAGCGTAACTTCCTGCTAGCCTAGCGAGGCCGTTCAAGTGCCCGTTGGCAGTTTGCTGTCGTATGTGGACAGAGCTTTTGGTAAAATTGCATGAAGTCCAGACAGCCGCTGTAGCAGCCATCATAATTTTCTCTATCTGCAGAAGAGGGACAGCGACTTAGTCCTCTAGGTTCTGCGGTCCGCCCACTCTCGTGACAGCCTGGATGAGTGGCAAATTTGCCTTGCAGACGTTAAAAGATGGCCTTGTTCGAAAGACGGATATTTTGAGCAAAATAATCTCTACCAGTTAGTTATCAATTCCGTAAATAACACCAGGATCTCAAAGATAAAACTGCGTAACGAATCAGATTAGCAAAATAGCAAGGCCGATGATCGAAAGAGTACCTTTCAGAGTGACAATGAGTTGGACAGTGGATATTTATTTAGGAAGGAAATATCATGAGAAAGGAGTTTTGCAAATCGTGAACTACTTCGGTTTGCCCGAGCGATCCACAGAAGATTGGTAGCATCCATGAATCCTAAGAAATGAAACGACAGTGGCAGCAGCTCTAGAAGGTGAGTGAGGCAGAGGGTAAAGGTATCCGAAAGAGAAAGGTACTAAGAAAATATGGCGTCATTCAAGATATGTAGTGCTCGATGACTAGCGCCAGGAGGTTAGTATCTAGATGAAAGAGGCAGCAAGTGTGCCGCCGCTGTACTGAAATCACCGACTCCCGTTCGTGGCCAGGCACCAGCAGGAGTTGAAAATTCGAGGCAGTAAACAGAAAGAAGGTGTGCCGGGTGCGCAGGCCGGAAGGTTGCGCCATATTGAAGGCAAACGCACATAAGGGCTTCGTTTCGGATAAGGTCCTTAGTGACAAATTTTTATGCCATAAGATGGCATGTTTCACTACAGAATCTTTGTAACGAATTGAGAGGTAGATATTACAGGAGTTTTGTTCGATCTGAACGTGAGGAGTGAACCCCAGATTAACAGACATGAAGGCCTTGCATTTACTAGACAGCAGATCCGATGAACGGATGTGATGTTACTTTTCAGAATAGAAGTAGCCGTCGAGTGATGCTGGTATATGGAGAGGTTCCGTTTTCGTTTGTTCACAAATGAAGCTTACAATATTTCAGGGTTAAGAAGAAGACAAGAGGACGTTGAACAATGAAGCAATGCATGCGTTTGCGAGCAAGGGATTTGTGTTTTTTGAAATTGGGAACGGAAGTAGCGTGGAAGCGCGTTGGGACTGCGAAGGTAAGACGAGCACAACTCAGAAAGCTAGATTGTTAGATACTGCGAGGTGGCATCGTGTCATCAGGCCGCCTCTTCGGACTGGGGTCGACGTAGTGGGCAGGATGAGGGGGCGCAGTTGGAGGGCCCCGCAAATATTGCATAGAATTAAGGTTCTTTCGTTAAAGGTTGCCGCAAAGCGGCGCCCAAGCAAGCTGTCTGGGTGTGGGTAGGTCCTGGATGGGGCGTCTCTTAACATCTTCATTGAGAGGAGGATTGCAGTGTCCCGGATTAGGATGAGCAGGGCTGGGATAGGGGTTTCAGATCTCTCCTTGTGTCAGTGTGGGGGTCGAATTTTGGGCAAAGATTAGATTAGATTATAAGTTAGTTTAAGCCTCCCTAACCGCTGCAAAAATAGAGCGTATCGAAGAGAGGAAGGAGGAAGGCACCATTTAGTATGGAGATAAGGGAATGAGGAATCTATGCAGAAAGGGCATAGAAACAGTAAGATGGGAAAGATTAGATTAGATTAGATTATAAGTTAGTTTAAGCCTCCCTAACCGCTACAAAAATAGAGCGTATCGAAGAGAGGAAGGAGGAAGGCACCATTTAGTATGGAGATAAGAAAATGAGGAATCTATGCAGAAAGGGCATAGAAACAGTAAGATGGGAAAGAAGTTCATGAAATAAGATAAAAGTTGAAGAAGAAAGTCAGAGGTGCTGAAAAACAGGACAGTAGTGAACCGAAAAAAGGTGGTCCTTAACATAAAAAAAAAACATTTTATTTCAACAAAATGAAGGCCTACCTAACTCTCAGCTCGGGCCCTCACATTTTTCCCCTGGGAGCGCTAATTCCCATAGATACAATAGTTGTATCCCCCTGAGGGGAATTTTGGGCAAAGAGGGGATTAGATTAGATTAGATTATTAGTTAGTTTAAGCCTCCCTATCCGCAACAAAGGCTATCCAAAGAGAGGAAGGAAGAAGGCACCATTTAGTATGGAGTTAAAGAAACGTGGAATCTATGCAGAAAGGGCACAGAAACAGAAAGCTAAGAAAGGAGTTCATGAAACAAGAAAAAGTTGAAGAAGAAAGTAGTAGGTGCTGAAAAACAGGACAGCAGTGAACCGAAAAAAGATGGTCCATAACAAAACAAAACCTATTCTATTTCAACAAAAAAGAAAGCCTACCTAACCTTTAGCTCAGGCCCTTACATAGTCCCCCTGGGAGCGCTAATTCCCATAGATACAATAGTTGTATCCCCCTGAGGGGGGCAAAGAGGGGAACTAAAGTGTCGCCGACAGTAAGCGTTTTCGCACCCACAGGGTGTGCAGTAGTTAGTCTCATACCGTCGTCTCGGCTAGGCAGAAACAGTAGCGAGTCCGGAGGAATGTGTCGGCGGAACGTGTAATGGGCCCTTCGTACGGCTCGGGAAGGAGTACCAGTCGGGAAAGTGAGGGCTGAAAAGCAATTAGATTTCTTCCTGCCATGAGACCCCTAGTTAGCCGTTGGTGTCGGGGTGTGCGATATAAAAGAAACTTGGATTTGAAAGCCGAAGACGCTATGACCGGAGATGCAGCTACCTGTCTTGGGAGGTTTTGGAGGCACGGGGCCAAAGCAGAGGAAGGATTACTCTTCTTCCGCGACGACTGCTGCAACGCTAAGTTACAAATACAATTTTAGAATTTTTGTGATGCTCAAGGTCGTGAGTCCTTTTATCACGATGAAGGTGATTTCTTTGAGTAATATTTGCCATGCAATACGCCGGCAGGACCTCTATCCAGGTCTCATAGTAGCCTCCAGGCACATGCGCGGGAATCATTTCCTTCTGGGCCGCATCAGCCACAGACGGTTACACAATACCATAGTTGCACAATAGACAAAAGGAAGGTGTGAAAAGTGATAGAAAGTGGAGACTTATCGGTTGGTAAGTTGCAGTTCGCAGTCTCTCCGAGCTTCCAGTCGCTCCAGTCCTTCGACACCCTGACGTAGCGCTTCAAGGCCAGTCTCGGTTTATTAGAAAACACGTACCTTTAGACTGTACCCTTAGCGTCTTTCAGAGCATAGTGAGGCTAACTTTAGCGGGACCTAATCGGAGGCGTGTGAAAGCTAATACACTACACAGCTGGTTATCAGAGGACTGCAGGACAGGCAGAGACTCATATGAATTTTTTGTAATGGATAGCGAATCCTTAATTTAACCATCTGATCGCTGCGTACAGAATCACATATACGTCTTTACCCTGGTTAAGACCCGGGAAAGATCTGACGGGATAGGAAGGAAGGGGAGTGATTTCATCGCTTAACTGTAGCAACTGTGAGGAGAGGGATAGGGGGCGTGGGCGAGTAGATTGAAGCTGCGCTCGAGCTTAAGGGCATTCGTATGGTTCCACTGCTACCACTAATTTGGATGTCCCTGCAGCTGGGATAATAGAGTAAGAATATGTTATAGGTTTTGTACCACCCGATTCACCAGTGAAGGCCCCTAGCTCGGAGCGCAGGTCACAGTGGGCTCGGTCTGAAGAAAGTGTTACAAAAGAGTATCCAATGCGATTCAGAATCATTACCACCAGTATCGAGTAACAGAAGAATTGAAGCACTAAGCACAAGCCTAAACTCTCTCTTGTCGAGAAGGGTTACTCTTTTATCGGACTGAAAGAAAAAATCTCTGGGCGGTCAGTAGCCTATTGTTGGTTCCCACACTTGAAGAGGACTCACTCTCACTATTGTGGATAAATATCCCTTCTACGTCAGCCATAGGTAGTGTTCGTCTATCATGTATGCCTCAATCACATCATTAGCATTATGTTGGTTAGTTTGCGACTACCATATCCACAACGATGGTGATTTCAAGAAAGCGAAAAGAAGAAACAATTTAGCAATGCCTTTAGAAAACGAGAAATCTATGGCCATGATGTGTTGTCGCACAGGCTATCCAGCGCATAGGAACAGCAAGTTGGGATGCATAGAAATAGAAACTAGCATGAGATAAAAAAAAGAGAAAGAAGCAAAGCGTGCACAAAAGGGAAAACTTCCGAAAACTTAACCATAGCTGAGGTAACCTAACAATACTGGGGCGCCACTTCTGTTAGTCCAGAATAACAAACTTAACTACTCGAAGCCCATAACCTATCTTGCGCTCGTTGAAAAGTGCGTGGATTACAGGGGACTTTATAATCCGATGCTAGGTTTCAGTTTACATTTACATGGAGCTCTCTGTACTCTACAAGAGCTCTACTTCCCCGTATCCCCCACTTAGTTTGGCTCCGTCAGGTGGACCAGTTTGCTACAGTTATACCTATTGGGCCAAAGCCCCGACAGTAAAGCCTCGGCCTGCTTCACTGCACACATGCCCTCCACCACGGCAAGGTAGGGAGGCACTCAGAGGAATACGGCGAACGAAAGGTTTTTACATCAAAGATATGAAGAGTAACTTGCATGTGTACAATTTACTGGAAATTTGGAAGCGTAAATCGAATGTTAGTAATTTTTTCAAAGTCCCGAGAAGTTAATTCTTGAATCAATAATAGCGCATTCATGACGAAAATAGAAGACGCTTCAGAGAATTCGTACTCCCAAACAAAATCTTGGAGAAATAAATCTGGTGCTTCCTTGGGTTTTTTAACATTAATGATAAAATTTCAGCAGCACCTACTTCCGTCATCTATTTACAATTGCTCATTAAAGAATCTACTTTCTGTCGTGCTGGGGGAGTTGCTAACATTCGATTTACGTTTCTTAACTATAGGGGTTAATTGTAAACATGAAACAGAGCACAGCAAGACGCTGCAGAGCGAGACACTTCAGCGAGGACGGTAGAGCGACGTGAACGTAGTCCAAATTACTGGTGGAGCAATGTCACTGTACACCGTAGCTACGATATTGGTTACAGTTAATGACTAAATCTTCGGTTCTTCATCACGAACAACCGGCAACATTTGCAGACGCGAGACGGAAGTCATCCAAAACCAACGCAATAACTCGCCCTCAAAGCGACTAACTACCAGGAAGACGCAAGCTTTCGTGGTCAAGCGTTCAAAACTGAGAAAGTCACATGGAAGAATTATGGATGAAATGAATGCTGTAAGTTTTAACAGAAACTAGCCTGAATAGTTTTAGATCAACGAAAACGAAAACAAGTATGAATGTTCTGAGAATTGACAGAAATAAGCATGAGTGTTATGAAAATCATGTTTTTAGAATTTAATAAAAACAAATAGAAGTAGGAACATAGGTTTGCTAGCGCTTCAGTTACTTAACTATATCGCACCTTATGTCACATAATTTAAGAATTATCAGACTTTCCCAATATTACCACATAAGATGAACATCAATATTATTTGAACATCAAAATTCTATGAACACCTAGATTACAATCATAACTCAAGATTAAAATCGTCTCTCCATTGAAATTGTGTACATAAACAAAAGCACAGAGTACATTCGATCGCACTGGGCAGCCATACCACGTAGGGGGTTTCTGCTAAAAACAAGCATGAATGAAAACAAAAACATCCTGACTTGGTGTGGAAAGAAAACAAGCATGAATGTTCCCAAAATAAGCGAAAACAACCATGACTGTTCTTAGAATAACCAAAAATAATTGTGACTTTCCTAGAAGCTCACGAAGACAAGCAAATATTCTCAGGATAAGCAAAAATAATCATGAATGTTCTCAGAATAAGCAAAAATTACCACAAACTTTTAATGACCGAGGAAAAATAATTATGGATGTTCTCAAAGTTAACTAAACCAAACATGAATATACTCAGAAGAAGTGAAATTCAGCATGAATATCTCGTGAATTCAAGAAAAATAAAAGTACAGGGCTGTCGGAAAAATAAAATAAGTTCAAGAAAGAAAGCATCACACGGCAAACAGAAAATGCTGCATAAAATTTTCCTTGTTAAAGCAGTATATTGAAGGATTCTCCTCAGCCTACCTTAGCAACTCCTCTGACGCTCGCAACCAAGAGAAATGGACAAACAATGATCATAAACTAATCAAAAGATTGGAAAATACAAGAAAATGAAAAATTAACAAATAACTGCAATGAAAAAAAAGTTTAGGGAACGAAAAGACAAAAAACGTTTCAGGAAAATGAGTACAGGAAAATGAGTACAGGAAAATGAGTACAGGAAAATGAGTACAGGAAAATGAGTACAGGAAAATGAGTACAGGAAAATGAGTACAGGAAAATGAGTACAGGAAAATGAGTACAGGAAAATGAGTACAGGAAAATGAGTACAGGAAAATAAGTACAGGAAAATGAGTACAGGAAAATGAGTACAGGAAAATGAGTACAGGAAAATGAGTACAGGAAAATGAGTACAGGAAAATGAGTACAGGAAAATGAGTACAGGAAAATGAGTACAGGAAAATGAGTACAGGAAAATGAGTACAGGAAAATGAGTACAGGAAAATAAGTACAGGAAAATGAGTACAGGAAAACAGACGCGGAGAAATACACCTGCGGGCATCAACACAGGAATACTGAGAAAATGTACAAGGGGAAAAAAGACTGCAAAGAGAGCATAGACGCCTGGAAGAAAGTACAAGAAAAAGTACAAGAAAATGAGCAAAAGAGGGAACATAAATTAAACAAGTTAGTTTGAGCTCACTCCTGTAGCGCTCATTAAGCGCTCACTATTTTTTTATATATATAAGAAAGTTTTAGCCTCCCTTAACCACGACAAAGATGTTCCAGGAGAGGAAAGAGGAAGGCACCATTTAGTATGGAGTTGAGGGAACGCGGAATCTATGCACAAGGTGCACAGAAAAAGTAAGCTACGAAACAAGTTCATGAAACAAGAAAAAAGTTGAAGAAGAAAGTAGTAAGTGCTGAAAAACAGGACAGCAGTGAACCGAAAAAAGATGGTCCGTAACAAAACAAAAACCTATTTTATTACAACAAAAAGGAAGCCTACCTAACATTTAGCTCAGGCCCTCACATAGTCCCCCTGGGAGCGCCAATTAAGCGCTCACTTCTGTAGATACGACAGCAGTATTCTTTTGTGGAGAAACAAAAAGAGGACAAACAAAAAAGACAAAGAAAAAAAGGACAAAGTAAAAAGAAGAAAAAAGGACAAAGAAAAAAGGACAAAGAAAAAAAAGGACATAGAAGAAAAAGGACAAAGAAAAAAAAGGACAAAGAAAAAAAGGACAAAGAAAAAAAGGACAAAGAAAAAAAGGACAAAGAAAAAAAGGACAAAGAAAAAAAGGACAAAGAAAAAAAAGGACAAAGAAAAAAAGGACAAAGAAAAAAGGACAAAGAAAAAAAAGGACAAAGAAAAAAAGGACAAAGAGAAAAGGACAAAGAAAAAAAAGGACAAAGAAAAAAAAGGACAAAGAAAAAAAAGGACAAAGAAAAAAATGGACATAGAAGAAAAAGGACAAAGAAAAAAAAGGACAAAGAAAAAAAAGGACAAAGAAAAAAAAGGACAAAGAAAAAAAAGGACAAAGAAAAAAAAGGACATAGAAGAAAAAGGACAAAGAAAAAAAAGGACAAAGAAAAAAAAGGACAAAGAAAAAAAAGGACAAAGAAAAAAAGGACAAAGAAAAAAAAGGACAAAGAAAAAAAGGACAAAGAAAAAAGGACAAAGAAAAAAAGGACAAAGAAAAAAAGGACAAAGAGAAAAGGAAAAAGAAAAAAAAGGACAAAGAAAAAAAAGGACAAAGAAAAAAAGGACAAAGAAAAAAGGACAGAGAAAAAAGGACAAAGAAAAAAAAGGACAAAGAAAAAATAGGACAAAGAAAAAAAGGACAAAGAAAAAAGGACAGAGAAAAAAGGACAAAGAAAAAAAAGGACATAGAAAAAATACAAAGAAAACGAGAACAAAGAAAGAAGAGTACAAGGAAAAAATAGAAGGAAAAAAAAAGAGTACAAGGAAAAAATACAAGGAAGAAGAGTACAAGGAAAAAATAGAAGGAAAAAAAGAGTACAAGGAAAAAATACAAGGAAGAAGAGTACAAGGAAAAAATAGAAGGAAAAAAAGAGTACAAGGAAAAAATACAAGGAAGAAGAGTACAAGGAAAAAGAGTACCAGAACAAAGGATGCGCAAAAGAGAATATCAGGAGAAGAGGATTCAACTGGAGAACACGCTAAAAGGACACAATAGAATAGAATATAAGAATGAAGAACGCTAGAAGAAAGAAAACAAGGTCGATGGAAACGGAAACCACAAAAGGAAACCAAGGATACAGAATGAGGAGCCAAGGACAGAGAACAAGACAGAGCAAAGATTAAACAAACTAACACGGTCGAGTGGCCAAGACACGACGTTTACATTCGCGTAGCGATGCGCCTCTTAAGGGGCTTTCACACGATCAGTTTTCAGTCAAGTCACACTCAAGGACTGTGGTCAAAACGCTTTCACACGTACGTTCTCTTGACTGAAGTGGCTCGTCGCTGGCAAGCTTGGCAATGCTTCACGATGTGTTGTCGGGAGAGGTTTGTTGTAGTCAAAGTTAGCTTACTCATCGGCTTAGCGGTCAAAAAGAAAAAACACCGCAAATAGATAGTGGATAAAAGATTGGCTGGCTAAAATCCAAGAAAATGGGAGTTATAACCGGATTTGCAGAGAGTTAGGGCTAAATATCCTAATTTCGTTCACATTCCTCCTTCCTTTTTTTAGCATTTGAAAAATTTGGTCCCACCAAATCTAACAACTACTACAAATCTAATAATCTAATTCATAACTTCAAGTGCAGAAAATATTTTTCGCCCGTTCTATACAGTTGTGCATGTACCAGCATGGGTGCAGCTCGTAAATTGATTTTTTTGTTCGACTATATTCGTTCATTTCCTAGCATCCCCATGATTACGATGTAGAAATAGCAATTGGAACCTTACGCGCAATTTTTTAGAACTGTATGATAGAATGCACGCATAAAAATGGCATCCGTACGCAAATATTCTAAAATATAATAAACCTCTCAAATTACTCCGTGATATCTAATATTGTGTGTGAATGTGACAGCGGTGCGGGTAAAGTAATAAACGTTTAGATTTATTTCACAAAACATTTTTATGCTGAAATTAAATAATGAAACTTGACATACAATGTTTTGAAATTATTATGAAAATACCAGGTAAATTTTTGAAATAGTATTTAAGGATGAATATTGATTTTTTTCATTCAAATGAACAAAAATAATGTACCTTTGCAGTATTTCCTGAATTAATAGTAAATAAAATTGGAAATCCTTAGTAAATGGTGCTGACACAACAACAGGACGAATGCATTATGATATGCTTGTAACAAAATAAACTTTGTTAGCCGCATTATTATGAATACTGAAAAAGTTCGCACCTTTGTATCAGTTGCTACTTCCTGCAAAATAATAGATTTATTGGAAGCTAATGTACTAAATTCTTTCCTAAATTGGCTTCGAAGCGTATTAATTTTTTTCTTCAAGCCATTCTCATTCAAACTAATATTGTGTCACTTCATCAACATATTTGAGCGACTTGCTTCTAATATCTCTGCTCTAATATTCGTCGCTTTGCACTTTCCACAGAGCAGGCTACTCACAAAAATAGCTAATTTAATATTGAGACCAGGTGGAGACCATTTGATACGGGAGAGCGATTGCAGCCATCCTTACTAGACGCCGGGTGGGCGGAAAGCGACGCGCAAATAGAAGCAAAGCAGTAGTCAAATCCGCCTGTCAATGAGTGCCGAGTAAAGAGCAGAGAGAGCACGCATGCCCAAATATGGTGTTGTGGAGCCGTGAGTGTGACTGACGAAAAAACTGATCGTGTGAAAGCCCCTTAAAACAGAACTGCGCGATAGGAAAACTAACTCGGGAACAAACTTAACAGGCTTTCAACTATCCCTGCAGCCAATTTGATAAAGAAAAATGACCTTCGAATATAACTTCACTCGTGAAGGAAGGAATACTTCTCATTAATGAATCCTTTTACCATTTACAAGTCACTGAACAAGATTTTAGTTCTCCCATTTTCATCCACGGTAAAACGCTTACAAAGGAAATATTTAATTATGATTCATAAAACCATATTGACAACTTGAAGGATTCATTGAGTAAGACCACATCACAATGAGCGAGCTAGACTGCGAACACAAAAAGCGTCCAAATTCTAAACAAAGATCACTACTAATTATGCGAGTTATAGTTAAGAACACACAGAGGCATTATTCCACCTCGTCTCGAGCATGTCTACAGGCGGCTAATTGGGTACGGATCAGAAATGGATGGTAGGATGCTTTGGAAGGGAAACAGCTCATAGCTCTTGGACAAGTCCACGCGTTTTCAGGAAACCTAATAAAGCACTCTGTTGAAGCCCTTATTAGGCAAACTTATACACAAATACAAAATGAAGTCCATTCACTCAAACAGCATGGGAAATTATTATTCTATTGTGCGTCAAGGGCATTAATTTTACCAGCTCTACAATTCTAAAGCGATAGATGCGTTACACACACAATGTAACGTGTTCTATCTTCCTCGAGTGCACACGAGCAAGAACAAACACTTACGATGCAGTCGACAGCACGAAGAGTGGGCTAACGCAACGCCCTGTAAAATGGCACCACAGTATTGCATCAGCAAGCAATACTAAATGACATACAGTAAACCAGAATAAATTGAGTATATGTTCCAAAGCACACCACTACATCACTCCTTGTATGAGATCCCGCATATTGTACGCACTGCCAGCTAACTACGGAAATTGACGTTTACGGGAAACGCAAATTTTAGGAATAAAGGACAAAAATTGGTAACTGACATTTGAACATTTGCGGATAAAAAGAACCGTAATACGTATTAGCTTCATTTGAACATTCGATGTCGTGAAATTAGCAGCTAATTCTGAAGCCAGGAGACCGGGGAATACCTTCACTTGTAGTACAGTCTTCGAAGTCAACACGAGAAAGGTCATGGACTAACTCTTGAACAGCTTTGGTGTTTCGTACTTTCAGGAGAGATTCAACATTCGTTTTAACCAATCGACAAACGATGCAAAGATACAGCAATACGTGCACGCACACACAAAGAGTAGGTAGGTTCACAACAGGGACGCTGACGATGGTGCATCACAGCCCGCTGTACTGAGGAGGAGTCGGCCGAGACGACGCAGCTACAGCGACAGTGCCGCAGTTCTCTCTGAGGTAGGAAGACGGCAGACTGTTGTCAGAGTTTTGCAAGCATTACAGGAAAATAAGGAAATGTTTCACGAGTATTGCTAAATATATTGTACGAACTTTTATATTTTTACTAATCTTGCTACAAATTAAGGGGGTCCTCCAAAAAAAATTTTTTTATCCGATTGGTCTGAAATTTGGTCAGTTTATGCATTTTTGCAAGACAAACATATTTGAACTCGTAAAAATTTTTGATTTAGGCCTCAGTTGTTCCGAAAAATTTGAAATATTAGTTTTTTGGGTCATTTTTATTCCTATTTCAAAAGAATAGAAGTCATTGAGTTTTTATGCTAGAACAAATTCAAAGACAGTTTTGGAATCCTTGGAAGATTTCTAACGAAAATATATTCAGATATTTGGTATTTGAATTTTTTTTATACATGTGATATTTTACCAATACATCATATATACCAAAATTTTTGGATTTGAACTATGCTAAAAATTAGAATGTAAAAATGGAAAAAGTGGCAATATAACTTTGTTAGAAATGTTTCAAGAATTCTATAACTGTCTTTGTTTTCTTCCTAGCATAAAAACTCCAATGACTTTTATTCTTATGAATTTTGAAAGTAACTTTACACTACAGGCCACAAACAAAATTTTTTGTTGAAGTGTAATATAATGGAAAAATCATGTAATTGAATGCTTTTTCCATTTTTATTTCGATAATCTCCATGCATAACTTCATATTCATACTGTGAATTTTAATTTCCACAAAAAAAAATTTTACTTGTTTCATGAAAATTATGAAATTTTTAGTTTTCAGTCTGATTCTTATGAAATTTGACTATAATATGTAGCTTTTGAAAAGAGAAACAAAACTTATTCTATACATTTTTTTGATTCAGGCCTTAGTTTTTGAAAAATTTGACATATTGGTTTTTAGTCCACTGGTATTGCTATTTCAAAAGAATAGAACTCACTGAGTTATTATGCTAAAACAAAAACAAAGACAGTTTTAGAATCCTTGAAACGTATTTAACAAAAGAACATTCGCAAATTTTTTATTTCTTCTTTTGTTTTCTTTTTATATGGGGTCGAAATGGGGTTGAAAATTAAAGATTTTGTCCGTAGCGCCATAAAATTTTAGGACTGAATAGTCCACCACCTGATAAGGGTCCTTTTATAAGGGTCCTTTTCCAACAAAACCATGAAAAATGACCCATCGGTGAGAAAAGGTCCCCCGGAGGACCCCCTTAAAGCATATTGTTGGTAAACATTATACAAATATTGATGGATATTTTATGAATATTAGGAAACGTTATACGAGTCCCAGAAAATACTCGTGAACATCAAGTTCACGATTAAACAGAAGAGCACCATTTCAATTTTTAGCAACGAAATTAAAATTCATACTCATACCTAGAGCCTAATTATCAAGCCTGAATCGCCATGAGCAAAACTTTGCTTTCATTACTTTTTTAGCATCAATGGCATAAAACCATCACAACCGACATCCACGTCACTAAATAAAAATTCTCACTCAACTATCATTTATTACACGTTACCGGGAGGTCTCCTGTTGTTTTTTTATCATGCGCTACCAGTTGCGGCTTTGTATATTCTGTGTAGTAGTTGTTTGCCATGCTTAAATTATGTATTTTTTTCTTTCAACCAACCTAAACTCTTTGCTTTCGCTGCTGTTTCCTCTGTGCTACATTGCTACATTATTCTACTTAAAATAGTCATAAGCCTAGAACATCTAAATCACTCATTCCGCACTCTAGTGAGCCGAGTTGAATGTTTTTTCTTCTTAACTAGCTTATACTCTCAAAATTTTCTCTGCATTCATTTTGGTTTAATTTGATTTACTGATATCATCTTCGTTCGTTGTTTTGATTTGCTCCCATTATTTAACCCATTGTGCCTCGATATGCTCATTTCAATTAATTTCCTTCCACATCGAGTTTCAGTTCGTTTTGTTCTTCATGTCCACTTTACTTATACTTTTGCACTTATGATGTTTTACTTTACGATATTAATTTGCTTCCGATTATCATTATTTTGGGTTATTTTCATTTTCATAAAGCCTGGCCGTAGAACCTACACGTGGTTTTTGTACCTACAAGTTTATACCCAAGCCTGCACCTCATCTCCATGCTTCTTACTCTTGACCCCATCTGATTCTTTCTGCTGTACGTACAGTAAACACCATTCTTCAAGTTTTAGTTTTGTTTACATCATCCTTAACATTTGCCTCTCGTTTTCATGCCTTTTGCCTATTTTTTATTTGAATTTGAATTTCGCCTATTTTAACGAACAGAAGTTTCATTTCACCATTTCTTCGAGACTCCCTGTGTCGATTGGGATCCATGAGTGAGAGGAAATTTTGACCTCACGAAAACAAAATTTCAGTTAGCATTCAATTATCCTAACCATAAACACTCCTTAAAATTTAGGCCTTCTAAAGTATTCATATTTTGAATTGGAGTTCCCTATTAATTTCCTAAAACATTACATTATTTCAACCAACAATTAATCCTTGTCACCAAATTCTTATGACTAACAATAAATCAAATGCCCAATTGAATAATCCTGTAATTAAATGTACGAACTAAAATCAAATAATTTCAACGAGCATCAGATCACAATTCCCATTACGTTGAGTTCAAATGAAATTAAACCAACACTAAGCATTTCTAACAATAAATTCCAATACTAAAATAGCCATCATCAGGAGCGATCACACAGAGCACAACTACGTAGCGCAAGAGGCGACTGACGCGAGGAAGGGCAGGACGGCAGTGAGGGAGGCCCGGTCGGGGCAGGCGGCCAGCTGTGGGCAGGCAGTGATCAGGATGTTGACCACGTGACGCAGGAACTCCTGCAGCTGCGCACGCCGCGCGCACACCACGCTCTCCTCCTGCTCAGCAAACATGCTCTCTACACACACGGATCCTGCTGCTGCTGCAACTCAAACTCTTTGCGTCATCACAGATCTTCGCGGCGTCACAGCTCTTTGAGTCGTCACAGCTCTTAGTGTCGTCACAGCTCTTTGTGTCGTCACAGCTCTTTGTGTCGTCACCGCTCTTTGTGTCGTCACCGCTCTTTGTGTCGTCACCGCTCTTTGTGTCGTCACCGCTCTTTGTGTCGTCACCGCTCTTTGTGTCGTCACCGCTCTTTGTGTCGTCACCGCTCTTTGTGTCGTCACCGCTCTTTGTGTCGTCACCGCTCTTTGTGTCGTCACCGCTCTTTGTGTCGTCACTGCTCTTTGTCTTCACAGCTCTTTGTGTCGTCACCGCTCTTTGTGTCGTCACAGCTCTTTGTGTCGTCACAGCTCTTTGTGTCGTCACAGCTCTTTGTGTCGTCACAGCTCTTTGTGTCGTCACAGCTCTTTGTGTCGTCACAGCTCTTTGTGTCGTCACAGCTCTTTGTGTCGTCACAGCTCTTTGTGTCGTCACAGCTTTTAATGTCGTCACAGCTCTTAATTTTGTTACACATGGCCCATCAACATCGAGCATCTTATACCTAACTCATAGTGTAATAATTCAAGTGCATACATAACTTATTCTGTGCAAAATTATTTTTTACATTATTAACAATATTCACCTGACTCTCTACACACCTACTATCAATATTATTCCCCCTCGTAACGACTTCAAGACACGATAACCCAGCTCTGCGTTCCAAAGGGCGTACCTTGTAACCAAAGGGCTTCCTGCTGGGAAAAGGCAGCCTCCTGACAGCGGGGTAGTTCCTCTGGAGCCGCCTCTGCAGCTCGTGGAAGTGGGCAAACCGGCGGTACACGGTCCACTCGTCGTCACCTATACGGACGTACACCTGCGCCACACACGCCTTCAATTAACCCACAGCTCGCACTGCTGATTTCAACGCTACCAAGTGAGTGTTCACCACATACTTCAAATGACAGCAAAAAATTCCGTAACATTGTCATGTAGGATGATTTAAAAGTATTTTCTGTTACCCAGAATTGTTGCCAGAATTTTGCGAAGAAATGAACGAGAAGGTAGTTTTAGATTTCTTGTAGCAATTTGAGCTGAAAGATATCTAAATATTTAAAGGGGTATAAAGTGCTCCCATTGTACTTAAATGTATGACCTGATAGTTTTTAATAAAAAATGATGACCTGATACTTGTTAATATCACAAGGATGGAAAACAAGAAGAATAAAATAAATTTTTTAATAAATTTTAGTTATTTCCACAATGTCATTAGAATACTCAAACACACGCATTCGGATTTAATTCTAACCCCTCCAAGGGCTAAAGCAATTTTATAAATAACACTATCTTGAAAAACACTAGGCCCCTCAAAGCGTCTCAAAAATAATTGTTTTAGACACAATAAGCTGAACCCAGTAGTTAAAATAAAACAATTTTTGCCTCGTATTTAGTCGTATCACACATCCCATTTACCAGCGCTATAGCTTCTATCACAATATAGTAACCACCAACCTGGTACACGTGATGTTGGTCAGAGCTTTTGCCACTAGTGGCACTCCCACCAGCACCCCCTGACCCAGTTGCAGCTGCGACAGAACCGCTGCCGTTGACCAAGAAAGCCGTTGGAATCCAAACATTGATGAGCGGTCGAGGCAGGGTTGACGGCGTGCCGACTTCCGTGCTGCACAGCGATGCTGTATCGACAGTGTCTGTTTCGTCAGAGGAGTGCTGCTGGTGGTGATGGTGGTGGGGGTGAAGCTGCTGCTGTTGCATCTGCTGCAGGTGCACTTCCAAAGATGCGTCGTCTGGCAAGGGTCCTCTCAATGAGATGAGCTCTCGACGAAGAGAGGCGATCTGAGCTTCTCGGACGCGGATGACTCTCTGGAGCCTCTCGCTGAACTCAAAAAGTTCCCCGTGCATTTCGGCCACTTGTATGAGCTTAGCCTCGTATGCTTCGGCCTCACGGTGGTAGTCCCTATACTTAGGGGGCGGGGGCAGTAAAATGCGGGGGCGCAGCTGCACGCTCATAGGAGGACCGTCAGGCAGCGTAAGTAATTCAGAAGCAGCACAATCTAGTATGTCTTTGCTGCAGATGATATTGGAGCCTTGTTGCACCACGTCCTTGCTTTCAGCTTCAGAAGAAGCTGAGGTAGTTATAACAGAGGAGGAAGTGACGGACGTGGCAGCAGTTGCAGAAGGAGCAGCTGTAACAGTTGTTGTGGAAGCAGACGCTGCATTGCCAGTCGCAGTAACCGCAACAGCAGCTGCAGGTTTGTGCTTCAGTAGCTGCACCGCACTGATGTACTTCCCTAGCTGCCTGCGAAGAAGCTCAT
The DNA here is from genome assembly GCA_030386875.1 of Morinoia aosen. Lineage (NCBI taxonomy): Eukaryota > Metazoa > Arthropoda > Malacostraca > Amphipoda > Talitridae > Morinoia > Morinoia aosen. The sequence goes on from CM059574.1 coordinate 3,307,518, forward strand.
TCTCCTTCTTAAGGGCGTCTTCCTTAGCAGAGGCCTCTGCTGCTCGGGTCTGCGCTCGCCTCCTTTCCATCTCGAGCTGGCGCCGCAGCGCCTCTATCTCTGCCTCCGCGGCCTCAGCTCGTGCCTCAGCCGCTCGCCTCCGACTCTCTGCCGACTCTCGGCACTCTGTCAGCGTGTGTACCGCTGAACGCAGCTCCTCTACGCTGAGCGTCGAGGTAGACAACGCTGGTGTTATGGCAGAGTTGTCTGCAGCAGCTCGAGGCCGAGAGAACACAGGTGCCTCAGGGTCCTCAAGAAAAGAGATGTTCATCGGAGCATCGGGTGGCACACCAGCGCTAGGGCCCGCCTCTGCGTCGCTGGAAAACGTACTTCCATCAGACAAGTTCGACAAGCTGGACTTGTATGACCCAGGATCCAAATCACTTCCACTACCGTCACTTCGTCCACTACTGACGGCCATACCACTAGTGGCTTTGCGAAGCATAACTGACGGGCGGCTTGTCACTACTGATGTGACAGAGGAGATTGTATTTGTCATCATAGTTGCTGATGTATTTGTACAACTTTGTGTAACGGTTAATGTACCTGTTGTCAGTGACAAAGTCACCTCCGCTGTAACCGACACCAGAGCGTTAACACTCGGTGAAGATAATGAATTTACAGAGACAGCCATGGTACTAGTATTTTGTGGGATCACCATAAAGCATGAAATCCTTGAGCTATTCGATGGGGTCGTAAATAATGTATTATTTGTTACATCTAATTCAGACCCAGACATCGTGCAGGCTAAACAGGTCGCTGTAGATGTACCACTGCCTGAAAAAGAACAAATAGACGCCTTATTGACAAAAGAAGAGGGTGATGAAGCCAATGACGTCGAAACAGCACACTCAAGAGTTGAAGAAGAGCATACCATGGTAGTGGCATTTGAAGAGGGAAAGTTGGCTTTTTCTTTCTTTGAGATTCGTACATTGGAATTTGTGAACTTTTTCCCAGTGCTTCTAGTCTTAGCAATAGTATCGTTAGATTTAAATTCGTTTTCAGTATTTACACGCTTAATGAACTTTCTGAGGCCGGCGGAAGAGGAAGACAAATTATCACTTTTGCTACTTTGCTCTGCTCTACAACTTGCAGATTCGAGGCTAACATTGGCAGTGAAGTGGTCAGGCTCAATAGGTAGATCCACAAAAGGTGGAGAACTGTCATGAAAAGCACCACCTGGACAGACACCGTTACATGCATCACAACCACCAGCTTCACTCACTGGAGCACCAGAATATCTGGACGAACTACCGGCAACTGAGGCCACTGTAACTGTGTGACCAGTACAAGAAGACACACCGCTATTGACATCATCACTAAATACAGCTTGAGCAATGTTTGCATGGCGTTGTGAGAATGTACAAGGCGCTACGCTAAAAGAGGAAACCATACCCGGTGAGGGAGACGGGAAGTAAGCGTCGAGTAACTCCTGCAGCACGTCGTTATAGCTCCCGCCACCACGCTCCGGATCTTGACTTATAGACCTTGAGTAGCAGGGTTGACTTCGTTCTTCAGAGCAAGCATCATCAACCTGAGTATGCTCAGGAAACAAATCAACGTTGCCAGGCACATCACTGGAAAAATTAAGGTCACAAGACTCGTTAGAATCCATCGTTGTTGAACTCAAGAAATGACCAGAGGTACCTGGGTTTTTGGAAAGAGCTATGTTTGGAAGGTGTCGATGATCAGATTCAACACGACTCACTTCACCAGACCCAGTGGCGACAGGACCATGAACTTCCACTGAATGAGCTGTATTGTAGCTAACTTGAGACACGACTGCACTTGAAGATTTGGAGTGCGGACATCTATCTGTTAAAGTGGGCGCTTCATTTTTCCTGCAAACAGAAGGTGCATCCACTGAACAGCTCTTTGAAGGCACGGGATTTCTTAACGAAACTGTATTCGTTTCAACTCGTCCCGCCGGCGAAACAGTTTCTTTTGGGAAAAAAGATCCGCGATCCTGAATAAGGTGACTACTTAAATTAGAAATATCTTGTGATGATTTGGTAGATAAAGAATCATCGTAGAGCATGCAGTCATTTTTTTGTTTTGATGCAACATATTGTGAAATATTCTCGATATGTGGATTTCCATTTTTTTTAAGTTGAGAAGAGGAAAAATTATTTACACTTCCTTTATACAAAGATTCTGAATGAGGTTCATCGATGTTCACACAGTCATTCGAACTACTATTACAAAAGGGAGATCGTTCCTCAGCATGAACAGAGATCTGTGCATGATTTGTTTGAGCAATTGAAGCAGGAATTTTAGAGCCATTCAAAGACTCAGCACCACAGGACTGGAATTTATTGGGCTCCCCTTCAGAGGCGCAAGTTGTAGGTTTTCTTCTGGTTTTACTTCTCAAACTGCAAGTCTCACAACCCTTGGACTCAACTGGACAACAACTCGCATTGACGCCACTAAATAATTTTTTTTTATCCACCACACAATGTGAACACGCAGCCACAGCATGATCGTCGGGCATTGAAGCAGTAGTTTCTCTGCTTGAAGGTTGACCATCAGCCCCTCTAACAGAAATTCTTTCATTTAGGTTAGGAGGACAATGGATATCGTCTTCTCCCTCGTGTTCCATTACTACACTTCTAACCGCCTCCGGTCCACAGTCGACACAGATGACAGCAGAAATATTAGAACTACTTTTAGAAACACTCACATGGCCGCAGTTTCTCTCACATTCTACCGAGTCATTGCTCATTTTTGCTGTAACGTTACCTAGTTCCTCATTCACGCTACTTGAATTCTTTTCCAAAAACTCAGGACCATTTTCTACTCCCAATGAAGAGACCGAAGAATTTTTCGAGCCTGAAACAAGGGGTTCATCAACGCAGTTGGCAGGCACCATGACGTCATCAATGAGAGTTCTCGCATCAATCGCTACATCAACACTAGCGTCGTGGCCCTCATAGCAGTCCCTACTCTCTGAGGTAATGGCTGGACCCGCGCTTCTTACACCAGCTCGACTACTCGAGACGAGATCGCCACCACCAGTTCCATTAGCTCTTTCTGCTCCAACTGCAACTCTGGTAATCTTGCCAGCCGAGTTCCCATCCCCATTAACGTTGACACTCGCGATGACATCTCCCTCAACTTTGGCACTCGTGTGCCAAACTGCATCCTTAACTGCATTCACGCGTGTGCCGTTACCAGTGCTATCAACAGAAAGACGACTGTCAGCACTGCTGGACACGAGTCTGTTGATGGTGTCTGCATACGGCGTGTCGGAGGAGCCTGTGAGAGCGGGGCTGTTCAAACAAGTCGTGGGAGCAGACTGAATCCAGAGGGGTGAGTCGCGCCGGTCCAGGCTGTCCTGTGATGAAGCTGCACCTGCAACCCGCACAACAAAGACGGTAGTTCATTAAAAAAATTAAACATTTGTCAGTCACATTTACGTGAGCTATCATTATCGGAAGACTTTCAAAATTGAAGATAAAATAATTATTGCTTCAGAAAATAAAATCAACTTGGCTAAAAAATTTACATCTATCTATTCATTCGAAGCTCTGGCCCAGGTATTTTGTATGCCCTCCGTAAAATTTACAACCAAGTGTTCTATTTGTTTTATTTACCGGTACTTAACAGTGAACAAGTAACCTGGGATCAATACTCATGGTTTTTTACTGAAATTCCTAATTCTGTAGAAGCAAATTCATATCACAAATGTTTTTTATTTCAAAAGTTATACTGATTTTCTACTTTTAGAGGTTATAGTGTCCACGTTATTCGTCTTAGTCCAAACGAGAATCTATTTCAAACCGCTATTAAAATCTTCCATTCTTAATTCATTTTCCATATATGATGGACGCCTTTTTCATCGATTAGAAGGTCTAAGAAAGGGTATACCGTTGAAACAATCATTGCTAACATTTTCAAGCGCCATCACGAATGAACTAAGCTAAATGAATGTCCTATTGATTTTAAACCTGTTTTCCAAATATGGTACATTGACGACACTTTATTGCTATTCTGAGAACACTTTTATGCATCTCAGTATTTTGAATTACTTCCAAGCGCAATTATATAAGATTTACCACTAATGGAAAAAACAATACTTCTGTTCATATTGATCATATAAGTAAAGAGAAGATAAATTTCCAATGTCCGTTTTCGAGATTGGGTTTGAGCTTTTTTAGTTTTTGAACTTTCAGATTCAAATTGAACTGTATGAGTCTATTAAATAAATTTTATTCTATTTTCTTTTATTTTACCTTGATACATTGCGAATTTGAAAAACTTGACAAGCTTTTTTTAGACCTACAGACTTGAATTGAATCTCTGTTAAAGCAGTTTCAGCCAAAAATCATTAGTATACCTACTATCGTTCCTGAATACGGATCACACATTTCTCGCCATCTTTTGGCCTTGTTTCCACAAATTTTACCGAACTAAAATCTTTAATTCTTGGCACTTGAACATTTATTGTCCTAAATTTTAGTGATTAAGTTCTATTACTGTCAGGCCGCACAGGGGTTGTCGAGCCTTTTGTGTTAGTTACCCATAATCCCAAGTATTTTCTTTATGTGTCCAGCTCCCTGAAAGCCGAATTGTCTGTTTCTCTGCGCTGATGTTGCGTCTGCGCATTTACTTTAGTTAGCCCTTAAATATCATCTGTATTACATGTCGATATTCCAATGTTTTTTTGATTACCTAGCTAAATAAGACTAATATTTTAAATGCAACTTTGAGTGTTGTACCTTGTTATGCAGTAGCTCATGTCTGTACGCACTATTTTTCCAATAGAAAATAAATCACTGTCTTTGTTAAAATATGTCAGTATATGTAATTGGGACTGCAAAGAGATTCAGCATTAAACAAGTCACACCCTGGGGTCAAAAGAGTTTTCTTTCTCCTTATTGATACAGGCTTTAGTCTCATACGACACCTCGCCTAATAAGGGGTTTAAGAAGCCACCTCGGAGGGACGAACTATTTCGCATAGTTTGTCGATTAGAAAGACGCTGTCGCAGTTCGACACTAACAGAGTTTACTTCTGTTTTGCCTTAGTGGTCTCATACGGCGCAGACAGTTGCTCGTCTTCCTAACGGTACCGCCGTGGTTCGGCACAAAACAGAATTTACTTCTGTTGCCCTAGCGGACTGATTACGGCGTAGGCGGTACCCACACGGACCTCAGGAAGGGCAGCTGCAAAGAAAAAGCTAGTGCCCCGGAAAAAGGTAGCTGCACAGATGACAGCCCCCCTTTTCCACGAACCCTCACGTCGATCGCACGACGGTATCGACATATTCTGGCGCCCAAACAGGGACCCAGAAGTGTCGCGCAATTACCAACGTTGCCTGTGATTTCTGGGTTCTACACAACTACGCGGACACCGCACCATTAAAACAAAATAAACCTCGTCGCTCAAGCTCGAGAATACGTCGAAGCCCTCGGCCTCACTCCCACCGATGCGGAGTACAGGGAAGAATTAACCAGCCGCCTGAGGCATTTGGAAGAAGCGGAACGAGAAGCCGCAGAACGAGAAGCCGCAGAACGAGAAGCCGCAGAACGAGCAGTAGAACGAGAAGCCGCAGAACGAGCAGCGGAACGAGAAGCAGCACAACGAGACCACGAGCTCAGACTCAGACAACTCGATGCTCAAATCGCTCCTCAAAATGCTAGAGGTATCGACTCATCGATACCCTGCCCGCAGCAGATCGCTTCAAGCTTCCTGAAATCAAATTGCTTCTACTAGATGCTCATAAAGTCACTCCAGCAAAACTACGCGCTAACTACTACGAACTGAAGCCAGAAGAAGGCGACAATATGTCACGTTACCTACGGTGACTGGAACAAGCTTTAGACGCTTGGTTAAAAGGATGCAATATCGAAGCCAACTACGAGACTCTTCGTGACTTTCTTCTTGTTGACCGCGCATATTCCAGCTTGCCTCCCTTCCTCGCTACTCAATTGCGTGACAGGGGTGGTAACACAGTCGCAAGCCTAGGAGAGCAGGGTGATATTTGTAAGGGTCGCACACTGACATCGACAACGGATGCGGGCCCTCCAGCACTCAAAGCATCATCAGCACCAGAGCGACGCTCGACATTTCCTGTCCGAGCCCCTAGCACCCCAGCAAGATCAACCAACTCCAGCAGCAACTCTCGAGAAACGCCACCAAGAACTTCTAACACTCGTGATGTTCCCACCAGCTCAAGATCGATCAACACTCCGCAGCGCGAGGAACAACGAGGACCTTACACTGGATACTACTGCACTTTCCATGGCCCCAACCGATCACATTCCAGTGATGAGTGCCGCCAGTTAAAGAGGAGGCAAGGTGATAGCCACAGTAGTGGAGCAGCCCATGCAAGCCCACCTATCTCCAGTACTACAGCTCGAGTAAACAATCTAACAACGCAGGAAGAAGCAGATGAATACGACGATATTCCCCCAGTCGCATGCAATCACATCGCCTCAAACAAACTGATCGAATTGGGACAACTGAAAACATGCTCCGGCACTGTGAACCAACAACCCGTCCAAGTACTACTCGATGTAGGAGCAACAGCGGTCTTCGTCAAGAAGGCTCTCGTCCCAACTGACGTCATTTTGAAGAAAGAAATTACCGTTCGGCTGGCCAACAATCATTCCTTCCAGGCGCCTCTTGCCCGGGTAACTCTCGTTTGTCCCTACTACCATGGAGAGGTGACAGCCGTAGCCATGGAAGAATTCTCCCATGATGTCATCCTCGGCCGAGTTCCCGGAACCACCTCCTTCGAAGAACAGATGATCGACCAAGAAGAGCAACCAGTTGCTGCAGAAGTCTCATGTTGTCACAAGGGCAGCAGCAAAATCGAGCGAATATCCCCCTGCCGCACCAAGCACTGTCGATATGTTGCAGCACAACAAAGAAGATTTCAAGAAATTACAGCGTGAGTGCAAAACATTGCAGTTTTTATTCAAGAAAGTTGACACTGGTAAAGAAGAAACGCACAAGGATGGCAGAGTCATTACCTATGAACTCCACGACGGCATTCTGCACCGGAAAACGTTACGAGACGATCAGGAAACTCATCAACTTGTAGCACCTGCAAGCGTGCGCCCACAAATCTTGAAAATGGCTCACGACAATCCACTTGCTGGCCATTACTCCCAAAAGAAGACTCAGGCTCGACTAGAACGAGATTTCTACTGGCCGTCCCTGGCAAAAAATGTGGTCCAATACCGTCACTCTTGTCACACCTGCCAGACGCACGCTCCACCTCGACCAAGGAAGGCACCACTCTCAACCCCACCGATCACCACTCCATTCTCCGCGCTCAGTGTTGATTTGGTAGGCCCATTGCAACCAGCATCGACACGTGGCCACCGATACATTCTCACCGTGGTGGACCAAGCAACTCGGTACGCAGACGCAGCCCCGCTCAGACATATAGATGCAGAAACGGTCGCCCAGGAGCTACTCGAAATCTGCAGCAGAGTTTGTTTCCCTCACACGCTAACGAGTGACAACGGCACTCAGTTCACCGCCGCGACCTTCGAAGCTTTCCTGAAACTCGTCGGTATCCAGCACCGATTGACGCCATTATACCATGCCCAATCGAACGGCATTGTCGAACGCTTCAATGGTACGCTCGAAGTCATGTTGCGGAAATTAGCCGTAGAACAACCGCGAGACTGGGACCTGTATCTGCCTTCCCTCCTTTTTGCTTATCGAGACGCTCCTCAGGCCTAGTGATGTACCGATGTATCAGTATCGGCAGTATCGGCCATTTTTAATGGTATCGGTATCGGTAAAATCCGGCCGATACTTTACCGATACTTTCCAAAAATGCGTATTTTATCATTCAAATGAAGGTCATAAATCATGAAAGTAAAAGTATTCAACCTAATAATACCCGTTGTATGTTTATTTATATATTTATTTGGTGTCCGCGTTGTGTGAGTTTGCGGTATCATGGATACCGAATTCCTCAGTGTAACATTAAAAGATGGCGTTTCCATTCATTTAAATATTTGACATTTTATCAGGATAGGTTTTGTTAGGATAGGATAGGTTAGCTAAGATTAGGATAGGCTGGGTTAGCACAGGTTAGGTAATACTGTCAGAATTTTTTCTCGGGTCCGCCTAGCTTAACGATGACATTGTCCATGGAATCTCCGCGGGTCCTGCTACTATCTAATAATACCCTTGGTTTATTTGGAGTCCGCTTCTTCCATTTTTTTGTCACGCTCATGAGGAGAGTTATAGTGACCGTATCTGTGATACGAGTTTCACCAGTGCGTAAGAACAAGAATATTTTTCATCACGAGCGCTGTTAGGATGAATACATTCGTTGGGCATCACATTTGGAAAATTTGTTCAAGAAAGTTAGCGAGTCCCGTAATTTTTGACGGGCTGTGCGTACTTGTAATCAAATAAAAAGCCCATTCATACCTAGTAAATTAGATAGCTAACTGTTGAATTATAGCGTTCAATCAGGCCTGCTAACTGAATTCACTACTTTGAATTCCCGATGAGTCACGTACGGTCATAACTGAAAGCTATGTCAAATGAATAATTAAACCCTGTAGCTACATAAAATTTTTATACTTTTACGACTAAACTTGTATAGTTTGACCTAATGTCCATATCTTAAAGTATGTGACAGGCTAACAAAAACTAAACCAATTTAATAAAGTTGAAGGTGCATTTGAAAGTTTTTGTGAATTTAATATAGAAATGGCCGAAAATTCTATTTTAATTTAGCTTGTAAATCGCCAAATATTACGAAGCTAATAATTTATTTTAACTTAGCATGCATATCACCGTTCATTACGAATCTTGCATTTTTCTTCGATGTTAAGATGTTTGAACAATTCACGAACAATCTTATAGTTCAATACATCTGAACGGGTCAGTTGATTGCTTTCATCGCAACTTGATGAATTTAAAAACGATGAAAATTCCAATGAACTTAATCATATTTACTAGGAATACGTTTCGGAGTCCAGCTCCATTATCAGCTCGTAAAATTAAAATTCATTACGACTAGAATAAAAGAAAAAAGAAAATGTTGGATACAGTCATTAAAGAAAATCACGAAAACAAAAAAAAATCAAAACATGTCCCAGAGAAAGTAAAATCGACATGATCTACTTCTAATTTACGATGGGTAGTAACTGTCAGAATTATTAAGGGCCAGTTTTCGTTTAAAAATATGTAGCGACTCTGAAATTCTAAGGTCACAAGTAGTTGAAGCCGAATCTAAGATTTTGAAGTCCGCAGAGGATATCGGTTCGTTGCATTTTACTGCGTGATTACGCACGAATTGTGCGAATTCATTCCCCGTGCGGAAGCTTCAACCCTGATGTTAGGTCATTCTGATATAAGAATTTTGTGCCGTCATGCCGACGTACGATGATGTGCACTGCACACAGCTGTAAGAATATATCAGAATAGTGAAGGCATCTACGGATGCTTTATTTCCAATCAAGCCTGATACATATCACCTTGTACATTGGATTTTCAAATGCCTTATAACTAACGCCAGGACGCCATTACGCTTCCCCCCGGTCAAGACCGGTACCCATTTCAGACACCTGGGTGGAGTGGGGTATTGTGCTTGGAATTTTTCTCCTATACCCAACAGAGAGAATCGCCACCAGCGCCAGGACTCGAACCAGGGTCTGCCTGGACGGAGGCAAGTTCGATGGTAGCGCGGCTACGACGAGCACTTTCTCCATCAAAAGCGTATCCTTGTACCGCAATTGTATAATTTTATGGTTGCTTCATTTTTCCGGTACAAGGATACTCGTACGCTTCCGATGGAGATGCGAACCTCGATCTCTGATTTATTTTTAACAGTTATACAGTTGTGTGCAGTGCACATCATCGTACGTCGGCATGACGTCACGAAATATTTATAACAGAAAGGTCGAACATTGGGGTCGAAGCTTCCGCGCGGGGAACTAATTAGCTCACTCCTCACACTCCGCAGTACGTAATCACGCAGTAAAATACAACTAAATCTTAGATTCGGCTTCAACTGCATGTGACCTTAGAATTTTAGAGTCGCTATATATTTTTAAACGAAAACCGGCCCTCAACAATTCTGATAGTTCCTACCCATAACAAATTGTAACTAAATAGTAATCTTGTCGATTTTAGTTTTTCTGGGACATGTTTTAATTTTATTTTTATTTTCTTGATTTCCTTTCATGACTGTATCCAACATTTTGCTTTATCTTTTATTGCAGACATAATGATTTGTAAATTTACGAACTGATGATGGATCTGGACTCAGAAACGTATTCCTAATAAATATGATCAAGTTCCTTGAAATTGTCGTTTTTAAATTTTTCATCTTATAGATGGTTGCGTGTTTGCGGATATTTTCGGTTTCGGGGCTTACCGAATTTCAATATTTTCTTTCGCCAAAGTATGTACTCGTATTTAGTGTTAATAACACGAAAATGACAATCCTTTTTTGGTGAAACTATTGTTTTGGTCCACTTTTGGAGCCAGTTGCTATAATAGCTAGTCTACATTACGTTGCAATACAATTAGAAACACATATCTATTGAATGGATTTCATTTTGTTGTTTTTCTCAACAATATAGTTAACATAGCAAGAGCATTTCATTTTCACAATCGGAAACTTTTTTGTCAATATTTTTGTATTATTAGATATAAAAGGAATTAATTTTATTATAACTCCCATGTAGGAGTTATAATGGTTTTATCTCAATACAAGTGTGCACGGCCCGCCAAAAATGGGATTCAATACTTTTCATGAACGAATTTTCAAGATGTAGATGATAAACAAATACAGTATATCCATCCTAACAGTACCAGTGATGAAAAATATTTTTCGCACTGTTGAAACTCGTATCACAGATACGGTCATTAAAACTATCCTTATGAGCGTGACAGAGAAATGGAAACAGACACCGAAAAAATAAATCAAGGGCAATGGTATTATTAGGTAGCAGCATGACCCATGGAAATGCCGAGGACAATGTCATCGTTAAGCTAGATGGACCCATGGAAAAATTCCGTCAACATTATCTAACCTATGCTATCCTAATTCAATGTCGTGACTCGCACCGCCGCAAAGCACGTTCACGACGCGAAGACCTAGCGATCGTCATTACATGGCAGCAACTGCGGTTCTTGTAGGCCCTACTAATGCGCTTTCCACTGCCAATACGTAGAACGGAAAGTCGGGTAGGTTTAAAATGTTTATGTTCAATTTACGCAAAGCTCTCTTGACTCGGAGTTCCCCTCCGGTGACAAATCACCATTACTCAAAAATGATTACTTCGGGCACAGCTATTCACCAAATTACTATATTTAATTTAATGTCTTTTAATTATTCAATATGACCTGAAAGCTGCACAAAAGCGACATGGTTAGGAAAATGCGCAAATTAGGGCGATCACAACAACCTATTCAATACTACTAACCTATCCTGATAAAATTTCAAACATATCATTGCATGTACAGACGATCTTTCAATGTTACACTGAGGAATTCGGTCTCCGTGATACCGCAAACTCAGACATCCTGTTTCTTAAGAAGCGGTTACCGAACTAATACATAAACTAACATACAACGGGTATTATTAGGTTAAATGATTGTAAAAGTATCGGTATCGGTAGTAGTATCGGTTAAAGTATCGGCATTTTCAAGTATCGGAGTATCGGTATCGGCCAAAAAATGGGTATCGGCATCGGTATCGGCCAAAAAATTGGTATCGGTACATCACTACTCAGGCCTCCACCGGGTATTCTCCTTTCGAACTCATCTACGGCCATCGCGTCCGTGGACCTTAAACCGTGCTCAAAGAACGTTGGACAGATGGGAGCTTGCAAGACGACACGAACACTGCCCAGTATCTAATGGAAATGAAGCACCGATTGAAAGAAACATGCAAAATCGCTCGCGAGAATCTAAACAGGAGCCAAGAGAAAAGCGCCAAGTTCTTCAACAGACGTACCAAGATGCGAACTCTAAAACAAGGAGATAAAGTCCTCGTATTTCTGCCCGATTCTCGAAAGAAGCTACTTATGACTTGGAAAGGTCTCTATACAGTAAAATCACGCCTGGGAACCTATACGTATACATTGGACGTGGATGGAAACAACAAAGTTTATCACATCAACCTCCTTCGCCAGTACCACGACCGGGAGCAGCAAAGTTCCGCCTCACCAAGCAAGACAGATCGCGAGGAGGACGACGAGAGAGTAGAGGAAGCATTTGCAGCGGTTGGCCTCGCCCTAGAACCTACCTGCGAAGAAGAAGAGCTCGACCGGAAAGAACCAGAGATACCGTCACCCGTCGGGGAAACCATTGAAGATTTCCTTATCTCCCCTACGTTGACTACAACACAACGCTCAGAACTCCAGGAACTACTCGGAGAATATCGCAATCTCTTCACAGATACTCCCGGAAGAACCAGCACGGCTGTTCATGAAATAAAATTAAAGGATACTTCCAGTTTTCGACTTCAGCATTCGTATCCACTTCCCCTAGCGCTAGAGCCTGAACTGTAGTCAAGTTTAGAGAAGTGGATGAGGATGGGAATCGTGACGCCATCCACCTCACCTTACTATTCACCGCTCCTTGCCGTCCGGAAGACGGTACCCACCGATTTTGTTTGGACTGCAGGCACCTCAACAGCCAGACAGTATTCGATGCCCAGCCAATAGCAGACACCACTGCTATTTTCACCAATTTAGCTGGCAAAACAATCTTCAGCAAAATGGATCTCACCAGTGGATATTGGCAGGTACCTCTACACCCTGAGTCCCGCCAATTCACCGCCTTCAAAACTAGGTCTGGCCTATATGAATTCAACGTCATGCCTTTCGGCCTAGCAAATGCTCCAGCCACTTTTTCCCGCCTTATACGTCAAGTCACTGCAGCACTGCAAGATACCGAGGTCTACAAGGACGACATCTTAATCGCCTCGACTACTTGGGAAGATCATTGTGCAGCATTAGCTAAACTGTTCGAAGCTCTTTCTCGACATGGCCTTAAAGCGAAGCCATCCAAATGCGAATTCGGATTCGACAGCCTCCAGTATTTGAGTCATCAACTGAGCAGTAATCAGGTCCAGCCTCTGGAGAACCGAGTCGAAGCCTTAAAATCAGCTCCACTCCAAAAAACAAAACGGGAGCTCCGAAGTTTTCTCGGTACAGTCGGGTACTACCAACAGTAAATTCCTAACTACTCTCAACTGACATCTAAACTCCATGATTTCCTAAAGAACTCCCCAGAACAAATACCTTGGACCGATACAACAGAAGATCTGTTCGAAAGTTTGAAGACAGCGTTAGTGAAGAGACCGGTCTTACAGTTACCAGACCCCAGATGTCTTTTCATTCTGAGGACAGATGCCTCCCAAACTGGACTTGGAGCAGCTCTCCTCCAGCCAAGCAAACGAGACTTCCGTCACTACGCACCCGTAGCATATGCTTCACGTCGACTGAGAGGAGCAGAAATAAACTATTCTACCATTGAAAAAGAAGCGTTAAGCATCTACCGGGCTCTACAGAAGTTTGAGGTCTACCTGTATGGATGAGAATTTGCGTTACAAACCGACCATCGACCGCTCCTTTATTTGCAACAGGCAGACAAGTTGAACCCCCGATTGAAACGCTGGGCTTTGTATTTCAGCCTTTTCAGGTTCCGAGCAGAACACATTTCGGGAGTCGACAACCACCTTGCGGATTTCCTGTCTCGGCTACCGTAGCAGAGACACCCTCCCCCGGGCGTGTCAGGCCGCACAGGGGTTGTCGAGCCTTTTGTGTTAGTTACCCATAATCCCAAGTATTTTCTTTATGTGTCCAGCTCCCTGAACGCCGACTTGTTTGTTTCTCTGCGCTGATGTTGCGTCTGCGCATTTACTTTAGTTAGCCCTTAAATATCATTTGTATTACATGTCGACATTCCAATGTTTTTTTGATTACCTAGCTAAATAAGACTAATATTTTAAATGCAACTTTGAGTGCTGTACCTTGTTATGCAGCAGCTCATGTCTGTACGCACTATTTTTCCAATAGAAAATAACTCACTGTCTTTGTTAAAATATATCAGCATATGTAGTAGGGACTGCAGAGAGATTCAGCATTAAACAAGTCACACCCTGGGGTCAAAAGAGTTTTCTTTCTCCTTTTTGATACAGGCTTCTGTCTCATACAACACCTCGCCTAATAAGGGGTTTAAGGAGCCACCTCGGAAGGACGAACTATTTCGCATAGTTTTGTCGATTAGGAAGACGCTGTCGCAGGTCGGCACTAATAGAGTTCACTTCTGTTGCCCTAGCGGTCTCATACGGCGCAGACAGTTGCTCGTCTTCCTAACGGTACCGCCGTAGTTCGGCACATAACGGAATTTACTTGTGTTGCCCTCTCGGACTGAATACGGCGTAGGCGGTACCCACACACACCTCACTCTAGCGCTACCACCGTAGTTCGGCACATAACAGAATTTACTTCTGTTGCCCTAGCAGACTGAATACGACGCAGGTGGTACCCACACAAACCTCACCCCACACACACACACAACGGTACCGCCGTAGTTCGGCACCAACAGAACTTCTGCTGCCCTAGCGGACTGATTACGGCGTAGGCGGTACCCACACGAACCTCAGGAAGGGCAGCTGCAAAGAAAAAGCTAGCACCCCGGAAAAAGGTAGCTGCACAGAAGACAGCCCCCCTTTTTCACGAACCCTCACGTCGACCGCACGACGGTATCGACAATTATCAAATTTGTTATTCGGATATGAAGAACACATTTTCGTCGTAATGCAATCTTCAGTCATTTATGAATAAGGGCGTGCGTGTCGAAACTTCGGGACAATTGGACATAGGACAGTAAAGCATAGGGGAGTCAGCTATCGTACAATACATGCGGGGTTAGAACAGTGTGAAGTCTACCGCCATAGAGCACATACCGAGCTGCAGTTTGAGATGTACAAATTGAGTGTATATAGCCAAATTAAATGCATAGAAATAAGTAATATGTATTAGTAACCTAACCCAGCCTTACGCTATAGTACCAGCTAGAGGTAGATCTCACGCTATATAGTGGTAAACATCACGCCTCACGAAGATAGTTCATCAATTCCTTAACGCCTAATTGTCGTCGCAATACCGTCTCGAAGATAGGCCGTTGTAGCGTTCGGCAAGCCTTTACACAATTCCTACTGTTTATGAGGCTTTCACATTCTACGATTAGATGTTTGACAGTATCGAGTTATTGCAAAACTTGCATACTGGTGCATTATCGGGTATTTCATTGTTTATTAGGTAGCCATGCGTTAAGAATGTATGTCCTATTCTGAGTCTGTTCCCTATTATCTCTTTCCACAACATTTTACCAAAATCTTACTCCGTTCTTAGTGATGGTTGTATTTCCCTTAACTTGCCTCTGCAAATTTCCCACTTAGTTTTCCACTGGTTAATCATGGTTAGTCGTATTAATGGTTTCTCATCTGAGTAGCAAATTAAAGTAAATTATTCGAGTTTTCGTGTAGCGTTCTTGGCAGCAATATCTGCAGCATCGTTATCGCTTATTCCGATATGGGAAGGGATCCAGCATATGTTGATAGATTTGTCGCCTTCTTGCACGTTTTGTACATCGTGCTGTATTCGATGTAGCACTGGATGGCGTGTCTCGTAGTTTAGGTCGCAGTTTAGTCGCAGTAATTACAAATTTTTTATCTCTGTTGTCTTTAATGACATTAACAGAGTAGATGGCGAGTATTTCGGCTGAATACACTGAGGCTTCCTTCGGAAGTGTTGCAGTGCGAACAATAGTGCCACACACTGCTGCCGCTCCTGTGCCATTCTCCCCTCGTGAGCCATCCGTGTACATGGTCACATATCCATCATATTTTTCTTCTGCTATTCATATAAGCTCTTGGCGGGTTATGTATTCGAGAGTTTCATTTTTTGGGAGTTCGGAGAGTTCCGTTTTTATGATTTTTTTCGTTAATGCCCATGTAGGAGTATCAATGTTTAGTAATCGATAAGAAAAGTCCGGGTTAACTCAATTTTTCCGCAAGCCCAATTTTTCAATTAGTATTTGCCTTTTCGTAGGGAATATTGGGGTTATTTTCATATTTTGGAGGAGTGGTCGATTACTCGGCGTTACAGTGTAATTGAAAGCGGAGTTTTTGTGCTGACTTCGGACTTTGTAGTAATAACAGAGAGAAAAATAATTTCGTCTAATATCGGAGGGCATTTCATTGCAAATATGTGCAGGCTTTTTGTTGGGCTGGATCTAAATGCCCCTGTAGCGATTCGAAGTGCCTCGCACGTAATTGACTCGAAGGGTTTCAAAGTTGCTTGACTGGCAGAACTATAGATTATTGATCCATAGTCGGGTATTGATCTTGCCATGCTTCTATAGATTATGAGGATCGTGGTTCAGTCAGCTCCTGACTAAACCACGCTGTTATTGATTTCAGTAAGCTGTTAGCTGTTATCATTTGAGCTGTTATTGATTTTAGTAAGTCAAGGTTGTCGTTTCCTTTTTTTCTTTGAAGCAGTGACGTGTTGTTGCCAGCTCAATTTTTCATCAAAGATTAGGCAAAGGAATTTATGCGAGTTTGTGTATTGAATGTTTTCGTTTTTGATTTGAGTGTAGGGCTGGGAAATAGTCCGAGTATGATATTAAAATGTATTGCTTTACATTTGCTAGGTAAAAATTTGAAGCCATGACTTTGAGACCACTTAAATATATTATTAAAGCAGGATTACATTTTGTTTCTAATGACTGAGGTTTTGGTGGTGGAATCCGACTTGAAAATCGTCAACATTTAATGAGTAATGGAACTTGTTGTCCAGTGGAATCTGTTTAGATATGTTTTTTTTTGAGGTCAAATAATGTAACTGAGAAGACTGCCATGAGGGACTTCCTTTCGCTGTTCATAGATACTTGAGCTATACTTATCTATTCAGACACTTGGTGTTCTATACGTTCCAAGAATTTGGCAGTGAAAATTGGTAGTCTACCTCTGAGTCCAATGTTAAATAAAACCCGTGAAATCCCACATCTCAACGATCTGTCGTGAGCTTTTTGAGATCATAGAACACTGAAATGAAGTGTTCTCTGTTCGCGATAGCTAGTTTTATGGTTGAGTCTAGTCTGACCAAATGATGTGTAGAGCTACGCCCCTTTCTGTATCCACACTGCACTTTACTTATTATATAGTGTTATATCAAGATATCCAATCAATCGATTATTGACCATTCGTTCCATTAATTTGCAGACATCTCGTAAGCGCGATCGGTCGGTAGTTGTTCGGTTTACTATGGTCTTTTCAAGGTTTTGGAGTGGTATTATTATCAAGTGCTGCCACTGTGGCGAGAAGTAGCCCGTTGTTCAAAATTTGTTAAAAATGCTCAAGATGTATTGGTATTTGAACATGTCGTGTTATTTTGTCATTTCTAGGTGATGCATTTATGGTTTTCTCAGGCCAGATTCAAATTCGTGCATATGGAAGATTTAGTTACAGATTTACAAGTTTGGAGAACTGGAATTGATATATTTTCGTTAGTGGCTTCTATTTGTTGAAATTCTGGGGAGTAACTTTGGCCGCTTGATACTAAGCTGAAATTTTCAGCCAGTTTATTCACAATATCAGGGATAGTGTTGTAGTGTCAATCGTTTTTGATCAATATATAGATTTTTCTTGGTTCTTGGACCTTTATTTTTCGCATTGTTTCGTATATTTTGGCCATTGGAGTATATTTGTCAAGTTGGTTGATAAATTTCTTCCAGGTTTCTTGTTCCCTCGCTCAAATTCTGTACTTGTGATTTACCCTTGCTCGTTTCCAGTTAATTAGGTTGGCAAGATTTTTTTACGGTGATATTTTTTGTCAAGTTTTTCTTTCTTCTTTTGAATCTTTGGAACTTTTTAGTCTGCCATGGTTTGGAGAAGTATTTTCCAGGTGTAGGTCGGAATTGCTTTTTCAGCTGCTGAATAGAATCGAATAGCTGGTATAAGTCTTTAAGTAATCAAGTAATTGTTTATGATTAGTTATCGTGTTCAACATCGGTTTGTTATATAATTCATTATGGGAACATAGTTTCCAGTTAGCTTTTGAATATTATCCAGGTAATTGATGGAGATGGGTTGGGGTGATTTTGATTCAAGTAGGTGATCAAAATTGGGCAATGATCGCTATCGCCCGTGAGTCGAAAGCAACCCAATCGGGTAGCACGGCTAATGTGGGTGAACAGATTGTTAGGTCGACAGATGATTCTGAATTGAATCCTATCCAAGTGGGTGAACCGGTATTTAAGGGGTCAACTCATCGATTTTAAATTTTGATCCGATTGGTCTGATATTTCACCGGTATGTGTATTTGTTGATGAAAAACATTTTACTCACATCTTTCTATCGATTTAGGCCTTAGCTTTTGAAATAATTGATTTATCATTTTTTGCTTATTTTTGAGGGGTTTTCAAAGGAATAGAAGAATTTGAGTTTCCATGCTAGAAAAAAACAAAGAGTTTTGAAATCCTTGTCACATTTCAAACAAACTAAGCTCCTGAATTTTTATTTTTTCCATCTTTTTTTGTATATGCAATATTGGATCATTGACTAAAATAGAAGAAAATTTTGGCTTTGAAGTGTGATAAAAAACAAACGTACAAATTGGGAAATCGAAAAGCTTTAGTTTGTTAGAAATGTTCCAAGGATTCTAAAATTATTTGTTTTCTCCTAGCACAGAAACTGACCGACTTCTATTCTTTTCAATGTTGAAAATGAAGGGTTTTCAGTATAAGCACAACAAAATGTTATATTGAAATGTAAAAAAATGAAGAATGATTGCAATTGAACGCTGTTTTGAAGTTTTTTCAATTATCTTCATGCATAATTTCATACTCACACACTGAATTGTAAATTACAAAAAAATAAAATAAAATATAAATTTCATTACTGAAGAATGGTGAATGTTATTTGTGGTATGCTTCTTCCGAAATTTGAACACTATAGGTAACTTTTAAAAAGAAACCCATTATGTTCTATTTATTTTTTTTGATTTAGGCCTTAGTTTTGGGGAAAAATTGGAAATATTAGTTTTTCAGTTCATTTTTGGGGTATTTCAAATAAATAGAAGTCAATTAGTTTTTATGCTACAATAAAACCATAGACAGTTTTGGAATTCTTGAAACATTGCTAACAAACTAAAAACGCCAGATTTTTCATTTTTCTTCTAGTTTTTTATATGAGGTCAAAAATTCATTATTTTTGATCCCTTTACACCCCCCTGCGCGGCATCTAATGCCTGTAGCCCCATAAAATTTGAAGGCACAATAATCCATCACCAAAGAATCTTCTATCAACATAAAAAACCTGGCCCATTGGGCCGACAGGGGCCTCGGATGACCCCCTTAATAGGCAAATATTATTTGTGACAATAGTTCCGATTAATTTCCCTTATTATCTGTATTTTTGCAGCCCCATATGATGCTGTGGCCGTTAAAGTCGCCGGCTAGGAGAAATAGACTGGGTTGTAATTGGATCAAGTTGGTAAGTTTTTCATTTGTGACAGTCAACTGGGTACGTAGATGCTACAGATGCTTATCAGCTGTCCTACGTTTGCCTGAATGGCCACACTTTGTAGTTCGGTCGGCAGATTCAGTTCACAAAAAGGTATCGAGCTATGGAAAAATAGTCCTACTTTTCCATGAGGGGTTTTCTTAAAGTAACCGTGTCGTTAAACACTACTGTAGCCTTCGATTCTAAACTGGCTATTATCTCAGTTTAGTTTTTCCAGTGCAATTATACTGGGTTTGTGGCTGTTTAGATTAGATCAGATTATTGTTAGTTTGAGCCTCGCTATCCGCAACAAAGGAAATCCAAAAAGAGGAAGGAAGAAAACACCATTTAGTTTGGAGTTGAGGGAACGCGGAATCTATACAGAAAGTGCATAGAAGCTGTAAGATGAGAAAGAAGTTCATGAAACATGATCAAAGTTGAAGTAGGTGCTGAAAAAACAGGACAGCAGTGAACCGTAAAAAAGATGGTCCGTAAGAACGCAAAAACTTATTCTATTTTAACAAAAAGAAAGCCTACCTAACCTTTAGCTCAGGCACTCACTTAGTACCCCTGGGAGCACTAATTCCCATCGATACCAAGTTGTATCCTCTTAAGGAGGTTCTGTGGTTGTTTATTGTTTCCATTAGTTCATTTATCTTCCCTTTGATGCCTTGGTAAATCCCCTGCAGGATTCCTGTATTAGCCATGAGGGGTGTTAGATTAGGTTTTGTTTTTCGGTCTGTCACCGCGCCTCTGTAACCAACAGATTGCAGCTGCTGAAGTTTTTTCAGTTCCACACCAGTCACAGCAACGCTGCTCAGTTCCAGCACTTAGTCTCGTCAGGTGGCACTAGGAACTTAATAAAGTCAACAAAGACGCAGGTCGATAGGAAAAAGTCTGTTCTCCAGGCCACAGATTTACATTAGTTCACGCGAGTGTTCAGTGACACGTGAAGGAACGCTTTAAAAACTTCCGTTTATTCAAAATTTGCACATTAAAATGCCACGATGGCAAGGCGAATAGAGTTTCAAGGTAAAACACGTATAAGGAATTTCTTGGCGATCGGCAAGCCAGGCACGATATATGACAACACAGTATCAGGCTTAGTTACAAGCAACAAGTAGACAAGGCTTAGGTCAGAGGCAGAGCAGCTATAGTAACTTCCGCACAAGACAGCAGGACGTTGACAACTGTCGGTGACCCGCCAAGCCACGCCTTATATACCCTACCGCCGACTGTACCTTAAAAGGTCGCAAGCGGGACGCCACGCGCATGGGTACACTGGAGCGCACACGTTTAAGAAAGGGATTTTTATTGAAAGCAAAATTAATTAAAACGAACGACAGTTTTCGTCGTTCACAGGTCGTACCGTAACTATCTTCTGAGTGAACTGTCTCTAATCCTAGAATCACGGGAGTAGCGTGGTTGTTCTTGGTCCAAATAATTCTACCGTTTATCGTGACTGTTGCAGCTGTAGGAGGGGGATCGTACTTTTGTTGGTGATCTTGATCGCTTCTTGTTTTGGGTTTTGGAAGGTTTGCGCTGATTTGGTGATTTGAATTCGTTAAAGATTCGTCTGGCTTCTTGTCTCATAATAGGATAACATTTGCTTGTGCCATCCTCCTTATTTTCAGAACTTTTAGTTGTAATTTTGATATTAATTTTGGGTTTGAGCGATTGTGTTGGGTTGGGTTTATTACGGGTTATCTCTTTTTTGCGCGTTTCGTGGTTGTGTTGTGAAGCTTGGGGTGGTTGTGTTTTTGGAGTATCAACTGGGTGAGTGTACCTGATGTTATAGAATGGGGTTTTCACGTTTTTCGGTGGTAGTATGATTTTTGGTAGTCGTTATGGCAAGTTAGAGTGTTGGTAGTGTAGGTATTTCATTAGATTTCTAGTTATTACTGCGTAACTTTGTTCGAATCGTGGGGATCGTTTACGGTATAGTATAAGCTTGCTCTCTTGCGACATTTTGTTTAGTACTGATAGAAATTATTTCTTGTTTCTTGCGTTGTTCTGAGCATTTTCAATCTCCAGTTTTGTGGTTATTTCCGCAGTGGTAGCATGTCAAGTCGTTTTCCGTGCAATGAGATGCTCAATGGCCTTAGATGCGCATTTCCCCCACACTAACTCATCACTGGTACATCTTTTAGCTGTGTGGTTGTATTCTAAACACTTTTTACACATCATAGGGCGGTCGATGTATTTATATATCCTGCACTTGTAGTCTTGGCCATGGACATCGATACACTCAGGAGGGGGAGGGGTTGAGTTTCTAAAGGTCAAGAGTATTGCCTTTTGAATAGGTGTTGTAATGATATATTCAATTGGCTGGTTCAACATTTTTGATTATATAGTTTTCAAGCCCTGTTTGAATTTTTTCTTAAGTTGATGAAGTCACAGTTATAGATGTAGGCGAGTCCTTTTGATAGATTTAAGTTATTTACTGTTACTTGCACACGGATGTTGTTCATGTCTTTCATTTTTTGTACTTCATCATTTTGTTGTTTCTGAAATATTTCCACAATGAATGTAATTTTCCACCCCGATCGGATAGTTTTGGATTTTCCTTGGATTTGGTTTGCAATGCATTTTTCTAATAGCCATGGGGTAATTTTCGCTTTTCGTTCTCCTGCATTATGTTGAAATGAGTTGTGGGGATCTTTGTATCTTGTGTTAGTAGCTCGGAGTGCTCTGTGACAATCTGTACAGCACGACACCTACTCATTCGTTGTTCCTGTTGGAACAAATGCTTATTTCTGTTTGCTTATTTTTGTTTCCATATGTTTCGGGCATTCGCTGTGGCCAGTTTCATGTTAACGCTTGTAATGCATACAGGAGAGGGTGTTGCTACAGTGTTTGCTGTCATAACCTGTTTCTCCGCAGCATTTGCAACTTGTTTCGTTTCGGCACTGTTTGTCTGTATGGCAGTAGTTTTGACATTGGTGGCTAATCATGGGTCTGTTAATAAACAGGTATACTATCGTATCTGATTCTTTGCCTGTGATGTATACAAAGTCCAGTGGATTGTAGCTATTGAAGGTTAGTAGGAATGGGGTGGTTCGGAGAATCGAGTTTTAATTAAATTGCCATGGACAACATCAATGATATTTTACTGGTTTTTGAGGCCTTCCACAAACTCTTCCATATTATCTGTCATATTCTTGAGTGCAAATTAGTGTTTTGCATTGATTGTAGTACGGGTGTTCGCTGACCTGGAAAGCAATACCGTCAACGTTATCAAGTCTGGTGATGCGCTCAGATTGAGATTTGTTTTGGGTTTCCATGGTGAACCTATCTTTACCTGAATCAGTTATTCGTTTCACCTTTAGACCGGTTACCCTAACTATTTCTTTTAGGAAGCAAAATGGATTTATTTTGTTTCTATTAAATTTTAAATCTGAAGATGAAGAACTTCATAAAATGACCACTTTGTCATCTCTTGGTTCAACCATATGGGTGTGTATTTGGTAACTTTGTTTTGTTTTTTTATATTTTATAATTGTTTTTCTTCTGCAACTCAAGTTTTTACTGTCTTTACCTATTGTCATATGCTTTCGTTATTCCTAGGATTTTATTCGTGTATGTTCGATTTTTATTTGGTCGTCGGCAGTTTGCGTCTCTTTTCCAACTTCTTGTCTTTCAGGGTCGATGCATGTTTGCATCATCGGCTACGAGTCTGTTGAGCACTTCATCTAATTTAGCCTCTAAATGGTCCAGTTTACGGTTAGCACCGTTTGGTTCCAGTGATGGAGTTTTCTCAGTTATTAGGTCCAATTTTTCATGGTTCCTGTTTATCTTTTCGGTGAAAGTGATTGTTTTATAGTTTGTAGTACCTACATTGATAGCGGTGTTTGGGTTTATTTATCGGGGTTTGTTCATAGTTTTGGTTTGTTTTCCTTTTTGGCATGCATACTCCCAGTTTCAGAGGGAGTTTCTTTGCCTCAAAGTTGGTGTTTAAGGTATTCACTTACTGTTCGATGTTTTTACTTTAGGATTCAGAGTAGCAATCCAAAATGGATTATTGGTCTACGTAACTTAAGCCTATTCTTTAAGATTATTTTGGGGCCCTGGATCCCCCTCCTGAAAATTAAAGAAGATAACTACAAAATTTGGACCCAAGCTCCGCGGAACTTGGGCCGCTGCCCGACTTAGTTCTACCCAGCAACGGGGATTTGGATAAAAAATCTGAATCCCTCGAAAGGAAACTCAAAAGATAGAGAGAAGAACAGTTGGGTATTTCAACGGTACCACAAGGATAAGGCGCCGGGTCAGCTGGATACTTGCACGTGAGCAGGTAATTGTGTATCATTCCTTGTCTCCGACTTCTTTCCCTTCACCAAGTTTAATAATTCAGTAATTTGGCACCAGTAAAACGTGGTAAAGGGAACAGTGAAAATTTTGCTCACGCTTTAGCAGCACCACACATGCAATGTTAGGGCAGCCTCACCCGCCTCTCGCATCCATGCTTTCATTTGATTCAAAAATCACATGTTTCAATTTTTGAACTTCAGACCAGGAGTCAAATTTTATTACTACAGATTTTTTGAGTCCTTGCATATTTCAGGACAGACAGACAATCGGTGATATGTCGTTCTTTTTCCTTACATATATGTATCCAGTTTAACGAAGTCCAATGAGTTAATCATGTACGGTATATATATAACTCTTATTCACAAACCATGTTTTACTTTGTTTTTAGCTGAGGATGTTCCATCCTGAAGTTCTTACCAACCGTTTTATTAAGAACTTTAATGTCTTTCAAGTATTTATTAATTTATAAATAGATCAAAACAACTATTTAACAGAATGACCTCACCCAGAACAGTTCAAAAGTAATACAATTGGTACAATACACAGATTATAGTAAGAAAGAATAGTCCAAAATAGAGAAAAGAGTACATTGCAACTGAGGCAGCGCGCAGTACGGTACGCACCCCTGCCAGCCGATGCAGGCGAGCCGGTCGAGCGACACGAGGGGTCCTCGTCAAACGATACGAGCTGTGACGGCACCTTCCTTTTCCGGCGCTTGAGCTCACGCCTCTGCACCACAGCTGACAGTCCTGAAAATGAACGAGCTCACTGTTAGGGTAAAAAGTCATTCGTCAGGCATAAGATCCATCAAATAATATTATAAAATTACTTGGCCAAGCTGTGAATCAATTATTATCGAGTAATTGATCAGTGTAACCAATATAATAATCACCAGGCGTTTAATGAAGAAATTCATAATTATCAATTCAATATTTAAAATTTCATTTTTCACTATTATCTTTTAGCAGCCATGCATGCTTTTAAAAGCGTCAGGGCCATGATTTCATTGCCACTTCAAATTATTTTATAGCAAATTTGCTGCTGTAAGAACTGAAGGACGCAAGAATGTGCTACCATGAAGTGACCACAGGAAAAACTAAAAATCGTTTGAGCCAACTTGGCTAAGAAGGGAGTATGAGAAACCATTTATACGTTAGTTCCATGGAGAAACTCTTGCATTGTGCTTCCTGAAGCACTGAAGGATCATCAGCAC
Organism: Morinoia aosen; assembly: GCA_030386875.1. Lineage (NCBI taxonomy): Eukaryota > Metazoa > Arthropoda > Malacostraca > Amphipoda > Talitridae > Morinoia > Morinoia aosen. The sequence continues at coordinate 3,332,588 of CM059574.1, forward strand.
ATAGAAGTGTGCTGCCTTCATTCGGAGTGCCGGAGAGCATATTTCTTAAAAAGATTTTTGACAGCCCACATCTGTTTACATTCAGCCTTTTGAATAAAATAAGTACCTAAAGATTACGCAATCAACTGTCCTAACATATCCCTATAGTTTTCAGCCCTAGTTATCACATGAATTTTGTTTGGTTGCCATGAGTAAGTCGACTTTCATGGCGTTGACTGGCGGGCGCTTCATTTCCTCCCATTTAAAAATGCCATTCAAGTCTCTCTTCCACTGACAGTTGTTTGATAAGAAAGTCTCATTTATGACTGCATCGAGTGTCAACATTGCCACGAGTGTAGCCTTGAGTTTGACAGCAATTTTAGCACCCAGTTGGATGCAACATACAGCATTTCCAGGTTACCATGCGCGATTGTGTGCGCAGATCCCATGGACATACTTCTTTGAAGGTAATATATTTCTCACATGATGGGTGATCTATCAAAACAACTGCTTCCACTCGCTTATCTATATTGCCAAGCTGGCTTGAGTAAGGCCGAGGTTGCTATGGCTCGACATCACAACGCAAAACTATGTACCATTACAGCCACGAACACATTTTTTCACACTGATGACACCGTCACCAAATACGACGACGGCAGCAAATTTCAACTGGTACCACAGCAAGAAAGTAGAGAAAGCAAGTGAAAACTAGCTGTTCTTGAAATGAAAATATAGTCGTTTCTATTATCAGAGACACTCATACTTTTGCCGCAGCTGCAAGAGACTGCAACACAACGCTGCCATCTCCGTGACCCATGCAAGAGTCCCTTCTTATATTAACCAAAGCGCATATTTCTATCAGCATCCAGTGGCTAATGAAAAACAGAGACTTCAGTTTGACCGCACCTCTTGCATTGACAAGAAATTTAAAAAACACAATATTCAATAAATAACTTTAGAAACTTATAACCGAAGAATGCTATTAATATTGAAATCATATTTATTAGATTTTTACAAGGTCTTGGAATAAAATATGTACAAAGAATCTATTCAGTTTGTAAAACGTTTTGGAGACCAGTTCCATCCTCAGTAAGTCCTTCTGTAAAGAATAATAAAATTGAAGAAAGAAAAATTCTGTCATATCTAAAGAACACAAGTTGTTATATTAAAATCTACACATAAATTTGCAGGGGAAATGAACCATTTGTGCTATTAAGGACAGGCTTTTCTGTGGCTATGTATAGGAACTCTACAGTATGCAAGTCTAATTCATACGGAGCAGTATGTAAAATTTTGAAACCATCTTCTGCTATGCGATTGCAGCACTGTTCACTGTGAAGGCGGATAGACAAGTGAGATGGTTGGGTTAACAATCTTCCACTATGGTAGCTGATTCCACAATGCTGGGCAATCCTAATATAAAGTGGCAAAGTCGTCATGCCGACATAGCCAGATGTACACTGTACGCAACTAAATTTATAGACAACGAATGCCCGCATTCGCTTTGGAATTAAGTCCTTGTAGCGGAAAAATGAACCAACTTTATGATTGCCCAGCATCGTAGAATCAGCTACTGTAGTGGAAGAATGTTAGCCCAACCGCCTCACCCGTCTATTCGCCTTCATAGTGAACAGTGCTGCTATTGCATAGCAAAAGATGGTTTCAAAATTTTATGTACTGCTCCTTATGAATTAGACTTGCATACTGTCGAGTTCCTATACATAGCCACAGAAAAGCCTGTCCTTAATAGGACAAATAGTTCATTTCCCCTGCAAATTTATGTGTAGATTTTTAATGTAAAAACTTGTGTTCCTTAGATATGACTGAATTTTTCTTTCGTCAATTTTATTATTCTCTACAGAATGACTTACTCAGGATGGAGCTGGTCTCCGAAACGTTTTACAGAGTGAATAGATTCTTAGAAGATATTTTATTGTAAGTCCTTGTAAAGATCTAATAAATATGATTTCAATATTAACAGTGTCTTTGTTTATAAGTTTCTAAAGATAATTCGACTGAAGAAAAATGACTTTCCTGACTCAATAAATAACAAAATGTAATAAATAAAATTGACAACACAAGACAGAATGATATACAATTGAGCAACATAATGCACTGTGACACATAGTTGAACAAAATAACACGGTATGTTTAATACATAAACGAACAATATAATATAATAAAAACCAAAATATGAGACAATATAATGCACAACTGAAGTATAAGAGCATAGTATGTTATTAGACCACACCAGACAGAAAAATTGGCAGGCAAATCATACAACTGAGCAGAATACAGAATTGAGCTATGCAACACTTTACAATTCAAGAACTTGAAGTATAATACGTATTTGTTCAATTTTACAGAATTTAGATAAGAAGACCTTTGTCATGACTCTTGCTCCTTGGCAGGGCAGCGACCAGCTGAGCAGCAGACCGGCTGCAGGCGTCCGCTGGAGCGACAGCAACACGCTCACAGCAGCGCAGGTCGCTGCACACTCCCGCCTTGTCCGTGATGAGTGCAAAGAAGATCTTGCCCAGACCTGCGCACGTTATTGGTGAGTCTGAATTGGAGGATTTGGTGGGGTCAGTTGTGAATATGATGGAACTCAGTGGAGTGAGTCATACATATAAGGGAACTCAGTAGGGTTAGTCATGAATAAGAACAAATACAGTGAGGTTAGTCTTTAATATGAGAAAAATTAGTGAGGTCAGCCTTGAACATGAACTTACCAAGGTGAGGTGTAAATTTGAAGGAACTCAGCAAGGTGAGATAACTGTGAGGGAACTCAACATACGAGTAATAAACATGAAGGACCTCAACATACGAGTAATAAGCATGAAGGAACTCAACATGGTGAGTAATAAACATGAAGGAACTCAACATGGTGAGTAATAAACATGAAGGAACTCCATTTGTAATGCAATACATTTCTTTCCTTTGTAAAATTTTGCACTTAATATAGAAGGGCTTGCCTCACATGCTCGGTTTGTACTTAGCACTAAACAGCATCAGATACTACCAACGTTGCTTTATTATCACTTTTGACATCCTACGTCAGAGTGCATGAATAACTAACATTTGCACAGCACTAGCCCACAACTAACAAAACAAACATTAACAGTTTTAATATGAACCACATAAAACATGAGAAGGCAGTGGCTCTTAATCTATGGAGGTAGATTTGTATGAAAAAATACTGATGAAAAATTATTCAATGCTTTGCTTGTTCCAAAAAATCTCTCACATTTAGAGATATCAGTACTTCATCCTGACAAAACCATCAAATTTCACCAAAAGGTGTTACACAGCTCAGCATACACTACGTGAAGCAAGGTCTTGTGCAACACTGATTCTGCCAAGCCCTCTAACCTTGTGCCAGTTCTGGTAAAGATGCGACCTTTGAAGCATCTCGCATGAAGGCCCAAGGCTCGTAGTAGTGTTCCAAAGCTTGTGTATCGCACAACAGGATCTGTTAGAGAAATGTGACCAAAGCTACTTTTCATTTGTTTAGTGACACATCTGTAAATAAACTTACTGGGCACGTCGCAGCAAAAACGATACAGTACATCATTTCAGAATCAACCATCTCCAAATAGGTGGATCCAGTCACTGAAACCATGTGATTTACCAAATACTTATTTAAATTTTTAGAAACTATCATTGTCAACACAGTAGAGAAAGAGTTTCCTCCCTCTAAAGAGACAACTCTGATTTTTAAACTATTTCGTACTCGCCTTGATGATTCTGTTCAACAAACAACCATTTAGACAAGGTAACATTGGAATGCAAACATTTTCTAAGACAGAATTACTAGAAGAAAAATATTTTAAAACGAAATACACATTACCACTATTCTTTCACATATTCAATGCCAATACTAAATAAGCACATATTTTCAAGAATAGACAACAGCATTTTCAGGATCCAATGTATAAATTAAATACTTGTAACAACCAAAAAATTCTAAACTTGTAGTGCTTCCATTTTAAATTAGCAGAAAAGCTTAGATGAAATAAACCAAGCCCTAACTTTGTCATTGTTGCCAAATTTAGAACAATTCTTACTTACCATACAATGGTCAACATATGGAAAGCAACTAAAACAAACAAGAGTTCATTAGCACATGGAATGAACGTACCATAAATTTTAGAAAAAGGTACAGTAATACCTCATAAGTCAAACACAATTCATTCTAGAAAAGAGGTTGACTGCCAAATGAACTTTCTCTTAAGAAATAATGGAACCACAATTAATGTGTTCCACGCCCCACTTGACAGGTACAGTACAGGTATATATAGGTTATGTAGTATAGTTGTTACACAGATGAATGCTTTACTGATGCTCTTACAGCGCAACTGTTTTCCATTTATGAAGATCAGCAATAATTTCTCCAATTCTTCCAATATCTGAGGCCTTTTCTTTGTCAATGAGGTCACTCCTTTTGCTCTGCAACATTAGCTTCTTTGAGCTCTTTCATCTTCCAAGACGTTGAGATCATCAACTTAGCTATGCCGAACTGCATAGTAAGATCCAAAACACGCACTCCACTCACAAATTTGGCAATGACTGGTTATTGATTGATTTTTATTATTGTCTCAACATTCTTCCTTTTCACTCACCCACAATCACTAACATTTTCCTTAAGACCCATTTTTAGCAGCTTAGAAAGCAAATTCACCAATACCCATTAAAGATTATTAGATTATAAGATTATAAGTTAGTTTAAGCCTTCCTAACCGCTACAAAAAAAGAGCGTATCGAAGAGAGGAAGGAGGAAGGCACCATTTAGTATGGAGATAAGAGAATGAGGAATTTATGCAGAAGGGGCATAGAAACAGTAAAGTTGAGAAAGAAGTTCATGTAATAAGATAAAAGTTGAAGAAGAAAGTCAGAGGTACTGAAAAACAGGACAGTAGTGAACCAAAAAAGGTGGTCCTTAACATAACAAAGAACATTTTATTTTAACAAAAAGAAGGCCTACCTAACTTTCAGCTCGGGCCCTCACGTTGTCCCCCTGGGAGCGCTAATTCCCATAGACACAATAGTTGTATCCCCCTGAGGGGGCCAATACCCATTAAAATAAAATAGTGTATAATGCACCGTAAGTTAACGTGTAACTGACGACGCTCGACTCGGCACATTTTCCACTAGGCTTACTTCGACTTCTGAACGCTTGTTCGGCTTCTGGGTCAAAAATCACTCGAATTCTTAGGTCGACTTCCATTTTTTAACACCTTCCACTCATTCGACTTCAGAGGTATTTAATGTATTGAAGATGCCAGTACTTGAGTATTGCAGTGATTTCCAGGGAAAATGAACCTCAATGTTTAGAAACTTTATTTACAATTTATCATCTTCAACTTTAGTTAGTTGATAGTGAATTTATTGTTTGGAAGAAAATATATTTGCTAAGCTCAAGATTCAAGAACATGGAAAACGATTCAATATGAATAAGACTAAGTCATTTAAAATATCGGCGTCTACAGATTGTAATCAATTCAAAGTACCTGCTTAAAAAGTAGCCAATTTAGAAATGCTGTAGTTAGTAAGAATTAGTGCAAGAAGGCTGGAATAGGTTTAATTAAAAAGCAAGACCAACAACTTTTTTCCCTTGCTGAACTTTCAAAATGGCCACTTCCACCAGACTTGATGCATCCATCTATCCAGAGAATAAAACTTGCTAAAACATTCATTGAAAGATTGACATTGATCTTTGTAATTCTTTCCTGAGCCTACTTATTTTGTAAAATGCTAGCAAGAATTTTGTAATGTAATAACACACAACTTGATTCTTGGCTTCAACAAGATAGAGCTACAACCCACACTGCACCTAAAACCATGGACTTGTTGTAATCTTGATTTCCTGAAGAATTAAGTTCACACAGGTCAAATTTTCTTTTGCCAGCAAGGCCTCTAGACTTCTCCGGCGTTTTGTGAAACATTGAGTACCATATTCTGGAAAGCACTTCTAACATCACAAAATTAAAAAATAAGGTTTGTTGAGAAGTCATTATCTCCATGGAGATCAATATTTTACAAAATGTCCAAACATAGTTTACCAAATTGATGAATGTTCAAGTTTAGAGGTTGTTATTTTTAAAGTTACATACATACATATACCTGGCTTCTCCTCCCTATGGGCAGGGATGGAAAAAACCCAGGGTTTTTTAAAAAAACCCAACCCACCTGGGTTTTTTTGGGTTAAATTGGGTTTTATGGGTTTTATTGTTTTTTTTGAGCTTTATTGGGTTTTTTTGTAATACCTGTTTTTGTAAAAGAGTTATTCACACAACTCCCGTTGCCCCTATTTCAGATTTATATACATACACCTATTGAGTAAATATTGTTATTTGATTACTTTATTTTCAAAACTATATTACATTATTATGTGAATTATTACATTATATGAACAATATATGAATTAAGTTTGTCCATCACAATTACCATTTACCAATTACCATATGCATAGAGACATAGCTCTGCAGTCTGTAAAGATATAAGATGTCCAAAGAGAATTGCTATGCTCGTCAATTCATAGTAAGTTGTTTTAGCAGCAGACAGGCGCAAGTCATGGGAGAGGGAAGCACCATGCAGATCATAAGTAACCACCACAATCAGCTTGAAGCAAGACAGCTGCACATCACCTAACAGTCATGCTGTTAACAACTTAACATGTGTATTGTGTGAGCTGGAGTGCTTAGCTGTGCAAGTCAAGTCAGTCAACCACACTGTTACATGTTACAACATGTAATGACATGTCAAATTTTTTTTTAAATTTGCCAAAAAATTCACTTTCGCAGTACAGGATAGCAACAAACACTGAAATGATTGGAAGTAAATGCTCTAACAGATTCCATCGTCAAATTTGTTCCAGTGCAGCTTGAATGCTCCCCATAGGCCAGTAGTTTCTTTACTTTTTCACCCCATGATGGCTGCGGTTGTCTTGCCCCATCTGACTATAATTGTTAGACTTATTTCAATTCAAACAATTTATTTACCACAGGTGATACAGAGGTAGAATGTTTCTTAAGTCTAATACAATGGTCGAATTTGAGTATAGCTACCTGTGGGCCCAAATAAGTTTAGCGACTACTAAGGCATCCTACTATTACATTATTCTAGGGTGTACAATAATGTTTAACCTAATTCACTTAGTCTAGTTTCACATTAGACTGATCAACAAGATAATGAACTCAATATTGATGTTTCATTTTACAACATTTAAGGCAAAGCTCTCACAGGAGACTGATATTGAAGAGTGGTTGGCTGAGTACAATCCGGAGTTCATCGGTGCGCTTTACTCCTATAAATTGAAGGACTCCAACATCTTCCCAAAACACATGTTCAACGAGAATATCACTAAGACAATGACTCCTTGTTGATGGTGGGATATTCAAGACATGAAACAGCAGAAAATGCAGATTCATGAAAAAAACACTGGCAGAGGGTTGCTGCAAGTTTATAAGCTATCTTCATTCTTGCCCCGCAAGTTCAGGATCCATTGAGAGAATTTTCTCAACATTTGGAATTGTGTGGAATAAATTTTGAAATAGATTAGGAACAGAACGCGCACAGAAATCGTCTCAGTATATCGCCACCTCACAAATGATCATGATGTGGATGACAACGATGAAATGGCAGTGGATGTAGAAAGAGAAATACAGTAGTATTGTAGTAGCAATCTAGTCTAGAAGACAGGAAAAATTCAGAAGTCTCTATATTAAGTAGTCAAACTGCATTTGTTTCTAAATTTTTGTTTTTTTTACTTTGGAAATGGAATTCATTAAAATATATTAATCCCTCAAGTTTTTTTTGTGATTAAGGTTTTTCTAATTTGATTTGTATAGGGTTGGTGTTTTATTTTTCAATGTTTTCTTGTCATAGTCATGCATGACTGACATACTTATTTTGACAAGATAAATATTTAGCTCATTTTTATTCGATAAGCTTGAAAACAAATAAAACTTACATTACAACAATAAAACCCCCCCCCCAAAAAAAAAACACTATTTAGTGGGTTTTTAGTGGGGGTTTTTTTGGGCTTTTTTGGGTGGGTTTTTGATGTACCAACCCTGCCTATGGGAGGGTAGCTGACAGCAGGCCACAATCATCACTCTTAGCCACTAGGAGGCAAGAGAGGCAGCACTGGCCACAACAGAACTGCCAGGATCAGCAGCAGTCCAGCACAACCACCTTCCACAGTCAGGCTCGACAGCCATAGCTGGTTTCCCCGATCGCTTCATTGAGTGCAGCCCCTCCCCCCACACAGGACAGGTCAACCTTATCCCACGCGGGCAGGCTTCCAGTACCGCGTCACAAATAAAATTACCTTCTTATGCACTGCCCGCACTCACTTCTGTCCGCAGTCATCCCTCTCGCCACGTCCACAGTCAGACCCCTCTCCAACAATGCACGTTTCACCCCATCCATCCAACTCATCCGTGGTCTACCTCACACTCTAATACAACTCTCTTCCGATATATAAATCTTTTTCACCAGCCGCTCAACATTCATTCTTTCAATATGCCCAAACCAACCAAGCACTCTTTCATCCACTCGCCTGCTCAACTTTTTGATAACACCCGTCTGCCTCCTAATCAACTCATTCCTGATCCTATCTCTTCTTGTTACTCCATACATGCTCATCAAACACTTCATCTCAAACACATCCAACTTCCTCCTCTCAGCTGCTCTCAAACCCCAGGACTCTGCTTCATACAACAAAACTGGCACAATCAAGCTTTCATACAGTCCCCTCTTAGCATTCATACTCAAACTCCTACATTCAAAAACATTCCTCATTGCATCCAATATCTTACAACCTTCACTCACTCGATGCCTCACTTCTACATCCATACTATCCTTAAAAGCCACATCTGACCCGAGGTACCTAAAATGCTCCACCTCCACTAACACTTCACCATTCATCCTCACATCCAAAGTTCCAAACACTCCACCTCTTGAACATCTCATCACCTTACTTTTATTCACATTTACCCTCAATTTCCGCCTTTTGCACACTCTACCAAACTCTGCAATCAGTCTCCTCAGTTTTTCATCTGAATCAGCCACAAGCGCTGTATCATCTGCAAACAACAGCTGACACACTTCCCAATACCTACCATTTTGTACAACGAACTGTGCACCTTTTCCCAACACTCTGGCATTCACTTCTCTCACCACACCACCCATAAACAAATTAAACAACCACGGCAACATTACACATCCCTGTCTTATACCTGTCACAACTGGAAACCCCTCACTCACCACATTTCCTACCAACACACATGCTCTACTATCACTGTAGAAGCTCTTGATCACATCCAACAGTCTCCCACCCATTTTTAAAGTTAAACAAAGAATAAATTATAATTTTAGATCTTGCTCTTATCAATAAATAATATTTCAGCCTTTGAGCAATAAAAGTTTTAAAAATAAAGAATTTTTATATTAGCTACTTTTTTAGCAGATCTTGCATATGAACAACAGAATTGCAGTTAATCTACTGTACATAACAGGCTAAACAAATTGAACAACAAAAATATTTAGCACCACAACTTACCTCACACAATAACCCTTCATTTATTGTATCTTCATTCAGAACTGCTGCTACAGACTGAAGCATACACCACAAAATTCAAAATGCTCAAACTAAGAACTTTAACTGTCCATTAAGGAACATTAACAATCAAAAATGCTAGAGTTGCTATGAATTTTTTTTTGAACTACCAGAAAAAAAAAATCATAAAAAATAGGACATTATTCACTGTTGTTCAAAAAAGTAAAATTCAAAGTAAAAAATTTAATTTATTCAGAACAACAAACCTAATGTTTGCACTAGGGAATTCAATGTAATAAAGATATCATTTCATCAACCATTGTAATCAAAGATATACATTTTTAGAGATTGTAGTTTTCAAGGTCACACTTCCATTCAAGCCTGAGTAGAACAGAGCCCTAACACAGTGAAGCCTCACCCTGAAGTAACGCTCCACTGAGTGCTCATTGAGAGCACTCCTGATCCAGGCCCTGAGCCGGCCAGCAGGGCAGCTCACATGACGCAGACGTAAGAAGCGTGATGCCTCGTGAGCAGTCAGGTGTGATGAAACATAAGCCCACGCAGCATCTGAAATGCACTCAACATACAGGTAAATTAGGCTACAAAATAAATGCACATCTTCATGAGGTATACAAGTTTGATTATTTCATTATATTGCAACAAATTTTAAGCCCACAATCAGAATGTTTCAGCCTTACATTCTCAGATTAATAGCTAAATAGTAAAACTGCAGCTTTAATAAAATGGTATACCTTGGGGAAGAGTCTCCACAGCACTAGATTCAACACCGCTATTGCCCCCAAAGTTGATTTGAAGCCCTGAAGATACATACTCTGTCATTTGCCTGCAAGAAAAGAACAATTTTACGTTAAAAAATTCTATAAATGAGAAATTGATGAACAGCAGGATATTATAAAAATATCAACAGTTGAGAAAAACCTAATTACAGCTAATTAGACCTAAGAGCTCAAGTTAATGAAGTGACGAACCCCGTTTTATGGTCTTTTACGCCAGGGGTCCAAGGGTTCTAGAGATCGTTTATATGACTTTCACGTAGGACGGGGGAAGGTTGAGTGACACTCGCTTCACGAAGATCCTTTATTGGAGTGATGTGCTGATACAATACAGAAGAGTACAATGAACGGGCGGGGCAGGCAACGCCCAGCACCGCTGTGCGACGCGCACACGCCGTGGCTCGGCGGTGGCTGCGCTACTAGCTCTAGGCCTGAATGCCTAATCCTTAATGCCTCACGCTTTAACATTACAGCGCGTTATATAGGTAGCAGTATCTAAGTCGGGCTCTCCCCATACTGATAACAATACAAGAATAGTAACATAAGAAATCCCGACAGCTCCGACTCCTACATGGCTCCCCTCCTCGAGGAAGTGGGTCCTCCCACTTCATAACCCATATCAAAAATTACAAAAGGTTCATGATGTTGATGTGGATAATTCACGTTAAATCAATTACGTTAAATGAAGGTAGAGCCGATGTGAATATATTACTAGTCATCAATAGAATCATCGCATTTTACTGAAGCAAAGAACACAATACTATAAAAGCATAAACGGCAAAACTAAAATACATCACATCATAAAATATTGATGAACAAAGCAAAAAACAATTTAAAAGACAGCAAAATAAAACAAGGCGCAGTATGTATTTATTCATTTCTTGACGGACAACATCCATCGCACGACGAAAGATCATGTGACTAACGCAAACACACATCACACATACAATCTTTCGCTGCGACTCATTCTTCACTTTCAAGCTGACATTCCCTTTTCATTCTTCACGCCTACTCTGTAACATTACCTAAATGCCTACGGAATTATTGGCCATTACCTTTTTTTTTTGTCCCAGTCTTACTGAACTATGTCTAACATGTTTCGTTATGTTAAGAGGTATACTCTTTTGTTTTCCTGAAGAAAACATTATTTCCGTGATGATGGAGTGACATTTTAACTGAAGAATAAAAGAATAGAAAAGCTATTATTTTCGAACAGAGAATGAAACATAATAGAGTCGTGAATGATGTGCATGATGAAACGAACGCCTACCTTTAACAAAAGCGTATCAAAGCAGAATAAATGGAAGCTTGATTAATAATGCATAAAGAATAAAGTTGAACAGCACACAAAAATCAAATAAAGGTGAGATCCTCACGACATTCTATCGCAAGTACCGGAAACGAAAGGCCAGCAGCAACCTGCACGTCTGCAGCGCGACAGCTGACAGCTGATTATAAATATCAAGTGCATGGAAAAAATATATAAATAATTTGTAAACCACTTACGTATCGCAACATTCTTAAAGAATGAACGCAGATAAAAATAAAACACATACAAAACAAAAATAAATCAAATGAATCAAATTGAATCAAGTCAAGGATAACCAAAATATAAACCAGAAACTTAACAAGTCCCAATGTTATACTTCGAAGGTGTTATCAATAAATAAATAAGTTATTCGAAGGGAATTCTTATTTTCAAATATTTTAAGGAATATTATTATTTTAAGGAATTTTATTACAACAATGTAGGACTGAAGTATTATAGATGTAATTTACGTGACCTTACAATGGTACCCAATGGTACCAATGGTAGCTTGCAATGGTACCTTTAAACCAAGTTGGACCGAAGTTGTTGTTGGTCGAGCCTTATCTAAGTTGAACCTTAAATAGAAAGTTGGTTAGATGTTTTCCACCGAAAAGCTCCAGTCGTTGCTGGCTCGGTATCGACTGTATCCGCTGCTTGTCATAAACACGACGGCTTAGCGCATCCTGTTTACATCGTTGGGCTCCTTGCGGGTTTCTCCACGAACGATCTAATTTTAAACTGTTGTTCTAATCTGTTGTGACAAGACTCTCTCTATCGTTAGGTTTTCCAACGTGGGGAAACACCAGAACCCGTCCGCTCTGCATACCTTTACAACTTTCCAATACAATACAAAATCATATGACTCACATTTACCGCAATCCAATAAAATCGCACAAATAAATGAATCGAATCGAATTATACATGAATAAGTACCATTATACCGAACCATCCCGTCCACTCACGAAGATTGCTCCTGCAATCGATTTACGCACGCGTCACGAGACACGTGAAAAACAATAATTTCGGGAAAACCCCAGTACAATGGGAAACCCTGCACCTGTAACTCAATATCGGGAAAAGACAAGTACAATTGAAAAACCCTGTACCTGGTACTCAACAAGAGAAACACTTCAAAAAGCTGAACAAACATCTCAAAAACAAAAAATTATGTGTGTCGAAACTAAGCCCGAAAAATATGCACATGTTACACCACATGACAAAAAAAATTTAAAACGACACATCAAAATTTGTCCGTCGAAAATTAACACAACGCAAATCATCTGCACCTGTTAGAAAACATGACACCACTACAATTTCGAATAAAACATTACAAAGAAACCCTTTTAAAACCAGAAATAAAATACAGAATTCAGTACAGAATTCGCAACGTAACCGGGAATTAACAGCAACACCGCAGTTACCGTAACATAAAGTAACGTAACGCTCGCGAGCTTCACAGCTCTATTGTTGGCTCACTATCGCCGGAAACCGCAAGCAAAACTGATATCTGCAAGCAGACATCTCTACACTGCGCAAGATACTCTGAAAAAAATACGTGACAGTATACAACCTATACTGCAAAAACACTGTACAAAAAATAATAAAATACCTCCATTCATAGTACAAAAAAAAATCAACTTCGGAATCACTACTGCTTCTAACTTCACGAAAACGAATTTCTTTATCGTAAATTCTGATCGAGAATGATATTTACGAACTCACGTAATAATCGAGCATCGTTGCCCTGAAAAATCACGCAAAACTCAAAAAAATTCGCTCACCAACCGTGAACGAGAAAAAACAAAACTTATCAAAACAAATCTTTGTATCCACGTTCGGACACTTGAAAAAAAAATGCGTTTAATTCATTATAGAGACTATGGGCTTACGGCCATCCGATACCAGTAATGAACTGACTCCAAGTGCTAGCAACACTCGACCGAATACCGCTGCGAAACGTATTTTCCCACGTTCAAATACAGCGACCTCTGCTCACCATTGTCCTCATAATGAAATAAAAGAAATACTGGACTAACCCTCACTGACAACGAGAAAAAAAAATGTTTGTCACCGTTGAAAAAACACAATAACACGAACAGCCACCGGAAGAAACCGTTCTCACAATTCCGGAAAACACATGTGGTTTTCTTCCGCTTGAGAACTTTCTTCAGTCAGCTTCCGATGTCGTATTTTTCTTGCCGCGAGATAACTAATGATCACGCGTTCTTGATGCTTCTGTTGTCCAGTCGTCGAAAAGGTCCGCAACTTCTGCACCTGTTTCGTTGGTTGCATTTGAGTGCGTCGAAGGTCGTTACGAAAATAACTTCATGAGAAAGTACGATTTCTTCGATGCGAAAAAAAAAATTCCTTCGTCACGGAGCCGCCATCACGCATGATTTTCTTCTAGTTGCGTTGCGGAACAGCTTCCGTGGGCTCCATCTTCTCTGATGAACACTTGAAAAGCACTCCACTGCACTCTCTCCCCTTTAAAAGTCTCGGCGCTCATATCACAGCGCAAAATGTTGAACGATCACTTTAATCCGACGTTCGGGCGCCAATGACGAACCCCGTTTTATAGTCTTTTACGCCAGGGGTCCAAGGGTTCTAGAGATCGTTTATATGACTTTCACGTAGGAAGGGGGAAGGTTGAGTGACACTCGCTTCACGAAGATCCTTTATTGGAGTGATGTGCTGATACAATACAGAAGAGTACAATGAACGGGCGGGGCAGGCAACGCCCAGCACCGCTGTGCGACGCGCACACGCCGTGGCTCGGCGGTGGCTGCGCTCGACTAGCTCTAGGCCTGAATGCCTAATCCTTAATGCCTCACGCTTTAACATTACAGCGCGTTATATAGGTAGCAGTATCTAAGTCGGGCTCTCCCCATACTGATAACAATACAAGAATAGTAACATAAGAAATCCCGACAGCTCCGACTCCTACAGAAGCTGATGTTCTTCATGCATCATAGATATTGTCATATGAGACACAAACAGCAGAAATAAATCTCCTATCAAATTAAGATGCTAATATATGAAGAGTGTTATCTTTGGACAGGTTTACTTAGAAAACCTCCTCCAGACGTTCAACTTTAACCACACATTTTCATATATCAAGAGAAGTAACTGAGGATTCAGATTAATGCAGTAGCATACCTGATAGTGCTCACAGGAGAATTGGATGTCTGTGCAGCACTGAGCTTCACGCCATGGCAGAGAATCTGTTCCACAGAACTGCACACGCTGCTCACTCTCAGGTCACCCTCAGTTGCAAGCTCCTGTTTGCTGCTGTATTTTACCTGGATAACAAAATTAAATTAAATTCAATGTCATGAAATTTTTTCACAATTTTATACTAACAGTAAAGATTTGAACAGTGGTAATTTTTCTAAAATCATGAATAAAAATAAAAATATTTAAATTTTCAGAACTCCTACAAGTTGTATCTACTCGAATACTACATGAAATAATTGAAAGCAAAACATAAATTATTTTTTAAAATAAACTTCAAAAATGAAGAATTATTAGGCTTGATAACTAAAACCTAATAATGTTTCATTATTAGGTTACAATAATCAATAGTTAAAGACTTCCCAGATTCCAGAAGACCCTGCAAAATTTGAGATGTTTTTAATAAAATTGAGAGGGTTCCTACAAAAAAAGGGAATTTTCCAGCAATATTATCCATAGTCAAAACTGATTAAACAAACAAGTATGATTAACCATGGGTACTATTTCTAGACTTGCTAGGATACAGGAGACAACAGTTTATTACAATGAGAGTTGTGAGAATCATTTACTCTGCATTTCTATCAATTAGATAGGAAACTAAACCTAAAAATTTCACAGTAATGAAGCAAAAATATAATCATGTCAATCTCATACAATATACAAAATGGAAATTGTCATTGATACCATAGTTGCAAATTTATCTAAACAGCAGGTAAAACCCATGTAATGAGGCAATTATAACTGATGACCGAGTCTTTGGGTAATTATTGAGTTTGGTAGAGGCACTAACTAAAAATATAGGTCAATATTTACTTCAATGTTGTCAACGATTTTCATAATTTTGTTGCAAAGAATCAATAAAGGAACACATTTTAAGAAATCGCATCCAAGGTGGCTGCCGCCATGGCGCCACCCGTTCCCCAAGATGGTGGCAGCCAACTTGGAGCCTATGTAAACGGACGTCACTAGAAGCCTTTATTTATAATTTTCACTAGAAGAACTGTCGCTACCCCTCACGACCCAACCTCTTTACCTTTGTAATAGGGGGTTAGCTTCCGTTTCTATGGCAAAAACAATGACTGCTTTAGCGCAGAAAAGGCCATTCAGGAGCGCCGTTTGTACAACTTCAAACTTAAATAACTCGAAAACTGAGCATTTGCGAGCACATTGTCATGCATGTAAAACATCTTAAAATCTACTATATTATCTATCTATAGCAATGAAATTATAAAAATCGTTGACAACATTAAAGCAAATATTGACCATAATATAGGTATTTGTGGAGAGGACAAGAATCAATTTTCTACTTTACAGCGCCTAAACATAGTTAATCAGATCAAAATAAACAATTTTTCTTGTATGCACTCTCCGTTGAAAATGAGTATTCAACGAGTTATAGCGGTAGGGTACCGTAACAATTGCCGCCCACTATCACACTACCGCCCGCGTGAATTCAAAACGCTCTTAGTTATTTTCAGATCACAGTGTTGTGAGCACGTACTTACTGGTAAAAACCATACAGACCCCAGTTTCAGGAGATCTCAGATTTCACGTAAGTTTCATGATAGAATTGAAAAAAATAGTTTTGTATGCAACTACGTATCAGACCGCATTAGAATCGAATCGTGCACAACACTAGCCTGCGTAAAAGTAAAGTCAAACAGTCATTCACTATTTTTCCGCTATGTTGCCTGTGGCGAGACACCGATCGAAGCGTAAACAAACAATGACAGATACTAATTTTACGCTAAGTAATTAGAATGCTAAATAATTGGGTGGGCGGTAATTGTAGAAAGAAAATTGTCATTCTTTAAATACCGCCCTGAGCGATGATTGGTGGGCGGTGTTTAGATACAACTAATAAAAATACCACTGTCTTACAGAAATACCACCCATAATTTATATTTATTTTTCAAGAGTAGTCTTATAGTCTTTACTATTACTTATTTTCATGTTAGTATTATTTTATTTGTTTTTGTGTTTGTTTAGCTTAATTTTTCATGTATTTGGGTTGTAGCCTCATCCATTTTTACGATGGCAGGTTTTGATGGAGGAGGATAAGAAAAAACGCAAAAATTATCCTGATCAGATCATCGAGGCAGTTGCTGCTGTGAAAAATGGACAGTCTTTTAGAAATGCTGCGGATAAGTATAATGTCCAAGTAACAAGTGTTAGAGACAGATATCATGGAAGATATTGGAAGCACCTCCCTGGACCTGCATCTGCACTGTCTTGTGAGGGGAGGTGGACCTGGACCTGCACTGTCTCAAACCACCTTTTAAACATGGATAAAATTGGCTACGGCATTCCAAGAAAAGATGTTGCATTGCTTGTGAAAGAAATTCTTGATAAAGCGGAAGTGGATGATCCGGTATCTTACAATGAGGACACAAGGAGATTCAAAGAAAATAAACCCTCAACGGCATGGATTTACAGGCTCTTAAATAGGAACCCCGAATGCAGCCCAAGAACACCTGAGAACTTGGGTTACCAGCGATCCTATGTCACTGAGCCTCAGATAAGGAAGTGGTTTGAGAATCTTGAAAAGTTTTTTTCAAGAACAGCATGGAATAAATGCTGCTGCCTTATTTTGCCAGGAAAACTCATGAATTTTCAACCTCAACAAGAGCGGCTTCCCGTTAGGAGGAACAAACGGAAAGCTAAAAATAATTTCTGCATGAGGAGCTAAAAACGTCTACAGACTCGCCCCAGATACAAAAGAGCAAGTCACAGTTTTGGGTTGTGTGTCAGCAGCCGGTGACTTCTCCAAACCTTTCGTCATTTTCTCTGGGATTCGGCCAAAGTTCAACTTGGAAGGCGTCGATCCGCAGGATTATGATCTTGGCACTTTCCAAAACAGATGGATATCAGCCGACTGTTTCTTCGAGTGGCTTGAAAACATCTTCTTTCCTAGTATCAAGGATAAGCTGACTTTCCTTGTTGTGATCCTTATGGACGGGCATACAAGCCACATAAACATCGCTGTGTCTTCCTATTGCCGAGAAAATGACATTCTCTACTGCTTCCCACCACATGCAAGCCATATCATGCAGCCCCTGGATGTTTCCATCTATGGCCCGTTAAAAAAGCATTGGAATGATGCTCTCAATGAGTTTTCTTGAGAATAAAAGGGGCTAGCAATGAGCAGAACTCATTTTTTCAAGGTCTTTGACCGCGCATGGAAGTTATGCACCAAAAACAAGCAAGCTGTTGCATCAGGATTCCCTAAACGTGGATTGATCCCATTCAATCCCGATGCAGTAGCTTATGATCGCCTGATAGCACAAAGTCCTCCTGCATCAAGATCAACTCCTCAGACCATTTCCACTGCAGAAAAATTTGGAACAACAAGAATGTTCCAAATCTTTGAAGAATGCCTGCCAGATGAGTGGCGGAGAGTATTTTCAAGACGGTAGGAGTAGGATGAAAGAGGCCTATGGTAATTTGCCTATACAAAATTGAAATTCATCTGAGTGGTACTAACCAGCACCGTCAGTAGCGAAAGGGTTAAAATTTCTGTCTAACTTTGTTTAATGGTAACAGATTAGCCTTATACCTACCTACCTACCTACATAGGCAGTCACTCTCTTTGCTCACTATTTGTTTTACTACTTTTACTTATTTATTTGTCTGTACATTCATTTATTTATTTAAAAAATGAATGAATTAATTTATTATATTAAAATAATTTTATGCCCTCCAGGTACAAAAATTCCTATGATGTGGAAGACCCAACAGCACAAGGGCGCATGTACAGGTTTTGTAAGCGGACAAGAGACTTGATGCAACCATCACATGATACCTTGAAACATGCAGCCCAGGAAAGAGATATCCCCACCGATGATGTTGAACACTCTGATCTCGATTTGCTTGATGTTTCGAACACCGCTGAGGTGGCTCCCGATCAGATAAGGACTGAAATAGTCATTGCTCGGGCTGCATCAGTATCATCTCAGATTGCATCATCTCCTGCACCGAGCAGTTCATGTGCTAATGTGAACGTTCCTGTCTATTCACCAATTGCTGGCACTTCTAAGGAGAAATCTGATCCTACACAGAATCTTTCCTGTTCCAATTCCAGTGTAATGCCTGGAGCTGTCTCTTCGCCAATAGCGGGAGCATTAAAGGAGAACTCTATTGTCACAACGTATAAGTATTCACCATTCAAAACACATCTCAAGATTTCTGATCAAGTAGTTCTCACTCGAAAGTTCACTAAAAAGAATCCCCAAAGACCTGATGCTATCACAGGACTCAAATATTTTAATAGCAAAAAGAAAAAGCAGCAGGAGAAAAAAGATAAACTACAGCAAGCTGAAGAGAGAAAAAGAAAAAGATTGGAAAAAAGAGAAGCTGCCCTCTCCAAGCCCTCAACAAAAAAAGTTTGAAGAAGGCTTTTAGCTTCGGACAGTGAAGAAGACGGTGAAATTACTTACGATGATGAAGGATATGATTTAGGTCTAGGCCTAGATGATAACTGCTGTGCTGCTTGTCTAGGAACTGAGAACTGGAAAAAAGATTATGCTTGGATAGGATGCAGCAATGAAAGATGTGGAAAGTGGTTTCACAAAACGTGTCTATCAGCAAACGTGCTAGCGATGAAGAGTGAAGAGTTGAAAGCCTATGAATTCTTCTGCAAAATATGTGACAAACAGAGTAACAAGAAGCAAAAAAAATTTCAGGAATAATTTCCAGTAGTGTTCTACATAGGCCTATTTGCTTTTCCATGCTTTGCCAAACATTATTACGCCAACATAGTAGGCCCAACAGTTTTAGCCGTTAGGTAGGCCTAGATATGAAATTACAGTTTCTTTGATAGGTAGGTATAGCTAGTTAGGCATATAAAAATAAAAAGAGACAATGAGCAAAGGACTTTGTGGTGTTCAACAGTTCAAGATATGATGTACCTTTTGTTTTTCTGTGATACAGAACCAATGAGTGGTTTAAGGATTTTTTTTTACGCACGGAGTAAGCTGTGTTACTGTTATTTTCTTTATAATGTTGACGTGGTCATCAACATTAAAGTTTATTTTGATTTAGGGCCTAGGCCTAGTACAGACTTATTTACATCAGGGAAAGTTCAAGATACGTGCTTTTCTTTAATACCAAACCAATGAGTGGTTTAAGGGTTTTTTTTCCTACGTTCACAGTATGGTGTGTAAATGCTATTTTCTATATTTTATAACAAAATAAATCTTTCTATTAGCCTTCCCAAATAGTTTTTTCATTGATTCCTCTAAAGCTCATTCCTAACGCACTTATATTTTACATTCGATTCAAAGGGCGGCATTTGAAGAACAGTGGGCGATAATCAGGCGATAATAGAATTTCCGCGAACGCTGGGCGGTAACAGTAGAATTATGCAGTTCCAAATCTTTCGCAATAAAAAATTTATCGCATTTATTCCTTACCACATGATGAGATTCTGAGAGTAACGTAGCTAAACATGAACCTTTGTGATAATGTTGAAATGTAGTCTGCTCAGTTGCGTACATTCTGGAAGATATTAGATGGTGTTATAGGTCGAACATCAGTAAGTGGGCGGTAATTGTTACGGTACCCTTTGTTAATTTTCATTTTTTTATGGCTGGAATGCACTCGATCATTCAAGCACGTCAGAAGGGAGAGTCCATTGTAGTCTTAGCCTCAGAACAATTTCTGGTAAATGTTGAGGATTAACCGGGAATTGATTTTCCACTTTTCGAATCTTAAACATAGTTAATTAAATCAAAGGTATATCTGAAGGATATGTCAGTTATAGATTTTGTAAATTTTGATGCCTAAGCATAGTTAATTAGATCAAAATAAACAAGTTTTCTTCTATGTACTTTCCGTCTCAAATGAGGATTTTATTAGTTATAGCGGTAAATGACTTACCGCAACTCCTCCAGTGTTTGAAGTGGCAAGTAATTCAAGGAGCACATCGGACAGCAACACTGCAATGCGCACTCGCTTCCAGCGCGATCGTCATCAAAGATGAAACCAAACCTACCGCTATACCTTGTTAAATACTCATTTGACAAAAAAAGTGTATGGAAGAAAAGTTATTTATTTTGATGTTATTACCATGAGTCAAGCAACAAAAACTCAAAAATCGATGAGTAGCTGTTTATTCGAGCTCATTCGTCATTAAAGAAGAAACGGTAAATCTGAAGGATATGTCAGTTATCGATTTACAACTTTTTGGTGCCGGAACCTAATTAATTGAATAAAAATAAACAAGTTTTCTTCTATGCACTTTCCGTCTCAAATGAGTATTTTATGATTTATAGCGGTAAGTTTAGTTTCATCTTTGATGACAAATGCGCTCGAATAAACAGCTACTCATTGATTTT
The DNA here is from genome assembly GCA_030386875.1 of Morinoia aosen. Lineage (NCBI taxonomy): Eukaryota > Metazoa > Arthropoda > Malacostraca > Amphipoda > Talitridae > Morinoia > Morinoia aosen. Next base: position 3,353,798 of record CM059574.1, read on the forward strand.
GTTAATTTTTGTAGCTTGATTCATGGTAATAACATCGAAATAAACAACTTTTCTTCTATACACTTTTTTCATCAAACGAGTATTCAACGAGGTATAGCGGTAGGTTTGGTTTTGTCTTTGATGACGATCGCGCTGGAAGAGAGTGCGCATTGCAGTGTTGCTGTCCGACGTGCTCCTTGAATTACTTGCCGCTTCAAACACTGGAGTTGCGGTAAGTCATTTACCGCTATAAATAATAAAATACCCATTTGAGACAGAAAGTGTATAAAAGAAAACTTGTTTATTTCGATCTAATTAACTACGCTTAAGCATCATAATTAACAAAAACGATAACTGACATATCCTTCAGATTTACCGAAGAAACTAAACTTACAGCTATAAATCGTAAAATACTCATTTGAGACGGGAAGTGCACAGATGAAAAATTGTTTATTTTAATTCAATTAATTAGATTCAGGCACCAAAAAGTAGAAAATCGATAACTGACATATCCTTCAGATTTACCAGATCAAAATAAACAAGTTTTTTGTACGCACTTTCCGTCGTAAATCAGTATTTTACGAATTATAGCGGTAAGTTTAGTTTTGTCGTTGATGAAGAATGCGCTCGAATACACAGCTACCTACTCGTTGATTTTTTAATTTTTTATTCTTAAATCATGGTAATAACATCGAAATAAACTACTTTTTTACTAGACACTTTTCTCATCAAATGAATATTTTATGAGTTAGCGCGGTAGGTTCAGTTTCGTCTTTGAGGACGAGGGCACCGGAAGCGACACTCCATTGCAGCGTTGACATTCGCCGGGCTTGATGAATTACTTACCGCTTCAAACACTTAAGTTGCGGTAACTAATTCACCGCTATAACTTGTAAAATACTTATTTACGATGGAAAGTGCATAGAAGAAACCTTGTTTATTTTGATCTAATTGACTATGTTTAGGCATTGAAGAATCAAATAATGATTCCCTGTTAATCCTCAAAATTTACCCAATTTCTTTCCGCTTCATACATTAGAGTTGCGGTAGTATATAATTTACCACTATAACTCATTAAATACTAATTTGTGACAGAAAGTGCATAGAAGAAAAATTGGGTCAATGTGAAGTTTAATGCAATCACGGAAAATAATAATTATATGCCAAAGAATCACTAAAAGAACCCATTCAACAACATTTTACATGAATGACATTCTGCTCGCTGATGCGTTATTTTCGAATTATTGAACTTAGAAGTTGGCTTTTGCGCACCATAGGAAACGAGCACGCAAAACGGAATTCAATTAATAACGGAAGCTAACCCCCTATTACAAATGTAAAAAGGTTGGGTCGTGAGGGGGAGGCACAGTTCTTCTCGTGAAAATTATCAATAAAGCTTCTAACCCACCCATTAGGGTGACGACTGCAATCTTGTTTACATCGGCTCCAAGATGGCGGCGCCCATGGTGGTTGCCATTTTAGAGCCTATGTAAACAAGATTGAGGTCGTCACCCTAATGGGTGGGTTAGAAGCTTTATTGATAATTTTCACTAGAAGAACTGTGCCTCTCCCTCACGACTCAACCTCTTTACGTTTGTAATAGCTTCCGTTATTAATCAAATTCCGTTTCATGTGTTAGCTTCCTTTGGCATGAAGGGCAACTTCAAAGTTCAATTATTTAAAAATAACGCATCAGCGAGCAGAATGTCATTCATGCAAAACGTTCTTAAATGGGTTTCTTTAGTGATTCCTGGGATCACAATTATTATTTTCTGTGATTGCATTAAACTTCACATTGACCAAAAATTGTTTTTTAGATCTAACTAGGCTAATAATCTATGTTTAGGCACCAAAAAGTATAATGATTATTGTCCTCTCCTTCTCATTAACCAAAATATGTATGGGACGTATGCGTACCAAACGACTCGAAAGGGCAATGAAGGTTCTAAATATTTCAAGAAGTTCAACAAAAAGGATGTATATTCTCACCTGACAAGCTTTAATAGACCCAAGAAGTTCTTTCCACAGTAGATCTTTCTTAGCGTCATAATTCATGTTTTAATGCTTTTTGTGACAGAATTATTTAATAAATCACCACTTATCATCATTCCACAGTCAGCACGACGAGAACATTCTCACAGCAATATTATGACGCCCCTCTTGCTCAACACACCGTCGTGGAATCAACTTGAACTTGAACTTGAACTTGAGGGCCGACAGTGTCGGGGCCTTTGTAACGGCCTACAATTCCCTCCACAATTTTCACACAAAGAGTTCAGCGCCTGGTACCAGACTAGTCCACTAAACTACTCAGGATCTACGATCCTTGTCACAAGCCTCTATTGGAAGGCATCACCGGGACAGCCAGTATGTCAAAACACCATCCCCCGGCACATTGGGTCATTACAGCCCATTCTACCAGACTGGCTCATTCCAGTCACTGTCTCTTACTCCAGGCACGCACAAGAAACACTTTCATAGCCTCAGTGATACTCGCATTACACTCCTGATCCAATCCAGCAAGACAGCTCATACTGCAATCATCTTCAGCACATCTGGCATTCCACTCATTTTCTCCATACTGCTCAGACACCACATTCATAAAACTCTCTCTCTCTTGCTCATACTTACTACATTCCAGCACAAAATGCTCAATTGTTTCCTCTACTCCACTATTACACTGCTGACATAATCTGTTATTATTCTCATTCCATCTCCATGTACGTCTGTTCACACTCAATGACTTACATCTCACAGCAAACAAGAGTTGACTTCCAAAACTACCATCATAGAACAGCTCAAACTTAGGTGCTTTCTTTTTCATATACCAGTTAAGTGTAGGCTTCCGCATCATGCTAAGCTTCCACTTATTCAATCCATACTCTTTTGTTTGTCTCTCAATCTCTTTCTTCCACCTCTTGCAGTCCCACTCAGGCCCTACACCTCCTACATTTATTAAACTCCAGTCATCCACAGGTCTCCCAATTCTAACATGAATAATCTTTTGCATACTGAGTTTCCTTGCATGCCCCCAACATACTTTCTCCCAATAGCTTACACTCAGATTCCATTCAAAGATTCGCCTTACCCACCTGCTATTCTGCATTCTTTCAATTCTCACCTTATAATTCAGCACAGCTTTTATCATTCTTTCTGAAAATAGGCTCCACCCTAGGTCACCTCTAATGGCTTCTATAGCTGTCCATTTCGGAGCACCCAATGCTACACGTCCTACCTTATTTTGTATCACATCCAGCTTTTCAAGATCACTTCCATTCCAAGCAAGAGCACTCATACCATACATGACACTAGGTACAGCAACATACTTCCACATTCCTCTCACACATTCGTACTTGTTTGCTCTGTATCTGGCCACAGTAGTAGTAGTAGTAGTAGTAGTAGTACCATGAATTTGCTAGCGCTTCAGTAGGTCCTACTATATCGCGCCGAAGGTCTCGCGTCACAATTATCGACCTATCGGTCACATCACCGTTGTGGTACAAAAATACCCATTAATCGCCATCACGGAGCTCCATGTAACATATTTAAGAATACGCAAACAGGTTAGACGTTGCAGCCACAAACACAACACAAAGTCAGTCATGATAAGCTCAAATTAAATTCAGTTGCTACAAACACAACCGCTCCACCAGTTCAGTAATTAAATCAAAGTATTAAGTCCCCGGAATTATTCCGAAGAAAAAACAGAAAATCAGGTTACATATGCATTCATTGGGCAGCCGAGCCCCAGGGGGCTTCAGCTGCCCACCCATTTTACGGCCGAGCGCCGTACCCACGCTGAAACCCCCGTTGGGCATCACGTGGGAGCGCTCGGCCGTATTACAGTTTATCATTAAGATAGCAAGGCTTGAAATTTATTTTTCATCACAAAATTAAATTTTTGAAAGTATATTGCACGATTCAATAAACGCTCTCAGTGCATCAGTATGGAAAGGGGCACGCTCAGGTTCAATCAGGTATGGAAAGGGGCACGCTGACCGTTGTATCTGGCCACACTACCTAACCGTCCACTCAACTGCATTGCTTTAGCCACTTTCTCACCTTTAGTTCTAGTACATCCATCTTCACTCATCATACAACCTAGATATTTGTATTCTTTTGTTCTACCTATTCTGATTTCTCCAATATTCCACAGTCTGTCTCTATCAGTCTCATCACTATTTATAACTATGACCTTACTTTTATCGGCACCAAAGTTCATCTTGAAATCTGTACTATATCCATTCACAATGTCAAGCATCCTTTGTAGTTCATGACCACATTCACTAACCACAACCACATCATCAGCATACAACAAACAGCTCAGTCTCTCATTACCAACTTTCAGTCCTAAACCACTCCCTCTCAGTCGAACTGCTAATTCTTCTGTGTACAATCCAAACAACAGGGGGGACAGAGTACAGCCCTGTCTCACTCCTCTAACACTCCTCACTTGCCCTGTTTCCAAATTTCCTAACCTGTAGATAGCACTTGTGTTCTCATACAGACTCTGTACAATGTTCACTATTTTTCTGCTAAAACCAACTTTTCTCAAAATTTCAAACAGCCTAACCCGATCCACTCTGTCATACGCCTTTTCAATATCCAGGAATGCTAAATATACCTTCTTGTTATCCTTCTTCATTCGCTCAATTATTTCACTCACTACAAACAGATTATCCTCCCCCCGTCTATCTTGCCTAAAACCATTCTGTTCTTCTCCCAGGACTCCTAATTCCTCTACTAAATTTTTCATTCTCTCATTCAAAATACCACAAAAGATCTTACATACGGTGTCACCCAGTGCAATTGGTCTGTAATTTTTAAGTTCTTTCATACTCATCAGCTGTTTTACCCAATTCCCCACTCTAACATGGTGTCACCTCATCCGTTCCGATTCAGTCGAAGTTTTTATTTTCTGCTTCTAAAAATTAAATTCCAGTTTCGAAAAAAAGGGAAATAGATGTACATGAATCAATATTCAAATATTAAATTATGAACGGCAAACTGTTGAATTTCAAACAAGGATATCATATTAGGAAGGTCATATATGTATAAGCATGTTTACATTATTAGTATGAGAGTCTTACCTGGGCATCCAAACCATCACCAAATGCCCGACCAGCTGCCAAAAAACAGCCCCAAGGGGCACTTGAGATCAAAGAGACTTCTTGAGTTAAAAGCTGCTCTCGAATTAGTGAGATTTTACGTGAATGAGGCTGAACAGCAATACACGACATTGATGCTGTCATGGATCAACAATAGCCAAAAACTTATCACCAGGAAAACATTTCCTGCGAAACCGTCAATATCCTTTTCAAAGGCAAATGCGACTCACACTTAACGACCTTGAACAGAGAACTATTTCGGAAAAATTAACTGAAGAAAAAAAATTCGACAGTTGGCTGTGGCAATTTTTGACCTTTCACCCGAACGTTGCGTTTTATCTAGAATTGAAGGAAATTTTGAATCAATGGCACGTAAAAATCTTCCTCTAGTCTAGAAATGTACCCCAGCACATTCGATATACGTAAATGTATAACAGAAATATTTTGCTCAACCAGGCGGGGAGGGGAGGCGGAGGGTGAAGAAAGGAACTCCCATAGTGGATGCTTCCAGCCTCTTACCAACCAAAAATTTACGAATTTTTAGAACGATCATATAAAAATTCAATAATATCAATTCAACCTGTTAGACCAGAGAGGCCTCTTTCCATCTTGGAATAATGGAGTACCGCAACGATTATAAGTATGAGTGTGGGGTATAGAGAAACACAGTAGGTAATCTAGGAACTACATGTACTGTACGTCCGTCGAGCACGGCGGCGAGAACAAGAAGAAGGAGCTCGATCGCTCTACAAAGGCGGTTAACACATGAACATAGAAAACGGGACGGAAGCAATTTAATGGGCGACTGCGACAACTCATATATAATAATAAATATATATACTGAAGTTGGATCTCAACACACCCCCTTCAACTGAAGTATTCCATCCCACTATGCATCAATTCACACAGTAATCAATTAGAGCTAACATTTCAACGTTCAGATCTTTCATTGAACATTGAACAGCAGAAAAACAACATAAAAAAATCATCAGTGTAGATCAACAGATTACACTGAGCACGATACAAAAAATATAACGCACAATAATGCATAGTCCGCAATAGCGTTAAGAGTATTGTACTCACGAAAGTTCTACCTTTTCTTGCAATTGGTCTACACAAAGCTAAACTGGAAACATGTCAGACACAGTAACTTAGAATTAAACACACACTTTGAACTTGAGCAACGACTGTCTAGTAACAGGCTTTGTGAACATGTCAGCCATGTTTTCCTCTGAAGGAACAAAGCGCAAAACCGCTTTATTGTCTTGAATAATTGCTCGAATGAAATGAAATTTTATGTCTATATGTTTCGAGCGTTGATGATGAACAAGGTTTTTGGCTAGGTCAATAGCACCTCTATTATCAACAAAAATCTCAACAGGTTCATCATATCCATTCATATCACATAGTAGCTATTTGAGAAAAATTCCCTCCTGCACAGCATAAGTCAGGGCAATGTACTCTGCTTCGCAGCTTGAGAGAGCAACAATATTTTGTTTCTTGGACTTCCAAGATATCAGTGAACTGTTGCTAGATGATTTAAACACGTATCCTGATATGCTTTTACGGTCAGAGGATCCACCCCAGTCGGAGTCAGAGAAACCAGTAATTTTTACGGGGTTCTCGGATTTCACAAATTTCAAACCGTATGAAATAGTACCTTTAAGATACTTCAACACAAATTTACACAAATTCAGATGAGCATGTGTTGGACAAGTTAAATGTTGCGACAGTAATGTAACAACATAGCAAATATCAGGCCTAGTACAAGTCATCAAGTAGATCAGGCTGCCAAATATCTCACGGAACAGTTTTGGATCGCACAAATTCCTAGAATCAGAGCTTACATCAAGCTTGTTGGCACTGGGATCACAGGGAATAGACTTAGGCTTACAATCAGACATCCTAAATTTTGACAAAATTTTCTCAACATACTTTGACTGCTTCATCTCAATTGAGTCATGCTTCACATCAAATTCAATGCCTAGAAAACATGAAATTTGTCCAAGATCTTTCATTTTGAATTTATTTGACAACGAACATTTTACTTCACTCAATACAACAGCGTTAGAAGAGGCCAAAATTAAAACATCAACCCATACAATAATAATCACTTTTCCAGAGTCGCTTTCCCTCACATAGACACAAGTTTCACTGAGAGATTGAACAAAATTTTGTTCAACAAGAAAATGATGCAAAAGGTTGTTCCAGTTACGGCCACTTTGCTTTAAGCCATACAAAGATTTTTTGAGTTTGCAGACTAACTTCTCTCCATTTTTGTCAAGTTCAACAAATCCCTAAGGCTGTTCTACAAATACATCACAGTCAATTTTTGCATGAAGATAAGCAGTGCACACGTCCATCTGGTGCACAATGTACGACTTTTGCACAGCAATATCCATCAGCATTCTAACAGAAGTTAGACGTGCTGTAGGAGAAAAAGTTTCTTTGAAATCGACATCAGCTACTTGGGAATATCCCTTGGCTACATAACGAGCTTTGAAAGTTTCCTGGTCATTGGGTCCTGATTTAACACTATAGACCCATCGTCCCCCAATAACAGATCTATCTTTTGGCTTTTCAACAAGTTCGTACGTCTCATTATCGGCTAGTGCAGCTATCTCAGTGGTCATTGCCTGTTTCCACTCAACAGAATCTGGGAATGAAATTGCGTGGTTTTTCATCACGATATTAGGATTAGTAATTGTAGCTGCAAACTACAGTATCGGTAGCTGTAACTACCGTAACTGAAGCGTTAACTTCAGGAGTATGAAAAGGAAACTCTTAGCTAGGTTCCTATTCTTGTACTGAATCATCCAAACACCGACACTGCTTATAAGCTACAGCGCTCGGAAGTTAAACAATGCTCTTCCGGTGCATACCAATGCGATGCGCTCCCAAGGCACGGTTTTCGGCGCGTGCGGTCAGGGCGCTTCCGACCCATTTGAAGCCAAGTACGATATAGACATAGGGCAATCCGCAACAAGCGCTTCCGTCGGCTCCGTCTTGCGGTTAAGACGCTTCCGCCGGTGCCGCGATATCCCAAACCAAGTGTGATAAGGACATCATGCCTGAAAGGCCTATATTGAGATACTACAATTTCCCTCCCTTTAGATGAATATTTAACACAAGGAAGGAAGACTCAGCAACCTATTCGCATTACAGGTTTAGTTATTCTACTTGATTTACGAGGTTCATTTTGTACAGGTGAACTGCTAACAGGTTGCAAAGCAGGAGTCTCTGTTTCCCCACTACGGATAGATCCCAAACTACTGTGCAACAACTGATTTGAATGTCTCTTCCAGATTACATTTAATGCTGATATTTGAACATGAAAGATATTAACAGCAACTTTACTAACAATAATTCCCTTCAGCCACTTGACCGTTTCTTAAATTCAGAGCAAGAACATGATCACTGACATCAAATTGAGTTACATACATAGGCTTAGACCTGGACACAGAATGTTTAGGATGAACTCTATCTCTAGAAGTAACATATTTACGATTGTTTAGCGCAACAGAGGGAGCAAGTTTTGTGACATTTTGAGGAATACAATGCGACTGAAATAACGCGTAATTAGTTTGTACATCAGAGAAATTATGAACATAGTTACCGATACAAGTATCGTTCCTAGGCTTTTGTAGAATAACTTCATTCTTCCGCTGTGGAGGCGTACTTGAACTCTTCATTGACACATCTTCTCTTCCGACGTTGCACTGAGTACCGCTCCTTCCAGCTGCACTATGTAAGTGCGAGCTGCGTCAAGTTCTTCTTGTGTAGGTCCCCTTCGTGTAGGCTCAACAGGAGGAGGTCGTGCTGCAGTCGTAAATTGCAAACTTTATAAATGTGGCCTATTTTCCACATTTTTTTTTTGCATTTCATTAATTTAATTTTAGGGCATAGCAATTCTTTGTAAGGTGCTTCTGCCTAGTTCCGCAGCGAATGCATGTGTAATTCGGCTGTAGTTTTTCTGTAGTGAAAAACGATGAAGGTGAATCCTCACGAATAATTTCTGGAGCGCCGAAGCTTTACTGTTCGATGAGTTTTGCATGTTCAACGCATTCGTTGAAGGACTTGCTGTCACACTTCTGTAGAACCGCGCTGAGAATTTGCGCTGAATGTAGACCAGCCATAAGAGCATCTCTCAAGAGACGATCGCGACCGCACTTTTCGTAGTTGCACGAAGATGCTAAGTTATTTAACGTTTTAGCATAACTTTGTATGGATTCATTAACACTTTGCTCTCTGTTTAGAAATGTAACAGATGCGCCAACAGTGGATTTCTTGATTTTAAATTGTTGTATGAACTTTCCTTCAAGTTCCTCATATGTAGCGTAGGTTAAATTCTTCGTTGTAGATCAGTAATGATGTTCACAGGCGAAGCTTCAACGATAATTCTAGCTTTGTTACCACCATTGTTTCCCGCCTTCTGAAGAACGTCTGCACACTGTACTTGAATCGTTGTAGATATTACTCACTGTTTCCACTCCAACGTCGAATGCAGGACAGCAAACTGTAGAATGCGCCATCTTAATTTCAGAGCACTTGTAATGATCAAATTTACTTTGGAGATTCGAAATCTTCGTCGCCATTTGTTATATCGTGGTTTTTCATCACGATATGAGGATAAGTAATTGTAGCTGCAAACTACAGTATCGGTAGCTGTAACTACCGTAACTGAAGCGTTAACTTCAGGAGTATGAAAAGGAAACTCTTAGCTAGGTTCCTATTCTTGTACTGAATCATCCAAACACCGACACTGCTTATAAGCTATGGCGCTCGGAAGTTAAACAATGATCTTCCGGTGCATACCAATGCGATGCGCTCCCAAGGCACGGTTTCCGGCGCGTGCGGTCAGGGCGCTTCCGACCCATTTGAACCCAAGTACGATATAGACATAGGGCAATCCGCAACCAGCGCTTCCGTCGGCTCCGTCTTGCGGTTAAGACGCTTCCGCCGGTGCCGCGATATCCCAAACCAAGTGTGATAAGGACATCATGCCTGAAAGGCCTATATTGAGATACTACAGGATACTGCTCACTCTGTAGCAATAATCAACAAAATTATTAGTGATATCCAATTCATCTGGATCAACATAGTCTTTTAAATAAGCTGGGGGCTTCTTTTCTCTCGAAGGAAATCTTCTAGTGGGCTCTGCATCTGAATGAGTTTCATTTTGAATCACTTCTGGGAGAGTCCCAGGTTTCAACTCAGCCTCAGCCTTGTCAGCCTTCTCACTTTGTTTCAACTCAGCAGGGTTATCTACAGCAATGAAATCATCCTCACCCACCACATTTCTAGAAATTTTATCACTGAATGTGACACATCTGACTCTTTTTATTTGACAAGTTTCAGGGAAATAAATCATATAAGCAGGGCTGCACGGGTCATATCCCACAAAAGTACCCTGCTCTGACCTAGGGTCAAGCTTTCCTGGGTTTTGAACCATGGCAAAACATTTTGATCCAAAAATGTGCATATTGGAAAGGTCAGGTTTCTTTCCCGTGAACATCTCAAAAGGAGTTTTGTCGCGCCCTTATTCCCCTTCGCCAGGTAAGAAAAACACCGGAAGAAGAAGGAGGTTGTATTGGGCGCGGTTGAATACGTCACTGCAAAAACAAGAGTTATTTAGTTCTACAAATGGAGGCACTACCTAGGCTTCGGCTCGGAACTTTATATCTTTTCCTTGGAGCACTGATTCCAATTAGATACAATATTTCCTCGAAGTGGTTTGAATCGTTGAAACAGCACCGGAATGCTGAGTCGTAGTCACAACAAAATGTTCACACAAATTTGAAAGAAACGAGACGCAAGCAAGGCAAGCCATTTCATAATAGAGCCACCATTATTATTACTTTCAAAGTCAGGATTTTTCACCCAATTGCTGCAATTTTTACTCACGTACTCAGTAAAGATTAGATTATAATGACATCGAAAGGGTGTGAAATTTAGGTTGCACACAAGTTCAATCATGGACTTCTCAGTAGGAGATAAACGGCTTAAGAAAGTTGAGTCATAGAGACGAAAGCAACAAAAACAAAAGCTATAAGTTACACGATACGCAAACTTTCCGTAATAGACAGAAAAAGAGGGGGAATCGAAAACCTAATCAATGTATGTATATTTTTAAAATATTTCTCATGAATTCTATCGTGAACAAATGAAATACCTAAAAAAGGCTAAAAAACATCACCTTAATTTTGGGGGCCCGAACGATACAAAAGAGAAACTCTACTCAACTACGAAATTATTTCATAAAAAATACTCTACCGATAAGGACAGCAACTTTACAGAGTAGCCATAGTTCTCAACGAGGAGCGCTAATTCCCGATATTCAAGTTCACAAAGGCGATCAATGCCTCTGCGATTTAAACAGTTTCGAAGACAACGCAGATTTCAAGAAAAATAAGAAGCACTGCGAGAAAACAAATGTAAAATTAAATAAGAAGTTTCTAATCGACTTCGATTTATTACTAGAGCTTAGATCACTTGACACGACGGAAAACAAGGTGGTACGTCTTACACTTAAAAATACTTACATCTTTGTATGCGAGACCTCCGCTATGACACATACCCTAACCTAATCTTCATGATTTACATTGCCTGTAAAGTAAAAGAAATCACATTAAATTGTTATCAAACGCACACGAGATTTACAAACCAGACTAGGCTTACTTTACAAAGACACGAAAGGGCTCAAGGTCGGCCATTTTTTTATATGGCGCTCGAGGCGCAGTAATACACGACACCTGCATATAGATGACTCGTAAATGCACAAGAGAATCAAACGCGATCATAACTCTACAAATTAAAGCATCTCGGCCCCTTCAATAAATAACGCACTTCTTCGATCATACAAATGATTTTTACACTCAGTGGTCAAAACTTACAGAGAACTAAAAATACACTTCATGAGTGGCTGATCATTCATTCAAGATATAATCTGATGAGTGCAAACCTAAACCTAATAATTTTTCCCGATACAACAGAAGTTTTACAGTACGCAAGCGTATGTAAGATAACAGTACGCACAATCAAAATTAAAATGATAGAACTGTATTAATAAAAAATCACTTGAACAAGACAAAACGCACAGTGAAAACATTCTGAAGCTACCGAAGCACACATTTGAAAACCTGACACACGCAAAGGTAGAATGGCTATCTACCGTTCTTACAGATATAAGGCACACTTTCACTTCAGTTTCTTAATTTTATTAAGTTCGATCATCACTTAAAAAAGGATTAACGCACATTTAATGCGCAGGCACAAGAGAAATTAGAAGGGCGCCTGAGCACGAAATGTCACACCTTGCTCTCAGAAGAGCTCCAGCTACAGTGCGAAAACGGGAGCAAATCCGCAAGGGACGTCAACGGGAATGTTGCCAAAACCCCAGCATACGCTTAAGAAAAACCCAGATCAGCAAAAAATGGCGTTAATGAATAAATTTTCTTACACTTTTCTATTGTTTTCGTGGTTACCAAGTAGTACAATCATTTTAGTTCCTTGAAATTAATTGTTTTGCCAACACAATTCATGACTGTAAACCCCAGGAGACAGATAAAAAACCCAGATCCGTGGTTAAAACCCCAGAATGCGCAGCCCACAGACTTAGAATCAAGATTGGCAGAGAACTTCAGCAATTAATTCTACATACGCGAACAGAACTAGAACGTTTGATAAGTATCGGAGTTTTTTATTCTTTTTTTAAATAAAGATATTATCGACTTCATAAATCGACATTTAGTGACATTAACGATTAACTTTGCTGATACGATTAAGTTATTGACCTAATATCGCTTATTTCAAAATCACGAATTCCTTCTGGAACTTTCGGGACAGTCAAATGAAAAACTGTTCATTCAAAATGATGGGCTAAAAACGAAATGACTTAAAGACGGAGAAGGGCATGACAAGTTTTGCCTGTCCTTTTGTTGAAACACCTATGTCTAATGTAAGCAGCTGTTCTTACAGCATGATTCCACAATTCTTTTGGCAAATTTGCATGCAGCAACAAACACCTAGCCATCTCAAACAATGATCTCCAAGATCTCTCAGCAGTCCCATTCTGATGGGGAGAGTACGGAGCTGAAAATTCATGCTTTATTTTGTTCTCCGTGACAACAGCTTTGAACAAGTTTGAGGAATACTCTGTGCCATTATCTGTTGTTAGACGCTTTACATAGCCAAATGGAGCAGAATCAGCCAAGAATTTTTTAAATGCCCCAACAGTGTCACTTTTACTTTTGAGGAAATACACAAAAATGAGGCCTGAAAAGTCATCCACAAAAGACATGACATACATGGAATTCTCAAAAGAAGTAGGGCTTATAGGTCCAGCTAGGTCACTATGGACTAGCTCTAAAGGTTTTCTTGACTTTTCATCAGGGTCTCTGCTTCTATATTGACACATTTTACCCTGGACACAGATCTCAGAATCGAAATTATGCTTGTTGGTAATTTTCATTCCTTTAGTAATACCTTCTAGGCTCAACACATCTTTTACATTACAATGCCCAAGAATATTGTGCCACTCCTCCAGAGTGTGTTCACCAACAGCATTAATAGAATCAACAGAGCTTACAGAATTTAAATAATACAGCTTACCACATTTTTTAATATTAAATGCATTCCCATCTGAAGCAAACAACTTTGAGGCGTTTTGACTGAAATTAAATGATGCACCCTGATCAATAGCAGCCTGGACAGAGAAAATATTCTGCTTAAAACTAGGAATACAAACAACATTTTTTAAAAGAACATTGTGTTTCCTATTTTTGGCGTCAGTCAGGGTAATTCTCGCATCACCTTTACACTCTACAATATTGTTCATTCTAGAACCATCAGCTAATTCAATGAAATGCTAACTAGGGTCAAAACTTTCATCTAAAGATAGAAACTTAGATTTATCACAAATAATGTGAGCAGTAGCTCCACAATCAACCAGTAACTTTGCACTGTCTACAACAGAAGCACTTTCTGAGTCTGTTGATACTCTAAAACAAAAAGAGCTTTTCACATCTTTGCTATCAGTAGCCATCGCTTTTGCGGTATCTCTCTTTCTGCAAAAATTAGTATCATGAGATGCACTTTTACAAATTGAACACCACTGATTTTTCTTTGCACTGTGACTTTCACACTCATATTTCTTGTGACCTGACTTACCACATAAGTAACAAGTAATTTTAGAATCTTTCACTTTCATAATTCTTTCTTCACTTTCACTGTAGCCTTGTCGGGTCTTCTTTGTTTCCTCTTCACTCTTGAGAGCCGATTTGAATTTCATGAAGTCCATTTCTTTACTGTCACTTTGCGTGATGACGGTAGAAAAAGCGTTGTAGGCAGCTGGCAATCCTTTGATAATCATGGCAATAATCAGTCCATCGCTGATATTTTCGCCGGCTTTCTTCAGGTAGGATGCAGTTGTCTCTGCCCGCAGTAAGTAGTCGGTTACCGTCTCGCCATTTTTCATCTTCAGCGCAGCCAACTCGCAATACAGAGAAATAATTCTCGGTTTACTGCTGCCGAGGTAATGATCCCGCAGAATCTTCATGGATTTTCTTCCATCTCCATAGGCGTCTCTGAGAGACTTTTATCATCGAGCCTTTGCACGAGCTCGGAGAACACTTGCTTGTTCTTCTCAACATCCAGACTTGATTCTTCGCCCTCAAGGACGGCATCCAACGACTTCAAGTCTAGGTAGGCCCGAAATTTCACTTTCCACAACTCATACCTTTCGTCATTGCCATCAAAAGTTAGGCTACTGGGCCCATAACCTGTTAGACCAGAGAGGCCGCTTTCCATCTTGGAATAATGGAGTACGGCAACGATTATAAGTATGAGTGTGGGGTATAGAGAAACACAGTAGGTAATCTAGGAACTACATGTACTGTACGTCCGTCGAGCACGGCGGCGAGAACAAGAAGAAGGAGCTCGATCGCTCTACAAAGGCGGTTAACACATGAACATAGAAAACGGGACGGAAGCAATTTAATGGGCGACTGCGACAACTCATATATAATAATAAATATATATACTGAAGTTGGATCTCAACACAACCATTATCATAAAATTACAGTACGAAATTAATTAATCACTATCTCCAATTTCATTAAAATTGTGTACCTAAAAATGCAATCTCTAAAAAAATCACTTTCGAACCTTAACGAAACCTCTCATGGCTGCGCGTTAGCAACATTTGATCCGGCCAAGCGACCACTTGTCTTAAATCATTCAGAGTGTGCACATCTCGGTTTTCTTTACTGGTGAGACTTAAATTATTGATTTTACTTGTGCTGATCTACGGGTAACTATATATATATTATATGTACCATGTAAATAATATTGTAGTGTGTAAATATCAAGTAGGATTACCTCAAATTACCAATAGTGCTAGAATTGTGAGTTAGGATTTCTGTCCCAGAACTTGTGGTTCTCACAGTGCTTCTGTTCCTTATGCATTGTGGTATATCTGTAGCATTAGCTACAGATTGTAAAATTATAAAAAATCTCATTCGCACTTAAATATCATAATTATTGACATTAAAAATCTTACTCTAAATTATTATTAATAATTTTCTACTTATAATTAGTAATCCTTGAAGTTTTTGTGGAAATGCATGAGAGATAAAATAACGATCGACATTCTCGAGTCTAAAGCCTCTCTGAGTTGGCAATACTGCGCGGGACGCTTGGTTTGCCGCGCCACTCTCTCTCGTGCCTCTCTAGCGTGTGCGTACACCATCTTGTAAGTCAAAGAAATTAAGTGTTTGAATAGAGCAAATCTGGTAAAGTATATTGTATTATCTCTCATTGTGCATTGTGTTTAAGTTTTAAGGATTTGGTCAGTGTTATATATATAAATAAACATGTAAATGATCGTAGAAGTCGTAACATAGCATAGTTCATTCCAAGTGCTATCTCAACATGACGTAGCGTAAATTTTGCGTGTCATGTGCATTTCTTGTGTCAAGAATTTATATTAGATATTCAACTACGTCCTTCCTTGCTACAAAAATTATATACTTGCAGCTGTCATCATGATATTGAAATTCGCTCATCAAATTACTTCGTGAGAGCGTACGGTGGATTGCCGGCGTTTCTTGTGAAAAATGGCGGAGCATAAAACTGCTGTGTCATTTCATTTTTGTGTTCACTGTATTATGTTTTAATATTTTCTTTTGCTGCAAGAGATACGTTTAGTGTTTCTTTTTCAGTATGATTGACATGGATGAATTTAGGACTTTCTTTTTATTTCTCGTACGGATATAGAGATATTATAGAGTACGAAATTCAGGCATGCATATTCTTGCAAAAGTTTTAGCTGTGTGGATATTTCATTATATTCCATAAATTGTGTGCTTAATCGCAGTTAGTTTTCAATATGAATAACAGTTATGTCATTTACCAAAAATTCTTGTAAAATTCATGCTCTTTTTTTAGAGCAAGGGCAGTAGTGAAAGAGCTTGCCAGCTGTTAAAAATCTATCCTATTTCATGAGCTTGACAAAAGGAGAACAGTCATTGCCAGTTTCTAACTGTTATAGATCATAGACGGAGATATAATATTAGTACACACCATCAAGACACAAATAACACATCAATAGACAAATGCAATGACACAGCAATTTAGGTAAATAGTTCACTCACCTCTTGGATACCTTAAGGGGACGGTTCGGGGTAAAAAAAAGTCTGTAAGTTCTCGGTGGATTTTTCTGAGATATCTACCGTCGATGTAAATTGTTATTAATAACTTTTTTGATTTGTGGGAATTTTTCGTAACCATACGTGAATAAGATTTTTTAAAAAAACCATGAAAAAACATGTGTTGCGGAAAATCCTACTACTCCTACAATTTTCAACTCACAGAACTCAGAAAATATTTTCTAGATAGCAAATTGTCTTGTCCAGAGATCCGGTGCAAAAGTTTTTCGATTATTTGATTTTTTGAATTTTGAGAACCTTTTTCCCCAAAAATGAACTCTTTTTCCACTTTTTTGAATAATTTGCTTCTAATTTTCAAGGTGAATTGAAATTTAATAAAACTTTTGCACCGGATCTATTTTCCTTTTCAATCGCTATTGATTGGTGTGCTCGCCATCTCTGTACCTTCAAAACTGTGGGAGGAGTAGGTTTTCAAAAATCAAAAAGGTGAGTATTCAGAAAAGCCATTTTTCCAATAAAAAAATTTTCTTTCAGTACTAATTTTTTAATTGAGTCTTATCTGTGATTCTGTACCTTCTTATGTACCTTCAAAACAGTGGGTAAGTATCCATATCAAAAGTCGATATATATAAGTTTCAGAACAGGGTTAATTTTTTAATTTTTTTTTTTAATGCTGACTAATTTTTTTTTCGAAAACCTGTATTGCTTTGTAGTTCTTTTTAAGCCCTTTCGATTGATATAATTGCCATTCCTGTAGCTTCAAAACTCCGGGAGGCGTTTATGTTTACATAGCCAGCTAATTAGCTGATGACTCAGCAGCCGGACTCAAAACAAACACTCAATTACACCATCATAATTTATCACTGAGTAATAGAATGTTTCGTTTGAGTACGAAAGCATTTCAAGTTAGGCCATGAATGAACTCTCTTGCTATTCCAGTAGAGAAACACTCAATACTGGCTCGTAATGGGGGGGAAGAGGGAGGTCACCCATCCATTGGCGCACCCCAAGGTCACACTAGTGCGCTTCTTTTACCCCGTCCAGAATACTAACCAATTGACGTACTTTAAAGCCAATTATATCGTTGGATGCCCAAGAAAAATCTCTATAAGATGAGATAATAAACTGAAAAATGACCATAATCTGAAAATAGACCCGAACCGTGCCCTTAACTTAAATACTCAATGTGCCGTACTGTGGCTAGTCAGAGTAGAGCGGAGATAGACGGGAATATATAGAATAGGGTAGAATAGAATTAGTACATTAGTTTAGAAATTAAGAAGTTAGATACCAACCACAGTAGGTGATTATATACACACTCGGTCAACATTTACTTGTTGTCGAACCCGAGATCACTAGCAGACTGACTTGCGAGTGTTGCTCTCTCGAGCGTTGCCAACTTTTGGTCTCTCTAACTAGAACTTACATTACTCGCTATATTACACCCCTCCCTCCTTAATTAGAAACCCCCCCCCTGTATCCCCAGTCCCCTTATTCGATATAGTCAATCCTAAAGGTCCATTCTCACCACAGGCTTCCGAGCCCGGGTAGACCTGCGTGAGATGCTAGCACTTGGAGGCTCGTGCATCCTAGCCTCCTGGGTGGGAATCGGGTAATCAGGTGTTTCGGAGTCAGGTTCATTGGTCGGAGGTGGTGGGTATGAATTTTGAGCAGGTTGTGGAAACACAACGGTTTCCTCCGTAGGTTGTTCCAAGGGTTCAGGGATGGTGTTCAAGCAGGTAACAACTTGGTCCTGGTGTCGACGAACGACCTCTCCCCCCTTCAGTTGGCACTTGTAGGATACCGGGCCTGTTTTCTCAATGGTGGTAGCAGGGGTCCATTTTGGGGAACCCGGCGGGTATTGACGGACCATCACAGGTGACTCCGGCGGAATGTCAACCGCGCGAGACCCTGGGTGGTATCTTTTCTGAGCGTCTTGGCGTAGAGCAACATTGGACGCGATTGCTTCTGACGGCCAAAGCAGATCAAGACGAGAGCGAACTTTCCTGCCTAACATCAGTTCGGCCGGCGTAACACCTGTTGTTGAGTGGGGTGTCAGCCGATAGTTGAATAGAAACCTGTCTAGTGCTAGGCGTAGGGGTTCCGTTGACTTCCGCATATTCTTCTTGAACGTTTGTACCATACGCTCTGCCAGTCCATTAGTTGAAGGGTGGTGTGGTGCGCTCGTAATATGTCGCATACCACATGCCTTCACAAATTCTTGGAATTCAGCCGATGTGAAACACGTTGCGTTGTCCGAAACAATTGTTATTGGAAATCAAAATGTCGCAAAAGTGTGTTTCAGGCACGAGATCGTTTCGCTAGAGGTTGTAGTAGATGTGGGAAAAATTTCAACCCACTTAGAGTGTGCATCCCCGATCACTAGATAGTATTTTCCATCCATTGGGCCCGCGCAGTCAATGTGTATGCGATGCCAAGGCTTCGCAAGCCATTCCCACGGATGGAATTCAGCTTTCGTTGGTGCAGCTCGAGTGCTCAGGCACTCGCTGCATGACTTAGTCGTTTCTTCTAGATCTTTGTCCAGCAGCGGCCACGATACATAGCTGCGAGCTAACTCCTTCATCCTAGATGATCCAGCATGGCCAGAGTGAAGTTCGTCCACAATGGCTTGTCTGAGAGCTTGGGGTACAATAATTTTTGCTCCCCAGAGCACACAGCCATTTTGTGTGGACAATTCGTCTCGCCTCCTAGTATACGGAGCGAGATCAGGGTCACCAATTACCGTCGAAGGCCAGCCTACTTGGCAGTATTTGTATACCTTTGAAAGTACTGGGTCCCTTAGGGCGCCGTCGCGGATGTGGGTGCTGGTGACTGGAGCTGACTCGAGGAAGTTTACTAAGGACGTCCATTCCGCAGGAATAGGTGTGGCTTTCTCGGGAGTTGTCAAAGGTAGACGACTGAGAGCATCAGCCGTGCCCAACAGCACGCCAGACCGGTGACGCAAGGTGAACTTGTAGGACTGCAGTTGTAAAGCCCACCTTTGAATGCGCCCGGATGCCATCGGAGGAATGCTTCTACCCGGATCAAATAGTCCTAACAAAGGTTTGTGGTCCGTAACCACAGTGAAATCCTGTCCCCACAGGTAGCAATGAAATTTTCGAAGTGCGAACACCATATCTAGGGCTTCTTTCTCAGTTTGAGAGTAGTTGCGTTCTGTTGCTGTTAGAGTTCGGGAGGCAAAATAGGCGGGGCGTTCAATCCCATCAATAAGGTGACACAGCACCGCTCCAACACCATACGCACTACTGTCAGCCACTACCACTATGGGTTTCTGAGGGTCAAAGTGGACTAGAGTCTGAGAGTCCAGGAGGGCTTGTTTAGATTTCTGGAAAGCTCTCTCCTGACTTGCATCCTATTTCCAAGGGGTTTTATCCCTCAGTAAGGTATTTAGGGGCTCCAGCATGGTAGCAGATGATTTTAGAAATTTCCTATAGAAATTTAACAGCCCAAGGTAGGCTCTCAGTTGAGTCACATTGGTAGGAGCTGGGGCATTCTGGATTGCTGCTACCTTCTCTGCAGTGTGGTGCAATCCATCCTTGTCAATTTGGTATCTAAGATAGGATACCTGTGGCACTCCAATTTGGCATTTATCCATTTTCAGTTTTAGCCCTGCCTCCTGTAGTTTAGATAAGACTTGATAGAGACGCTTGTTGTGCTCTTGCCCATTAGTGGCACTCACCAGGACGTCATCCAGGTAGCAGAACACTCCTGGGAGGCCCTGCAATAGTCCTTCCATGGCACGCTCAAAGATTCCAGGTGCGGACGCAATTCCAAAGCTGAGACGGTTGTAGGCAAATAAACCTCTGTGGGTGTTTATTACCGTGAGTTCCTTGGAGTCTTCATCCAAGGGTAGTTGAGCGTATGCCTGAGACATATCTAGTTTGGAGTATATAACTCCTCCTGCTAACCCGCTAAATACATCTTCAACTCTGGGTATAGGGTAGGTATCAAGCCTAGTGGCTCTGTTGACGGTTAGTTTGTAGTCCCCACTTATTCGGATGCTTTGATCAGCCTTGAGCACAGGGACGATAGCCGCTGCCCATCTTGAGTACTGTACAGGGGTGAGGATACCTTCCTGCACCAGTCTATCAAGTTCTGCCTCCACCTTAGGTCTAAGTGTGTAAGGCACGTTCCTGGCCTTACAAAACTTTGGTGGTACGGCTGGATCCACTTCTATTTTGAAATTCCATCCCTTAAAGCAACCTGGACCTGGTTGAAAAAGGTCGGGGAATTTATTTGCTAACTCTTCAGGGCAGGTAGTCAATTTGTTGACCTCATTTGCTACTATAGTTAGCCCAAGGGAATCAATCAGGTCCCTACCCAGCAAAGCTGGCCCCTCCCTGTCTACAATCACAATAGTTGCTAGCTGAGGAACCATATTACCAGTTTCACGGTGGATGTTAGCCCTAATCTCCCCACAAATCACTAGTGGGGTTCCCCCATAAGTCCTAAGCTTAACATCAGAAGGTCTCAGCTCGGGTCTTGACTTAGCTGGTATTTTAGAGTAGGTGGCCATTGAAAGGATAGACCTGGCAGCACCTGTATCTACCTCCATCTCTAATGGCACACCATTTAGTAACAATTTTATTTTGATTGGGGGGTTTCATTTCCTCGGCAAAAGAAAATATTTCCCCATAACATTCTGGATTGGGGGCTGGGTAGTCTGCACTGGTTCCATTGCTAGTTCCATTAGGGTTAGGGTGGTGTTCCCTCCCCCTTTTTTCATGCATAGCATGCACAAAATTATTTTTGTTGCCTTTAGCAGATTTCTGCCGTTTTTGTTTGAAACAACATTTTTTTAGATGACCTTTTTGGCCACAACCATGACAAACACTGTCTTTGTAGGGGCAATCTTTTCGCCAGTGCAGATTACCACAGCCGCTGCATGCTGATTTGGGGCTAGCTTGGGCCTGAGTCTTGCCCTGAGGCTTGTGCGCAGTTTGCTGAACTCTGCTCTGGCCTACATTTAGAATTGAATTTGGTTGCCTCAACCCCACTGTCTCTCTCAGTGTGGTTTCTTTAGCAGTAGCTAGATCCATGGCCTTTTGCCATGTCAGGCCAGCTTCATTCAGCAAGCAATTTTGAATTTCATTACTGGACACACCCAAAATGAAACGATCTAGAAGGGTCTCTTCTAGCACTTCCTGTTTGAAATTACAGGTATGAGAAAGGGCTTTCAAGCTAGCCACAAAATCAGCAATGCTTTCCCCTTGTCTCTGGTTCCGCTTATGGAACCTAAACCTCTCAAAGATCTGATTTCTTGTTGGCTTAAAATGCCGTCTCAACGCTTCCACAATCTCGTCATAAGTAGCATCAAGCACTTTTTTAGGAGACATACGTTCTTTTATCAACCTAGCAATTTTAGGACCCACTAGTGAAATTAACGTTGGGGCTTTTTCTTTTTCCCCTATTTTGTTTATTACAAAATAGCAGTGTAATCTAGTTTCATAGTCTCCAAATTCTTCCTCTAAAGGATTAAATTCTCCCACTGAACCTATCAATGGCATTTTGACTTTTTTAGTAGTCAAACACACCGTGAATAGTAAAAAAAATTTTCACAGCACAAATAGTACAATCACTTGATCAATTCTGAGTTTCTTCACTAGTCTAGCCAGTCTAGCAACACCAGTGAGCAGAACAACAGTACAAAAAAAAATTCACTAGGCAAATTCTATGTTCCGTCACTAGTCACTACTACTGAGCCACTTCCAGCAGTTCTACCAAATTCTCGTCGCCACTTTGTGTTATAGATCATAAACAGAGATATAATATTAGTACACACCATCAAGACACAAATAACACATCAATAGACAAATGCAATGACACAGCAATTTAGGTAAAGAGTTCACTCACCTCTTGGATACCTTAACTTAAATACTCAATGTGCCGTACTGTGGCTAGTCAGAGTAGAGCGGAGATAGACGGGAATATATAGAATAGGGTAGAATAGAATTAGTACATTAGTTTAGAAATTAAGAAGTTAGATACCAACCACAGTAGGTGATTATATACACACTCGGTCAACATTTACTTGTTGTCGAACCCGAGATCACTAGCAGACTGACTTGCGAGTGTTGCTCTCTCGAGCGTTGCCAACTTTTGGTCTCTCTAACTAGAACTTACACTACTCGCTATATTACACTAACCTTTCTATATTTTCTTCCTGAGCCTTTAATGGAACTAAAGCTTTGAGTAAATCTATGGAAGAGGTTCAGGTTTTCTCCGTGATGGGAAAATTTATCTTTGCAGTGTAGAGATTGTCAGTTGTGGAATTTTTCTTTGATGCCTCTTCGAGAACCTTCTCATTCAGCGTCTTCGATTAATTGCAGATCCTCGACGGCACCAAACACCACAACACACATTCCTTGGGTTTTTGAGCTTCACAAGTTAAATTCATGTGGCCTAATATCTCTCACTAAACCATCGAGATCCACCACTATAAGTGCTTATTTGTGACGTGAGTCGGACCCTTAACTCGACCTTAGTTGCCTTGCATTCTCCTCGGTTTTCGAGCTGTTTTCAGCCTGATATATTATCAAAGTACTGGCTAAGATATTAACTGCTCCAACCCTGGATTCTCGTCGCCAGCGTTTAACGATCTTAACATCCGACATAAATTAAAGATCGATATCTCAACATCAATCACGTTTCCAAAATTGCTTCTCATTCACCTGCTAAAATTAAGCATAAATGAAGCCTATTTCTTAATGCCAACGAATTTCTTGGGATTGTTAAATTGTCAGCAATCTGAAAGCAACCGCCACAAAAACACGCTCACTTACACCTGGCCCACGTCCTCGCTCACCGGACCTCGCCTGCACGGAGTTTCCCATCTAAGAGAAGATCTTCAGAAGCCAAGCACGCCACTGCTCATCACGGCTTCCTTCAATAAAGAAATCTAAGCTGAGTTCCCATGCTTTATTATCCCTCTCTTACGATTTCGAAAAACACTGTCGAACAAAACGATTAGGATTGGATGTTGATACCTATCTTGAATCTAACTCATCACCACCAAACCTAACATATCCTATTTAGAGTGTTGGGCAAACAATTTATTCCTGGCCTTACAGGGATTCTTAACAACATAGTTCTTCCAAGAAGCAATTCTTAGAAGTAACCCTCAGAATTTGACTAGAAGCAACTGGCTGGACTAGCCAGGAGAATTATTCTCTGCAGGATGCATAGTAGCAATCTAGTTGCTGTCATTATTTTCAGAAGTATGAAATTGTCAAATCCCCATTAAATTTCAAGTCATTCTCATTCTTAAATAATTCAGACATGCCAATAGTTGTTAAGGATATAGCGCTGAAGGTTGCTCATATCTCAGTTGTCATGCTTCTGAGTGCTATACAATTAGAGATAAATATTTCAATATGTACTTTGTAAAATAGATACCCTCACTTTTGTAAAATTAGCTAGTAAGTTTTCAAAGTTCTGATTTTCCAGGCTCCTAATTAATGTGTCATATGGACCATGTGGCTTTACTTGGTTCACAGTGTTTCATGTGCTAAAGTTAATTAATATTAAATAAGGTATGAACCTTCACCCGGCGCAGAGTTCTTATCAAGTTCTTATTCCACTTATTAATGTATTAGTAATTATCTAAGCTAGGTTCATTAATTTCCTTGTGCCGGGTGAATAAGGTAAAAGTTGCCTTAATTTTATGTGCTACATAGGTTAGCTAGGTTTCAGTTCTCATTGTGTCAAGCATACTGATTTCCATTCTCGTATCAACTTGAAATCAGTTAGCTAACTCAGGCACCTTAAATTTCATTAGTCTAATCCAACCTTTAAATTTTAACCTTGTGCGGCTATTCCTGCTATTTTTGATCCTAGTAATTTTTAACTTAGAGCAACCTTATGGCCGTTAACACTCATTTGTAATAGCTTAGGAGTCTCACCCAATTCATGGTTAGATACCCAATTCATGGTTAGATACCCATAGGATAGTGGTAATGTTCGTAGTGGCCCCTCGGCGGCAATAGCCTTGATTTTTAATCAAGCCAAACTCCCTTACGTTGCCTAGCCAGCAGTACTCTTTTATCTCGTGGACTGATCTTGCACTCCATGTCGGAGACAGTTTATGATACGACGTGTCACTTCTAGTAGTACCCCGAGCATGCTCGTGTGTTAGAGAAATGGGGACAAATGGCACCTAGGGAAATTTCATGATTGTCCATTCGATGTACTTAATATTGCGACTGCCTCGGCCGTATTCGGGCGCCAAAATTACGACCGAGGTACCAGCATAGACTCCTCGATTCGAGGCAATCATGTAAATCGGCAGTTAGCTCGCAGCCTGGCCTGTGTAGCGACTGTTCTCTCCCTTGTTTTATCGTGCTTGAACAAGTAACCCAAGTCCTTTCTCCCGTACAGAAGAACCTACGAAGCCGACACACAAACACCACCAACAACCCTCAATTGTGACGTTCCTCAGACTCACTTGAGAACGTCCCCTGAGATTCATTCGGAACGTTCTCAGACCCACTTGAGACGTTTCTCAAACTCATTTCAGCCAAACGGCTAACAATCATACCAATTCAGCCACAAGGCTCACAGGCAGAAACCCCTACGGGGACTGCCTCTTTCGAGACACCATAATTCAAACAATTATCACCGCAGCTGCGGATAGTTACACCAACAATACATTCTCGCCTGGATCCACGACGGATTCCCTCGAGCCACGACACCTGCTGGAGTGCGTCACCTTACTGGACCCGGATCTTCTTCCACAAGAAGCGGATCCTCCCCACAGCTGCCGTAGTCACGGCACCCAGAGTCAACTAAATAAAGCAAAAGGCGAGAACTAGATGTCGTGTATCATTGCCCTACAGAGGTTTAATTCGTGCAAGTTGATAAAAATTAGGTGCCAGTAGAGCACCCGAGTACCTACTCCTTCAGAGTCAAAAGGGCCAAGAAAACATTCACGATTAACACACAAAGAAATTGTATTTTTTGTGTCTAGCCATAGGCACAAGAATACTGGTGACCCTGCCCAAAGTTCATAACGCAACTAATTATCATCGCCAAAACCAGAACTTCATACTCCCACTACCCCCATAGAATGCAATTACTTCTTTTGAAAACACTTTTTTAAAACTGGCTCTTATTCCTAAGTTTAGCGTCCCAAATTTCAATTTACATTCAATGAGAAGCTGAATCCGTCTCAGAAATCTGAAATTGTTGTAGGGCCATAATGGCCTCAAATTTAACGGAAGTAAAACGGAATGCATTCATTTTAGATCATAGAATACAACTAGAAATTTACCACTATTTACTCAAACATTTGGAGACGATAAGTTCGAACCTGTATATAAGGAACACAAATCTTGATGTTTGGCTTAACAAAAATATGACATTTAATTCACACGAAGACAATGTGCTATAAAATCAACGGAAACTTATAATGTTCCTTTATCGCATTAGGAAAACTCTTGACGAGATATTTAGGCTATTAGGGATTGAGTCTTCAGTTTTATCGCGTCTGGACTTGTCGCGTCTTACAAGACGCGAATTTTGACAATTTAATTTCGGCAACATTCTGCGGATCCGCGCTGGTCCGCAAGACTGACGCAGCGTGTTTTTCGAGCAAAGTGCGCACAAGGGAAGCAACGTCTTCCCGGATAATTTTAGGTTTTGTGTCCTTTGGTGATGTGAATTTGTGTCAGAGACTTATTAATCCAAACGTGTTTGTGAATTAGCTATATTTGTCGATTGCCTTCATACAACCTGTGTTTGATAGCGGTGAACAGCCGGTTTCTAGAGCATTCGAGGATGCTTCTGGCGGCCGGTGAACCACCCACATTGAGACAGACTAGCCGTTGTGACGTTGTGAACCTAGTGCGTTCTATAGCCAGTATGCTGCAGTGTAATGCTGGAAATGTCGATTCTAGATTAACCGCACTTTAGCAGAACACTGAATGTGTGATTTTACAGATTTACCTGTCAAATGAATTTGACTGAGGTTAAGCTTAAAAGATTTAACAACTCAAGATGGGGAGAGCTGGAGTATCAGACAGGTTCAGTGAATGTGTGGTTTTAACTGATAAACTGATTCCTATTTTTTCTTTCATTGTTCAAAGTGATTCTGTATCAACGTCTAAATGTTTTTCCTTTTCGCTAGTCAGTTGCAAGTTTAACCTCTATTCATGCTTTTTGTCGTGCAGCAAACTAGGATGACATATTTACAGCTTTGCCCTCAGTTGATATAATCACAGTTAAAGAAATTAAAAACTTATTGTGGTTCTTCCATAGATTAGACATCAGTCGTTTTATATGAAGAAATTTATAATGGCTCATCGCGCTGAACTTTGTACTAACTTTTTGGAAACATAATTTTTTCCTTTCTTTTGTATTGTAACTTCTCAAAAATTTTATTAAGAAAAAGATATAAAATAAAGTAAAATATTTGTCTATCTGTTGGCTTCTCTCCTATGAGCTGTGCTGGGCAAGTTGCGCCAGTCAGTAAGGGGGAAGCCTAAAGTTAAAGCATTCTCAAGGGTAGACTGAGAATAGGCACAGAAATTTATGAGACTACTAGCCCATGTGATTTGTGTTTTCAAGGCGACGTTGGTCAATATGTACTTATTGTCCCGTGTTTAAACTGAGCCTTTCAAAAATCGGCGAGCGTGTCAAACCTTTCAAGTTCTGCCGCCGTGCGGCAAGGACCCGGGATCGAGTCTCGGCGCTGGCAGTGGCGATTTTCTCTGTTGGGTATAGGAGAAAAGTTCCAAGCACAATACCCCACTCCACCCAGGTGTCTGAAATGGGTACCGGTCTCGACCGGGGGAAAGCGTTATGGCGTCCTGGCGTTAGTAATAAGGCATTTGAAAATCCAATGTAAAAGGTGATATATGTATCAGGCTTGATTGGAAATAAAGCATCCGTAGATGCCTTCATTATTTATTATTATTTTCAGTATTAGGCTGGTCAATGAGATAGCCGTTCTTAATTTTAATGATAGGATTTCTTGACTGATCTGCTGTAACCTAAGTAGCTTGTCCCTGCATCAGAGACCTAATCTTTAATCATTTCCCTTCCCACAGGTAGAGCAAAGAAAAAACAAGTAGTCATTCTCCTTGTAGATGTACATAAGTTATTCCGAGTTTTTCTAGCGTGAGGGACCTTCCCCCACCGTCTGTAAGTATTCTTCCCATTCTAAAGCTTTGTCAGATTGTTCTATCGAGGATGCAACCGTTGCCTATGTAGCACTTGATTAGCCCAAAGATTACAACAAGTTAAACAAGTCTCCATGTAGAGAATGAAATGTGTGTTTTTTTTTAATGTGTTTTCCAGCAATGTGTTCTGTGGCAGGGTGTTCTTGGCAATGTGTTCCTCAACTAGAGACTTATTTTCTTCCCTGTCAATGCAACAGAAACCTTTTCTTGTTTCATGAACTTCTTTCCTAGCTCACTGCTCCTGTGCACCTTGTGCATAGATTCCGCGTTCCCTCAACTCCATATTAAATGGTGCCTTCCTCTTTCCTCTCTTGGAACATCTTTGTTGTGGTTAAGGGAGGCTAAAATTTTCCTATATACATACATACATATACCGGGCTTATCCTCCCCATGGGAGAGTAACCGACAGCAGGCCACAATCACCACACTTAGTCACTAGGAGGCGAGAGAGGCAGCACTGGCCGCACCTGAACTGCCAGGATCAGCAGCAGCCCAGCACAACCACCTTCCACAGTCAGGCCCGACAGCAACAGCTGGTTTACCCCGACCGCTTCATTGAGTGCAGCCCCTCCCCCGCACGTGACAGGTCAACCCCATCACACGCGGGCAGCTTCCAGTAACGCGTCAAAAATAAAATTACCTCCTTATACACTGCCCCCACTCACTTCTGTCCGCAGCCATCCCTCTCGCCACGTCCACAGTCAGACCCCTCTCATGCAAAGCACGTCGCACCCCATCCATCCAACTCATCCGTGGTCTACCTCGCGCTCGAAGACCACTCACTTCCGACATATATATCTTTTTCACCAGCCGATCAACATTCATTCTTTCTACATGCCCAAACCATCCAAGCACTCTTTCATCCACTCGCCTGCTCAACTTTTTGATAACACCCGTCTGCTCCCTAACCAACTCATTCCTGATCCTATCTCTTCTAGTTACTCCATACATGCTCCTCAAACACTTCATCTCAAACACATCCAACTTCCTCCTCTCAGCTGCTCTCAACCCCCAGGACTCTGCTCCATACAACAAAACTGGCACAATCAAACTTTCATACAGTCCCCTCTTAGCATTCATACTCAAACTCCTGCATTCAAAAACTTTCCTCATTGCACCCAATGTCTTACAACCTTCACTCACTCGATGCTTCACTTCTACTTCCATACTATCCTTAACAGTCACATCCGACCCGAGGTACCTAAAATGCTTTACCTCCTCTAAAACTTCCCCATTCAACCTCACATCCAAAGTTCCAAACACTCCACCTCTTGAACATCTCATCACCTTACTTTTATTCACATTTACCCTCAATTTCCGCCTTTCGCACACTCTACCAAACTCTGTAACCAGTCTCCTCA
The DNA here is from genome assembly GCA_030386875.1 of Morinoia aosen. Classification (NCBI taxonomy): domain Eukaryota; kingdom Metazoa; phylum Arthropoda; class Malacostraca; order Amphipoda; family Talitridae; genus Morinoia; species Morinoia aosen. Next base: position 3,383,110 of record CM059574.1, read on the forward strand.
GTTTTTTCTCTAAAAATTTTTCCTATATAATAATAATAATTGTGTTATGAATTATCATTGTGCTATGTTGTTCCCATGACAATGCCTCGTGACTTCTCTTATTGACCTTCTGTCATTAGAATATCATACCTAGTTCTAGCTTTATTTAGCCTCTTATGTCTCACTCAGCTACTTCTCATATACCTTCGAGGTATGAATTTCCTTTCTTGTTATGCGGTACTATATATGGTAACTGGACAGTCGACTATGATCTTAAATTAGGAATTCTCTTGTCAAGCAATCGCTGGTCCGAGTCTGAACTATACCTGTTTGCGCAGTTTACGGCGCCACTGATACCGAAATAAAGAAAGAGTCACACGCCCTTTTCTTGTCCGTCGTCCCCCGTTAACCCGCGTTGCCGTAGCGAAGATCATAATCCGCAAAGAGACGCGATAGGACTACTGCAGCCTAGTGTGGGGAGATTTACCTCAATATGATCAGGTAGAGTTCTAAAAATGTAATAACTTCACCGCCAAAATTGTATGCAAAAAGAAATGGTGTATATTATTATATGCATCGTTATAATGTGGCACTGGTTTTGTGAGTAAAAGCTACGGAAGCTGTTGTTACGCTCGTCTATATGAGCTCCTGTAGCATTAGCTATAAATTAATAAAATCCTTATTAAGTATTAAATTGCATTATTCCTTGCATAAACTGCCGTAGTGTAATTTATTACTCAGAAATTCCTTATCATAATTACTAATCTTAATGTTTTATGTGACACATAATTATTATCGAAACATTATGTTTCGCCATATTTAGACTAATCATTTCGGCACAATCGCGAGCTGAGCGCCGGGAGGCCATTGTCTCTTCGGCTATCGTGTTGTTAAGTTAGCTCTCCACGTAAGTCGATAATATGTGAATTTGGTGATGTGTTTAAGTCATAGAATGTAAATTGTGCTGTGTTTTTAAATTAGGATTTCATTATGTTTTTAAGCATATCACTTTTCCGTTACTTAATTAGGCATGGAAAGAAAGAAAAAAAGAAAAAACGTTTATTTTCCAAGTTGGCACATGAGATACATGCCAACATATTGGGTTTTAAAAAGTTTCTTAATATCGGACGTCCTAAAACAAAAGTTCCATGCGAGGAGACTAATTGACAAATCATCAGAGGTGTACAAATAGATAAGCAATACGAGGCATATTAATGGACAAAATATACGAGGCGTACTAATAGACAAACCATACGTCCCTAGTAGAAGACGGTCATGGGGCCCATATGGGGCCCACATGGGAAAATGGGAATCAGATGGGCAATGGTGATATATATATATATATAGATATATATATATATATATATATAAACACATGGGCAAAAGGTGGGTAAAATATGGTTAGGTCACTAAACCTAATAATGTGAGCTGCACGAAGTTTTTCAACATGGCTGCGTAGTGGCCAGCCCAAATTTAGACTTTGTACCATAGTGTGTAAATTTACGCAAATAAAATTTATTCTCCTAATTGAGTTGCTATGTACCAAAAACAAATAATATTTGACTATATTATATATGAAAAAAAGCGTTCAGCAATATTATTTAAAGGAGTGGCTGTCTTATGGGATTTTTATTTTCAGCGAATGAAAAGCAAGAAAATGTAAAAGAAAACCATTTCAATGTTGTGTTTTTATTTACTTAACTGTGGTTATTTCATATATTTAGATATTATGGCTGTTCTAACCATTAATCCAAGCACTAAATAATGCCCGTATAATTCCTCAAAAACTAAATATTTGATCCATATTCATGTTATCATTTCATAAGTTCATTCCCAGCAATTGTTTTTTGATATTTATCAGCTTCGAATTCAAGAAATTATTCTTATGTTACTAAGTTTTGCCCCTCTATTTTCAATGGTAATACGCACTTCTTTGCAGCAAATTGATCTCTATCAGATATGTAAGAAGCTGTAAACTTGGATTTCCTAGTGGTCCGAATAAATTAATGAAGCACAATAACATATAAACACGAAAATAACATATAACAGTGAAACAATAACATATAAACATTAGCGTTGACGCTGACATATGATCAAATGATGACTAGCGGCAGAATGTGCATCTGGCAACCATCTGAAGCTGCTGTCGTCTCTGTCGAGCTCATCCTCATCGCATTCTCCAGTCCGTGGAGGGAGTATATATGGAGGGAGCATAGCCGTCTGTGAAGAGAACCAGTTTTTGAGATTTCTCCTATGTTTGTGGTAACCAATAGCCGTCTCGCAAGTGTGACGTCAGCACGGAAGCCAGTTACCTACCAACTACGTTAGAGTGTGCACACGCTCGCTGAATGCTCTTCCAGCTGTTTAGTTAATAATTCAATCGTTAAAACAATTTAAACAATTTAAACAATTTATTTACCACAGGTGATACAGAGATAAAATGTTTCTTAAGTCTAGTACAATGGTCAAATTTGAGTATAGCTACCTGTGGGCCCGAATAAGTTCAGTGACTTCTAGGGCATCCTACCATCAAGGTTAGTCTTAGGAGTACAATAATGTTTAACCTAATTCACTTAAACTAGAGACGCATTAGACTGATCAATGAGATAATTAACTCGAAATTAGACACTTCATTTCACAATATAGTTCATATGGACTTGATTTAACAGTATAGTCGACAAACGATTCATGAACAGACTGAAGATCGGCGAAATTAACCACGGCGAATTACATTATTAGGACCAGTTATGTAGGTGACAAGGTTTGACTCTGTGATCTTACACGACTAGTAATCTGATAGGAAGTGAGACTCAAGATTATTTTTGAATACCTTATAAGAATTACTTTCACGGATCTCCGCAGGTATTGAGTTCCAAGTTTTAGTTCCAACGAAGAGGATACTGTGTTGTGACCGAGCCTTTGAGTAATAAGGAAGCATGAATTTACTTCTATTTCGGGTTAAATGGTCGTGATGACCAGTTTGCGCAGTTAATAGTTGTTTTAGGCTATTGTCGCCATCATTTGTTAATGTTTTGTAAATGAAATTGCAAATGGAGATTTTGTAGAGATCCGAGAGCTTAAGTATTCGTAAATTTTTGAATGAGTCATTTGTGTGAGCATTATATTCTAGATTCTTTACCGCTCTTATGGCTCTTTTTTGCAGGGTAAAAATTTTGTTGGTTTTATTTTTATCAGTTCCGTACCATGCTTCTATTCCGTGTTGCAAGTATGGTGAAATGAGCGTTCGGTAGAGCATTTGTAAGGCTGTTTCAGGCAGGAAATTTTTAACTTTATTTAGGATTCCGATAGATTTTGATAATTTAGAACTAATATGAGCGATGTGCTCTTTAAAGGTTAGATGTTTGTCTATTATGATGCCCAGGAATTTACTTGAGTGGGTTTCTTCGATTTCACCTTCGCCAATTTGAATGCGTGGGAGAGATATATTTTTCTTGTATGAGAATGTAATATATTTTGTTTTATCGATATTAAGGCTTATTTTATTAGCTTTAAGCCACAATGAAACCTTATGAAGTTCATTATTTATACGCTCCGCCATCCTAGCGGGATTTTGGTCTGGAAGGACCGCAGAAAGGGTACTGTCATCGGCAAAGAGTATGAATTTGAAGAATGATGTAGATTTAAAGATATCATTGATAAAAATTAGAAATAGGAGAGGCCCAAGGACAGATCCTTGTGGAACTCCATGGCTAATTGTCTGTGGGTCTGATTCTGCGTCGTCAATGACAACGTATTGTTTCCGATTTGCTAAGTATGATCTGAACCAATCATGGGCAGCCCCTCGAATGCCATAACAATGTAGTTTCGAGAGTAATACGTTATGGTCCACACAATCGAATGCTTTTCGAAAGTCAAGAAATACGGAGAAAACAAGCTTTCCTTCATCTATATTAGAATAAAGGTATTGCAAATGATTTAATACAGCTTGTGTCGTAGATTTCTTAGAACGAAAACCGTATTGTTTGTCGTAGAGGAAAGATTTTTGTTCAAAATACGAATACACTTTTTTATACACAATTTTCTCGAATATTTTGCTAATAATTGGTAGTACAGAGATAGGTCTATAATTGTTAATGCAGTTTTTATCACCATTTTTAAAAATAGGGGTGACTCTCGCAACTTTGAAAAAGTTGGGGAAGATACCTTGAGAAAGGGATTGGTTGATAATATAAGATATGCACGGTGCTATTATATCAGCTATAGCCTTAAGAACTTTAGCCGAAAAATTTTTCAATCCACTTGATTTATTTTTCAAGTTGTTTATGCACGTAATTACATCGGAGGGATTAGTTGGCGTGAAAAAGAAAGAGTTAGGTTCACGGACATGGTCCATGTATTGCAAGTGGTCTCTGGGTTCACTGAAGACACTATCGGCTATATTTTTTCCTATGTTTACAAAAAAGTTGTTAAACACAGTTGCAATATCTTTTTTCTCGTGGTATTTTACATTTTCGTGAACGACGGACTCAATTGTTTTCGTAGTATTATTATTCGGTTTATAGCATGAATTAAGCAGGCGCCAAGTTTTTTTAATATCAGTTTTGTATTCAGTAAATTTGCGCGTGAAGTAGTCTCGTTTTGAGGTTCGTATTTGATTTGTCACATGATTCCTGAATCGGTTATACGTTACTTTAGATATTCGCCCTTCGTATAGTAAGGCTAGGTACGCTTGACGTTTCTTTATATTGATCACGATATCTTCAGTAATCCAGGGCTTATGTCTATTTTTCGGCGTAATTGTGCGGGTGATTATTGGGCAACACTGGTTATATGCGGTCGTTATAATTTCAGTTAAATTTAGTATTGCTTCATCAATGTTTATCGCATTATTGTCCCGTTCATAGATGTCTAATGATGGCATTAATTCTTCTAGAACAGTTCGCATTGTTCCCAAGTTGTATTCGTTTACACAACGAAATGAATAAGTATCAGCCTGTGGGCTGGGACAAGGATTATAGACATTTTTCTTGATGAGAAACACCGGGAAATGGTCAGATAAGTCAGAAGTTATTATTCCGGTGAGAAAATCAGTCGGATCTAACATAAAAATATTATCGAGTAACGTAGCCGATTCAGAAGCAACACGCGTAGGTTTCGTGATGATTGGAAGGAAGGAGCTAGACTGGAAAACATTTATGAAGTTTGAGGTTTGCTCACAGCTATCATATTGTAGAAGATCGTAGTTGAAATCCCCGCAGATTATTATGTCATTATATAGAGACTTGTTGAACTGAGATATTATGCTTTGAAGCTCGTTCAGGAAAGAGACGTTACAAGCTGTTGGGGGCCTATATACTGTCCCAAGCACAATCCGTTTATCATTTTTCGTTAGTTCTATAAATAAAGTCTCAATATGTTCACGATTCATAGTTGCACTTAAAATGACTTTCGAAGATATATGTTTAGATATGTACGTACTGATGCCACCACCACGTTTGTTACTACGGAGTGAATGATGGCTATAATAGTTTTGAATTTGAATCAGGTCTTTAGATGAGTCGTCTAGCCAACTTTCGGTGAAACTGAGAACATCAAAATTGCTGTTCAGCTCAGTGATAGTACAAGATATTTCATCTATTTTCGGGTAAATGGATCTACAGTTCCAACATAATAGAGAAAAATCGTTACAGGTCTTCCTCATCGATTCATTGAATTTTTTAATATTTAGGTATTTACAGTTTCCAGTTTCATTTAGGTTTGGGTGCAGTCTATTCAAATGATTGAGATCTGGATCAATATTGTCGAATACGTCAACATGGTCAGTCATTAGAATTAAGAGGCAGTAAGTAAAATGTGACGTAAAAATAAAAATGATAAAAACTACAGGATCAAGGTAAAAATAAGGACATTCCTACTTATAATTAAATTATAAAAAAAGAGAAACTAAAAACACACAGAGATTATTAGTCTAAATTGTCTGAAACCTAGTATGATTTCATAAGGAGAGCGCAAATTCAGTCCATGAGCAGGAACATTAGGGATCATAAATGGCAAATAATGTAGTTACAAGGCTGTCGTACCAGTGGTTTCCGCATGTAACACTTATAAGATGTAGCAAGGACGAAATGGATTTAAAAACGATGTGACAGTGAAGTTATTTATGGAATTTAAAAATCTTGACTATCTAAATTGTTTCCAGATTTAGAAACATATACACGAGTCAAGTCTGAGCAGCAAGTTCGGTATGAGCATTCGATAAAAAGGAGAAAAGAAAGAAATTGAAAAACAATTTAGTAAGCAGCAAAACAAGGCTGCAAGGTCGACGTGGATGCCTTGAAGAGGTAAACGTAATTCAATCAAAAATCAAGAAGAAAACATGTGGACAGATATCAAAATAATATTAAACTCAATACGTCAGTCTAAAAAAAATACTAATCACGAATAATTTCCTCTGAGGACTTGCCGACATGTTGCAACAAGTACTTGTCTAGTTCTTCAGGTGTATTGATGGTTAGAGGTTTCTGAGTTACTTGGCCAGGTCCCTTTGGAGAGAAGACGTTGATATTGCCATCCAAACTTCTTGCGGGTCCTATTTGTTCCGGAAATTTTCGTTTGGCCAATCTCAGAGTGTACATTATACTTGCTCGCGAAGGTACTAAGTATTCATTCACGTAGAGTTGTTCTGGTTTTGTCACACGACAGGCTGTCAGAACTTCTTGCTTCTTTTCGTATTTTCGTAGCTCAAAAGAAATGTTTCTTTTATCGACGTTTCCGGGTGGAGGTTTTTTTCCCAATCTACTCGCTGTGGTGATGTCAGAGTTACTAAGGTTGATTTTGAGTTGGTCCTTCATGAGCTGGCAAACCGTTTCTATGCAATTTTCTTCAGGACGTGATTGCGGCAGTTCCCCTGATATAACCAAAGTGCGTTTTTTGTTCTCCAATTCTTCACGTTCTTCTTTCCGTTCGAGTCGCTCTAGACGAGAGACTATGTCATTCATCTTCTTATCTTGTTCTTCAATTCTTGCATTTTGATTTGATTCTTTCTTCGTTAGTGTTTCAATCATCGTTTTCAATTCATTAATTTCGCTTTGAAATTTCTTCATTACTGATTTGAAGAGATCAATTAGGATGGAAACTACTTGCTTACTCGGTTTTGGCAAGCCTCGTACATCTGGATAGTCAAGCTCCAGCATACCCTCGCTGTTGTTGTGTTTGGTTGAGCTTGTCGCCATCTTGTGAGAAGGGAGACACTCTCTAAAAGAAGCAAGGGTTGAGTGCTTGTTCTGATGGAATATTCACACTTTTTGTTCGATTTTTTGAATTTGGTTAGATAAAATTTATTCTTGGATCCTCATGGTCTGAGTGGGCACTCTTTTTTGGTTAGAAATGCATGATCATTAACCAGTTGGGCACTTTGTTTCGGAGCAAAGACACAGACGTCCTCACTGCCTCACTGCACTCATCGTTAATGATTAATTTAGGATTCTAAGACTCCGAAAGACAATAAATTGTGTTTCCTAACTTGAGGACACTTAATAATATCAAAATTACTAGCAAAGATACATTAAGAGTTGAAAACTATAAAGATTGAAGGCCCTTGATTATAACAAATTAGAGCGACTTGCACGCGCATATCACCCTCTGACTTGTGGTGAGGTACTAATCTTGCTTTGGAAAATGAGGTGGGGTTGTAGGAAAGGTGGGAGGAGCCAACTTCAGCCAAGCGTCTGTGGTTGGCTAAGAACTGTGACGTGTCGGGCATTGAGAGTGCCCGAGTGTTTCAACTTTTGCAGCCAAATTGAGCCCGATCGGAGTGCGCTATGCTCCCTCCATATATCCTAGCTCCATGCGTCAGTCACCCTTTTTCCTTTACGAGGTGCGGTTGCGCATGTGCTTCCTCTCTCTGTTAGGTTCCGTTCTTCACTCTTAAATCCCTTCAATATGACGAAAAGAAAGTTTTTAACAGAAAATGAACTTCAAGATGCCTTACAGGAAGTACTAAGTGACGTCAAATCAGATGTTAGTATGAGCAGTGATTCGGACAATAAATCAGTCTCTTCATTCGAAAGTGTACGAAGCAGGTTCGAAGAAAGTGATGCGATAGCATTTTAATTTTGAAACAAATATTTTGCCCTTTATTTTGAATATGTATGTATTGCATACTATATTGTATGAAATATGCTCACTACGAGTGCATGAAACTCGGTGCGGTAAACACGGAAACTAAGTCGCAAGTATTTCCCGCCTGCAAGTGACTCTGAGCTCTTACTGTTCGACCGGTGACCTCATGCATGGCGCCGCTCGAGTGAGCGCCGACCGTTAACAGGTTAACTCGGAGTGTTCGTGAATGAAATTGTTGTAACTTTGTGTATTCAATATTGATAAATTTTGATTCAGGGGAGATTCGATTGGATATTGACAATTTAGGCAGCTCAGCGTGAATAAAGTGCATTGTGAAAGCTAAAACGGCTTCTACCGACGTTCTCATCCCGTTATTGAACATATTTAGTTCCCTATTTGTTGACGCATGTGTGCTGTGTGTTGAAAAAATATTAAATAAATTTGTGTTCAGTATTAATAAATAGTAAATTAAATAATTTTCTATTTAGTCTCGATAATTTAGGCTAGTTAGTCTAATGCGCGAAGAAATTGCATTGTGGTTACTCGCCCTGCTTGATGTGAAATGCTCCAGTGTAGCATATTGGATTTAGTTGTGGATCTACATGTATAAATTGCTTCTGAGTTAAAGTCAAACTTTTTAATCACGATTTTCTTCAATTACATTTTTTATTGATAATAATCATAATTATCATCACCAAATTTAAATCATGAATGCCATATTTGGAAGGAATTTGAAATGAAAGTAAACCTGGTAAGCACATTAATGTTTTTTTGTGCAATGGATTTGTTTCCCTTGTACCGCTTCCGGAGGCTTGTACCGCTTCCGGAGGCTTGTTGCAAGTAGAGTTAAGGGGGCCATTCAAATTTTTGTAATTATTTCGTCCGATTCGTTCGAAAATTGGCCAGTTTATCAATTTTTTGGAAGTAAACGTTTTTTATTCGAGTTACTTTTTCAAATTATGCCTTATTGTTTGTACAAAAAAATGTTTTTTTGGTACATTTTTATGTTTATTTCAAGACGTATCAACTCATTGAGTTTTGATGCTAGAACAAAATCATAGAGAGTTTTAGAATCCTTGAAGCATTTCTAACAAAAGTATGTTGTAAAATTTTACCATTTTGTAAAAAAAAATTGAGAGGCAACCTTTTATCATCACATCAAAGAAAATTATTTTGAGGTTTAGAGCTATATAACTTTTTTATTCTAACATTTGGAAGGATGTCAACTTACTTTTGTTGGAAATGTTCCAGGGATTCTAAAACTGTCTTTGGTTTTGTTCTAGCAACGAAACTCCATGAGTTGATAGGTTTTGAATGTTGAAAGTTGGAGGTGTTGGGTATAAGCCATAAACAAAATTTTTTGTTGAAGTGTAATATAATGGAAAATTTATGTAATTGAAAGCTGTTTTCATCTTTATTTCGATAATCTCCGTGCTTAACATTATATTCACACTTTGAATTGTAATTTTCCTGAATAAATTAAATTAAATTAGCATTCATTTTACTATATTTATTATTATAGCCAAACCTAAACGACTCTCAAGAGTGTATGTATACTAATATATCAAAATTCAACGAAACTATAAGAATAACTGACCGAGATTTCTCACTCCTGTGTTGGAACTGTAGGTCACTCTATCCAAAATTGAAAGAGATAACATTTACTATTACTGAACTTAAATATAACCTAGACGTGATTAGCTTCACCAAAAGCTGGCTAGATGACTCGACTAAAGACATGATTCGATTTGAAAATTATCAGAGTTACCATTCGCTAAGAAAAAACCAGCGGGGCGGAGGCATCAGCACATATATATCTAACCACATAGACTCGAGAACCATAGCAAGTGCGACAATGAATCAGGATCATATAGAATCACTTTTCGTAGAACTGTCTAGAGATGGTGAACGCATTGTGCTTGGAACGGTGTATAGGCCTCCTACAGCCTGTCCTATATCCTTCCTGAATGGGCTGAATCGAATTATTTCTCAGTTCAGCAGGCCCTTATACAATGACATAATAATATACGGTGACTTCAATTATGATCTACTGAAACATGAAAGCTATGAACCAATCTCTAATTTCCTAACAACCTTTCAGTCTCAATCCTTCCTTCCGATCATTACAAAGCCTATACGAATAACCTCAGAGTGTGCTACGCTGCTTGACAATATCTTTATGACAAACCCTAGTGATTTTCTTGCTGGAATAATTACTTCTGACTTATCAGATCACTTCATAGTTTTTCTTATTAAGAAAAATGTCTATATTGCTTGCACCAAGGCATGGGCTGAAATTTACTCATATCGTAAAATAAACGAATCAAATCTTGAAGAAATGCGCACCGTTCTAGAAGAATCAATGCCTACATTGCACATCTCTCAACAAAACAATAATAGTACGAGCATTGATGAAGCAGTAGTAAAGTTGACTGAAACTATAATGACCGCATACAATCAGTGTTGCCCAATTGTAACTCGTACAGTTACCCCGAAAATAAAACAAAAGCCCTGGATTACTAGAGACATTGTGATAGATATAAAGAAACGTCAAGCGTACCTAGCCCTCCTTTGCGAAGGGCGAATATCTAGAGAATCATATATCCGATTCAGAAACTATGTAACAAACCAGATAAGAGCATCAAAAAAGAACTACTTTACGCTCAAGTTTACTCAAATCAAAACTGACGTTAAAAAGACTTCGCATCTCCTTAACTCTTGTTGTAAACCGAATAATGCCGATAAAAAGAAAATTGAATATGTAATTCAAGATAATGTTAAATACCATGAGAAGAAAGAAATCGCTAATCTCTTTAACATCTTCTTCGTAAACGTAGGGAAAACTATAGCTGATGGTATTCCAAGGGAATCTACTGATCACCTGGAATTTATGGATCATTTTCGAGAACCCAACTCCTTTTTCTTTACGCCTACAAACTCCTCCGACGTAATTACGTGCATAAGCAACATGAAAAATAAATCGAGTGGGTTACAAACGTTTCCGACTAAAGCACTTAAAGTTATTGCTCACATTGTAGCCCCACTGATATCAAATATTATTAACCAGTCTCTCTTACTAGGCACTTTCCCGAGCTCCCTCAAAGTTGCTAGAGTAACCCCTATCTTTAAAAGTGGTGAAAAACCTGTGTAAACAATTATCGACCTATCTCCGTACTACCAATTATTAGTAAAGTATTCGAAAAGATTGTGTATAAAAAAGTGTACTCTTATTTTGAACAAAAATCATTTCTTTACGATACACAATACGGCTTTCGCCCTAAAAAATCAACAACACAGGCTATATTAAATCATTTAAAATTCGTCTATTCTAATATAGATGAAGGAAAGCCTGTCTTCTCTGTATTTCTTGACTTTCAAAAAGCATTCGATTGTGTGGACCATAAAATACTACTCTCAAAACTACACTGTTATTTCATTCGAGGGATTGCGCATGATTGGTTCAGATCATACCTAACAAATCGGAAGCAATACGTTGTCATTGACGACGCAAAATCAGACCCACAGACAATTAGCCATGGAGTTCCACAAGGATCTGTTCTGGGGCCTCTCCTGTTTCTGATTTTTATCAATGATATTGTAAAATCTACATCATTCTTCAAATTCATACTTTTTGCCGATGACAGTACGCTTTCTGCGGTCCTTCCGGACCAAAATCCTGCTATGATTGTGTAGAGTATAAATAATGAACTTCGTAAGGTTTCATCGTGGCTCAAAGCTAATAAAATAAGCCTTAATATTGATAAAACAAATTATATTACATTCTCATACAAGAAAGATGTATCTCTCCCATGCATTAAAATTGGCGAAGGTGAAATCGAAGAAACAAACTCATGTAAGTTTCTGGGCATCATTATAGATAAACATCTGACCTTCAAAGAGTACATCACTCATATTAGTTCTAAAATATCAAAATCCATCGGAATCCTAAATAAAGTTAAAAATTTTCTGCCTGAAACAGCTTTACAAATGCTCTACCGAACGCTCATTTCTCCATACTTGCAATACGGAATAGAAGCATGGCACGGAACTGATAAAAATAAAACTAACAAAATTTTTACTCTGCAGAAAAGAGCTGTCAGAGCGGTAAAAAACATAGAATATAATGCTCACACAAATGATTCTTTCAAAAATTTACAAATACTCAAACTTTCGGATCTCTACAAAATCTCCATCTGTAATTTCATTTACAAAACATCAAGAAATGATGGCGACAATAGCCTAAGACAATTATTGACTGCGCAAACTGGTCATCACGACTATTTAACCCGAAATAGAAGTAAATTCATGCTTCCTTACTTCTCAAAGGCCCAGTCGCAACACAGTATACTCTTCGTTGGAACCAAAACTTGGAACTCTATACCTGCGGAGATCCGTAAATGTAATTCGTACAAAGTATTCAAAAGACATCTTGAGTCTCACTTCCTATCAGAATACTAGTCGTGTAAGATCACCATGTCAAATCTTGCCTCCTTCATGTAACTAATGATAATGTAATAATGTAACTTGCTTTGGGTAACATAACCGATCTTCAGTCTGCTCTTGAATCGTTTTATCGAACATACTGTTAAATATAGCCGATTTGACCTATATTGTAAAATACAGCATAAAATATCGAGTTAATTATCTCAATGATCAGTCTAATGCGAAACTAGGTTAAGTGGACTAGGTTAAACATTATTGTACACCTTAGAATAACGTGATGATAGGATGCCCTAGAAGTCGCTGAACTTATTCGGGCCCACAGGTAGCTATACTCAAATTTGACCATTGTACTAGACTTAAGAAACATTCTACCTCTGTATCACTTATGGTAAAGAAATTGTTTAAATTGTAAATTATTTAAAATATATAGAAGTTATGAAATTTTTCATTTTCAGTCTGATTCATATGAAATTTGACTGGTATATGCAAATTTTGAAAAGAAACACAATTTCATAAACTCATTTTTTCGATTCAGGCCGTAGTTTTTGAAAAAAATGGACTTATTGGACATATTGTTTTTTTAGCGGTCTCGGTGTTCGGACTCGGTCGCGGTCGGACGTGAGGGGAAATGATGCGGTAATTGTTTAATATGCAAGGGGGAAATAACCTAGCCATGCGTAAAAATTAAACTATCAGTGAATGTGTTTGCTACCTGTGGAACTGCAAAAAGGAAAAATAACTTTTGTCTTATTTCTGCTTAAATCAGTGCACTTTAAATGAAAAGCCAACAAAGCAGTGCTGGCAAGGGGTGTGAAATGGTGTGCTCAGCCCGGTCTCGAACGAAAGGCCTGAGTGAAGTGTGAAGTGTCCTTGTTCCCTCAGTCTCCCCTCACCGAGCCCGCACCCCCCCCCCCCCCTTTCCCGTACACCTGCCTCCCGTCTTCTGACCGTTCAGAGTATGGCAAATCCTGAACTTTTCCGCTTCAAGCAACCAAAGAAATTACGTTGTTTTTGATCAATTTTTGGTAATGTCAAACCTCTCAGTTAAGTTTTTGTTCACTTCCTACGTGGCCGAGACGGCAAATGTGCACGAAAGAATTATTGTGTTTCGTACCTCCGTTTCCCTACTGACACCGAATAGTTTGAAGACACCGATAGTTTAAAGTGAGCTACCAGTAAGAACAACGGGGGAACGAGTAGTTGAAAAACATTTACAATCACCAAGGAAAATAGTATAAAATGTGCAACTAGCCTTGAATTTGTAATTCAAATATGTTCTTACTAAAAGCGTTAGTCATCTTACAGACGATGTGTTTCCTGATCCTGCAAAATTTCCTGCAAAATTACCGCAGCGAAAGGAAGCCCATCCGAACGAAGGAAAAGACTGAAAATGAGGCTGCATACTAAGATACGCTCCCTTTATAATCAATGAGACTAAAATTTAAAAATTGTGCTGTCCCTCAATATCATCATATCACATTTTGTACCAGATCTCATTCTGTTGAATAATTAAAGCGTCCCTCAAATAGGAAGAAACTCTCGGCCCCCCAAAAAAATCACGACTCGTGTCAGAGACTGTGACCTGGTCGTACAAAATGCAAAATTGCGTGTCATTGTTCGCGGCCAAACCCAAGCCTCCCAGTTCCTCGCCTCTGTCCTCCAGCATTAAAGGGCAACCCCTCTTCTCTCAGCTGTGAGCTTCAATACCTCGATGAACGGCTTGGATTTACCTCACTTTTCATAAAATACTTGCTGAGGGAGGTCAAATTTAGCAAATCAGTATCAGCGATACATATACAAATACTACTTCGTTCTCAAAATTCAGTCATAGCTGTGCAAATATAACGCACGATGCATCATTACGAGACTCGCTTCGCAGGCCGGAAAGTGCCGTTCTCTGCACAAATGTGGCCCAACACAACATCCCGAAAAAAATTGTTCTCTCATGGGCAAAAATACGACATTACCAAGCAAAGTGCCTGCAAGTAGGAAACCTACATCCTCTCACTCACAAGATTCTGATGCTCAAAAGACATTAGACTTGCTAACCGCTGCCAGTAACTCCGTCAGAAAATGTGTGTCACCTTCCGAAGCAACGTCAGTGAAGACTATGCAACCAATATCGCCGGACGAGGGAAAACATATCTGCTAAACCTCCAGAAATCATTTGAAGGTTCGAAGCAGTGAAGTCTCAGCCGCAGCACCACAACCACCTGCTACTCCTCATCTGAACAAGCAAAATAGCGTGCCAGCTCCCCAGCTCTGCGTCAACAACAACGCTCCAAACTGTCCGCCAGCGACGGGGACACAAACGCCATCCTCATCAGTGGTACAAGACAGAATAGTTGTTATTAATAAGGACATTTCAAGCGTGGTAAACTCTCCTCATTCTCCAGATTATATGTTCGATAATATTCCTGCACAAACCGATACTGGCAGTAAATTACCCCAGAGCGCAAACTCTGAGAACAAAATGAAATTTCCAGTACAGAGCAATAGAAAAAGAAAAGAAAAAAAAAAGAAAAAATGTTTATTTTCAAGTTGTCACATGAGATACATGCCAACATATTGGCTTTTAAAAGTTTCTTAAATATAGGGCATCCTAAAACAAATGTTCCAAACGAGGAGTACTAATTGACAAACCATCCGAGGTGTACAAGTAGATAAGTTATACGAGGCATAATAATAGACAAACTATACGAGGTGTACTAATAGACAAACTGTCAGAGGTGTACAAGTAGATAGACCATACGAGGCATATTAATTGACAAAATATACGAGGCGTACTAATAGACAAACCATTCGTGGTGTGCTAGTAGTCTAACAAAAGTTCTATACTAGGAGTACTAATTGACAAACCATCCGAGGTGTACAAATAGATAAGCCATACGAGGCATAATAATAATAGGCAAACTATTCGAGGTGTACTAATAGACAAGCTATCAGAGGTGTACAAAATAGATAGACCATACGAGGCATATTAATAGACAAAATATACGAGGCGTACTAATAGACAAACCACACGTGGCTTGCCAATAGTCTATCTCTGTCAAGGGTAGTTGAATGAGAAATGAAAAATATGCCCTAAAAATATGCAAAGCCCTATCACCACCAAAAAAATATTTCATATCTTCTCGATATTCACCACATCATGCGGACATGGGTACATGGGATAAAATAGAGATACAGTGTAAGCCGGTTACCACTCATGATTGACAAATATCTACAAAATATTGGTAGAAATGGGTAAACAAACATATATTCAATATCAAAATTCATAGCTTGTAC
The DNA here is from genome assembly GCA_030386875.1 of Morinoia aosen. Classification (NCBI taxonomy): domain Eukaryota; kingdom Metazoa; phylum Arthropoda; class Malacostraca; order Amphipoda; family Talitridae; genus Morinoia; species Morinoia aosen. Next base: position 3,398,902 of record CM059574.1, read on the forward strand.
AACATACGGACAGAAAGATAATTTTACTACGATTCAAATGCTCAAATTGCACTTTATTTCATTAATTATATATGACATTAATCCGCTTCACAGAAACGCCCTCTGGGGAAGTGATAGATCTATTTTTGAATCATTTCGCTATTGCAATAAAATTTATTAACCGAATGGTTTTTGCGTAAAGAAATGAAATAGAAACATGTATATCTATTTATGTAGATACATATATATACCTACACACGTACACACATATTAATATATATACTTATTGAAAATAAAATATTAGAAAAAAATACATATATAAGATAAAAGATAGAAGCAACCTACCATCTACTACACAGAAAATGACAGCTGAGCTCACTGTAATCCTAAGAAATTTTTCGCAAAAAAAAACTAAAGGGAAGAGAAGACTTCTAAAAACATAAAAATGAGCTGGTTTTTAATTTCTTCACAGAAATCTTTAAGAAAAATCAGGTTATAGTCAAGAAGCAACACAACTCTTCAGCATTATACGGACATGTGTACGTAGGATAAAATGGAGTAACATTGTGGCCAGATATCACATCTGAGTGGAGAATATTAACAAAATTGGTACATATAGGAAGATTAGGCCTTGATCCAAAATGATAATTTTAATTACAGAAATTTAGAGTTTTTTCCGATTTGAAAGTTCAGTGCTAGTATGCGCTGAACGCACGGAAAAAAAATTAAAAGACTAAATGCAATGCTTAAATTACCCCTTTCCCCCCAGCTCAGCCGAAAATCGATTGAAAACATCTTCGAGAATGATTTTGAAATAGCGAGACAACGTGAGCCAAAAATTTAATTCATTATAAACTTTGCACAACTCTCACATCTATAAACCTGTTTATTGGTGTACACACAAAATGTATTTCATGGTATATTTGTCATACGGACATTAAATATTAATACAGAAAAGAGAAAGAAATAACAAAATAGAGATGTGGAAATACTCCTAATTATGGAAAGAACGTTCGTTCTGCTGCACTGAACTGACGGCTGTGGTGCTCATTGTTGTCGACAGAAATAAGTAAGATGAATATACGAATCGCTTAGCAAACGTAAAATGAAATAGTTTCTAAATTTCTATCAGAAATTTCAGGAAAAATTAAAATTTCTGATAGATGGGAAGTTCACACCGAGATGCTGCAGGCCCTATGACAGAAATGCAAAATGACGTGACACATTTACTTTAAATTCTTTTCCAGTTTTAGAGTTTTTGATATGCTGGGGAAGCTTGTTCCACAAAAAAGCTCCAGAAACTGAGAGAGCTTTTTGTCCCACGTTAGATGAACGGTAACTGACTAAAACATCGTTCCTCCGGTTTGGTCTTTCGTTTGGGATATTAGATGGAAAAAATTTTACCACCTCTGCATTACTTTGGGGGAGGTACAGAGAGGAGAATACTCGTCGAGCTTTCTGGATCATGAATCTGTTCGGTATTGGGATCCAGTCGAGTTTTCTTAAAAGAGGGGTGACATGATCGTATATATTGAAATTTCCTTTGCATACCACTTTGGCGGCGAAGTTTACACATTTTTGCAACTCTTCCTGACGACATTTAGGTAAGTCTCCCCACACAAGACTGCAGTAGTCCAGACGCGATAAAACTAAAGACTGAATCACTAATAATCTAGATTTTTCGTCAAGTGTGTTCTTCATACGATGAAAGAACATTGAGGTTCCGTTAATTTTGTTGCACATTGTTTCGACGTGTGAATTGAAAGTCATATTTTTGTCAAACTAAACACCCAGATTTTTAACCTAATCGACTGGTTTAATTGTATCGTCTCCAAATGTTAGCTTGAATGGTGGTAAATTTTCAGTCGCACTCTGTGATCCAAAAATAATGCATTGCGTTTTACTTGCGTTAAGTTTGAGGCCATTATGGTCATACCACAATTTCAGATTTCTCAGATGGTTTTCAGCGTTGGCTTGTGTTTCTGTTAAATCCACTGTTGAGCTTGTCATGGCAAATTGTACGTCATCAGCATACATTGAGATTTTTGTGTTTGCCGGCATGGTGGAAAAATCGTTGATGAAAATTGAAAATAGGAGTGGGCCGATGATTGAACCTTGAGGAACGCCAAAATTATTTATTATGAATGATGACATTTTGTTATTCAAGCACACTGCATGAGAGCGGTTTCGTAGGTAGCTTTCAAACCACTGAGTGTCTATTCTGAGGTTTGAAATTTTTTGTAGAAGTTTCTTATTATCAACACTGTCGAAAGCTTTGGGGAGATCAAGCAATAGTAGGAGAGGTAATTTTTTTTGGTCAATATCATTGTAAATTTTTTCTGTTATGTTTAACAGGGCGTCCTGAGTACTGGTATTCCTCCTGTAAGCATATTGATTGCGATGCAGTAAATGTGACTCGTCTATGTAAGACGAGAGCGGGTTTGTTATTACTTTTTCTAATATTTTGGACATAACAGGCAGGAGACTGATTGGTCTGTAGTTTGACGCTATGTCGATATCACCAGATTTATGTAATGGCTTAATTATGGATAGTTTCCATTGATCGGGAAACTTGTTTGTGACTATAGATGTATTTATTATCAAGCGAATAAAGGGTGCTGTGACAGGGAAGCTGTCTTTTATATGTTGGAGGCTTATGCCATCATGTCCAGTCGCTTATGTATTCTTCAATGAGTATAAGATTTTTCGTATCTCTATGACGCTAACTGGCTTTGGTCTCCACTTGTTGCTCACTGTTGCTTCTTTAAATGGCTACTTGCACCCGCTTCATATCACAAGCTCTCAAAAAATTCATGAAATTATTCACAATTTGTCTCTAACAGCAGCGTTTTCAATAAATCCCTAAGACAACGTGAGCCTCCTAGCCCGTCGTCGATTTTCTCTACAGTATCAAACATTCAGAACTTAACCGAGCAACTTTTTGTTTTGAATTCACATATAAGTTCTCATGACCTTGCAACTGCGGTACCTGCTAGTATCTCTTGTGAAGTCGACTCCAATTGTCGAGAACCTTACGATACTCTGCTGCTAGGTGACAATATCCTAAGCACGATCAGAAGGAAGGACATCGATCGCTCGTGCTGGATCAAAACTGTTCCATCTGGGCGCTTCGACGACCTTCTCCATGCTATAAATTGCATGCCTAGATTTAAAAATTATATACTGAGTTTTGATGGTCTCTGCCATTCGCCCTCAGACCTTGCTCGAATCAAACAACAAATTGTAAAGAAGTACGCACTTTCTAGTATTTATATTGCCAATGCTTGCAGTGCGAAAGAATTCAACAGAGCGATGAATTTTTGCAAAAACCTGGGTTTAAACTTGATTCAATTTCAAACTTACCAAGATAATGAAATTGGTGACGCACTCAATAACATTCAATGGCCTCACACCCAGGCAGAAAAGTTCTATTTTCTTGGACAACTTGCAATGAAATCAACATTGCGAATCACCGTGCCATATTCTCCTCATTTCAACAAATGTCAAGCAATAAATGGAATTGTAGATCATTCCAATGAATCGAAAACTTCACGGAATGAGACAAATAGTCTCACTTTAAACTTTCAAAAAGAATATAAGCCTATGCACATCGCTGACCATGGTACACCAAATCCTTCAAAATTGATTGCGTCATCAAGCAGAAAGCTCTGAGTAACTCACCCACCCACAACATGAGGAACGTGAATAAGCCTGAGCCTTTCCCTGACTCGATCTCAGACAAATATAATGTCAGTACGAAGAATAAATTTGCGTTACTTGCAACAGACAGAAAGAGTGATTGCGACATGCCCTCCTTTTCAACCAATTCTCAACTTTCCAGTGAGTACGCAGGAACCGAGGAAAGTCAAGCTAAAACGATATTCAAAACTATTCCAAAGAAAATCAAATTATTCGAAAAAATCTGTTGCCTCTGCCAGGCCTCCGTCGAACGACCAAACCGATACTGCTACCGCAAAATCGACAGTGAATCAAATGTGCACACGAGTTGCAGACACACTGGACGACTTGAAACGATCGCTCAAAATGGAGCCTGCTAACACTTTATATATATAGGTGACGGACACTGTCTCCTCCACGCCGTAACGACGCAGCTTACTTCACAACAAATATCGCAATGGAATTATGCATTTCTGAAAAAAGCCATCAAAACTGAGAGCTCCAGAAACAGGGACCAGTATGCAAAATTAGTTGACAAGAACAGTGGCAGTTTCGAACAACTCATCGATAAATACATCGATAGAAAAGTCTTCGATCAAGCAGTTGGAGACCTCATACCCCAAATACTTTCTAATGTGACGAGAACACCAATTCACGTATTTGATGAAAGAGACAATGGGATTTGGAAGACGACAATCTCCCCTACATCAAATGCTCTAATAAACTGTCCTCCGGTAAACATACACCGGAAACAGGACCACTATAGCGCCCTCTTGAAAATGCGTGATGAAAATCGTGTTGCTCCCTCCCCCATTTTGTGACTAAATAACAGTGATCAAATTGAATTTGAAGCTGAAATCACAAACAATGAACGCGGCAATAAAGACCTAGAGACGAATACTAAATGCCCTGCTAGACCTAAAAAATGCAATAACTCCACTAAAGATCTGCCTATTGAGATAAATAATATCAAAATATTGCACATAAATGCTCGCAGCCTCAATGGTAAAATGGATGACGTACGAGTAATGTTGATCACTAACGATATCGATATTTTATGCGTATCTGAAACATTGTTCGATTCACGAGTCGAAAGCTCATATCTCAGCATTGCCGGGTACACATTGTACCGTTATGACGGAGTCAAGAGTAATAGAGGTAGCGGTTCATTCATTTTCATCAAAGATGTCTACTCTTCATCCTTATTTCCGATAAAAGAAAAATGCGAAGACATAGAAATTGTTTGGCTCAATGTTCAAGTAAACAAACACAAGTCTTTCATTATCGGCAGTCTTTACAGACATCCGTCAGCATCTCTACGTCCTACATTTGATTTCACTGAAAATACGTTCAAATTAATCTCTGCAGCCAAAAAATCTTTCTATGTTTTCGGAGATTTTAACGTAGATCTGACAAATAAAAACAATCAGCTAAGCAAGATGCTGCCCAGACTTAATCTTTCTCAAATGGTCCAAGAACCAACGTGAATTACCAACGCTTCCAAAACTCTTCTTGACCTAGCAATTACTAACAATCCCCAAGCAGTACTCAGCACAGAAATCTTAACGTGCTTTTCTGATCACCATTCGGTAGAATGCTAAATAAATATTGCAAAAGAGAAACAGAAATCTAGTTACATTACATATCGCATGAAAAACCTCTACTCCCCTGAAATATTTCAAGAAAAGCTGTTAGACAGATGGAGTGAATTTCAAGGCATGGAAAATACCGATGATGCCAATCTACAAGTTTCGCTTTTCAACGAAAACTTCGTATCAGCTCTTAACGAATGCGCACCTTTCACTACGAAGAAAGTAAGCCAAGAATTTTTTAATGGATAACAGATGAGATAAAACAGTTGAGCAGAGCTAAAAGAAATTTGCAGCGTGAGTACAAACTGAATAAATCAGACAGTACGCGTCGAAAATTATATAAAGATCATGAGAAGATCCTACGAAGAAAATTTAAGGAAGCAAAACGGGACTACTTCCACAAATAACTCTTGGCGGCAAAACAAAACCCAAAAAGACCTTGGGAAATCATTAGAGAAGTTGCTCGGTATAAAAATTCGGAGTGCTAAAGCACTTTTGACAACCCCTCAAAAATGGCTAATGACTTTAATACTTTCTTCTCAAAAGTTGGCGAAGATGTTTTCAATGAAGTATCCAGGACAGTTTCAGACACATCTACAGGGGCAAATTTGGGCGATGTATCATCCCCAAATAGTAGAAAAAAATGGAGACCAAAGCCGGTTAGCGTCATAGAGATACGAAAAATCTTATACTCACTAAAGAATACCAAAGCGACTGGACATGATGGCATAAGCCTCCAACATATAAAAGACAGCTTCCCTGTCACAGCACCCCTCATTCGCTTGATAATAAATACATCTATAGTCACAAACAAGTTTCCCGACCAATGGAAATTATCCATTATTAAGCCATTACATAAATCTGGTGATATCGACATAGCGTCAAACTACAGACCAATCAGTCTCCTGCCTGTTATGTCCAAAATATTAGAAAACGTAATAACAAACCAGCTCTCGTCTTACATCGACGAGTCACATCTACTGCATCGCAATCAATATGCTTACAGAAGGAATTCCAGTACTCAGGACGCCCTGTTAAACATAACAGAAAAAAACTACAATGATATTGACCAAAAAAATTAACTCTCCTACTATTGCTTGATCTCTCCAAAGCTTTCGACAGTGTTGATAATAAGAAACTTCTACAAAAAATTTCAAACCTCAGAATAGACACTCAGTGGTTTGAAAGCTACCAACTAAATCGCTCTCATGCAGTGTGCTTGAATAACAAAATGTCATCATTCATACCAAATAATTTTGGCGTTCCTCAAGGTTCAATCATCGGCCCGCTCCTGTTTTCAATTTTCATCAATGATTTCCCCACCATACCGGCAAACACAAAAATCTCAATGTATGCTGATGACGTACAATTTGCCATGACAAGCTCAACAGCGGATTTAAAAGAAACACAAGCCAACGCTGAAAACCTTCTGAGAAATCTGAAATTGTGGTGTGACCATAATGACCTCAAACTTAACGCAAGTAAAACGCAATGCATTATTTTTAAATCACAGAATGCGACTGAAAATTTACCACCATTCAAGTTAACATTTGGAGACGATACAACTATCTCGGCGCAGGCAGGGGCGATTTTCTCTGTTGGGTCTAGGAGAAAAATTCCAAGCACAATACCCCACTCTATCCAGGTGTCTGAAATGGGTACCGGTCTCGACCGGGGGAAAGCGTCATGGCGTCCTGGCGTTAGTTATAAGACATTTGAAAATCCAATGTACAAGGTGATATGTATCAGGCTTGATTGGAATTAAAGCATCCGTAGATGCCTTCATTATTATTATTATTAAAAAATTGAACCAGAAGAGAAGGTAAAAAATCTGGGTGTTTGGTTTGACAAAAATATGACTTTCAATTCACACGTCGAAACAATGTGCAACAAAATAAATGAAACCTTAATGTTCTTTCACCGCATAAAGAAAACACTTAACGAAAAATCTAGATTATTAGTGATACATTCTTTAGTTTTATCGCGCCTGGACTACTGCAGTCTTGTGTGGGGAAATTTACCTCAATATCGTCAGGAAGAGTTGCAAAAATGTCTAAACTTCGACGCCAAAGTAGCATGCAAAGTAAATTTCAATAAATACGATCATGCCACCCATCTTATAAGAAAACTCGACTGAATCCCAATACCGAACAGATTCATGGTCCAAAAAGCTCGACGAGTGTTCTCCTCTCTGTAACTCCCCCAAAGTAATGCAGAGGTGGTAAAATTTTTTCCATCTGATATCCCAAACAAAAAACCAAATCGGAGGAATGATGTTTTAGTCAGTTACCGTTCATCTAACGTGGGACAATAAGCTCTCTCAGTTTCTGGAGCTTTTTTGTGGAACAAGCTTCCCCAGCATATCAAAAACTCTAAACTGTAAAAGAATTTAGAGTAAATGTGTCCCGTCATTTTGCATCTCAGTCATAGGGCCTGCAGCATTTTGGTGTGAATTTCCCATCTACCAGAAATTTTAATTTTCCTGAAATTTCTGTTAGAAAATTAAAAACTATTTCATTTAACGTTTGCTAAGCCATTCGTATATTCATTCATCTTAACTATTTCTGTCGACAATAATGAGCCCCCCAGCTGTGAGTTCAATACAGCAGAACAAACGTTTTTTCAATAATTAGGAGTATTTCCTCATCTTTATTTTGTTATTTTTTTCTCTTTTCTGTATTAATATTTAACATCCGTATGGAAAACAAACTCTAAAATACATTTTGTGTGTACACCAATATACAGGTTTATAGATGTGAGGGTTGTGCAAAGTTTATATTGAATTAAATTTTGGCTATGGTTGTCTCGCTATTCCAAAATAATTCTCGAAGATGTTTTCAATCGATTTCGGCTGAGCTGGGGGGAGGGGGTAATTTAAGCATTTTCATTTAGTCTTTTTATATTTTTCCGTGCGTTCAGTGCACACTAGCACTAAAATTTAAAATCGGAGAAAACTGTTAATTTCTGTAATCAAAATTATCACTTTGGACCATTGCTTAATCTACCTATATGTGCCAAATTTTGTAAATATTCTCCACTCAGATGTGATATCCGACTACAATGTTACTCTATTTCATCCCACGTACACATGTCCGTATAACGCTGAAGAGTTGTGTTGTTTCTTGACTGTAACCTGAGTTTTCTTAAAAATTTCTATGAAGAAACTAAAAACCAGTTCATTTTACGTTTTTCGAAGTATTCTTTTCCTTTTAGTTAATTTTTTTTCGAATAATTTCTTAGGATTACAGTGAGCTCAACTGTCATTATCGGTGTAATAGATGGTAGGTTGTTTCTATCTTATTATTTATACATGTATTTTTTCTCATATTCCATTCTCAATAAGTATATATCTTAATATGTGTGTGTACGTATGTAGGTATATATATATCTACATAAATAGATATACATGTTTCTATTTCATTTCTTTACGCAAAAACCATCCGGTTAATAAATTTTATTGCACGAGCGAAATGATTCAAAAATAGATCTCTCACTTCCCCAGAGGGCGTCTCTGTGAATCGGATTAATGACAAATACAATTAATGAAATTTATCGCAATTTGAGCGTATGAATCGTAGTAAAATTATCTTTCTGTCCGTATGTTGTACAAGCTATAAATTTTGATGTTGGGTATATGTTTGTTTGCGCGTTTCTGCCAAAATTTTGTAGATATTTGTCAATCATGAGTGGTAACTGGCTTACACTGTATCTCCATTTTATCCCATGTACCCATTTCGGCATGATGTTGCAGAGAATATCGAGAAGATATGACACGTGGTATGATATATTGAAGATATATGTTTTTTTTCCTTTTTTGATGTTGTTCGTCGGCGGTAACATGAGTTTTCTTAAAATTTCCTATAGGAAATTAAAAAACCATTCCATTTATACGTTTCTCAAAGTCCTTTTTCTATTATTTATATTTCCTCAGGTTATTTCTTACGATTCATCAGAGCTTTGGCTGTCTTTTTAAATATTGAAAGAGCAAGATTATTTTTCATGTCTATTAGCATTTTTCTTATATTTATTTTCAATACGTATATATATGAATATGTGTGTTAGTGTGTGCGTGAGTATGTATGTGTGCGCACGCAAACATAAATGTCTATGTATCAGTGTAAACATGCACACGTTTCGCACACACATATATGCGCACATGTACATATATAGGTTTCTATTTCTACTTTTTGCATAAAAAGCAAAACCTCAAGACACATTACATTTTGCCTAAAGCTCTGCGATCAGTCAACACTGCACCAAATTTCAGAAATAAACAAATTGATTGCGATTGCTCAATGATTTACAAATCGATCTATCACGACCCCGAATGGCATTTCTGTGAACAGAAGAAATTAAAAGTATAAACAGACAAATGAAATAAAGCGCCCTTGCAAACATTACCTCTATATTTGTATGCCGAACAAGCCATGCATTTCATTTTTGAGTGTAAGTTTGTTTACGCATTGCTAGATGTGCGTGCTGTGTTGCGCGATGTTCTTTACAAATAATTTCGGGACTATCTTTTTCTCAATACTTGATTGTGATTTACGGTGGTGTTTCAATCTAGTACGGAGTAGCGTTTTTTGTATTTTTCCTACTTCGATTATCTTTTAAATAATTCGAACACTACTAAAGAATTCTTCGAAACTCCCAAGTTCTTAGTTTAAATTATCGAAGTAGGAAAAAGGCAAAAAACGCTGTACCGGAATCTCTTGGAATATAAAACATCCAAGAGATAATATTTCTCATTTCTCATTCAACTACCCTTGACAGAGTTAGACTATTAGCACGCCACGTATGGTTTGTCTATTAGTACGCCTCGTATATTTTGTCTATTAATATGCCTCGTATGGTCTATCTATCTCTGCACCTCTGATAGTATTGTCTAATAGTACATCTCGTATAGTTTGTTTATTATTATGCCTCGTATGGCTTATCTATTTGTGCACCTCGGATGGTTTGTCAATTAGTACTCCTCGTATGGAACTTTGTTAGACTATTAGCACACCACGTATGGTTTGTCTATTAGTACGCCTCGTATATTATGTCTATTAATATGCCTCGTATGGTCTATCTATTTGTACCCCTATGAGAGTTTATCTATTAGCACACCTCGTATAGTTTGTCTATTATTATGCCTCGTATGGCTTATCTTTTTGTACACCTCGGATGGTTTGTCAATTAATACTCCTCGTATGGAACTTTTGTTTGTTTTAGGACGTCTTATATTAAGAAACTTTTAAAAGCCAATATGTTGGCATGTATCTCATGTGGCAACTTGAAAATAAACGGTTTTGTTTGTTTATGTTTTTTGTTTTCGTTCATTTGTATTGATATTTGTATAGATTTGTATAGATCAGTGTCCTTAGCACTTAAGAGAATAGCACTCAAGAGAGTAGCACTCAAAAGAATAGCACTCAGGAGAATAGCACTTAAAGGAATAGCACTTAAGAGAATAGCACTTGAGAGAATAGCACTCAAGAGAATAGCACTCAAGAGAATAGCACTCAAGAGAACAGCCCTTAAGAGAGCAGCACTTAAGAGAGTAGCACTCAAGGGAATAGCACTCAAGAGAATAGCACTCAAGAGAATAGCACCTAAGAAAACAGCACCCAAGAGAACAGCACTCGAGGAATAGCACCTAAGAAATAGCACTCAAGAGAACAGCACCTAAGAGAATAGCACTCAAGAGAACAGCACTTAAGAGAACAGAAATGTATGGAAGGGGTTAATAGTTGTCAGTCCAAAACATAACGAAACGAGAGGCCGTCGCAACAACTGAGAAGAAATAAGTCTATCCGGCTAAAGAACACATTGCCAAAGAACATTCTCCAGCTAAAGAACACATTGCCAAAGAACACCTTGCTAAAGAACACATTGCTAAAAAACACATTTCTAAAAAACACATTTGTAATCCACGCACAGGACCAAAGGAGGACAGCCTACTCACACACACATTGATTACAACATTTTTAGCGTCTGAGTCAGCATGTTAAAATTTCAGACTTTCAAGATAAGAAACACATTTCATTCTCTACATGGATTCTTTACTTGTGGCGCAGGCAGTGGCGATTTTCTCTGTTGGGTATAGGAGAAAATTCCAAGCACAATACCCCACTCTACCCAGGTGTCTGAAATGGGTACCGGTCTCGACCGGGGGAAAGCGTCATGGCGTCCTGGCGTTAGTTATAAGGCATTTGAAAATCCAATGTACAAGGTGATATGTCCGGGATCGAATCTCGGCGCAGGCAGTGGCGATTTTCTCTGTTGGGTATAGGAGAAAATTCCAAGCACAATACCCCACTCTACCCAGGTGTCTGAAATGGGTACCGGTCTCGACCGGGGGAAAGCGTCATGGCGTCCTGGCGTTACTTATAAGGCATTTGAAAATCCAATGTACAAGGTGATATGTATCAGGCTTGATTGGAAATAAAGCATCCGTAGATGCCTTCATTATTATTATTATTATTATTATTGTCCTCTTGCTATAATCTTTAGGCTATCAGATATGTGCATTGTGGTCAGAGGAGGACAGCATATTGACACACCGATTTCAATTTTAGGTACTCGGCCTTCTCTGACTGTTTACATGATCAAATGCTACATTGCCACTGGTTGCGACCTTGATAAAACAACCTGACAACACCCTAAAATACTTACAGACGATGGGGGAAGGTCCCTCAAGTTAGAAAACTTGGAATAGCCTATTTCAACATACAAAAGATATGACTACTTTTTTTTTCTTTACTCTACCTGTGGAATAGGAGAAAGTTTTTTTAAAGAGTTAGGTCTCTGATGCAGGGGCAAGCTAAAATAGTGACAGCGGACTAGTACTACGGCCCATCGAGCAACAGCATGCTCAGAACTTAGGTTACAGCAGATCAGCCATTGTCAAAAAATCCCATTTTCAAAAATAAAAACGGCTATCTCATTGACCAGCCTAATACTGAAAAGGTTTGACACGACTCGCCAATTTTTAAATTGCTTAATTTAAATACAGGGCAACAAATACACATATTAAGCCTGAATGTAGAGTCAAAATTATTTAACAGGCAAACCTGTGAAAGCCACACATTCCCTGAACCTGTCTAATACTCCAGTTTTCCCCATCTGAGTTGTCAAATCCTATCATGAGAATACACATATTAAGCCTAAATTTAGAGTCAAAATTATTTAACAGGCAAACCTGTGAAAACTGCACACTCACTGAACCTGTCTAATACTCCAGTTTTCCCCATCTGAGTTGTTAAATCCTAGCATGAGAATACACATATTCAGCTCAAATTTAGGGTCAGACTCAATAAACAAGTTTCCAAGACTCACACATTCAGTGGTCTGCTAAAATGCTGTTAATCTGGCTTATTTCTAGCATTGCACTGCAGCATACTGGCTATTGAACGCACTAGAATGATCACAGCATCACGACGGCTAGTCTGACTCAATGTAGGTGGTTCGCCGGCTGCCAGAAACATCCTTGAACGCTCTAGCGGCCGGCTGTTCACCGCTGTCAAACACAAAGACACATAGTAGCGAATTGACAATATAGCTAGTTCGAAAACACGTAGTTAATAGTATCCTGACACAACACCACCAAAGTACACGGAAACCTAAAATTATCCGGGACGACGTTGTTTCGTCTGTCCACACTTTATTCAAATAACACGCTGCGTCAGTCTTGCGAACCAGCGCGGATCCGTAAAATGTTGCCGTATGGAGAAGTTCAAAATTCGCGTCTGGTAAGACACGACACTCCCCCTCTTTGTGAAGTATCTCCACTAAATGCCACCGCCGGGGGGCGGTGGATGAGGACCAATTCAGTGGCGGGATGCACCACCCGTTGGACCCCGTCTTCAGCGACGGGTGTGGGGCTTTCCACCTGCTGCGCGGTCGTGGCTCGTGGAGGAGGCCTCTCTGCCTCCCCAACCAACGTCGCGCTTTCCATCGCTGGCGGGTGGTGGACCTCTGGAGGGGTCCTGGTGTTGTCTCCTGGTCTTTTTCGACGCTGCTCGGCATTCCTCGTGCGTCGGCAAGTGCGTCATGCTCGTCCCGATGCTTCGAGTTCCGACGGCAGCTTGTCGTGTAGACGGTACTGAAAGGCTGATTAGGGGATGATGGAGGTGGGTGCTTAGCGTTTCCTGGAGGGTCGGGGGCCGCGGGGCTGCCTCCCCCTTTACTTGGCCCGTTCTGTCGAGCTCTCTTATCGACAGATGTGCGCTCAGCATAATGCACGTCGTACTTTCTCTTCAGATCACCAGGGTGTGGCAGCTCCCGTTTCAGTGTCTTCTTGGACTTCGGTGATGTGCTGTCTTGATCGCACAGAGCGGCCATTCCATCGTTGGTTGCTGACTGGTTGATAAATCTCATCGTTGGTGGGGCTTCCGCTTGATTCTCGTCCTCTACCCTTGTGTTTTTCATCTTTTGAGAGTCTCCGCGGTCGTCGGGGGTCCGCGGATGAGAGGTCTCATCGCTGTGCAGCTGGGTAATAGCGTCTTTTCCTGAAAACGGTTCAAGGCACGTCTACGGGCCACGGGTTTTGAGAGCGGCTTCGGCTACGATTCTTGCGACAGTGTAGGAGTGCTCTCTTCGGGGCTGACGTCGTCGTTCACCTTGCCGACCACTGCCCAGCCTAAGGCAGTGGGGTGGACGAACGGAGCCTTACGGCGTTGTTTGTCGGATTGGCTGTAGAGTAGGTCGCCACAGTCCGTCCCTAGGAGCTCCGCGACTTCTGCGTGTTTGTCCAAGGGCAAGAAATGGTGGGCGAAGTGCGATATCTCCGGAGTTCTTGCGACGCGTCCATAGGTTGCGACTGCTTGTTTTCTGTCGGGGATGGAATTGCATTCCAACATCGGTGGGAGCTCGAATGTTTGGTCTTCAGACACTCCCTTTATTTTCAGCCCTGACACGCGTCTGCCGTTCCGAACGGCGGATTGATCAGTCAGCGTCTCTAGCGCGTAGTGAGTCTCAGGGGTTGTCACGCGAAGGGCGTTCAAAAACTTTGAAGAGCAAAAGGAAGTGGTACTCATCTCGTCCAGGATTACTTAGGGCTGGCACGACCGACCCGTGTTCTCGTCGATAACGTCTGCCAGGACAACTTTGCTGCATGCACCCTTCTCGGCTGTGGGCACGCGAGAGGCCAGGGCCACGGCTCTCAAACTCTCACCGAGTTCACTCTGAGCCCTGTCGTCGCTCGGTTCTCGACTGGGTTTCTCCTGACGAGTGGTTTCACTCGAATTTCCTGCTGCTCGCCTGTTGATGTGAGCAGTTGGGCTGTGATTGTTGGCTCCGCAGTCGTCGCACTTCACAACTTCATTGCAGTGCTTGGCCCAGTGAGTGCCTATGCAGCGATAACACAACTTATATTCGCGGATGGAATCCTTCTTCTTTTGCGGTTCCATTTTTCTCACCGCTTGGCATGAGCTTGTCTCGTGCTGTGCACTCTGGTGGAGAACACAGCTGCCGGGTCGATTCTCCGAGAATGTGTAGAGAACTCGCGGGGCTCTTGGACTAGGGCGAGCGGGGGCCGCGGTGTCGCGTCGATTACTCACCCAGTTGAGGTTCGATGCCCCAAAACTGTCGCACTGGGTGTCTGACAGCGTTTTGATGAACTCGCAGAACCTGGCGAAATCAGGTAGCGATCCAAATAATCTTTTGTGTCTAGTTCTTTCGCTTCTCCAGGCATCCAGAACGAAGAAGGGCAGTCTCTCTACGATGGAGGATAGCCTTACGTCGGTGTTCAGGAAGGAGAGGCCGTGGTTATGTTGCATGGTGAGATGAATCGCTAGACAGGCGTCGCTGAACTTCCGCAGCTTGAGACCGACCGTGCGGTCGCCCTTCGACCCTTTGATGTCCGAAGTTTGCGCGAGGCGTTCGAGCAAGCTGTCAGCTACCCTGTCGTCAGAGCCGAAGCGAGTCTTCAATTGTTCGACGATGTGGGTGAGCAGGGCCGCTGTGTCCAGGTATGTGGCGGCTAGTATATCGTCGATCAGGCTCCTCGGCTCTCCGCAGGTATGGCTTGTGAGGATCTCAATGGCGTCGATAGGCTCCACGGCGAGCCTTTCCATCCTTCTCTTGAGGGCATCGAACCATCTGTGGAACAGATGAGCCTCTCCCGCGTAAGGCTGGCTGGGCCCCTTTTTTAAGTCTTCGATCATCGAGAGCCTCATAGCTCCGTCGATCACTGGTGGCCTTGTTTCGACGACCACGGCGGGTGAGCTGGTGGAAGCCCTGGGCTGGAATGCTGGTGCGGAGGGGTTCATCGGAGGAGTAGTGTCACGGGATAGAGCGTTCGCAACCGCCGTGGCGCCCCCTGCGGGCTCGATGACGTGATGCTGGAAGGCTTGGTCGACCCATGCTCCTGTGCGAGCCTCTTTGCACTCGGTATTCTCCTCGCCGACGGGCCGATCAAATTTTGACCTCTCAATGGTGATTTGTGCCAACACCACTGATGGGTCTTCCGTGAGGTTAATGAGCATTTTCGTGTTGCCTTGTCCAGGAGACTCGTGGCGCTCAGACTTCCTGTCTTCGTGGTGGAGGCTGGCGCTTGGCAGGCTCTGGCTGTGATCGCTCTCACTTTCTTGGCTCTGACTGTGATAGCTCGAGTTTTGGTGGCTCTGGCAACGATGGCTGGATCTGGTCTGGCCTTTGCCTTGATGTTTGGAGCCGTGTTTGCTCTGACTCTTAGCCGAGGGAAGTTTTGAGGACCCGCCTCGCTGGTGTGCAGCGTCTTGCCGCTGGTCTCTGTATGAGGTCCTTCTTGACCTTGAGCTTCTGTGCTCGGAAGGTCTCTTGACCATACTTCGTGACGAGCTTTCCAAAAGTTCCTCGTTTCTGTTGTCCATTGAACTCATCAACTTCTTCCTGCGGGTTCTGGCGATTGTCAGTGAGTCCCGAATTACTGTCGCTTCTGCTGTGGCTCCTGAGCTCTCGAGAGCCGTGACTAACTGGTCTCCGAGTTGCTTGACGGCCTTAGCCTTTGTTCGGATTCCAGAGTACACCTGGTCGACCTCGCCGGGAGTCTTGAGATCTCGTGGTACTGCACCATTCAGGAGACTGTTCAAGGCTGCTAGCTCGGTGTTGAACTGGTCTTCCAGCTATGGAAGTCTAGGCTTGTTCTTTCTTCCGAGAGAGTTCATTTCTGTGCTCTTGAATATTCGCCACGGGCTGCTGAGAATCTGCTGTGGGCCTCCTCTTTGGAGGACTTCTTCGTGGAGGAGCACCTTCCGCTGACGTCTTTTACTGTATTGGGTGCTCTAGCGAAATTCTATCTTCGCTTCGGCACGCAATTGAACGGAGTTCAGTAGGACGCCCAAAGGAAATGAGGTCTCTTCAGGTTTTTTATTTCGTATCCCGTTGACTCCATAAACTGCACAAACAGGTAGAATTCAGGTTTTTTGGCATGACAGTATGAATTACACAATTCCAGTTCCAGATAGTAGCACTCAAGGGAATAGCACTTAAGAGAGCCACACTTAAGAGAATAGCACCTAAGGGAGTAGCACCTAAGGGAGTAGCACCTAAGGGAGTAGCACCTAAGAGAGTAGCACTCAAGAGAGTAGCACCTAAGAGAGTAGCACTCAAGAGAGTAGCACCTAAGAGAGTAGCGCTTAAGAGAATAGCACTCAAGAGAGTAGCACTCAAGAGAGTAGCACTCAGGAGAATAGCACTTGAGAGAGCAGCACTTAAGAGAGTAGCACTCAAGGGAATAGCACTCAAGAGAATAGCACCTAAGAAAATAGCACCCAAGAGAACAGCACTCGAGGAATAGCACCTAAGAAATAGCACTCAAGAGAACAGCACCTAAGAGAATAGCACTCAAGAGAACAGCACTTAAGAGAACAGCAATGTATGGAAGGGGTTAATAGTTGTCAGTCCAAAACATAACGCAGCGAGAGGCCGTCGCAACAACTGAGAAGAAATAAGTCTCTCCGGCTAAAGAACACATTGCCAAAGAACATTCTCCAGCTAAAGAACACATAGCCAAAGAACACCTTGCTAAAGAACACCTTGCTAAAGAACACATTGCTAAAAAACACATTTCTAAAAAACACATTTGTAATACACGCACAGGACCAAAGGAGGACAGCCTACTCACACACACATTGATTAAAACATTTTTAGCGTCTGAGTCAGCATGTTGAAATTTCAGACTTTCAAGATAAGAAACACATTTCATTCTCTACATGGAGTTTTCACTTGTCCTCTTGTTATAATCTTTAGGCTATCAAATATGTGCATTGTGGTCAGAGGAGGACAGCATATTGACACACCGATTTCAATTTTAGGTACTGAGCCTTCTCTGACTGTTTACATGATCAAATGCTACAATGCCACTGGTTGCGACCTTGATAAAACAACCTGGCAACACCCTAAAATACTTACAGACAATGGGGGAAGGTCCCTCAAGTTAGAAAACTTGGAATAGCCTATTTCAACGTACAAAAGACATGACTACTTTTGTTTTTCTTTACTCTACCTGTGGAATGGGAGAAAGTTTTTTAAAGGGTTAGGTCTCTGATGCAGCGGCAAGCTAAAATAGTGACAGCGGACTAGTACAACCACAGAACATTTACACAAGAAGAACATCAAAACTACGGTGGACCCCAAGCCCGCTCTAGACAAACATACGCACGCACGCTAACCAATCAGCAGCCAGCAGTCACGACTGGCCGCTGACGTCATCACGGCCAAAGCTTCCAATTGGCTGCGTATCCAAGCTTTACTGTGATACTCGTTTGGATTGCAAGTCTATTTTTCATGCTAAAATTTTAAACGTTTCTGGGCGTAGTAAGGATAATAAAAGCCGAAATAGTGAATTGCGGTTACATTGACAACACTTTTTATTGTTTCATTCTCTATACATACACGTGAATGCGCATTCATGTACATATTTGCAATTCATATATAAAGACTAAGGCGCATTTAGATTAGACAAAGGTGCTGAATGTGATAAAACGTTGGTGCCGTATATTAAAAGTTTTCGGAAAGGGTTCATTGTTTTTTTGAACCATTCAATATCAGATTCTCATACTAGTCGAAACAATATAATAATGAAGAAATTAAATTAGTTTGAGCGATAAAAAAACAGCTAATGATATGTAGCGATGTTATTTATATTTATTATACGTAAAGATTACCCAAATAGTTACATACAGGAAATGGAATGAAGTTTACGTTAACGTTATGTTTTTTATGTTACGTTCATTGATGAATGATTCGTGCGGACGTTGCTTGATTGGTTCTAGATTAGTTTTAGCCTCCTTTTACCACATACCACAACAAAGAGGTTCAAAGTGAGGAAGGATGAAGGCTCCATATCGTGTGGAGTTGCGGGAACGCTGAATCTATGTACAAGGTGAGTTCCGGCACAGGATCCCGTGCGCATGGAAAGTCAGTTAAGAAGGAAGGTTATGAAACATGATGAAAGTTGATGAAGAAAGTTAGAGGTATTGAAAAACAGGACAGTAGTAGACCGAAAAAAGATGGTCCTACACAAAACTACGAACATTTCATTTCAACAGAGAGAAGGCTTACCTAACTATCAGCACAGTACCTCATATTTTTCCCTTGCATGGGAGCGCTAATTCCCATAGATATAATAGTTGTATTCACCTGAGGTGCGCGAACGTTGTTTCGTAACAATTATGGAGAATATTGAGGAAGGAGAGTCCACAAGACCGCCACGCACACACTTTGGATTAGGGTTTACAAGCATCCAGTTTTTGGACGGGGCTCAACACACAGTATTAACTAGTATCAGAAGTGAACTACCGTACTTAGGTGGCTAGGTGAGCTAATAACTGAAGCCTAAGCAGAGCCGTCGACATGGCTTTTCATTACATTTTCCAGTTACAACATATCAGAAGTGAGCGTATACGCTAAATAATAGCGAGGTAAAAATGCTTATGTATACAAAGCAATGAACTACGCATGAAGATTTAGTGCAATTAAAACTCTCAGTATGTACACAAGCGTGTGCTAAGAAACAAAAATATAGATATGGGACATTAAATCCAATCTCTGTGTCTGTTGAAAGCTTGCACTGTCACGGTTGACATTGCAGTGCAAGAAGAGCAATCATTTGAATAAATTACGAGCTAGTAACAGTAAATGAGCTTCCTACCATGACGCACTGCAGAATTATTGTAGCGATATAAGCTTTTGAACAAAATTAATATATTAACAATAAAATATACTTAGGTCAATCAAAAATATACCTAACTTGCTACCAGATGGTAATATTACTCATGGACAATTTTCTTGAGTTTTTCAGGACAACTTTTGGAGGGCATAAGTCTGTTCACGTATCTTGTGCATTGAAGTGTTCTACATAGCAAAAAATTGTTGTAACTTGTCGGTGACCTGGACACAGCAGGAATTACAGTGATGCTGACACAAATCTAAGAACTTACAGACTAGTTTACGAAATCCTGATACGTGCCGATAATTGAGAAAACAATACAAAAATACTCTCTCGTACAAAATAATCAGGTCAATAAATAGTTTCAAATCCAGTTATGGCATCGTTCTCTCGGTTGTACGATAGCCTTTTCCGGAGCGACATGTCATCCACTAGAAGGAAACAAAGTTTATCTCTAGCACTGACGGGTTTTACCTTCATTTTCAACATGGACACACTTTTAGCACTTGTACCAGGACGTACTTCGAATTGTTTCATCAATGCACGCACAGTCCAAAGTGAGGGTAATGGAATCAAGTTCCTCATCAGTTGATAGTGGGTCTTTGATGAGCTTACAAGAATATTCACAGCGAGCCACTTGTGATACATGGTGTATGATCTCTTGCCCCTATATAGGGTTAGTTATAAGACATTTGAAAAACCAATGCTAAGATCATATGTATCAGGCTTGATTGGAAATAAAGCATCCCAAAGATGCCGATGTTAACCTTTTAACCTTTTAAAACCTTAATTTGAGCTTGACAAATGCACTGAGATAAGGACCAAGTCTGCCACTTACACTTCTCAGGAAATTATCTGTGTTCAACCGCTTGTACAGTACCTTTGATTTTCTCCTGAGCATTTTCCTAAGTTTTCTCTCGGGAGCTGGTCTGTTGTTTTCAAGGGCAATTGTGTTCTAGAAGAAGAAACGAACAACCGTCGCTTACAAGGTACCACTGGAGGACCTGTGTCTTCCAACAAATAACTGCTGCTTTTGCCACACGAATTCTGAAATAAATTGATGAAAATTAGATTGTATATTATATTTACTTCCCCAACTTGAAGAAAGTATTAATTGTACACATAAATCAAACTTTAAAGTGATTGAAAGTTTAGGTTTTGAACACAACACATCTAATTAAAAAATATGCCACATTTAATCTACATGGAGTGGAATCACAGCTCTGGTCAGTATTATTTTCCAAGGTTTCTAGTATTAAACTATGAATGAGTTCAAACATACCAAACGGTATAAAGTGAGTACCAATGAGAGACAGGATAGCCCTGTTCAGTACCCAAGAAAATCAGCGATCACAGCGAGCCCACCCTTTTAATGAATCAAGCATTATAATTGGATGCATTGTGCAAAGAAGCATTACCTAAATGTTTGCATTTTTTCAATTCCAAGGACACAAGAAATAAAGTATAGTTCAGAAATATGCTACGAGAATCACATTTTAATTATATGTTTTACCCAAAGATAATTTTATAATTTCATGATAGATGTATTAAATCGAGAAGTGGAATGATCAGAGAGGTAAATGAGTGACAGTGAATATGGTATTGACACTGATGGAAATGGCAGCAGTTAGTTCTCACAAGAATTCTACAAATGCTGCTGCGTTTTAGAATAATGCGTGTGTGATAACTTTTCAGCAACCTTTCGAGCTTTTGCTGCTAGCACTCATCCAACGCTGTCCAATTCTGGCTTGTAACTTGAAAAATCTATCTCGCTACAATTCAAAGACACTTCAATGAAGTACGAACTCTGGTTATTTCAACACGACTAACCTGCGTCGTTTCCCTCCACGAAGATGAGCAGCATTGTTTGCTGGAAGCACTGGTGGCAGGCCTTGAGGTGCCAGGAGTGGCAAGCCTTGAGGTGCCAGGAGTGGCAGGCTTTGAGGTGCCAGGAGTGGCAGACCTTGAGGTGCCAGGAGTGGCAGGCCTTAAGGTGCCAAGAGTGGCAGGCTTTGAGGTGCCAGGAGTGGCAGACCTTGAGGTGCCAGGAGTGGCAGGCTTTGAGGTGCCAGGAGTGGCAGACCTTGAGGTGCCAGGAGTGGCAGGCCTTAAGGTGCCAAGAGTGGCAGGCTTTGAGGTGCCAGGAGTGGCAGACCTTGAGGTGCCAGGAGTGGCAAGCCTTGAGGTGCCAGGAGTGGCAGGCTTTGAGGTGCCAGGAGTGGCAGACCTTGAGGTGCCAGGAGTGGCAGACCTTGAGGTGCCAGGAGTGGCAGGCTTTGAGGTGCCAGGAGTGGCAGGCTTTGAGGTGCCAGGAGTGGCAGGCCTTGAGGTGCCAGGAGTGGCAGGCCTTAAGGTGCCAAGAGTGGCAGGCCTTGAGGTGCCAGGAGTGGCAGGCCTTGAGGTGCCAAGAGTGGCAGGCCTTGAGGTGCCAATAGTGGCGGGTCTCGAGGCGTCAGGAGTGGCAGGCCTTGAAGTGCCAGGAGTGGTAGCCCATGAAGCACCAGGAGTGGCAGCTCTCGAGGTGCCAGGAGTGGCAGGTCTCGAGGTGTCAGGAGTGGCAGGTCTCGAGGTGCCAGGAGTGGCAGGTCTCGAGGTGCCAGGAGTGGCAGTTCTCGAGGTGCCAGGAGTGGCAGGTCTCGAGGTGCCAGGAGTGGCAGGTCTCGAGGTGCCAGGAGTGGCAGGTCTCGAGGTGCCAGGAGTGGCAGGTCTCGAGGTGCCAGGAGTGGCAGGTCTCGAGGTGCCAGGAGTGGCAGGTCTCGAGGTGCCAGGAGCGGCAGGTCTCGTAGCACCAAGGGCAGGAGGTACAGTACCAGCAGCTGATGGAGAAATAAGGGAATAAATTAGGAACAGTGATATGGCATCTCAAATGAAATTGAAGCACACTACAAAATGAGCGGTATTTTCAACAAATTTAATTCTTCCAAAGGCTCTACTTCATGTCGTTCAATTCTTACTCATTAGTAGAGAAGGCGACTTAAGACTCCACCCCATAAAATAATTTCATAGAGGAAGTGGAAGGAAGCATATAGTATGCAAGGAAAACATTTAGGTACAAACAAAAAAGAAAGCCGACCTCACCATCAGCTCAGGCCCTGACATTCTCTCTCATGGAATACTACTTCTAATCAATACACAAGTTTTATCCCACTTATTTGGAAATCATCAAATGTAAGTGATCCTTCATAATGAAAAATAGGCAAGGCCTATTGGTAAATTAAAGTTCTGCTCCACTGTAAGGGTACATAAGGAATTAAACACTGGGGTACAAAGGAGGCTCATCAAAAACTAAAAGAGCTCATCTTTAAATGAATACAAAACCTATTTTTACCAACCAAGACTAACCTGTCAACACAAACACTGCACTAGGTATTTCTCATTCATGAAGCTCCTGAGTTATCTCAGGATTGTATTTCAGATTATATTAATTAATTCAACACTAAATGTACATGTAAAAATATTGCTACTAACATTTTGACCACTGTATTCTGTATGAAATAATTTTCAATTCAATGCTGGAGTTTGTTTCCCTACAAAAAACGTTCTTTGCTATGTTTCATTTAGTGTAATAATGAATTGTGTAGCACCTATTTCCCGGATAAATGCTACACACTGTTAAACATGTGTAAATACCATTCTCAAAAGTATTTGGAAATGTACCACCCTTTCTTTGTGTACACTAAGGCTTCATAAGTGACAGCCATGCACTCTCTAAATAAATGTAAATTAAGCTTATTGGCTTCAATTTTCACATGGGATGAATATTTCTTCAGGTGGCCTTGACTTTTTCAAGAATTTCAATACATAAAACTCAATGTTAACATTCTTTTCTTTCATTTCAATATTCCTCAATTGGATTGGGGAATCATCATTTAAAATGTAAACTTACTTTTGTTAGAAGTGGCAGGCATTGCAGCACCAGGCATTGTAGCAAGAAGTAGGGCAGGCCTTGCACCAGGAGTGCCAAGGCTTGTAGCACCAAGAGCAGGAGGTTCAGTGCCAGCAGCTGATGGAGAAATAAGGGAATAAATTGGGAACAGTGATATGGCATCTTGCATGAAATTGAAGCACACTACACAATGAAAGGTATTTCCAACAACCTTAATTTTTTCTGAACTTCTACATCATGGCATCGCCTATTAATACTTTAGGAGAAAATAAGTCATTTAAAGGCTCCACCACCATAACATAGTTTCAGAGAGAAAATAAAAGGGAATGAGTAATATACTCATAGAGCTAAGTACCATTGAATATTAATCCCCACAAACCAAAGTCATTAAGGGGTATGTTGGCTTCTGGAGTACCCATACCATTTTCAAAACGCAGCCTTTGAGATGCAATAAATAGGTTCTTTTCACCCCTTCAGTGTAAAATTAATCATATGAATTTAGACCTTTTATTCAAGTAAATCAACCCACTACCCAGCTTCTAGCCCCTTTATCTTGTAAACTGTTGTACTGATCCTTATGAAATTTCAATTTATTATTATTATTATTATTATTATTATTATTTTATTATTATTATTATTATTATTATTATTATTATGTAAATTCCCCAATCTCAATAAGTTTTATTCCTTTTAACTAGATTTTTATTCATTCAATTTTAGTAAAATTTCTATTTGAAATTGAAGTTCATAATAATTGAGATTACATGTAGCCTACTCTGAAAATTTTTTTAGAAAGATCCATTGGTCATGTTTCTGGACCTTGAATTAACCAAGAGGAACCATATGTAAACTTTGTATAGTTATCTTTGGTGGCCAACTCTACAAGACCACCTATATGAATAACACTGTCTGATCACTGTTCATAGTATTAAAGGTCATCTTTGAGCATGACTAGATATAAGATCAAAAGCTGAATTATTCAAACCAAATCATTTATTTTAAAGCTGTGTAAAGTCAGAATAAGTATGCTACTATTTTCCTACTAAAGTAAAGAAGCCTGCATGATGTTTCTTTTCATTATAATAAAGGCAATGAGCCGTGAGAAAATAACTGTAAATTTTAAACAGTAAACAAAATTTTTTGAAATGGATCATTCATGCTCATTGAGTGCAATCATGATATCACAATGATTACTTCACACAACAGCCATATATAAATCATTTTAGAGTATCTTATAGGTTGCAAGCAAATTGAAAGAACTTGGATAAAAAACATAGGATGATTCAAAGTGTTTAACCATCACTTGTTCAAAAAAACTACTAATGAGAGATTTTGATTGTGTTAAATTTGAATACAATACAAGCAGTTGCTGCCTTACTGGCAATATAAAATTATAGCCAATTTCAAACAATTTAAATCAGCATTAATTTATCTATTGAAACATTACTTTTAGAATAGCATTTGCAACTAAATCTTGCATGAAAAGCATAGCATTCATTTTTCGTAAAGTAAATTGAATTTTGGGGTTATCTACTGCATTATTTATTTATTTCAGCTAAAGCTACCAACAATATTTCTCATTATATTTTTGATGAAAATTTGAAGCCCATAAAATTTCCATTTCTTTATTAACACACTGTTATTATACGTCAATCCAACAGCCATTCATTATTCAAAATCGAGGGTATGAGGTAAATCATAATTAGTGAAACTTTGATGTACTGGATTAACTTGGAATAAACGAAACAACTAAAAGTTTTACATTACCTTGGTCTTGCACAGCTCTTCCTGACACTGTTGTAGATTACAATAACTTTCTCGCATTTCTGAATGAAGACAAAATGAAGTTAGGGCCTATAGTCTGAACGAGAGAAGTGCTGGCACACACATAAGCCCTCTCCGGCCTTTTGGATCTCTTATCCATCTTCAACGTTACAGTACCTCGTGCTGCGATCCACTCGTCGTAATTTCCTTTAGGAAATAGGAAAAACGACAAATCAGGACATTGACGGTTATCATTTCCACAATTTTCCATCAAGCACTTTTTAAAGCGTACGTACGGGGCCATTTTTGCAGCAATCTTCGTTACACCTCTGTCACAGCTGCTTTCAGATTCAAACAGAGTCTCCTGCCGATTTTTCGTGACGTCACAACTTCTTGGCTCCTCATTGGCCAATTGGCACCTACGTCATCGCGGCAGGCGCGCAAATTCGCTTAGTGATAAGTTGCGGATCTTCTAGTATATGGTCTGTGGTACTACGGCCCATCCAGCCGCAGCATGCTAAGAACTTAGGTTACAGCAGATCAGCCATTGTCAAAAAATCCTATTATCAAGAATAAAAACGGCTATCTCATTGACCAGCCTAATACTGAAAAGGTTTGACACGACTCGCCAATTTTTAAATTGCTTAATTTAAATACAGGGCAACAAATACACATATTTAAGCCTAATTTTAGAGTCAAAATTATTTAACAGGCAAACCTGTGAAAACCACACATTCACTGAACCTGTCTAATACTCCAGTTCTCCCCATCTGAGTTGTCAAATCCTATCATGAGAATACACAAATTAAGCCTAAATTTAGAGTCAAAATTATTTAACAGGCAAACCTGTGAAAACCACACATTCACTGAACCTGCCTAATATTCCAGTTTTCCCCATCTGAGTTGTTAAATCCTAGCATGAGAATACACATATTCAGCTCAAATTTAGGGTCAGACTCAATAAACAAGTTTCCAAGATTCACACATTCAGTGGTCTGCTAAAATGCTGTTAATCTAGAATCTGGCTTATTTCTAGCATTACACTGCAGCATACTGGCGATTGAACGCACTAGAATAATCACAGCATCACGACGGCTAGTCTGACTCAATGTAGGTGGTTCGCCGGCCGCCAGAAACATCCTTGAACGCTCTAGCGGCCGGCTGTTCACCGCTGTCGAACACAAAGACACATGGTGGCGAATAGACAATATAGCTAGTTCAAAAACACGTAGTTAATAGTTTTCTGACACAACACCACCAAAGTACACGGAAACCTAAAATTATCCGGGAAGACGTTGTTTCGTCTGTGCACACTTTATTCAAATAACACGCTGCGTCTGTCTTGCGAACCAGCGCGGATCCGCAAAATGTTGCCGTATGGAGAAGTTCAAAATTCGCGTCTGGTAAGACGCGACAACGCAATTAGTAATTTTTCACCAAGCAATATTACTGTGAATTCTTCTTTATTTACCACTACAGTTATTATTACGCGTAAACCACATTAGCTGATTGTATCATTGTCGTCATAATCTTTAAAAACTTATTACCTGTTGTATGTGAACTTGTGAAAACGCCCTTAGCAACCTGTTTGCACTAATGTTGTGATATTGAACTCCATTATCATTCACTCATGGACTGAGTTTGTGTGTACTCACGAAATCGCGCTAGATTTTTCTTTTTTTACTCTATTCTCTCTTACTTAATAAGCTACTCTTTAGACTGGAATATCCCTTTAAGCTTGACTCTGTATTTCGTTTTATGCTCTATAGTACCTAATTCTTACTGTTTACTAATTTTAAATGACTGATCACCCTGAGATATTCGAGGAAATCGACCCAGATCTCAATCATTTGAACAGAATATGTCCAAACCTAGACGACTCTCAAGAGTGTAGGTATACTAATATATCAAAATTCAACTAAACTAAACGAATAACTGACCGAGATTTCTCACTCCTGTGTTGGAACTGTAGGTCACTCTATCCAAAATTGAAAGAGATAAAATTTACTATTACTGAACTTAAATATAACCTAGACGTGATTAGCTTCACCGAAAGCTGGCTAGATGACTCGACTAAAGACATGATTCGATTTGAAAATTATCAGAGTTACCATTCGCTAAGAAAAAACCAGCGAAGCGAAGGCATCAGCACATATATATATATAACCACATAGACTCGAGAACCATAGCAAGTGCGACTGAATCAGGATCATATAAAATCACTCTTCGTAGAACTGTCTAGAGATGGTAAACGCATTGTGCTTGGAACGGTGAATAGGCCTCCTACGGCCTGTCCTATATCCTTCCTGAATGAGCTGAATTGAATTATTTCTCAGTTCAACAGGCCCTTATACAATGACATAATAATATGCGGTGACTTCAATAATGATCTACTGAAACATGAAAGCTATGAACCAATCTCTAATTTCCTAACAACCTTTCAGTCACAATCCTTCCTTCCGATCATTACAAAGCCTACACGAATAACCTCAGAGTGTGCTACGCTGCTTGACAATATCTTTATGACAGACCCTAGGGATTTTCTTGCTGGAATAATTACTTCTGACTTATCAGATCACTTCTCAGTTTTTCTTATTAAGAAAAATGTCTATATTGCTTGCACCAAGGCACGGGCTGAAACTTACTCATATCGTAAAATATACGAATCAAATCTTGAAGAAATGCGCACCGTTCTAGAAGAATCAATGCCTACATTGCACATCTCTCAACAAAACAATAATACAACGAGCATTGATGAAGCAGTAGTAAAGGTGACTAAAACTATAATGACCGCATACAATCAGTGTTGTCCAATTATAACTCGTACAGTTACCCCGAAAAATAAACAAAAGCCCTGGATTACTAGAGACATCGTGATAAATATAAAGAAACGCCAAGCGTACCTAGCCCTCCTTTGCGAAGGGCGAATTTCTAGAGAAACATATAACCGATTCAGAAACTATGTAACAAACCAGATAAGAACATCAAAAAAGAACTACTTTACGCTCAAGTTTACTCAATTCAAAACTGACGTTAAAAAGACTTCGCATCTCCTTAACTCTTGCTGTAAACCGAATAATGCCGATAAAAAGAAAATTGAATATGTTATTCAAGATAATGTAAAATACCATGAGAAGAAAGAAATTGCTAATCTCTCTATCAACTTCTTCGTAAACGTAGGGAAAACTATAGCTGATGGTATTCCAAGTGAACCTACTGATCACCTAGAATTTATGGATCATATTCGAGAACCCAACTCCTTTTTCTTTACGCCTACAAACTCCTCCGATGTAATTACGTGCATAACCAACATGAAAAATAAATCGAGTGGGTTACAAACATTTCCGACTAAAGTACTTTAAGTTATTGCTGACATTGTAGCCCCGCTGATATCAAATATTATTAACCATTCTCTCTTACTAGGCACTTTCCCGAACTCTCTCAAAGTTGCTAGAGTAACCCCTTTCTTTAAAAGTGGTGAAAAAACCTGTGTAAACAATTATCGACCTATCTCCGTACTACCAATTATTAGCAAAGTATTCGAAAAGATTGTGTATAAAAAAGTGTACTCTTATTTTGAACAAAAATCATTTCTTTACGATAAACAATACGGCTTTCGCTCTAAAAAATCAACAACATAGGCTATATTAAATCATTTAAAATTCCTCTATTCTAATATAGATGAAGGAAAGCTTGTCTTCTCTGTATTTCTTGACTTTCGAAAAGCATTTGATTGTGTGGACCATAAAATACTACTCTCGAAACTACACTGTTATGGCATTCGAGGGATTGCCCATGATTGGTTCAGATCATACCTATAAAATCGGAAGCAATACGTTGTCATTGACGACGCAAAATCAGACCCACAGACAATTAGCCATGGAGTTCCACAAGGATCTGTTCTTGGACTTCTCATGTTTCTGATTTTTATCAGTGATATTGTAAAATCTACATCATTCTTCAAATTCATACTTTTTGCCGATGACAGTACGCTTTCTGCGGTCCTTCCGGACCAAAATCCTACTATGATTGTGGAGAGTATAAATAATGAACTTCACAAGGTTTCATCGTGGCTCAAAGCTAATAAAATAAGCCTTAATATTGATAAAACAAATTATATTACATTCTCATACAAGAAAGATGTATCTCTCCCATGCATTAAAATTGGCGAAGGTGAAATCGAAGAAACCAATTCATGTAACTTTCTGGGCATCAAAATAGGTAAACATCTGACCTTCAAAGAGCACATCACTCATATCAGTTCTAAATAATTTATTATCAAAATCCATCGGAATCCTAAATAAAGTTAAAAATTTTCTGCCTGAAACAGCTTTACAAATGCTCTACCGAACGCTCATTTCTCCGTACGTACTTGCAATACGGAATAGAAGCATGGCACGGAACTGCTTAAATGAAACCAACAAAATTTTTACTCCGCAGAAAAGAGCTGTCAGAGCGGTAAAGAACCTAGAATATAATGCTCACTCAAATGATTCTTTCAAAAATTTACAAATAATCAAACTTTCGGATCTCTACAAAATCTCCATCTGTAATTTCACTTACAAAACATTAAGAAATGATGGCGACAATAGCCTAAGACAATTATTGACTGCGCAAACTGGTCATCACGACCATTTAACCCGAAATAGAAGTAAATTCATGCTTCCTTACAATTCAAAGACCCGGTCGCAACACAGTATTTCTTCGTTGGAACCAAAACTTGGAACTCTATACCTGCAGAGATCCGTGAATGTAATTCGTACAAAGTATTCAAAAGACATCTTGAGTCTCACTTCCTATCAGAATACTAGTCGTGTAAGATCACCATGTCAAAATCTTGACTCTTACATGTAACTAATGATAATGTCATAATGTAACTTGCTTTGGGTACCATAACCAATCTTCTCTCTGCTCTTGAATCGTTTTATCGAACATACTGTTAAATATAGCCGATTTGACCTATATTGCAAAATACAGCATAAAATATCGAGTTAATTATCTCAATGATCAGTCTAATGCGAAACTAGGTTAAGTGGACTAGGTTAAACATTTTTGTACACCCTAGAATATCGTGATGGTAAGATGCCCTAGAAGTCGCTGAACTTGTTCGGGCCCACAGGTAGCTATACTCAAATTTGACCGTTGTACGAGACTTAAGAAAAATTCTACCTCTGTATCACATGTGGTAAATAAATTGTTGAAATTGTTTAAAATTGTTTAAATATTTCGAAACGTATCTCCTCATTGAGTTTTCATGCTAGAACAAAATCAAAGACAGTTTTAGAATCCTTGGGACATTTTTAACAGAGTATATTGTTAAATTATCATTTTTTCGTTTTTTCTTTTTATATGGGGTAGAAATGAGGTCGAAAGTTAAAGATTTTTTGCCCCATACACCCCCCCCCCTCCCTATCCTTAGGGAGTACTAGGACTAAAAATCCTTAATTTTCGACCCCATTTTGACCCCATATAAAAACAAAACAAAATTGGAAATTGAAAATTTGAAACTGCAACTTTGTTAGCATTGCTTAATGAATTCTAAAACTGTCTTTGATTTTGTTCTAGCATAAAAACTCAATAAGTTTTATTCATTTGATATATCAATATATATAAACTAATGAACCAATACGTCCAATTTTGTAAAAAATAAAGGCCTGAATCGAAAAAATGAATGGATGGAATTGGGTTTCTTTTCATAAGGGACATAAAATATTCAAATTTCATAAGAATCAGACTAAAAATATAAAAATTAATAACTTTTATGTAAAAATTTTTCTTTCAGTTTTATTTTTGTAAATTACACTTCACAGTGTGAATATAAAGGTATGCATGGAAATTGTCGAAATAAAAATGAAAACAGCATTCATTTACAAAAATTGTCCACTATATTACACTTCAACAAAAAATTTTGTTTATGGCTTATACCCAACAACTCTAACTTTCAACATTCGAAAAGATAGAAGTCAAAAAGTTTTTACGCTATGAAGAAAACAAAGAAAGTTTTAGAATCCTTGGAACATTTCTAACAAACTGATGTCCTGATTTTTTCCAATTTGTAGATTTAAATTTTTTATCATAGTTGATAACCAAAAATTTGGTATATATGATATAGTGGTAAAATATCGCATATACAAAATTACAGGACATCAGTTTGTTAGAAATGTTTCAGGGATTCCAAAACTGTCTTTGAATTTGTTCTAGCATAAAAAGTTTTTGACTTCTTATCTGATTGAAATATGTACAAAAATGACTGTAAAAACTAATATTTCAAAATTTTTGAAAAACTAAGGCTTAAATCAAAAAGGTACACGAATAAGATATGTTTCTCTTTTAAAAAACATATACTAGCTAAATTTCCGACCAATCGGATCAAAATTTAAAATTGCCGGATGACCCCCTTAATACGCAGCTCATAGAAGGCGTGTTCAAGGTAGGCCTAGTTTGGTAGATATGAAAGAATTAGCAATTTTAAATTTTCAAAATTTGGAACAAATTTCATTATCAGCAAGACGTTTGAGTTTTGAAAATCAAAGATCTGCACGTGGACCCGTTGCTCATATATAACCTAGCTTAAATATTCGATAGAATGTTTGGGTAACTTCTGCATATGAAAGTGAACTCCCACATCCAACATATTTATCGCTGAAAATGTCACATTTATCTGTATACCTATATGTAAAACAATTCTTCCAGCTAACCCTGAATGTGTGTATCACTGATTGGGCTGGAAGTATTTTGTGTATTATGTTTTTCATATTAAAATAAATGTATCATAATTGTATATCATAAATTTTCAATTGGAAGCTTAAGTTTGCTGTTGAAAAGTTTCAAAACATATATATAATCAAGCACTAAGAAATTTTCAACTTAAGTATTAAGCAGTTCTGTTACAAAAAATATTTTTTCTTCATGATTTCAGCCAATTATCTATTACAATGAAGAAGAAGTATTATGAACTAAAAAAAACATTTCTGAAAGGCAATCGTTAAGAGTGAAGTCTTCTATAGCTATTGCAAGTGCTATATCTCCACACAGTTCTCTTGATAAAAGAAGTGTAAGTTCGACCGAATTGACTGAAAACCAGGGTGCCTCAACTTCACAAGTTGCTCTGAGTTTTACTAGTGAGGAGAGTGAATCCTAAATCAACCGAGACTTAGTCAGTGAGAGTATAAGTGTTGGAAATTCTTCTTGTTTGCATATCTCAGAGAATTCCCTCTCACATTCAGATTCATCTAGCTCAAGTACATGTTGAGCAGATGATGAAGCCAAATTAAATCCCTCTAAAGATCTTGCTCACTGGGTTCTGAGTCACAACGTTAGTCATTCATGTGTGTCAGATTTGCTTAAATTGTGGAATAAAGATCACCCAGCTTACTTTGTTCCTTTGAATGCTAAAACATTGCTTAAAACGAAATGCAATTTTTCCTAAGAATCAGTTGGAGAAGGTTCTGACAATTTTCATTATTTTGGAATCAGAAACAGTTTAGTGGCTATTCTTCTCAATCACAACCACCTAAAGTTAAATTGTGTTTCAATATAGATGGACTGCCATTTTATAAAAGCAGTAATGTGTCATTTTGGCCAATACTCTGCTCTACCAGATGCCTGTTGATTATGATGATTATGTTTGTAACATTGAAACGTTGCATTTTATAAACTAACGTTTGTGAAGCACTTAATTGCCTAAAGAGTTTTAGTAAAATGATGGGTGATTTCGTGAAATTTTTATAACGGCATGAACTTCAACAGTTTTGAAATGTCCAGAAATTGGAGATAATCAGTTCATGGTTGGAAAGAAAATATGCTTTCTAAAGAGCACGAATCAAAGATTCAAATTAATTTCGGGTAAATTAGATTGCTTAGCATAATTACTTGCACCTTCATTGACTTCATTTGTGGATCAGAAAGATGCTCAGATCTATAAAGAATTTTTTTTACAGAAGCAAAACTGACTACATTAGTCAATTAGTTATTTGTTAAAGGGCTTAACATTTGTACTACAAATTGTCTCTTTAGTTGCAGACATGTGATAGAAAATGAGAATGAATGTCAAAGAATATGTCAACACAATTAGTATAATTTATGGCTTGCGATGGTATGAGGTGTGGAAAAACTGAAAATGCAATATCTATGGGAATTAGCACTCCCAGGGGGACTATGTAAGGGCCTGAGCTAAAGGTTAGGTAGGCTTTCTTTTTGTTGAAATAGAATAGGTTTTTGTTTTGTTACGGCCCATCTTTTTCGGTTCACTGCTGTCCTGTTTTTCAGCACCGACTTCTTTCTTCTTCAACTTTTTCTTGTTTCATGATCTTCTTTCTTAGCTTTCTGTTTCTGTGCCCTTTCTGTGTAGATTCCGCGTTTCCTTAACTCCATACTAAATGGTGCCTTCTTCATTCCTCTCCTTGGATAGCCTTTGTTGCAGATAGGGAGGCTGAAGCTAACTAATAATCTATAATCCAACTGAAATCGCAAAAGATAATGTTTTAGTCCTCATTTTTTAGATACGAGTGGAAGCATATGCGAGAGTGGAGTCATTTCTAATTTTGTACGGTTAGCATGCCGATGATTTGAGTGAAAGTAGATATAGGTTGCGTGTGTTTGCTATTTGTATATATGTGAGAAATTTTTTTCACAAGTTGACTAAAATGTTGGGAACATAAATGAATGCATGAATATTTTGTATTTTTATGTCTGTGGTTATTTGTAACGACGGATCTCTGACGCATCTGTGATATTCTTGAATATTCGAATCAAATATATTATCTCTGTTCTGGTATCTAAAATAGAATTTTTTGATTACAGATGGTATCAACATTTTATATTTGTGCTCTCTTTATTCACTAGTCATAGCACTTACAAAAGGAAGGTGAGCAAAGATGTTTTTCGCTCAATAAAACGGAATATGTTAGCACTTGGCATATTCTTATGTAATTGTTAATCGTGCTTCTTTGATTCTGTGAGTGTTTTGAATTTCGTCATGATTTTTTCGAGTAGTGTTAGTTTTTTTTGCGGAGTTCTTCGTGAAATTCTCAACGTGAAAAAAAGTTTATTATTTAGCTCTGCTACAAATTCTCTTTCTGGAGATTTATGCCGTTTTTATCCAGTATTTGTCCTCATATTCTCTCAAAAATCCTGTATAAATAGAAATAGTGCATCACTCATATGAGAAAACATCCCGTTTTTAGATATATTTTGACTATTACCACATTTTTAGTTACTTTATTGCATGAGAAAGCGTTTCTGTCATGTATGATTTCATTTCATACATTTTTTGCAAGGGACTTTTTTCCTACCCCTAAAGTTAATAACTCCTACTCATCTTGCATTTCAGCAACCTATGGCATCTTGATAGCTAGTCAATTTTTTACTACTAGGTTGCCCCAAAACTTTTGTTACCGAAAAAAGTATATGATATTCACATGAATAGCTTTTACATTTTAGCACTCAACTTAGCTTATGAAATACTAAAATACTCATACGAACATCATTTAGAGGTTTTCCTTGTAACAGAATTTAAGAGGCAGCCTAATACTAGGACTATAAATACTTGGACTACAGCATATCAACACATAAAGAATTATGTACAAATACTTCTGGGTGAAAGTTAGTAGATCATTACTTAGAAACTATTAACTCATACATCGAGTGGTTTCACCAGAGTTCCGTGCTCTTATGAAATAGCTTTACTGTAATGAATTTATAAAATCTAAGTCTTCTCTGGGATCACCTAAATCTTCTTTTTCTGGAATGCAAGAAATACAAAATAGACCTCAGATGGCCGTTCGGCTGCTTATATCAATCAGAACGGTAACAATTAACGAAAAGAAGATTGGAGAGGAGCAAATTGTTTTTTCATGGAAGAAGGAATTGTAGCATATGAATGCGTTGTTTGGTGCCTGCGCCGTTCTTGTATTTTGTATAAAACACTTAATTAACTGCACGATCACTAGAATCTGGCTTTAATTATGATGTAATTTTGTTTTTTGTGCATTCAATGGCTATCACAACATTAGCAATTAGATGAGAATCTTTAACTTGAAATATAATCCAAGAGAATGCTGTCCATGACCATGCAAAAGAGAATTAAGTGACATCGAAAGGGTATTAGTTTTCAACGAGATGTATGGATATACGAGTGTAAATTACTTACCAGAATAAGTCAAACTTTTTCGAGCTCAAATGAAAAAATCAATTATAATAACTTCTAATATTGTCTCGTATAATTAGCCTGGAGGTATGTTTATGAATAATTTATTCATAAATATATCTCTAAAACACGCTACAATGAGCGGTGAAGGCTGCCGTGATACCCTTTAATACTGATATGCCATAATATGGAATTTACTACTTATAAAGATAATTCTGTCATTTAAATTGAGTCCGTAATCTTATTGAAAAAAATTTAAACAAAATATGGCATCTTGGGGGGACGTGTTTTGCTGTTTCAAGCAGCTTCCACGGCATGCAGAACGATCGTGGCGTGCTAATAGTCTAACAAAAGTTCCATACGAGGAGAACTAATTGACAAACCATCCGAGGTGTACAAATAGATAAGCCATACGAAGCATAATAATAGGCAAACTATACGAGGTGTACTAAGAGACAAAACATCAGAGGTGTACATGCAAATAGATAGACCATACGAGGCATATTAATAGACAAAATATACGAGGCGTACTAATAGACAAACCATAAATGGCGTGCTAATAGTCTAATTCTATCAAGGGGAGTTGAATGAGAAATGAAAAATATCATCTCTTGGATATTTTATATTCCAAAAGATGGCTAACAACTCATAAATAATTCGAATACTGCTAAGGAATTATTCGAAACTCCCAAGTTGTTAGTTGAAATTATCGAAGTAGGAAAAAGACAAAAAACGCTATACGTGAGCAGATTGAAACCCCATCGTAAATGACAATCAAGTATCGAGAAAAGGTTAGACACGAAGTAATTTATAAAGAAAGAAAAAGAAAAGAAAAAAGAAAAACATTTTATTTCCCATAGAGATAGTACAAAATTCCTATCATTGGTTTTTAAAATATCTTAAAGTTAATACACTTAGGTGATACACACACATCAGTATTGTAATACTCATGTCACTAGTCGAAAAGAAATGATTGAGGGCAATGTTCTCCTAATCTTGCTTAATCTACATTTGATAATACATGTAATGATAATTATAACGTGCTCCCTAGTTAATCTACATTTGATGATGTAATGATAATTATAAGAGACAACACAATTTGACAGACGATGCATTTTCATTGTAGGTTTAGAACACTTTTTACAATTTACTTATTCATTATATAAAAGTTCGCAATTCTTGATGCCAGGAAATCATATAAAAATTGTTTGTTTCGGAAGATGTTAAAAAATGTCATTTTAAGAAAGTACGAAAAAAATTAATATACACATATAAAGCATGAGGACCACGAAAATTACAGGATTTGTATTTCTAATTAAACAATTTTAACATAACGGTCATTAATTGGTAAGCATTTTATATAGATATAAATGGATGATCACACAACAAATGTATAATTTTTTACGTGAATGCTTTACAATAATAAAGAGATGACGAGTTAGGTTATGTTACAAGTTGAGAGTGAACAGAAAATAAAACATCATCTCTAGTTAAAATGCCGGTCGTCAGTTTAGTACACACATATGTGCATATATACATATAAATGTATACACATATACATGCACATACATACCTACGCACATACATAGGGACACCTAACACGCAAACGTACACGAATACATTTCTATGCATTGAGGCAATCACAATATATGCGCGTTCTATAAAAATGCTGTGCGATATTCTGAAATATAGGATAATGAGCAAAGGAAATTCGTTACAACTCTTTCAGTATGTGTTTCTGCTCACAATTTCTAATGAAATATTGTAACGATGTTTTATTAAGTATTGAATCGAAAGGATCATTGGTTGATAAGCATCTTATTTATCATATGTGGGGGATCGCGCAACAAATATATTTGTATATACATATATATATTATAAATGCTGTACAATAATCAAGTGAAATGAATTATTACGTAGTGACACATTCACCTATCTACGTACGCATAGCGTGCACAAGTATACATATACATAAGTAAGCATGTGCGCAAATATCAGCGTCAACTAATCAGTATAAACTAGCATTCCAATCGAAGAATCGGAGAAAATATCATTTATTATGGCATAAATTTTATAAAACTTCCGTACTAAAAATTTTGGCACGAAACAGTCTACCCTAGTCAGAAACATGAAAACGATTTTTCTACAACGGTTCCCAAGTACAGAAATATTTCCAGAAGTACGCGAGGCTTAGGTGCAGTTGTTATAATATACTCTAGAGCGTAAGAGATGACATAATAATTTGCACTACACTAGCCTACCAAGATCATTTTTGGACGTGACGAAGAAAGAAACATGAATGTCCTAAAAGGGTGTCATATTGAGAAAAAAATTACATTATCTTAGAAATATGGCGCAAAATGCCTGCAATTGATAAACATACATAGGTACCACGTTTTACATGTACAAGACATTTAAGCTATGGATTGCCTTACAACCCTATTAAAAATTGAGGCAGTATTATACTCGCGTTACTGGAAAGTACCGCGTAGCGTTCGGTATGCTTATGGGACTCGGAAGTGTAGAATTATGCGTGGCGAGTCCAAGAAAAAACTAAATAATTGTACCATAGTCTGACCATGAACCGCATACGCCGTTCACATAAACCTGCCGCTAGCTGCCTACGAAGCAGAAGTCGTCTCTTATCCTGACCGTAAGCCGCACAGGCTTATCGTATAAAACTGCTACAATTGTCCCATCAACTGGCCTATTTCAGACTGTGGCCACATAGCAGTAATATGCTAAAAATATACCCAGCAAGCAGTTTTCCAATCCATGATCTGACCATAAAACGCTACTATCGGTGGCATTTTATGGTCGGTACAAGAACTGGAAAACTGCTTGCTGGGGATATTAGCGTACTTGTTTTTGTATGGACAAATTCCAACCTTAAGACACTCAAAACAAAAAATAAATTTTCAGGAGTGAAAAAAATATCATCCCGCTTTCGAGTAATTGACATCAAAAGAACTCCAGCTAATGCTATTCCTACCTGGTATTTTTTATCTATTAGAAAATGTGTTCTAATACACAGATACCAGGTAGGAATAGTATATATATATAATATAAGGTAGGAATAGTATATATATATATATATATAATATATATAATATACAAATATAGATTGCACTGTAGATTTTACGGTACAAATAATGCACATTTTTCCGTTTCAAGAGCACATTTAAATCAAACGTATGACCTACCCATCAATGTATGCACTGGAGAATCATAAAAGCCACGGCAGATAATGCATGCATCCATTGCATATTTTAACGAGGAAATTAATAGAATAAACTTAAGTAGACTATTTATAAAAGGATAATAAGACTTATTCATCAACAAAATTTAATTACAACCTGTTGGGATGCTAGAGATTAATTTCTCTATAATATACGATCTCGCCTAAATATAGTTCTTAATATTCAAATAAGGACATCTCTATAGATAAATAGATGTTGCATAATAGTAGGTAACTATTCAAAATATATTTCCCATACAGAAACAAGACTCCGCTCATTGATTGAATGTTTTTTCTACTCATTTCTATTCAAACAAACACGAAAAGTAGCTATGTTACATTGATTATATATA
The DNA here is from genome assembly GCA_030386875.1 of Morinoia aosen. Classification (NCBI taxonomy): domain Eukaryota; kingdom Metazoa; phylum Arthropoda; class Malacostraca; order Amphipoda; family Talitridae; genus Morinoia; species Morinoia aosen. Next base: position 3,437,676 of record CM059574.1, read on the forward strand.
TATATATATATATATATATATAGCTATACTGATATCATATGTGTGTGTGAACTGCCATTAGCTAAGTAGCTACAGCGAACCATAAGGCATGAAATAAGATACAAGATACCACTATCCACGCTTGTTATTTCCAGTATCTTATCATTTTAGCAAGCAATCTGTTTCAATTAAAGCACATCAATTTCAAGTGCTGAAATGTTAAACACAATATCAGCTTCATAAGTATCTTACATACTGAAATACATGTATACATTTAGCCAGTTTCTTCTCCAATATTGTGTGATACAGCATAGAACAAACATGGATAATGGATGCTTCTTTCATGCTTAAGGGTTCGCCAATAACTGTACAGCATTAAAAGATATGTTTAAATAATTAGCTCAACATTACTTTTTCATGAAATGTTTTTCAATTTAATAGCTTTTATAATATATACGCAATAAATGAGTAAGGTAAAATAAAAGGAAGAACCAACGTTATAGAGAACATTTATTTGTAGCAAACGTTTCGGAATAAATGTTCTCTTTAACGTTGGTTCTTCTTTTTATTTTGAAAATAAGATTCCCTAAGAATCGTCCTATAAGTACTACTAGAGTAAGGCATTCCAGTAACTAATGCGATATCTGATCGTTGAAACTGATTCATCATTTCAAGTAAGAGAACAGAACAAAAAAAAAGTGGACCTATGAAATTACATCCTTTAGAAATGACGCAAGTAAAATAAGCTGAGAGTCACGCAGATGGAAAACACTGCAATAAAAAACTATCTGAAAGTGACTCACTCACAGGCTAATATCTTCATACTTTCACTTAAAATACCGTTCATTAGACCAAGTTGAGTATTGGGGCCCGCCTCCGCTGTAGCAAGAGTTGTAACTTGGGCCGTGGTGTCCTTTCCCGCTGCATCAGTCGCTGCTAGGCCTGCAGTGGCATTCGCACCCGAGACTGTATGAGTGGCGACCGCCCCCGTTACGTAGTCCTTCGCCCGGGGCCCACGATGCCCGTCCCAGTCAACTGCGTTCTTTAGGGCCAGAGTGATCGCCTTGTTGATATCCGACAATGACACCTCTCGGAATTGCTGACGGCTCAAAATAGCCTCTGTAATATACATATATATTTTTACAAATAAAATACAATCCTCAATAGGGTATGGATGTGCTCAAACACATATTAAGCTCTTTAAACCAGACATTATTTTTGCATTTTGATAGTCAGCAATTTATCAGGCATTCAACGTGCGCCACTCATTTGCATTTGAACAATAATAATTCTTTTTTGTTACATAGAGATAACAACGTGAAGGAAAATGTTGAATTTTAGCTGAAGGAAGAATGGAATAATTGCTGCATGCATTACTTTCTATATACAACGATACTTACGTTCGATCAGCTGGTATGCCATCGTGTTTCTGAAGGCCAGCTTGTCTCTCTTCCTCGACCTTCCAAGACCAGTAAGTGAAAACTGAAGAGCTAAACTCCTGGTCATGCACAGCTTCATCATCTTAGTCACCATCCTAGTTAGCGTTCCTTCCCGTGCATGCTGAAGAAGCTTCACCTAAATGAAAATAAGACCCAGAGACAACCTCCCGTCAGACACTTGCATAATTGAAACTTGAGTATTCATTTAGCTACATATATATCACAATAAAGTACCTATTATTGCATACAGCAATGAAGATACTTTAAGAAAAAAATTAATACACAATATAATGTTGAGTCGTCAGAAATTTCATACATATTTTCACACACAAGCTTACCATTTCAGGATTTGATGCTAATTGAAGTTAACTCTGTAGAGTTATTCGCGGGAGGTGGACAGAGGATGTCAGCACACGATGGCTTACGCAGCATATTTGAAATTTCTGTTAATAGAAGGTTGTTTTCCTTCACAACCATTTCTATTTGAGTGACTCTGGTGTCTAGGGAAGAGACCTTTTGCTCAATTCTGGTCCATTCGCCGTTTTTCACGTTGGATTCCTCTGAAGATCGATTTCTGAAGACGTAATTATTCACACCATATCAGTCAAAATTGCTTCTACAGTCTAACTTCAACAAGTCTTATTATCAATGTTCAAATGTTATTTACAATTCACATCGCATATTACCTCCAATTACCGAAAATGAAAATTGTAAAGTGACTTACTTCAATTGAGCTGTGAATACGGAGGTCTTATGAAGCTGCAGAGGAACTGCCAGAGCGGGATCTGGGTCGTCATTGCTGCAATCAGAAGAGGACCCATCGGGAGTTGCTGCTTTATGTTTATGGGAATAAAGAGGATGAGCAAAAGGTCTTGAACTATTCAAAATTTATAAAATACAACCTGCAACTAAATTGAAACTAGAGAACTATTTTCAATTTGCTTCAAATCTGGTATTGGTCATCAAAATCACACAATAAACCAGTAGAACATGACCTTGGCATGCAATCCCTAAAAGAGAAACATTGACTGTCAACTCATGGCTATACTTAGTGTGAATAAAGATTGCAAATAAAAGATGCAGATAAGATAGAACTCATGAACTGTGCTTCTGCACAAAATTAGTAAAAACAGCACTAGCTTAAAAAACACATGAGAGGCTGGGCTAAATTGCCAAACAAAAAATGTGGAGTGAATAACGTTGATAATTTAATTGTATTTGGAAGAGGTTTTTGGTGCAGCAATTCACCCTGGGTGATTGACTGAAGACTCACCACTCTTGACTCTACATATTAAAAGCCAACGGTGATATATATGGTTATAAATTGTAACCTGACATGGCTGCGTGCAAGACTTCTATTTTTAGTTCATGGACATCACCGAATACTGATGCAAATTAGAAATAGAGATGTTTATTCATAATAAAAAATTGCAACAGTACTATTAGCTACCAAATAGATATCTCAACTGACCTTCATTGGGAGTAAAGCTCAGTTTCCGTTTGCTGTTGACTGTTGTTCTGGGTAGATTGCTCTTTTGTATACGAGGTGTCACGTCTTGCAAGACGTGACAAAATTCAAAGAATTTTGATAATTTATTTTGGCAACATTCGGCGGATCCGCGCTGGTCCGCAAGAGTGACGCAGCGTGTTATTTGAATTGAAGTGCTCGTGGGAGGAACAGGTTCCCGGATAATCTTAAGTTTCTGTGTATTTTAAAAGTGAATTCGTGTTAGAAATTTATTTTAGCCTGAACGTGTTACCTTAGTGGCTACATTTGTCGATCGCCTTAACATATTTGTGTTTAGATAGCGGTGAACAGCCGGTTCCTGGAGCATTCGAGGATGCTTCCGGTGGCCGGTGAGCCACCCACATTAAGCTAGACTAGCCGTCGGAACGTTTCATAGCAAGTGCGCTGCAGTGTAATGTTTGGAAATGTCAGGTTCCATTTTGGCAATACTTTAGAAGAGAATGTGTGATTTGACTGATAAACCGATTCCTGTTTTTCCTTTCACTGCTCCAAGTGATTCTGTATTAAAGTTCAAATGTTTTTTCTTTCTTTTTGCTCAGCAACATTTGCATAATAGTCAAGCCATGTCAGCTATGTCGTCGTAGAAAGTAAATATAGCGTTGTAAACAGTGTCATAGGCAGTAAATGTAATATGTAGAGACTGACATTTCAATGCATTCGAATTGACACAGAAGACTCATTTTAAGTTCACTACATTTCATAGTTTGACACAAAACTAACACAATTTTACATTTAATTAAGAATACAAATCAACCACTGCTTCACTATTGAAAGATTTGTGTACTGAAAATAAAAACTATGGTGGTTCTTCCATGGATTAGATGTCAGTCGTTGATATTGAAAAATTCATGACACATCGTGCTAAACTTGTACCAACTCGGGAACATGGATTTTCTTGTCTTTGTATTGCGCTCTCTATAACATTCATTAATAGAAAAATGTGAAACAAAGTAAAATAATTTTAGTCGATTGGCTTCTTACCTATGAGCTGTGCTGGGCCAGTTGCGCCAGTCAGTAAGGTGGAAGCCTAAAGTTACGGCATTCAGTAGACTGAGAATAGGCGCAGAAAATTGAGACCACTAGCCCATGTGATTTGTGTTTTCAAAGCGACGTTGATAAACGTGTACTTGCCGCTTTCATTTTTGATAATTAGATTTGTTGACAATGGCTGATCTGATAACCTAAGTAACTTGCCCCTGCTTTAGAGACCTAATTTTGCTGTCCCTCTTCCACAGATAGGTTAAAGAAAAAGACAGAGTAGTCACTTATTTTATATGCTAAAATAAGCTGTTACAAGTATAAAGTGAGGGACCTTTCCCCATCGTCTGTAAGTATTTTAGAGTATCCTCTCTCAACTTGTAACATTACCTAACTCGTCATCTCTTTATTATTGTGAAGCGTTCACGTGAAGACTGTACATTTGTTGTGCGATCATCCACCTTTGTTTGGATGAAGTGCTTATTAACAAATGACCGCTATGTTAAAATTGTTGGGTTAGAGATACAGAACTTATAGTTTTCTTGGCCCTCATGCTTGTGTGTACGTGTGCACATGTGTGTGTGTGTATACATGTGTGTATGTGTACGAATGCATGTGCGTGTGTATATGTATACGGGCATATATTCATATATATATTTTTTTATGCATCTTTAAAATGACAGTTCGAACATTGGCCGAAACAAGCGATTCATGTATTATTTCCTGGCGTCGGGAATTGCGAAGTTTATGTCATGTACATGTAAACCGTCGAGAGTGTTTTCACCTCACGATGAGAATGCATCGTCCATGAAATTGTGTTGTCTCTTATAGTTATCATTGCATGTATTATCAAGTGTAGATTGAGCAAGATTAGGAGTACATCGCCCTCAATCATTTCTTTCGACCAGTGACACGAATCTTACAATACTCGTGTGCGTGTATCATAAACGTGTTCTTTCTAATGTGCTTCCTAAGCAGTGTGTCTTTGGCAGGGTGTTCTTGACAATGTGTTCCTCGACTAGAGACTTGTTTTCTTCCCTGCTAATGCAACAGAAACCTTTTCTTGTTTCGGGAACTTCTTTCCTAGCTCACTACTCCTGTGCGCCTTGTGCATAGATTCCGCGTTCCCTCAACCTCATACTAACTGGTGCCTTCTTCTTTCCTCTCTTGGAACATCTTTGTCGTGGTTAAGGGAGGCTAAAACTTTCTTATATAATAATAATAATAATCGTAACATTGTGAATCGTCGTTGTGCCACGTCGTTAGCAGGGTGGCGAATTTCCTTTTTATGTGCTACTATTCTATGGCCTCTTATGTCTAACTCAGCTATTCCTCGTGTACCCTCGAGGTGGAATTCACTTTCTTGTTGTGCGGTGCTATATAAATTAATTGATCATTCGACTACGATCTTAAATTAGGATTTCTTGTCATACAATTCCTGGTCCGAGCCTGAATCATACCTGTCTGTGCAGATTTACGGAACCATGGGATAAGAAATAAAAAACCTGAAGAGACCTCGTTTCCCTTTGGGCGTCCTACCGAGTTCCGTTCAATTGCGTACCGAAGCGAAGATAGAAATTCCGCTAGCGCACGACAATACACGAGGACTTCGTCGGACACCGCAATATTGCAGCTGGCCTTGCGTAACTCTTCTCGGTGACGGTTCAGCTTCAGAAGAAGTGGAAGCCAAATTGCCTTGTGTCATCTTCTTGCAAGCCCGGTCATAGTCATCTGCTCAGTAAACTAACCATTATCCTCACAAAAAATACACCTCGCGTTGTGAGACGCTCCATACCAAACGCTAACTCGTGCATCAAACTACAGAACAGTTTGAGTGTGAGTCCAAGTATGAGCCCAAGCCCCAATGGTTTGAGTCTAAGTAAAGAGTAAAGTTCAAATTGGATTCTAAGTCAAATTAAAGTTCAATTCCAAGTTTAGGTCAAAACAGAATTCCAAGTTTGATTATAACCTTCCCACTCCAAGTTTGATTCTTAGACCAATTCCAAGTTTGAGTTCAAATCAAAGTCTCAGTCAGTCTTAAGTCCTAACTTGAAGACATTTTTGAAAAATAAAAATATAATCGGATAGCAGCCCTCCTCGCCCGAAGGCATTATTTATGTAATGTCATCTATCAACAAATAAAATAGCAAGGATAGTCACTTTTAAAATAGACATTATTTCTTATAGAGTTTAATAGGTCAGCACTAAAAACATAAATGAGAAAATGAACGTTTCGACCACAAGGGTCATCTTCAGCATCTGGGAAAATACAAGAGATTTTTTATTTTTTACAGACAAAAAAAAAAAATATACACACATATGAATAACATTTGTAATTGCTAACAGGAAATTTGCAAGGGGAAGGAAGATTGAGCATCATTTAAAACCGGTTTGTCTCTCATGATAAAAAGAGACTCTAAAATTCGAAGATCTGTTTGACTAGAAGATGTTGCAATTATCTGGAAATCATCTAAGCGAACAGGCAAGTCGCACTTTTCTGCATGTGCACGCACAGAGGATTGAGAGGGAGAAGCAAGAGGCCTATTTGTTCGAAAGCTTCGTCCAGCATGCTCTGCTACACGAGTACGCAAGGCCCTTTTTGTGGACCCCACGTACTCAGACGCACACAGTGCGCAACGATACTTGTAGACGACTGAAGAGAGCAAAGCCTTCGGAAGCTTATCTTTGTAATTGAAAAAAGAATTGATTTTGTATGCGTTCACTAAAATTATCCGAAAATTAATATGCATTAAATGTTTTGATTAAAGCGTCAGCAAATCTTTTTTCAATTTTTCAGATTGGTAGCCAAAATATGGTATAACAAAATAAAAATCTTTTTTCCGTACGGTTGTCATAGGTGGGCGGTCACAAAATTTTGAATTTAAAAACTTTTTGATTGAGGAATGTATCAGCCAAGCGGGGAAACCATTATTACGGAAAAAGTTATTCAAAAATTCAACTTCACCATGAAACGACTGAAAACTTGAACATACATTATACGCTCTACATAACAGAGTTCTGATACTATTTAATTTGAAACGAAAATTACAAAAACTATAGAAACTCAAACCCAACCTAGTAAATATTTGCTTGCGATAGACGGAACTGTGAAATTTGTTATTTCGACGAGTAATCATAGAATCCAGAAACGGGAGACAGTTTTCTTTTTCAAGTTCCATGGTGAACTTAATATTCGGATGCTGGGAATTCAAGTACGACAAAAATAGGTTACAATGAGAACTATCTTTAAATAAAAGGAATGTATCATCAATGTAACGTTTATAGAATACAGGCTTATATTCAACCGGACACATTTCCAACCACCTTTTTTTCGTGAAAAGCCATGAACATATTAGCAAATGTAGGTCCTAACGGGAGCCCCATTCCTAGCCCGTCTAATTGCTGATAAAAGATATTGTCAAAAATAAAAAATGAATTTAGAACAGAGAGTTGCAACAAAGTTTTGAACAAAGATTTGGTTAAGCCAATAACAGAATCAGTCTGAGAAAATAAGTAATCTAAACAAATCTCTATGGTCTCGTGTAGCGGAATATTAGTGAATAAATTCTATCCTTGCTATTTTATTTGTAGTTAGACTTTGCAAACGGCAAAACATTGAATTAAATCGTCATCTATCAATGAAAACTTCTTATTTATATTCTTTATAATAATTTATAATTAGGTAAAGTGGGAACAGACGGACAAGAATGTATTTCTGATTAATATAAGTGAAAGATACATTAATATCATCCCCTTTTTGTTCTTTCATGTAGGTAACTGTATGGAAACATGAAACTCGCAAAAGTGCAATTAATGCGCAGAAATTGGGAGACAAGTGATTATATTTTGAAAGGTATTATATATGCATTGAGTTACAAACCTGATGAAACAGCTGTCTTCTTGATGATAAATCCAGTCCAACTTTTTCTTGGAGTCGTGTTTTCCTTGGCCAAGCCTTGAATATTTGATCCGTCTGGTGGCCAGTAGCACTTATTAATGTTTCCAATTTTGGTTGTCCATTTTGATGGTACTATCTCCCACTGACTATCGTCAAAATAAACTCCTAAATATTTTTTTGCTTTAGTAGTCATATTTTTTACTATTCCAATTATGATATGGGTTAATTCTTAGTTCAAGATTCACTGGAATTAATTAATTGGCAAGCAATTAAACCATGATCACAAGGAGCAAGAAACATCTTGCAATGGAATTTATCTACAGAAACTTCAGCCCTGATGAGGGGTTCCATTAATTTATAAATTCCAATAGATTTAGAAGCCACTGGATAGGTGAAGTAACTTTCTTTATGAGAGAAATACTCAATTTGGCAAGTATCATTAGAAAAGCTTCGCACAAAAGCAATATCTCCACTTTCCAGCATTACACAATTATCTCGATCATGACTTGAACTCTTTCTTCCTTGAACCCTTTCTTCTGTAGAGAGGAAACTGTCAGAAATATTTTCTTGGAAAGCAATGTTTGAGTCTGCAATTTGTTCCTCTTGGTTAATGCTAGTAGAAGATCCTGGTGAGCTTGCAGTAAGAGAGGAGCTGCAGTCTGAATCACTGTTGTTAGGAGCATCAGGCAGAATATTTTCAGCAATAACAGGAAAACGTTGCCTAACATTAGGTGCACTTTTTGGACGAGTCACTGAAATCATTTCCTGTAACCTACGTTTTTTTTGCTTTGACCCTAGCCAAATGTATGGGATTTTCTCCATTATCACTTTTACCCAGCCACTGAAAATGTTCTCAAATATCACTGTACATAAACAGATCTGCAATTGAACAACATTGAATAACATTCATGTTATGATGTTTATCACTGTCAAAAAATAATAAAATAAAACAAATAGTCTATACATATACTGAATTTCACAGAAAATGAATATCAAAACTATAATCTATAGAATTGTCATGCAAACACATAGCTAGTTATCTAGGTACCAACTGCACAAATTTACTTGAATGGTGATCTTTAATAAATCAAAATGAATACTAATTAGACATATATAAAGTCAATATTGTTTGTCCGGTCTGCAATTATAACCAATAATTTAAAAATTCCTTGTTAACAACTGAATGCTCACTTAGTCTTATGGTGAGCCACATTCAAGAAGGAAGAAACTTTTTTCCAGATTTCTGGAAAGTCTTGCATATTTCTCCCCAGATTTCTAAACTTTTACAATTATTTCCATAGGGCTTGTTAAAAATGAAGATAGCTCACAGTTCCACTTTTCCATCCAAATATCTGGGGAGATCTGCCACATTTTTGAATGTGGATGGCAGGCCCTATATTAGAAAAAATAATGGTATGCAAATAATGCGAGCTCATTTCTAATTTCCATCAATAATGGAATTTAAATGAATGGAAATTCATTACACACACAACATAATCTTTTACACAAGTACAGTTCTGATCAACAAAATGAAAGACAATCATGTTCAAGTCACTAATAATCAAGTGGTTTAAGTTATCATTACATTATAACTAGGATTTCGCAGTCCAAGTAATTCTAACTACACTGCTAGTTAGCATCTCTGCCGCTGCGATATACCTAAGCTAAACTAGGCTATCAATATATAGTTAGCAGGTCAGTGCTCATACAGTTCTGACAAGTTATAACTACAAAGTAGTGCAGGGTCTAATAAGTGCTTATAAACGTAAAATTATAATCATCGATCATTAATTAATTCCTTCCCACATTGAATTTGGATGAAGTATTTCACAAGCTGTCAGTTCTACTGTCACTGAAAGATCATAGTAATCACTGGAGTCACGGAGCGAAAACTGCGGCGTGTTTAGAAAATAACTGCAGGGGCCCAAAGAAAAGATTTTTAAAAATGACTGCCGCCACACTGCAAACAAGCTAAACAGGTACTCTTAACGTCACAGAATTGATTAAAATGATGAAAATAGCGGTAAAAGCAGTACTCACGACTGAGTATGATATAATTCTATCAACTGTATTTTAACGCATTATGTAAATTCTTTTTTTTTCAGAGAAGTGGAATTAGTTTCACAATGAAGACGATAACCAAACAGAAGCAGCACTGAAGATTGACTGAAGTAACTAGCTATAGTGCAACGGGCGGGCGGCTCGCATAAACCGCACCTCGTTAATTTGAGGCTACATTGAACGAGGTCTAAACCTGTATGAAACGGACCGAAGGAGCGAATTGTTTCATTTTCTGTTGAGTCCCGTCAAATTTTGCCATTAATATCTTTTATGTGATGACAAAAACATACCTATGTTGCTTTTTTTATACATAGATAAAATAAAGCCACATATATTTGTTTTGATTAGAATACTGCTTCCTGTGACATCTGGCAACATTAGAGAACAGTTACCAACTTCCTTACCAGATTAAAAATTATGAAATCATGCTTCGAAGAAACTAAAATGAGTTTATTCTTTATCAATAGTGAATAACTCACATATTCAAGTAATAAAGCAAGAAACCGTTGAACTTTTAACGAAATGAACAACACGCTGATGCTGAAGAAAATGTTAGGTAGCTACTAGCAGCTTTCATGTTACCACCTACATATCGTTAAATTACTATACTTGAATAAAAAATTATGATGACAGCAGTTACATTAAAATGACCCACCATCTAAAAATCGACTTGATTTTCAAAATGTGTGTTTAGTATTATGGTAAACTTCGGTGTTTTGGGAATTGACAGGCGATGCTGCACTGCTGTGGGGGCCGGCAAACCCCTCCCCTAGCCCCCCGAAGTTGAATGACTCACGCAGCTTGTCGCGTCTCAGTTTATGACTATTAACTGAGTTGCTGGCTGACATGTAACTATTTACAGCTGACCATAGTCTTGGTGGCTGTTGCATTTCAACTAATCACAGATGCCGTTTCATATGTTTAGAGGCCGGATTGGGTAGCATTGAAGTCATTACAGTCTGATCTGATTATACAACTATACATGCATCAATAAAAAAGAGAGAACCAGGAAAATGGTATAAAGCATTTTTCATTAAAATGTATTCTCGAGACTGTGAAAAGACTATTAAAAATTGGACGTTTCGAGCCTTCGCTCGTCATCAGCAATAGGTACAAATTCGAACGTCGAATTTATTTTCCAATTTTTCAAATCGAAACGTCCAATTTTCACGAGTCTTTTCACAGTCTCGAGAATACATTTTAATGAAAAATGTTTTACACCATTTTCCTGGTTCTCTTTTTTTACTGAAAATTTGAAAATACCGAAATAGCTGCTTCGAATACATGCATCAATAGTATCTTTTACTATACTAGGAATTCAAGCATATTATTATCAGAAGAAGGCAAGTTGGCCTGTGAGAAAATAAATACCGTAATCCGAATGTAGGAAAAAATACCATAAATAAACCTTGGCCATCATGTCTTAAATGCCATACAGGTAGTTATGGACTTTTCATGAGCGACGTATGGGTCGCTTTTACATGTGATGACATTTCTTCCTGTAAACATACCAAATTACGCGTATGGTAAGCCAAAATCCAATAAACATACCAAGTCACTGCCCTGATTTTTAATAGGGAATAATAAAATGAAATGATGTGTTGGGTAGCGTTTGAATTTGGGAGTGAGAAAAAGTCTGGTATTTATAGTTTATGTACCAGTTGCTAGTCCAGTGCACACAGGTGCATTGTGCACACTTGCACACCCATATACGTACACACATATACAAGTAGGCATGTTTGCAAATCCCAGCGTATGGGCGATCAAATCATAATACCTACACATACTTCAAGACTGTTATGTGATGTCTTGAATTATAAAGAAAATGAGCAAGGGAGAGTATTAAGCAATGGAGATACCAGGCAAAGTGAGATTCATCAATACGTGTACAGTATGTTCTGTAACTAAGAATTATCGTTGAGACGATAGATGACGAATTATTTTGGCTTTAAATTCTCTCGGTCTTTGAGGCATTTTAATACTCAGGGGAAGTTTGTTCCACAGTAAGGCACCTGATATTGACAGAGCCTTCTGCCCTAGGTGAGATGAACGATAGTTGACTAAGACATTATTGTTTCTGTTGTGGGAAAAAATCCCCACAGGGTGTACGTGAGGTTAACATATTAAATTGAATTCTTGTTTTTTTGTCTCTGTGCGTGTTTCCTCAGGTGTTTTGCCTGGTTAGGGGTGTGTTCGCTTGCCATCGTCGAGAACAGACGCTTCCTGGCCTCTGGTCTCCTGCTCGTACTACCTTTTTCGTCAGACCTTCTCTCTGTAAGGGCGGTCGTACGTGGCGCTGGTGGTTGCTCGTCCTCGTAACGTACGTTCCTTCGCTGTGGCTTTGATTGCGGAGTCGCTGGAGTTTGTTTATATTGTCATTATTTATTGAAGTTTGTTTAGAATTGGTAATTGGGGTATTTGGTTGTGAATTAGGTTACTTTACTTGAGCTTGTCTCTCTATTTCGTTCTCCCAGCGCGCTTGCTTAAGAGTGTTGTTTGCACTTGGTTTTGCTGGGGGACGACTTGACTGTCCTCAACCTTGGGACACTTGATCTCGTTGAATTACTTGACATCTTGACTTTTTGACCTCTTGACTAATTGCATCGTCATCCATCACTTTGTTCTGCAAGTTAACACACTGAGGGCACCATTTCCTTAGGTGATATAATTAACGTAAAGATAATAACTGAACATAATTGCATTTATTTCGTTGACATTTTACTGCTGGCTCGTCCACTTTCAATATACTTACAGTTTTTTCTCTTTGCACACATAGTATACGTTTGGGAGCTGTCTCTGCTGGTCAACTGGGTCCACGGTTGCAGCAGCCGCTATTTGAAAGGTACTAATGTCATTGCATGTCTTATCTTTGAGCCTTGCTTATTTTTTATTCGACCAATAATTAAATTCATCATTACTATTATTACCGTCATTACGAGCTTTCCTAAACCTTCATAATTTTTTCCAGCTACTCTTGCGATCGCCCAGTTGTTTGCGAGTGGTGCCTCCCTTGGACCGGCTGAGTAATTGTGCCAAGCCGTTTTCCGATCGGCTACACCACGGCGAGGGCGGCGACGACGACCGTCCGTTACTGTCGTCACTGTCCGTCCGTTCGTCGCAGGACGAGAGGAGTCATAGCGTCTGCTAGTCAGCTAGACGCTAACCGTCCGTGGCTGTCCGTTTTGTACGGACCTGGAGAGGGGCTGGCAGATGTTAAAGCTACAAGTGTTAAAGGCCGTTGGCAAGCGACCTACCTTTGAATAATACTTCTATTAGGTTTTAACTTACTGCGCAGTCGGCACGAGGTGCTACGGAGCCCGCCGTGTGCCGCCGATGTACAGTTTTTGTGCGTTAATCGTAAAAATTTAAACTTGTTGACGTTCTGCGAACTATGAACGTAAATAAACTTAACGAAACCTATTGCCTAAACTTAGTATTTAATTAAGGTCTAAAATTGTGTTTTGTGTTTTGTGTTGAATGCCAAGATCGCCTTCCTTCGACTTGGCTATTTTAACATTGTTTTAAGAACCGCTAAATATAAGTGTGTTTTGTTCCTTGAATAAAATTATTGGCTAATCTTCCTGTTTTGACATTTGCACCTGATCTCTTCATGGCAACTTATTTAGTGAAACCCTCGGTTTTCGCCATGCTTTCTGTAACTAAGAATTGTATTTATAGTTTATGTACCAGTTGCTAGTCCAGTGCACACAGGTGTATTGTGCACACTTGCACACCCATATAAGTACACACATATACAAGTAAGCATGTTTGCAAATCCCAGCGTATGGGCGATCAAATCATAATACCTACACATACTTCAAGACTGTTATGTGATGTCTTGAATTATAAAGAAAATGAGCAAGGGAGAGTATTAAGCAATGGAGATACCAGGCAAAGTGAGATTCATCAATACGTGTACAGTATGTTCTGTAACTAAGAATTATCGTTGAGACGATAGATGACGAATTATTTTGGCTTTAAATTCTCTCGGTCTTTGAGGCATTTTAATACTCAGGGGAAGTTTGTTCCACAGTAAGGCACCTGATATTGACAGAGCCTTCAGCCCTAGGTGAGATGAACGATAGTTGACTAAGACATTATTGTTTCTGTTCGGCTTTTGGTTGGTTACAGTGGGTGGATGGAAACGCACTATCTCAGCATTGCTCTGAGGAAGATACAACGAGGAGAATACGTATTGGGCCCTCTGCATGAGGAGCCTTTCTTGAATAGGAATCCAGCCGAGTTTATTAAGGAGAGGGGTTACGTGATCGCTTCTTTTGAAATTACCGTTGCATACCACCTTGGCTGCGAAGTTTACGCATTTTTGTAAATCGCTTTCAAGGTATTGAGGTGAGTCTCCCCATACTAGGCTGCAGTAGTCAATGCGCGATAACACAAGGGATTGAATAGCTAATAATCTGGATTTTTCGTCTAGCATACTTTTTATACGATGAAAAAACATTAAAGTTCCGTAAATTTTGTTGCAGGTAGTCTCAACGTGAGACTTGAAGGACATGTTTCTATCGAACCAGATACCTAGGTTTTTAACTTTTTCTGATGCATTAATTTTATCATTTCCAACTGTGAGAGTGAGATCTGAAGTTTTTTTAGTGGCATCATTGGATCCGAAAATAATGCATTGCGTTTTATTAGGATTTAATTTGAGACTATTTCGGTCGTACCATGATTTCAGGCTAGTCAGTATAGTTTCGGCTTTAATTTGCGTTTGAGGTATTTCCGATACAGAACTTGTTATTGCAATTTGAACATCATCTGCATACAGTGAGATCCGTGTGTTAGAAGGCATTGGAGGAAAATCATTAACGAAAATAGAAAACAGTAGCGGACCAAGAATGGATCCTTGGGGAACACCAAAATTGTTTTGAATGAATGGGGACAATTTGTCTTCTATGCGGACTGCATGAGAGCGATTTGACAAGTAACTTTCAAACCATTGCGTGTCAACTCCCAAGTTCAGTATTTTACGTAGAAGTCTATCATGTTCGACGCTATCAAACGCTTTAGAGAGATCGAGTAGCAGCATGAGTGTTACATTCTTCTGATCGATGTCACTGTATATTTATTTCAAAGATATTGAGCAGAGCATCTTGAGTGCTAGTGTTTCTTCTGTAGGCGTATTGATTTCGGTTGAGTAGGTTTGACGCGTCCAGGTGGAATGACAGTTGATTTGTCACCACTTTCTCCAATATTTTGGACATTACAGGTAAGAGACTGATGGGCCTGTAGTTTGATGCTGTATTTAGGTCATCACTTTTATGCAACGGTCTAATAATGGAGTGTTTCCATTGGTTTGGAAACATGTTTGGTACTATTGATGTGTTAATTATCAGATGAATCCATGGTGCTGTGACAGGGAAACTGTCTTTGATATATTGAAGACTGATACCATCATGTCCAACTGCCTTTGTGTTTTTTAGTGAGTATAAGATATTTCTTAACTCCGGTAAATCGACAGGATGTGGTCTCCACCTGATATCAGCCCTCGAGGATGCAGTGGGGCATAAATTTTCAATTGACGTTTCACCTGGACTGGTACACACCTCACTGAAAACTTGAGCCCCGACTTTTGAAAAAAATGTATTGAAATCCGTAGCTGTTGCCAAGGGATTTTCAAAATTACTTGTACGGTCTAAATTTTTATATGAGGCTACCTCACTAATGATTTTCCAAGTTCGTTTCGGATTATTTTTAGCCGTTATCAGTTTCTGGTGGAAGTGAGTTCGTTTCGCTTCAGTGATTTTCTTTCGAATAATTTTTTCATGTTCTTTATATCTTTTGTATAAGGTACTGTTTGATCTATTGTTTTTGTACTCTCGCAAGTTAGCTTTCTTTATTCTGCTCATCTCTTTAACTTCGTCAGTAATCCAAACAGTGCGTTTTGGCTTGATTTGTTTGGTGACGTAAGGTGCGCATTCGTCGAGAGCTGCTGTGAAGTTCTTGTTGAAGATGGACACTTGAATGTCAACATCGTCAGATTGCATCATATTCTGGAATTCGGTGGACCTATTGAGAAGTTTTTCTTGAAATAGTTCCGCAGAATAGTGCATTTTCGAGCGATAAGTCATTAAGCGGTATTGTTGTCTTTCCTTTGTAATATTAATTTCACATTCAATAGAGTGGTGATCGGAAATAAAGGGTGATATTACTGTACTAAGTATTGCGGTGGGATTATTTGTGATTGCCAGATCGAGGAGAGTTGCAGAGACTTTAGTGATGCGAGTCGGTTCTTTGACCATTTGTGACAGGCTTAGTTTATACAACAGTTTGCTTAGCTGATTGTTCTTGTCCTTTAAGTCAACATTAAAATCTCCGAAAGCATAGAATGATTTTTTTTGCCTGAAGGATTTCTTTGAAGGTTTTCTCAATGAAATCTAGTGTTAGACTTAGGGGAGACGATGGGTGCCGGTAAAGGCTGCCAATAATTATGGACTTATGTTTATTTATTTGCACTTTTAACCAAACCATTTCAATGCCTTCGCAAACTTTATTCGCTAGAAATGAAGATGTTGAGTACATTTCTTTCACATAAATTCAAGATCCACTACCTCGGCTGGTTTTAGCGCCATCGCAGCGGTACAACACGTAATCAGAAATGTTAAAAAATGAACTTCGGGTTCGTGAATCAAACCAAGTTTCTGAAACACACAAAATGTCGATTTTTTAAGTGACCAACATTACTCTGATGTCATCCAGTTTCCCGTTCAGGCTTTGAGCATTTATGTGCTTTATTTTGATTTTACTTGTATTAGGACTCTTTTTGAAGGTAGCAAAGTTACTATCTCGATGGGATCGTTCCGAGGGTTTATCGATCTTGTCTACCTTACCCAAGGTGTTTGGCCCAGCATCTGCTATGTGAGAAAGTCTACTATTTAGCTGGGCAGCGGCAGTTTGTCAAGATGAGGTAACTCCAGTGTGATTTTTGCCGTGTGTGACAAGAGCACTGTAGGGATCGTTTTTACGATGGAGCAGTAGTGGAGGGTTGTTATTTGATAATTCTAATGAAGGATCGACTGATATTTTCAAGACACAATGATCTTGCTCATCCAGGATGAGAAGTTTTTGGCCTGTGACGTTCGAGATGATTAGTGGTATAAGGTCTACAGCAGCTTGATCAAAATATATGTCGTCAATGTAGTTATTTATGAGGTTTTACATGTCCCCGCTGTTCTTGTAAACAAATTTAGCATATGTGCTTTGGTTTGCTTTGCTCTCCGTTTTGATTGCTGCAGTCTTTAAGGAATTAAAGTTCCATTTTGATGCTGGTTGTTTCGTAAGTATATGAGCTACTGCATGAAGGAGGCAGTGTCCATCAGCTTTGGTGGGAATCAGCTCTATTTTCCAGGATCGTCTCAATTCATCCATTGTGGAATTCATGCGTTCACAAATGGGAGTGGAGAGGTTTTTTTCGTACTTTTCACATCGTTAACTGGTTCGAAGAGGTGCAGGGAATTTACGTTTTTCTGGCTCTGAATGGACCGGCTCTGGTGATTGCTTGTATGGGGATTTGCAGAGAACTGAAAAATGCTCGTGTCATTTTTATTATTCTGGTGATGATTGTGCATGTAGTTAGATGGTTTTTCCATCGATTTTTGACTACAATTTTGCAGCGATTTCTCTCTTCCTGTGGATTTCACTGCTTCTGAGTATGTGATTGGATGTTGATTTATACTCGTGTCTGAGAGGGGCTTTTAATCCGCTGTATCAGCATCGGATAGCAATGAAAACCTATTTTTTGTAGGCACTCTGCAGTTTTTTGTGGCAGATGCAGGATAGGGCTTGTTATATGAGGGCAAACATCGGGAGGAGAGAGGAGGAGAAGGTCTGTTATATGAAGGTAAACATCGGTTAATGCTGCTGGAGGTTTCTCGGGGAAAGGCTTCACGTGGAAAGTCTGTCAACTTAGAGCAGTCATTCAACTCATTTTCCTGTTTTGAATATTCATTAGCGTATTCAAACTCTTCATTCAGGTTATGGGAGTTTCTGACACAGGAGATAAAATGTGGAGTTAGTCTCAAAGGTGATCTTAGAGCAATTTGTTGAAGAAAATGATGAGTGTCTTCTCGCGTAATAGGCCAAGTGCGGACATTGTTGTGAGCTTCATTAACAGTAACTGTTTTTGAATTTGCTCTCAGCGGAATCAGCTTAAGACCAATTTTTCTGCACAGACTCGTTGCCATGTACATTTGCTGACCACTGCAGGTACTCACCACATAAACATGAGAAAAAACATTCCTTGACATGATAAGATTTTTTACCTTAGTAAGGTTATGGGACGAACGGCTCAAACCTTTGAAACTAATTATACAGTTCCTAAAAGGAGGTGCGCGTTCAATCACATCATAGACATCATTTAGACGTTCAGTAGTTATAGTTTGTATTTTACATGCACTATCTATGTCATCTCTGTTGATTTTTGTGGGACTATTGTCTCCAACAAGAAAAGTGTCTTGGGGGGGATTTCGCATTTGGATTGTTACTCGCAGCAACCGCCGGCGTAAAATCATGAGCGCTGATACAATAATTTAAAGCAAAAAGCTGTTCTGTAATCATTTGAATATTTGATACAGTGAAAAAAATCGACGCTGGGCTTGGGGGACAATTTTGTCTCAAAGCTTTATTGAGAAATGCAGCTGTAAGAGACAGCGTGTTATATATTTCGTGAATAGTTTGGGAACCGCTCATTTGGAGAGGATGTAAGTACCCATCAAAAGCGGTAATAGGTCTGTTTGTATTGTTCTCCACTGAAAATCTTACGTTATCCTCGCAGTTTACGCTCTGAGGTATTTTACTGCCAGCATCAGCAGCTGCGTATGCAAGGTCTACACACAATTTATCATTAAAATTATAATTAAAATTACCCCTCTTACTTTCTGACTGGTTGTACACATCCAAAATTTTATCTCGTTCTAACGATGACGTTGGTGTTTCCGTCGGCGGTGAACGATTTTGAGCTTTCTCATTGACGCAGGGCAGGGGCGACGTCACCATGACGCAATCGTTCCGGCGAGACGAAGGAGCTCGCGGTGCTGTGGCAGCTCCCGCCAGTGACGAAGTATATTCTTTACTAAAGGTTCTTGGTTTTGTGGACGATGAATCTTCTCGGACACAGTCCAAAGTGTGGGGTTGCGAGTCGAGTGCTGCTTGTATGCAATTTCTTGAACTCGCTTCGGGTGTGCCCGTAGCAGGTTTCGGAACTTGAGAAGGTGAATTATTACTGGGAGCTGAATTATTACAAGCAGCGCCTGAGAAATTTTCGCCCGTGTCGGATGACTCTAATTTTGCAGTCATTAGTGATGCTTCAGGGTCTGAGAAGCACTTGCTGATATCGGACTTCATGAACGTACGAGAAGCATTTTTCGTTTTGAGTGTTTGAGGATCTTGAACTGATAGATTCACAGGGGCGGATTTATTTAAACAATTTTCAAACAATTTATTTACCACAGGTGATACAGAGATAGAATGTTTCTTAAGTCTAGTACAACGGTCAAATTTGAGTATAGCTACCTGTGGGCCCGAATAAGTTCAGTGACTTCTACGGGATCCTACCATCAAGGTTAGTCTAAGGAGTACAATAATGTTTAACCTAATTCACTTAAACTAGAGACGCATTAGACTGATCAATGGGATAATTAACCCGAAATTAGATACTTCATTTTACGATATAGTTCATATGGACTAGATTTAACAGTATATTCGACAAACGATTCACGAACAGACTGAAGATCGGCGAAATTAACCAAGGCAAATTACATTATTAGGACCAGTTATGTAGGGGACTAGGTTTGACTCTGTGATCTTACCCGACTAGTAATCTGAAAGGAAGTGAGACTCATGATTTTTTTAATACTGTTGGCTTACCTTTACCGTTGCTGGGGGCCGACACCGACAGCAACCGCAAAACAGCTGCCTCAGCTGTTTCACCTTCCGCGTTCTCCCAAAGACACGGAAGCAAGGCACTGCGTCCCTTACACAGGTACCGATTGAAGCGAAGAGAAGACCAACGAAGAACGAAAGCACGCGCGTCTGCATTCCACCGTTTCCATAAGCACACTACCTATGCAGCGCGGCAGTGAGCCGAGGCGGTTCCGGCATGGTACGACAACTGCCGCAGAGTACGACAACCCCACATCTCCCCCAGTTTCTCAGGAAACTAGCTTGGCGGGGTGCCTAGCACTCGTACTCGTCTAGGTACGAGGGACGCCGTCGCTCACGGCATGACCGCCTCAATGGCGCCGGCTCCCCCTGGTGCTGCTCCGCCTCTCTGTCGATAGCGGCAGGCTCCTCGCCCTCTTCTTCAGGGGAGTTTACACTCGACGCGCCGTCTACGCAGACTACCTACTTTGACACGACGCTGGTGACCTCACCAGACGTCCACTGCTTCGTGCATGAAGGCAGTGGGGGTTTCACCCGCACCTCATCACCAACAGCAAAACTGTTATGCGCGCAGCCATCACTCACCCGACGATTGATTTCGAATGGCACTCGCCAGCGATATCGGAATATACCGCTCGAAGCGACTGAGCCAGCCTCAGTGTCCTTCCGGAGCGTCACATTGTACCAAAATGTAGCCTCTTCAGGAGTGATACCTCCCCTGGCGGCGATCCTCTTGATCGTCCGGTGATTTCTCTCAACGATCCCGTTGCCGCTCGGGGCGTAGGCGGCACGGAATCGCAGTGAAATCCCCCACGCATTAGCGAACTGCTCCACAATCGCTGATCGGAACGCCGTAGAATTATCCAGTAACAACTCGTCACACGGCCCTCGCTAAATTACGACCTCACGCAAATGAGCGACGATGCTCACTGCAGACTCATCCAGCAGTCGTCGTCAGATGGCGAACCGCGAGGGTCCACAGTAAACCATGGACAAGTAGAGCTTGTTGTCATAATGGGTTACGTCAACCGCAACCCGGCGCCAACTCTCCTTCACACACAGACCCCCTCGCTCCACGAGATTTTCCTCCCGCAGCGCAGGATCGATCCGCTGGCCGGCCTCGCATCCAGCCAGCTCACGCTTCACCTGTTCGCGCGACAGATCACTACGGATCTGACGCGCCAAGTAGAACGTCCGATCGATGCCCAAATGATGCGGCAGATGAGCCACCCAAATGGCATCCTCGAGACTCTCCCCAGTGGCAAGCACGGCAGACACCTCTGCGACGGCTCCACTACCATCGCGGTAACTAAGCCACCTCTTAGGTACCCTGGTCGGCTTTGTTCTCGATCGTCGAGACGAAGCGAACAGACACGACCAGACCATGCTCAGCGATCGTCTCACGGATCACCCCAAGACGTCGCTTCACGAGCATCTCCGCCGCGCCCTTCGTGCGAACACGATTGCGGCCGTCGACAGTGTTGTCCAACCATGTGACGACTGTCCGGGAATCACTGGCGACCGTGAAGGTCTTAAAACCCCACGCAATCGCCAAATTGATACCCCGCGCCACCGCCTCCAACTCGGGCACGTTGATATGCAGGTGGTCTGACTTTTTTCGGAGTCAAGACGCATCCTCCACAATGCGGCCATCGACCTCAAGGGCCACAACGACGGCGAGAGAGCTGGCGTCAGCCCAAACGGTAACCATACCATGCTGGTCGACACCCCACACGCCCCCAACAGGGTCTTCCCGACGAGCCCGCGCCAACAGCTCCTTAGCCAACGAGCTGACAGAACCGTCAACCAAGTCGTCCCATGAGCCACTGCACCCCAGCCGTTTCAAAAAACTGCAACAAGGATGCAGCCACCCCGCCACGGGGTAATGGCCGACTAACCGACCGCACAAGGAAAACAGCCCTCTCTTCGTTAAGCCGACATTCACCGAACCAAACTCGGAGAGAGCAGTCCCCCGCGACATCCGAAGATGTCCGTTGGAATCTTTCCGTAAAGAAATTCCCAACAGCCGGCCTCCATCCAGGCTCTCAGGCTCCTTCGCCGCAAGTCCGTACCGTGCCAGATGTTCCCGGAGCTCCTGCGCGCTGAGAATGGACTTACAAACCACTATATCATCGATATAGCGGTCCGTCCCTCGACGAACGCGGTCGTTCAACGACAGAACCTTGCCGAGAATCACCGTCATGATTCGAGGCGCACACGAGAGGCCGAAGCCTAATCGCGTCAAAGCGTAAGGCACACCCTTAAACTTCACGATCTGGTACTACCACAAATCCTCGGAAACGTAGATCTGCAGGTACGCAGACTTAAGGTCGACGACCTTAAGCTCGCCCGCAGCTGCCGCCATTTCCGAATCTTGTCGCCACACATAGCGACCATGTCATCGCCAGTATGACACTCCACAAAGCCGTTCAACTCACGATAATCCATGACCGGGCGGACTTTGTCCTTCGTTGGCTGTACGACGGCCAGCAACGGAATGACGCCCTGAATGGGGCCATGCCATCGCCTCAACCAACCCTTCGAGATTTAACTCTGAATCTCCGCATCATAGCGCTCACGCACGTGAGGCGCCCGAGTACATCCGTACTCCGCGATCCGAGTCTGCAACCCCTCGGGCGGCTTCACGGACCACCGCCAACTGACCCTGACCCTGACCTAGCAACAAAGTCAGGGTCGACAACCTCGATCGGCTCTGGTGCACCTCTCGACTCCACCGACCCCGCCCCTGCCACCAGGCCGGCTCCCAGCTTGACACAGGCGAATCCATTGCTGGATTCCCTACAGCATCCAGCTGACCCAGCTCTCCCCCAGTCAACTGCATACTTCGAGTCAGGACCCCTCCTGACAGTGACGCCCCCCATGTGATCAATAACATCACTCCCTAGGAGACAGTTCACGCCAAGATTTCCCAACTCCGGTATGACGAGCGCAGTGACTCCAAAACAATGCCCCTGCAACCCGACTACCACACGACAGTGCTTCCCCACATGGGAAGTTCTGCCGTCCGCCGTTAGCAACGGCTGCCCCGACCGGGGGCGTTGGCCCACCACCACCCGGGGACAAACCACCGTCCGCTCGCTCCCGGAGTCTACCAGACACCAAGAACAATGCCCATTCAAGATGACACGAACGACTGGCAACCGACGCCCCGTCGCAACTCCAGTCGCTCCGAGCGATTCTAGATCGCCCCGCCCCAGCGACACACTCGTGCCGCTCAAGGTCCCTCTCTCCGAGGGGGCGCCGTCACCTCCCTCGTGGAGAGGAGACCTCCGGTAAGCTCGGCTTATACGGTTTCCATTGAGGAAGACGCGTCGCCCCGACTGGCGTCCTCCGCAGAGAAACCCGACCCACCAACCGTAGGCCTACCTACCGCCGGACAGTCGCAAGCGAAATGCCCGACCTCTCCACACGCAAAGCATGCGAACTTCCTTTTGGCGGGAGCCTTCACGCCCCCCCCCCCCCCGCCAGTAGGCGCCACAGCGCCTTGCTTCTGCGGGCAAGTTCTACATCCAAGCTAGCAGAAACACTACTCAATGACTCACAACATTGCCAACATTCCTCCCTTTGGAACGTTTTTGCTGTGTGGTTAGGGCTGCCTAAGCTAATTTTTATTCTAATCATTCCTTCCGGCATTTTGGTAAACATCAATGTTAGGGCCTGTTAGTGAATGACATGTATGGTACCATATTAAATTTTGAACCACAGGTTATTCATTAAGGAAGTCAGCCACAATGAGTGGGCTATGGCACCCATGATACCCTTTCGTAATACTCATTTGCAAGTGACGAAACTTTATTTGCTTTCGTTCAATAAATTATATTTTCATAAACATATTGCTCTTTACAGCACTTTCAATGTAAAAACTAAATTCTTGCAAATGGAGGGGACTGACATTTATAAATCTACCCAAGAGATTTCAATGAGTGTCAGAAAACATATACTAATCTACGAGGAGCTCAACTTCTGCTCTTTCTATGAGGTTACCCAGTCTAACTTTTTTGCCAGGGCATGCTTAATTTTTGCTGCCCAAGCAATTCAATTACTTGGGCGGCGAAAAACATGCATGCAGGCTGCAAAAATGTTAGACTGGGTATACATGTACGAGTTCCAATAGTGATGTGGATTGGCGCTTCAAAAGACAAGGATGGTACCTTAAACGTTTTTAAATTTACTTATTTTAACATACCAAGTGAATGAATACTGCTCGCATTATGTTCCAATGCTGTGCTTGCTTACTTTTAATGACTAATAAGTTTTGTGGGGGATTATCTGAATTAGTTGGCCTATCTTGTCAAAGGGACCAGAGTGGGTCAAAATATTTAATTGCTAGAGATTTATGTCGTCTCAAATTAATGTGATGAAAAGAACCCTATGAGTTTTCACTTCAATTCTTCCGACCTCTTAAAGATGTATGTGTATAAAGACGAAGGTAGATTGCAGCTAAACTTTTCCTGTGACCATCAATAAATCAATAATCAACTATGAAAAGCACAAATCTACAGTAATACTACCATCTATCGTACATTGTGCAACAAATGTGAAAAGGTATAATTATTTTTCAGTTATATCATATGGGCCCCATTTCAATCCCACATCTGTGTCTACTTGGGTATTGTTCGATAGTGCTGATATTTTGTACACCTTGTTTTTATGGTATTTCCTAAGTTTTTTGAATCCTGCTCATTATCATTTCACGAATCAAAAGTGGATTGACCATTTTCACCTCCCTATTAGGTATGTATATCTAGGTAGTATTTAGCTACTAGTAAGCTAGGCTAATGTGTAAGTATCCACACATCAACAGTTATAATGGTGATACAAAAATAATGGTGACATAAAAGTACTGGACTTATATACATATATGTATCTAAAATATTATGTAACCTGAATGGTAAGTTGCCTTGTTAAAGGAGACCAATTCAATTTTTCTTAGTTTGAACTTAATCTGAAGCTACACTGACAGTATTTTTATCTTGTTTGTCATACAAACTGTATGTGTAATTTTTTTTAGATCAAATGTAGTAATTTTAATTCAAATTGTTATTGAAATCATGTATTTTTTCAAGTAAGTAATGAATATATTTTCACGCACATTGGATTTAGTGTGACCTTAAGGAATTTTGGAACAAGCCCGCTAATATTCTTGATGCAGTCATAATTGTTTTATACATTTCAGCTGTATATACAGTCACCTTTAATCCAATATGTACATCAGTTTTTTACTACTTAACTTAACTCAATATAATTAATAACTAAATTGGCTGCTCTTGAGCATTAGCATTCGTGCCACAATGAAGGATTTGGGCTGTCCTGAAACCCTCATTAATACCAAGATGTATCGTACTGACTATTAGTCGTGAGCAAAACCGGTCCCTCACTCTTTTACAATGGCAAGAACGTAGTTTCATTCATGAACGAAATACTGGGAACTCGATTAGCTACATATTTTCAATTTAATGTAAACTATGTAACCGCGTTCATATTTTTGCTTGCAATGAACCGAATTACTGTCGCCACAAAACGAGCGGCTACCACTTCTGCCATCATCGCTGGCAGTAATTTTTTCAGTACTTTTCAATATAATTATAGCTTGTTAACTAATTTGAAATACATCATTATGCACATTTTTGAGCTAAAATGATACATCTTGAGGGGACACGATTTCTTTCCAGGTCAAACGGGATCAAACCGCATGTACAGGTTGCCCTACCACTGGTACGTGCAACACAAAATTTGGACTTCTACCCTACGATGGCAAAGAGGTTTGTAATCATGGATTTTAGATAAAATTTGAATGCTGCTTAGTTAATATTTTTAACCCAGTATCTGCTAATTATTGTGTCAATATTGCATTGCTATTGAGGTGTTTCCTTAAACAACACTTTGGCTCAATAATTAATTTCTAATATCACATCAATATTGAGAAGTATTCAAAGACCAGAAACATATATAATTCTGATAACTATGTTATCTGATGTACATACCTACACACCTACAAGTGTGTAGGTATGTACATCAGTATTTCTGGTCTTTGAATACTTCTCAATATTAATGTGATATTAGAGATTAATTATTGAGCCATAGTGTTGTTTAAGTAAACACCTCAATATCAATGCAAATTGAAAAAATAATTAGCTGATATTGGGTAAGTGAAAATTTAAATATCGGGACAATATATTTTACCAATATCAACTTGATATCAGGAATTGAGTATTAACCCAATGTTATTGTAGGGAACACCTCATTATCAAGTAGACATTGGTGCAATAATTAGTTGATATTGGGTGAATGATAATGTTGTTATAGGGCCAATATATTTTTCCAATATCAACCGAATTTTCCAAAATAAGGTATTGCCCCAATGTTTATTTTGAATATCCAGTCAATATTGAGACTGTATATGGGCTCAATATTAGGTCAATAAATCTTGCTACCTGGGGAGTTCGGATAGAGCGTATTCGTGTCTTTTCTACTTTCATTTTGTTCGCTTGTAGTGGAGAACTTCCGAGGCATTCTTTATCTTGTAGTTTTTATGAGTTTTAAATCATCTTACCAAGCATGAAATATCCCAGATAATATATTTCTTTGGTGCCTCTTATTGACATAATTAACCCCTGATAGGGCCATTGTACGCCTCGTTTGGTTTGTACTCCTGTATTCCTCGTATGGAGGAAATATGCGTTTTTTATTCTTTCTGTCTCTGCGCAATGTTAGCTCTGAACTTACAATCAGAAATTACACTAAATTTCAGTAAATAAAATTAGCATACTAGGCCACTGTTCCCTTTACTCCTAAGTGCAAAAACTTTGTGTAGATTTGCTACTCATATGTGATATCACAGTATCTTCAATTTGTCACATGTACCCATTTACGCATAATGTTGAAGAAAACATTTGAAAATCCAATGTATAAGGTGATATGTATCAGGCTTGAAATTGGAAATAAAGCATCCGTAGATGCCTTCATTATTAAGAATACCGAAAGCCTGTGAAGCCTGAGATGGTTTTTGTTGTTGCTTCTAGGCTATAACTTGATTTCCCTTCAAATTTCCGTAGAAAACAAAAAGCTAGTACATTTTTCCGTTTTTATTAGACTTATTTCCGTTTTAATTACTTTTTCTTCGGGTATTTTCGTACGATTATACCTAGCTCGACTTCTATTTTCGAAGTAGCAAAGGGACGGTTTAAGTTTTATTTTTACTTATTATTGTAGAGTAGGTAGCCCTACTCTAGAGCACTGTATAGGTTCCACATAGACACAACATAGTAACAGTGCTGACCAAAATAGACAATGCAATGACAAATCAATTTAGGTAAATAGTTCACTCACCTCTTGGATACCTTACACTTGAATACTCAATTTCCAGACCTGTGGCTAGCAAGAGTAGAGCGGAGATAGGTGGGAATATATAACAAAAGAGTCGAGCAGAATTAAGTACATTAGTTTAGAAATTAGGAAGTTAGATACCAACCACAGTAGGTAATTATATGCACACTCGGCCAACATTTACTTGTTGTTGAGCCCGAGACCACTAGAAGACTGATCGCGAGTGTTGCTCTCTCGAGCGTTGCCAACTTTTGGTCTCTCTAACTAGAACTTACACTACTCGCATTATTACACTTATCGAACCCCTTTATATGAAATTAAAAAAAGGCGAAATAAGAAAAAGGCCGTAAGAAATTAATAAATACAATCTTTCTCGAGTTGATGAGGCCGCGTGAACACTGCCCGTCAAAAGATTTAGGGTTGCAGGAGCCTGTATCACAGATACGCTCATCACA
This sequence comes from Morinoia aosen, assembly GCA_030386875.1. NCBI lineage: Eukaryota > Metazoa > Arthropoda > Malacostraca > Amphipoda > Talitridae > Morinoia > Morinoia aosen. The sequence continues at coordinate 3,465,255 of CM059574.1, forward strand.
CACTGCAGGCTGGCTTCGGACAGACCGACCGTCGGACGGACGCGGCTCTTATTATAGTATAGATAGATAGATTAATTATAAAGAAAATGAACGCTCTAAGCGCAAGATTTTAACGATAATATTGTCTATTGGGAAAACCGTTTTGGAATAGGATAATCTAATATCGAAATACATAAGACTGAAGGAAGTAACTAATGACGTTTGCAAATTCAATGTAAGTTTTTACACATATAGTAATCTCAAGATGCGATAATTAGGTGGTCTTATACTCACCTATGTTCGATTTTTCTTTTACGTTCAACAGTTGAAAGGCGACACAAGCAAACGACCTCCTACAGGAGGCGTTCGTTTGAATGAATATTTTCACGAAGAAAACGTCGCAGTATCTACGGGGAAGGGCGCAAAGGTGAGTTCTTCTAATCAATTATACCTGTCAAAATAAAAGTGTTGAAGAAATGTTTTTCGGTAAATTATTTCCGAGTGAAATTAGCGCAGTAAATGGAAAGAAAAAAGATTATCTCAATTATTTAGCGACCATATGGTCAATATTTTTTCTTTCTCATCCTCTTTTCCAACTTCTCAACTCTACGAAATATTTAAATTTCTTCACGTGTTCATATACAAAGGAAACCTCTCACAATTTTTTCCTGCACTATGCCAATCGTTAAAATTCTGTACCTCTGCCATGCTATGAAGTTCAACGTTTCGATGAAACTATTATCTTCAGGCTGAAAAAAGCAAATAGATCATATTTTTATAGTTACATCGATAAAAATGTCAATCAACTGCTCAAGCACAAGCAGACCCAGTAAAAACACAAGAAATACATTGTAAGACGACTAGATATGAGTATTTCCCATAAAAATGTCGAATACCAGCAAACTGGCTAATATTGCACAGCAGTTACATGTTCATTGCAGCAGAGACACAGGAGAAATGGTTAAAATGGATTGGAAAACTTAAGTGTTTTGAGTGCGCGCGAATGGGCAATATTAATCGAAAATTTTTATAATTTTAAGACAACCGATAGGGTTTTGTTTATAAGAAGATAGAAAATGTTTTTCTCTTTTGTTTAAGAGTAATTTGAAGGCAATTGGTGCATTCTTTCAAAAGTTACGGTTGGAAAACTTAAGTGTTTTGACTGCGCGCGAGTGGGCAATATTTATCGAGAAATTTTTATAACTTTTAGACAACCGATAGGATTTTGTTTACAATAAGAAGATAGAAAATGTTTTTCTCTTTAATTTGAGAGTAATTTTAAGGCAGTTAGTGCGTTCTTTCAAAAGCTACGATTGGAAAACTTGAGTGTTTTGACTGCGTGCGAGTGGGCAATATTTATCGAGAAATTTTTATAACTTTTAGACAACCGATAGGATTTTGTTTATAATAAGAAGATAGAAAATGTTTTTCTCTTTTGTTTGAGAGTAATTTGAAGGCAATTGATGCATTCTTTCAAAAGTTACTAAACTTAAGTGTTTTGACTGCGCACGAGTGGGCAATATTTATCGATAAATTTTTAGAACTTTTAAACAACCGATAGAATTTTGTTTATAATAAGATGATAGAAAATGTTTTTCCTTTTGCTTGAGAGTAATTTGAAGGCAATTGGTGCATTCTTTCAAAAGTTACGAGTGGATTAAGTCCAAAGTCGCGCGAGGTGGACTCAAGAAATTCTCAAGAAATTCCTGTACTTCTCGCAAAGTGTTTTTGAAATGTCTCCGCTGCGGCCTGCCGGTGCTTAATATTTTGTTTGTAAAAGTTCATTTATTTATACTAATCTGAGTTTCATTCAGGACTGAGACATAGGAAAAATAGGAGTTGCGCCTCTTTGAAAATTTTGTAAAATTAGATTCTGAGAAATTATTTCATTTGGGCGAACACGGGAATACATATAACGTGCTCACTATCAGACGGAAAAAGGTGCTATTAATCCAGTATTAAAAATTTTGGTTTGAGGAAAATATAAATACTTGCACTCATTCCCACAATTAAAGGGGCTTTCAGTTTCAGAGATATTTCTCCTAGCACAAGCCGGGAGGGCTAAAAATTGCAATGTGCTGGTGACCCCGATAGAGAGGTATTAAGTGTTTGATTGAGTCAAAGATTTTCTGAAGATGAAAATTTTAATTTAAAGCAGAAAGTAGATAATGATTTTACATGAAAAATAAAATTGCATCGCTTGAAAAGTCTAAAACGTGATAATTTGCATATTACAACTAATTGTACAATACACACATATTTTCATAGCTTTAAAAGATTTAAGGCAGGATAATTTGTGGAATTTAGGACAGGACTCTTTAAAAAGGTAATAGTACATCGGCTACACCAGAATGAATATTTGAATACTGCGATAAACTTGCAACGTGGAGTTAATACAGTCCTACAGTTCAAAGCGTGAATTGGTAATACAGTATTAATAATTGTAAAAAAAACAAATGAGTTAAGCTGAATTCAATATATTCGTACCTGAAGGAATCAGCGACTTCCAATTGCATTTCTTTTACTTGAATGTTCGCAAGTCCTTGGTCATTACATCGGTCGAAAATCGAAGCTCACAACATTTTCATTTTGTTTGTTCAGTACTTGTAACCAACAAAGCTATTTCATAGATCGTGATGAAGTCTCGAACTTGAGAAACACTTGTGGCGCCATCCATTTCGCACGGCTACTAGCCAGCGACTGAAGCGAATGTAAATAAACCAAATGGTGACGGATCGCTACGAAACCCTGAAGCGTGTGACAGCTATCTTCATAATTTTGTCAAGCTACCCGATTAATTTGGTAACGTAGCGCTACGGATTGGTCATCGTGTGACGCCGCCTTAAAAGAATTACTCCTGTGAGAGTTATGACTGGAAAACCACCTCTGAGAACTTTTGTAGGATTCGTCCGGATTCGTGAGAAAGACAAAGTGAGGACTGCGGCAAATGCGATCGTGAGTGCGGATGTTGTGGCGCTAGGGCGGGGTGGCCGTGGCTTATCAAACGGAACTTCCTCAAAAATTTACCTATTATTGGCAAGTCAGTGATTCAGTTGAAAGCATGTGTATAAGTCGGGAACCTATTCAAATCAAATTAGTTTGCCTTCTTTCTCGGTAAACTTCTCCTGGGTCCTTAGGCCCCCAGTAACCCTAAATTGTTATTTTTGTTTTGCCGAAACTTTATAACACTGATATTTAAAAGGATATTGTCCTACAAATAACATAAAAAACAATTTGTTCATTTTTTTGATAAAGGTAGTACATCAGAATAAATCAAAATGAAGCAATAGATACTGTCAAAGATAAACTCTTGAACATTACCAACAGACTTGATCAAACAATGCCTCCCAAAAGCAAACTTCCTGATGACCCCAGGGTAGGTAAAAGCGGTGTCAAGGGAAAAGTTACCCGCACTTACACTCGACCCATCTCAGAGTCAGAGAAATCTGAATTCAATAATGCAAGGAAACCTAACAAAAATTGCTCTGTGACAACCTCAACTCCTAAGAGTAAATCACAACCAGCTTCAAGACGAAAAACCCCATGGGCAAACCCTAACAATGGTAGCCCAAAGCAAAAGAACGAAAAATTTTATAACAATACTTCTAAAAGAATATTAGAAAGTAGTCAAGAGTTTTTGGATTTGCAAACTAAAAAAAAGAGGGAAACCCATAATGTCTCTGACTCAAACATGTCTCAACACAATGTATCATTGCTTAATGAGTCAGATCCCTCAGAAGTTCTTTCTAGCAATGATTCTCTATCTGAATCAACTTTGGTAATTCCAAACAATCAAGAAGAACTAAAACAAAAGCGGAAATACCCTGCAGGGGTAAAATGCGCTAAAATAGACACTTGTCAGAAAATGCAGATAAAATCCCAAATACAGTTAGGCTTGTACAAATCAATGCACAAGATGATAACCAAAACAGGCAAAACTTGACAGAACTAAATCCTTTCAAAGTACACTATACAAGCTACAATAAACCAAATTTGTGGTGAAGTGGAGAATTTAAAGTATAAAAGATCAGGCAATCTCATTATTAAAACTAAAACAGAAAGCCAAGTAAAAACCTTGATGAACCTAAGGAAGTTTCATGAAATTCCAGTCAAAACTCAAATAGTATGGGGCTTATACCTCCTATGGAAAGATTTATGCCCCAGAATTCTTGTCAGACTCACTCGAAAATTTGTTTCAGCAACTTGCCTCCTCTGGTCTAGTAGGCATACGTAAAATGTACATGGATCCAAGCCGTGCCAATTCACCCTTGTTTGTACTTACCTTCCATGGAACTTGCCCCACAGAGCTGAAAGCAGGCTATTCAAATTACAAGGTAGATCCTTTCTACAATAATCCCATTTGATGTAACAAATGCTGGCGATGGGGGACATACTACCTCGGTCTGCCAAAACCGGAAAGTCTAAGTATAGCTCATTTCAAGAACATGATGAGAACAACTGTACCGCTAAAAATCTAGTATGCACAATTTGCAAGGGAAACCATACAGCTGCCTCAAAAGAGTGCCCCATTCATATTCAAGAACATAATGTTAGTAAACTCCAAGCAAGACAAAATATCTCATTTTTAGATGCAAGGATAATAGTTCAAAAACAAACTCAAGTCCACCAGCAGCAAGACACTCTCCCAGAATTAGAATCAAGACACTCCTTCCCTCTACTTGTACTAACAAGAACCCAAACAGAATTTCAAAATTTGACACAAAAAACATACGCTAATGCAATCAATTCAAATAGCTCATATCACAATCATGATGCACCAATACAGAATCTGTTAGAATTATGGGGGCAAGTACAACAACGAAGATTGTTCTATAATTTATTTGAAGACAACAAATACAAAACACAAAAGGATAGTGCGAGAGGCACACAACCTAACAGCAGTGAGTGCAGACGGCAACTGACCAAGTCAGACTGTCAGACTATAAACTAATGCGCATTACGTCTAGACATTAAACTTCTAGAACATTCCAGGATGAAATACTAATACGATTAATGTAATGAAATATCACATTTAACTGGTGGCAACAAATATTCCTCACAACAAATAAGAAAATACTATATACTGTGATTTCATACATGGAAACAGTTGTTCAAATTAAGGAACTAGTTTACCGCTGCTTCCAAGAGAAACGTCTGGAACAATTAACATCTATAAACATAAGAAACAGAAAAAACACTCAAGGTGTAACTTTAACAGAATCTTGGCAACCCTATGCATGCGCATAAAAGGCTAGAACTGCAGAAGCAGCCTACTCGAAAGCTAAGCAATGGAAAATAAAGCTATAGAACACAGTCAACTTATGAACTAGAATACACCAACTCTACTGAACACAGAAATAACTTACAACTTAATGACTACTAATTGCGACACAGCAAATACTCCATTGAGTAGTAGTGAACTACTAACAGAACTTGGTAACATCCTGAATGCAGAAGACCTTATAACAGAAGTGCCAACTACCTAAACTAAATGTCACCTCTTTAAGGGGACTGTCTACCCAAAAAAATCTTTATCTACGGAGGAATTTCTCTGAAACTTTCACAGTAGGTGTGCAATGCTGCAAATATCATTTCATTATAGAAGTGTTTTTTTGTATCAGGACTTATTTAAAAAAAAGTTTTTTTTCATAAACTATCTTTTACAATTTTGAAGTTACAGAACCGAAACTTCGTTTTTATATAGTTTATATACCCATATATCCATAAGCAATGTGGAATTTTTATAAATTTGTATCTGGAATTTTATGATTTTTTTTTAAAAGACTTTTTTATTTATTTTTTCTTGTCGTGTAATTTTCAAAATAATGATTGTTTAAAAACTTTTTATTGCTTATGAATATAGCTCGCTAAGCCCTATCGAATGTTATATTCCATTCATGTAACCCTAAAATTGTGGGAGAAGATATATTTGAAAGAGCCAATTAGCAAATTTCCAAGAAATGGGTTTTTCTAGAAAAAAAAATTGTTTTTCTTTCCATCTTTTGAACTAGGTGTTTTCTACAATGAACTCTTGAGCTTTTGTAGTGCTTTTTGAGCACTTTCGATTCATATATTTGACATTGTTGTAGCTTTTGAACTCTGGGAGAAAATCTACATCAAAAGACAATAAGTGCAAGTGTTCATAACCCGTATTCCCCCCCCCCAAAATTTTTTTTTACCAAATTACGTATTTTTTCAAGTGATCTCCTCTGCTTTGTAGCTCTTTTCAAGCTCTTTTGATTGGTGTGCCCGCCATAGCCGTAGCTATGATACCGCGGCTGTCATCGAGCTATGAATGAAAGCATGTGTAAACAGAAGTAAACAGAACAGCTGGAATCTTACAATTATCAAAAATTATAAGTCAGCGTTAGAATGTTTTGTTTGAATATGAAACACTTTGATTAGCCCATGAAAGAACTCTATTGCCATTGCCGCAAAGAAACACGCCCAATTGACCCCCAGTATGAGGGGTGAGAGGGGTCACACTGCGTCAAGGTCATGCCACCCCCTCGCTCTCCCCCCTCTGTGGGGGCCGTACTAATTGGAGTAGACGCGAGCGAGTAGTCCCAATGGAAGCGCAAAAAATCCTCTATATGATGCATTTAAAAACAGAAAATCGGCCACTTTTCAAATTTCCACGTAGACGGTCTCCTTAATAAGCCCATAATGAATCAATCAATATTGCAACCGAATATGAGAGGATATTTTTCTAAACTCCCCTTCCTGCAGTTGCTCATTAATCAATATGAACCAAAAATTATTTGCCTTCAAGAAACCCACTTACAAAATCACAATCAAACTAAGCTAAATAACTATGTTCCACCCTACAGAAAAGATAGAGATAATAGAGGAGGTGGGGTAATGACTTATGTTCATAATACTACACCTTGTAAACCTATTCAAATCAACACTACTGTTGAAGTTGTAGCTTGTAGAGTATTCATTAACAAGAAACCTATCAACATTATCAATACGTATATGCCACCAACACTTGATAATGACTTAGTAGGTCACAACCTACTAGTGATTAGCAATTTGAATAGGGAATCCAGCATCGTTGTGATGGATTCAAACCCCCACAGCTATTTCTGGGGCTCAGACTTTATAGATAAAAGAGGCAAAATTATAGAGAATTGGATTACAGACAACAATCTTATCTTATAAAACAACACAGCCCCTACATTTTTATCATCAAATGGAAACTATACTCACATTGACTTGACACTAGTGACAGAAGATTTGCACTCTCTCCTAACATGGAAAACCCACCCAGACACCATGATGTCAAATCACTTCCCAGTGTACATGGACTCAAACATTGAAATATTGCAGGTTAATTTTCCAGATAGGTGTCTCCTTAAATCAGCTAACTGGCCCAAGTTTAGAGAAACCATGATCTTCCCCATTCTTAGTAACCTAACATGTGATGAACCTTGCAGAGCAGTGACACAGACAATTATTAGTGCAACTGAAGGCAGTGTTAAAAAGAGTATCATGGGCCCGACTAGAAGGAAAATGAAATGTTGGTGGTGTCGCGTCTTACCAGACGCGAAATTTGGAAAGTCCTTTTCGGCAACATTCTGCGGATCCGCGCTGGTTCGCAAGACTGACGCTAGCGTTCTATTTGGTTGAAGTGCGTGGGAGGAACAGGTTCCCGGATAATCTTAAGTTTCTGTGTCTTTCTAGTGCGATATGTCAGAAAATTATTAATCCAAAAGTGTCCTCGAACTAGCTATATCGTCGATCGCCATCAAGTATCTTTGTATTTGACAGCGGTGAACAGCCGGTTCCTAGAGCATTCAAGGGTGTTTCTGGCAGCCGGTAAACCACCCACATTGAACCAGACTAGCCGTTGTGATGTTGTGAATCTAGTGCGTTCTATAGCCAGTGTGATGCAGTGTAATGCTAGAAATAAGTCAGATTCTAGATTAACAGTATTTTAGCAGAACACTGAATGTGTGGCTTTCACAGGTTTGCCTGTTAAATAATTTTGACTCTAAAGTTGAGCTGAATATTGAACTTCAGTTTACCCCATCACAACTCGAACATGCATTGCTCAAAATTTTTGTAAGAAACAGATATAAAATAAAGTAAAACATTTTGTCAATCTGTTGGCTCCTCACCTATGAGCTGTGCTGGGCAAGTTGTGCCAGTCAGTAAGGTGGAAGCCTATAGTTAAAGCATTCTCAAAGGTAGACTGAGAATAGGCACAGACATTTATGAGACCACTAGCCCATGTAATTTGTGTTTTCAAGGCGACGTTGGTCAATGTGTACTTGTTACCCTGTATTCAAATTAAGCCATTTAAAAATTGGCGAGCCGTGTCAAAACTTTTCAGTATTAGGCTGGTGAATGAGATAGCCGTTTTTATTTTTTATGATAGGATTTCTTGACAATGACTGATCTGCTGTAACCTAAGTAGCTTGTCCCTGCATCAGAGACCTAATCTTTAATCATTTCCCTTCCCACAGGTAGAGCAAAGAAAAATAAGTAGTCATTATATTTCCAATAGGGCGATTCTTCGAGAATCTTATTCGTAGAATAAAAAGAAGAACCAGAGTAAAAACGAACATTACATTTATTGCAAACGTTTCGGAATTAAAATTCCATCATCAGTGCTGGAACAGGAGAGAAAAAAAAATTAATTGTCTATTCTAAACACAAAAATCATATTATTCCACATAATTCTCTAAATGACTAAAAACCTAATTTGTTCGTTCATACTCAAACAATAGCATACTCCTAATTCACACAAAAACACATGTACACGCTAATTCAGAAAACAACAACGAAACACACTATGCATTCACACACACACACACACGCACACACATGCACATGCAGAATTACGTCAGTAGGTGGGGGCAATTGATAACTTTACGGCACTAATGTCTTTGTTGAGATTAGGTTTATGAGTGAATATGAAAAGGGACTCTAGAATTCTTAGGTCATGTTCACTATTAGCTCGGCATAAAGTTGAAAAATTAATAGTTTTGAATGAATGGTTCGTATTTTCACAGTGATCCCTAATTGCTGATTGGGGTGGAGTGGTTAGTGCACGACCAGTTCTATGAGATATTCCTGCATGTTGGCTATGTCTGATGAATTGTTGGAGTTTGGTACTACCAACGTAAGACTGCATGCAGCAGTCACACTTATAAAAATAGACACAGCCAGAGTGTCTATTTTTCAGAGTGTTCAGAGTGTTTTAGTCAGAGTCAGAACACTCTTAGTCAGTGTTTGTTTTAGTCAGTGTTTGTCAGAGTGTTTTATAGAAATAGTTTTAAGATTGCATCCTTTTTTAGCAGGAAGGAACGACTGGATGAGTGCCTGTGGAGTGGCTGTGTCTATTTTTATAAGTGTGACTGCTGCATGCAGTCTTACGTTGGTAGTACCAAACTCCAACAATTCATCAGACATAGCCAACATGCAGGAATATCTCATAGAACTGGTCGTGCACTAACCACTCCACCCCAATCAGCAATTAGGGATCACTGTGAAAATACGAACCATTCATTCAAAACTATTAATTTTTCAACTTTATGCCGAGCTAATAGTGAACATGACCTAAGAATTCTAGAGTCCCTTTTCATATTCACTCATAAACCTAACCTCAACAAAGACATTAGTGCCGTAAAGTTATCAATTGCCCCCACCTACTGACGTAATTCTGCATGTGCATGTGTGTGCGTGTGTGTGTGTGTGTGAATGCATAGTGTGTTTCGTTGTTGTTTTCTGAATTAGCGTGTACATGTGTTTTTGTGTGAATTAGGAGTATGCTATTGTTTGAGTATGAACGAACAAATTAGGTTTTTAGTCATTTAGAGAATTATGTGGAATAATATGATTTTTGTGTTTAGTATAGACAATTAATTTTTTTTCTCTCCTGTTCCAGCACTGATGATGGAATTTTAATTCCGAAACGTTTGCAATAAATGTAATGTTCGTTTTTACTCTGGTTCTTCTTTTTATTCTACGAATAAGTAGTCATTCCTCTTGTAGGTGGAAATAGGCTATTCCGAGTTTTTCTAGCGTGAGGGACCTTCCCCCACCGTCTGTAAGTATTTTAAAGCGTTGTCAGATTGTTCTATCGAGGATGCAACCGTTGCCTTTGTTGCACTTGATTATGCAAACAGTCGGAGGAAGCCGGTACCTAAATTTAAAATTAGTGTAACGTGCTGTCTTCCTCTGAACACAGTGCACATATTTGATAGCCTAAAGATTATAACAAGTTAACAAGTCTCCATGTAGAGAACGAAATGTGCTTCTTATCTTGAAAGTCTTGGATGTTAACGTGCTGACTCAGACGCTAAAAAAGTTGTAATCAATGTGTGTGTGAGTTGGCTGTCCTCCTTTGGTCCTGTGCGTGTATTACAAATGTATTTTTTTCAAATGTGTTTTCCAGCAATGTGTTCTTTGGCAGGGTGTTCTTGGCAATGTGTTTCTCTACTAGAGAGACTTATTTTCTTCCCTGTCAATGCAACAGAAACCTTTCTTGTTTCATGAACTTCTTTCCTAGCTTACTGCTCTTGTGCACCTTGTGCATAGATTCCGCGTTCCCTCAACTCCATACTAAATGGTGCCTTCCTCTTTCCTCTCTTGGAACATCTTCGTCGTGGTTAAGGGAGGCTAAAACTTTCTTATATAATAATAATAATTGTGTTATGATATTATCATTGTGCTATGTTGTTAGCAGGGCAGCGAATCCCCTTTTTATGTGCTGTTATTCCAACCACAATGTCTCATGGCCACTTTTATCGCTCTTCTGTCATTAGAATATCATACCTAGTTCTTGCCTTATTTAGTCTCTCTTCGTGTCTTACTCAGCTACCTCTCATATCCCTTCGAGATATGAAATTCCTTTCTTGTTATGCGGTACCATATACGTTAATTGCCAATTGGTCAGTCGACTATGATCTTAAATTAGGAGTCTTCTTGTCATGCAATTGCTGGCCCGAGTCTGAACTATACCTGTTTGTGCAGTTTACGGCGTCACGGATACCGAAATAAAGAAAGAGTCACAAGCCCCTTTTTTATCCTTTCTCGCCCGTTAACCCACGTTGCTGTAGCGAAGATCATAATCCGCAAAGAAACGCGACAGTAAAAGACGTCAGCGGAAGGTGCCCTTCCACGAAGAAGTCCTCCAAAGAGAAGGCCCACAGCAGATTCTCAGCAGCCCGTGGCGAATATCCGAGACCATAGAAATGAACTCTTTCGGAAGAAAGAACAAGCCTAGACTTCCACAGCTGGAAGACCAGTTCAACACCGAGCTAGCAGCCTTGAACAGTCTCCTGAATGGTGCAGTACCACGAGATCTCAAGACTCCCGGCGAGGTCGACCAAGTGTGCTCTGGAATCCGAGCAAAGGCTAAGGCCGTCATGCAGCTCGGAGATCAGTTAGTCACGACTCTCGAGAACTCAGGGGCCACAGCAGAAGCGACAATGATCAGAGACTCATTGACAGGCGCCAGAGCTCGTAGAAAAGCACTAGCGAATTCAATGGATCACAGAAACGAGGAGCTCTGGGGGAGCTCGTCACAGAGTGTGGCAAAAGAACCCTCCCAACGCAAGAGTTCGAGGTCAAAGAAAACCTCGTCCAAAAACCAGCAGCAAGGTGCTGCGTATCAGAACAAGCCCTCAAGGTCATTATTGGCTGAGAGCCGGAACGGACACGGTTCCCACCGTCGGGGCAAAGACCAGACCAGCCACTGCCATCGTCGTCAGAGTCACCAAAGCTCGAGCTATTACAGCCAGAGCCGAGACAGTGAGAGCGATCATAGCGAGAGCCTTCCCAGCGTCAGCTCTCGTCACAAGGACGGTGAGTCCGAGCGCCGCGAACCCCCTAGCCAAGGCAACAAGCAGATGATTATCGACATCACCGAAGATCCATCGGTGCTGTTGGCACAAATCACCATCGAGAGGTCGAAATTGAGGAATGGGAACCGAACGGAGAATGATCAGCCCATTGGCGAGGAGAATGTCGAGAGCAAAGGTGCTCGCACAGGTGCCTGGGTCGACCAAGCTTTCCAACGCCACGTCGTGGAGCCCGCAGGGGGCGCGACGGCGGTCGCGAACGCTCTACCCCGTGACACCGCCCTCGCACCTCTGATGAACCCTTCCGCACCAGCATTCCAGCCTAGTGCTTCCACCAGCTCACCGGCCGTGGTCTTTGAGACAAGGCCACCAGTGATCGACGGAGCTATGAGGCTCTCGATGATCGAAGATTTAAAAAAGGGGGCCAACCAGCCTTACGCGGGAGAGGCTCATCTGTTCCACAGGTGGTTTGATGCTCTCAAGAGAAGGATGGAAAGGCTCGCCGTGGAGCCCATCGACGCCATTGAGATCCTCACAAGCCATACCTGCGGAGAGCCGAGGAGCCTGATCAACGATATACTGGCCGCAACGTACCTAAACACAGCGGCCCTGCTCACCCACATCGTCGAACAATTGAAGACTCGCTTCGGCTCTGACGACAGGGTAGCCGACAGCCTGCTCGAACGCCTCGCGCAAACCTCGGACATCAAAGGGTCGAAGGGCGACCGCACGATCGGCCTCAAGCTCCGGAAGTTCAGCGACGCCTGTCTAGCGATTCATCACACCATGCAACATAACCACGGCCTCTCCTTCCTGAACACCGACGTAGGGCTATCCCCCATCGTAGAGAGACTGCCCTTCTTCGTTCTGGATGCCTGGAGAAACGAAAGAAGTAGGCACAGAAGATTATCTGGATCGTTACCTGATTTCGCGAGGTTCTGCGATTTCATCAGAACGCTGTCAGATACCCAATGCGACAATTTTGGAGCATCGAAACTCAACTGGGTGAGTGCTCGACGCGAGACCGCGGCTCCCGCTCGCCCCAATCCAAGAGCCCCGCGAGTCCTCTACACGTCCTCGGAGAATCAAACCGGCAGCTGCGTTCTCCACCAGAGTGCACAACATGCGACAAACTCGTGCCAAGCGGTAAGAAAGATGGAACCTCAGAAGAAGAGTGACTTATACGTGAGCACAAGCTATGCTACCGCTGTCTAGGCACTCACTGGGCAAAGCACTGCAAAGAAGTCGTGAAGTGCGATGATTGCGGAGCGACAACCACAGCACGACAGCCCATTTCAACCGAACGAAGACCGGGAACCCCGGTGTGGCTATCAGCGGGGCACGCTACAAGCAGGACCCGAGCGACAAACACACCCCGAGCAAAGTCGGAAAGAACCCGAAAGCCAGGGCGTTGAATTCTCGTTCGGCTACGACCGGAGGTAGAGCATACAGCAAAACCGTCATGGCTGACGTTTTCGACGAGAGATCGGGCCAGTCGTGTCGCGTCTACGCTATTATCGACGAGCAAAGTACGACGTCCTTCTGTTCCTCTAAGCTACTGGACAGTCTTCAGGTGACAGGCCCCAAGTCCTACTACACACTATAGACCTTGTCCGATCAATCTGTCGTTCGACAGGGCAGATGCGTGTCCGGATTGAAGATTAAGGGAGTTTCCGAAAGCAAAGTCTTCGAGCTCCCACCAATGTACGAGTGCGACCTCATTCCCGACACCAAGAGGGAAGTGGCGACTAAGGAACGTGTGGAAAGGACCCCGGAAATAGCCCACTTCGCCCCCCACTTCCTCACCCTCGACGACAGAGCAGAAGTTGCGGTGCTTCTCGGGACGGACAGCGGGGACATACTGTGCAGCCACGCTGACCAACGTCGTCAAAGTGCTCCATTTGTTCACCACACAGCCTTGGGCTGGGCCGTGATCGGCAAAGTGAACGACAGGGCCGGGCCCTCACTCGGACGAAGATGTACAATCCTAAAGATAGCAGCTGAAACTGTTCATGAACACCTCAGCACCAGGATGTGTTACGGGCCGTACCCCGAAAAGAACATGTTCGTCCAACAACCCGACGACGAAATGCCTGGTCTGTCTCACGACGACCGCAAGTTCTTGAAAGGGATGGAGGAAATAAAGGTAAATGACGATGGCCACCTTGAAGCGCCACTGCCGCTAAGATCGCTCGACGCGGCGCTGCCCGACAAAAGAGTGACGGTGTTTCGTCGTCAAGAGAACACGCTGAAGAGGCTAACGAGGAAGCCGGCGAAGTTACAGCAGTGTCTGGATGCCATGAAGAAAAATCTTGACACGTGACACGTCGAGCAGATACCTGCGGGCGAGAGGAACCGACAGTGCGGTCTCACCTGGTACATCCCCATCTTCCCGGTAGTTCAAGAGAAGAAGTCCAAGGTGAGGCTCGTCTTCGACAGCGCCGCCAAGTACCAAGGGACTAGCCTCAACACGTGCCTACTGTCAGGACCGGACTACAACAACCGTTTGCGAGACGTGCTAACGAGATTTCGGGAGCACAAGATCGCCTTCGTAGCCGACGTCGAGAGCATGTTCCATGCCTTCCACGTACCGCCGGATCACAAGAACCTAATGAGATTCTACTGGTGGGCCGACAACGACCCTCAGAAGCCCCTCGTGCCGCATCGAGCGCGCGTACACGTATTTGGTAACACCAGCAGTCCCGCCTAGCCACGATGTGCCTTCCCCGCGCTGCCCAGGGAACCGCCAGCGAATTGCAGCTCGAAGATATAGAACACCTCGAAGCGGCGCAAGATTATGTAACGTCGCATTTCTACTGCGACGACGGACTTGGAACTGCACCAGACCCCACCAAAGCTATCGGAATCTTGCGAACGGCCAAATATCTCCTGTCGCGGTACCACATCAGACTGCACAAGATCATGTCTAACTCCATGGAGGTCCTCACGGCCTTCCCCGCGAGCGAGAGAGCGACCGAAGACAACATCGACCTGATCACAGCCCCCAACCATAGCACGCTCGGCGTGTCGTGCAACATTGCCAGCGACTGTTTTGTGCTGAAAGTGAACATACCAGACCGCCCTCACACGAAGCGAGGACTGCTATCCGCAATCAATTCGATCTACGATCCCATTGGCTTCGCCAGCCCAGTCACACTCGGCGGGCGACTCATCCTACGAAACCTGCTCTCTGAAACCGACCGAGCACCCGGTGGCAAGACCTTGGACTGGGACGAGCCCATTCCGAGCTGCACAGTTCAGTCGTGGCTGCGCTGGCTCCAGAGCCTTCAATGTCTGCACGAGCTCTCGATTCCTATGTGCTTCCTTCCGCCAGAATCGAATGGAAACGACACCCAAACCTTGCACGTTTTCTCGGACGCTTCGCAGGAGGCAATCGGAAACGTGACGTACCTGCGTACGACCACCAACAGCGGCCAAGGCCACGTCGCGTTCATACACGGAGAAAGCCGTGTGGCTCCAAGGGCTGCCACCTCGATTCCTAGACTAGAACTGTGTGCAGCAGTGGGAACAGTTTTGTCAAGCCTGCAGACGATACAGGAACTGAAAAGGAAACCCGCTCGAGTATACTTCTATTCGGACAGCAAGGTTGTGCTGGGCTACATCAGAAACAACTCTGCGAGATTCAGTCGGTATGTTCAGAGAAGGGTGGACATCATTCGTCAGAGCAGCGACCTGTCCCAATGGAGCTACGTCGACACCACATCGAATCCCGCCGACCTAGCCTCGAGGCCGACAGACCCGTCGAGACTAATGCAGACGGAATGGTTCAAGGGTCCGGCATTTCTAATCAGCGATGTCGTCTCCCCTTCCTCCACCTCGGCTTACACGACGGATCCCGAGGAACTCCCCGAGGTCGAAAAAAGGGCCGACGTTCAAACTCTTCGATCGACGGGCAATATCGCTGAACTTCTGTTCTCCAAGCTCTTCTCAAAATTCAGTTCATGGTCGGCCATCCTGAGGATTGCCGCCAGGGTAGTAGCTCTGTCGCAAAAGCTACTCAACAGAGTCCTCCTTCGAAGAGCCGACCAGAACAGCCACATCGCTGTTGCCGACCCTCAGGCCCTGGCTCACAACCTCCCGGTCCTGGAAGCCCAGAAGTCCGCCTTCTCAGATCTTTTTGACCGGATGCACCGAAAGGGAAGTGTAGCCCCTCGACACAAACTTTCCAGCCTCGCACCCTTCGTCGATCGAAGCGGGCTGATCAGAGTGGGAGGTAGACTTGCCATCTCAGACTTCCCAGAAGATATCAAGCACCCCTTGCTGCTCCCCTTTAACCACCCCATCAGCACTGCTGTCATGATGTACTACCATCAGAAAACGAAGCATCAATGCCGGCACGTGACGCACGCCTCCATCCGAGAAGCCGGGTATCATATTGAGAACGGCCGAAGAGCGATACAGAAGTTACTGCGGAATTGCGTCATCTATCAGCGACTAAGGGCCTCTTTCTTGACCCCGCAAATGGCAGAATTGCCGAAGGAACGCTCCGAGGCCGCGCCGCCCTTCACCTTCGTGGGCTTCGACGTCTTTGGTCACTGGATGATAAACAACGGGCCAACCACAAGACAAAACGCCCCCCTCAGAAAGTGCTGGGCTCTACTCCTCACTTGACTCGCCTCCCGCGCAGTTCATATCGAGATGCTGCCATCCCTCGATACTCCTACTTCAATCAACGGCTTCAGGAGGTTCATAGCGGTGTGAGGTCCCTGCTCAGTCCTGCGGTCCGACAGAGGCACCAAATTCATCGGAGCCAAGAACCTAGCCGAAGAAGTCAACGTTCAGCATGCCATTCGGGCCCTATCGGACCAGGGAGTGCGTTGGGAGATGAACCCACCGCACGCCTCTCACTTCGGCGGAGTGTGGGAGCGCAAGATAGGTCAGATCCGAAGGTGTTTAGAAGCAGCCCTCCTGCACGCTGGTCAACACCCTCTGTCCTTCGACGAATTACACACCCTACTGCAGGAAGCGGAAGCCATCGTGAACTCCACTCCTCTGTGGGAGACGTCCTTAAATCCCAATGAACCGCTGCCAGTGACCCCAAACATGCTCCTGACGCAGAAGACCAGCACGCCACAACACGACAGGCCCGCGCTCACTCGACACGAACCCGCTTACGGGAAGTTGCGATGGAAAAAGGTGCAGTACCTGGCAGATCAGTTTTGGCTGAGGTGAAGGAGAGGCTACATCTACGAACTGCAACAATGCAGCAAATGGAGAGCAGTCAACCCACCGCTAAAGCAAGGAGACATAGTCCTAGTGAGGGAGAAGATGGCTAGGAGAACAACCTGGCCGACAGGCATCATCGAAGAGACCCTCCCCAGTCACGATGGATCGTTGAGGACAGCCACCGTGCGGCTCGCGCGACGAAACGACAACGACGGGATCCAACGGGTGGTGCGTCCCGCCACTGAATTGGTCCTCATCCACCGCCCCCCCGGCGGCAGCATTTAGTGGAGATAATCCACAAAGAGGGGGGAGTGTCGCGTCTTACCAGAAGCGAAATTTGGGAAGTCCTTTTCGGCAACTTTCTGCGGATCCGCGCTGGTTCGCAAGACTGACGCCAGCGTTCTATTTGGTTGAAGTGCGTGGGAGGAACAGGTTCCCGGATAATCTTAAGTTTCTGTGTCTTTTTAGTGTGATATGTCAGAAAATTATTAATCCAAAAGTGTCCTCGAACTAGCTATATCGTCGATCGCCATCAAGTATCTTTGTGTTTGACAGCGGTGAACAGCCGGATCCTAGAGCATTCAAGGGTGTTTCTGGCAGCCGGCAAACCACCCACATTGAGCCAGACTAGCCGTTGTGATGTTGTGAATCTAGTGCGTTCTATAGCCAGTGTGATGCAGTGTTATGCTAGAAATAAGTCAGATTCTAGATTAACAGTATTTTAGCAGAACACTGAATGTGTGGCTTTCACAGGTTTGCCTGTTAAATAATTTTGACTCTAAAGTTGAGCTGAATATTGAACTTCAGTTTAACCCATCACAACTCGAACATGCATAGCTCAAAATTTTATTAAGAAAAAGATATAAAATAAAGTAAAATATTTTGTCAATCTGTTGGCTCCTCACCTATGAGCTGTGCTGGGCAAGTTGCGCCAGTCAGTAAGGTGGAAGCCTAAAGTTAAAGCATTCTCAAAGGTAGACTGAGCATAGGCACAGACATTTATGAGACCACTAGCCCATGTGATTTGTGTTTTCAAGGCGACGTTGGTCAATGTGTACTTGTTGCCCTGTATTCAAATTAAGCCATTTAAAAATTGGCGAGCCGTGTCAAAACTTTTTAGTATTAGGCTGGTGAATGAGATAGCCGTTTTTATTTTTAATGATAGGATTTCTTGACAATGACTGATCTGCTGTAACCTAAGTAGCTTGTCCCTGCATCAGAGACCTAATCTTTAATCATTTCCCTTCCCACAGGTAGAGCAAAGAAAAATAAGTAGTCATTCCTCTTGTAGGTGGAAATAGGCTATTCCGAGTTTTTCTAGCATGAGGGACCTTCCCCCACCGTCTGTAAGTATTCTAAAGCGTTGTCAGATTGTTCTATCGAGGATGCAACCGTTGCCTTTGTAGCACTTGATTATGCAAACAGTCGGAGGAAGCCGGTACCTAAATTTAAAATTAGTGTAACGTGCTGTCTTCCTCTGAACACAGTGCACATATCTGATAGCCTAAAGATTATAACAAGTTAACAAGTCTCCATGTAGAGAACGAAATGTGCTTCTTACCTTGAAAGTCTGGGATGTTAAAGTGCTGACTCAGACGCTAAAAACGTTGTAATCAATGTGTGTGTGAGTAGGCTGTCCTCCTTTGGTCCAGTGCGTGTATTACAAATGTGTTTTCCAGCAATGTGTTCTTTGGCAGGGTGTTCTTGGCAATGTGTTCCTCGACTAGAGAGACTTATTTTCTTCCCTGTCAATGCAACAGAAACCTTTCTTGTTTCATGAACTTCTTTTCTAGCTTACTGCTCCTGTGCACCTTGTGCATAGATTCCGCGTTCCCTCAACTCCATACTAAATGGTGCCTTCCTCTTTCCTCTCTTGGAACATCTTTTTCGTGGTTAAGGGAGGCTAAAACTTTCTTATATAATAATAATAATTGTGTTGTGAATTATCATTGTGCTATGTTGTTAGCAGGGCAGCGAATCCCCTTTTTATGTGCTGTTATTCCCACGAAAATGTCTCATGGCCACTCTTATCGCTCTTCTGTCATTAGAATATCATACCTAGTTCAAGCATTATTTAGTCTCTCCTCGTGTCTGTAATATCTTGGAATTTCAGCAAGATATAAGGTTTACTGGACAGCACTTGTAGATCGGTTAGCCTAGCGTAAACTAGGCAAGAGGATAGCAGAACGAACAGCAGGACTACTGGTATTGTACTGATCTCAAGTTCACACAGCTTGCTCTTAAGTCTAGTTCGAACAATGAACTTCCGCCCGGCAGTAGGCGCGCTTCCGACCTATCCGGCGCTTGTAAATACCAGGCGCGCATCGGCGGTTCCGCCGGAAACTCCGAGCGAGCGAGACTCATAAATCTCCGCAGCCGGAACCTCCATAAATATCCCAAGAGCGTCACTATACAACAACTTCCCTCCCTTTAGATGAATATGTGACAAAGGGAAGGAGGAACTCAACAACCTATTCGTATTACAGGTTTGGTTATTCTGCCTGATCTACGAGGTTCATTTTGCTCAGGAGAGCTGTTAACAGGCTGAAAAGCAGGAGTCTCTGCTGCTCCACTCCCGGTAGATTCCAAACTACTGTGCAACAGCTGATTTGAATGTCTCTTCCAGATTACATTTAATGCTAATATTTGAACATGAAAGATATTAACGGCAACTTTACCAACAATAATTCCCTTCAACCACTTGGGACCATTTCTTAAATTCAGAGCGAGAACATGATCCCCGACATCAAATTGAGTTACATACATAGGCTTAGACCTAGACACAGAAAATTTAGGATGAACTCTATCTTTGGAAGTAACAAATTTACGATTGTTCAGCGCAACAGAGGGAACAATTTTTGTAACACTATGCAGAATACAATGCGATTGAAATAATGCTTTCGCTAGACGGGATTTGAACGATTCGGAAGAAGATAGTTTTTTCAACAAGTCTTTAATGACTCTTACCCCCCTCTCAGCTTGACCATTGCTTGCTGGAGAGTAGGGCGGAGGTGTGAGGTGCTCAATGCCGTTGGAAATAAGAAAATCTTTGAAGTCTTGAGGCGAAAAGTTAGAAGCATTGTCACTTACGAGCACATCACACAACCCGTTTCTGCTGAAAATCATTCTCAACGCATCGACAGTATCTGACACACTCGTGGATGGTACCACTTCACATTCAATATATTTAGATAATGCATCTACAGCAATGAAAACAATTTTATTCTCGTAGAAAAAGTGATCGACATGAATGCGTTCAAAAGGACGAGAAGGAGTAGGCCATTCTACATTTCTAGACTTAGGTTTTGCTCGATTTAATTGACATTGGGGACAACATTTTACGATGTCTTCAATAGTTTTGTCCATTCCGGGAAACCAAATAACAGATCTGGCCAACGATTTCATGCCACAAATGCCAGGATGTCCATCATGAAATGTTTCAAGGACTAAACTACGCAGTGACTTGGGAATAAAGACCCGTTCTTTATAAAGTATGCAACCCTTCATGATGGTCATCTGAGGTAGCAGGTTCTTAAATTTTGAAAAATTGGGATCAGGTTTAGGAGGCATGCCAAACTTTATGTATTGTTTAAGTTGGCATAGTTCGCTATCCATATCAGTATGAGTTTTTATATTTTCACACGTGACAGGAGTTTTATCAAGAGTGTTCACAGCAAAAATCATTTCGTACGGTTCTAGCTCCCTTACAGTCGTAGGTAGTGGCAGCCTACTGAGACAATCGCTATTTACGTTACATTTGCCTTTCGAATATCTGAAAACATAGTCAAACTGGGAGAGTCTAAGAGCCCATCTCTGAATTCGAGCGGAACAGTTGAGAGGTACACCCTTGTCATGTGCAAAAAGTTTACAAAGAGGTTTCTGATCATTATGGATAATGAACTTAGCACCAAGTAGAAATTTCTTGAATTTCTCCACGCCAAAAACCACACTAAGGCTCTCCCTTTCAATGTTAGAGTAGTTTTGTTCCGCACTATTCAGAGAACTCGAAGCAAATTGAACCGGACACCAATCATGAGAAGGACTAACGCGTTGCATGAGTATGGCAGCAACTCCATAACCCGAACTATCAGTTTCAAGAAGAGTTTCATGGTTGGGATCAAACAACTTTAGAGGTTTATGCGAACGAAAGATGTTCTTAATTTTCTGGACACTCTCGTCCTGTTCTGGAGTCCACCGGAACTGTACATTTTTCTTAAGCAGCGAATACAGAGGATGCATGACATTAGAAAAGTTGGGTACAAAACGACTGTAGAAGTTACACAATCCGATGAAAGCTTGCAACTGTTTGAGGTTTTTAGGAACAGGAGCATTGAGAATAGCTTCTACTTTCTCAGAGTTAGGGTGAACACCCTTGTTATCGAAAACGTACCCTAGATAAGACACACGATCAGTTAGAAAGGCACATTTAGACAGATTTAAGCGAATTCCCGCGTTTTTTAGGACAGACAGGACCCTGTCAAGAACTTCCAAATGAGCATCATATGACGAGGTCAAAATGAGGAGGTCATCCTGGTACACAATGATGTTATCAATGCCAGACAGAGTCCTATTCATGAATGCTTGAAAAATGCCGGGGCTTGCACGTAGACCATAAGGTAAGTAATTGTATATGAATAGACCTTCAGAGGTGTTAATGGTCGTAACTTTCTTTGATTCTTCGTCCAACGGAATTTGCAAAAACGCGTTAGACAAATCAATTTTTGAGAAAAACTTAGCGTCTCCGATTTGAGAAATGACATCATCAATAACAGGTAGCACAGATTGAACTGGATTCAGAAAATTATTAATGGAAGCTGAAAAATCTCCACAGATTCTCACACTGCCTCAGACTTTAGAACATAAACGGTAGGAGATGCCCATTGGCTATCATACACTTTTGTGATTTTGCCCATACTCTGCAAGCGTTCCAGTTCGGTTTTGACAGAGTCTCTTAGTCTTACAGGAACCGGGTGTGCTTTACAAAATACAGAAACTGCATTAGGCAACACATCAAGATGAACTGTCTCTTTGACGTTAGACTGTGAATCAGATGACAAATATTCGTCATATTTTAACGACAAACTTTTCGGCAAACTATGACAATCCGTTTTATTTATGGAGTCGTATTTATCAGGAATGACAATGTTTACGTTTAGTTTAGAACAAATATCTCGGCCCAGTAAGTTGATTCTATCCTCCTCCACAATGAGAAACTTATGATTAAAACTAACATTATGGTACATGACAGTTATTGAAGCTTGACCAATCAGGTTTACCGAGACACCACTGTACCCGAGAATTTTGCTGCATGTAGGATTTACCACAGCACCAACTTTGATTGCATCTCTTTTACGTATAGTTGACACGGCACTGCCGTTATCCAACAGGAATTCAACAGGTTTACTATTTAAGTTGCATGCAATCATAGTGGGCTCTTTAGTGACGGGAATTACAGTGGTGTTTACTCTAAAAAATTAGAATCATTTGGGGAATAATCAGAACACTCATGTAGATGATTACCGTCACCACCTTCGTTCCCAGGTTTTTGCAACACAGCTTCGTTCTTCTGTAGAGGCATCCGTGAATTCTTCATTAACACGTCTTCTCTCCCAACGTTGCCCCAGCAACCGCTTCTTCCCGACTGCACTGTGTGAAGGTCCAAATTTTCCTTGTGTAGGTCCCCTTCGTGTAGGCATAGCAGGAGGAGGCCGAGCTGCAGTTGTAGATTTGCAAACCTTAGAGATGTGGCCTAATTTTCCACATGTGTGACATTTCAATTTCAAAGCATAGCAATTCTTTGCAAGATGCTTTTGCTTGGTTCCGCAGCGAATGCATATGTAGTTCGGCGGGAGTTTTTCTGTAGTGAAATACGATGAAGATGAATCCTCACGAATGATATCTTGAGCGTCGGAGCTTAATTGTTCGATAAGTTTTGCGTGTTCAACGCATTCGTTGAAGGACTTGCTATCGCACTTCTGTAGAACCGCGCTGAGAATTTGCGCTGAGTGTAGCCCAGCCACGAAGGCATCTCTTAATAAACGATCACGAGAGCAATTACCATTATTGCATGCAGATGCTAAGTCATTTAACGTTTTAGCATAACTTTCTATGGATTCATTAGCACCTTGTTTTCTATTTAGAAATGTAACCGATGCACCGACGATGGATTTTTTAATTTCAAATTGCTATGTTAATTTTTCTTCAAGTTCCTCATATGTAGCCTCAGTGAGTAACGTAGGTTTAATTCTTCGTTGTAGATCAGTAATAATGTTTACAGGCAAAGCTTTGATTAAAATACTAGCTTTTTTACCGCCATTATTTCCTGCTTTCTGAAGAGCGTCTGCTCTTTGTACTTTCCAGCGCTCCAAGAATTCACTCACTGTTTCTACTTCCACGTCGAACGGAGGGCAGCTGACTGTAGAATACGCCATCTTAATTTCAGAGCACTTTTTAAAGTTCAAATTCACTTCGCAAGTTCGAAGCCTCGTCGTCAATTGTAATATCTTGGAATTTCAGCAAGATATAAGGTTTACTGGACAGCACTTGTAGATCGGTTAGCCTAGCCGTAAACTAGGCAAGAGGATAGCAGAACGAACAGCAGGACTACTGGTATTGTACTGATCTCAAGTTCACACAGCTTGCTCTTAAGTCTAGTTCGAACAATGAACTTCCGCCCGGCAGTAGGCGCGCTTCCGACCTATCCGGCGCTTGTAAATACCAGGCGCGCATCGGCGGTTCCACCGGAAACTCCGAGCGAGCGAGACTCATAAATCTCCGCAGCCGGAACCTCCATAAATATCCAAAGAGCGTCACTATACAACAGTGTCTTACTCAGCTACCTCTCATATACCTTCGAGGTATGAAATTCCTTTCTTATTATGCGGTACCATATACGTTAATTGGTCAGTCGACTATGATCTTAAATTAGGAGTCTTCTTGTCACGTAATTGCTGGCCCGAGTCTGAACTATACCTGTTAGTGCAGTTTACGGCGTCACGGATACCGAAATAAAGAAAGAGTCACAAGCCCCTTTTTTGTCCGTCCTCGCCCGTTAACCCGCGTTGTTGTAGCGAAGATCATAATCCGCAAAGAAACGCGACAGGTGGAATGAAAAATGTAAGGAAAGTCACAGGGAATATCATAGGGCATACAATCAATATAAAAATCACCGTGGAAACATTCTAAAATTGATTGCATTTTAAAGGGCTCAAGCTATTTTCAGAAAGACAGTGCTCAAAGCAAAAACGGAAAGTTGGAGTAGTTATGTAGCCGGTCTAAATGATAAAAGCTCATCAGCAGAAGTGTGGAGAAAAATCAGACCCATAAATGTAAAAAGAAACAGAAGCCAAATAACATTGATAATCCAAAATGAGGCGGTCACATGTCCTAAAAATGTAGCTGACATTCTAGTAGAACAATATAAATCTTATAGCACTGGTGTCAAGATCCTTAATTTTTTGAACATAAGGGGACCTGTGAACATTTACCCATACATTTCACTCCTGCTCCTCATCATCAATATAACCGTCCAATTACATATGCTGAACTTGAAAGAGCACTGAAAAGCTCCAAGCCTAAAGCACCAGGCCCTGATTCAATCCCAATAGATTTCATAAAAAACATTGATGAAAATCAAGAAAATACAATTTTACAGCTATTCAATGTAGTGTGGAACTTGGAAATCCCCATGCCTTGAAAAAAGGCAGTAATTTGCCCCATTTTGAAACCTGGCAAAGATCCTACAGATCCAAAGTCTTATAGGCCAGTAGCTCTCACCAATGCTTTATGTAAAATATTTGAAAAAATAATTCATTGGAGACTCCTTTTTTACTTGGAGGATAACAATTTGATTAATAAAACCCAAAGTGGTTTTAGATCCAGTCACTCCACTCCAGACGGAATGTCTCGCCTGGAAAACTCAATTCGTAAAACCCTCATGCTTCAAGACCATTGCATTGTTGTATTTATTGATATTAAACGTGCTTTTGATAGGGTGTGGCATCATTGGCTGCTAAAAAAATCGGAAATTATGGGTCTTCAGGAAAATCTACCAAAAGTAATTGCAGCCTTTACGAAAAATCGCAACATCAGGCTGAGGGTAAATAGTGTAAAGGTATGCTCATTAAATACTGGTGTTACTCAACGATCAGTCATAAGCCCTGCACTATTAAATGTTATGATTAATGATATTTTCCATGACTTTCTTCCTGTGCTAGAAATATCTTTCTATGCAGATGATGGAGCTTTCTGGATAACTCACCCAAACTTTGCTTAGGCGCTCAGTGTCTTGCAGGAGGCTCTGGACATTCTTCTAAGTTGATCACAATGCTGGTGCTTTCAAATATCTGTTGAAAAAAACCAAGTGCATGGTGTTTATGCATAAACATACAAAACCGTCCTTCCAACTAAAATATAACACAAATATAGAATTTGTAAAGAAGTTCAAGTTCTTAGGACTCACCCTCGACTCACAGCTGAGATGGGGTTTGCACATCAAAGAAGTCACACAAAAGTGTCAAAAAGACCTGAGACTTCTGCGCGTTTCATCCAATCTGAAATGGTCAGCAGAATATAACATACTAAAAATTGTCTACCATACCATTATACTGCCAAAACTAGAATATGGAAGTTTTCTGTTTGACACTGCCTGTGCAACCCTCCTGTTGTCCTTGGACAGAGTCCAGTATGCTGTTCCCCGCTTGATGCTGAGTGCATTGAGGTGTACGAAAGTTAATAATGTGGAAGCAGAAGCAAATTTTCTACCACTACAACAGGCAAGGAAAATCCAAATGTATCAATATGCATTGAGGGTACTTAGTGTTCCAAACCCTCCAGTTTGATCATTATGTTTAGACTATTACCCATACCAGTTATTTCAAAACAGTAACAAGCCTTTACCAGTCACTGGTCGCATATATAACCTCTTTCAGGAGATACAGGTTAAAATGGAAGACATTGGCCTCATCCCAAACAAATGTAAATGCCAAACTATCAGTGGAAGTTGTCAATTCAATCTGGGGTGCTTTAAAAAAAATTGCATATTGGAAAGCAACTGAAATCAGCTATAAAACCAACTGCACCATGGATACAAAGATAGGAAGGCACTGTACACAAATGGTTCAGTTCAGGGTCCTAAACTGGAGCAGGAATTTGGTACCAACAGGTTAGTATGCTGGCTAGAACCCCAGAAAGGTCTACAATTCTCACGGCAGAGCTTATTGCTATTTGCTATGCATTAAAGTTTGCAGAAACCCAAAATAAAGACCTTATTTTGTACACAGACTCACTCAGCGCTATTCAAGCTATAAATCAACTGCATCCATCTAAGTACCATCTAGTTGCCAAAATTAAACATTTGCTTCAAAGCCTTCCTCCTAGAAAACTAATCATTGAATGGATCCCAAGCCATGAAGGAATTATGGGAAATGACAAGGCAGACCAGTTGGCAAGAACAGCTTGTCATTTAAATACCAATAGTTCTAATCTAATTCAATACACAGATCTGGGAGTATATATAAACTTGCATTGTAGAGTACAATGGCAAAAAGAATGGGATAGGGAACAATCCTTGCATCACAAAATAAAACCCATATTAAAACTCACCGTGAACACTGAGGTCTCTAAGAAGGAACAGGTGATTCTAACCAGGCTAAGGCTACTTACTGCTCAAATAACCCATAAACACTTATTTACTAAAACAATAAAACCTAAATGCAGCCGCTGTAGGTGTGGCTTGAACATTTCTCATATATTGATTGATTGCCCTGTGTTTGAACTTCAGCATAAGCAATGAGAGATTTTGCTAGAGACCAAAAAACAATCTTTGATGCAAGTAGTGTGCTTGGTGGGGAGTTCAGTGCTAAGCTGGTTCTTGATTTCATTTCCAATGCTGGGATGATGAATCAAATATAAATGGCCCACGTTCTAGTTGATGTGACATCTGACACTCCTACCTGTTACTGGTGATGTGCCTAATTAGACCAAAGTAACCAAAGTAACTAAGTAACAAAGTGAGACAGTGAACGAAAAGCGCGAGTAGTCGAAAAGTTAAGGTTCTTTCATTATCAGCGCTTTGCTGGATTCTCTTTGTTCTAAAATGTTTTTATTTTCCAGAACATTGTGGTGAAGCTCATAGAACTCAAATGATTAATATTGAAGGAGAAAGATTCGAAATATCATAGTCATAGAAGTTTTGCGTATTATGCAATTCAATTTTGAGACTAATTTAGATAAGCACAATAATTTAACCAAGTACCAGCAGGTTGAAAACATTATTTGTTAAAAAAATAGGTTTCCTAAAGAGGTTTACAATATGGTATTTTCAAACCTGGTAATAATGAGAAAGAATGTCTACAACATTGATGCAAAATAGCTATTTATTGTTTTAGCAGCTTGCTTATATTACTTCAAAACTCAGATGAATTCAATAATTGAAAAGTTTCAGGAACTGCCAATCATTTACTTCTAGGTAGCCGGAATTTTTTTCAGAACAACACACTAATCGATTTTTTAAATTTTCTTGCTTGAATCATGGTAATCACATCAAAATTAACAACTTTTCTTCTATGCCATTTCTGGCACAAATGAGTATTTAATGAGTTATAGCGGTAGGTTTAGTGTCGTGTTCCATAGCAGTTCGTCATTCGAGCAGCAGAAACCGTTGCGTGCTTAAGCTGTTAGAGAACGTTTGGGTACTTCGTAATTTGTAATTTGCTGACTTGAATACTTGAATCTAGAGTATTCACTCCTACGGTACGGTTTTGCTAATGTACACCCAGCCAGCCAGTTGCATCATCGTACGATCGCCGCCGAACGTAACGGTTGCTGCTGTTTGTCAGGCCGCACATGGGTTGTCGAGCCATTTGTGTTAGTTACCCATAATCCCAAGTATTTCTTTATGTGTCCAGCTCCCTGAACGCCGACTTGTCTGTTTCTCTGCACTGATGTTGCGTCTGTGCATTTACTTTAGTTAGCCCTTAAATATCATTTGTATTACATGTCGATATTCCAATGTTTCTTTGATTACCTAGCTGAATAAGACTATTATTTTAAATGCAATTTTGAGTGTTGTACCTTGTTATGTAGTAGCTCATGTCTGTACGCACTATTTTTGCAACAGAAAATAAATCACTGTCTTTGCTAAAATATATCAGTGTATGTAATAGGGACTTCAAAGAGATTCAGCATTAAACAAGTCACACCCTGAGGTCAAAAGAGTTTCCTTTCTCCTTACTGACACAGGCTTTAGTGTCATACGACACTTCGTCTAATAAGGGGTTTAAGGAGCCACCTCGGAAGGACGTACTATTTCGCATAGTTGGTCAATTGGGAAGACGCTGTCGCAGTTCGGCACTAACAGAATTCACTTCTGCTGCCCTTGCGGTCTCATACGGCGCAGACAGTTGCTCGTCTTCCTAACGGTACCGCCGTAGTTCGGCACAAAACGGAATTTAATTCTGTTGCCCTAGCGGACTGAATACAGTGTAGGCGGTACCCACACTCACACCTCACTCTAGCGGTGCCACCGTAGTTCGGCACAAAACAGAAACAACTTCTGTTGCCCTAGCGGACTGAAAACGGCCCAGGTGGTACCCACAAAAACCTCACCCCACACACACGACGGTACCGCCGAAGTTCGGCACTACCAGAAATTACTTCTGTTGCCCTAGCGGACTGATTACGGCGTAGGCGGTACCCACACGAACCTAAGGAAGGGCAGATGCGAAGAGAAGCTAGCGCCCCGGAAAAAGGTAGCTGCACAGAAGACAGCCCCCTTTTCCACGAACCCTTACGTCGACCGCACGACGGTATCGACATATTCTGGCGCCCGAACAGGGACCCAAAAGCTTTGCGCGACTACCAACGTTGCCGGAGATTTCTGGGTTCTAATCAACTACGCGGACACCGCATCACTAAAACAAGATGAACCTCGTCGCTCAAGCTCGAGAATACGTCGAAGCCCTCGGCCTCACTCCCACCGATGCGGAGTACCAGGAAGAATTTACCATCCGCCTGAGGCATTTGGAAGAAGCCGCAGAACGAGCAGCGGAACGAGAAGAACGAGCAGCGGAACGAGAAGTCGCAGAACGAGAAGCGGAACGAGAAGCAGCACAACGAGACCACGAGCTCAGACTCCGATAACTCGATGCTCAAATCGCTCCTCAAAATGCTAGAGTGAAGATACCTCCACCGGCTCCATTCGATCCCACGAAAGAATGGATGGACGAATTTTTGCAACGCTTCTGTACTCACACCACAGCGATGGGATTTACTGAAGTCGATGCTGTTGTCATGCTCCATAATTTGATCACACCGAAGGAACATCGACTCATTGATACCCTGCCCGCAGCAGATCGCTTCAAGCTTCCTGAAATTAAATTGCTCCTACTAGATGCTCATAAAGTTACTCCGGCAAAACTACGTGCCAATTACTACGAATTGAAGCCAGAAGAAGGCGACAATATGTCACGTTACCTACAGCGACTCGAACAAGCCTTTGACGCTTGGTTAAAAGGATGCATCATCGAAGCCAACTACGAGACTCTTCGTGACTTCCTTATTGTTGACCGAGCTTATTCAAGCTTGCCGCCCTTCCTCGCTACTCAATTGCGTGACAGGGGTGGTAACACAGTCGCAAGCCTAGGAGAGCAGGGTGATAGCTTCTTCCAAGCAAGACCTCATACATCGCACCATCAGCTTTGTACGGGTCGCACACTGACATCGTCGACGGATGCGGGCCCTCCAGCACTCAAAGCATCAGTAGCACCAGAGCGACGCTCGACATTTCCTGTCCGAGCCCCGAGCACTCCAGCAAGATCACCCAACTCCAGCAACAACTCTCGAGGAACGCCGCCAAGAACTTCTAACACACGTGGTGGTCCCACCAGCTCAGGATCGGTCAACACTCCGCAGCGCGAACAACGAGGACCTTACAATGGATTTTACTGTACTTTTCATGGCCCCAACCGATCGCATTCCAGTGATGAGTGCCGCCAATTGCAGAGGAAGCAAGGTGATGGTCACAGTAATGGAGCAGCCCATGCAAGCCCACCTAGCTCCAGTACTACCGCTCGAGTAAACAATTTAGCAACGCATGAAGAAGCAGATGAATACGATGATATTCCCCCAGTCGCATGCAATCACATCGCATCGAACAAGCTGATCGAATTGGGACAGCTGAAAACATGCTCTGGCACCGTGAACCAACAACCCGTTCAAGTACTACTCGATGGAGGAGCAACGGCGGTCTTTGTCAAGAAGGCTCTCGTCCCAGCTGACGCCATTTTGAAGAAGGAAATTACCGTTCGGCTGGCCAACAATCACTCTTTCGAGGCGCCTCTGGCCCGGGTCTCTCTCGTTTGCCCATATTACCACGGAGAAGTGACAGCCGTAGCCATGGAAGAGCTCTCCCACGATGTCATTCTCGGCCGAGTTCCCGGAACCACCTCCTTCGAAGAACAGATGACCGCCCATGAACAGCAACCAGTTGCTGCAGAAGTCTCTCACGTTGTCACAAGGGCAGCAACAAAAACGATCGAAAATCCCGCTGCCGTACCAAGCACTGTCGATATATTGCAACGCAACAAAGAAGACTTCAAGAAATTACAGCGGGAGTGCAAAACATTGCAACTTTTATTCAAGAAAGTTGACACCGGCAAAGAAGAAACGCACAAGGATGGCAGAGTCATTACCTTTGAACTCCATGATGGCATTCTCCATCGGAAAACATTACGAGACGGTCAGGAAACTCATCAACTTGTATCACCTGCAAGCGTGCGCCCACAAATCTTGGAAATGGCTCACGACAATCCACTTGCTGGCCATTATTCCCAAAAGAAGACTCAGGTAAGACTGGAACGAGATTTTTATTGGCCGTCCCTAGCAAAAGATGTGGTCCAATACTGTCACTCCTGTCATACCTGCCAGACGCACGCTCCATCTCGACCAAGAAAGGCACCTATCTCAACCCCACCGATCACCACTCCATTCTCCGCGCTCAGTGTTGATTTGGTAGGCCCATTACAGCCAGCTTCGGCACGTGGCCACCGATACATTCTCACCGTGGTAGACCAAGCCACTCGGTACGCAGACGCAGCCTCACTCAGACATATAGATGCAGAAACGGTTGCCCAGGAGCTACTCGAAATCTGCAGCAGAGTTGGTTTCCCACATACGCTAACGAGCGACAACGGCACTCAGTTCACCGCCGCAACCTTCGAAGCTTTCCTGAAACTCGTCGGTATCCAGCACCGATTGACGCCATTATACCATGCCCAATCGAACGGCATAGTCGAACGCTTCAATGACACGCTCAAAGTCATGTTGCGGAAATTAGCCGTCGAACAACCACGAGACTGGGACCTCTATCTGCCTTCCCTCCTTTTTGCTTATCGAGACGCTCCTCAGGCCTCAACCGGGTATTCTCCTTTCGAACTCATCTACGGCCATCGCGTCCGTGGACCTTTAACCGTGCTCAAAGAATGCTGGACAGAGGAAAGCTTGCAAGACGACACGAGCACTGCTCAGTATCTAATGGAAATGAAGCACCGATTGAAGAAAACATGTAAAATCGCTCGCGAGAATCTAAACAGGAGCCAAGAGAAAAGCGCCAAGTTCTTCAACAGACGTACCAAGATGCGAACTCTAAAGCAAGGAGATAAAGTCCTCGTATTTCTGCCCGATTCTCGAAAGAAGCTACTTATGACTTGGAAAGGTCCCTATACAGTGAAATCACGCCTGGGAACCTATACCTATACATTGGACATGGATGGAAACAACAAAGTTTATTACATCAACCTCCTTCGCCAGTACCACGACCGGGAGCAGCAAAGTTCCGCCTCACCAAGCAAGACAGATCGCGATGAGGACGACGAGAGAGTAGAGGAAGCATTTGCAGCGGTTGGCCTCGCCCTAGAACCTATCTGCGAAGAAGAAGAACTCGACCGGAATGAACCAGAGATACCGTCACCCGTCGGAGAAACCATTGAAGACGGTCTCATCTCCTCTACCTTGACTACAACACAACGCTCAGAACTCCAGGAACTACTTGGAGAATATCGCGATCTTTTCACAGATACTCCCGGAAGAACCAGCACAGCCTTTCATGAAATAAAATTGAAGGATCCTTCCAGTTTTCGACTTCAACATTCGTATCCACTTCCCTTAGCGCTGGAGCCTGAACTGCAGTCAAGTTTAGAGAGGTGGATGAAGATGGGAATCGTGACGCCATCCACATCACCTTACTATTCACCGCTTCTTGCCGTCCGGAAGAAAGACGGTACCCACCGATTTTATCTGGACTGCAGGCACCTCAACAGCCAGACAGTATTCGATGCCGAGCCGATAGCAGACACCACTGCTATTTTCACCAATTTAGCTGGCAAAACAATCTTTAGCAAAATGGATCTGACCAGTGGATATTGGCAGGTACCTCTACACCCTGAGTCCCGTCAATACACCGCCTTCAAAACTAGGTCTGGCCTCTATGAATTCAACGTACTGCCTTTCGGCCTAGCAAATGCTCCAGCCACTTTTTCCCGCCTTATACGTCAAGTCACTGAAGGACTGCAAGATACTGAGGTCTACATGGACGACATCTTAATCGCCTCGACTACCTGGGAAGACCATTGCGCAGCATTAGCTAAACTGTTCGAAGCTCTCTCTCGACATGGCCTTAAAGCGAAGCCATCCAAATGCGAATTCGGATTTGACAGCCTCCAGTATTTGGGTCATCAACTGAGCAGTAATCAGATCCAGCCTCTGGAGAACCGAGTCGAAGCCTTAAAAACAGCTCTACTCCCAAAAACAAAACGGGAGCTCCGAAGTTTTTTCGGTACAGTTGGGTACTACCAACAGTACATTCCTAACTACTCCCAATCTAAACTCCATGGTTTCCTAAAAAAGAACTCCCCAGAAAAAATACCTTGGACCGATACAACAGAAGATCTGTTCGAAAGTTTAAAGACAGCGTTAGTCAAGAGACCGGTCTTACAGTTACCAGACCCCAGATGTCCTTTCATTCTGAGGACAGATGCCTCCCAAACTGGACTTGGAGCAGCTCTCCTCCAGCCAAGCAAACGAGACTTCCGTCACTACGCACCCGTAGCAAATGCTTCACGTCGACTGAGAGGAGCGGAAATAAACTATTCTACCATTGAAAAAGAAGCGTTAAGCATCTACTGAGCTCTACAGAAGTTTGAGGTCTACCTGTATGGACGAGAATTTGTGTTACAAGCCGACCATCGACCGCTCCTTTATTTGCAACAGGCAGACAAGTTGAACCCCCGATTGAAACGCTGGGCTTTGTATTTCAGCCTTATCAGGTTCCGAGCAGAACACCTTTCGGGAGTCGACAACCACCTTGCGGATTTCCTGTCTCGGCTACCGTAGCAAAGACACCCTCCCCCGGGCGTGTCAGGCCGCACAGGGGTTGTCGAGCCTTTTGTGCTAGTTACCCATAATCCCAAGTATTTTCTTTATGTGTCCAGCTCCCTGAACGCCGACTTGTCTGTTTCTCTGCGCTGATGTTGCGTCTGTGCATTTAGTTTAGTTAGCCCTTGAATATCATTTGTATTACATGTCAATATTCCAATGTTTCTTTGATTACCTAGCTAAATAAGACTAATATTTTAAATGCAACTTTGAGTGTTGTACCTTGTTATGCAGTAGCTCATGTCTGTACGCACTATTTTTGCAACAGAAAATAAATCACTGTCTTTGTTAAAATATATCAGTGTATGTAATAGGGGCTTCAAAGAGATTCAGCATTAAACAAGTCACACCCTGAGGTCAAAAGAGTTTCCTTTCTCCTTATTGACACAAGCTTTAGTCTCATACGACACCTCGCCTAAAAGGGATTTAAGGAGCCACCTCGGAAGGATGAACTATATCGCATAGTTGGTCGATTAGGAAGACGCTGTCGCAGTTCGGCGCTAACAGAATTCACTTCTGTTGCCCTAGCGGT
The DNA here is from genome assembly GCA_030386875.1 of Morinoia aosen. Taxonomy (NCBI): domain Eukaryota; kingdom Metazoa; phylum Arthropoda; class Malacostraca; order Amphipoda; family Talitridae; genus Morinoia; species Morinoia aosen. The sequence continues at coordinate 3,499,197 of CM059574.1, forward strand.
CTCATACGGCGCAGACAGTTATTCGTCTTCCTAACGGTACCGCCGTAGTTCGGCACAAAACGGAATTTACTTCTGTTGCCCTAGCGGACTGAATACGGCGTAGGTGGTACCCACACACACACCTCACTCTAGCGGTGCCACCGTAGTTCGGCACAAAACAGAAACAACTTCTGTTGCCCTAGCGGACTGAATACGGTGCAGGTGGTACCCACACAAACTTCACCCCATACACACGACGGTACCGCTGTAGTTCGGCACTAACATAAATTACTTCTGTTGCCCTAGCGGACTGGTTACGGCGTAGGCGGGACCCATACGAACCTCAGGAAGAGCAGCTGCGAAGAGAAGCTAGCGCCCCGGAAAAAAGTAGCTGCACAGAAGACAGCCCCCTTTTCCACGAACCCTTACGTCGATCGCACGACGGTATCGACACTGTTCATAGTGTAACTGCAATGCAACCCGCAAATTAACCTAACGCTATAACTTGTTAAATACTCATTTGCACTGGAAATAGCATAGAAGAAAAGTTTATTTTGGGTAAAAGTTGAACATTGGCTAGTAATATATTTTGCAGTTTTCAGTGCCTAAACGTAGTTAGTTAGATAGAAATAAACAAGTTTTCTTCTATGCACTTTCCGTCAAAAACGAGGATTTTACGAGTTACAGCGTTATGTTAATTTTCGTCTTTGATGACGAATGCGATTGAATAAACGGCTACTTATCGATTTTTGAATTTTTGTTGCTTGAATCATGGTAATAACATTGAAATGAACTACTTCTCTTCTCTACACTTTTTTGGGCAAATGAGTATTTTTGGAGTTAGAGCGGTAGGTTTTATTTTTTGCGCGATTAAGCTGTCAGAGTACATTTGAACTCACTTCTAGGATCTTTGAGTTAATAACACAATAGAAATTATCACCCCAAAATAACAAGTTATAGCAGTATGTTAACTTTCGTTTTAAATGGTGGAATGCGCTCGAGCATTCGAGCGCGTCGGAAGGGAGAGTCCATTGCTGTGTTGCCATACGACGCTCTTGATGAATTACTTCCCGCTTCAAACACTAGAGTTGCGGTAACTCATTTACCGCCATAACTCGTAAATAGCCATTTCCGACGGAAAGTGCATAAAAGAAAACTTGTGTATTTCGATTTAATGACCTTGGTGTAGGCACCGAAAACTCTAAAGTTGATTACTACCCAACGCTCAACATTTACCTAATTTTGACGTGATTACCATGATTCAAGCAAAAAAAATTCAAAAATCGATTAGTATATTGTTCTAAAAATTTACCAGGTAGCTTTGTAAATTATCCCAATGGTATTAAAATAACATCTGTTGCTATTTTGAATAACTTCTAAGGTTTTTAATGAAATGAACTATTCTTCATGAACTGATTTCGAAATTTTTCAAAACCAAATGGATATATGGAAAATATAAACTATTTAAACGTATGATCAAAAAAATTTGAGAACTTTTTCTAATTTATGTCCTGCAATTCTGAAATTACATCCTGCTAACCAGATGAAATGTCAAACGTATCAATGCATGTAAAGGCGATCTTTTTTGTAGGCTTCAGGAATTTGGTCTCGATGATAATGCAAACTCAGGTGAGAGCGTTACACACGAACGCAGTTTTAAGCGTATTAACATATAGAAGTGGGTCATTTAGGATAAGTTAGTGGAGGTTTTTGCCTCTTGAGCAAATGAAATTTTTGGGAATGAAAAATTAGAATTTCTCGAAATACTTCAGTGCAAAAGTGTGGTGAAATAGAATAAATTAGGTATTTATATTTGGAAAAATCACATCAAACTTTATTTTTAGGCTAAATTCCGTGAAGCTATAACATTTTAAAGAAGGGTAAACATTCTGCGGGGCTACAAACATTGGAATGTGTAGTGTGTCGTATCGGCGAGGGTCGGCTCTTTGGGCAGCGCTCTCAAGTGCTTGAAACGGGATGTCATAAATCAAAGTCACTCGGCGGTTGGCGCTTCGTCCAAACTTCTACGGTTCAGGCGTCCACAAAACAAACAGACAATCTTGAACATAAAACACATACAGGCAACACAACACAAGTCACACACACAACACACGGGTAGGCGTGAGCGAGCCCACTTCAAACAAGCGAGGGTTAGCTTCGAGGAGGTAGGGGCTGGCTCATGGGGTGACAGCGGCTGCTCTACCAATGAGAATCAAGAAGTAGAGTAGGCAAGGAGGTGTGTCAGATAACGCACCAATTAGAAGCGGAATCGTCAGGGACAAGAAAAAACTTCACCAATCAAAGAGGAGGACGGACTTGGAGACGGCGAGGGACGGAGATGAATCGGGAATATTCGAGAAGGAAACAAGCGGAAGGCTAATTAGGGAGGATTTTCACTTGGTTACACGACGAGAGACGGTCTTTTTGGTGCACGTTTCGGGGATCCGGCCGCCGCCGAGATCCCCATTGGATCTGCTACTCGAGAAGAAACATCGCGAAAGTGCCCCCGATAGAGTGCTCCTTCGAGCCTCCAAAAGTTAGCAACGGACCCAGCAGACACTGAAGTACCACCGGCATCAAATTCCGCTTAATACGCAACAACGTCGCGGATAACCGGCACGTATAAAAATGTGTGTCTAATCGTCTCCTGAGAGAACATAAATATGTCAGTTCTACGTCGTCTTCAAAACAGCATGAGTACTCCAACCTGCATTTTGAACTTGCACAGCTGGCAATCTTCAACAACGTCAAAATCGCAAATTACCAAGGGGTTGAGCTGTTCGGGCAATAACGCCGTGAACGCAACAAACGAGCGCTCTAGGCACCGCGTCTACGATGTGCTAGCAAGCCGGCCTACGCCTGCGATTAGAGCGGCCGCAAGCGAAGAAATTTTGCGAGCGCCCTTCAAGAGTTCCACCTGCAACGCATCCCAGAAGAATTGAAAACTTGTGGCATCGAGTATTTTGACAACACCTACAACGCATCCCAGAAGAATTGAAAACTTGTGGCATCGAGTATTTTGACAACACCTGCAACGCATCCCAGAGGAATTGAAAATTTGTGGCATAGAGTATTTTGAAAACACCTGCAACGCACCCCAGAGGAATTGAAAATTTGTGGCATCGAGTATTTTGAAACAGTGCTTTGAAGTGTATTAGTGGAAGTCAAAGTGGCACGCTGTACAGCGCAGTAAAGGCCGGTACGTTTGTCATCAATGTTCTGTGATAGGGGTTGCGCAGGGATTTCTATTACTTGTGCATTCTTTTGTGAATTGTTGTCAGCGATGGAGTATTGGTAACTTGAATTCTCGGTAAGCATCACATTTATATCATGTCGTGTTTAAAGTTTTATGGAGGTAGAAATGTGCGTACCTTTCATTAACGCAGTTGTGCTCTCTCATGTCAATTCTGTCTAAATGCCTTGTGCATATACCCACGTGTTCATCTCAAAAATAAATGTGTTTTAATCTTTCAAAGTTTGTTATTCTTCCCATGCTTGTCAACTCGGTATTTGCGGAGTACACACCAATTAAACACTGTTAATTTCCTACCTTTCTGTCCAACTCTCAGACTGTGTACTTCATATCTTTATTTTTCTTTCTTTTGCTTTCGGGGGTTTCAATTCCCCCTGCGTTACGTGCTCTGACCGAGCTACGTTCCGTAACAAAAGTGTCTCACTAGTGTCGTGTTCACTTTCGGAGATCACATCGTTGCCATCCAATTTCCATGAGGCAGTTCTTTTCTGGTATTTATCATCGTCATTTTCCTATTGCTTTCGTTTCTCTCGGTTGAAGGTCGTGACAGAAGGTCACCATTATTTTATTTTAGTTGATAAAGATCAAATAGACTGAGACTTTTCAATGTCTTCTTTTGGAATCAATGTGAATATAATAAGCAAATCAATTAGGGCCTTACTAAGGTAAATGATAAATAGATAGAAACGCAATTTACTAGTAAAATAGTGATGTCTTTCAATTAGTAATGGATGACACAATCAGATAGCAAGGTGACACAAGATGTATATAGCGTATTCAAGGAATCTAAAATGACAATAATGCTATCAAATCTCAGAAATTACTTTAACTCCAATCCATCAGATATAGACGCGTTTTCAGGAATTCGCCTAATGATTTTAAATTAAGCAGGCGAAGCCTTGTTACTTGATCAGTCGATGAACATTGATTATTAATACATTGATAATTATGACACGTACATCTTATATGAGGTGAAGCCTCGACGCTGGATTAATTAGTAAAGAAACAAAGATCGTCTAGTACATCAAGCGAAACGAACGCTAACATCAGTTATCCTACACGTGAAGCTTCCTGGACACTTGTGAGAATATGGATTAACATGTTGGAAAGATACTTAGCTGGATTACTTCAGACTGACGGTTGATAAGCCAAACACAACTTATGCGAACCGCCTCCCCCACTTGCCCGCAAGGGCAAGCGTGAGAATCACACGTCTTACTCTCGTGACCGCGCCGTCTGTAATGCCGCTTGTCCTCACTAGCCTGGAGCAGCTTGCGCGACTCCGTCATGAGTGCGAACAAACACGTTCTCTATCTCGAAGCTTTATGTTAATATATCATAGGAAATAGCAAGTGCTGTGAGATAATTAAAATGGATTAAGCTCCATAATTGATAAACAAGTAATTTATGTAGAATGAATAAGATCTTAAGTCAACAAGGAAGGAGTTGAAATATACGAAGAGAAATGGAAGTATTTGGCAATGATGCCTGTATACGTGGCAGACGTAGAGCAGAGGGCACGAAGTACGATGGTGGGTTTCGCAGAGGGTATGATGGCGCTCGCTGGTTGCCTTCAAATAATGCTTAGCGGTTGGTGAGGCTTGGGCTAGAATCGTAGAGTTCGGTAATGGTGCGCTTATTGATGAGAATATATATTCCGACGACGGACCTTTTGAGATGATGGTTGTTTGGCCAGACAGCTCCTCTCTTTAGCGTTTATTTGAACACGGCGTAGGGCAGTTATAGTAAAACTATAACACTAGAATCTCTAAAAAACATCCAATTTCTGCCACCGAAAGAAATTGGAATGCAGAACCTTCTTCAAAATGGAAATGCATAAAGCTCATTTTACACTGACGGTGGGGAGCGACTGTGTGGAGCTACGGTGAACTTGCTATAGCTCCTCCCACGAGAGGATTGAGCGTCAGTGCACATCGGCTTGCTTTTACACTGCCGCTCAACACGACGCTCCTTCCCCAGAGAGAGCAATCGTCAGTATTGCTCTTGCAATACGGACAGAATACTTGGCAGAACAATTTGCAGAATATATACAGAATAATTTGCAGAAATAAAACGCTAATACTCTTAAGGGAACCATTTTGATGAACTGGTCAAATTTTGTTCTATTGGACGTACGTCTATAAAAATTTGCAGACTACTAGATCTCCACATTTTTAACAACTTTTGTTCATGAAAAATTTTTCATAAGGCCATAGAAAATTAATTATTTAAAAAAAATTATATATATACACATATTATTCATTATAACTTCGAAATTTACAAAGCTAGAGCAATGCGGTTTGTTGCATATGAAAGTCAAACGTATGCTCTATCTAAATAACAAGCGGATTTTTTAATTTATTTCATTCGGAATTTATATGAATTTTTATTTCTAAGGGTCAGGGCAAAAGTTATACTCATAGGGTAAAAAAGTCTACGAAAAGCTTTACAGAAAAAAATTTGAAAATCCGCTTGTTAATTAGATAGATCACACGTGTCACTTTCAAATGGAACAAACCGCATTGCTCTGGCTTTGTAAACTTCGGAATTATAATGACAAACGTCTTGAAAACTTACTTGTTTTATAAGACCTATTTTTAAGAAAAAAAAAGCTTCACCTCCTACAGTTCTTAAGCTACAGTGATGATTTTGGTATCATTGGATGCAGAAAAACAAGGGCTTTACAATGTATTAGGAAGTTTTTTAGAATTCATTCTTGTTTCAGAGTTATGACGTCATAAATTTGAATTTTCCTGAGAATATTTTGATTTTTTTTTAATTTTTATATTGGAAATTTGAGGAAAAGCATTCAAGTTTTTGGAATGTCCACGTTATTCTGCATCCAATGATACCAAAACCATTACTGTAGCTCAAAAACTATCAGAGAAGAAGCATTTAGAACCCCCCCCCCCCCCCCCCAAAATGTCGTTTTCTATGATTTCCCATTTTCTTTCCAAGAAAATCGCATTTTTTCATAAATGATAAATGATTCTAAATTGCATTATAATCAGCATACCAAATTTCATTTCTCTAAGTTCAATAACAAAAAAAATATTCCGATGGGGGATGCTTACCTTGAGGAATATGAATGATGAAATATATATAAAAAATGAAATAAAATTGAAAATTTGAAATTTTTTTTTTCGAATGTCCACGTTATTCTGCATTCAATGATACCAAAATCATTACTGTAGCTCAAAAACTGTAGGAGAAAAAACATTTAGAAAACCACCCCCAAAATGTCGTTTTCTCTGATTTCCCATTTTCTTTTCAAGAAAATCGCATTTTGTCATTAATGCTAAATGATTTTAAATTGCATTTCCTATCAGTATACCAAATTTCATTGCTCTAGGTTCAAAAATGAAAAAAAGGTCCGTAAGGGGGATGCTCTCCCCCTGCCGGGGGGGGGACGCTAGCTCTGGGATACGTTCCTGAAATTTTTACAGACATTCGGGGACATATCTCAAACTCATTTAAAGCAATGAAAAAAAAATCGGTAGAATCGACTTTTGGACTGCAGATGCCCCAAATGTCATCCAAATGGTTCCCTTAAAAAAAACTTTAAGACTACCCAATTACCTTCAAAAACACTGTAAATGGCAAGAAAAAATAAATACCAATTACTAATTTGTAGGTGTACTTTTTTTACTTTTCCGTTCAGTTAAATAGTCGTCTAATGTCACCTGCCGAATGTTTTCCGTGTTATGAAATACTTTTCTTGAGAGCAATGTACATTGTGCAGTTTAATTAAACTGTAATTAATTTTACGCTTACATACGAAGTGTATATTTCTTCGATATTCTAATAGTGGGAGTTCTTATCCTGGCCTCTCAGTGTTTGAATTTTCATTTTAACCAAATTGAGATGCCAATTTTAATAAGAATTTTCTCTGGGCACTGTTTTTATACTCTGCGAGCTTAACGTTCCATAAACCCGGATATTCTTTATATTTTTTGATAGGAGTTTTAATTTCTTCCTTGATACATAATATGTAAGCCATGCAGTGTTGGGCAGTTGCGCCGCAACAAGTTGCGGCCGCAATTGCGATCGCAACTTTTTCTGTTGCGGTTGCGCCGCAATAATTTTTGGAAAGTTGCGAATCTGTTGCGATCGCAACAATTTTCGACGTGTCAGGCCGCAACTCGCAACCGCAACATCCCGATGGTAATTCAATTTGTAAAATAACTTCAATCAAATTTGATACGCGTTTCATACTCGTTTGAAGCTAAACCGTACATGGTAAAACCCGTCTGGCAATCGTTCATTATTAGCATTAAGGCCCCCTCACACGCGCAAATATATCTGCAGACATATCTGAACTGGCGCTGAATTCGTGCGTTTGTACGCTCATTTCAGGTTGGCACAGACTGAATGAGGCAGATGCGCGATGCTTGATAATTTCGGAGCGACCGGCTGCAAACCACGGTATACAGAAGACAAGTAAGTCCACTTCAAAGAGGACAGCTGTTCGAAACCGTTAGACAAGGAGACGTTTGAGCTGATACGTCACCAACCCCATACCACTCGATTCATACCACACTCGCGGCAGCGATGCACTGGCTGCCGAACGTATGATTGCACCATGGGAGGAACTGCCGGATTTCCGCACATACGTATTGAAATTTTTTTAAATAATCTGGAAACTGTGATACTGAAAAACTTTGATAACCTTGTTTGCAACGCAATAGAGACGTAATAATTAAAATTCGTATGCATACTGAGCAAAAGCTTCATATTTATCAATACAAAGCTCCGTTTGCGACTTGCATACTCATGTAATTCTCAAATTCTAATTTTTCTTTTCGAGTGTTAAATGAAAGTCCTCATAATGTTACTTTATATTTCAGAAATAAACACAGAGTTCATCGTTTGTCAACGTAAATAAACCACAGGATGAAATTACTCTGGCAAACAATGCTTTCCGCTTCAAGAGTCTTCTATTCTTTTAGAATACTTGTTGAACGATACACATAGGAAGCAGGTTTAATTATTTTACAATTTTCATCATCTTTAATGGACATTTACTCTAGACTATATATATATATTAGAGGCCTCGTATAAATTTAAATTATAAAAATAGGCTCCCGAAGTACAAATCTTCCGTACAAATCTTTCTCTAGCCCCTTTTCCATATTCTGCTGTGCTCTTTTACTCTTACCTACCGATTTGTTCAGACGATTTTTGAGTAATCACCGCTACGTCATATTGCGTTATAAAGAGTGTGTTATCAAGATTAGTTAATTTTCGAATTGCTCTGTATCCATGATCGACGTGTTAATAGTTGAAAATTTGAATAACTAGCATCGTTGAACTAAAAGTGTACCTCTTTGAGTAACCACAAGAATATTGGCAATATTGCTGTACTCATTCCAGCGGCTGCACCCTTCCCAGTGAAAATCCCTCAATAAAGTAAAACGTGCAGTTAGCCTAGTTTTACTACATGGCAGAGGTAACCTTACATACATATTTATTCGATGAATATTTTATTATAGCAATTAAATATTAAACACTACGCACTTTAATTATTGAATATATATATATATATATAGGTTAGGTTAACATCGGCATCTTTGGGATGCTTTATTTCCAATCAAGCCTGATACATATGATCTTAGCATTGGTTTTTCAAATGTCTTATAACTAACCCTATATATAGGACACCATGACGGTTCCCCCGTAAAGCCGGTACCCATTTCCGACACCTGGGTTGAGTGGGGTATTGTGCTTGAGCTTTCCCTTATACCCAACGGGGAAAATCTCCGCGCCAGCGCCGGGATACGAACCCGCGACTCCAACATACGAGACCGATCCCTTAACGACTGTACCACGGAGAGCACATCCGTATATGTCTATATAAAGACATAGACGGCGCACATCCTATAATATGCAACTTGCTCCGGTTAATTATGATGCAAATGAATAATAATAATAATAATAATAATAAACTCAGTTAACGACAACTTCGGTCATAGATCTCTAGTCGTCGCTTTGGGCATTTCTACCAAAGTTGCTCTGCTGTTGTAAGGTGGTACGCTGAGGTCATTAGTGCTTTCCATCTTTCTCTCCGCTATCTATACAGATTACTCAATTACGTCATTGCTCGCATATTCCATCTTACTCAGTTAAGTGCGAAATCATTCAATACAATACACTTTTCCCCAAAACAACAAACCTCATGTCCGACTTCAACAATAGCTGGCATAACACATGAAGTATGCCCTCTTTCGTCTGGCCACAACACTTCTCCAGAACTTCACCCCCATTCGTTACACAGCGATATAGCATTACATAAATGTCGATAACTACCGTTTAGCATGAGCGACCAGAAATAGAGCCGTCATGGACATTCTAACACTTATCACAACATTTGCTTCTTTTTACCCGTCATCATAAGGATTCAATCACCATATGAACAAAGATTGAGGCCAATATAGCTGAAACTCGTAATTTTTACCTGAAGAACCAGGGTTCATGGATGCAAGGGAACAATAAATGTGTAAGGATTGAAGCTAAAACCCCAAAGTTGGGGTTCCAGCTCCCACCCTCACTTTGGCCGAGCGTCTTACCCGCGCTGAAACCCTTTCTGTACTCATCGTTGAGTAAAGGAGCGCAGTACGCTGGGCAATTTTGGTTCTAAACTGTGCCGCAGAACATAACAACTGCTACAAGCCTCTAGAACTTAGACCAACCGTAATACGAACATTAAAACACAACCTCGCCTCGCTTGAACTGAGTGGGTCCACTCAGATTTAACATCATATATTCCCGAATACATTCACTTCTTTAACAAATTCCAGTACTTTATGAATAAGTCCCCCATCAGATAACAAGTTGGCCACACTTATGTTTCCTCCTGTCACCGCTTAGAAATTACAAATCTCATTTCCTTTCCTGTTGGATATAACAAATTATAAGACTTCAGCTATAACCAGACGCTTGAAATGTAAAATACACATTATGATCACTAAATATAAAAGAATTTTATACTACGCCACTCTCTTTCAGCAAATTCACATCAGTATTCACAATTCAATAATTTGCACTTCAGAAACTTGAGAATTTAAGCCAAGAGCGTGTTTTGGTTTCATATGAGCAAATAAAAAAGTTTTAAATGCGAAAGAATGATGTTCCATCCTGATACAGAACATTAGACGAAGACAAAACGTACCTGTTTTACTGCCCTCATGTCCTGTGACAATGATGATCTTAATGCTCAAATATCTGAAGTGAGAATTAACTCAACAGGGAGCAAGTGGTTCTCGGACATGACAATTAGTTAGGATGTAAAATTTAACATCCTCACCCAATCTTCTTGCGCAATTTAATGGAGCCTTGCCTAAACATTCGTCGCATGAGGAACGAGAAATGCCGTGAAACATCTCCATCATATATGTACTACGGTAGGCTAGCAATGAGGTTGTTCCATTCAACTGTGATGGAGGAAAACGAACCCTGCGAACAACAGATACTAAAGGTGGAAATCTCAACGAAATTTCTCACAGTTCTATAATTCTTGAGGTCAAGTATAGCTAACCTAAGACTTTAAATCAAACTTGCAATCTATCCATCTCGACACATTTGTGTCTAACACATGGTACTACAAAAGAAAAAACTCACGCATTGCAACCGCCATAGCAAATTAGTCGTCCAATGACGGGCAACAAGAAACACAACTGAAGTTCGATCAGGGTTACATTCTCGTGTATGCCAACAACATACCCCTAGGCAGGAGGCAGTGAAAGAGAAGCTAAATATTTAAGGCTACTTTGGGGTTAGTTTTTCAGTTGCTGAGCCATCTTAACAGCGGCGGCTTTGCTGCGCCCTCACGTCCCAGATGTACACGCGGGCTATGGTGACCTCGGTGGTGGTGCACTGCGTACTGAGGCGGGCAAGATTGATTGGCTTTAAGTTAGTTTAAGCGGGCGTTGCTATAGCGTGAGGCCTACAACACTACAGCATGAGATCTAACTGTAGCTAGTGCTATAGCGTGAGGTCTACCTCTAGCTAATCCTATAGCGTGAGATTAGGTTAGGTTACTAATGGATATTACCAATTGTCATACATTTGATTTAGCTAAAAACAATTAGTACATCTCAAACTGTACCTGGATAGGCGATATATGGCAATAGACCTCACGCTATAGTAGCTCCGTTCGAGCCTCTCTAATCACAACAAAATGTTTCAAAGAGAGGAAGGATGAAGGAACCATGTAGTATGAAGTTGCACGGAAACTAGCGTACGTTCCCACACAAGGTCCCTATGGCTTAGAAGCTTTGAGCTAAGAAAGAATACATAACTCAAAACAGGACAGCAGTAAACAGAGAACGATGATCTATTACCAAAAATAATTAGTTTTATTTCAATACAAAGAAAGCCTATCTTTCATCACGGGACCTCACATTTCTGAGGCGGGGAAAGACAATTCAGTCCCACAATTGAAATTATTCTACAAGCTTGAGAACAGAAGCTGCACCCAGAGCTAAGTTTGAATGAAGAAAACGATCAATTCAACACTTGTAAAGACATGAGCAAAAAATCTCGGTACGAAACTTTCTTGAAATGGTTTTCTGAAGAGGGATAAATTTTCTCAACTTTCCAGATGATCTTTGTTTTGATTGAGACCTTAGGTTTTTGTTGGGGAGCATACATCTTACAAGGGTTACGGTATCTGAAATAATTGATCTCCAATCACTAATTTCATTTCATCATTAGAGAACTGCAGACTCCATTCAGTGGCTACTGAGAAGTGACATTCGAGTAGATGATTACGTACTGCCAAAAACATCATATGTTTCGGGCCGTACCTAATCTCCTATTCGAATGTAAATTCTCGGGAACTGCTGAATAGAGTCTGCAGCTCTCTAATGATGAAATAAAAGATTAGGTATTGCCAAAAACACATATCGAGATAAGCACGTCGTGAAAACGCAAGAAAACAGTAGTACTCCTAATTGTGCCAGTAACGGGCGATTTCACCAAATTTTTACAGTATTCTTTTTTTGATAGAGTATTTTAGAACATAAAGAATATAGATACTTTTTTTCAACATTCTATAGAACTTAGAAAATGCATTTATGAAGCCACGTGAAAATCTACTAAACCTCACCTAAGAAAATCAAGGTCCGAAACGACCTGGGTGAGCTTCGTGTTTGCGTTGCTGAGGTTCTTGTTGAGCAGCACCTCTGCTGACTCCAGGTCATACTCTAGCATCACATTCGCCTGCACACACGAGTCATCACTGTATTATTTAGGTTAAAACCATGGATTAAGTTCAATTAATAAGTTTTCTACAATTAACCAAGAGATACATAGATCAGTAACAAAGCATCAAAGCAGAGGAATTTTGCTGTAGCAGTTTGAACTAAAACATTGAAAAAATGCAGAAAGTCAATGTCTATGTTGGTAAACTTCGATCTATCAATGGAATTGGAAGAGATGCAAAAATTTACTTTCAAGAACTGAACTGATGAAATGAAGTAAGCAATCACACATAACGAATTACTTGGTTAGTACACTGGGTTCTCCAAAAGACCGGAAAAGAGAACACAACCAAATAAGCACTGATGCACAGATCTTACAGTATTGCAGTAACACTCGTTATCTGCAAAAAACACTCATAGATGTAATTATTGTAGCTGAAATTGCAGTTTCCTTCAAGAAAAGGGGATAGACATAGTAATTCAAGAAGTTTCATACATTGATAAGAAGAGGCACTTATGCATATGTACCTTGAGAAGAGCTTTAAAATTGCTCATACTACTGAAGAGCGATCAGTCATTCTGCTTAGATATTTTAAGCTTTCACAAAAAGGGGTAAAACCGCCAGCAAAATATACACAATAATTATGTACACTTGTATGATTAGATAACATGAAAAATTAGACATCAGTGAACAAAAAAAAATTGCCTATGACATAACAAAAAATTTTCTACATCAACCAAAGGAATACCTACCTAATCTTCAGCTTGGATCCTCACATCTCACCCCTGGCAGTACTAATTCCTATAGATGCTAAAGTTGTACTTCCATGAGAGGGCGCACTGGTTATATTGATCTAACTATGGCACAGATACACCCAAAATTAAGGCACATGCTGCGTCAAGATATTAAATACAAATTATTATACAAATACAAAATATATTGAACACAAATATACAATAAATACAAATACAAATGAAAACAAATTTCTCCCTTCCCAAATATAATGTCATTGAAAGAAACAACGTTATTAAAATTTTTCACATTTTCTTAACTTCTCATAATTTATTACAGCAGTTGAACTTAGTCCAGTTTCACTAACCCCAAGCCATAAGCAGACTTTGTTGGAAGGAGTAATGGTACCTTTACCATAGACTTAGTCAGAGAGCAGGAATTGAGTTTCCAGATTGTCCGTGCTGTCTCGTCGAGCCTTCATTTCTTCTATGATCTGCAGGCAGCTTTTAATGTCTGGCACCTGGTGCTTCAGTCTGCACCAATAAATAATGGATGAGTGAATATTTCTGCAGATATGTCAAAATTATTCACTTCATGGAACATAAATTCTAAACATTTTTTGGCAAATAGTGTTAGAAAAATTAAAATAATGCACATTTGATTTTATTCCATGAAGAATAATAATGACGGCATCTACGGATGCTTTATTTCCAAACGAGCCTGATACATATCACCTTGTACATTGGATTTTCAAATGCCTTATAACTAACGCCAGGACGCCCAAAAATAAGAGATTATGACAAAAGTTGAAAACTTTAAACTTTCTGAATGGCAATTAACAATATATCCCACCTACATTCAATGCATACTGGAGAAGGGGAAAATATTACTTTGGCAAGTTGGCATACATCAAAATCGTTAAGACATCTAAATAACACCGATGAAATGAAATGCATTGCATTAAAAAGATTAGAGTAGCACTATTAACAAAAAGCCAGCCTTTGTTTTGCCTAATGAGCAACAAATACTAATAATGAACTTTGATACAAAACACTTGTGTCCTCACCAATAAGCAAGAGAAAATTATATATTGGGCATAAGAGCCTATTTTGTTTTAATCGAGTGAGAGGGTACTACTTCAACTAATACTGACATAGTTAACAAAAAATAAATATACTCTACACAAATGTGCTTCTTCTACCATATCTTTTCAATAGAATAATGGACCCACTTTAAGCGAGTGGCAGTGAGGTGCGACTCCATGAAACGATACTTGCTGAGCTGCTCATCAAGGCGCCTGATCACTTCTTCTGCATCACTGATTCTTTGATTCTTAGCTCATGAACTCTTCAATATCTTCCTGTGAAGTGAAAATAAGTTATGAAAACATGAGCAATATTTTAGCATGGCTCACTCACTGATACACCCAATGCCTGAATCTATATACAAGATATTTTATCACCAAATGCAGTAAAATTAATTTTGAGAATTATTACACTCCATATATATTAGATATTTTAATTTTTCATTTCCCACAATAAATGAAAATTTCAGGACATTTATTTTAGGCTAAAGCCAGTTAACATTGCGATGAGATATAACTTGAACATCCTTCAGAAAACGGAGTAATTCAAAAATAGCTAAAAACAATAATTATAAAATAAAATACATAAAATTATATTTCCTATATCTTTTCAAAGTGTTTGTTATAAAATAAAAATTGATTACAGTTATTCAACTGCAGCAAAACTGATTAACGTAGCATGCATAACTTCAGTTGACATGAGCTACTTGTGGCTCTAACTTCACGTCCACAAAAGAAAAAATTCTTCTCAAATTATTGACACAGTAAATCAGGATAACATAACAGAATATAAATTCATTTGAATGTTTCAATACTAAATGAGCCTTAGGTCACAAAATAATTTTTTTTCTGAGGGAACTATGATCAATATGGAGTTTACTGCGCTCACGGAAATTAAAAATTCTGTTCCCAAGAATCACTAAAGGAACACATTTAAAAATGTTTTACATGAATGACATTCTGCTCCCTGATGCGTAATTTTTAAATTATTCAACTCTGAAGTTATAGGAATGTCGTTTTTAAAAGTGAAGAAATGGACATGTAAACATGCACTAATACGGTATTGACGTTACGATGGGTAAGGTAAAGTTAGGTAATGTTTGGTTAGTTAAGTAAACTAACCTAAAATAACTAAGCAACCTAAAATAGCTGACCTTAACTTACCCAAACTGAGGCTGTTATTTTCCCACAAAAAAGTGGGCGTGTCCCCCAGAAAATGAGCGTGACCCAACAATGGGACGGCTAAGCAAGCGACTATATGATGTTATTCATATTTGAATGTAATGATTGCTATGTCTCAAAAATAAAGCATCAGCACAGAATGTTATTCTTGTAAAACATTTTTAAACGTAGTCTTTTAGTGATTCTTGGGACAGGATTTTTAATTTATGTGAGCGCAATAAACTCCATATTGACCGAAACGTACCCTGATGACACATAATAAGGTAGGAGCAAGAAAAGACTTGAATGCTCCTACCTTATTATGTGAACACATAATAAGGTAGGAGCATTCAAGTCTTTTCTCAAAAGAGCCCTGGGGACGGTGACGTCACGGGTCCAGAACGAATAGCAACACAGATCAAACAGAGAAGTGCCCTCTGGCGACAATATGTGACAATATCGAGTCAGCTGTACGACAACTTGTACAACAACGCGACCAGTTCGTCGGCGTTGGTACCTGGAAGAATGGCGTCTTCAATTAGAACGAAAAAATGTTCATTCATCATATGTGAAAATAATTCTAGAGGTCAACCTGATATCAAGTACTTCCAATATCCTCATGCATATTTTAAAGAGTGGCTAAGAGCAAGTGGAAATGAAATTTTAGGTTCAGTTAAGGAATCTAATTTGTGCAAACATATTGTGTGTAGCCGCCATTTTCGAAAACAGATTACAGAAGAATCCTTTCACCGTTCGAAACCTAAGTACTTCTTAAAAACATTGTGGTGCCATTGCCTTATGATGACATGAATTTGAGTATTGGAGGTAGGGTATACAATTTTCATCATGTGTAAATTTTGTACGAATTTATCAGTACTTTCCCAATCCGTGAATTGGCTGATGGACAGTGATGGTGGTACAATTTTGTTGAAAGCTTTCGTGACACGTTGAGATCCCGTAGAAGAATAATTAAACAGGTAAATTTATTTTGAGAAGATTAATTCAAGGTAATAGTTTCAAATATTTTTGTTAAATTTATATGAATGGTGCAAATTGGAATGAATGTTTTTGTTCCTAATATGGCTTTTTACTAGCTGGGTGGCTAATAAGGGATTATAATTGTAATGTCGCTATGTTCAGTACGACATTAGGTTTATTTAATAGGAAGCTTTAACTTCAATTCGCCTAGCTGCATACCAGACAGAAGGATAGCCAAACGCACAGTAAGACTTCTAGTATTGTACTGACTCAAAAAGGAACACACATGCCTTAAGACTAGAGCGCCCCCGGAAGTTAAACAAAGCCCTTCCGGTAAGTGCACCACACGGCGGCATCCATCGGCTGCGTTTATGACACTTCCGCCGGTGACCGCGACATCCCAAACCAAGCACGATAAGGACATCCTGTGAGCTTGCCATGCGAGGCCCACAACAATGATCTTCCGGGACTCGTAAACCTAGGCCTCCAGTGTCATACTATAACGATGCATATTTTAATATATAACAATTATATAATTTTTAAGTGGGGGTATGAATAATTTCTACAGCTGGTAGAACATATTTTGAGAACTCGAAAACTAAGCAGTTGCAAGCACAACGTCATTCTTTTAAAACATCTTAAAATCTACCACATTACCTATCTATGACAACAAAATTATTCAAATAGGGTAGTTGACAGCATTAAACTCAATATTGACCAAATTTATATTTATTTAGAGTAAATCTGTAATGCTGAACAAATAAAAAAAAATGGAAAGAATTTTCATAATTATCCCATGTAATTGCAGTTCCTGCATTCATTTTCAAGTAAAATTATATGTTATACTTTAGAGGCTGCTGGTAGTATGACTTGACCTGAGAATTATAGCTGAAAGACACACTGAGGATATAATTTTTAGAATTTGTTAACAATGCAGTTCATTTTATATGATTGAAGGGTTATGTTGCATCATATGTTGAATTATAATTATTGTCTGCTAAATTATAATGAATTCATCTGTGGGTACCTTCTATTCTATCCATCATTGACTGAACAACAGTACACTTGAGTTGTTGAATGTTTAGAGACTAGGCCTATTAGGGTAAAGTTTTTTTACTTGCATTGCTTGCAACCTTGATTACTTATCATTTTTCAAAATTAGTTTAGGTCAACATGGAGTTTAATGCGCTCACATATATTAAAAATCCTGTCCCAAGAATCACTAAAGGACTAGGTTTAAAAATGTTTTACAATAATGACATTCTGTGCTGATGTTTTATATGTGAGACATAGCAATCATTACATTCAAATAAGAATAACATCATATAGTCGCTTGCTTAGCCGCCCCATTGTTGGGTCACACTCATTTTTTGGAGGGGACACGCCCACTTTTTTGTGGGAAAATAACAGCCTCAGTTTGGGTAAGTTAAGGTAAGCTATTTTAGGTTGCTTAGTTATTTTAGGTTAGTTTACTTAACTAACCTAACATTACCTAACTTTACCTTACCCATCGTAACGTCAATACCGTATTAGTGCATGTTTACATGTCCATTTCTTCACTTTTAAAAACGACATTCCTATTACTTCAAAGTTGAATAATTTAAAAATTACGCATCAGGGAGCAGAATGTCATTCATGTAAAACATTTTTAAATGTGTTCTTTCAGTGATTCTTGGAAACAGAATTTTTAATATCCGTGAGCGCACTAAACTCCATATTGATCATATTTCCCTCAGAAAAAAATTATTTTGAGACCTAAGGCTCATTTAGTATTGAAACATTCATATGAATTAAAATTCTGTTATGTTATCCTGATTTACTTTGTCAATAATTTGAGAAGAATTTTTTCTTTTGTGGACGTGAAGTTAGAGCCACAAGTAGCTCATGTCAACTGAAGTTAAGCAAGCTACGTTAATCAGTTTTGCTGCAGTTGAATAACTGTAATCAATTTTAATTTTATAACAAACACTTTGAACAGATATAGGAAGTATAATATTATATATTTTGTTTTATAATTATTATTTTTAGCTATTTTTGAATTACTCCGTTTTCTGAAGGATGTTCAAGTTATATCTCATCGCAATGTTAACTGACTTTAGCTTAGAATAAATGTCCTGAAATTTTCATTTTTTGTGGGAAATGAAAAATTAAAATATCTAATATATATAGAGTGTAATAATTCTTAAGTTAATTTTACTGCATTTGGTGATAAAATATCTTGTATATAGATTCAGGCATTGGGTGTATCAGTGAGTGAGCCATGCTAAAATACTGCTCATGTTTCTATAACTTATTTTCACTTCACAGGAAGATAATGAAGAGTTCATGAGCTAAGAATCAAATAATCAGGTGCTGCAGAAGAAGTGATCAGGCGCCTTGATGAGCAGCTTAGCAAGTATCGCTTCATGGAGTCGCACATCACTGCCACTCGCTTAAAGTGGGTTCATTATTCTTTTGAAAAGATATGGTAGAACAAGCACATTTGTGTAGAGTATATTTATTTTTTGTTAACTATGTCAGTATTAGTTGAAGTAGTACCCTCTCACTCGATTAAAACAAAATAGGCTCTTATGCCCAACGTATAATTTTCTCTTGCTTATTAGTGAGGACACAAGTATTTTGTATCAAAGTTCATTATTAGTATTTGTTGCTCATTAGGCAAAACAAAGGCTGGCTTTTTGTCAAAAGTGCTACTCTAATCTTTTTAATGCTATGCATTTCATTTCATCAGTGTAATTAAGATGTCTTAACGTTTTTGATGTATGCCAACTTGCCAAAGTAATCTTTTCCCCTTCTCCAGTATGCATTGAATGTAGGTGGGATATATTGTTAATTGCCATTCAGAAAGTTTTAAGCTTTCAACTTTGGTTATAATCTCTTATTTTTGGGCGTCCTGGCGTTAGTTATAAGGCATTTGAAAATCCAATGTGCTAGGGGATATGTATCAGGCTTGTTTGGAAATAAAGCATCCGTAGATGCCTTCATTATTATTCTTCATGGAATAAAATCAAATGTGCATTATTTTAATTTTTCTAACACTATTTGTCAATAAATGTTTAGAATTTATGTTCCATGAAGTGAATAATTTTGACATATCTGCAAAAATATTCACTCATCCATTATTTATTGGTGCTGGCTGAAGCACCAGATGCCAGACATCAAAAGCTGCCTGCCGATCGTGGAAGAAATGAAGGCTCAACAAGACAGCACGGAGGATCTGGAAACTCAATTCCTGCTCTCTGACTAAGTCTATGGTAAAAGTACCATTACTCCTTCCAACAAAGTCGGCTTATAGCTTGGGGTTAGTGAAACTGGACTAAGTTCAAATGCTGTAAGAAATTATGAGAAGTTAAGAAAATGTGAAAGATTTTAATAACATTGTTTCTTTCAATGACATTATGTTTGGGTAGGGTGTCGCGTCTTAAAAGACGCGAATTCTGAAACATTTTTTTTACGGCAACATTTGCGGATCCGCACTGGTTCGCAAGACTGACGCATCGTTCTATTTGACTAAAGTGCTCGTGGATACAACGTATACCCGGATAATTTTAAGTTTCTGTGTGATAAGTAATGTGATTATGTGTCAGAAAACTATTAATTTAAAACGTGTTCTTGAACTGGCTATACTCGGCGATTCGAGACTATGTATCGTGTGTTTGATAGCGGTGAACAGCCGGCTTCTAGAGCATTCAAGGATGCTTCTGGCAGCCGGCGAACCACCCACATTGAGTCAGACTAGCCGTTGTGCCATTGTGAATTCTAGTGCTTTCTATAGCCAGTATGCTGCAGTGTAATGCTAGGAATAACAGTCAGATTCTAGATTAACAGTATTTTAGCAGACCACTGAATATGCGAATTTTAGAAACTTGTTCATTGAGTTTGACTCTGAATTTTGAGCTGAATGTTGAACATCAGTTTAGCCAATCACAAGTGACGTGTTCAAGTATAAAAATATAGGATGTGAGCTAGCAAATCGCAGGTACTAGCAACTTCACAACTTAACCGTGCATAGCTCGAATTTATTCAGAAAAAAAAATATTTTTTTATTATATTTTGTTGGCTCCTCACCCACGAGCTGTGCTGGACAAGTTGCGTCGGTCAGTAAGGTAGAAGCCTAGAGTTAAAGCATTTCAAAAAGTAGACTGGGAATATACCCAGAAATTTATGCGACCACTCGCCCATGTGATTTTGTATTTTCAGGGCGACGTTGGTCAATGTGTACTTGTTGCTCTAGGGACAGTTCACCTGTATTTAAATTAAGTAATTCAAAATCAGCGAGTCATTTCAAGCCCTCTCAGTATTAGGCTGATCAATGAGATAGCCGTTTTTTTTTTGACAATAGGATTTTTTTGACAATGGCTGATCTGCTGTAACTTAAGTTCTGATTATTCTGCGGCTGGATAGGCTGTAGTACTAGTCTGCTGTTACTATTCTAGCTTGCCCCTGCATCAGGGACCTAACCCTTTAAACGTTCTCCCCTTCCACAGGTAGAGTAAAGAAAAACAAAATAGTCATTTTTTCGTATGTTGAAATAGGCTATTCAACGCGTGAGGGACCTTCCCCCATCGTTTGTAAGTACTCCAGGGTGTTGTCAGGTTGTTCTACCAGGGTTGCAACCAGTGCTATTGTAGCATTTGATTATGTAAACAGTCCAAAATAATTGAAGACCGAGGTTCTGAAATTAAAATGAGTGTGCAGTGTACTGTCCTCCTCTGACCACAGTGCACATATTTAATAGCCCTAAAATATAATGGGAAGATGAGAAAGACTTCCATGTGTATGTTAATAAAATTGGATTTGCATTGTTGTGTGCTCAATACAAAGAATGAAATGTATTTCTTATCTTGAAAGTCTGAAATTTTTTAATATTCTAACTCAGATGTTACAATAGTTGTCATCAATGTGTGTGAGTAGGCTGTCCTCCTTTGGTCCTATGTGTGCATTACAAATGTGTATCCGTCAATGTGTTCTTTAGCTGGGGAGACTTATTTTTCTTTTCAGTCAATGCAACAGCCATCTCATTGTGTTATGTCGTTGGCAGGACAATTGATCCCCTTTCATGTGTTGCTATTCTCCTATTGCAATTTCTCATTGCTATTCTCTTATCGCCCTTCTCTTGAACTGGAATTCTCGCTAACATGAATCGACTCGAGACTGGCGAGATGTTTCTTTGTCATTAGAATATCATACCTAGTTCTAGCATTATTTAGTTGCTCTTCGTGTCTTAGTCAGCTACCTCTCATATACATTCAAGGTATGAGTTTTTCTTATTATACGGTACTATATATCTTAATTGGTCAGTCGTCTATGATCTTAAACTAGGAATTTTCTTAGCATGCGGTTATTACTCGTATTGTTGTACCGAACCTGAATTCTAATTGTTTGTGCAGTTCACGGAGTCAACGGGGCTTGAAATAAACTAAAGAAACTACGTGTTCTTTTGGCGTCCCCTTGAAGTCCGTTCATTCACGTCACTGTAGCGAAGATCAGAATCCGCAAAGTGTCGTGACATAGGGAGAAATTTATTTTCATTTGTATTTGTATTTAATGTATTTTTGTGTTTAATATATTTTGTATTTGTATTTTCATTTGTATTTAATGACTTGAAGCAGCATATGCCTTAATTTTGGGTGTATCTGTGACATAGTTGAATCAATATAACCATTGCGCCATCTCATGGAAGTACAACTTTAGCATCTATAGGAATTAGTACTGCCAGGGGTGAGATGTGAGGATCCAAGCTGAAGATTAGGTAGGTATTCCTTTGGTTGATATAGAAAATTTTTGTTTTGTCGTAGGCAATTTTTTTTGTTCACTGATGTCTAATTTTTCATGTTATCTAATCAAACCAGTGTACATAATTATTGTGTATATTTTGCTGGTGGTTTTACCCCTTTTAGTGAAAGCTTAAAATATCTAATCAGAATGACTGATAACTCTTCAGTAGTATGAGCAATTTCTAAGCTCTTCTCAAGGTACATATGCATAAGTGCCTCTTCTTATCAATGTATGAAACTTCTTGAATTACTATGTCTATCCCCTTTTCTCAAAGGAAACTGCAATTTCAGCTGCAATAATTACACCTATGAGTGTGTTTTGCAGATAAGGAGTGTTACTGCAATACTGTAAGATCTGTGCATCAGTGCTTATTTGGTTGTATTCTCTTTTCTGGTCTTTTGGAGAACCCAGTGTACTAACCAAGTAATTCGTTATGTGTGATTGCTTACTTCATTTCATCAGTTCAGTTCTTGAAAGTAAATTTTTGCATCTCTTCCAATTCCATTGATAGATCGAAGTTTACAAACATAGACATTGATTTTCTGCATTTTTTCAATGCTTTAGTTCAAACTGCTACAGCAAAATTCCTCTGCTTTGATGCTTTGTTACTGATCTATGTATCTCTTGGTAAATTGTAGAAAACTCATTAATTGAACTTAATCCATGGTTTTAACCTAGATAATACAGTGATGACTCGTGTGTGCAGGCGAATGTGATGCTAGAGTATGACCTGGAGTCAGCAGAGGTGCTGCTCAACAAGAACCTCAGCAACGCAAACACGAAGCTCACGCAGGACGTTTCGGACCTTGATTTTCTTAGGTAAGGTTTAGTAGATTTTCACGTCGCTACATAAATGCATTTTCTAAGTTCTATAGAATGTTGAAAAAACGTATGTATATACGTTCTAAAATACTCTGTCAAAAAAAGAATACTATAAAAATTTGGTGAAATCGCCCGTTACTGGCACAATTAGGAATACGACTGTTTTCTTGCGTTTTCACAGCGTGCTTATCTCGATGTGTGTTTTTGGCAATACCTAATCTTTTATTTCATCATTAGAGAGCTGTAGACTCCATTCAGCAGTTACCGAGAATTCACATTCGAATAGGAGATTAGGTACGGCCCGAAACATATGATGTTTATGGCAGTACGTAATCATCTACTCGAATGTCACTTCTCAGTAGCCATTGAATGGAGTCTGCAGCTCTCTAATGATGAAATAAAATTAGTGATTGTAGATCAATTATTTCAGATACCGTAACGCATGTAAGATGCATGCTCCTCCAACAAATAACTAAGGTCTCAATCAAGACAAAGATCATCTGGAAAGTTGAGAAAATTTATCCCTCTTCAGAAAACCATTTCAAGAAAGTTTCGTATCGAGATTTTTTGCGCATGTCTTTACAAGTGTTGAATTGATCGTTTTCTTCATTCAAACTTAGCTCTGGGTGTAGCTTC
This sequence comes from Morinoia aosen, assembly GCA_030386875.1. Taxonomy (NCBI): domain Eukaryota; kingdom Metazoa; phylum Arthropoda; class Malacostraca; order Amphipoda; family Talitridae; genus Morinoia; species Morinoia aosen. The sequence continues at coordinate 3,522,821 of CM059574.1, forward strand.
TGTTCTCAGGCTTGTAGAAAAATTTCAATTGTGGGACTGAACTGTCTTTCCCCGCCTCAGAAATGTGAGGTCCCGTAATGAGAGGTAGGCTTTCTTTGTATTAAAATAAAACTAATTATTTTTGGTAATAGATCACCGTTTTCTGTTTACTGCTGTCCTGTTTTGAGTTATGTATTCTTTCTTAGCTCACAGTTTCTAAGCCTTAGGGACCTTGTGTGGGAACGTACGCTAGTTTCTGTGCAACTTCATACTACATGGTTCCTTCATCCTTCCTCTCTATGAAACATTTTGTTGTGATTAGAGAGGCTCAAACGGTGCTACTATAGCGTGAGGTCTATTGCCAAATATCGCCTATCCAGGTACAGTTTGAGATGTACTAATTGTTTTTAGCTAAATCAAGTAAATGACAATTGGTAATATCCATTAGTAACCTAACCTAACCTCACGCTATAGGATTAGCTAGAGGTAGACCTCACGCTATAGCCCTAGCTACAGTTAGATCTCATGCTGTAGTGTTGTAGGCCTCACGCTATAGCAACGCCCGCTTAAACTAACTTAAAACCGATCAATCTTGCCCGCCTCAGGACGCAGTGCACCACCACCGAGGTCACCATAGCCCGCGTGTACAACTGGGACGTGAGGCGCAGCAAAGCCGCCGCTGTTAAGATGGCTCAGCAACTGAAAAACTTACCCCAAAGTAGCCTTAAATATTTAGCTTCTCTTTCACTGCCTCCTGCCTAGGGGTATGTTGTTGGCATACACGAGAATGTAACCCTGATCGAGCTTCAGTTGTGTTTCTAGTTGCCCGTCATTGGTCGACTAATTTCACGACGACTAATTTGCTGTGGCGGTTGCAATGCGTGAGTCTTTTCTTTTGTGGTACCGCGTGTTAGACACAAATGTGTCGAGATGGATAGATTGCAAGTTTGATTTAAAGTCTTAGGTTAGCTATACTTGACCTCAAGAATTATAGAACTGTGAGAAATTTCGTTGAGATTTCCACCTTTAGTATCTGTTGTTCGCAGGGTTCGTTTTCCTCCATCACAGTTGAATGGAACGACCTCATTGCTAGCCTACCGTAGTACATATATGATGGAGATGTTTCACGGCATTTCTCGTTCCTCATGCGACGAATGTTTAGGCAAGGGTTCATCAAATTGCGCAAGAAGATTGGGTGAGGATGTTAAATTTTACATCCTAACTAATTGTCATGTCCGAGAACCACTTGCTCCCTGTTGAGTTAATTCTCACTTCAGATTTTTGAGCATTAAGATCATCATTGTCACAGGACATGAGGGCAGTAAAACAGGTACGTTTTGTCTTCGTCTAATGTTCTGTATCAGGATGGAGCTTCATTCTTTCGCATTTAAAACTTTTTTATTTGCTCATATGTATGAGATCATAAAAACACGCTCTTGGCTTAAATTCTCAAGTTTCTGAAGTGCAAATTATTGAATTGTGAATACTGATGTGAATTTGCTGAAAGAGAGTGGCGTAGCATAAATTCCTTTATATTTAGTGATCATAATGTGTATTTTACATTTCAAGCGTCTGGTTATAGCTGAAGTCTTATAATTTGTTATGTCTAATAGTAAAGGAAATGAGATTTGTAATTTCTAAGCGGTGACAGGAGGAAACATTAGTGTGGCCAACTTGTTATCTGATGGGGGACTTATTCATAAAGTACTGGAATTTGTTAAAGAAGTGAATGTATTCGGGAATATATGATGTTAAATCTGAGTGGACCCACCCAGTTCAAGAGTGGCGAGGTTGTGTTTTAATGTTCGTATAACAGTTTGTCTAAGTCCTAGAGGCTTGTAGCAGTTGTTATGTTCTGCGGCACAGTTTAGAACCAAAATTGCCCAGCGTATTGCGCTCCTTTACTCAACGCTGAGTTCAGAAAGGGTTTCGGCGCGGGTAAGACGCTCGGCCAAAGTGAGGGTGGGAGCTGGATCCCCAACTTTGCGGTTTTAGCTTCAATCCTTACACATTTATTGTTCCCTTGCATCCATGAACCCTGGTTCTTCAGGTAAAAATTACGAGTTTCAGCTATATTGGCCTCAATCTTTGTTCAAATGGTGATTGAATCCTCATGATGACGGGTGAAAAGAAGCAAATGTTGTGATAAGTGTTAGAATGTCCATTACGGCTCCTTTTCTGGTCGCTCATGCTAAACGGTAGTTATCGACATTTATGTAATGCTATATCGCTGTGTAACAAATGGGGGTGAAGTTCTGGAGAAGTGTTGTGGCCCGACGAACAGGGCATACTTTATTTGTTATGCCAGCTATTGTCGAAGTCGGACATGAGTTTTGTTGTTTATGGGAAAAGTGTATTGTATTGAATGATTTCGCACTTAACTGAGTAAGATGGAATATGCGAGCAATAACGTAATTGAAGTAATCTGTATAGATAGCGGAGAGAAAGATGGAAAGCACTGATGACCTCAGCGTACTAACTTACAACAGCAGAGCAACTTTGGTAGAAATGCCCAAAGCGACGACTAGAGATCTATGACCGAAGTTGTCGTTAACTGAATTTATTATTATTATTATTATTATTATTATTATTATTCATTTATACCATAATTAACCGGAGCAAGTTGCATATTATAGGATGTGCGTCGTATATCTTTGTATATATATATATATATATATATATATTCAATAATTAAAGTGCGTAGTGTTCAATATTTAATTGCTACAATAATGTATTCATCGAATAAATATGGATGTAAGGCTACCTCTGCCATGTAGTAAAACTAGGCTTAATGCATGTTTTACTTTATTGAGGGATTTTCACTGGGAAGAGTGCAGCTGCTGGAATGACTACAGCAATACTGCCAATATTCCTGTGGTTACTCAAAGCAGGTACACTTTTAGTTCAACGATGCTCGTTATTCAAATTTTCAACTATTAACACGTCGATCATGGATACAGAGCAATTCGAAAATTAACTAATCTTGATAACACATTCTTTATAACGCAATATGACGTAGCAGTGATTATTCAAAAATCGTCTGAACAAATCGGTAGGTAAGAGTGAAAAAGCACAGCAGAATATGGAAAAGGGGCAAGAGAAAGATTTGTACGGAAGATTTGTACTTCGGGAGCCTATTTTTATAATTTGAATTTTTACGAGGCCTCTAATATATATATATATAGTCTAAAGTAAATGTCCATTAAAGATGATGAAAATTGTAAAATAACTAAACCTGCTTCCTATGTATATCGTTCAACAAGTATTCTATGAGAATAGAGGACTCTTGAAGCGTGTTCCTTTAGTGATTCTTGGGAATAGAATTTTAATTTCCGTGAGCGCATTAAACTCCATATTGACCATAGTTCCCTCAGAAAAAAATTCATTTGGTGCCCTAAGGCTCATTTAGTATTGAAACATTCAAATAAATTAAAATCTGTTATATTATTCTGATTTACTTCGTCAATAATTTGAAAATAAAATTTTCTTTTGTGAACGTGAAGTTAGAGTCACAAGTAGCTCATGTCAACTGAAGTTAAGCGTGCTATGTTAATTAATTTTGCTGCTGTGGAATAACTGTACTCAATTTTTATTTAACAACAAACACTTTGAAAAGGTATAGGAAATATAATTTTATATATTTTATTTTATAATTAAAATTATTTTTAGTTATTTTTGAATTACTCTGGTTTCTGAAGGATGTTCATGTTATATCTCATAGCAATATGAATTGACTTTAGCCAAAAATAAATATCCTGAAATTTTCATTTTTAGAAGGAAATGAAAAATTAAAATGTCTAAAATATTTGATGCAATGTAACAATTTTTCCGTTAAATTTTACTGCATTTGGTGATGAAATGTCTTATATATGTATACAGGGTGTTTTTGTTACTTTGAACAAACTTCGAACTTAGGTACAAAAACTCAAAATAAATCGATTTTCATGAATGACAAAATGTCCAAAACTCTCTAGTTTTCGAGTTATAGTTACTTGAAGAATATTAGAACTTCAAGTAGGATTGCACGCGCGCACCATTTTTAGCGCTACCTTTGATAGTTAAATAGGTTTTTGGGCCCCACAATGGAGTATTTTTGTAATTTCACAATGTAATTTGCGTGTAGACGTTTTACAAATAAGAATAAATTGTCCTAAATGAGTAATTATCAATTATTATCATGTAAGCTAACCATTAATCAGTAAGCATTGCAGGACACAGGTAAAAAACATAATCAATACAAACTTTAATGTAAGAACTTTAACGCAAGAACAAACTTGAATACAGTTTTATTACAACAGTTACTCGAAATGGCCTCCATGAACTTCAACACATTTACGACATCTAACAGCCAGTGAGTGCCTTACAGATTTAAACACGCCAGGCATTTCCGTAATACGACCAGCTGAGTCCACAATGCGTCCAACCAGATCCTGTTCCGATTCAACAGGAGTGGCATACACGAGGTCCTTCATGGTTCCCCACAAGAAGAAATCCAGTGGCGTCAAATCAGGCGACCTAGCTGGCCATGCTACAGGAGCACCTCTGCCAATCCATCGGTTTTGAAATTGGTTATTCAGGAACAGGCGTGTTTCACGAAAGTAATGCGCTGGCGCTCCGTCATGCTGGAACCACATTCGCCTGCGTGTCTCCAATGGCACGTCCTCCAGTAGTCCAGGCAAAACTTCGCGTAGGAAGATGGTGTACGCAGGTCCCGTGAGAGGAGAAGGTAATAGGTACGGACCAATTAAATTATTGCCAATAATGCCTGCCCACACGTTGACACTAAATCTGTGCAGGTGACTATTAGGCTGCATAACATGAGGGTTATTTCCAGCCCAGTAATGATTATTGCGACGGTTGAAATCTGTGAAGAGAATAAGTTTTGAGAACCCGGGATTCATTCTTTCCTGTTGCATTAACCACTGGCAAAACAGCATACGAGGTTCAAAATCACCTGGCATGAGCCCTTGCACTCTTTGGAAATGGTACGGATGTAATTGCTGACGATGTAGTGCCCTCCACACAGTAGTATGGTTTCGCAAGCCAAGACGTTGAGCAGCTGCACGAGTGCTGGTTCGTGGATGTTGCTCAAAGTATTCCACAATTCTATCCTCCTGTGGATGATGGCCGCGCCCAGCATTCCCTCTGTTAACGTTGAAGCTGCTGGTGTCACGCAATCTCGTATGCAGAGTAGCAAAATACCGGAAATCAGGCTCTTCGCGCCTAGGAAACCTTTCTCTGTACATCGTCAGAGCGAGCCTACCATTTCCGCCTGCAGCTCCATAAATCAAATGCATGTCTGCCTTCTTAGCATTGATAAATCTTTCCATGGTCACAGTGCAACGGCGTGTCAACAAATGGCGAACTGATACTGCAACACGTGCGTTCCAGTAATGTAGATTGTTAATAATAAATTTTATTTCATTATTTCAGTTTCACATTGCATCTTGAAATCTTGTCGTTGATTGCATAGAATGGATAACCCATAATGAAATGAGAAAAAATGCTTTAATTTGTCGCAATTCAAGCCATTGCTCGAACGCTGAGGTCCTTTGCGGACTTGGTAAGGCAGAGTTAAAGGTTAGGTTAGGTTAACATCGGCATCTTGGGGATGCTTTATTTCCAATCAAGCATGATGCATATGATCTTAGCATTGGTTTTTCAAATGTCTTATATCTAACCCTATATATAGGACACCATGACGGTTCCCCCGTAAAGCCGGTACCCATTTCTGACACCTGGGTTGAGTGGGGTATTGTGCTTGAGCTTTCCCTTATACCCAAAGAGGAAAATCTCCGCGCCAGCGCCGAAATACGAACCCGCGACTCCAACATACGAGCCCGATCCCTTAACCACTGTACCACGGAGAGCACCGAGCACCGAAAAGCCTTCCGCAATAAAGTTCTCTGTATTCGATCCTGTTAATCAGCCTAAAAAATTAATAACGCTGGTAATATTTGACTAAGCGGAACAATGGTGGGGGTTCCTCACATCTTCAGCGAAAAATGTATTTGCAAACACTAAAAACGTTTGTCTGCCCATCTTTCTACGAGTCCAAAGCCAGAGCAACGGAATCGGGCAAGCTATCGAGCGTGTCCGCCGGCCAGTGTTTCCACGAGCAGGGTAATTACCCCAGTTTAGGGTAATCAGGGGTACCCTAGGGTAATGTTTAGGGTAATGAAAAATATGGGCAAATCTAGGGTAATCAGAGCTCCGTGAAGGAAGTGACCGCCTAATCTACGAAAAATAAAAAAATTGAAAGCCAATATGCAAGCACCCTACTGGTTACCACTTGAACGAAATGTAATGAAACGGGTCAGAATTTAGTGTTCACAAAACTGCACTGCTGCTGTGGTTAGTGTCGCATATTTGAGTGTCATCAGATATCGCTCACGAAAGACGGCGTCAAGATACGAAGCCGTGATATCTCTTGTCCACTTCGTTTTGACAAATGATTCTGAGTTGCATTTTGCTAATAAAAACTCGATCGGTGTCAGCAACAGCCAGTCGACGCAAGTCACTGTCCTGTTCTGATTGCGCTAGTGGTTATAAGCTTCAAAAGGAAATTGACAGGTATGTTTGTTGTATTGTTAAATTCCACAGCTAATATGTTTCATCGTAGTAATAATTAATAGGTTCATTCTGCTGATAGTCATTGAATTAACAGCAGAGTTGCCCCACAGCGCTGGTATTTTGCCAACTAATTAGATGGAAGGCGTCCTATTTCTTAGCCATGTTGCTCGCCAACGAAGCATGTTATTGTATCGATGCAAACAAAAAAATTTAGACAGGGTTCTTTGACACTTCGAGTTGCAAAAGGTGCTGAAGGCGAAAGGAAGAAGCTATGAAATTAGTTACAAAAATTCATATAAACAAAAGAGTACAGTTATCGACTTAAAACTTGCAATATATGTTTGTATTCTCACTGTCTTTTGGCGCAGTAGCACGGACGTAGAATTTGATATAGCTGCGATCATGCCTAGAATTCCGTCAACCAAAATTGAAGCACTAGGGGTTCTATCATCTGAGTGTTGAGGAAAGTTTATGCATATTAATAAAGGCAAGGTAGTTTTTTCCAAAAACCTCTGAATTTCCTCACCCGCTCTTCAGGAAATGAAGAAATTTGATAACTTTACAATCAACTTTATGAGTTGATAAGTGAATGTGATTGCAACGAAGTCTCTGAGAAGCATATGTGGTGTAACAAGATTGGATAAAATCCGTTATGAAAAGATATGACCAAGGTCATGTGTGAGGGAAGCCAGAAAGTCGTCGCAAAGAGTGGATCAAAGTGTTAGGTTAGATTGAGCATGTGGAAAGAATGGCTGAAGTGCGTGAATGGATGGAAAATTTAATAAAGAATAAATAATAGTAGGGATAAGTACGCATATTATTGCATTTCTTGCAGCATAGCAGATGATCGCGCACCGAGTGAGGAAGAGCCAATGACACCACCTCGAAAAAAGGAAAGCTCCACGTGAAAGCTAAAAACTACCACCAGAAATTTAAAGATTCGTGGACATCGGAACCTGAGTTTGAGGGATGGTTAGCCAAGTCTTCAAAATCAACAGAGCAAAAGGATTTGGCATAGTGTAAGGTTTGTCGAACTGATATTACTTGTGGGAAATCGGAAATCAAGCGTCACATGCTCTCAGAGACACAAACAACGATCCATGGTGGCAAAGAAAACCCCATTAATTGCCAGCAACGTGCTATCCAATGATCCTCTCGAAAGTCTTGCTCGTAAAGTGGAAATGCATGTTTGTGCATTTTTAGCTAAGCACCACCTATTTCATTGTGTGAGCCTCTTTTAGTTTGATGAAAACAATGTTCCCAGATCAGGAGTCGCAGAAAAAAAGGGCGCCTTTGGAAAACAGCGGGCATCAAAATTAATTCGACAGGTTTTTGGCAAACATCTTGTACGTGATATCGTCTGGATATCAAACCAGCATTCTAACGTCGTTCGACTGGATTTCCCACCTGACGCTCATGCAGTATGTAACACAGGACTTATTCATACTGACAGAGCTCTGGAAACCAGTCCATTAACCTTTTAGTTAATAAATAGATCATAGGTCTGGATTAGCTGTTTTAGGGTAATCTGGGGTAATCAACACCCTTCAGCTAGGGTAATTAGAGTCGCCTCGAGTGGAAACCCTGGCCCTGCCGCCAGAGACCGACACGTCAGAAGAGACCTAGCTGTGAGCGAGGGTGCATCTTGCTATGTGCTCCGCGGTACTCCGGCAAACCGCCCTCGCTACCGGGGACTTCTACGTCTTCGACAGCTGGCTACATTGAAGAGTGCTCGCCTGAACATTATATTCGAAATCGTCAGGTGAGCCCTCCAGCCAGATTATGCTTCGCTTGCCATTTACTTATCACTGTTTTTGCGTTACCAGGCCCCAGATGGCTGCCCGGTAAATTTGTGTGTCATAGGGCCCGTTAATTCGGGATTTGTGTCCACTGGGCGGGTGGCAGCACACAAATTTTTATTCGAATATAATCTTCTAATTTGAAACTCACCAATCATTTTCGAAAGTTTATTCAAAATGATTCACTTAATTCCTTTTTTTTACGACGTCTTTTTGAGAACTACAAAGTTCTAAAGCCGTGCTGCTTTTGCGCAGTTTTGCCTAAAAGGCAATTTAGCCGGCTTGACCTCAGCGCCATCTAGGTGTCGGTAGAGCTTGGCTCAGAATTCGACAGGTTAAATCCTGGCATCTATCTATCCACATCTTCAATTTTTTCCTTTTCTTTTTTCAACAACTAAAAATGAATTGTGATAACCTTTGAAATAACTTTTTTTTCTTCTTAAAGCTGCTGTCCGGAGTAGCGGGAGCGGGTCTCTGTCTCATTAGTTATAAGTCGAGTGCAGCCGGTGGGTTGTTAGTCAGGGTTCCTTTTTTGTTGCTTAAGAGCCTTACGTTTTTTACAGGTTCTGGCCTTTTGAACCTTGTCTAACCTTTATTTGGTTCACTCATTACAGAATATAGTTAAGCTATTCCTGAAAAAAAAATTTTTTTGAATGTGTAAACTTCAAAAATAAAAATGTTGTGAATTTAAAAAGTAACTGATGGGGTAAGTGTAATTTTTTGTGTATTTTCTATGTCATCAATGTGTTTTTCTATGCTTTTTAAAGGGATATAACTCGTCCACTTTAAGGTGTAGACGTGACTCTGTTTAGCTGAACTTTTTTCTAATGAGCCTTGAAATAGAATTTGATTATTTAATTATGGAAACGGAAAAGTGTACTGCCTTAGCCATCAGCATTAAATTACGGGGCATAAAGTGTAGCATTACATCTCTTAGAAAAAAAGCTCTTTCACCTAACTGTGAGCTCTTTTTTCAGCTAATTGAAGCTGTTCCTCAATTGAGTGGGCTGTTACAGTCCTTCAGACTTCTGCCCGCTACTATTCCTACAGATGTTAATGAGGTTTCTGAAGAGGAGCTAGTTAGCAGGGCGGAGTATGAGGTTCAGCTCATAGAATTAATGGTAGAACTTAAAAAACTCATTTCCACTTCCCAGGTGCTAAACTCTAGTGCTACCGGTGAACCTTCTGTGTCTAAGGTTTCTACTTCTGATGTTCCTTTGAATATCTTTAGAGCACCTCAGTTGACACTGAACAAATTCAGTGACAATGAGGGGTGCCCTTTCGACTTCCTTCACTTTCAGGAGTCCTTTGCTAATGCCCTTCAAGCTTATCCTAGCATGAGTGAAAGGCAAAAATTTATCTTTTTAAAAAACCAACTTCAAGGAAGAGCTCTCAGTCTTATAGAGGGGCTTCCTAATGAAGAAACCAGTTTTCAGTCGGCTTGGGCATTACTTAAGCAAGATTTTCTTAACGCTGACAAATTAATCTCATTAGCTCTTGATGAGATCTTGAGCTGTCCTAGTGTTCAGAGTCTATCCGAAATAAATTCTTTCCTCTCTAAGGTTAAATTTCGCCTTCTTGAACTTTCCAAGTTGGGTTTGGATTTCTCTAATGAGAAGTCGGGTAACCTACTGTTTTCTGCTTTAATTAAAACTAAACTTCCTGAATTTTTCCTGTTGGAACTCCTTCGCTATTTTAAAGCGAGTTTCTTTTCCTTGAAGATGTTTGAGAATGCTCATAAAGTGCTTTCTCTTCTCGAAACCAAAAGTAAATCCAAACCGTCTCATGTATTCCGTAGTAAGGAAACAGAAATGGTGACCCGGACTGAGGTGAGGGACAAAACGCCACATTTACCTAGGCCTAATAAGCCGCCCGATTTCAAGGTATGTCGATTTTGTAACCAAGCTAACCATGCTTCGTTTGCATGCAAGCGATTTAATTCGCACGAAAAGCGTGTGAAACGGGCTGGTGAATTGAAATTATGTACTACCTGTTTGAGCAGTAAGGATTTGTCTAGTGCGTGTCCCTCCAAAGTTAAGGGTCTCCCGTTCCTGTGCTCTTTGTGTAAAGCTAACAATCATGTTAGCCCTTTGTGTCCTAAATTTGTTGAATCCAGTGCCTTCGTTGCAACCTCCTCATGACGGTTAAAGGCCCGTCTAAGGATGTGCCCTCTTGTTGCTCTTACCACCAAGTATGGTGGGGTAACTAAGCGTGTTAATTTTCTAATTGATAGCGGCAGTCAGTCGTCGCTTATTGATTTGGAGACTGTAAGTTCCGACTATTCTGATGTAGACTTGCAGGAGCTAACTATTAACACAGTAGGTGCTTCTGTTCCTTTAATTGGTAAGCAAATTAGCATTGAACTCGTGCTCCCGGACAGTGAGAAGCATGAGCTTGATGTTTCCGCTATGAGAAATTTAAACCTCCAGATGGGTATGAGAGATTTGAAGGCTAAACTCGAAATTTTAAAAACTAAACTTCCTTTGTCGACTTCCTATCCTGAAGTTATGAATGATATCATCCAAATTCGCGGAATTTTGGGTGTAGATGCTCATCAAGCTTTTAAAGTACTGGAGTTACAGCACGTAAATAGCTATAAGGCCATGCGCATTTCTAACGGGTTTCTACCCTTTGGGGAGTTAAAATGTTACAACTCCTCTTTATCTTTTTTTGTTGCTTCTAAAACTAAGAAGCTAAACAATGCTATTGAAGCTTCCGTTAAAAGGAAAGTTAATGTTGAATTATGTAAACCTGCTCGGTCTCTTGATAGCGAAACTAAATCTAAACCTAAAAGGAAAATTTCTAAGTGTACCTTAAATGAAGGCCGTTACCGTAATATTTTAAATAATTTCTTTGAAACTCCTAAAGTATGTACATCATTATTTGACGTTTCTGAGCAGTGCGTAGTTCAGACTGGACTTGATCAGCTGCTTGACCTTGAGCTTATTGGTATACCCTCTAAGGAGGAAGAAAATGATAAGGAATTGGAATATTTTAAAGATAGTGGTTAACATGAAGAAGGTAGATATTCTGTCCATTTGCCCTGGAATTGCCAACTTTTGGCTAGAGTGCCTAACAATTTTGTATTAGCAAGATATCTTGCTCGTAAAGTAGCGACTGATAATGCCCTAAAGGGGATTGAACAGGCCTATAATGACGTATTCCTTGAGCAGCTTGAATTGGGCATCATTGAACCCATTTCCGTCAAAAGGATAAATGTGCGAGCTCACAAATGGATCCTGCATAGGCCTGTAATACGTACACATGTAGAAACTTCTAAAATTCGTCCTGTGTTTAATTGCTCTTTAAAGGTCAGTGGTTTACCCAGTCTGAACGAAGCCTCTTATGTGGGTTCTAATCTGATGAATAATTTGTTAGGACTTTTGGTCTATTTCCGTGTAAATACCGTAGTGGTTCTTTCTGACATTTTTAAAGCTTTCTTGCAGGTGAAACTTGCTTGTGATTTTGACCGTAATCAGTTCAGCTTTGTCCTTTACAAGGACGGCAAATTCTTGTATTACCGTTACACTACTCTGTTGTTCAGGTTTGTTGCATCACCTTATATTCTTAACTATCTGCTCAAATTACACGCTCAAACTATTACTGATTTGACAGTTAGAGACGTTATGGCGAATAAGCTGTACGTCGACAATTTAGTATTTACGACTGAGAGTCCTGAACTAGCGCTTAGCACATTTCGAAGCGCCAATAGCGCATTTGAGGAGAGTGGATTTCCGTTGCGCAAATGGAAGTCCAATAATTCTGAACTTCTTTCCCAAATTGACCCGGCTCTATGTAGTGCCGAAGTGCACTCCCGAGTGCTGGGGTACGACTATAACTCTTCTACTGATCTTCTTTCTCTGTCTCTGAAGGAGTTGGACTTGTCGTGTAAAACACGTAGAAAAGTTTTATCTGAAGTTGCCGCGCTCAATGACCCCTTGGGGATTTTGCTACCCTTTTCTGTGCGAGGTAAGCTCATTTTGAAAAAATTAACGCCCTTAAGGCTAGGTTGGGATCAGGATGTCCCGGAAGATTTATGTAAGGAATGGCAAAGCTATTGTCGGGAGTTTTCGGAGTTGAGGGATTATGAGTTTCCTATGATGAATTTGGCTGAGACCAAAACTACGCAACTTGTTGTATTTTGTGATGCTAGTACTAGCGCCTTTGGCACCTGTATTTATGGCGTCCAAGAGGAACGCTGCGCCTTACTTTTCTATAAAGTTTACGTTTCGCCTTCTCGCCAGCAAACTCTTCCTTCTCTTGAGCTCTTGGCATTGTTTCTTGCCTATCAGTGTCTTGTATCTCTTTTGTGTGATGTTAAATTTCCCTACAAAGTGTCTAATGTAACTATTCTTACTGATTCCCAAGTTACCCTAGCTTGGCTCTTGAGCGGCAAAACTCCTCGAAAAAATGTGTTTGTAAGCAACAGACTAAAAGACATAGAAACCATGCGTAAAAAGCTAGAATGTAAGACTTTGGCTGCCTTCAGCTATGAGTGTGTACCCACGATGTTTAACGTTGCAGACATGCTGACACGGGGGATTAAGGTATCTAAGTTTCTAGAGTGTAAACCGTTATGGTTAGAAGGTCCTTCTTGGATCAGAGAAGGTAGAGGCAAGTGGCCTAAGGGTCACTTAGGATGCATTCCGCAGTAATTTGTTTCATTAATGTTGCTCACCCAGGTGAAGCTTCGATTGTGGAGCTTGGGCGCTTTTCCTCCTACCCCAGACTATTAGGTGTGGTAGAGAAAGTATTTAGGGCTGTAGCAATCTGGAAGCGAACAGATCCGGGAGAGTCTAAACTGCGAGCGTTTCTTTACCTCATTTCCTCTATGCAAAGAGAGCAGTTTGCCAGCGAGGTAGAGGCCTTGGAAAACAAGAATCCTCGTCCGCCTCTGCTTGTTAGATCTTTCAACTTGTTTCTTGACTCTCATAATTTAATTAGATCCAGCAGCCGCATTGTCTTAGCGGAGGAATTGGATTAAAACACTAGGAACCCTATTCTGTTGTCTAGTTCTTCTCATCTAACCTATCTTCTGATCTTGCATACCCATAAAACTCTTAATCATCAGGTGTTGAGTCGACCGTGCAAAAACTTAAAATGGACGGTTATTTGATACCTCGCTGTAAGCGTACTGTGCGTGGCGTTCTATCCAAATGCATAGTATGCAAGCGGGTGAACGCTAAGGCTTTCTCTTATCCTGACCCGCCTGTTTTGCCAGACAGTCGGACTAATTTTGTGAGACCTTTCGCTACAACAGGAATGGACTTTTCAGCTCATTTCTGGGTGTTAGATCCGTTTGGCCATAAACAAAAAGTGTATCTTTTACTGTTTACGTGTTTTTAAGCTAGAGCTATTCGTATAGAGCTTCTTCCTTCCATGACGTTGGAAGAATTTTGTTTTGCCTTCATTCGATCCACGAACGAAAGGGTGTCCCTTACACCGTGTATTCCGATAATGCTAAAACTTTCGTAGCTGCTTCTAACCTTTTGGTAGAAGTTTTAACTTCTTCCTTGTATGAGGAAAGTTTCCGCACTTTTAACACTAAATTTAAAACTATCCCGATCTATAGTCCACAATTTGGTGCGATCTGGGAACGCTTGTTTAAATCTATTAAGGAGAGTTTGTACAAGCTCTTTGGTCGTAGCACTTATCCTTACTTGGCCTTTCTCACTGCAGTTTCTGACATCTCTCTTAATCTTAATCGACGTCCTCTTTCCTATACAGAGACGGGGGACACTATTTTGCCTATTATGCCTATTCAGTTCCTTCAACTTTATCCAACTTCTAACTCTTTAATCCTTTCCGATGAGGTCCCTGACTTGGAAACCGAGGACGATGAGCATCGAGAGCATTTGCTCTCCGCGCTTGAGAGGCGCGACGTGCTGGTGGCCAAGTTCAGGGAACTCTGGTACTCTCAATACTTAATTTCTCTGAGAGGTCCATATCCTCTTAAATCGTTGCCTTTTAAAAACAAATTTTTATCAGTAGGTCAGGTTGTCTTGCTAAGGCATCCCATAAGACCTAGACCGTTCTGGACCTTAGTCCGTATCATCGCGCTGCTTCCCGGACGCGATGGCAAGGTCCGAGTTGTTAAAATTACTAAGGCTGATCACTCTGAGTCTGCCGTTAAAATTTCTCTTCTTCGCCCCCTGGAGCTAGCTGATTTTGATACTGCTTCAGAGGAGGGGATTCGATCCTTTTAATCAACCTAAAAAATTAATAACGCTGGTAATATTTGACTAAGCGGAGCAATGGCGGGGGTTCCTCTCATCTTCAGCGAAAAATGTATATGCAAACACTAAAAAAGTTTGTCTGCCCATCTTGCTACGAGTCCAAAGACAGAGCAACGGAATCGGGCAAGCTAACGAGCGTGTCCGCCAGAGGCATGGTAGACGAAACAAGGTAGCTGCAAACCAGTCTTTTATGAAATCGAGTCTCACCCCAGTGACGTCAAGGCATCCGACCAATAGCAGCGCTTAAATTGCATCTGGCAACATTGCTAACCCGAAATCTGGCATCACTGTTAGCGTTACGCGTACGACAATGTTTCATTTCTGTTCTAATGAAGTGTTAACGAGTCGAGTGAATCGCAATGTCGGCGCCTCAAGTTAAATTTTTAAAAAAGTGTTCCTTTATTTGGTGTCGGAATAATTCTAAAAATCGACCCAAGATATTTCAAAGGTCTGGTTTCAATTTTAAAGAATTGATTTTGCCCAGTGGAAAGGCTTAGTTAAATAATCTCAAGTCGAACTTATGTAAGTTATGTTTGCTGGCAGCCATTTCAAAAAGACCGACTTCCGAAGAATCCCCTCTGCATTTAAAGACGCACATTTCATTGGAAAGAGGTGTTGTGCTGTTGTTTTATGATCAAAGGAGTTTGGAACTGGAAGGTAAGAAATTGAATTTTGAATATTATTCGAAACTAATTTAAAAATAATGGCTTATAACTGATTATTGCATTTGATGAAGCGGCATTCTCTTGACCAAATCTTTGCCACCAGATACAGTAGTACAGTTCAAATTTGATATGCTAATTCCATTCATAAATGCCGTTGAATTGCGTGAAATTTAAATTTTAAAGGAAATGAGTAAATAGGAATAGGATGTGCTACAATTAAATGCTGATTAATGACATACTGTTCATGAGTTTTTCATTCCAGAAAGGTAACCTAAAATCCTATATCTTGTGGTAGGGTGCTATCAGATTTCATAGTATTTGAATTTCTGTGTGTGAATTAATCTGGAAGTAGGATGTGCTGTCAAATTTTACAAGGTTTGTATTAAAAAAATTTCAATGGCATTTTAAAAATTTTGATCTATGCATTATATTGAAATTAGCAAGTAAGCTTAGAACCTACAATGCTCAGACATGAAAGCTAGTTTGGACTGCCACATAGTAAAACTTGTTTACTGTATGTTAGATGCAACTTTAGAATAGCTCCTATTTTTCTTGTGTAGCCAATCTTATCTGAAATTTTCAGATTAACTTGTAATAACTTTCTACCTTATAGCTAAATGTCTAGTGTTTACAAGCAAGATGCAAAATCTTGTCTATGATTTTCTATTGTAAGTGCTACTTTTTATGGCAATTACCTTCTTGAAACTGACGCTGTTCTAAGCATATTTAGAAATGCATTTTTTAAGGTACCTGACTTCTTTTAGGCTTACCATTCATCGTGTTCCATTTGCTGCTAAATAATTTCTTTATATAAGGTGCAAAATTCTTGCTGTTGATCATAGGTTTATTGTGAGTGCTTCAAAAATCTTATCTGAAGCTACAAAGCCATATTTAATTTAAAGAAGCAGATTTTTCTGTTTTTGTTTATGGTTCTGTTTATATCTTAGGCTCCTTTTCTCTGTTTCTTAGTAGGAAACAGAAAACATCTGTGCAAAAATGAAATTGAGGACATATCTTCATTTAATTTTTTATGGGTAAATGTTAAGGAGAGGACCATAATCGATTTTCCACTTTTCGGTGTCTAAACGTAGTTAATTAGATCTAAATAAACTATTTTTCATCTACGCCCTTTCCGTCGCGAATGAGTATTTAACAAGTTATAGCAGGAAATTACTGACCGCAGCTCTAGTGCTTGATGGGGAAAGAAATTGTTCGGACGCGAAGACTACAATGGACTCTTCCTTTTGACGCACTCAAATGATCAAGCGCATTCCAGCCATCAAAGATGAAAATTAACATTCCGCTATAACTCATTAAATGCTCATTTGCATCAGAAAGGGCATGGTAGAAAAATTGTTCATTTTGATCTAATTAACTATGTTTAGCAGCAAAAATTGAAGAATTGATTATGGTCCTCTCCTTTACAAATACCTTTTTATGTCATATAAAATTGATGCTTGTGTGTTTTAAACTTTTTCTTTTGTAGTTTAAATTAGTCGATTTTAGTTGTATTTGTTAAATATCATGAACAAATCTACTTATATCATACACAACATTAACTGTTGAAGAAAAATTGTGAAAACTAGCTTGAGTGTATTAAGGGGGTCCTCCGGAAAAAAAAATTTTTTGATCCGATTGGTCTGAAATTTGGTCAGTATATGTAGTTTTGCAAGACAAACATTTGAACTCATGAAATTTTTTGATTTAGGCCTTAATTTTTCCGCAAAATTTGAAATATCAGTTTTTTGGGTCATTTTTATACCTATTTCAAAAGAAAAGAAGTCATTGAGTTTGTATGCTAGAACAAATTCAAAGACAGTTTTGGAATCCTGGGAACATTTCTAACAAAGATATATTCAGGTATTTTGCATTTTTTTTATTTTTTTTTGTACACAAAAATTTACCAATATATCAGAAAAACCGAAATTTTAGGATTTGAACTATTATTAAAAAAATCAAACTGTAAAAATGGAAAAAGTGGGAATATAACTTTGTTAGAAATGTTCCAAGGATTCCAAAACTGTCTTTGTTTTCTTCCTAGCATAAAAACTCAATGACTTCTACTCTTTTGAATTTTGAGAATAAGTGACTTGACAGTATAGGCCAAAAACTAAATTTTTGGTTTTAGTGTGATATAATGGAAAATTTATGTAATTGAATGCTGTTTTCATTTTTATTTTGATAATCTCTATGCATAACATCATATTCACACTGTGAATTGTAATTTCCAAAAAAGAAAAAATTTAATAAATTTTTACTTGTTTCATAAAAATTATGAAATTTTTTATTTCAGTTAGATTCTTATGAAATTTGACTATTATATGTAACTTTTGAAAAGAAACACAATTTCCTCTATACATTTTCTTTGATTCAGGTCTTAGTTTTTGAAAAAATTCGACATATTGGTTTTTAGTCCACTGGTATGATATTTCAAAAGAATAGAACTCATTGAGTTTTTATGCTAGAACAAAAACAAAGACAGTTTTAGAATTCTTGGAACATATCTAACAAAAGTACATTTGCAAATTTTCCATTTCTTCTTTTGTTTTCTTTTTATATGGGGTCAAAATGGACTCGAAAATTTAAGATTTTGGTCTCCTTACCCCTCCCCTGGGGGGGATCTATTGTCCGTAGAGCCATAAAATTTTAGGACCGAATAGTCCACCACCTAAGGGTTCTTTTTCAACAATAAAATGAAAAATGACCATCGGAGAGAAAAGGGCCCCCGGAGGACCCCCTTAATTAACTTATTTGGTTGTACCTGAAGCTATGTATGTCACACTTTCCGGTCTATTACCCCATTATAGTGTAATTTTCTCTTTTTCCCCTTATTTTTTCACCAATGATTTTTCTCTGGCTTTTTCCTTCCCTTTTCTCCCAGTGCGACTGATATTTTTAAAGTTTGTATTACACTCTAGTGTGTCATTGTCTCCATTTCCTTATGTGTGCATTTTAATACTGCTTTATATTCAGTGTTTTCTCTCTGTATAACTGACCCTATTTATTAAATACTCCCAGCTGCACCTCAATTTATTATATTAACTCTGCCTTTTGTTTTCTCCAACATATTTTAATCTGTACCCTCACTAATCCAACTGAAATGCATGCTTATTGAGCCAAATCTAATTCAGGAACTGTTGATGTGACAAGTTCACTAATATTTATTTTTGCCTTCCAGGTACATGAAGAAAGTGAAATAATTCCACCCATCATTGAAATGGATGAAGGGGCGCAAAAGGCTGTCGTGGTATTCAACGGACCCAGCGATATTGGAGGAATTTTGGCTTCAGTGAAAGTGGAAGATGCTGCCACTTATATCTCCGGTTACATTGCCATGAATACAGACGTGTATCAGCAACAGCTGAAGAAAAAACATCTTTGTCTGACTATACTATATGTTCCATTCTTAGTGTAAAATATTTCAATTTCCTTCTGTTTGGGTCTTTTAAAAAGTATCTCCAATCTGATGATCAGTACAAGAGACTGAAATTTTGCAGTAAATTTTTCTTAAATGCTATTCCTTGTTGTGAGAGGGTTTTCCTCTATCTTTTCAATAAAATTAGTCACTCACCAGGCTTCTGCAAAAGTGTTAGTGAATTATTTCATAAGAACTGACCTAAATCTCTCACCTGCGGTTCTTAAATAATAATGTACTTAATCTAGTTTTTCTTCAGATGTAGAACATTAGTCAGTCAGAGCTTACAATAGACCTCTGCAGTGTACATGTTTTACAGCAGGTAAACTTGATAAAATGGTGCGCAAGGGATTCCACTGCACATTTCTCCTGACCCTTTGTCAACATGGTGCTCTAAAGTAAAATATGATAAATTGTGTCAGATCAAATTATTCAGTTAATTTTAAATGGTTTCTTGAGCTGCTACTTGAAAGCACTTGTGTGTGCAAAATCATTTTATGCCATGTGTCCCAGTATTTCGTTTGAAATAAGTTAGGGTGAATTACTGTTTCCTTCTTCAAAACCTATAACTTCATGTTGCTGCTGCTGTACAGCAGAACTTCATACATTCCGATTAAATATAAGAAAGCTTAATTTTGGTCTTTGTGTCACTCACTCTACTCAGCTGTTTGATAAACTAAAAGCAAAAAATGATAGTGATGGGGTTGTGAGGTGGTCTATGGTACCGAACTAGTGATAAAATTTTTTTATTGGTCTGTTCATAATTTAAGGCTGTGAACTACTATGTGGTACAATATTGTCTATTGCATAACACAATAACAGACGGTAGTGCAAGGTTAACTCCCCTCAGGGGGATACAACTATTGTATCTATGGGAATTAGCGCTCCCAGGGGAACCATGTGAGGGCCCGAGCTAAAGGTTAGGTAGGTTTTTTTTGTTGTAATAAAATAGGTTTTTGTTTTGTTACGGACCATCTTTTTTCGGTTCACTGCTGTCCTGTTTTTCAGCACCTACTACTTTCTTCTTCAACTTTTTTCTTGTTTCATGAACTTCTTTCCTAGCTTACTGTTTCTGTGCACCTTGTGCATAGATTCCGCGTTCCCTCAACTCCATACTAAATGGTACCTTCCTCTTTCCTCTCTTGGAACATCTTTGTCGTGGTTAAGGGAGGCTAAAACTTTCTTATATAATAATAATAATAATGCAAGGTTAATTTGTTGGTTCGGCCGAGTGCATTGTTAGATTAAAGCGTTATAAATTAGCATTCCTTGGTATTTAAGTGCCATACCAATTTGTAATCCTTGTTTTTTTTTCTCGTAATTGGAACTCGGCAGAAAAAGTTACTTGTAACTTACTCGTGGAAGCCTTTACAATCCTATGATAAATTCGCTGTTTTGGTTTCAAAATGAATTCTGTGAAAAGCTTTAGACTGGCTTTGAAAATACTCTCGTAGCTTGAGTTATGCTCACCTCGCCAGTTTTGACATTCTGAAGTTTATGCTAGAATAGACTTCCCAGCAGCCTGTACTGAATTTATGTTCTCTTTGAAAAGTTACCTGTAGCACAATAATGTTTTGTTATTGATCAATGCTCTTCTCTTCTGAACGTCCCTCTGGTTTCACTTCTGCTTATTGATAATCGTAGGGGAAAAATGTGAAGGCCCGAGCTTAGAGTTAGGTAGGCCTTCTTTTTGTTGAAATGAAAGTTTTTTTGTTATGTTTAAGGACCACCTTTTTTCGGTTCACTGCTGTCCTGTTTTTCAGCACCTCTGACTTTCTTCTTCAACTTTTATCTTGTTTCATGAACTTCTTTCTCATCTTACTGTTTCTATGCCCCTTCAGCATAGATTCCTCATTTTCTTATCTCCATACTAAATGGCGCCTTCCTCCTTCCTCTCTTCGATACGCTCTATTTTTGTAGCGGTTAGGGAGGCTGAAACTAACTTATAATCTAATCTATTGATAATTAATCGTACGATTGTTTGTGAAGAATATGATACGGTTATGAACAATTAATTTCGAGCATATTCCCATAGTTGGTATAAAATAGGTCATAGGCTTCAGAATTGCAGGTAGTTAGAAGAATTCGCATACAAAGAGTAATTTTAATCCTAACTGATCATTCTATCGTTTGTCTTTATAGTATATTATGCTTTTTTTCCTTTTAGAATTAAAAATATTCATTCTACTTTTGTATTTCCTTACTTACCGGTGCGCAGAGCACTGATACTGATGTTTGAAGATGCCTTAATGTATTGAGAGTGCTTCCATTTTTGCGCTCTGTGATGTTTTCTAAGTCATTATTTACTGCTAGTTCTTTCATAGATTTGAATTCAGTTTTATGTTGTCTTGTGTGTACATTTTAGAACTTACCAGCCTGGAAATGTTGAAACGAGCCTTGAGCGATGGTGTTCTAATTATTGTCTTTGATAGGAAAATAGTTTATATAATTCATTATCGTCCGAAAGTTACGTTGTGTCGAGATTTTAGAAGCGAAATACATTTTTAGGTGGTAAAAATATTTATTCATTTATGCAGGGATGAGTTGTTGGCTTTTATTTTGCTCCCTACTCTTATAAATTTAGTGATGTAATGTATCGAGCTGAGAGTTTGCTAGGCCTTTTTTTTTGTTGCAATTAAAAAATTGCAAGGACCATTGTTTTGTGGCGCTCTGCTATGCTGTTTTTACATCACCTATGGCTTTCTTCTTCAGCTCTGATTTTTTTCATAACCTTCATTTTCAACTTTCTGTTTCTATGCGTTGCGTATCTTGTGTGTAAACACACCTTGTGTATTAATTCCTCATTGACTGTATGTACTCCGTACTTAAAGGTGTGTCTTCCTCTCTTTGAAAAGCTATCTTGTGGTAAGAGAGGCTGATTCCAAGTCATACTCATAAGCTAATCTGCAGAACTTGTTAGTATTTACATTGAAAATTTGTTGTTCTAAGGGAGAACATGCAAAGTCCTGCAAGTGACTTACTTAAGCCATTCATATGTTGGAATAGAATGCGTTTTTGATTTCGTTGCTGACCACCTTTCGCTTCACTGCTGTCATTTGTATTTATTTACAATTTAAATATTTATTATTTTTTATACAGAAAAATGTTGTGGAATAACTTCGGAGAGATATTGAATGCGGTAGCTTTTTTAGGGAAACGCATCAGAGAATGAACAAAATAATGGACTTTGATTCCTCTCAGGAGGATACAACTATTGTATCCATGGGCCCCTCAGGGGGATTCAACTATTGTAGCTATGGGCCCCTCAGGGGGATACAACTATTGTATCTATGGGAATTAGCGCTCCCAGGGGAAAAATGTGAGGGCCCGAGCTGAGAGTTAGGTAGGCCTTCTTTTTGTTGAAATATAAAGGTTTTTTGTTATGTTAAGGACCAACTTTTTTCGGTTCACTACTGTCCTGTTTTTCAGCACCTCTGACTTTCTTCTTCAACTTTTATCTTATTTCATGAACTTCTTTACCATCTTACTGTTTCTATGCCCTTTCTGCATAGATTCCTCATTTTCTTATCTCCATACTAAATGGTGCCTTCCTCCTTCCTCTCTTCGATACGCTCTATTTTTGCAGCGGTTAGGGAGGCTTAAACTAACTTATAATCTTAACCTTATTGTATCTATGGGAATTAGCACTCCCAGGGGGATTACGTGAGGGCCCAAGCTAAAGGTTAGGTAGGCTTTTTTGTTGGAATAGAATTGGTGTTTGTTTTACTACGGACCATCTTTTTTCGGTTCTCTGCTGTCCTGTTTTTCAGCACCTACTAATTTTTTCTTAAACTTTTTCTTGTTTCATGAACTTCTTTCTTAGCTTACGGTTTCTATGCACTTTGTGCATAGATTCCGCGTTCCCTCAACTCCATATTAAATGTTGCCTTCATCCTTCTTCTCTTTGAGCATCTTTGTCGTGGTAAAGGGAGGCTAAAACTTTCTTATATAATAATAATTATAATAAAAATTATGGACTTTAATTTATTTCTATCAGCTCATACACTTCATGCTAAAGGGAGCCCTCCCACTCCACAAAAATACTCGGTACGTTACTTAAGCTGGGTGTTACAGACACATTTTCTGTATGTTTATTTTTTGTATCCTAATAAGTAATATGTACAGTGACGGTCTTGTACTGCTCCTCCGTTATTTTCTGACTTGCTGTTCTCGAGTGTAGTATTCCTGCGTGTAGCGCTCCAAACGAATCTGTATCAAATTAATTGGGGTTCCTGACTTTGAGTTCTAATTAGGAAATTACCTTTTTTATTGAGAGAGCGTAGGTTTTTGTTTTATTATGGGCCATCCTATTTCGATTCACTGCTGTCAATTTTTCACCATTTCTGGCGTTTTCCTTCACCTATTACCTGGTTTCATGAACTGCCCTCTTTATTTGCTATTAGTTTCGTGCATGGAGTCTTGTGTGGGAACAAACCTTGTGCATACATTCCCCGTTCTTTCAAGTTGACATTGAATGATTCCTTCATCTATTTGATAGAACTTTGTTGTGGTTAGAGAGGCTTGTACTACTAATTATCTAACATAATGTTGTTTAGTGTGAACCGACTATTTCTCAGTTCATTGCAATCCTGTTCTTTGAAACCTAACATTCAACGTATAATTTTTATCATAAACTTCCTACCTTTCTGCTTCCATCTAAAATATCTTCTGCAAGAACACACCTTGTACATAGATTCCCTGATCTCTTAATGCCCTGCCAAATGGTGCCTTCTTTCTTCCTGTTTGTGAAACTCCTTTTTTTTGCGGCGAGAGGTGCTAAACGATGTCATATTCTTATATTTTTTTCGTCTTATCGTTTCATTATATAATCCGTACTACCATGTATCATAAATGCTGGTAATTATAACTTTCCCGCATAGCAATAATCAATGCTCTCTGTTCTTAGCACTCCAATGGCGAATATAGGAGGTCTTGAGCTAAAGGTTAGGTAAGCCTTCATTTCGTTGAAGTAGAATAGTTTTTTTTGTCATTTTGTTACGAGCCATCTTTCCTACGGTTCACTGCTGTCCTGTTTTTAATCATTTACTACATTCTTCTTCAAATTTCATCTTATTTCATAAACTTCTTACTAAACTCACCGTTTCTACGCACATTGTGGATAGATTCCGCGTTCCCACAACTCCATACTAAATGGTGCCTTCCTCTCTTCGGAACCCTTTCTTTTAGCGGTTTGGGAGGCTAGAACTATCATCTAATCTAATCCTTCTTCACTGTGGATCTATGGATCGCCTGTGTTGCGGATGAAGAGGCTTAAACTAACATCTAACCAAATCTAATCAGCCCTCTGTTCGTTATGTAACTTTAAGAAATGCAATAGTTTATAACGGGTGTGTGTTCAAGTACTCAATGTGTCCGAGTTTCTTTGGTATTGAAGCAGGAATGGCGCTTGAAAGAAAATTTTGCAATTTTTTAGGGTGTTGGCATTACTCGAAAAATTTGAATGCTCGAAACGCATATACATTTGAAAATACATTCTCCCGCTGTTTAGTTCATGAACTTATAAGCGGAATTCTTATGTCGCACTTTTTATTACAAATAAACGATATCTCTATGTTGAATTTTATATGATCCTTTTTACAATTGAACACGGCGCGCAATCGTCTGCTTCATCAGTATAGAAAAGTATCACTGAACTGAATTAAATTAATTTTCCTATTGTTTCAATTGAGCATTTAATTCAAGAAGCTGTCCGGATGATGAACTCGGAGATCGATAACCGTTTAGTATTGGTGGAAAAGTTCGGAGGCGGACGGAATTCTATTTTTCTAAAATCCGTCGTGCGGAAGCAACACCGGCTGTCGGTTCTGTTTCTGATCGTACGTCTGGAAGGCAGAGTACGCTGCCGCTGCTGACGTCACGTCACCCTAGTGACGTCATCCGGCTTGTGTGAAATGAAGCCTTTCTATTGGCTAGTCGAGTTTGCGAATGTGCACTGACGTCCCCATAGAAGTGACGTTACCTCCTTTAGTCTACCATGGCCAGAGGCCGACACGTCAGAAGAGACCTAGCTGTGAGCGCGGGTGCATCTTGCTTTGTGCTCCGCGGTACTCCGGCAAACCGCCCTTGCTACCTGGGACTTCTACGTCTTCGACAGCCGGCTACATTGAAGAGTGTTCGCCTGATCATTATCTTCGAAATATTAAGGTGAGCCCTCCAGCCAGATTATGCTTCGCTTGTCATTTACTTATCACTGTTTTCGCGTTACCAGGCCCCAGATGAGTACCCGGTAAATTTGTGTATCATAGGGCCCGTATATTCGGGATTTGTGTCCACTGGGCGGGTGGCAGCACACAAATTGTATTCGACAATCTCGAAACCTAACAACTTTAAATAACAATTGGTGTGCGGCCCAGTTATAACATGCACTTTTAAACAAGCTTTGCGACGCCATAACTCGAAAACTAAAGAGTTTTGGACATTTTATCATTCATGAAAATCAATTTATTTTGAGTTTTTGTACCTAAGTTCGAAGTTTGTTCAAAGTATAAAAAAACACCCTGTATATTCAGGCATTGGGCGTATCAGTGAAGTGAGCCATGCTAAAATACTGTTCATGTTTTTATAACTAATTTTCATTTCACAGGAAGATGTTGAAGAGTTCATGAGCAAAAAATCTGGTGGTGCAGAAGAAATGATCAGGCGCCTTGATGAGCAGATCAGCAAGTATTGCTCCATGGAGTCGCACCTTACTGCCACTTGCTTGAGGTGGGTCTATTATTCTATTATAAAGATGTGGTACAAGAAGTACATTTGTGTCGAGTATAATTATTTTATGCTAACTATGTCAGTATTAGTTAGAGTAGTACCCTCTCACTTGACTAAAACAAAAAAGAGCTCTTATGCCCAATGTAAAATTTTCTCTTGCTTATTGGTAAGGACACAAGTGTTTTGTATCAAAGTTCATTATTAGTATTTATTGCTCATTAGGCAAGACAGAGGATGGCTTTTTGTAAAAAGTGCAACTCAAATCTTTTCAATGCAATGCATCTAATTTCATCAGTGTAATTAAGATGTCAATGTTTTTGATGTAAGCCAACTTGCCAAAGTAATATTTTTCCCTTCTCCAGCATGCATTGAATGTAGGTGGGATATATTTTTAATTGCCATTCAGAAAGTTTAAAGCTTTCCTCTTAATTATAATCTCTAATTCTTCATAAAGTATAATCAATGTGCATTATTTTTTAATTTTTTAGCACTATTTGTCAAAAAATGTTTAGAATTTATGTTCCATGAAGTAAATAATTGTGATATATCTGCAGAAATTTTCACTTGTCCATTATTTATTGGTGCAAGCTGAAGCACCAGGTGCCAGACATCAAAAGCTGCCTGCAGATCATAGAAGAAATGAAAGCTCGACAAGACAGCACGGAGGATCTGGAAACTCCATTCCTGCTCTCTGACCAAGTCTATGTTAAAGGTACCATTCCTCCTTCCAACAAAGTCTGCTTATGGATTAAGTTCAAATGCTGTAGGAAATCATGAGAAGTTAAGAAAATGTGAAAGATGTTAATCATATTGTTTTTTTTCAATAACATTATGTTTGGGTGGGGTGAAATTCGTTTTCATTTGCATTTGAGTTTGAAATAAAAGCAAAGCAGAAAATTCTGATCATGTATTTAAATTTTTCTTTTTAATTTTAGATGATTTTTGTTAAACTTATTTTCTTAAGGCGGGTGTAATATCTGTCATTTTTATGCAGAAGCTTTGTACGTTGTAGTATGCTGCTCATGTGTTTGCTTCATTGCTACTGCCTTTATAGTAAATTTCTTGAAGCAGCATATGCCTTAATTTTAGGTGTATTTGTGTCATAGTCAGATCAATATAACCAGGGCACCCTTTCATGGAAGTACAATTTTTGCATATATAGGAATTTGTACTGTGATTGCTTACTTCATTTCATCAGTTCAGTCCTTGAAAGTAAATTTTTGCATGTCTTGCAATTCTTTTGATAATTCGAAGTCTACTAACATAGACATTGATTTTCTGCATTTTTTCAATGCTTGAGTTCAAACTGCTACAGCATAATTTTTCTGCTTTGATGCTTTTTTACTGATCTATTTTTAGATTTATTGTAGAAAACTTATTAATTGAACTTAACCTATGGTTTTAACCTGAATAATACAGTGATGACTCGTGTGTGCAGGCGAATGTGATGATAGAGTATGACCTGGAGGCAGCAGAGGTACTGATCAACAAGAACCTCAGCAACGCGAACACAAAGCTCACCCAGGTCGTTTCGGACCTTGATTTTCTTAGGTGAGTTTTAGTAGATTTTCACGTGGGTACATAACTGTATTTGCGCAGTTCTACAGAATGTTTAGAAAAAATATATGTATATACGTTATGTTCTAAAATACTCTTTTGTCATGGTTTTTCTGTTAAACAAAGAATACTGTGAAAATTTGGTGAAATATCCCGTTACGTGGCACAATTAGGAATACGACTGTTTTCCTGTGTTTTCACGACGTGCTTATCTGGACATGTATTTATGACCATACCTAATCTTTCATTTCATCAGTTGAGAGTTGCTGACTCCATTCAGCGGCCACTGAGAATTTATATTCAAGTAGGAGATTAGGTAGGGCCAAAAACATATGTATGCTTTTGGCCGTAGGTAATCTTCTACTCGAATATCACTTCTCAGTAGCCACTGAATGAAGTCTGTAGCTCTCTAATGATGAAATAAAATGCGTGGCTAGATCAATTATTTCAGATACCGTAACCCTACTAAGATGTATGCTCCCCCAACAAATAACTAAGATCTCAATCAAGACAAAGATCATCTGGAAAGTTGAGAAAATTTATCCCTCTTCAGATAACCATTTCAAAAAAGTTTCGTACCGAGATTTTTTGCTCATGTATTTTCGAGTGTTGAATTGATCGTTTTCTTCATTCAAACTTAGCTCTGAGTGTAGCTTCTGTTCTCAAGCTTGTAGAAAAATTCCAATTGTGGAACTGAACTGTCTTTTCCTGCCTCAGAAATGTGAGATCCCGAGATGAGAGGTGGGCTTTCTTTGTATTGATATAAAAATTTTTTTTTCTTGTATTAGATCACCGTTTTTTGTTTACTGCTGTCCTATTTTGAGTTATGTATTCTTTCTTAACTCACAGTTTCTAAGCGCTAGAGACCTTGTGTGGGAACGTACGCTAGTTGCCATGCAACATCAAACTACATGGTTCCTTCATCCTTCCTCTGTTTGAAACATTTTGTTGTGGTTAGAGAAGCTTAAACGGTGCTACTCTAGCGTGAGGTATATTGCCATATATTGCCTACCCAGGCACAGTTCGAGATGTACAAATTGTTTTTAGCTAAATCAAATGTATGAGAATTGGTAGTATCCATTAGTAACCTAACCTGACCTCACACTATAGTATTAGCTAGAGGTAGACTTCACGCTATAGCACTAACTACAGTTAGATCTCATGCTGTAGTGTAGTAGGCCTCACCCTATAGCAACGCTCCATTAAACTAACTTAAAACCGATCAATTTTGCCCCCTCAGGACGCAGTGCACCATCACCGAGGTGACTATAGCCCGCGTGTACAACTGGGACGTGAGGCGCAGCAGAGCCGAGGCTGGCAAGAAGGCTCAGCACTAAAAAACTAACCCCAAAATAGCCTTAAACAGTAAGCTTCTCTGTCTCTTTCACTGCCTCCTGCCTAGGGCTATGTTGTCGGCATACACGAGAATGTAACCCTGATCCAGCTTCAGTTGTGTTTCTTTTCGCCCGTTATTGAGGCTCATGGACGACTAATTTACTGTGGCGGTTGCAATGCGTGAGTCTTTTCTTTTGTAATGCCACGTTTCGGACACAATTGTTTCAAGATGGATAGATTGCAAGTTTGATTTAAATTCTTAGGTTAGCTATGCTTGACCTCAAGAATTATAGAACTGTGAGAAATTGCGTTGAGATTTCTACCTTTAGTATTGGTTGTACCCAGCGTTCGTTTTCCTTGAACAGTTGAGTGGAACGACCTCAATGCTAGCCTACCGTAGTACATATTTGAAGAAGATGTTTCACGGCATTCCTCGTTCCTCAAGTGACGAATGTTTAGGCAAGGCTTCATTAAATTTCACAAGAAGATTGGTTGAGGATGTTAATGCTCGCGGTGGCACAGTGGTTAATGGATCGGACTTGTATGTTGAAGACGAGGGTTCGTATCCCGGCGCTGGCGCTGCAATTTTCCCCGTTGGGTATAAGGGAAAGCTCAAGCACAATACCCCGCTCGATCCAGGTGTCGGAAATGGGTACCGGCTTTACGGGGGAACCGACATGGTGTCCTATATATAGTGTTATTTTTAAGACATTTGAAAAACCAAGATCATTTGTATCAGGCTTGATTGGAAATAAAGCATCGGAAAGATGCCGATGTTTTTTTTTTTAATTTTACCTCGAAAGTAGTTGTAATGTCCGAGAACCACATACTTCCTGTTTAGTTGATTCTAACTTCAGATATTTGAGCATCAAGATCATCATTGTCACAGGACATGAGGGCAGTAAAACATTAGGTACGTTTTGTCTTCGTCTAATGTCCTGTATCAGGATGGAGCTTCATTATTTCGCATTGAAAACTTATTTATTTGCTCATAAGAAACCAAAACACGCCCTTGGCTTCGATTCTAAAGTTTCTGACGCGCAAATTATTGAATTGTGAATACTGATGTGAATTTACTGAAAGAGAGTGGCGTAGCATTAAATTCTTTCATATTTAGTGATCATAATGTGTATTTTGCATTTCAAGCGTCTGATTACAGCTGAAGTCTTATAATTTGTTATTTCCAACAGGAAAGGAAATGAGATTTGTATTTTTTAAGCGGTGACAGCAGGAAACATAAGTGTGGCCAACCTGTTATCTGATGGGGGACCTATTCATAAAGTACTGTAATTTGTTGAAGAAGTGAATGTATTCGGGAATATATGATGTTAAATCTGAGTGGACCCACCCAGTTCAAGAGTGGCGAGGTTGTGTTTTAATGTTTGTATTACGGTTTGTCTAAGTCTTAGAGGCTTGTAGCAGTTGGTATGTTCTGCGGCACAGTTTAGAACCAAAATAGTCGAGCGTACTGAACTCCCATACTCAGCGCTGAGTTGAGAAAGGGTTCCAGCGCGGGTAAGACGCTTAGCGAAAGTGAAGGTGGGAGCTGGAACCCCAACTTTGGAGTCCTAGCTTCAATCCTTCCACATTTATTATTCCTTATCATCCATGTACCCTGGTTCTTCTGGTAAAAATTACGAGTTTCAGCTATATTGGCTCCATTCTTTGTTCATATGGTGATTGAATCCTTATTATGACGGGTAAAAAGAAGCAAATGTTGTGATAAGTGTTAGAATGTCCATGACGGCTCCTTTTTGGGTCTCTCATGCTAAACGGTAGTTATCGACATTTATGTAATGCTATATTGCTGTTTACCGAATGGGGGTGAAGTTCTGGAGAATTGTTGTGGCCTGACGAAAGGAGGGCATACTTTGTGTTATGCCAGCTTTGAAGTCAGACATGAGTTTTGTTTTTTGGAGAAAAGTGTATAGTATTGAGTTGTATCGCACTTGACTGAGTAAGATGGAATATGCGAGCAATAACGTGGTAATTAAAGTAATCTGTATAAATAGCGGAGAAAGGTGGAAGACACTTTTGATCTCAGCGTAAAACCTTACAACAACACAGCAACTTCGGTTGAATTGCCAAAGCGACAACTAAATAATCTAGTTCCGAAGTTGTCGTTAACTGAGCTTATTATTATTATTATTATTAAAATTATTATTATTATTACTATTTGTATTCATTTATATTATAATCAACCGGAGCAAGTTACTTATTATAGGATGTGTACCGTATATGTCTGTACGTATATGTATATTTAATAATTAAAGGACGTAGTGTTCAATATTTAATTGCTACAATAATGTATTCATCGAATGAATATGGATGTTAGGCTACTTTTGCCATGTAATAAAACTAGACCAGATGCATGTTATTGAGGGATTTTCACTAGGTAAAGTGTAGCTGCTGGAATGACTACAGCAATGCTGCCAATATTCCTGTAGTTACTCGAAGCAGCTACACTTTTAGTTCAACGATGCTCGTTGTTCAAATTTTCAACTACTTCGGCGTCGATCATGATACAGAACCATTCGAAAATTAACTAATCATGATAACACCTTCTTCATAACGCAATATGACGTAGCGGTAATTATTCAAAAATCGTCTGTACAAATCGGTGGGTAAGAGTACGAGAGCACAGCAGATTATGAAAAAGGTGCAAGAGAATGATTTATACGGAAGATTTGTACTTCCGGAGCCTATTAAAAATTTGAATTTATACGAGGCCTGTAATATATGTATATATATTACATATATATATATATATATATATATATATATATATATATATACTAAAATTAATGTGCATTAAAGATGATGGACATCGTAAAATAACTAATCCTGCTTTCTATGTATATCGTTCAACAAGTATTCTAAAAGAATTGAAGATTCTTGAAGCGGAAAGCATTGTTTGCCAGAGTAATTTCATCCTGTGGTTTATTGACATTGACAAATGATGAACTCGGTGTTTCTTTCTGAAATATACAGTAACATTATGAGGACTTTCATTTGATGTGTCCTTTTTACGCTCGAAAAGAAACATTTGAATTTGAGAACTACAAGCGGAGCTTTGTATCGATGAATTTGAAGGTTTTGCTCAGTATGCGCACAAATTTTAATTATTACGTGGCTATTAAGCATTGCATACGAGATTATCAAAGTTTTTCAGTATCATGGTATCCAGATAATTTACATTTTTTTCAATACGTATGTGCGGAAACCCTTCAGTTCCTGCCATAGTGCAATCATACGTACGGCAGTCAGTGCATCGCTGCCGCGAGTGTGGTGTGGGTCACGTGGTATGGGTGTGGCAACGTCATCAGGTCAAACGTCTCCTATTGCCTGGCTTGTCTAACGGTTGCGAGCAGCTGTCCCCTTTGAAGTGGACCTACCTGTCATGTGTATATCATGATGTGTACCCAGGGCTGCCAATGCTTGGGTTTTAACCCAAGATCTTGGGTTTTTACGATGTACCTTGGGTTCTTGGGTTTTGTTTTCGAATATGTTGATAATCTTGGGTTTTGAGCCTCATACTTCAATCATGGTGCACAGAAATTTCTCAAAGTTAAATTATTACGTACAAATGCCTTCTTTTTATTGCGCTTAAAGGTTTCGTTTTGCGATAGAAATGCGTTGCATGCCTGTCACAACCTGTAGAGCGCTTAGCGTATGAACTCGTACCATAACCGTGACCTGTCACAAATCACAATCTGCTGAGCGCGCGCCACTGTGTCAATAAAAACTGATTAGAGTGTGTGTGGCGTGTGCAAGTCGCGTTATTGCATTTGCTATGTGATTTTCGTCGGTGGTTTGATTTGAATATCTGCATTTTTCGATTAAACTCAAATTTGAAGAGATTATCTTCTAATGAACTCTGTTCATTCAAATTAAAAAAGTGAATGAATAAATTATGCCAGCAAAGAAGAGCAAATGGAATGCTCTGTGCTTCAAGGAAGAATGGGCCAGTGAAACGTAATAAAAAAATGTGGTTTGAGCATGACTGCAGCGACGAAGACTCGGTTACCTACTGCAAGGCATGCAAAGTGACACTAAAAAATAAAAATTAGTCTTGGTCGTTGAAATATAAAGTTTCTTTTAGTCATGAAAAAATTTGCTGTTGCTGAAGGAAGCACGAGTATCACTCAATATCTTAAAAAAAGAGAACAACTGAAAGCCAACAAATAGCGAGGAGTGAGATAAGGCTGCAGTCTATTTCGTAGCACATAATCTACCCTTTGCTAACATTGAGGTCTGTGAGCTTGCATTTCCTGATAGTAAAATAGCCAAAAATCTGTCGATGAAGCGAACGAAACTTACCTAGGTAATTCTAGATGGTACAGCTTTTGATAAAATAACTATTAATCTCGTAAACGTAAAATAGAGAAAAAAGAAACACAGTTTATTTCCAATAGAGATGGTACATAAGTACCATCATTGGTGTTTAAAATATCCTAAAATTAATGCACTTAGATGATACACACACATGAGTATTGTAATACCCATGTCACTCGTCGAAATAAGTGATTGAGGGCAATGTACTCTTAATGCTACTTAATCTACATTTGATGAGACATGTAATTATAATTATACGTGAGTATATGTATTTTCCATACAATACAAGGTGTTTTTTTTTTGTGCGAACATATTTCAACTTATTGAAGAGAACTCAAAATAAATCGATTTTCACGAATGATAATTTGCCAAAAACTCCTTACTTTTCGAGTTCAAATGACTTTAAGAAACTTTAAAACTTAAAGTAGGATACCATATGGGCGCCAATGTTATCTCTACTCTCTAAAATTCCGACCCCATTATGGCAGTTTTTGTTATTTTTGCAATAAAGCCAGCAAGCATTGTACAGTTGAGAAAAAGGTTTGCAATTTAATTTTCGGTTGAAAATTTACGCCAAGCCATCCACAGTAGTTATTTCATTAAATTTAGAAGCCTCATTTTTACAATTTGTTAGGAACTTTTCGTCAGAGGTATTGTAGGATATTAATAATAGTCATAAATTAATGCTCAACTTTTATTCAACAAACTAGTCTTGTTAAAGGTGTTAAAATTAAATGGCCTCCATTAACTTCGACGCATCGAACTCGTGTGTTCCAATAACGTAAAAACGTTGTTTAATGCTTAAGAGCTTGAAACTCCGTTTTTTTTTCTAACAGTAATATGCTCGTAGTTTTTATTGCTAAAATAGCAAAAACCTGCTTTAGTTGGTAGTTTTTGGCATTTTATCATTCGTAATAATCATTTTTTCATGTTTTCCCACCTATGATTGCAATTTGTTCGCACAGAAAGAAAAAAAAACACTTTAAATATCATGTATTTTGGTTATCTTGGGTTTTAATTCTAGATCTTGGGTTTTTTAGACCCATGATCTTGGGTTTTTGTAAAAGTCTCATTGGCAGCCCTGTGTGTACCGTGCTGCAAAGTGCAGACCTTGACAGCAGGGCTGCCAAAGCTGGGGTTTTAACCCCAGATCTTGGGTTTTTAGCTGTGGCCTAGGGTTTTGGGGTTTTTCTCAAAAAATTGGCAAAAATCTGGGGTTTTTTATACAAAAGTAACAAATTGAAGGTTTTTATAAATAATAGTTTTTTCCGGCAATTGATGCAATGGGAATTATGGTATAAAATTATCCAATTCGTTTAATTGAAATTGGATGCTTATGTTGCTTATATATTCCTGTTGCATCTGCGGCTAGAGCGTTCAGCTTTTGTTTGATACTGGTAACGAACGAGTTTTAAGCTCGACTGATCGAGTGGCTGTCGAGTTGATGACCGGCCGCCTGGCGGCTGCTGTCACACGAGTAGTTCTTTACTTGCCGTTGTACCGGAAACTGATTCCGTGCTGATAGTCTTCTGTAAAAAACTCAAGTTTTGAAGAACGATACCAAGTGCGTCTCCATAATGAGTGAAGAAAGTAGTGCAAGCAAAAAAAGGAAGTGGTACGTTCAAAACTTCAAAGCCGAGTGGTCAAACGAACCGGAGTTTAAAGATTGGTTAAAAGTGGATGGAAACGATGATTCAAGTTTTTGTGTATGTTGCAACGTCACTCTCAAGAATGCCAATAAATCTATGCTGATCAGACACAGAAATACAGAGAAGCATAAAAAATCTTTTGAGGCAGCAAAGGCAAGTACCAGCATTACTTCATTTATCACGAAGAAAAAAGAAACGACGAGCGAACAGGTGGCGAAGAGCGAGCTTCGACTTGCCGCATATTTCGCCGAACATAATATTCCTTTTGCCAATATTGATCATCTTCTTCCGGTTTGCAAAGCAACATTTCCTGACAGCAAAATTGCGGAACAATTATCAATGAAACGAACCAAGCTCGCATATGTAATTCAAGATGGTCTAGCAAATGATGAAAAAACCATGTTAACTGAGATATGCAGAGCGCAAAAGTTTTCTCTCCTTATAGATGAAAGTACTGATATTTCCGTGACTCAAGTGTAAGCGATAGTAGTAAGGTATTTTGACACACAAAAGGAGGATGTCGTGGATGCACTCTTAGATAGTGTTGTTGTTGAAGATGGAACTGCTCAAGGATTATATAAATCTGTGAAGTCATTATTAAGCGACAATAACATTCCACTAGAGAACGTAATCGGTTTTGGCAGTGACAATTGTAGTTCAATGATGGGTTCAAAAAGCGGCTTTCAAAAGTTATTGAAAGACGATGTTCCCTCAGTGTTTATTATGGGATGCATTTGTCATTCGTTCGCTCTATGTGCAAGTCATGCTGTCAAAGTACTACCACCTTTTTTAGAAGCGTTTATGAAAAACTTAACTTCCTACTTTTCTTGCAGTGGTAAAAGGAAGCGTGATTTCACACTAATACAAGAAGCCGTCAATTGCAAACTTCATAAAATTCCAAAGTTATCCCAAACTAGATGGCTGTCTAGAGAAAATGTTATTTCGGCAATATTGGACCAATACTCTGCTCTACTTCTTTATTTTGAAATGGAAGCACAAGCTGACAAAGTTGACAGAGCAAATGATATTTACAAAAGACTTAAATCTCGTGGCACTAAACATATGCTACTGTTTCTTCAATATATTTTGAGGAAAGTAAACAGGCTCAATATTGAATTCCAATCTGAGCATTTCAGAATTCATGTTTTGTATTCAAGCATTTCAGCAGAATATCGAGACATTTTGAGTTACTTTGTAAAGGATTCTGTGTTACAATCAAGTAAACTGTCAGACATTGATCCGAATAACACAAGTAACCATAAAAAGCTGAGCGAAATATACCTAGGTGGTCATACATCAGCTGTTTTGATCAATGAGCCATTTGATAATGTGACTGAAAAAAAATTCAAAAGTGATTGCTTAAACTTTCTAGTCGAACTCTGTAATCAGATGAGAAAGAGATTTTCCTTCGACGAAAATAACTTGATTGCAAAATTAAACATCTTGGATCCAAAGATTGCCCAAGATATCGATATCTCGCCGCAGTCTATAATTCCTGTCACCATTCATTTCCCTAATCTTGTACCAGAGAGCAAATTAAATGATCTTGATGACCAATGGCGAAGTTACCGTATAGCGAGAGAAAACATTTATGTCTCAGACAAAAATCCTCCCAGATACTGGAACAAACTAAAGGAAATCAAGGACGGTTTTCAAAATTCAAAGTTTGGCCTCTTGTCTGCTTTTATGACAAGTCTAACTATTCTGCCACATTCGTCTGCTTAGGTTGAACGAATTTTTTCAGTCATGAATTGTGTTAAAACCAAACAAACCAGTTCTCTGAAACAGAAACTGTAAGAGATAGAATTTTGGCAAAACAATTAATTTCGAGGAGCAACAATGATTGTACTACTTGGCAACCACGAAAAGAATTAATACGCGATATGGAAAGCGGAGCAATGAGTCACCGATATTTGGAGAGGCAGAATGAGAAATTACGGAGCAACGCTATATGTTTGACGGCAGCAACTGAAGAAGACGGCGAAGAAGAAGATTCAGAGTAATACAAGTACAAAGGTAAGCAAATTTCTTCATTAACACACTTTTTCGCGAATCTGGGGTTTTAAGCCACAATCTGGGGTTTTTTCTAGCGTATGCTGGGGTTTTGGTAAAATTCTCATTGGCAGCCCTGCTTGACAGTTGACACCACTGGAGTGTCACGCCAGCCTTCGTGTGTGGTGCACGACTTTACTCTGCCTCTCTCCCCCCTTATGCACTTCAATAAGCAATTTCTTATTTGTATGTTCACTACTTTTTAGGAACCATTCTCTAGCCCATTTTGAGCGAGCTTTTACATCGCTTTTATTTCTTATTCATTGCAACTATAGCTAGTCCTATCAATTGTACGAACTCGCCGTCTGGAGTTGCTATTCTTGTGCGTACTCTCAACCTTGCTACTGAAGCGTGCGCCAGTCTTTGTCACGATATACATAAGACAGGTAAGTCCACTTCAAAGGGGACAGCTCTCGCAACCGTTAGACAAGCCAGCCAATAGGAGACGATTGAGGTGATGACGCTACCACACCACATCGCGGCAGCAATGCACTGGCTGCCGTACGTAGGATTGCACCATGGCTGGAACTGCCGGGTTTCCGCACATAAATAATGAAAAATTTAAAATCGTCTGGAAACTTTGATACTGAAAAACGATGATAATATCGTATGCAATGCTTAATAGCCACGTAACGAGTAAAATTTGTGTACATACTGAGCAAAAATTTCATATTTATCAATACAAAGCTCTGTTTCCGACTAGCACCTCATTTCGATTCTCAAATTCAAATGTTGCTTTTCGAGTGATTAAAAGGATAACTCAAATGAAAGTCCACATAATTTTACTGTATATTTCTGAAGAAACACCGCGTTCATAATTTGTAAACGAAAATTTATCCTGCATAAACCACAGGATGAAATTACGCTGGCAATCAATGCTTTCCGCTTCAAGAACCTCTTCAATTCTGATAGAGAACTGGGTAAACTATATATCATATTAGGCAGGATTAGTCATTTTCTAATATCCACACTCTTTTAATGAGATTAATTTTAGCCTCTATGGATATTGTAAAATGTAAAATACATATATACATATTATATAGTACTTGTATAAATTGTAAAATAGGCTCCCGGAGTACTAATCTTCTGTACAAATATTTATCTTGAATCTTTTTCGTAATCTGCTGTGCTCTCTTAATCTTACCTGCCGATTTGTTCAGACGATTTTTGAATAATCACCGCTACATCAGATAGCGTTATAAACAATGTGTTATAAAGATCAGTTACCTTTCAAATTGCCCTATGTACACGATCGATGTTTAAATAATTGAAAATATCAAGAACGAGCAACATTGAACTAAAAGTGTAGCTGCTGAAGTGGCTACAGGAATATCGGCAGTATTGCTGTAGTCATTCAAGCAGCTACACTTTTCCCAATAAAAATCCCTCAATACTGGAAAACACGCATATGGCTAAGTTTTATTACATTGGCAAAAGTAGCCTTGTATCCGTATTTATTTGATGAATACATTAGTGCAGCAATTTAGCATTGTTGAACACTACGTCCTTTTATTATTATACACAAAGTGTTCTGTAATTCGATGCACATACTTCATCCATATGAAGAAAAACGCAAAATAAAAACGATTTTCATGAGTGACAAAAACCTGAAAACGCCTCCGTTTCTGAAAAATGATGACCTGAAATAATTTTCGATTCCCGTAGGAATAGCCTAAAGCGCGCCAACAACCTGCCCAAGAAGTTCGATTTTACTCGTTGGCTGCAGGGTAAACCTAATCCAACGGGAATCAAAAATTATTTCATGTAATAATTCTTCGAAAACGAAGGAGTTTCGAGATTTTTGTCACTAACGAAAATAGTTTCATTTTGCGTTTTTCTGTACATGTTGATAATATGTGCATCGAATTGCAAATCAAAATTACAATTTGTATAATAGTCTCAGTTTGTTGTCCGTTTTATTGTTCCATTCCTGTTGCCACAGACGTCTCACAGCAGCCCTGATCCCGGGATAGTAGTCCCGAAAAGCTACCATTTGATTTAGAGCTTCCTGATCACTATCCGCAACTCGCCTCGTGCCTCCTGGTCAGCTCTCTGTGACAAAAAACATTTCATTTAAACAAAAAAAACCCTACCTAACTCTCACCTCGGGACCTCACGTATTCCCACATTAACTAATTTCCTTTGATACATTAGTTGTCTCGCCCTGAGGATAATATATGTATTGGGTTCTAAACCCCTTAACTCCAATTAGTGATTTTAACCACTTCAAGCTTATGGTAGCTTAATAATCGCATAGTAGAATTCTAAGAACAATTTGCTCCTCTTCATTTCAACAGAAGTGTTCCGTGTTTTTCATCATTCAAAATTGAAAGTTATAGTAAGATACACATTTGTAAAACTCTGCAATGCACCGCTGTATATACCACAGAATACTTGGAGAACATGCGAATTAAATTCAACTTAACCAAGTAAACGCAATAACTTATATTTTGTTCAACGCTCATGTAGCGCTGCAGGACTGTAAATGAAATACAGGTCATATCGGTGTTATCAAAATGGGACACTGTCGGGACCAAGTTTCACCAATGGAAGAAACTTAATTGTTTGTTATTTTGTCCCCTTTTCTTTCACATATGTCTTCCATAATGATGTACTCTGATAGGTTGTAAATTTCTAAACTTCACAAAAAACTTGACGAGGAAGAACGTTATCTGCGAGCAACAAGTGTTAGGCTCGGGACAGTTTGAATCGATTACTTCACGACCTGTCTTGCAGAAGCCAGGCAAATGGCTGAATTTGCCGAACAAAACCAAGAACTGAATCAGTCCGTCAAAAAAAAATATTCCAATAAAAAAAGGGCTTCCTAAACGTTAGCTCGCGATCTGACACGCTCTCTATAGGAGCACTAATTCCCACACACAAAATACTCGTAACCCCCGAGGGGTGCTTCTAAGTTGAATCTATTATGGTAACAATTGAACGTTGAAGAAGTCTTCCTCTCAGTATGAAATATGTATTCATTTATAAACACGTACGGCCGTTTCACTTTTTCTGGTTCGAAAATGTATCGTTTCTCCATACTTCTTTTGCACATATACAGACATTTCCTTTTTTGCTC
The DNA here is from genome assembly GCA_030386875.1 of Morinoia aosen. NCBI lineage: Eukaryota > Metazoa > Arthropoda > Malacostraca > Amphipoda > Talitridae > Morinoia > Morinoia aosen. The sequence continues at coordinate 3,562,221 of CM059574.1, forward strand.
CTTATTTTTCTTGCTAATGGATTGAGGGTGCACTTTCTTCTGTTCCAGAACCTGAAAGGAAAAGAAAAATTAGCAAACTCGCAACAAAATAGCATTTCTGTGATGTAGGTGCAATTCATGGTCACAGTGAGTGAAGTTAGAACTTGCAAGAGATGTGTGTGTGATGAAAGGAGACTTGTGCTAAGATTGAGATGAAGAGGATGACCATGAGTCATTGCAAACCGTGAAATGGTGAGTAGGACCAAAAGTGTTCACCAGGGAATGCATATGAAGCCGAATATCCCTGATAGCAAACAGGAAAAAGGATAGAAATAAAAGGGACTAGCTTAGATTATTAGTTATTTGAAACTTCCCTATCCGCAGCAACAAATGCAATCAAAAGAATGGAAGGATGAAGGCACCATTAAGTATGGAGTTGAAGGAATGCTGAATCTATGCAGAAAGGGTATAGAAATAATAATTTGAGAAAGAAGTTAATGAAACAAGACCAAAGGTGAGGTGGAAAGTAGTAAGTGATGAAAAACAGGACAACAGTCGCTGAAAAAAAGGGCCTTCAACATAACCAAACATTTAATTTCAACAAAAAGAAGGCCTACCTAACTCTAAGCTTGGGTTCTCACATTGGCCCCCTGGGAGCGCTAATTCCCATAGATACAGAAGTTGATCCCCCTGAGGGGCCCCAAAAAATTAAAGGAGCAAACGAAAAACAGCAGTGAACTTGAAAAATATGGTTCAGAAAAAAAACATTTTCTTTAAACAAAAAAAAAGGATTACCTAATTGTCGATACCGTCGTGCGGTCGACGTGAGGGTTCGTGGAAAAGGGGCTGTCTTCTGTACAGCTACCTTTTCCGGGGCGCTAGCTTTTCTTCGCAGCTGCCCTTCCTGAGGTTCGTGTGGGTACCGCCTACGCCGTAATCAGTCCGCTAGGGCAACAGAAGTAAATTCTGTTAGTGCCGAACTGCGACAGCGTCTTCCTTTCGACAAACTATGCGAAATAGTTCGTCCTTCCGAGGTGGCTCCTTAAACCCCTTATTAGGCGAGGTGTCGTATAAGACTAAAGCCTGTGTCAACAAGGAGAAAGGAAACTCTTTTGACCTCAGGGTGTGACTTGTTTAATGCTGAATCTCTTTGAAGTCCCTATCACATACACTGATATATTTTAACAAAGACAGTGATTTATTTTCTATTGCAAAAATAGTGCGTACAGACGTGAGCTACTGCATAACCGGGTACAACACTCAAAATTGCATTTAAAATATTAGTCGTATTTAGCTAGATAACACAAGAAACATTGGAATATCGACATGTAATACAAATGATATTTAAGGGCTACCTAAAGTACTCGTAAATGCACAAACGCAACATCAGGGCGGGGAAATAGATAAGTCGGCGTTCAGAGAGCTGGACACATGAAGAAAATACTTAAGATTAGGGGTAACTAACTCAAAAAGGCTCGACAACCCCTGTGCGGCCTGACACGCCCGGGGGAGGGTGTCTCTGCTACGATAGCCGAGACAGGAAATCTGCAAGGTGGTTGTCGACTCCCGGAAGGTGTTCTGCTCGGAACCTGAAAAGGCTGAAATACAAAGCCCAGCGTTTCAATCGGGGGTTCAACTTGTCTGCCTGTTGCAAATAAAGGAGCGGTCGATGGTCGGTTTGTAACACAAATTCTCGTCCATACAGGTAGACCTCAAACTTCTGTAGAGCCCAGTAGATGCTTAACGCTTCTTTTTCAATGGTAGAATAGTTTATTTCTGCTCCTCTCAGTCGACGTGAAGCATATGCTACCGGCGCGTAGTGACGGAAGTCTCGTTTGCTTGGCTGGAGGAGAGCTGCTCCAAGTCCAGTTTGGGAGGCATCTGTCCTCAGAATGAAAGGACATCTGGGGTCTGGTAACTGTAAGACCGGTCTCTTGACTAACGCTGTCTTCAAACTTTCGAACAGATCTTCTGTTGTATCGGTCCAAGGTATTTGTTCTGGGGAGTTCTTCTTTAGGAAATCATGGAGTTTAGATGTCAGTTGAGAGTAGTTAGGAATGTACTGTTGGTAGTACCCAACTGTACCGAGAAAACTTCGGAGCTCCCGTTTGGTTTTTAGGAGTGGAGCCGATTTCAAGGCTTCGACTCGGTTCTCCAGAGGCTGGATCTGATTACTGCTCAGTTGATGACCCAAATACTGGAGGCTGTCAAATCCGAATTCGCATTTGGACGGCTTCGCCTTAAGGCCATGTCGAGAGAGAGCTTCGAACAGTTTAGCTAATGCTGTGCAATGATCTTCCCAGGTTGTCGAGGCGATTAAGATGTCGTCCATGTAGACCTCGGTGTCTTGCAGTCCTGCAGTGACTTGACGTATAAGGCGGGAAAAAGTGGCTGGAGCATTTGCTAGGCCGAAAGGCAGTACGTTGAATTCATAGAGGCCAGACCTAGTTTTGAAGGCGGTGTATTGGCGGGACTCAGGGTGTAGAGGTACTTGCCAATATCCACTAGTCAGATCCATTTTGCTGAATATTGTTCTGCCAGCTAAATTGGTGAAAATAGCAGTGGTGTCTGCTATCGGCTCGGCATCGAATACTGTCTGGCTGTTGAGGTGCCTGCAGTCCAGACAAAATCGGTGGGTTCCGTCTTTCTTCCGGACAGCAAGGAGCGGTGAATAGTAAGGTGATGTGGATGGCGTCACGATTCTACATCCACTTCTCTAAACTTGACCGCAGTTCAGGCTCCAGCGCTAAGGGAAGTGGATACGAATGTTGAAGTCGAAAACTGGAAGGGTCCTTCAATTTTATTTCATGAACTGCCGTGCTGGTTCTTCCGGGAGTATCTGTGAAAAGATCGCGATATTCTTCAAGTAGTTCCTGGAGTTCTGAGCGTTGTGTTGTAGTCAACGTAGAGGAGATGAGACAGTCTTCAATGGTTTCTCCGACGGGTGACGGTATCTCTGGTTCTTTCCGGTCGAGTTCTTCTTCTTCGCAGGTAGGTTCTAGGGCGAGGCCAACCGCTGCAAATGCTTCCTCTCCTCTCTCGTCGTCCTCCTCGCGATCTTTCTCGTTTGGTGAGGCGGAACTTTGCTGCTCCCGGTCGTGGTACTGGCGAAGGAGGTTGATGTGATAGACTTTGTTGTTTCCATCCACGTCCAATGTATAGGTATAGGTTCCCAGGCGTGATTTCACTGTATAGGGACCTTTCCAAGTCATAAGTAGCTTCTTTCGAGAATCGGGCAGAAATACGAGGACTTTATCTCCTTGCTTTAGAGTTCGCATCTTGGTACGTCTGTTGAAGAACTTGGCGCTTTTCTCTTGGCTCCTGTTTAGATTCTCGCGAGCGATTTTACATGTTTCTTTCAATCGGTGCTTCATTTCCATCAAATACTGAGCAGTGCTCGTGTCATCTTGCAAGCTCCCATCGGTCCAGCATTCCTTGAGCACGGTTAAAGGTCCACGGACGCGATGGCCGTACATGAGTTCGAAAGGAGAATACTCGGTTGAGGCCTGAGGAGCATCTCGATAAGCAAAAAGGAGTGAAAGCAGATACAGGTCCCAATCTCGCGACTGTTCTACGGCTAACTTCCGCAACATGACTTTGAGCGTACCATTGAAGCGTTCGACTATGCCGTTCGATTGCGCATGGTATAATGGCGTCAATCGGTGCTGGATACCGACGAATTTCAGGAAAGCTTCGAAGGTTGCAGCTGTGAACTGAGTGCCGTTGTCGCTTGTTAGCGTGTGAGGGAAACCAACTCTGCTGCAGATTTCGAGTAGCTCCTGGGCGACTGTTTCTGCATCTATATGTCTGAGCGGGGCTGCGTCTGGGTACCGAGTTGCTTGGTCCACCACGGTGAGAATGTATCGGTGGCCACGTGCCGAAGCTGGTTGTAATGGGCCTACCAAATCAACACTGAGCGCGGAGAATGGAGTGGTGATCGGTGGGGTTGAGATAGGTGCCTTTCTTGGTCGAGATGGAGCGTGCGTCTGGCAGGTATGGCAGGAGTGACAGTATTGGACCACATCTTTTGCTAGGGACGGCCAATAAAAATCGCGTTCTAGTCGAGCCTGAGTCTTCTTTTGGGAATAATGGCCAGCAAGTGGATTGTCATGAGCCATTTCCAAGATTTGTGGGCGCACGCTTGCAGGTGCTACAAGTTGATGAGTTTCCTGACCGTCTCGTAACGTTTTCCGATGGAGAATGCCGTCATGGAGTTCAAAGGTAATGACTCTGCCATCCTTGTGCGTTTCTTCTTTGCCAGTGTCAACTTTCTTAAATAAAAGCTGCAATGTTTTGCACTCCCGCTGTAATTTCTTGAAGTCTTCTTTGTTGTGTTGCAATATATCGACAGTGCTTGGTGCGGCAGTGGGATCTTCGATCGCTTTTGCTGCTGCCCTTGTGACAACGTGAGAGACTTCTGCAGCAACTGGTTGCTCTTCATGGTCGATCATCTGTTCTTCGAAGGAGGTGGTTCCGGGAACTCGGCCGAGAATGACATCGTGGGAGAGCTCTTCCATGGCTACGGCTGTCACCTCTCCGTGGTAATAGGGGCACACGAGAGAGACCCGGGCCAGAGGCGCTTCGAAAGAGTGATTGTTGGCCAGCCGTACGGTAATTTCCTTCTTCAAAATGGCGTCAGCTGGGACGAGAGCCTTCTTGACGAAGACCGCCGTTGCTCCTCCATCGAGTAGTACTTGAACGGGTTGTTGGTTCACGGTGGGCCAGAGCATGTTTTCAGCTGTCCCAATTCGATCAGCTTGTTCGAGGCGATGTGATTGCATGCGACTGGCGGAATATCGTCGTATTCATCTGCTTCTTCATGCGTTGCTAGATTGTTTACTCGAGCGGTAGTACTGGAGATAGGTGGGCTTGCATGGGCTGCTCCATTACTGTGACCATCACCTTGCCTCCTCTGCAATTGGCGGCACTCGTCACTGGAATGCGATTGGTTGGGGCCATGAAAAGTACAGTAAAATCCATTGTAAGGTCCTCGTTGTTCGCGCTGCGGAGTGTTGACCGATCCTGAGCGGGTGGGACCACCACGTGTGTTAGAAGTTCTTGGCGGCGTTCCTCGAGAGTTGTTGCTGGAGTTGGGTGATCTTGCTGGAGTGCTCGGGGCTCGGACAGGAAATGTCGCGCGTCGCTCTGGTGCTCCTGATGCTTTGAGTGCTGGAGGGCCCGCATCCGTCGATGATGTCAGTGTGCGACCCTTACAAAGCTGATGGAGCGATGTATGAGGTCTTGCTTGTAAGAAGCTATCACCTTGCTCTCCTAGGCTTGCGACTGTGTTACCACCCCTGTCACGCAACTGAGTAGCGAGGAAGGGCGGCAAGCTTGAATAAGCTCGGTCAACAATTAGGAAGTCACGAAGAGTCTCGTAGTTGGCTTCGATGTTGCATCCTTTTAACCAAGCGTCAAAGGATTGTTCGAGTCGCCGTAGGTAACGTGACATATTGTCGCCTTCTTCTGGCTTCAATTCGTAGTAGTTGGCACGTAGTTTTGCCGAAGTAACTTTATGAGCATCTAGTAGGAGCAATTTAATTTCAGGAAGCTTGAAGCGATCTGCTGCGGGCAGGGTATCGATGAGTCGACGTTCCTTCGGTGTGATCAAATTATGGAGCATGACAACAGCATCGACTTCAGTAAATCCCATCGCTGTGGTGTAAGTGCAGAAGCGTTGCAAGAATTCGTCCATCCTTTCTTTCGTGGGATCGAATGGAGCCGGTGGAGGTATCTTCACTCTAGCATTTTGGGGAGCGATTTGAGCATCGAGTTGTCGGAGTCTGAGCTCGTGGTCTCGTTGTGCTGCTTCTCGTTCCGCTGCTCGTTCTTCTCGTTCCGCTGCTCGTTCTGCGGCTTCTTCCAAATGCCTCAGGCGGCTGGTAAATTCTTCCCGGTACTCCGCATCGGTGGGAGTGAGGCCGAGGGCTTCGACGTATTCTCGAGCTTGAGCGACGAGGTTCATCTTGTTTAAGTGATGCGGTGTCCGCGTAGTTGATTAGAACCCAGAAATCCCAGACAATGTTGGTAGTCGCGCAAAGCTTCTGGGTCCCTGTTCGGGCGCAGGAATATGTCGATACCGTCGTGCGGTCGACGTGAGGGTTCGTGGAAAAGGGGCTGTCTTCTGTACAGCTACCTTTTCCGGGGCGCTAGCTTTTCTTCGCAGCTGCCCTTCCTGAGGTTCGTGTGGGTACCGCCTACGCCGTAATCAGTCCGCTAGGGCAACAGAAGTAAATTCTGTTAGTGCCGAACTACGGCGGTACCGTTGTGTGTGGGGGGTGAGGTTAGTGTGGGTACCACCTACGCCGTAATAAGTCCGCTAGGGCAACAGAAGTAAATTCTGTTAGTGCCGAACTACGGTGGTACCGTTAGGAAGACGAGCAACCGTCTGCGCCGTATGAGACCGCTAGGGCAACAGAAGTGAATTCTGCTAGTGCCGAACTGCGACAGCGTCTTCCTATCGACAAACTATGCGAAATAGTTCGTCCTTCCGAGGTGGCTCCTTAAACCCCTTATTAGGCGAGGTGTCGTATAAGACTGAAGCCTGTGTCAACAAGGAGGAAGGAAACTCTTTTGACCTCAGGGTGTGACTTGTTTAATGCTGAATCTCTTTGAAGTCCCTATCACATACACTGATATATTTTAACAAAGACAGTGATTTATTTTCTATTGCAAAAATAGTGCGTACAGACGTGAGCTACTGCAAAACAGGGTACAACACTCAAAATTGCATTTAAAATATTAGTCGTATTTAGCTAGATAACACAAGAAACATTGGAATATCGACATGTAATACAAATGATATTTAAGGGCTAACTAAAGTAAATGCACAAACGCAACATCAGCGCGGGGAAATAGATAAGTCGGCGTTCAGAGAGCTGGACACATGAAGAAAATACTTAAGATTAGGGGTAACTAACACAAAAAGGCTCGACAACCCCTGTGCGGCCTGACACTAATTCTCAGCTAGGGATCTCACATTTGCCCCAAGGAGCACTAATTCCCATAGAAACAATAGGTGTATCCCCTTAAGGAGTTACGGTACTGTAAAAATCCCCTGTGAATAGTGCGCACTTCTTTCCATACATACTTTTCATAAACAAATCAGAGACCTGTTTTGTTTAGACGATATTCGACATACCTCTGGATCACACCACGTCCATATCTGCCTACCTACGCAAACTATCTTTACATCAGCACTCACCCACACGCAAAGGAATTGAAGGTGAGAGCAGAGCCCGTTTCGTTGAGCAGCGCGAAGGGGAAGAAGGGCGTGCGGCGATGGTAGCTGAGAGGGCTGCCTTCCGAGCAAGCGACACACAGCACTAGCTTTGCGGCTGTCGGTCCTGAAAACAGAGAATTTCTATATTTTCCATTGCTTTTGACGCTACCGCCATTAATTGTGTGATGAGTATGGTAACAATGGTGCCCATCTATAGCAGGGCAGCGAGATAGGTTTAGCTGAAAAATTTATCCGCTTACAAACAATGCCAAAATATAAAGCAAGGATGGTCCGTAAGAATCTATATATTAAGAGCCGCGTGCGTCCGTCCGTCCGTCCGTGTGTGACGTACACCCACCAGCCGAAAGTGTGGGATGAGCGTATCTGTGATACAAGCTTCATCAACTCCACAATTTGCGGTGCCTTAACCCAGCAGATTCAGAGTCGGAATGAATATCAGGTGTATTGGTAGGTTAGATTAGATTGTATAGAATATTAGCAGTTGAGACTTTGCAAAGTATGGAAAAGCCATAGAAAGGCATCGGAAATCATGGGAAAGCCACGTTGAAGCTCAGTCAATTTGTCGCTCTGCCACGCTGTTTAGGATGCTTAATTACTATTTTTGATAGAAGTTTCACCAGTGCACTGGATTAAGAATATTTTAATCGCAAGTACTGTGGGGTTGGATATGTTTGTTTTTAATCCACATCTGAAATATTTTTTCGGAAATTACCGATTCCCGTTATTTTTGACAGGTCACGAACACCAAAAAACCCTTCACCTCGACCTTCTCGCAGCGCCAGCAGCTAACAACCTCCCCCCTTCTCAAAAAAGGGGGTGAACCAGTAGTTATTAAATAATGGAAGAATATTTCCATGATAATACACATTGGCTGAGCTGATTCCCTTGATTATTTGGCACGCCACCAAGTAAGTATAAAATGTAATGAGTTATTCGATTTTACATGATCTGCAGCAAATCTCTGCCAATGTATTTATAAAGAAAAACCGCTAAGTATGCTTCATTAATACATTTATGAACTATAATGCTTCATATCTGTTCATTCTTGTTATATTCAGATTCCTGAACTCTGAAATTAGCGTCCGCTTGAAAGTAGCTAGAATTTGACCAACATTATTAAATAGAACTACCAATACATTAACATAGATAGTTGCAAAATTCTATAATACAATTTCAAAATTACACATAATATAAACAAAAAGTAACACTTCCAAAACTCCATGACAGCGTATAAATGAATTAAGTCTGGTAAACAAAGAAGGTTTAACACCAACTTAATACAAAAAGAACGTTAGTTCAAAAATACTGAATTTGAATCAGCGTTTCAAATGTTCTAATAAGAACGGGCTTAGAATATCCAAACCCAACTGTGATATGATATACGCAGGTAATCCATGGATCATTAATACACTCATTCTTCCAAAGACAAAAACTGCACGAAATTAACCTCAATATTAACTGATATAATTACGTAGTCTTGTATGCAAAAACCATGTATACTGAGCAACTCTCTAAACAAGACAAGCTGTGCAGAGAGAATCGGGGAAATACTCCCTAAACAACAAGCGTAGCGTACCTATCTTTGGCAGCTCCACCGTCTCTGTTGTATAATAATAGTCTTTGGTCCAGCTGATCTTGACCATCTTGTAGAGCTCCAGCAGCGACGACGTGATATTGAGCTCCATGCTCTCCTCTGCCTTCAGTTGCACGGACAGCTGCGACATGCACGTCGCTTCATCCAAGATCTTAAGCCATGACACCGAGCACCTGACAGACATACAAAATACCTTCTCAGATAATGCATTTCGTTAGTCGAATAGCCGGGCCCCAGGAATTGTTGTATCAGTAAATTACTGGGTTTCAGGCTTTTTTGCATTACCAGTTGAGTAATTGAGTTTTAGATAATGTCAATTTATCAATATTGAATCGAGTTGTTACTGGTTCTCACTTATGATTAATTTTTTCTAGCATAAAATTTAGTTCACGAGTCTCAAGCAGTCATCGTTTAAATCAAAGCTATTCAATTCAGAGATTTAACTTGATATTCACCTAATTACACACCTAATAGCTACGGCGTTTGTATATGAAATTTAGTATTTTGGGGTTAAAAAAGTGAGAGCAGGAAGAGCTGTAAAAACAACATAAACAACAGAAAATGCATTTCTAGACAACCAAGATAACAAGACAAAAAGAACAAGCACATCAGCGCACCTCCAGGGCTCCACCAGAGGCTCCCAGCCAGACAGGAAGCGGTTGTAGTACGAGTAGTTGATGGACAGCGTGCAGCTCGCCACACCGCTCTACACGCGGTCCTGCTCGGTTCACATCTCGTGTTCATATTAAGCACCTTGCGTTGGTTCTTCTCAGATCAAAAACAGGGTATCAGAGTACCAAAAGAAATCAATACATAAAATTTTTAATTCAAGGTATCTTTTTATTCAAGTACCAAAAATATGGACTTGCTGTGGAATGGGTACAGAATTACGCACAAGCACGAATGCAAACCTAAAATATGAGGTGTTTAAAAAGTCACAAGCCCCCTTCTAAAAGAAAGTCTCACTTCCCTTCCAAGTCACACCCACCCTCCTTTATTGGCCCTACTCTCCCTCGTCAGAAAAATGGAAGACATGATAGATGCTCACAATAAAGGAGGATATGAGGGAGGAGACATGGAAAGATAGAAGGAAAGGAAAAGGAAATGTACAGACATCTTTCTAGCAAACACCCTAGCAAGTTCACAGTAACTATGTTACATAAAGCTTTTCATTACCAAAAAATTAACATATCATAAAAAATAAAACAGTTCTCTCAAAGCGAGTCTAGAATTTGAAAAATAATTAATGTAACATCTCACATGTGAACTCAACATAATTCGCCTGGAATTTTAAATCACAAGCCATCAACTGAACCATGTTGACTATCATTGTGCCATTTATTTTTCCATTCTGACTAGAGTTCAATCATCTTACCTCCCCAAAGAAGTCCAAGGTGTTTCTCTGAGCTGCTGATCACAGTCTTGCAATTGCAGGCCAAAAGGATACAGATGAGAAACTCCACGGGTGTCTTCATTTATCTCAAGGTGAAGACAAGCATCTTGGAGTTTCTGCAATAGACAAACCTTGTAGTAATTGCTAAAGCTTCCATTTTGCACATTGCAATGCCGGTATCCATTACTGCCAATCATGAACTAAATGAATTAATATTGTCAAAAAGGGTTCCAGCTTTGGATACATTTGTCATATAATGTTGAAATGTTTTTACAGAATAGATGTTCTTTCCATTTTAACAGCTTTTTTTCTTCCATTCCATCTTTTTTACTGCCCTTTTTGCCTTGATGGGGCAAGAAAACAATTTCCTTCAACAAGAGGGGTCATAAAATGTCTTGATATTTTCTGCCAATAAACATTGATCAAAATTCAGATCCGGTTGACCCAGGGTTCTTGACAGCGCCTATTAGTTCCAGATTGAGAAGTTAGAGATGCTTTCAAAAGTTGTTTGAGGGGTAAAAATCATGTTGAAGTGTCTGTTATAACGATTTAAGCTCTTCTAGTTACAGTTTCAGGAGTTACAGTAGTGAGGATGTCATAGTAACATCATAAACAGTCTGACCAGCTCCTATGTATGCCAATTCATGAGATAGAGAGGCTCTCTTTCAAGCTGCTTGGGGAATTGAGCATGCGTACTTAGTGACTGCCCGAGAAGAAGAATATTTTTGACACCTTGTGAATTAGCTAGCTTAGTTGACCATTCTTTGAACAGGCAGTGTAATTAATGTCCAACTGAAATAGGTAGATTACCGTAAATATCATTATGCAGCATTCATTGCAGGTGAAACGTTCCCAGGGCAATGACTGGCAAGTAGCATACATTAATTTCATACACTACTCCAGTTGGAAAATGAGAAAAACTGAGAAAAGGTACAGAAAGTGGTGAAATTATCAATCATGACTAATATTATTTGCTCCGAGAGCAGTAATACCAAAATTTTGATACAACTGATACAAGAACTTAGTATAAGAATAAAATGAATTGATATATAACTATAAACATACTACAATTACAATATGTAATATTTTATCTGAACATGCCTCTTGATTGAAGCATTTCTGTTTCAGTTGTGAAATTTATTTTTCCCTACAGTAAATTGTAAGCAAGGATGGCTGAGATTAGTTGAAAACTTAGCACAACTCTTACAAATCTTTTTCATTCACATAAATGGTAAAATGTAACCTCATGACCCATAAGATTGGTTTCCAGTGCCTCAATCACTCAATACATTACTAAATTCTTCCGAACTTGTCATTTCCTCTTGAGAGTTTTATAATAAACTACTTTCCGTTCTCCGTTCCGTTCTCCGACCGGTCTCGTCTGTCACCGTGAACGCACGCTCCATGTAACCGGAGCTAAATTGTTTCAGAATGTGAGGGAAGGAAAACTCCACGAAGTAAGAAATTAGAACTGAGTGTCCGTGAATGTGCCGTCTACCTAACTAAATGGTAAAAGTGAACTTTCAGTGTTTCGGTGATTCAATTATGATCATTTTAACAAGTAGATCAGAGTTGCGAGATGTGAAAACTTTTGCCCTCGCAGTGCCGGTGAGGGGCAGCGTAAACAAGCTCACCCCTACCCCATCCATCCCCCCTCCATCTCCGCTCCATCCCTCCAAAACACCTCGACTCTTAATGTGGAGAACAAGGGCCGTTATCTCAGAAACAAATAGAAAGTGTGCTCTGTCAAACTCGCATCTTTGGAAAATAATGGTGACCATTTTTTTGTGAACTATTTTTTGGGACAATAGAGCATGATTGTTGAAAATTTCTAATGTACTCATTCAATTTTTTATTCAAAAAATTAGCTTACCTTATTATCATGTTCTTTTGATGGACAATTTTGGTTAACTATTGACGTTAAATGTGAGAAGGAGAAAAAACTTCTTCTTCTTTGAAGGAACTTTTAAATATAAAAATTAAATAAACTTGATCCAGCAACTTCGGAAATAATTTACCATGTTAAACATAGTAAGCCTGTGTTCACGAACAGAGCATAATTCCACAATGTGAAGTAAATTTGAACAATTGGACGTTTCTCGAATAGTTCACCAGAGCAATCCTCTGATGGAAAAGTTAAAGTTCTTTTCTTTCTTTTTTTTCTTTTCTCTTTTCTTCCCCAAGCAGGACAGCAAGCAACGCTGCTCTGCTCTGGCGACCGCAAGCATCCTGCCCCCTCCTCCCGCTCACACTCTGTCCTCCTCTGGCTTACACCCCAAGCCTCCCCCCCCCCCCTTGCTTTCTTACTGGCAGTCTCTTTTTGTCTACCTTTAAAAGGCGAGGTCTTCTACTTTAACCCAATGAACAAAATTTAATTTAATTTTCCTTCCACTCTATCAACATCACAATGTATCAATATAGAACTCGTTCAACTACTCGGAAGGTTGCCCCATCTGAAAAAAACAACATCCTCCAGTACAGCTTCGTACGAAAAGCTCAGTAAAAAGCGCAAAGCACCAGCCATAAAGCGGAAAGGCAGACCTAATAAATCCGCCCTGTAAATCCATCAGTTCAAGGTCCTCAAACACTCAAACCGAAAAATGCTTCTCGGACGTTCTTGAAGTCTGATATAAGCAAGTGTTTCTCAGCCCCTGAAGCATCACTAATGACTGCAAAATCTGAGTCATCTGACACGGGCGAAAATCTCTCAGACGCTGCTTGTAATAATTCAGCTCCCAGTAATAATTCACCTTCTCAAGTTCTGAAACCTGCTACGGGCACACCCGAAGCGAGTTCAAGAAATTACGTACAAGCAGCACTCGACTCGCAACCCCACGCTTTGGACTGTGTCCGAGAAGACTCATCGTCCACAAAGCCGAGAATCTTTAGTAAAGAAGATACCGCATCACTGGCGGAATCTGCCACAGCACTGCGAGCTCCTTCGTCTCGCCGAAACGATTGCGTCATGGCGACGTCGCCCCTGCCCTGCGTCATTGAGAAAGCCCAAAATCGTTCACCGCCGACGGAAACACCAACGTCATCGTTAGAACGCGATAAAATTTTGGATGTGTGCAACCAGTCAGAAAGTAAAAGGGGTAATTTTAATTTTAATTTTAATTTTAATCATAATTTTGATGATAAATTGTGTGTAGACCATTCAGGTGGCGAATTTATGTTTGAAAATGCATACGAAGCAGCTAATACTGGCAGTAAAATACCTCAGAGCGTAAACTGCGAGGATAACGTAAGATTTTCAGTGGAGAACAATACAAACGGACCTGTTACCGCTTTTGAGGGGTACTTACATCCTCTCCAAATGACCAGTTCCCAAACTATTCACGAAATAAATAACACGCTGTCTCTTTCAGCTGCATTTCTCAATAAAGCTTTGAGACAAAATCGTCCTCCAAGCCCAGCGTCGATTTTTTCCACTGTATCAAATATTCAAATGATAACAGAACAGCTTTTTGCTTTAAATTATCGTATCAGCGCTCATGATTTTACGCCGGTGGTAGCTGCGAGTAACCATCCTTATGCGAAATCCCCTTTAGACACTTTTCTCGTTGGAGAAAATAGTCTCACAAAAATCAACAGAGATGACATTGATAGTGCATGCAGGATTCAGACCATAACTTCGGAACGTCTAAATGATCTCTATGGTAAGATTGAACGCGCACCTCTTTTCAGAAACTATATAATTAGTTTCAAAGGTTTGAGCCTCTCGTCCCAAAATCTCACGAAGTTAAAAAATCTGATCATGACAAAGAATCTTCTTTCTCGTATTTATGTGGTGAGTGCCTGCAGTGGGCAGCAATTGTACATGGCATCGAGCCTGTGCAGAAAAATTGGTCTTAAACTGATTCCGCTTCGAGCAAATGTAAAAACCGTTACTGTTAATGAAGCTCCAAACAACGTCCGCACTTGGCCAGTTACGCGAGAAGACACGCATCATTTTCTTCAACAAATTGCTCTAAGATCACCTTTGAGACTAACTTCACCTTTTATCTCCTGTGTCAGAAACTCCCATGACCTGAATGAAGAAATTGAATACTCTAATGATTATGCAAAACAGCAAAATGAGTTGAATGATTGTTCTAAGTTGACCGCATTTCCACGTGAAACCTCCAGGAGCATAAACCGATGTTTGCCTTCATATAAGAAACCCTTTCCCTCCCTCTCCTCCCGATGTTTGCCCTTATATAACAAGCCCTCTCCTGCATCTGCCATAAACAATTGCGTAGTGCCTACAAAAAATACGTTTTCATTGCTATCCAATGCTGATGCAGAGGATGAAAAGCCCCTCTTAGACACGAGTATAAATCAACATCCAGTCACATACTCGGAAGCAGTGAAATCAACAGGAAGAGAGAAATCGCTGCAAAATTGCAGTCGACAATCGATGGAAAATCCACTACCCAACTGTGTTCACAATCATCGCCAGAAAAATGAAATTGACACGAGCATTTCTCAGTTCTATGCAAATCCCCATACAAGAAATCACCACAGCCCGCCCTTTCAGAGCCAGAAAAACGTAAATTCCCCGCACCTCTCAGAACCTCTTCATGATGTGAAAAGTACGAAAAAAACGTCTCCAGCCCCATTTGTGAACGCATGAATTCCACAACGGATGAATTGAAACGATCATGGAACATAAAACTGATTCCCACCAAAGCCGATGGACACTGCCTCCTCCATGCAGTAGCTCATCTACTTTCAAAACAACCAGCATCAAATTGGAATTACAATTCCCTAAAGGCTGCAATCAAAACAGAGAGTAAAGCAAACAACAGCACATACGCTAATTTTTTTTACAAGAACAGTGGAGACATGCAAAACCTCATAGATAATTACATTGACGACAAACATTTTGATCAAGCTGCTGTAGACCTTATACCACTAATCATTTCAAACATGACAGGCCAAAAACTTCTCGTCCTGGATGAACAGGATCATTGTGTTTTGAAAATATCAGTCAATCCCTTTTCAGAGTTATCAAATAATAACCCTCCACTACTGCTCCATCGCAAAAGCGATCACTACAGTGCTCTTGTCACACAAGGCAAAAATCAGACCAGGATCACCTCATCTTGACAGAGTGCCGCTGCCCAGCCAAATAGTAGACTTTCTTACATAGCAGAAGCTGGGCCAAACACCCTGGGCAACTTAGACAAAATCGATAAATCCCCTGAACGATTCATCGAAATAGTAACTTTGCTACCTTCAAAAAGAGTGCTAATATAGGTAAAATCAAAATTAAGCATGTAAATGCTCGAAGCCTGAATGGGAAATTGGATGAAATCAGAGTAATGTTGGTCACTGAAGAAATTGACATTTTGTGTGTCTCAGAAACATGGTTTGATTCACGAACCCAAAGTTCAGTTTTTAACATTCCTGATTACGTGTTGTACCGCTACGATGGCGCTAAAACCAGCCGAGGTAGTGGATCTTGTGTTTTTGTGAAAGAAATGTACTCAACATCTTCACTATTAGCGAATAAAGTTTGCGAAGGCATTGAAATGGTTTGGTTAGAAGCGCAAATAAATAAACACAAATCAATCATCATTGGCAGCCTTTACCGGCACCCATCGTCTCCCCTAAATCTAACACTAGATTTCATTGAGGGAACCTTCAAAGAAATCCTTCAGGCAAAAAAATCATTCTTTGCTTTCGGAGATTTTAATGTTGACCTAACGGACAAAAACAATCAGCTAAGCAAACTATTGTATAAACTAAGCCTATCACAAATGGTCAAAGAACCGACTCGCATCACTAAAGTCTCTGCAACTCTCCTCGATCTAGCAATCACAGATAATCCCACTGCAATACTTAGTACAGTAATATCACCTTCTATTTCCGATCACCACTCTATAGAATGTGAAATTAATATGGCAAAGGAAAGACAAAAATACCGCTTAATGACCTACCGCTCGAAAAGGCACTATTCAGCAGAACTATTTCAAGAAAAACTTCTCGATAGGTCCACCGAATTCCAGAAAATGAAGCAAACTGACGATGTTGACATTCAAGTGTCAATCTTCAACGAGAACTTCACAGCAGCTCTCGACGAATGTGCACCTTACGTTACCAAAAAAACCAAGCCAAAACGGACTGTTTGGATTACTGACGAAGTGAAAGAGATGAGCAGAATAAAGAAAGTTAACTTGCGAGAGTACAAAAAAAAGATCAAACAGTACCTTATACAAGAGATATAAAGAACATGAGAAAATTCTTCGAAAGAAAATCACTGAAGCGAAACAAACTCACTTCCACCAGGCACTGATAACGGCTAAAAATAACCCGAAACGAACTTGGGAAATCATTAGTGAAGTAGCCCCATATAAAAATCTAGATCGCAAAAGTAATTTTGAAAATCCCTTGGCAACAGCCACAGATTTCAACACATTCTTTTCAAAAGTAGGGGCACAAGTTTTCAGTGAGGTGTGTACCAATCCAGATGAAACGACAATTGAAAATTCATGCCCCACTGCCCCCTCGAGGACTGATGTCAAGTGGAGACCACGCCCTGTCGATTTACCGGAGTTACAAAATATCTTATACTCACTAAAAAACACAAAGGCAATTGGACATGATGGTATCAGTCTTCAATATATCAAAGACAGTTTCCTTGTTACAGCACCATGGATTCGTCTGGTAATTAATACATCAATAGTAACCAACATGTTTCCAAACCAATGGAAACACTCCATTATTAGACCGTTACATAAAAGTGGTGACCTAAATACAGCATCAAACTACAGGCCCATCAGTTTTTTCCTGTCATGTCAAAGCTGTTAGAGAAAGTGGTGACAAATCAACTGTCGTTTCACCTGGACGAGTCAAATCTACTCAACCAAAATCAATATGCCTATAGAAGAAATACTAGCACTCAAGACGCTCTGCTCAATATCTCTGAAAAAATATACAGTGACATCGATCGAAAGAATGTAACACTCTTGCTGCTACTCGATCTCTCTAAGGCGTTCGATAGCGTCGAACATGATAGACTTCTACGTAAAATACTGAACTTGGGAATACACACGCAATGGTTTAAAAGTTACTTGTCAAATCAATCTCATGCAGTCCGCATAGAAAACGAATTGTCCCCATTCATTCAAAACAATTTTGGTGTTCCCCAAGGATCCATTCTTGGTCCGCTACTGTTTTCTATTTTCATTAATGATTTCCCTCCAATGCCTTCTAACACACGGATCTCAATGTATGCAGATGATGTTCAAATTGCAATAACAAGTTCTGTATCGGAAATACCACATACGCAAATTAAAGCCGAAACTTTACTGACTAGCCTGAAATCATGGTACGACCGAAATGGTCTTAAATTAAATGCTAATAAGACACAGTGCATTGTTTTTTTATCCAAAGATGCAATTAAAAAAACTTCAGATCTAACTCTTGCAGTTGGAAATGATAAAATAAATGCATCAGAAAAAGTTAAAAATCTAGGAATCTGGTTCGATAGAAATATGTCCTTCAAATCTCACGTTGAGACTACTTGCAACAAAATCTACGGAACTTTGATGTTTTTTCATCGTATTAAAAGTATGCTAGACGAAAAATCCAGATTATTAGCAATTCAATCCCTTGTGTTATCGCGCATTGACTACTGCAGCCTAGTATGGGGAGACTTACCTAAATACCTTCAAAGGGACTTACAAAAGTGCATGAATTTTGCATCGAAGGTGGTATGCAACGGTAATTTCAAAAGAAGTGATCACGTAACCCCTCTCCTCAATAAACTCGGCTGGATTCCTATCCAAGAGAGGCTCCTCATGCAGAAGGCCCAATACGTATTCTCCTCGTTATATCTTCCCCAGAGCAATGCTGAGATGGTGTGTTTCCATCCACCCACTGTAACCAATCAAAAACCAAATAGAAACAATAATGTCTTAGTCAACTATCGAACTATCGTTCATCTCACTTAGGGCAGAAGGCTCTGTCCATATCAGGCGCCTTACTGCGGAACAAACTTCCCCTGGGTATTAAAGTCCCTCAAAGACCGAGAGAATTTAAAGCCAAAATAACTCGTCATCTTGTGTCTCAAGAATAACTCTTAGTTACAGAACACACAAAATAAGTACTGTCGAATCTCATTTGCCTGGTATCTCCATTGCTCAAAAATCTCCCTCGCTTATTGTTTTATAATACAAGATATCACACAACAGTTTTAAAGTATGCGTAGGTATTGTGATTTGATCGCCTATACGCTGCCATTTGCAAACATGCTTACTTGAATATGTGTGCACGTATACAGGTGTATGTAGGCATATGGGTGTGCATATGTCCACGTACACCTGTATGCACTAGAGTAGATAAACCAGTCGAAGGTTGCATTTTATGTCATTCCTCTCCATTTCTGTGCAAGCATCAAACTAGACCGTCATGGTACCTATGTGTGTGTGTGTTTATCAATTGCAGACATTCTGCGCCATATTACAAAGATAATGTGATTTTCTTTCTAATATGAAATTGTAAAGCATCCATGTAAAAAAAGCAATAAATTCGTTGTGTGATCATCCATTTATACTGCAGTATTACGCTTATAGTTATATGCTTATAATAATGTGAACCCTATGTTTGTTTATCAATTGCCGACAATTTGCTCCATATTTCAAAGATAATGTGATTTTTTTCTAATATGAAACCTTTATAGGACATTAATGTTTTCTTTCTTATTCACGTCCCACAATCGTTTCCCTGTTTCAGACTTAGGTAGACTGTTTTGTGCCACTATTTTTAGTACGAAATTTTATAACATTCATGCCATAATAAAAGATATTTTCTCCGTTTCCCTCGATTGGAATTTCTGGTTTATACTGACTGGTTTACGCTGATATTCGCGCACATGCTTACTTGTATATATGTGTACGTGTGCACGCTATGCGTATGACACTAAATAGAATGCGTATGTATTGCCTCGATGCATAGAAATGCATTTGTGTATCCTTACGAGTTTGGTGTAAGTATGTGCGTGCATGTGTATGTGTATATATCTGCGTGTATAAGTGCACACATGTGTGTACTAGACTGACAACTAGCATTTTACTAGAGATAATGGTCTTTTTTCTGTTCACTCTCAACTTGTAACATTACCTAACTCGTCATCTCTTTATTATTGTAAAGCATTCATGTAAAAACTATACATTTGTTGTGCGATCATCCACTTTTTGTTTAAACAAAATGCTTATTAACTAATGACCGTTTTGTTAAAATTGTTGGATTATAAATACAAAACTTATAATCTTCTTGGTCCTCATGCTTATGTGTACGTGTTTACATGTATATGTATGTGTGTATATGTACATGTATATATATGTATGAATATATATATATGTATATATATACGGATGTATATTTATATATATATTTTTTTCATGCTTCCTTAAAATGACACTTTTGAACATTGGCCGAAACAAGCGATTCATGTATTATTTCCTGGCGTCAAGAATTGCGAAGTTTTATGTCATATGTAGATTAAGCAAGATTAGGAGTACATTGCCCTCAATCATTTCATTTCGACTAGTGACACGAGTTTTGCAAAACTCGTGTGTGTGTATCATCTAAGTGTATTAATTTTAAGAGATTTTAAAAACCAATGATGGTACTTTTGTACCATCTATATTGGAAATATACTGTTTTTCTTTTTTTTTCTTTTCTTTCTTTCTACTCATATTCCCCAATTTTCCCTTACTCTAATTATATTTCAGAACATACCTCTGGGTATCAACGTAAATCTGATCTTCACCCATATATTCTGTTTCATTACTCTCTCTTGTTTCAATCGTCCATATAAGATAGTCAATTGGTCTTTTCAACCCCTTTTTCTTGTATATCACCTCAATATAGACAATCACAATTGATGATTTTAAATAATTGTCCCACTTAGATCAATCACCATATGCATCTTGCCCTCAAGCATCTTAGCATAACTACATTACAATTTATACCATTAGACACCTCTACAAGCCAGCCATATTATTGCATTCAAACAAACTTGCATTCAAAATCTTCTTCATATGTCAAAAGCTGGGTAGATTGGATATTAATAATATTTAAATTTATAGACTTACACATTTCAGTATTTCTTATTAGCAAAACATCCATGCAACCTGGTTTATTCTTTCTACAAATCTCAAGCAATTGATAATTAAGATCAATACAATTAACTAAAAATTTGGCACTTGTTTTTCTCATAATGTAGTCGTAAAGTGACCTTTATAATGAAAATTAAAATTGTAAATCTATGGCACATGCTATCTGCACAGAATTGTTATTTATTTGAATAAATAGTTTTGATCAACACTTCTGGTTGTGGTCAATTTTTACTTTAATGTTGTCAACGATTTTCATAATTTCGTTGCCAATAATAAATAAAGGAACACATTTAAAAACGTTTTACACAAATCACATTCTGGTCGCTGATGCGTTATTTTCAAATTACTCAACTTTGAAATTGGCTTGTGCGCGCCAGGGAAGAGAGCGTGCCAAGCGTAATTTAATTAACAGCGGAAGCTAAACCCCTATTACAAACGTAAAGAGGTTGGGTTGTGAGGGGGGAGTCACAGTTCTTCTAGTGAAAATTTTGGTAAATGTTGAGTTGACCATAATTGATTTTCAAGTTTTCGGTGCCTATGCATAGTTAATTATGTGTAAATGAACAACTTTTCTTCTATGCACTTTCCGTCGGAAATAATTATTGAACGAGTTATAGGAATGAATTACTTACCGCAACTGTAGCATTTGGAGCTGGAAGTAATTAAGTATTCAACTTTGAAGCTGCCTTTCGCAGCGATCGTGCTAAATTAAATGAATAACGGAAGCTAACGCCCTATTACTAAGGTAAAGAGGTTGGGTCGTGAGGGGTAGCAACAATTCTTCTAGTGAAAATTATAAATAAAGGTTTCTAGTGACGTCCGTTTGCGTCGACTCCAAGAAGGCTGCCGCCATCTTGGGTACCAGGTGGCGCCATGGCAGCAGCCACCTTCCTTGGAGTCGATGTAAACGGACGTCACTTGAAACCTTTATTTATAATTTTCACTAGAAGAACTGTGGCTACCCCTCACGACCCAACCTCTTTACGTTTGTCATAGGGGGTTTGCCTCCCTTATTTATTTTTTCCCGCCTCAAACATTGGAGTTCCGGTAACTCATTTACCACTATAACTTGTAAAATACTCACTTGCGACAGAAAGTGCATTGAAGAAAACTTGTTTATTTTGATCTCATTAACAACATTTAGGCATCAAAAGTGGACAGTCAATTATGGTCAACTCAACATCTACGAAAATTATAAATAAAGATTTCTAGTGACCTCCGTTTACATCATCTCCAATGACGGCCACCCGGTACCCAAGACGACGACTGCCATTTTGGAGCCGATGTAAACGGCTGTCATCAGAAACCTTATTTATAATTTTCACTAGAAGAACTGTGGCTACCCCTCACGACCCAACCTCTTTACGCTTGGAATAGGGGGTTAGCTTCCGTTTCAACTCTGAAATTGCGCAAAAAAGGCCATTCAGGAGCGCCGCTCGTATAACTTCAAACTTAAATAACTCGAACACTAAGCATTTGCGAGCACATTGTCATTCAAATAAAATGTCTTAAAATCAACCATGTTACCTATTTATGGCAACGAAATTATGATAATCATTGACAACATTAAAGCAAGAATTGACCCTGGTTTTTGTCAAAATTTGCATTCAAGTTTAGTACAATCTAATCCAGTAAAATTGTTGCAAAATTATTTCATAGACTACATTTTGCAATTTGTAGTGTGATACATGTCTTTCTGTTTAAATTGAATCTGATTATTGTATGGTATTATTACTGCTACAAATCTACAAATTCAGCATTACATTTGGAACTACAATTTGAAGTAATGTTATAATAAAGTCTTGTAATGCATATGTGGAAATGTTATTGACCAATTTTTCAGTCTTTTCATCTTTGCCAGGTATTAGTTTTATGTTTGGTTGGTATGGTTTGACTTTTGCGTTGATACCAATTTTCAAAACATAAATTCTCGAGATAGGTTTTCGAATTACATGAAAGAGGTTAATGACGACACGGTTGGGAATTCAGCTTTGTCATCGGGTTTATATGAAGAAGCCGGAAGAACCGCCGAGACTTGTTTACTGAAGAACTTGGCTGAAGATAGTTCGCAGTCCGTGCAGGCAAAAGGCTCCGGCGGGTGACGAAGTCGACGGTGTCTGGTGGTGATTTATGGTATTCACTCTATGAGTGGGGCAATTTAACAGGCAAGAGCATCAGTGTGATC
Organism: Morinoia aosen; assembly: GCA_030386875.1. Classification (NCBI taxonomy): domain Eukaryota; kingdom Metazoa; phylum Arthropoda; class Malacostraca; order Amphipoda; family Talitridae; genus Morinoia; species Morinoia aosen. Next base: position 3,584,724 of record CM059574.1, read on the forward strand.
TCAAAAGCCTGCGGAATTTGAGCAGGTGAGTGATATCAATTTGAGCCGTGATTGATGGCGATAATTGATCTTAATTGATTATTAATTAAAGATCATGTCACACTGAATTTAACAGATTCGGGCTCATTAACTTATGTCCGTGGTTGGAGGCAGTTTACAATTTAGCCAGTAATTAGATAATACATATATACAGGATGTTTTTTTTACTTTGAACAAACTTCGAACTTAGGTACAAAAACTCAAAATAAATCGATTTTCATGAATGACAAAATGTCCAAAACTCTTTAGTTTTCGAGTTATGGCGTCGCAAAGCATGTTTAGAAGTGCATGTTTTAACTGGGCCGCACACCAATTGTTATTTAAAGTTGTTAGTTTTCGAGATTTTCGAATACAATTAAAGCATTTTTTCTCATTTCATTATGGGTTATCCATTCCATGTAATCAACGACAAGATTTCAAGATGCAATTATTGGCAATAATTTAATTGGTCCGTACCTATTACCTTCTCCTCTCACGGGACCTGCGTACACCATCTTCCTACGCGAAGTTTTACCTGGACTATTGGAGGACGTGCCCTTAGAGACACGCAGGCGAATATGGTTCCAGCATGACGGAGCGCCAGCATATTACTTTCGTGAAACACGCCTGTTCCTGAATAACCAATTCGAAAACCGATGGACTGGCAGAGGTGCTCCTGTAGCATGGCCAGCTAGGTCGCCTGATTTGACGCCACTGGATTTATTCTTGTGGGGAACCATGAAGGGCCTCATGTATGCCACTCCTGTTGAATCGGAACAGGATCTGGTTGGACGCATTGTGGACTCAGCTGGCCGTATTACGGAAATGTCTGGCGTGTTTCAATCTGTAAGGCGCTCACTGGCTGTTAGATGTCGAAAATGTGTTGAAGTTCATTGGAGGCCATTTCGAGTAACTGTTGTAATAAAACTGTATTCAAGTTTGTTCTTGCGTTAAAGTTCTTTCATTAAAGTTTGTATTGAATATGTTTTTTACCTGTGTCCTGCAATGCTTACGGATTAATGGTTAGCTTACATGATAATAATTGATAATTACTCATTTAGGACAATTTGTTCTTATTTGTAAAACGTGTACACGCAAATTTCATTGTGAAAAAACAAAAAATACTACATTAGTTGGGCCCAAAAACCCCTTTAACTATCAAAGGTAGCGCTAAAAATGGTGCGCGCGTGCAATCCTACTTGAAATTCTAATATTCTTCAGGTAACTATAACTCGAAAACTCAAGAGTTTTGGACATTTTGTCATTCATGAAAATCGATTTATTTTGAGTTTTTGTACCTAAGTTCGAAGTTTGTTCAAAGTAAAAAAAAACACCCTGTATATGTGTGGCTAGAGGCATGTTAAAGGCAGAGCTAAAAACCAAGTTAAAGGTCCAGGTAAAGGTCCAGCTAAAAGCAGAACTAAAGGCCCAGGGATGGATGTGTTGTGTTGGTGACGTCGGAGTATCTGGAATATTCGAGGACGCTGAATGACAATATTCCGGAAAGACACCAAGAAAACCCACAACAGCTATTTCCCTAGTAGCGATAAATTCCCATCACGGAGAAACCATGAATTCTTCCTACAGATTTATCATTGCGCTTATTATTTCTCTTTTTTTAATCTCATGAAGAATAAGGACAGATTTAAACATGCTAGCAATATAACATTTTCTCTATGCTCTTGATTTCAAATATAAGCCTGACACTAACAAGAATTTAATTGTGCAAAATTCATAATTTGTTAATCATATTATGAAAACTACATGAGATTTCTGTACGCAATCGGCGATAATAACTTAAGCACACGATCATCAGTATGAATCCCGGTAATTTTATAATATGCCCGTGTGACGCTACACTAATGTTTCTGGCACCAAAATCAACTATTTACGAAACCTACAGGCAACACTACACTGTCAACGTGCTGACTATACATGTAAATATGGAATACTGCACGGGAGTGCTGAATAGGAATGGATTATCGAACACTGCACAAGTGGCAAAGGTGCAGAATGTAACTGGAAATACTGAACACACAAATCACGCCAACGCCATAATTACGATCTATTAAGCTAAGGAATGTTAGCAGCACGGGTAAAATATACACTTATCACGACTACGCCATTACTAGAAAAACAGCTTTGAAATGCTAAACAACACGTACGAAATATACCTAAGAAAACTAATGCTGAGCACCTTGAAATTACTAGCAGCACTGGTAAAAATACTCTTAAGAGCTTCCATGAAACACGTAATACTTTAAAAGAAAATCTCTAACTGAATTAAGACACTTTATTTCCACTTACGCGACGCTGTGCACCACACGAGCTCACACAAGAAAATGACGCTAAGAAAATGGCGTGCGTTTCGATGTTGCCCACACGACGAGCTTAAACTCGAACGACTGTCGATATTGTTCTGTTTTTGTGTTTTTTCTCAAAAACTTTTAAGATTAATAATTATACGTAGAAAATTATTCATAATAATTTAAAGTAAGATTTTTAATGCCAATAATTATGTTATTTAAATGTTAATGAGAAATTTACTGAATTTAGACATTATGTAGCGACTGCTACATTACCCCCCAAGGCGCAGACTGAAAGGTCCGCCCGCTACAATCATTTGTAGCGGGAAGGAGTGCGAACTACACGACCATGCCGGGTCTGGCGGTCGGAAAATGTTACTGAGCGGGGAAGTTTGACCAAACGGGTCTGCAAATTGAGGTCAGAAAAAGTTCTAGGAACAGAAGTTACTGCAGCGGTCTCATATGGTTTCTCCAGACCTGTCGCTGTTTCACTAAGAGTGCTAGAGTTAGAGTCTACGATAGGGCTTGAGGATAGTGATGCAAAAAAAACGGTTTTATTTGATTGCGTTTTTTTTTTGCAAAAAAAACGTGTTTTTTATGTGTTTTTTTTTGTTATTTTTGTTTTTTTTTTGCACACCTAAATTTTGTTAAGCATATGTCTGGGTTTTTGTTTGGACACCTGAAATATATTAATATCCATGTTTTTTAGTCATTTCATTGTTATAAAAACATCAAAAAGAAACCATACAGTAAAAGTGGTGGCAGATAACCCACAATTACCTAGAGGCGTCTAAGAGGAACAGCAGGAGCCACAGAACTTATATTGATGGAGTCAAAATTCAGAGCTTACTATCTCTACTATGCCTGATTTCATTTTTATGTGACCAAAAAAATCAGACTTTGCAGAGATAATAAGGGTAAATCTGAAGGATATGTCAGTTATCGATTTTGTAAATTTTGATGCCTAACCTAAGCATAGTTAATTAGATCGAAATAAACAAGTTTCCTTCTATGCACTTTCCGTCTCAAATGAATATTTTATTAGTTATAGCGGTAAATGACTTACCGCAACTCCTGTGTTCGAAGCGGCAAGTAATTCAAGGAGCACGTCGCACAGCAACACTGCAATGCGCACTCGCTTCCAGCGCGATCGTCATCAAAGACGAAACCAAACCTACCGCTATACCTCGTTAAATACTCTTTTGACGAGAAAAGTGTATAGAAGAAAAGTTGTTTATTTTGATGTTATTACCATGATTCAAGCAACAAAAATTCGAAAATCGATGAGTAGCTGTTTATTCGAGCGCATTCGTCATCAAAGACGAAACTAAACTTATCGCTATAATTCGTAAAATACTCATTTGAGACGGAAGGTGCGTAGAAGAAAACTTGTTTATTTTGATTCAATTAATTAGGTTCAGGCACCAAAAAGTGGAAAATCGATAACTGACATATCGTTCAGATTTACCATAATAAGCTCTGAATTTTGACTCCATCAATATAAGTTCTGTGGCTCCTGCTGTACCTCTTAGACTCTAGGTAATTGTGGGTTATCTGCCACCACTTTTACTGTATGGTTTCTTTTTCATGTTTTCATTACAAAACAATGACTAAAAACCATAGATATTAATATATTTAAGGTGACCAAAATAATATGCTATTTTTTTTAAAACATGTTTTTTTACAAAAAATTCTGGGTCAATGTGAAGTTTAATGCAATCAGAAAATAATAATTAGCGATCCCAGGAATCACTAAAGGAACCCATTTAAGAACGTATTACACGAATGACATTCTGCTCGCTGATGCGTTATTTTTGAATAATTGAACTTTGAAGTTGGCCTTTGCGCCAAAGGAAGCGAGCGCGTGAAACGGAATTTAATTAATAACGGAAGCTATTACAAACAAAAAGAGGTTGGGTCGGGAGGGGGAGGCACAGTTCTTCTAATGAAAATTATAAATAAAGCTTCTAACCAACCCATTTGGGTGATGACCGCAATCTTGTTGACATCGGCTCTAAGATGGCAGCGCCCATGGTGGTCGCCATCATAGAGCCGATGTAAACAAGATTGTGGTCGTCACGTTAATGGGTGGGTTAGAAGCTTTATTTATAATTTTTGCTAGAAGAACTGTGCCTCCCCCTCACGACCCAACCTCTTTACGTTTGTAACAGGGGGTTAGCTTCTGTTTTTAATTAAATTACGCTCGCTTCCTTTGGCTCGGGAAGTCCAACTTCAAAGTTCAATGATTCGAAAATAAAGCATCAGCGAGCAGAATTTCGTTCATGTAAAACGTTCTTAAATGGGTTCCTTTAGTGATTGTTTGTAATATAATTATTAATTTCCATGATTGCATTAAACTTCACATTGACCAAATTCTGACTAATAAAAATGAATATTAATATATTCTCTGGTACTAAATATAATCATGCTGTTTTTTTTACAAAGAATCATGACTAAAAATCAATATATTTTATGTAACCTAAAAAGTCCAATGCAGGTTTTAAAAAAAACATGTTTTTTACTAAAAAATCATGACTGAAAAAACATGAATAATATATTTGAGACCAAACAAATGTTTTTGTACTAAAAAATCATGACTAAAAAACATGAATATATTTATGAAACCTAAAAAACCCCATACTGTTTTTTAAAAAATGTTTTTCACAAACAATGATGTATAAGAAAACCTGGATATGAATATATTTTATGCGACCAAAAAACCATGCTGTTTTATTTTGTGTATTTTTCATAAAAAATCCTTGTGTTTTTAAACATGTTTTTTTATTAAAAAGTTGATATTATTCATTTTTTGGTCACGGATTCTTCGTAAAAAAACACCGCTCAGGAGGATACAATTATTGTATCTATGGGAACTAGCGCTCCCACGGGGACAATGTAAGGGCCCAAGCTGAGAGTTAGGTAGGCCTTCTTTTTGTTGAAATGAAATGCTTTTGTGATGTTAAGGACCACCTTTTTTTCGGTTCACTGCTGTCCTGTTTTTCAGCACCTACTACTGTCTTCTTCAACTTTGATCTTGTTTCATAATCTTCCTTCCTCTTTGGATCGCATTTGTTGCTGGGTAGGGAGGCTAAAACTAATGACTAATCTAATCTGTAAAAAAAACATGGATATTAATTTATTTTATGTGACCAAAAAACCATGTTTTCTGAAAAAAATTTTTCTTTACAAAAAACATGAGTGTTATTAAATTTTATCTGACCAAAAAAAACATGACATTTTAAAAACCATATTTTTTTTCACCAAAAGTCGTTAATTTCCATGTTTTTTAGTCATGATTTTTTTTGGTTAAGAAAACATGATTTAAAAAAACAGCATGTTTTTTTTGGCACATAAAATATATTAATATCCACATTTTTTATTCATGATTTTTCTGTAAAAAGATGTTTATTTTCAAAAATACAGCATGGTTGTTTATGGTAAAATAAAGTATATTAATATCCGTGTTTTTTAGTCATCGACTTTTTTGCAACAAAAACATTCAAAAAACAGCATGGATTTTTTGGTCACATAAGATATTTTAATATCCATTAGAACCGTACCAGGTCTTAGAATAAAATATCCACAAAGAATCTATTCACTCTATAAAACCTTTCGGAGACTAGCTCCATCCTCAGTAAGTCATTCAGTCAAATGTTTTTCAAAGGAACAGTGAAAATTCATTGTCCATTTCACCAAATTTTACAGAATGACTGAGGATGGAGCTGGTCTCCAAAAGGTTTTATGGAGTGAATAGATTCTATGCAGATATTTTATTCTAAGATCTAGTACAGTTCTTATTAACATGATTTCAATATTAACAGCATTCTTTGTTTATAAGTTTCTAAAGACAATTCGATTAAAGAAAACTAACATTCCTGATATTTACATCTGTGTTTTTTTAGTCATGATTTTTTTTAAATGTTTATAAAAAACTTTTTTGGTTCAATGAAATATAATAGCCATGTTTTTTTAGTCAAGATTTTTCTGTTAAATAACAATGTTTTAAAAAACAGCATTGGATTTTTAAGGTCACAAATATATTAATTTTCATGTTTTTTAGTCATAATTTTTTTATAAATAACATGTTAAAAAAAAACAGCATGGTTTTTTACTCACATCTCTATCAATGACCATAAGTAAAGATATGTTATTATAACACACCATTTTGGGAGTTTAAGGTCATTCACATGTATTGTAAAATAAATGAAATATCAAAGCATGAAACCGCAGAAAATGAAAAAGTTCATAAAACCATAGAAAACCATCAATTAAGAAGTATGCTGTTTCATTTTGTAATTTGACATGAAAACAAATACGGTAATGTGGTTCTTTTTCTTGCTGAGTTATTTTCAGACAAAATATTTAAAAAAAAATCAAAATATCCACGTTTTTTTTGGCCACGGTTTTTTTTGTAAAAAAAACGTGTTTTTTTTTTTAAAAAACGGCATGTTTTTTTTTAGTCACATCTCTACTTGAGGATACAGGCAAAAAGAAAGGATTACACTCAAGTTGACTAGGCAACAATGCAGCCAAATGAGGAAACTGAGGTGGACGATATGATCGAGTCTCAGTGGAAAGAAAGTTCTGTGGAGAGAATGAAGAGTAAAGGCCAAAATACACGCACGCTTTTTTCACCGACACCGATCATCATGAGCGGCATTAAGCCCCGCCCACCAGTAAGCAGTGAGGGTGAACGGTCACTGCCGAGCTTATACACGCGCGCTCTTCACCGTCACCGTTCATTGTAATTGACGCTGATTAGGGAAAATATCTAACATGCTTGATATGCCGGTGACGGTCATAAGGATCGGTGCCGCTCAAGAAATTAGGGTCATTTTGGCTTGCAGTGGGTGGAGCTTAGCTACATTGGGTGGGGCTAAGCGGCTCTCATAAGGATCGGTGACGGTGATGAGCGTTCGTGTATTCGGGCCTTTAGTAATCACACTATTATCAGAGGTGTAAGCGACCTTGAGTCGGTCTATGCTTACAGAATCGGATGAACCAGATTTTTCAAGAACGAAATACTTAGGCGTTCTTTTTAATACCTTGAATGGGCCATCATATGGGCGGGTGAGGGCCGGTTTTATGGAATCATTTCGTACGTACACATGTGTGCAATGTTGTTAGGCAGGGTCTAATTTATCTTCCGAGTGCGGCATTCGTGGAGCTACATACTTGATCTGACGCATGCAATCCTTTAGACATGTTACATATGCGGACTGATCAGCAGGTGAAAATTCAGGCAACGGTTTTGGATCAACAATGTCGCCAGGGAGGCGAAGTGTCTTCCCATACAACATTTCTGCCGCTGTGCACTGCAGGTCTTGCCTATACAAATTTAGAATGCTCAATAATACTACTGGAAGTCTGTCAGTCCAGTCGTGACTGCAATTAAGGCAACGCAACGCACTCTTGAGATCTCGATGGACTCTCTCAATGAGTCCATTCGACTGCGGATGATACGCAGTGGTACTTACATTGGCACACTCTAAAGCGGCGCTAAGTTCACTCCAGAATTTGGAGGTAAACTTGGATCCCCGGTCATGAGTGACACTTAGAGGTACCCCAAATCTGGAAATCCAATTGGCTACGAAAGCGAGAGCTACAGTATCTGTTTGGATATCAGGAAGAGGCATGGCCTCAACCCATCTTGTGAACCTATCAATGATAGTTAACAAATAGGAATGACCACGCGATAAAGGCAAGGGACCCACCAAATCTAGGTGGACAGCATCGAATTTTTGACCCGCAAATGCACAACTCTGTAACGCTGCACGGTTATGTTTCACAACTTTGCTGCTCTGACATGCATGGCAGTTTTGCAAAATTTGCTTGACCTCCTTACGCATCGCTGGCCAGACGAAACGATCGGAAATCAAACGCAATGTACGGTTTACGCCAGGATGTGAAAGAGAATGATAGTGAAGAATGGCTACTCTGCGGAGAATCGCAGGCAGATACAAACGAGAAAGTCGTTCAGCGTCACGGTACACGCCGTCAACCAAGGTTAATTTCAAAGAGGTAGCGTTAGTAGGTTTGAGAAGGTCCTGGAGTTCAGGATCCTCCTTCTGTGCGTTTGCAATGTTACCAAAAGTGATTTCTCCACTGGTTTTGACAGAATTAATTCTAAAAAGACAATCAGCAACTGTATTTTCAAGACCTTTAATATAACGAATAACCGTGGTGAACTGACTAATGAAAGACAGATGTCGAGCTTCTCTTGGTGAGTGACGCTCAGATGGCATTTTGATCGCTGAGGTCAAGGGTTTGTGATCTGTGTAGATCACAAACTGCCTTGCCTCTATAGCGTAACGAAAGTGTCTCACAGATAAGTAGATAGCAAGGAGTTCCCTACCGAACGCGCTGTAAGCACGCTCAGTGAACGATAGCTTTTTGGAAAAGAAGGCAAGAAGAGAGATATTAGTCCCTACTTTTTGTTGCAGCACAGCACCTACGGCAGTACTGAAGGCATCAACCACCAAGCTGAAGTCAGCGTTGGCGATCAGATAGGCTAGCTCTGTCGCAGTAGCTAGCTTGTGTTTTATATCATCAAAAGCTTTACGTGCATCCTTCGTCCATTTTACGTCAGTAGATTTACCTTTTCTCTTTGGTTCCAGCAAATCTGACAAAGGGGCTAAAGTTTGCGCACAATTTTTGATGAAGCGATGGTAGAAATTAACAGAACTTAGGAACCTTCTAAGTTCCTTCTGGGTCTGTGGAAGAGGGAAGTTTTTGATTACCTCTACCTTGGAAGGCAGGGGTTTTAGACCTAGGCTAGAGATTTCGTGACCTAAGTAAATTAGTGATGGCTTTCCGAGAACACATTTGGCAGGATTAACCAGGAGTCCATGATTTGACAATCTCTCGAATACGACACGTAAATGATCTCTGTGTAGCTCCGGGGTTTCGGATGCTACCAAAATGTCATCAAGATACACATAGGCAAAGGTGAGATCCGAGAATATCTAAGACATGTGTCTCTGGAAAGTTTGAGGTGCATTTCTCAACCCATACGGCATCTTCAAGAATTCAAAGAGACCAAACGGAGTGATTACCGCGGTCTTAGGTATAGCACTTTCCTCAAGTGGAATTTTATGGAAGGCGTGTTGAAGGTCGATTTTTGAGAAAATTTGTGCTCCCTCCATATATGCATTAAAGTCGTGCAAGTACGGTATGGGAAAACGGTCAGGCTGTGTAACAGCATTAAGCCTTCGGAAATCCCCACACGGTCTGAATTCACCGTTAGCTTTGGGCACTAACAGAAGAGGGCTAGCCCAAGGGCTTTTGGAACTGCGAATGATGCAGCACTCCTGCATCCTAGCAAATTCTTTCTTGGCTAAAGCGAATCGATCAGGCGGTAAACGTCTAGCTCTAGAGTAAACTGGAGGTCCAGTTGTCACGATATGATGTTTCGTGCTAGTCTGCATATTTTTAGAAGCTAAGTTGGAGTTCGTTAATGCAGGGTACTCTGCGAGAACCTGCTCAAACATGCACTCTTTATTGAATTCGATAGAGAAGGAGTGCAAGACATTAGCTCTAGTCATGCCACAAACGGGAATTGAGATCTGTGTCTCCTCGTCCCTAATAACTTTGTTCTTTAGATCGACGATGATAACAAATTTTGCTAAGAAATCAGCTCCAATTATAGGTTCATTGACCTGCGCAATTAGGAAATTAAAAGTGAAATTTCGCCTTAACCCCAGACTGCAAGTGAGTACTTTGTCCCCATAACATGCTATTGGCATGCCGTTTGCGGCTCTTAGTGTCGCCAACAAATTATTATTTTTGTCTTTAGCCGTGGCTGGGATAATTGAAACGGAGGAACCGGTATCGATCAAAAATCGATACTTGGTAATGGGAGCGAACATGACAAGGAGGCGAGTAGTCTGGGAGTTAGGCAACGCAGTACTCGCTACTGTGCGTCGCTGTTCGCGTTTCCCGAAGTCATTTCGGCATAACGAGGGCAGAATCGTGAACCGCACTTTCGTGCTTGATCACCAAATTTTTCGTGGTACCAGCAAAGGTTACTGTTAGCATCGCGGGAGCGCGACCTAAAGCGGCGGTTTTGAGCTGACCTATCGTAAGATCTACCTCTACCAAAGCGTTGGGGAGGAGGACCATAATCGTAGGCATTTTGGTAGCGTGGAAATCTTCCTGAGCCTGGCTGAATATGAGCTACACTATGACCTAACTGACAATTTTGGAAAGCTTGTTTTAGCTCTGCAATCTCGCGTTGCATTGATTCCATTGAAGTAGAAGATGGATTATTGGAATTATTTGACGGGCTAAAAATCGCAGCTGATGCGTTCAAAGAAGCTACCTGAGGATTCTGGAACATGTTTAGGTTCCGCATCACTGTTTCTGTGGCCTGAGCCAACGACCCAAGGCTTTCGTCCGGACCTATCATAGACAAGAAAGGCCGCACGGTAGTCGGCACTTTTGTCATATACAATTCTTTGAGGAATCTTTCGGCTATGCCAACACCGGCAGCTAGTTTCTTAAGTTCCTTTTCTAACGATGCTGGAGGGAAAGCAACTGAGATGCATGGGATAGCTGAGGCATCAACAAGAGACCTTAACTTGTCCGCATCGGACATTTGTAACTTAGCTAACAACTTGTCCTTCAAGATTGAATACGGGTTTATTGGAGGCGGACTATTGATTATTTCGTTAGAATCAGATAGCATTTGCGTGGGAACAGCAGCTATTAACGCATAAAACATGTCCCGCTGATTGGTAATATTATTGTAAATAAAGGTCGCCTAAATTTGGCTAAACCAAGTCGTGCTTTCTGCTGGTGTGAAAGGCGGAAGCTGTATTGGCTTAGCCTGCGTCGGGCATACTGGTAACATCATCTGCGTCGGGCATACTGGTAATTTTTGTTTTGAGTGCAAAAAAAGAACAAAATTACTCTATAACGGCACGGAATTTACGTAATCAACACCTAATAATTTCGGTATTAAAGTGTCAAAGGGTTTGTGTTTACGTACACCTACTCAGTTATTCCTAACAAAGACATGGAACAAGAAAAGGGGAAAGAAAAAAATGTATGCGGTCGACAGAAATAACCGTAAGGAAACGATAGAAAGGTGGAAAAAAAAATTTTCTACCTACTGTGGTACATGAAACAAAAGACAGGAAACAGCAATGAGAAAAAAAAATTTTAGAGCTGCTTAGAGAAATTTAATTAGCACGGTAAATCCTCAGAAAAATTCTCAGGGAAAATACAGCAATGAGAACTTATCACTACAATGATATGCCAACATTTTCCTCTCTCACGTTTTCTCAAACACTTCTCGAGTTAAATAGTCTTTAAAACTTGGGAGTCACCCAATATAAAGTCACTCTGGGGTCACCACTTTTACGTTTGATGGTTGGGTAGACTTTCACGATTATACCATTTACCATAAACGCAAATTAGCTCGAGAAGGATGTTTAAGATCACGCTAACGAGAGGATAATGGCGACAAGGTTGGGACTCAGCTTTTGTTAGGGGTGTGGTGTTCTCCCTCAGGCTGCTTTACACTCCGGGCAGACTTTGTAAACCTTTAGACTTTGTAAACCTTTAGACTTTGTACATCTATGCCCGGAGCGAGGGCCTGAGTTGCAAACGAACCCGCCGGGCCGACGGTTGTCGGGGAGGCGCATCGTGGCTGTAGGACGAGAGCGGACCGGTGAGGCGGCTACTGACCGAGAGTCTCCGACCAAGGAGTGTCAGAGGCGCTAGCAGGGAACGGGCTCGAGTCGAGGGAGCGACGAGGAGTGGCGGCTGGCAGTCGAGGCGGCGGTGACAGTAGCAGAGGTGGTGCTTGCGGAGCGTCGAGACTTTGTTGTAAACATCAGGGACGCTGCGATTGTACTGAGGCTACGCTGGCTGCGCGGCTGTTTATATAGGCCTCGCTGGAGCCTTACTCTGGCCGTCCAGGTCTCCGATTGGTCAAGACGGGGGTGCCCGCTTTTCGCCGTCTAGGCTTGTGCTATACTTACGGAGGTTTCTATCGACGTTGCCTGACTGTTCGAGGCAGGCTGCTTATAAAGCTCGGTCCGGCACCCCAGCTCCAAACTTGAGCTCTGATTATTGGTCGTTTAGCACTGGCGCTTTGAGGCTGTGAGGTGGCGCTTTTAAGCTTGTGTGGTGGTGGTGTGTGTTCATACCACCACAGGGGGTTTTATTGAAGGAGCCGGAAAGGACCGCCGCGTCTTGTTTTACTGAAGAACTTGGCTGAAGATGGTGCGCAGTCCGTGCAGGCGAAAGGCTCCGGCGAGTGACGAAGTCGACGGTGTGTGTGTGTGTCGATTTATGGTATTCGCTTAATGAGTGAGGGCAATTTAGCAGGCTAGAGAAGTCAGTGTGATTTCAGGGGTAAGCTCAAATCCTGCGTAATTTGAGCAGGTAAATGATATTAATTTGAGCCGGGATTGAAGGCGATAATAGATCTTAATGGGTTATTACTTTAAGATCATTGCACACTGAAGAAAAGTGTCCGTGGTTGGAAGCAGTTTACAATTTAGCCAGTAATTAGATAATATACAAGGCAAAAGGCATGTCAAAGCCGAGGTAGATGCAAGGTAAATGCCCAGCTAAGGCAGAACTAAAGGCAAAGTAAAGGCGAAGCTCAAGGCAGAGCTAAAGGCGAAGCTCAAAGCAGAGCTTAAGGCGAAGCTCAAGGCAGAGCTAAAGGCGAAGCTCAAGGCAGAGCTAGAGGCGAAGCTCAAGGCAGAGCTAAAGGCGAAGCTCAAGGCCCAGGGATGAATGTGATGTGGCGCTGGTGACGTCGGAGAGTCTGGAATATTCGAGGACGCTGAATGACACATTCCCGGAGAGGCACCAAGAAAACCCACAACAACTGTTTCCCTAGCAGTGCAGCGGTAAATTCCCATTACGGAGAAACCCTGAGTTCTTTCCTACAAATTTATCATCGCGCTCATTATTTCTTTTTTTAAGCTCATGAAGAATGACAGATATAAACATGCTATCAGTATAACTTTCTCTATGCTCTTGATTTCAAGTATAAGCCTGATACTAACAAGAATTTAATTTTGCAACAGTCATAATTTGTTAATCATATTTTGAAAACTACATGCGATTTCTGCACACGATCGGCGATAATAATTTAAGCACACGATTACCAACAAGAATCCCGGTAATTTTATAATATGCCCGTGTGACGCTACACTAATGTTTTTGGCTCAAAATCAATTATTTACGAAATCTACAGGCAGCACTACACTGTCAACGTGCCGACTGTACATGTAAATATTGAATACTACCAAGTATACTGTAATATCCTCATGATATAACCTCCCTACATCTATATTCATAAAGGAATCGCAACGAGGAATATTGAAATGCTTCGTCTGGCCCACGACTTTCATCTCCTCGAAAAGAACCGCATTAAAGATAAGTTCTCGCGGATAAGCGCAACTTCGAATCAACTCCACAACATATCTCTCATGCTATTTCCTTCAACAACATCGTCAGACGACGCTACGCCTTACCATCATCGTGCTACCCTCTTGACATCATCACCACGACGCAACCGGAGGACTACGAGATCAAGTTATCAGATACCTCTTTCTCTTTTCTCTACCACAATGTATTTCTTATCTTTCTATTCTTAATCATCTAGGATGTTATAGTATTCATTTATAAAGATTGAATGCAGGATCGTAATTATTGTTAGTCAGTATTGTGGGTTTTCCATTTATTAATGAGTAGCTACTGTCGTAACGTGTTTGTTCTCTGAGGTATAGACGCGCCCTCATTCCTTCAAGCTAGCGGGTGCCGGGCAACAGTTAGTCTGACAGGGAGTCTTGCGCGGGGAGGCAGTCGAGAAGGTTCCTTCATAAAAGAGTAACAGTACAAGATCATATAAACTTATTGGTGTCTTCCCCTGCGGTTCATCGCCTTTGGGTCCCGCTTGTTGTAATGAACCCGCTTTGTTGTAAACGACTTCTAGTGTCAAAGCTATTTAAATTTATCTCTAAATTACCTGGAGATCCATCTTGCTCCAATCATTCATTATAAATGGATCGCAAAGGCACCAGCCTCCTCGCAAATACTTCGACAACGCCCAAACTGGATTCTGCAGATAAGTTAACATGTTTACTAAATGTCTAACCAGCTTCTCTCTCGACAGCATTGTGATATATTAGGTGTCTGCGTTACTAACGAACCTTTGTTTTCTTTCGTGTCTTCAATTTCCTTTGTAAGTTAGAGAGAGATGATAAAGAGATGATGATAATGATGATGATATAAAATGATGCACATACGTGAATAATAGCCTTCCGCTCTTACACCAACGTTACCGAAGATCTTGAAAATATGTCTTATAAATATAAATATTGTTTGTCCGAGTCACGGTCTCGTGGCAGCATTGAAAAGCTATCGTGATTAGTAAAGACTAGAAAATAAAAGATAGTGACAAATAATAACGAATTTCACGAAATAACATGCATCACAACAACGAACGTCGGCAGCGATATGGAATAGGATCAAGCGACCATTACAAATGATGTGACATCGGTGGGATAAAATATAGGAACCATCACAAAATGGTGGCAGCGGTGGGATCTGAGTTTTGCAGTAATGTAAATGTTATTGTCAAATCTCAAACCGAATCCACATCTCCGATAAAAAAATATAATTTGTGCATTCAAATTGAATTTAACGTTTAAAACGATTAAACAATATCTCTAACTTACTCATCTCGTCTCTCTCTTTCTAACGAATACCCATTTGCAGGATGTCATCAAAACGATAAATTAATGTTGCATTAATGTTTTATGTATTATTCCCATGTTAACAATGAACTTGTAAGATGTACGTATGTCTAATGTATCTCTTTATCAATTCATTTTCAATAACCGTATGTGGATCAACATTTTCCAAACTTTCAACGTAAAAAAAGTAGTATAACAACATAGCTATGTTGTAGTCGTATGTTGAGTCCCACATTCGCGGCGCCTGAAAGCACTTGAGTCGCACCCTCGCTCTCCTCGACGCTGGAATGCCAGACATAAACAAAGTTTCCTTGTCCTCGTACCACACTCACTACCGCCTTACGCGATCGAGAAATTCGATAGCACCTCCGATAAAAGTAAATTTTCGTGAATCTCAAACGATTAATATTTAGACATGTAATACTTTAATTCTTCAAACAATAATTTGATAACATGTCAGAATATAAGATTTCGTTATTTCATTATTATTACATGTAACTTTTGCGATGAAATTAGTAAACCTATAACGATCCTGTGCGACATTAGTCTAACAAACTTATTACAGATGTCAGAAAATTGCTATTACAATTTATACTTAAAAATTACGTTTTCACTTAATGCTATTTGAAATCTACGTGCCTCATAAAATAATTCATGTCGACATCATATTTCTTAAAAAAAATGGAAGCATGTAGAATAAGAATTAGGTATACGAGTAATCTTAGATGCGGTTCGAGTAATTCCAATATGCGTCGTGAACATTTCATTTCGTGTTATTTTTCATTTCATAAACTTTCAAATGTGAATTATATTCATTAGGATGTATTTAAATATAAATGTGATCAAATTTATTTCATTTTAGAATGTCATTTGTTACAATTAGAATCTTGCGTAAAGAACGATTAAATCTATTTCATTTTGAAATGTCATTTAGTAATTTAGAGTTTTGCGTGCATAAAAATTATGATTTTATGTCCTTTATGTAAATATCACTTTTCTGTTGAGAGGGATAGACAGCTGGGACATTGGTAATGTGTTTAACTTGGCTGGTTTTGATAAATGAAATACGATCAAACGTCTAAGAATTTGGAACCCCTTGCAGAACGGTCGAATCAGGCGATGCTGAGATGGCTGCCACACACACCAAGCAAGGCATTTCTCACCACATCTGGCGCGTTCACCACCCTCACCACTCCCATTCATCACGTTCACCACCACGGAAGAGGCTGGGCACAGCGACGACAACGCGGGTGGACGTGCGTACGTACGTGCGTGTGCTGCGTAGTGCGTACACCTCGGGCTGGCTGGGCACGACAACAACACAGGCACAGCGCTGAGGCTGGCGCGAGGGCGAGCACCGCGGCTGGAGCAGTCACAAGCGAGTAACAATGCCTCATTCAGATACCTGCCTTGCCTCCGTCGCATCGCGAGGGTAACCCGACACGTCTACTCCACAGACATTTCGCGTACGAGCAGCAGCTGATAGACGCCAGGCAGACGTGGCGCAATTTCAGGACTCCCACATCAGGCAAGCATCGGCGTTGGAAAGAGATACGACGAGAGATTTAGTGGAGTGACGACATATTGTGGTTGACTGCGAGATCGATCATCGATGAAAACGGCAGCGATTTTCTTTAACTCCCGGACGATATAAAAAAGATGACGACATCCCATCTACGAGGAAAACGTCCACTCTTTTCAAGACACATGGAGTTCTTCAACTCAAAGAAATTTTCTTTTGCAAGAGGATCAACATAATGAGGCCCCCTCGGACTTTATGCGACTGAGGTTCATTATTGGAATCTTATTTCCCGGAGTTTTTTAACTTCAAGGTTACTACGCGTGGTAACCATATACAGTTGGGGAGGATTGTCGGTCTCAATCTTCAGGATCAGGTTCTGCCCAAGAACAACTGGATCGAGATCTTCACATGGCACCTCATATCAGCGTTTCTTCAGGAAAAAAACCTAGACTGTTTGCTTCAATGTTTTTCCTCGATACTGCACGTCTTTCGACATAGCAGTCGCACATGACGCGTCGCGAAGGAGCTTATAATCAAGCAGGAGCTTGAAACAAAAAACGGCACCGGGGGTATTGTTATATCCTCATGATATAACCTCCCTACATCTATATTCATAAAGGAATCGCAACGAGGAATATTGAAATGCTTCGTCTGGCCCACGACTTTCATCTCGTCGAAAAGAACCGCATTAAAGATAAGTTCTCGCGGATAAGCGCAACTTCGAATCAACTCCACAACATCTCTTATGCTATTTCCTTCAACAACATCGTCATCGCCTTACCATCATCGTGCTACCCTCTTGACATCATCACCACGACGCAACCGGAGGACTACGAGATCAAGTTATCAGATACCTCTTTCTCTTTTCTCTACCACAATGTATTTCTTATCTTTCTAATCTTAATCATCTAGGATGTTATAGTATTCATTTATAAAGATTGAATGCAGGATCGTAATTATTGTTAGTCAGTATTGTGGGTTTTCCATTTATTAATGAGTAGCTACTGTCGTAACGTGTTTGTTCTCTGAGGTAGAGACGCGCCCTCATTCCTTCAAGCTAGCGGGCGCCGGGCAACAGTTAGTCTGACAGGGAGTCTTGCGCGGGGAGGCAGTCGAGAAGGTTCCTTCATAAAAGAGTAACAGTACAAGATCATATAAACTTATTGGTGTCTTCCCCTGCGGTTCATCGCCTTTGGCGATGAACCCGCTTTGTTGTAAACGACTTCTAGTGTCAAAGCTACTTAAATTTGTCTCTAAATTACCTGGAGATACATCTTGCTCCAATCATTCATTATAAATGGATCGCAAAGGCACCAGCCTCCTCGCAAATACTTCGACAACGCCCAAACTGGATTCTGCAGATAAGTTAACATGTTTACTAAATGTCTAACCAGCGTCTCTCTCGACAGCATTGTGATATATTAGGTGTCTGCGTTAATAACGAACCTTTGTAATCTTTCGTGTCTTCAATTTCCTTTGTAAGTTAGAGAGAGATGATAAAGAGATGATGATAATGATGATGATATAAAATGATGCACATACGTAAATAATAGCCTTCCGCTCTTACACCAACGTTACCGAAGATCTTGAAAATATGTCTTATAAATATAAATATTGTTTGTCCGAGTCACGGACAGGTGGCAGCATTGAAAAGCTATCGTGATTAATAAAGACTAGAAAATAAAAGATAGTGACAAATAATAACGAATTTCACGAAATAACATGCATCACAAAAACGAACGTCGGCAGCGATATGGAATAGGATCAAGCGACCATTACAAATGATGTGACATCGGTGGAATAAAATATAGGAACCATCACATACTGAATAGAAATATAATACTGAAACACCGTAATAGTATACTGAATGTGGAAAGGAAATACTGAGTATAAAATGTAATACTGAACATGAAATGAAAACGTTACACACACCATTCACGGCTACGCCGTTTTGAGAACAACTCAGAATATGCTAGCAATTCGTACGAAATATCTACGAGCTATTTGCACATTTTTAAATAATACAGCAATGGTAAAAAATACTCTTAGAGCTTAAACACGAAAAACACGTAATACTTTTAAGCAAGATTCTAACTAAATTAAAACACTTATTTTCACTTACGAGACGCTGAACCGCACGAGCTCACACAAGAAAGAAAGTGACGCTAAGAAAATGGCGTACGTTTCGATGTTGCCCACACGACGGGGTTAAACTCGAACGACTGTCGATATTATTCTGTTTTTGTACTTTTACCCAAAAACTTTTAAGATTAATAATTATAAGTTGAAAATTATTAATAATAATTTAAAGTAGGTTTTTTAATGCCAATAATTTTGTTATTTAAATGTTAGTGAGAAATTTACTGAATTTACTTTTTGTAGCGAATGCTACACACATCTAATAAAAATCTGCCCGGATTATTTCATACATTATAGCATAGCAACGTGTTCAGAAAAACCATCAACTAAATTTTACTACCATAAATCCACAAACGATTTGAAACGCCCCCACATATTTCCATAAATTCACAGATAACGAACTGGTAATAAAAAAATTTCAATTTAACACCTTCCACGTTCAAGCTCCAGTGAATAATTATAAGGCAATTACCTCACACCAAGTTCTAGATACACTTAGATTTTGTATTAAAATCTAGTCGCCATTACGCTCGATTCAATGGCCGTCAAAGTGGTATTGTTGTTGTCTAACTTGTCGTACAGCTGACTCGATATTGTCAAATATTGTCGCCAGGCGGCGTATCTCTATTTATCTGGGTTGCTATTCGTTCTGGGCCCGTAACGTCACCACACCCAGGGCTCTTTTAAGAAAAGACTTGAATGCTCCTACCTTCTTATCTTTACCGTGGTCTTTGTCTAGTTTGCAGTGTGTTGTTTGCATCGTGTGAGGGGCCTCGAGACCGACAAACCAAATTCAGTTCAGATTGTCTGGCAACATATTTGTACGTGTGAGGGGGCCTTTAGGCGATACAGTTATACACATACACCTGGCTTACAGTATATAAGTACATTCAATGTAACTCATTATACAACATATGTTATTAGGAATGATGTGAGTTGGTTGGCTGAAACAGCCAGTAATCAACAAAACTAGCGATGTTTCCTTCAAGTGAATTTGTCGTTTCGTTCATCGAATTTAACACGACAATACTATCGAGCGCTGCTGTCGAGCGTGTAGCATTAGCTAAAAAATGTATAAATTCAGTAAATTCCTCATTAACATTCAAATAACATAATTATTGGCATCAAAAATCTTACTTTAAATTATTATTTAATAATTTTCTATTTATAATTAGTAATCTTAGAAGTTTTTGTGTAAAAGCACAAAAATGAAAAATATTATCGACAGTTGTTCGTGTTTAAGTAGTCGTGGTTGGCAACATCACAGCCGACGCCATTGTCGAAGCGTCATTTTCCTTCTCGTGTGAGCTCGTGTGGGTCAGCGCCTCGTAAGTGGAAATAAGTGTTTTACTTTAGGAAATCTTGCTTAAAAGATTACGTGTTTTTATCGTGTTTAAGTTCTAAGTGATTTTTACCAGTGCTGTGTTATTTAAAAATGTGCAAATAGTTCGTAGATATTTCGTGCGAATTGCAAAGCATATTCTGAGTTGTTCTCAAAATGGCGTAGCCGTGAATGGTGTGTGTAACGTTTTCATTTTTATGTTCAAGATTACATTATATACTCAGTATTTCCTTTCCACCTGCAAGTATACTCTTACAGTGTTTCAGTATATTTACATGTATAATTGGCATGTTGACAGTGTAGGACTGCCTGTAGGTTTTCGTAAAGAATTGATTAAGAACCAGAAACATTAGTGTAGTTTCACACGGGCATATTATAAAATTACGGGATTCATTCATATTCATTCATTTTTATTGTTGATCGTGTGCTTAAATTGGATCGCCGATCGTGTGCTTAAATTTAGATCGCCGATCGTGTGCTTAAATTTAGATCGCCGATCGTGTACAGAAATTGCATGTAGTTTTCATAATATGAATAACAAATTATGACTTTCTCACAATCAAAATTCTTGTTAATATCATGCTTATATTTTAAATCAAGAGCATAGAGAAACAGTTATTGCTAACATGTTTAAACCTATCCTTATTCTTCATGAGCTTAAAAAAGAGAAATGAATAGCTCGAGGAAATCTGTAGGAAGAAACTCAGGGTTTCTCCGTAATGGGAATTTACCGCTGCATTGCTAGGGAAAACAGTTGTTGTGGTTTTTCTTGGTGCCTCTCCGGGAATGTGTCATTCAGCCTCCTCGAATATTCCACATTCTTCGACGTCAACAACGCCACAACACATTCATCCCTGGGCCTCGAGCTTAACCTTTAGCTCTGCCTTGAGTTTCACCTTGAGCTTCACCATTCACTTTGCCTTAGTTCTGCCGTGAGCCGGATTTTTACCTTGGCTGTATTTACCTTGCATTCACCTCGGCTTCGATTTGTCTTTAGCTCGGTATATTATCTAATTACTGGCTAAATATTAAACTGTTTCCAAACACGGACACTTTTCTTCAACGTGCAAGGATCTTAAATTAATAGCAAATTAAGATCCACTATCGCTTTCAATTACGGCTCAAATTGATTTCATTCTGTGGGGTTGTCGTACGTTGCGGCAGTTGTCGTACTATGTCGCAACCGCCTCGGCTGAGTCGGCTCGCTGCCGCCCGGATCGGCAGTGTGGTTATGGAAACAGTGGAGTGCAGTCGTGCGTGCTTTCGCTCTTCGATCGTATTATCTACGCCGCGGTTCGGTACATGTGCAAGGCCGGCAAGTGCCTTGCTTTCGTTCCTCTGAGACAACGAGGAAGGTCAAACAGCTGCGGCAGCTGGTTGGCGGTTGCTGTCGGTGTCGGAACCGGGCAACTTTAAAAGGTAAGCCAACAGCCATCTAGGCTTTTGGCGGTGGTAGCCATCTTGTTGGTAGCGAGATGGCGGCGGCTGGAAAGGCTGCGTCAGCTGAGGTAGCTGACGCAGCTGAGAAGGCTGCGGCAGCCGGAGCTGGCGATGCGGGATCGCCAGTGCCGCCGGCGGGGAGCACGTCGGGAGTGCTTGTGGATGTTAGCCTGTTGACTAACATCCTGACTCAGGCGCGTGGTCCGATCCTCGACCGGTTGTCTAGGCAGCTGCCTAAGTTGACTGGCGATGGATCGGTCGACGCGATGGAGTGGCTGGAGAACCTGAGACCGTCAAGGGTAGAAATCAGGATATGTGTTGATTTTCTGTTTTTATATGCATCTTATAGAGGATTTTCTTGCGCTTCCATTGGTACTTTCCGTTTACGTCTACTCCGAATATTGCGCCCACCAGAGGGGGGGAAAGCGATGGGGGTGGAGTGACCTTGAACCCTCCCCCCTCATTATTGGGGGTCAATTGAGCGTGTTTCTCTGCGGGAATGGCATTATAGTTCGTTAATGGGCGACTCAAAGTGCTTCCATTATTCAAATGAAACATTCTAATGATGGGTAGATATTTTTTTATAATTTTTGACAATTTCAGAATTTAGCTGTTCTGCCGTATCTATGATATCGCAGCTTTCCTTCATAGCTCGATGACAGCTGCAGTATCATAGCTACAGCAGTGGCGAGCACACCAATCCAATCGGCTTAAAAAGAGCTATAAAACAAAGCAGTTGACTAGACAAAAAAACGTATTTTGGTGGAAAAAAAATTAAAAATTAAATTTTTTTTTTTGTCAAGAATTACACCCATTCCCTTTTGTTGTTTATTTTTTCCCAGAGTTACAGAGCTACAGCAATGTAAATTATATCAATCAAAAGGGCTTGAAAAGAGCTACAAACGCTCAAGAGTTCATTGTAGAAAACCCTTTTAGTTCAGAAGATAAAAGGAAAAAAAATATTTGTTTGTGAAAAAACACGTTTTTCTGGAAACTTGATATTGGTTTCTCAAATCTATCTCCTTCCACAATTTTAGAGCTACAAGAATGGTTTATATACCATTCGATAGGGCTTAGCAAGGTGTATCCATAAGCAATAGCATTTTTTGATACATTTATTGTTTTGAAACTTACACCACATGAAAAAAAAAATGAAAAATATATAATTTTTTTTCAGTTCCCAAAATCCACAAAAAGAAGTTATCAAAATTCCCTATGGCTTACGGTTATATAGACATATAAGCAATCTAAAAACGAAATACTGGTTCTGTAACTTCAAAATTGTAGAAGGAGATAGATTTTACATAACCCCCTTATTTTATCATATTTTTCAAAAAAAAAGTGCAGCTACAAAAATTTTGTCGAAATAACAAATGATCTATGCATCATTTCACACCTACTGTGACAATTTCAGAGAAATCCATCCATAAATAACGGACTTTTTTTACCCAGACGGTCTCCTTATCTACGCCGCGGTTCGGTACTTGTGCAAGGCCGGCAAGTGCCTTGCTTTCGTTCCTCTGAGACAGCGAGGAAGGTCAAACAGCTGCGGCAGCTGGTTGGCGGTTGCTGTCGGTGTCGGAACCGGGCAACGTTAAAAGGTAAGCCAACAGCTATCTAGGCTTTTGGCGGTGGTAGCCATCTTGTTGGTAGCGAGATGGCGGCGGCTGGAAAGGCTGCGTCAGCTGAGGTAGCTGACGCAGCTGAGAAGGCTGCGGCAGCCGGAGCTGGCGATGCGGGATCGCCAGTGCCGCCGGCGGGGAGCACGTCGGGAGTGCTTGTGGATGTTAGCCTGTTGGCTAACATCCTGACTCAGGCGCGTGGTCCGATCCTCGACCGGTTGTCTAGGCAGCTGCCTAAGTTGACTGGCGATGGATCGGTCGACGCGATGGAGTGGCTGGAGAACCTGGAGAGGCTCTGCCAGCTGGAGCGCGTAGCTCCGACCGACGTCATCGGGTTCATGCTCGACGGCAACGCCGCTCGGGTGTTTCGCTCTATGACTGTCGGTGATGCTGCTCAGTGGCAGGTAGTTCGGTCTACGCTGGTCTTGCAATTTGCGCTGCCTATGCAGGAGGCGTATAGGCGGTTCACCGACCGTCGGCTTGCAGCCGGGAAGTCGGTGGACGAGTACCTGGATGACTTGGCGCGTCTGGGTGGGAGAGTGGGGTCGACTAAGAAGGATTTGATTTTTAGGGTCAAGTTCTACGAGGGTCTCCCCACTACTCTGTATACGTGGGCAGTTTCGCGTGAGGACGCGTATACTGCGCCGTTCGATGCTGTGGTGTCGAAAGTGCGGGAAAGAATAGCCGCACAGAGGGCTGTAGCCGGGCGAGGCCAGGAGGCCAGGCTCGGGGCAGACCTTGCTGCTTCGGGGAAGCAGGGCAGTGTTGGCAAGGGTGCTTGCTACCGCTGTGGCGGTGCACACCGCGTGCGGGTTTGCCCGCAGAAGCAAGGCGCTGTGGCGCCTGCTGGAAGGGGGGCCGTGAAGGCTCCCGCCAAAAGAAAGTTCGCATGCTTTGCGTGTGGAGAGGTCGGGCATTTCGCTTGCGACTGTCCGGCGGTAGGTAGGCCTACGGTTGGTGGGTCGGGTTTCTCTGCGGAGGACGCCAGTCGGGGCGATGCATCCTCCTCAATGGAAACCGTGTAAGCCGAGCTTACCGGAGGTCTCCTCTCCCCGAGGGAGGTGACGGCGCCCCCTCGGAGAGAGGGACCTTGAGCGGCACGAGTGTGTCGCTGGGGCGGGGCGATCTAGAATCGCTCGGAGCGACTGGCGTTACGACGGGGCGTCGGTTGCCAGTCGTTCGTGCCATCTTGAATGGGCATTGTTCTTGGTGTCTGGTAGACTCCGGGAGCGAGCGGACGGTGGTTTGTCCGCGGGTGGTGGTGGGCCAACGCCCCCGGCCGGGGCGGCCGTTGCTAACGGCGGACGGCAGAACTTCCCATGTGGGGAAGCACTGTCGTGTGGTAGTCGGGTTGCAGGGGCATTGCTTTGGTGTCACTGCGCTTGTCATGCCGGAGTTGGGGAATCTTGGCGTGGACTGTCTCCTAGGGAGTGATGTTATTGATCACATGGGGGGCGTCACCGTCAGGAGAGGTCCTGACTCGAAGTATGCAGTTGACTGGGGGAGATCCTGGTGTGCTGGATGCTGTAGGGGGTCCAGAAATGGATTCGCCTGTGCCAAGCTGGGAGCCGGCCTGGTGGCAGGGTCGGGGTCGGTGGAGTCGAGAGGTGCGCCAGCGCCGATCGAGATTGTCGACCCTGATTTTGTTGCTAGGTTCGCTGACGGTCGGTGGACCGTCAGTTGGCGGTGGTCTGAGAAGCCGCCCGAGGGGTTGCAGACTCGGATCGCGAAGTACGGATGTACTCGGGCGCCTCTCGTGCGTGAGCGCTATGATGCGGAGATTCAGAGTTGGATCTCGAAGGGTTGGTTGAGGCGATGGCATGGCCCCATCCAGGGCGTCATTCCGTTGCTGGCCGTCGTGCAGCCAACGAAGAACAAAGTCCGTCCGGTCATGGATTATCGTGAGTTGAACGGTTTTGTCGAGTGTCATACTGGTGATGACATGGTCGCTGTGTGTGGCGACAAGATTCGGAAATGGCGGCAGCTGCGGGGAGAGCTTAAGGTCGTCGACCTTAAGTCTGCGTACCTGCAGATCCACGTTTCCGAGGATCTGTGGCGGTACCAGATCGTGAAGTTTAAGGGTGTGCCTTACGCTTTGACGCGAGTAGGCTTCGGCCTCTCGTGTGCGCCTCGAATCATGACGGTGATTCTCGGCAAGGTTCTGTCGTTGAACGACCGCGTTCGTCGAGGGACGGATCACTACATCGATGATATAGTGGTTTGCGAGTCCATTCTCAGCGCGCAGGAGCTTCGGGAGCATCTGGCGCGGTACGGGCTTGCGACGAAGGAGCCTGAGAGCCTGGATGGAGGCCGGCTGTTGGAAATTTCCTTACGGAAAGATTCCAACGGACATCTTCGGATGTCACGGGGGACTGCTCTCTTCGAGTTTGGCTCGGTGAATGTCGGCTTAACGAAGAGAGGGCTGTTTTCCTTGTGCGGTCGGTTAGTCGGCCATTACCCCGTGGCGGGGTGGCTGCGTCCTTGTTGCAGTTTTTTGAAACGGCTGGGTGCAGTGGCTCTTGGGACGACTCGGTTGACGGTTGTCAGCTCGTTGGCTGCGGAGCTGCTGGCGCGGACTCGTCGGGAAGACCCTGTTGGGGGCATGCGGGGTGTCGACCCGCACGGTATGGTTACCGTGTGGGCTGATGCCAGCTCCCTCGCCGTCGGTGTGGCCCTTGAGGTCGATGGCCGCATTGTGGAGGATGCGTCTTGGCTCCGCAAAGAGTCAGACCACCTGCATATCAATGTGGCCGAGTTGGAGGCGGTGGCGCGGGGAATCAATTTGGCGATTGCATGGGCTTTTAAGACCTTCACGGTCGCCAGTGATTCCCGGACAGTCGTCACATGGATGGACAACACTGTCGACGGCCGCAATCGTGTTCGCACGAAGGGCGCGGCGGAGATGCTCGTGAAGCGACGTCTTGGGGTGATCCACGAGACGATCGCTGAGCATGGTCTGGTCGTGTCTGTTCGCTTCGTCTCGACGATCGAGAACAAGGCCGACCAGCTGACCAGGGTACCTAAGAAGTGGCTTAGTTACCGCGACGCTGGTGAAGCTGTCGCAGAGGTTTCTGCCGTGCTTGCCACTGGGGAGAGTCTCGAGGATGCCATCTGGGCGGCTCATCTGCCGCATCTTTGGGCATCGATCGGACGTACTACTTGGCGCGTCAGATCCGTAGTGATCTGTCGCGCGAACAGGTGAAGCGTGAGCTGGCTGAATGCGAGGCCTGCCAGTGGATCGATCCCGCGCTGCGGGAGGAAAATCTCGTGGAGCGAGGGGGTCTGTCTGTGGAGGAGAGTTGGCGCCGGGTTGCGGTTGACGTAACCCATTATGGCAACAAGCTCTACTTGTCCATGGTTGACTGTGGACCCTCGCGGTTCGCCATCTGGCGACGACTGCTGAATGAGTCTGCAGTGAGCATCGTCGCTCATTTGCGTGAGATCGTAATTGAGCGAGGGCCGTGTGACGAGTTGTTACTGGACAATTCTACGGCGTTCCGATCAGCGACTGTGGACCAGTTCGCTGATGCGTGGGGGATTTCACTGCGATTCCGTGCCGCCTACGCCCCGAGCGGCAACGGGATCGTTGAGAGAAATCACCGGACGATCAAGAGGATCGCCGCCAGGGGAGGTATCACTCCTGAGGAGGCTACATTTTGGTACAATGTGACGCCTCGGAAGGACACTGAGGCTGGCTCAGTCCCTTCGAGTGGTATATTCCGATATCGTTGGCGAGTGCCATTCGATATCAATCGTCGGGTGAGAGATGGCTGCGCGCACAACAGTTTTGCTGTTGGTGATGAGGTGTGGGTGAAACCCCCACTGCCTTCATGCACGAAGCAGTGGATGTCTGGTGAGGTCACCAGCGTCGTGTCAAAGTACGTAGTCTGCGTAGACGGCATGCCTAGGCATGTGCGCGACGTCAGGAGACGGCGGATTGGTGGTGAACGGGGCCGTGTTCCCGAGAATCATAGGGGTGTTGATGGCGCTGCGGAGCCCGAAGCAATTAGCTTCGGTGGAGGTGGCGGCGGCGGTGCAGCTCCTCTTGCGTTGCCCGAGAGAGTGGTTGTTGACGCACTAAACGCGGCGTCAGTGGTGCTGGCGGCAGATAACGCGTCGAGTGAAGACTCCCCTGAAGAAGAGGGCGAGGAGCCTGCCGCTATCAACAGAGAGGCGGAGCAGCACCAGGGGGAGCCGGCGCCATTGAGGCGGTCACGCCGTGAGCGACGGCGTCCCTCGTACCTAAACGAGTACGAGTGTTAGGCACCCCGCCACGTTAGTTTCCTGAGAAACTGGGGGAGATGTGGGGTTGTCGTACGTTGCGGCAGTTGTCGTACTATGTCGCAACCGCCTCGGCTGAGTCGGCTCGCTGCCGCCCGGATCGGCAGTGTGGTTATGGAAACAGTGGAGTGCAGTCGTGCGTGCTTTCGCTCTTCGATCGTATTATCTACGCCGCGGTTCGGTACTTGTGCAAGGCCGGCAAGTGCCTTGCTTTCGTTCCTCTGAGACAACGAGGAAGGTCAAACAACTGCGGCAGCTGGTTGGCGGTTGCTGTCGGTGTCGGAACCGGGCAACGTTAAAAGGTAAGCCAACACATTCACCTGCTCAAATTACGCAGACCTTGAGCTTATCCGGAAATCACATTGATTTCTGTTGCCTGCTAAATTGCCCTAACTCATCAATGAATTCCATAAATCACACACACACACGCACACCCATGTCGACTTCGTCACTAGCCGGAGCCTTTCGCCTGCACGGACTGCGCACCATCTTCAGTCAAGTTCTTCAGTAAACAAGACGCAGCGGTCCTTCCGGTTTCTTCAAATAAAACTCTACACAGCTGAGTCCCAACAGTGTTGTCATTACCCTCTCGTTAGCGTGATCTCAAACACCCATTCTCGAGCTTATTTGCGTTTTGGTAGTTGATATTATCGTAAAAGTCTAACCAACCATCAAACGTAAAAAACGAGTGTAGGCAAAGAAATTTTGAGACCACGATGTGCTCGGCTTTCACACAAACATTGTAAAATGTTAACATTTTTAAAAGGCAACGTTGATCGTCATTACAGTGCATTGACGTTGTCACATTGAGATTATGAACAAGTACTAAATCATAACAGAAAAACAACCAAAAGCAGAGGAATATCATATATTACAGGAGCATTTGCATGTTTTTTAATGCGTCATATAGGCTGTACAAATGTTCTGCACTTCTCTGTTTTCTAGTTTTTTAGCTATATATACGGAACTCCTATGAAAATATAGCTACTGGCTAGGTACCTTTTCAACATTATTATTAGAAAATGGAATTCATTTGATTTTTCATGCTATATTTACAAATAAAACGTTTTTTTTCAGTTTCTTGATATTTCATTAAAATTCTAGTCCACACATTTACTCTATCTATTAATTTTTTTAGTAAAACAATGCTCTATTTTGAATATCTTAATATTATAATTATACATAGCAATATATACGTAAAATAAATTGAACAATATTTAATTAAAATTATATTTAATTGTTAAAAAGTTGCGGTTGCGATCGCAACTTTGGTTTTATCAAAGTTGCTGATGCGGTTGCGTCGCAACTTTTTTTGTAGTGTTGCAGTTACGGTTGCGCCGCAACATTTTAAAAGTGGCGTGCTCAACACTGAAGCCATGACTTCACATGCTGGCTATAGTCTCAAGTGCAACTGAACGTTGTTGACTGGCAGTGCACACCGCCAATATTTGGCATGCTGAATGTTGCCGCTCCTTACCGTGAACGTGGCAATAAAGGCCCTATTACACGGGGCAATAATTGCTCCAAAAAGCAGCGACGGATGCTTCTGAGAGCAACGGACTGCAGTTGCTGAGCGAGTTTTGGTTTTCGCGCCTGTTCAAAACCTCGTGCACCTCAGAGCGACTCAGCGACGCGACGGAGCAGTGCGCGACTGAGCGTCGCAGTGTGAGGATGTCTGCAACACTGTCTCCGTCTGGTTCACTATGGTCTCGATCCGCCATACAATTTATAATAGAAGCCTTTCATCAATGTCCTATGCTATGGAACACCGCCTCCCACTGAGCCAACATAAGCTCGGTCCACCATTCAGTAGAAAGGCGAAGGATTTAACACTTTGACTGCAACAACTAGGTATTAAGTTCACCACCAAACTCAAATTTTGAGTCAATTATAGTAAACTATTTTGAAAATACCAAACATAAACTGGATCGTGCCTGTATTTAGTTTTGATTAAATATATATGAAAATTGAATTTGCGACTATTGGTCGGTCAGCAGCATTATGAAAATTTCCTCCGTGTACCACCGGTGGCGCACGTCTATGAACTTTGGACTTCTCCCAAGTTGGGGAACTAATTGAGTTGGAATTTTCAAAGGCGTAATAGCGAGGGAATTTCTCAAGTAACTAGGAGGGTGTATTATTAATTTTAAGGGCCACCAGTGCTCGGTGTAGAGCACACTTAATTGATAACAAATGAATGAATCTGACTCAGAAGGGGTTTCTGTTTGGGTAATTCGAGTTGCCTTCCTGGCATCTATTTTCTCACTTGCACTATTGACCTCTGCAGGATAATGACGGAACTGAATACCAGGGTTGCGGAGTCGGAGTCGGGAGTCGGAGTCGCCGGAGTCGGATGTTTTAGGGTGGAGTCGGAGTCGGAGTCGGAGTCGCTTCTCTGAAGTGTGGTGGAGTCGGAGTCGGAGTCGGAGTCGCTACTCTGAAGTGTGATGGAGTCGGAGTCGGAGTCGGAGTCGCTTTTCCGAATGCGGTGGAGTCGGAGTCGGAGTCGGAGTCGTTCATTCGGATGTGGTAGAGTCGTGGTTGGAGTCGCTATTTTTTGGTGTCTTCGATTCTAATTTTTGCTAAAAATTATCTATAATTCTTTAAAACTAAAAGTAAACCACAACAGAGTTAGAATGCTTTGCTGAAAAATCTAAAAAATACGCAATGTTTTTGTTGATTGTTTTGTTCTAAGTATGAAACAGCGTATTTATTCCTATCACCTAATACGGTCATGTTATCTAGTCATTGAGGGTTTGCACAGATATATATATATGAGAAACCTACGAGTGCTAAGTATAATTTTTGTTCCCAGCATTAATGTACATTTTGTAGTTAAAAGCAGGAATTAGTAATTGAAAGCATCGCAAATTCATTCTGTATATTTCTGTTTTGTTCATTTTTTCTTCAATTAATACATAAGAACTGGAAAATAGTAGTAAATGTGTTGCAAGTTACTTGTAGAACATTTCAGCTGATGCAATACATTGTACTCACATAAAGAGTGGTAACTCTGTATGCTCAAAATGTTGCATTAATTGATAATGATCTTAAACATTTCTAGTCTTTAGGTTATGATTCATTGCCAATGAGTAGTCTTTGCTGAAACCTGAAGCTATGGTCTAGTGCACAAAGGCTTCTAGTTTTCAAGTCATGTTATCAAAATTGATATGGCTTCCGTGTTTTTAAGTCAAGTTAACATGTATTAACAATGAAAATTTCTGCTCATTTCTCAAATTATTCCTTGAATGTAATTTGGTTCTTTCAGAGTTATATTGAATATCACTATATCATCATCATGTTTAATTTTTATCTTCGTATCACTCCCCAGTTTCTAAGCAAGTATACGCTGAAATGGAGAATTTTATAATTATCTTGATACATTTTTAAAAACTGAAATAGTATTCGTTTTGTAGCATTATATAATTAATTAATTCTGGTAAAGGAAGATTTGGAAATGTTGTAAGGTTATCTATATCGGCATTGAGACACTTGAAAAAATTAAAATACTATGTAAACGAGCTGCAATGAAAATAATTACACACACCAGCAAAAACTTCACTTACAGTCACACACACATTGTAACTGAAAACAATGCACTATCTCAGCTGCAATGGTTTTTGCATTTATGCGATAGCACAAATTCTCTTGCTGGAAACGTTTCAAATTGCTCCAAAAAACACGAAATGAGAAGAACCTGGGCGTTTATTAAAATAACAAAGTGTCCAAAACAAAGTAAAAAGTTAGACGAAAATAAGAGATAGTATCATAATACACGCAAAGAAGCTAGAAGTGACTTTTATTCGTAAAAAGAACTTTCCGAAAACGTCCTGCCCCTGCAATGAAAGCAGAACAACTTTTGCTTATTATAGCTGAAATGTAACATAGTGTTGAGCAATAATATGACACCTTTTCTGCATTGTTACCCTGCATAGTGTAGATACAAAGAAGAAAAGGCAGTGTGCAAATTTGGCCTACCTAATCTACACGTATATCATAATTTTGGGGATTTGAAGCATAGTCATTGAATTAACTATTATAATTTCACTGAATTAGTGTATACTTAGTAATAAAAAACTGTTGATACATATCTATGCTTCTCAGTGTAGACAATGCCAATATTACCTACTCAGAAAACACTTGTCAGTAATATACAGGGTGTTTCAGATTCAGAATAAGAGGCAAAAAATTGCACACCTAGTAGAAGATATCCAAATAAAAACTTTTTCTTCTATATAATTTTCCAAAGAAAGAGACATTGAGATATTAGCAGTTTATTGTTAACGGGTGAAATTTATTGAATAAACTACTCGCAATATTTATTTTGAATTTACGTTGATCGGGCGAAATGTGCTAGTTGCATGACCTCCTAGATCTCCTGACATGACTCCACTCGATTTCAATTTTTGGGGACACATGAAGAGCCTTGTTTATGCTACACCCTTTATGCTTGAGTCTGAGGAAGATCTTGTGGCCAGAATTGCAGTGGCTGCAGGTGAGGTACCTAAATGCCAGACGTGTTTCCTAATATCCGGCAGTCGGTAAGGGTAACATTCGAAAAGTGCATTGATGTAGGTTTAACACATTTTAAACAATTATTTAAAGTGAATTCAAAATAAAAATTACGAATAATTGTGCCATTAAATTTCATCATTGAAAACAATAAACAGCTAATATCTTTCGACCCCGATTTTTGGGGGAAAATTTCATGGAATTAAAAGTGTTTTTTTCGCCATTGTCTACTTGGTGTGCAATTTTGTACCTCGTGTTCTGAAACACTCAGTATATAAAATTGTGTACTCGACCCGTGATAAATGATGGGATTTAATATTGTCTTTATACGAATTCTCCAGATGTGGATCATCAAGAAATATATCCAACCCAATAGTACCCGCGATTAAAATATTCTAGTACTAGTGCACTGATGAAACTCGCATCACAGATACAGTCATTTAGCATCTTTAAGAGCGTGAAAAGGAGACAAACCAACCAACAAAGACGGACAGCCAATTTGTTTGTTCAATGAAATTTCCTGTTGAAAACCTTCCGCATTTATGATGCCGGCTTTGTGGAAGAAAAAGTTTCCTTCAGATGGCCTGTCATAGTTGACAGAAAAGAATTTGAAACTGTTGAAAGTAGTTTTTCTTTTCTTCGTCTTTTTGTTTTGAAGCTACATCTTTTCATTTCGTTTTTTGTTTAAATTTAACTTTCTATAATTAAGCATGTTTGAGCTTCTACCAGACCTGCATTAACCTAAAATCACTTAAATTAACATTACTCGTGACGCACTGGCGTTCACTCATTAAATTATCTTTGAGCTTGCTCTGCTTGGGCAGCATGTCGTCATTTTAATAAAAGTGGGTCTGGTACCTCTAACTTATTCCTCTTGCGTAAAAAGCAGTCTCTTTCTGCGACTTGAACTCCTCGACCCGGCTTTTGCAGCCTCTTGAATAGGCACTTATTATTCAAAGTAATTAATTGTCAATTAATTGTTAAAATCTTAGTGCTATATGCAATTTTACAATAAGATACGATGTTCACCTAGTCGGCGACAAGACATCTTGAAACACTGTATCTCTCTACTCAGAACGCCTCTAAATTTTTTTACCGGAGTAACGCGCTGCTGACCGGCCGCGTCCATTGGGTGTCTTCCATTTTTAGCGAGTATCGTTTTAAAAACTAACCTTACGTTAAAGACGATCTTCGGTCTCCATTTTAAAGGAATTTAATAATAAAAATATTACAGAGGACGCTGCTGAGCGCACTGTTGGAATCCTCAAGATCCCCCTAACTTGGGTACGGTTTCTCTTTTTGCGCATCTCGGGAATCGACTTGCTGTTGTTCCCTTGAAGTTCTTCTGTATTTGAAATGAATGTTCGAGCAGTTAATATTGCCCTTGAGTTTTAAATCCTAAAACTCCATTGTACTAACATAGGAGAGATTTTGCTCACGAAATAGCTCAACCTATTTATTAATTTGTTCAAAGGAGACACTTGACTATTTATTGTATAAGAACAATCAATACTATACTGCGTGTCCCACAAAAATATCACGGACTTTTTAATTGATAATATCTCAGCTTTAAATTAACATATTTTAATGGTCTTTTATTTACAATTTAGTCAATTTTGTTTCCTTTCGAAATAATTTAAGTTTTTTAAAATCAGTTGAATAAACTTTAAGATGATCGATTTACTGAAAGGGGTAGAAAAATTGTTAAAAGGAAAAGTTTTAAAAACAAAACTGGTGTTCTTCTACATTCTTCAATACCTACTGTTAAGAATAATTTCATAACGATGTATCGTACATACAACTAAGTATTTAAACCCTCTGAGAGGTTTCGAGTTTCAAGTGTTCTCAATAATAGTGTTTCAAGGACTGATAGAAAACGGTGGAATAATGGGTAAAACTCTTCGTTCAATGGTGGCTAGAAGTAATACTTGCCTTGAGAGAAATGGAGGGTATGTCGTTGGATACTAAAATTATTTTATTTATTTAAACGTTATATAAGGTAACGATTTAAAATTTTTGTGTGTTCAGTTTTATGGAAACTACAAAATAACGAAGAATATCAATATTGTTTTATAAACTTTTCCTTTGAACAGTTAATTTTTCTACTCCATTCAGTAAATTGGACATTGTAAAGTGGTTATTCAACCTATTTTCAAAAAATTAAATTCCTCGAAAAGGAAACAAAATTTACTACATTGTGAAAAAAGGCAATTCAGATGTGTTAATTTCAAGCTGAGATATAATTAAATAAAAATCGAGGACATTTTTACAGGACACCCGATTTAATAAAAAGCCAGGTGTCCGTCAATGATAAGTATATGTTCTCGTGCGTAATTTCCCCTATCTCATTCCAATGGGAATCTGCTTGCTTGGACAGTATCATAAATACCATCGAAATATGAAAAACCAGGCATCTGCCCACTTATATTTATAAGTAAAAAACATTGCGTGAAAATCGAATCAACTGTCAAGAAAATGCGGCTCATCGCATTTAAATTTCAAAGGCATTTAAATGCTTAAAAGGTATGGCAAATTTTTTAAAACCTCTTGCGAACAATAATTTAAATTACAATTCAGATAGGTATTATGTTATACAATTTGCTTGGTTGTTGTGTGCGTCCCCTCAGGGGGATACAGGTATTGTATCTATGGGAATTAGCGCTCCCAGGGGTACTATGTGCGGGCCTGAGCTAAAAAATAGGTAGGCTTCCTTTTGTTGAAATAGAATAGGTTTTTGTTTTGTTACGGACCATCTTTTTTCGGTTCACTGCTGTCCTGTTTTCCAGCACCTACTACTTTCTTCTTCAATTTTTTCTTGTTTCATGAACTTCTTTCTTAGCTTCCTGTTTCTGTGCACCTTGTACATAGATTCCGCATTCCCTCAACTAAATGGGGCCTTCCTCCTTCCTCTCATAGAACGTCTTTGTCGTGCAATTAAGGGAGGCTAAAACTTTCTTATATAATATAATAATAATGTTGTGTGCGTTTGTGACGTTTTTTAAAATGCTTAATGACCGTATCTGTGATACGAGTTTTACCTGTGCACAAGTACGAGAATACTGTATTTTAATCGCGGGTACTATTACAATGGATAAATTTGTCTGCCATTTTTATCATGAGATTTTTTTAAAATGATACCATTAGATCCCGTCATTTTTGACCAATCATGTACACTAGTATCTTGATTATTAACAATCTGTAGTCAATTTAAAATTCGTTCGCTAATAAAGAATATAATGAACATATGCACAGGTTTCAACACCAGCAACCGTTTACTACTAAGAATGACTGTCGTGTGTTTATTTATACGTTTTGTCTCACCCTGTTAAGAATAATTGATAGGAAAAAATTAGCACTGGCCGTCTTGGTTCCAGTTCACTGTCAATTAATACACTCATTTTCGTTGTGCAATAGCTCTATAATAAGTCACTTTCATCACAATTAGAGCGATCCAGAGCCTTATATACTCGAGTTTGTATCGTGAATACCGAGTTCGGCGGGGGTATTGCATATTACAATATGCTATATTGTATATTACAATATACTGTATTGCAATGTACTGTATTGCATTTTAAAATATACATACACAAGTTCGCAGTTGCTTTCAGTAATCCTGAATTTCTGTATCTTGGATACGACACGTATCCAAGCTATAACTACTTCTCTTGCGGCTCAAAAATGCTGTGTTCTGAGTGTTTATTACTCTTATAAGAAAATTAAGTTACCTTTGGAATAAGCTGAGAGCATGGAAACTCCACTCAAACGAAAATTTGTTGAAGAAAGGTATTGAATCTTGTCATTTTTGACGGTCTGTGTACACTAGTTGAAAAATAAACTATTCATCTTATAAATTATGAATAGGTGAAGTTGGAGTCACAAAATTGTGAATAGGCGGAGTCGGTGTTGGAGTCGCCAAATTCTGGAGAAATGGAGTCGGAGTCGGAGTCGGAGTCGCCAAATTCTGAAAAGGTGGAGTCGGAGTCGGAGTTGGAGTCGCGCAATTCTGAAAAGGTGGAGTCGGAGTCGGAGTCGGAGTCGCCGAATTCTGAAAAGGTGGAGTCGGAGTCGGAGTCGGAGTCGCCAAATTCTGGAAAGGTGGAGTCGGAGTCGGAGTCGGAGTCGCAAATTTATTCCACCGACTCCGCAACCCTGCTGAATACTCTCGCCTCGGTTTTTATTTTGACGACTCTGAGTGCCGTGACTACGGCAGCAGTATGGGTGTCCACTTCTTGAGGAAGGGGATCCAGGTCCAGTGAGTAGCCGGGCTTCAGCAGGTGCCGCGGCTCGAGGGAATCCGGGGTGGATCCCGGCGAGAGTGGATTTGTTAGTGTAATATTCCGCAGGTGCGGTAACAGTTTGATATTAAGAGTATATGAAGGAGGTAGTTATTTTCTGCTAGTGCCTTGAGGCTTTTGGTGGTTGATTGGTAGCCGTGTGGCTTAGTTGAATTGATTGCCGTGTGGCGAACAGAGTTTTGAGTGATGTTGATTGAATGTTGGAGGTGATTGTTTGTGTGTCGGCCTCCCAGGATCTTCTGTAAGGGAGGTTAGTTTGGGTTACTTGTTCAAGCATGATAACACAATGAGAGACAGTCGCTACGCAAGCCAGGCTGCGAGCTTTACTGCTGAATTACAGGATTGCCTCAAATAGAGGATTATATGCGGGTGCCTCGGCCCAATTCTGGCGCCTGAACAAGGGCGAGGCAGTCGCAACAATAAGTACTCGTATGG
The DNA here is from genome assembly GCA_030386875.1 of Morinoia aosen. Lineage (NCBI taxonomy): Eukaryota > Metazoa > Arthropoda > Malacostraca > Amphipoda > Talitridae > Morinoia > Morinoia aosen. Next base: position 3,621,358 of record CM059574.1, read on the forward strand.
ACAATCATGAATCTCCCTACATGCCCTTACTTCCCAACTAGTATTCTCCGGGTACTATTAATCATGACGCGTCGTGTACGATCATCTCCGGGTTGGAGTGCAAGATTGATACATGAGATAGGCATATTACTGGGTAGGCAGTGTAAGTTAGTTTGTCTTCATTAATATTAAAGGCTTCTGCCACCCACTAACCTACGCTTTGACTGCTATTTACAATGAGTATCTTAAAAATTGGCAGTGTTTAATTTGAACGTTTACGCTAAGCCGCAGAAGAGGGCTGATTAAACTGATCCTAACTAAGGCTAGAATTGTCATAAGGATTACTTGACTTAAGCTAGAGATTATGCCAGAGAGGGCACGTACAGTCTAATTATTGTTATTATTTATTATTATATGAGAGATCCCTGGTCTGAACGTGCAGGGTGTCCTACGAGAGGAGAGAGGAGGATACCATTTGGAAAAGGGTAGAGGGAACGCGGAATCTATGCACAAGGTGCACAGAATTGGTAGTTGAGGAGGAGGATCAGAGCACAAGAAGGATTTAGAGAACATTGATTATGCGGATACATAACAGGATAGTATTAGGCGTCCTATGAGTTATAATGACAACAGCCACTGGAGGTAGCCGGCATTACCAAGAGGTCAAAGGAACAATTAGCTACAGTTGAGGGCGACCAATTACTGGTTAAACTAAATTTAACCCTCAAATCAGATAGATGGATGATTTCTGGATTAGAATTTCCAGGAGTTGGGAATTTAGAATATTCGGAGACTTTCCGAGGTAAGCATAATTACCCTAATTTAGCTAAATCAGGTAACGACTTAATTATTAACATTTTTATACACGCAAATTGACCTAACCAAAAATCAATAGTAAGAGTTGTCACTAAAGTGATTATGATAGGAATTCTTGCTACAGTTAATGATCAGGAAAGAATGATTATTTATGTGACTCGACTTGAGGTAAGTAACTGCCGAGGATACAATCTCTATTGTGTAAATAACCTAATATAGCTTCATTTCTCAAGATATGAATTCAAACATTGACTAAAAATTGCAGAGGAATTCCAAAATTATCTAAACCTGACTTAGTCAAAATACAAAAGTTGAGAACACAATTAATTAGAGCTGGAACATACAAAAGATGAGCAAACCAAAAATGATCTCTGTGGGCAGCAAGGTGTCTTAACACTATGCTCAGCACTAAAATAACTAAGGAGCAAATGCCAACATCGTCTAATACTGACAGCACAATACGGTATCATCGGAGGATAGTAAGCACGAAACAGTGACAAAGATGGGGCCGTGAGCTGGAGGCTGGTGACTAGCTAACACTGGCACAGAGACAACATAGTGAATATTTCTACGACACAATAACGAGAGCTCCCTAACACGGAACAAGTTAAGACACAACACAGGAAAGTTAAGACATAATACACACTTATCGTTACACTTGATACTTACAATTGCCCCTCAGGGGCCCAAGGACTAATATCTGAAGAACACACAACGTGAAATGAGCAGTCTGCCTGGAAAATGGCTATCGAGCTTGCCAAATGGTTCTGCGCGAATGTTTCCAACGGAAGTGACTGACGGAAACGTGATCGGCAAATGTTTTCGAAAACACAGTTTTGGTAAAATTTTGAGTTTAATCGAATTAATTTGGTCTTGTAAAATTGTAAAAATAACTACATTTGTATAATTTAATTTTAAGATTTTAGTTTTTTAATATTTTATGAAATTAGGCTGAAGTACGGCTGAGGGCGATCGCTACAGCTACCCTCCCCCCAAAGGAGACCGAAAGGTCTGGTAACAGTGAAGCTGTTACTTGTAAAGTGCAAGTCAGAAATACGAAGGAGAGATTCCAAAAGATGCTTTGACAGAAGAAAATAGATGAAAATAGTGGAAGGTTAACTGTGGAACTATGAAAGTTTCAGCTCGGATCCCGAAATGGGACCATAACAAAATCTGTGAGGTTAGCATCACTGGGCATACGGTGCCAGAGTATCCGCCGAAATGGAGGCGCCCGAATTCCTGATTCCGACTGCGTTCTTTGAACGGTGAAACGTGGAATCTAGGATTGGTCGACTTCCATCATTTTAGAATATTCAAAGCGAACTAAGACGTACGAATTCGTTGGCTCGACAGGTGTTGACCTGATGCGAAGTCGCAGTCCAGGTTTTTTTTATAGTATGCCATAGTACAAAAATCAGTTCCTTCCCTCCCAAAACACCTATGCCGGTTACAGCGGCAATTGTGCGACGTGAGTCGTTTGTACAGCCTCCCTAGGCAACGTGCGTGCTCCTCAGGCGTCCCCAAGGCCACAGCACACCGGCCAGGCAGCCATACAAAAAATGGGATATCAGGAAAGACTTAGTCCAGTGAAGGTGAAATATTTGCGCTGAGCATTTCGTACCCGTATGGGATACGGATAACTATTAAAGGACAACCGGTCTGCAGACGGCCGTTCTTTTATATCCGTAAGTTGCTCAGGATGGCAAGGTAGTGTTTCACACACAGACATTTTGTTTACTTTTGTGCTTCAGTAGCAATGGTAATTGCGAAGGTTATTAGTTAGGAGCTTCAGTAGCAATGGAAGTTATCCTAGAAGGTCTCCTGTGGTTTTTTTTTTTGCTTCAGTAGCAATGGGAATGCATGAAGATTTTTGTAAAAAGGTGGCTTCAGTAGCAATTGAAAACATGAAGAATTTGTTAGAATAGGCTGCAGTAGCAATAACTTATTATTAGGGAAGAGTTTAGGGAGGAAATGCTATGTTTGACTACTGAATAATGCGGAGCAGAGTACTACCTCCTTCAAGACAACCATCAACAGAAGTCGACAGCACTGGCATGCGCTCATCAACCCACAAAGGACAACTGTGCAAGTGAAAAACACTCTGGTATTAATGCTATTAATAGTCACCAATATGAACTTTGGACTTCTCCCAAGTTGGGGAACTAATTGAGTTGGAATTTTCAAAGGCGTAATAGCGAGGGAATTTCTCAAGTAACTAGGAGGGTGTATTATTAATTTTAAGGGCCACCAGTGCTCGGTGTAGAGCACACTTAATTGATAACAAATGAATGAATCTGACTCAGAAGGGGTTTCTGTTTGGGTAATTCGAGTTGCCTTCCTGGCATCTATTTTCTCACTTGCACTATTGACCTCTGCAGGATAATGACGGAACTGAATACTCTCGCCTCGGTTTTTATTTTGACGACTCTGAGTGCCGTGACTACGGCAGCAGTATGGGTGTCCACTTCTTGAGGAAGGGGATCCAGGTCCAGTGAGTAGCCGGGCTTCAGCAGGTGCCGCGGCTCGAGGGAATCCGGGGTGGATCCCGGCGAGAGTGGATTTGTTAGTGTAATATTCCGCAGGTGCGGTAACAGTTTGATATTAAGAGTATATGAAGGAGGTAGTTATTTTCTGCTAGTGCCTTGAGGCTTTTGGTGGTTGATTGGTAGCCGTGTGGCTTAGTTGAATTGATTGCCGTGTGGCGAACAGAGTTTTGAGTGATGTTGATTGAATGTTGGAGGTGATTGTTTGTGTGTCGGCCTCCCAGGATCTTCTGTACGGGAGGTTAGTTTGGGTTACTTGTTCAAGCATGATAACACAATGAGAGACAGTCGCTACGCAAGCCAGGCTGCGAGCTTTACTGCTGAATTACAGGATTGCCTCAAATAGAGGATTATATGCGGGTGCCTCGGCCCAATTCTGGCGCCTGAACAAGGGCGAGGCAGTCGCAACAATAAGTACGCGTATGGACAATCATGAATCTCCCTACATGCCCTTACTTCCCAACTAGTATTCTCCGGGTACTATTAATCATGACGCGTCATGTACGATCATCTCCGGGTTGGAGTGCAAGATTGATACATGAGATAGGCATATTACTGGGTAGGCAGTGTAAGTTAGTTTGTCTTCATTAATATTAAAGGCTTCTGCCGCCCACTAACCTACGCTTTGACTGCTATTTACAATGAGTATCTTAAAAATTGGCAGTGTTTAATTTGAACGTTTACGCTAAGCCGCAGAAGAGGGCTGATTAAACTGATCCTAACTAAGGCTAGAATTGTCATAAGGATTACTTGACTTAAGCTAGAGATTATGCCAGAGAGGGCACGTACAGTCTAATTATTGTTATTATTTATTATTATATGAGAGATCCCTGGTCTGAACGTGCAGGGTGTCCTACGAGAGGAGAGAGGAGGATACCATTTGGAAAAGGGTAGAGGGAACGCGGAATCTATGCACAAGGTGCACAGAATTGGTAGTTGAGGAGGAGGATCAGAGCACAAGAAGGATTTAGAGAACATTGATTATGCGGATACATAACAGGATAGTATTAGGCGTCCTATGAGTTATAATGACAACAACCACTGGAGGTAGCCGGCATTACCAAGAGGTCAAAGGAACAAGTAGCTACAGTTGAGGGCGACCAATTACTGGTTAAGCTAAATTTAACCCTCAAATCAGATAGTTGGATGATTTCTGGATTAGAATTTCCAGGAGTTGGGAATTTAGAATATTCGGAGACTTGCCGAGGTAAGCATAATTACCCTAATTTAGCTAAATCAGGTAACGACTTAATTATTAACATTTTTATACACGCAAATTGACCTAACCAAAAATCAATAGTAAGAGTTGTCACTAAAGTGATTATGATAGGAATTCTTGCTACAGTTAATGATCAGGAAAGAATGATTATTTATGTGACTCGACTTGAGGTAAGTAACTGCCGAGGATACAATCTCTATTGTGTAAATAACCTAATGTAGCTTCATTTCTCAAGATATGAATTCAAACATTGACTAAAAATTGCAGAGGAATTCCAAAATTATCTAAACCTGACTTAGTCAAAATACAAAATGTAATATAGCGAGTAGTGTAAGTTCTAGTTAGAGAGACCAATAGTTGGCAACGCTCGAGACAGCAACACTCGCGCCAGTCTACAAGTGAACTCGGGCTCGACAACAAGTAAATGTTGACCGAGTGTGTAAATAATATTACCTACTGTGGTTGGTATCTAACTTCTTAATTTCTAAACTAATGTACTAATTCTATGCTACCCTATTCTATATATTCCTTTCTATCTCCGCTCTGCTCTCGCTAACCACACTCTGGTATCTGAGTATCTAGTTATGTTGTAAGGTATCCAATGAGGTGAGTAAACTATTTTACCTAACTTGATGTCTATTACTATGTGGTGTCTATGTCTATTTCTATGCGAAACCTATACTGTGCTATAGTGTAGGTTGTGACATTGGCGACGAGGATGAGATTGTGGAAGCGTTGAGACGGCATTTCAAGCCAACAAGAAACCAGATCTTTGAGAGATTTAGGTTCCATAAGCGGAACCAGAGACAAGGGGAAAGCATTGCTGATTTTGTGGCTAGCTTGAAAGCACTTTCTAATACCTGTAATTTCAAACAGGAAGTGCTAGAAGAGACCCTTCTGGATCGTTTCATTTTGGGTGTGTCCAGTAATGAAATTCAAAACTGCTTGCTAAATGAGGCTGGCCTGACATGGCAAAAGGCCATGGATCTAGCTACTGCTAAAGAAACCACACTGAGAGAAACAGTGGGGTTGAGGCAACCAAATTCAATTCTAAATGTAGGCCAGAGCAGAGTTAAGCAAACTGCTATTAAGCCTCAGGGCAAAACTCAGACTCAAGCTAACCCCAAATCAGCATGCAGCGGCTGTGGTAATCTGCACTGGCGTAGAGATTGCCCCTATAAAGACAGTGTTTGTCATGGTTGTGGCCAAAAAGGCCATCTTAAGAAATGTTGTTTTAAATTGACAATTAAGAAATCTGATAAAGGCAACAAAAATAATTTTGTGCATGCTATGCATGAAAAAAGGGGGAGGGAAAACCACCCTAACCCTAATGGAACCAGCAATGGAACCAGTGCAGACTACCCAGCCCCCAATCCAGAATGTTATGGGGACATTTTTGCTTTAGCCGAGGAAATGAAACCCCCAATCAAAATAAAATTGTTACTAAATGGTGTGCCATTAGAGATGGAGGTAGATACAGGTGCTGCCAGGTCTATCCTTTCAATGGCCACCTACTCTAAAATTCCAGCTAAGTCAAGACCCGAGCTGAGACCTTCTGAGGTTAAGCTTAGGACTTATGGGGGAGCTGAGCTGGTAGTTTGTGGGGAGATTAGGGCTAACATCCAGCGTGAATCTAGTGGTATGGTTCCTCAGCTAGCAACTATTGTGGTTGTAGACAGGGAGGGGCCAGCCTTGCTGGGTAGGGACCTGATTGATTTCCTTGGGCTAACTATAGTTTCCAATAATGTCAACAAAGTGATAACTTGCCCTGAAGAGTTAGCAAATAAATTCCCCGACCTGTTTCAACCAGGTCTAGGTTGCTTTAAGGGAAGAAAATTCAAAATAGAAGTGGATCCAGCCATACCACCAAAGTTCTGTAAGGCCAGGAACGTGCCTTACACACTTAGACCTAAGGTGGAGGCTGAACTTGATAGACTGGTGCAGGAAGGTATCCTCACCCCTGTACAGTATTCAAGATGGGCGGCGGCGATCGTCCCTGTGCTCAAGGCTGATCAAAGCATCCGCATATGTGGGGATTACAAACTCACAGTCAACAGAGCCACTAGGCTTGATACCTACCCCATACCCCGCGTGGAGGATCTATTTAGCGGGTTAGCAGGAGGAGTTATATACTCCAAGCTAGATATGTCTCAGGCATACGCTCAACTACCCTTGGATGAAGACTCCAAGGAACTCACGGTAATAAACACCCATAGAGGTTTATTTGCCTACAACCGTCTCAGCTTTGGAATTGCGTCCGCACCTGGAATCTTTCAGCGTGCCATGGAAGGACTATTGCAGGGCCTCCCAGGAGTGTTCTGCTACCTGGATGACGTCCTGGTGAGTGCCACTAATGAGAAAGAGCACAACAAGCGTCTCTATCAAGTCTTATCTAAACTACAGGAGGCAGGGCTAAAACTGAAAATGGATAAATGTCAAATTGGAGTGCTACAGGTATCCTACCTTGGATACCAAATCAACAAGGACGGATTGCACCCCACTGCCGAGAAGGTAGCAGCAATCCAGAATGCACCAGCTCCTACTAATGTGACTCAACTGAGAGCCTACCTGGGGCTGTTAAATTTCTATAGGAAATTTCTAAAATCATCTGCAACCATGCTGGAGCCCCTAAATACCTTACTGAGGGATAAAACCCCTTGGAAATGGGATGCAAGTCAGGAGAGAGCCTTCCAGAAATCTAAACAAGCCCTCCTGGACTCTCAGACTCTAGTCCACTTTGACCCTCAGAAACCCATAGTGGTAGTGGCTGACAGTAGCGCGTATGGTGTGGGAGCGGTGCTGTGTCACCTTATTGATGGGATTGAACGCCCCGCCTATTTTGCCTCCCGAACTCTAACAGCAACAGAACGCAACTACTCTCAAACTGAGAAAGAAGCCCTAGCTATGGTGTTCGCACTTCGAAAATTTCATTGCTACCTGTGGGGACAGGATTTCACTGTGGTTACGGACCACAAACCTTTGTTGGGACTATTTGATCCGGGTAGAAGCATTCCTCCGATGGCATCCGGGCGCATCCAAAGGTGGGCTTTACTACTGCAGTCCTACAAGTTCACCTTGCGTCACCGGTCTGGCGTGCTGTTGGGTACGGCTGATGCTCTCAGTCGTCTACCCTTGACAACTCCCGAGGAAGCCACACCTATTCCTGCGGAATGGACGTCCTTAGTAAACTTCCTCGAGTCAGCTCCAGTCACCAGCACCCACATCCGCGACAGCACCCTAAGGGACCCAGTACTTTCAAAGGTATACAAATACTGCCAAGTAGGCTGGCCTTCGATGGTAATTGGTGACCCTGATCTCGCTCCGTATACTAGGAGGCGAGACGAATTGTCCACACAAAATGGCTGTGTGCTCTGGGGGGCAAGAATTATTGTACCCCAAGCTCTCAGACAAGCCATTGTGGAGGAACTTCACTCTGGTCATGCTGGATCATCCAGGATGAAGGAGTTAGCTCGCAGCTACGTGTGGTGGCCCCTTCTGGATAAAGATCTAGAAGAAACAACTAAGTCATGCAGCGAGTGCCTGAGCACTCGAGCCGCACCAACGAAAGCTGAACTCCATCCGTGGGAATGGCCTGCGAAGCCTTGGCATCGCATACACATTGACTACGCGGGCCCAATGGATGGAAAATACTACCTAGTGATCGTGGATGCACACTCTAAGTGGGTTGAAATTTTTCCCACATCTACTACAACCTCTAGCGAAACGATCTTGTGCCTGAAACACACTTTTGCGACATTTGGATTCCCAGTAACAATTGTTTCAGACAACGCAACGTGTTTCACATCGGCTGAATTCCAAGAATTTGTGAAGGCATGTGGTATGCGACATATTACAAGCGCACCATACCACCCTTCAACTAATGGACTGGCAGAGCGCATGGTACAAACTTTCAAGAAGAATATACGGAAGTCAACGGAACCCCTACGCCTAGCACTAGACAGGTTCCTGTTCAACTATCGGCTAACACCTCACACGACAACAGGTGTTACGCCTGCCGAACTGATGTTAGGCAGGAAAGTTCGCTCTCGTCTTGATCTGCTTTGGCCGTCAGAAGCAATCGCGTCCAAAGTTGCTCAACGCCAGGACGCTCAAAAAAGATACCACCCAGGGTCTCGCGCGGTTGACATTCCGCTGGAGTCACCTGTGATGGTCCGTCAATACACGCCGGGTTCCCCAAAATGGACCCCTGCTACCACCATTGAGAAAACAGGCCCGGTATCCTACAAGTGCCAACTGAAGGGGGGAGAGGTCGTTCGTCGACACCAGGACCAAGTTATTACCTGCTCGAACACCATCCCTGAACCCTTGGAACAACCTACGGAGGAAACCGTTGTGTTTCCACAACCTGCTCAAAATTCATACCCACCACCTCCGACCCATGAACCTGACTCCGAAACACCTGATTACCCGATTCCCACCCAGGAGGCTAGGATGCACGAGCCTCCAAGCGCTAGCATCTCGCGCAGGTCTACCCGAGCTCGGAAGCCTGTGGTGAGAATGGACCTTTAGGATTGACTATATTGAATAAGGGGACTGGGGATACAGGGGGGGTTTCTAATTAAGGAGGGAGGGGTGTAATATAGCGAGTAGTGTAAGTTCTAGTTAGAGAGACCAATAGTTGGCAACGCTCGAGACAGCAACACTCGCGCCAGTCTACAAGTGAACTCGGGCTCGACAACAAGTAAATGTTGACCGAGTGTGTAAATAATATTACCTACTGTGGTTGGTATCTAACTTCTTAATTTCTAAACTAATGTACTAATTCTATGCTACCCTATTCTATATATTCCTTTCTATCTCCGCTCTGCTCTCGCTAACCACACTCTGGTATCTGAGTATCTAGTTATGTTGTAAGGTATCCAATGAGGTGAGTAAACTATTTTACCTAACTTGATGTCTATTACTATGTGGTGTCTATGTCTATGTCTATGCGAAACCTATACTGTGCTATAGTGTAGGTTGTGACACAAAAGTTGAGAACACAATTAATTAGAGCTGGAACATACAAAAGATGAGCAAACCAAAAATGATCTCTGTGGGCAGCAAGGTGTCTTAACACTATGCTCAGCACTAAAATAACTAAGGAGCAAATGCCAACATCGTCTAATACTGACAGCACAATACGGTATCATCGGAGGATAGTAAGCACGAAACAGTGACAAAGATGGGGCCGTGAGCTGGAGGCTGGTGACTAGCTAACACTGGCACAGAGACAACATAGTGAATATTTCTACGACACAATAACGAGAGCTCCCTAACACGGAACAAGTTAAGACACAACACAGGAAAGTTAAGACATAATACACACTTATCGTTACACTTGATACTTACAATTGCCCCTCAGGGGCCCAAGGACTAATATCTGAAGAACACACAACGTGAAATGAGCAGTCTGCCTGGAAAATGGCTATCGAGCTTGCCAAATGGTTCTGCGCGAATGTTTCCAACGGAAGTGACTGACGGAAACGTGATCGGCAAATGTTTTCGAAAACACAGTTTTGGTAAAATTTTGAGTTTAATCGAATTAATTTGGTCTTGTAAAATTGTAAAAATAACTACATTTGTATAATTTAATTTTAAGATTTTAGTTTTTTAATATTTTATGAAATTAGGCTGAAGTACGGCTGAGGGCGATCGCTACACGTCGCAGTCAAAGTGTTAATAAATGGCGCAATGTCCTATAATATGGAATGCTAATAAGTCTTATATAAGCAATTAAGTGTCATTTTAGGCATATAATTAGTCGTAATTTCTGTACAAAATAAAGCGGAATATTACCATTTACCATACATTCGTGACATTTCATTTTCAAATGCTATAACTCTTCCATATATTGGAATGCTTATCAGGTAGTATTTTATGATAAATAAAGTTGTCAGAAAGTTGAAAAAGAATAATCCATAGGTTTATAAGTTTAAACAGTTAAGCTGAACATGATGTAACCATCGAAACCATAAAAAAATAGAAAAACATTACTAACTGCCACAAAAGTGTAGTGATCGCCCTCAGCCACACTTCAGCCTAATTTCATAAAATAATAAAAACTAACATCCTAAAATTAAATTATACAAATGTAATTATTTTTATAATTTTACAAGACCAAATTAATTCGATTAAACCCAAAATTTTACCAAAAATGCGTTTCGAAATATTTGCCGATCACGTTTCCGTCAGTCACTTCCGTTGGAAACATTCGCGCAGAACCATTTCGCAAGCTTCCGTTCAAAAGAGCATATAAGGCCGACTTTTCAGGCAGAGTCGTCATTCTCGTACAGATCCTCCTGAATAGTGCTTGGGCCCAGAGCGGGCATTTGTAAGTATCAAGTGTTAGAGTTAATTGTATTATGTCTTAACTTTCCTGTGTTGTGTCTTAACTTGTTCCTTGTTAGGGAGCGCTCGTTATTGTGTCTTAGGAACATTCACTGTGTTTATCTGTGCCTGTGTAGTTAGGCACAAGATTCAAGTTCACTGCGCCATTTCGTCAGTGTTTTTCCCTGAAATAATTTAGCCGTGCAAACTTGCATATTCACTTTGGCATCAGATCCCAATTTGAATGTGTCTTTTACACAGTTTCGCACTGGTGTTTTTACCAGTCCTGTTAGCCTTATAATTCAATTAACTATTGGCAGTACAGTAGCTAGAATTTTAGTTATTTTATTTACTGTCGTGCATTGTGTAATTAAGTCGTGATTCAAACAAGTGTGGAATTCTTTTCACGTTCAACACTCAACGTTTAAAGTCCAAAAATCTTGAGAAATAAAATAGGATATTGCAGCAAATCGCGTTTGTATTTTCTGTAGTACTCATTTCAAGTCAATTCACATAAATAATTGTTCCTTATAAATACCTAACTACATTTGACATGTCTTTTAGGAATAGAAGCAGTGTTCTTATGTTTCAATATTTTTCCATGAATTAATTGAGCCTTTTTTAAATCACTGTAACTTTGTTCTCAGCTTAGTTGTTGTGACTTTCGTGTGTGTTTATGTGCTGCTCCTTTTTATGTAACTTCTGCTGCAATTCTTGCTCATCTGAATAATAGAGTATAGAGACTTCACCTTTTCTCATACTTATATTTTAGTACATTAATTATCTAATTACCTCAGTGCATTAGCTATTATTTTGGCTGTAGTTCATTTAAACTCAGTTGTGTTGCTGCTTGTAATGTCAGGATAGAGCTTGTGACCAGTTGGTCTGGAACACTGATTCTGGTGTTAAGATGATTCAGGCTGCGACTCGGGCGCTAGAGTTGCGGACTGATTCTTATCACCAGACTTCTGTCATGGTTTATCCTGTTAATGTTGCAGTTTGCGCAGTCTTGCACATGTGTATGAATGGACTCGTTTTTTGTTCAAAATAATCCAGCACGATGTTCCCTGACAGGATCTACTGGACCACACATTCATGCACTCACAAACACGTATGGAACCAAACCCTAATCTCGTAATTTAAGGAGCTTACCTCCTCCGGGTTCACCCGCCTGGTTCACTCCTCCGAGTTCTTCTCCCAGTTGTTCCTCCTGTTCAAATTTCACTATACTGGAAGGCCTGCATCCCTGCAGCTAAGCCGCTAAAATCTCCAGTTGAGACCATTTGGGCGAGAGTCCCCATTTCTTACCGAGTTTTCCCAACCGGTAACAAATTCCCTACTCAGCACTCAATTCACTACTCACTTAGTGTCGGAACCTCCCACACTTACACATCATCGACTTCACACTCCAGCACGCGCTTCACAAGCCTGAGCTGAACGAATCGTCTGAAGTCCCGCAACCTCCTCGGACTCTCCCCAAGATCGTCTCTCGAACAAGAATCAAGCCTCGCTCTTCGGAGTGCAACCTTCCCCTCAATAAATCCCATACCGGCGAGTGAAACTATTCTCTCATTTTCCCCCGGTGTTGGCTTGTGGTAATTTTGTTGTTGATTGTAGACGCTTGAAATATTGCGTCCGAATACCGCCTAACTCCTTCTGAGTCAGAGGCCGTAATCCATTCATTTAGCTATTAAATGTGCTCTACCAGGAGCACTGGTGACCCGCCTTTGTAAAAGAACATCTCCTTGTGAAATCGATAAATTCCTCGATATTCAACCTTTAAAAATATCATTCAGTTGTTTCCCCCACTTTGGGAGAACGTCATAAAAGTGTCAGGAAAAAGAAGATTGACTCTATGAAGTCAGGTAACTGAATGTGCATTCATTTTTAATATTCTATCATAAGTAGCGGGTAGAAAAATAGGCAATAATTTATTCAACTTCTAATGATCAAACAATTTAATATGTTTTTTAGGCTTGAACCTAACTATATCAATATACCAAATGAATGTGCGTAACACTTTGACTGCGACGTGCGCCACCGGTGGTACACGGAGGTAATTTTCATAATGCTGCTCACCGACGCAAACTCAATTTCTATAAATATTTAATCAAAGCTAAATGAAGGCACGACCCAGTTCATGTTTGATATAATGTACGTAGGTTAAGAAGACGAGACTCTTGGAGTTTGTATAATCAGTACACACAGCAGGACACACGTTTACATTACGAAGGGTAGCGGTGGAGTGGACTCCAGCCAAGCCCGAGAACTACGAGCAGCGATCCACAAGAACCATGAGCTCAGTTCTCAACGCATAGTGCTGTCTAAATACATTCTTACGCAAGAGCACTGTAACATTATCAGTATTATACACATATACATTCAAGGTGCTACATGAAAGGTTTCAACACTCCTTCTCACATTGAATGTGTGTCAGATGAGACCATTCCTAACTTCGTTCTTAGTCTAGAGAACTTTTCTATCGGCAGGTTCTTGGTGAATATGTCGGCGAGCATTTCGTCGGTAGGGCAATACACTACGTCTATATCTTTGTTACTTACAAGATCCCGTACATAGTGAAACTTAATATCGATGTGCTTGCTCCTCCCATGATATTTGGGATTGTTGGCAAGACAGATGGCTGACTGGTTGTCTTCGTTTATAACCATTGGTTCCATAGTCCCAAAATTTAGATCACTGAGTAAGTGCTTTAACCAGACAGCCTCTTGAGCCGCACCGGCAAGAGCAACGTATTCGGCTTCTGCAGTTGAGAGGGCTACACAAGTTTGTTTGTTAGATCTCCACGTAATTACCGAATTACTGAGGGTGAAACAGTAACCAGAGGTAGACTTTCGGTCATTTTTATCACCAGCCCAGTCAGCATCTGAATAACCAATGCAAGTATCAGAACATTTGCTATACAAGAGACCTAGTTTAGAGGTGCCTCTCAGGTACCTGAATATTCTCTTAACACACATCCAATGCTGTTCAAGAGGCTTGGAGCTGTATTTAGCAACATTATTCACTGCGAATGCAATGTCAGGTCGAGTTCTGGTTGACAAATACAAAAGGCTACCTACAGCACTTTGATAAGTGGCAGGGTCAAATTCGACATCATTTGGGGAGCATATCGGATTTACGTTTACATCGGCGGGAGTTGCAACAGGTTTACAATTATCAAAGCCAAATTTTGACAACAGAGCCTCAGTGTAGGCAGTTTGATTCAAGAAGACATTGTTTTTAAATTGTACAACACTTACACCTAGGAAGTAACTCAGCACACCAAGGTCCTTCATTTTGTATTGGGTAGAAAGGCTCAACTTTATTTGATTTATTTCATCACCAGACTCAGAAGCAATTATTAGATCGTCTACATACACCGCCACAATACACAGTTTCTTATCTTGAACACGAGTGTATATACAAGCATCACTCTTAGATTGTACAAAACCCAATTTCTTCAAATAGCTATCTAGTGTAGTATTCCAACACTTAGGAGCTTGTTTTAGTCCGTAGAGCGATTTTTGTAGTTTACACACCAGATTTTCTTTGCCTTTGACAATAAAACCGTCAGGTTGAACCAGATATAGTTCTTCAATCAGTTCTCCATTAAGGAAGGCTGTTGCAACGTCCATGTGATGGACTTGCATGTTGCATTTGGCAGCCAAAGCTAGTACTGTCCTGACAGACTCAAATCGAACCACGGGACTGAAGGTCTCGTCGTAGTCGATGCCATATTTTTGTGAGTAGCCCTGAGCCACAAGGCGAGCTTTGTACGAGCAAATGCTTCCGTCGGGTCCGGTTTTTCTTTTAAAGATCCACTTTGATTTGATAGGTTTTTTGTCATTAGGACACTCTACAAGGGACCATACTCTGTTTTGATTTATAGACTCCATCTCATTCTCCATAGCTGTTTCCCATAGTTTTGCTTCTGGTCCACTGAGTGCTTCTTGAACACAAGATGGTATATCAAGCTCATTTTTCATTAAATACACCCATTCACCAAACCTATCAGGAGCCCGTCGATATCTGGCTGATTGTCTAGGCTGCACTCCCTCCATCCCAGCATCTGACTGTCTATGCTCCACCCCTCCCTCAGAGTCTTCTGGTTCTGGATCCTGAGGAAGAAGAGAAAAATTACCATCATTTACTTCTGAAGGCTCCTTCTCAATTGGCATCTGCTGAGATTCATTGAACATAACGTCTCTACTCAAAAATATCCTTCTACTGTTTATGTCATACAGACGATATCCCTTGGATCCACTTCCATATCCTACAAGAACACACGGTTTAGATTTTGGATCAAGTTTTTCCCTCTCATCTTTGGGGACATGAGCGTACGCACTGCAGCCAAAGGTTTTGAGGTGCTGTACGTTGGGCTTGTGTCCATTAAGGGCCTGATAAGGGGTCATATCATTCAATGCACTAGCAGGGCTCCTATTTTTGACATACACGGCAGTTGATATAGCTTCACCCCAGAATGATTTTGGTAACTTGGAACCAGACAGCATAGCTCTGACAGAGTCAAGAAGAGTTCTATTCATTCTTTCTGCAACTCCATTTTGTTCAGGTGTCTTAGGCACAGTTTTTTTCATGGATAATTCCTTCCCCTTTTAGGAATTGTTCAAAGTCATTAGAGATGTATTCCCCACCGTTATCGGAGCGCAGAATTTTAATTTTGTGATCATAGTGATTTTCTACCAAGGATTTGAACTCCTGAAACACTTTGAAAACATCACTCTTATGTTTGATAATGTACACCCAAGTATATCTGGAGTGGTCATCTATGAAGGTTACAAAATACCTTCCACTCCCAAGTGATATGGGATTAAGCTGGCCACACACATCACTGTGGATAAGTTCTAAGGGTTGGCGTTTCCTTTTGTGATTTGTTTTGGGGAACGGAAGCCTATGATTTTTACCATCACAACAGTTTTCACAAAAAATGTTATCTCCACTCACAGAACAATCAAAACCTCTAACAAGATTCTTAGTGCCTAATTTCTTAAGATTATTGAATCCTAGATGACAAAATCGTTTATGCCACAGAATTTCATCAGAGGAAACGTTCATGCATTTAGCGGCTGAATTAAGGGTGCAATTAAGTTTATACAATTTTCCTACTTTACTGCCTAAGGCAATTAATTCATCGTCTTTATTTACAATCTTACATGAGCTTTCGTCAAAGTAAACTGAGTTTCCACTTTCTGTAATCTGAGGCACGGAAAGTAAATTGTAAGCTAAACCAGGTACATACAAGACATTCTTAACAACACAGGTATCTACTCGACCTTTAGGCAACAACACCATAACTTCAACATCACCTACACCAACACCTTGCAAGTTTCTACCATCACCAACTTCAATGTTAATTGGGCTAGATAGCTCATTCATACAAGAAAAATCATTCCTATTATTACACATGTGTGCTGTTGCACCGGAATCAATTACCCAACAATTATTGATATTTATCACAGACAATGCACCGATATAATTTGTTTTACCTGCTACAAAATTGTTTTGGTTTTCTGTGTGGTTCCCATCTTCTTTCTTCAATTTTTCTTGATAGATCCAGCACTTGGTACGTAGGTGTCCCAATTTTCCGCATTCGAAGCATCGTGAGTTTTTCAATTTGGAGGTCACAAGGGATTTTTCACTGAAGTCTGAAGCACTTTGGTTTTTCAGTTTTGCTTCTTCATTCAGAAGACGCTCTGTCACAATATCCCATGACGGTAGTTTTTCATGAGCTTCCAGTGCAGTCACCAGTGTGGAGAAATGGTCGGGAAGTGACGACAGCAAGATTATTACACGACTTTCTTCATCAACTGCGTCATCAATCACACTCAAGGACTCAAATATTTCGACAAATGCTTTGAGATGAGTTTGTAAGTCTTGGTCTTCTTTTAGTTTCATGTTGTAGAGTCTTTTGCGTAGTCTGAACTTGTTAGACCAAGTTTTCTTCTGGAATGTATCTTCAATCTTATGCCATAGTTGCACAGGGTCAGTAGGATCACCCAACAAATAAAGTTGACTTGTTTCGACACCAAGCACAATTGTTGCAAGTGCACTGTCACGTCTTTCTTCAAATTTTCTTCGAGCAGTCTCGTCCGTAGTCTGTGGCATGGTTTCCGTTCCTCGAACCAAGTTCCACAGTTTTTCCTTCATCAGAATCATCTTCATTTGCAGCTTCCACGTAGGATAGTTTTTATCATTAAGAGCCGTGAGGCAGTTCTTTGCACTTTCACTTACGGAGCCTGCCATGTTTCTTTCTCTTTCACCGTTTCTGTCTCACACAGCACTAACAAATCACCAACTTCTGTTCTCGCTGTCCCGGGCTGTTTTTCGCTTCGGGACTTAAGATAACCTCACTTGATATTGCTTCATCGGAAGGTTTACTGGGCCCATAACCTAATGTACGTAGGTTAAGAAGACGAGACTCTTGGAGTTTGTATAATCAGTACACACAGCAGGACACACGTTTACATTACGAAGGGTAGCGGTGGAGTGGACTCCAGCCAAGCCCGAGAACTACGAGCAGCGATCCACAAGAACCATGAGCTCAGTTCTCAACGCATAGTGCTGTCTAAATACATTCTTACGCAAGAGCACTGTAACATTATCAGTATTATACACATATACATTCAAGGTGCTACATGAAAGGTTTCAACATGATATTTTCAAAATAGTTTACTACAATTGACTTAAAATTTGAGTTCGGTGCTGAACTTTATATTTAGTTGCCGCAGTCAGAGTGTTAATTAATTAAATTACTGTTCCTTTTGTTTATTTCTGGGCGGTATAAAAACGCAAATTATTATATTTATATGCGAACATGAGCTGTAAAAAATGTTAAAAATGTTTTACAGTATGATGTTTTTAATAGTGCATTTAATATTGATTCTCAAAATTGAATATTTTTTTCTAGGAAGTCAATAATACATCAAAAGAATTATTTTGAATCAACAGTCGTACGACCCTTCAATCTCATCCATTGTTAGAGAATAAAGACAATAAATAATGCAAGGACATTTATAAGCGCTAAACAGGATCACAGTTTTGCATACGTTCTTGATGCTTTTCATTTAATGATGAAATGAAGATGTCAAATGCCGCAGTCACTGCGAGCTACAACCTCCCTCTGCAATTGGCCACGCCACACTGGTTGCCTAGTGTGAATGTGATAGAGCACCCACAAGTTGCGTCATTTCAGTTGCGTAAAGGCACCGCCACACCTTGCAACTTCGAGTACTCCATGTCGCACCGACGAGTTGCCCAGAGCTCTCTCACCGCTCGGGCAGCCACATGAACAAAAGTCCAGCCCTCCTGATTCACGTAGCCAGACGACACCGCACAGCAGAGCCAGTGCTAGCCAAGCAGTCATTGAGTACGGTTGTCTCGCTCAAGCGCTCACTGTTGTCTCGCAAGCGTGTTCCGCGAAAGTCCGAGCGCAGCTGCTTTGCAGAGCACATTGTCGTCTGACGTCCTCCTCCTCTCAAAGCTTATATGCAACTGACTGCCGCGCTTTGTCACGCGCTCATCCAAAAGCTCGTTAAGCCGCAGCGGTTGTTCTGCGACACGAACAAAGTTACAAGTAGCATTGACAAAATGCAAGGTGTGGCGGTGCCTTAACTGAGGCAAAGTGTTGCCCCGTGTAATAGGGCCTTGAGGGTCATTTTGCATTGCTGTGGGCGGAGCTTATTCGACTGGCGGGATGGAGCGACGGTGTGGAGCGCGAAGACACCGTTAATGTAAAAGGGCTTTAACGTACCTTATTTTGGTGAGGCACTACATGGATCTGCCTATAAAGCATCTATTAACCCATGACAACGCATAAATCTTCAGATCAATTTTTACCTCACATGCTTTAATTATTGGAGATTTTCTTGGTAGTGCAATGCAATATTCTAGAAACTAGCTTGTGAACTATCGTGAAATGCATATAAATGTCTGCGTAGAAAGCCTAAACCCTTGAACACGTTGACTATGATTGTGCAGGTCGTAAAGTTGATTTGGTTGGGTTGTAAATACAGATTGGTAAAATCGACTTATCTGCTTGAATAAGTTTCCATTCTTGGTAAGAAATGTACAAAATATGAGTGCTGGATAATATTGTCATTGTATGATAAAATTCCTTCAGTAAGAGGCTGCAAAATGATTTGGAATGTTATACATTCACATTGGTGTATATCTGAACAATTTACCTAGTGGTACACATGTGTCCCATTCTGGACTTAACGAGTTATGTGTTTGCACAAACGCTACAAAATCCCAAGTTCAATATTGTCTTAGGAATTAACAAAACTATCTTGTCTGAAAGGCCTCATCCTTCTATGACTGCACATTTCATTTTAGGCCAGTGGAAACTGAAGCAAGGAAGAATTTCAGGGGACTAGGTATATTCAATTCAGAACTAAATCTAGCAGTGTGGCAAATTTTTGTGAGCTACTTTTTATGTACCTTAAAAACTTCATCAATGCCATTACTATGATCAATAATAATAAATAAGTTGTTGACTGGCTTTCTTGCAAATCATGATGATTTCATGCAGGTTTTTTCTCTACTTAAAGAAGGAACTTAGTTGGGATAAAGCAACCCACATTTTTAACGTTATTCTCTAATCAACTGATCTTCAGTGATATGCAACTGAGGAATGGGAAAGTTCACTTGAAAATAGTCCCACATTATCTTGAAAAATAATTTTGATCCATAATTTTTTCTTTGATTATTGCCCTTAAGGAGAGCGTCCCCCTTATGAATCCTTGCTTTTGGGATTTCTTGAGAAACTTGAATTTTTGCTGCTATAAGAAGTGTAAGAGGTCAGGTACATCCTGTGAAAAAATGAGACTCGTACGTTCGCTCGTTCGCCCGCTACGGGGATTTAAAGAATGGGGGGGAGGGGAGGCTGAAGTGGTATTTTATCATGTTACACCTCCCCCTTGCCACTTTCTTCACGACTTGACGTTGCTATTTCATCTCCTATGTCTCTGGATTACTCTACAATGATTTTAGGGGTCTAACTTGAACCAAAAATTTCAAAAAAATTTTTATTTGTATTGTTTATGTTTCTTTGTTTTGCTTATAATGTAAACAATGGTTTTTGGGATTTCAAAATGCTTCTCCTACACTTTTTGAGCTACAGTGATGGTTTTGGTATCATTAAATGCGGAAAAACGCGGGCTTTTAGGGGTGCTAAAATTCGTTTCCTCAAATTTACATTTTCAATATGAAAAAGTGTAAAAATAGGAAAAAAATGCCCATTTTCGGAAATGTCAAAATTTATAACGTCATAACTCATGAGCAAAAAATAATTTTGGAATGAATTTTAGCATCCATTAAAGCCCGTGTCTTTCCGCATTCATTGATACCAAAATCATCACTGTAGCTCAAAAACTGTAGGAGGAGAAGATTTTTGAAAACCCCCCTTCAATCTTCGTTTCTTCGATTTCCCATTTTCTTTTCAAGAAAATTGAACTTTTGCTCTAAGCAAAAACAATTCCAAATTCGATTTCCTATCAGTGTATCAAATTTCATTGTTCTAGGTTCAATAATAAAGAAAAAAGTCCGTATGGGGGACGCTCTCCTTAAATGTATTACATCAAAAACCCAGAACTTTGTATTTCACAATAAAGTCACTTTTTAGTAAAGTTCATAGTTGTAGTAAATCATTATGGTTCCCTATTCAATAAAAGAGCAGAATATAAAGAAGTCTTTCCAATGAGAATTTAATATACAGTGGTATCTTGGTACTCGACAATAATCCATTCTGAGGTGGTGGTCGAGAATCGATTTGTTCGAGAACTGAAACCAATTTTCCCATACGAAAAACTGGAATGTAATTTAATCTGTTCTTACCATTAAGAAAAATACCTAAAATATTAAAAGAATGTGTATCTAAACAACAATATAGACGTAGATGTGCACAAGCAGTACATGATAACGATTCGTGAATTTGAATAGCTTTTTCGCAGATGAGAGCTTCACTAATGCTGTCCCCTGCCAACATCTTTTCCTTGATGAAGATAAGAAGCAACTTCTCCATTTCTTCCATTATCTGAGACCTTTGCTTACTATTTCCTGTCACTCCCATTGCAACATTAGCTTTCTTCAACATTTCCTTATGCTTCAAGATAGTGGAAATGGTTGATTTTGCCATTTCGTACTGCGATGCAAGGTCGGACACTCATACACCACTTTCATATTTTGCAATAATTTCTTTCTTCAGTTCAATAGTGGTCCTCACCATTTTCCTCTTTGCCTTTACCTTATTACTGTCTATCTTTTATCTTTGGACCCATAATTAGGGGCTAGAGCAACACGAAAAAGTTTAAATCTGAAAAGAAATACAGTACTAGAACAAACTGCGTACATCTTACTCCGCTTACGGTCAGAGTCAAACTGACGCTTACCCGCTGGCCGAGGAGCGCATTTGGGTCGACTCGGCTAGTCGAGTACCGAAAATCTGTTCGAGATCCGAAGCATTTTCTACTAAAATTTTTTGGTCGAGAACCGAGGCGGTCGAGAACCAAGGTACCACTGTATTTTGAACAAGTTCAGGGCTGAAAAACAACTCCGGCAAAACAAGAAAAGCAACAACTATTGTGCCAATTCTTTTTCTTACATTATCTCACTTTCAAAACTAAGCTTATTGAGGAGTTTTCAGTATATTTTGAAGCTTCATTATAGCAAAAACCAGTTAATGGAAAATTATTCATTTCATGATCAGTATCCCTCAAGGGATACAACTATTGTATCTATGGGGATTAGCACTTTCAAGGGGGAAATGTGAGGTCCTAAGCTGAGAATTAGGTAGGGCTTGATCTTTTGTCTCTTAGAATATTTATTTTGGTAATTGAGGCTAAAACTAACTTATAACCCAATTAATTCATAATCAGTACGAGTATATTATGCTTCATATCATCTGTGGCAGTGTTAATTAGAGGTACTCCAGTTTTAGTTGGGCAGAAATTTGCAGTAATTTGGCATTAATTAAGAGTAGCTATAGACTTTCTAAAGGCATTTCAGTGGCATTTGGGACATATCTTGCTATTTGACTTATGATACTATTACTGCATTGATAATTATTTCAACATTTATAAATAATTGATTCTCAATTTATTTCTCATAAATATACTTGCATATTCATCTGGAGCATTGAATCTAAGAAAATTTAAATTTTACTCTAATTTGTTTGACTTTCTTGTAATTCTTTTATAGGGCTTGAATATGCTTCATGGTGGCATGTTTTAATACTGTGTATCATTCCTTGATGTTGCTGTATAGCTCTAAAAAGAATTAGCATTTTAATTTCAAATCATTAACAGTAGTTTCCAGTTATTTGAAATGTGGTACACTATATCAGAATCACACTAGAAGGTTATAAGGTTTTACATCTAACCTAATAATACCTGTTGTGTGTTTATTTATATATGTATTTATATATTTGTTTAGTGTCCAATTCTTAAAAAACACAAGATGTCTGGGCTTGCAGGGGGATGGTTCCGATTAAGACCCGCAAAACTTACGAAAAATTCCACCAGCTGGGGCCAATGGTAACCCAACCCAAAGAAGCCCAACCCAGCCAAAGCGTGATCAACCTAACCCAACCGAAAGCGTGACAACCCAATAAATTATTCGGCGTTACAATGTATCAAGTCGACAAAAGTTTTCTTTTTAATTCGTTACATTTGTATGTACAGGGTTATTTGGATCATACAGCTGTCTTATATCATTTACAATTTTAACATATAGTGTTATCTATTGAATTGGACGTGAAACTGAAGTGGGCCTTAATCGGAACTGGAGCCGCTCGCGGTATCATGGATATCAAATTTCTTAGTATCACTCTTATGAAAGTAGCCCTGTCCGTCCGTGTGACCCCCTCTTCTAATTGATAGCTTTGATGGCAACGCGGAAAAAGCTTAAGAAATACAAGAAATTATTCTATTGCATTTTTTTCTATGGCAATTCAATTCCCTTTCACTTGGATTATGGTATCCAGAATACGCAATCGGCATGTTTTTATAAATAGAAATTTTCCTTGGACTCTCTGTTGAAATTCATCATGTTGCTTTGATATTTTTTATTGAAAATGCGAAAAAAAATTTCTAAATTTGTTTGATCAGTAACCTGGAAACCACTTAGCATAAAGCCCAAGATTTTGGAACTTGAGTTATCGTTTTCAAAATTGTGATTTTCTTGAAAAGCTTGATTCAAAGAGATAATAGACGATATTTCATAACAAAATTCCAGCAAAAGAGGCCACCATGGATGGAAATGTGTTCAACTGCAAGAAAGAAGTAGCAAGACCTTGACAGCAAAAAAAAACGCCAAAGACGAACAGATGAACAATGCGAAATGGCAAGACGAAGCAATGCTGCTCGCCAACGAGAAGCTAGAGCTAAATTGACCCTTGAACAGCATTTGTTAATTCTATGGAATTGTTTCACGGGCATTTTTTTCAGGCCGTGTGTACTCTGTAGTAACATTAAAAGATGGCCTTTACATGCATTGATATGTTTGACATTTTATCAGGATAGGTTTGTTTAGGACAGGTTTGATTAGTTTAGGATAGGATAGGTTAGGTATTATTAACAGAATTTTTTCACAGGTCCACGTAGCTTAAAGCTTGCCATAATGACCATATCTGTGATACGAGTTTCACCAGTGCGCATGTACAATAATATTTTTCATCACAGGTACTGTTAGGATAGATATTTTTGGTAGTCACCCACATCTGGAAAGTTTGTTCAAGAAAGGTATCGAATCCCATCATTTTTGACAGGATGTGCCCATTAGTCAAGTTAATTGCTAACCAGTAAATAATTTATTTCCAATAGCTATTCTGTATTGATCACTCAAAAATGAAAGTGGAACCTAAATAAATGAATTTCATAGGTTTTGTACATAATCTATTTGCTGAATAAGTTTTAATGTTGTTTTAATTTTGTAAGATTGTCATTTTATTTTTAATTTTACTTGTAGTTTGTATATTGGCCCCAATATTATGTATAACTTACTCTGTATTTGCCATTAGTTAAAAAATAGCAGTAACCATTAAAATTTTACTCCCAATTGTGTATTTAAATCTCTTAAAATTGCCTTTCTGATATTTATAATTCTATTTTTTTGGGGCTGCCTTTTAGGGACTGCATAAATGATTGGATATGTGGTGGACGTGTATATGGTGAATGTACTTTGTTAGAAAAAACTTCTCATGCTAGGTCTGTGTTTTTCTGAAAGAAATTGCATGTGTACTACCAAACGAGGAGGTGCCGTAATGGGAACAAGTGGAGTTTTAAACCATGGATGCTACTCCAGACTATTCCCTACAACATCCAGCTTCATCATATTCATCAGCTACATGACCCTGGCAGTCAGCCTTGGTATGTGGGGATAATTCTTAATTTATTTATAATTTTTTTCCTTGTAAATATTAGTTACCAAATTTTATTTAGTTTTTGTTGTATAGAAGTAGGGTAATTCATCAAATATCGAACTGAACTGATTATCGAACAACTTTGGAAATATGCGCGTAATAAATTTAGTAAGCATCCAAACTTGCTCAGTGCCAGTGATCTTACATCTAAAACTCCTATTTTAGTGATAAAAACTCATTTCTGTGAGCTGCAAACTGCTACCACCGGTTGCGAACGCATTGTCTGTACGACCCTTACAAATTGGTCGAATTTTTTCACTCGAAAAATCTTACGCACCTCGGGAAAATTGCGACGGTTTAATTGTTGTTGGGTCACCGTCAACCTCCCGTCATAACTAGAGAGTAGTGTTATCATATGATGTTCTGTTGCTGTATTTTTTTCTTTTCCGCCAAAAACTTGATAATTATTCCATGTTCAACATTCAGTTCTTTTTTCATGTCAGTATTAAACACTGAACAAAGGTGTTCGAATCAAAATTCCTCAAAAATCATGAATTTATGCCTCGAACAAGGCTTTTCGATTCTTAATTCTTTTAAATAACTGAATCGATCTATTGAACGCCTGTTTTATTTCATTACAATATTGTATTAACGCTTGATAATAACATTGAATAGTTGAAGGTGGGAATTCTGGTGAGGGGCTACCAATCAGCTGCTGGTGTTCCAAGGCCCTCAAGATCATCAATGATTCGTCTGGCTACATTTACTGATGATCAATCCCTTGCCAAGAAAATTGATGCAAGCATCAATAATAATTCATTGACGAGTGCTTTACACTCTACTCCAAAAAAGGTCACACAGGTTGATGATCACAATAATGGTTCAACAAACACTGCAAATGAAACATCGACATCATATTCAAATTTTGATAACTCTCCATTCAAATGCATCTTGAAAATAAGTAATGAGACAGTTATTTCAAACAAACAAACAAACAAAACAAACACCGGCATCTTTGGGATGCTTTATTTCCAATCAAGCCTGATACAAATGATCTTAAGCATTGGTTTTTCAAATGTCTTATAACTAACACTATATATAGGACACCATGACGGTTCCCCCGTAAAGCCGGTACCCATTTCCGATACCTGGGTCGAGTGGGGTATTGTGCTTGAGCTTTCCCTTATACCCAACGGGGAAAATCGCAGCGCCAGCGCCGGGATACGAACCCGCGACTCCAACATACAAGTCCGATCCCTTAACCGCTGTGCCACCGCGAGAATTTCCAAGAAAAGCCAGTGCACCAAAGAAAAAAAAGAATGAAAGAAAAACGTTTATTTTCCAAGTGGCCACATGAGATACATGTCAACATATTGGGTTTTAAAAAGTTTCTTAATATAGGACGTCCTAAAACAAAAGTTCCATACGAGGAGTACTAATTGACAAACCATCAGAGGTGTACAAATAGAAAAACCATATGAGTCATAATAATTGACAAACTATACGAGGTGTACTAATAGACAAACTATCAGAGGTGTACAAATAGATAGACCATACGAGGCATATTAATGGACAAAATATACGAGGCGTACTAATAGACAAACCATACGTGGCGTGCTAATAGTCTAACAAATGTTCCATACGAGGAGAAATAATTGACAAACCATCCTGTTCGAATCAAAATTCTTGTTCGATTCATGTTCGATATTGATGAAATTTTGTTATTAAAGAATTCGATTTTTAGAACAATAAATAAATTCCAATAATCTACGTTGTCTTTAAAGCGACATCACAGAACGAGAAAGCAACTGTTCAAGAATAATCTTGAGGCCCGCAACAGTTATTCAGAGCAAAAGTTACCGATTTATGAAGGTTGTTTCTAGACACACGTGGTTTCTGTTCGATATTGATGAATTACCCTAGATGATTTGAAAATATAACTTCTGAAAACCAGTTACAGAAGTATTCAATTTTCCATTTGCATCATGCATTAGGTTTTCCTGATGCTGATAAAAAGTTGACAAAAATGGAGACCAAACTTAGAAAGTTTTTCTAGAAAAGAAATGTTCTTTAAATAATTTGAGAAAAAATTTTAAAAAGAAAATTAATGCATTATGAAATCTGTTGATAATTCCAATAATGTATGAGTTTCTTATCTGATTTTTTTTTTCATAATGGGAGTATGGATTTTTTGGCTGGTGCAGCCTAACTTGATTTGCTTTATTTAGCTTTTGTCAGCACAAACCTGAAGCATATGAGCATATTTCATAATATTGTGTGTTTTAAACAATTATTTTTGAAATTTTATGTTCATTAAGTCCTCCTTATATGGTACTTTGTTATCCAGTAAATTCACCATTATGGTATTTGTTAATTACAGTTCTTGAGTATGTTTATGGGAAGAAAAATGTAGAGATATGGTATTTGTTTGCATTTCTTTTACACTCTACCTCCATGATTTCTACCTCAGCAATAGATCTCTTCCCACTTATGCCACAAGTAAATTCTATAAGCTGATAGGATATGTGGCCAGTGGATGGTAAATAAAAAAGTTTTCTGTTTATTTTGCATCCTACTTAACATTTTAATGACTATTTTCATGTCTGTAGTGGTGAATTTTGACATTGTGGAACACAACCCCTTTTATTATGTTATGGTGGGTTTGGTATACGGTAATTTTGATTTCCAGTGAGGTTTTCAGGAATGCATATGTACCGTATAATGAGGACTTATGAGTAGCATGATTGTATTATGTCAGTGATATGATTGTTGACTTGAGGAGATTATAAATATATAATGAAAGCAAAACCTTACAGCCTCATACTAGGTATTGTAAAGTGTTTTTGAAAAATCATAAGCAAAGAATTGATATTGCTACAATAAAGTGTGTTCTACAGGAATACTAGTCACAAAGACCCAGGACAAGGACAATGGTTACTCATACAACATCACCACTGTTGTCTTGCTTGTGGAGCTGGTGAAACTGACAGCAGCTGTGGGAGCTTACTTCACTAGGTTAGTCACACACTCAATGTTTTTAGTTCTTAGTGCATTCTCCTGTGAAAAATTATACCTCATATTTCACAAATTTCTCCAAGTGACCAACCTCATGAATACATTATTAGAATATTATGTGATTATTATGTTGATTTTTTGTTTTCCCAATGAGAAATTTATTTTAGTATGAAATTTATCTAATTTCAATCTCTTATTGCGTAACATTGAATAATTTTTTTTTAATGCATTTGTATTGTGCTATTTTGCTAGAATATATTCTATTCTTTCCATTTATAGTAATTTTTTAACCATATAAGAAATATTCATATTACTAGGGCTATTTTAAAGCAATGGAAAATGAGTTGTAGTATGTTATCGAATCAAGGCATTTTGAAGCTGTTAACAAACAAAAATATCAACATTTTCTGCTCTTAATGAAATTTTTCAATCAGCATCTGTTATTTTTTAAAAAATTGTTCAATTAGAAGGTAATTCATTGTACAGACAACTAGTAGAAAACTTTTTAATTAATTCTATTTGAAAACACAGTAGCTTTTAAGGAAACCGTCTGGGTAGAAATCGGGATTAGTGTTGATTTTCTGTTTATATATGCATCTTATAGAGGATTTTCTTGCGCTTCTGTTGGTACTTTCGGCTTACGTCTACTCCGAATAGTACACCCCGCAGAGGGGGGAAAGCGATGGGGGTGGCGTGACCTTGAACCCTCCCCCCAGCTCATTATCGGGCGTCAATTGAGCATGTTTCTTTACGGCAATGGCAATATAGTTCGTTCATGGGCTCCTCAATGTGCTTTAATTATTCAAACAAAACATTTCAACGCTGAATAAATATTTCTTTATAATTTTTGACAATTTCAGAATTTAGCTGTTCTACCATATCTATGATAACGCAGCAGGACACCGTCTTGATAGAAATCGGGATATGTGTTGATTTTCTGTTTTTATATGCATCTTATAGAGAATTTTCTAGCGCTTCCATTGGTACTTTCTGTTTACGTCTACTCCTAATAGTGCGCCCACCCCCACCAGAGGAGGGAAAGCTATGGGGGTGGCGTGACCTTGAACCCTCCCCCCCCTCATTATCGGGCATCAATTGAGCATATTTCTCCGTGGCAATGGCAGTATAGTTTGTTCATGGGCTCTTAAAAGTGCTTTCATTATTCAAACGAAACATTCTAATGCTGAATAAATATTTTTTTTAATTTTTGACAATTTCAGAATTTAGGTGTTCTCCCATATCTATGATACCACAGCTTTCATTCATAGCTCGATGACAGCTGCAGAATCATAGCTACGGCTATGGCGAGCACACCAATCGAAAGGGCTTAAAAAGAGCTATAAAACAGAGGTGTTGACTTGAAAAAAACATATTATTGTCCAAAAAATTTTCATTTTTTCAAAAAGTGATTGTTTTAAAGAATTACACGTCTTGTCTTTTGATGCTGATTTTTTTCCGGAGTTCCAGAGCTACAGCAATTTAAATTATATCAATCTAAAGTGCTTAAAAAGAGCTACAAAAGCTCAAGAGTTCATTGTTGAAAACTTGGTAGTTCAAAAGATAAGAAGAAAAACATTTTTTTTGTGAAAAAAACGTTTTTAGGGCAACTTGATAATTGGTTTCTCAAATGTATCTTCCACAATTTTAAAGCTACAAGAATGGATTATATACCATTCGATAGGGCTTAGCAAGGTGTATCCATGCGCAATAGAACTATTTGATACATCTATTATTTAGAAAATTACACGAAATGTAAAAAAAATTGAAAAAAGGTCACCTTTTTTTAAAAAAAGTTCTCAAAATCCAAAAAAAAAAGTTATCAAAATTCCCTATTGCGTATGGTTATATAGACATATAAGCAATCTAAAAACGAAGTACTGGTTCTGTAACTTCAAAATTGTAGAAGATTCATTTTGTCCTTAAGGATTTTGTCCTTAAGGACACCGTCTAGGTAAAAAAAAAGTCCCGTTATTTATAGATGGGTTTCTCTGAAATTTTCACAGTAGGTGTGAAATGATGCAAATATCATTTGCTACTTCGATAAAATTTTTGTATCTGCACTGGATTTTTTATTATTTTCAAAAAACATGATATAACAGGGGTTTTTTTAAAATCTATCTTCTTCTACAATTTTGAAGTTCTACAATTCTTCAAATTCTTCTACAATTCAAGTCAACTCCTTTGTTTTATAGCTCTTTTCAAGCCCTTTGGATTGGTGTGCTCGCCATAGCTGTAGCTATGATACTGCAGCTGTCATTGAGCTATGAATGAAAGCTGCGGTATCATAGATACGGCAGAACGGCTAAATTCTGAAAGTGTCAAAAATTATAAAAAAATATTTACTCAGCGTTAGAATGTTTCGTTTGAATAATGGAAGCACTTTGAGTAGCCAGCCCATTAACGAACTATAATGCCATTTCCGCAGAGAAACACGCTCAATTGACCCCCAATAATGAGGGGGAGAGGGTTCAAGGTCACTCCACCCCCATCGCTTTCCCCCCCTCTGGTGGGCGCACTATTCGGAGTAGACATAAACGGAAAGAACCAATGGAAGCGCAAGTAAATCCTCTATAAGAGGCATATATAAACAGATAATCAACACATATCCCGAATTCTATCAAGACGATCTCCTGCTTCATTATCATAGGTACGGCAGAACAGCTAAATTCTGAAATTGTCAAAATTTTACAAAAAATATTTATTCAGCGTTAGAATGTTTCATTTGAATAATGAAAGCACTTTGAGTAGCCCATGAACGAACTATATTGCCATTGCCGCAGAGAAACACGCTCAATTGACCCCCAATAATGAGGGGGTGGGTGTCAAGGTCACGCCACCCCCATCGCTTTCCCTCCCCTCCGGTGGGCGCACTATTTGGAGTAGACGTAAACGGAAAGTACCAATGGAAGCGCAAGAAAATCCTCTATAAGATGCATATAAAAGCAGAAAATCAACACATATCCTGATTTCTACCTAGACGGTGTCCTTAAGGGAACCATGCTCACCGGTCGGCCCATAACTTGAATTTCCATCCGTAGATTTTTTCTATCGGACGTACGTCTATGAAAATTTGCAGACTACTAGATCTCTAGATTCCGTAACTACTTTTCTTCTACAAGTTTTTTTGCATTGGGACATAGAAAATGAGTTATTCATGATAAATAAAAAAAATATATGTATAACATTCGTTATAATGGGGCCGAAATTTAGAAAGCTAGAGCAATGCGGTTTGTTGCATGCAAAAGTACAACGTGTGCTCCAAAAATGCTGGCGACCGGTTTTTGAATTTGAATTCATTTTGAATTTATAGAATTTTTTTGAAAAAGCTATAGTCAGAGTTTAAATTTAGGGTAAAAATTCTACGAAAAAAATTTCAAGTAAAAATTTTTGAAAATCAACTTGCCAACAATTTTAGAGTACAAATTAGACTTCCAAATGCAGCAAACCACATTGCTCTAGCTTTGTAAACGTCGGAGTTATAACGACAAACGTCTTGAAAACTTACATGTTTTATAAGACCTATTTAAGAAAAAAATGCTTCTCCTCCTACAGTTTTTGAGCTTCAGTGATGATTTTGGTATCATTGGATGCAGAAAAACAAGGGCTTTACAATGGATAAGGAAGTTTTTCAAAATTCATTTTTGTTTCAAAGTTATGACATCATAAATTTGAATTTTCTTGAGAATATTTTTATTTTTTTTATTTTTAATTTTTACATTGGAAATTTGAGGAAAAGCATTCAAGTTTTTGGAATGTCCACGTTATTCTGCATTCAATGATACCAAAATCATTACTGTAGCTCAAAAACTATCAGAGAAGAAGCATTTAGAACCCCTCCCCCCAAATGTCGTTTTCCATGATTTCCCATTTTCTTTTCAAGAAAATCGCATTTTGTCAGGAACGATGAATGATTCTAAATTGCATTTCCTATCAGTATACCAAATTTCATTGCTCTAAATTCAATAATAATAAAAATATTCGGAAGGGGGATGCTTACCTTGAGGAATATGAATGATGAAATATATAAAAAAAATAAAATAAAATTGAAAATTTGAGATTTTTTTTTTTTGAATGTCCACGTTATTCTGCATCCAATGATACCAAAATCATTACTGTAGCTCAAAAACTGTAGGAGAAGAAGCATTTAGAAAACCTCCCAAAAATGTCGTTTTCTATGATTTCCCATTTTCTTTTCAAGAAAATCTCATTTTGTCATGAATGATAAATGATTCTAAATTGCATTTCCTATCAGTATACCAAATTTCATTGATCTAGGTTCAAAAATGAAAAAGAGGTCCGTAAGGGGGATGCTCTCCCCCTCCCGGGGGGGGGGGACGTTAGCTCTGGGATACGTTCCTGATATTTTTACAGACATTCGGGGACATATCTCAAACTCATTTAAAGCAATAAAAAAAAAATCGGGAGAATCGACTTTTGGACTGCAGATGCCCCCAACATGGTTCCCTTAATAACACTATCAAAATATGTTTGAGTAGCCTATTCACTGATGCAAATGCAATTTCTATGGGTCTTATTAGAAAACTTTCCTAAAAAATTCTAAAGGATTTATACATAATTTTTTTCAAATTTCAATGGTAAATTTGGCACACAATCAGGTCTTGGTGTAAGTTTACTGCATGCCCAATCTATGCAATGATTTTCAAGGGTATTTTGCAATAAAATGGCTCTCCAATTGGCCTCTTCAATTCGAACCTGTTTTTATTGCAAATATACTGATAATGCATTTTTATTGTTTATGATGTCATTTGCCGTTTCTCTTTCAATATCTCAATAGTAAGTTCCCTAGCATTAGATTTGCATGTGAGTAAGAAGTGGGTAATAAGCTTCATTTCCAAATTCTTAGGTTACTCGAAATTGATCAATTTAAAATGCGTACATACCAACAAAAATCATTTATGGCCAAAGCTCTAGTTTTTGTTGATTATGCCATTTGTGCTAAAAATTAAGCTGCAGGAAAATTAAATTTTTGTGTGTTCATAAGATTTATTGATACCCAAATTTATTATTTTGAAAAAAGTTTTTCTTTCAAATGGTTAGTGTTATATTTTTTTGGAAGTTACATTATAAAATTTGTCAATAATAAATAAGGTTCTTCTGCATTGTCTCAAGTGTAGTTTTGATTCTCCTAATTTAAGCTATTGTTCATTTCTGTTAGGGGATGGTCTCGCGGGAAAAAAAAGTCCGTCGTTTCTCGACAGGTATTTCTAAGATTTTCACAATAGGTGTCAATTGATGCGTCATTTTTTTGGATTAGTGTGTTTTTTTCGTAAATTCATAAAAATATTATTTAAAAAAAACCTGATAAAAGGGTGTTGCAGAAAAGTGGACTTTGCCCACAATATTAGTCACAAAACTGGATAGTGATGTACCGATACCATTTTTTTGGCCGATACCGATACCGATACCGATACCCATTTTTTGGCCGATACCGATACTCCGATACTTGAAAATACCGATACTTTGACCGATACTACTACCGATACCGATACTTTTACAATAACCTAACCTAATAATACCCGTTGTATGTTAGTTTATGTATTAGTTCGGTGTCCGCATCTTAAGAAACATAGGATGTTTGAGTTTGTGGTATCACGGAGACCGAATTCCTCAGTGTAACATTGAAAGATCGTCTGTACATGCAATGATATGTTTGAAATTTAATCAGGATAGGTTAGTAGTATTGGATAGGTTGTTGTGATCGCCGTAATTTGCGCGTTTTCCTAACCATGTCGCTTTTGTGCAGCTTTCAGGCCATATTGAATAATTAAAAGACATTAAATTAAATATAGTAATTTGGTGTATAGCTGTGCCCGAAGTAATCATTTTTGAGTAATTGTGATTTGTCACCGGAGGGGAACTCCGAGTCAAGAGAGCTTTGTGTGTTCTTGTGCATATGTGTTCGGCATAAACATTTTAAACCTACCCGACTTTACGTTCTACGTATTGGCAACAGTGGAAAACGCATTAGCGGTGTAGGGTCTACAAGAACCGCAGTTGCTCCCATGTAATGACGATCGCTAGGCCTTCGCGTCGTGAACGTGCTTTGCGGCGGTGCGTGTCACGACATAGAATTAGGATAGCATAAGGTAGATAATGTTGACGGAATTTTTCCATGGGTCCATCTAGCTTAACGATGACATTGTCCTTGGCATTTCCATGGGTCATGCTGCTACCTAATAATACCCTTGCCCTTGGTTTATTTGTTCGGTGTCTGTTTCTTCCATTTCTCTGTCACTCACGCTCATAAGGATAGTTATAATGGCCGTATCTGTGATACGAGTTTCAACGGTGCGAAAAATATTTTTCATCACGGGTACTGTTAGGATGGAAATACTGTATTTGTTTATCATCTACATCTTGAAAATTCGTTCATGAAAAGTATTGAATCCCATTTTTGGCAGGCCGTGCACACTTGTATTAAAATAAAACCATTATAACTCCTACATGGGAGTTATAATAAAATGATTTCCTTATATATATAATAATACAAAAACATTGACAAAAAAGTTTCCGATTTTGAAAAATAAAATGCTCTTGCTTTGTTAACTATATTGTTGAGAAATACAACAAAATGAAATCCATTCAATAGATATGTGTTTCTAATCGTATTGCAACGTAATGTAGACTAGCTATAATAGCAACTGGCTCCAAAAGTGGACCAAAACAATAGTTTCTCCAAAAAAGGATTGTCATTTTCGTGTTATTCACACCAAATACGAGTACATACTTTGGCGAAAGAAAATATTAAAATTCAGTAAGCCCCGAAACCGAAAATATCCGCAAACACGCAACCATCTATAAGATGAAGAATTTAAAAACGACAATTTCAAGGAACTTGATCATATTTATTAGGAATACGTTTCGGAGTCCAGATCCATCATCATTTCGTAAATTTACAAATCATTATGTCTGCAATAAAGGATAAAGCAAAATGTTGGATACAGTCATTATAGGAAATCAAGAAAATAAAAATAAAATTAAAACATGTCCCAGAAAAACTAAAATCGACAAGATTACTATTTAGTTACAATTTGTTATGGGTAGGAACTATCAGAATTGTTGAGGGCCGGTTTTCGTTTAAAAATATGTAGCGACTCTAAAATTCTGAGGTCATATGCAGTTGAAGCCGAAACTAAGATTTAGTTGCATTTTACTGCGTGATTACGTACTGCGGAGTGTGAGGAGTAAGCTAATTAGTTCCCCGCGCGGAAGCTTCGACCCCAATGTTCGACCATTCTGTTATAAAAATTTCGTGACATCATGCCGACGTACGATGATGTGCACTGCACACAACTGTATAACTGTAATATGAAGTTTGAACTTCTCCCAAGTTGGGGAACTACTTGAGTTTGAATTTTCAAAGGCGTAATAGCGAGGGAATTTCTCAAGTAACTAGGAGGGTGTAATATTATTTTTAAGGGCCTCCAGTGCTCGGGGTAGAGCACACTTAATTGATAACAAATGAATGAATCTGACTCAGAAGGGGTTTCTGTTTGGGTAATTCGAGTTGCCTTCCTGGCATCTATTTTCTCACTTGCACCATTGACCTCTGCAGGATAATGATGGAACTGGATAATCTCGCCTCGGTTTTTTATTTTGACGACTCTGAGTGCCGTGACTACGGCAGCAGTATGGGGGGTCCACTTCTTGAGGAAGGAGATCCGGGTCCAGTGAGTAGCCGCACTTCAGCAGGTGCCGCGGCTCGAGGGAATCCGGGGTGGATCCCGGCGAGAGTGGATTTGTTAGTGTAATATTCCGCAGGTGCGGTAACAGTTTGATTATATGAGCATATGAAGGAGGTAGTTATTTTCTGCTAGTGCCTTGAGGCTTAGGTGGTTGATTGGTAGCCGTGTGGCTTAGTTGAATTGAGAGCCGTGTGGCTTAGTTGAATTGAGAGATGTTGATTGAATGTTGGAGGTGATTGTTTGTGTGTCGGCCTCCCAGGATCTTCTGTACGGGAGATTAGTTTGGGTTACTTGTTCAAGCATGATAACACAAGGAGAGACAGTCGCTACGCAAGCCAGGCTGCGAGCTTTACTGCTGAATTACAGGGTTGCCTCAAATAGAGGATTATATGCGGGTGCCTCGGCCCAATTCTGGCGCCTGAACAAGGGCGAGGCAGTCGCAACAATAAGTACTCGTATGGACAATCATGAATCTCCCTACATGCCCTTATTTTCCCAACTAGTATTCTCCGGGTACTATTAATCGTGACGCGTCGTGTACGATCATCTCCGGATTGGAGTGCAAGATTGATACATGAGATAAGAATATTACTGGGTAGGCAATGTAAGTTAGTTCGTCTTCATTAATATTAAAGGCTTCTGCCGCCCAATAATCTACGCTTTGACTGCTATTTACAATGAGTATCTTAAGAGTTGGCAGTGTTTAATTCGAACGTTTACGCTAAGCCGCCGTCGAGGGCTGGCTATTTTGGTCATAACTAAGGCTAGAATTGTCATAAAGATTACTTGACTTAAGCTAGGAATTGTGCCAGAGAGGGCACGTGCAGTCTAATTATTGTTATTATTTATTATTATACGAGAAATCCCTGGTCTCCTTGGCTTGAACGTGAAAGGTGTCCTACGAGAGGAGAGAGGAAGGCACCATTTGAAAAAGGGTAGAGGGAACGCGGAATCTATGCACAAAGTGCACAGAATTGGTAGATGAGGAGGAGGATAAGAGCACAAGAAGGATTTAGAGAACATTGATCATGAGGATACTGATTAGAATAGTATAAGGCATCCTATGAGTTATAATGACAACAACCACTGGAGGTAGCCGCCATTGCCAAGAGGTCAAAGGAACAAGTAGCTACAGTTGAGGGCGACCAATTACTGGTTAAACTAAATTTAACCCCCCAAATCAGATAGTTGGATGATTTCTGGATTAGAATTTCTAGGAGTTGGGAATTTAGAATATTCGGAGACTTTCCAAGGTAAGCATAATTACCCTAATTTAGCTAAATCAAGTAACGACTAATTATTGACATTTTTATATACACAAATTGACCTAACCAAAAATCAATAGTAAGAGTTGTCACTAAAGTGATTATGATAGGAATTCTTGCTACAGTTAATGATCAGGAAAGAATGATTATTTATGTGACTCGACTTGAGGTAAGTAACTACCGAGGATATAATCTCTATTGTGTAAATAACCTATCATGGCTTCATTTCCCACGATATGACATTTAAACATTGACTAAAATTCAAGGGAATTCCACAAATTAAATAGATCTGACTTACTAAACATACAAAACTTGAGAACACAATTGATTACAACTGGAACACACAAGAGATGGCAAAACCCTAATGAGACCATGGCGATCGATAGATTATTCCAATTCAATTGATTAGAGGCTTGAACACGTCAGCAACTTTGCCTGGACAACTAAGGTGGCATGAGCAGTAACCTTTGAGCCTAGGTCTCACTTAATTAATCAATTATGGTAAAAAAATCTACAGCATTTGCTAAATGCAATTGAACTAGAAAACTCATGTTTCCAGTTTTTCCTAACTGAAATAAACAATGCACAATGACTATTTAATTAAATTTACTAACTATCTATTCTTCAGAATCAAGAATTATTTGTGTTTTTCTAATTGATTATCTACCTAATTTAATTTAGACACAAAGTTGGGGCAATAATTGGTAATTGATGCAGGACTAGATGCATTCAGAAGAATACATCTGTGACTAAAAAATAATTGGTGCTAGCCTAACTTGATAAAACATAAACACATTTTGAAATATTGGGCCAAAATTATTTTTGACAAAAGGGAATTCTAGCTTGATAAACAAATAACCATACTGAATTTTGGCATGATAAATTATTTTTGATACAAAGGGGGGGGAATCCTAACCTTGAGAGAAATACATCACATTGAAATGTTGACAAAAAAATCATTTTAAGAAAAGGAGAATTTCTAGCCTGAATTAAATGCCATCATATTGAAATGTTGAAATGAAATTATTTTAAGAACAAAAGGGGAAAACTCCCTAAAAATGGCTTTACATTGAATCATGAATTGTTTGCTACAAACTTTAAGATAGGATATACAACAATACACAAGGAAAAATGGCCTGTGGGGAACCCAAATTCTGGGCAAGGAAAATCCTAAGCGTTTAGCACTCTGGAAAATTTAGGCAATTTTTCTTAATACATACACAATAATATTATTGATAGTTTACATATCATACATAAATATAGTTACCCGTAGAACAGCAAAGTCACACACAATACTTTAATTCTCACCAGAGAAAACACGCGGTGCACACACTTTCAATGACTTGGTACGAGTGGCGCTAGTGCGAGTGAAAATGTTGCCGACACAGCGTCATGGAGGGTTTCGTTACAACGCAAAAGTGATTTCTTAGAGAATGAATTTTTTCAGTGCACAATTTTAATAGAGTTGAGGATAGAAGTTAATTAATTCCGTAATGAAATTTTATTCTGATGGTTGGATTTATTTTACTGAATTTTTAATGATCATTTTGAGAATTTCCGAAATTTATACTGAGTTGCGTGCCGAAGGTTCGCTACAGATATGTGTTTCTAATCGTATTGCAACGTAATGTAGACTAGCTATAATAGCAACTGGCTCCAAAAGTGGACCAAAACAATAGTTTCTCCAAAAAAGGATTGTCATTTTCGTGTTATTCACACCAAATACGAGTACATACTTTGGCGAAAGAAAATATTAAAATTCAGTAAGCCCCGAAACCGAAAATATCCGCAAACACGCAACCATCTATAAGATGAAGAATTTAAAAACGACAATTTCAAGGAACTTGATCATATTTATTAGGAATACGTTTCGGAGTCCAGATCCATCATCATTTCGTAAATTTACAAATCATTATGTCTGCAATAAAGGATAAAGCAAAATGTTGGATACAGTCATTATAGGAAATCAAGAAAATAAAAATAAAATTAAAACATGTCCCAGAAAAACTAAAATCGACAAGATTACTATTTAGTTACAATTTGTTATGGGTAGGAACTATCAGAATTGTTGAGGGCCGGTTTTCGTTTAAAAATATGTAGCGACTCTAAAATTCTGAGGTCATATGCAGTTGAAGCCGAAACTAAGATTTAGTTGCATTTTACTGCGTGATTACGTACTGCGGAGTGTGAGGAGTAAGCTAATTAGTTCCCCGCGCGGAAGCTTCGACCCCAATGTTCGACCATTCTGTTATAAAAATTTCGTGACATCATGCCGACGTACGATGATGTGCACTGCACACAACTGTATAACTGTTAAAAATAAATCAGAGATCGAGGTTCGCATCTCCATCGGAAGCGTATCCTTGTACCGGAAATATGAAGCAACCATAAAATTATACAATTCCGGTACAAGGATACGCTTTTGATGGAGAAAGAGCCTTTCTGATTTATTCTTACAGTTGTGTGCAGTGCACATCATCGTACGTCGGCATTACGGCACAAAATTTTTATATCAGAATGGCCGAACATCGGGGTTGAAGCTTCAGCACGGGGAATGAATTCGCACAATTCGTACGTAATCACGCAGTAAAATGCAACGAACCGATATCCTCTGCGGACTTCAAAATCTTAGATTCGGCTTCAACTACATGTGACCTCAGATTTTCAGAGTCGCTACATATTTTTAAAAGAAAACTGGCCCTCAACAATTCTGACAGTTCCTACCCATCGTAAATTGGAAGTAGATCATGTCGATTTTACTTTCTCTGGGACATGTTTTTATTTTTTTGTTTTCGTGATTTTCTATAATGACTGTATCCAACATTTTATTTTTTCTTTTATTGTTGTCGTAATGAATTTTAATTTTACTAACTGATGATGGAGCTGGACTCCGAAACTTATTCCTAGTAAATATGATTAGGTTCATTGGAATTTTCCTCGTTTTTAAATTCATCAAGTTGCGATGAAAGCAATCAACTGACCCGTTCAGATGTATTGAACTTTAATATTGTTCGTGAATTGTTCGAACATCTTATCATAGAAGAAAAATGCAAGATTCGTAATGAACGGTGATATGCATGCTAAGTTAAAATAAATTATTAGCTTCGTATTATTTGGCGATTTACAAGCTAAATTAAAATAGAATTTTCGGCAGTTTCTATATCAAGTTCACAAAAACATTCAAATGCACCTTCAACTTTATTAAATTGGTTTGGTTTTTGCTAGCCTGTCACATACCTAAAGTTATGGACATTAGGTCAAACTATAAAGGTTTAGTCGTAAAAGTATAAAAATTTTATGTAGCTACAGGGTTTAACTATTCATTTTACATAGCTTTCAGTTATGACCGCGACTCATCGGGAATTCAAAGTAGTGAATTCAGTTAACGGGCCTGATTGAACGCTATAATTCAACAGTTAGCTATCTAATTTATTAGGTATGAATAGGCTCTTTATTTGATTACAAGTACGCACAGCCCGTCAAAAATTACGGGACTCACTAACTTTCTTGAACAAATTTTCCAAATGTGATGCCCAACGAATGTATTCATCCTAACAGCAACCGTGATGAAAAATATTCTTGTTCTTACGCACTGGTGAAACTCGTATCACAGATACGGTCACTATAACTCTCCTCATGAGCGTGACAAAGAAAATGGAAGAAGCGGACTCCAAATAAACCAAGGGTATTATTAGATAGTAGCAGGACCCTCGGAGATTCCATGGACAATGTCATCGTTAAGCTAGGCGGACCCGAGAAAAAATTCTAACAGTAGTAGTATTACCTAACCTGTGCTAACCTAGCCTATCCTAATCTAAGCTAAGCTAACCTATGCTACCCTAACAAAACCTATCCTGAAAAAATGTCAAATATTTAAATGCATGGAAACGCCATCTTTTAATGTTACACTGAGGAATTCGGTATCCATGATACCGCAAACTCACACAACGCGGACACCAAATAAATATATAAATAAACACACAACGGGTATTATTAGGTTAAATACTTTTACTTTCATGATTTATGACCTTCATTTGAATGATAAAATACGTATTATTGGAAAGTATCGGTAAAGTATCGGCCGGATTTTGCCGATACCGATACCGATACCACTAAAAATGGCCGATACTGCCGATACCGATACCGATACCGATACATCGGTACATCACTAAAACTGGATAAAGATTTTATAGGTAGGTAATTGTCTTGTCTGGAGATCCGGTGGTAAGGTTTTTTCGATAGTTTGATTTTTTGAATTATGAGAAATTTTTTCCAAAAAATCGACCACTTTTTCCGATTTTTCAAATTCCTCTGCTTCTAATCTTCAACTTGATTTGAAATTCAAAAAACTGTACCACTGCCTCTCTAGGATATTTCAATCGCTTTTGATTGATATATTTGCCATTCCAGTACCTGAAAAACTGTGGGAGAAGACCCTCTTTAAAGATCAAAAAATTAACTTCTCAGGAGAGCTATTTTTCTAAAAAAAATTAATTTTTCTCGTTTTATTTCTGCATTAATCATTTGTTTTCAATAAATTTTACAGCTATCGTAGATCTTTCCAATCTCCATCGATTGCTATATTAGCCATTCCTGTACCTTCATAACTGTGGGAAAGGATTCATATAAAAACAATGAATCCAAATTTCAGAACACCAGTCATTTTTAAAAAAATTGTTTTTTTTTAATTACAACCAAATTTTAATTTTTTCAACTCTTTCGCTTGGTAGCTCTTCTTGAGCCCTTTCGAATGATATATTTGCCATTCTTGTACTTTCAAAACTGCAGGAGGCGATTGTATGTTTACAAAACAGCTAATTAGCTGATGACTCAGAGTGGCGGGACTCAAAACACTCAGTTACTTCATCATAATTTACACTGAGAGTGAGAATGTTTCCTTTGAGTACTACAGCATTTCAAGCAAGGCCATGAATGAACTCTCTTGCTATTTCCGTAGAAAAACATTCAATACGGAGTCATAACGAGGGGGAAAGAGGGAGATCACCCATCCATTGGCGCGCCCCAAGGTCACGCTAGTGCGTGTCTTATATCCCGTCTAGAAGACGAACCACTGTACGTACTTGAGAGCGAATTATACTGTTGGATACGCAAAAAAATACTCTATTAGAGTTTATAAACTAAAATCCCTATTATAGTGGACCCAGACCGTCCCGTTAATTTGGTCAGTACTCTAGAAAGATGATCTAAGGATTATTGAAACTGGTGTAACATTTTCTGTGTCAAAAATTTGATTAATAAATGATGTTGATTAATAAATATACTGTTAGTGCATTTTTTCAATTTCAACCATAAAGTGCCTCTGCTTGCACTGTATTCTCTGTTCTATGGATATTGTTCTGCTCATTATGCATCAGAGTGATGGAGCACAAGGGGTCAGCCTCTAAGCTGTCTCCACTCCAATTAGCATGCCAACCCCATTCAGCAGCTACAAACCATAGAGTCAAGTGATCTATTTCCAGATTCTAGTCAGTTGGTAATACTTTGGTATTTGTCAAACATTTTTATACTTGTAAATGTTAGAATCTTAGCATATTTTTTAAACCAAACCATTCTACAGTAACCAATAAAGTGCATATCCAGTGAATAATGTTATGATATAACATTTTTTGATTTTATTTCCCTCTATGCATTCATTTTGAAAATTTCCTAAAATTTGTTTTGTCACTGTTTATTTTAAAGAATTTGTACTTCATCAGGATTTCTTTGCCTATCATATATGTTAACTTGAAATATTCATGTTTATTCGTCTTTCAACTTTTTTATCTTTGCATTTTTCATTGCATAAAAATGATAGAAAATTCTGCCTAATTTCAAGAAATTTGTTTATGAGCATTGTTGCCACCTTTGATCACTGATTATTTTGCATTCTCATCATGAATTAAAGGCTTGGATAGGCAAATAAACTGTCATATTATTAGCATAAATTGGATGTATTGAGCCTCTGGCATCTCAAGTCTTTTGCTATTTCACAATGATGACATTTGTTTGTAACAAACAGAACTGAATAGTGCTATGAAATAATAACCTACTTGAAAACCCAATTGAAAAATACAAGGATGTTATAATATTCAATGGCTCTGGCTCAACTGGTTTTGATAGATTATTAGTTTCACTAATGAATGAAGATTCAAATCTTTATTAATTCAAAGTTTATCCAAGCATGACAAATTAACTAAAATGCAATAGTAAATCATAGGAAAATACAGGATTCCTAACTGCTAAATGGGTTTGAGTAAACCAATTGAATATCTAATGATATTTTGTCTCCTTTGTGCTCCACTACTCTGATTTAAAAACTATGCTTGGTCATAACCACATATTTAGATGCACATCATGTCAAAAAAATTGATAAACTTATGATGACTGAACTAGAAATGAAAGCTTATCCTTGAAGTAGAAATTTTTTAATATAATTCGTAACCATATTGTGACAGGAGGTGGGCAAAGATCTAGAACACTTAATTTTATTACAGTGACCTTTTACTTGTTTGTGTTGCTCATATTTATAAGAATGGCTTGTTTTCATTGCTTACGTTCTTTATCACCATAATTTGTGAGATATGTATTTAGGGCAAATGTTTAGTTAGCTAATGGATGTTTAGTTTCAGGTGGCAGTTCATTACCTTCATAATATGAGTAAATGATTTAGATATCAGTGTTCTGTGAAACTTACTAGCTAGGCAAGAACTGCAGTAATATTTCACAATAAAATTTGAATAAATTATATTTTGAACACGAGTTATGCCATTGGTAGTTTTACTTGATCAAAAATTCAAAGCATTTGTTAATCATACACAGATTAACCCCTTCCAAGCGTCAGGGTTTTTACCGAAGTGCACAAATTTTGAAATGATCTTTATGTAGTAGCTGCCGCTGTTCATGACAGTCATTTCACGGTATAAATAGTCACGCCGCTAAATGGAAGGAATGTCTTGTGACTATATATAGTTTCTACCAATTGATAGGATCTAGTTGAACCTAATTTTTTGAAATATAGAAATGAAAAGGACATATTTATTACAGTTTATTTGAAATCATTTAAAAAAAATGACTGAGGAATAAATTTCAATTTGAATAATTTTTAAATTATAGACTTGCATTTGATTTTTATTTTTGATATGTGATGAGTAGTAATAAAATTATAAGTATCATGAAAGACTACAAATGTATGTTTTTATGATTACCGATGGAATGGTACATCTGAACATATTGATTTTTCATACACAAATTAAAAAGTTTGAAGAGAATGCACGAAAGGTGTTTTGCTCACAAAAGCATGTTGTTGCAGGTCCAGAATTTCCTATAATACATCATCAATCTTGTATAGCGAGTCTAAAACTATTATTGAAATGAAACTTTAGTGTTTCTTACAGTTTACTCAGAACCAGAATATGAAAAATAACTAGTCCAGAGGCACAGCAAATAGAAGAAATTATGCAGACCGGTATGACAAAATGAGCCAAGAGTAGGGAGCATAGGGAGCATGGACATGAGTTGTTGACTTGCCGGCTGAAAAGAATGAGTGTAACTCATAAGTACAAGAACCACAAGCAGCTCTCATAACCAGGCTTCACAAAAATAATAAAACAAACCAACATAATTTAAACAGATATCTGAAGCAAATAGATCTCATAAAGCAAAGTAAATCAAAATAAATCAAAAACACACATTATATAAGTAAAATGAACATTAAGAACAATACTTCAACTCAAAATAAAGGAAATCAATCAAAATGAACATCTCAAGACACAATGGAAAAAGAATAAAAGAAGCAAACCAAAGCAGAAACCAAACTGATGAACTGAAAATTTTAACAATGCACATGCTAATTAACTAGAAAAACCATTTAACTCACCTCCCATGATGGTGGAACTTAAGCATTAACTCACCTCCCAAGATGGTGGAACTTAAGCAAGCTGGATCTTCCAGGCTTAAGACTAACTTATGTACAATGATAGTTCATAGCACAGCAAGAATCTAGGCTGAAACAAATGAAAATAAACACACAAAATAAGCATGCAAGCAATATTATCACAGAGCACACAAAAACCTCGGCCAATAGTGCGTGATGAAAACCTTAGGAGGCCTCCCGATA
Organism: Morinoia aosen; assembly: GCA_030386875.1. Classification (NCBI taxonomy): domain Eukaryota; kingdom Metazoa; phylum Arthropoda; class Malacostraca; order Amphipoda; family Talitridae; genus Morinoia; species Morinoia aosen. The sequence goes on from CM059574.1 coordinate 3,665,722, forward strand.
ACAATATAAGAGTTTTGAAATGAAATTATTAATTTTATTATTATTTGATGAGATTATTATTATTATTAGAGAACAAAAAATCCAAGGCGTGTCCGTAAAATAAGTTCCACGGGCTGCCGCTGGCGCTAGGATTGTTTCTATGCGAGGCCAGGCAACAGAGGCAGGTTATTTGGCTTCCCCACTCTGTTTGGCTTCCGTCAGCGATGGAGCTTCCTCTTGCGTCTCCCACCAGGTGCAAGTTGGATGCCTAAATGTTCTGTCAAAATCTTGTCAATTGTGGTTTTGCTGACCTCTGGAATCTTTTCGCACAGCTCCCGAACTATAATCCGTCGATTTTCAAGCATTGCCCTTTGACTTGGGCAACTGTTTGGTCAGAAACCGTAGGCCGCCCTGCACGGGCTTCGTCGTGGACGTCTGTTCGGCCATTTTCAAAGTCCCAGACCTATCTGTGCACCATCCCGGAGCTCGTACACTCTTCTCCATACACTTGACAAAGTTCTTCATGAATTTCCTTTGCCGATTTCTTCTTAGCGGCCAGGAAACGAATAACGAACTGCAACTCGCAGCTGGTGGGAGATGCAAAAGGAAGCTCCATCGCTGACGGCTACTGAGGCAAGACTAAACGTCGCATCAACGCTGGCTTGGTCAGGGATTGGAGTGGGAGAACCAAACAACCTGCCTCTGTTGGCTGGCCGTGCATAGAAACGATTCTAGCCCCAGAGGCAGCCTGTGGAACTTATTTTACGGACACGCCTTGTATCAATTCAATAAATTTCAATACAAATGAGAAAACTTTAGCTGAGCGGGTAGAGGAGCAAGCCTGTTACCCCTCCTGCCCCGCAATCACGCACCAACCATATTGATGTCTAGTAAAATACTGAAATGCCTGAACCCATTGTTCAACTTGCTTAAAATTGTCTGAGGAACTGAAGAGGATGCCAGACAACACTTTTTGGACGCAGTCTTTATATTTTAGCTACCACTTTTGTGTAGCAAGTGAAATAAAACAGCAACTAAATAAAGACGTGCCACTGAATGGGACTATTTTTGAGATGAACTTTTGTGTAGTTGTGCCGCTTCGAATGGGTTAACACAGCTTTCTTTTTTCAAGTGCACAAATTAATTGAAATTTTATTAGTTTATAAGAAATACTTCTTTTGATATGAGTGGTAAGTTATTGTTCATTTCTAGTATGTTGGTTATAGAAATTTTTGTGTACATTGTTTTAATCAAACACTGCAGTTACTCAACATCTTGCCTCAGACTTAGGCTTTGAGTACATTTTGTCAACTTCTTGTTTAATATCTTTAGTTAACATTGAAACTAGGTTAGCAACTCCTATTTTGTGTATATGTTGATATTGAGTGAACTACAATGTTTCCTCTCTTAATGGTTTTGTTTTCATTTACTGTTTTGCATTGAGTTGTGGAGGAAAAGTTAATCAATTTGTATTGCATTGTACTGACTCATGACTGCTCTGAGGGATAATTTTCTCAAAGATTTTCTGCATTTTCCAGTGGAAAGGTTTCTCACCTTATTGGCGAGACCTGGCAGCATCGTAAAGGTGAGCAATTCTGAGGTGTGCCACACATCAGGACATGGGAACCTGGCTGAGATTTTGCTTTAGCCTGTCGAGAAACTTGAATTTATTTAGTTGTTATTTCGATGGATGCTTTTTCTTCATAATTAAGTTCATTCAAACATAATATGTCATTACTCCATGGTTCAAACCAGTTTCAATTAAATATTGTAATGTGTTTTTAGTGACTTTTCTGAACATTTTCTAGCCTTGGGTTTAGTGATGTACCGATACCATTTTTTTTTGCCTATACCGATACCCATTTTTTGGCCGATACCGATACCCCGATACTTGAAAATACCGATACTTTGACCGATACCACTACCGATACCGATACTTTTACAATCATCTAACCTAATAATACCCGTTGTATGTTAGTTTATGTATTAGTTCGGTGTCCGCCTCTTAAGAAACATAGAATGTCTGAGTTTGCGGTATCATGGATACCGAATTCCTCAGTGTAACGAAGATCGTTTGTACATGCAATGATATGTTTGAAATTTCATCAGAATAGGTTAGTAGTATTGGATAGGTTGTTGTGATCGCCGTAATTTGCGCATTTTCCTAACCATGTCGCTTTTGTGCAGCTTTCAGGCCATATTGAATGATTAAAAGACATTAAATTAAATATGGTAATTTGGTGAAAGCTGTGCCCGAAGTAATCATTTTTGAGTAATGGCGATTTGTCACCGGAGGGAAACTCCGAGTCAAGAGAGCTTTGTGTGTTCTTGTGCATTTGTGCTCAGCATAAACATTTTAAACCTACCCGACTTTCCGTTCCACGTATAGGCAACAGTGGACAACGCATTAGTGGTGTAGGGCCTTCACGAACCGCAGTTGCTACCACGTAATGACGATCGCTAGGCCTTCGCGTCGTGAACGTGCTTTGCGGCGGTGCGAGTCACGACATAGAATTAGGATAGCATAGGTTAGATCATGATGACGGAATTTTTCCATGGGTCCATCTAGCTTAACGATGACATTGTCCTCGGGATTTCCATGGGTCATGCTGCTACCTAATAATACCCTTGCCCTTGGTTTATTTGTTTGGTGTCTGTTTCTTCCATTTCTCTGTCATTCACGCTCATAAGGATAGTTATAATGGCCGTATCTGTGATACGAGTTTCAACGGTGCGCAAGTACAAAAATATTTTAAATATTTTTCATCACGGGTACTGTAAGGATGGATATACTATATTTGTTTATCATCTGCATCTTGAAAATTTGTTTATGAAAAGTATTGAATCCCATTTTTGGCAGGCCGTGCACACTTGTATTAAAATAAAACCATTATGACTCCTACATGGGAGTTATAATAAAATTATTTGCTAATATATCTAATAATACAAAAATATTGACAAAAAAGTTTCCGATTGTGAGCAATAAAATGCTCTTGCTACGTTAACTATATTGTTGAGATGAACAACAAAATGAAATCCATTCAATAGATATGTGTTTCTAATCATATTGCAACGTAATGTAGACTAGCTCCAATAGCAACAGGCTCCAAAAGTGGACCAAAACAATAATTTCTCCAAAAAAAGGAATGTCATTTTCGTGTTATTCATACCAAATACGAGTACATACTTTGGCGAGAGGAAATAGTAAAATTCAATAAGCCCCGAAACTGAAAGTATCCGCAAACACGCAACCATCCATAAGATGAGGAATTTAAAAACGAAAATTTCAAGGAACTTGATCATATTTATTAGGAACACGTTTTGGAGTCCAGATCCATCATCAGTTCGCAAATTTACAAATCATTATGTCTGCAATAAAAGATGAAGTAAAATGTTGGATACAGTCATTTAAGGAAATCAAGAAAATAAAAATATAAATAAAACATGTCTCAGAAAAACTAAAATCGACAAGATTACTACTTAGTTACAATTTGTAATGGGTAGGAACTATCAGAATTGTTGAGGGCCGGTTTTCGTTTAAAAATATGTAGCGACTCTAAAATTCTGAGGTCACATGCAGTTGAAGCCAAATCTAAGATTTAGTTGCATTTTACTGCATGATTACGTACTGCGGAGAGTGAGGAGTAAGCTAATAAGTTCCCCGCGCGGAAGCTTCGACCCCAATGTTCGACCATTCTGTTATAAAAATTCCATGATGTCATGCCAACGTACGATGATGTGCACTGCACACAACTGAATAACTGTTAAAAATAAATCAGAGATCGAGGTTCGCATCTCCACCGGAAGCGTATCCTTGAACCGGAAAAATGAAGCAACCATAAAATTATACAATTCCGGTACAAGGATACGCTTTTGATGGAGAAAGAGCCTTTCTGATTTATTCTTACAGTTGTGTGCAGTGCACATCATCGTACGTAAGCATTACGGCACAAAATTTCTACATCAGAATGGCCGAACATCGGGGTTGAAGCTTCCGCACGAGGAATCAATTCGCACAATTCGTACGTAATCACGCAGTAAAATGCAACGTACCGATATCCTCTGCGGACTTCAAAACCTTAGATTCGGCTTCAACTACATGTGACCTCAGAATTTCAGAGTCGCTACATATTTTTAAACGAAAACTGGCCCTCAACAATTCTGACAGTTCCTACCCATCGTAAATTGGAAGTATATCATGTCGATTTTATTTTCTCTGGGACATGTTTTGATTTTTTTTTGTTTTCGTGATTTTCTTTAATGACTGTATCCAACATTTTCTTTTTTCTTTTATTCTAGTCATAATGAATTTTAATTTTACGAACTGATGATGGAGCTAGACTCCGAAACGTATTCCTAGTAAATATGATTAAGTTCCTTGGAATTTTCCTCGTTTTTAAATTCATCAAGTTGCGATTAAAGCAATCAACTTACCCGTTCAGATGTATTCAACTATAAGATTGTTCGTGAATTTTTTAAACATCTTAACATAGAAGAAAAATGCGAGATTTGTTATGAATGGTGATATGCATGCTAAGTTGAAATAAATTGTTCGCTTCGTAATATTTGGCGATTTACAAGCTATATTAAAAAAGAATTTTCGGCAATTTCTATATTAAATTCACAAAAACTTTCAAATGTACCTTCAACTTTATTAAATTGGTTTGGTTTTTGTTAGCCTGTCACATACTTTAAGATATGGACATTAGGTCAAACTATAAAGGCTTAGTCGTAAAAGTATAATAATTTTATGTCGCTACAGGGTTTAACTATTCATGCTACATAGCTTTCAGTTATGACCGTGACTCATCGGGAATTCAAAGTAGTGAATTCAGTTAGCGGGCCTGATTAAACGCTATAATTCAACAGTTAGCTATCTAATTCACTAAGTATGAATAGGCTCTTTCTTTGATTACAAGTACGCACAGCCCGTCAAAAATACGGGATTCACTAATTTTCTTGAACAAATTTTCCAAATGTGATGCCCAACGAATGTATTCATCCTAACCGCACCCGTGATGAAAAATATTCTTTTACTTACATACTGATGAAACTCGTATCACAGATACGTTCACTATAACTCTCCTAATGAGTGTGACAAAGAAAATGGAAGAAGCGGACTCCAAATAAACCAAGGTATTATTAGATAGTAGCAGGACCCGTGGAAATTCTGTGGACAATGTCATCGTTAAGCTAGGCGGACCCGAGAAAAAATTCTGTCAGTATTACCTAACCTGTGCTAACCTAGCCTATCCTAATCTAAGCTAACCTATTCTATCCTAACAAAACCTATCCTGATAAAATGTCAAATATTTAAATGCATGGAAACGCCATCTTTTAATGTTACACTGAGGAATTCGGTATCCATGATACCGCAACTCACACAACGTGGACACCAAATAAATATATAAATAAACACACAACGGATATTATTAGGTTAAATACTTTTACTTTCATGATTTATGACGTTCATTTGAATGATAAAATACGGTATTTTTGGAAAGTATCGGTAAAGTATCGGCCGGATTTTGCCGATACCGATACCACTAAAAATGGCCGATACTGCCGATACCGATACATCTGTACATCACTACTTGGGTTGTATATGTTATTGTGGAACTTTTATAAGGGGTTTGCTTTTTGCAAATTTGAATCATAAATAAAAGTGCCAAGATACCCGTCTTTAATGAGATCATTATTTTATTTAGGAAAGTCAATGAATAAAATATTAGGAATGTTTTGACCTTGAGGATCATTTTCAACCTAAAAACAAGTTGAAAAAACTAGTCAAATGTCAAATTTAAATCAAATTCATCAATAATAAGAGAAGAAAAACTCATTTTCAGGTTGATAATGACCCTGGATGTCAAAATTTTTCAAAAATTTCCATTCATCAACTTTCCTCAATAAAATAATGATCTGATTAAAGACTGTCTTTGTACTTCAGTTTATAATTCTGTTGTGTTGCTTACTGAGTGAGAACTAAGTCATTATTTCTATTGCTTGTTTGTATTGAAATAATATTTTTTCAACAATTCAAGGGCTTTGCTTTGTGAAATGAACTGTGATGTAAATATGACATCCACCTAAACATGAAATTATCCATTTCTAGTTCGTAGAGATTTTTATTCTATAGGTGGATTATACTGTCTGTAGATGTACAGACATATCACTTCTTCTGCTTGTAACTTTTAATTTTAAAAATATTCATGCAAGCTCTTTACTCTTGCTACTTCACCGAGTAAACAAGCAGGTCTTGAAACTACTGATGGAGCTTTTGTGTCATAGTGGTGATGAAGTGCTACTATTGGCATCACAAACTACACTGCATGAAGTTGGTCCTTTTCATGCATTGTTCACACTAAAATTCTAATAGATTTAATATTGAATGTTTAACCATTCCTTTATTAAAAGCTCACCTTAGCCACTGTGAATGAAATTATTCAAATTATTTTTAAGGAGCTCAGTTAAGGATGCTTTCAGTTACCTGTTATTGTGCACTTATCTTATTGTGCTTGCACTCAGTTGTTCTTCTATTGCCCTTTTGCAGTGCTTGCTCTTTATCTGGTACCTGGGGGACTGTACTGCCTCAGTAACAACCTCGTATTTACCAGCTTGTCCAATTTTGATCCTACCACATACATGCTGCTCTTGCAACTCCGAGTCTTGGTCACTGGTCTAGTCTATCAGGTAATTGGTTCACTTTGATCATATTTCTCACCATTATCAAATGACTACAAACTTGCTACTTCCATGAAGCTAATGTAGTAACTTTCAAAACCCAAGGTCATGGTTTCCTTGGTAATGTATTAGTTAATTCATTTTAACATTTCTTCTCAGCTTCTTAGACCTCTGACAAACCTCAGGGAGAAAGCTAGAATTAATAGTAGTTGTGTCCCATTTTATCAACCATGTTCATTTTGCTTCTTTTAGTGTTAACTAATGTTGATTCATATTTTTTATAGGTAGTTAGTCATGTGAAACCTCATAGTAGTCCTGAATAATTTTCACTGAAGTTTCTAGGTTGCTTGTTAAATAGTGAATGGCAAAGTCTCTTCCAATAGAACTATTCCAAGTAAGTGCCCAGAATGACCTCCAGTTGTTGCTGAAAAATGTGTGTTGCTTGCCTTAATGTTTGTTTAAAATGTATGTTTTTAAACAAATGTGTCAGCTATTTTATGGTGGCTCTTTGGTGTCCATAGTTAAGGTTTTGTAGACAAGTTTGCTTTCATTCCCATTGTGAGCTGCAGCAGATGTGTTATGGCTAACCCATCTTAACTGTGTTGCTTGGTATCTGTTCCTGACTTTTTATAATGTTGTTTTTGGATGTTTGGAATATGTTATTTTTTTATTAGTTATCTTTTCATGTAAGTTCTAGATCTTCAATAAATTCAGAGGAAATGCTAATTGCCTTCTGGTTATTCACTGGAATGCTCACTATTGCTTTGGTAAATGCCATATTGTTTACATTAGTGATGCTCTTTCGTACTGAACAGTTTACCAAGTAGGTCATACTGTAACTGAGAATCCATTTGCCATTGTACTTATTCATTATTGTCACCTATTACCAATTTTTCTGGCTTTTAAAAAAATTAAAAATATCAAATTACAAATCAGTTTCTTATACAATTTTTTAACTTCAAAACTTTTAGGAGTATATCCAAGTCTAGACCACAGTGGGGAATGATGTTGACTACTTCATTTTCTAGTTTTCTGAAATATTTGCAAATGTACGTCTCATTCTTGCTATGCTGGCTTTTATTTCAAGTCTTTTTGATCTTTTTCTAAATTTATGTCAGGCCAGTAACTAGAGGTGTCCAGTTCAATTACTTTTTGGGGCTTGTGGTGCTGGGCTTTAATATAACAGTACCTACAATAGTGAAATCTTTAATTTTCTGCATTAATGAGAATTTAAACTCATAGCATCAAATCTGTCTGCCACGTATTTGTGTGGAGAAGATTGTTTTAAGAAGGAAATCTGTGTGATTAAAGATATCTTGCAGTTGACCTTGAGCCAGAGCTTCATGATTTCTTCCTTAATTGAAATTAATTCAAATATTTATCTTATATTAGACAGTGTTTGCAGGTCTAATAATAGTCTCATTATTTTAGTTCATTTTAAAAGTCTATTTTAGTTTCACAAATAAAAGTTGAAGTACAAATTAATATTTTTTATTGCATTCTAGTTTTGATGCCTCCATTTCCAGTTAGTGTTGTGATGTTTGTGATGAGTATAATTTTTCACCCTTAAAATTTACTAAAATTTAACATTCAACATTTTCCCTTGTGTTTGATTAAGGAGTTCAATACATAATACATTCAAACCTAATTTATTCAAGAGATAATTTCAGCTTATTTAGAGTTTGAATTGTTCACATCACTGAACTCCTTTAGACCTAAATTTTGCCTTGATGGTGTATAATTTGCATGTTGTGCAATATTGCTTTAGTGAAACTTATTGTTAACTTTTTACCCTAATTAAGTAGATATCACTAACATAAACTTTCTAACCACTATTGTGAATGCATTGCTTTAGTTAGTCATTGAAATTTCTGACTTGACCTTATAGTTCCTGAGCTCTACTGTCACCCCACTCTAGTGTTCTGCACTCCTCTCCAGGTGGTGTTCAGGCGGAACTTGAGTCGAGTGCAGTGGTTTTCCCTCTTTGTACTGACTCTGGGGTGTGTGGTGAAGCAGCTTGATGTCCAACCCAAAGCCCATGCAGTTATACAGCCCTCAAATGTGGAATTTGCTGCAGGCATGGCCAGAAAGGCCTTGTCTGACGGTGAACCAGACAACTATGTCCGAAGGTTGTTGGCCAGCTTGAGACTTGCAGAGAAAGATGAACTTACTAACCCAAAGATCACTGCAAGTCAAGCTGCACCATTGTCGATCGGATTAATTCTTCTCTTGGTCCAGGTAAAAAATGCACTTCAGATATAGTATCTCAGAGAGGTCTTGCAGGAGTTGTTATACCATTGTTCTAAAGTTCAAGCTAGCTTTTGGGTCTGTTTAGAGATGGTTATTTTCAACATTCAATTCCCTATTGTAGGTATTTGTCATACATCTATGCTGTTTATATTTGTGTTGATATAAATATCATAGAAAAATGCTGCCTCATGGGCAAACAAAGCAGGTTTTTAGGTCAAGAAGTAGGATTTTACTGCCTCTTTTCATAGTGTGAGGTTGTGTCTTTTTGTGCTAGCAGTGACTAAATTTAACTGTACCAATCAGCTATGCTCTTGGTGAGCTTGAGTGGACCTGTTTTCTGTGAACTGTCTGTACCAGTTGATGAAAAAGTGTTTTTTTTAATGTGTATCACTGTTACAAAATTATTGGTGTCAATGATTTTTTAAGTGATGACAATTTATTTTTAACCTATTTTGTATCATGTGTTTCTTGGTTTTTGCCTCAATTCCTGCTGAATTTGAGCATGCCGGGCAGGTACTATGTTCTTGCTTTGCCGGCGTGTACAACGAGCGGCTTCTGAAGGACTACTCAGCAAATATGAGCATTGTGCTGCACAACGTCTTCATGTATATTGACAGTAGCTTGATGAACCTGGTCCTGCTTGCCGTCAAAGGAGAGATCACCTCTGCTTTCAGCTCTGATGCCTTAGTCAAGGTGACTGCATGTGTTGTGTATGAAGCATTGTCTCGGCACAAAGTGGTTGTGTTCTTTTTCTGTGCATGCCTATGTTTGCAGTTTGTGGATCCTTGTTCATTTTCCTGAATCAAATGGATTCATAATAATCCTGGGCCATAACTCTAAATCTGCTTTTTTGGACCTACAGCAACAGTTTGAAGGTATTGAAATTTTGTCTCCAGCATTAGCAGTTCTTGAAGCCCTTTTGAAGCCTGAATTTCGTATTCCAAATTTAATGCTATTGTTGAATTGACGGATAAAAATCTATTCCTAGTAAAAAATATATTAGGTGACTAGAAATAACTTGAATCAAAGTTTTTTAAAAATTCAGCAAGCAATGTTGAAGTATCAAAAACTTGCATGGATAGCAATTATATACCTATTTGGTAATAATATATTCAGCCAGCTTTGAAGTGGCTTCTCTTTGCAATAATACTCGTACTAAGCCTCAAACGTGTGACAAAATTCTCTGCAGTTGGTCGGAAGTCTTCTGGCGATTGACTGTCTCACTCTCAACTCTGAAATTGCTTTAGGAACTCCAAACTTTGATTAGCCATAGCTCTCGCCCTAGCTTCCTGCATTGACCGCTGTAGTCCATCTGAGTGAGATCCGGCGAGTAGGATGGCCAGTTTGTAAGCATGATCAAATCCGGAAAATGAGCTTTGCACCTGTCATGAGTCATTATTGAGTTGTGGGCCTGTGCTGAGACCTGCTGAAACATCCATTCTGGATCACTGAAATGCTGCCAAGTCTTCAGAAGTATTACAACCTCAAGAATGTCACAACAGTGTACATATTGGTAGAAATTGATTTTTTGGACGATTATGGGTATCTTGCATCTGGTGGAAATTCCACCCGAGATCTTTTTTAGTGTGTGCAGATTTTGGTGGTGTTATATAATGGTAGAACTGCCAGGAAACTCATAAGACCAACTGTCGTTTTGATGGATGGGGCTAAATTTCTTGTCTATGAAGAGGATGCACTCATGCATCCTCTTGGTGGCAATGGTGCAGTTGGTGGCATTGTTGTAGTTGCTAACACTTGTTTTCATTGGTTAGGTGCTGAATTTTTTATATTTTGTAGAACTGCAATCTGAGTTTTTTTAGCCATCCATCAAACAAACTCACCGTTCATTTTGGCCTTACGGGCGATTGTTCTCATAGAGATCATCTTCCATTTAAATTTCAGTCAATTGGTTATTTATATGGGCTTGGGATTTTTGGACCTGTTTTCGGTGTTTTTTTGCTCACTTGGGACTGTCACCATCATGGCAAAGCTCCTATCTCCCTAATGCGTTTGTAAAAAATTCAAATGGAGACATAGAATATGACCCCAGAAGTTGAGAGTGTACTCAGATGGCACAAAAACTGATGAAGAACTTCAGCCAAACACAAGTTTATACGGCCTAGGGAATAATGTTGACATGAAAAGAAAAATGCCTTGTTGAACGCTGGCGCAATCCACCGGGCAGTACCATAAATACTCTGACGAATCGGACGCAAAGTCTGGCAGTCTTATGTGCAAGCCCCCCTCGCCTTTCGTTAACTCACCTAGAGAACCTTGAACAAAGAGATTGGTATGTCCAATGAACTAAATTTTATACAAAATTCTATAGGATGAACTTCTAATCACTCCAGTATCTGAACTGCTGAATTTTTTTGGCTGAAAACTTGCAGTTCTAAAGGAAAGGTAGTAAGTCTGGGAACAAAGTTTGCCTTCGAATGAGCTTGTCCAAGAACTTTAGTTTATTGGTAAGTTTTTTGAGATGGTCAACTCCTGTTCAACCAAACAGTTTTATTCTCTTTTGCACGCTTAAGTCTATTTTTGAAGCCGAAGGACTTCCTGACCGTTGCTCATCTTCAACAGTCTCATTTCCATTTTTAAATCGTCTGTAACACTTTCAAAGTTTACCGAGCCCTTGCATTGTTGAGATGCACGGATTTTCACATTTTATGAGTCTTTTTTGAACTTAGAGATAACATAAAATAAAATTTAATATCGACACTTTCAAAATTCATGATGCGCGACAGACGTGGTAAACACGACCTCACTCATTCGGCTCCGGAAGCTGACTCAACTTCTTTAACACGTTCCCCACCTATTTAGCCAAATGTGTACCAATAGGTTAATTAATCATTCACGTATTAATGAATAACATTTCATGTGTTTCGCGACCTCTTCAATTAAGGGCGACTCATATTTTTTTTAAATGTTTTCTTTTTTTTGTTCAAATACGTTTGCAAAGGCTTCGTTGTGCTTCATGTCAAATTTCAGCTTTATAGACAAAATGGTTCAGGAGAAATCGATCTTTGAAGTTGTGTAGTTATTGGTTGCGCGGCTGTGGAGAGCTGCCTCATTGGCTGGGAAATGCGCCATTGCTTTCTCTGTACCAATACTGGTGAAAGCGGAGTTTTTACGCACAGAAACTATTTACCATTGAGCCAATCAGAGCTCATGACTCCAGAAGATACCTCACGTCAGCAGCACTTCAGTTACAATTGAGCTCTCTCGAGGGGAGATGTCGCGTCACGTTGGGCTCCTTATAAAATATTGTACATTTTTGTAGGTAGGATACCGCTTGTGTTTATTCACGCAGTAACTTGTTTAGAGCTCATTTTATTCATAATTAGATGTACTACAATCTCTGATTAATACATCTTCAATTTGGGGTTCTTATTTGTTTATAATTTTTAAATCATAAAAATTGATTTTTTAATGGTCTTATCATAAAGAATTCCTAAAACGTCAGTAACAACAAATTTGAATTTTAAACAAAACAGAGATCGTCGAATATTGTTCTCTGAGGGTGATGGCACCAAAAACAACTTTTAAAATCAATAGGCTTGGCACTATCTCAAAAGCTCTGAAAAGTGCCCCTTAAAATCTTTCATTTCAGAATAACTCGTTTTCTACGCAAAAATTTCATAAATGTTGTATGGCAAAAACGTTTCAAAATTTTAATGATCATATGTGGTGCAATTTTAGATAAATCTGCCCAATAGTGAATACAATCTATATATTACTTTCACAGTTGCACCAGTAAAAATGAATTGTGAATTTAAATTTAGCATATTTTCCAACGTTTATTGACGTAGTGACTTGGTTCAAAGCGCACTTTATTGGTGGTAATTGACTGGTCTATCAAATGCTGCATCAACATTTCCTACTTAGAAAAACGAATGTATTTGCTATAGGTCTATATTTTCATTAAATTGGCTCCCCTGCCAATTACTATTTCTAAGACTTTTCATATATTTAGGATTTATATCTAGCATGTTTATTGAGCACCCAGGGGGACAATGTGAGGGCCCGAGCTAAAGGTTAGGTAGGCTTTCTTTTTGTTTAAATAACATGGGTTTTTGTTTTGTTATGAACCATCGTTTTTTGGTTTGCTGCTGTCCTGTTTTTTTCAGCACCTACTACTTTCTTCTTCAACTTTGATCTTGTTTCATGAACCTCTTTCTCATCTTACTGTTTCTATGCCCTTTCTCCATAGATTCTGCCTTCCCTTAACTCCAAACTAAATGGTGCCTTCTTCCTTCCTCTCTTATGATCTCATTTGTTGAGGGTAGGGAAGCTTAAACTAACTAATAATCTAATTTAATCTGTTAATTGAGCAGCGGTTTGGTTTGGGGCTCATTTTATTCATAATTAGATGTACTGCAATCTCTTTCTTTTATTTTCAATTTAGGTTTTTATTTACTCGGTTTTTATATTGTAAAGAATTTGATTTCTTTGGGTCTTTTTTTTTTTTAATTTTTAGTTTGTGTAACAATAGTTTGAATTTAAGAAATAGGGATCTTAGAATAATGTTTTCTCAATGCAATGACACTAATAGCAACTTTTAAAATTGTTCCAGTTTTTATAAGCTCTGGAAAGTACCTCGTAAAATCTTTCTCCTCAGAATAACTAGTTTTCTATGAAAAATAGGAAAAAAAATGTTCTGGGCATAAACTTTCCTAAGTCTTAATTTACATATGTGGTGTAATTTTCTGATAAATTTGTCCAATTAGATAAAAGTTTCTCCAAAAGTGAGTCAACCTCCCTTAATAACTGTTATCATACCAGGTGAAATGTGTTGTACAATTGTTTCTTGTATTTCTTAAGAAAGATAAAAATGTAATCGAGTATTAAAGTCAATTTCCCTATTCTGCTACTTACAACCTAAGCAAACCAACCGTTTGCCACAGCAGAAACGTGGTGAATGTGTTTTGCTACGACCTCAAAACATTTGCCTATCAGACTTTCTACTTTAAATAACTTTAGCATCAGCCCCTGTTGCTAAAAGAATTCATTCATTGTAGCTTTTGTCACATTCGTAAAGTGAAGAGAAATTTTGTAAAATTTATTCCATGTTCAAGAATTAGTACAGCTTGGAGTGAAAGAGTTCTGCTCGTTTCATACTGTCATCAATTTGTTTGATTTTATCCAGTTTTTTTCATATTTGTTTTATGTTCTACAGCTTTCTTCTAAAATGTCAACAATTTTCCTTCCATGTTAATCAACTCTCAAGTTGAACTTAACTAGCTTGCTTGTAAGCTGTAGGTCTCAGATGACATATCAAGAACCAGTTGTGTAATTTTGGGCAATTTCCTTGAGTCAAAATGCGTAAGCTGGCCATAAACTTCTCGACATGAGCCGTACTTGTGCTGTGCGCAGATCGCAGCGTCCCCGCTGGTGATGCTGGTGGTGGCCAACAATGCTGCGCTGGGCCTCGTCACCAGCGTCTTCCTCAAGAACCTCAACTCCATCCTGAAGGTGTTTGCCGCGGCCATTGAGCCTGGCGTGCTGGCCGTGCTCTGCTTTGTGAGTACTGCTATAAGTGGATTGTTCTCTAAGAACTGCTTTGCAAATACTGCTCTGCTATACTGCTATACATATACGATGATGCATGATATTTTCACCATGCTCTGCTACGTGTGCAAGTCGTTCTTGCTCTATGCTTTGCCTCTTACTTAGCACTTTTTGTTACGATTCAAGAAACAAATATTCAGGGAGAAGATTTAATTTGACAAAGCACACCATGCTAAATTTACCAGTCCTACGTTATACCAAAAAAAATGCCTCTCTAACCCTTAATGCCTAATAGGACTATTCGGTCCTCTTTCAAAAATAACAATAATATATTGTATTTCTTATTCAATTTGTTCACTAATGTGTCCTTTGATCTTCACTCCATCTTGATAACAGTGACAACCTAATGCCAGTTTCGGTTTAGTGATAGTTGTTGTCATAGCGGTAATATGAGCATAAAAATGTGGGCGTTAAAGTGTTAACCCAACGCTTGTTGGTGTGTCAAACGTGTCCCTAAACTAAAGGCGCAAATACGTGGCATCGATGTACATATGTCAGCCAGCTATGCTTTATAACACTAACTGGGGATTGTATTGGCTGCCTTTTGTAGTTCTACCTTCATTACTTCTTAAAACCAACAAGTATACTATTTATTTTATTTCTTGAGTGTAACTTAACCCTATGTCACCTAAAATTCAAACAATTTAAGAAGAGGTTTTCAGAAATAAAAGTGGTCATTCCCCAGAAATATCAATGAATTTGCCTTGGCGTGTTTTATTTTTTTGCATAGGCACCTGCTTACTTCTCTTTTAAATAAAAAAATAATGCTTGGTGTGAAATATATGCTTAGCGAGACAAATCTTCAACGTAGAAAAAGGAGTTGAATGAAAAAGGTATTCAATGTGCTGCGCAGACCATGTCATTTTCTGTCATTTGAATGGTATCTATGACACCAACCATGCAAGCAGATTCCCATTGCACGTGCTTACGCTCAGTGGAAATCAAAAGCAAATTGCACGTGCGAGGCTTCTGGAATCTTCAACAACACAAGCTGCCTGAATGCCATTAATTGCCCCAATTTTGTCATTTAGTTCAAAATGTTTTTCGACTAGTTAAATTACCTTAAAATTTTGCAAATTTCCCTAAACTGGAAGCACTAGCCATCTTAGCTCTGGAGTAGCCGTCGCTAGACAAAGGGTTAACTGTTTATATTACTATATTATTTTCCCGCTTTGCAAGTGAATTTAATTTGATAACTAAAGGCAAGCAAGCCTAATAATATTTTTAAGATAATTTCAAGTTGAGTTGTCAGCTCCACTGGTAAGTGGCTTTTCAAGTTTTCTCCCTGCTGGTCTAAGTGAGTAATATTTTATCATGTTTTGTTATTTGCTTGTTTAGCTTGTTATTTATTTGATTTATGTTCAGTTTAAATTCTCTCGATTGATTTACATTAGTTTTCATTTGATGTTTTTGGTTATTATTTTTCATTTTATTTTACAAGTTAATTTTTTTCACCTTAACGTTAAGACTCTGCCTGGCCAAAAATTTTCTAACGCTCTAGTGCAATATTCGTAGAATGTTAGCTACTTTCTACATGGTTTCTCATACAGAATGTGAAGAAGTTGAAAGTAGTAACTTTAGCTACTTTCAGTGTCACCAGGTAGTCAGTATTGCACCTGCCCTCATCGCTACTAGAAGCATGAACAATCCCACTCAGCATGCTTACTAAATAAACTTTCTGTGTTTGACTAAAGACAGATAATCCTGATGCACCGAGCTTGGAAATCTGTTAAAGAAGTATCTCAAATGATAGCCATAGAATTTGAAACCGTACAAAACAGTTTCTCAGGGCAGAGGGCAAAAAGATAGTGAAGTGCACCCATTCAAATTAGTGGCAGAGCTGATATTCTAAATACTCACGACAGTTGTTCTCTGGATTAGTGCAAGCAGCCCGGGGAAGAAATGTTCACCAATTGACTCACATGTTTAAGGGAGGTACTAAGAACAATTTTGCTTGCACCAAACGCTAAAAACTGGGCATAAGCACTCCCAGTGGAAAAATGTGTGGTCCTAAGCTGAAGGTTAGGTAAGCCTTCTTTTTGTTGAAATAAAATGAGTTTTGTCTTGTTTACGACCACTTTCTTTTAGTTCACTGCTGTCCTGTTTTTACAGCACCTCTTACTTTGTTCTTCAACTTTCATCATGTGTTCTAACCTTCTTTCTCAATTTACTCTTTCTATCGGCAAAGGATCCTGTGCGCGAACACAAAATGTGCACAGATTAATGTTCCCTTAACTCCATACTAAATGGTGCCTTCATCCTTCCTCTCTTTGAACATCTTTGTTGTAGAAAGGGAGACTGATACTAACTTCCAATCTAATCTTCGCCGATAACGGGAGAAATGGTTCGGTTACTTTTAGTTATTGTTCCGCATGCAAGTAAAAACACCATCTCAATATCAGTACTACATAATAAAGCGCCAGGTACCTTCTTTAATTAGAAATAAAAAATTTAGTATATATTTTTGTGTGTAATTTCTCCCATGTTATTACAATGGGAATCTTCTTGCATTGTTGGTGTCATAGATACCATTCAAATGACAGAAAAAACCTGGCCTCTGCTCACTATTGTTTGTAAGTCAAAATTATGGCTTGAAAATTGAATCTATTGTAGAAAAAATGCAGCTTATCGTGATGAAAAAATATAGCAAATTTTTCCAAAAATTTCTTGGCTAATAATTATTGAATAATAATACACAGTTGTTGGTTGGTTGGTGCGTGTGTCTGTGACTTTCTTGATGACCGTATCTGTGGTACGAATTTCACCAGTGCACTAGTACAAGAATATTTCAATGGCTGGTACTATTGGGAAGGAGATATGTGTTTGTCATCCATACCTCGAGATTTATTTAAGGAAACTATCGAATCCCTTCATTTTTGACGGGCGGTGTAACTAGCATATTATAATACTTACCCAATTTTTTAAGTAAAATTAT
Source organism: Morinoia aosen (assembly GCA_030386875.1). Classification (NCBI taxonomy): domain Eukaryota; kingdom Metazoa; phylum Arthropoda; class Malacostraca; order Amphipoda; family Talitridae; genus Morinoia; species Morinoia aosen. The sequence continues at coordinate 3,683,135 of CM059574.1, forward strand.
ATACTCAGAATTATATTATGACAAAAAATATGATGCACCTGTTACTTTTGCGTAGCACTGTAAATCTTAAACACATGGATGAATACTTAATAGATTTTATTGTTACCACAGATTATATTTGGATATGAGGTGACTGTGTTCACGCTGCTCAGCATCGTGCTGGTAGCAGGTGCTACGCTCGTTTACGCCATGAACCCTGTGGCTCCCACTGCTTCTACCACTTCCCTGAAAGTCTGAGCCCCAGCTAGCTGCTGCTGCTGCTGAAAGTATGGGGGGCTTGCAACGCATACTTCTTTCAAATCAATCGGTGTTCGTCAGTCGTTGGACATCCTTTTGATTGACGGTCCAACACAAGCAGCGCAACTTTTGAGGGCTGCTACGACGTACTTCCGTAACCAAACTAGTCGCCAGAGGCATATTTTCTGGCAATATTCGTTGTTCTACACAGTTTCAGGACAGTTTGAGTTTTCCTTTATTGATTTGGCTGTGCTTTTTACTGCAACACGTAGCTAGGCTACAATAAGTTTAGTTTTCTTGAAAAAAAAATTACCGGTACCTGTATCGTAATGTAAGCTATTTGAAAATTTGCCACAGGTGATCAAAGGCACCCGTTAGGTGTTCTTTTCTCCATGTCTACTCAGGAGTTGCTCATTTGAATTAGATAACATGTGTAAGCTGCTTTGAACCAGAAACCGAAGACTGCTGAAATTTCTTCTTTAGAAAAGTCAGCTCTTCAATCTACATGTGTATGATCAGTTAGGCAAGTTTTGAGGTATTTAACTACTGTGCACATTTCGTACCTTAGTATAATTAGGGGCATTTAATAATTAGAAACCTGCCGTTCGAAAACTAAATAATTCAGAAATAGTTAACTCTTTAACGTCTGCATTTTGTACTCATGTTACCGTTATCATATCCACCATCTTTAAACTGGCACGACATCACAGCTAGGAAGTGTTTGCCACTCAACGATGAACTTTGAAAAACACGTTAGGGTACAAATTTTACAAGGAAGAAAATATACTAGAGCTGTTTATGAATGTGTTTTTTGAAATCCATTTTGACGGTATAGGGTTAAATGTGGATCGCAATGGCTAAAGTAATTCTAGATTTTCATACTTGTGTCGGTGACAAATTGTATTACTCTCTGTGACAAAATTTTATTAACCGGAGTGCTAGATAACGTGTGCAAAATTTTAAATATCATTGGGAAACACCGCTTATGGTGCTAACTTCTAAGTAAGGCCATAAAAACGAGTAACGATCAGTATTAACTCTGCTTCAATTTGGGCTACTGAATAGATAAAACAGGCATAACTCAGGCTTTAGATTATTCCGCTTCAATTATTGGGTGTTGAATGTCAATGATATGAACTATGATTTTAATTAATATCCTGTTGAAATAAACGTTTGTGAATCATTACTGGTCAATGATACACAAATATATACTGTACAGTTCCATCCCTGTTGCGCATAGTATTCAGATGTTGTTAAATCGAAAAACACTCCATAAGTTGAAGGTATGCGAGATTGCATACCTTCAAATCCAAACCTTCAAAAACAGTTATCAAATATCAAATTTATAATAATCAAAGTTATCAAATTTCACCGACTAATTTCACTTCTGAGTATAGAAGCGGATTGGCGAGATGAGCACAAAAGCTCCGGCCGGCATGCCCTGCCACACGAACACGTAGCGCTCTTGTGGAAAAGCTCTCGCATTCCGACGCACACTGCGCGCAACTATGTGTATGTAATAGAAAGGAAAACACCTTGCCGGAGTTTATCATTGTAGATGGCAGGACCTTTGACATGGTTTGGTATCCTTACATTATAAAATTTGTCATTAAGATTTTGTACCTTTCGTCTCCAGAATATTCATATTAGGATTCTGTAACTTCCCTTCTTAGAATTTTGGTTAAAGATTTTTATTAAACTTGGTGCTATTTAGACAAAGAATTTTGATTTTGCATCGGAGCAAAAATTTAGGGAATAATAATAATGATAATAATAAAAATTATAATATTTAGAGACACTTAGAAATGTCTTAAGAACTCTTCGTTAAATATCTATAGATTCTCATGTCCTTTTCGTTTTCGAAAGAGCTGTCGAAATTTTTTTTGAATTGGAAATGTTCTTGTACCTCATCTGCACCTAATGCGTCTTGAAATTTTTTTTTTGTGTGTGTTTTCCTCATTTCAGGCAACAATTTGTAGTGATAAAACAAAATTTGTTCTTCTGTCGAAATATTTCGTGGACAATAATTTTCATTATCTTGTCATTAATAAAAATCAAATGAGTTCTTTTTCCAACTACAAGGATAAACTCCCGAAAGCTATGCTCTCTTCTTTTGTACACCGACTTAGTTGGGCAGAGTGTGCGTTTGCATACGTGGTCTCTACCACACAATCTGTACGTGGTCGTCTTGCAGAGCATACCTGCAGGAGCTTATGCACCGACCTCCGTGCTTGTCCTCTTCAGGCAGCCGTCCGGTGCCTGCTGAGAAGTGCAGTTGTACTGTCAATGTTGGACTCTCTAACTCCAGCCCCGTTGGCCTTCGACTTATGGAGTCCCCTGTTTTAACTAAAACGTACACTTAGGTAAACGACACCCTGTCAGCATATTTCTTCCGAGTTGTTCAATATTTTCATTTAGTTTCTATTCTTAGTCAGTTATTGAACTTATGCAACGTATATCTTTACTTGCTGCTGACCAAATCTTGAAAATTATTATTTTGAGTCGTAACGTCCGTTGTTAAAGATCTGTTTTTTTTTAAATGGTATATATTTATTCAGTGCTTTATTCTTCACTTATTCATACTTTGTGTTGGGCTTTTATTACGTTCTTGTATAGAACTTGGTTTTAGGGGTTTATTTCTTCCCTAAATAGAATATTGATGTTAGAGTTCCATAACTTTTTGAAGAATATTGGTGTAAAGGTAGAATATTGCATATAAAGTATACCTTTCCTCTGTAGAATATTGGTGTTAGCGTTCTTATATTTTCTTTGCTATTATTTTCGTTTAAGGGTTCTTAAATAATTTGACCATATTTAGAGAGAGTGTATGTTTGGAACTCAGTATTTATACATCTGGACAAAAATAAAAAAGAATTGTGTTTATAAGTCATGGATAATATTATTATGAGACGTTTCTGCTCAAATCTTTTATATCTCCTGATCCCTATCAAATTTACTGAACTGATATTTTCGAAAGGTAGAAAATACTTCCTTAGATATTAGTCCAGCTGGTCACATTGTTACTTTAGCCCTTCTAAGGGGGAGTATGAGGTCCCTAACTAAAGGTTAGGCAGGCCTGCCTTTTGTTGAAATAGAGTAGATTTTTGTCTTGTTATGGACCATATTTTTTTATTTCACTGCTGTCCTGTTTTTCAACACCTACTACTTTCTTCAACTTTTATCATGTTTGATAAACTTCTTTCCCAAATTTTTGTTTCTATGTACCTTGTGCATAAATTCTACGTTCTCATAACTCCATACTAAATGATGCCTTCCTTCCTCTCTTTAAAATGCCTTCGTTGCGGTTAGGGAGGCTTAAACTAACATATAATCATTAGCTACTACTTTTCAGGTGCCATTTTCTGTGTTGATTACTTGTTGCCAGGTGACCTGACCTTATAATTTTTATTGATTCCAGATGACCTGTTCTTGTGTTTTCTTTATTGGTTGTAGACAATTTGTTACTGTTGGTGTTTGCTAAACGGCCTGTTCTCGTGCTATGATTGGTTGTTGCTGACCACTTGTTTTTCCATTGTTCTTAGTCGTGTGCAAAACTGTTTAATTTGATGCCATTTCTTGTGTTGTTTCTTCACTACGTTTGTAAATTTTATCTATCGAATAACGGTTGTCAAAAGAAGGGATTTTCCGGCATGCCAAGTGTTTCTCTCCAGTTAGAATATTTCTTGTTGAAGTGATTTCTTCTATATCCGTCAGGGTTTCAATACAAAGAAACAGGTGGGTGAAAAGGTATTTGGGCCTCTTCTTAATCTTTTGTTACCTCATTTGTTCGCATCCGGACAATAGATTTGAAAATTATATGTATGTAGATCGCTTCTCAACAATAATTCGAACGATAGTTGCCTAATTATTTTGGATTTCTTTGTGTTTATGACCTCTCAGAAGTCATACAATAGCCAAAGATTTAGGTCGGTTAGCTTTGTTATCTTATGCTATGGAGAACTGGCGCCCTTAGAGATGCTGTTAGGATACTTCAGCTATTATGGGTATGCCTTCAGAACTTCTATCTTGCGTGCCCACTTTGCTTCCAGTTTTCATGCCTTCTTCGCTATCTTATCTTTGTCTTTTCTTCCTCTTCCCTCCCAATTTGCCGTTTCTATAGACTGGGTATCGTGTGTGGGAACACACCTGGCGGGTAAATTCCACGTTTTCCCAAGTCCGTACTAAATGGTTCCTTCTCTGTGCTCTGTGGAGACAACTTTGCAACTAAAACGGACCCTTAACCTGACTACCATGTTACTAATGTTTTTGGTTCCTCGTCACGCGTATGCTTAGTGTACTAAAACTGCAGCAAAGTGATGTTGAGAAATGTTGAGAAACGGACCCTTAACCTGACTACCATATTACTAATGTTTTTGGTTCCTCGTCACGCGTATATGCTTAGTACTAAAACTGCAGCAAAGTGATGTTGAGAAATGTTGAGAAACGGACCCTTAACCTGACTACCATATTACTAATGTTTTTGGTTCCTCGTCACGCGTATATGCTTAGTACTAAAACTGCAGCAAAGTGATGTTGAGAAATGTTGAGAAACGGACCCTTAACCTGACTACCATATTACTAATGTTTTTGGTTCCTCGTCACGCGTATATGCTTAGTACTAAAACTGCAGCAAAGTGATGTTGAGAAATGTTGAGAAACGGACCCTTAACCTGACTACCATATTACTAATGTTTTTGGTTCCTCGTCACGCGTATGCTTAGTACTAAAACTGCAGCAAAGTGATGTTGAGAAATGTTGAGAAACGGACCCTTAACCTGACTACCATGTTACTAATGTTTTTGGTTCCTCGTCACGCGTATGCTTAGTACTAAAACTGCAGCAAAGTGATGTTGAGAAATGTTGAGAAACGGACCCTTAACCTGACTACCATATTACTAATGTTTTTGGTTCCTCGTCACGCGTATGCTTAGTACTAAAACTGCAGCAAAGTGATGTTGAGAAATGTTGAGAAACGGACCCTTAACCTGACTACCATATTACTAATGTTTTTGGTTCCTCGTCACGCGTATATGCTTAGTACTAAAACTGCAGCAAAGTGATGTTGAGAAATGTTGAGAAACGGACCCTTAACCTGACTACCATGTTACTAATGTTTTTGGTTCCTCGTCACGCGTATGCTTAGTACTAAAACTGCAGCAAAGTGATGTTGAGAAATGTTGAGAAACGGACCCTTAACCTGACTACCATGTTACTAATGTTTTTGGTTCCTCGTCACGCGTATATGCTTAGTACTAAAACTGCAGCAAAGTGATGTTGAGAAATGTTGAGAAACGGACCCTTAACCTGACTACCATATTACTAATGTTTTTGGTTCCTCGTCACGCGTATATGCTTAGTACTAAAACTGCAGCAAAGTGATGTTGAGAAATGTTGAGAAACGGACCCTTAACCTGACTACCATGTTACTAATGTTTTTGGTTCCTCGTCACGCGTATATGCTTAGTACTAAAACTGCAGCAAAGTGATGTTGAGAAATGTTGAGAAACGGACCCTTAACCTGACTACCATATTACTAATGTTTTTGGTTCCTCGTCACGCGTATATGCTTAGTACTAAAACTGCAGCAAAGTGATGTTGAGAAATGTTGAGAAACGGACCCTTAACCTGACTACCATGTTACTAATGTTTTTGGTTCCTCGTCACGCGTATATGCTTAGTACTAAAACTGCAGCAAAGTGATGTTGAGAAATGTTGAGAAACGGACCCTTAACCTGACTACCATGTTACTAATGTTTTTGGTTCCTCGTCACGCGTATATGCTTAGTACTAAAACTGCAGCAAAGTGATGTTGAGAAATGTTGAGAAACGGACCCTTAACCTGACTACCATGTTACTAATGTTTTTGGTTCCTCGTCACGCGTATGCTTAGTACTAAAACTGCAGCAAAGTGATGTTGAGAAATGTTGAGAAACGGACCCTTAACCTGACTACCATGTTACTAATGTTTTTGGTTCCTCGTCACGCGTATATGCTTAGTACTAAAACTGCAGCAAAGTGATGTTGAGAAATGTTGAGAAACGGACCCTTAACCTGACTACCATATTACTAATGTTTTTGGTTCCTCGTCACGCGTATATGCTTAGTACTAAAACTGCAGCAAAGTGATGTTGAGAAATGTTGAGAAACGGACCCTTAACCTGACTACCATGTTACTAATGTTTTTGGTTCCTCGTCACGCGTATATGCTTAGTACTAAAACTGCAGCAAAGTGATGTTGAGAAATCAACGTTCTGCATTGAAAGAGTCAAGGTATTTGGTGTGTCTTAGGACGCATCAATATAGGGATCTTTACTATTTTGATTATACAAATTATATTTTACCATGTCGCAGTAACGGTAACTTAGCAAAACAGGTACTAGAACAGTAGCTGTGTGTGCCATTTATAGAATTTAACGAGTAACTCGTTTGTTTTGTGCTGATGGTGCGCAATAATATGGGTACTGTACTTATAGTAGTTCTGAGCAACATAGGAAACCTACTAAAAAAGTGAAAAAAGAGAAGGGGCAAGGCTATGCTGATATTGCAGAAGCCATGAGAGTTATTTATTATTTTACTGATATTTTTCTAGTCTTTTATATCTGAGCTGTTCGTGCCCGCGGGGCAATAATTTTTTACGACCCATTATTCATTGCTTTGTTTTGCAATTGCGAGATTGTCTTACAAATTCAGTAATTTTTAGCTCTTAACTAAGAAAGGAAAGAGATTGAAACGCAAGCTCATTGAGTAGGAGGGTTCCCCTCAGGGGGATACACCTATTGTATCTATGGGAATCTGGACTCCCCGGGGAGAAATGCGAGGGCCCGAGCTGAGAATTAGATAGGCCTTCTTTTTGTTGAATTGAACGTTTTTGTTAGATTAAGGACCACCTATTTTTAGTTCACTGTTGTCCTGTTTTTCAGCACTCACTACTTTATTCTTCAATTTTGATCTTATTTCATAATCTTCTTTCTCAACTCACTGTTTCTATGCCCTCTCTGCATAGATTCCGCGTTCCCTTGACTCCATACTCAATGGTGCCTTCCTCCTTCCTCTCTTTGGATCGCATTTGTTGCGGATAGGGAGGCCTAAACTAACTAACAATCTAATCGTATCTTATCTGAGTAGGAGAGTTGCCTACGTCTTCTCCTGCATTATGGGAATATTAGTTCGCTCCGATGAACGTACCGCGCAGTTGGGGGAGGTTGAACTTCTCGTGTGACTCTTTGCTGACGCGTCATGGAGAGGCAGTAATGCTTCAGAGCGCAGCCTCAGCTGAAGCTGCCTCCGTGCGGCTGCAGGGGAACAACTTGTGTGTGTTTGGCAGTGGGAGCGGGTGGTACAGTGTCCTCTTCACATCTTTTGTTGCTGCACGTGGCTCGTGGTTTCATCTAGTCAGTTTTTCATAAATATTTCCAAGGAAGTGATCTAGTTGCACTCCAAAAAAGGAGTTTGAGTGGACAGAGGCATCCACCACTCGAGCAAATTATGTTTAAAAATAGACTTGATTGTACACATACAAATTGTGTGCAGCCACCCTAACAAGTGGACTCAACTCCCCGCATTACGGGCCCTACGACACACAAATTTACCGGTAACCCATCTGAGGCCGGTAACGCTGAAATTTAAGATAATTAAGGACAAGCGGCCCGTCATTAGCGGGAGTCACACGTGAAGATCTTCGAAAACAATGTTCAGGCGAACACTCTTCACTGTAGCCGGCTGTCAAGGACCCAAAAGTCCCCGGTAGCGAGGGCAGAATGCCGAGTCCCGCGGAGCACACAAGAAGAAGGTGCACAGCCTATGCCCTTTATTGCGGAAGGCCTTTTTGTGCCTTATAAAGTCCGCGAAGGACCTCAGCGTTCGAGCAATGGCCGGAATCTCGACAAAATGAAGGAGTAAACTCTACTTGCACACATGCTGTTGGTATGTCAGTTCAGAGGCTGCTCTGCGTAGGCATTTGAGCGATTAGCAAATGTATCCCTCATGTTTATTTTTCAAAGGATACATGTGTCTTAAGGCGCTGATTACTTCCTAGATTGGTCTCCCCGTACATACATGGAAACATAAGCTAAAAGCTATCAAAAATGGATATATAATATCCATCTAATTGTGCATTACTACTAAAATCGTCGTCAATAACTACGGTGGTAATGGAGGAATATGTTTGAAGACGATCATTAAAAAGCTGTTGATATGTTGCTTATTCCCTCACCACAACTATCGTGTCTATGAGAATTGGTGCTCCCTGGGAGAATAGATGAGGTCCCTAACTAAAGGTTGGGTAGCCCTTCTGTTGAAATAGAATGTTTTTTTTTTGTTACGGACCATCTGTTTTCGATTCACTGTTGTCGTGCTTTTCAACACCCACTACTTTTTTTCAACTTTTATCTTACATATACTTCTTTCTCAATTCACTGTTTCTATGTGCATAAATTAAGCGTTTCCTTTAGTCCATTCTGAATGATACCTTCTTCTCTTTGGAAGGCTTTTTTTTGCGGTTAAGGAGGATTAGCCTAACATCTTATCTAACCTGATATGTTGCGCATTACCAAGTATAAGTGAACAAAGTGGAGTGTGAACCTCTAAAGACAACTACCTGTGATGTTTCGTATGTAAGTTACTTCCTAACTAAAGTGTTCTGCTCGACAGTATTAGGTGATGTAGTAAATTATATTTTTCATCAACTGTGACTTCCCACGCATTCCCAGCGATACTTCGTGCGAGTGTTGTAGGTTGGCTTGCCATGATCTCTATTTTCTACTTGGTCTGTATTAAGGATATGGCTGACGTATCGTATTCGCAATTTCGATGCTGTGCCCAGTTTGTTCATGATTTTTTTTAGATGCTTTTCCGCCAACGTATTACATTTTTGGGTCTTCGATGTTGAAATCTAAGGGAACTATGTAAGGGCCTGAGCTAAAGGTTAGGTGGGCTTTATTTGTGTTGAAATAGAATAGGTTTTTATTTTGTTACGGACCATCTTTTTTCGGTTCACTGCTGTCCTGTTTTTCAGCACCTACTACTTTCTTCTTCAACTTTGATCTTGTTTCATGAACTTCTTTCTCATCTTACTGTTTCTGTGCCCTTTCTGCATAGATTCCACGTTCCCTTAACTCCATACTAAAAGGTGCCTTCTTCTTTCCTCTCTTTGGATCGCCTTTGTTGCGGATAGGGAGGCTTAATCTAATTAATAATCTAATCTAATCTAATCGATGTTGAAATATGAATCATAATTCTACACAATTGTTATTTTTCTGTTTCGAGTTTGGTTTTATAAGGTAAGATTCACGTTGTTGAGTGCGTAGTCTCTTTGTAATTCAGTGTTCGATGCGTGCCTTATTTTACAAATGTTGGTACAGATCATCGCGTGTCGTAAATTGTATTCTACGGGAATTGTTTTTTTTTTTCACCCATTGCAGAAACATTCAGGCTAGGGCTAGCAGCACAACTTGGCCTCAGAAGCGAGAGGCCTGAAAAGTCGCTACCTATGGGAGGTAATATTCAATATCCTCTGAACATGTGAGGGCGACAGAGGTTGCAGGTGATCACCCAGCTTTTCATGTGCAAGTAATAACTTATAAAAATGCTTGTCATAGGCGGTAACATTCCCTTCAGGAAATAATGAATAAATTCTTTAACGAGTAATAATTAGTACTATTACCTATAAATAATTATAAAATAACCGATTGTTGGCATAAAGTTTTTCATCATCAATAATCAAGCGAACAAGATAGAATACAGCAGCGTTGATGCTGTTTCTAGAGGACTCAGGTTCTTTGGGATAAACACAGAATACTGAAGTTCCTCTCAGGGAGGTACACTGATGGCATCTATTTTCGTCAGTGTACCTTGGGGACTTGGCGTTCCCCAGAGGCTTCCCTAGCTGCCCTCAACAGATTTAGTTAGCTGCACTGACTGTGAGAAATAGCTGTGGTTTTTGGGTGCAGCGGTACATTGCTTCCTGCGCGTGTGACTTCATTCCTCTTTTGCATCTTCGTCTTCGTTTGTGCTCCTCATTTTCGTCACCGTGGCCGAGTGGTTAAGAACGCACCCTTCCGAGAAGGTGTCGGCAGTTCGAATCTCGGCGCTGCTCGGTGATTTCTCCCTGTGGGTTAAGGGAAAACTCGAGCACAATTCCCCACTCTACCCAGGTGTCAGAAATGGGAACCGCCTTGATCGGGGGTAACCATCATAGCGTTTTGATGTTAGTTGTAAGGTATTTGAAAACAAATGAACAAGATGATCTGTATCAGGCTTGATTGAACTGAAATAAAGCATCCTTTATCCTTCTTCGTTTCCTCAGAGATTGTACAAGCTTTCGTGCGCTGTGCAAACTAAGACAGTGCAATTTTATATGCATCTTGTAGCTCCGTTTACACCAAAATTTCATAAGTTTAGTGGAGTTTAGCCGCTCTAGGTAATGGCAAACTTTCAATGAAGTTAAGGTTTTATTTTGTAGCGTGCATAAGGGGACCAAGCTGTCTTAAGGGTTATGTTGTTAAGGTTCATGTCAGCATCTTTTTATTGAGCCAGTATTCGTAGGAGGTGTACATCCACGCCACTCGTTGTGAGGTGATGCAACTAGAGAATCTAAGGGAATTAGCGCTCCGAGAGAGAACATGTGAGGTCACAAACTGAGTGTAATGTAAGTCTGTTTTTATTGAAGTGGTATTTTTTTATAACCGACCACCTTTTTCGATTTACTGCTGGCTTATTTTTTTAGCACCTATTGCTTTCTTCTTCAGCTTTAATCTTGTTTCGTAACCTTCTTTCAATCTTTCGGTTTGTATGGGCAAGGGAGTTTATGTTGGAACACACACCTTGTGCACTGATTCTCCGTCACCCTTAACACGTAGTAACACGTACCAAATGCTGCCTTCATCCTTTCTCTCTTTGTTGGACCTTTTTGTGTTCAGGGAGGCTTAAACTAACTTATAATCCTATCTAATTTTTTAGCTTCTCAGGAGGATACAACTATAACTATTGTATCTATAGGAATTAGCACTCCCAGGGGGTAAATGTGAGGGCCCGAGCTGAGAGTTAGGAATGCATTTTTTGTCGAAATAAAATGTTTTTGTCGAAATAAAATGTTTTTGTTACGTTAAGGACAATCTTTTTTTCAGTTCACTGCTGTCGTGTTTTTTAGCACCTGCTACTTTCTTCTTCAACTTTGATCTTGTTTCATGATCTTTCTCTACTTACTGTTTCTATGCTCTTTCTGCATAGATTCCGCGTTCCCTCAACTCGATACTAAATGGTGCCTTCCACCTTCCTCTCTTTGGATCACCTTTGTGCCGGATAGGGAGGTTTAAACTAATAATCTAATATAATATAATCTAATCCTATCTAATTTCTGAATTCACGATGATAATTTGTATCATTCGATACGTGTACAGATTTTAATATTTTTATCATTTGCAGTTTTTCAGTTGAAATTCGTCATACGCGATGCTGTGTAGAACGACTTTGTCCATGGTTCGGTTTTGTTCTCGAAGTTCGGTTTTCAAGCCTATCACTTTCAAACACAAAACATCGGATCTTGACTTCGAAGACGACCGTTCGAGAAATGAGCCCAAGAGCAGCAGATCCAAACAAACAGGCAGGCGTGATCGTCGACGGGTAGACGAGTTCACCGGCCCGATCCCAGTCGTCAAAGCTCCGATTACCAAAAACCTGAATGTAACTGATCGTATCTCTGCGCCAAAGAAGATCAATAAGTATGGGTTTAGCTCAAATTCTAGTGATGAAGACGTGAAAAATTTGCATAAAAATGGCTCATGGTCTCAGACATTCACTGGTAATCAGACCAGAGACGAAGAACAGATTTCCAAGTGGGGGGATGAAGGCCAACCTGAAATAGATTACAAAAATTCCGTTCGCGAATTTCGAGAGCCCTCAAACAATGCAAGCATTCATCCACGTTATGAGAGAAGAAATGCGAAAGTTTTGGACGCAGACCGGTCGTCAAACAGGATTAACCATAGCGAGAAGAAGAGGCTTTGGAAGCAGAAAAAAGACTATGGGCACACTCGGCATAAAACGAATGAGAAAATGCTAAAGTTGGGAGATTCTATTTTACAGGAATACGGCGAGAAGGAGCACGTGTACGGCATACATCCCGTGTTGCTGGCACTGAGGGCAGGCAAGAGAGAAATATATCGAGTTTACTGCAAGGAAGGCCTTGAAAAATCAAACCCTTTGATCAACGAGATTTATAAGCTCTGCACTAATAAAGGGATTGAATTTCGGTCACTAGATGGGAAAGTTTTCAAGAGAGTCTTTGGCAAAGGCACCGTGCATCAAGGTGTGTTTTGCTATTCTGGGTACTTACCTGTTGATGCGTTCGATATCAGTCAGCTTGATCAGTCACAAGAAGAAAATTCAGCTTCATCTAACTGGATCTCATCTCACTACCCCGATTCCAGCAACTCCATAGAAACTGGTCTGGTAGATTCTTCGCCTAATGCTAGACACACTCTAACAAGCCGAAGTGATGACGCAGGACTCGCTGTTGCCGAAAAATCATCTGCATCTTCGTCGAGAGAATTGAGTTCCACGACTCACGATACTAGAAGCACTAACGCCAAAAGGCTGTGGGTCGTGCTGGACCGGGTGGTAGACCCGATGAACGTTGGTGCCATTTTGCGGTCCTGCTCCTTCTTCGGGGTATCTAGGGTGCTCTTGACACCTTCATCGTGAGTACCTTGTATCCCGTTTTTGTTCATAGGTTATCCAAGGTGCTTTTCACGCATAATTCATGAGTACCTGGAATTCTTTTTTATACTAGCATTCACTTTCTGTTTAGAAACCACTCACTTTGATTCTAGAAATTTTCGTATCTTCCAAGATAAATGCGTCAGATTTACAAACAAGCAAAGGCAGCTTTTGGTACTGTTTTATTCTAGTGCTCTGTTCTTCTATCGGAGTAGTCTGTTGATCTTTCTGTACGCAGTTGGACGCTGTTACTCGCATCGTCTTTTTATGGTGAGTCTTACTGCGGATGGAGCAGTCGATCTGAGCTCATGGGACGAGTGTACCTTACGCTTGATGTTGCGCTCACTGTTATTTTCTCATTAAGTCAAAAATGTTTCCTTCATTTATTAATTTTAATGATTTTTATGTTCTCTATATTTTTTATAGCTGTCGACGTATGCATGAAATTTCTTCGACGCAATTGTATTATAAATTACGACATAGAATTACTTTAGTTATGAAGGTATTGATTTTCTCGCATATACATATATATCATTGTAATTAAGAACCGCCCATGGAGAAAACGTAGCTTCTCGAGCTGAGGGCTTAGTAGATATTTTCTTTGAAATAATAGCTTTTTTTCTTTCGGACCGTGTTTTTCGGTTCACTTCCGTCCTGTTCTACAGCACCTGATACATTTGTCTTTTATCTCGTTTCATGCACTTTCTTTTCAACTCGTTGTTTCTATGCGCTAGTGATCTTGTGTGGGGTAACACACCTTGTGCATCGATTTTTTTTACGCTGAACGATACCTTCACTCTTCCTCTTATTGATACCTCTTTTGTGGTTAGGGAGGCTTAAGCCCTCTTATAATATAGTCTGTAATGAACAACGCGTCTGTCTGTCTCTGTACTGGGGACATACCAGAATATGCTCATCTATCCCGTTGCAGTTACCTTGCTAAGTGCAGCAGTACAAATCCGAGACTAGTAAGAATACGAACATCGCGTACACATTCACTTTCCCATTAGAAGGAGGAATTTTTTGAGGAAGAGCAACATTGTAGCGTTGCAAAGATATACGGTAACATGAGCTACGTAACTTTGAAGGAAAATCTAAAAATGCAAAACAGCAAAGTCATCCACCTGCATTACAGATATGTCTCATTCTTAAACATTTGATCTTCATTATCTGTTTAGTAAGAAGCCTAGAGTGATGTCTTCTTCATGAAGTCATCCACCTGTACATGGACTGTTTAAATTTGTAGAACATATTGAGTTAAATAATCTTTTGCTTTAGGGTCTCTTTTTACCAAAGAACCTTGTAAGATTTAGTACTTAAGAACTGTTACTAATAGAAAATTTAACCTTCTACAACGCCTGAGCACCATCTCTTATGAATGAAAAATCTCTGATAATTTGAAACCTTTAGATCCTCTCTGTGACGCTAAGAATGAGCATTACACTCTGGGGAGAAGGACTTCGTTCGAAGCAAGCCCCTCATCTGGTGACGTACCCAACCGAGAAGGCGGGCCTGGGACGCTTTAGTTGACAACTGGAAAATATTTATGATTCTAACAAAGCCCAGTCGAATAAGGTGTTAACACGTGACTTCGAATTGGGATTTATGTGTCTCGCTAGGTAAATTGATAAATTTGGTACCGACACAAATGAATAACATTTTAATTATGTCACTACCTTTTTTAGAATAGATTTCAACATGGTAGGGAAAATATTATCGTGCAGATGTGTTTTTCACATTTCTTAATAAGGCTAGAATGTATTTGGGTATTAAATTTTACAACTTACCTCCTAACCAAACTAACAGTAGCAACCACGCAACCGTACTCAACTTGTTGATAAAGAGGCTTTTGGAAATGATGTCTCTATCTCGTGGTGTGCCCGAGCAGCGCAGAGCTGAGCCCGGTGGTGAGCAAGGCGAGCTCTGGCGCTGCGGAGCTGCTGCACCTCAGCATCCTGCCGCGGCCGTCTGAGCAGCTGGTGCAGCTGCAGGCGTGCGGCTGGCAGGTGGTTGCGGCCGCCCCGCGGGTGCTTCCTATCTCACAGGTGGTTGAAACGGCCCCACAGCTGGTTGACACCGCCCCACAGCTGGTTGACACCGCCCCACAGCTGGTTGATACCGCCCCACAGCTGGTTGATACCGCCCCACTGGGTGTTGATACCGCCCCACAGGGTGTTGATACCGCACCACAGGGTGTTGACACCGCCCCACAGCTGGTTGATACCGCCCCACAGGTGGTTGATACCGCCCCACAGGTGGTTGATACCGCCCCACAGGTGGTTGATACCGCCCCACAGGTGGTTGATACCGCCCCACAGGTGGTTGATACCGCCCCACAGGTGGTTGATACCGCCCCACAGGTGGTTGATACCGCCCCACAGGTGGTTGATACCGCCCCACAGGTGGTTGATACCGCCCCACAGAGTGTTGACACCGTCCCACAGAGTGTTGACACCGTCCCACAGGAGGTTGATACGGCCCCGCAAAGTGTTGCTTCTGTCCCCGAAGTGGACTATCGCGTTAGTGAACTCCGAGACTCCACCGATGATGCAAATGCAGTTGGTGAAAGGGTATGTCCCAGTGGGACCGTCGTTGACACCTCCAACCGCGGCAGTGCTCGTCAGTCTCGGACATCAGAAGGGCGCCCTCATCTTGGTGGAGACCGCGGGCTCTCTGATGCTGAAGCAGGTCTGGCGTCGAATGCTGAGGAACACCGGCGCTGTGTGCCTGTGGGTGACTTTGTGTTCGACCGCGACACAGTCTTGGTTGTAGGTGAGCGCAAACAGCACTTGTTTGGTTATTAGGTACGATACATTAATTAAGCAAAAATGTTGTCACGAGACAATGTGCTCTGTACACAACTAAACTTAACGTTTCGGAGACCAGCTCCATCTTCAGTTAACCGTCTGCAAGTAAAAAGTAAAGAAAATCAGTCTTCTATACAAAACACAAGGGTACAATAAAATTTACAAGTGAATTTGTAATGGGTATGAACTATTGGCGCTATTAAGATCTGGTTTTTCTTTTGAAATAAAAAGAGATTCTAAAATACGTAGATCTAAGTCATTGGATGCTGTGCGTAAGATTGAAAAATTTTCCTCTGCTATTCGGTCACAACGCTGCTCGCTGTGAAGGCGGATAGATGAATGAGGCGGTTGGGTCAAAGGTCTTCCGCTACGGTAGCTGACTCCACGGTGTTGGGCAATCCTAATATAGAATGGCAAAGTCGTCATGCCGACATAGCCAGATGTACACTGTACACAACTAAACTTAACGTTTCGGAGACCAGCTCCATCTTCAGTTAACCGTCTGCAAGTAAAAAGTAAAGAAAATCAGTCTTCTATACAAAACACAAGGGTACAATAAAATTTACAAGTGAATTTGTAATGGGTATGAACTATTGGCGCTATTAAGATCTGGTTTTTCTTTTGAAATAAAAAGAGATTCTAAAATACGTAGATCTAAGTCATTGGATGCTGTGCGTAAGATTGAAAAATTTTCCTCTGCTATTCGGTCACAACACTGCTCGCTGTGAAGGCGGATAGATGAATGAGGCGGTTGGGTCAAAGGTCTTCCGCTACGGTAGCTGACTCCACGGTGTTGGGCAATCCTAATATAGAATGGCAAAGTCGTCATGCCGACATAGCCAGATGTACACTGTACACAACTAAACTTAACGTTTCGGAGACCAGCTCCATCTTCAGTTAACCGTCTGCAAGTAAAAAGTAAAGAAAATCAGTCTTCTATACAAAACACAAGGGTACAATAAAATTTACAAGTGAATTTGTAATGGGTATGAACTATTGGCGCTATTAAGATCTGGTTTTTCTTTTGAAATAAAAAGAGATTCTTCCGTAAAATACGGAAGACCTTTGACCCAACCGCCTCATTCATCTATCCGCCTTCACAGCGAGCAGTGTTGTGACCGAATAGCAGAGGAAAATATTTCAATCTTACGCACAGCATCCAATGACTTAGATCTACGTATTTTAGAATCTCTTTTTATTTCAAAAGAAAAACCAGATCTTAATAGCGCCAATAGTTCATACCCATTACAAATTCACTTGTAAATTTTATTGTACCCTTGTGTTTTGTATAGAAGACTGATTTTCTTTACTTTTTACTTGCAGACGGTTAACTGAAGATGGAGCTGGTCTCCGAAACGTTAAGTTTAGTTGTGTACAATGTGCTGTATTAAGAATAACGACTTTTTGGATCTATTGTCACGATATCATAGCATAATCTCAATCTTACTTCAGGCAACGAGGGCGACGGCATCAACTCGTCCTTGACTGCTGTCGCAGACGCCATGGTGACAGTGTCTGCCTTCCATGACGGCACGGCGGTAGGGGATAGCTCAGAGATGCCCTGCCTCAACGTATCCGCCGCCACGGCCATCATTCTGCATGCCATCAGGACTGTAGCTGACCGTAGCTAGCAGCTGCTGCTCACCTTAGCTAGCAGCTGCTGCTCATCGTAGCTAGCAGCTGCTGCTCACTGTAGCTAGCAGCTGCTGCTCACCGTAGCTAGCAGCTGCTGCTCACCGTAGCTAGCAGCTGCTGCACACCGTAGCTAGCAGCTGCTGCACACCGTAGCTAGCAGCTGCTGCTCACCGTAGCTAGCAGCTGCTGCTCACTGTAGCTAGCAGCTGCTGCTCACTGTAGCTAGCAGCTGCTGCTGCTCACCGTAGCTAGCAGCTGCTGCTGCTCACCGTAGCTAGCAGCTGCTGCTGCTCACGGTAGCTAGCAGCTGCTACTGCTCACCGTAGCTAGCAGCTGCTACTGCTCACCGTAGCTAGCAGCTGCTGCTGCTCACCGTAGCTAGCAGCTGCTGCTGCTCACCGTAGCTAGCAGCTGCTGCTGCTCACCGTAGCTAGCAGCTGCTGCTGCTCACCGTAGCTAGCAGCTGCTGCTGCTCACCGTAGCTAGCAGGTGCAGCTGACTGAAGCTGAAGTACCTGGCTCCTGTTCAAGTGCTCATACTACGGCCGTCTTCTGAAGTCTAGCTTCCGAACACAACCTGGCCGTACTTCTGCGTGACTTGAGTCTCAGTTAGCTAGAATTGATTGTCATACAGTAAATGCGTTTCTGTACTATCGTGTTTCTTCTCCTTGCGCCGTTAGAAAATTCTTAGTGCAGGTGATATTCTATGTACATATCGATGTATTCTAGCTTAACAATTCAATGTATAAATTTTATCTACGCAATGTCAGCATGAACAGAAAAATAAGGCAAAAGGAACTAGTAGAATGGTCTATTTCCTGGTTAATTCCCTAGTCCCGTGCCGTCAGACACCAATTATGCACAAGCACAAAGGGATAATAGCGGGGGAATAATAAGTTCCTCTCAGTGTACCACCGATCATCACTCACAAGCCCCAATGCATCTATTTTAATTAGGGAGGAATACAGTTGATATAAAAGAAATCGTAAAATGCATTGAAACGAACGTGAAGCGGCCCATAGATGATTAATTTAATTTTCAATGTCATTGATTCAATATATTGATTTTTTTGCCCATTAAGTCAATTGACGGTCGTCAATCAAGCCCACAGACGATCAGTTAAACCGTCAATTATATTGACAATAAAATTGATCGTCTATGGGCCGCTTAAGGATCATAAATTGAGAAAGACTAAAAAAGTAGACGAGAACCATGTCAGTAGTTTAATAAATAGCTGAGGAAAAGCAGATTATAAGTTTTTTAAGATATTTTATTCTTTGTGTGAAAGGGCTTTTAAAAATTGGAAAAAGTGAAAACACACCTTTACCGAAGAGGACTGCGAAACACGTACTATCCATTCACACAGACATAACCTTAGCGATTTTGAGTTAGTAACCGAAGTTTCGGCGTATAATGAAGAAATGTGGAACAAAATATTTTCTAACCTATTTAAAAAGTCAGTACGCCAGAGAAAACAGTTCCAGTTTCAAGGTTCTCAAGTCAATAAATGGGTAAAACCCCAACATTAGTTTCATTATCTATGGCTATAGTTGAATCAACTAAAAGTGAAATAGTGAAACTTTTTTGTTCGCTTCAAGTTTGAAAAATCTGAATACTCTAGCGACAAACAAAAGGAAAAAGTCTCGATGTTGAAACAAAGATGCTTTGGACGACTCATCGGACACGTCAATACATTAGCCTGCTCGACTGCTCAATGATCATCAACGTTGCACAGAGTATGATTAGTGGTGATGAATAATGGTATTTGTGGAACAATAGGATTATTGTTCAATATTACAGCATTGTGAATATAGCGTGCAATAATCGGATTTGAAGTTGCTTATCGTAAATTTAATTTAAAAATATACCGTAAGATTACTGGCTCAAACGATTTTCATGTTATGAAAATGGGTTGACCAACATAACTCGCAAAAGAACATATGTTAACTCTGGAACACATTTCTGTACTTGTACTCGATACAACGCCTGAAAAAGGCAAATGAATAATAAATAGTAAGCTCTAGATTATGTTCTTTTTTGTTTGTGCATATCTGGGATACTATATAGAACCTAATGCACACGAGGCTAACGTTAAATCTCTTTGTTGTAATAAGCCAACGCACTAACTGCATTTTTTGCAATGAAACGATAAACTTGATTTTTCCTTGCATTTTGAAGTACTATATTGCTCGTTAATTGAAAAAATAAGTGCTAAATTGAAATCGCAAACAATGTTATGGATTCCAATTTTCCGGGTGGAAAGATGGGATGAACCAAGTTTTTGTTGAAGTACAGGTTGTTTTTATAAACAGGAATCGAAAAAATCTTTAATAACTTTTGATACAATGAACGACTTTTTGTTAACAAAACGGCAGTAGAATCCTGAATTGTACATCCTTTATTTTTTACCTACATATTCATGATCCAAAACTCAAAATAAAAGTTAGAGGACGCAGTAAAATTCATCCTGCTTTGGAACCGCTGCCAAGATGACCTGGACAAAGGAACAACTAGCTTTCATAAACAGTGCAGATTTCTCTAATGAAAGGAGCGTTGTCCTAGCCCAGCGAAGTTTCAAGAGAGACTCACCTGAAACTTTGCTGGGCTAGAACAATGTTAACATGATTTTCACACAGGACTGATGATGGATATCTTTCTGTTAAAAAACAGAAACAAGTCATTGAAAGCTGTAAATCCATTCCGTTTATTTTCAATTCGATAAATATACAGAAAGTAGAAACTAGTAATAAATGCATTACAAGTTACTTGGAGGGCAGCTCAGCTGATGCAATACATTTTAATCAGAGAAAAAGTGGCAACTCTAGGCTTTTAAGGTGTCTATAATCTACACCAATGGTTGTCCACAACGAAATTTTCTAGTCTTTGGATTATGGTATGATAAATTAATTGATAATGACTTGTCTTTGGAGAAACCTAAGGTTATGTTGTGATCATGAAGATTTCTAGTCTTTAGGACATGATAAGTATATGGATAATGACTAGTGTTTGCCACAACCTAAAGCAGTGTTTTGACGGAAGTAGACATTAGTGCGCTAATATGTAGCGGCCGATACATTTTCAGTAGCGGTAGAGGTAGTGGTGCTGCATTTTAAACAATGTTACGCCCGCTTAATATTTAAGTAGCAATACAAGATTTTGCCGCTACAGCGCTATCGCTTCACTTACAGTATAGCCTTATAGATTATAGAATAAAACTTTACGAAAGATTTCGGTGTAGTGCGGTTAACTTGTTACCAATGTATAGGCTGTTGCTTACTTCCTAGTCTGATTGAACCTCTCGGATCTCCCTGCCAAGGTGCCACAGATCCTTTACTGGAGAAGATATCCTACTAGTCACTATTTGGCTTTCAGCTGGGAGGATACTGACATCACTTAAAGCTTTTGTACACTACAACACGTCAATCCCTTCTAGTGCTGCTGTGGAGGGGATGTTTTCCTTGGGAAAGGAAGCCATGAAACCAAAGGTCAAGCGTGTCGATCAGATTACTATTTTGAAATGCTGGCATTTCTTGAAGGAAAAGTTCAGTAATTAAATGAAAATATTATTCCACGTAGTTTGCGTGCAGCCATTGTGAAATCTATCTCGTATGCAGTCTAACTTCAAGTTAGAATAGAAATGGTTGAGTCTCTGATTTTTTATTCGTACATGTTGATAATTTTTCCGATTTGTTGATTGAAGTAAACATCCATTTCGGCATGGTGAAATATAAACTGTAAAAAATAATGTAACCTTATTTAACCTGTACTAGTTATGTTGGGGTAATAGTAATAAAGTTGCTTTGATACGTTTTCAAAATATATTATCACGAAATGTTTATAAGTTAATGGCAGTAATAAAAAATATTTTGAATTTTTCAATAATTTTTTTGCCACTGTTGCGCCTGATGTAGCAGCGCTACGTATTACTGCAGCGGCAGCGCCGCTTCAATTTAGAGGGTGTAGCAGAAGCGCCCGCTAGTTAGAGAGTGTGGCAGTAGAGATAGCGTCCGCTCTATATCAAAGTAGCGCTGCCCAGCTCTGTGTTCTGATATCTAAAACTTCTAGTTGTCATGTTATGTTAGCGCTATTCATAATGGACATTCAATAAGCTTACTATAATAGTAATAACTGAAATTTTAGTTGATTTTTTCAGTAAAACGTAGCACTTAAGTACATCAAATGGACCTCTTAGCTTTATTTCCTTCCTAATCTTTGGTTCATGTTAACATGTATTAATAACAGAAATTTCAGCGCTTTTCTTATGTTATACCTTGAATGTTGTTTGGTTCTTTCACAGTTATATAGCTTTTCACTATATCACTATCATGTTTATTTTACTCCTCTGCTCACTCTCCAGTTATTAAGTGAGCGGACATAAATATGGAGTTTTTTATAATTATGTTATCATTAATTTAACATCTTAAATAGCCTCTTCTTTTCGGCGTTAAATAATTAATTATTTTTTTATAACGAAGATTTGGAAATGTTTCAAGATAATATCGCTTATGGGATGTATTTCAAAATTAAAATACGACGTAAACGAGCTGCAGTTAAAATAATAACACAGCACTAGCAAAAACCTCTCTTAGTCACACACATGTTATAATTGAAAGAAATGCACTATCTCAACTGCAATGATTGTTGCATTTCATGCCATAGTACAAAATATCTTGATAATTATATTAAATAATTCGTTCAAAATTGCCCCAAAAAATAATAGAATAAATATAATATAAAATATTTATTTATTATTTTTATTAAATATATATAATATAATAAAATATAATACGTTCCAAATTGCCTCAAAAATATAAATTTAATAAAAATGAGGGTTTATTAAAATAAAGAAGTATCAAATACATAGTAAAAAGCTGGAAGAGAATGAAAAATGTTATATCAAAACAAAAAAGTTAAAAGGGGCTTTTATTCGTGAACAAAATGTGGCAAAAATGTCCGGCCCGCTCAGAATAGGCAGAACGACTTTAGTCTATTATCGCTGTTATGTAACATGGTGTTAAGCAATGATGTGGCACCTGTACTGCATTGTTACTCTGCGTCGTGTAGATAGAGAGAATAAAAGGCAGTGCACATCGTGCCAAGCCCATTTACAAATATATCAAATTTTCTGGTATTTTAACCATAGCAATTAGATCAGCTATTAAAATTTCGTGGGATATCTTTGGTCACAGAAGAAAAATGATCCTGAGCCATGCTTCGCAACGTAGTCACTGCCTTCTTTGCCTACTCAGAGGGCACATGTCTATAATATATGTAATGGGCCTTGGTTTTTAACGTACTGTTTTCATTTTAGATGTCATTCGTAAATATACAGGTGGTAACACCTGCAAACACTTAGAAATAAAATTTTCATCTGAAAAATTTATGAATAGATGGAGCCGCCAAAATCTAAAAAAGGTGGAATCGGAGTTGCCAAATTCTGAAGAGGTGAAGTCGGAGTCGAAAATTTATTCCTCCGACTCCGCCACCTTGCCGTGTACACTAGTATAGAATAATGATCTTGGAGTTGCAGTGAACATTTTAATTTGGTAGTTAAGCTATGCATAACGAAATGTTTTTAATATTTGCACTATGCAATATAATTGATTATTGCAAAGATGCGAATTAAATTAGCACATGCTCGCCTTAAATTCGTTCACTGTTGGACAATAGGGGAGCATGCTCCGCAGTAGAGCACCAGAAACTGAAACATCATTCCTCCGATTTGTTTTATTATTCGGAATATTGGGCGGAAGAAAATTTACATTGGCCTTGCGCCATCCAATAACCCCCTCTTCAACTCTCTGGCTAATCATCATCGTAGGAAATGCTTCCCCAATGAAGCAGATTTGCGTTAAACCCTCATGGACACTTTTGCGAAGTCCTCTCACTCTCGGCGGCTCACATGTACAAGTCTTCTCCCAGCGAGCCTCCTCACAGCAACGGCTCACACGTATAAGTCTTCTCCCAGCGAGTCTCCTCGCTGCAGCGACTCACACAAGTCTTCTCCCAGCGACTCGCCGCGCTGCAGGCTACCCACAGCGACTCGCCGCGCAGCAGTTTACATACTCTCAACGGCTTTGATATTCGCCACAAGTCTCGGCCACTCCGCAAGCAGTAGCAT
Organism: Morinoia aosen; assembly: GCA_030386875.1. Taxonomy (NCBI): domain Eukaryota; kingdom Metazoa; phylum Arthropoda; class Malacostraca; order Amphipoda; family Talitridae; genus Morinoia; species Morinoia aosen. Next base: position 3,706,648 of record CM059574.1, read on the forward strand.
CGCCGCCTCGACCGCCAGCCTCGCCACAACGCCATGTTACTCTTGCTTCGACTCCCCGACAACCGTCGGTCCTCCAAGGTGTCCTCGGGTACTGTACTACCTGCCTATAAATATTTTCCTCGTGTGTCATACTGTCGGCGATATCCACAATGATTCTACATTTATTCCGGTTGTGTTTTCCTTACCCTGTCGGGTTCGTTTGCACCTCAGGCACTCGCTTCGGGCATTGATATTCAAAGTCTTTAGATATTCGCAGTCTGCCCGGAGCGTAAAGCAGACTGAGGGAGTGTTGAAACCTTTCTTGTAGCACCTTGAATGTATATGTGTATAATACTGATAATGTTACAGCGCTCTCGTGTAAGAATGTATTTAGACAGCACTCTGCGTTGAGAACTGAGCTCATGGTTCTTGTGGAACTCTGCTCATGGTTCTCGGGCTTGGCTGGAGCCCACTCTACCGCCAACTGTCATAATGTAAACTTACTGTGTCCTGCTGTGTGTTACTGACAATATATAAATACCAAGTGTCTCGCTCTACTTAATCTAAACTCAATAGGTTATGGGCCCAGGCAACCTTCCGAAGAAACAATTTCAAGTGAGGTTATCCTAAGTCCCGAAGCGAAAAACAGCCCGGGACAGCGAGAACAGACGTTGGTGATCTGTTAGTGCTGTGTGAGACAGAAACAGTGAAAGAGAAAGAAACATGGCAGGCTCCGTAAGTGAAAGTGCAAAGAACTGCCTCACGGCTCTTAGTGATAAAAACTATCCTACGTGGAAGCTGCAAATGAAGATGATCTTGATGAAAGAAAAGTTGTGGAACTTGGTTCGAGGAACGGAAACCATGCCACAGACTACAGACGAGACTGCTCGAAGAAAATTTGAAGAAAGACGTGACAGTGCACTTGCAACAGTTGTGCTTGGTGTCGAAACAAGTCAACTGTATTTATTGGGTGATCCTACTGACCCTGTGCAACTGTGACACAAAATTGAAGATACATTCCAAAAGAAAACTTGGTCTAACAAGTTCAGACTACGCAAAAGACTCTACAACATGAAACTAAAAGAAGACCAAGACTTACAAACTCATCTCAAAGCATTTGTCGAAATTTTTGAGTCCTTGAGTGTGATTGATGACGCTGTTGATGAAGAAAGTCGTGTAATAATCTTGCTGTCGTCACTTCCCGACCATTTATCCACACTGGTGACTGCACTGGAAGCTCATGAAAAACTACCGTCATGGGATATTGTGACAGAGCGTCTTCTGAATGAAGAAGCAAAACTGAAAAACTAAAGTGCTTCAGACTTCAGTGAAAAATTCCTTGTGACCTCCAAATTGAAAAACTCAAGATGCTTCGAATGCGGAAAATTGGGACACCTACGCGCCAAGTGCTGGATCTATCAAGAAAAATTGAAGAAAGAAGATGGGAACCACACAGAAGACCAGAAAAATTTTGGAGCAGGTAAAACCAATTATATCAGTGCATTGTCTGTGATAAATATCAATGATTGTTGGGTAATTGACTCCGGAGCAACAGCACACATGTTTAATAATAGGAATGATTTTTCCTGTATGAATGAGCTATCTAGTCCAATCAACATTGAAGTTGGTGATGGTAGAAACTTGCAAGGTATTGGTGTGGGTGACGTTGAAGTTATGGTGTTGTTGCCTAAAGGTCTAGTAGATACCTGTGTTGTTGAGAATGTCTTGTATGTACCTGGCTTAGCCTACAATTTACAATCTGTGCCTCAGATTACAGAAAGTGGAAACCTAGTTTACTTTGACGAAAGCTCATGTAAGATTGTAAATAAAGACAAATTAATTGCCTTAGGCAGTAAAGTAGGAAAATTGTATAAACTTAATTGCACCCTTAATTCAGCTGCTAAATGCATGAACATTTCCTCTGATGAAATTCTGTGGCATGAACGATTCTGTCATCTAGGATTCAATAACCTTAAGAAATTAGCCACTAAGAAACTTGTTAAAGGTTTTGATTGTTCTGTGAGTGGAGATAACATTTTTTGTGAAAACTGTTGTGATGGTAAAAATCCCCAAAACAAATCACAAAAGGGAATGCCAACCCTTATAACTAATTCACAGTGATGTGTGTGGCAAGCTTAATTCCATTTCACTTGGGGGTGGAAGGTATTTTGTAACCTTCATTGATGACCACTCCAGATATACTTGGGTGTACATTATCAAACATAAGAGTGATGTTTTTAAAGTGTTTCAGGAGTTCAAATCTTTGGTAGAAAATCACTATGATCACAAAATGAAAACTCTGCGCTCCGATAACGGTGGGGAATACATCTCAAAGGACTTTGAACAATTCCTAAAAAGGGAAGGAATTATCCATGAAAAAACTGTGCCTAAGACACCTGAACAAATTGGAGTTGCAGAAAGAATGAATAGAACTCTCCTTGACTCTGTCAGAGCTATGCTGTCTGGTTCAAAGTTACCAAAATTATTCTGGGGTGAAGCTATATCAACTGCCGTGTATGTCAAAAATAGGAGCCCTGCTAGTGCATTGAATGATATGGCTCCTTATCAAGCCCTTAATGGACACAAGCCCAATGTACAGCACCTCAGAACCTTTGGCTGCAGTGCGTACGCTCATGTCCCCAAAGATGAGAGGGAAAAACTTGATCCAAAATCTAAACCGTGTGCCCTTGTAGGATATGGAAGTGGATCCAAGGGATATCGTCTGTATGACATAAGCAACAGAAGGATATTTTTGAGTAGAGACGTTATGTTCAATGAATCTCAGCAGATGCCAATTGAGAAGGAGCCTTCAGAAGTAAATGATGGTAATTTTACTTTTCTCCCTCAGGATCCAGAACCAGAAGACTCTGAGGGAGGGGTGGAGCATAGACAGTCAGATGCTGGGATGGAAGGAGTGGAGCCTAGACAATCAGCCAGGTATCGACGGGCTCCTGATAGGTTTGGTGAATGGGTGTATTTAATGAAAAATGAGCTTGATATACCATCTTGTGTTCAAGAAGCACTCAGTGGACCGGAAGCAAAACTATGGGAAACAGCTATGGAGAATGAGATGGAGTCTATAAATCAAAATAAAGTATGGTCTCTTGTAGAGTGTCCTAATGACAAAAAACCTATTAAATCAGAGTGGATCTTTAAAAGAAAAACCGGACCTGACGGAAGCATTTGCTCATACAAAGCTCGCCTTGTGGCTCAGGGCTACTCAAAAAAATATGGCACTGACTACGACGAGACCTTCAGTCCCGTGGTTCGATTTGAGTCTGTCAACACAGTACTAGCTTTAGCTGCCAAATATGGTATGGTTGTCCATCATATGGACGTTACAACAGCCTTCCTTAATGGAGAACTGATTGAAGAACTTTACCTGGTTCAACCTGACGGTTTTATTGTCAAAGGCAAAGAAGATCTGGTGTGTAAACTACAAAAATCACTCTACGGACTAAAACAAGCTCCTAAGTGTTGGAATACTACACTAGAAAGCTATTTGAAGAAATTGGGTTGTGTACAACCTAAGGGTGATGCTTGTATATACACTCGTGTTCAAGATAAGAAACTGTGTTTTGTGGCGGTGTATGTAGACGATCTAATAATTGCTTCTGAGTCTGATGATGAAATAAATCAAATAAAGATGAGTCTTTCTACCCAATACAAAATGAAGGACCTTGGTGTGCTGAGTTACTTCCTAGGTGTAAGTGTTGTACAATCTAAAAACAATGTTTTCTTAAATCAAACTGCCTACACTGAGGCTCTGTTGTCAAAATTTGGCTTTGATAATTGTAAACCTGTTGCAACTCCCGCCGATGTAAATGTAAATCCGATATGCTCCCCAAATGATGTCGAATTTGACCCTGCTACTTATCAAAGTGCTGTAGGTAGCCTATTGTATTTGTCAACCAGAACTCGACCTGACATTGCATTCGCAGCGAATAATGTTGCTAAATACAGCTCCAAACCTATTGAACAGCAATGGATGTGTGTCAAGAGAATATTCAGGTACCTGAGAGGCACCTCTAAACTAGGTCTCTTGTATAGCAAATGTTCTGATACTTGCATTGGTTATTCAGATGCTGACTGGGCTGGTGATAAAAATGACCGAAAGTCTACCTCTGGTTACTGTTTCACCCTCAGTAATTCGGTAATTACGTGGAGATCTAACAAACAAACTTGTGTAGCCCTCTCAACTGCAGAAGCCGAAAACGTTGCTCTTGCCGGTGCGGCTCAAGAGGCTGTCTGGTTAAAGCACTTACTCAGTGATCTAAATTTTGGTACTATGGAACCAATGGTTATAAACGAAGACAACCAGTCAGCCATCTGTCTTGCCAACAATCCCAAATATCATGGGAGGAGCAAGCACATCGATATTAAGTTTCACTATGTACGGGATCTTGTAAGTAACAAAGATATAGACGTAGTGTATTGCCCTACCGACGAAATGCTCGCCGACATATTCACCAAGAACCTGCCGATAGAAAAGTTCTCTAGACTAAGAACGAAGTTAGGAATGGTCTCATCTGACACACATTCAATGTGAGAAGGAGTGTTGAAACCTTTCTTGTAGCACCTTGAATGTATATGTGTATAATACTGATAATGTTACAGTGCTCTTGTGTAAGAATGTATTTAGACAGCACTCGCCATATTTCAAAGATAATGTGATTTTTTTCTAATATGAAACCTTTATAGGACATTAATGTTTTCTTTCTTACTCACGTCCCACAATCGTTTTCATGTTTCTGACTTTAGGTAGACTGTTTTGTGCCACTATTTTTACTACGAAATTTTATAAAATTCATGCTATAATATAAGATATTTTCTCCGTTTCCCTCGATTGAAATTCTGGTTTATACTGACTAGTTTACGCTGATATTTGCGCACATGCTGACTTGTGTATATGTGTACGTGTGCACGCTATGCGTATGACACTCTGTAGAGTGCGTATGTATTATAATGCGTATTACTCCGTATTGCCTCGATGCATAGAAATGCATTTGTGTATGCTTACGAGTTTGGTGTATGTGCGTGGGTATGTGTGTGCATGTGTATGTGTATATATTTACATGTATACGTGCACATATGTGTTTACTAGACTGACAACTAGCATTTTACTAGAGATTATGTTTTTTTTCTGTGCACTCTCAACTTGTAACATTACCTAATTCGTCATCTCTTTATTATTGTAAAGCATTCATGTAAAAACTATACATTTGTTGTGCGATCATCCATTTATATTTAAATAAAATGCTTATTAACTAATGACCGTTATGTTAAAATTGTTGAATCAGAAATACAAAACTTATAATCTTCTTGGTCCTCATGCTTATGTGTACATATATGTATATATATATGTATATATATATATATGTATATATGTATGTGTGTGTGTATGGATATATGCACACATATATACGTATATGTACGTATGTGTGTATATGGATATATATTTATATATATATATATATATATTTTTTCATGTTTCCTTAAAATGACACTTGTGAACATTGACCGAAATAAGCGATTTCATATAATATTTCCTGGCGTCAAGAATTGCGAAGTTTTATGTCATGTACATGTAAACTGTCAAAGGTGTTTTCACCCCACAATGAAAATGCATCGTCCATGAAATTGTGTTATCTCTTATAATTATCATTACATGTATTATCAAATGTAGATTAAAAGCTAGATTAGGATTACATCTCCCTCAATCATTTCTTTTCAACTAGTGACACGAGTTTTACAATACTCGTGTGTGTGTATCATCTAAGTGTATTAATTTTAAGATATTTTAAAAACCAATGATGGTACTTTTGTACCATCTCTATTGGAAATAAACTGTTTTTATTTTTTTATTTTTCTTTCTGCGTTGAGAACTGAGCTCATGGTTCTTGTGGAACTTTGCTCATGGTTCTTGGGCTTGGCTGGACTCTGGAGCCCACTCCACCGCCAACTGTCATAATGTAAACTTACTGTGTCCTGCTGTGTGTTACTGACAATATAAAAATACCAAGTGTCTTGCTCTACTTAACCTAAACTCAATAGGGAGAACACGCTACAAGTTTTTTGTGAAAGTAACCATGTTATGCCTGTGGGATTTTTTTCCGTAGAATCTTTTCGAGATGTTTATATTGGTTTCAAAGAATATCGTTATTTGAATTCCAATTAATATCATCTCTTCCGGTGTTATATGTGTAGGTAATTTTCTTAGTTTTTCTCAGCTCGTTAGTTTCATGTTACATATTAAGCATTTTTTTGCAACGCCTCTCACGTGATGTAGAGTGCAAGTTCATTTAGCGTTCATACGACATTATTGAAAATTGAAAGTTGTGAATCGAACATCCTCGGTAATGATATGGGACTTTTTTACACGTTAAATCATTTTTTTAATAGTTCAGGCATTTTTGAAATAGTTCATGTAAAGTATTTTTTTCATACTTTTGGTTACGTGCCGAAATTTCTACATCTATTTTGTTATTTTGATTATATGTTTCAGTGACTGGTGATCGGAAAAGGGGAATGAAATTTCTGGGCACCACTGGTGTTGCGAAATCTAAAAGACTTGAAAAATTCAGCAATAGGTGTCTGTTCCGGAACACTAATACAATAAGTCAAGTCTGTACAAGATTTTGCTAAACTGAGTGTTTTTTGTCGAGTCTAAGTTGACTTCTCAAAATCATGAAAAAACTATTTGGCTGCTGAGATAAATTCAAAGTATATTCAGTGAACTTTAATACTGGACATACAGCTAGCTATTGGTTGGAGTCTGTAAAGACAACCAATAATGACAGACTTATTTCTTCACTTGAGCTTTGGTCAAACCATTTCAATACCTCCCGTTACTGTACTTTTATCGGAAATAGGGAAGTTAAGTAAACATTTTTAATGAAAGTGCATGAATCACTACCTCTTATTATTGTCACCTAAATAGCGGTACAATGTGTAGTCGGGAATGTTAAAGTAAGCGCCATAGATTCGTAAGCTGAACCATGTTTCAGGCAATCATCAATGTAGTCACTAATCGACATTACTCTGATATCTATATCATCCATGAGGGGCGCGTATGAATGTTTAATTTTTATTTTTATTAAATTTATGATAATGGATGTTTTATTCCAATCAAGCCTGATACATATCTTGTACATTGTTTTTTCAAATGCCTTCTTGCACCAGGACGCGAAGACGATTACTCCCGGTCAAGCCGGTACCCATTTCCGACAGCTTGGGTAGAGTGGGGAATTGTGGCTGAGTTCTCCCTTTTCCCCACGAGGAAAATCGCCGGGTGGCACTGCCGGGATTTGAACTGCCGACCCCGTCCTGAGAAGACCTGACGTTTATTTACGTTCGTGCATCTATGATTTGAAGAGAATTCTAAATTAACCTTCGGCTGGATGTTCCTCAGTTTAGTAATCGTGGTACCGGTTGCAGGTGAATGTTTTTTGAACCTGGCTAGGGTTATCTGGTAATAAAGACGAAATGGGGATATTAACATTACCGCTTCGCATTTCTATGAGAACACTGTACATACATACATATACCAGACTTCTCCATCCTATGGAAGGGTAGCCGACAGCAGGCCACAAACATCACTCTTAGTCACTAGGAGGCGAGAGAGGCAGCACTCGCCGCACCAGACTGCCAGGATCAGCAGCAGCCCAGCACAACCACCTTCCACTGTCAGGCCCGACAGCCATAGCTGGTTTATCCCGACCGCTTCATCGAGTGCAGCCCCTCCCCCCTTCACAGGTCAGGTCAACCCCATCACACGCGGGCAACTTCCAGTACCGCGTCAAAATAAAATTACCTTCTTATGTACTGCCCCCCCTCACTTCTGTCCGCAGCCATCCCTCTCGCCACGTCCACAGTCAGACCCCTCTCATACGAAGCACGTTTCACCCCATCCATCCAACTTATCCGTGATCAACCTCGTGCTCTAAAACCACTCACTTCCGACGTATAAATCTTTTTCACCAGCCGCTCAACATTCATTCTTTCAACATGCCCAAACCATCCAAGAACTCTTTCATCCATTCGCCTGCTCAACATTTTGATAACACCCGTCTGCTCCCTAACCAACTCATTCCTGATCCTATCTCTTCTTGTTACTCCATACATGCTCTTCAAACACTTTATCTCAAACACATCCAACTTCCTCCTCTCAGCTGCTCTCAAACCCCAGGACTCTGCTCCATACAACAAAACTGGCACGATCAAGCTTTCATACAGTCCTCTCTTAGCATTCGTACTCAAACTCCTGCATTCAAACACTTTCCTCATTGCACCCAATGTCTTACAGCCTTCATTCACTCGATGCCTCACCTCTACTTCCATACTATCTTTAACAGCCACATCCGACCCGAGGTACCTAAAATGTTCTACCTTCTCTAACACTTCACCATTCATCCTCACATTCGAAGTTCCAAACACTCCCCCTCTTGAACATCTCATCACCTTACTTTTATTCACATTTACCCTCATACGCCTTTCGCACACTCTACCAAACTCTGCAACCAGTCACCTCAGTTTTTCTTCTGAATCAGCCACAAGCGCTGTATCATCTGCAAACAACAGCTGACACACTTCCCAATATATACCATTTTGTCCCACCAACTGCGCATCTTTTCCCAACACTCTGGCATTCACTTCTCTCACCACACCATCCATAAACAAATTAAACAACCACGGCGACATCACACATCCCTGTCTCACACCTGTCACAACTGGGAACCACTCACTCACCTCATTCCCTACTCTCACACATGTTCTGCTATCAACGTAGAAATTATTGATCGCATTCAACAGTCTCCCCCACCCCCTCCATACAAGCTTACAACTTGCCATAGAGCCTGTCGGTCCACTCTGTCAGTCATAGGCCTTCTCTAAATCCAAAAATGCCCAATATACATCTTTACCTTTTGCTAAGTATTTCTCATTTACCTGCCTCACAGCAAACATTTGATCCACACAACCTCTACCACTTCTTAAACCACATTGTTCTTCAGCAAGCACACGATCCGTCATCATTCTCACTCTTCCAATTAAAACTCTTCCATACAGCTTCCCAACGACACTCAGTAGACTTATACCCCTAGAATTACTGCACTCATATTACTGCCACCTTTCCCCTTGTACAACGGAACTACACACGCGCTACTCCAATCCACCGACACTTCACTAGTCTCGAAACACACATTGAATCAACGTACCAACCATTCTAAAACCACATTTCCTCCTTTCTTTTGGCATTTAACCGTTCAGCCAGAGCACTGTAGTAGCCATAATTTCCATGACTTCTAGCCGGAGGACAATTTGTCACCGCACTTGGAGATGGGATTTGTTACCGGACTTGTTTTTAAAATTTCATTTTTTTTTGTTCATCGAATCTCAGCTTGCAGTTTGATCACATGAATACGGTTGTTTCGTGAATTTATAGTTCTATGTTTTGAATTGTTTCAGGTGTCTAATTTTTGACCGTTTCATATTTTCCTCAAAGCCATATACTGAAAATACTCCCGAATGTGTATTATTATCAATGATATCGTAAATGAATACACAAAGATGGATTCTGTAACTTTTCAAAAATATTGCGCATACGAGTTTTTTCTCGCTTTACTTTTTTTCACAAATTTCTTTCATCCCTCGATTTAACTGTTCCCTCTCTGTGTCTTTTTCTCTGAAATTTGCCATCTTGCTGGTGAGTTTTAGACTTTTGTCTTTCTTTGAAGGCGTGGTGCTGCAGAGAATTTGAATTTAAGAGAACTACACCCTTAGCTTCCGAGGCTCAACTTATTGTTAGGTCCAGTCTACGTTAGGGAGCGTGGAGTTGCCCGCAAGTTATTAGCGTTTCCTGATGAATCCTGAAGATATTGTCAGAGTGAGCGTAAGTTTATGTTATTGAGCAATTATTTGGCCGGGTCTCTTCTACAAACTAGTACAAACTTGTAATTTGTTCTTCATTTTAGGTAATTCGTTAAATGAGGTAACTTCATTTTGTGCGTTCCTGGCTTCGTTTTAAGTCACGCTTTCTGTTTGTCTTTGGCGTAAATTATTGAATTACCACCTCTTTTTACAGATGAGCCAGCTGATTGCAAAGTACGTTTTATTTGGCATTACATATTGCAGGAAAGCAAAATACCGAAAGCTTTCATACCTATGCCATCAGGGAAACACATTTTACAGGAAGGAACGTTTATTTTGCAAAAAAATTAAAGTACCTTCAGTATAAATTCAAAAATCAAACAATAAACACCAAACCTAAAGTACATTTAGCATTCAATTTGAAATATTTGAATCACACTAGAAAAGCTAGATGTCAAAATTAGGTTTTCGAAACCGTTTAACATGTCTTAAATCTTTTATTTAGATTCCAATTATTATCAAACATCTTGCATTTCGTTCCGTTAAATTAGAGTACCAAATGGGACTGGATAATAATTCAACGCTCACTGGACAATGGGTTGCAATTAAATGGCCTCTACAGCCTAAGTAGCCAGCAAGTTGCCTAACTCGATTTAGATTTCCATAATTTGATATTACATGAAAATAGAACTTCTGGTCACCTTGTTGAGTCCATTCAACTGGACATACGTCATCTACTCCAATGACTGGAGCGGGTCCTGCATTTGCTCTTATTGCACCTGACACGCCTGCACCCGACACGCCGCTCACAGCTGCACGCGACACGCCGCTCACAGCTGCACCCGACACGCCGCTCACAGCTGCATCCGACACGCCTGCACCCGACACGCCGCTCACAGCTGCACGCGATACATCGCTCTCAGCTGCACCCGACACGCCGCTCACAGCTGCATCCGACACGCCTGCACCCGACACGCCGCTCACAGCTTCACGCGACACACCGCTCTCAGCTGCACTCGACACCCCGCTCACAGCTGCATCCGACACGCCTGCACCCGACACGCCGCTCACAGCTGCACCCGACACGCCGCTCACAGTTGCACGCGGTCCGGCGTAAAGCCTCCCGGCAGCAATTTCTGGACGGTGGTCTTGATGTAACTGCCGCCCAGCTGCGCCAGGTACACCTCCATATCAGTGCCGAACTCTGCGAGCACCTGCCTGCAGGCGCCACACGGCGTCACGTGGTCGTCAGGGCCCATGTCTGCCACCACTGCGATTGCACTGTAAAACAACCAGAGAGAGAAACACCGTTATGCGGAAAATACGAGACGTTCTGAAGTATACATTTTGCTATCTTTCACTTGGAGACGTGATCTCAGATACATTCCCTTTGCTCATATGAAAACTACGTGGTTTACGTGTTTTTTTCGAACATCAAGTGCCGTCATTTTTTACTTTCTGCGTATACACATTTTTTCAGTACCACAGTCGAATGTACTCACTTGGATATTTCACACTAGTTCGTAGCGCAGATGTACATTGCCACTAGTTAACATGTGACAAATACAAGATGGTGGCATAGATATCACTGGCTATACAATTTATTTGCTTTTAGTGGTATCTTTTAAACAATTCATTTACCACAGGCGATATATAAGCAGATTGTTTCTTGAGGCTGTCACAATGGGCACATCAGAGTGACAGCTTATTGTGGGTCCGAATATATTCAGCGACTTCTAGAGCATCCTATCATCAACGCTATTCTAAGGTGTAAAATAATGTTTCACTTAACCTAGTTGCCCACTAGACTGATCAAAGAATAGGTTCACTCGCGATTCAATGCTTTATTTCACAACAATGTTTAATATGGGTCAAATGAGAACAGTTTATTCTGTGAAGAAAACACTTCAAGTCAGACTTAAAATCTAATTCATGAATCTTGGTAAATTACCCTATCAAAATGAGCTATACAGTAGACAAGATTTTACTTGATTACCTTATGGGATTAATATTCCGATAGAAAAAGGGATTCAAAATTTGTTTCGAAAGCATCGTGTGAACTTTTTTTCGCTCATCTGAGCAGGGATCGAATTCCAAGTCTTGGTTCAAGTGAAAAGGATACTGTGTTGTGAACGAGCTGTTGAATGATAAGGAAGTATGAAGTTATTCCTATTTCGGCTTATATGATCAAAATGACCAGTTTGGACAGCTAATAATTGTTTCAAGTCTGTCGCCCTTATTAGTCAATGTTTTATACATAAAATTACACATATGGAGCTTGTAGAAATTCAAAGTTTAGGTATTTTAAAACTTCAGAATGAACACTATATTCTAATTTTCCTACCTCTCACATTTTTTTCAATTCAAAGAGCAGATTAGTTTTACTTTTATCAGCTTCATGCAATTCTTCAATTCCGTATTGTGAACACAGAGAAATGAGCGTTCGATGAAGCGTTTTCAAAGCTTTTTCAGGTAATACACTTTTACTCTATTGAAGATATCTACGTATTTTGATTATTTAGAGCTGATATGCAAAATACGCTCTTTGAAGGTCAGTGTTTATCTATTATAGGGTCAGAAGTTGGTTTCTCCTATTTCACTATCACTAATCTTAATGCGAGAGAGAGACGCGATAAGGTTAGTGATTAAATTTTATGGGCTAACTTTATTTGCCTAGAGCCGCATGGAAACATTTGGCAGCTCGTTTTTTCTGCTCTCTGCGATTGAAATATGATTTTACTCAGGAAGAACCGTAGAAAGCGTGCTGTATGAAAGTGTGAATTTGAAAAATGAAGTAGATTTATCTATATCGTTGATAAAGATTAAAAATAGGTGAGGCCCCGAGACACATTTCTGTGGTGTACTCTATTGCTAATTATCAGTAGTTCGGATTGTGCATCGTCAACTGCAACGTATTGCTTCCAGTTTCTAAGGTATGATTTGATCCAACCATGTACAACTCCGCTAAAGTCGTAATAATGGAGTTTCAAGAGTAAATATTATTGTTTACATAATCCAATTCTTTTCGAAAGTCTGAAATAAAGGTATTGTGATTTAATACAGCCAAAGTTGTTCACTTTTTAGAACGAAAACTATATTGTTTATCAGAGAGCAATGATTTTTGTTCAAAGTAGGAGCACACTTACTTATCCACAATTTTCTCAAATATTTTTATAAAAATTGTTAGTACAGACAGGTTAAGAATTGTTAAAGCAAATTTTATCACCATTTATAAAAATAGGGGCTATTCTAGCATTTTTGAGAGAGTTCGGGAAAATACCTAGGATAAAAGACTGGTTAATAATATTGGATGTGGACGGTGCTATTATGTGTTTCAGCTATACCTTTTAGTACTTTAGCCGAGAACGTTTATAATCCTCTTGATTTATTTTTCAGATTGTTTATGCACGCAGTTACATTGAAAGACCAATTAAGCATTGTATGCGTTAAGAAGAAATGTTGTGTTCACGAACATGATCCATGTATTTCAAGTGGTCACTAGGTTCACTAGAAATACCATCAGCAAAATTTTTTCTTGTATTTAGAAAAAATTATTAAGCACATTCACGACGTCTTTTTTCTCGTGATGTTTAACAATATCTTAAACAATGGGCTCAATTGTTTTCGTAGCACTATTTGTCAGTTCATAAAAAAATTAGGCAGGAGCTAGATTTTTAATATCAGTTTTGAATTGAGTGAATTTGATCGTAAAGTAGTTTTCCGATGTTAATATTTGATTCGTCACATACTTCCTGAATCTATAGAACATTTCTCTGGATATTCTCTCTTCGTAGAGTACCCTTGACGTGTCTTTATGTTGATAACGATGTCTTCAGTGATCTAAGACTTTTGTCTATTTGTCTATTTTTTGGGTAATTGTTCACGTGATGATCCGAAAACATTGATTTTATACAGTCATTCTATATCCAGGTAGGTTTAGTATTGCTTCATCAATGTCTGTCGTATTATTGTCCTGTTGATAGATGTACAATGTTGACATTAATTGCTCTAGAACAGTGCGCATTGTTCCCAAACTTGAATAATTTAAACAATGATATATAAGTATGTTTCAGCCTGTGGTTTGGTTCAAGTAAATTTTAAAGACATTTTTCTTTAATAACAAACATCGGGAAATGACCTGATAAGTCGGGACCTATTATTGCAGTAGGCAAATCAATTGGATTTATCATGAAGATGTTATCGAGCAGCGCAGCAGATTCTGATGAGACACGCGTACGTTTCGAGGTGATTGGAGGGAAAGATTTGGACTGAACAACATATATGAAATTTGAGATTTTTCGCAGCTTTCATGATTTAGAAGTTAGTAGTTGAAGTCACCGCAGATTATCATAATGTATAATGACATTAGGGGACCATGCACCTTTTGCATTGTTACGTTTGTGAACCAATGCTTATGAACCTTGATAGACTGGTAAAACATATGAAAAAAAGGGGGGAATCTGTGGGAAATTTTCGATTCGCTTCATAGAAAATGAGTTACGGCAAAGAAAACGGAATACGGCAAACCCTACTCCTACTACAAATTTCAAACTATAGACATGAAACAAGTGTCATATAAAAGACAAATATTTGGGCAACAGCGCTGAGGTAGGAATGTTTGAAACTCGTTTTGGTTTCGGAGATATTTTGAATTAAAGAACAAATTTTGAAAAATTACCAAAAAACTCGATTTTTTTTCACTTTGATGGTCTGCTGTTTTTTACCTAATTCGAAAATCTCAAATTGCTACCTCGGGGTTGTAGCCCTATTATTCTTCTTTCAAAAAACATTACCTCGACTCTACACCAAAAATTGTAGAAAGAGTAGAATTTTACGTGAGAAAAATTTTAGGCTTCCACTAAAGCATAAAAGGAAATGACATTTTCTCAATAAAACAATTTGTTGGTTTGTAAAAAATTTTCCTTTGTTGTTGTTTTGTCTTAATGATTCAAAAAGCTTTCTTCAAAAAGTGAAAAAGTTTTGTTAAAAAAACTTTTTTTGCAACAAAAACAGCTCCCCCTCACCACCAGTCCACCCCCATAGTGAGCGTTCTGCTGCGTGCACGCCTGTAAAATTTATTGTGGATGTTCTGCACATGTATAGCTTCAATTTAAAGCCAAAAATTTTTTTTAAACATTTGGCCGAAAAAGGTGTACGGGGGCCTTAAAGTGGGACATGATACATACCATGAAGTTCATTCAGGAAAAATTCCGGACAGGCTATCAGAGGCAAATACACAGTTTCAATTGTAATACGTTTACCATTTTTCGTCAGTTATATGAATAATGTTTTGATATGGTCACGATTTGATCATAGTTGCACTTGCAACGATTCTTGAGGCTATGTGTTTAGATATGTACCCACTCGCGCCTCAGCCACGTTTATTATTATTATTACGAAACGAATGGTGGTTATAACACATAGTTCTGCATTTGAATAATTTCTTTAGATGAGTCATCTAGCCGACTTTTGGTGAAGCTTATAGCATCAAAGAGACAATTTACCTCACAAACAGTTCAAGTTATTTTATCTATTTTTGAATAGAATGATCTACAGACTACAGTTCCATCACATCAGCTAATTTTCATCGGTTCATTGAATTTTTTATTATTAAAATGCTCACAGTTTCTAGTTTCCTTTAAGGTTTGGTCACAATGTATTAAAAATGATCGAAATCTGGATCAATGTAATCGAATATACATGATCAGCTATTGAATTGAAGTAAAAGAAAAGAATATACAATTTAAAATGAAAAATAGTACCAAGTAAATTTGAAAAATAAAATTATTGCTATTAAAAAGACAAAATTATAAAGTAAGAAATAACAAAGAAATGATAAACCTTTAGTCTATAGCGTAATTTCACAAAGAGTACACGCACTTAGTCCATGTGTGAAAACATTGGAATGCACAAATTGCTCATAGTGTAGGGACAAGGGCTGACATAAACCAAATAGTATCCGCAAACAACACAAGAGATATAGAAAATGGTTAAATGAACTGGAACCAAAGTGACAATGACATGATATTCACCATAAAGACCTTTAATGTTTAAATTATTTTATCATTTAACACTATAAGTCACACATATAGATAACATCCTAAGAAGGTAATACATAGGAAACAGCGTTATAAAAACACATTCACTGAGTAGTAGTAGAAGCTGCAACGATAGCTGAAATAAGTTTATATGTACGTAAATAACAAGGAAAATTAAAAAATAGCTTTAGTTGAAGAAAATCAAAGGGCTACAGCTGACATGAAGGTTGTAAGTACCTATATTATTTACAAATGCTGTGACAAATTCAGACATTTAAAATGTACATAAGTATTGGAGACAAGCGGTCCTAATAGGAAAAAATAATCTGGGTAGAAATTGAAACAAAAAATTACGTATCAAACTCAGTAGAATACTAACAAATGATTTCTTTCGAGGTCTTGCTCCTTTGCTGTAGCAAACATTGATCGAGCTCTTCTGGCGTATCGATAGCTTGAGGTTTTGGAGTCGTTTGTCCAGGAATTTTAGGATGATCTTTCCAACCAGACTTTTTGTGATTCCTATTTTCTCCGGGAATTTTATTTTGGCTGCCCTTTGAAAGTATATAATTTTATCTCGCGAAAGTATGAGATTTTCATTCATAAAAAATTCCGGTTCCGTCATACGATACGACAAGCCGTCAAAATTTCTAGCTTCTTTTCGTAGTGCCGTAGTCCGAAAGTTATGTTTCTTCTATAATAATTTTTTATATAGAACATCGTAATCTATATTGATTATACTTTTTCTTCTATATTGATTGTGATGATGTAGGTGTGACTCATCTATGCGAGTCACACCTGTGGGATTTGTTATTACTGTCTCATATTTTGGATATAACCGGTTAATGACTGATTGTTTTTTTAATTTGATGCTGTTTCGTGTTACCAGATTAGTGTAACGGTTCAATTTAGAAAGTTTACACTGTAGCAAAATTGGTTTATCGGTATAGATTATTAATTTTTAAACAGATCAGGGAAAATTGTGCTTAACACACTGAAGGCTAAAACCATCATTGCCGACTACCATTGAGTGTTTGAAGAATATGTTTCTCACGTATTTCTGGAATATTACCTGGCCTTGGTCTTCAATTGTTTATGGGATTAGTATACGAAGCATTACTTTAATTTCATTAAGGCACTCTAGTGCTGCAGGTTGGTTAGCTATGGGCTTAGATACTTCATTGAAAACGTTTTCATCGACCTTTGCGCAAGAAGTATTGAAATCTGTCGATGTTTTCAAGTTGTCACAACCACTCTTGCGGTCTCAATTTTTATATTGCGCAACTTCTCTGATTATAATATCCCATATTCGTTAAGAATTTCGCTTTACTGTTAAACTTCCGTTAAAATGGTATTGTTCAACTTTGAGAAATTTTTCCGTATGATTTCTTCGAAATGTTTACATCGGGTTAAATACACTATTTGGACTTATTACGTTAGAACTCATGCAGATATAAGTTTTTTTGGCGTGGGTCAGCTCTTTCAATTCACCTATTATCCATACAGAATGTCTTGGCTTTGCTCACCTCTTGGTATAGGGTGTACATACGTTCATCTAGAGCTACAACGGAATTGTCATTGAAGATTGAAACTTGTAGAAACGGCATGATCTGTGTTTTCATGCTTTGAAATTCGTTCTACCCGACAACTAATTCTTCTTGAAATAGCTGTGGGGGGAAGTAATTTTTCGTTCGGAAGGTTATGTGACAAAATTTTTGCATCTCTTTTGCAATATTGGTAGCACATTCTACGACTGTTGATCGGAAAAAGTAAGTAAAATACCTAGTAATGTATGATAAACCCCCTACAACGAAGAAACTTGTTATAATGATCACTCTACCTCACAAATCCTGCAATATCCATGTCACACGCTGACATTCATAAGCAATAAATAAATCAGAACTGTAATCTAACAAGAGCGGTGAAAGCGCCCACCTGAAGTGTCTGTGGCCCTGCACCACCGCCGCACAGATGGCGGACCGCTCAGCGCAGATGGTGAGGCCGTACGAGATGTTCTCTACGTTGGCACCCTTCACCACAGTCCCGTCCTCCGTCAGCAGAGCCGCGCCCACCCCGAACTTGCTGTAGGGGACGTAGGCCCTCTGGTACGCCTCCTTCGCCGCCTCCACCAGCCGCTGCACCTCTCCCTCTGCAGGCAGACTCACAGTAAGAGCAGCAGAGCCGCAGGGCGGGAGTTGCAGGAAAATTTCACAATTTAATTTTTAACAGACTTTATGGTGAGGACTTGATACTTCGTTTTCCTGCTGAAAGCAAGAATTTCTTTTTAATAAGCTAGTATTATGATTACCCCATCAATACTTTTCAAACTTTTTACTATTTAATGGTGTAGAAAAAAATGTCGGGAACTACTCAAAAAGCACTACGAAAACTACTGCCATTTACTCCGGTAGTGTGCATGAAAAAAGTTTTTACTTTTCTGAATCCTGAAAAAATGACCGTAGTTATTGTAGAACAAATGTTAAATTCTCGCATTGAACACAAATATTCGAATAACTAAGTTCAAATTAGGTGAAAAAATCCAGTAAAACCTTTTTTCGCAAAAATTCACAGTGCATTACGTCTTAGCGTCATATTACATTGTGTCTCTGTGGCATTGTACATTTCGTCAAAGTGCATTTTGTCTCTGTGTCATAGCGCTTTGCGTCTCTGTACATGGTGTCCCACTGAGAAGGAAAGCCAACTTTGGAGTTTTCTCATAGATAACCGTGTAGTATTTTTGCACCTGGTGAATAACAGTTGGTTCACCAACGGTTTTTAATAAGTGAGAATTTTTTCCTGAATCACTCGATTGCATTGCTGAGCGGCAGTGCTTCAAGCGAGAAAACCTAATGTGAGGATTGCACAAAAAACGTCTATCATGGAATCCAAAGAAACAGTTTATTTGAAAATTGTAGAAAATGGCAGACATGTCTAGAGAAAAAATTCTTTGGGTAAAAACAATGTCATATTTTGTTGTAAATCATGTAAAGAAATTGAATTGATAGTTGGTAGCAGCAAAATAAGATAATAATTTGAACCTAACATGTTTTGTAGAAGGGCTGTCATCTAAACATTCACAATAAGTAAAATGTGTATACGAAATATTTTATCTGATATTAAAAGTTCGTCCTTATATTTATAATACATGATGCTTCATAACTAAAGTATTTTGCTGACTAGCGTTGTTAATAATTCAATTCAACAGATTCATGTCTTTTCCACACCGCTCACATCGAATCTCTTCGCTCAAAGGAATGCCATTCAACGACTACCGAAATAATTCTCGAGGCATTTTCGCGCTAACAAAAAAGTTGATGAACACAGTCCCATCATTTAAAAAATGGCGATTCATTTAACTGAAGGATCGTGGCGCAAAGACACAATGCACAACGATACAAAGACACATTACACCATGACACAGAGACACAATGCGCAATGGCACAGAGACAAATTACACCATGACACATAAGAAGACAATTCATTAACTGAAAAGGAAACTTTGTGCATTCATTGATGTAATAAATTATACCTGATAGGATATAATTTACGTGAGGGTGTTCAGGTAGACCACAGCATCACACTATCTCTACAGCTTAACTTAATTCAGGCAACAAATTATGTATTATAAATAGGCAACACGAGCCTGAAACAACAGACACAGAGATCAACACAGCAAACAATTAAGTACAACAACACCAGCGAAGTACCACACAGAGATCAACACAGCAGACAATTAAATACAACAACACTAGCGAAGTACCACACAGAGATCAACACAGCAAACAGTTAAGTACAACAACACCAGCAAAGAACCACACAGAGATCAACACAACGACCAATAGACGACAATGACTGCCTGGTAAACACAGAGATCCTCGTGTTAAGGCATTTACGCCATGCTCACCTGAAAGCTTCTTGTTTGTCTCAACGAGAGCAGCATAGGCAGACTTGGGTACTGTCACTTGCTTAGACATCCTGTCACTTATTGGCGGTGTCCTGTGGCCGACTACTCTATGGGGATTGGCGGCTTTGAAGTGTACTTTGGTCGGTATTCGTAGAATAATTCTACAGAGTTGTTAAATGTACAAATATAGATAATACTTGTTGGTACTTTTACTTCTTTACCATAAGTACGTTTTATGGTCAGTGTTTCTACTTCGTTGCTTCTAAACGTACAACTGACGGAACTGACGGTTTTTGTGTTGTTATCACCGAGGGATGCGTTTTTTTATATTAATCTTCTCTCTGCTTTTCGCTGCACAAGGTATACGAGTCTCTGAGGATAATTTCAGTACTGGTCTGACGACTTGGTCAGTATCATAAAATTTAAGATAAAATTTAATTTTGCGCTTCCGTTAGCCCTTTTAGTCACGTTTTTATCTGAGGAGGGAAAATAAACATGAACGTTTAGTATGATATGCAAAATTATCTACCTCACAAATATCGATGGCTCTATATCTCTGGAAGAAATAATGCAGATACGATCAGTAAAGTGATCGTTTGAAATTGGACTATACTCGAGAGATGGCGTACAGAACATCATGCATCTACACCACGTCCCACACACGCACTTCTCATCTACCATTAATGCTAAATTTATCTATTTGACGCTGTGGATTTCCTACATGACACATGTACATAGAATTCTTTAAGTTGACTGTTGTCGAAAATTTGGGCTTACTTCCTGTCGTAATTATTCCTACGCGAAGTTAACACATTAGCTTCTTTCATGTGGTAAAACCACAAAATGAATAGAATTTTCCAGGAATAGGTTATTTTCACGTAGTCAGGTGGATCAATTTATTTCAATCTCAGTACTTTTAAATATGGGTTAGCTGAGTAAGACTTTTTCATCAACTAGCCCTTATCAAGACATCTGCCAGCAGCACAAAGAGGGCCGCAGTTTCATTGCTGTCCCATATCAGTCTGCTGTATCTCGGGCTGTGTTCGTTAAATCGCTGTGTGCGTGGGTCTGTCAAATGTGTACGTGTTTGTCAAATGAGTGTGTACGTGTTTATAGAATGGGTGTGTGAGTTTCTGAAAAGTGGGTGTTTGCCAACAGTGTTTATATGTTTGTCAAAAATTTTGTCAGTAAATGTGTGTGTTAAATGTGTGTTCTTGTCAAATGTGTTTACTTGTAAAATATGTGTTTATTGGTCAAATGTGTATTTGTCAAATGTGTGTGCTGGTCAAATGTGTCGGTGATTGTCAACGATAACACAAAATTTTCAGCCAAAGCCGTAAAAAATTATAGTGCTTCATTTTTGAATTTTTTTCTTCGTTTACATCTTTTTGGGAGCTAATGACGTCAACCACTGTAACATTTGTTTGATTTTTTCAAACAAAAATCCGAGGGACTCAGACCGTAATAATGCGTGATTTTATTTCTTAATCGTGGACGTCATTTACACAGTAGTTTTGTACGCATTACTATGAATACGCACACGGAATTGTAAATGTGAATATAATACAACTCAGTTTTAACCCTCTCACTTTGATAATAATTTTTGTTACTGCCATGCGCATGTATAGTTTCAATATTTTAATTTCAGAAAACACATTCATACATTTAACACTTTGACTGTGGTTAATAAAACTGAAGTTTAATATTCTACTAAATTTAAAGTCACTTTTTTGTTGGCAATTTTGAAAATAGAAAAGAGCAACTGGATCCTGCTCTCATTTGGCTCTAATAAAGTATTTAGAAATATTGAGTTTGTGACTAATTGTCGGTCAGCAGCATTATGAAAATCCCCTCCGTAGCCATCGGCGGCGCACTTTGCGTTCAAAGTGTTGAAGCGCACATGAACTCACTCATTACGCGGCCTGACGTCAAGTATGACACGTCTCCTACACGTGCGTGATGCGACCGCAGCACGCATTGCACGTCAAACACGAGCTCAGCTCCGACACGTTGGACGTTACTCGACAGAGCTGCCACTCAAGTCATCTCAAAGAGATAGGGCGCCGGATATCAAACAATTTACGTCATCGTAGCACTACAGTCTTGTGAGCAATTCTTTTGAAGGCTTGCCACGCTACGTGCTATTTTTTCTGATTAAAATCCTCTCAAGTTTGAGCTCAAATGATAAGGAGGCCTGTTCGAGCGAGATTTCGTTGCCGGCTGCACCGATAAGCTAAGGCGACGCAAATTGTTCGGGAATTCGGCTCTAGTCTCCAATTTGTTGTTATCTGCAGCTCGGTCGCATTCATGCTTTTTCTACACGATGCTTTTTTTTTACTCACGTGACACTGCGTCTCATAGAAATTTTTCGTGGAATTTCTCCATGACACTAACACCGTCAGCCTCCTTATAAATGTCATGTAACTTCCAAGAACTGGCATTCGCTTTGTTGAATGGTTATCGCTATCAGTTGGATTTATATTTTGTGGGTTCCTGATATTGGAAGTTAAAGCATGTCCGTGACTGACGTTATGACAGACCCGGTCAAGACAGACACTGAGACAGATTTGCTGTGGGTGCATGGTACATGCGAAACATCGAATGAATAATGTTTTTAGGAGTTTGGTTTGACTTAAATAAAAAATTTCATCCATTCCGTTGAGAGAGAATAGGTTACTATCTTAGAAATAGTAAAAATAAGTTTGCTTTAGATTTTTTGAAGTCATGAAATCCTTTTCGCACGAGCAATGTTGTCCAATGTATAAAGTAAGATATTGTTTCCTACACACACACGAACTCGTCTCTGGCACACATATATTGTTTGTGTGTGTGCGCGAGAATGACGTGACGTAGCACGTTCGCTAGGGTTGCCGAGCACCAAAATGTTACCGAACGCATCCACGATGCTTTTCGCTCAGCCTTCATTCTGTACACGGCAATGCACCGGCACCTGAGACTGACTTCAAGTTATTGGCTTAACCATTGGCGACAGAGACCTTAGTGATTTGCACGTTTTTTATATAATTGATTAAGGAAAATTCCGTGTTGAACCACTCACTTCTTACCCACTTGGAACAGTAAATAGTTATGTACTGTGTGTCTGTCTACTTTTTTTACCAAAATGTACTTATCTTATTTATTTTACAAACAATTCTCTCATCTTTAGGAATTTTCTGTCTATCAACTGATGGCGGAGCTGAACTCTAAAGCGTATTAAGTTAAGAAATTATGTACGCGTTATGTTATTCTAATGTAATGTTGTGTTATTCTAATGGAAACTTGTTATAGCGATAATTTCCGATCCAAGACTCGTGTTTGGTTCAGTTACTAGATTCTGATAGTTACCGGATTCTAACATTGTTAATAATTAAAAAAATACATATACGATAAATAAGTCAGACAGTTTAATGGTGACTTCGCGACAATATCAATGATAAAAGTGGAAAGAGTACATGACAAAAATAACGAACAAATGGTTATGAGAAGAGTAAGATCAATAAGTACCTGATAAATGAAATACTAAAAATAAATGCAACCTTCATATACTATGACTATATTCCCAAAATAAAAAGAAGAACCAACGTTATAGAGAGCATTTATTGTAGCAAACGGTTCGGAATACAAGTTATTCCATCATCAGTGCTGGAAAAAATAAAAAGTAATTTTCAGTCATGCATCAGACGGGTGAGGTTTGAATAGAAATACCAAGCAAAAACGCAAAAAATTAAAACAATTCCTTTCCTAACGACTAGAATACCACACTTAAGCGTTTAGGCAAAATACACAGTACATACAGGCGTACATAACCATATATACCCAACACACTCATACACCTACACATTTATAATATATATACACACACATACACACGCTCACTACATGCACACACACTAAGCACACCTCAGCATACCGCAAGTTAGAAAGTAGGGGCTACAAATAATTTTGTCGCGCTGAAATCGTTATTAAGTAAAGGTTTATTTGTGAATATATAAAGGGACATTTTAAAAGGGAGATTTGAACTATTGCAGTGGTTCCTAATGGCGGACTGAGGGGGACAAGCAAATGGGCGGCCAGTAATATAAGAAAAACCTGAATGATGACTGTGACGGATAAATAGTTGGAGGGTAGTGCTTCCAATGTACGATTGCTGGCAGCAATCACACACATACACATATACACAGTAACTTTCCAGGCACTCGTCCTGTCGCTCTTTCCTGTTAAAAAAAGACGATATCTTAAAAGTATTCTTATAATAAACATGAACGTCAACAGCTGTAAAGAAGGTTCGCACAAGGACTACAAACTCTCTTTGAAAATCACTGTTCAGGTAACCTAGGAATGGAAGGCAAATGAGTATTTTCTGTTTCGGTACGGTCAATGTTGCAGGAGGGGGGGAAAAGTTATTATCTAGAAATTTTCAGACTATTTGGTTAACAAGATATTTTGGATAATTATTACGCGTAAACATTTTTTGCAGATATTCTAATTCATTGTGAAATATTTGATACGTGCTCGAGATGCAATAGGCCCTATGTAATAAAGTTTTCACACACGATTTAATATAACCTTTGTAGGCACAGCTAAAATAATTTGTACAAAGACCGGTAAATGTAGGTTTTCCAACTATTTTCCAACTATTTGGTTCCCCAACTATTTATCCGTCACAGTTAACATTCAGGTTTTTCTCATATTACTGGCCGCCCATTTGCTTGTCCCCTCAGTCCGCCATTAGAAACCATTGCAATAGTTCAAATCACCCTTTCAAAATGTCAAATTTTTCTATCCTATGCAAAACATTTAATGAACAAGACCTCCGTATTCTAGAATCTCTTTATATATTCACAAATAAACCTTTACTTAATAACGATTTCAGCGCGACAAAATTATTTGTAGCCCCTACTTTCTAACTTCCGGTATGCTGAGGTGTGCTTAGTGTGCGTGCATGTAGTGAGCGTGTGTATGTGTGTGTATATATATTATAAATGTGTAGGTGTATGAGTGTGTTGGGTATGTATGGTTATGTACGCCTGTATGTACTGTGTATTTTGCCTAAACGCTTAAGTGTGGTATTCTAGTCGTTAGGAAGGGAATTGTTTTAATTTTTTGCGTTTTTGCTTGGTATTTCTATTCAGACCTTATCCGTCTGATGCATGGCTGAAAATTACTTTTTATTTCTTCCAGCACTGATGATGGAATAACTTGTATTCCAAAACGTTTGCTACAATAAATGTTCTCTATAACGTTGGTTCTTCTTTTTATTTTGAGAATAAGATTCCCTTAAGAATCGCCCTATAAGTACTACTATGACTATAATATTAAACAAATTTTCACTAGTAGAATGCACTTGAAATTAAGCGTCAGCGCTAATTGTAAACGCGCCAACAGTTAGAACTTCTCCAAGGACGCGGCCGTAATGGCTCAAGTTAAATTGACAATCTTGTGTCTCCAAAACTGATGAGCTTTTTATCGAGGTCAAGAGCTACCGTGCGCAGTTTTAGTTGCAGCTAGGAATCAAACCCTCTGCTGAACTGTTTTAACCCCAATTATTAGAAACATAACTTTTAGCTAAGCAAAATTCAGTTTGAAACCGTGAAAGTTTTAATTGCATGTCAAATTAACCATTGAAAGAGCGTCACTGCAGAGGGAGCAGAGCGTTCAGGCAATGCCTTCACTGGTTAGGTGCTCCTGTCAAGAGCGCCTTAATACAATGGTCGTGCATAGCAATGAATAACAAACGAACTCAGGAAAAAATGCTTCACTCCAATTCGAATGAAACTAACAAGTCAACCTGATAATGTCTTAACTTGATAAACTCACGTAAAACTAGAAAAACAGATAAATTTTTCCCTTGGACTTGTCAGGCGTGCTTGACGACACACACCTTCAAGTCGGCGCCTGTGTGACCTAACTGAGCTCACTGTCTGATCACTCGAATAGAGAGAGGCTCTCACAGTGAAGAATGAATGCACTTTTAGAGCAGCGCCTTACTGCACCTCTTCGTTTTACGACCACGCGCCAACTGATCGTACGTCACGCACGCAGGCTTAAGGCCAGGGTTTCCACGCGGGGCGACTCTGATTACCCCAACTGTAGGGTGTTGATTACCCCAGATTACCCTAAAACTGCTAATCCTGACCTATGATCTATAAATTAACTAAAAGGTAAATGGACTGGTTTCCAGAGCTCCGTCAGTATGAATAAGCCCTGTGTTACATACTGCATGAGCGTCAGGAGGGAAATCCAGTCGAACGACGTTAGAATGCTGGTTTGATATCCAGACGATATCACGTACGAGATGTTTGCCAAATACCTGTCGAATTAAGTTTGATGCCCGCTGTTTTCCAAGGCGCCCTTTTTTTCCGCGACTCCTGATCAGGGAACATTGATTTCATCAAACTAAAAGAGGCTCACACAATGAGATAGGTGGTGCTTAGCTAAAAAAATGCACAAACTTGCAGTTCCACTTTACGAGCACGATTTTCGAGAGGATCATTGGAGAGCACACGTCTGGCAATTGATAGTTTTTGCCCCCATGGCTCGTTGTTTGAGTCGCTGAGAGCATGTGACGCTTGATCTCTGATTTCCCACAAGTAATATAGGTTCGACAAACCTTACAATATTCCACATCCTTTTGCTCTATTGATTTTGAGAACTTGGCTAACCATCCCTCAAACTCAGTTTCCGATGTCAACGAATCTTAAAATTTCTGCTGGTAGTTTGAGCCTAGTTTCTAGCTTTCAAGTGGAGCTTTCATTTTTTCGAGGTGGTGTCGTTGGCTCTTCCTCACTCGGTGCGCGATCATCAGCTATGCTGCAAGAAATGCAATAATATGTGTTCCTATCCCTAGAACAATTTTATTTATTTATTTAATTTTCCATCCATTCGCGCACTTCAGCCATTTTTTCCACATGCTCAATCTAACCTAACACTTTGATCCACTCTCAGTGATGACTTTCTAGCTTCCCTCACACATGACCTTCGTCATATCTTTTCATAACGGATTTTATCCAATCTTGCTACACCACATATGCTTCTCAGAGACTTCGTTGCAATCACATTCACTTATCAACTCATAAAGTTAATGCAAAGTTATCAAATTTTTTTCATTTCCTAAAGGGCGGGTGAGAAAATTCAGAGGTTTTTGGAAAAAACTACCTTGCCTTTATTAATATGCATAAACTTTCCTCAACACTCAGTTGTAGAACCCTCAGTGTTTCAATTTTGTTTGACAGAATTCTAGGCATGATCGCAGCTATATCAAATTCTACGTCCGTGCTACTGCGCCTAAGAAAGACAGTGAGAATACAAACATATATTGCAAGTTTTAAGTCGATAACTGTACTCTTTTGTTTTTATGAATTTTTGTAACTAATTTTATAGCTTCTTCCTTTCGCTTTTAGCACCTTTTGTAACTCGAAGTGTCAAAGAACCCTGTCTAAATTTTTTTGGTTGCATCGCTACAATAACATGCTTCTTTGGCGTGCAACATGGCTAAGAAATAGGACGCCTTCCATCTAATTAGGTGGCAAAATACTGGCGCTGTAAGGTAACTCAGCTGTTAATTCAATGACTATCACAAGAATGAATGTTTTAATTATTTCTACGATGAAATATATTAGCTGTGTAATTTAATAATATAACAAACATACCTGTCAATATTCTGTTGAAGCTTATAACCACTAGCGCAATCAGAATAGGACAGTGACTTTCGTCGACTGGCTGTTGCTGACACCGAGCGAGTTTTTATTAGCAAAATGCAACTCAGAATCATTTGTCAAAACGAAGTGGACAAGAGATATTATGGCTTCGTATCTTGACGCCGTCTTTCGTGAGCGAAAACTGATGACATTCAAATATGTGATACTAACCACAGCAGCAGTGCAGTTTTGTGAACACTAAATTCTGACCAGTTTCATTACATTTCGTTCAAGTGGTAACCAGTAGGGTGCTTGCATATTGGCTTTCAATTTTCTATTTTTCGTAGATTAGGCGGTCGCTTTCTTCACGGAGCTCTGATTACCCTAGATTTGCCTATATTTTTCATTACCCTAAACATTACCCTAGGGTACCCCTGATTACCCTAAACTGGGGTAATTACCCTGCTCGTGGAAACACTGCTTAAGGCCCGTCCACACTCCACACTATCAATATTTCGGCCGAAGTTCGTGTTTTCCAGCAGTCCGCGAACATGAACAGAGATGAAAAGTTCGCAGATTTCGGTGTGTTTGTGTTTTCCATCGTGTTGGAAAACACGTACACGAACTTTCGTTCAAACAGCAAACACTCGCTTGTTTGTGTATTGTGGAAGGTGATTTTGCGAGTGAATTACTTTGTTTCGATGTATTTTTTCTACTTTATCGATTTAGTTATGCTTTTGATGAATATATAGTTAATTGTAGGGCAGCATAGATATTTACTTACCAAAATAGACTACGTAACGTTGCTATTCTATGTTATTTAGCTATGACCGAATATGTTAGGCTTAGATTTAATTGTTAATTTAAATAAAATGAAGATTGAACAACTCAAACAACTTCACACCGACGAACACGTAGTCTGGACGTCTGGACACGGTTCGGAAAAATTCGTGTTTTGTTCTCGTTTTGGTGTGTTCATGATTGACGAAAAGTTTGATAGTGTGGACGGGGCTTAAGGCGGCGCTGCTTATTAGATAACTGATCATCTCAGCAGATGAGAGAAAGAAAAGAGGAAAGAAAGAATAATCGTTTATTTCCAATAGAGTTAAAACATGAAATGTTTAACATTGATTTTTATAATATCTCAACATTAATATCTTTAGTTGACACCTACACATTGGTATCGTAATACCCATGTATAATGTTGGAATAAAAAATGATTGACAGAAAAGTACAACGAAAATGAGTTCCTTTCGTTGCGTAATCTGATTTTGACTGTGCATTTAAATATAAGTAACTAAGAAAACACAGTCTTCGCTACGCTTAGTTGAAAAAGATTTTCGTTAGCGCGCACTTGTATTGAGACAAAAGCAAAAAACGCATTCAAATACATTAACATAGAGATCCTTAATTGCTATTCATACATGGTTATCGTACTACCCATGCCAATTGTCGAAACAAAGGATTCGGAGCAAAGCACGAAAAAATTGCGTTTCTATCGTTGCGTTAGTCTGATTTTGGTAATGCATTTAAATGCAAGTGACTAAGAAAACATAACCTATGTGGGGCATTGCTGAAAACCCTATCGTTATTGCATAATTATATTCAAAAATAAGCATACGGACTGACAAACTAGTGATACGAGCATGAGAGATTGATGTTAAAAGTAAAATGGGCATATTTGATCTATTTTGCGACAAAACTATGAGGTCGACATTCGGGACTTGGGACAATTTATCACTCTAACACGTCAACTAGTATGCCAAGTGATGAGTTCGGGGAGAATGTAATATTCACCATAACAAAAATTTATGACATTTCTTGCTTACGCTAATAGTACTGGCGCAAAAGACTTTACGGGAGTCAAAGATATGAAAAGAATTGTTGCACAATGCTAGCCGTAACATTTTCAAATTAGCTGGAACAGTAGAAAAGCTAACTACCTAAAATAGTGTTGTCATAATTTACTCACGAGCGTAAGAAAGTAAAAATTGCCACACAAGTAACACGAATAATTCAAGACTAGAATATGAAAATGAAACAATGATGTTCTATAAAGTTGTCACGTTTGTCGAAACCGTGGCCTTTTAAAATGTTTTAATAAGAACGAAAAAAATGCTAAAAGACCTTCACATTTACATCCTATTTTTCTGTGTTAATTAATTTGATTTTGAGAATGCAAGTAAATATAAGTAACTAAGAAAACATAATCCTTGTGACACAGTTGGAAACACTCGTTAGAGTGCACTTGTATTGGAATATGAGCAAACGAACACAGGAAACTAGTTATTGGAGGGATTAATGTTAAGAGTAAATTGGGCAGATTTAAATTTTCCCAATAGAGAAAAAAGATTTGAACCAATGCATGAGCAGCGTCCTAGTAACTCTAAACTTAAATAACGCACCCACTGCTTCTGATCCCATCTCAGACGCTTATGATATCACCAGCGCATGTACTCTCAGTGAACTGTCTACTTTATGATGGTAACTAAGAGTTGGGCATAAATATTTACTGATTTGTGAAGCCTTTTGACATTTTTCCGTTGATGCATTGAATGAGAACCGATGTATTATTTGTTGAGTTTCATTTTTTGAAAATATTCTATTGATTTGTTCGTTTGCTTTTGCTTTAGAGTTGAGTACATTCAAATAGAATTTATTTAAAATATGAGCATAAATATGAAGTAAACGTCTATAATATTTGTGTATATTAAAATACTCGTCATGCTTGATGTTGCTGCAACTCACCATTAGCCCTCTGGAATTTGATGAGTAAAAAGTAATAAGTATCGACTACTTTAGAATGGGCATACGTATATAAAATTCTGTTTGCACTTACACAATTCTTACACTTCCTAATCTTTGAAAAAATCAAGGTGTGTTAAAAGCGTGTTCGTGGAGCGTATGTACTCAAGCGTACTCAATTATGTTCACGTATGCTTTTTCATTCTCATGCTCACTCATGGTTACTCACTTTTGAAATATTAATGAAAGTGAAGACTGACTTGGGTTGTAGGGCAGCCACAGTCACGCCCCAACAAGCCCGATATTTGGCGCCAGAGCAATCACGCCAAGCCAAGCCCAACGCTCAGAGCCGACAGTCGCTGCGCCAGCCTATAGTATTACAGCAGGACTGTGTTCAGATTCAGAGCTCCTGAGACTTTCAGGTCACGTGAGGCTGTCAGCAGGTCACGTAAACACGGACATTGTCTTTAATGCACCAACAGAGGAAGGAGAATGGGGATGGGGTGTTACTTTATAGCTTGAAGAAATGTTCTGAGTTGTGGAAGTTTTTTACTTAAAATGAGTGGGTAATTTTCCTTCGCGTCTGTTTAATGAGGATGATAATAAAGATGAAAGTAAATGATCACGAAGTGACAGTGATCAAGACAACTGGTAGAGAAGGTAACTGTAGAAGATAATGGTAAGAACTACACTGATTGTCGTTAAAATGAAGAAATAAAGTGTATAATTCGAGATGGTTGATAAAAAGTCAACATATTGAATATAAAAATTTTCAATAATAATGGCACCTAAGTCTAATCGGTGATAGCGTCACAATGTGAGTACTAATATCTGTTACACTTGTCACGGGACTTGGGTGCGCGTTTGCACCCAGCCTCGTAGGGGGAAATTGGTTTGCCTCCCATGGTAGAATATCCCATAAATAAAAAAAATTAAACAACCTAAAAACTCATACACAAACATGCCGTAAAAACCTGAAAATAAATGATTAGTGATACTTCCCGAGTTAATTTGCACCCTGGCTACTTACACTGTGCGGTCATTTTATTTTGTCAACTCTTCCTTCTCGCTTACTTCATCTGCGACGATGGCTTTCACAATGAGAGATAATCACGTCTGTATTTTCAGACGACATACTCTCAAAAAACAAACATTAAAAAATTTTAATCACCCACAAATGTAGGATCAACTGACAGAAAAAATCAATAAGCGCTAAATTTGATCGATCAAAAAGCACCACTACCAAAAATAAAGTACAAGATAACCTGCTTACTTTTAAACGCACACAAATCAGGCAAGGCCAAACTAACTTAGAAAGTTTGTCAAATCACCCATTTAAGTAATCGTGACGTCGAAGGACTACTAACAAAAATAGAATCCGAGCCAATAGGAGAGTTGACGTGCAATAAATTTCATTCGCCTGATATGTAAGTTAGCATGTAAATCTCAAACAAACGCTGAAAGCAGTATTTAAGCACTTTGTTTCACTTCACATATTTTGTGGTGCACATTCTTAAACTCACATTTACTTCGTTCTACAATATATTTGCCATCAGTTCGTCGTGTGTTGTAGATGTATAACTTTATTCTCAAATGTAAAGCAATAGTTAATTCCAACGAGATTCCTACTTTTGGTGATCGTTGTGTCAATCATACTTGCATTACTGGTTTCTTTGATTTATTAATTATTTATTAAACTCTCCCCCTGCTTGCAAAAAATAGTGATATGCTGCTTAAAATTTTATTTTTTCAGCTGAAGATTCCCATTGATACGTGTGGTCAATTTTTCATTCAAAGTTATATTATGCATTTTGAGCAAATTTGAATAAAATATTCACATCGCTATGCGTTTTCCGGCACTATGCCGGAAATTAGCAATATCAGCGTTCTCAAAATGTACCCTATATTTGTTTATATTTAATACTTAATTTTTTTTTCAATATTTGCATATATTTCACACGGTCACACCAAACCTTAAATTACGTCAAATTACTTCAAACTGCTATTCAACTTATCACAAAATAACGATCAGATTTAATTAAATTTCACTGAACTTGTTTTCCCAACTTCAACTGTAATGATCTGAGCATTGTTAGCGCGCTACTTACGATATTTAATAGATTTTGAGAGTCACATTTCGTATTATAAGTGCGCCCTGCGGCGTCCTATCACTACGCCGTGTACAGTTGGAATATTCGCGACGGTAATTTAAAAGTGATTTTTCGTACATCTTACCAGCACTATTTTTTCTCGTGTCACTGCTTGTACTCTGTTTTGATTCTCTGTCCTAAGAAGGCCACTCTCCTTCTCGGTGCTTTACTGTTTCATATACTCTTTAGTGCCAATTGCGAGACTTGGGTTCCCTCAGCCATCAGTGGTTTGTTCTGCTACTGCATAAATTACCCAATTGCGAGGTCTGAGAACATTATAAATCAATGAAATCAAACAGCCTACTTTTTTATTATTATGATTATTATTATTATTAAATCAAGCAAAGTAACCCCAACGGGACGGATCGTGGTTCCATAGATTTCACAGAGGAAACCTCGCCAGCATCAACTCCACGAACAGTGAAACAAAAACAAAGAACAAAGAAAGAAACTAAAGGAAGAAAGCAGGAGAAGGAGAAAGAGACATTAACCACGCAACAACCAGGAGTTGACAGCACCCTTGAAACCACCCAACGAACCCGAATCAAACACGACAGAGGGAAGGGAGTTCCAGCGGGCAACGGAACAAGGGACAAAGCAACGCCTATACTACGAATTCCTACATCTAACTTCCCTCAGCTCAAAACTATGAGCAGCAGCAGCAGAACGGGTAGCCCGAATCCGCTCAGCCCGTGGGGGAAGCATATGGAACAACCAGTGCCTTCTATTGTTGAATAGCTTATAAAAAACGCTAAGTTGGGCAACTAACCTTCTATGCGCCAGAGACGGCAGCACCAAACCCGGACATAGCGCTGATGCAGCCCTTACAATGCGATCCAAGAGTCACAGGTGGCAATCAGCCGCAGAGCCCAAAACAGGCGAACAATACTCGAGCAGAGGAAGAAGAAAGGCACAGAAGCCTCTCCGCACCAACTGAGGGTCCTGATAAATTCCACCAATTACCCTCAGGATCCCCAGCCTTTTGGAGACCTGTGAGACTACCCTTCGCACATGAGCCTCAAATGTGAGCCTCCCATCAAATCGCACACCAAGGAAATCAAGTTCAGAGTAAACCTCAATAACTCCCCGACCTTTGACTAGCTCACCGAACGGGGGCTCACTGGTCCTGGATCTACTCACTATGAGCGCCTTTGACTTACTAGGATTAAGTATTATATTCCACCTCAAACACCATTCGTTGATGCGCAACAAATCAGCATTCATGTCTTCCACCACCGCTGGACCCAACATGGGACCGGGCACAACGGCGACCAATGATGAGTCATCAGCATAAGCAATAAAATTACTTCGCACAAGATCAAACATCTCACTGGTGTACAAAACAAACAAGAGATGGCCAAGTACACTCCCCTGGGGCACACCTGAGACAACCTCACACCAGTCACCCGCCACTCCGTCAACCACCACTCTCTACCTTCGTCCAGCCAAAAACTCTTCACATATCGATAACAACTTGCCCCCAACCCCTGCGAGTGCCAACCTGTGCAAAACACCTACGTGGCTAACTCGATCGAAGGCCGCACTGAAATCCAACTGTACTACCACAGCCTCTCGACCCGCATCCAAAGCAGTCTGAAGCAGATGGGACAAGGATAATAGCGCGTCTGTACAGCCTAAGCCACGTCTGTAAGCAAATTGAGCTGCAGGGAGGAACCCCATACCCTCACAATATCGCGACAGTCGACCCACAATTAACCGCTTAATTAACACTTTTGCTAGGACTGGGGGGATAGAAATGGGACGATAATTCTCCACCAGCGGAGAAGGAGGACCCTTAAGGACAACCGTCACATTGGCTGATCTCCAGCAACTCGGAAACTGACCTGACCTAATCAGTAACCTAAAAACGACACTAAGTTTGGGAGCTAGCACCTCAGCCGTCTCCCTGAAAAACAGCGGAAACACACCCAACGGGTCAACCCCACCACCCACATCAAGTTCAGAGAGTAAACGTCTAACCTGTCCAGACCTAAGCGCCAGCGAACAACACAAGGATCTTGGGTAGCATGTGGGAAGCAATACAAAATTCTCCCTACACTGCTTACCATCAAATTGAGTGTTGAGCAGCTGCGCTTTCTTTTCATGATCAACCACCAGTGCCCCTCCAGGGCCTAGGAGGGCAGGAAGAGCAGGCATAGCACCAAATACAGCTCCCTTCAACGTTACCCACCATTTGTGCGAAGGCGAGGAGGAATTGAAGGCATATCGCAGTCGCCGATCATGCCGCTCACGAGCCCTGGCGTAAACTACCTGGGCTTCATTACAAGCTCGCAGGTGAGCCTCCCACCCAGGTGGGATCTTAGACCTAGCCCAAGCGCGGAACGCTGTCCGCTTCGCATCAAAGGCAGCTCTGCACTGACCATCGAACCAAGGTTTATCAGAAGACTTGACACGGAGAACCACCTTCGGGACATGACGTTCGAAAACATCGGCAACCGCTTGATTCAGAAAGTCCAATGGTGCCCTGGAGCGTAAAATCTCACACCAAGAGAAACCCCGGACAGCCCCCCCTGACAGTAGTCCAATCGGTTCTGTTCTTCAACATAACCACCCGGCGAGTGTTCAAAACAGGCACGGCTTGACGAACAAGTAAACACCACTCAAGCACACAGTGGTCAGAAGTACCCAAAGGGGGGAGCAACAGAAACCCTGACAACATCAGGAACATCCGTGAGCACCAAGTCCAGGCAGTTCCCCGCAACATGAGTCGGACCCTGAACTAGTTGCGTGCAGCCAGACAGGTTGGAAAAGTCCAAAGCATTATGACCATGCACATCCGTGGGCGAAACGAATGCAAATGCATTTGCATCACCCATGAATACAAAGACTGCCTTTGGGTCAGAGGACTGAGATCGTGCCTCCAAATCCAACAGGCAATCATATAAAGAGCCATCGCGCCCCAGATTACGATAAAAGGCCACCAAGTAGAAATTAGACACTGAGCCACAAACCCGTACCACCATATACTCGTGACACTCGCATTCCAAATGCAAGCGCCTATATATAGGCGCGACAACCTTTCCAAATATAAAGGGCCATCCCACGAGTACCCCCAGTGGGCATAACCAGCCTCAATTGAGGCGACGCAAATCCCGGGACACGGAGCTCAGCCAGGTGTCTCCGATCTGAGACAAGAGTCTCTGACAAGAACAAGATATCACACCGGGAGGCAGCAACGGCTAACTCATTCAAATTGGCCCTGAGTCCCCGAATATTGGCACAAAGTACAATCAGCTCCCGACCAACCACGGTGGGTCTCAACCCCGCCATACCAAACAAGGAAGACCCAGATATGAAAGAATAGAATGAAAGGAGAAAGAAAACAATAAAGTAAAATAGCAAAAAATGAGAAGATGTATACTGCCTTTTGAGATGTACCGCCTACAGACTTAGACACGTACACTTGCTCAAGTGTTTCCTTCCCCCGATGAGCCCAATAAACTTTACATCGCTGAGACTCACAGCTGGTTGGGAATCGTATAGAGTATAGCCAAGCGATGAATAATGTTTCTGTGTGCCTCTCGTAATTTCTGGACCTTCCTACAAAGTCTACCCTTTGACAGTGTGAGTTGACATGGTAAGAGTTGCCAGTTTGACAGGCATCTTTTCCAAATTTACTTTTTTTGCAACAGATTTCTTAATTTTCAATTAGTATTGCAAATCTTCAGGATTCCAAAATTTTATTCAACTTTTTTTCATGAATCAAAATAACAAAATATTGCGCAAGACAGTTGTCAAATCATCTGATAATCATGTCGCTATAAGCATGAGATGTAATCATCTGAAAACATGTAAACCCAAAATACTATTCTGACTAACGGAAACAAAAGTGTCACACGCAGAACAGAAATGCTTTGAACGACATCCTTCACATTGATACATGAGCCTGCGCGATTGTACAGTGATGATCAATGTTGCTGATATTATGATGAGTGGAAACATGTAATGGAGCTTGTGAAACAAAAAGTTCACTACTCAGTTATTTAATCCTAGGAATATGGTGCGCACTAACTAAAATGAATATTTAGCCCTTCATAAGGAGGCATAAGGTAGGCGCTAAGTTTAGGTCAGTTAGGTATGACTATATTCTATCTTAAGGGGACTGACACCTCAGAGAATACTGAGGTATCCCTCAGCTTAATATAGGTCTTCAGGACCGCCATCTTTCTTGCTCACTGTACTTCTTTCCAAGTTCACGCCTACGTCCCTATCTCGTCTTTGTCTTTCCTTCCTCTTCCTTCCTAACTTGCTGTTGCTATGCCCAGGGCATCCTGGGTGAGAACTTCCTTGAGCATGGGCTCTCCGTTTTATAAAGTCCGTTCCGTACTAAATGATCTCTTCTTTTTGCTCTCTTGATGTCTTTTTTGTTTTGGTTACAAAGTTTTACTTACACACAAAGTAAGTTACAATATAATAATTAGCTTATCACATGACTTATTTGAAGCCATCATGCCCCAAAAGTACCAGCATTACTGATTTTCGACTAATCAAACAAGACTGGCTAACATAACTTACTCGCAAACAATTGCATTCGTGAACCGATTTAGTGCTCGATTTCCCCGAAACTGGAGACACTAGTAAGCTGAAAAGCTCGTAAATCAGAGCACCACTGTAGTTGTAAGTACAACACTCTTTATATAACATGTTACTGGTGTCAAAAATGATTTTCAACAAACTGTAAAAAGCAAAAAGACAATAGAACCAAATAATACTTTACACAAGAGATATAAGGAACATGAAAAAATTATTTGGAAGAAAATGACGGAACCTAAACAAACTCGCTTTCAATAGAAACTATTAACGACCAAAAAATAACCCAAAACAAACATGAGAAATCATTAGTAAAGTAGCCCAATGTGAAAATTTAGATTGCATGAGCAATTTTGAAAATCCATTGACAACAGCCACAGATTTCAACACATTCTTTTCAAAAGTAGGTGCTCCAGTCTTCAATGAAGTATGTAAAACCAATCCAAATCAAAGGTGACTTGAAAATTCGTGCCCTACTGCATCTGCACCTTCAAGGGCTGGTGTCAAGTGGAGACCACGTCCTGTCGATTTACAAGAGTTACGAAATATCTTACGCTCATTGAAAAACACAAAGGCAGTCGGAAGTGACGGTATCAGCTATCAATATTTCAACGGCAGCATCCCAGTCACAACACCATTGATTCGTTTGATAATTAATGCATCAAGGGAAACTATTAAGTTTCCAACCAATGGAAACACTCTATAATTAGACCACTGCATAAAACTGGTGACCTCAATACAGCATCAAACTAAAAACCCATTAGTGTTTTACCTGTCCTGTCCATAAATATTGGAGAAAGTGATAACAAATCAACTATCATCTCACTTGGACGAATCAAATTTACTTCATCGAAATCAAAATGCCTATAGGAGGAACACTAGCACTCAAGAAGCTCTGCTCAATATCACTGAAAAAAAAGTGATATCGATCAAAAGAATGGAACACTCTTGCTGCTACTCGATTTCGATAGCGTCGAACATGATCAACTTCTACGAAAAATATTAAACTTAGGAGTAGACACGCAATGGTTTGAAAGTTACTTGTGAAATAATTCTCATGCAGTTTTTTTAGATAAAAAAATGTCCCCATTCATGCAAAATAATTTTGGTGTTCCTCAATGATTCATTCTTGGTCCGCTATTGTTTTCTATTTTCATTAACAATTTCCCTCCCATGCCTTTTAACACAAGAAACACTATGTACGCAGATGATGCTAAAATTGCAATAACAAGTTCTGTATTGGAAATACCGCAGATGCAAATTAAAGCTGAAACCCTACTAATTAGCCTGAAATCATGGTATGATCAAAATGATCTCAAACTAAATAGCGCCAAACGCATTGCATTATTTTTGGATCCAAAGATCCAATTAAAAAAATTTCAAATCTAACTTTACGGTAGGGGATGATGAAGTTAAGCCATCAGAAAAAAAGCTAAATATTTAAGTATTTGGTTCGATAGAAATATGTCCTTCAAATCTCACGTTGAGAAAACTTGCAACAAAAATCATGGAACTTTAATATTTTTCATCATATAAAAAGTATGGTCAGTGAAAAATCTAGATTATTGCCCATTCAATCTGTGGTGCTATCGCGTATTGACTGTTGCGTTCTAGTATGGGGAGATATACCTCAATATCTTTAGAGTTCACATATGCGTGAATTTCGCAGCCAAGGTGGTATGCAAAGGTAAATTCAAAGAAGTGATCACGTAACACCTCTCCTAAATAAACTCGATTAGACTCCTATTCAACTAAAGTCCAGTATGCACAAAGCCCAACACGTATTCTCCTTTTTATATCTTCCTCAGAACTATGCTAAGAAAGTGCAATTTCATCCCCCTCCCCCACCATCACTAACCTAAAGCCGAATAGAAATAATAATGGCTTATTCAACTATCGTTCATCTGACAATGGGCAGAAGGCTCTGTCAATCTCAGGCCCCCCACTATGGAATAAATTTCTCCAGAGTAACAAAATCCCTCAAACATTGATAAAATTTGAAACCAAAATAGCTCGTCATCTTGCGACTCCAAAATAATTGTAAGCTGCAGAACATACTAGAAAAGTATTTTCGAATTTCGAACGTTAATTATCCTATTAAAACCAATGATCTATTTTTTGCAAAATCTCTATTGGAAAAGACTGTTTTTTTTAAACATCAGTACATTACCTACATGCTCTAAACTTCTGTAGTATGCGTAATATTGCGTATGCAATATGATTACTCGTATGCTAATATTTACGTACATGTATATACATGTGTTTATGTGTGTTATGTGCATGTATGTGGGTATGAGCATGTGCGTATATATATATATATATATACATGTCTATATATATGTAAGTAAGCAGCAGTTTCTGTAAAATCTTTCATCCTATTAATACTGTTTTTTTTTTAATTTGTACTGTTAAATGTCTTTAATAGCTATTAACCTGCAACGTTACCTACCTCGCCACCTCCTTATATCATTGTCAGGCATTTATATGGAAAATATCATGAATTTATCGTTTGTTTTGAAGCATGCTCTTGGAGGCACTCCACTCACTTCTACTTTATTGCGCTCGCTCCAAGAGAAATTTGTGAATAGCTGCCGTTCTGACTTGCTAGCTATGGATATAATTTATCAACTTACACTTTCAATATTATTCCCTGTTGTAAAAAAAGCCAAAGCTTGTGCGTCAATGTGCGTGAAAACTGTTATGTGTTATCACCCCACAGAGTTCATTATCTTTACCTTTATTGCATTCATTAATAAATAAACACCATTGAACTTCCATAAAATAGCTATGGGATACATTTTTATGTTTTTCTCTGTCTTTTAACAAGCCTTAGCTAGTACAAAGCTCGTACGAGATTTACGAGCTTGTAATCAGCTCGTATTTCAATGTAAGTGTGCACTAATAAAAGTGTTTTCAACTTCACATCGTCACTGAAATTATGTCTTTTTTTCAAATTGTTGTTACATATATTATCAAAACTAGATTGAGCAACAATAGGAATACATTGCCCTCAATTATTTGTTCCGACCAGCGACATGGCTATTACGATACCCATGTGTGCGTGTCAATTAAGGATCCTTACCTTAAGATATTTTAAAAACTAATGATGTGTTTTTTGTATCATCTTTACAGGAAAAAACTGTATTTCGCCGTTTCTTTTCTTATATAACCCAATAAAATTCCCCTAAAAACAGGTGTATTAGATTCGAACAAAATGTGGTTTTCCACTCTGGTAAACACGATATATTTCAATCAATGAAAAATATTTGATAAGCAGACCTATCACACTCTACGAATGCAACACACGGAGTGACACTCTGTACTCCTTTTTCATTCTTCCGTTTCTTCAGTTGTTTGAAGGAAGTAAATAGATGTCGCAGCTAAGCACATGTGTATTGAAAGTAGACTCTCATTTGTAGTAAGATTATTGGAAATCTTCCTCTGGTTTTATTCAACTTCTATTGTAATTTTATGTTTATTTTAAAACATTTGAACCTGTTCCATGTATTTTCATGTGCGTGTCTTATTCATTTGCTTTCAATCAATTTATATTTAAATGTAAGTCCAAAAATACATAGAATCACACAAATTGCTATTCCACGCACTTTTATATAGCTGGAAAAGAATCCAATTTTTCTCCGATGAGAAGTGTGGAATCTTTGGTCCATTTATAAATGCACGTACCCACCAACCACTCCTGTGCTCCGACTCTTTGAATTTACGAAGCTATACTCGCCGAATTTTGGCTGTGGAACATTGAGAGAACAGCGTCATTAGTGCGCATATTTTAAAACTCAACTTTTAACTGTCAAGCTTTTTATCTTCTAGAGATAAAAGTTGATAGGGAATAAATGAGATGATTTAAATTAAAAGTCTGACTTTCATTACAATTAATTCGTATCTCTGATATATTCTAGACGTACTAAAAAATTTGATTGCCTGCGTGTGGTTCAGGAATTTTCGTAATCATTTATAAGAGCAACTCGTGCGTCAACACACTTCTTATTTCCTTCAATCATTTCTTTCACTTCTAATTCTTGTGCGTCTCATAAGCTGACTGGCTTGTACCTCCCTGTGTCATGCTCTGCTTCGATAACAAATATTCATGCAATGTAGTCATCCCGCGACTGGTTGCTAATTTCTCTGTTATTACTTATGGTTGAGAAATACAATCCCACTACCGTACCTGCGTCATCAAAAGTGACAGTGGTATTTCAAATTAGAGGAATAATTTGTTCGTGAAACTGTTCATAAATTAATTGTTCATACGCAGGTTCTCTTTTCTTCTGGTTCGTTTATTTTTGATTTAGGATAACTTTCAAATAATTGAAATTATTTTTAAAAATTACATTTCAAAAATAGAATTATTCGATACTTGGGTAGTGTTCAGTATAAAGTAGACTTATAGGGACCAGCAAACCAAACACGCAACAAACTGTAAATAATAGAGTAGGGACAAAGTGGTAATTTGCATACCTAGTGAAATGAGCCACACAGCAACATATATAACTTGATCACACTCCTCAAGTTAGGCTGAGAGGCAATGAAGTTCTTGCTACACACCATGATGATTGCTGCTTGCTAGCTTCCGAAATTTACAGTGACGAAAAAAATTCCACGTAAGCAATTCTAATTTCCTACATTAGGCAAATTTAAACTAGAGATTACTTATGAATGCTTTACTGTACACCTAGCTTCATGTTATGTTATTGAAGTGTTGGTACTGAAATCTAGCTTATACATGAGTGAGGAAACTGAGGGTGGGGTGATTTATAAAACGAATAATTATACAGACACTGTTGTAGAAACTCATAACTTAGCATTATATTTAAAAACATCGCAGGAGTAAATAGGTTACAATATATTGCAGGAGTACCCTGAAGTAAAACCATTCAATAAAATCTGAAGTAAAATGTTTTATTTATAACATAGACCTGAGAACTATTCCAGCTTCTAACCTCTAAATTCACTATAATAAGAGCTGTTGCGGCTTAAGATGAATCTATATATAGTGTTCCTTTCTCCATAAACATAGGAACTTTTGATCGGCGTAGCATGTAGTACTTGATGAGCGTAACTGTGATACGGGACACCATCTGGGAAGTATTTTAAAACTAACAAATAAAACAGGGGGTAATAAAAAACAGATATATTTTCTAGAGGTTGTGACGTCTGTGTCATAGAAACTGTCCTCGCACACTGTCAACTGTTATAAGAATCAGAGGGAACCACTGTTATTACCAACCTAACTGAATGGTTCGTGTGCTTTATCGGGCGTTTATCAATCCCATCAAGCGTGTGCTAGTAAGTAATAAAATACAATTATTACAATAATTTAACATAGAACAGAAACTCACGTTTGTGTACAACTGATGACACTATTTGCACGCAAACCCTGTCGCACCTCACAAAATGGACTGCAGACAACTGAGTGAAAACTTTGCAGACCTCTGAGAGAATATTTTGCAGAGGACACATACCACAAATTAAATTTTAGCTAAGACTGATAACCACAGTTACTTTTCGTAGAAGCTACCCTTCGATACAAATACTCATTTTAACATAGCGAACAGGTTCCATGAAAAATGACGGGATTGGAAAATGTTCGATTAGGCTCGTAAACCATTTAAAGGGTAGTAATATTAAATGTAAAACGGTATAACTCCCTGATGCCTTGAACAGTCGGAGGTGTGCGATGATGCCTGTTTGATGTATCGAACAGGCATCACTGACTTTTGATTTTTTCATGCATAAAAAACTTCACTTATATACACAGCAAATCATATATACTGGGAAGAACCGGTAACATTCTATGGTCAAATGGTAAAATTCCATATTGTAATGCTAGCTAGACCGGCGAAAAAATTCAAGGTTATTTTTTCTAACGCGAGTAGCTGAAATGATTCTTATCCATCCCAACCTCACATTTTATGCCCAAACTTCCCATGATACTGTACCCAAATCAAACGTTTCAATAAAATCATCCTGACTTAACTAATCCCACCACAACCTACCCTAACCTAACTTATTTTCACCTAACATACCCTAACCTTCTCAAACCCAGCTCAAATCCTAAACTAACCTATCCCTACCTAATTTAACTTATCCTTACTTATCTTAACCAAATTTAACCTACTCTAACCTATACTACCTTACCATAACCTACTTTAGCCTATTCTAACTTAACCTAATTTATCATAACCTGGCCATAGTTTCCTACTGACCTAATAACACTTGACCCGGTAACAGCAGTCAACCGTACCAGTGGGATATT
The DNA here is from genome assembly GCA_030386875.1 of Morinoia aosen. NCBI lineage: Eukaryota > Metazoa > Arthropoda > Malacostraca > Amphipoda > Talitridae > Morinoia > Morinoia aosen. Next base: position 3,749,790 of record CM059574.1, read on the forward strand.
GATTGCCTGGTCAATCGTAGACAAGGCTTCCTCGCCCGCTTGAAGTTCAAAGCTTAACTTGACTTGCCGTCTTAGAAGTGAGGTCCGACGGCAGTCGTTGCCTGTATTACGTCCTACTATCTCTTTTCTTACAAATTTTCAGGCCTAAAAATAACAGCAGAGCAAGAGCCGAGGGACTAAGTTCCGGTGACTGACTGTTCCATCTTGGCAACTGGTACGACTCCACGGATTGAAGGCCACAACGGCTACAACGATGATTTTGAAATTTCAGTTGCAGTGTGCGTGTATGATTCCACAGTAGCAGAGTGTTCCGTGGTGCAAATATGTGCGATACAAAAGTAAACGAACTCACACCGTCACCAAGAAACGCAAACTGCGTATCTCTGAATAACGAGGTCCTATGCCTTGTATACGAATACATCCCTGTGATAGTTACTCGTTCTTCAGTACAGAGGCAGATGAATACCCAACTGAATTATTGAATTCACTTACGCTCTCTGGGATGCTGCGACGTAGGCTACAATTACAGCCACAACCAACGATAATGTATCATAACCTAAACATGCTTTCTAAATGCTTCATGCAATATTATAGCATGATCTATATTTTACGCTTGCATTACATTTAATTGAAGTAACTCATATAAGCGGAAATTTGATAGGTATACGCGTTTTGATTTCAATGCAGAAGCTCGACCAAATGAGGCGAACATCCCACCTGTTTACTTCGGGAAGAATGCAGTCACCACTCACCAGTGAGACTGCCCCATGCCGTGACGATAAACGAGAGGCAGGGGCATCCTGCTGACAGAGTTGGTTTGTATCTCTCGTAATGTTCAGTCATAGATAATTACACGTCAATTATAAGCGTCCGTAGACAAGACACAAAAGTTGAAGAACTGGCACATACACACGGCAAACATGGTAACAGAATAGTACAAAGAAATTTGTTACGTGCAGACAAACATTAACATCACATTTAGAAAACTTTTGTTTTGGTTTAGTTGTACCTTGTAATTTATATTACATCGGATTGTAAGTAAAGCTTTTATGAAAAATTTTGTGTTCATAACATATATTTGACAAAGCCTTTTTCCGGCGCTAGTCTTTAGCTGCAATTCTTCATGATTTACAAAATGCGTGAAAATTAGATTACAACAATATTGGCCATGGCATTTCAATGTTTTCTGCTAGTAATACTTGAACCCGTAAGGTGGCGGTAATGAAACCAGTATCACGGATACGCTCATCAATTACGTCATGCCGTGCTGGTCAAAATCTCCATTGGTCACCAATGAAAAAAATTCATATATTAATTCAAATGCATACAAATAAATAACCACTGTTAATAAAACACAGCGAACTACTAAGTCATTAAAACAATATGACTTTAAAAAATATTTCATTCCTCTAATATAAATCCAAAAGTTTTTCGTATTAACTTTCGTATTTACACCCAAATAACTATTGGAATGTTAGTTATTACATATTGTTAGTTATGATAATAAGGAAATTAATAGATTGTCTTTGAACGACTTCGGAAAGGCTAATTAACTTAAATCTAGATGACTACCTTGCGTGAAGTTGAAGAAACATTTTTCAATTCCACCGTACGTTACATTGTTGATACTCAATCGAACATTGCTTGTCACTGAATGTCATGGAATAATGTGGGTTTGTATTTTTTAATTTCATTTAAAAAATTTAGGGCGTACTCGAATGTCACTAAGGGATAATTTCAACACACTGCATAGCGACTCCCCATATCGTCAACGAGCTCTGTTCTACCCTAGCTCTTATATGATATTATGATACATAGTGTACATATAGTATTTAATCTCCAGTAATCCAAATCTTTCTTCTGAAACCTAAATTAATATCACATAGATTTGCAAAAGTTTCTATCATCCTGACAGGTACGAATACATTGACATTTAATAGAAAGTTATTGGCCCGTACTTATGTGTCAAATACTTGATTTCGGCAGGCAAAATAATGCTAACTTGCAAGACAAGTGGAAATCCCATGGACAATATCATTAAGCTAGGTAGACCCGTGAAAAAATTCAGTATTGCCTAAGAAATTCTAACATAACATTCTAACCTAACATATACTAACCTATCCTATCCTAACCAAAGCTATCCTGATAATATGTCAAACAAAAAAAAACAAGAACCCGTAAAAATTTCATGAACATTATCTAACCTATGCTAACCTTACCTATCTTAACCGATCCTATCCTAACCAAATTTAATCTAAACTAACCTATCCTATCCTATATCATTTTAATTGCCGTAATCAATGAGTTAATCATCGTTCAGCTAGGGGGACCCGTGAAAAATTTCCGTCAACATTACCTAGCAAATTCTAACAAAACATATTCTATTCTAACCCATTCTAACCTAACATATCTTACTATCCTAAACAAGGCTATCCTGATATATCAAACATAAAAAATCATGGATCCGTGCAAATTTTTTATCAAGATTACTTAAATTATGCTAACCTGATAAAATGTCAAACATATCAATGCATGCAAAGGCGATCTTTCAATGTAACACTCAGGAATTCCGTATTCATGATACTACAAACTCGGATGACAGCGTAACGGACGGACTAAGGGAGGAACAAGCAGAATATTATACAGATACTAGAGCTCAGCGTGAAAAAATAGTGACTAAAGTTACATAATATCTGAATGATAGGCATTAAAAGCCGCTCAGCCTAGTGTTATGTAAAATACGAGTCCAAAATGATAAAATATGGAAGAGCTTGGTGTAGTCTAGATACGTTCACCAACAGTCGCTCTGATATTGTGGTAACGTTAGAAAATATAATCGTTCGAAGTTAACTTCGGTTTCGAAAGCAACGATCCTAAAATAGGGGGATTCGAATTCATCTATCATCTATTACGATAAACTATGCCATTGTACTTATTAGATAAATCGATATGACGAATTTGAGATAGTACGAGTATATTCGCAGACTTATCTTCTCATGGCCGCGACAACCTTCTGGAAAGGAACAGGTATGTTTAATTGTTTTTACAAATGACCTACCTAAATTGCACGACTGTCACACATTCAACCCTTTTAAGTATTCGAATTTATGACCTGGGATCACCGCTTTTGTCAAACTGGAGGTAAGCTTTCGGAGGAGCCGTAGGAACTGGCGTCTTGCATTCCGTCACCTCGTAGTACGAGTTATCAGAGCCGCAGGGCTCGTAGAGAGGTTCACAGGAAGGTTGACCAATCAAGGGGCTTTTGGGTCTCAGGTTGGGCGTACCAGGCGAATTATGAAAGAAGTTAATTCTTTCTCTGCCTTCAGTGCGGCTCTGAAGGGGGGACGTAGGATTTTGGAATTGGTGATGATGTATTGCGAGTGTATTGTTCAGGTGTTGCCTTGTTAAGGGGTTCATTGACGGGTTCTCTCTTCCAGTGCTGGAAGGTATACCTTTTAGCTGTAAGTTGAGATCTCTATTCCGTCGCAATGGGCTGTCTTGTCCTGCCGACTCATCGTTCGAGCGCCCACATTTTCCAAAGTTTTGCGACTGCAATTCTGTAAATTAAAACGAACCAGTCAAATTCTTGTAACATTTTTATACCGAATGACAGTCAAGTTTTACAGAATGTTATATATGAGTTGGTTTCATGCGTTATTCATTTTACTGAATCACTTCGTTGATGTACGCACAATTAAGTGAGAACAAAACTAATGCTTTTGAGCCTACAACTAAAGTGTACATTTAACACCAATGTCTATTCAATCTATTCAAACTGTTGAAAATACAAAATAACAAATTGTTTCCAATCAAGTTAATACGAAAAAAGAAAAATGCTATTTTTTAAATTTCTTAAATCGAATATCTTACGTTGGTGAATACGACACAATACACATCATAGAGCCATTCTAAGAAAACAACCCTTATGAATAGTCAGGTCTATAAAACAGTACATTTCAATCACAAACTGCAATCCTCTGCAGGCATTGCGCAAAATCCGAAAGCGTGAAAAGAAAACATGGAAAAGAGGACAAGCTGCCAAATTTGGAACATTTTTAATGTATGGCTACTGTATTTTAGAATAATTTCTTCAGTAGCTCTATCCGTAATATATACACATGTCTGGTTGCATATTTAAATTAATTCTAGGTCAATTAACAGTGATTCAACAATAGTGCGTTTACTGTAAATCTATTACTGTACTGAAATCTATTTCTGGAACCACACCTAATCATGGATTGAATTTCAGAACTTGTAAAAATATTGCATTACCTTTATCCCGCTAATTGCACATTGCACATAATGTTGATGCTCTTCCGCACGTATTGAGAATTTATGTACAGCAAGCTAAAATTCCCTAAGCTCGGGAAATTCAACTTTTACATTTAAATTGAATAGAACAACTAAACAATTCCCAAATTCAAAATTCTCTCACAAACTTTTTCGTATTAACGTTACACATCTTTATTTTTCTGATGTTCCAAAAATTCACAGGCACAGTTGTTCTCTCCGGCCCATTATTTCAACTGTCAGTTCTGTAAGCAAATAATATTTTGTAAAAAAACTAACGTCTTTTTTTGCCATTGAGTCTCCAGCGCACATCACAAACAGTTTTGGTTTTTGTGGTGCACTTAAAATACTTACTATTACAAATGAAAATTTCCTCATTAAGTGGGTCAACCATAGATTTCAATTTTTTTCATCCGATTCGTTTGAAATTTCGCCAGTATATGTATTTGTTGAAAGTAAACTTGTTGTACTCCTGTAACTTTTTCTATTTAGGCCTTATATTTTTGAAAAATACAAAATATTAGTTTTTGGGTACATTTTCATGGATATTTCAAAAGAAAAAAGTCATTGAGTATTTATGCTAGAACAAAACCAAAGACAGTTGTAGAATCCTTGAAGCATTGCAAACAAAGTTACGCGTACCAATTTTCCATTTGAAACTTTTCATTTCTTTTATACTTTCTTTTTATATGGGGTCGAAATGGGGTCGAACATTCAGGATTTTTGGTCCCCTTACACCCCCCTGGGAGAGGGGATCTAGTGTCTGTAGCGCCATAAAATTTTAGGACAGAATAGTCCACCACTTAAGGGTCCTTTTTCAACAACAAACAGAAAATAGCGATCGGACCGCCAGGGGTTGGGTTGACGTCCTTAATTCTAAACTTGTGTGTTCGGACGTGATTGCATTTTTCATCAATGTTCTGCTAGATGGATATTTTGAATTTGATTAATATGAAGTATAATGAGGGTATATAGAATATCAATTGTTGTTGCTCCATTCTTAAACATAACACGTTTACGTGCAGAAAATAATTATTCGGTATTTGTGGGTCATTTTTCACAGGCAAACGTTTCGAGTCGCTGCAGCCGTATAGACAGACCGGGGTTGAAAATTTGGCCGGGGCCGGGGCCGGGGTCAACAAATTTGTCATGGCCGGGCCGGGGCCGGGGTTATCAAATTTACCAAGGCCGGGGACGGGGCCGGGGTTCAGACCGTGTCAGGACGTGTCACGACGACGTAATGCATAACGCCGGTTAGTCGCCCAATGCATGTTGAATTACGGTTGCGGTTGGGTGTGTATTTATGTCAAGTCAATAAAGTTTTGTAGACTTGCAGTTGCAGTGCTTGTTGAATTAATTAATACAGAAACAATTATAGTAATTAAATGTACCGGGTGTTCCACAAAAATGTCCCCGACTTTTTAATTGATTCTATCTCCGCTTTAAATTAACATATTTGAATTGTTTTTTTTTCACAATGTGGTAAATCTTGTTTCCTTTTCGAATAATTTAATAGAATTAAAAGGGCGATTTTTAGGAAATCTAATACGTAAAATGAAAAGAAGAACCAATATAAAAGGGAACATTCTTCTGATGGCAAACATTTGGGAATCTGATTCCATCATCAGTGCTGTAAAACGAGGAATAAAAAACGATAATGAACAAATTGCGAAAAAGCTATAAATAATTAATATCACTATACCTACATCGAAAAATAGCTATGCCTAACCATTAAAAATAAAAACACAATTTCTCTTAAACATTCGAAGCCATACGTACACATACACCTAAATTCTAGCAATCAAACCAACACACAATAACATCTACACAAAGTAACAGAACTGCATACACACACATACACGGACACACACACACACACACACACACACACACACACACACACACACGGACACACACATTCCTTCACACTCCAGTCACTCCTATTTACACAGTTGTGGCAATATTTAATTTCATCGCACTTTGATCATTATTTAGCTGAGGTCTATGGGTAAAAATGCACAATGATTCCAAAATTCTAAGGTCAAATTCCTCTGCAGTTTTACAAAGTATGGAGAAATTGGAACTTTTGAAAGGGTGGTTTGAACTATGACAATGATCTCTGATGGCTGACTGGGAGGGAGATAAGTATGGACGGCCGATTCAATGGGAGATACCAGAGTGTTCGCTGTGACGAATCAATTGCTGGAGTGTGGTACTTCCAACATAGGACTGCAAGCAGCAATCATATTTGTACAAGTAGACGCAACCACTTCTCAGGCACTCTTCCAAACGCTCTTTCCTATTGAAAAATGAACTTATTTTAAAACTATTTCTATAAAATGGTAACACGTCAATGAAAGTAAAATGAGAGTGTATCAGAGATAAAAGATCCTTTCTCATCTCCTTGAAAAGATATTCCAAGAAAGAGAGCTCGACGAAAACTTTTTCTGCGTTGGTGCGGTCAGAATTGTACACGGAGAGGAATTTTTTTGGCTAAGAACTTTTTAACCAGATTTTTAATCAAAGATACAGGGTATTTATTTTGTAAAAGTAACTTTTTGATATGTTTCACTTCGTCATGAAATATTTTATATGAATTTGAAATACAGTATGCTCTATGCAATAATGTAGTGACACTTGTTTTACGATAATCCTTGTAAATGCAACTGAAGAATTTGGTACATAATCCTGTAAATGTAGGTTTTCTATGAACAGAGGCGGTGAACGTTAAATTAGTTTTCTTTACGAGAACGTCTAAAAATGGCAATTTTTCATTGTGCTCTGTTACCATTGTGAAATTTATCTTGGCGTGATATCCATTTATGTAGTCAAAGAATTTTAGGGCCTCTTCTTGTGAACGAAACAAAACGAATGTATCGTCTAGGTACCGCAGGTACCTAGACGATACATTCACAGTAGGTGTTTCACAGAAGGTATTTTATTCCTTGTTTTAGAGCACTGATGATGGAATCAGAGATTCCGAAGCGTTTGCCATTAAACGAATGTTCCATTTTATATTGGTTCTTGTTTTCATTTTACGAATAATTTAAGTTTTTGAAAATCGTTTGATGACGACTTTACAGTGATCGATTTACTGAAAGAGGCCGAAAAACTATTTTTCAAAGGAAAAGTTTTAAAAAACAACACTGGTGATCTTCTTCATTTCTCAATACCTACTGTGAAAGAACGCGTTTTCAAAACATCACCTCCATCATTAATAATTCTTCGACAACGAGTTGAAGTGTTTCAAGAACTAAAAGAATAATGTGAAATGATCCGCAAAACTCTTCGTTTAATAGTGGCTAGAAGTAATGCTTGCCTTGAGAGAAATGGTGGGTATGTCGAAGGATACTAAATTAATTTTTGATTTAAACTTTATTTAATGTATTGATTTGTTACGCTTTTAAGTTTTTGTTTGTTCGGTTTTTTGGAAAGTGCAAGATAAGGAAGAATATCAATATTGTTTTAAAATGTTTTCCTTTGGAAAATTAGTTTTTCTATCCGTTTCAGTTAATCGATCAATGCAAAGTTGTTATTAAACGATTTTTAAAAACATAAATTATTCGAAAATTAAATAAAATTTACTTCATTCTGAAAAATGAAAATTAAAATATGCAAATTTAAAACGGAAATATAATCAATTAAAACTCAGTTACATTTTTTTGGGACACAAGGCATAATGACTATAAGTAGTGCGTCAGCAGTATGGGATTACTTTCACAAATCTGTGAAGAGTGTAGAAATTGAAGTGTGCACCATTTGTGAAGCAAGTATACGACGAGGAGCGGCTGGTGCATCTTAGAATACTTTCTCAACTAAATATTTATGGAACCATCTGAAATCGACACAAAATGATCAATTCCTGGAAGCTGAAGAAAAACCAATCAACGAATAAGAATTGAAAAATAGAAACAAAACGAACAAGAAGAAAAACAAGTTATCGATGTATTGAAAACAAACAAGGAGAGTTTAGGTTGCAGCAGTGGTAAAACTGCCGATTGCAGTAAGTCGTCTTCGTCTACTGGCAAACAGCTTACTTTAAAAGAAACATTTACTCAATCTAAAAACTGGGAGCCAAATAATACCGATCAAGTACATAGAGAGAAATTGTTAATTTACTGGCTTTGTGACGCGCTCAATCCTCACAACCCTATGGGAAAGAAAACTTTTATAATTTTGTAGGGCTTTTGAATAAGAAGTTTCAAGTTCCACCAGAGAAGGTAATTACAACAAGACTAATTCCGGACCTCAGTATCCAAATTCAGTTTGCTATTTCAGAGGAAATACACAAGTAAATTAACGAAAATAGCGTCTTCTCAATAACTGCTGATATTAGGACCTCTCCAAGTCGAGATTCTTTCATGTCAATAACTGCGCACTGGTTTATAATTACACTGGATGGTAGCATAGATACTGCTTTTTCTTCTCAGTGACTGCATGTTTTTCAGGATTGCAATGAAATCGCAAATCTCTTGAGAAATCGTTTTAAATTCATTTAAAAGACACGTGAATTTTTCACGTGCGGGGCCGGGTAGCCGGGCACACTACGCTTTATTCACATCAAATTATTAATCCAAGTCAAGTGCAAATTAATTTAAATCAACTTCAATTTAATCCAAGTCAGGTTCATATGAATCCAAATCAAATTCATATCAATCCAAGTCAAGTTCAAATCAGACCAAGACAAGTTAAAATTAATCTAAGTCAAGTTTAAATTCTCAATTGTTAAAATAAAGGACGTCTTGGTAGTGAAGTTTCCATTTTTTCAAAATTTTGGGATCAGCAAAGACAAATTTAATTTTTTGACCCAAGCTTTCGGCTAGATTAGCTCTAGCCGTCATCAGGGGAACGATGTATTTTTAAACAAAACCTCTTATGGTATCCGCGGGTATCTAGTATACAAAACATTTTTTTAAATTTTTACATGCAAGCCGAAAATCATTGATCAAGGGCGACTGATGAGCAAAGGAAGAAACTGCGGGGGGACATCAAGATGACGATTAATTTTGTTAGGTTCCTAACCACTGTACATTGCTTCGACAATTTTTCGAGCGTATTAATTTTTAACATTTTATAATATACATACATTTTCAAAATCAAAAGAATGGTTATCTTCTTCGGAATGTTAATAGACAAGGGATAACCTATTCTTCCTCTGCACATTTTTCGCCTGCTCATCAATTCGTTGTTAAAGATTTCTACCCGTTTCCCCAATGTAACATGCTTCACAATTTTTACATTATAATTTATATATAAGATTACTTTTTTCAGAATTCTATCGTTTATCTCTAAGTCTGATTAGGCTGTTTTTTATTGTATTCGAAGATTTGAAAGCCAATTTAACATTGAATGGTTTTAAGAGTCGCTGGACTCTTTCAGAACAACCTTTAATATACGGGACGCTAACATATTTCAGGGGGCGTTAGGAATTTTCGTTGCTTTATCGAAGTATGGGGAGGTTTTGATTATTTCCACCAATCATTAGTGTCGGTTGCTATTACGTAGTTACGGAGGAAAATTATTTTATTTCAATAATTAATCCACTGTTGAAAGTTCTTATTTCAAATTTTTCTCTCTACAAATATTAACTGCTCTCTGATAAAGGGATTTCGCTACACTCCTCCTCTGTGATAAGGGATGATAACTGAAATAGTCTAAGTACCTGCCTGTGTTTGTTGGTTTCCGGTAGACTTGGAATTATAATCTATTATTGCTTAACAGATTAATTAATATATCTAAGTACGGGATGCATCCATTACTTTCTAATTCCATAGTAAATTATATGTTGGTGTTGAACCCATTGATATGCTGGAGGAATGTATCAGGCATATCTTCTGGTAGTGCAGTCAATATATCGTCAACGTAACGTTTCCAAAACAGTGGCTGGCACGGGGGTGTTGATAGGAATTAATCCTCCATTGCTTGCATTGTTATCTCGGCCAACGCGACAGAGATAGGGGAACCCATCGGTGTTCCTTCTACTTGTTGATAAATTTTGTGATTCCATTGAAAATGATTAGATTCCAGGCATAGGTTGAGGAGTCGCAAAATAGCTTCAGTTGAAATCGGAGTTACTTGAAGAGGTGAGTTGAAGTTCTGCAATTTTTCGGCGACACATTAATGAGCAAAGTTTTGAGGTATACAAGTGAACAAACTCTTCACATCATAAGAAACTAGGATATAATTGTCCGGAACGTTGATTTCTTGCAAAAATTACTTGACTTGAAAGCTATTTTTTAGTTTTTGCGATGCCTCGTTTGTAATTGGGGTTAGGATTCCCGATAAAAATTTGGCAACTTAATAAGTTGGTGAATCAATAAAAGATACGATAGGACGAATCGGGTAGTTTTCCTTGTGTGTTTTGATTAGCGCGTAGAAGAGGGGGGTCACGCACTTGTTTACGTACAAGGCTTTACGCTATTAGTCGGTGAGTTCATTTTCATCTTTCAACTATTTTATTAGCTTGTTCACTTTCTTTACTGCTAAATAGGTTTTATTTTCGTTCATTATCCTATAGGTACTACTATTCGCTAAGTGATCAGCTATTTTTTATTCATAATCTCGTCGGTCAATAACTACCAGCGAGTTCCCTTTATCTGCAGGTGCGATGACGATTGAGTCATCCTCTCTTAATTCTTCAATGGCAACTTTTTCTTTTCTAGATATATTCGTGACCCGCTAGCTACTTTGTAATGCAGTTATTACTCGGGAGCGAAGAACGGCTTTTTCTTCCTCTGGAACGGTTAGTTATCTAATTACAGTTTCCGTGTTGCCAAGGAAGTCAATTTTATCTTTCTTAGAATGAGGGAGCGCAAAGTTTTTCCCTTTCATCAAAATTTTTTTCTAATCTTCGGTTAGATGTTTGCTTGACAAGTTTTTTACGCAATTCATTTAAAAGGTAGGGTTTTGCTATTGAGATAGTTGATCATACTTTTCTTTAAGACGTTATTTTTCAAATTTTTACTTTCTTTGCAGTTTTAGCGTTGCTGCTAAACTACCCGATTGCGAAATTGCTGCTAACTACCCGATTCGTCCTATCGTATCTTTTATTGATTCACCAACTTATTAAGTTGCCAAATTTTTATCGGGAATCCTAACCCCAATTACAAACGAGGCATCGCAAAAACTAAAATATAGCTTTCAAGTCAAGTAATTTTTGCAAGAAATCAACGTTCCGGACAATTATATCCTAGTTTCTTATGATGTGAAGAGTTTGTTCACTTGTATACCTCAAAACTTTGCTCATTAATGTGTCGCCGAAAAATTGCAGAACTTCAACTCACCTCTTCAAGTAACTCCGATTTCAACTGAAGCTATTTTGCGACTCCTCAACCTATGCCTGGAATCTAATCATTTTCAATGGAATCACAAAATTTATCAACAAGTAGAAGGAACACCGATGGGTTCCCCTACCTCTGTCGCGTTGGCCGAGATAACAATGCAAGCAATGGAGGATTAATTCCTATCAACACCCCCGTGCCAGCCACTGTTTTGGAAACGTTACGTTGACGATATATTGACTGCACTACCAGAAGATATGCCTGATACATTCCTCCAGCATATCAATGGGTTCAACACCAACATATAATTTACTATGGAATTAGAAAGAAATTGATGAATCCCGTACTTAGATATATTAATTAATCGGTTAAGGAATAATAGATTATAATTCCAGGTCTACCGGAAACCAACAAACACAGGCAGGTACTTAGACTATTTCAGTTATCATCCCTTATCACAGAGGAGGAGTGTAGCGAAATCCCTTTATCAGAGAGCAGTTAATATTTGTAGAGAGCAAAATTTGAAGTAAGAACTTTCAACAGTGGATTAATTATTGAAATAGAATAATTTTCCTCCGTAACTACGTAATAGCAACCGACTAATGATTGGTGGAAATAATCAAAACCTCCCCATACTTCGATAAAGCAACGAAAATTCCTAACGCCCCCTGAAATATGTTAGCGTCCCGTATATTAAAGGTTGTTTTGAAAGAGTCCAGCGACTCTTAAAACCATTCAATGTTAAATTGGCTTTCAAATCATCGTATACAATAAAAAACAGCCTAATCAGACTTAAAGATAAACGATAGAATTCTGAAAAAAGTAATCTTATATATAAATTATAATGTAAAAATTGTGAAGCATGTTACATTGGGGAAACGGGTAGAAATCTTTAACAACGAATTGATGAGCATGCGAAAAATGTGCAGAGGAAGAATAGGTTAACCCTTGTCTATTAACATTCCGAAGAAGATAACCATTCTTTTGATTTTGAAAATGTATGTATATTATAAAATTTAAAAAATTAATACGCTCGAAAAATTGTCGAAGCAATGTACAGTGGTTAGGAACCTAACAAAATTAATCGTCATCTTAATGTCCCCCCGCAGTTTCTTCCTTTGCTCATCAGTCGCCCTTGATCAATGATTTTCGGCTTGCATGTAAAAATTTAAAAAAATGTTTTGTATACTAGATACCCGCGGATACCATAAGAGGTTTTGTTTAAAAATACAACGTTCCCCTGATGACGGCTAGAGCTAATCTAGCCGAAAGCTTGGGTCAAAAAATTAAATTTGTCTTTGCTGATCCCAAAATTTTGAAAAAATGGAAACAAGTTTAAATTATCCAAATCAAGTTCAAATTAATCGAGCCCCAAGTTGAATTAAGAATCGACATAAAGCCCTCGTTAATTTGAGCATTTTTTGTATTAAAAATGTGTCTGTTGGATGTGATGAGCAAGAAAAACGTTTTTCCTTTCAGCAAGGAATACATAAAATTTCTGCAGTATTAAAACAAGCCGTCGTAAAATGTGCTAACTATCCAGTATCAGGAAGCAGAGTGCGATTCAGATCTTTGGGCGGAGTAACATTTGGACGTCAACATTTGGACGTATAAGGAGGTAATTTTATTTTTGACGCGTTACTGGAAGCTGCCCGCGTGTGATGGGGTTGACCTGTCATATGCGGGGGAGGGGCTGCACTCAATGAAGCGGTCGGGGTAAACCAGCTGTTGCTGTCGGTCCTGACTGTGGAAGGTGGTTGTGCTGGGCTGCTGCTGATCCTGGCAGTGCTGCCTCTCTCGCCTCCTATAGTGACTAAGTGTGGTGATTGTGGCCTGCTGTCGGCTACCCTCCCATGGGGAGGATAAGCCCGGTATATGTATGTATGTATGTACATTACTACAGAGATACAATTATGCAATAGCAATGAAAATTGGGCCATCCCTTCAAATGAATAGGCCTAGGCAAATATATCATCTCGATTGCTAAAAAAATGAAACCTGTTTTACAAAAATCGTTTGAACAAGCAAAGACAGACCTCGTTGCTATATTTCTTTTAAAGGTTAAATCTCCATATCATTCAATGGTAATCTTTCGTAGTTGCATGCATATATGACTTTATATATGTGATAAAACGAAATTGCATGCATATAAATCTCTATATGAGTAATTAAATCCTCGATACTACTATGTGTATGTGCTTGTGTAACATAAAATTGTCTTTGAACATATATATTTGAATGGATACACGCTGCTATTAATGTAGAATTGAAAAACAACTTTAATGTATAGTTAATACGAAATTTTTATAATTGTTTTATATATGTTACTCCGCTCAAGGATCTGAATCACATTCTGCCTCTTGATGCTGGATACTTAGCACGTTTAATTTGAATTTAACTTGCATTAATTTAAACTTGACTCGGATTAATTTGAATCTGACTTTGATTGAATTAAACTTATCTTGGATTAAATTGACCTTGACTTGGATTAATTTGAAGTGAAAAAAGTGTGGTAAAAAACTAAAAACCCCGGCCAAAACCCCGGTTTATGGCACTGTTTTGCCGGGGCCGGGGCCGGGGCCGGGGTCTGAAAAAATTGTCGGGCGCTTGCCGGGGCCGGGGCCGGGGTCAGCCAAAATGGCCGGGGTTGGCCGGGGCCGGGGCCCCGGTCGGTCTATAGCTGCAGGGTGCCCGCCATCGCATGCTTGATCAGTTCATGGAATATTTGGAAACGGAACTTCTGCCGTAGGTACAAAATGAACCACCGCTTTGGCTTAGATAAATTGATGACGTGTTTGCAATATAGCCGACTGGCTGGGATGTCGAATGTTTTCCCATGAATTTGATGGGATAACTCAGATATTTCGAGAAGAATCAAATCAAAAACGAGAAGAAAATAAATTACATGTGTAGAGACTGACTGTGACAATGGATCCCAACGTGAGATAACGCTAACTCTTGTCAAAAATAGCAAGAATTTGTTACCGGCTGCCTTTAAAAGTCTTGGAGTTAAGCTAATGAACGAGAATCTATCTACCGTTCAAAGCCTTTTAGTACAAACTAAACTGAAAAGTTCTGAAGCCACTCGGGGTACCAATGCGTCATTCTCTGTTCCGATAGCCCCTCTGCTACACAGATAGGTGAGACTGGACGCTAGCTGTTAGTAGGTATGAAAGAGCATCAACGACATGTGCGATAAACTGAACAGGATTGTACAATATTTATGTATGTTGCTGGTTGATGTTAAAATGCAACATTTACTATACAGATAAAAGTCACTGTATTGGTGAATGAACATTTACATCTATACATATATATATATAGTACCCATTATAAGCACTTAGCTTCAAGAAAAAGCGCCGATTACGCTTACTAGCAAATATTAGTTTCAAAAATGGAGCAATATAAGGCAATGAAAGAGAGTCTCATTGCCGCTCTTTCAGTTATTTCAACATACAGTTATTATTGAGATGCAAACGCGAATTAATTTGGCTATCAATTCTGTCATTGATTGATTAATTCATATGCTCTGGGGACGTTTGTACTACAGTGAGGCACGTGATGCAGCTTTTTGTCCAATACTGGATGAACGGTTGTTATGTACACATCGTTTCTAATATAAAGCTTTTGGCTCTTTATAATGGGTACAATGAATTGCACATCGTCAGCATTGCACTGAGGGAGATATAAAGAAGAGAGCAGATGATAGGCCTTATTAGTGAGCAACCTTTCTTGAATAGTGATCCAGCCGAGTTTATTTAGGAGAGGGGTTGCATGATCGCCCTTCGTTGGTTTACCTCTGCATACCCCCTTAGCAACGAAATTCACTCAGTTTTGCTACTCTCTGTCATACTTCCATTAATTTTGTTGCAAACAATTTACACCTGAGATTTGAGAGGGACTTACTGATTGACTCAAATGGCTAAATTTTTCAATTTTGCTGTTGGCTCGATTTTAGAGTTAGTTTGGGTTATGTTTGAATTGCCTCTTTGGATACGAAAATAATGCATTGTGGTTAGTTTGTGTTTAGTTCGCGACACGGTTAGTCAAACCCTGATTTTAAGCCGCTTTGAAAGCTTTCGGCGTATATTAGCATCTTGGGTAACTCAGACACAGACCTTGTCATCGAAATTCATCCATCATTTGCAAAAATAAAAATTCTGGACTGAGAAGGCGTTAAAAGGAAAACATTCATGAAATGGAAATAGCAACAAACAAAGAATAAATTTTTGAGGACCGCCAAAATGATTTGGAATGAATGAGGGCATCTTGTTATCTAATCAGACTGCATGAGATCATTTTGATAGGTAACTTTCAAACCATTGAGTGCGTCTTCTTCTAAGTTCGAATTTTTTGCGAAAATCGCTTGCTTTCGACGCTGTCGATCACATTGAAAACATCGAGCCGTAGTTGAAGTGTTACATTTGATAAATATCGCTGAATATTTTTTTCTGTGATCTTCAACCTAGCTTTTTTAGAAATGATGTTTCTCTAATAAAGGATTCCGATAAAGTAAATTAGATTCACCCTTTCGGAATGATAGTTTAGTTGCACCTAATTTTGTCACATTTTGCACATGACAAGTAAGGCTGCTCGCCCACTTAGGCGATGCGATAGGCGAGACGTCGCACGAAAACAAAGCTCATCAAGTCGCATGCGACGCGTTGCATCAGTACCGCTCATTGAAGCAACTCGTATCGCATGAGAACCCAATAAACATTTTACATCTGGCAACAACTCGAGCCCTGCTTTGCAGCGCTCAACTGCTGATGTGCTGCGTGGCGGGAAATTTTACGTATACAAATTTTAGCGACCGTAATGCTCTGCTCCGTAGAGCCCATTTGCATAATATATCCTGGCAGTTTCTGCCATTGCACAGCATATCACTTGAATCATATAGCGCCGATTGTTTCTGGACAAGGCATATGAATTCTTCACTTGTGTCCATTTCCGGTTGGGAGGCCATCACAGAAAAATTAAGGTCGTACGTGAGATCCAACTGCCAGACAAGCTCAAGCCTCGAAGTCGTACTCGTTGGTCAGTGCTGGCTGCAAGTGGTATGGATGCCGAACAGCGCCATATTTTTGTGTTTCATGTCTCGCAGCATTGCATAGAAATATCTTACCCATTGCAATTGGCATTTAGTATGACTATTTATTGTCTATTTTAGTTGTTTGTGGGTTTTGAAGCTTTTAGGATTTTTTTTTGCACTATTGCATATGATTCATACCAATTATCGCCAATATATGAGAAAAGTAACTTTATACATTGTCTACCTCACGCTGTCGCCCAAGCATGCATCACTTTAAACTGAAAAACAATTATTTCCCTCCAATGCCTTCTAACACGCGGATCTCAATATATGCAGATGATGTTCAAATTACCGGCAGGCCGCAGCGGAGACATTTCAAGAAACACTATGCGAGAAGTACAGGAATTTCTTGAGAATTTTTTGAGCCCACCTCGCGCGACTTTACACTTCAGTTTCCCACTCGTAACTTTAGAAAGAATGTACCTATTAACTTCAAATTGCTCTCAAACGAAAGAACAAAACATTCTCTATCTAGATAGTATAAGCAACACCCTCAAGGTATTCTGAAAGTTACAAAAATTCTTCGATAAACCTTGCAAACATGCGCGCACTATAAACACTTCAGTTTCCCACTCGTAACTTTAGAAAGAATGTACCTATTAACTTCAAATTGCTCTCAAACGAAAGAGCAAAACATTCTCTATCTAGACAGTATAAGCAACACCCTCAAGGTATTCTGAAAATTACAAAAATTCTTCGATAAACCTTGCAAACATGCGCGCACTAAAAAACACTTCAGTTTCCCACTCGTGCGCACTAAAAACACTTCAGTTTCCCACTTGTAACTTTAGAAAGAATGCACCTGTTAACTTCAAATTACTCTCGAATGAAAGAGCAAAACATTTTCTACAAATGTGTAATAAACACATCCAAAAAAGTTTTCTGAAAACTACAGAAATTCTTCGATGAACCTGTACGACTCACGCGCCGTCGAAAGACTCAAGTTGACTCATTCGCGCTCGCGCGTTGTCAGAACATCGAACTTTCCTGTGTTCTCAGAAACGAAATAATAATATTCTTAACGTTACTTTCAATCAATAGACTATTTCATTTGAATTTGTTGTCAAATTCAATGCGAAATTAAGGTAACCCTTTCGCGCTCGCGCGTGGTCAGAACATCTAACTTTACTCTGTTCTGAAATATGAAATGATAATATCCTCAACGTTATATTCAATCAACAGGCCATTTCATTTGTATTTGTTTAACAATTCAATGCAAAATGTCAAGGCCGGAAACACATCGAACTAGACCGTGACGTATAAAACGATGACCATGTAAATTTTCTAAACAAAATCATAGCGGAGGAGCATAAGTTTCATTTCTGAGAATACATTCTTGAAGCGAATCAGGATATCACTATAATTTCATCATGTAATTCATCAGTTACAAAAATACAAGAACAACTATTTCTAACCTACAGCTACCAGTTGAAAAAGAATAAATGGAATAAGCCCGTAAATACTCCCATTGACAGTGTTGCTTACAAAGTGAGCGAACAGTAAAAGTTTGTTGACCTGCAATAAAATTTAAAAAAAATTATAGAACACTGAAGCATTCTGAAAGAATGTGTTGAGACGTCGAAACAAACACATTCAGAATGACATAACCTCAAAAATAATACATTAGCCTGTACAACAAACTTACCGCGGAAATTGTCCCGTGGGAAAATACATTAACGCATAAATTACCTGTTTCGCCGGAGAAAAAGTAAAAAAAAACATACCCCACAAATCTGAAAAAATAATATAATTTACAACGAAATAGTTTAACATAAATATCAGTAAACATACTATTAGGATTTGAACAACACCAACATAAGTGGACGAATAGGCATTTCAGTGGTTGAACCTATAAATAAAAGTATAAGAAATGCAAGGTAACACACAAGCTTATTTTGAGATAATACCCATGAGCAAAAGACAAATACTCAGATTTAGCAAAAAAATAGAAAGAAAGACTGAAAGCGTATTCTAGCTTTGAAAAAATTCGTAAGCCCTCGGTGAAATCAAATATCAACTAAGGCCTACAACGGCGCGGGTCGAGTTCAAAACATATATTAGGGCCATCTATGGAAATATAGAAGCACGAAACCCAAAATTTTGTGTGTTTGGTATAAATCATCATTCATGCAAATATCCTATCATTAGTCTCAGTGTCATCCTTACCCACAGCAACATCTTTTGAAATAAAATGCTTTAATTTTTCCCTGTTCTACTCAAGTTTATTTAGAACTCGACCCGGGCCGTTGTAGGCCTTAGTTGATATTTGATTTCACCCAGTACTTACGAATTTTTTCAAAGCTAGAATACGCTTTCAGTCTTTCTTTCTATTTTTTTTGCTAAATCTGAGTATTTGTCTTTTGCTCATGGGTATTATCTCAAAATAAGCTTGTGTGTTACCTTGCATTTCTTATACTTTTATTTATAGGTTCAACCACTGAAATGCCTATTCGTCCACTTATGTTGGTGTTGTTCAAATCCTAATAGTATGTTTACTGATATTTATGTTAAACTATTTCGTTGTAAATTATATCACTTTTTCAGATTTGTGGGGTATGTTTTTTTACTTTTTCTCCGGCGAAACAGGTAATTTATGCGTTAATGTATTTTCCCACGGGACAATTTCCGCGGTAAGTTTGTTGTACAGGCTAATGTATTATTTTTGAGGTTATGTCATTCTGAATGTGTTTGTTTCGACGTCTCAACACATTCTTTCAGAATGCTTCAGCGTTCTATAATTTTTTTTAAATTTTATTGCAGGTCAACAAACTTTTACTGTTCGCTCACTTTGTAAGCAAAACTGTCAATAGGAGTATTTACGGGCTTATTCCATTTATTCTTTTTCAACTGGTAGCTGTAGGTTAGAAATAGTTGTTCTTGTATTTTTGTAACTGATGAATTACATGATGAAATTATAGTGATATCCTGATTCGCTTCAAGAATGTATTCTCAGAAATGAAACTTATGCTCCTCCGCTACGATTTTGTTTAGAAAATTTACATGGTCATCGTTTTATACATCACGGTCTAGTTCGATGTGTTTCCGGCCTTGACATTTGGCATTGAATTGTTAAACAAATACAAATGAAATGGCCTGTTGATTGAATATAACGTTGAGGATATTATCATTTCATATTTCAGAACAGAGTAAAGTTAGATGTTCTGACCACGCGCGAGCGCGAAAGGGTCACCTTAATTTCGCATTGAATTCGACAAAAAATGCAAATGAAATAGTCTATTGATTGAAAGTAACGTTAAGAATATTATTATTTCGTTTCTGAGAACACAGGAAAGTTTGATGTTCTGACGACGCGCGAGCGCGAATGAGTCAACTTGAGTCTTTCGACGGCGCGTGAGTCGTACAGGTTCATCGAAGAATTTCTGTAGTTTTCAGAAAACTTTTTCGGATGTGTTTATTACACATTTGTAGAAAATGTTTTGCTCTTTCGTTCGAGAGTACTTTGAAGTTAATAGGTGCATTCTTTCTAAAGTTACGAGTGGGAAACTGAAGTGTTTTTAGTGCGCACGAGTGGGAAACTGAAGTGTTTTTAGTGCGCGCATGTTTGCAAGGTTTATCGAAGAATTTTTGTAATTTTCAGAATACCTTGAGGGTGTTGCTTATACTATCTAGATAGAGAATGTTTCGCTCTTTCGTTTGAGAGCAATTTGAAGTTAATAGGTACATTCTTTCTAAAGTTACGAGTAGGAAACTGAAGTGTTTTTAGTGCGCGCATGTTTGCAAGGTTTATCGAAGAATTTTTTTAACTTTCAGAATACCTTGAGGGTGTTGCTTATACTATCTAGATAGATAATGTTTTGCTCTCTCGTTTGAAAGCAATTTGGAGTTAATAGGTACATTCTTTCTAAAGTTACGAGTGGGAAACTGAAGTGTAAAGTCGCGCGAGGTGGGCTCAAGAAATTCTCAAGAAATTCCTGTACTTCACGCAAAGTGTTTCTTGAAATGTCTCCGCTGCGGCCTGCCGGTGTTCAAATTGCAATAACCAGTTCTGTGTCGGAAATACCACAGACGCAAATTAAAGCCGAAGCTTTACTGATTAGCTTGAAATCATGGTACGACCGAAATGGTCTCAAATTAAATACTAATAAAACACAATGCATTATTTTTGGACCCAAAGATGCAATTAAAAAAACTTCAGATCTTACTCCTGCAGTTGGAAATGATAAAATTAATGCATCAGAAAAAGGTAAAAATCTGGGTATCTGGTTCGATAGAAACATGTCCTTCAAATCTCATGTTGAGAATACTTGCAACAAATTTAATGGAACTTTGATGTTTTTTCATCGCATAAAGAGTATGCTAGACGAAAATTCCAGATTATTAGCCATTCAATAGCTGGTGTTATCGCGCATTGACTACTGCAACCTAGTATGGGGAGACCTACCTCAATACCTTCAAAGGGACTTACAAAAGTGCATGAACTTTGCGGCTAAGGTGGTATGCAACGGTAATTTCAAAAAAAGTAATCACGTAACCCCTCTCCTCAATAAACTCGGCTGGATTCCTATCCAAGAAAGGCTCCTCATGCAGAAGGCACAATACGTATTCTCCTCGTTATATCTTCCTCAGAGCAATGCTGAGATAGTGCGTTTCCATCCACCCACTGTAACCAATCAAAAACCGAGCAGAAACAATAATGTCTTAGTCAACTATCGTTCATCTCACTTAGGGCAGAAAGCTCTGTCCATATGAGGCGCCTTACTGTGGAAAAACTTCCACTGAGTATTAAAATCCCTCAAAGACCGAGAGAATTTAAAGCCAAAATAACTCGTCATCTTGTGTCTCAAAAATAATTCTTAGTTACAGAACATACTGAATAAGTATTGAGGAATCTCATTTGCCTGGTATCTCCATTGCTGAACAATCTCCCCCGATCATTGTCATGAAATTCAAGACATCACACAACAGTTTTGAAGTATGCGTAGGTATTATGATTTGATTGCCTAAGCGCTGCCATTTGCAAACATGCTTACTTGTATATGTGTGTATGTACATCTGTGTGCACTAGAGTAGATAAACCAGTCGAAGGTTGCGTTTTATGTCATCCCTCTCCGTTTCTTTGCAAGCATTAAACTAAACCGTCATGGTACCTACATGTGTGTGTGTTTATCAATTGCAGACATTCTGCACCATATTACAAAGATAATGTGATTTTTTTCTAATATGAAATTGTGAAGCGTCCATGTAAAAATAAAACAATAAATTCGTTGTGTGATCATCCATGTATACTGCAGTAATATGCTTTTAATGCTTATAGTTATATGCTTATAATAATGTGATAGCCATGTACTTCTGTATGTTTATCAATTGCAGACAATTTGCGCCATATTTCATAGATAATGTGATTTTTTTCTAATATGAAACCCTTATAGGACATTAACGTTTTCTTTCTTATTCACGTCCCACAATCGTTTTCATGTTTCTGACTTAGGTAGACTGTTTTGTGCCACTAATTTCAGTACGGGAATTTTATAAAATTCATGCCATAATAAAAGATATTTTCTCCGTTTCCCCCGATTGGAATGCTGGTTTATACTGATTAGATTACGCTGATATTTGCGCACATGCTTACTTGTGTATATGTGTACGGTGTATATGTGTACGTGTGCACGCTATGCGTATGACACTTTATAGAATTCGTATGTATTGTAATTGCCTCGTTGAATAGAAATGCATTTGTGTATGCTTACGAGTTTGGTGTAGGTATGTGCGTGGGTATGTGTGTGCATGTGCATGTGTATATATTTACATGTATGTGTGCACATATGTGTGTACTAGACTGACAACTAGCATTTTAATAGAGATAATGTTTTTTTGTTCGCTCTCAGCTTGTAACATTACCTAACTCGTCATCTCTTTATTATTGTAAAGCATTCATGTACAAACTATACATTTGTTGTAAGATCATCCATTTATATATAAATAAAATGCTTATTAACCAACAACCGTTATTTTAAAATTGTTGAATTAGAAATACAAAACTTATAATCTTCTTGGTCCTCATGCTTATGTGTGCATATATATATATATATGTCTATGTGTTTGTGTGTATGTATAATACATCTATATGTATATGTACGTATATATATATGTATATGGCTATGTTTTTATTTATTTTTTTTCATGCTTCTTTAAAATGACACTTTTGAACATTGGCCGACACAAGCGATTCATATATTATTTCCTGGCATCAATAATTGCGAAGTTTTATGTCATGTATGTGTAAACTGTCAAAAGTGTTTTCAACCCACAATGAAAATGCATCGTCCATGAAATTGTGTTATCTCTTATAATTATCATTACATTTATTATCAAATGTAGATTAAGCAAGATAAGGAGTACATTGCCCTCAACCATTTTTTTCGACTAGTGACATGGGTATTACAAGACTCATGTGTGTGTATCATCTAAGTGTATTAACTTTAAGATATTTAAAAACCAATGATTGTAATATTGTACAATCTCTATTGGAAATAAAGTTTTTTCTTTCTTTCTTTCTTTCTTTCTTTCCTAAAGAGAAAAATTTCTTGCGTTCTCATAAATGATTCCCTATTAATTATTGTCATATTCATCAATATAAAACCTAAATGACGTTATGATAACCTGCACTGAAGCTAGTGGCCATCGTCTTGTTGCACAAAAAATGCAACATGCAGCATTTTGGCGCGACGGACAAATGAGGAAGAATAAAGGCAGGAGTCGCATCGCCTCAGTGGGCGGTAAGCTAGGCAACACAGTGCTATTCCTACGGTGCTGCGAATGAACCGTGCGATTTCGCGAGGCGTCGCAACCATCGCATCGCGTCAGTGGGCGGGCTGCCTAAAAGACATTTAGGCTTGTCATTTGATACCATACTAACGTCACTCGTGCAACGGCTAAATTTTGGAGCATTTCCATTAATCGGGGAATTTATTATGAGATCTGAATGTTATACTTATCTAACGAAGCTTGGTGTTAGATCAAGAAATCTGTCTTTAATTAATACCTTCAAGTCCGACTACTTTCATGTTTTCAGCGAGTATAATTTTTTGTCTTGCTGGTAAATTTACTAAATGTGGTCTCCTATTGACAAATGAGGATGATAAATGATGATTTAATGAAATTTTCTTCATCTACAGTACTGGTGAAAAGAAAGTGATGAAGCCAGTGTCTGTTATCGTAGGTTTCAAAATTGCTGCCGCAGTTTCAATTTTACATTGTGTTACTTTACTAAGGTTTTCCTACATTTTGTATTGTTTTTTACTGTCAATATGTGTCTTTTGGCAAAAGAAGATGCTTGGCTTCACTGGTTTATTCCAAAGAACTTTATGCTGCTGCTTCTTACCTCTTTAGTAGAGTGATATTTGATTTAGTATATAATCACACAAGTTAGTTTTCTTTTTTCTGCTAAGCTCTTCAATTTCTTTAGTCATTCAAACAGTGTTTGGATAACAATGTTTTTGTTTTGTTTTCCCATGTATAGTCCACATTCATGTAAGACTGTTTTGACACTTTTGACGAAAATTCAAACTAATATTTCGAAATTTAGGGATTACGTTATGCTCTGGAATTTGGCGGACCTATTTAGTTATTTACTTTGAAATAGTTTCAGTGAACATTGACTCTTCTAACGATAGATCATCTAAATATATTTCCATTTCTCGTTCGCAATTTTGATGTCACATTCCGTAAATTTGTGATCAGAAAGCGAGGGTGAAATTGCTGTGCTGAGTATTTCTTTGTGATTATCTGCAATACAAGATCAAGAAGAGTTCTAATAACTTTAGTAATGCGAGCTGGTGTCCATTTGGGATAGGTTGCACTTATACATGACTTTACGTAAATGATTTTTTACCACTAATTAAACGATATTTGGGACGTGTGGTTTTTAAGATAAAAAGGAGAACCATAAGAAACATTATGATGTTTAAATAGCATACGTTTCGAGATCTATAAATCTCAACATCAGTGCTAAAAATACAGTACGAATAACCTGAATATTTTTCATATACACTCTATTTGGATCAATGACTGTAAAATATCTATCTTTAAACATAAAAACACAAATTTATTGCTCAAAAATACAGAAAATAAGGACAAAAACAAACACACAACACACATACATAAACACAATAAAATCAAAAAGCACAATTGAATCGAAAAATATCAATCACGCACACACAATTCAATTAAAATTGAATTTCCTTACCCTTTGACCACTGTTCGATTGCTTTTTATGCGTAAATATAGACAGTGAGTCAGGGAGTCCGGTATGCGAAGGTCTTGTTTTTTGAGTGCATTAAAAACAAATTCAAAATTTGAATCTTCGAATGGGTTATTCAATATCCCACAATGACAATGAATGGAGGAATGAGAAGGCGCAGCGCAAGTGCAGTCGGTCCCATGGGAGATGCCTGAGTGTTGATCACGGTCTACGGAATACCTTCTGCATACCAGGGTCCTTGCTATGGCGAATAAACTGTTGCCCATTTAGAATTGCAAGCAAGAACCACACATATATACATGTATATAACCCACTTCTGAAGCACTCATTCATACGTTCTTTCTTATTAAAATATGAAGCAATCTTGAACGAATTCACTTGAACATCAACAACAGTAAAAAATGCAAAAACCGACGGTAGAAACTCATTCTTTAGCTCAATAGTTAGACAGCCTGTGAATGGTGATTTAAGGCACACGTTTCCTTTGCAACTATCAGGACGAGAAGAGGGAGACAAATTTGTGAATTTACAAACTTCTTAACCCCATTATTGTCAATGAACTTCGGGTATTTATGCTTTACCAGTGAATTAGTTCTGTAAACATTGTCTGTAAAAATAAAGAGAAATAATCATTGCATGAAAAATCCGATATAAGCTTGAGATACGATAAGCCTTGTGAATTACAGTTAAAATGCTTGCAGTAGAATGCATCCTCGAAGTATATAATTAAAATAATTCGCACACAGAATAGTAAATACGCGTACAGTGAATGAAACCAAAAATTCAAATTTAGAGTCGAATTTTCTTCACTAGAACATACAAATATAGAACATGTTAATTTTATTCGTCCTCCATTGCAAACTTGATGTTTTGGTGAAATGTATCACTATAATTGAAGAAATTTATGACTTCTTCGAGTGAACTAAAGCGTACAAATGTGTAGTCCAAATCCCGCCGAGGAAATCCGATTTGAATTCTGTGGAGCATTTGTCTGGAAAATTGTGCTCCAAATGAGCTAAAAAGAATTAGATAAGTGAGGAGAGAGGATGGGCGTTGCTAGTCTATCAATTTGCTTCCAAATTTTACCATTGGGTATAAAATAAGAATCTTCTTGTACACCTTCTAGTCGCGTTTCAAGGAATGGCCTTTTGCAATTCATTTAAACATACACTTTAGCAAAATATATAGAAAATAGGTCATGAATCAAAAAATCTTTCACACATTTGCATAAAATTAATATATATGCATGTGGAAGCATGTTATATAATGCGTATTAAAAAAATATTTAGGTTTATCTTTGTATTTTCTTTAGCAGTGATGAGATGTATATCTCAAAACATATGTTATTAAAATTAATATTTTACTTTAGTTTGCCTTTTGAATGTGAAAATTGACTTCTAGGAGCTGAATTTTTTTAGTATTTCTTCAGCAAATCTCACATGTTGGACGTAGGACTACTTGTGGTGACTCAAAGGCCGCCGAAAAAGGTATATTCATTTATTTGTATTTTGAGCCTAGTTATTTTTACACCTCTAAAAAATTCATTTGCTAGAATCTGTTTCATGACCTCATTCATGACCTCTGTTTCTTTTAACGCCGTCATTGCGGTATGACACATATAATCTAGAATACTAAAAAAGGCTTAAGTTCGTGAATCGAAACATATTCCGGAATTAATGAAATGTCAGTACCTTTTGTAACCAATTTTGATGTCCTCTAATTTATCGTGGAAGGTACAACGATGATGTGAGCCGAATATTTTAACCTTCTTCACAGATAAGAGCACTGCAGTGCTTCGCGTTACATGGTGTGTTTCCGCATAACGGAGACAGTGCCCATCTGCTTTAGATTAAACCAGTCTTTTTCTGGATGATCGTTTAAGTGTATGTATATTATTGTTAATGTTCGCACAAATGGCACTTGAGAACTTATTTTTCGATAGAATTCGGTCGTCATGAGGACGTTTAGCAGGAGGCAGAAATTTTACGAAAATTTGATTTTCGTGGCAATGATTCCGCACATTGTTGCGATTCCTATTAGAGAGATCGTCGGAGCCGTGAGGGATGTGTTGGATATCTGTATTATCTTGGTGATCAAGTTCTTGTGAAAATTTCGCGTTTCGCGGTTATTTGCTGTTCTCTTGTAAGTAGTTGGATCTCGATGACCTAGAAATGGGAAGAGCATGTCACGCTCTATAATTGGAACATAGAAAACCCATGAAAGCCTAGTTTTTGTGTGTACTGTAAAATTATAATAGTCAAAGATGGACTGTGAAGAATGTTCATCATCATCTGAAGGGCAATAGTTGAGCTCGTTGCCAGAAACGTTGGAGAGAGCTGTTACAATATTATTCAATTCATCTTTCTGTTTTCATTAATTGTTGGAGAGTTCGATTTTGTATTGAGAATCATAAAATTTTGAAATTGGAGTTATGTGACCTAGGGATTTACTGAATACACCTTGTTTTAGGATTTGTTGTAAAAAAAACAGTGCATTTACTATCTTGTACAAAGCCATGTGCGGACATCATTGTAAGAGTCATCATGAGTTCCACCATATGTTTTATAAGAACTTAATTTAAACCAAATTTTCAAGCGAATTTTACCCCCTGTACAATTGCGAATCACAATTGACATTTACTACATGAATACAAGAAAATGAATGCTTGACCATGGTAAGTTCTTTGACCTTAGTGAAGCTAGTACACGAGAAACATAGATCCCGAAAGAATACAATGTAATTTTTGAATTGGAGTATTCGGTTAATGGAGTCAACGATGTCATCGAAGCGCGCAAATATTATGGTTTGAATCTGACATTTGCGATAGATGTCTTCTCTTTCAACTGCGGTGAGAATACTGTATCTTATAATAAAATTACTGTGAGGCTCTTGTTGATTTTAAACGAAATTTTGAGTTGTTTTAGCAAGGACCGCACGTTGAAATGAACGTGTATGCGAATTCAATAAGAAAAGTTGCTCTATTAGTAGGTCAATATTTGGAGCGACACAAGATGTCGCAGGTTTTCTTGTAGATACCCGCTGTTTCATTATTTTAATTTACGGACGCCAGTGTTTAAAAAAAGTTATGAACCATTATTGATGGATTACAAATGGCTATTTGTAGTTCAAGCAAATAACTTTCCCGAGAAAAACCTTTCATGCATTACTAAGGACTATTTTATAGCGTATGCCTTACTTTTTGTTCTGTATAAAAAGAATGCAGTGCCAGCTACGATGAAAAGAGCGACCGTTGAGACGACCGGAGCTGTGATCTCCCAGACGCTGCTCGAATTTCTAGCTTGAGCATCAGCTTCTGAGGATTTTGAAAGTAATAATAAAATTAAAATGCAAAAAACTCGATACAAGGATTTAAAAAAGCTAAAGTCTAAAACACATCTGTTATACCTTGTCTCACGCAAAAAAATAGGCATACAGTTTATCAGCTATCCGGTTGTCTAGAAAGTTCGTGCTGATTTTTAGTACTTCATCTTTCAACATTTTTTTAAAACGTGTTTGAGTCCAGAGAATAAGGTTTGACTACACTTCCATTTAGAGAACAGTTTAAAAAATCTTTACATGGGAAAAGGTTTACGATCCAATGACTTGTGTTAATTCTGCAACCCTTTAAATTTGAAGATAGAAAAATTCACTTTCGGCGCTTGATATAATTTTTTTCATAAAGGGAAAAATGCCTCACAAGCAACCAAAGAAATATGCGCAGTTAACGGTAATGATTCTGTATCCGAAAAAAACATACGGAAGTGGTTCGCTAGGTTCCGAATTGGAGATTGTAGGCTCATTGATAAAGAGCGATCAGGCAGACCATCCACCACAGATGACGACCAAATCAAGACATTAACTGCAAATAACCCACATTCCACAACCCGAGAATTGGCAGAAAGCCTCAATCTTCCAAAATCCTCCGTTCATGAGCACCTGACAGAGGTTGGGTTCACAAAGTGCTACGATATGAGTGAGAGGAACCTTTTAGCGTATGCAACTGTGATCTGCTTAATAAACGGACTGAAACGGTGCCTTTTTAAAGCAAATTGTGACCGGGGATAAGAAATGAATTATCTACCGAAATATTTAGAAAAAGGGATTCTATATGTATAAAGCGATATAGCCACCCCTAGCCATTTCCAAAGCGGATCTTCATCCTAAAAAAGTTTTGCTTTGTGTCTGGTGGGGTTGGAAGGGAATTCTGTACTATGAGCTTCTTTCAAGTAACCAGAAAGTTAATTCTGAAAAATACTACCTACAAGTTGATGAGTTAAAAGCAGCAATTCAAGAAAAACGTCCAGAATTGGCCTACAGGAAAGGTGTTGTTTTTCAACATGACCACACTCTTCTTTGCGAACCAGACAAAAATTATTGCAATTCGGCTGGGATGTGTTACTTAACCCTCCATATTCACCAAATATTGCCCCTTCAGATTTCTACTTATTCAGGTCTTTGCAGAATAGTCTTATTGTATAAGTTTCAATTTTTTGGATGACATATAACGATACCTTAATGAATTCTTTGCCATAAAAACACTTCAATTTTGAGAAGAAGGTATTTTCAATTTAGAAGATAGATGGAGAGGTATTGTGCAACAAAAGGGTTCATATTTGCTTAATTAAAGATATAATAACATATATTTATTGACCTTTTTCTTTTCCTTAAAGTCAGCACGAACTTTCCGGACAGCCTGATTTTTTAATATTTAGAGTACAGAAATTTTCCATTTGAAAAATATTTTTTTATACAATTATATGTAATACTGTATAGTCAAAATCATTCCATACATGACAAACAGGGCGAGGAATAGAGCTTTGATTGAGTACTTTTTTAAAGCTTGTTTCCAACAGGTCGCTGGAAACGGACATTTTGACTGCAAAGAGGCATCATTAGATATCGCATTAGATACCGGTAGTGCTCTACTTGGTCCACCATTTCATGGGCTCGAATGCAAGCCAAAATATCAGAACTTCTCTACTTGGAGGCTTATTGCACACGGACGTAAACATGCTCGTTGTACTAAATACAGGATTTAGAGAATAGAAGCATAAAACGATCTTTAGAAGGTCGGAAAGATGACATTCAAAAAACGAACGAACGTTTTGGCCAACCCAATACATAGTTTCACAGAAAAACTGAAGACGAGCGAGTATGAGATTGGTGTAAGACTAAAATTCCTGTCAGTATGCTGCTGTTAAACCGCCGCAAAATTGCGCACAGTGAGCTTCTGAAAACGTGGCTCTACCACAAAAGCGCTATCTGTTCGTATTGCAGAGCGTGCCGGAAGGAGCTAGTGTACCAATCTCCCACTTGCTAGTCCATGTCAGTCAGCCATCCGGTTCTTACCAGAAAGTGTAATTGTTCTGTGAGACCAGATGACTTCAATGTTGTGTATTTCGTCTCCAACCCTATTGACATTCACTTTATGGAGTCCATTTTTAAAGTAAGTCGTAAAGTTCAGCTAAGGGTCACCCATGTAACATATCTTGCGTAAACTGTTTGATATTTTGTTTTTGCTTTTTCTCTCTGTTATCGAATTAAAGCCACGTATATCTCTTCTTGCTTCAGATTAAATCTTGATGAGAATGCCTCTTCGAAGTTGGAACGTTCATTTTTAATGAATTACTCCCATACTGTTGAATCAAATCTATTCAATCGAATCTCTATTCCTTGCACTGTTATTTATTGTTAAACTCCGGAAAAAACTGAAACGTACTTGCTCATTCTATACATTTTTATTTTTTATAATATGTTGTTATATATGTCACCAATCAAGTCTCTTCTATATTACCACAAAAACAGATATGATTTAAACGTACTAAATGCATGGAGGCACACGAAACTTTCAGTAACTGAAGAATCTTTGCCAAATAACATTCTATCTTTAAGACAAAATACTTTGATAGGAACTCGATAAAAATTTATACTTGTGTATTGCGACCATAAATGTGTTGAATATTTTTTAAATGCTAATGACTCTGCAAATACTGTTGCGGTGAGTACTTACCTGTATCATCCGTGCCTTTAGTTATGGTCGTATTGGCAAGTGAAAAAGTGCTGGGGGTGGTAGTCGTAGGAGGGAACAGCGCACAGTTCGGCTGTGGTCCCTCGTACCATTGCACGTCGCCAGTGAGAGAGACCTCAACTCGTCTCAATTTGTATGAATCCTTGAATTTTGTAGCCATTTTCTTTTTGCTTGATTTGTGCCGTATTTCTATTGCCCAGCAGTCGAACCACCACCGACGTTTCTCAACGTAGAGACGGACTTCGAAAAAAATCCAACTGTTCAGACGGACCTCACTGAAGCTTGAAAGTTGAACGCTAAGTGTTTTTTCCTGAAGTTTCTGATCTTTAGAGCAGCACAGGAATAAAGAAACACTAAACAGTACTTCCAAATTTCTCGCATTGACAATAATATGAAGATTTTCCTTCTCAAATATGCTTTTCATGCCGCTACCGTGTATGATGGCATAAGAAGGTATGCAAGCTGTAGAGCGCCGCATTCTGATATTGGATTTAGTAAGAATATTTTTTTCCATTTCACGGTACTTGAAACTCTCTCTTGATGAACGTGGTTTTCTCAGTCGTATACTTGGCCTTGTGAATAGATCAGTTTGTTCGTTTCTGTGCATCAAATTTGAGCTAGAGTCTGATGAAAAAGAGCAATTGTTAGGTTTTAGAAGAAATCTCCGATTAGCAGAAATCTTTTCATAGTCTTCTGCAACGAGATGTGGCTTTGGTCTCTCCAACACTTCGTCCTCAAAAGAAGTTAGCGCGTTTAAAGTGCTTGGCTTTTGGCTCTTGAAAATTATCTGATAACTTTTTAAAACATTTTGATTATTATGTGAACTCACCAGTGCACAAGGCACCACGCACACCAGCAGCACCTTGAACAACATCTCTTTGATTTCGGGCGTGCTGGTTTCTTTGCACATCAATATTCAGTCCTCATTCTATGCGTTTCCAAACAAAATCTTCAGTTCTTGTCTTGCTGTTTTCCGTACGTTTTCTCTTTTTACGATGCTCAATCACGGCGTTTATGAGTTCTCTGTGAGAAATTAATGTTAAGCTTTCAGTATAGATAAGTCAACAAACAGTAAGAAGAATTGAGTAAGTACAGACAGAGTGAAGCGCTCAAACCTTGGGTCACGAACTGCTAAAATTTTTTCAAGCTTTCAAAAAAAAATATTAGAGCGTGTGATTTTATGGAGAAATCTCCTCTCATTTCGTATTGAACATTCATACTTTGTCGCGGTCAGTAGCGCAGCCAGACGGGGTGCGCCACCCCCTCCAACGAAATGTTAGGCTGGGGCCAGTCTCTGTCGCCGTTTTAAGTAAAAGAATAAAAAAATACTGATAATTAATGTCTGGCCCCAGAAATTATTTGTCGGCATCCTGCCCCCCTCCCCTCTCCTCAGATATTTTCAGCTGGCTGCGCCACTGGTCTCAGTCTTATTTCCAAAGCAGTTTCCAATTCTATTATCAGATTTTTCATGAAGGCTTGCGCGTTTTTTTACTGTTTCAAGGAAGTGATTCCTTACTTTACAAAGATTAAAACTGACTCATTTTTCAATGGTAACTTCAACTCTATATTTGATTTTCTTGATAACAGCAAAAGCTTTTTTTAGTTGCAATAACTTACTGGCTTTCATATTCGAATGCCTGATAAGATTTATAATTTAATACATTACATAATGTACAGATCTTATGACTTAAATGTGCTTTTTTTGCAGCTACTTTGTGTAAGACGGTATGCAAGCTGCAGAGAGAAGGAAAAGAGACATTCGGGCAAGGGATTTGAGTTGAAAATTTTTTTTAATTTCACGGTACTTGAAACTCACACTACACCTTTTTCACTACAAATTGATCCAAGTCAATTTCAAATTAATCCAAGTCAAGTTCAAATTAATAAAACCCTCAGTTGAGTTAAAAATTGACATAATCATTTGTTAGTTTGAGCTCTTTTGTGTTAAATATGTATCTATTGGATGTGATGAGCAAGAAAAACGTTTTTTCTTTCATTAAGGACAATATAAAATTTCTGAAATATAAAAACAAGCTGTAGTGAAATGTGCTAAGTATCCAGCATCAGGAGGCAGAGATCTTTGAGCGGAATAACAGATAGAAGTCAATTATAAAAACTTCGTATTATACTACACATTAAAGTTTTTTACAATTTTACATTAATGGCAGTGTGCATCCATTCAAATATTTATGTTCAAATGCAATTTTATGTTACACATACACAAAGTAGTTTCGAGGATTTATTTACACTCATAGAGATTTATATGCGTGAAATTCTACTTAATCACATATATAAAATCATATATGCATGCAACTACAAAAGATTATCATTAGACGATATGTAGATTTAACCATTAAAAGAAATATAGCAACGAAGTCTGTTTTTGCTTGTTTAAACGATTTTTGTAAAAACAAGTTACAATTTGTTTCATCGACAGAGATGATTTATTTGCCTCGGCCTATTCATTTGAAGGGATGACACACTTTTTATTGCTAATGTAGGATTGTATCTGTGTAGTAATGTACTCATATAAATTGTAATCAAATGGTATCGTACATAAGTACTCAGTGAATCGCAGTTGCATATTTCTTTTAAAGGCTAAATCTACACATCGTCAATGGTAATCTTTCGTAGTTGCATGCATATATGATTTTATATACATATATGATAAAGTGGAATTTCACGCGTATAAATCTCTATATGAGTGCAAATAAATCCTCGATACTACTTTGTGTGTGTGTGTAACATAAAATTACCTTTGAACATAAATATTTGAATGGATGCATACTGCCATTAATTTAGAATTGTAATACAACTTTGATGTGTAGTATAACACGATATCTGTTACTCAGCTCAAAGATCTGCATCACACACTGCCTCCTGATGCTGGATACGTAGCACATTTTACGACAGCTTGTTTTATATTGCAGAAATTTTATGTATTCCTTGCTGAAAGGAAACCCGTTTTTCTTGCTCATCACATGCAATAGATACGTAGTTAACACAAAAACTCTCACATTAACGAGTGATTATGTCAATTTTTAACTCAACTTTGGGTTCGATTAATTTGAACTTGACTTGGATTAATTTGAAGTGAAAAAGGTGTAGATAAATGTTGTACTCTCAGTCTTCCATTTTGCATCACTCGCGTAGCTAAATTTGATTTCACTAGACAATAATGACGCGGAGACTCCCGACTCACACTCCAGTCCAACTGTCGCAGCAGTGCTGTTCAGATCGTTGTGTCCGTCGATAATCTCCGTCGTCGTTCAAGATTACAAGCACCGTATCATACCTGTTTACACGTCATCTGCAGCTTTTAACTGCATCACTGCCTTTCTCTTGTACTAGGATAACAGGTTTTAGAGTGATAAGTACATGACCTATCAATTCAGAAAATCTCACCCTAGGTATATACATAGTAACATTCTGCAACTCTTTATACACAGTCTTCATTTTCGGCGCTAACTCTTAATTTTCAAATCGTGCTATATGGAGAAAACCTTCTAATCAAAACTCTACTAAAATGATCAATTTGCGTCAGGTCGTTGTCCACCAAACTCTTCAGTGGCCGGTTTTCTACGCTTCAAATGGCAAACGATGACGCACAAACGTTTTCCCTCAACAAAGAAGCATCCGTCGTGAAGCAAACCGATAATAAGATCATGTTGAAATATGGTAGTTTATATTAGAATTTACTGCTACATGACGCTAGCACTAAAATTTACAGGCTTGCTGATCAGCCAAAAATATTGATGAGGGTGTTGAATTTTCAAATAATAATTTTTACATTTTCCCACGACCAGTGATAAGATTGGTTATGCAGCTTATAAAGCATTGCATAATTTTAAGGTTTTACAAGGGAACATTGATAAATAACTGAATCAAATGTAAGTCTTACGTGAATGGAACAAGAATTGAATTGCATATGATGAATTGAACAGCATGATAATCATTGCTTATTTTTTAAATGACTTCGACGCTTGGAAATTATTTCAATGACTAAATTGAAGAGGCTAGTTTTGAAACTTCAAGAGATGTTATATATCTTTGCTGTTACATCAATTCCCTGATGCAGCTTAATTCTTTTTACTCAAATAATGCAAGCCGTTTTTATAAACTATCCTGCCAAAACTAAGATCATTAATGAACCCACGGCCGAATAACCGGGTGAGCTTACATCATCTATAGGCCCGACCTGCGATACAGTTATTGCCACGTAATTCTGGACTGAGAGGGTTCTTGGTTTGTTGTCTAATTTCGTGTTTCGTCACTGACGTACGCTATTCCGTCGAGTTGTCAAAGTTATTGGGAAGTCCTCGCTTGAAAATAAATTCTGGCTGACGGCATTGCAGCTCGGCAACTTCAATGGCTGCCAGATTGGTTTTGTTAAGCAATTTTAGAATAACTTTAAGCCTATCGTCAAATCACTATACAAGTGTCAAGTCGTCTTTTCCAGACGCACTTGGCCTTGAAATTTTAAGTTGGGACGTCCAGGTTCTCATTTCTGATCTGTTTGTTCCTTTACTCTATATGTAATCATACATTTTCTTTAATTTAACGAATTTATATAATATTAGCTCACACACAATTTTACAAGCTATATTTGCAAATGTATAAGATTATTTCTTAAATAAAATTAAAAAGAACGGAAGCGAGACACTGAAATGACAGCAGCTCCCTCATGGTCAGACTTCCGTTTCGAATTCGATCTTATACCCTGTTGCAAATATGAATCCGTCTTCCTCACACGTAGAACGGAATACTCCACACTCGAAAACTGATGTGATAAGATATTGGGTTGATGCGGCACCTGAGCGGTACACTTCTTTGCGTACAGAAATGTGTTGAGACCATTCTTCAAAAGCATATTATTTGCTGAAACATTATCCTGTTTTATTCTTTTTCTAATTGGACGAATTTATTTTTAGCAACAGCTGAAAGAAATTTTTATAGCCTTACTAGGTTCGCTCTTATAATTTGAAGTGTCAAGATAGGTGTCAAAACACGTTGTTACAAAGCGAATGTTTTTAACAACTTAATCACTGATAGTCGACTTCTTCCTAAAATATCCACCATTTTAAATGAGCTCCACGAACAAAATATTAGTCTCCTGTTACTAATATGGTGCACAACCTCCAAAAGTTCGAATAATGGCTGCAATTCTGCGCGGCATCGAGTCTGCAAGTGTACTTATGTGGATTTGGTTGATTTAAACCACTCTTGCATCCACTATTCCTGGCGTGCAGCTACATGCACATGGACGACTTTTTCGCCGTCAAACTTGTCATTCTAGGCTGCCCCTTAAATTTTCCGTAGGATTTATGTGTGAGGACTTAACCGGGTTATCTATTTGCCTGAAATATGAATCCTGAATGAATCACGCCACATAGAGGCAGTTCCAGCTCGATGTACCGGGTAGCTGCCGTTTTGAAAGATGGGAAAACAACACGCTTTTCTTCTTTCGGATACTATAAAAATGATAAAACTTGATTTTTAGCAGCTCAATGTAACCATGCTGGTTTAGTATGGTAGGTAGCTCAACCAAAAGACCTCCTTCTGTGTAGTTGAACAGCCCCAGTTTATCTTATTTATCACAGTATACTGTAGGTATACGACCACAACGTAACAGCACGAAGGAGGTCGTGCTTTTGTCATGCACATTTAGTGCATGGCATAAGGATGCACCTTATACCATGCAATGCACTCTGCTTTTTTACTGTACTGTTCGTCTCACCCTCTTTAGGTTGGGGAGCAATCATTTTTACCCAAAGTTTAAGAAAATAATTACGCTTACTTCCACTCTGAACAATATTGTGAGGCAATATTACAGTGACTGGCAACATCTGAGCATAATATAAGTGTGTGAGTGCAGTCGCTCTAGTTTGAGTGACCCTTCTAGTTGAATTGAAAATGTATTGCCTTCACATATTTGGTCCGAGGAAAACAAACAAACAAACATCGGCATCTTTGGGATGCTTTATTTCCAATCAAGCCCGATACAAATGATCTTAAGCATTGGTTTTTCAAATGTCTTATAACTAACACTATATATAGGACACCATGACGGTTCCCCCGTAAAGCCGGTACCCATTTCCGACACCTGTGTCGAGTGGGGTATTGTGCTTGAGCTTTCCCTTATACCCAACGGGGAAAATCGCAGCGCCAGCGCCGGGATACGAACCCGCGACTCCAACATACAAGTCCGATCCCTTAACCGCTGTGCCACCGCGAGCACAAAATTAGACCTTTGCTCACAATCAAAGTATTCCGTAGCACTGAACACCCACACTACATTAGATTTATAATGATGAATTCCAAATTCATTTTTTAACATCCTCCCTTAAGAAATCGTTGCCATGTACTAGAGACGTGGACACTTCAGCAGTGGTGGTTCACAAATTGCTCCTGAGATATGTTTAGTGCAAAGTGAACACCATCCAATAGGAAATAGATGACTTCAAAGTAAGTTGACTGTATAGGTAGTCATGTAGTAGCTCAAGAAATCGCACCATGACGCAAAATGCTTTGGAACTTCGTTCACTGCTGTGAGGCGGTCTGAGCTTTCTTGAAGCCGGGGAACATCGCACAACAAAATAAAGTTAAGCAAGGTAAAAAATAATACCAGCATATTGGGCTGTAATCTCTTCTCAAAGCAGTTGAAGCTCTAATCATCAAGGACAACTTGTGAGTAATTATACAGAGAAGGATACGTTTAAAACAACTCCAACTGAGCCAAACAACAACGGACTCACAGAAGAAGTGAAAGCAGAGGTTCACAAGAAACAAGGATCCTATTTGCCTCTCACATGTAAGTACCAGTGTTAAAAAACAATTAGGTTTATGCATGC
The DNA here is from genome assembly GCA_030386875.1 of Morinoia aosen. Classification (NCBI taxonomy): domain Eukaryota; kingdom Metazoa; phylum Arthropoda; class Malacostraca; order Amphipoda; family Talitridae; genus Morinoia; species Morinoia aosen. The sequence goes on from CM059574.1 coordinate 3,787,552, forward strand.
AGAAACATATTTTGTCAGATAATCTACAAGTTAATTGAAAACATTTTGCGTGAATCAGTTTCTGATAATAAGGAGCAAAGACTTTAAAATGCAACAATAAAAAACTCTCAGTTTCAGGACCTCTGCAGTGAGATAGGTTTCCTCATCGTATAAATACTATCAAATAGTAGAAGAATTCAAGGCAAATGTGTGGTATCATCATGCATCTCAGTCATGGTGAATTACATACTGTAATTTCTCTTTTCTCTATATTGCTTTAGTGTCAAACTAAACGATTGACTTTGTGTCATGAAACGGTTCACTGTTTCTTTTAGATCTTCATTTTAATTGTAAAGCTGGACGTTCTATGTTTGAATAATTTAATTTTATACTCATATAGGTGAAGCATTAAATTCGGTAGCATTGTGGATTTCAAATATATACATTGCATTTATAACTAGACTTACTGCGAATGCCTCACATTAAGTCTTTACGGTTGATAATGAAACCCCTCAAGTTCCCGATCTTTGCTACAATCTTCCTTTTTTGCTTTTTATTCTGTATATTTTTAGCTCATTCTATTCAAATTAATGACAGTTTTGAAGATGGCTGTATTCAAAATGAATGATACACAAATCAAAGAATACCACTACAGCTGTACGGGAACATTGCTATTTAAAAAGGTCAGTAAAACGTTTTTCTTCGCCATCGGAGAGTAACACGCGATACCAATTATACCAATTCTTCTTTCTTCACCAAGATATAAAAAATTTATATCCATTTCAGTTTCTATCGTCTTCAGGAAACTCATCTCCTCTCTTCCAACTTAAAATGTGTTATGGCATAGACGGCATTTGTGGCGAAAATAAATTTTTGATTTTAACTTCAAATCATATGTTTCAACCAGCGCTCTACAATAATAAAATGTTTAAATATTAATTCAACTGCATTCATCTGCGTTCCTGTAAACCCTATATAATGCGCGTGCACAGATGAAGAGTTGTCGCTGAACCCCAAATCAATTGTGTTCTTTTGTAATCCATTAGTTTCTATAAACTTGGGACACAAAGGGCTAACGTGCATGTTAGCCTTACACAAGGAACACAAAAATGGGAGACTTTTGCTTGAAGGACACACACTGGCTAAATGTTTACTGCTCATACAGCTAGTACATAACTTCAACTCACCAGCCCGCTTCACACGTTTCTCATGCGAGTCAAATCTCTTGCAGGAAAATGAAGCATGGTTAGGCTGGCTACAGAAGCGACATACCTTAACAACAGGCAGTTTACTAGGCATAGGAAAATGTTGCGTTTTATCCCTAACCTCAGTCCTGGTCACCACTTCCACTTCCTTATATCGGAATACAAGAGACGGTTTAGGTTTACTTTTGGTTTCAAGGAGAGAAAGCACTTTGTGACCATTCTCGAATACTTCCAAAGAAAAAAACTTGCTTTAGAATAGCGAAGGAGTTCTAGCAGGAAGAATTCAGGAAGTTTAGTTTTAATTATAGCAGAGAAAAGCAGGTTTCCAAACTTCTCTTTAGAGAAATCCAAACTGTAATATAGCGAATAGTGTAAGTTCTAGTTAGAGACCTAAAGTTGGCAACGCTCGTGAGAGCAACACTCGCAGTCAGTCTTCTGTTGGTCTCGGGCCCAACAACAGTAGATGTTGGCCGAGTGTGTGTATATAATTACCTATTGTGGCTAAGTATCTACCCTCTAATTTCTAAACTAATGTACTTAATTCTACTCTACTCTTTTATATATATTCCCACCTATCTCCGCTCTACTCTTGCTGGCCACATGTCTGGTAGATGAATATTTAAATTGTAAGGTATCTAAGAGGTGAGTGAATTATTTAACGTATGTGATGTGTCATTGCGTTTGTCTATTTATGTCAGCACTATTACTGTGTTGTGTGTATGTGGAACCCAGATACTGTGCCGGTTTTGTTCAACCTATACTGTGCTCAAGTGTAGGATTACTAGGTCTATTATATTGGCGACGAGGTGTTGGTAGAACTACTGGGAGTGGCTAAGTAGTAGTGACTAGTGAGGGGGCATAGAATTTGCCTAGTGAATTTTTTTTTGTTCTGCTCACTGGTGTTGCTAGACTGGCTAGACTAGTGAAGAAACTCAGAATTGATCAAGTGATTGTACTATTTGTGCTGTGATTTTTTTTCTGTTTTTCTACTTTTCACGGTGTGTTAAACTTACTAAAAATTTAAAATGCCATTGATAGGTTCAGTGGGAGAATTTAATCCTGTAGAGGAAGAATTTGGAGACTATGAAACTAGATTACACTGCTATTTTTTAATAAACAAAAATAGGAGACATGCAAAAAGCCCCCACACTAATTTCTCTAGTGGGGCCAAAAGTTGCTAGGTTAATTAAGGACCTAGTATCTCCAAAAAGAACCCTTGGTGCTACTTATGACGAGATTGTGGAAGCGTTGAGACGGCATTTTAAGCCAACAAGAAACCAAATCTTTGAGAGATTTAGGTTCCATACGCGGAACCAGAAACAAGGGGAAAGCATCGCTGATTTTGTCGCTAGCTTGAAGGCTCTTTCACATACCGGTAATTTCAAACAGGAAGTGCTAGAAGAGACTCTGCTGGACAGATTCATATTGGGTGTGTCCAGTAATGAAATTCAAAACTTCTTGCTGAATGAAGCTGGTCTGACATGGCAAAAGGCCATGGATCTAGCTACTGCTAAAGAAACCACACTGAGAGAAACAGTGGGGTTGAGGCAATCAAATTCTATTTTGAGTGTAGGCCAGACTAGAGTTCAGCAAACTGCTTACAAGCCTCAGGGCAAGACTCAGGCACAAGCTAGCCCCGTATCAGCATGCAGCGGCTGTGGTGGTTTGCACTGGCGTAGAGACTGCCCCTATAAAAACAGTAATTGTCATGGTTGTGGCCAAAAAGGTCATCTAAAAAAATGTTGTTTCAAACTAAAAGGGCCGAAATCTGCTAAAGGCAACAAAAATAATTTTGTGCATGCTATGCATAAAAATAGGGGGAGGGAACACCACCCTAACCCTAATGGAACTAGCAATGGAACCAGTGCAGACTACCCAGCCCCCAATCATGGGTGTTATGGGGAAATATTTTCATTAACCGAGGAAATGAAACCCCCATTCAGAATAAAATTGTTACTAAATGGTGAGCCATTAGAGATAGAGGTAGATACAGGTGCTGCCAGGTCTATCCTTTCAATGGCCATCTACTGTAAAATACCAGCTAAGACAAGACCCGAGTTGAGACCATCTGATGTTAATAAGCTTAGGACTTATGGGGGAACGGAACTATTAGTTTGTGGAGAGGTTAGGGCTAGCATCCAGCATGAAGCTAGTGGTAGGGCTCCACAGCTAGCAACTATTGTAGTTGTGGACAGGGAGGGGCCAGCCTTGCTGGGTAGGGACCTGATTAACTCCCTATGATTAACTATAGTTGCTAATAGGGTACATAAGTTAGTTACCCAGGCAGAAGGGCTAGTACAAAATTTCCCAACCTTTTCCAACCAGGTCTAGGTTGCTTTAAGGGCAGGAAGCTTAGAATTGAGAATGATCCCACTGTAGCACCTAAGTTTTGCAAAGCCCGGAATGTGCCCTACTCACTCAGACCTAAGGTGGAGGTAGAACTAGATAGACTGGTGCAGGAAGGTATCCTCACCCCTGTACAGAACTCTAGGTGGGCAGCGGCTATTGTTCCTGTGCTAAAGGCTGATCAAAGCATCCGCATCTGTGGTGACTACAAACTAACCGTCAACAGAGCCACTAGGCTTGATACCTACCTCATACCCAGAGTGGAAGATTTATTCAGCGGGTTAGCCGGAGGAGTTATATACTTCAAGCTAGACATGTCTCAAGCGTACGCCCAACTTCAGTTGGATGATGAATCTAAGGATCTCACCGTGATCAACACCCATAGAGGTCTGTTTGCTTATAATAGGCTAAGCTTCGGCATAGCCTCGGCACCTGGAATCTTTCAGCGTGCCATGGAAGGACTGGAAGGACTACCTGGATGACGTCCTGGTGAGTGCCACTAATGAGCAAGAGCACAACAAGCGTCTCCATCAAGTCTTATCTAAACTACAGGAGGCAGGGCTAAAACTGAAAATGGTAAATGCCAAATTGGAGTGCCACAGGTATCCTACCTTGGATACCAAATCGACAAGGATGGATTGCAACCCACTGCAGAGAAAGTAGCACCAATCCAGAATGCACCAGCTCCTACTAATGTAACTCATGTGAGAGCCTACCTTGGGCTCCTAAATTTCTACAGGAAAGTTCAAAAATCATTTGCAACTATGCTGAAGCCCCTAAATACCTTACTGAGGGATAAAACCCCTTGGAAATGGGATGCAAGTCAGGAGAGAGCATTCCAGAAATCTAAACAAGCACTCCAGGACTCCCAGACTTTAGTCCACTTCGACCCTCAGAAACCCATAGTGGTAGTGGCTGACAGTAGTGCGTGTGGTGTGGGAGCGATGCTGTGTCACCTTATTGATGGAATTGAACGCCCCGCCTATTTTGCCTCCCGAACTCTAACAGCAACAGAACGCAACTACTCCCAGACTGAAAAGGAAGCCTATGGTGTTCGTACTCCGAAAATTTCATTGATACCTGTGGGGACAGGAGTTCACGGTAATAACCGACCACAAACCCTTACTAGAACTATTTGACCCGGGTAGGAGCATCCCTCCGATGGCATCCGGGCGCATTCAAAGGTGGGCTTTACTGCTGCAGTAGGAGGCGATATACTAGGAGGCGAGACGAATTGTCCACACAAAATGGCTGTGTGCTCTGGAGAGCAAGAATTATTGTACCCCAAGCGCTCAGACAAGCCATTGTGGATGAACTTCACTCTGGCCATGCTGGATCATCCAGGATGAAGGAATTTGCTCGCAGCTATGTATGGTGGCCGCTGCTGTACAAAGATCTACAAGAAACGACCAAGTCATGCAGCGAGTGCCTGAGCACTCGAGCTGCACCAACGAAAGCTGAACTCCATCCGTGGGAATGGCCTGCGAAGCCTTGGCATCGCATACACATTGGCTACGCGGGCCCAATGGATGGAAGATACTATCTAGTGATCGTGGACGCACACTCTAAGTGGGTTGAAATTTTTCCCACATCTACTACAACCTCAAGCGAAACGATCTTGTGCCTGAAACACACTTTTGCGACATTTGGATTTCCAGTAACAATTGTTTCGGACAACGCAACGTGTTTCACATAGGCTGAATTCCAAGAATTTGTGAAGGCATGTGGTATGCGACATATTACGAGCGGGTAATATTACTGAGGTGCCCTAAAGATATTTAAAGGAACATCAGAAGAGAAAGATTTAGAATCAGTGGGTACACAGGTATCACCAGCATTTAGCACCGGTGACTGGGAAATCTAATTTTTAAGTTTAATTATCAACTCAATCACCTGCACTTCATAGTCACCTCTTTTCTCTAGCTCTTCCTCTGCAACTTCACCTGCATTTACAGGAATGGTGGAGGACAGCAATCTAAAAGATTGTAGCAATCCATTCAACTGAGGGACAGCTTCAACTAGAAAGGCAGTCTCACAGTCAGGAGAGAGAGTTTTCTTTTTGATAGCAGTAATACTGCACTTAATGCCTCGCAACCTAATGTTAAGACTGAGGCAGAACTTTTTTCAAGTTCCATAGTCAAGTTTTGTTTTTATAATTATGGTGAAGAAGGAAAATTAAATTATTTGTTTTATGTCTACACCCTAGAGTGGCCAAGTGACATCCCTTCATATAACATAGAAAATTAATTTATAAAATAGAAATACACAAAATATTACATTTTCCCTCCAAGTACATTTTCAAGTCATAGCATGTTCAATTTTATATTTTTACACATTTAAATTTTTTAGAATAATTTTTCTTTTTATATTTTTAGGAGTGAACCCAACAAAGGTTAGAAGAGATCCAACAAAGGCCAGAAAAACCCTGTAGTGTAAGATTTCTCAAGCAAGAAAAAGATTGAATCTCAACTAACAACGAACAGTATCACCCTTCTTACACCTAATGAGACAGCATCCTTCCCCGCCACCATGGACATCGGCACGTTTTTACACAAAAAAGAAAATTTTATTTTTATATGGATAATTATAGTAAGTAGTTTTACACAAATAAATTTTTTTTAGAAATAAAAATATTTTAAAGAGAAAGATCGATAGAAGCCAGGACTTACAAAGTTTGGTTCAAGCCAAGCTCTTCCATCATGCAAGATGGCGCTGAGGTCAAGCCGGTGCAGTCACCATTTTGGCAAAACTGCGCAGCAAGCGGTATGGCTTACAGAGTTTTTTTAAAGGTTTTAACTCACTGTAAGGGGTCTTTTTTTAATGAAATTTTTATATTTTTTAAAAGGAGATTTCGGAACTAAAATTATTTTCGAAATGATTTATGTGATGCCACCCGGCTATAAAGTGGCAACAAAGTCCTCATTTTTAACGGGGCACAAAATTCACATAAATGCCTGACACTCTTAAGGGGTCGGTAACGCTTAGTAATTATTAGACAAGCAGAGCATGACAGAAAAGGGGATTCTCACCTTTCGAAAATAATGTTCAGGAGAACTCATCTCAATATAGCATAAACCAAGGGTCCAAGGTAGCGAGGAAATGTTGACCAATGACCAGCGGAGCACAAGATTTGGATGCATCCGTGGTCGCGGCTAGATGCTGTCTAACGTGGCCGCCGCGGACGACCGCTCACGTTGGCTCATCCGAATCCACTGTGGTGACGTAGGACTCGGAAGAACAAGCGCAGGCGTACTTTAGGAATTTGCAAATACGCTTGCAACCGAAGATGTGAGGAACCCCCACCATTGCACTGCTAGTCGTGAATTGCTTGCTTTATTGATTTTAGGTTAATTAATTTGACGGCAGCCCAAGACCACTTACTGCGGAAGGCCATTAAATAATGCCTAACTATGTCTGCAGAGGACCTCAGCTTCGAGCAATGGCTAGAATTTCCACAAGTAACAAAGATATAGACGTAGTGTATTGCCCTACTGACGAAATGCTTGCTGATATTTTCACTAAGAACTTGTCCGCAGAAAAGTTCTCCAGACTAAGAACGAAGTTAGGAACGGTCTCATCTGACACACATTCAACGTTGGTGTTGAAGAAGTGTTGAAATCTTTATTGTAGCACCTTGAATGTATATGTGTATTATACTAATAATGTTACAGTGCTATTGCGTTAGAATGTGTTTAAACAGTACTCTGCTCTCGGAACTGAGCTCATGGTTCTCATGTTTGGCTGGAGCCTACTCCACCGCTACCCTTCGTGATGTAAACTTTTAATGTTTACGTTACCAGTTTAAAGTTTTGTATTTGGTTGATTTTGGTTGATTTTCAATAGAACAAAGTTTGGTGTTCCGTGGTAAAAAGAGGTCACCAGTCGCCCGGAAAGGCATCAATATTAAAATGAATTGGTATGGCCGCTTCCTCAGAAGGAGTAGGATCCGGACGCAGTATTTTCAAGCGTCAAATAATCAAAACGGGTATATTTATAAAAAACCACAATTCGAACCATCACTTGGGGTAATTGAAACTAGATAGGGCTCGCCTTTTTACTTTATTTATGGTTGGTTGAACGCTGAAGAGCGAGGCTTGATTCTTGGTTCGTGAGAAGTTCTTGGGAAAAGTCTGAGGCGGTTGAAGAAACTTCAGACTGTGCGCTTCCAGCTCAAGCTTGGGGAAGCATGTACCGGAGTGTGAAGTTCAGGATGGTGTTAAGTGTGGAAGGTTCCGACACTAAGTGGCTCGGCATTGGAATATTGTGGTGATTTTGAGCTATTGCAGTATGGAAAAGCTACCGGTTGGGAAAACTCGGTAGGAATGAAAACACACGACACGTAAGTCTAAAAACTGGAGTTTTAGTGGCTTAGCTGCAGGTATGCAGGGCCTTCCAGAATGAGTAAATTGGGGAGAGAAAGAGGAAGAGAGGAGGTAATCTTATTTTTGATCTTAATGCAGAGTGGCTGCAATCAAGATGTTAGGGTGTTGATTCTTTGAAGTGTTTGTGAGTGAAGGGAATGTCTTGTCCAGAGGGTCCTGTGAGGAAACAGCAGGCTGGATTAAATTGGACGATAACAAGCCTATCTATACACATGTGCAAGACTGTTGCAGTCTGCTACTCACAAGAAGAACAATGGCAGAAGTCTAGTGCTAAGGTCAGTCCGCAGCTCTGGCGCCCGAGTTGCAGTCTTAATCATCTTAACACCCAGAATCGGTATTCAAGACCAACTGGTTATACGCTCTATCTTGATATCACAGGCAGTTAACACAATCTGGAATAATGTTAAGTAATTGGTTGGTTGAAATTGAAATATTGGATTGTGGCTTCCATGGCTAATATGGGTTCTGCAGAGGTCAGGTATTCTGACAGTAACTAGCCAGGTCTAGAGCTCCACAACTGCTGTCAGTTAGGCGGTTGTGGCTTGAGTCACCCATAAAACTATACTTATTACACAGCATGATGCTGGGACTAAAAACTTACAAGAGTCCACGACTGGGAACTAATTCCTAAAGGCAAACACAACTGAGTATGTCATCTAAATGAACTAACAACTAGAAGTAAAATAGCTACAGAATTATATGGGGAATTATCATGGCTGGCTAACTGGAATTAATCTACTTAAATCAATTAGCATACTCGAGTGGCACTTGACTCAATTTAGATCATCCTAAAAAACTCTATTATAACTTAAGCTTTAGGCAGAATTTAACAATGACTTGCCGTAAAAATAGCTCAGCACATTATGAACGTCTACCAAGTGACACACAAAACTAATCAGAATCTTAGACACCAAATATGAGGAAAGGTGAGGCCTCTTATTCTCTAAAATTCAGGTGAGCAAAAATTGCTCCTAGGCACATCTATGAAATAATGATTAAATGAGGTAAACTCTAGCTTAACACCTAATTAATATTAGGATTCACCTAAACTGGCAATAGTATGAATAATGTTTCTAAAGTATTCACACTTAAACTGGGTTTTATTTACAAAAACACGTTAGATGTACTTAGGTAGATATTGGGATGATTTATAAGCAAAACTTCAGGAATGTCTCAGTGCAAGGATGTTTAAGCCCTTTTTGATTAAATATTCACAACCACTTATTTTCTGGCAGAATCCTGAGGTGCACCACGTGCGAGAGGTGGAACTCTCATCCTCAGCGAAACAATCGGCTGTGAAGGCTTAATTCTGGTTTCCAATTGCTAAAAAGTAAATTGCTTTTCTGATTCAACAGGCAATTTAACTTCCACAACTAATTAAATAAAGAAAAAACCGGAAACTAGCAAAATACAAATAAAAAGAACACTAGTAAAAGCAAATTCGAAGTGGAATCAAATTTAAGGTGGTTGAGCAAAAAGTTAGTAAACGCTCAATTAAATTCAGTGAAACAATATTGAACTCAATCTTAACTGATCCTTGTGGACGGCAAAGTGTCCTAAAAAATATGGCTCAGCACTGATAAAATATCTAACGAGCTAATGCCAACATCGTACAATAAATGCGAGCACAACAAAGATTAATCGGAGATTAGCAAAAACAAAGAGAAACAACAATGACCAAGATGGCGCAGTAAGCTTGAACAACTTGTGCCTACCTAAACACTGGCACAGATAAAACAGAGGATGTTCCTAAGTTGATTACATAAAAATGAGTTCTATTTACACAGACACGTTAAATATATTGGAGTCTCACCAGTCGCTGCAAAGCACCAGAACCAAACACAAGGAGAGCCAGCGTTAGAGTGAGTCTCAATAATATATTCAAAATGGCCTGCGGAGTGTTACCAAGTGGAAGTGACGGAAGGAAGAACGTGATCGGCACAATATTTTCGAAGCACATTTTTGGTAAAATTTCGGGTTTTATCGAATGAATTCAGTTGTGTAAAATTATGATAGTAATTTAATTTGTATAATTTGATTTTAGAATGTTAGTTGTAATAATTTATAAATTGAGTAGAATGAGCCCCAAGAGTTCACTACAAACTTACGGTTGTCCTGCTGTGTGTTTCTGATAATACATATACTGGACAAGTCTTGTTACTTACCCTAACCTAATTTAACATATTAAGCCTGAAATTTGCTTATATATATCAATTTTTTTTACAATACTGCGGTTTCTCGGTAAGTTTTCGCCATGCAACTCACATAGATATGAGTCCATCACTTGTCGGTGAGTGCCTCCCTGACGATTTTTTCTTCATTTTTAGACTATGCCATACACTCTCAATCATTTGAGTGTGTGCACCTGTAGCAGGGTCCTCGAAGTTTTCACTATGATTAACAGTGAGGTCTTTGCAATTTTAACCTAAGTTAGGTTAGTAACACTTCATCATTTTTCTCCAAAATGGTTATTATTTTCATGTTTTTCACTCCAAAATACATTCTCTGGTGAAAAGAAAACATTAAAATTCGGAAGGCCTCAAAACCTAAAAAATCCGCAAACACGCAACCAACTATAAGATTGTTCGTAAATTTTTTAAACGTCTTAAAATAGAAGAAAATGGCAAGATTCGTAATGTACGGTGATTTACTTGCTATATTAAAATAAAATTATCAGCTTCGTAATATCTGACGATTTACATGCTAAATTAAAATAGAATTTTCAGCTACTTTTATGACAAATTTACAAAAACTTCAAAATGCACCTTCAACTTTATTTAATTGGTTTGATTTTTGTTAGCCTGTCACATACTTTATGAAATGGAAATTGGGTCAAGCTCTATAGGTTTTAGTTGTAAAAGCATAATAATTTTACGTCGCTACTGTGTTTAACTATTCATATTATATAGCTTTCACTTACTGACCGTACGTGACTCATCGGGAATTCTAAGTAGAATGCAGTTGGCGGGCCTGATTAAACGCTGTAATTCAACAGTTACCTAACTAATTTGCTAAATATGAATAGGCTTTTTATTTGATTATACTTTTACTTTCATGATCTTTGACCTTCATTTTCATGATAAAATACGTATTATTGGAAAGTATCGGTAAAGTATCGGCCGGATTTTGTCGATACCGATACCACTAAAAATGACCGATACTGCCAATACCGATACTTCAGTATATCAGTATCCGGTTTAGCTTGATGAGATGGGGTAGGAGGGATAATATCGGCAACAAAGCTGGTGCAGGAGTTAGAGAGAACTCTACTGAAGTCTGACTTGCAGTCAGAGATAAGCTGGTTTGAGCCTCTCACAGTTTTTTTGGAGCTTGTTGCAGAGATATCTGAAGAATCGCATCTGCGCTTTAAGTTAGTAGCTTTGGATGGAGATTGTTTTTTGCTTTTCAAAAATTTATCCGGCGGCTGGTTGGAAGGCCAGTTTGCCGCACTTTCACGCCTACTAGGCATTTCAATTAAAGCACTGAGTGGCCAGAAACGAAGTTAAGGAGCTAGGACACAACACAACTTTACAGCACGGCGCCACACGAGGCCTAATAAGTTAGTTAGTTGGTCTTCAGACTCCTCACCAATTAAAGGTATTAGTGCCTGATATTTGAGCTTCTAGGATGTGGGGCATTTTAAATTTCATTTGCTAGCTGGCAATCATAGAGGAAGTTGAGCAGCAGCTTTGAATCAAACTTGTCACTAAGAAGCATTTCCAAGTAGAAAATTACGTTATTATTATCAGCCCATTTTTTAAGTGACATTCTTTAGTCATCATGCATTGGACAATCTATTATCACATGGCTTATGCTGGTCTGAGATCTACACTTCTGGCACCGGCGTGCCAAATTGCGACCAGTCGCGCGAACGGAAACTCGAACGCACTCTTTCTCCCTAAAAACAGGGTAAAGAAGACCGGCAGGCGGCAGCAGAGGGACTTCATAACGCCGTTAGGTACAGAATTTCTGGAGATTTCTTGAGTTCACCTCGTGCGACTTTACACTTAAGTTTACCCCCTCGTAACTTTGGAACGGATGCACCCATCGACTTAAAATTACTCTCAAATGAAAGAGTGAAACATTTCCAGTAGTACGGTGTCCTACACATGACCACGGCCTCAACGGTTTTCGAAAAAATAGAGAAATTCTGCGTTGAGCCTATCCGACTCGCGCGCCCTCAGAAAACTTAAGTTTACCCACTCGTAACTTTGGAACGGATGCACCCATCGACTTAAAATTACTCTCAAATGAAAGAGTGAAACATTTCCAGTAGTACGGTGTCCTACACATGACCACGGCCTCAACGGTTTTCGAAAAAATAGAGAAATTCTGCGTTGAGCCTATCCGACTCGCGCGCCCTCAGAAAACTTAAGTTTACCCACTCGTAACTTTCGAAGGGATGCACCCATCGACTTAAAATTACTCTCAAATGAAAGAGTGAAACATTTCCAGTAGTACGGTGTCCTACACATGACCACGGCCTCAACGGTTTTCGAAAAAATAGAGAAATTCTGCGTTGAGCCTATCCGACTCGCGCGCCCTCAGAAAACTTAGGTTTACCCACTCGTAACTTTGGAACGGATGCACCCATCGACTTAAAATTACTCTCAAATGAAAGAGTGAAACATTTCCAGTAGTACGGTGTCCTACACATGACCACGGCCTCAACGGTTTTCGAAAAAATAGAGAAATTCTGCGTTGAGCCTATCCGACTCGCGCGCCCTCAAAAAACTTAAGTTTACCCACTCGTAACTTTCGAACGGATGCACCCATCGACTTAAAATTACTCTCAAATGAAAGAGTGAAACATTTCCAGTAGTACGGTGTCCTACACATGACCACGGCCTCAACGGTTTTCGAAAAAATAGAGAAATTCTGCGTTGAGCCTATCCGACTCGCGCGCCCTCAAAAAAACTTGGCTTGGACCACTTGTCATTTCTTAAAGAATGCACCCATCGACTTCAAATAACTCTCAAACGGGCTAATATTAGTATCTGTAAGTCTTACGATTACACAAAGCTTGACTGTCAATTTACATGTAGCAAGAGCAAGATTGTTTTTTATGTTTATTAATATTTTTATTTTTCTTTTATTCATTTTCAATACGTGTATATATATATATATATATATATATATATATGAATGTGTGTGTGTACGTGTGTGCATGTGTTTGCATGTGTGCGCACGCAAATATGAATGTCTATGTATCTGTGTGCACATGTACACGTTCGCTGATTTATATATACACACACATATGCATATATATGTTTCTATTTCTATTTTTAGCGTAACAGCAAAACCTCAAGACACATTAAATTTTACCTAAAGCTCTGCGATCAGTTAACACTGAACCAAATTTCAGAAATAAATAAATTGATTGCGCTTGCTTGAGGATTCATAAATAGATCTACCACGACCCCGAAGGGCATTTCTGTGAATAGAAAAAATTAAGAGTATCAACACACAAATGAAATAAAGCGCTCGTGAAAAAATTATCCCTATGTCCGTATGCTGAACAAGCCAAGAGTTTCATTTTTGCGTGTAAGTCTGTTTACGCGTTTCTGAATAGAACAAATGAAGAATATGGGCAGACAAATTAAATAGCGCTCGTGAAAAATCGTGAAAAATTATCAGCTCTCTGTACGTATGCTGAACAAGCCATGATTTTCATTTTGTGTGTAAGTTTTTTTACGCGTCTCTTCTCTAGATGTGCGTGTTGTGTTGCGTGATGTGCTTTAGAAATTACTTTGTGACTAACTTTTTCTCAATACTTGATAGTCATTTACAACGGTGTGTTTCGAGCAGCTTCGGTATAGCGTTTTTTGTCTTTTTTTACTTTTGGTTCAAAAAATCATTTAGGAATTCCGAAGAATTCTCTAGTAGTATTTCAAAATATATATAAGTTGTCAGCCATCTCTTGGGACATAAAATATCCGTGAAATGATATTTTTGAATTAAATAGCCCATGGCAGGGTTAATCTATTTTGCAAGCCACGTCTGGCGTGTCTATTAATTAGTACGCCTAGTAAGGTTTACCTATTTGTGCGCCTCGCATAGTTTGTCTATTAGTACACCTCGTATGGTTTGTCTATTACAAGACTACGTATAGTCTGTCTATTAGTACTCCTCGTATAGTACGTTTGTCTAATGCCGTCTTCTATTAAGAAATTTTTAAAATACAATATGTTTGTCATGTATCTCATATGCCAACCTTTTCGGAAATATACGGTTTTTCTTTTCTTTTTTCTTTTCTTGTTACCCTGCATAGTGGAGATGCAGGTAAGAAAGGCAGTGTGCAAATTTTGCCTACCTCATCTCCATGTATATCATAATTTTGCGATTTGGAGCATAGTAATTGAATCAACCATTGTAATTTCGTTGAATTGGTGCATACTTATTTGATTCTGATCTATGCTTCGCAGGGTAGGCGCTGCCTACTTCGCCTACTCAGAAGACACCTGGGTAATCCCGTCATAAATGAAGGGATTCGATATTGTCAATATAGAAATCTTGCAGATGTGGATGCCAAACAAATATATCCATCCTAATAGTACACGCGATTAAAACATTAATGTGCTTGTGCACTGGTCAAACTCGTATCACAGGTACGGTCATTAACTATCCTATCAACTTATCAAGGGCGTGAAATGGAGACAGACCAACCAAAAAAGACAGATCAACCAATTGAATTTCTTCAATACTAACTTGAATATTGTAATAACGAAAGAAAAATTATGCGCAGGAACTTTGTATTTTACTGTATAAGAATAATCTACACTATAAAGGGTGTTTTTTTGTACGGACAAATTTCAACCATAAGTCTATGAAGTAAAAAAAATCGTTTTTTGCGAAGGATAAAATGACAAAAACTACTTAGCTTTCGAGTTACAGGGACTTCAAAAACATTAAAATTCAAAGTAGGATACCACTAGGGTTTGCATCCAGGGATCCCGAGATCCGGGATGATTTTTGGCTGAAATTTCCCTGTCCGGGAATTCCTACTTTCCCGGAAATTCCCGGGACATAACATATATATTTAAAGATATTAGCGAGAAAATAATTCAAAATCTTGCTGCTTAATATGATTAATCACTTAGAGAACTAAAGATAGGACTTTCCCCTATGTACCCCTATACCCAACAGAGAAAATCGCCACCAGCGCCGCCGGGACTCGAACCCGGGTTTGCCCGCACGGAGGCGGGTCCGAAAGCCACACGGCTATGGCGGTCCGAAAGCCCACGAGAAGAATTAAAATAACATAAATGTAATCGGAGTCACACTCGCACAAACTAATTTAAGTTTATAAATTTACCTTAACTATTCTGGCCACTTGGAAGTTGAACGCTGGACTTGACAATTCGAGTTTTCTGAAACGATTTCTTGATCTTTCATGTCTATGAGTTCCTAACTTTCTAGACAGAATTCTATAAAGTTTTCGTTTGCTGTTCATGCTCTTGCTGGGAAACGATTTCATGAGCTCGATAACACTCTCCATTTTTAGAAAAGAAATAATTCACAAAATGTCAAGGAACACTTTTCTATTTACTTAATACCCACAAGTTTTGATCTTTGATGAGTCAAATTTTAGATGATGATCTGCTGTCACTAATGGAAAGGACAACCTGACACCACAACGCTAGTCATAAAACTAACGCAGTATGCATGGAGCAAGAAGACATCGTAATCCAAAGCGCAAATGCAGGAGGGATCTCAAAACAAACCGAGAGCAGGCCTCTGAGTATCAAAAACATTTCGGGGCTTGGTCAGCAGACATTTGTAGTGTCAGCAAAGTGGACAGCTAGACGCCGTCTACTCACAAACATTTGTTTTGAGTCAGATTAAGAGTCTCATTTTAAATATGAAGTAAAGAACAGAATTGTTTCTTTCCAATATAAGTTGTACAGTTTCATATGCGAAAACTGAAATCTGTAACCCATCCGTTGTTTCTTAAAAGTTAAAAACTTCAACGAAACTTACCCATACCAATGCAAACGTTAAACTGAAAAATCTGTATCTCCAAAATGCTGATACGATGGATCTAGACATTGGGCTGTGAGAAAGATTGAATAGTACATTAAAGTGCTTAGAGTAGAATTTGAACTAAATTTATTCAAAACATACAAATTAATTCGGCAGTTTTATACATACGGCGAGTGAGCCAGTAAAAATTTGCGGTTCATAAAAATTTGCGGTTCAAAGCATGGTTCTCCCTCCTAAGAATGTATTCTTGAAACGTTCAGAAATTTTTTATTTCATTCATCCATCAATTTGACTCTTTAAAAAACAATACAATGGCCAAATTTTCTTACGTAAAGCTATTAATTTGTAATAACAAATGCAAAAAACCCGTCAATATTGAACTTGACGCATCGTAAACGGCTGTTGAAGTGAAATAAATGTTGGAAAAAGTACCCCAAAAATACCTGAGCATACATCCTCAAATAAGGCGTGGAGGTAGCGAAACAGTTACGTTAAGAATGACGTAAATAAAAGAAACGTATTAGCCTGTACGGAAAACGAAACACAAAAATCGTAGCGGATGCATATGCATAAACGCCTAAATCACCTGATTCAAAGACATGAAAGAAACAGGCAGTCAATAATGATTTGTTATGCACTGCCATAAATTACTTTATCATAAATATTTTCTCGTAATAGTCATTCAATCTAATTTTGGAAAATATAAAAACCAAACCAATTATGTGAATGACCATTTGATTGGTTTAACTTTTAAATAAAATGAAAACAAAAGAAAAAACAAGGTTACACAACTTATATCGACACAGTAACCGCGAGGAGAAACAAACAATGCGTTCAGGGTTCAACAAATTCTTGAAAAAGAAGTAGAAATTATGTTATAGGTTTTCTAGGGTTTAACGATAGTGCATAAGCACAGGACAAATTAAATATCCATTAAAAAGGCTTGAATAGCGATCAAAATATAGCTCCATAGAACAGAAAAAACGTAAGCTTTTATTCTCGGGAAATATTGATATAGAAAATGATATGACTCTGAGGTTAATTTTATTTGTTTTCAATTTCCCATGCCTTCTTTTGTCATGAAAGGGTCTGTTCATTGTAAGTGAAGTTGAGGATATTATTATTTCGAATTCTTAGGATAGGATGTTTTGACTACGCGCGAGATACGAGTCGGTAAACTTAAGTTTTCTGAGGGCGCGCGAGTCGGATAGGCTCAACGCAGAATTTCTCTATTTTTTCGAAAACCGTTGAGGCCGTGGTCATGTGTAGGACACCGTACTACTGGAAATGTTTCACTCTTTCATTTGAGAGTAATTTTAAGTCGATGGGTGCATCCGTTCGAAAGTTACGAGTAGGTAAACTTAAGTTTTTTGAGGGCGCGCGAGTCGGATAGGCTCAACGCAGAATTTCTCTATTTTTTCGAAAACCGTTGAGGCCGTGGTCATGTGTAGGACACCGTACTACTGGAAATGTTTCACTCTTTCATTTGAGAGTAATTTTAAGTCGATGGGTGCATCCGTTCCAAAGTTACGAGTGGGTAAACTTAAGTTTTCTGAGGGCGCGCGAGTCGGATAGGCTCAACGCAGAATTTCTCTATTTTCTCGAAAACCGTTGAGGCCGTGGTCATGTGTAGGACACCGTACTACTGGAAATGTTTCACTCTTTCATTTGAGAGTAATTTTAAGTCGATGGGTGCATACGTTCCAAAGTTAAGAGTGGGTAAACTTAAGTTTTCTGAGGGCGCGCGAGTCGGATAGGCTCAACGCAGAATTTCTCTATTTTTTCGAAAACCGTTGAGGCCGTGGTCATGTGTAGGACACCGTACTACTGGAAATGTTTCACTCTTTCATTTGAGAGTAATTTTAAGTCGATGGGTGCATCCGTTCGAAAGTTACGAGTGGGTAAACTTAAGTTTTCTGAGGGCGCGCGAGTCGGATAGGCTCAACGCAGAATTTCTCTATTTTTTCGAAAACCGTTGAGGCCGTGGTCATGTGTAGGACACCGTACTACTGGAAATGTTTCACTCTTTCATTTGAGAGTAATTTTAAGTCGATGGGTGCATCCGTTCCAAAGTTACGAGTGGGTAAACTTAAGTGTAAAGTCGCACGAGGTGAACTCAAGAAATCTCCAGAAATTCTGTACCTAACGGCGTTATGAAGTCCCTCTGCTGCCGCCTGCCGGTCTTCTTTACCCTGTTTTTAGGGAGAAAGAGTGCGTTCGAGTTTCCGTTCGCGCGACTGGTCGCAATTTGGCACGCCGGTCACTTCTGGCACTGAGGATGTGGAAGTTTCAAGAAAAGATGCTTAACTACTCTTTTGTTTGGATTTGTTGCTTCCCTTACATTCTTAACTATCTGCTCAAATTGCACGCTCAAACGATCACAGATTTGACAATTAGAGACGTTATGGCAAACAAGCTTGTTATATCGTGGTTTTTCATCACGATATGAGGATAAGTAATTGTAGCTGCAAACTTCAGTATCGGTAGCTGTAACTACCGTAACTGAAGCGTTAACTTCAGGAGTATGAAAAGGAAACTCTTAGCTAGGTTCCTATTCTTGTACTGAATCATCCAAACACCGACACTACTTATAAGCTATAGCGCTCGGAAGTTAAACAATGCTCTTCCGGTGCATACCAATGCGATGCGCCCCGAAGGCACAGCTTCCGGCGGAGGTCCCATAAAGACATCTGACCTGAACGCGATATGGCATCCGGCAAGCCGCGCAAACCTCATCTCCGGAAGTCCATAAACCCAACGATGCCTACTTCACTATATAACAACTTCCCTCCCTTTAAATGAATATATGTGACAAAAAGAAGGAAGAGCTCAGCAACGTATTTGCATAACAGGTTTAGTTACTCTACTTGATCTACGAGGTTAATTTTGCACAGGGGAACTGCTAACAGGCTAAGCAGGAGTCTCTGTTTCCCCACTACGGATAGATCCCAAACTACTGTGCAACAGCTGATTTGAATGTCTCTTCAAGATTACATTTAATGCTAATATTTGAACATGAAAGACATTAACAGCAACTTTACTAACAATAATTCCCTTCAGCCACTCGAGACCATTTCTTAAATTCAGAGCAAGAACATGATCACCGACATCAAATTGAGTTACATACATAGGCTTAGACCTGTACACAGAATATTTAGGATGACTCTATCTCTAGAAGTAACAATTTTACGATTGTTGAGCGCAACAGAGGGAGTAAGTTTTGTGACACTTTGAGGAATACAATGTGACTGAAATAACGCGTAATTAGTTTGTACATCAGAGAAATTATGAACATAGTTACCGACACATGTATCGTTCCTAGGCTTTTGTAGAATAACTTCGTTCTTCCGCTGTAGAGGCTTACTTGAACTCTTCATTGACACATCTTCTCTTCTGACGTTGCACTGAGTACCGCTCCTTTCCAGCTGCACTATGTAAGTGCGAGCTGCGTCAAGTTCTTCTTGTGTAGGTCCCCTTCGTGTAGGCTCAACAGGAGGTGGTCGTGCTGCAGTCGTAAATTGCAAACTTTATAAATGTGGCCTATTTTCCACATTTTTTTTGCATTTCATTAATTTAATTTTAGGGCATAGCAATTCTTTGTAAGGTGCTTCTGCCTAGTTCCGCAGCGAATGCATATGTAATTCGGCTGTAGTTTTTCTGTAGTGAAAAACGATGAAGGTGAATCCTCACGAATAATTTCTGGAGCGCCGAAGCTTTACTGTTCGATGAGTTTTGCATGTTCAACGCATTCGTTGAAGGACTTGCTGTCGCACTTCTGTAGAACCGCGCTGAGAATTTGCGCTGAATGTAGCCCAGCCACAAGAGCATCTCTCAAGAGACGATCGCGACCCCAATTTTTCGTAGTTGCACGGAGATGCTAAGTCATTTAACGTTTTAGCATAACTTTGTATGGATTCATTAACACTTTGCTCTCTGTTTAGAAATGTAACAGATGCGCCACCAGTGGATTTCTTGATTTTACATTGTTGTATTAACTTTCCTTCAAGTTCCTCATATGTAGCATCAGTGAGTAACGTAGGTTAAATTCTTCGTTGTAGATCAGTAATGATGTTTACAGGCGAAGCTTCAACTATAATACTAGCTTTGTTACCATCATTGTTTCCCGCCTTCTGAAGAACGTCTGCACACTGTACTTGAATCGTTGTAGATATTACTCACTGTTTCCACTTTAACGTCGAATGGAGGACAGCAAACTGCAGAATGCGCCATCTTAATTTCGGAGCACTTGTAACGTTCAAATTTACTTTGGAGATTCGAAGAGTCGTCGCCATTTGTTATGTCGTGGTTTTTCATCGCGATATTAGGATTAGTAGTTGTAGCTGCAAACTACAGTATCGGTAGCTGTAACTACCGTAACTGAAGCGTTAACTTCAGGAGTATGAAAAGGAAACTCTTAGCTAGGTTCCTATTCTTGTACTGAATCATCCAAACACCGACACTACTTATAAGCTATAGCGCTCGGAAGTTAAACAATGCTCTTCCGGTGCATACCAATGCGATGCGCCCCGAAGGCACAGCTTCCGGCGGAGGTCCCATAAAGACATCTGACCTGAACGCGATATGGCATCCGGCAAGCCGCGCAAACCTCATCTCCGGAAGTCCATAAACCCAACGATGCCTACTTCACTATATAACAAAGCTGTACGTCGATAATTTAGTGTTTACTACGGAGAACCCTGAACTAGCGCTTAGAACGTTTCGAAGCGCCAATAGTGCATTTGAGGAGAGTGGGTTTCCATTACGCAAATGGAAATCCAATAATTCTAATCTTCTTTCTCAAATTGACCCTGCGCTATGTTGTGCAGAAGTGCACTCTAGAGTGCTGGGTTACGACTATAACTCCTCTACTGATCTTCTTTCTCTGTCTGTGAAAAAGTTGGACTCTTCGTGCAAATCACGAAGAAAAATTTTGTCTGAAGTAGCTTCTGTTTATGACCTCTTGGGGATTTTGTAGCCATTTTCAGTGCGAGGTAAGCTTATTTTGAGAAAACTAATGCCCTTAAGGCTAGGTTGGGATCAGGATGTTCCGGAAGATTTACGTAAGGAGTGGCAGAGCTATTGTCTGGAGTTTTCAGAGTTGGAGGACTACGAGTTTCCTATGATGACTTTGGCAGAGACTAAAACTACCCAACTTATTGTATTTTGTGATGCTAGTGCTAGCGCCTTTGGTACCTGTATTTATGGCGTCCAAGAGGAACGCAGCGCATTACTTTTCTCTAAAAATAAAGTTTCGCCTTCTCGCCAACAAATTCTTCCTTCCCTTGAGCTCATGGCAGTGTTTCTCGCCTATCAGTGTCTTGTATCTCTTCTGAGTGATGTGAACTTTCCTTTTAAAGTATCTGCTATAACTATTCTAACTGATTCACAAGTAACCCTAGCTTGACTCTTAAGTGGTAAACCTCCTCGAAAGAATATATTTGTAAGCAATAGATTAAAAGATATAGAAGCTATGCGTAAGCAACTAGAATGTAAGACTTTAGCGGCCTTCAGCTATGAGTATGTACCCACGATGTTTAACGTAGCAGATATGCTTACTCGTGGTTTGAAGGTGTCTAAATTTCTAGAGTGTAAATCGTTATGGTTAGAAGGTCCATCATGGATAAGAGACAGTAGAGATAGATGGCCCAAGGGTCACTTAGGATGTATTCCCCAGCAATTTATTTCTGATACGTATATTGCCGTTATAATGTCACTCCCCAAGGTGAAGCTTCGATTGTGGAGCTTGAGCGCTTTTCCTCCTACCCCAGACTATTAGGTGTGGTAGAGAAGGTATTTAGAGCTGTAGCAATCTGGAGGCGCGCAGATCCGGGAGAAGCAAAAACGCGAGCATTTCTTTACCTATTTTCCTCTATGCAAAGAGTGCATTTTGCCAGCGAGATAAACACCTTGAAGAACAAGGATCCTCGTCCGCCTTTGCTTGTTAGAGCTTTTAACTTATTTCTTGACTCTCATAATTTTGTTAGATCTAGCAGCCGCATAATTTTAGCAGAGGAATTAGACTACAACCTTAGATACCCTTTTCTGTTGTCTAGTTCTTCTCATCTAACCTATCTTCTGATCTTGCATACTCATAAATCTCTAAATCATCTAGGTGTTGAATCAACCGTGCAAAAACTAAAGTTGGATGGTTATTTGATACCTCGCTGTAAGCGTACAGTTCGTAGCATTCTATCCAAGTGCATAGTTTGCAAGCGGGTGAACGCTAAAACCATTTCCTATCCCGACCCGCCTGCGTTGCCAGACAGTCGGACTAATTTTTTAAGACCTTTCGCCACCACGGGAATTGACTTTTCAGCTAATTTCTGGGTATTAGACACTTTTGGTCATAAGCAAAAGGTTTATTTATTATTATTTACATGTTTCCAAACTAGAGCAATTCACATAGAGCTTCTTCCTTCCATGACACTGGAGGAATTCTGTTTTGCTTTTATTCGCTTCACGAATGAGAAAGGTGTACCTGACACAGTTTATTCAGACAATGCCAAAACTTTCCTAGCAGCTTCTGACCTTTGGTCAGAAGTCTTAACTTCATCCTTGTATGAAGAACGTTTCAGAACCTTTAACGTTGAATTTAAAACTATCCCGATCTATAGTCCACAATTTGGTGCGATCTGGGAACGTTTATTTAAATCTATAAAAGAAAGTCTGTATAAGCTCTTTAGCCGGAGCACTTATTCTCATTCATCCTTTTTCACTGCCATTTCTGATATCACTCTTAATCTTAATCGACGTCCTCTTTCCTACACCGAGACGGGGGACACTATTTTGCCTATTATGCCTATACAATTCCTTCAACTTTATCCTTCTTCTAACGCTTTAATTCTATCCGATGAGGACCCTGACTTGGGAACCGAGGACGCCGAGTGGCGAGAGAGTTTGCTCTCCACGCTTGAAAAGCGCGACGTTATGGTGGCCAGGTTCAGGGAACTCTGGTACTCCCAATATTTTATCGGTCTAAGAGGTCCATATCCTCTTAAGGAGACCGTCCCACTTTTTCAACTTTTTTCGTCCGATTCATTTGAAAATTGGCCAGTATACGTATTTTGAGAAGGTAAACCTTTTTTACGCCGGCCATTTTTTCGATTTAGGCCTTAGTTTTTTTCAAGAAAAATTAGTTCTTTTGGTATATTTTATGGATATTTCAAAATGGGACTAGTCCTTGAGTTTTGATGCTAGAACAAAACCAAACAGTTTTAGAATACTTGGAACATATCTAACAAACTCTCACAGGCTTTTTTTCAAATTAAAACTTTTTCTATTCCAACAAATTTTTTAAAATTTCTAAAAACAGTAATTATTTGGGTTTAGAGCTACTTATTTTTTCAAAAAATTTAAATTTGAAAAAAGCCCCTGAGAGTTTGTTAGAAATGTTCAAAGGATTCTAAAACAGTCTTTGGTTTTTTCTAGCATCAAAACTGGAGGACTAGTCCCATTTTGATTGTTGAAAGTTAGAGGTGTTGGGTATCAGCAAAAAACGAAATTTTTTGTTGAAGTGTCATATAATGAACAATTTATGTATTTGAATGCAGTTTTATTTTTATTTCGATAATTTCTATACATAACTTCATATTCACAGTGTGAAATGTGATTTCCAAACCAAAAAAAAAAGAAAACAATTTTCTCTTTTTCAAAAATATGAAATTTTTTATTTTCAGTCTGATTCTTATCAAATTTGACTATGATATGTAACTTTTGAAAAGAAACACAATTTAATCAATCAATTTTTTTATTTAGGCCTTAGTATTTGAAAAAAATTGACATATTGGTTTTTAGGTCTTGATATATCACTGGTATTGATATTTCAAAATAAGATTCCTCCTTCAGTTTTGATGCAAGAACAAAAATAAGAAAGTTTTAGAATCCTTGGAACATTTCTAACAAACTCACATGGGCATTTTTTCCATTTCCCATTTGTTCTCTTTTTATATGTGGGTGAAATTGGCTCAAAATTAGAGATTTTGCTCCCCTGGGGGAGGGGATCTATTGTCCGTAGCGCCATAAAATTTTAGGACCAAATAGTCCACCACCTAAGGGTCCTTTTCCAACAAAAACATGAAAAATGACCACCAATCGGACGAAAAAAGTTGAACAGCCGGGACGGTCTCCTTAAATCTCTGCCTCTTAAAAATAAATTTCTAACTGTAGGTCAGGTTGTCTTATTAAGGCATCCTATAAAACCTAGGCCGTTTTGGACTTTGGTCCGCATCATCGCGCTGCTACCTGGACGCGATGGTATGGTCCGAGTTGTTAGAATTAGCAAAACTGATAATTCTTGAGTCTACCGTCAAGATTTCTCTCCTTTACCCCCTGGAGTTAGCTGTTCTGATACTGCTTCAGAGTAAGGGTGGGAAAGCGCAGAAGAGAGCTCTGGTGAGGAGTTACAGCCTTATTTTGAGCCTCCAGAGAGTTCCATTCCTAATGAGGGTAGTTCTCTCTCTATCGAACAACCAGGAGATCAGCAATTCACTTCTGAAAACGATTCCTCGGAATCTTCCGAAGAACTTGAAATGGAGGTAGCTGCCCGTCCCAAGCGGCAGGCAGCTAGCCAGCAGCGTAGCAAACTTGCTGATTTAATTAGGAGAGGTCATCTCTGATTTCCTTTTCTACTCTATCTTGCTATGCAAATGAATTTTACATGCACATAAATGAAGTGATATTACTTTCTATATCTCTTCTAGAAAGTACGAGTATTGTGAATGTAATAAAATGTTTTTGTATTTAAAATATATGTAACTGAAATTTCACATGAAAACTCCGTTTTTTTGCCGACTATCTGTGGAAATTCTAGCCATTGCTCGAAGCTGAGGTCCTCTGCGGACTTAGTAAGGCATTATTTAATGGCCTTCCGCAGTAAGGGGTCTTGGGCTGCAGTCAAATTAATTAACCTAAAATCAATAAAGCAAGCAATTCACGACTAGCAGAGCAATGGTGGGGGTTCCTCACATTTTCGGTTGCAAGCGTATTTGCAAATTCATAAAGTACGCCTGCGCTTGTTCTTCCGAATCCTACGTCATCACAATGGATTCGGATGAGCCAACGTGAGCGGTCGTCCGCGGCGGCCACGTTTGACAGCATCTAGCCGCGACCACGGATGCATCCAAATCTTGTGCTCCGCAGGTCACTGGTCAACATTTCGTCGCTACCTTGGACCCTTGGTTCATGCTATATTGAGAAGATTTTTCCTGAACATTATTTTCGAAAGGGGAGAATCCCCTTTTCTGCCATGCTCTGCTTGTCTAATAATTACTAAGCGTTACCGAACCCTTAAGGGTGTCAGGCATTCATGTGAATTTTTTGCCCCGCTAAAATTGGGACTTTGCTGCCACTTTATAGCCGGGTGGCATCACATACTCAAAAGATCCCGCAAATAGTGAAACTTAATATTTATGTGTTTGCTCCTCCCATGATATTTGGGATTGTTGGCGAGACAGATGGCTGACTGGTTATCTTCGTTTACAACCATTGGTTCCGTAGTACCAAAATTCAAGTCACTGAATAAATGCTTCAACCAGACAGCCTCTTGAGCCGCACAGGCATGAGCAACGTATTCAGCTTCAGCAGTCGAGAGAGCTACCCAAGTTTGTTTGTTAGACCTCCACGTCATTACCGAATTACTGAGGGTAAAACAGTAACCAGATGTAGGCTTGCGATCATTTTAATCACCAGCCCATTCAGCATCTGAACAACCAATGCAAGCATCAGAACATTTACTATACAAGATACCTAGCTTAGAGGTGCCTCTCAGGTACCTGAATATTCTCTTAACACACACCCAACGCTGTTCAAGAGGTTTGGAACTGTATTTAGCGACATTATTCACCGCCAACGCAGTATCAGGTCGAGTTCTGGTGGACAAATACAAAAGGATACCTACAGCACTTGGATAAGTAGCAGGGTCATATTCGACGTCATTTGGAGAGCATATCGGATTTACATTTACATCAGCGGGAGTTGCAACAGGTTTACAAATTATCAAAGCCAAATTTTGACAACAGAGCCTCAGTGTAAGCAGCTTGATTTAAGAACACATTTTTTTTAGATTGTACAACATTTACGCCTAGGAAGTAACTCAGCAAACCAAGGTCCTTCATTTTTTACTGAGTAGAGAAACCCATCTTTATTTTATTTATTTCGTCCCCAGACTCAGAAGCAATTATTAGATTGTCTACATACACCGCCACAATACACAGCTTCTTATCTTGAACACGAGTGTATATACAAGCTGTTGAAACCTTTCTTGTAGCACCTTGAATGTATATGTGTATAATACTGATAATGTTACAGTGCTCTTGTGTAAGAATGTATTCAGACAGCACTCTGCGTTGAGAACTGAGCTCATGGTTCTTGTGGAACTCTGCTCATGGTTCTCGGGCTTGGCTGGTGCCCACTCCACCGCCAACTGTCATAATGTAAACTTACTGTGTCCTGCTGTGTGTTACTGACAATATATAAATACCAAGTGTCTCGCTCTACTTATCCTAAAGTCAATAGGTTATGGGCCCAGTCAACCTTCCGAAGAAGCAATTTCAAGTGAGGTTATCCTAAGTCCCGAAGCGAAAAACAGCCCGGGACAGCGAGAACAGACGTTGGTGATCTGTTAGTGCTGTGTGAGACAGAAACAGTGAGAGAGAAAGAAACATGGCAGGCTCCATAAGTGAAAGTGCAAAGAGCTGCCTCACGGCTCTTAATGATAAAAACTATCATACGTGGAAGCTGCAAATGAAGATGATCTTGATGAAAGAAAAGTTGTGGAACTTGGTTCGAGGAACGGAAACCATGCCACAGACTACGGACGAGACTGCTCGAAGAAAATTTGAAGAAAGACGTGACAGTGCACTGGCAACATTTGTGTTTGGTGTCGAAACAAGTCAACTGTATTTATTGGGTGATCCTACTGACCCTGTGCAACTGTGGCACAAAATTGAAGATACATTCCAAAAGAAAACTTGGTCTAACAAGTTCAGACTACGCAAAAGACTCTACAACATGAAACTAAAAGAAGACCAAGACTTACAAACTCATCTCAAAGCATTTGTCGAAATCTTTGAGTCCTTGAGTGTGATTGATGACGCTGTTGATGAAGAAAGTCGTGTAATAATCTTGCTGTCATCACTTCCCGACCATTTCTCCACACTGGTGACTGCACTGGAAGCTCATGAAAAACTACCGTCATGGGATATTGTGACAGAGCGTCTTCTGAATGAAGAAGCAAAACTGAAAAACCAAAGTGCTTCAGACTTCAGGGGAAAATCCCTTGTGACCTCCAAATTGAAAAACTCAAGATGCTTCGAATGCGGAAAATTGGGACACCTACGCGCCAAGTGCTGGATCTATCAAGAAAAATTGAAGAAAGAAGATGGGAACCACACAGAAGACCAGAAAAATTTTGGAGCAGGTAAAACCATATATATCAGTGCATTGTCTGTGATAAATATCAATAATTGTTGGGTAATTGATTCCGGAGCAACAGCACACATGTGTAATAATAGGAATGATTTTTCCTGAGTGAATGAGCTATCTAGTCCAATTACCATTGAAGATGGTGATGGTAGAAACTTGCAAGGTGTTGGTGTAGGTGACGTTGAAGTTATGGTGCTGTTGCCTAAAGGTCTAGTAGATACCTGTGTTGTTAAGAATGTCTTGTATGTACCTGGCTTAGCCTACAATTTACTATCTGTGCCTCAGATTACAGAAAGTGGAAACCTAGTTTACTTTGACGAAAGCTCATGCAAGATTGTAAATAAAGACAACAAATTAATTGCCTTAGGCAGTAAAGTAGGAAAATTGTATAAACTTAATTGCACCCTTAATTCAGCTGCTAAATGCATGAACGTTTCCTCTGATGAAATTCTGTGGCATAAACGATTCTGTCATCTAGGATTCAAAAATCTTAAGAAATTAGCCACTAAGAATCTTGTTGAAGGTTTTGATTGTTCTGTGAGTGGAGATAACATTTTTTTGGGAAAACTATTGTGATGGTAAAAATCACAGGCTTCCGTTCCCCAAAACAAATCACAAAAGGGAACGCCAACCCTTAGAACTAATTCACAGTGATGTGTGTGGCAAGCTTAAATCCCATATCACATGGGGGTGGAAGGTGTTTTGTAACCTTCATTGATGACCACTCCAGATATACTTGGGTGTACATTATCAAACATAAGAGTGATGTTTTTAAAGTGTTTCAGGAGTTCAAATCTCTGGTAGAAAATCACTATGATCACAAAATTAAAACTCTGCGCTCCGATAACGGTGGGGAATACATCTCTAATGACTTTGAACAATTCCTAAAAAGGGAAGGAATTATCCATGAAAAAACTGTGCCTAAGACACCTGAACAAAATGGAGTTGCAGAAAGAATGAATAGAACTCTCCTTGACTCTGTCAGAGCTATTCTGTCTGGTTCAAAGTTACCAAAATTATTCTGAGGTGAAGCTATATCAACTGCAGTGTATGTCAAAAATAGGAGCCCTGCTAGTGCATTGAATGATATGACTCCTTATCAAGCCCTTAATGGACACAAGCGTAATGTACAGCACCGCATAACCTTAGGCTGCAGTGCGTACGCTCATGTCCCCAAAGATGAGAAGGAAAAACTTGATCCAAAATCTAAACCGTGTGTTCTTGTAGGATATGGAAGTGGATCCAAGGGATATCGTCTGTATGACATAAGCAACAGAAGGATATTCTTGAGTAGAGACGTTATGTTCAATGAATCTCAGCAGATGCCAATTGAGAAGGAGCCTTCAGAAGTCAATGATGGTAATTTTACTTTTCTTCCTCAGGATCCAGAACCAGAAGACTCAGAGGGAGGGGTGGAGCATAGACAGTCAGATGCTGGGATGGAGGGAGTGGAGCCTAGACAATCAGCCAGGTATCGACGGGCTCCTGATAGGTTTGGTGAATGGGTGTATTTAATGAAAAATGAGCTTGATATACCATCTTGTGTTCAAGAAGCACTCAGTGGACCAGAAGAAAAACTATGGGAAACAGCTATGGAGAATGAGATGGAGTCTATAAATCAAAACAAAGTATGGTCTCTTGTAGAGTGTCCTAATGACGAAAAACCTATTAAATCAAAGTGGATCTTTAAAAGAAAAACCGGACCTGACGGAAGCATTTGCTCATACAAAGCTCGCCTTGTGGCTCAGGGCTACTCACAAAAATATGGCACTGACTACGACGAGACTTTCAGTCCCGTGGTTCGATTTGAGTCTGTCAGGACAGTATAAGCTTTAGCTGCCAAATATGACATGATTGTCCATCATATGGACGTTACAACAGCCTTCCTTAATGGAGAACTGATTGAAGAACTTTACCTGGTTCAACCTGACGGTTTTGTTGTCACAGGCGAAGAAAATCTGGTGTGTAAACTACAAAAATCGCTCTACGGACTAAGACGAGCTCCTAAGTGTTGGAATACTACACTAGATAGCTATTTGAAGAAATTAGGTTTTGTACAATCTAAGAGTGATGCTTGTATATACTCTCGTGTTCATGATAAGAAACTGTGTATTGTGGCGGTGTAAGTAGACGATCTAATAATTGCTTCTGAGTCTGGTGATGAAATAAATAAAATAAAGATGAGTTTTTCTAACCAATACAAAATGAAGGACCTTGGTGTGCTGAGTTACTTCCTAGGTGTAAGTGTTGTACAATCTAAAAACAATGTTTTCTTAAATCAAACTGCCTACACTGAAGCTCTGTTGTCAAAATTTGGCTTTGGTAATTGTAAACCTGTTGCAACTCCCGCCGATGTAAATGTAATGTAAATACGCTGCTTGACAATATCTTTATGACAGACCCTAGTGATTTTCTTGCTGGAATAATTACTTCTGACTTATCAGATCACTTCCCAGTTTTTCTTATTAAGAAAAATGTCTATATTGCTTGCACCAAGGCACGGGCTGAAACTTACTCATATCGTAAAATAAACGAATCAAATCTTGAAGAAATGCGCACCGTTCTAGAAGAATCAATGCCTACATTGCACATCTCTCAACAAAACAATAATACTACGAGCATTGATGAAGCAGTAGTAAAGTTGACTGAAACTATAATGACCGCATACAATCAGTGTTGCCCAATTGTAACTCGTACAGTTACCCCGAAAAATAAACAAAAGCCCTGGATTACTAGAGACATCGTAATAAATATAAAGAAACGTCAAGCGTACCTAGCCCTCCTTTGCGAAGGGCGAATATCTAGAGAAACATATAACCGATTCAGAAACTATGTAACAAACCAGATAAGAACATCAAAAAAGAACTACTTTACGCTCAAGTTTACTCAATTCAAAACTGACGTTAAAAAGACTTGGCATCTCCTCAACTCCTGCTGTAAACCGAATAATGCCGATAAAAAGAAAATTGAATATGTTGTTCAAGATAATGTAAAATATCATGAGAAGAAAGAAATTGCTAATCTCTTTAACAACTTCTTCGTAAACGTAGGGAAAACAATAGCTGATGGTATTCCAAGTGAACCTACTGATCACCTGGAATTTATGGATCATATTCGAGAACCCAACTCCTTTTTCTTTACGCCTACAAACTCCTCCGATGCAATTACGTGCATAAACAACATGAAAAATAAATCGAGTGGGTTACAAACGTTTCCGACTAAAGTACTTAAAGTTATTGCTGACATTGTAGCCCCACTGATATCAAATATTATTAACCAGTCTCTCTTACTAGGCACTTTCCCGAACTCCCTCAAAGTTGCTAGAGTAACCCCTATCTTTAAAAGTGGTGAAAAAACCTGTGTAAACAATTATCGACCTATCTCCATTCTACCAATTATTAGCAAAGTATTCGAAAAGGTTGTGTATAAAAAAGTGTACTCTTATTTTGAACAAAAATCATTTCTTTACGATAAACAATACGGTTTTCGCTCTAAAAAATCAACAACACAGGCTATATTAAATCATTTACAATTCCTCTATTCTAATATAGATGAAGGAAAGCCTGTCTTCTCTGTATTTCTTGACTTCCGAAAAGCATTTGATTGTGTGGACCATAAAATGCTATTATCGAAACTACACTGTTATGGCATTCGAGGGATTGCCCATGATTGGTTCAGATCATACCTAACAAATCGGAAGCAATACGTTGTCATTGACGACGCAAAATCAGACCCACAGACAATTAGCCATGGAGTTCCACAAGGATCTGTTCTCGGGCCTCTCTTGTTTCTGATTTTTATCAATGATATTGTAAAATCTACATCATTCTTCAAATTCATACTTTTTGCCGATGACAGTACGCTTTCTGCGGTCCTTCCGAACCAAAATCCTGCTATGATTGTGGAGAGTATAAATACTGAACTTCACAAGGTTTCATCGTGGCTCAAAGCTAATAAAATAAGCCTAAATATCGATAAAACAAATTATATTACTTTCTCATACAAGAAAGATGTATCTCTCCCATGCATTAAAATTGGCGAAGGTGAAATCGAAGAAACCAACCCATGTAAGTTTCTGGGCATCATAATAGATAAACATCTGACCTTCAAAGAGCACATCACTCATATTAGTTCTAAATTATCAAAATCCATCGGAATCCTAAATAAAGTTAAAAATTTTCTGCCTGAAACAGCTTTACAAATGCTCTACCGAACGCTCATTTCTCCATACTTGCAATACGGAATAGAAGCATGGCACGGAACTGATAAAAGTAAAACCAACAAAATTTTTACTCTGCAGAAAAGGGCTGTCAGAGCGGTAAAGAACCTAGAATATAATGCTCACACAAATGATTCTTTCAAAAATTTACAAATACTTAAACTTTCGGATCTCTACAAAATCTCCATCTGTAATTTCATTTACAAAACATTAAGAAATGATGGCGACAATAGCCTAAGACAATTATTGACTGCGCAAACTGGTCATCACGACCATTTAACCCGAAATAGAAGTACATTCATGCTTCCTTATTATTCAAAGGCCAGGTCGCAACACAGTATTCTCTTCGTTGGAACCAAAACTTGGAACTCTATACCTGCAGAGATCCGTGAATGTAATTCGTACAAAGTATTCAAAAGACATCTTGAGTCTCACTTCCTATCAGAATACTAGTCGTGTAAGATCACCGTGTCGAAATCTTGCCTCCTACATGTAACTAATGATAATGTCATAATGTAACTTGCCTTGTGTACCATAACCAATCTTCTCTCTGCTCTTGAATCGTTTTATCGAACATACTGTTAAATATAGCCGACTTGACCTATATTGTAAAATACAGCATAAAATATCGAGTTAATTATCTCAATGATCAGTCTAATGCGAAACTAGGTTAAGTGAACTAGGTTAAACTTTTGTACACCCTAGAATAACGTGATGGTAGGATGCCCTAGAAGTCGCTGAACTTATTCGGGCCCACAGGTAGCTATACTCAAATTTGACCATTGTACTAGACTTAAGTAAAATTCTACCTCTGTATCACCTGTGGTAAATAAATTGTTTAAATTGTTTAAATCCGACATGCTCCCCAAATGATGTCGAATTTGACCCTGCTACTTATCAAAATGCTGTAGTTAGCCTTTTGTATTTGTCAACCAGAACTCGACCTGACGTTGCATTCGCAGTGAATAATGTTGCTAAATACAGCTCCAAACCTCTTGAACAGCATTGGATGTGTGTTAAGAGAATATTCAGGTACCTGAGAGGCACCTCTAAACTAGGTCTCTTGTATAGCAAATGTTCTGATACTTGCATTGGTTATTCATATGCTGACTGGGCTGGTGATAAAAATGACCGAAAGTCTACCTCTGGTTACAGTTTCACCCTCAGTAATTCGTTAATTACGTGGAGATCTAACAAACAAACTTGTGTAGCCCTCTCAACTGCAAAAGCCGAATACGTTGCTCCTGCCGGTGCGGCTCAAGAGGCTGTCTGGTTAAAGCACTTAGTGATCTAAATTTTGGTACTATGGAACCAATGGTTATAAACGAAGACAACCAGTCAGCCATCTGTCTTGCCAACAATCCCAAATATCATAGGAGGAGCAAGCACATCGATATTAAGTTTCACTATGTTCGGGATCTTGTAAGTAACAAAGATATAGACGTAGTGTATTGCCCTACCGACGAAATGCTCGCCGACATATTCACCAAGAACCTGCCGATAGAAAAGATCTCTAGAATAAGAACGAAGTTAGGAATGTTCTCATCTGACACACATTCAATGTGAGAAGGAGTGCTGAAACCTTTCTTGTAGCACCTTGAATGTATATGTGTATAATACTGATAATGTTACAGTGCTCTTGTGTAAGAATGTATTTAGACAGCACTCTGCTTTGAGAACTGAGCTCATGGTTCTTGTGGAACTCTGCTCATGGTTCTCGGGCTTGGCTGGAGCCCACTCCACTGCCAACTGTCATAATGTAAACTTACTGTGTCCTGCTGTGTGTTACTGAAAATATATAAATACCAAGTGTCTCGCTCTACTTAACCTAAAGTCAATACAAGCATCACTCTTAGATTGTACAAAACCCAATTTCTTCAAATAGCTGTCTAGTGTAGCATTCCAACACTTGGGAGCTTGTTTTAGTCCGTAGATCGATTTTTGTAGTTTACGCACCAGATTTTCTTTGCCTTTGACAAAAAAACCATCAGGTTGAACTAGGTAAAGTTCTTCACTCAATTCTCCATTTAGGAAGGCTGTTGTAACGTCCATATGATGGACTTTCAGGTCATATTTGGCAGCGAGAGCTAGTACTGTCCTGACAGACTCATATCTAACCACGGGACTGAATGTTTCCTCGTAGTCCATCCCATATTTTTGAGAGTAGCCCTGGAGCCAAAAGGCGAGCTTTGTAAGAGCAAATGCTTCCGACAGGTCCGGTTTTTCTTTTAAAGATCCCTTTTGATTTAATAGGTTTTTTGTCATTAGGACACTCTACAAGAAATCATATTTTATTTTGATTTATAGACTCCATTTTATTCTCCATAGCTGTCTCCCATAGCTTTGCTTCTGGTCTACTGAGTGCTTCTTGAACACAAGATGATATATCAAGCTCATTTTTCATTTAATACAGCCATTCACCAAACCTATTAGGAGCCCGTCGATACTTGGCTGATTGTCTAGGCTCCCCTCCCTCCATCCCAGCCTCTGACTGTCTATGCTCCACCCCTTCCTCAGAGTCTTCTGGTTCTGGTTCCTGAGGGAGAAGAATTAAATTACTATCATTTCCTTCTGAAGGCTCCTTCTCAATTGACATCTGCTGAGATTCATTAAATATAATGTCTCTACACAAAAATGTCCTTTTGATGCTTACGTCATACAGGCGGCGATATCCTTTGTATCCACTTCCATATCCTACAAGAACACATGGCTTAGATTTTGGATCAAGCTTTTCCCACTGCAGCCAAAGGTTCTGAAGTGCTGTACATTGGGCTTGTGTCCATTTAGGGCTTGATAAGGAGTCATATCATTCAATGCACTAGCAGGGCTCCTATTTTTGACATACACAGCAGTTGATACAGCTTCACCCCAGAATAATTTTGGTAATTTTGAACCAGACAGCATAGCTCTGACAGAGTCAATGACAGTTCTATTCATTCTTTCTGCAACTCCATTTTCCTCAGGTGTTTTAGGCACAGTTTTTTTCATGGATAATTCCTTCCCTTTTTAGGAATTGTTCAAAGTCATTAGAGATGTATTCCCCACCATTATCGGAGCGCAGAATTTTAATTTTTGTGATTATAGTGATTTTCTACCAGAGATTTGAACTCCTGGAACACTTTAAAAACATCACTCTTATGTTCGATAATGTACACCCAAGTATATCTGGAGTAGTCATCTATAAGGGTTACGAAATAGCTTCAACTCCAAAGTGATTTGGGATTAAGCTTGTCACACACATCACTGTGAATTAGTTCTAAGGGTTGACGTTCCCTTTTGTGATTGGTTTTGGGGAACGGAAGCCTGCGATTTTTACCATCGCAACAGTTTTGACAAAAAAATGTTATCTCCTCTCACAGTACAATCAAAACCTTCAACAAGATTCTTAGTGGCTAATTTCTTAAGATGATTAAATCCTAGGTGACAGAATCGTTTATGCCACAGAATTTCATTAGAAGAAACGTCCAGGCATTTAGCAGCTGAATTAAGTGTACAATTAGGTTTATACAATTTTCCTACTTTACTGCCTAAGGCAATTTGTTTGCGATGTTTATTTACAATCTTACATGAGCTTTCACCAAAGTAAACTAAGTTTCCACTTTCTGTAGTCTGAGGTACTAATAGTAAATTGTAGGCCAAGCCTGGCACATACAAGACTTTCTTAACAACACATGTATCTATTAGACCTTTGGGCAACAACACCATAACTTCATTATCACCCACACCAACACCTTGCAAGTTTCTACCATCACCAACTTCAATGCTAATTAGACTAGATGGCTCATTCATGCAAGAAAAATCATTCCTATTATTACACATATGCGCAGCTGCTCCAGAATCTATAACCCAACAATTATTGACATTTATCACAGACAATGCATTGATATATTTGGTTTTACCTGCTCCAAAATCTTTCTGATCTTCTGTATGATTCAGGATGTTTTTCCTATCTTCTTTCTTCAATTTTTCTTGATAGATCCAGCACTTGGCGCGTAAGTGTCCGGTTTTTCCGCATTCGTAGCACCTTGAGTTTTTGAATTTGGAGCTCACAATGGATTTTTCACTGAAATATGAAGCACTTTGGTTTTTCAGTTTTGTTTCTTCATTCAGCAGGCGCTCTGTCACCATATCCCATGACGGTAGTTTTCTGGAACTTCCAGTTTAGTCACCAGTGTAGAGAAGTGGTCGGGAAGCGATGGCA
Organism: Morinoia aosen; assembly: GCA_030386875.1. Taxonomy (NCBI): domain Eukaryota; kingdom Metazoa; phylum Arthropoda; class Malacostraca; order Amphipoda; family Talitridae; genus Morinoia; species Morinoia aosen. The sequence goes on from CM059574.1 coordinate 3,823,288, forward strand.
GCGAGATTATTACACGGCTTTCTTCATCAACAGCGTCATCTATCACTCTCAAGGACTCTAATATTTGGATAAATGCTTTGAGGAGAGTTTGTAAGTCTTGGTCTTCTTTTAGTTTCATGTTGTAGAGTTTTTTGCGTACTCTGAACTTGTTAGACCAAGTTTTCTTTTGGACTGTATCTTCAATTTTTTGCCACAGTCGTACAGGGTCAGTGGGGTCGCCCAACAAATATAGTTAACTCGTTTCGACTCCAAGCACAATTGAAGCTAGGGCACTGTCACGTCTTTCTTCAAATTTCATTCGAGCAGTCTCGTCCGTAGTCTGTGGCATGGCTTCCGTTCCTCGAACCAAGTTCCATAACTTTTCCTTCATTAGAAGCATCTTCTGTCTTGCCTCAGCCGCGGCTCGGTTATCTTCGCTTGTGAGTCAAAGTAACGGACGGGGACGGAACAAAAAAGGGTGGAAGTACGCTTTCTTTATTTCGGAATCCGTGGCGCCGTAAACTGCTGTCAGGCCGCACAGGGATTGTCGAGCCTTTTGTGTTAGTTACCCATAATCCCAAGTATTTTCTTTATGTGTCCAGCTCCCTGAACGCCGACTTGTCTGTTTCTCTGCGCTGATGTTGCGTCTGCGCATTTACTTTAGTTAGCCCTTAAATATCATTTGTATTGCATGTCGATATTCCAATGTTTCTTTGATTACCTAGCGAAATGAGACTAATATTTTAAATGCAACTTTGAGTGTTGTACCTTGTGATGCAGTAGCTCATGTCTGTACGCACTATTTTTGCAATAGAAAATAAATCACTGTCTTTGTTAAAGTATATCAGTATATGTAATAGGGACTGCAAAGAGATTCAGCATTTAACAAGTCAGACCTTGAGGTGAAAAGAGTTTTCTTTCTCCATTTTGGTACAGGCTTTAGTCTAATACGACACCTCGCCTAATAAGGGGTGGAAGGAGCTACCTCGGAAGGACGAACTATTTCGCATAGTTTTGTTGATTAGGAAGAAGCTGTCGCAGTGTCGCAGTGCGGCACTAATAGTGTTCAATTCTGTCGCCCTAGCGGTCTCATACGGCGCAGACTGTTGCTCGTCTTCCTAACGGTACCGCTGTAGTTCGGCAGAAAACGGAATTTACTACTGTTGCCCTAGCGGACTGAATACGGCGTAGGCGGTACCCACACACACCTCACTCTAGCGGTACCACCGTAGTTCGGCACAAAACAGAATTTACTTCTGTTGCCCTAGCGGACTGAATACGGCGCAGGTGGTACCCACACAAACCTCACCCCACACACACACAACGGTACCGCCGTAGTTCGGCACTAACAGGTTAGGTTAGGTTAAGGTTAACATCGGCATCTTTGGGATGCTTTATTTCCAATCAAGCCTGATACATATGATCTAAGCATTGGTTTTTCAATTGTCTTATAACTAACCCTATGTATAGGACACCATGACGGTTCACCCGTAAAGCCGGTACCCATTTCCGACACCTGGGTTGAGTGGGGTATTGTGCTTGAGCTTTCCCTTATACCCAACGGGGAAAATCTCCGCGCCAGCGCCGGGATACGAACCCGCGACTCCAACATACGAGCCCGATCCCTTAACCACTGTACCACGGAGAGCACCTTCAACAGAATTTACTTCTGTTGCCCTAGCGGACTGATTACGGCATAGGCGGTACCCACACGAACCTCAGGAAGGGCAGCTGCAAAGAAAAAGCTAGCCCCCCGGAAAAAGGTAGCTGCACAGAAGACAGCCCCCTTTTCCACGAACCCTCACGTCGACCGCACGACGGTATCGACAACTGCACAACAAGGACATTTTTAGTTTCTAAAGATAATTAGAAATGACTGCACGATAGTGAGATTTTAGGATCAAATTAAAAAATGAAATTAACGAAATAACTGAGAACGAAAAAAAATAAGTGAAATAGTAACTGAAATAAATGAAATAACAGAGCCAGGGACTAAGAGCGCCTAGCTATTACCAGGACTAAGTAAGATCTTCTAATGACAATGATCTAGCACGCCAGTATCAAGAGTCTGGAGAGATTGCCAATACTCTGGCTCAACAGTTTGGCAAATTCTACTAGTTTTAGAGAACAACAATATATATATATATATATGGTACTTTTACATTCAGAACATCTCATGGCGACTCAATATATGGAAGTGGATCGATAATGTCGAGACTAAATGCATAACAATGAAGCAAGTGTTGAAATATCTGAGGCAGAAGGATTGACTTTCTAAATAGGAAACACAATTTTTTACTTGTTTTGAGTACACAGTAATTGTAGAAAAAGCACATTTTGTGACCATACACATTTTGTAAACATACACATGGGATCAAAGGAGGACAGTCTACTCGCGCATACTGTGTTTATCGCAGGTTCACATAAATGAAGTTCAAATAAATGAAGCGCTGCTGTGGGCACGGGTTTACACACCTCAGGAAGACAACCTGACAACGCCTTATTTTTTTCATACTCATAAGGAATGGAGGACGGTATTCTCACGCCTCCATATAAGTCATCTGTTTTCAACCAACATAAATGAAGGGACTATCCTATTATTTTTCTTTACTCTACCTGTGGCAAAGGGATTTGAACGGATTAGGTTTCTGATGCAGAGGCAACGCTACAACAGGAACAGCAAACCAGCATTTACACTAAATTTCACAGGCAAGCACGACGGCTTATTCAGCCGTTGAACAGTCAGAGTTTAAAATTAATATATATGAATACAACAGATCAGCCATCATTATCCAACGTCAAAATGACTATCTCATTGATCAGCCTGACGCTGAAAGCGGTTAAAATGAGTCAGCGCAAGTTCCTACACATTTTGGAATAACGTTGAGTGAATTCCCTAGAAGTTGCTGAACTCCTTTTGGCTCAAATGTAGCTGCACTCAAATTTGATCAAAGTATTAAACTAGAAAAACAGTCTGACTATCACTCATGTCAACAAATTTTAAATTACTCAATTTAAAATACAGGTGAACCGTCCCCAGGGCAACAAGTACATGTTTGCTGATATCACCCTGAGTACACAAGATCACATTGGCAAGAGGTCGCATAAATTTCTGAACATATTCTCAGTCTGCTTTAAATGCGCTTTAGCTCTAGGCTTCCACCCTACTGACTTGCGCAACTTACTCAGCACAGCTCATGGGTGTGGAGCCAACACGATATTGACATTCAAAAAATGTATTTTATTTCTTAGCAAAAAATCTGAGCTATGCACTGTCAAAGTGAATGAAGTTTATAGTACTAACTAGCTGTTCACATCTTATGAGGCGCCAGTTCAACAATTTATTCTCACTCCCAGCAAATGTTGGCCGCAGCCATTCTTATAATTGTAAGCTACGACTTCTCACAGGCAATTTCATCTTAGTGCTGGCTACCTTAATTTACATAACATAAGTTATCAAATTCCTAGCATCACAATGCAGCATATTAGCTGGAGGGAGCACTGGAAAATTCACTAGGGCTAGCCTGACTCGATATAGGTGGTTCGCCGGCTGCCAGAAGTATCATTGAATGCTCTAGGAACCGGCTGTTCAACACTACCTGACACACAAAAACACATACAAAAGAGACAAATATAGCTAATTGAGAGCACGAATATTCTAAATCAGATTTCTGACACACACGATTACACTGGGACCACAGCTTAAGGCAAAATAGTGAGAGAACGTTTCAACTTGACGGTTACTGCCAAACAAAGACGCTACGTTGGGTTAGCGGACCAGCGCTGAAATCCGCAGCAATGTTGCCACAGACGTTTCTGAAATTCGCGTTGTGTAAGACGCGACATCTTCATTTGCAGCTTCCATGTAGAATAGTTTTTATCATTAAAAGCCGTGAGGCATTTCTTAGCACTTTCACTTACGGAGCCTGCCATGTTTCTTTCTTTTTCACTTTCACTGTTTCTGTCTCACACTTACAAACAGATCACCAACGTTTGTTCTCACTGTTTCATTGTTTCGGGCGGTTTTTCACTTCGGAACTTGGAATAACCTTACTGAAATTGTTTCTTGGGAAAGTTGTCTGGGCCCATAGCCTGTTAAATTTAGGTTAGGGTAAGTGACGACACTTGTACAGTATATGTATTATTAGAATCACACAGCAGGACAACAGAAAGTTTACATCACGAAGTTTATCGGTGGACAAGCTCCAGCAAAGCATGAAAATCATGAGCTCAGTTCTATGAGAGCCATGAGCTCAGTTCTCAACGCAGAGTAATGTTTAAACACATTCTAATACAAGAGCACTGTAACATTATTAGTATAATACACATATACATTCAAGTTGCTACAATAAAGGTTTCAACATAGAGGTCTGTTTGCTTATAATAGATTGAGCTTCGGAATTGCTTCGGACCCGGAATCTTTCAGCGTGCTATGGGAGGACTATTACAGGGCCTCCCTGGAGTGTTCTATTATCTAGATGATGCCTTCATCAGTGCTACTAATGAGCAAGAGCACTCAAAGCATCTCCATCAAGTCTTATCTAAACTACAGGAGGCAGGGTTAAAACTGAAAATGGATAAATATCAAATAGAAGTATCACAGGTATCCTACCTCGGATATCAGATTGACAAGGATGGGTTGCACCCCGCTGCAGAGAAGGTAGCAGCACTCCGGAATGCACCAGCTCCTACTAATGTGACTCAGCTGAGAGCTTATTTGGTTTTTGCAAAACTATCAACAGAAAATTTCTTAAATCATCTGCAACTATGTTGGAGCCCCTAAATGCCTTACTGAGGGATTGTGGTGGTTCCACCTAGTTGTGCGCGCTCACCACCACACAAGCTCAAAAGCGCCACCCCACAGCCTCAAAGCGCTCTTACTGGCCGACCAACCAGCGCTCAAGTTCGGCGCTGGGGTGCGAGACCGAGCCTCTACAAGCTGCGCGCTCCGAGCAGCCAGGCAACATCTGAATACACCCACGTACGTTTAGCACAGCACAGACGCCGACAACCCGGCACCGCGAGTCCACTAACCAGAGGGCTAGCTCTCGTCAGCGAGGCCGTCGCCAGCCCTATATAAAGAGCTGTGCCGTAAGCGCAGTTCAGTTCGTAGTTCGCACAGCTCACTCAGTGCACTCGCAGAACCCTGATATTCACACAAGTCTTCTTCCTGCAAACCTCGTCACTGCAACGGCTCACACAAGCCTGCCAGCGAGCCTCCTCACAGCAGCAGCTCACACAAGCCTTCCAACGCGCCTCTTCACTCCAACGGCTCAAACAAGACTTATCCCTGCGACTCTCCGCGAAGTGACTCCGACATTCACTATTCTCGGCTGCTCAGCAAGCAGTAGCCTCACGGCCTCCATCGCCACCTCGACGGCACACTGCTACGCCACGGCACGCGCGACGCGACTCGCCGACAACCGTCGGTCCTCCAAGTCGTCCTTGTGTACTATACCACCTGCCTGTTATCATTTACCTCGTGTGCCATACTGTCGGCGATCGTCTCAATAATACGGCCTTTATTCCAGTTGTGTATTCCTTATCCTGTCGGGTTCGTTTGCACCTCAGGCACTCACTTCGGGCAAAGATATGTCACAAGTCTATCGATATTCACAAGTCTATAGATATTCACAAGTCTGCCCGGAGTGTAAAGCGGCCTGAGCCCTGATAGACTCTCAGACTTTGATCCATTTTGGCCCTAACCTACCCATAGTGGTAGTGGCTGACAGTAGTGCGTATGGTGTGGGAGTGGTGCTGTGTCACCTTATTGATGGAATTGGACGCCCCGCCTATTTTGCCTCCCGAACTCTAACAGCAACAGAGCGTAACTACTCCCAGACTGAAAAAGAATCCCTGGCTATGGTTTGTGCACTCAGAAAATTCCTTTGGTTACCTGTGGGGACAGGACTTCACAGTAATCACCGACCACAAACATTCACTAGGACTATTTAATCCGGGTAGAAGCATCCCTCCGATAGCATCCGGGCGTATTCAAAGATGGGCTCTACTGCTGCAATCCTACAAGTTCACATTGCGGCACCGGTCTGGCGTGCTGTTGGGCACGGTTGATGCTCTCAGTCGTCTACCCTTGAAAACTCCCGAGGAAGCCACTCCCATTCCAGCGGAATGGACGTCCCTAGTAAACTTCTTTGAGTCAGATCCGGTCACCAGCACCCACATTCGCGACGGCACCCTAAGGGACCCAGTACTTTCGAAGGTATACAAATACTGCCAGTTAGGCTGGCTTTCGACGGTAATTGTTGACCCCGACCTCGCTCCGTACACTAGGAGGAGAGACGAATTGTCCACACAAATGGGGAGTAACAATTATTGTACCCCAAGCTCTCAGACAAGCGATTGTGGATGAACTTCACTCTGGCCATGCAGGATCATCCCGAATGAAGGAGTTAGCTCGCAGCTATGTGTGGTGGCCTCTGCTGGACAAAGATCTAGAAGAAACGACTAAGTCATGCAGCGAGTGCCTGAGCACTCGATCTGCCCAACGAAAGCTGAACTCCATCCGTGAGAATGGCCTGCAGCCTTGGCATCGCATACACATCGACTACGTGGGCCCAATAGATGGAAAATACTATCTAGTGATCGTGGACGCACATTTTAAGAGGGTTGGAATTTTTCCCACATCTACTACAACCTCTAGCGAAACGATCTCGTGCCTGAAACACATTCCGCCGGAGTCACCTGTGATGGCCCGTCAATACACACCGGGTTCCCAAAATGAACCCCTGCTACCACCGTGGATAAAACGGGTCCGGTGTCCTACAAGTGCCAACTGCAGGGGAGAGAGGTCGTTTGTCGACACCAGGACCAAGTTATTACCTGCTCGAACACCATCCCTGAACCCATGGAACAACCTACTGAGGAAACCGTGTTGATTCCACAACCTGCTCGAAATGCATACCCACCACCTCCGACTAAGGAACCTGACCCAGAAACACCGTACTACTCGATTCCCACCCAGGAGGCAAGGAAGCACGAGCCTCCAAGTGCTAGCACCTCACGCAGATCTAACCGGGCTTGGAAGCCTTTGGTGAGAATGGGCCTTCAGGATTGACTAGATACAATAAGGGGGTAGGGTTACACAGGGAGTTTCTAATTAAGGAGGGAGGGGTATGGTATAGCGAAAAATGTAAGTTCTAGTTAGACAGACCAAAAGTTGGCAACGCTCGTGACGGTAACAATCGCAGCCAGTCTTCTATTGGTCTCAGTCAACTAAGCAGTAAATGTTGGCTAAGGGTGTGTAAATATTATCAAATTGTGGTTAGTACTTACTCTAATTATTTCTAACTACCTACTACTAACTCTGCTCTACTCTTTTCTATATATTCCAATCTATCTCCGCTTTACTCTCACTGGCCACATGTCTGTTAATTGAGCATGTTGAGCTTAGAGATATCCAAGAGGTGAGTGACTGTTTGCTATATGTATTGCTATTGATTTGCTATTGTGTCTATTGATGTGGACTATATCGCTATGTCCATGTGGGGTCTAATCTATGCTGTGTTAGTGCTATATTAACACTTTGGTGAAGCCTAGTGTGGGATTGCTATGTTCTGTGGCATAGCCTATCATAAATTGGCCACTTTGCTACTGCCATTACTATTACTAATACTATCTTAGTCAGGTTCTGACAAGCTCACATGGCACTATCGCATAAAAATCTGGTATCTCGCTGCCAGGCTGACCTACGACTAATGACTGTGATTGCTTAACGGGGCTGGGGAGCTGACTACTCCTCTCTCCGACTCCTCTACACTTCCCTTACTCACCCTAAACTTGACTACGCCTCTTTCCTATTTTCTAGTGCTTCTCCTTCCAACCTGAAGAAACTAGATCGTATCCAGTTTGCAGTCGCACGCCTAATACTCGGAGCTCTTCGCTGCACCCTAACTTCAAAACTTGGAGCCGAGGCTAACCTCATCCCTCTATCAATTTCACACAATCTTTTACTTGCTTCAAACTGTTTACGTGTACTCATCATCTATCTCCATCCTTTGCGTCAGCTGCTTCTTAACTATTTTCCTTTTGCTGTGTTTGACCTCCTACCTCTTCCTCTTCCCTTTTCAGGGCGAGCAGGTGAGGAATTTCAAAGCTTGAATATCAAAACATCCGATGTTCTCACTATACAACTGATTGCTCGGTACCTCCCCTCTGCCTCTTTTGCTTGCTCTTTTCTATCTTGCTACCCTAAAGTTTCCATGGATAATTCCAACTGGGAGCAGGTTTTCAAGAATCTTACTCTGAATCGATATTCTCACAGAATCTTTGTATTCATTGACGGCCCTTTGAGCAATGGAAACACCGGCAGCGGGATTTTCTCTCGTATCTTCGAAGTTAAGGCAAAACTCCCTCCCCACTCCACTATATTTACAGCTGAATTGTACACAATCTTTGTTGTTTGCAAGTTCGTTTCTACTCTCCCATGCTCTTTTGTATTTTTTACTGACTCTCTTGGCTGCATTTTTGCTCTAAACTAAAAAATAACAGACCAATACGTGGTAATTTGGATTGTGGAAATAATCTCTTCACTTGAAGCCAAAAAAAAAATAATAATAATAATTGAATGGGTACCAAGTCATGTTGACATCCTGGGGAACGAAGCTACTGATGGGTTGGCAAGAGAACCGTTGGGCCTGAATCTTACGATGTACCTTTTGTTGAAACCTTTATTGCAGCACCTTGAATGTATATGTGTATAATACTGATAATGTTACAGTGCTCTTGTGTTAGAATGTATTTAAACAGTACTCTACGTTGAGAACTGAGCTCATGGTTCCCATGGAACTGAGCTCATGGTTTTCAGGCTTGGCTGGAGCCCACTCCACCGCTATCGTTCGTGATGTAAACTTACTGTGCCCTGCTGTGTGTTACTGACAATATATAAATCCCAAGTGTCTCGCTTTACTTACCCTAACCTTAATACCTTTTTCCTAGCAAATGTGAGCTAAAAAAAACTCATTCTCTACTATAATCAAGCATGGCAAAGCAACTGGTCATCACTTCCTCATTCCATCACTCACTTCCGACCAACGCTGGGGCCATTCATCCCGCAACACCTTACCCGCGCTGACCAGATCGTTATCACTCGTCTGAGACTACAAACATTCCTCCTAACACATGGCCGCTACATCACCAAATCAGCCCCTCCATCTTGCCCAAATTGTCATTCCTACATCACTCTGAAACACGTGTTCATTGAGTGTCCCACGTATGAACCCTTTCGTCGCCAGCTACGAACAACTTGCCCGACTAACTCGCTTACTTTCAGTCTTTTTCAATACTCTATCCTCCCACTGTTCCAAGCTTGATTATTTCATTCCTTCGGGAAGCTAGGCTACTGAAGATAATCTAATGGAACCATTGTCGGAGTGGGGCGCTGTTTCCCATAGAAGGAGATGCGCTGCATCGTTAACAAGTAACAAGGAAGTCGAAATAATTACACAGATGAATTAGCAGTTGATGGATGAAGATGTTTTTGATATTGATAGGGACCATAAAATGTTTGCGCTTGAATATAATTGTAATATAGCGAGTAGTGTAAGTTCTAGTTAGAGAGACCATAAGTTGGCAACGCTCGAGAGAGCAACACTCGCAAGTCAGTCTGCTATTGGCCTCGGGTTCAACAACAAGTACATGTTGACCGAGGGTGTATATAATTACCTACTGTGGTTGGTATCTAACTTCTTAAGTTCTAAACTAATGTACTAATTCTATTCTACTCTATTCTATATATTTCCCGTCTATCTCCGCTCTACTCTTGCTAGCCACAGTATTGAAAATGGAGTATTAAGTTAAGGTATCCAAGAGGTGAGTGAACTATTTACCTAAATTGCTGTGTCATAGCATTGTCTATTTGTTCAGTACTATAACTATGTTGTGTCTATGTGGAACCTATGCTGTGCTCTAGTGTAGGGCTATCCACTCCATAATACTGGCGACGAGGATTATTTTTTGTAGAACTATTGGGAGAGGCTAGACTAATGAAGGAACTCAGAATTTATATTATTATTCAGTGACTAGAGTATTGATGCTGTAAATTTCTGATTTTTTTTTTAACAAGGTGTATTATTACAGTCTCTTGAATTGGCATACTTCTACAACTGATATTGTTGCTACTACTATTTCAGGTAGATATCTGACAATTAGCTGTAAAGCTGGGTAAAAATGCCAATGCTAGGCTCAGTGGGAGAATTCAATCCTTTAGAGGAAGAATTCCCAGAATATGAAGTCAGGCTAAACTGCTTCCTGAGTATTAATAAAGTGGAAGATTCAAATAAAGCTAAAACATTTATTGCTCTGGTGGGTCCTAAAATTGTTAGGTTAGCCAAAGACCTACTCTCACCTAAAAGACTTTTAGATGCTACCTATGAGGAGATCATGGAAGCGTTAAGACGGCATTTTAAGCCGACACGCAACCAGATCTTTGAAAGGTTTAGGTTCCATAAGCGGAACCAGAAACAAGGGGAGAGCATTGCTGATTTTGTGGCTAGCTTAAAGGCCCTTTCAGACACCTGTAATTTCAAACAGGAAGTTCTGGAAGAAACGCTGCTAGATAGGTTAATACTGGGTGTGGCCAGTAATGATGTTCAAAATTGCATGCTTAATGAAGCAGACCTCACATGGAAAAAAGCCGTGGATCTGGCAATTGCCAAAGAAACTCAACTGAGGGAGACGGTTGTGTTAAGGCAACCTAATTCCATACTAAATGTGGGCCAGCATAGAGTAAAGCAAACTGCTATTAAGCCTCAGGGCAAAACTCAGGCTCAAGCTAGCCCCAAATTAGCATGCAGCGGCTGTGGTAATCTGCACTGGCGTAGAGATTGCCCCTATAAAAACAGTGTTTGTCATGGTTGTGGCCAAAAAGGCCATCTTAAGAAATGTTGCTTTAAAGTGAAAAATCAAAATTCTGCTAAAGGCAACAAAAATAATTTTGTGCATGCTATGCATGAGAAAATGTGGAGGGAACACCACCCTAACCCTAATAGAACAAACAATGCAACCTGTGCAGACTATCCAGTTGCTAATCTAGGCTGTTATGGGGAGATTTTCTCAATAGCCGAGGAAATGAAACCCCCAATCAAAATAAAATTGTTACTAAATGGTGTGCCATTAGAGATGGAGGTGGATACAGGTGCTGCCAGGTCTATCCTTTCAATGGCCACCTACTCTAAAATACCAGCTAAGTCAAGACCCGAGCTGAGACCTTCTGATGTTAAGCTTAGGACTTATGGGGGAACCCCCCTATTGATTTGTGGGGAGATTAGGGCTAACATCCAGCGTGAACCTGGTATTATGGTTCCTCAACTAGCAACTATTGTGATTGTAGACAGGGAGGGGCCAGCTTTGCTGGGTAGGGACCTGATTGATTCCCTCGGGCTAACTATAGTATCAAATAATGTCAACAAATTGACTACCTGCCCTGAAGAGTTAGCCAATAAATTCCCTGACCTTTTTCAACCAGGTCTAGTTTGCTTTAAGGGAAGGAATTTCAAAATAGAAGTGGATCCAGCCGTACCACCAAAGTTTTGTAAGGCCAGGAACGTGCCTTACACACTGAGACCAAAGGTGGAGGCAGAACTTGATAGACTGGTGCAGGAAGGTATCCTCACCCCTGTACAATACTCGAGATGGGCAGCGGCGATCGTCCCTGTGCTCAAGGCTGATCAAAGCATCCGCATCTGTGGGGACTACAAATTAACAGTCAACAGAGCCACTAGGCTTGATACCTACCCTATACCCAGAGTGGAAGATCTATTTAGCGGGTTAGCAGGAGGAGTTATATACTCCAAGCTAGATATGTCTCAGGCATACGCTCAACTACCCTTGGATGAAGACTCCAAGGAACTCACGGTAATAAACACCCACAGAGGTTTATTTGCCTACAACCGTCTCAGTTTTGGAATTGCGTCCGCACCTGGAATCTTTCAGCGTGCCATGGAAGGACTATTGCAGGGCCTCCCAGGAGTGTTCTGCTACCTGGATGACGTCCTGGTGAGTGCCACTAATGAGCAAGAGCACAACAAGCGTCTCTATCAAGTCTTATCTAAACTACAGGAGGCAGGACTAAAACTGAAAATGGATAAATGCCAAATTGGAGTGCCACAGGTATCCTACCTTGGATACCAAATTGACAAGGATGGATTGCACCCCACTGCAGAGAAGGTAGCAGCAATCCAGAATGCACCAGCTCCTACTAATGTAACTCAACTGAGAGCCTACCTTGGGCTGCTAAATTTCTATAAGAAATTTCAAAAATCACCTGCAACTATGCTGGAGCCCCTAAATACCTTACTGAGAGACAAAACCCCTTGGAAATGAGATGCAAGTCAGGAGAGAGCCTTCCAGAAATCTAAACAAGCCCTCCTGGACTCTCAGACTCTAGTCCATTTTGACCCTCAGAAACCCATAGTGGTAGTGGCGGACAGTAGTGCGTATGGTGTGGGAGCGGTGCTGTGTCACCTATTTTGCCTCCCGAACTCTAACAGCAACAGAACGCAACTACTCTCAAACTGAGAAAGAAGCCCTAGCTATGGTGTTCGCACTTCGAAAATTTCGTTGCTACCTGTGGGGACAGGATTTCACTGTGGTTACGGACCACAAACCTTTGTTAGGACTATTTGATCCGGGTAGAAGCATTCCTCCGATGGCATCCGGGCGCATTCAAAGGTGGGCTTTACTACTGCAGTCCTACAAGTTCACCTTGCGTCACCGGTCCGGCGTGCTGTTGGGCACAGCTGATGCTCTCAGTCGTCTACCTTTGACAACTCCCGAGGAAGCCACACCTATTCCTGCGGAATGGACGTCCTTAGTAAATTTCCTCGAGTCAGCTCCAGTCACCAGCACCCACATCCGCGACGGCACCCTAAGGGTCCCAGTACTTTCAAAGGTATACAAATACTGTCAAGTAGGCTGGCCTTCGACGATAATTGGTGACCCTGATCTCGCTCCGTATACTAGGAGGCGAGACGAATTGTCCACACAAAATAGCTGTGTGCTCTGGGGAGCAAGAATTATTGTACCCCAAGCTCTCAGACAAGCCATTGTGGACGAACTGCACTCTGGCCATGCTGGATCATCCAGGATGAAGGAGTTAGCTCGCAGCTATGTATGGTGGCCGCTGCTGGACAAAGATCTAGAAGAAACGACTAAGTCATGCAGCGAGTGCCTGAGCACTCGAGCTGCACCAACGAAAGCTGAACTCCATCCGTGGGAATGGCCTGCGAAGCCTTGGCATCGCATACACATTGACTACGCGGGCCCAATGGATGGAAAATACTATCTAGTGATCGTGGATGCACACTCTAAGTGGGTTGAAATTTTTCCCACAGCTACTACAACCTCTAGCGAAACGATCTCGTGCCTGAAACACACTTTTGCGACATTTGAATTTCCAGTAACAATTGTTTCTGACAATGCAACGTGTTTCACATCGGCAGAATTCCAAGAATTTGTGAAGGCATGTGGTATGCGACATATTACGAGCGCACCATACCACCCTTCAACTAATGGACTGGCAGAGCGCATGGTACAAACTTTCAAGAAGAATATTCGAAAGTCAACGGAACCCCTACGCCTAGCACTAGACAGGTTTCTGTTCAACTATCGGCTGACACCCCACACGACAACAGGTGTTACGCCCGCCGAACTGATGTTAGGCAGAAAAGTTCGCTCTCGTCTTGATCTGCTTTGGCCGTCAGAAGCAATCGCGTCCAAAGTTGCTCAACGCCAGGACGCTCAGAAAAGATACCACCCAGGGTCTCGCGCGGTTGATATTCCGCCGGAGTCTCCGGTGATGGTCCGTCAATACACGCCGGGTTCCCCAAAATGGACCCCTGCTACCACCATTGAGAGAACAGGCCCGGTATCCTACAAGTGCCAACTGAAGGGGGGAGAGGTCGTTCGTCGACACCAGGACCAAGTTATTACCTGCTCGAACACCATCCCTGAACCCTTGGAACAACCTACGGAGGAAACCGTCGTGTTTCCACAACCTGCTCAAAATTCATACCCACCACCTGCGACCAATGAACCTGACACCGGAACACCTGATTACCCGACTCCCACCCAGGAGGCTAGGATGCACGAGCCTCCAAGTGCTAACATCTCACGCAGGTCTACCCGGGCTCGGAAGCCTGTGGTGAGAATGGACCTTTAGGATTGACTATATTGAATAAGGGGACTGGGGATACAGGGGGAGGGTTTCTAATTAAAGAGGGAGGGGTGTAATATAGCGAGTAGTGTAAGTTCTAGTTAGAGAGACCATAAGTTGGCAACGCTCGAGAGAGCAACACTCGCAAGTCAGTCTGCTATTGGCCTCGTGTTCAACAACAAGTACATGTTGACCGAGGGTGTATATAATTACCTACTGTGGTTGGTATCTAACTTCTTAAGTTCTAAACTAATGTACTACTTCTATTCTACTCTATTCTATATATTTCCCGTCTATCTCCGCTCTACTCTTGCTAGCCACAGTATTGAAAATGGAGTATTAAGTTAAGGTATCCAAGAGGTGAGTGAACTATTTACCTAAATTGCTGTGTCATAGCATTGTCTATTTGTTCAGTACTATAACTATGTTGTGTCTATGTGGAACCTATGCTGTGCTCTAGTGTAGGGCTATCAACTCTATAATAATAATTGAGGTGAAAAGGAAGGAATACAGAAGGTCAGCAGTGTAAGAGAAAATTTGGTGTATATATCAGATATTAGCTTCAAATAATATTAGTAGTAATAGCAGTAGCAAAGTAGCCAATTTAAGATAACATATGCCAATAAACACCTAGCAATCCTACATCAGACTTCACCACAGTATAGGTTAAACATCACATAGATAATATTAGTGATCTACATAGACACCAAGCTATATAGCAATTATTGACACAACAATAATTATATATAAGCAAAATAGGGACTCACCTCTTTGATAGCCCTAAGCTATAAATATACTCAAATAGACATGTGGCCAGTAAGAGTAGAGCGGAGATAGGTTGAAAATATAGGATAGTAGAATAGGATTAGTAGTAGGTAGTTAGAAATATCCAAGAGTAGTACTAACCACTTCTAGATAATATATATACACGCAGCTCAGCATTTACTGTTCAGCTGGCTGTAACCAATGACGAACTGAGCTGCGATCTTGTCGTCTCGAGCGTTGCCAACTTTTGGTCTCTCTAACTAGAACTTACATTACTCGCTATATTACAGTATAAAAATGGCAAACTGGGAAGAATTTAGGAATGAATTGAGTAGATGTAACTGGAACAGGTGTGGAAATGGTAATGACCTAAACGGTGAGATTGCAAGATCCATGTATGATGTGGCAGAGCAAAAGATTGGTAAAATAAAATGCAGGAAAAGTTCAAGAAATGCTAGCTGGTATACAAATGAGATGAAGGAAGAACGAACGAGATGAAAGACTTTACACAATATATGAAGTTCTCCCAAAGTGGGGGAAACAATTGAATTTGACTTAAACGACTTGAATTGAATACTTTGAGATCAAGCGGTTTGAATGGTTTGATGATCTTAATTCTGAAGGTTAAAGGTTGAATATTGAGGAATTTATCGATTTCACAAGGAAGATGTTCTTTTGATAATGGCGGGTCACCAGTGCTCGGGTAGAGCACATTGAATTGCAAAATGAATGAATTACGGCCACTGACTCTGTCCTCAGAAGGAGGTTATTTAGTATTCGGATGCTCTACTGGCACCTATTTTTCGACTTGCACGAGATAGTTCTCTGTAGGATAATGACTGAACTTTAACTTCTCGCCTTTTTGAGCTTTATTGGTAGTCTCTGGGTGCCGCGGCTACGGCCGCTGGGAGGTGGATCCGCTTCTTGTGGAAGAAGGTCCGGGTCCAGTCAGGTGACGTGCCAGCCGGTGCCGTGGCTAGAGGGAATCCGTTGTGGATCCAGGCGAGAATGTATTTGTGGGTGTAAGTATCCGCAGGTACGGTGATAATTGGGTAATGGATGGTATCTTAAAAAGAGGCAGTCCCTGTCTGGGTTTCTGCCTGTGAGCCTTGTGGCTTAATTGGTATGAGGTTAGCCGTTTGGCTGAATAGATTTTGGGAACGTCTCACGTGGATCTGAGAACGTTCCGAATGAATCTAATTGTACGCTCTCAAGTGAATCTGAGGAACGTTAATAGAGGGTTGTTGGCGGTGTTTGTGTGTCGGCCTCGCAGGTTCTTCAGAGAAGAAAACCGAGATGTACACACTTTGAATGATTTGAAACGAGTGACGCTTGTGCGAGTGAAATGTTGCCGACACGGCGACATGGGGGGTTTCGTTACTACTCAAAAGTGATTTCTTAGCGATTGAATTTTTCAGTGCACAATTTTAATAAAATTGAGGATAGAAGTTAATTAATTTCGTAATGAAATTTTATTCTAATGGTTGAATTTATTTTACTGAATTTTTAAATGATCATTTTGAGAATTTCCGAAATTTATACTGAGTTGCGTGCCGAAGGTTCGCTACAAATAAACAACGAAATACGAGGAAAATGTATGAGAGACATAGAATTACTGAGGATGAACGACAGAGTGCATGGAATGAGCACAAGAACCAGCATAAAAAAATGAAAAGAATGATGAGGCTAGGGTTAAAGAGGAGCGACACCAAGTTGCAAATATAAAAATATAGTCGCGATGGAATAAAAGATTGGTATAAGTTCATATAAGGTAATGATAGCGGTGATGAAGTTCATGTTGACGAATTATTTGCCAATGGTTGCAATATGCATGATGGGGTGCAAATGGTGGATGCAGTTGAAGACTACTGGGAGAACATTGGTGAAATGAATGAGCAGGTAACAGATGATGAACCCGTAAATTTTCTGATTGATGAACATGAGCTTCAAATGGGAGACAAAATCACTTGTGAGGGATTTTGAGTTTTTTGAAAAAAGTTATAAATGGATAGACATGTGGCCCTGAGAAGATCCCATATGAGTTCTGTAAATGCGGACCTCGGAGATGCGGACTTCACTCACAATAGTACTCGCGCAAAACGATCAGAGGTTGATTACGTATCGTAGATCCTGAGTAGTTTAGTGGACAAGTCTGGTACCAGGCGCTGAACTCTTTGTGTGAAAATTGTGGAGGGAATTGTAGGCCGTTACAAAGGCCCCGACACTGTCGGCCCTCAAGTTCAAGTTCAAGTTCACGTTGTGACGGGGATACGGTGTGCACGTGCTTCTGATTCTCCGACAAAAATTGTGGTGAATTAAAGTGACGTTGCTGAAAAACTGGTAAAGTTTGTATATTCACGTGAGTTCAGTGTGTGACTTTGTATGGAGTGCTCGTGAGAGTAGTTTTTTTGTTGCGTGTGTATTGTTGTGCGCTAGCGAAATTTCTATCTTTGCTTCGGCACACAATAGAACGGAAGGCGCAAGGATTCCAAAACAATGCGAGGTTTCTTCGGTTTTATTTCTTATCCAGACAACTCCGTAAATCTGCCCAGACAGGTATGATTCAGACTCGGACCAGGAATTGCATGACAAGAAAATCCTAATTTAAGATCATAGTCGAATGATCAATTAATGTATATGGTGCTGCATAACGAGAAAGGAATCTCCTACTTCTTGAGCAAGACACAGAGAACAACTAAATAATGTTAGAACTAGGTATGATATTCTAGTTAGTGACAGAATTTGTAACACAATATTCATTATTACCTAAGAAAGTTTTAGCCTCCCTTAACCACGAAAAAGATGTTCCAAGAGAGGGAAGAGGAAAGCACTATTTATATAGCACCGCACAACAAGAGAGTAAATTCATATCTCGAGGGTACACGAGAAATAGCTGAGTGAGACATAAGAGGCCATAGAATAGTAGCACATAAAAAAGGAAATTTGCTGCCCTGCTAACGACGTAGCACAACGACAATTCGCATTACTATTACTATTATTATTATATAAGAAAGTTTTAGCCTCCCTTAAACACAACAAAGATGTCCCAAGAGAGGAAAGAGGAAGGCACCATCTAGCGGGGAGTTGGGGGAACGCGGAATCTACGCACAAGGTGCACAGGAACAGTAAGCTAGGAAATAAGGTAAATCTGAAGGAGATGACAGTTGTCGATTTTGTAAATTTTGATGCCTTAGCATAGTTAATTAGATCAAAATAAACAAGTTTTCTTCTATGCACTTTTTGTCTCAAATGAGTATTTTATTAGTTATAGCGGTAAATGACTTACCGCAACTTGTCTTTGAAGCGGCAAGAAATTCTTTGATCGAGTTGTATGGCAACACTGCAATGGCGTCTTGCTTCCAGTGCTCTGTCTTGAAAGACTAAACCAAACCTACCGCTATACCTCGTTAAATACTCATTTGACGAAAAAAGTGTATAGAATAAAAGTTGTTTATTTCGATGTTATTAGGTTTCAAGCAACAAAAATTCGAAAATCGATGAGTAGCTGTTTATTCGAGCGCATTCGTCATCAATGAAGAAACTAAACTTACCGCTATAAATCGTAAAATACTCATTTGAGACGAAAAAAGAATAGAAGAAAACTTGTTTATTTTGATTCAAATAATTAGGTTCAGGCACCAAAAAGTGGAAAATCGACAACTGTCATCTCCTTCAGATTTACCGGAAATAAGTTCACAAAACAAGAAAGGTTTCCGTTGTACTGACAGGGAAGAGAACAAGTTCTCTTTACAGACCAATTGCACTGGGTAAACAAATTACAGACCAATTGCACTGGGTGACACTGTATGTAAGATATTTTGTGGTATTTTGAATGAGAGAATGAAAAATTTAGTTGAGGAATTAGGAGTCCTAGGCGAAGAACAGAATGGTTTTAGGGAGGATAGACGTGGGGAAGATAATCTGTTTGTAGTGAGTGAAATAATTGAGCGAATGAGGAAGGATGATAAGAAGGTGTATTTAGCATTCCTGGATATTGAAAAAGCGTATGACAGAGTGGATCGGGTTAGGCTCTTTGAAGTTTTGAGAAAAGTTGGGTTTAGCAGAAAAATAGTAAAAATTGTACAAAGTCTGTATGAGAACACAAGCGCCATATACAGGTTAGGAAATTTGGAAACGGGGCAAGTGAGGAGTGTTAGAGGAGTGAGACAGGGCTGTACTCTGTCTCCCCTGTTGTTTGGATTGTACACAGAAGAATTAGCAGTTCGACTGAGAAGGAGTGGCTTAGGGCTGAAAGTTGGTAATGAGAGACTGAGCTGTTTGTTGTATGCTGATGATGTGGTTGTGGTTAGTGGATGTGGACATGAACTGCAAAGGATGCTTGACATTGTGAACGGATATAGTACAGATTTCAAGATGAACTTTGGTGCCAACAAAAGCAAGGTTATGGTTATAAATAGTGATGAGACTGATAGAGACAGACTGTGGAATATTGGAGAAATCAGAATAGGTAGAACAAAAGAATACAAATATCTAGGTTGTATGATAAGTGAAGATGGATGCACTAGAACTAAGGGTGAGAAAGTGGCAAAAGCTATGCAGTGGAGTGGACGATTAAGTAGCGTGGCCAGATACAGAGCAAACAAGTATGAATGTGTGAGAGGAATGTGGAAGTATGTTGCTGTACCTAGTGTCATGTATGGTATGAGTGCTCTTGCCTGGAATGGAAGTGATCTTGAAAAGCTGGATGTAATACAAAATAAGGTAGGACGGTTAGCATTGGGTGCTCCAAAATGGACAGCTACAGAAGCCATTAGAGGTGACCTTGGGTGGAGCCTATTTTCAGAAAGAATGATGAAGGCAGTGCTGAATTATAAGGTGAGAATTGAAAGAATGCAGAATAGCAGATGGGTAAAGCGAATTTTTGAATGGAATCTGAGTGTAAGCTATTGGGAGAAAGTGTGTTGGGGGCATGCAAGGAAGCTTAGTATGCAAAAGATTATTCATGTTAGAATTGGGAGACCTGTGGATGACTGGAGTTTAATAGATCCTGGAGGTGTAGGGCCTGAGTGGGACTGCAAGAGGTGGAAGAAAGAGATTGAGAGGAAAACAAAAGAGTATGGATTGAATAAGTGGAGGCTTAGCATGGTGCGGAAGCCTACACTTGACTGGTATATGAAAAAAGAAGCACCTAAGTTTGAGATGTTCTATGATGGTAGTTTTGGAAGTCAACTCTTGTTTGCTGTGAGATGTAAGTCATTGAGTGTGAACAGACGTACATGGAGGTGGAATGAGAATAATAACAGATTATGTCAGCAGTGTATTAGTGGAGTGGAGGAAACATTTGAGCATTTTGTGCTGGAATGTAGTAAGTATGAGCAAGAGAGAGAAAGTTTTATGAATGTGGTGCTTGAGCAGTATGGAGAGAATGAGTGGTATGCCAGATGTGCTGAAGATGATTGCGGTATAAGCTGCCTTGCTGGATTGGATCAGGAATGTAATGTGAGTATCATTGAGGCTATGAAAGTATTTCTTATGCGTGCCTGGAGTAAGAGACAGTGACTGGAATGAGCCAGTCAGATAGAGTGGGCTGTAATGACCCAATGGTGTTTTGACACACTGGTTGTCCCGGTGATGCCATCCAATGGTGGCTTGTGACAAGGATTGGTAGATCCTGAGTAGTTTAGTGGACAAGTCTGGTACCAGGCGCTGAACTCTTTGTGTGAAAATTGTGGAGAGAATTATAGGCCGTTACAAAAGCCCTGACACTGTCGGCCTTCAAGTTCGAGTTCAAGGTCAAGAATTGAATTTGTATGAGAGCTGGAACTAATAGAGCGCTGTGCGTCGGATACTCAGATAAGTATTTTCATTTATCAACTTGATTATATTTGTGTGTTTGTGTGGTGTTGGAGTTTAATTATTTTGGTGAGGCTTTGGCTGGTATCTGCCGGCCATATGGGAAGCCCAAAACGGGCAAAACACAAAGCTAAGGGAGGGGCCTTTTCAAAGGCACCTGCCCCATATGCAAGGCCTACTAAAGCACAAAACCTTGCAATCACCAAATCTAAAACAGCCTGCGTTTTCTTCAGGGGAAGAAGGAACTAGAACTTCCACTTCTGAAATGCAAGTGGAAGTATGGAAGCTCAAAATGAGAGCTCTCAAATAAACTTAAATGACACCTCAGACCTTACCCAATCTGGTGCTAAGCGTCCTAGAAGCTTATCACAGTCTTCACTTCTATCAAATATATCTCTCAATTCAGACCCGAACTTTGCTGGCTTCCAAACCTGTCAGCTAGAAACAAATTCGGTTGCTACAACCACTGGAAACAGTTTTGATGATACTATGCCTTCATACCAGTGTCAATTAACTGACAGTCAAACACACACTGATGGTGCCCCGGTACTTCTCATAGAACCTACAGAAAATGATAGCAATGCATGTAAGTTCTTGTCAAATGAATTGCAACTTTCGAAACTCCTTGCCAAATCTCCTTTTGGAACAGCAGGAATTACCAACATCCACAAAAACTTCAAACAAAACATCTTGGTACTCATGTCTTCCACAGCTGCACCTAAAATATCATCACTGCTAAAAATATCAGACTTAGGCCCCTGGCAGATTCGCTGTTGCCTGCCTGCCAACCAGTCTCAATCCATTGGTGTCATAGGACCTTTTGGGACTGATACACTGGAATCAGAAATAGAAGAAGCCCTGGAGGAAGCAGGTTATGAAAACCTAAATGTAACAAGAATACAGAAACCCAAAAACCAAGGCCCTACGACAATGGTAAAAATAGTTTTCCAATCTACCTCTCGCCCAGAATACATTTATCTCAACTACCAAAGATTCAAAGTCAACCCATACATAGGAAAACCATGGCAGTGCTACCAATGTCAGAGATTTGGACATAATGCTCAACAATGCAGAAACCAACCTAGATGTGTAGCCTGTTCAGGCCCACACCAAGTAAAGGATTGCCCTTCAGGCTCCATGCCAAAATGCACAAATTGCTCTGGCTCCCATACTGCAAACTATGGGGGCTGTCCCTTTGTAAAGCAAGCAAAAACAGTTGAAAAGATAAGAGTACAGCACAAACTCTCATATAGAGATGCTTTGGCAGAAGTCAAGCAAACCTCAAACCAAACTGCAAGAAAAGACTTTCAACCAACCCATACTTCAATGCCTATGAAACCAAATTTACCTAAATTGGCCACCAAAAACTATGCACAAACCTCATCATCAGTTGCCACCCAAACTGAAGCTGACTCCATCTCTTCAAATGGAATACAATCAACATTAAAAGAGTTGGTCTCTCTTCTATCCAAAGTACTTAACATCTGTCAACCACTAAATTCAACCACCAACCCAGAACTGTTGAAAAGCATTGCAAATGCAGTCATCAACACAGTGGATCCCCATATTTCTGGTAACACAAGAGATAAACACGCCATAAGCACGGAAGAAAACCAATTGGATGAACAGCACACAACTGAAATGAGTCTTGCAGCCAAATCCAGTTCAACCCAACTAACCACATCTGTTGCATCTAACATGTCGTCCAGTCGATGGCTAGAAGATGACATCGGCCCCTCGCCTGTGATTGGAGGCAAGTATTTTAAAAACTAAATAGCCAAGCTCTCTTCTATTGAACCATCTCCGGTACTAAGACGAAGACATGACCTCTCAAAACGCCATCCAAATCAGTATCCTCAATCACCAAATAAAAAACCTACCAAATGCCTCCCCAAAAAGAACTGAAAATTCTTCAATGGAACTGCCACAGTATACGAAATAAACTCTCACTCTTTAAGCTTCACTTATACTCAACTCATCCACATGTTGTATGTTTGAGCGAGACATGGTTATCTGCCGATTTAGAGCCCACTTTTGTCAACTACACTCCTATATACTCTCATCGCCCAAATGGACAGCAAGGGGGGGGATTAGCAAAGTTAGTACGCAATGACATTCCTTATCTGCCTTTAAACTTGGTTCATTTTCCTAATGGCCAACTAGAGGTGCAAGCTCTATCCATATCACTGAATCAGTCACGCTCTCTAGCAATCCTCAATATTTATAATCCAAATTGTTCTATCACCCTCCAGGAAATTAATCACTATTTTACTTCCTTGGGAAACATCTTCATTCTGGATCCCAATAATAATAATAACCACAATACTAATAGTACTGGAAAAAACAGAACTGTTCCTTCTCCAACACCCAAATGTTGCCCTGCTCACTCCCCCATCTCTCCCTACCTACTACAATACATACCATAACCAACACTCTACTCTGGATCTTTCCTTTTCATCTACAAATCTCCTACCAAGTGCCTTTGTTTGCTCTGGCCCAGACCTCACCAGTGATCATTACACAATAACTACAACTCGTCCGTTAACCCCTCAACTGGTCCTGCATTGTACCTTACCAAGATGGAAATTTGACCAAGGCTCCTGGGATAGATGGGTGAGATCCTTACCAGGGAAGGAAAGTGACACTGTAGAAGATGTCACTAAGAGTAATTCAAAACTGACACACTGCATCATAACAGCCTCTTTAGAAAACTTTCCCCAGACAAAAGAAACTGTTAACCCTCGTTTCAGTAAAACTTGGTGGAACCAAACTTGTAAAACAGCCTTCGAAAAGAGAAATATAGCCAAGAAACTCTTCATAAAACAACCAATTAAAAAATATCTCCTAGCCTTCAAACGTGCCGAAGCTCCACTAAAGTGGGATATCAAGGAAGCTAAATGTTCCTCATGGACTAAGTTTTGCAACTCCATAACTTCAGACACCCCTCCTTCTATACTTTGGAAAAAAATTCACAACTTGAGATCCTCTCCTCAGAAAACCCAACCTTTTGTAACGCCTACTAACATAGTGTCAGACTCCCCAGGAAAAGCTAACCTTCTGGCCTCTCATTTTGAGAATACTTCTTCAGCACCAGCTCCTCAACCCTACCCCACTTTTATTCTATTACCTCTTTCTATTGCACTACTAAATGATAGCTCAATATGGTACAACTCTGCAATTGCAATGCATGAACTTGAGACTGTCATCTCTACT
The DNA here is from genome assembly GCA_030386875.1 of Morinoia aosen. Taxonomy (NCBI): domain Eukaryota; kingdom Metazoa; phylum Arthropoda; class Malacostraca; order Amphipoda; family Talitridae; genus Morinoia; species Morinoia aosen. The sequence continues at coordinate 3,847,229 of CM059574.1, forward strand.
TTGAATAATACTTCTCCTGGTATAGACCGAGTCAGTAATCAACACATTAAACACTTGCCTTTATCCTACAAAGAATGGCTATTAGACATTTATAATCAGAGCTTCAACACTGGGGACATCCCTCAATCATGGAAGAAAGCCCTTCTACCCATTCCAAAACCTTCAAAACCTCCCTCAGATGTCTCCTCATATTGTCCTATCTCTCTGCTATCTTGCATTGGAAACCTAATGGAAGCAGTAATAAAAAACAGGGTGAACTATTTTCTTGAAGATACAAATGCATTAAGATTACAGCAGGGGGGATTCCGACAGAGGCTGTCTGCGGTGGACCAGATGACAAGGTTAGAATCTGCAATTCGAGAGGCACAGATGAGCAAACATCACTTAATAGTAGCTTTTTGCGACCTCTCACAAGCCTTTGACCGTGTTTGGCACACAGGCCTTTTATATAAACTCTCTAGATTGGGTGTTCATGGTAAGCTTCTCCGATGGATTAGAGAGTACCTGAAAGACCGCAGCTTCCAGGTTTTCTTTGAAGGAGAACGGTCAGTAGAGAGGAAAATGAGGACTGTTATAGCCTCCTTTCTTTTAGAATCCAAGTTCAAGGTTTTTCAAGTTTTTTCATCTTTTCATGTCTAAAATCAAAGGAGTTATTTTCCGAAAGAAAATACGATTCTTTCAACGTGGCCACGTCATTTTTACTTGTTATGATGAAGGGGGTACACAAATATGACAATGGGGTAGATGAGACTAGCAAATATATATAGGAACAATTGTTACTTAGGTCTCACGCAACTTGAGTATGCAGCGGCGACGAAGTTTTATAATAAGGTCTCGAATTGTACGTTAAATTATTAAGTGAAGTTAACACAGAGTCAGAGTCAAATACGGAGTGCCTCGCCGTATGCAAATTTAACACATCTAATGAAGTGGCACGATGAGACCTTCCAATGTCGGAGTTACGCTCTATAATGATGATCCCCTAACCCTCGTCGAACCCTTTAAATAGCTGTCGTGCTGCAGGAGTTACCGCGGCTGATCATAGCCGTTGAAGTTGACGCCCGCAGTATCGTCGCTTAGGCCCAGACGCGCCTTCGGGTAGCAGCGCCAGCCGCTGAGACCGGACTGCTGTTGCCATCCACTGCCACACTGGTGCCATGTTGGTGCCATGCTGGTGCCACGCTGTTGCCATCCGCTGTTGCCGTCCTGCCACGCTGCCCCTGGGAGCCGGTGTCGCCTCTTTTTTGTAACGGTCGAGCCCTCGCTGGGTACACATCGACATCTGGCGCGTTGTATACTGCTGAGCATTGAGATTTCTTGATAGCAGAGTTCGGTGTAAGCTCTCACGTCCAACCGCCCTTTACTCTTTTTTGTGGCGAAAACTTAACGGTTCGTACTAGGGACATAACAAGGACTGGTGTCCCTCAAGGAGCAGTCTTATCTATGCAATGTTGAGCGACCTGCCCTCAACCTCAACAGTACAGACGGCAGAATATGCAGACGACATAATTTATTTTAATTCTCACCAAAACCTAGCTACAGCTGCACAGAGAATCCAAGGAGCTCTAACATCTTTCCACAACTGGGCTTCAAAATGGGGCCTTGCACTGAATCTTGAAAAAAACAAAGTGTATGCTCTTCACTCAATCTCGAGCCACTCCTCCAACAATAATTATAGCAGGAACAACCATAGACTTTGTACCACAGCATCAATACCTGGGAGTAACGCTAGATGCTCCTAAATTTAATTGGTCCTCCCATATTGCTTCTCTCAAAACATGCTGCATCCCACTCACAAATCTAATAAAAGCTATCTCTCACCACCATTGGGGTACAGACCGATCCCTTTTGCTCAAATTATACTGTACACTTATTCGTAGTCGCCTAGACTACGCAGCTCCTTTATTTGCTACAGCCCCCAAATATCTACTGCAAAAATTAAACATTATACAGAACAACTCACTTTGAATTGCACTGGGTTGTCTCAAAACAACTCCTATAAACTCTTTAGAAATAGAAGCAAATATCCCCCCTCTCTCTTTACACAGAACTTGCCTGTTGATCAATTATACCCTCAGAATCTTGCAACTCTCAGAATTCCTAACACTTCCATACACACCCCAGATCAGACTCGTGGGCAAGACCTCCTCTTTCCTTGCACTTTCTGTCAAAACCTTTGAAAAGTATCAACAACCCTTTCCTCAACCAATGGTTACTACCCTCCACTCCCCATTCTCCCCCCTTTTAAAAACAAGTACCATTCTGTTTCCAAACTTCTCTCAAGACAAAAACTCATCAAAACTTTCCTCAGATTCTATCATTCAGCTCTTTCATGAACTTGTCCAGACTCAATATACTTCACATTTGCATGCTTACACAGATGGCTTTCATTTTGGAAACCCTGCAACCTCCACAACTGCTGCACTGGTTTTTCCATCAAAAAACGTAGCACTAAACTGGAAACTCTCTCCGTTTGTCTCCTCATTTGGAGCAGAGCTCTTTGCAATTCTTGAGGCCTTGAGATGGGCACAGTATAATCTACAAGATGGGGAAGGGTATGTCGTCTTCTTTGACTCCTTGTCCTCCATGCATCTCATCCAATCAACTAAACCGAAGAAATATATCACAATGGTATACAATATTCAGCAAACCTTAACATCCCTGAACAAAAAACATGAAGTAAAACTCCAGTACATTCCAGCACACAAAGGAATAGCTGGAAATGAAGCAGCTGACAATCTTGCAAAAGCGGCACACAATCTGCAGTACCGCACAGTATCTCCGTTGCTCACCGAGGACATCCAAACTTACCAAAAAAAACTTGTAACTGAAGAGTGGAGGGAATCCTGGTACACAGCAGTCCAACAGGGGAAGGGCAGATTCTTAGCTGAAATCAAAAACTCTATAGGTGAGTGGCCCTGGGCTTCCCATCCTAATCGTATGGTTGAGACCTCAACAACCAGGCTCAAACTTGGGCACGTGAGACTTGCTGCACATCTGTACCGCTTTGGATTGTCTGATCATCCAAACTGTGAGTGTGGAGTCACAGAAACAATTGAACATTTTCTTCTAAACTGCCCAAACCACAACACTGCTCGCCACACCCTTAATATCTTCCTCAACACTATACAAGTGCCTTTAACTTTAAAAAATATACTAGGAGGAGGCCACTTTGAAGAGTCTGTGCAATTCTCAATCCTGAATGCCTTTGCACAATTTATACGAGACACCAAAAAATTAGCCATATTGTTAAACAATGTACATAGCTGGGATAAAAGTATAGAATCTGACCTAGCAACTTAGTTGAAATATTAACCCGCGCACTGTAACTGGTCGCCTCATTTACCAGGCTCACTGGTTGCCAGACGTAAGGCATAACCCCAAGTTGTTATACACCAAAATGATCGTCTCAGCGAGTGCTACACAGCTGGAGCCAGAAACCCCCACATTGTGGGGGTTAAGGCAGAGCTCCAACCACTTGGAAGTTGGGAGGGGTAAGCACAGTCAGTGTGGTAAATGAGGCGACCGTGAAAGGGTGTGCGTGCGAACAGTCAGTGGCAGCCTCAGTTACCAGCGAAACTACTCAGGGCCTTATTTCGCCTTATTTCGTAAAAATGGCAAATAAGACAAATCTGAAGTCAGTAGCGTGTAGAACAGTATTTTATTCATATTGTGTGAAAATTACAAGTTTCGAAACACTATACTTACAGTAATATAACCAGACATGCAAACATGCATTTATGTAGGAACTAAAACGAAGAATGGATAACACCTAGTAGACATAAATGGTCATAACTTTTTTTCTAATTGTTGTAGAGGAAAAATAAAAACATCAGTAGGTTTGGAAGGATTTTCTGCATAAAATAGCAGTGAAAAACATTACATTGTTCCCAAAACACAAAAATGGCCATTGATCTCTTTGAAGCAATGTTGTGCAAAAATCTACGGAGTTTGACTCCATATTACAAAGAAACGGTTCAAGTTATCAAAAATCTGACAACATCAAAGTGTAAAGCAACATTTTTTACTCATTACTTCATATTTTTACATCTCTGCCTATTACGGTAAGTGAACAGGGAACGGCAGAGTAACGCGGGTAAATTGACTACTTTTCTGAGGGATGCGCGACCGTGCGCGGGTTAAATTATCTTCAACAATAATAGTAACCAGAATTTTATCCTGACTCAGGCTTAACCCTTACTCCATATAAATATTTGCATACCTCCTTAATTTGTTTGAGAAACTATCCCTTCTGGATCCCTGCAGCAATAACAGATACAACTCTGACAGAGTTTGAGACATCACCCTGTGTACTCAGTAGTTATATTTAGTAGTTGTTACTAACGCATGTGCTGGGTGATGTCACCAATTCCCCCTTGTATTGCTCCATCAGAGACCTTGCACACAGGCATCTCTTTTCTAAATTGTAATACTCATGTAATCCTAGAGCCTCCAGGCTGTCCCGCCCAGTCTGGAGCCTCATTTATTCAACATTTGAGATGCATGTCGTGCTCAATAGACTATTTAAGAACACTTTTCCAAGAGGGGATGGGGAAAACAAAATAGGTGATTTAACCCTTTAACGCCCACGTTTTTATACTCATATTACCGTTATGACAACCACTATCACTAAACCAACACTGGCATTAGGTAGTCACTGTTATCAGAATGGGGAAGGAACTGCCACTCGGCAGTGCAGTTCAAAGGACACATTAGTGAACAAATTGAATAAGAAATACGATATATTATTGTTATTTTTGAAAGAGAACAAAATAGTCCAGTTGGGCAGTAAAGGGTTAATATCTTCTTGAAAACATATATACTCACCTCCTTGTACAAATACTCATCCTTAACAACAAAAATCAGAAAAAATCTTGCTCTTCTCTGGACTATACTCATATTTGTCATACCCTTCCTCTATACCTTACATTTTCTTCTCTCTATTGCCCCTATCATTACACGACCCATATTTACCGTACTGGGACGACTTATCAACTTTGAACTACTTATTCTGTAATGCTGCCCAAATTAACCTACACACTAAAAACTTCATAGATAATCCTAATCTTAACAGCTGTAAGATAAGCAATTAAAGTAAGCACTTTTCATAACCTTCTAGTAAAAGTGAAAGGATGTGTTTGTGTGTGTGTGTGTGTGTGTGGGTGTGTGTGGGTGTGTGTGGGTGTGTGTTTCTTTTGTTCCAGGATCCCACAGGTTCCTCAAACCCTAGCCAAAAATAGAGAACAGTATAGTGGTAAATCTGCTGCATCAAAAAGGCTCAGAATAACAGTGAGAATTAGTGTCTCAAGCTTCCTCTCACTCACAGTGGTAAAGACTTGAGGCTGTGTGAGCTTGATCTCAATGCCTCGATAAGCCCCGAGTGAACAACAATCTGTATGAGCTCGATCCCAGTATGGATTGAATAAGTAGAAGCTTAGCATGATACGGAAGCCTACACTTAACTGGTACATGAAAAAGGAAGCACCTAAGTTTGAGATGTTCTGTGATGGTAGTTTTGGAAGTCAACTCTCGTTTGCTGTGAGATGTAAGTCATTGAGTGTAAACAGACGTACATGGAGGTGGAATGAGAATAATAACAGATTATGTCGGCAGTGTAATAGTGGAGGAAACAACTGGGCATTTGGTGCTAGAATGTAATAAGTATGAGCAAGAGAGAGAAAGTTTCATGAATGTGGTGTCTGAGCAGTATGGAGAGAATGAGTGGTATGCCAGATGTGCTGAAGATAGTGATGCAAAAAAACGGTTTTATTTGATGGCATTTTTTTTGCAAAAAAAGACATGCTTTCTATGTTTTTTTTGTTTTTTGCACACCTAAATTTTGTTAAGTGTATGTCTGGGTTTATTTTGGACACCTAAAATATATTAACATCCATGTTTTTTAGTCATTTTATTGTTATAAAAACATCAAAAAGAAACCATACAGTGAAAGTGGTGGCAGATGACCCACAATTACCTAGAGGCATCTAAGAGGAACAGCAGGAGCCACAGAACTTATATTGATGGAGTCAAAATTCAGAGCTTACTATCTCTACTATGTCTGATTTTATTTTTATGTGACCAAAAAAGTCAGACTTTGCAGAGATAATAAGCTCTGAATTTGACTTCTTCAATATAAGTTCTGTGGTAAGTTCTGTGGCTCCTGTTCTAGGTAATTTTGGGTTTCATTTTTATGTTTTCATTACAAAAAAGATGACTAAAAACCATAGATATTGATATATTTTAAGTGACCAAAAAAGTATGCTGTTTTTTTAAAACATGTTTTTTTTTACAAAAAAATCTGACTAATAAAAATAAATATTAATATATTTTATGGTACCAAATATTATCATGCTGTTTTTTTTACAAAGAATCATGACTAAAAAACATTATATGTTATATGACCTAAAAAGCCCCATGCAGTTTTTTTTAAAATAAACATTTTTTTTACTAAAAAATAACTACTGAAAAAACATGAATAGTATATTTGAGACCAAAAAAATGTTTTTGTACTAAAAAATCATGACTGAAAAAACATGAATATATATATGAGACCTAAAAAACCCAATGCTGTTTTTTAAAAAATGTTTTTTTACAAACAACGATATATAAGAAAACCTGGATATGAATATATTTTATGCGACCAAAAATCTATGCTGTTTTATTTTACGTATTTTTCATAAAAAATTGTGTCTTAATATCACGGATATTAACATATTTTATGTTACCAAAAAAGTCATTGTTTCTTTTTAAAATATTTTTTTATCAAAAAGTTATTATTATTCATTTTTTGGTCACGACTTCTTTGTAAAAAAACACCCCTCTGGGGGATACAATTATTGTACCTATGGGAACTAGCGCTCCCAGGGGGACAATGTGAGGGCCCAAGCTGAGAGTTAGGTAGGCCTCCTTTTTGTTGAAATAAAATGTTTTTGTTATGTTGAGGACCACCTTTTTTTGCTTCACTGCTGTCCTGTTTTTCACCACCTACTACTGTCTTCTTCAACTTTGATCTTGTTTCATAATCTTCCTTCCTCTCTGGATTGCATTTGTTGCTGGGTAGGGAGGCTAAAACTAATGACTAATCTAATCTGTAAAAAAAACATGGATATTAATTTATTTTATGTGACTGAAAAACCATGCTTTTTGAAAAAAAGATTTTTTACAAAAAACATGAGTGTCATTAAATTCTATCTGACCAAAAAAACATGACATTTTAAAATCATGTTTTTTCACAAAAAGTCATTAATATCCATGTTTTTTGGTCATGATTTTTTTCATAAAGAAAACATGATTAAAAAAAACCAGCATGGTTTTTTTTTGGCACATGAAATATATTAATATCCACATTTTTTAATCATGATTTTTCTGTAAAAAAGATGTTTATCAAAAAACAGCATGGTTGTTTATGGTAAAATAAAGTATATTAGTACCCTTGTTTTTTAGTCATGACTTTTTTGTAACAAAAACATTCAAAAAACAGCATGGATTTTTTGGTCACATAAGATGTATTAATATCCATTAGAACCATACCAGGTCTTAGAATAAAATATCCACAAAGAATCTATTCACTCTATAAAACCTTTCGGAGACTATCTCCATCCTCAGGAAGTCATTCAGTCAAATGTTTTTCAAAGGAACAGTGAAAATTCATTGTCCATTTCATCAAATTTTACTGAATGACTGAGGATGGAACTGGTCTCTGAAAGGTTTTATGGAGTGAATAGATTCTTTGTAGATATTTTATTCTAAGACCTAATACAGTTCAATAAACATGATTTCAATATTAACACCATTCTTTGTTTATAAGTTTCTAAAGACAATTCGATTAAAGAAAAATAACTTTCCTGATATTTACATCTGTTTTTCTAGTCACAATTTTTTTAACATGTTTTTTTAACAAAAAAAATTTTCTGGTCCTATAAAATATAATAGACATGCTTTTTTAGTCAAGATTTTTTCTGTTAAAAAGCAATGTTTTAAAAAAAACAGCATTAGATTTTTAAGGTCACATTAATATATTAATATCCATGTTTTTTAGTCATAATTTTTGTATAAATAACATGCTTTTTTAAAAAAATAGCATAGTTTTTTAGTCACATTTCAATCAATGACCAAAAGTAAAGATATTTTATTATAACACACCATTTTGGGAGTTGAAGGTCATTCACATGTATTGTAAAATAAATGAAATATCAAAGCATGAAACCGCAGAAAATGAAAAATTTTATAAAACCATGCAAAACCATCAATTAAGAAGTATGCTGTTTTATTTTGTAATTTGACATGAAAACAAATAATGTAATGTGGTTCTTTATTATTTTCAGACAAAATATTTAAAAAAAAAAAATATCCACTTTTTTTTGTAATAAAAACGTGTTTTTTTTTAAAAAAATGGCATGGGTTTTTTTGAGTCACATCTCTAGCTGAAGATGATTGTGGTATGAGCTGTCTTTCTGGATTGGATCAAGAGTGTAATTTGAGTATCATTGAAGCTATGAAAATGTATCTTGTGCGTGCCTGTGGTAAGAGGCAATGACTGGAATTAGCCAGTCAGGTGGAGTGGGCAGTAATGACCCAATATGCCTGGGGATTGTGTTTTGATACACTTGTTATCCCAGTGATGCCATCCAATGGCAGTTTGTGACAAGGATTGGTAGATTCTGAGTAGTTTAGTGGACAAGTCGGGTACCAGGCGCTGAACTCTCTGTGTGAAAATTGTGGAGAGAATTGTAGGCCGGTACAAAGGCCCCAACGCTGTCGGCCCTCAAATTCAAGTTCCCAATGCCTCAAAAAGCCCTGAGTGAACAACAACAACAACATGTAAATGCGGAGAAGAGAGTGATGTTAAGGCCTTCGAACGGTTTTTCTTATAAAACATCAAAAATTAGTAAAAGATACTTCAAGAGCAAAATAAGCTTTGAGGTATTCACAACATGTTTAGAACATTCGAATGGATGTTCAGAGCCCAAAAATTTTTGAAATTTGCCCATATCCCCTCCTCTCCCCCTCATTAGGAAATTTCTGAAAAATCTTATTTCTTAGCCAATATTGTACATAGGCCTAGAGACGATTAGCTATTTTTGTTCGATTCACAATGAACTAGTCTACAAAGTTCAGATCAATTTTTTTGATATCGCTTAAAAAAAATTTGAGAAGTTTTTGAATTTTTTATCACTAAATATATTACATTTTAGTTATTACTCTGAATGGCAATAAAAAATTTGGTTAGTGTTGGGCTTAATGCAATCGAGGAAATTAATAATTGTATTCCAAACAATCACTAAAGAAACCCATTTAAGAACGTTTTACATGAATGACATTCTGCTTGCTGATACGTTATTTTTGAATTATTGAACTTCGAAGTTGGCTTTCGCGTGCCAAAATAAGGGAGCGCACCAAGCGCAATTTACTTAATAACGGAAGCTAACCCCCCTATTACAAACGTTAAGAGGTTGGGTCGTGAGGGGGAGCTACAGTTCTTCTAGTGAAAATTATAAATAAAACTTTTAACCCACCCATTAGGATGACGACCGCAATCTTGTTTATATCAGCTCCAAGATGACGACCACCATGGGCGCCGCCATCTTGGAGCTGATATAAACAAGATTGCGGTTGTCCCCCACCCCCTAATTGGTGGGTTAAAAGCTTTATTTATAATTTTCACTAGAAGAACTGTGGCTCCCCCTCACGACCCAACCTCTTTACATTTGTAATAGGGGGTTTATTAATTAAATTCCATTTCGCACGCTTTCTTCTTTTGGTGCACGAAGGCCAACTTCAAAGTTCAATAATTCAAAAATAATGCATCAGCGAGCAGAATGTCATTCCTGTAAAACGTTCTTAAATGGGTTCGGTTCCTTTAGTGATTGTTTGGAATACAATTATTAAATTCCCTGATTGCATTAAACCCGACATTGACCTTCATGGTAAATGTAAAGTGTTTGCTAGTAATCAATTTCTAGGTTTTTTGTGCCTAAACATATTTAATTAGTTTGAAATAAACAAGTTTTTGTCCATGCTCTTTCCATCGCAAATGAATATTTAACAAATTTTAGTGGTAGGTTAAGTTTTGTCTTTGATGATGAATGCACTCGAATGAACAGCTAGTCATTGATATTTGAATTTTTATTGCTTGAATCATAGTAATAACATCAAAATGAACTACTTTTCGTCTATACACTTTTTTTGTCAAATGAATATTTTACAAGTTAGCGCGGTAGGTTTAGTTTCGTCTTTGATGACGACAACGCCGGAAGCAAGACTCCATTGCAGTGTTGCCATAGATGAATTACTTCCCTCTTCAAAAGCTTGAGTTGCAGTAACTAATTTATCGCTATTACTCATAAAATACTTATTTACAACGGAAAGTGCATAGAAGAAAACTTGATTATTTCTACCTAATTATGTATAGGCACCAAAAATTCAAAAATCGAGTACTAGCAAACGCTTTACATCTACCAAAATTTTCTATTTACCTTAGTAAAAAACAACTATGCAGGTTTATAGTATAGTATAGTATAGTCTCCATAGGTAAAAACTGTTGGAGATATACATGAAAAAGTTGAGCAATTTAGGTTAATGTGAAGGAGATGCAACTAATCGATTTTAGAAATTTTGTTGCCTGTATCATGGTAATTATATCGAAATAAGCAACTTTTCTTCTATGCACTTTTTGGGGCAAATAAGTATTTAACAAGTTATAGTGGTATGTTAATTTTTGTCTCTGATGATGAATGCGATGGAATAAACATCTACTAATCGATTTTGGAATTTTTGTTGCTTGAATCATAGTTATAATATCGGAATAAACTACTTTTCTTCTATACACTTTTTGCGATACATGAGTATTTAATAAGGTATAGTGGTACGTTTGGTTTCGTCTTTGATGACGAGAGCGCTGGACGCGAGACAGCATTGCAGTGTTGCCATCCGACGCGCTCCTTGAATTACTTGCCGCTTCAAACACTAGAGTTGCGGTCAGTAATTTACCGCTATAACTCATAAAAAAAACTCAATTGCCCCAAAAAGTGCATTGATGAAAAGTTGTTCATTTTGATGTAATTGATATTTTTTAGGCAACAAAGTATCAAAAATTGATTAGTTGCATCTCCTTCACATTAACCGCGATTTTTCCTTGAAATGGTTTATTTTGGTTGTGTGGTTTTATTTCTCCTACAGTTTTTCACTTATGAAGGAGATCTTTTCAGCATCGTAAAGTTCAAGGTGAGTACTCTAAAGTTAAGGGCACGGTTCGGGTCTATTTTCAGATTATGGTCATTTTTCAGTTTATAAACTCATCTTATAGAGATTTTTCTTGCGCATCCAACGATATAATTGGCTTTCAAGTACGTCAATTGGTTAGTCTTCTGGACGGGGTAAAAGACGCGCACTAGTGTGACCTTGGGGTGCGCCAATGGATGGGTGACCTCCCTCTTCCCCCCCCATTACGAGCCAGTATTGAGTGTTTCTCTACTGGAATAGCAAGAGAGTTCATTCATGGCCTAACTTGAAATGCTTTCGTACTCAAACGAAACATCCTATTACTCAGTGATAAATTATGATGGTGTAATTGAGTGTTTGTTTTGAGTCCGGCTGCTGAGTCATCAGCTAATTAGCTGGCTATGTAAACATAAACGCCTCCCGGAGTTTTGAAGCTACAGGAATAGCAATTATATCAATCGAAAGGGCTTAAAAAGAGCTACAAAGCAATATAGGTTTTTGAAGAAAATATTTAGTCAGCATTGAAAAAAAAAATTGTTAAAAAATTAACCCTGTTCTGAAACTTATATCTATTAACTTTTGATATGGATCCCTACCCACTGTTTTGAAGGTACATAAGAAGGTACCGAATCACTGGTAAGACTCAATTAAAAAATTAGTACAGAACGAAAAAATTTTTTTTTGGAAAAATGGCTTTTCTGAATACTCACCTTCTTGATTTTTGAAAACCTACTCCTCCCACAGTTTTGAAGGTACAGAGATGGCGAGCATACCAAGCAATAGCGATTGAAAAAGAAAATAGATCCGGTGCAAAAGTTTTTTCAAATTTCAATTCACCTTGAAAATTAGAAGCAAATTATTCAAAAAAGTGGAAAAAGAGGTTATTTTTGGGGAAAAAAGTTCTCATAATTCAAAAAATCAAATGATCGAAAAACTTTTGCACCGGATCTCTAGACAAGACAATTTGCTATCTAGAGAACATTTGCTGAGTTCTGTAAGTTGAAAATTGTAGGAGTAGGATTTTCCGCAACACATGTTTTTCATGTTTTTTTGAAAAAATCTTATTCATGTATGGTTACGAAAAATTCGCACAAATCAAAAAAGTTATTAATAACAATTTACATCGACGGTAGATATCTCAGAAAAATCCACCGAGAACTGACAACCTTTTTTTTACCCCGAACCGTCCCCTTGAGATGTAGTTTTTTGATAACTTGTTTAGAGAATTTTTTATAGCCATTTGAAGAAAAAAAATTGTCAAAAAAATTTTTGAATTCAAACATTTTTAAAATTTTTTTGAACCGATATAAAAAAACTAGATCTTAACATTGTAGACCAGTTCATTTTGAATCGAATAAAAAACTAATCATCTCTATGTACAATATTGGCGTATATGGGTAAATTTAAAAATTTTATGGCCGATGAATGTTTATTAGAATGTTATAAACAAGCTGTTAATACCTCGGAGCCTGTTTCACTCCGGAAGTATATATTTACATTATTTTTTTGAAAATTTTGAGGAAAAACTGTTTGATGGCTTTAATATGTTGAAATGTTTATTTCATAAGATGTGAAAGAGTACCTGATGAGTGGAACGAGTGTAATGTAGTTCTATTGCAAAGGATGGATATAAAATTATGAAATAACTGAAAAATTACGGACCAATTGCCCTGGCTACACAGTATGTAAGATTTTTTGGGTATATGTGTAGCGTTTGGTAAGAATCGATTCTCCAGTTTTCGGGGCCTTGACATAGTTAATTAGGTTAAAATAAACAAGTATTCTTTCATGCACTTTCCGTTGCAAATGAGTATTTAATGAGTTATAGCTGTAAATTACTGACCGCAACTCTAATGTTTGAAGCGGAGAGAAATTCATCGAGGGCATTGTAAAACAACCCTACAATGGACTCTTCCTTTTGACGCGCCCAAATGATCGAGCGCATTCCCGCCAGTTACGTTGTTCAAAGAGAGACAAAGCAACACTCATTCCTATTATTCAGCAATACATACTATCTGGATCAATCATTTACTACGATAATTGGAAAGCATGTGATTGCCTTCACGAGCAGGGGTTCACGCACCACACCATTAACCACAGTAAAAATTTTGTTGATAGCACTAATCCATCAATTCACACTCAAACAATAGAAAGACTGTGGAAAGACATTAATACGTTAAGTGCGGCGGGTTAAACTGAAGTTCAATATCCAGCTCAAATTTAGAGTCAATTGTGGTAAGAAATTTTGAAAATGGCAAACATTGACAGGATCATGCCTTCATTTAACTTTTATTTAGTATTTATAAATATTGAGTCAGTGACTGCTGGTCGGTCAGCAGCATTATGAAAATCACCTAAATGACCACCGGGGGGTCACGCCGCACTTAACGTGTTAAAGAGTTAGGTGAAACGACACGGAATCGAAACCCAATATTTAATTCAAAATTTGTCTCGCTATTTTTTCATCACCGGCCATGAAAGGAAATCACTATTACATCATTTTTTCATCGTAGCTGTAAAACTGTACCCGCCGCTATCCAAAAAGCAACGTTCCATTGCAGTAGAGCCCAAAGCTTAATCTTCAGACAGAGACTAATTCTTTTACTACAGCTGCAGGTTAGTCACAATTCCGACATAATATGTGATACTTCAACAACACAATTATTAGACTATTAATGGAAGAGTCCATTGGAGTCTTCCCCTAATGTTGTTGCGTCCATTTGGGGTCTTCCCCTTTTTTTCCCACGCTTGCAACAATACAATTGCGATAAGTACCATACTGCTATAACTCGTAAAATAGTCATTTGCAACGAAAAGTGCATAGAATAAAACTTGTTTATTTTGATCTAATAAACCATGTTTTGGCACCAAAAATTCAAAAGTCGATTCTCACTAAACGCTACATACCTACCATTTTTTGTGCTATATTGAATAAAACCCTGAAATATTTATTTGAAGAATTAGGAGTCATGTGAGAAAAACAAAGGTTTTATGCAAGATTGACGTGGTGAGGAGAATCTGTTTGTAGTGAAAAAATGGAGTAAATGAGGAAAGATGATAAGGTATATTCAGCATTCCTGGATATTGAAATGGTGTATGACAGAGTGGATTGGTTTAGGCCTGTTATTGTTGCACAGGATCTTTATTTGATAACATGGCAACATGCCTAAACGCAAAAAAAATATCTGTCACTGAAAAAGTGAATAATTCAGGAATTCACAAGGCACAAATGGTATGGAAGCATATCAAGAACCATTAATGACTCAGTTTCTACAGTAGGTTTCATTATAAAGAAGTGGAAAGAGTCTGGAACAACGAGTTTCAAATTGAAGAAGATGCGCCTAAAATCAGAATTAGATTTCTTGCTGAAGGACTATGAGTAAAGACAATGGATTCTCAAATGTCATTTTATGATTAGAAAAGTGCAAAATTTTATCTTTTTGGTCACAGTGGTACAACACGCATTTGGCAAAAAGATGGTACTGCGTATGACATGAACAATACCATCCCCACAGTGAAATATAGGAAACATGATCTGGATCTTTTATTGGTAAATGTCCGAGAGATGACCATAATCGATTTCTCACTTTTCGGTGCCTAAATATAGCTAATTAGATGTAAGTAAACAACTTTTGTTCTATGCACTTTCTGTCTGAAATGAGTATTGTACGAGTTATAGCAGTATTTTAATTTTTGTCTGATGAATGCGATCGAATAAACAGCTATTAATTTATTTTTTAATTTTTGTTGCTTGAATCATGGTAATAACATCAAAATAAACTACTTTTCTCCTATACACTTTTTGCAGCAAATGAGTATTTTAAGAGTTAGAGCGGTAGGTTTTATTTATTGGGTGGTTGAGCTGTAAAAGTACGTTTAGTTAATAACACAATGAAAATTATCACCCAAAAGTAACAAGTTATAGCAGTATGTTAACTTTTGCCTTAGATGGCGGGAATCCGGTCGATCATTCGAGCGCGTTTGAAGTGAGAGTCCATTGTAGTGTTGCCCTCCAACACTACTGTAAATTACTTCCTGCCTCAAACACTAAAGTTGCGGTAACTAATTTACCGCAGTATCTTGTAAAATACTCATTTCAGACAGAAAGTGCATTTAAGGAAACTTGTTTATGTTGATCTAATTAACTATGTTTTGGCACCGAAAACTGGAAAATCAATTATGGTCTTCTCCTTTACATTTACCCTTTTATTTAATGGGATTGGAACAAAAAATAATTGATGGAGGAATGAAAGTTGCCAAATACAGACAGATTATGTATGGTAATTTGCAACTGAGAGTGAAAAAATATAGGATTCCTGAATGAATGATGGTTTCAACAGAATAAGAGTCCAAATATCTAAAGAAATAGATAAATGGTACATAGGTGAGGATATTAAAATTTTAAGAACCCAAAGCCTATTGTAGTGACACTAATAGCCTGTTGATCGTCTCTCCATTTAGTCCATTAGGAGGATGAAACTTTCAGGATGCCGGCCAGGCAAGGATCAGCTATTCAGGCTTAAAGAGCTAGGCCCAGACATGGGTAAGGTACAACGTGGACAAGTTATAAAAAGTATATTGAGATAAAATAAAATACGTAATAAGCCTAAACTCAAGGTATGTTTTGCGGAAGCATGCTCTCTTACACGAAATTTTAAACCTCCCACTGACTGCAAAAACCTTGCCATGGCTTAGAAATGCCATAAACTATAGCAATACTGGAAAAGGGAGCATGTCTTCCCAAAAACATTATAGGTGCTTACCAGCCTACTAGGGAAATCGGACAACCTTATTTGCCTGCTTGTATTTGAGTGCACGGTATCAAGGTCCAGGCGCTACTGACATTCATAGTCGTGCAGCCACTGTCTCCAAATGGGAGACATCTACCTAGAGATGTGACTCAAAAAAAAAAACCATGCCGTTTTTTTTATAAAAAAACTGTGGCCAAAAAAACGTGGATATTTTGTTTTTTTTTAAATATTTTGTCTGAAAATAACTCAGCAAGAAAAAGAACCACATGACATTATTTGTTTTCATGTCAAATTACAAAATAAAACAGCATACTTCTTAATTGATGGTTTTCCATGGTTATATGAAATTTTTCATTTTCTGCAGTTTCATGCTTTGAAATTTCATTAATTTTACAATAAATGTGAATGACCTTCAACTCCCAAAATGGTGTGTTATAATAACATATCTTTACTTATGGTCGTTCATAGAGATGTGACTAAAAAACCATGCTGTTTTTAAAAAAAAATGTTATTTATACAAAATTATGAATAAAAACCATGGATATTGATATATTTGTGACCTTGAAAATCCAATGCTGTTTTTATAAACATTGTTTTTTAACAGCAAAATCTTGACTAAAAAACATGGCTATTATATTTTATGGGACCAAAAAATTGTTTTTTAAAAAACATTTAAAAAAAATCATGACTAAAAAAACATGGATATAAATATCAGGAAAGTTATTTTTCTTTAATCGAATTGTCTTCAGAAACTTATAAACAAAGAATGCTCTTAATATTGAAATCATGTTTATTAAAACTGTACTAGGTCTTAAAATAAAATATCTTCAAAGAATCTGTTCACTCCATAAAACCTTTTGGAGACCAGCTCCATCCTCAGTCATTCAGTAAAATTTGGAGAAATGCACAATGAATTTTCACTGTTCCTTTGAAAAACATTTGACTGAATGACTTCCTGAGGATGGAGCTAGTCTCCGAAAGGTTTTATAGAGTGAATAGATTCTTTGTGGATATTTTATTTTAAGACCTGGTCTGGTTCTAATGGATATTAATATATCTTATGTGATCAAGAAATCCATGCTGTTTTTTGAATGTTTTTGTTACAAAAAAGTCATGACTAAAAAACACGGATATTAATATACTTTATTTTACCATATACAACCATGCTGTTTTTTTAAAACATCTTTTATACAGAAAAATCATGAATGAAAATGTGGATATTAATATATTTTATGTACCAAAAAAACACCATGCTGGTTTTTTTAAATCATGCTTTCTTTACCAAAAAAATTATGATTAAAAAACATATATATTAATGACTTTGTGAAAAAAAACATGGTTTTCAAAATGTCATTTTTTTTGGTCAGATAAAATTTAATAACATGTTTTTTGTGAAAAATCTTTTTTTCAAAAAGCATAGTTTTTTGGTCACATAAAATAAATTAATATCCATGTTTTTTTTACAGATTAGATTAGTCATTAGTTTTAGCCTCCCTACCCAGCAACAAATGCGGTCCAAAGAGAGGAAGGAAGATTATGAAACAAGATCAAAGTTGAAGAAGAAAGTAGTAGGTGCTGAAAAACAGGACAGCAGTGAACCAAAAAAAGGTGGTCCTCAACATAACAAAAACATTTTATTGCAACAAAAAGGAGGCTTACCTAACTCTCAGCTTGGGTCCTCACATTGTCCCCCTGGGAGTGCTCGTTCCCATAGATACAATAATTGTATCCTCCTGAGGGGGTGTTTTTTTTTACAAAGAAGTCGTGACCAAAAATGAATAATAACTTTTTAATAAAAAAACATGTTTTAAACAAACAGTGATTTTTTGGTAACATAAAATATGTTAATATCCATGATTTTAAGACACGATTTTTTATGAAAAATACATAAAATTAAACGGCATGGTTTTTTGGTCGCATAAAACATATTCATGTCCAGGTTTTCTTACACATCATTGTTTGTAAAAAAACATTTTTTAAAAAACAGCGTGGGGTTTTTTAAGTCTCATAAATATATTCATGTTTTTTAGGTATGATTTTTCAGTACAAAACATTTTTTTGGTCTCTTAAATATATTATTCATGTTTTTTCAGTCATGATTTTTTAGTAAAAAACATGTTTTTTTAAAACTGCATTGGGCTTTTTAGGTCACATATAATATTTTGTTTTTTAGTCATGATTCTTTGTAAAAAAAAGCATGATTATATTTGGTACCAAAAAATATATTAATATTCATTTTTATTAGTCAGAATTTTTTGTAAAAAACGTTTTTAAAAAAAACAGCATATTTTTTCGGTCACCTAAAATATATTAATATCTATGATTTTCAGTCATTTTTTTGTAATGAAAACATAAAAAAGAAACCACACAGTTAAAGTGGTGGCAGATAACCCACAATTACCTAGAAGAGTCTAAGAGGTACAGCAGGAGCCACAGAACTTACCATAGAACTTATATTGATGGAGTCAAAATTCAGAGCTTATTATCTCTACAAAGTCTGATTTTTTTGGTCACATAAAAATAAAATCAGACATAGTAGAGATAGTAAGCTCTGAATTTTGACTCTATCAATATAAGTTCTGTGGCTCCTGCTGTTCCTCTTAGATTCCTCTAGGTAATTGTGGGTTATCTGCCACCACTTTTACTGTATGGTTTCTTTTTGATGTTTTTATAACAATAAAATGACTAAAAAACATGGATATTAATATATTTTAGGTGTCCAAAAAAAAAACAAAAAAAAACACATAAGAAACACGTTTTTTTTGCAAAAAAACGCAACCAAATAAAACCTTTTTTTTTGTATCACTATGCCGAACCCCCCTGCAACCAACTCAGACACCGGTAGTTTTTTGTCCGCTTTGCTGCGCTTCCTTCCTTTCCGTCGAGGACCGAGGGGACAGAAGATGAGAGGCTGAGGCGCCCTTATTGCTGCTGACTGTACCGCTCACCTGACTGCGCATCCCGGCATATCCTGAGGCTCACGAGTACTTTGGAGGTGTGTAGACTATAAGTTCAATGACCATTTACTTGCCATGCCGTGAGCTGGGTACTTATGACAACGTCTCCCCGTGCATTCTTAAAAACTATAACTTAAGAACTATAACTTACCTATAACCTATAACTTGAAAACTATAACTTACTGTCAGCCCCTCAGGGGTATACACCTATTGTGTTTATGGGAATTAGCGCTCCCAGGGGGACTATGTAAGGGCCTGAGCTGAAGGTTAGGTAGGCTTTCTTTTTGTTAAAATAGAATAGGTTTTTAGTTTTGTTATGTACCATCTTTTTTCGGTTCACTGCTGTCCTGTTTTTCAGCACCTACTACTTTCTTCTTCAACTTTTTCTTGTTTCATGAACTTCTTTCTTAGCTTTCTGTTTCTGTGCCTTTTCTGCATAGATTCCGCATTTCCTTAACTCAATACTAAATGGTGCCTTCTTCCTTCCTCTCTTTGGATAGCCTTTTTTGCGGATAGGGAGGCTTAAACTAACTAATAATCTAATCTAACTTACTGTCAGGCAGCAGGTGGTGTCGAGTCTAGTTTGTTAGAGTTACTCATAATCTTAAGTATTGTCTTAATGTGTTTAGTTCCCTGTACCCCTAGGTCTATTCCCTAGGTCTGTTTCCCTACCCCGATGGCGCGTCTGCATTTACTTTAGTTTGCCCTTAAGTGTCTTTGGATTGTATTTCAGTATTCTAGCATTAGTCTGATTACCAAGCTAAATAGCATAAATATTCTTAACCCTTGTCGACTAACTGGGCACTCGAGTAGACAGCATGCAGGCGCGGTGTGAAGGAATGAAATATAGGGTTGCCATATACCACTAGAATCGTCTCCACAAGCTCTATTGAATGAACACAGTATAGAGCGTGTGGTAAGGGAGGTTAAGGGGTGAGAAGGCAATAAAATAAAGAGTGCTGCGTCGACTCAGTCTCTGCACTCGAGTGCCCAGGGTAGGTTGTGTGCTGCGCAGGCTGGTGTCTACTCGAGTAGCCAGCTTTCACTGTGAGGCTTGCGCCGACTCTGTTTTTTTTAAAAAAAACTTTTTTTTAAACTATGGACTTAGAAGCCTTACATAACACAAACGGCAAAAGCTACTTCAAAATCTTTTATTCCAATGTAAAGGGTACCTATTTCTCTACCAAAACATGTATTTTCAAACAATTATTTATTACAATAAGCACACAACAAGTAAAATAGCAAAGACAAAAATGGTTATGTTTTTGCAAAGGTAATAATTTCATACAAAAATGCCCATATCTTCTGATCTAATTGTTACAGGAAAAAAATAAAGACACCAATATTACAAAAGAGTCAAGATGAAAAAATGGCACAACTTCTAAAAATATATATTTCTTAAAAAGTCTAGGGGCTTTTACACCTTATATGGCACAAATGGCACAAGCTATTTCAAAATTGTTTTTTTCAATGTGAAGAGCAGCTATTTTTCTACTAAAACATGTATTTTCAAACAATTATCTACAATAATAAGCGTGCTGGAAGTAAAATAGCAAAGGCAATAGTGGGCGCTATTTCGGTGATGTCAGCATGTCGGCGGGGGTTAATGTAATTTTGCGTGTTGTACCATGTTATGCGGTAGCTCATGTTTGTACTCAGTATTTTTGCAAAAAGAAATGAATTACTGTTCTTGCTGAAATGTATCTGTGTATGTAAGAGGCACTGCAAAGAGATTCTGCAATAAACAATTCACATCCTGAGGTCGAAAGAGTTTCCTTTCTCCTCTTTGATACAGGTCTTTAGTCTATAATGACACCTCGCCTAAAAAAGGGCTTAAGGAACTACCTTGGGAGGACAAACTATCCCGCATAGTTTGTCGTAAAGGAAGACCCTGTCGCAGTTCGGCCAATCAGGGAATTTCATGTGGAACCCTAACGGACCGGTACCGCCGTTGTTCGACACAAACAGAAATTACTTCTGTTGCCCTAGCGGACTAATTAAAGCGTATGGGGTACCCACACAAGTTTCACCTTACCGGTACCGCCGTTGTTTGGCACATACAGAAATTATTTCTGTTGCCCTAGCGGACTAATTATGGCATAGGCGGTACCCCCACGAACCTCAGGAAGGGCAGCTGCACGGAAAAGCTAGCGCCCCGGAAAAGGTAGCTGCAAAGAAGACAGCCCCTTTTCCATGAACCCTAACGTCTACCGCACGGCAGAATCGACAGTTACCTATGACTTGAAAACTATAACTTACAAAGTATTACTTACCTATAACTTACCTAAAACTTGAAACATATAACTTACCTTATAACTTGAAATCTATAGCTTACTATAATGATAACTGTTCTAAACCTAAGATTAAAACTGAACCTTAACTAACCGTTACTAACTCCACGGCACAGTTGCAGACTGCAAGTTAACGCCCGCCGGTCTGCCAGAAGTCTGGCTCTGAAGAGTCCATAATTTTGTTGCCCTTAACTTCAACGCTTTATACTTCTCGTTCAAATGTCGTTTGGACATTTTTCCTAATAAATAGACAATATTTCCTATTTCTGTGTTTATACTCTCATTTAATATCAACAAATTTTTTCTTCACTTCCACGCTCCCAGGGGAACCATGTGAGGGCCCGAGCTAAAGGTTAGGTAAGCTTCCTTTTTGTTGTAATAAAATAGGTTTTTGTTTTGTCACGGACCATCTTTTTTTGGTTCACTGCTGTCCTGTTTTTCAGCACTTACTACTTTCTTCTTCAACTTTTTTCTTGTTTCATGAACTTCTTTCTTGTTTCATGAACTTCTTTCCTAGCTTACTGTTTCTGCGCACCTTGTGCATAGATTCTGCGTTCCCTCAACTCCATACTAAACGGTGCCTTCCTCTTTCCTCTCTTGGAACATATTTGTTGTGGTTAAGGGAGGCTAAAACTTTCTTATATAATTATATTATTTGTTACTTCTATAGTTGTAATAAGTCACTACCACTAATACTTGCTGTAAACTGCAGAGGGACCTGAATGGTTTTTCGCTATGAAATATTCAAGAAGTAAAAAGAAATACTTCCAGACTAAAATAAGCTCTGAGGTATTCACAGCATGTTTATAACATTCGAATAGACAGTTATAGCCCATAAATTTTTTGGAACTTCTCACTTGCGGAAGATGAACAAAAAAAACTTTTTGTAGTGTTCTGCCTTCTTTGTAATCTCTTCTTAGTCTTTTCATTCTCTTTTTTCTAACATGCTGTTTTTTATGAGCAGGATATCTTATGTGGGATATGTGCTGATTTTATTATCTGGATAACTTACCCTATATCCATATTGAATGGTGTCTCCTCTTCGCTCACTTGAGATTGCCTCTGTTTTAGCTAGAAAGTCTTGAGCTGTGTAATAGAATAATTTTCTGTCTTTGGACTTTCTTGTTTGTTTAGCCATTTTTAGCCATGGGATTTTCTTGCTGTGAATGTGTCCTGTTTCTACAGGACAAAATAATATCCTTTGTGCCATTTTTAAGTAAAGAATATAAGCTTAAGTTGAAATCCACACAGCTTTAATGTTTTCTTCTAACTTCCAGGAGTATTTTTGAAAGCAATAAAACTTATTATGAATTACAATAGATATTCAGCTTTACTTCACAAGTGCTTCAGTTTTAACTTAAATTTATCTAGAAAGTTAGTTTCATCTACTTCAATCATGCAAAAAAGACAGAGATTAAAGTGTGCTGATTATTTACCTGCAAAAAAAGTTTACAATATACAGGAGCAAAAATTTAAATATTTTCTAGTGCTAGATTTTGAAGCAACCTGCTTTGAAAGGCACAAATGGCGGAGAACACATGAAGAGAGCTTCAAAGAGGGACCGGAGCATCAGGTATGTTTCAGTTTTTTTATATCCCACTTATTACTGAGCATAATAAATTCAGATCATTTGATTACATTTTGTGTGTATTTTGGATGAGACTAATTCTTGAAGCATAAAACTTTTTTTGACCGTTCAAATTATTTAAACTTGACTTTATTTAGGACTCAATATAGGAAAAAAGTAAATGTACCTTGTCCAAGTTCAATATTTTCTTTGTACTCTTACATATACAAAATTTCCCAGCAAAGAATGTCATACATAATCTTTTTATATCAATAACTTGATGTTGTTCTTTGAGTTGATATGATTACTTAAATAATAATACACATTTTTTTGAAAATGTACATGTACAGTTTTTCTCTGAAGTTTGTACCACAATTTCAATATTGATATCCCCTCGGGATTAGATTAGATTAGATTAGTCGTTAGTTGTAGCCTCCCTACCCGCAGCAACGAATGCAATCCAAAGAGAGGAAGGAGGAAGGCACCATTTAGTATGGAGTTATGGAAACGCGGAATCTACGCAGAAAGGGCATAGAAACAGTCAGTAGGGAAAGAAGATTATGAAATAAGATCAAAGTTGAAGAAGGAAGTAGTAGGTGCTAAAAAACAGGACAGCAGTAAAACAAAAAAAGGTGGTCCGTAACATAACAAAAACCTATTCTATTTTAACAAAAAAGAAAACCTACCTAACCTTTAGCTAAGGCCCTCACATAGTCCCCCTAGGAGCTCCAACTCCCATAGATACAATGGAATTAGCGCTCCCAGGGGGACAATGTGAGGGCGCAAGCTGAGAGTTAGGGAGGCCTTCTTTTTGTTGAAATAAAATGCTTTTGTTATGTTATGAACCTTTTTTTTTGGTTCACTGCTGTCCTGTTTTTTCAGCACCGACTACTTTCTTCTTCAAATTTGATCTTGTTTCATGAACTTTTTTATCATCTTACTCTTTCTATGCCCTTTCTGCATAGATTCCGCGTTCCCTTAATGCCATACTAAATGATGCCATCTTCCTTCCTCTCTTTGGATTGCCCTTTGTTGTGGATAGGGAGGCTTAAACTAACTAATAATCTAATCTAATCAATATTGATATTTTAGATAAGTACATTTTTAAAATATGAACTTCCACTTTGCTCAGTTTTCCTGCTAATCTTATTAAATATTGCTCACTTTTTTACTCTAAAATATGCCCTCTAACTGATGGATTGGTAATTCTTTTATGTGTACTTGTTTTTAAACTAAGACTCTTTTTATCAATTTCTCTGCATCATTAGATTAGACTCTGCATTTTATCAATTTCTCTGCATTGTCTTGTGTTGGTGCAATTTTAGTGGCTAATAATTTGTTATATGCTCCAGGAAATTATAGAATTCCCTGCAATCCTGCTGAACCCTCAAACTATGGCCATTGAAGGAGAGTTTCAATCCTTTGTGAAGCCTGTCATCAATCCTGAGCTGTCATCTTTCTGCATAAGGTTGACTGGCATCACTCAGGTACTTAGATCTTCATAATTCTACATGAGCTTGACTGTCAGTATTCAATTACCTTCATCCATCATATATTTTGATTCTGGTAGTGACAGTTGGTAACTTTATATGCATGATCATGACACATCCTTTTCAGTTTTCGAGGGAAAAATTTATACTCATCATTGGTATCCTGTATGTGTGTTGGATATTAGCATAAGTCATAACTGTTCAAAAATCAATGTTTTCTACAATTTGATTGAAGAAATTTTGTGGCGTATAGAATCTATACTATAATAGGAGCCGTGTCAGTCCGTCTCTCTGTCTGTCCGAAGCCAGCCGAAAGTGCAGGATGATCAATCAACATTTTCTTGGACGAATTGGACATTTGTGAGGTATTTATTTGTTTTGATTGGATAACCAGGATGTGGACTTAAGTTAGGATGTTATTTATTTCATGTGTTTACTGTGTGCCCTAGTTATTCATTACTTTTAGGTTCTGGTTTTGCAGCTGAGGCTCAAAACTTTTCTGTTGACTTGCTAAGCAGCTATACTGTTCTTGTGGACAGAGGGTAAGTCAAACCACGTTGGGAATTGTTTTTTTTTTGGCATAGGATAGTAGTAGTAACTTGGAGGTCTTCTCTTCTGGTAGTAGGGCGTCAAGATGGCTGAGCAATAGGGTTCAGGTGAGAAGGTAGGATCTCCTCCTGCTGCAGATGTGCTCTGTAAAGAAACGCCAAACATTTCAGAACAGGAAGAGGATCTTATCCAGCAAAATTGTGAGTACATGAATAAATTTCTAGCCAATCTGGAACAAATAAATACCTCACAAATGTCCAATTCGTCCCAAGAAATGTTGATTGAACTCCAGAAAAATTTCTAAAGGATTCAAATTGATACTGATGAGCCAAAATCTACAAAGGTGAGTTCTGCAAAACAGGGAGCTATTCCTAAAACAAATAGGCCTGCTCAGTCACACAGGGATTCTTCCACATCTGAGGATAGTGTTAGCTTCGAGGATTCTACTAGTTCCGCTGCCTTTCGAACTTTGAGTTTTGACTCATCAGTTCGGGCTAGGACTCCGAAACAGAAACCTTTTCTGACCACCCAGCAAGGGGAACTCAAAACACCGCAAAAACTAATGGAAAGATTCGACAATCGGAGAATTCCTCAACAAGAAAAGTTTGATGAAAAATCAGGGCAGGACTTGAGAGACTACCTGAAGAGGTTTGAAAGATATTGTGAAGAAAATTTCAAAGGAGATAGTTGCTTCTGGATAGGGGAGCTGGGGAAGCAGCTCAGTGGCCAAACCCTCATGGCAATGAAATCTCTGAGAGATGTAGGGGACACCTACTCCACCATTAAGTACAAACTTGTTCATTACGTACTTGTTCTTACAAACAAACTTGCTGAATTACGTAAGAAGAGGAACCGAGAGGATTTCAGTAAAATAAGATACCATAAAGGAGAACCTCTCTACCTCTACAGCAGCCGTGTTGAGAGGTTGTTTAAAATAGCTACTCTAAACACAAGGTTCAATCAAGTTCTGTTCTTCAAGACAAGTTCCTACAAACTATTCCTAAGGACTTCAAAAGGATCATCTGAACTCAAATGATCTGTGACAAAATCAACAACAAGAAGGTAAAATGGTCCTCCATTCAGAAGTGTGCCAGATTCAGGGATGTAGAAAAGGAAAATGAAAAAGAATCGGGGAGTAATGAGAGTGAGGAGGGGGACAACCAAAAAGAAATCACCATTAGTGTAGGTCAGAGAAAGCTGTACCGGGATGCTGCCACTCAGAATGACCAAAGAACAAGTAGTGCAAGCGAGGCTCCAATCTTCAACCATCTCAACTTTGAAAGACACTTTTCTCAGGACAGCAGAAACCATCAGGCTCAACAAATAAATTCAGTTTCTCTAAACAGCGCATCTTCCTTCCGACATCAAAGGCCAAACTACCTGCAATACAGTCACTCAAGACCCAATCCTGGTCACGGCACCAAAAACAAAATGTTGGGGGACAGGAAGGCTTCCTACCATCAACATGTGTAGCCTAAATCGTACGTGCTCCTATACATTAGTTGTGACCGACCTATGACTCCTATTTTGTCTCAAGGTGAATAAATAAGCCGACACTCCCAGGTAATGGGTTTACAATTCTTTCTTTTTTTGTTTATTGATACACTATTAACAATGATTACAGAAATATACATAGGAAAATAACTGAGAGTGGACAGTAATAAATTCCCTACCTACAATAAACCCTACAAATGAATACCTTCAATTACAACACAGTGGGCGACTATCCCAGGAACAATTTAGCACAGCAGCAACCCCAGGATGATTTCCTACCCAGCAATAATGGCCGACCCAAGGCTTGGCCTGTAGGAACGCAAGAGCGGTAGGAGCGCAAGAGCGGCCGATGCCGGAGTGCGGCAGCGGCAGAGTAGTGCCGGGTACGGCAGCGGCAGGAGATGCCGGAGTACGGCAGCGGCAGGAGATGCCGGAGTACGGCAGCGGCAGGAGATGCCGGAGTACGGCAGCAGCCGAGTAGGCCAGGGCGCCACAGTGACAGATTAGGCCGGGTGCGGCTGAGTCCAGCGGCAGCAGGTGATGGAGTACCGCAGTGGCAAGAGACGCGGGAGGGAGAATCAGCCGTGGTGGGCTGTTCTTTGGTCTGAAGTTGCGGAGGCTGGAACCACAGAGCTCCGAGTGGTGGCTCTGGAGTCCCCTGGTTGGCCTCTGCTGCTGTTCTCCAATTGGAGGTCGATTTGGAGGTTTGGAGGTCTGGAGGTCTTCCCGCTAATCCGCCACGCATAATAAATAATAACTTCTAATGATAACATCGGCAATAAGGTACACAGTATCTCACCCTCGCTTAACAAATAATCTATCATTTACGAATGAATGTTTCAACAAATAAATAAACCTATAAATTCTTTTATTTCAAGCCTATCGCTGCCTATTACTCTTACCCTTGCTGGATGGTGCCGCTCTGAATAAATTGCCTGTACCCTATAATGGTGCTCTTAGAAATTTTCTCCTTTACTATATAACACTGATACATCTGTTCTGAAACAGAAAAATAGGGGTTAGGGGAACAGGCAGATTGCACCATCTCATTAGTAAACAAGGTCTTGGAGACTGATGAATGAATCGCCCCATTTCAGCGTGTCTGTGATCCGGGCCGTGTGCACTTGGCCTCATCAACTCTCTAGAGATTGAATTTTTCTATTTTATGGCCTTTCTTTTGTTTTGCCTTCTTTCTTATTTCAAATAATAGGGGTGGACTAGTTAAGTTTAATTTGAGTACTTTTACTTAGCTAAGCATGACTTTATACTGCATCTGTAACATTCTTCCCTATCAAATTAGGCTATTATTTAAAAAAGGTGCTCTAAATACTGAATAATGAAATGGACTGCAAATGTAAGAAAAGCAGCAATACTTGAGTTAAAACATAGGTAGCATTTTGTAAATAGATAGAGGTGAACTGAAAAAAAACTCACTGAAAATGTTGGCATTATCATGAGTCCTTGGGTGTCAAGCTTCTGAAGAATTCGAAGGGTAAAAATTAGTAAACAGGGTAACAAGGAATAGTACAAAGTTTAGTGCACCCTACCACACATAATTATACTGTACTGAGGCTTGTGTTTTTCATAATTCTTGACACTTTTCTACCTGAATGATTTTTGGTGTGATTGTGGTAGAATTACAGGTAGTTTTTAGAAAGTCAAGATAAAGTGGTGCTGGGTATAGTTTTACAGTTTTGGAATATAAGGAACTTGATCAGGGTAGGAATTATCTTGGCTGAGTGGAAAGCGCGATGGCAGCACATCTAAAAATTCAACTGCCCCAAAATTTGACGGTGTCCAAGGAAATAATCGCCCTTGAGAGCTAAATCAATTGGGGAAAATGTTCAACTTTCTTATAAAGAAATCAGGTGTGGGCTCTACAAGCTACCGAAAGTTCACACCAAATGGATGACAACGAGCGTGGGCAACTCCAGTGATGCCGCGCACTCCAGTGATGCCGCGCACTCCAGTGATGCCGCGCACTCCAGTGATGCCGCGCACTCCAGTGATGCCGCGCACTCCAGTGATGCCGCGCACTCCAGTGATGCCGCGCACTCCAGTGATGCCGCGCACTCCAGTGATGCCGCGCACTCCAGTGATGCCGCGCACTCCAGTGATGCCGCGCACTCCAGTGATGCCGCGCACTCCAGTGATGCCGCGCACTCCAGTGATGCCGCGCACTCCAGTGATGCCGCGCACTCCAGTGATGCCGCGCACTCCAGTGATGCCGCGCACTCCAGTGATGCCGCGCACTCCAGTGATGCCGCGCACTCCAGTGATGCCGCGCACTCCAGTGATGCCGCGCACTCCAGTGATGCCGCGCACTCCAGTGATGCCGCGCACTCCAGTGATGCCGCGCACTCCAGTGATGCCGCGCACTCCAGTGATGCCGCGCACTCCAGTGATGCCGCGCACTCCAGTGATGCCGCGCACTCCAGTGATGCCGCGCACTCCAGTGATGCCGCGCACTCCAGTGATGCCGCGCACTCCAGCGATGCCGCGCACTCCAGCGATGCCGCGCACTCAAGCGATGCCGCGCACTCAAGCGATGCCACGCACTCAAGCGATGCCATGCACTCAAGCGTTGGGCAGCAGATCAGCTATCTCACTAACATCTCTTTTCTTCACAAACGAGACGCTGCTGACCGTGGAACAAGCACACAACCCTTCAAATGACAGACATTAGTCCACTGAGCACAGTTCTGCAATTGTCAGGTAGCTCTAAAATTTACAGTTGGTCATGACTTGGGAAAGAATTTGCGCCAGTCGTAAAACCCGTTTTCATCGATTAAGAAGTTAGAATCAATCAAGTGTAGCTCAGCAGCATTTGAGCAGTGCAAAATGGACGCCTCAGCAGGACTCGGTGCCCGCTCACAAGGCAATAATGAGTCAAGACAACCAGTGTAAGACTCATTTTTCATATTTCATTTCATCTGTACTCGCCGTTGGAAGTAGGAATGCTGTGATGAAAGTATTTGGACAGTTGTATAAATAATGCCTAATATTTAGTCGAACCTATTCAAGCCGCAATTGCTGCTCTTAAGCAATTTTTGTGGCTTTTTATTTGGTCCTAACAACACTTCAAAATGAATTTTGTCTCTCAAGGTTTTGTATTCTTCAAGGTTGGAAGGCAGTCGTGCATGAATTCGCTTTTTCAGGATCCGCCATAAATTTTTGACTGGGTTTAAGTCTAGCAAATGGCTAAGCCATTTGAAAACATTCAATACCCTTGTCAACAAAGCATTTTTGTATTTCTCTGGCTATACATTTTGAACCATTATCCTTTTGAAACCCCTACTCATTCAGGAATTCCATTCTTTCCTCTCACGGTTGCAAATAACCATCCAAAATCTGTAGGTATTTGGTTTCATCCATTCTTCCAGCAATTATTTCTACAGCTTTTTAACTTTAATTTAAAAAAGCTCAGGTTCAATTTAAAAAAGCTCAAGTTTATTTTAAAAAAAAGGTCAAGTTCAATTTAAAAAAGCTCAAGTTTAATTTAAAAAAGGTCAAGTTCAATTTAAAAAAGGTCAAGTTTAATTTAAAAAAGTTCAAGGTCAATTTAAAAAAGCTCAAGTTTAATTTAAAAAAGGTCAAGTTTAATTTAAAAAAGATCAAGTTTAATTTAAAAAGTCCATCATTGATGCTTCTCAGCTTGAGAATAAAACCTCTTACAGAACACCTCTTACAGAACAGTTCCTCCTACAGAACAGATCTGCGCCTTCTCGAATCTTTGTATATTTACAAAATGAAACCTGCTCTCAATGAAACTTAAAGTGCTTTCCCGTTTCATGTTGCCAATACGTAATTCAGTTTTTCCTTTATCTTTTACATATTTTCTACCGTTGTTTGTGTTTTTTCAAAGTTTAGATTTTGTATGTATACTACTTTAGTGCTTTAATTTCTCTTATTTGGTTTCGTTTTATAGAAATTTTCTTGCCGAAGATGGACAGTTAGTCCGAAACGTTCAGTTTTATTTGATCATTTTTAATAAAAATGACTTTACGTGTAGCGATTTTTGTCTTGCTTTTTAATTTGAAAAGTCTCAAGCAAGCTATATTTAAAAACGATGATTCTCAATTTTGAAAAGCTTATGTTTCTAAAATTTCATACTTATGTAATGATAATATAAGTAAAGTTTATTTGTCAGCAGGCATATTTATTTAAAAGTACTGGCCCTGAAAATAGAGTAAATCGAATATCAGACAAGGCAAGCTGCTGTGGTGTTGTACTTAATTTGGCATTCTTTAAGTTTTACCTATGACT
The DNA here is from genome assembly GCA_030386875.1 of Morinoia aosen. Lineage (NCBI taxonomy): Eukaryota > Metazoa > Arthropoda > Malacostraca > Amphipoda > Talitridae > Morinoia > Morinoia aosen. The sequence goes on from CM059574.1 coordinate 3,877,814, forward strand.
CATTTGCTAAACAGATCATCGGTACTTATATCTATTGATAAAAATGATGCGAATAAACTTTATGTCATAAGTAACTGTGGGACAATTATCATTCTGCAGTGACTGAAAAGTTGATGCTCAGTAATGTTTAATTTTTCAGTCAGTGCTGTTTGCTAATTGTAACACAGTTACTTATTACATGAAGTTTATTCGCATCATTTTTATCAATAGATAAAAGTACCGATGATCTGTTTAGCAAATGATTCATAGGTAAAGCTTAAAGAATGTCAAATTGAGTACAACACCACAGTAGCTTGCCTTGTCTGATATTCGATTTACTCTATTTTCAGGGCCAGTACTTTTAAATAAATATGCATTCTCATGAATAAACGTCAATTATCTTATTATTACATAAGTATGCAATTTTAGAAGCATAAGCTTTTCAAAATTGAACTTGATCTTTTTTTAAATATAGTCTGCTTGAGACTCTTTAAATTAAACTTGAGCTTTTTTAAATTAACACGTTAGTTGCGATGGGTTAAACCGAAGTTCAATATTCAACTTGAATTTAAAGTCAAAAGTGATAAGCAAATTTGTAAATATCAAACATTAACTGGGCCTGTTAAATACCACTAATTTAGAAAGGATGTTAGAATTTTTCAAAACGACCCATCGATGGGTCGTTTCGCAGCAGGAAAAACCTAAGCACGACCCACCGGTGGGTCGTGTCGCAGTCAACGTGTTAAACTTGAGCATTTTTAAATTGACCTTGACCTTTTTTAAATTAAACTTGAGCTTTTTTAAATTGAACTTGAGCTTTTTTAAATTAAAGTTAAAAAGCTGTAGTCTTCCTAAGCCATTAAGAGAAAAGCACCTCCAGGTCATGTTTCCTCCACCATGTTTCACTGTAGGGATGGCATTGTTCATGCTACACGCAGTACCATCTTTTCACCAAACGTGTTGAATTATTGGTAACAAAAAGTTCAATTTTGTACTTGTTTGACCATATATTGCATACAAAGAAGTTTTCCTCTTTATTTAAGTGTATTTTTTTTTTGCAAAATCCAATCTTGATTTTTGGTGCATCTTCTTCAACGAGCTAGTTTTACGAAGCCTGCGTGACTGGAGATGCGGTTGGTGAAGTTTCTTACTTCTTGTTTTCTTGCAAAAGTTACTGCCGTCCTTGCTGAGGTCTGTTTGTAGCATTCTAGAGTGACAAAAGGATTAATCTTAACTGTACCCAACGGCTTTCCTAAATTTCTCCTACAAATTTTTCGAGGAGCTCACGATATCGGTGTGTTCGTCGTTGTCCCTGACTCTTTTTGCTTCTTCACAATGAAACCTACTGTACTAACAGGAACATTAATGGTTTCTGATATGCTTCCATAGCTTTTGTGCTTTATAAATTCTGAAATTATTTGCGCTTTTGTGCATTCTGACAGCTTCTCTTACTTAGGCGTGTTGAATTGTTATCACATCGAGGTGTGCAACGATCGTTGGCACTCACAGTGATAACCTAATGTAACTTGTCGGTGTGTTTTCTGGTTGATTCTAGAATGGTTCATATTTTTCTAGAATTACAAAAGTTTGGGAATTTAAAAGAAGAAAAAATCGTCAAAATACATTTTCGCCACATATTTGCTGAACTGCTAAATAAATTTTATCCCCTCAGGGGGATACAACTATTGTATCTATGGGAATTAGCGCTCCCAAGGGAACCATGTGAGGGCCCGAGCTGAGAGTTAGGTAGGCCTTCCTTTTTGTTGAAATAAAAGTTTTTTTTTTTGTTATGTTAAGGACCACCTTTTTTCGGTTCACTGCTGTCCTGTTTTTCAGCACCTCTCACTTTCTCCTTCAACTTTTATCTTATTTCATGAACTTCTTTCTCATCTTACTGTTTCTATGCCCCTTCAGCATAGATTCCTCATTTTCTTATCTCCATACTAAATGGTGCCTTCCTCCTTCCTCTCTTCGATACGCTCTATTTTTGTAGCGGTTAGGGAGGCTTAAACTAACTTATAATCTAATCTAAATAAATTTTATGCGTTCAATACAGATCATGTTTCAGTTAATGGCAAATGAAGCTAGTTTCAGTTAATGGCAACTGACTAGCTTCAGTCATGCAGCCGCTAACTTTAGCTTCAGCCAGGCACTCGCAGGCCGGAGCTCGATGTATATAACAGCGGTACCGTCGAGGCACAAATCACGTAGTGAAATATTTTCACTACACATGTGTCTGTTACTGCGATCATATTTTTAGTTTCATAGGTTAATGTTTTTCCTAAGTGCTAAAAAATTTAAAATTTTCTTTGTGTCCAAATACTAATTTCACCACACTATATCTTCTGTCTGCAACATTCTCAGTAATTCTAATGATATAAAAACTTGGTGTCCACTTCTGTTTACATGCCAGGAAATATTGCGGTAATGAAAATTTAATCTTTTCAAGAAAATGCAACTGACCGCAAGGAAATAGAAGTGTACATTTTTTTCAAAAACGTTTGGTTTAATTACAAATAATGTTACACAGTTGTTGGGTGGTCCGTCCGTCTGTCTGTCTGTCTGTCGCACCAGATGCTTAATGACCTTATCTGTGATAGTAGTTTTAGTTTTACCAGTGCACAAGCGCAAGAATATTTTAATCGAGGTAAATACTATTAGGATCGTAACATTTCTTTCTCATTGACATTTCGAAGATTCATTTAAGGAAAATATCGAATCCCGTCATTTTTGAACGCGCCATGTGCACTAGTCGGTGCTATTTAATAAGACACTAGGTGTCTCCTTAAATTAATAATTACATAAATGAATAAGTTCATATATTTTGTGCTTAATTTCTCCTATGTTACAATGGGAATCTCATTGACCATATTAAGTTGGTTGGTCCGTCTTACTTTCACGTTCTTGAAAGGATGCTTAATAACCGTATCTGTGAATTGAATTTTACCAGTGCACAAATACAAGAATATTTCAATTACGGGTACTATAAGGATAGATATGTTTGTTTGCCATCCATATCTAGAGACTTATTTAAGAAAATCATCGAATCCCGTCATTTTGACAGGTCGTGTACACTAGTATTTTAGAATTCCAAACCTTCAAGTCGGATACAGCTATTTGATTTATAGAATTTTGCGCTACTGAAGGAGAAAGTGAGGTCCTGAGCAGAGAGTTAAGTAGGCCTTTTTTGTAGACACAAAACGGGTTTTTAGTGTAGTTACCAACCATCTATGTTTTAGTTCACTGCAGTCTAGTTTTTCAGCACCTTGAACTTTTGTACTTAACCTTTATGTTTTTCCTTAAACTTTTTCTCAACCGACTAATTTTGTGCGTAAGGGATCTTACGCGGAACAGACTTTGGGCATAGATTCTCCATTCCCTTAACTTCAAACTAAATGGTACCTTTCACTTTCCTCTCTGTGGAATACCTTTGTTGTAGTTAGGGAGGCTTAAACTAACTTATCTAATTTTCATAATTCCAATTGTCGCTCATAGAAATGGTTGATATGAGTTCACTCGTGTAATGTGCATGGAGAAGGAGTAGAGAAAGATGATGTGGGTCAGCCATGCCTTGCCTAGTTCTGATAATTTGGGAAATGATTTCCAATTCGATTGAAAAAAAACAAAAACAATGCTTGAAAAAAAGTAAAAATGAAGAAAAGATATTCGTTAACATACCTGCTGCAATCTCTCCTAGCCAGATGTGGCCGCCAGTCCGGAGTTTGGTGAAGTTTTGCGGGAGTTCAATGCCTGGTTTGATCGTAATGTGGGGCAGTCGAGCTGCCTGCCCATCACATGCGGGGACTGGGATCTCCTGACGATGTTGCCCACCCAGTGCACGCGAGAAAATCTACCCGTACCTCCCGCGCTGCAACACTGGCACAACATTAAGTTGGTCCGTCTCATTTTATTGCATTGTTGTGGGGCTAAAAATCGTGATATGTCTGGAATAGGAAGGTCAGTGTATTTACTACTGAAGATTATATTAGGGGATGCTACATTATTAATTTCTTTCATCATGACTTCTTACACTGATGATGTGCAGTAGCTTATTTTTGGGATGTTTTTTGGAGCTCTTAGTGTTGCATGCAATGCAGGACGTGGCTGCTGCAATATTTGGTGTGGAGTATATTGAGGCTTTGTGGAGGCTGACAGCTCCTTTTGATGTAAGTGATGAACTCTCAATCAACAGAAATAAATAACTAAGCCTCCTAAACATTAAATAAGTGATTGTATCGTACTACGACACGTTAGGTAAAATTTTTGTTATTTTTGTCCGTACTTGCTCGAAACTCCTAAATCAACTGCATTTTTGCGTCATTCAGCTCAAGTAAAAGTATGATAACTCTCATTAGGATTATAGCTTGCTGTGTTGAGATTGAGTGTCACCATCTCATTTTATCTTGATATAACATAAAGTTGAAAGTATTCAATAGTTCACTAAGCCATCTCTAATTGATGTGATAACGAAATTGAATGCTTAGATATTTCACTTCGTCATCAGATCCGGAGTCCATGTTAAATAGTGGAAGTGAATTTTTGGATGTATTACTTGAATGACATGAGTATATTCCCTCACAGGGAAGTTGTCTATTAAAGTGTGTGAATCTGAACCTCAAATAGATATTATGATGGTGCTGTACAGTATGCAGATCTGCAGCATAGTTTTTATGGAGAATTTAAATTTTCCAGTCATACCACCAAGTGACGGGCTGCTACGAGAAGTTGCTGATGACAATGTTGCAGGGGCTGTCTCTAGAGGCTGTGGGGCGGCCACATCGAGGCATCGGTGAGCCCTGTTCCCATTCTTACGCTCCATATTTTATTCGAATCATGACTTTTTTGATATGCATTACTCAAGAATTGAAGTTAAAAATATATTGACACAAAATGTTGCTGTAATACATGTATTTGTAAATATGATTTAAATTATTTATTTTAATTTATGTGTGGTATATTTTGTCAAAGAATACATAATTGTATGAAATAATATGATTCTATGAATGGGTTTCAATTCTCCTATTTATTACTACGCTGTCACTCAGAGCTAAATTATTTAGGCGCTAGATGTAACGTCCATTCTGAACAAAACTCTACTGTTGTGCTCATTGAGCATCTTCACGCATATGTTCTAAATTTTATTTGGGCGTCGTAACGCCTGAACTCACAGCTGACTCTCGCTCCAAGGTGTTCACACTTCCGTTAACCCTATCCGCTACGTCTCTTTTCCTATAGGACATTCGAAATAATTTTTATCGTTTTTATACTCCAAATGTTTTGTTGGAAAGCTTGCTCTCCTTATTACATATTACACTTTAATGGAGATATTACCTCCCCTCGAGGGGAGACAACTATTGTATCTATGGGAATTAGCGCTCCCTGGAGGAAAATGTGAGATCTCAAGCTGAAAATTAGGTCTATCTTCTGTTTTGTTAAAATAGAATTGTTGTTTTTCTGGTTTTGTTGAAGACCATCTTTTTTGATTCACTGCTGTCCTGTTATTCAACACCTATTTGTTCTTTCTTCATCTGTTTTCTTGTTTCATTAACTTTCTCACTACCTTACTGCTTCTGTGCGCAGGAGCTCTTGTGTGTTTTGTTCCTTACCTAAAATATTTCGTCCATAAAAATTTGATCTTTGTAGGGTTAGGGCTGTGTGCCGAGGGAGTTAGGCTTTTGTCTCATTCAGTACGATGAAAATGAGTTTACTTGCTGTGGGCGTGTGAGCAAAGTTCAATACTGAAAAGATTTAGGTTAGACACCTATTTACGTGCTCTACAATATTTCATGTTGTTAAATCAAGGCTGCTCTTCAATTGCGGTCCAAGTTCTCATTTGTAGCTTCTTGTTATCGGCAGTTTTTATCACCGTTGCCTTGTATTCGCTTTACCGATTCAATTGCGCGCATTGTTAGCAGGTGCTTATTCTTTGCAGTATTTTTGTTCATTATTTTTTCATTTTACTAATTTTTTATGCTATCCTCATTTCTTATCTTATATTACAATTTAGATTTTATTTTTTCCATGTTTTCTAATTTTCTATTTCTTCAAAATTTTGATATTTTCGCTCCCGCTTCCAGTCGACAGCACTTAACCTCGCCCTTACTCTCCTAATGCTGAACGATGAACATTTATGCGCCCTGTACATTCATCATGTATATAGCTAATGTGTTATTAATGGTTGCAGACGACTGTCGCAACATCACCAACATGGTGGTGGAGCTGCTGCGGCGCGGCTACGTGTTCGGCTCCACCAGGCGGCTGCAGGCCGCTGCGAGATCTGCAGTGTAGCGCTTCACTCGAATCGTTTCGTGCCTCTACAATCACGCGGAGTTCTTCTTGTGCTCATGATGGTTCTGTACACAAACGAGTTGTCGTCACTTGTAAAAGTGTGAAAGCAATGATTTCTAAAAATTAAAATGTACAGTACGTTATTACAAAATGCTGGAAGCCTATACGTAGTTTGTGAGACAACTTGTGCTCACGCGCGATAAGTGGTGACTCACACGTGGTCTGGGTTTAAATTGGGGCAAAATAATTTGTCGATACACACTCGGGTATTCAAATTATATCATAAGAATAATCGTACATGCTGTCATGTACCTCTGATTGTATTATGCATCTGAGCACACAATTTGAATGTTCAAATTTCACAGGAGAGGTAGCTACGTTGTGCAGTTTTTCTTCTGAAAGGTGGAAAACGATTACTGCCAGAATTGAATATTATATTATAAACATCTATTTACAAACCGTCATGGCGCACCATTAGTTATCATTAAGTTATTTCTATGGGCAAGAAATTAACATCGTTTCTAAGTCTAGTTTTGGTGATGACGTATGTGATAATCTCTCAATTAGTAACAGAAATAAATAACTACGCCTACAAAACATTGAATGAATGATAGCACTACGACACGTTGGGTAATACTTTTCGATATTATAGTGTGTCATTGCGCGAAATATTACGTACATAGATTGTATTTTTGCGTCATTTGGTCCTTGTATAAGTATGATAGATTTTATCAAGATCCAATATTTTGTTTGATAATATTAATCGCAATTAAATGTTCGATTTAGGTGCCTCGTTTTAATTGGTTCGCATAACTGTAGTCTGCAAATTAATGAAATCCATTACAGACATGAGTTCGCTTTGAAATGTTGACAAACCGTCTTTTCAAACTGCCAGCGTTCAGCCATCATATATCAAAAGTAAATGCAACACCGGTGAAGAGACCGTCGATCACGGTGCCACCATCGCCCCACCCTCCGGACGGCGGGTCTCAGAGCGCCACCCGAAGTATCCAGGGCAGGTAGTGCTGCACGTTCACGTACACGCCAGGGATCCCGGCAGTGCCGCACCCGATGCCCCAGGACACGATCCCGGCCAGCCGGTGGCGGCCCGACGCGTCCACGCATGTGAGCGGACCACCGCCGTCACCCTGGTGGGAGAAAGTCCTTAATTTCGTCCGAAGGCGTTAAGTTTAGGATCGAGTTAGATTGAAATAGTAAAAAAGGGTTGTATTAGAAGTAGAGTAAAAAGATTACTTGCTGTAAAAGTAAATAATTACAATACTATTGACGAATAATGTGTTTTCCTTTTTTCTTCGTTCAAACACTTGTTCGCTACCAAAAGGAAAAGAGTCAACTAAACATTTGCTCAGTACATAACTTTTTTTGCGTCTTTATGTGGTTGTTGAAGATTTTTGAACGAATAACTCCTGGTTGATAAGAAGAGAACCACGTAATATGAAAATTTTCTCGGTGTACGAACATGTGCTTCTCGACCTGTACATTGCATCTGAACTGTGAAAAAAATGTTGGTCCCATTTTAGAAAATAACTGAAATACAAGCATGTTTGTCACTCGAAGCGGTTCGAACGTGGCCTTGACAACAATAACAATCATATATAATCTTAGTTGACGTCAACTTCGGTCGAAGACTATTAAGTTGTGGCTTTAGTATTTCTACCAACGTTTTTCACAGGTACGAAATGACACTTTTACTGAACGTCTCAGTAGTATTTTTCTTCTACTATTTCCAATACACGTTCACTTTCCCCATCACTTGTCTCGGTAATGCTTAAGCATTCTCACGCGTGAGTCAAGTAGCAGTGGTAACAAAGTAGGTTTGCCTGTTCTACGGTGACTTAGACTACATCGGGCTGAAGCCCTCACGCATTCAAACACAAAGATCAGAATGAGATCTATAGCTGTTCCTGAAATGAGTTGCGGAGTTATCATTGATTATATTAGAATTATGTGACATAAAATTTTGCAGCCATCGTCCTCGTTGATCTATTGTATTATTGCCCCAATCACTGTGATGAGCATTAAAATCACCCATTACGACAACCGGTCTCGTTAAAGTTTTCGTCGCAGCACATACTGCGTCGAAATTTACATTCAATTTTGGTGGCAGATACATATGCATGCGACAGGTAATACTTCGAACTGATTTAAGGGCCTTTTCGACGTGAAAAATTTCCGCTGTGTTGCGCGACAATTTGCATCAGGTGACTCGCTCGTATTTATCAGCCACGTTTTTCCTGCGATTTCGCGCGATTCATCCTGAGCGAGTTGCTGTTCTAGCGACATTGTTTACAGACCTCATCTGGGCTCGTCAGTGTGTAGCTGGCCGTCGGAGGGAGAGAAGTGCATCGCTGCTACTGTCACCATGGCTGATATTTGGAGTAGAGAACGAATGCTCGCTCTAATTCAAAACTATGAAGCACACAGGTGTTTATGGGCAGTAAAAAGGCCAAACCTTCTACCCTTCCTCTCTGCCCCTCGGGGATCTCCTTCTTTAATCCTCCCTCAAGGTTCCACGTGACTGCTGCCCCGCTCTTTCTATTGGTTTTGAACAATTTGCCTTTCTTGGTTCCTCCTCGTAATTATCTCGGTCTGCTTCTTCTGTTCTCCCTGCCGTCTCACACGTATATTCATCTAAGATCTTTCTTGTCTCTCTCTCTGCCTAGATTCCCTTTGTTTTCCAGAGGTTCCTGTACCGCGGTCAAGGTTGATAGTTGTTGTGAAACGCCTTCCTGTCTTAGGGCTCTCACATACCATTTCTGTTCTTTGCTCTTCAGCGTCACTCATGGACGACAGTCTACTGCTGTATCCGTTCGTTTCAAGGCCTTTTCCGATCTTCCTGCTTCTTTCTGGTTCCGATGTCACTTCCTGGTCTTCTTGGCGGTTTCTCTTTTTATTGGGTACTTCCATATTATTTGGATTGATGTGCGCTGTGACTGCCTTAGCAAAATTCATTGAGAAGTTAGGATGTCTGTGGAGGAATAGCAGCCTTGCTTGTCCCTTCTCTAAATAACCAAGATTTCCATCTTCACTGCTCTCAGCCTGCAACTCTTCGCACCTGTGAAATGTTTTTCCCCGCAGTGATGACACTTGAGCTCATCGGATTCACAGTCGTCGATTCCGTGGCCAGCCGAGCTGCACTTTTGGCAAATTTGTTCTCCTTGGCAGTATTTGATTCCGTGGCCGTATTTCTGCCATCTCTTGCATAACATGACTGGGTTTTATTTCATCAACTCTCGACTTTGCTTACTCTCCTGGAATACCTATTACCTATGTATTCTGGAAGTATGAACTGTCTGAAGGATTGTAGAAAGGGCTAACCTAAATGGTTTTTAAGTTTCATCCAAGGGGCGTGAACGGCATCTTGCACGCGGCACTTCTCTAAGAGATCCTTCTTGAATCTTTCCAAGTTGTTCAGATCATATACATAGATATATTATTAGTTGAAATAGCGGACATCCAGGTTCCATTGTTGTCAAATGAAATTCGTATTCAGCTGGAAAATATTATTTTCTGTCGAGCTTTCGAAATTTTAAACAAATTTCGTTTTCAGGACAAGAGACTGAAGTTTTTGGAAGCCAAGTTATTTCCAAAGCAGGTATCCTGGATACAAGGGAAAGATATTACATATAAGATAAACGAAAGCGGACATCGGTGGAACATGCAGTAGTCACAGTAATTATTTCAGGAGTGGTTTATAAACATCCGGAATTTAGAGATATCTATTGTAGGAGTTTGAATTAGTTGTGGAATAAAATGCTTCTAAGTATCTTCTTTCTTTCTTGTTGGAATTTTGAGATATAATTTAATAATTTTGAAAATCTATTTAGTGACCCGTGTCCCGAACATGTTAGTAAACTAAAGAATTAATTTGCTATTTTTCCACATTTTGGCAATGTTCATTGACACGGATTTTTAAATTCCAGCAAGTTTCACCGATATACACTTATTAACAATTTTTACAACCTAATTTGTACACTACATCGCAACGGTCTTCAGGTGCTTGTTTGTCTTTAATTTTTGATAAATTTCTTCCTATCAGGTTAATTGACTTCTTTGCTATTTGCACATTGAATGGCCGGAGTATCCTGTTGACACGTTCAGATGTGCCTTTTACATAAGGGGCACTAAAATAGCTAATTTTTGGGTTCTAATTTTGGCTAATATTTTATCGCGGATTTTTTAGTTTTCTGATTGATTATTTAATCATTTTTTCTTGGTATCCGTTTTATTGTAGCTACTATTTAATAAATTTTAGTTCATTTTCGACTTAATCATTACTACACAATTGCAAGGCTCTACTAACAAACCGCCAAAACTTCAGTCTCTTGTCCTGAAAACGAAATTTGTTTAAAATTTCGAAAGCTCGACAGAAAATAATATTTTCCAGCTGAATACGAATTTCATTTGACATACATAGATATATACTTACTCCTTTTGGGCTGCGAAGTGAAGATTTGCTTCCACAGATACGGGTAGCTGGTTCAATTGATGTAGTTGCTTCATCTTCAGGCTCGGTGATGCGTCACACATTTCCACTGTGAATACAGTTTTGTTTCGGGACCTGATCGCTTTAGGTTTACTGCCAGATGTTCAGAGATGCACTTTTCCTGGAGCCGCGGCGACATCTTCCGTCCGTGGGCTTCATTCATCTTGCAATCAAAGTGGGTGATGAACTTGTTGGGTGGTTGCGCTTGCTCAGTTACACTTGCACTTTCTTTAATTTGCTTCACTCGTCTCATTGTTACTTTCTCCTTTTCTATTATCTCCAGCAAACTTCTCTCCTCCACTTCCCTCGCACACAGGATGCTTCCAGCAGAGTGAGGACACCTCAGCTGGTCCGACGTGCAGTTAAGGGAGGTGTGACCCACCTCAGCGCACCTCCTGTATACAGCGGAGGTATTGCGACAGCGCTCGGCGGAATCCCCACATGCTTGACAGTTAACCCGTCTCCACATGGTCGACCTACCAAGAGGTTTGATGAAAATGGGTCAACTGTGCAACTTACTGTACATTCACTAATCATGTTAGAAGTTTCATTGGGGGTTCATTGTAAAGAGAGAGAGTTGCTCTTTCTGTCAGTGGGGAAAAAAATACTGCTACCCCAATGAAAATCTACGAAATTCGAGTTTTTATTTCGGTAAAATACAAAAAACAGAAATCAGAAAATCACTGGCCATTTTTTATTTATTGCACTTTTATGTTTTTTTATGATGCATTTTCATAGATTCTGAGTTGCTGAATCTTGTGGTGTGTGAATTTTTTTCAGGTCCAATAGTTCCGGAGTTATGTGCACTATATGTAAAACACAGTTTTTATTTTTTAGTTCATTTTGTGTATAGGCTGTTATCAAGCAGTTTCATTGCTTGTAAAGAGTTTGATATGCATAGAGCTTTTCCTCCCGAATACAATGGTGGTATTATTTTTTGCCTAGGAGTAAATCTGTGGATTTGGACTCCCATTTTTGAAACAAAAAACATAAGAAAATAAAAATGATGGCGACCTTCTTAGAGGCAGAGTGTGTGCTGGTATGCCTCAGCTACACTGCTGGCCTTATAAGAGATTGTGCAGCGCCGGTAGCTACACTCCAGACTGAGCAGAAGAATTCATACAGATTTGAGCTTGTTACCTCTCCTTCCCTGTTCCCCCCACCTAATTTTACCTTACACCAATGAATAGCGCTCAACGAGACGCTTAAGACCATATATGGCAACCTTAGGTTTGCTGATGTGAAACATGTGCTAGCTTTGCCGACCTTCTAAGAGTCCAGGACGTGGCGACGGGTTAAAGCACATCATTCGTCTGTTCTTGAATGGGTATACTTTGGCGTCTTGCCTTTCTCCTGGGATGTAAATGCTGTATGGAATTATCAGTTGTCCGAAGGTTATAAGGAAAGCTTGGGTTTCGGGATACCTTGAATTTGATGGAGGTTGCTTTGGTAGCTTCTTGTGCATTGTACCGTTCCTGAAATCCAGTTTTGAATTCTTCCGTATTAGTTATGTCGAAGTCATTGATTTCAATGAGGCCTACTGAATAGAAACGGCAGTACTCAGCTATCTGGCACGGTGCACCCTCCACGCACGTTAGGTCGACGACCCTCTCCGCCTGCTCTGCACCTCCACCATCACCATCTCTAGGCTCATGCTGATGATTCTCGTTGGTTTTGATCCCGTTACCTCTTCAATTTTTCCAAGTAGTTCAAAGAGGTTCACCATTCTTTCCTTCCCAGCGTCAATTGTGACAGGAGTACTTAGGAAAGTACTTTTCCTCCATTAGCACAAAAAGGACGTATTTCCTTTACTCTATTCTGGTAACTTTTCTGTTATGAGATCCCATAACTTTCTGGCCCGCTGAAGTGCTGGACTTCGCCAATTACACCGCTTCTTCGATTTCCGCCCATTTGCCTCTCAATCTTGGTCATCTAGCGAGCCATTCAGATCATCAGGTTTGTTTTTTTCCCATTTCCTCATTAATCTTATTAATCAACGAATCTATTGCTTTTTAAATTTTTCCTTTGGTACTCGCTATCTTGTTCATTCGTTCCTGCCCGCCGACAGAACCTTCTACGTCTCCCTCGCCTCAAATCCGTCGAACATTCTTCAATTATCTTTCAAATTTTTGTTCAAGGGGTGTGTCTCCTTGATAAATCAAGGTGGCCAGTTTAAGTCCTACTTTTGAACACAGAACAGTTCTCGAAGATAAACACACAAAATAAATAATACAAAGACCCAGATGTTAGAGGGCGGCCCCCACGTTAGTTCTACCCACCGATAACAATTCAATAAATAAGCCTATGAACGATATATCATCAAGTTACACAAACACTATGTACTGAGTTACAACTACAAGTGGGTATACTACCATTACCTCCTCGGGAAGGTGTGGGTGGCCTGGAATACTCGCTATGTGCAAGTAATCCTTTTCAAATCTTTATCTATAGACTGTTCCCTTCACGATACAAAAACGATGATAAAACAATTCAGCACCAGTAAAATTGGTAAAGGGAACAGTGAAAATTCCCGCCAGCATTGCCTCGATAGGACCGACCGAGGTAAATGCCCTCCACTTTCAAATAACTTACTTCAGCTGTTAATGCTTCGCAAAAGAATCGCATACCCAGATAATAAAAACAAAAAACAGCTTTCTGTTAAACAGGTTATCATTCTGGATAAGTAAGACTATTCTTGGGCTTACGCAAGCTCCTAAAGTGAGCTTGACGGAGCTAAGTCAGAAAAATGAGGTGTGCGAGAAATTTCCAAACTTATCTTTATTCTTGGAGTTTATTAGTCTTGCGTACATTCGAGGGTTAAACGTTGTCAGGGTTTAAAATTACGCCTTACCTGTTCATTTATGATGACCATTTTTGCTGTTGAGCTGTTCCTAAATGTCTCAGCTGTTGGCAATATTCTTCAGCTGTCATGGTTTGACTTTTGATTAACATCTATGTAAAAGTGGACAGTTTCTTTCGTAGTCCACTTTACTCTTAACACAATCTTCAACATGAACATACCACTTCGAGGTATTGAGATAGGCCTTTGCATTACGGTCTAGTCGTTGCTTTTTGCACCTATTCATTAATGTTCAGGGCCTACTTTTTATCTCTTGTAATGATCCTGTCTGGAAAAAGTACTTGAATTTTATGAGAACGCAATGACGCAGCTAGCCACACGATTGAGGGTTTTGACTAATGTGGTATACTTATTCCAGCCTTCGACATCTTGTTCATGAAAGACTGCCACATGAAACATTAAATTCTAAGCTCTGTTCCCTAGTGTTAGAATTTTCAGCATTATCTGTTTGCAATTCCTCAGAAACAAGCCCCCTTCGTCCCTCTCTTGGTTCGTCTTTTAGACTGAAATCGACTTGTTTGAAACGAGCAACACATTTGCTGTGTTTATAAATGCTTGTTAAAGTGAGCTCGCTGTATTCTCCTTCTGAAATTTGTGTATTCGTGCCACATGCCTTGTATACTTTTCCTTGGACTATACATTTTGGGTATATGAGTATAACACTTTTTTGTAATTGTTACTTTAAGATCTAAAGCAGTATTTTATTGATATTGGATGACAAAAGCATACATTGAAAACCCAATTCGTTGACTATATTTCGAAGTCGTTTTCTAATAAAAGTAAGGAACTTTCGTTACAACCCGATGCCTTAGGGTAAAGAGCACTACTAGTTTATGCCCCTCAGGGTTCAAGTATTGTATCTATAGAAATAACCACACCCAGGGAAATATGTGAGGTCTCAAGCTAGAACTCAGTAAGGCAATCCTTTTACTGAAATAGAACAAGTTACTGTATTTTGTTTTGTTACTGTACTGTTTTTGTTTTTTCGGTTCACAGCTATCCTATTTTTCAGCGTCAATTACTTTTTTCTTCAACTTCATCTTGTTTCATAAACTTACTTCCTAACTTCCTGTTCCTATGCACCTTTCAATGGGTTGCTCGCTTATATGCACCTTTTATAGATTCTTCGTTCCCTTAAGGTCATACTAAATGGTGCCTTCCTCTTTTTAAAATGCCTTTGTGGCGGTTAGGAAGGTTTAAAATGACTTATCTAATTCAAGCAATAGAATATGAGCTACAGATTACTAGTTGAAGCTATCGCGCACAAGTTGGGAAGGTGCAGGGACTGGTGTGGGTGAGCCTCACCTTGCACGCATCTTTGCCGGGCTCTCCCCCCGCGCACAGCATGCCGGGGTGCAAGAGGTACGAGTGGCCCAAGCGCGTCGTCCTCAAACGGTCCTGACAATCCCCGGCGTCCAGCACTGGCACGTCTACCTCCTGCACGGCGTCAAGGCTTCATTGAGCAACATTTGTTCTCGAACTGTCGTTATCGTTCGCTTCATTATGGCAATTTTTAATATTAATATACATGGATGTATTCATGTTTCTTATGATTTTACTCTACCTTGAAAATAAATGATACACTTAACGATAGATGTATTTTTAACACCGAGTGACTGATATAGTTTGTAATGTTGTCCAAGAGAGGCCTAGCTACTGTAGAATTTTACCCCTAACTAAAATTACGAAAGAAATTTTTCTCAGCAGTGAATTAAGCTCACGGTCCTCAAAATCAATCGCAGGGTATCCAATGATCTACGTATAGTAGACCAATAAATGAAAACCTAGTTAAAAAATAATTTGGTTTTGTCCCTGTTCGGGCGCCAATTGATAAATAATTTGGCTTTGTTCCTGTTCGGGCGCCAATTGATGTATAATTTGGGTTGGCCCTTGTTTGGATGCCACCCTTTTTAAAATGTCCCTGTCATAGAAATACCGGAGGCTCGTCAGTTTATCGATAAGAGGCTGTATTTTCTTAGGCTGGTTATTCCAAAGGAATTTTTCTGGTATATCAGGGATAGAGGAGAAGTGAGTTGTGCTGACTGATATTTAGTAAGTTGAGGTTTGTGAACAGTTTTATTGTTGCTGCGATAACTTTCCATCAATTTCCAGAATTTCAGATGGCTGCGTGGCAAAGTAGCGAAAACTTGCAATAGTAGTCAAACGAAAAAGCGATTGAGCTAACAAGCTCTGAGCTAATTACAAACTTTGGAGTTTTTGAGCTGACAAGCTTTGAGCTAAAGAAGCTAACGAAATTTTGAAGATTGTTGCAGAAGTACGTTTCGCAGGTATCTGTGATACGCGAGCTCAGTTTATTCGAGGGAAGAATTATTTTCCCTCCTTAGCACAGAGGCACCAGTCGACCTATCTTGGCGTTGGCCTAACACTAGTATTTATATTATTTAATTTATGACCATGACGACGTCGTTACATTCTTATTCGGAGAAGACCTGAGGAACATCTTTTTCTTATCAAGTCGATACATGATATTCAACATGGGAATTTTCACCTGTGATGAAATTAATAACAGGACACAACAACGCATATTATCGGTCGAGGTGTTAGCCATTTATACGCCTGAGCTCAATGAGGAATATTGCGTTGGCTTCCTTCTTTAAAGGCAGAACACCAGAAATACATTCGAGATTGTATCTCAGGCCCTTCCAGGCAAGCACTTTTATTACCAGGCGGTTGTGCCCAAAGAACTTCTGATAGCAGAGCCGAGCCGTTGTTCTTTTCAGATTTGGAACAAACTGCATTCTCAACTTCGTTACTTAATGCTAAGCTTCGAGTACTGATACATGTAATCTGTTTTGTTTTCAACCCAGAGTTCCCCTTCCCTGAAGATATCAGCTATCTCACTTTGAGTGTGTTCTGGTATCTCGATGATGACACGAAGCCATCTTTGCCCCACCCAGTGACCCAGCAGCGATGTCCGGTGAACACGTCCCCACCTCGCGGCAGACAGACGGGCGCAATGTGGGGACTGCACAGAGAAACTTCCATAAAAATCTCAGAATTGACCACACGATCTGTGGATCCTCTTTTGAGACAAGCTTAGCCAAGCTTGAGAGAGCGTAGTTGAATTTTGTACCAGAGAATATGTCATAGTTCCTTCTAGATTGTTATTCGAAATTTTGCAGAAGTGGTTTAAAACATAGTTTGAACATTCATCGATGAGAGAAAATAACAGAAAATGCTGTTTTGCATCTACGCGAACTCTCCGAAAGGTATTGAGTTAGTGAAATAATTGTACTTTATTTTCCTGCTATTTGTCGTGGTCGTGGTTGGATTAACATTTCGATCGCAAAGTACGCCGCCGGTGGCCACGGAAGGGATTTTTATAATGCTGCTGAGCAACCAGTAGTCACGAATTTAATTCTCATAAATGCTTAACTAAACCTAAATGAAGGCATGATCCAGTTGATGTTGGTTATTTTCATAATTGTTTCCTACAATTTACTCTAAATTTGAGTTGAATATTGAACTTCAGTTTAGGCAATTGCGATCAAAGTGCTCAAGTAGCTTTCTTGACACAATTACGGTAGTTTCACGGAAGGCCGGGACAAATTGCCGGTCACAAAATATTCATGTTAACTTGAATTAGGTTGAGTTAATAAGTTAGGTCAGAAACTAAGCTTGTGATACTGTAGGTGCAAATCACCGCCCTGCCTCGTGAAGAGTACATTATTTGGAAGATTTGACGGGAAAAGTGAAATATATAGCACTTATCTTACAAACTGCAGTACCAGCAGTCTATTGTTCAAATTATTGTACACTATCGGGAGTGCGTAATGTAAATTTAACAACATTTATCATCATGATAACGAAGAACAAGGAAAGAAAATGATCGAAAACTGAAAGTTTTGAAAGCACCCGTTTGGCAACGCAGGCACTATTCTACAGTATTGGCAGGGTAGACGAGCTCATAAGAGGGTAAGCAATGTTTCTTGTAATGTGATAAGTAGAAACGATAAGACTGAGTAACCTCTTTTCCGCAAAGATTTAAATCCTAAAAATTTACTGCGAGGAAGTTAGTTATTATACTATTTGAAGAAGCAATGAAAAAAAATATAAATTGAAAACAATTGAATAAAATTTTCTGTACGGCAAGAATTTCTTACCACAAGAAACGTCCGCAATGTATGTAGAGAGAAAAATGTCAGGCCTTACAGGAATATTGTCTAAACTCACTTGGAATTAAAATCAATCGGTTGCTGTATTTTTATGAGCGCAATGTCGTTGAGTAAATTTCCAGGGTAGAATTCGGGATGAACGAAGATTGCTGAGACGTCGGTTTCTTCGTGAGGGTAAAATTCGGTGTCCTTGTTGACGTTGTATTCTCCTAATCTGACTCTAATTTCCGACGCGTGATACCTGCAAAATATCTCCGTATGAGCTAAGTAGAAAAAAATACCATGAGCGACTTTCTAGTTATGGTAGACTTAGAAATCCTACACTAGAGCACAGTATAGGTTCCACATAGACGCAACACAGTAATAGTGCTGACATAAATAGACAATGCAATGACACATCACATTAGGTACATAATTCACTCACCTCTTAGATACCCTACAACTTAGATACTCAAATACCAGACATGTGGCCAGCGAGAGTAGAGCGGAGATAGCTTGAAATATATAGAAAAAGAGTAGAATAGAATTAGTAGTAGGTAGTTAGAGAATAACTTAGAGGTAGTACTTAGCCGTCCGAGATACTCTATATTTACACTTGCAGTCAGCATGAACTGTTTAGCTGGCTACGACCAATCGGAAACTGGATGCGAGTGTTGCTCTCACGAGCGTTGCCAACTTTAGGTCTCTCTAACTAGAACTTACACTACTCGCTATATTACACTAGTCTTTACTCTCGAAATCTAACGCTGATTTGGCATTAAATATTGATACAATATTTATACCATAATTTGAAGTGTAATTATACGGCGCTCCCAGAGAAGGGATTTCCTCACAGCAGTTGAGGAAAACAATATTGTTGACTGCACCTTCCTCATGATTGGACTATTTCCTTCCTTCTCCAAGTCACCGCAGGCTGCTACGAAGGTAAGAGATTGTATATTGTATGTTAGTTTAAGCCTCCCTAACCGCTAAAAAAGAGCGTATCGAAGAGAAGAAGGTGATAGGCACCAATTAGGATGGAGATAAGGGAACGCGGAATCTGTGCTGAAAAGGCATAGAACCTTAAGTTAAAAAAGATGTTCATGAAACAAAATAAATGTTTAAGAACAAAGAAATAGTTGCTGAAAAACAAAACAGCAGTGAACCGAAAAAAGGTCCTTGACAAAACAAAACAAGTTATTTTAAAAAAAAAGAAAGCCTACCCAACTCTCAGCTCAGGACCTCACATTTTCCCCCTAGGAGCGCTAATTCCCATAGATACAGTACGTGTATTCCCCTGAGGAGATGAAGCTAAGTGAACTTCAGACTGGAAGCACCCAGCGTACCACTGCACATTAATCCGCTTTTAGATCTGAACTAATTGAGCAGTTTTATAAGAAAAAACGGCACAAAAGTCGCTGTTGAAGCAAGAGACTAATTTTTAACGGAAAATGGAATCACGGAACAGATTACTAGAGCAAAAATTGTCATTCCCAGACCATTGAAATACCGAATGCACTATTGTCGGAAGTTAGGTTAAAAGGCTTGTTCTTATACAAGTATCCACCACTTTATAAATCTGAATTAACGACTATTCAATCAAACTGGAATCTACGACTTCCTAACTTGTAAAATAATTTAAGACTTCCTAATTTAAAAAAAAAATAATCTACGACTTCCTAACTTAAAAAAATATTCTACGACTTCCTAATTTAAAAAATAATGTACGAGTTACTAATTTTAAAAAAATAATCTACGACTTCATAATTTTATAAATATTCTACGACTTCCTAATTTTTTGAAGAATCTATGAATTCCTAATTTTTTAAATAATCTACGGCTTTCTAATTTTTCAAATAATCTACGAATCGCTAATTAAAAAATCTCCGACTTGCTAATTAAAAAGAAGTCTACGACTTGCTGATTAGAAAGAAATTTGCCAATTCTGATCTAAACCAGAATTTTCAACATTATAACTCAGAATATACAACTTTCAAATCAAAATTTGTGACTTTTTAAACCAGATTATTCGACTTTCTAACCGATATCTATAACTTTTAAACCATGACCCGGAATCTTCGACTTCTTAACCCGTTATGTACGACTTCTTTAACGGTATCTACGATTTCTTGACCCGTAATCTAGGACTTCTTGACGCGTAATCTACGACTTCTTGACGCGTAATCTAGGACTTCTTGACGCGTAATCTAGGACTTCTTGACGCGTAATCTACGACTTCTTGACGCGTAATCTACGACTTCTTGACGCGTAATCTACGACTTCTTGACGCGTAATCTACGACTTCTTGACGCGTAATCTACGACTTCTTGACGCGTAATCTACGACTTCTTGACGCGTAATCTACGACTTCTTGACGCGTAATCTACGACTTCTTGACGCGTAATCTACGACTTCTTGACGCGTAATCTACGACTTCTTGACGCGTAATCTACGACTTCTTGACGCGTAATCTACGACTTCTTGACGCGTAATCTACGACTTCTTGACGCGTAATCTACGACTTCTTGACGCGTAATCTACGACTTCTTGACGCGTAATCTACGACTTCTTGACGCGTAATCTACGACTTCTTGACGCGTAATCTACGACTTCTTGACGCGTAATCTACGACTTCTTGACGCGTAATCTACGACTTCTTGACGCGTAATCTACGACTTCTTGACGCGTAATCTACGACTTCTTGACGCGTAATCTACGACTTCTTGACCCGTATTCTACGACTTCTTAACCCGTGTTCTACGATTTCTTGACCCGTATTCTACGACGACATCTTGAAGGGGAATCCACGACTTCTTGAACCGGAATCTACGACTTCTTGAACCGGTATTTACTTTTCATACCGAAGTGTTCAGCTTCTCAAACCAAAATTAATAACTTCACGACTGTCAAGCCGGAATGTAACGCTTTTTTAAACGGAAATATTCTTCTTGCATCGGAATCAACCACTTTTAAAACTGTGGTCTAAAATTTCTGGAAGTAAGATTTCCCACGTTTATATCTGATATTCACCCGTAACCAAATTGATGTGCGCTGTGAGTTGATTCATAGCAAGGCTCACCCCGAGATGCAGTGAGCGGCCGTGAGCACGTGCGTGCGGTCCACCAGAGTGCCGGCACAGACGTAGACGTTGTCGACACCCTCCTTCTTGAGCACGGCCGCTTGCCATGGGTACTCGCCTGCTCCAAATACACACACAATAGTTACAGCAAATTTTACTTCAATGGTTCTCATTTTCTAGCTATTTCTTCGAACATATTCGCGTATGAAGGGACTTTGTTATAATGATCTTTATATTGTAATTACCCTTTTACTGAAAAAACTTGTATATGAAAAGAATCGTAATTTTAAGGACCTCAATGTTATAATTTTAAAAATCTGTGTGGTAATTTTTTGTACCAACTTCTTAAAAAATGTTATCGCTTCATCACTAGTACCACTGAGATAAAGTGTCTGGTAATTTGTAGGCCACCCATGCTTGTTAGTATCTAGTTAGTAGTAACTTTCGTAAAAATGTGTCTCAACACATTCCCCGCGTATTGGGCCACATGTGTGCCAACAGGTAAACTGCCCATTTACGTGCAGGTATAAATGCACGACATTTTATCTGTTTCGCGACATTTTTTAAAAGCAATTGTTATCATGCGAGGTGAAATGTTATCGTGCATTTGTATTTTTCGTATTCATTAAGAGAATTAAAATTTATTTAAGCTGGTAAATATATTTCCCTATTCTGCTACTTACGACCTAAGCGCTGGGAACGTGTTAACACAGAAGCTGAGGTCTATTACTTGAGTAAAATTTGAGTATAAATCTTCATTCGTTGCAACAGTATCCACTTTGGTTCGGTTCTACAACTAAACACGTCTTTTAGTAATCTATCCCAATTAATTAATCTATTATCAATTAACAATCTATCCCAATTAGTAATCTATTCCAATTTATCGCGGGCTTCTCACCAAAATTTGCTTCACCAGAGATAGCAGAAAGCCCTTCCCCCGAGGTGCTGATGCGGCCCGCTGCGAAGGCGGTGTTGCTGACGCCGCATGTCGACGGGTCGTGTGCTGCGGGAGGGGCCGTTGCCGGTGGCTGGGGTGGAGCGTGTGAGAAGGAAGGAAGTTATGAAAATCTGTGGATGAAAGGGGCGTTGCAGCCTTACGTTCTGCTACATAGTTAAATTATCAAGTTAACTTTAAAATTTTCATCGAACAGTTAAAATCGTTAGTCTCTCATTTCCTGACACTCGCTTAACCAAAACTTTTCTATACGAGGCCTGTCTAAAAAGTATCCGACCTTTGGCCAGAAAAAATATTTCGAATACCTGTCGGAGTTGGGACCCTAATCCCCTTCAAAGTATGCCCCTTGTGCTTGCACACACTTAGCCCACCGATCCTTCCACTGCTGGAAACACCTCTGGTAGTCTTTTTTTAGAATGGTGTTCAGCTCCATCGTCGCATTGCCTGTTTGACTTCTTCGATGCTGACTGTTTTCTTTGATGTCCGTGGAATTGTGCATCACGAATACGCACCGGAAGGACAAACAGTGACAAAGGAGTACTATCAGGATGTTCTCCGGCGACTTCGTGATGCAGTTCGGCGCAAAAGACCAGACATGTGGACTGCGAACAACTGGCACTTGCATCACGACAACGCGCCCGCACATTCATCCCATTTGATCCGCAATTTCTTGGCCAAACATGGAATTACGACCGTTCGCCAACCTCCCTACTCTCCAGACCTGGCTCCTTGCGACTTCTGGTTGTTTCCAAAATTGAAGACACCACTGAAAGGATCCCGTTTTGAGAGTAGAGAAGAGATAATGCGGAACGCGACGACAGAGCTGAACACCATTCCAAAAGAAGACTTCCAGAGGTGTTTCCGGCAGTGGAAGGATCGGTGGGCTAAGTGTGTGCAAGCACAAGGGGCATACTTTGAAGGGGATTAGGGTCCCAACTCCGACAGGTATTCGAAATATTTTTTCTGGCCAAAGGTCGGATACTTTTTAGACAGGCCTCGTAGTTGTCAAAATTCACAGTACATTTCAAGTTTAGTTCTAGAATCCTCGCCGACATGGAGTGAGAGTTCACTGCACCACATGAGCTGAGTACTTCACGAGACGCTCACCAGAGTGTGGGGCGCTGAGGGAGGAGTGGTTGCTGCCACTCTGCAGCACACCTCGTACAGGCCACACGTGAACGGCAGCTCGTTCATGAATGACGGCAGCTGGCGCTGGAGAAAGTAAATTTCCATCTCAATTTAAACGTTACACATAGTACTATGACTTGCACGAACGGGTAGCATCAAGTCCATCCCAGCAAGTAACCTTAGTCGTAGAAGTGCCGTGACTCGACTCCAGACGTACACTGTTTATACGAGTTGTACCGCGGTGGCGGTCCATCAGAAGATCTAGTCCTTGGAAGGCCCTCTGCCATCAAACTACGAACAGCATCTTTGCGGTGCCCTATACACGTTGACGTTGTTCTATAAACTTTGTATACCAACGAACACGTAGCCTGAACCACTGCTTAGGTAAATCTTGTACTAGTTCGAAGGCTGCAGAGTTGCCGAGTTATAGGTCCTTGCGGAGGCTACGACGATTGAGTAGAACTAGGAAAAAGAGGCTGTTGACACTGCACAACAGAGTATATTTATAGCCTGAACTGTAACTAAAATTCATTCGGAAAATTATTAATGTCTTTGATGGATTTTTGTGTAACTTGATGTGCAGGAGAAAACAATAGTGCAGACGAGACGTGTCAAGTTTCAGTCGGCTTCTTCTACGTGAAATTTGGCATCGGCGTTCCGAGCACAACTGGATAATTACTCTGCAGCAGAGCACCAGTAAAACTTATGGATAACTTTCTGAAATTTACTTCGTATTTAAAAAAACTGAATATAACAGACCCAGCTCGCACTGACCAGTAGACTACAAAATAGACTTCACGGTATAAAGATCGACAATTGTGCTTACCTTTTGTCTGTGAGGGAAGCGATGAACTCCAACGGCGCATATCAGGGCCAGCTTTTGGCAGTTTACGTACTGGCAAGGATCGGCTCGAGTTTGCTTTACAATGTGGCTGTCGTCAGGTCCATTATCGTCATGCAATTTGAACGTTCCGTTGGGAGGGTATAGTCGTGCAGTGAAGTCAGGCAGTAATGATTTCCTTTCAAAGTTTGGAAGAGTCTCCAGAGTCGAAGAATAGTGTAGTAGTGAGTCATGCAAGTTCAGAGGCGTACGAGGATAAAGTGTCTGAGATGCTCGTAGTTCTGATGAAATAGGAAAACGTGCGTTGGATAAAACCGAGTAAGCAGCTGGGTCAAACCTTAGTAGAGTTTTAGGGGCTAGTTTTACGTATGATGAAGTTGAAGTCGGGTACGAGTATAATAAAAGATTTGGAGTGGTAGGATTTGCATGAGGGCGTGGTGTTGTAGAGGAATGTTTGAGTTGCGATTGGTTCAACATATTCTGATGGTTTGAGTGTTGAGGTAAAAAACCTGAGCTCATCGCGAGACCCTTGAGAAGCTGAGGTATTTCCTGATTAGCTTGAGAGACGATTTGAGGGTAAAAAAATGAATTTGTCGTTGCATGGGCATCATGTGAGTTAAATTTGTTCTCTGAAATTTCCGATGCGTTTGAGGAATTGAGGTTAGAATTATAATTATGCATGGCGTCAGAACCATGAAATTTCGGTCTTGTAAAAGGTTTGTTTGATGTACTTTCAGTTTGATCTTCTGGGATGGCTTTTACGTTAATTTTGAAGAATGAAGTAAGATCGTGTAAGTCTACAGAATGATTATTTAAATTTACGTGCTCACTCCTTCGATTAGTATTCGCAACATTCCGTGTTGGAACCAGCAAGGGGCGAAGTATCTTTCGCTTAGTGTTTTGAACACCATTATTATTCTTTATATTATTATGAAGCGACTGTCTTTGACTCGAAGTACTACTGCTAGTTACCATCAAGTCGTTCCTTTGTTTCCGAGAGAAGGCCTCGAGGATATCGAGTTTACTTACGTACTCTGGATTGAACGTCACTAAAGCATCCGGCAAACGAAAAGTAGTGGGAGATTTTTGATAGGCAGTGGCAGACATTCCTTGGTGTTGAGCTTTCGTTAGGCGAGCGCGCTCGTCAACGACGTTGATTGAGACGTTAAAGTTTGGGTTGAATACTGTAGTTGTTGAAACAGGTTTCAATTGGGATGGGTGGTAAATGGTAGCGGGTTGCACAGTTGAGCTGTTCCCAAAGTTCAAACTGTCAATAGGGCGCGGAAACGAGTTAGGAAAAGGTTTAAAAGTATTTTTTGTTGCAGGTTCATGTGAGCCTACATGATGAATGTGAATGTGATCTGTATTCCCATCGAGTGTAGGGTTGGTATCACCATCTGAGTGCGGGTCGAAGAAAAAGAATGGGCTTGGGGGATATTCGTTTTCAGTGGGAATGGACAAATCAGGTACAGGAACATGTATTAGGTCAGGCTCATTGTCGTCTGTCTCTGAAGAATTTGAAAATAGTGGGTTAGGAACTTCCTCATGATGTACTATTATAGGTTTGTTCTCGTTCGGAGGGAGCGAAATGGGAGGATGGGGAGGAATGTAGGAATGAGGTGGATAGCCATTAATTGTAGGGGTATATGGATGATAAGGCGGAGGATACTTCCAATGAAAACCAAGCGGAAACTTTGAGAATAAATTAGTGAAACTTGTGAAAATTCGGGGAGAAGCAAGCATAGGGTCTTTCCGGTGACCTCTTGCGCCCGCGTGCACCTGCAGTGGTTAGTTGAGAAGAGGTGATTAATTGAACCCAAAGATTACCACTCTTAGGGGCAGGAAAAATTGGTTAGGTATTTGAACTCAACTGCGTGCGCACCAAAGGAAATCGAGATCATGAGTTCGGGAAAACAAAGCGACTTAAAAATGCTTCACATTTCAAGTTTAATACTTTTTCGTTTGTCACGTAAATTCTATACAATGCATCGAGATACAAATTATCTCAATTCCAGCCTTTTAGATTCTTGATCTGATATTCATAACCATGATAACCGACTGCAGTTTTAGTATTACTACTTAACAATACTTGAAATTTTCTTTATTACTTGTTGTCAGATAAATAAATAAAATAGCTAAGTCACAACAAGCAGTAAATAAAATAAGTTAACATAATCACGAGGAAGATAGCAAGTCACTCGCACTCAGCTGCAGTCAGCAGTAAACTGAGTCATGAGTAATATTGTAAAATAGCGGCATTCTATCATGAACAGTGAAGAGCAGCGGCTGTTACATACTACGTTAGCTACGGGTGGACTGCTATTCCTATTTACAAGCGGACACTGTACAGCACAGAAGTTTAAAATCTGTAGTATAAAATGCTTTCACTTCATTAAGCAACGTTCAGTATGAACTTACAGTATGAACTTCAGTGGTAAATCAACCGATTAACTGACGGCTTGACGTGTTATGAATTAACTGACTGGTGAATCGACGGATCACATTACCTCATGATGACTTCTGCGACGACCTACTGACGCTGAAATATGTGTAGCACTAAATTAGCTTGAATGACCAGCAATAATTTCTACATGAAAATTTTTTCGCACGCTCATAACGCCCGTTATTGGAGCAACCAACATTGGCGTTAATAAATAAATAAGAGACTTTTTTCAGACGTGTACGTTTCTTGACACGGAGCGTCTCTATTTAAACTCAAATTTGTATCTAAAAATGTACAAAGCTTGCATGTTATAAAATGGCACTGGTTACCTTAAAGAGATCAGAGCGGTAAATATAGCATACATTGATTAGAATGTATTATATTATTAAATTATAGAGCATCAACGTTAACTAAATACAGGAAATTCACATTTATGTGTTAGTTTCGTCTTGAATAAGCCAACTACAAAGTACTAAAACAGCATTCCATCGATCATGGATATAAACTCTATCTCAGAAATTAGATAAATGAAATAGAAAGATCCAATTTCGTGCAAATGAAGATGATTTTTGTCTTGGGCGATCGGTGAATTGTTGTACTGCAATCACTTGAAAATGAAATTGAATTTTACCAGCGGATATTAACCTTGATGAATTTCAGTACTTTCATTCGCTTGGAAACGAGAAAGAATTTGGCCTTCTGGAGTTAAGTTTGTTACTTTGAGCTCCAGAAGCCGCACCCCAGCGAGGGTTATGCGAGCCAGAGTTTGAGCTAAGCTTACTAAGCTGTGGCCCCACAGCTGCATGCCCCTGAGGAGCGGGCCTCACATGGGAAACTCGGAAAGTATCTTCGTTGCTTTTCTGCTTCCTCGTGTCAGCCTTGAGTAACTCAGAGGACATCGGTTTAGTCGCAACTGAGGCGCGGAACTGACGCCCCAAGTGTTCTATGGTGCGCAAAGTTTCTCCCTCAATCGAACCTTCCCTATGATGTCCCGAATATCCGTGTGAGCCCCCTAGTCCCTTGTGTATGTGCGTGTGCTCGTGAATATGATGATGGAGCTGTACTTCAGGTTCTTTTTTGACACCCTCGTATGGGTTGGTTATTGGTCGGACGGGCTGCGGCCCATAGTGGTCTGGCAAGTGGGGACCTTGTGTCGGGTACACCTGCGGACTGACAGGGTAAGGGTTTGGCGGACCATGCTCTATTACTGGGGGATGTGGATAGTGAGGATGAGGAGGAGGTTCAGGGTAATAGGGCTGAGGTTGGGGCACTATTTGTTGTGGATGAGGAGGCGGTCCAGGAACAAAAGGCCCTGGCTGCAAAACTGGAGGGCCGTGGGGGTAAGGTGGGGGGGCGTATGGACCAGGAGGTGGGGAGACCAGGTACGGGTCGTACGGACCTGGGTAGACAGGGGTGGGGGCGTAACCAGGATATGGAGGGGGACTAGGTCCAGAGTAGTAGGGTACTTCTGCGTATGGTATCGTCTCGTCTAAGTATTCGTCGCTGTAACCTCCACTATGTTTAGTATGCTTACGGTCTTTCCAGTCTACGATCGCTTTCGTCCCTTTAGCGTTTGGAGTAACAAGCAAATCTAGAGACGGCACAAACAAAGGTTTCCCATAGAGTTTGGCCACTTTAAATCCTACAAATGGATTAATTGAAACGCCTCCAACGTCAAGTCCAAGAGGATTGGGGTCACGAAAGCCATTAAAAGGCGTCGGAACATTGTTAGGCAAAGTACCAAAAGTCACCCCGAACGAGGGCGCTACAACGTCTTTTAGTTTTTTCAAACCAAGACTGCCTCCGATTCCATCCAAGCCACTCCCGAAGCCACCGACGAGTCTATTTACGAAACGCTGAAAGGAGAACTTCAGAATTACAAAAAGGAAGCATGGGATATAGATGCAAAATCAAACAAGCTTTTAATTTAAAAAAATTGCAGACAACAACCGAAAGAGAACTGCAGGAATAGTTTAAGCTCGGAGTTCCTCTAAATTATCAGTTGAAACTATTACCATAAATTTGAGGAATTATAAAATAGCTTTCTGCAATCATGGTTCAAGTATTCACAGTTAGTTTTCGTACATATTAACGAGCCTGCATTGAATAGTAAATTGTTTGATACATGACTTTCCAAAGGGTCCGTGGAACTTTGTAAGGGCTTCGTAAAACTTTCGGTTCGTAACATCAACTTTATCATCATAAACTTCATGCTTATTCTCGAGAGGATATAAACGTCGGCACTCCCAAAACCGTTTCGTAAATATGAAGAATGAAATAATCCCGTTAAGAAAACGTTTTTCAAAGAAGAATTAAACATTTATAACAATTAATGTCGGAATAACTTTTATCAGAAAGAAGAGAGGACAAAGCCTTTATACGAAGCACGGAAAATGTAAAATGTACCACAGAGGTAATCATCGTGTATGAAATTCAACACCTATTAGTAGACGAGAACAGCATCAAAGGCGCTTGCATTACACGCCCATTTGGGATAATATAAGACAAAAGACTGTTCAAAAAGCCCGACAATTTTTCAGGGATTTCAGATTAATCGCGTGAAGAACTGGAATTGAATTCCTTAGCTTGATTCTTTGAACTTTGAACCCAATATAATTTTCCGAGTAACCCAGCCATCGCTGAAAGCAATTTAAGAACATTTCTTTTGAGCGGTAGAAAAACGCAGGGTGTCTGTTTTATATTTATCTCATGATCACGTCAAGTTTCCTTCAGTTGCAAATACAACTGAAGGCTTGACTGATTGTGCATCTGAATTAGGGATAATTTGGAGCTGAGAATTTGAGGAACCACGCTTGTTTCGGGTTGTCCTTACTAAGTTTGAAACAAATACAAGAAATGATCAGGCATGCTTTGCCATAATAGAGACGAGGTAATGCAACGGCGTTAAAAGTTATTATACCCATACGTCCACACAACTCTAAGTAACTAAGATGAAGTTTCACCAAGTAGACTCGTAAACCACTTTCTTTCAATTAAAAAAGGTGCTTACAAGCATTAAACAATGAACTTTATGATTTACGAGTAAAAAGATCTACGCTTTGATATCAGTAGTAGTTAGATTTAAAGGGCCCAGGGTAAGTTAAGCTTAAAGCAAATTCAACGGTTTAGTGACCAGATCTTTCATTCGAATCGAAAAAACCTGTAGGGAATATTTGATTTGAGTCTTTTTGAACAGTCTTCGTATATGCTTAATTAAGGATGAAAATTGTCCATACATTTTCAATCGTGCACCAGATATTCCAATGAATGCGAATCCCTTGATAGGTCAAGGACGTGTATCAAAACGTAAAAAAACTGTTCCATACATTCTGAAACGAATGTTTATCATGCATGTACAGGGTGTACCAGATAAAGGCGTGCAAATTTAATATCGTTGGTAATTTTGATTCCTCTAAAAGATGGCAATGCTGAAATATATCAGTTATGCTCAGTTATCTACGAAGGTGGGGATAAATATTTTGAGTCCGTTGCATATACCTCACGAACTGGAGCCGTTGAAGCGTTGTGCTGTATGTGAAATTCTTTATTGCTAAATTCTTCCAGTATTCTAGGCTGACAGTTTACAATGTGTGCAAGCGCTTTAATGAATCTGGCTAAGATTACGAAGCCCGTACACGTCAAAAAAAAAAAACTAAAGTTCACTAACCACGCTTTCTGGCCGGCAGCAAAATAAGTGTTAAGGCACATCCAAATGTATCATTATCGACGATGGCTAAGAAGAGGCTCGTCAGCATCACGACAATTTATAGTGCGATCTAACACCTTGGTTTAACCACATAAGAAGCAGCTCTAATACTAATAAAATGACAGAACTTCGTTTGGAGAGGTGCAAAAAAGTTTTGAACTGGTTGAAGACCAACAGATCGACCATAAGGTTCTTTCCAGATAAGATTTTTACGTTTTATAAGGCTGTTAACACACGTTTCGATCACTCATTGCTTCACCGAACACTAATGTTCAAACCGCGATGATCTCGAAGAAACCAGCAATAGTCATGACCCTCCGCGGAGTTTAGATTGAAGATGAAATCTTTGTCCATTTCTTCAGCGACAACGGAAAAATCATTGACAAGTTCTACAACAATGTCTTGCAAATAGCAGTCATTCTATATTTGACGATCGTGGCTTCAATTAAAACGTTAATGTTCCAACAGGACTAAGCTCCCACTCACACGGTGAGCAAAACTGTTGACGTCCTCAAAAAGTCCTGCGTGCGATTCTTGGAGAAAGACTTTTGGTTTTCCAACTCGCCTAACCTGAACACGTACACAGAAACAGCGTCACAGCTCTCAAAGAATATAAAAAAAGCCGTAAGATTGTTAAAACTGAAGAAATTATTCGCACCGTGTTCAGCTTTCAAAAACGGATAGTGGTAATCATCCCGGCTGAAGGCCATCAAATTAAATGGAAATTTTGTTCTCCTGGTCTGCTCCATAAATATGCCAAACTATCAAAGCATTATTTTACTTTTTCTTAGAGTTATTAAGATCTAAGCTCAGAAAGGAAAATTGAACATGTTTATCTGACAGACCCTGCACATCAATACGTGTATCATACAGTCAGAGAAGAATATGCATCACAGATGCGCACAGGGAAAAATAGCAGACCAACAAAAAACACAGAATATAGTTCATTCAAGGAAACGTGTGTATTTTACATATACACACACTATAACGTGTACTCCTGACGTGCATCACACATACGTAGCTCACCTGCACCCCAAGAGGAGACGCAGCATCATCACTGGCAGCATCGGCATCGTCAGTTTGCCTGTTCTCCCCTACGACCGGAGGAACACTTATTTTGCTTCCGGTGTTCGTGTTCTTCGCGCCTGCGTTTCGCTGGCTCGTGCTGGCTTCGTTTTTACCTTCCTTGTCGTGGTTGTGCTGGGTGCTGCCGCTCTCTCGTCTCACTCGAGTCTTAGCGTGCACGAGCTCTATTTGCTTCAAAGCTGCCTACGATTGGTAGCGAGTCATAAATAAGACTAACAATGATGATTTACAGATCGACTCCACATTTTGCGACGAATATGTGCGTTGGTCAGTGTTTTCCAAAGAAAGAAGCATCAAAATAGGCGCTCACAATTGCACTTCGAAATTTGAAAATGCATGAAGAAAAACATTTGTTACATAGAATCATGAATAAAATCGTGAAAATAATGAAACTTGGGGACAATTGTTTCACGATCTCAGTTATTGAAACGGTATTAAAAATCCTGTGTCTCAGCAAACAATTTCCTCACTGATTTCGTTTGATCATCGTTAATTAATATCCTTAACATATTAATTCTTGTTTCTGCCTTCCTGGTATGCAAAATAGACAAAATTGTGGAAATAAAATAAAACTTAAAATTTTTCTCATCTGAATGAAACCTATTTCAGCCATCTAGCAATAATATTGTACAAACTACAACATTTTTAAATCGACTCCAGTACAACGAAAATGTCTGATGATGTGAGATGGTCGTTTTTCTCGGTATCATCATATAATTAGTTAACTATCCGGAGGTATTTTCAAAGGTGTGCATAACTTAGGTGCAAAGTATGTATAAATGTTTCAATTCACCGGAAATAAAACATTTTATTCATATTCTTTATGAGAATATATCAATACACTGTTTCTCCGTCAAGTCTTGATTTAAAGTTAAAAGACAAAACTCACGTTCATCAAAATTGTCGAAAGAAATTCATTTATTTATTTCTATTCTAGTGAATTTCGTAAACCTTCATTTTATGAAATTCCATCCTTAACCTTCTAAAACATGCAGGTTTTCATTACTAGTAAAAATTTAAAAATGTTTTAAAATTAAAAATAATATAACTGATCATCGTAAAATTTACACAGGTACGTTTCAGTGGCCTAATTTACAATAACTCACTGAAAAATTAACTGAAGTTCTCAACTATTTCGTGAGCGAAAAGAAGGAAAGAATGACATGGGAGCGATTCAATCGTTAAAAAAATTCTTTTAAAATATGAATTATATAAATGTCAAAACACTCACCGTCTCAGGTTCAGCGAACGTGTCCGATCTTTCATGGAGGCTTCTAGTGCCTTGCACCTCACGAGCCAGCTTCCGTAGAGGTAAACGACGTCTTCTTCTTAAAGAGCTTTTATTGAACTTCGTTGGTCTTACAAAACGTCGATTGAGGGCATCAGCCTCACTAGCAGGTTTCTGATCCACAGTCGCCGTATCCCGTTTGCGTCGAACTTGTGGCGCAGCGATGTCTTCGAACGCGTAAATGTCCACCCCTGCAGTAGGAGAACTCCTGGGATCTTGGAGACTTGTCAAGTCGTCACTGCTGACGGTGACTGCCACTGTCATGTGGGTAGGACATTCTTTGGCTTCAATGCAGACGCAGTCGTGGTCTTCTATAGCTTTTCCCTTGGTTTGCACATTCACTTTTGGAGACTCGGGTATGAAAACGTGGCCTTCCAGATCGTTGAGGTTATCGTCAAAGTCTGCTTCTCGTTTCGAGTTAAAAGATGCTTTGAAAGTGGTGGGTATTGATATCAAGTTCTCGGACAACCCTGAGATGTAATCATCATTGTAAATGTTGACTCCTTCGAGATTCGCGTATGAACTATAAGCGAGTGGTGCACGACTAATTTGATCGTGGTGATTGCTGCCTATGCGGTTACCACCATATGTAGTGACGCCAAATCCAGGGTGGTGATTTGTCACAGAAACCAAATTGGGATCACCACCGTAGCTTTGACTGTTACTTCCTTCAAGGTGCACGTGGATGGTTCCTCCGTAGTCTCTAGCCCCTCCTCCTCCGGAGTGCCCATTAAACCCTCCACCTCCTTCTTCTCGTCGAAATCCGTAACCTCCTCCCCCCACACTTCCGCCGCCCCCATAACCCCCACCACCTCCTCCTCCTCCGCCTCCCCCGCCTCCCCCACCATGATTTCCATACCCTACACCGACACCTCCGCCACTGTTACTACCACCATGACCTCCATAACCTCCACCACCGCCGCCGCCGCCACCGCTGTAACCACCACCGCCAACTCCAGCCCCATGCCCTTGCCCACTTCCTCCGTGCCCGCCTCCGTAATGGTTCTTGATCGGCACGGCGACAAGGAAACCGTTATTACCTCCGCCTCCACCATTGTAGCTTGGTCCTCCTCCACTATATCCAGGTCCTCCTCCACCGTATCCATCCACACTTCCAGGTCCTCCATTTTGACCCGCAAACCCTCCATGCCCATATCCACTCCCTACTCCACCTCCTCCGCCTCCATCGAAACCTCCTCCACCACCGCCACCTCCGTAACCAAATCCACTGTCTCCGGAATAACCACCTCCACCATGTCCAAGCCCGTTTCCTCCAAAGCTCCCACCTCCATAACCAGAACTTCCTCCGCCAAAACCACCGCCTCCTCCTACACCTCCTCCTCCATACCCTCCTCCGATACCGCCTCCTCCAAAGCCTCCACTATGGCTAACGCCACCATATCCTCCTCCAAGACCACCTCCGCCGCCTCCATGATAGCCACCACCGTCACCTCCACCTCCATAGCCTCCCCCCTTGCCCTTCTTAACAGCTTTAGCCGCGAAGAAGGCGTGGGCTTTACCGAATATCTGGCTGGCTTTGTAGGCAAGAGCACTTTTGATGTCGTTCATTTTGTTGTAGAATTTGCCCTTCAGTTCTGCAATGGCTTTTGCTTTCGCGTCTTCTTCCTGCACTGTTAAGATGGGTATGGGATCTCCAAATGGCTGCACGTACACCGGCTGCACGTACTCCACCTCAACGTAGCCCTGGTCACACTGCGAAACACAAGAAGATGGGCTTCTGAAAGAAATTTGATTTCCCCCATGCATCGAAGAAAATTATATATATGGAGACATACAGTTGTACAGAGTGATCTATTTCTGGAACAAACTTTAACATAGGGTTAGACCCGTTGAAATAAGAACTTTTTACTTAATGACCGTGTCATCTAAAACGCTTCGTTAAAGAGTTACAAGTGCTTGAAATTTTCACGTGGCCTCAAAGGTCTCGTAATATAACGCCCCTAGATTTCAACGTCTAGAGGCAATTAAAGAGTTTGGTTTTCAAAAGGCCCATTTATTCCGAAGAAAACCTCATCGTGTAGAATTGTTGAAGCCTCTGTAAAGATACGTGACACTCTGGCGCCTTCGATCACGTCCGGCAATCATTGCACCGGCCTTTGAACGCCTGCATCGCACTAGGTGAGCGTCATGTTGTACATCTCTTGTAAATACCTAACCTAATTTGAAAGTCAGTATCGTGTGGCTAAAATAATAATAACAATAATAATAGGCTGTTTTTCTATTTCTAGTGTTCATTATGGAAATATTTTCTTCGCTTTTGCATTTAATTTCCTTGCCACTCTCAAAACACATATTTTCCGCCAATTCGTTTCAAATTTTGAGTACTTGTAACTCTAACGAAGCACTTTCGACCACACAGTTTTAGAATGAAACGTGCTCATTTAAACGGTCCCAACCTCATGTTGAAGTGTGTTAAACAAAGTACGGGTCACTGTGTACACACATTTTCATAAAACGGGGAAAAGAACTACGGGAATACCTCTTATCAGATTAGATTAGATGTTAGTTTCCCCTAACCGCAAAAAAAGTGTTCCAAAGAGAAAAAGAGGAAGGTATCATTTAATATGGAGCTAAGGGAACCCAGAATCTATGCACAAGGTGCATGGAAAAGTAAGTTGAGGAAGAAGTTCATGAAGCAAGATAAAAGTTGAAGAAGAAAGTAGTAAGTGCTGAAAAACAAGACAGCAATGAACCGAAGAAAGATGGTCCGTAACAAAACAAAAAACTTATTCTATTGCAGCAAAAGAAAGGCCTACCTAAGCTTTAGCTTGGGACTTTGCATTTTCACACTTAGATCGTTAATTCACATAGATACAAAGTTGTATTCCCCTGAGAATACCTGTATCATAAAGGGAGAAATTTCATAGAAACACGCTTCTTCATCCGCGCTGAACATTGAAGTACAGGTTCAACAAAAACCAATATGAATGAAAGTGCTAAATCTACTTCCTACTTGCAAGACTAAGGCCCTGCATATTGAAAATTCCTTCATTTGAAGAAGGGAAATAAATATACCTAAGATAAAGATCATCCAATAGGCTGCAGTCAAGTGAATCACAACAGGGTTAAGCGTTACAAGGAAAATTGACCAATTTTAAAAATTACCAATTTTCTAGATAACGAAAATTGCCGATTATTCTAGGCTGTAGTATATTTGAAAAATATTGTTCATCTTTTTGATGGCCTCTTTTGAGGACCAAAGAAGCGCCGATTCCGCAAAATTCCAACACATGGGACGCAACTTTTAACTCAGTTTAGAGGAGAAATAGATATCAAACATTATTGATTGAAGATATTTGATGGCCTTGATAAAAGTCTGGACAAACCAGAAAATATTACAGTAATTTAGAGTAGTGATAGATGTTATCAATTTGAATCGTAACTTTTTTTAAAGAAAACTGTTCATGCGAATAAAGATTCTTTTATAAAATAAGATAAAACATGAGTGAGAATTGTGGCCAATTCCAAGCTTGGAACATTAAGCATACCGAGATTTTGTAAGCCAAAACTATTAGAAACGATAGCCCATTAACCGCTTTCAAGTTCAATATAATGATCACAATGCTCACGTTCTTAGCAGCACCACTGGCTCATAGCAAACCATATAATAGAAAAATCAGACATGCTGAGCGCTATTCGTTTCTATTACCTCGTGCAAGCCGAGTTTACAAAGCTTTTCCTTTATGTTGTGGAATATTCTTGGCTCAGAAGTTCCAGCCGGCACTTTCTTTCCAGTTTTCTTGTCCGCCTTTTCCAGGAAGGCGCGATCTGGCTGCTGCTTCGCTGAGGCCGACAGCGGTGTCGAATTGATGAGATTCTCAGACTTCTGCGCTGGGCGAGGCAGCGTCTGCTCCAGCTGTGCCAGGTGTCGCGCCTGGAATGCCATTACGATTACATTTTGCTCTAGAAAGAATAACATGCCACCAAAAAATTTGGTGTGAAGTAATAAAGGATTTAAGAAATAGCGCAAGACTAGCACAAAAATTCAAATGAAAGATTGAAATTTGATTTGCATATTCCCGCAGCTGACCTCAATGAGCCTAGGCGTCGTGTTGGTTGCGTCTGCGTTGTCCTCAAAGTACCTAGGCGCCCTGTCGACTGCGCCTGTGGCGTTGGCAGCTTCCTGACCTGCCCAGGTCCACTGCGCTTCCTGCGCCACCGCCTGCAGGGCCGCCAACAGGAGCAGCACGCCCTTTAGGGAGCGTTGGGCCTCAGCCATCTTGCTTCCTGTAACATAAATTTTAGTTTAGCAAAATAAATTTTAGTTTAGCAACATAAATTTTAGTTTAGCAACATAAATTTTAGTTTAGCAACATAAATTTTAGTTTAGCAACATAAATTTAGTTTAGCAACATAAATTTTAGTTTAGCAACATAAATTTTAGTTTAGCAACATAAATTTTAGTTTAGCAACATACATTTTAGTTTAGTAACATAAATTTAGTTTAGCAACATAATTTTTAGTTTAGTAACATAAATTTAGTTTAGTAACATAAATTTAGTTTAGCAACATAAATTTCAGTTTAGCAACATAAATTTAGTTTAGCAACATAAATTTCAGTTTAGCAACATAATTTTAGTTAGCAACATAAATTTTAGTTTAGCAACATAAATTTTAGTTTATGTTCAGCTTGAAAACGTAAGCCACCAGAACTTTCTGAAATATTTCCAAAGACAGTTCTAATGTTCTTGGTCATTAACGTGAGACAGATACTACAGGTGCACTGCAGAAAAAATTATTATTTAGAGAAAATGTTCAAGAAACGCTTTAACACATGAAATATTTTGAATTAAGCCCGATATTCAAAAACAAAATCGCCTACGCCCCGGGGCAAGTATCTTTGCATTGCCACAGATAAGGACATTCACACATCATTGCCTGTTGCACTGTATAATTGTTAAGAGTTTCGACAGCTCAGAGGAATTTTTATGGTTTGTAGCTTGTACAATACCAGAACAGCTTAAAGGTCTTCTCATAAGATAGTATTAGAAACACATCTCTTCAAAATTCGATAACATCTGGTTCAGGTGCGGAACGCATTGTCTTCGCATTTTCAAAGGACTCATCCAGCAAAGTGATTGGAAACTCCCTAGGGCAGTTGAGTGGTTGTTCCGTCACCATCTCAAAGGTTATACAGGACTTGCCAACGCCTTTGCAGGGTTAAAACTCGAGTCATTCATGCCATTTGAAAAATAATTAATATACGCAAGTTTGCATGTTGATTAGGTTAGATTGTCAGTTAAGGCCTCCCAAACCGTAAAAAATGTGTTCCAATGAGAGGAAGGAGGAAGTCACCTTTTAGTATGGAGATAAGGGAACGCGGAATCTATCCAGAAGGGGCATAGAAACAGTAAGTTGAGAAAGAAGTTTATGCAACAAGGTAAAAGTTGAAAAAGTAGTATGTGCTGAAAGACAGGATAACAGTGACTCGAAAAAAGGTGGTTCTTAACCTAACAAATTTTTAGTTCAACCAAAATAAGGCCTAAGACAACTCTCATCTCGGGTCTTCACACATTATCCCCTTGAGAGTGTTAATTCTGATGAACAAAATAATAGTATCCCCCCCCCCCTGAGGGTTTTGCACGCGGATTATCGACATCTATTTTCAGTATTAAAGAACGAGCATGCTTGAATCGCTCAACCAATCTCACCATGCACTATATTCAAATTAACAACTATCTAAAAGTTTTTCGTGTCATTTTAGCACATGGGTTCAGGTATTTGTTCCCTACTTACCCTATTTGAGTTATCAATGCGTTTTTAGATAATTTGTAAGCAATGAAAACATACAAATCCCAGAATTGATTCCTTTTTCGTTGCATTGGCAATAATGTCAATAATGACATAAGTCCATAACCATGCAAATCACTATTATAAAAGTAGCCGCGTCAGTCCGTCCGTGTGACCCCCTCTTGAGTATGGTATCCAGAATACGCAATCGGCTTATTTTTACAAATCGAAATTTTCTTTGGAGCTTTCTTTGTTGAAATTCATCATGTTGTTTTAACATGTTTAACTGATTATACGAAAAGAAATGTTTTAAATTCGTTTGACCATGCATGTACCTGGCTACCACTTAGTATATAGCCCAAGATTTTGGAACTTGAGTTATCGTTTTCGAAATTGTAATTTTCTTGAATAGCTAGAAGAGATAATAGACGACATTTCAGAATAAAATTCCGGCAAAAGAGGTCACCAAGGATAGAAATGTGTCCAACCGCAAGAGAGAAGTAGCAAGACTACGACAACAAGAAAAACGCCGAA
The DNA here is from genome assembly GCA_030386875.1 of Morinoia aosen. NCBI lineage: Eukaryota > Metazoa > Arthropoda > Malacostraca > Amphipoda > Talitridae > Morinoia > Morinoia aosen. Next base: position 3,916,374 of record CM059574.1, read on the forward strand.
GACGATCGGATGAACAATGCGAAATGGCAAGACGAAGCAAAGCTGCTCGCAAACGAGAAGCTAGAGCTAAATTGATCCTTGAACGGCGTTTCGAAATTCTACGGAATAATGCAGAGCAGCACCGAGTAGCTAGAAAGAGCTTAATACATGAAAGAAGTGAGGAAATTGTTCGGCATAACGCTGGACAACTTCGAGTGGCACAAGCGAATTTCACTGAAGAAAGAAGGGATGAAATTCTTCAGATTAATGCCGACCAGCACGTGTGCACTACATGTAGTTGCAATAAATTTCCCCATGGTGAGTGGTGGCAGCGTATCCCAGATACAAAAATTCAATTCTAACATTGTATGACAACCAAAAAGTATGAGCATAGAACTAACCTCAGCCGTACTCATGACCACGATTGGTTTATACCACGGAAATTTTCTCGAAGAAACGTTGCTCGAAACGCAAAGTTGAAAGTATTTTATTTCGTAGTGTATGACACTGAAAAGCCAGTCTATAATAAAGTTAAAGAAATATTTCTTCCTTCTCCTAACTTTGATAGATATAAACTCATTGGGTAAGAGGACGAAAATTCAAGAAAACTTTTCCTTCAACGCTTAAATTGAGTTCTGCATCAACTTGTGTATATATGCATACACCAAGTACAGAGCCGTTTCGGTAGTGAGCACACACCTTTTTGCAAGTATAGTCAACCCATATATTATGAGAGGATATGGAATCAGACATGTATGCATGAACGTGTATTTGGATCTGCACATTTACAGTATATATCTTAACCTTATTTTTTCAAACAGTTTTACCAGTATATATTCACTGTGAACGGCAGCTTATTTTATTTCTAGCACACACATCAGATGGTTTATATTCTACCGCACACAGCAACTGGTTTATATTCTACCGCACACAGCAACTGGTTTATATTCTACCGCACACAGCAACTGGTTTATATTCTACCGCACACAGCAACTGGTTTATATTCTACCGCACACAGCAACTGGTTTATATTCTACCGCACACAGCAACTGGTTTATATTCTACCGCACACAGCAACTGGTTTATATTCTACCGCACACAGCAACTGGTTTATATTCTACCGCACACAGCAACTGGTTTACAATCTACTGTTCACTGTATTTTGGTCATTCATCACTGTAAAATCTACTTAGTCCATATTTTCCTATGTTTTCACGGTGAAAATGCCCCCTCAAAACCGTGTGATATTACTTTCAATGCTGAATCAATATTTTTGTTCATGTAAGAACCGCGAGTTGAACACCACGGTTGCGGTCTCTCGGACCGCCTCAAGCATGCGTCAGTTCCCGCAGCATGTAGGTCACAAAAACAAGAAAAGGTAAAAAAGCACCTAAAAAATAGCCATTGCACTGCGTGACTTGCAAGCTTCAGAAGCGACGCTCTGAGGCTTTTTTTTTGTTAGTTGAGGACGTCTTCGAAAATCGCGGAGAAAGCTACGTGCCGACTTTTGAAAGCCTCAAGTGAACACCAATCAGGGATGCCAGATTCGCCTTTTGAGTAAAGGCAATTAATTTAAAAATTTTAGTAACGACGGAAAGATGAATCGATAACCCTAGCGCTGATCATTGGTCGGTTGACAAAATTGTTGGAACAAATGACATACACGGTAAATAAATTATAATAACATCAATGCTATAAATTATTTACAGTTCAAATATACTGAGAATTGAACACATCACATGTCACACTGGACAATATGTGAGATGCACACTTATACACACTCATACTCAGATCTAATTGTACAATGGAAATGAAGACTTGGTATCATAGTTTCAAGTGTTCTTTCTTTTCCAGAGCTCGTGTGTTTAATTTTCTTGGCCGAATTTGGAAATGCGCCACTAAATTATCAGTTACGAGCCATTTTTAATGAGCAATAAGCCAGTAGCTTGGGCTAAAAAGGATTTAGCCATCGGTACCACGCCTGCAAGCATCAGTATCAAGCAAGCAGTCATCAGTATCAAGCAAGCAGTCATCAGTATCAAGCCAGCAGTCATCAGTATCAAGCAAGCAGTCATCATTAGCAAGCAAGCAGTCATCAGTAGCAAGCAAGCAGTCATCAGTAGCAAGCAAGCAGTCATCAGTAACAAGCAAGCAGTCATCAGTAACAAGCAAGCAGTCATCACTAACAATACAAAAACCATCCCTAACAATAAAACAACCATCCCTAACCATAAAACAACCATCCCTAACCATAAAACAACCATCCCAAACAATAAAACAACCATCCCGAACAATAAAACAACCATCCCTAACAATAAAACAACCATCCCTAACGATAAAACAACCATCACTAACAATAAAACAACCATCCCAAGCAATAAAACAACCATCCCTAACAATAAAACAACCATCCCTAACAATAAAACAACCATCCCTAACAATAAAACAACCATCACTAACAATAAAACAACCATCCCAAGCAATAAAACAACCATCCCTAATAATAAAACAACCATCACTAACAATAAAACAACCATCACTAACAATAAAACAACCATCACTAACAATAAAACAACCATCCCTAACAATAAAACAACCATCACGAACAATGAAACAACCATCACTAACAAAACAATAACCATCACTAACAAGACAAAAACTATCACGTACAAGACAACAACATCCCTAACAATAAAACAACCATCACTAACAATAAAACCATCACTAACAATAAAACAACCATCCCAAACAATAAAACACCCATCACTAACAATAAAACAACCATCCCTAACCATAAAACACCCATCCCTAACCATAAAACAACCATCCCAAACAATAAAACAACAATCCCTAACCATAAAACAACCATCCCTAAACATAAAACAACCATCTCTAACCATAAAACAACCATCCCAAACGTGCCGAATTTGAAAGCTTCAAGTGAACACCAATCAGGGATGCCAGATTCGCCTTTTGAAACACTAAAACCATCACTAAAACCATATAACCATAAACCATAAAACCATAAAACCTAAAACCATAAAACCTAAAACCATAAAACCATCACTAACAATAAAACAACCATCCCTAACAATAAAACAACCATCCCTAACCATAAAACAACTATCCCTAACCATAAAAAATCATCCCAAACAATAAAACAACCATCCCTAACCATAAAAGAACCATCCCTAACCATAAAACAACCATCCCTAACAATAAAACAACCATCACTAACAATAAAACAACCATCCCAAACAATAAAACAACCATCCCAAACAATAAAACAACCATCCCTAACAATAAAACAACCATCACTAGCAATAAAACAACCATCCCTAACAATAAAACAACCATCACTAACAATAAAACAACCATCACTAACAATAAAACCATCACTAACAATAAAACAACCATCACTAACAAGACAACAACCATCATTAACAAGACAAAAACCATCACTAACAAGACAACAACCATCACTAACACAACAACCATCATTTATAAGCACGCAACCAGCAGCACTCAGCCATTATCCCACAGTCACGCTACGCAGTCCCTAACAACTTGAGATGCTCACACCACCTCCTGAAAGCCATTACATTGCAATAACCTGCACGCAGCTGTACCCCCACCTGTCTCCATCCTTCTGTTACCAGAAGACAATAAGTTTTCCCCTATGCTATTACTTTAGTGAAGTCACTAATGCACTAACATTAGCGCTAGAGTTGACGTTAACCTCGGTACTTGACTGGTACTAAAAGACCAGTACAAATGAATAAAGTTGAAAATGATTTAAATTGAGCTTACCATATTGTCCCACTCACCACAATACTTAAACATACAAGAAGGGTAGGGTACCATTCGTCTCTCACGTGGTCATAGACGCAGTATTTCACGCACGTGAGATGTATGTAATTAATTAGGCATCTGCAGCATGGATTTTAGTTGAAATCTCGGCAACTTTTCGGCAAGAAATTAGGTAATGAGAAGTCAACTTACCTAAATGGCCGCCGGCTTTCTTCACGTAAACTATTCCGTTGGTTTGTTGTGTCATTCACTATTCTCCCTTCAACACCTCAGCTCACTGAAGTCACCCCTGCAATGCTAGAAACCGATTTTTATAATGAACATAATTGAGATGATGGAACGCCGTTCAAAAACACAAATAGTTAAAAAAGTAATTATGGACGACAATACGATAGCTTGTCATGAAAGACCTGACGTAAAAAGCAGACAAAATCGAGCTCAATTAAGTAAAATTGAAGAAAATGTAATCACAGTTTACGATAAATGCAACCGTTCAGTGATTTCAATGCGCATAAAGGACGAAGTGTGGCACTATTTAGCTAACACCAGCAAGTGAGATAAAGCCCTTCCTACCGATACTTGATGATGCAAGAGCAATTTTGCTGATTAGGGAGACGCACGGCTAGCGGTGGATGTTCAGGCAAAACTGTCAGGTGACTGGCAGGCGCGATGAGTTGTTGCTAGTAATCGTGTCACAACGGTGCTATATTTGGCTACTGGTTGACAATGTGCTACTATTTATCAAGTGGTTGACAAGGTGCGACGCATCAAGTTGTTGACAGAACTGCCGGCGTGACGAGGAGCTACTAATTGATGTGACAAGGCGCTATTCGTTAAAAGGCTGATAACACACAAGTCAAGTTTCGGACTAAAATCCGAATAGTCCTCAAAATTTTCCCACAGAACTTTATCTAATTTTGATCAATTTTAAATTTAGCCATGAAAAATAAATATATGTTTTATAGGCAATTTCTCCCACAGATAAGGTCAATATTAAATTTTTGTTCTATCTCACGAATTATAAATAATTTGTTTTCCAACACCGGTCAGTTGGCGCAGACGAGAGCTGCATCGCAATGCACGAGCCACGGCTGCACAACGACTGGCACATGGAGCCACGGACTGGCAGCGGCACCTCTAGACTGCGCTTCCCTCTCGGCCTCTCTCTCCAGCCCCGCCTACCTCGCGTGCGGTTCACCGCAATGCAGTTCTTGCCCTTTAAACGTTTCCTGCGATGAGTTTAAACTGAAGTTCGATATTAAATTCAAATTTAAAGTCAATTGTAGTATGCAATTTTGAAAGATTAATAGATTATAAGTTAGTTTAAGCCTCCCTAACCGCTAAAAAAAAGAGCGTATCGAAGAGAGGAAGGAAGAAGGCACCATATAGTATGGAGATAAGAGAATGGGGAATCTAAGCAGAAGGGGCATAGAAACAGTAAAATGAAAAAGAAGTTCATGAAACAAGAACAAAATTGAAGAAGAAAGTAGTAGGCCTAGAAAAACAGGTCATCAGTGAACCGAAAAAAGATGGTCCGTAACAAAACAAAAACCTATTCTATTATAACAAAAAGAAAGCCTACCTAACCTTTAGCTTGGGCCCTCATATTGTCCCCCTGGGAACGCTAATTCCCATAGATACAATAGTTGTATCCCCCTGAGGGGTAAGCAATTTTGAAAATAGCAAGCATAAAATGGACCGTGCGTTCATTTAGCTTCCATTGAGTATTTATTAAAATTGAGTTAGTGACTGCAGGATGGTCAGCAGCATTATGAAAATACCCTCTATGCCTATCGGTGGGTTCCTTTGCAGGAAACGTGATAATTAACGAATATTATAGAAGAAAGCTATAATGAAGGTAAATTTTACTCGCTTGCTCACTCACACACTTGTCAGCGGGCGTGTCATGTTCTTGAACTTTCGAATTGGATTTCTGGAGACTCAATGCATGACCTCAGGTCACAGGACCTTACTCTTGCGTTGTTGGGTCTTGATGGAGGAACTCTTCTACTTACTGATCCAGCTCTTCCCTCATCCATTCCCTCTCCTTAGATTAACAAGCTGAAAGAACACCTTTCCCAGCCCTATTAGTATACTCCGACGATTAATAAAGATGTTTCCTTGTATGATTATTATATTATTGACGGTTCAATGTTTGTGTCCGCTCACTAAAGCGATAAACACAGATATAGAAAAACTGGTAATTTTAAAATCGGACTGGAAATATTTTAAGCTTCCTTAACCACAGAAAGTATGTTTCTAAGAAAAGAAAGAGGAAACACTATTTGATATGGAATCAAAGGACGCATCTATGCCCAAGTGTGTATCTGTACAGGTTTCCTCACGCTTAAAAGCAACAAGATTGAAAAAAGATTATGAAACAAGTTAAAAGCTCAAAAATAGTTAAAGTTGATGAAAAAAGAATGCAATGAACCGAAAAACGATTGACTGTAACAAAAAAATATATATTGTATTTCGACGAAAGGCAGGCTCACCTAACCTTCAGCTCGAGACCTCAGTCACGCTGGCTGAAGATCTCGACGAGGCGCATAGTGAAATAAAAATAAAAAAGAGAAAACGATGGCACACGTGCTGTCGATGGAAGTCGACGGAACGAGCGTCCCCGTCTACTCACGAGTGTCTTCGTTTTCCTTTTATTCTTCGTCTATTATTCATTCCCCACAAGAGAGACGGAGTAATGACAAATGAAAGATCAAGCCAACTTAAGCTTAAAAGTAAACCCACAACAGACTTCCGTACATATGTGTTGCCGATCCTGGGGTGGAAAGTCAGGGTTATCACTGAAGAGCGTTAGCTCGCCACGTTACATTGACGAGGACAGATACCATGAGTGTACCTACTCGAGTGTAGCTCAGGTAGCTTTATCTCCTAGGTGTTATGAAAGACACAAGGAACGCGAGTTCAATGTGTAGTGAATGACAATCCAGTATGTTTATCATTATTGATGTGTATTTCTAAGGCCTATTAATCAAAATCTAAAGCCGTATGAAGAAATTAAGAACATAGTTGGGTAGCTTGTTTACAGTCTACTTTTGTACGTATGTTTACTGTTTTATGTACATGGATGTACAAAGGGATAGGTCGTGCTCAGTATCTTTCAGATAAATGTTTCTCAAACTTGAACCTTAATGAGAGTTTTTTTAAAGCTATAAGCAACACAGTTTTGTACAAACACAGGTGCTGCTTTCTAAACTAAACTATATTTCAGTTACATTTTCCAGATGACCAATATCGAACGCACAAATAAACCCATAATTTGTTAACAACCATTAATTTAAAGAGTGTGAAAACAAACGGTTCCAAAACAATTTTAGCACCTAAGTACAAACTAAAATTAATCCAACAAATATAAAGTACGATTTTAGGTACACAATAAGTTCAGTACACAAACCAACAGGGTTTTGTTACCAACGAGAAGCGCTGAAACGGGCTGGACCGCCACCACACATAGGTGGGCGTGAAGTAAGGGCAGGATGATGGGAAGAGAAAGGAAATGCGGTCTGCCTGCGCTGTGTCCTTGCAAGAATCCTGCAACAGCTTTTTCATCGTTCTTGAGCATTTGTCGAGACTGCCTTTCATATTCTACCGCATTTATGACAATGAGCTTATTGAAACACTATAGATTATTTGCGGTATACTCCTTTGCATTTTCAATATTGAGCTGATAACTTAATAGTACTTAATTCTTAAATGTTGATAATAGGAAACTCAGTAAAACTTTCTCAGTAGTCATTCAACTAAAATTTTTAGAATTTTATACTAACATGCCGAAATCATTAAAATTATTTCAAATAGTTTTCTGTAATCATTTAGAGTTGCTTACTCTAATTTGAATTTTGTAGCATCCACTTCATAAACTGTTTCAAGTTAGCAAATATTTTATGGCGTCATTTCCCTCCAGCTCGAGTAAGTCAGCGCGCGTCTGCGCCCGCGCAGCACAACTGATGAGTCCAGCGCCGTATGCAACCGAATTGAGAGAACACGCAATTTCGTCACAAGTCAATCATTACTTTTTCACTAAAAATTAAAAAAACAGGAAATCCTTTATCAAAGAAATAAGAAATTAGATCACAGCTTCCATTCGCCATTCTAAAATCAGAAAGTTACGCGGTCGGCAGGCATCACGTCCATAAAACTTCCCATAGCAAATCTCGATCATCATCCTCGAATGCAAGAAGATCTCATTGTCATAACCCGCTTGAAACTGATTTCATGCGCAGCCTACACTGCGCACGTGGGCGTGCAGTTATGTTTCAATTCTCTAAAATGCTCTTTACTGCGTAGGACACCTGAATTTCATCTCAAGTGATTAATGGATGACATCAGCCAGTAACAGCACACTGGACGGAAATTCTGCGCGTGGGTGAACGGTCTATTTCTGCGTGCTAGATCAGCAGCATTAAATCTGGTTATGATAACATTTTAGATTGTAAGGGCGCAAACACCCGTGTTCAGAGATTTGAAGTATTCCGTGTAGTTCCCACATAATTAGTATTTCATGTACTTAAGACTGAAGTTTAAAACGTTGTAGCGGTGGGGCGTGCTTAGATTTTCCTGCTGTGAAATGACCCATCGATGGGTCGGTTGGAAATTTTTTATAAATTTTAAATGAATGATTTTTAATATACCTAGTTAATGTTTGCTATTTATGAAATTTTTAACGACTTCTGACTTTATTTTTTTGTGCTCGCGATAGCCGTGTGCTATAGGTTCCGCCGCCGTGCGGCCGGGACCCGGGTTCGAAACTCGGCGCTGGCAGTGGCGATTTTCTCTGTTGGGTATAGGAGAAAAATTCCAAGTACAATACCCCACTCTACCCAGGTGTCTGAAATGGGTACCGGTCTTGACCGGGGGAAAGCGTCATGGCGTCCTGGCGTTAGTTCTAAGGCATTTGAAAATCCAATGTACAAGGTGATATGTATCAGGCTTGATTGGAAATAAAGCATCCGTAGATGCCTTCATTATTATTTACATTTAAATTGAATATTGAACTTAAGTTTAACCCATCGCAATCAATGTGTTAATACTAATATTTTTGAGGAACATTTATCATAATTAAGAATGTGGTATATCCATGTTCTATTTGTGATATGGAATCAATGCGGATAAATTCCAGTCGTTCACAGATTATGATTATAAGTTAGTTTTGAAAATAGTAATAGTGTTTTAAGCCTCCCTATCCGCTACAAAAATGAACGTATCGAAGAGAGGAAGGAGGGAGGCACCATTAAGTATGGAGATAAGGGAATGCAGAATCTATGCAGAAGAGGCATAGAAACAGTAAGTTGAGAAAGAAGTTCATGAAAAAAGATAAAAGTTGAAGACGAAAGTAGTAAGTGCTGAAATACTGGACAGGAGTGAACCGAAAAAAGGGGGTTCTTAACATTACAAAAACATTTTATTTCAACAAAAAGAAGGCCTACCTAGCTTTCAGCTCGGATCCTCACACGTTTTCCTCCTGGGAGTTCTAATTCCCATAGATACAATAGTTGTATCACCCTGAGGGGCCAGTCGTCCACGGAACAATCTCGGAAAGTGAGAGTGGCAGACACTCCCTGCTCGCCTCTCACTTGCAGGCTCGCCCGCTATGTGCTGAGGTCACCGAGTGGAGCTTTGGAGGTGAGGCCAAAAACTTCACATGAAGTCGGTGGATACGACGCCGAAATGGTGACGTCAAAACACAATAAAAAATGAAAGTGGTTGTTACGGATTTGTGATGGAAAATTAGGTATAAATGCAGCCAAAAATATTTTTACCATTACTCAGGTACTAAATCCTGGTAATTATTTGTAACTGGGTAACTTAAAACAATTCAGCATTTAAGATTTCATTTTTCTGTCAGCCACGGTCCTGATGTCATAGTTTATGTTAATGAAATGACTGCCTTCATAAGCAGTGCTGTGCATAAAACTGAAGTCAGCTTCGTTGAAGGTAAAAATATAAATTAAATATTTTAACAAGTAATTGCTATTTTTTTTCACTTAACCCTTTTCGATTTTAAAATTTTGCATTGTTCACTCAATATTTAACTCATTTTTCAAATTCTCAACTTTTATTTACGGAGGTCAATTTTTTAAGAAAGAAAAATCCTGATATGATACTTTACTTATGAATTATGATCACATTCTTTAGTTAAAATGAGACACAATATAGCCCCACATTTAAGCCTTTCGTTACTGAACTAAATTTAACTTGAGTTCATTCGTCAACTTAGAAGTATTTCACATGAAAATTTTGCTGTAAGATGACGATGACCAAAAGAAAACACAAAATGAGTTTTCCTAGCATCAGGAGACGGATAGTATGTGCATAACTGTTATATAAGTCATTCGTGTTTCCTAACACGAGTCAACGACACAGCAGCGCGCATGTACCCGCATGCGCTGGCCGTGCCGGTGTGTTATTAAACGTGGCGCTTGTTTTGCGCGCTCCCAAGCGCCAATATAGCACAATTACGTTATTTTCAAAAGTTTTGCATAAGAAATTCTGCATGAAAGGTAATAAGCTGACCGTATGCTGTTCGTTTTACTACAGTTACTGGAGTTAAGGCTTTAGTACTTCCACAGTCTTATAATTTTATTCTTTAGGTCAATATAGTCAAGTCCCGTCAGTGTTCGAAATATTTCTCTGGCTACTTTTGGAAAACATTTTTTCTCCAAATGGCGAGTGCAAAAGTCTAGCTTCGTTTCCAATTGTGAAACAGCGGATCTTGCCCAACAGAAGCAGGATGCAGAAAACCCTTTCACGCCAAAACATGATGCAACAACCGCCCTTGGCTGACCCCGTTCGGTGACTCTGATTACTTAAAGCAGGATGCTGCATTGCCATAAGGAGGCGCCTCTCGCCCGTACTTCCCGACATTTCTCTCAATGACCTTCACGTGCCCACGACGACGTACATGCACTGGCGACACGCACCTGACGGCGACTGTGAAAGTTGGGCACCGTGACACCGCGTGGGCGGGGCCAGGTCTCAACTCGTAATTTGTTGCATAAGAAGAGTCACAGCACACGAAACTATCGCTGAAAATAAGGTCTAGAGTCTGGACGCTCATCGGGTTACCATCTATTGCTTGCACGTTTCGCAGAGAACTGTTGAAGAAGAAGGAAGTCTGAATTCTAAAACAAGTATTGTAATTTTTAATTTTTTCCTCATTCATGTCGGTGAATAAGCCCGTTTTAAGGGAACTAAAGATGAACCATTTCCACAAAGCTTGCTACGAAATAAAATTGTTCAATTTGAGAGAGTGCAAGAATTTTTAAACGTAGTGCACTCGTACAGACCTTGAATAATAAACATCAAGCTATCGACAATTAACGTAAAAATGACTGAATAATGTGAATTACATGCAAGTAATAGCACAAATCAGTACACATACATTTTTAATAGAAAATAACTAATTACCACATACTAAGCAAACGAACAGATTAAGAAATTATCTAATGAATATGAAAATCTACACTGCACACATAGGCGATTGCACACATACTTATGAGATTAATCGAACATGTTAAAAATTTGCAACATGGTTCATTTCATACACGTGTCCGCTAATTAAGATATATCCTTGTCTCGTAGCATCAACGCATAAAAAATGCAAACTTGTTTTTTTTTTTATTTTTTGCTCGGTTTCTGCGGTCACTGATAAACCTTGTTGACCTTGTCGTGGTGACCAGCTCGTGGCAGCGCGTGATAATCTGGCGGTGTGAGTGTTGAGCATAGACTGGTGGCGGTGTGAGTGTTGAGCATAGACTGGTGGTGGTGTGAGTGTTGAGTATCGACTGGTGGTGGTGTGAGTGTTGAGCATAGACTGGTGGTGGTGTGAGTGTTGAGCATAGACTGGTGGTGGTGTGAGTGTTGAGTATCGACTGGTGGTGGTGGTGTGAGTGTTGAGTATCGACTGGTGGCGGTGTGAGTGTTGAGCATAGACTGGTGGTGGTGTGAGTGTTGAGCATAGACTGGTGGCGGTGTGAGTGTTGAGCATAGACTGGTGGTGGTGTGAGTGTTGAGCATAGACTGGTGGTGGTGTGAGTGTTGAGCATAGACTGGTGGTGGTGTGAGTGTTGAGTATCGACTGGTGGTGGTGGTGTGAGTGTTGAGTATCGACTGGTGGCGGTGTGAGTGTTGAGCATAGACTGGTGGTGGTGTGAGTGTTGAGCATAGACTGGTGGCGGTGTGAGTGTTGAGCATAGACTGGTGGTGGTGTGAGTGTTGAGCATAGACTGGTGGTGGTGTGAGTGTTGAGTATCGACTGGTGGTGGTGGTGTGAGTGTTGAGTATCGACTGGTGGCGGTGTGAGTGTTGAGCATAGACTGGTGGTGGTGTGAGTGTTGAGCATAGACTGGTGGCGGTGTGAGTGTTGAGCATAGACTGGTGGTGGTGTGAGTGTTGAGCATAGACTGGTGGTGGTGTGAGTGTTGAGCATAGACTGGTGGTGGTGTGAGTGTTGAGCATAGACTGTTGGTGGTGTGAGTGTTGAGCATAGACTGGTGGTGGTGTGAGTGTTGAGCATAGACTGGTGGTGGTGTGAGTGTTGAGCATAGACTGGTGGTGGTGTGAGTGTTGAGCATAGACTGTTGGTGGTGTGAGTGTTGAGCATAGACTGTTGGTGGTGTGAGTGTTGAGCATAGACTGGTGGTGTTGTGAGTGTTGAGCATAGACTGGTGGTGGTGTGAGTGTTGAGCATAGACTGGTGGTGGTGTGAGTGTTGAGTATCGACTGGTGGTGGTGGTGTGAGTGTTGAGTATCGACTGGTGGTGGTGTGAGTGTTGAGCATAGACTGGTGGGGGTGTGAGTGTTGAGCATAGACTGGTGGTGGTGTGAGTGTTGAGCATAGACTGTTGGTGGTGTGAGTGTTGAGCATAGACTGGTGGTGGTGTGAGTGTTGAGCATAGACTGGTGGTGGTGTGAGTGTTGAGCATAGACTGGTGGTGGTGTGAGTGTTGAGCATAGACTGGTGGTGGTGTGAGTGTTGAGCATAGACTGGTGGTGGTGTGAGTGTTGAGCATAGACTGGTGGTGGTGTGAGTGTTGAGCATAGACTGGTGGTGGTGTGAGTGTTGAGCATAGACTGGCGGTGGTGGTGAGTGTTGAGCATAGACTGGTGGTGGTGTGAGTGTTGAGCATAGACTGGTGGTGGTGTGAGTGTTGAGCATAGACTGGTGGTGGTGTGAGTGTTGAGCATAGACTGGTGGTGGTGTGAGTGTTGAGCATAGACTGGTGGTGGTGTGAGTGTTGAGCATAGACTGGCGGTGGTGGTGAGTGTTGAGCATAGACTGGTGGTGGTGTGAGTGTTGAGCATAGACTGGTGGTGGTGTGAGTGTTGAGCATAGACTGTTGGTGGTGTGAGTGTTGAGCATAGACTGGTGGTGGTGTGAGTGTTGAGCATAGACTGGTGGTGGTGTGAGTGTTGAGCATAGACTGGTGGTGGTGTGAGTGTTGAGTATCGACTGGTGGTGGTGGTGTGAGTGTTGAGTATCGACTGGTGGTGGTGTGAGTGTTGAGCATAGACTGGTGGTGGTGTGAGTGTTGAGCATAGACTGGTGGTGGTGTGAGTGTTGAGCATAGACTGGTGGTGGTGTGAGTGTTGAGCATAGACTGGTGGTGGTGTGAGTGTTGAGCATAGACTGGTGGTGGTGTGAGTGTTGAGCATAGACTGGTGGTGGTGTGAGTGTTGAGCATAGACTGGTGGTGGTGTGAGTGTTGAGCATAGACTGGTGGTGGTGTGAGTGTTGAGCATAGACTGGTAGTGGTGAGTGTTGAGTATCGACTGGTGCTCATGTATCTCACCACCTTCTTCACTACCTGTCTCACCCCATCCCTCACCCCATCCCTCACCCCGTCCCTCACCCCGTCCCTCACCCCGTCCCTCACCCCGTCCCTCACCCCGTCCCTCACCCCGTCCCTCACCTCGTCCCTCATCCTGTCAATCACCCCATCCCTCATCCCGTCCCTCACCCTGTCAATCACCCCGTCCCTCACCCCGTCCCTCAGCCCGTCCCTCACCCCGTCCCTCACCCCGTCCCTCACCCCGTCCCTCACCCCGTCCCTCACCCCGTCCCTCACCCCGTCCCTCACCCCGTCCCTCACCCCGTTCCTCACCCCCGTCCCTCACCCCCGTCCCTCACCCCCGTCCCTCACCCCCGTCCCTCACCCCCGTCCCTCACCCCTGTCTCTCACCCCCGTCTCTCACCCCCGTCTCTCACCCCCGTCTCTCACCCCCGTCCCTCACCCCGTCCCTCACCCCGTCCCTCACCCCGTCCCTCACCCCGTCCCTCACCCCCGTCCCTCACCCCCGTCCCTCACCCCCGTCCCTCACCCCCGTCCCTCACCCCCGTCCCTCACTCCGTCCCTCATCCCCTCCCTCATCCCGTCCCTCACCCCGTACCTCACCCCGTCCCTCACCCCCTCTCTCACCCAGTCACAGAAACCTGCCTACCAACACAAGACCGAGGCGTTCTTCCGAGTCGTAGAAGTCTCCGTGAAAGGATGAGATGGAGCAGCCACTCAAGAAACGAGAAACATTAGGAACTATAAAATTCAGCCGCGTCCAGCGCCAGGTAGCCGGATCGGTTCTAGAAAGCATTCATTCCCTCAACTGCACGTGCAATGCAGACTTTGTACAGTTAAAGCATTTACTTCTGTGGCAAGAGACGCGACAGACATTAGCACTTCCATTAGGCGTTGTACGAGATTTCAGTTGCCTTGTGAGGTTAAGAAAAATGTACTATTATAGATAAGAATAACTCGTCTCTTATTCAGATCAAATTACATTGTGCGAAGCACACGTGAATCTGTTAAAAGGAACCTGGCTGACACCAAGGCTTTCTTAACGCTGGTGTACCTCGCACGTCCGACATGCTAACCAAGTTGCCGCTCGCGCTGCGGGTTGAAGGTCGAGATAATGTTAATTGCAACGAGAAATGTTTTGTCTCGTTCCGAAATACTCAAGTAAAAGAAGTTGTTCTTGATGAAAAGGGTAAACATAATCGCTGCTGCCATGGGGAATCCAAAATCAGGTAACAGGTAAACAGTATTTTAACATATGTAAACAAAAGTATTTTGAAATAGGTGAACAGTATTTAAAATTAGTTCAACAGAACATGGGTACATGTCAAAACAGGTAAACAGAACAGGTCGTACTTCCCATCCCTCGTAAATAAACCAGATCGCGCATTGCAAAACAGGAAAACGCAACGAATCATACAATCTAGAACAGATTGCACAGAACCAGATATCTGGTTTGTTCTCTCGTCTTATTTAAATTGTGCATCTGCGGAGAAATACTTCAACTTTCACTACCGTGATAGAGTACAAGGATCTTTTCCAGATAAGCCCCGCCACTAATGCAACTCATAAGTTCACACACTTGTAACTTTCGAAATAATACACCTATCGACTTTACATAACTCTCAAACGAAAGAATGTTTTAATCTTTTGTAATCTTTCGTTTGAGAGTAATTTGAATTCGATAGGTGGATCATTTCGAAATATATATGTGGGTGAACTTGTGTGTTGCATTAGTGGTGTGGCTTATTTGGAAAAGATCCGAGTGCAATACTGAAAGAACTACGAACTTTCGCACACACGATTACATTCTCAACTCCATACAGTACTGATGTGCTAAGAAAGATGTGTCATGCTTCGATTAATTTATCGCTGTTAAATTGGTCGTAGGAGATTGCTTAGCACGCAGAAGGAATTTAAGTAAGCTAGAAAAACCATGCTCCAATTTTAGAGTCACCAAAAGTAAAAATGAGCCAGGTATGGCTTAATTTTCGTTTAACTCCGCCCTTATCAGCACTTAAAAAACGACACTGTTAGTGTGTACTAAGAACCAGGCGCCATATTTAGTCAAGGCCTTTACTGACAATTGTGGCTTACTACATCACAGAACACCGAATTACCTACTCCTAAGAAGTTCAGGATAATTCTCAGTATCATCCGCGTGTGTCTCAGAACACGAAGAGATGGGAACTGATGGTAAATTGCCGCTCCCGAGTACGTACGCGCATTATTCAACAGTAGTATTTCCTACCGGTAAAAATACTCTGAATATTTCCAATCCTGATCAATTCTCTACGGGAGTTTTCTCTGGGCATCGGCATTACACCACACGTGCAAACGCAATTAGAAAAAATTAGAATGATGGAACAGATTTCGAGAGGCGCAAACACTGCCCTACATTCTTCCTACACGCTCAACTTACACTTCAACACTGCGCAAACGTCAGTGCGTTACCAGCTACAAACCTTAACTTTGAAGTTCTAGTACCGAGTTTCGTCACTGACGCGATCAGGGTGGCGTCTAATGTGTTGACCTTAACTGGAGGTTGACTGGCGAGGGTTTTTGTTCCATTGGGGCATGGTGCTTCTCTCGAACTCGTTAATCATAGCATGGTAAGCTATGAGCCCAGATTTTTAAGCAATTTATTTCAATTAGTCTGCAGGTAAAATTTGAACATCTAAGTCAACGCAAGAACTTCATGCCACGACGACGTAATTAGCTAAAAAAAATCACGGGGCCCAACCCCTCAACTCTTTCGTTTACTCTTTTTAATCGGGCATATTTTTCAATTCTTTCAATTTCGAATTACATTCTAACGAAATAAATGTATTGGGTTTGATAAATAAATATCTGTTCCTCAAGAAACCAGGTAAAACCAGCGCTACCAAACCAGGTAAAACCAGCGCTACCAAACCAGGTAAAACCGGATAAAACCAGCGCTACCAAACCAGATAAAACCAGCGCTACCAAACCAGATAAAACCAGCGCTACCAAACCAGATAAAACCAGCGCTACCAAACCAGACAAAACCAGCGCTACCAAACCAGACAAAACCAGCGCTACCAAACCAGATAAAACCAGCGCTACCAAACCAGATAAAACCAGCGCTACCAAACCAAATAAAACCAGCGCTACCAAACCAGATAAAACCAGCGCTACCAAACCAGATAGAACCAGCGCTACCAAACCAGATAGAACCAGCGCTACCAAACCAGATAGAACCAGCGCAACCAAACCAGATAGAACCAGCGCTACCAAACTAGATAGAACCAGCGCTACCAAACTAGATAGAACCAGCGCTACCAAACCAGATAAAACCAGCGCTACCAAACCAGATAGAACCAGCGCTACAAACCAAATAAAACCAGCGCTACCAAACCAGATAGAACCAGCGCTACCAAACCAGATAAAACCAGCGCTACCAAACCAGATAAACCAGCGCTACCAAACCAGATAGAACCAGCGCTACCAAACCAGATAGAACCAGCGCTACCAAACCAGATAGAACCAGCGCTACCAAACCAGATAGAACCAGCGCTACCAAACCAGATAGAACCAGCGCTACCAAACCAGATAGAACCAGCGCTACCAAACCAGATAGAACCAGCGCTACCAAACCAGATAGAACCAGCGCTACCAAACCAGATAGAACCAGCGCTACCAAACCAGATAGAACCAGCGCTACCAAACCAGATAGAACCAGCGCTACCAAACCAGATAGAACCAGCGCTACCAAACCAGATAGAACCAGCGCTACCAAACCAGATAGAACCAGCGCTACCAAACCAGATAGAACCAGCGCTACCAAACCAGATAGAACCAGCGCTACCAAACCAGATAGAACCAGCGCTACCAAACCAGATAGAATCAGCGCAACCAAACCAGATAGAACCAGCGCTACCAAACCAGATAGAACCAGCGCTACCAAACCAGATAGAACCAGCGCAACCAAACCAGATAGAACCAGCGCTACCAAACCAGATAGAACCAGCGCTACCAAACCAGATAGAACCAGCGCTACCAAACCAGATAGAACCAGCGCTACCAAACCAGATAGAACCAGCGCTACCAAACCAGATAGAACCAGCGCTACCAAACCAGATAGAACCAGCGCTACCAAACCAGATAGAACCAGCGCTACCAAACCAGATAAAACCAGCGCTACCAAACCAGATAAAACCAGCGCTACCAAACCAGATAGAACCAGCGCTACCAAACCAGATAAAACCAGCGCTACCAAACCAGATAAAACCAGCGCTACCAAACCAGATAGAACCAGCGCTACCAAACCAGATAAAACCAGCGCTACCAAACCAGATAAAACCAGCGCTACCAAACCAGATAGAACCAGCGCTACCAAACCAGATAAAACCAGCGCTACCAAACCAGATAAAACCAGCGCTACCAAACCAGATAGAACCAGCGCTACCAAACCAGATAAAACCAGCGCTACCAAACCAGATAGAACCAGCGCTACCAAACCAGATAAAACCAGCGCTACCAAACCAGATAGAACCAGCGCTACCAAACCAGATAGAACCAGCGCTACCAAACCAGATAGAACCAGCGCTACCAAACCAGATAGAACCAGCGCTACCAAACCAGATAAAACCAGCGCTACCAAACCAGATAAAACCAGCGCTACCAAACCAGATAAAACCAGCGCTGCCAAACCAGATAAAACCAGCGCTACCAAACCAGATAAAATCAGCGCTACCAAACCAGATAAAACCAGCTACCAAACCAGATAAGACCAGCGCTACCAAACCAGATAAAACGAGTTAAGCTTTGAGTTCGAAACGAAAGTATGTTGCAATAAGGTTTAGCACATATGCAAAACTTCCAGTGCCTGGAAACCTGTATACTGTACTCCGACGAGTTCTCGCATATCAAGCATCAAAACTCAACTGGAACCAAGAAAATCTACATTACGTAATGAGAATAGCAATTCATTAAGTATCAAGTGAAAATTTACGGTAACAAAGTGCCTTTTCTAACAACAGGAGAGTAAATTCAAATCACTTTCTTCACCAGTAGAATGTAAATGAATAATTCAGATAAACTTAACATATTGACGACATCCGCCGCCAATAAGCTGGTTCCGTCTAAATTTCACATTACAGAATCAGAAAGAAGAAAATACTAATGTTCCATGATGCAAGATGCTGATTTTTTAACAGGAAGTTAACAGGGTTACATTGTCACCAATCCATCATAAACGAAGGTTAACGGGTTCTTCAACTGAAGACTCGAGATCGTTTCGAAGCGATACGTTGGTGTGGCAGTCTCGCCCTGGCGCAGTGGGGCTGTGGTGGCCCTTCTCTTGAGGGGCAGTGTGGCGTGTCCGGCAGTGTAAGCGTTTAAAATAAATTTTGTTTTGAGATGACTCCCTCTCAGGGGGATACAACAATTGTATATATCGGAATTAGCCCTCTCAGGGGGAATATTTGAGGCCCCGAGCTTAAAGTTAGGTGTCCTCCTTTTGTTGGAATAGAGCAGTTTTTATTTTGTTGCTGACCTTTTTTTCGGTTCACAGCTGTCCTGTTCTTTAGCTCCTACTACTTTCTTCTTCAACTTTTATATAATTTCATAAACTTACTTCCTAACCTATTTCTAAGCATCTTGTGCATAAATTTGGCGTCTCGCTAAGTTTGTGCTAAATGATGCCTTCCTCCATCCTCTCTTTGAAACGTTTATTGCAGTTAGGGAGGCTTAAACTTACTTCTAATCTAATCTAACCTTCAAGATTACTTACGTAAACAATTTTATGCCGAGAATGCGCATATTTTACGCACCAATTTTTAGTAGTTTAACATCGATCAGATTATATAAATTAAATTCAGCCTCCCTAACCGCAACAATGGTGTTCCAAAGATAGGAAGGAAAACTGCACTACTTGTTATAGAGTTTAAGCGATGGGAAATTTACGGACAACGTGGATTGTTCGCCTAACTGTTACGCATAGAATCAAAGTGAGAAACGCAGTTTTTGAAAAAGATTTAAGTTGGAGAAGGGAGGACTAGGTAATGAAAAACAAGACAGCAGTGGACCAGAAATAAGACGGTCCGTAACTAAAAAAAAACCTATTCTAGTTCAACACAAGGAAAGCCACCTAACCTTCAATGGTAAAACTCTGAAATCCTGACATTTTGCGGAAAGATTGCAGTTTGCATATGATTGTTCCTCTGAATAAGTAGGCTCTACCACAACTGCGCTGCGTGCCCGGGTTACCGAGCATGGCAGTTGGAATTATCGTAATAATCTTCTTAATATCCTCGCTGATCATTCCTGGTCAGCCATCCACTCACACACCGAAAAGTGCAATGTGTTCCACAGATTAGCTTAGATCAGTTAATTTCAGAATCATCGACCGCAACAAAGGTACTTCCAAGAGGAAGGCGGAAGGTACCATTTAGTACGGACTAAAGGGAACGCGGACTTAACACGTTGACTGCGATGGGTTAAACTGAAGTTCAATATTAAACTCAAATTTAAAGTCAAAAGCTTTAAGCAATTTTATACTTGCTTAACAATAATTGGGTCCATTAAATACTATGAATTTTAAAAGATAGTTAGAATTTTCCAAACGACCCATCGATAGGTCGTTTCGTAGCAGGAAAAACTTGAGGAGCACGACCCACCCATGGGTCGTATCCCAAGGAAAGTGTTTTTCATGAAACAAGACGAAAGTCGAAGAAGAAAGAAGTAGGTGCTGAAAAACAGGACAACAGTGAACCGAAAAAAACGATCGGAAACACAGCTAAAAAACAATTCTCTATTTCAATAAAAGAAAGGCCTACCTAACCCTTCGCTCGGGGCCTCGCACATTCTTCATGGGAGTGCTAATTTCCAAAGAGGCAATAGTTGTACGCCTTTGAGGGGCGACATTATTCAAAATGCGCTGGAATTTAACATTGCATTATTTGGCTCTTTGCAAAAATTATCTTGTGGTGCAGGAAAAATTTTGTTAATTTTTTCATCGCCAAGATAATTCAAGATTCGTTAACGTCCGCGTTCGTCTTTGGTTGAAACAATGTAATTTTCAAACTGTTTAGATGTGCTTATATACGTATTTGTTGAATTATTTCATCTCTCATCTTTGTTCAACCTTCGCAATATGTGTAAAATATTCTTTTCCATCTATTTCCTATTTCTTTCTTTGAACGACTAGAAAGATTCGTATCCCTCACCCTCACGCAAGGGAGTTTTCAGCCTTAAAAAAAACGGACATTTCTCAATACCACCACACAATTGATGTCCTGATTTCCTTTCAGAATTTACTTTCACAGCAGCAAAACTCCACATCCATTCTTTCACTTTCTGTTCATTACTGACGCTCAGAATCAATTCTCAGCTCAAACTACATGAAAGCAAATCTGCAATGCAGTAAATGTTCGCTTCTTCCTGTGAAATTGAATGATGCGCCGCACGAGGCGTGATTCAAAAGCCTCCATCCCTGTTCCATTACGATTTTCTTACTCGGTGACGGGATGGCGACTTTCTCGCACCCAGGCAGCGTGACCAGCGAGCTGACTCGTCTTCCAGCTGGTCATCATGAAAGTAACGGAGGTTATCGCCAGGCTATTTTTTTTGGAAGACAGCGAAGTAACCAATTTGGTCTGGCAAGCTGAAGCAGTGTACTCTTTTTTCCATGCAGTAATTTATTCAACGCAATCGATTGATTATGAGGTATTCAACAAACCACAATGAAGATGTTCGAAGAGAGGAAGGATGAAGGCAATATTTAGTGCGGAGTTAAGGGAACGCCGAATTTATGCACAAGGATATTCCTGCACAGGATTTCTAGCGCATAGAAACATTCAGTTAGGAAAGGTCAGGAATGAAAATAAAAGTTGGAGAAGAAAGTCTAAGGTGTTGAAAAACTGGACAACAGTGAACCGGGAAACGCTGGTACGTAACAAAATAAAAGATTATTTTATTTCAATAAAAAGAAGACCTACCAAACTCTTAGCTCGGGACCTAACATTTTCCTCCCTAGGAGTGCTAATTCCCATCAATACAATAGTTGTATAACCCTGAGGGGATTCAACGCGGTTCCAGTGATGGGACGCTCGCGTGGGAAGCTATGCAATATTTTGAAACTTAGCACTTCTATGAAAACTATTACATAAGTTGTAAATTGGTTGACCGAGCAAGAGATTGTAAATTTGTGTAATCCATCGTCGGAGGATTCTAATACGACTATTTCATTAAAGCGTATCTATATACTGACAATAAAACTGAAGCAAGTTTACTTCAGTAAAAAATTGCAACACTAGCAAAAATATTTAAAAACTTGCACAAACGACTTCAAGAAAATACTCAGCAGATGTTGCAACCAGCTTGCACTGCGGACTTGACGTAACAGTGAAAGTCAACCGCGTTTTTTGTACACAGACTCACGCACTGGCCGTGACTAGCAGTCACGTAGCTTGTATGCGCGGTGTTCTGTTTATCTGGCACCCTGTCCGCACAGGACACCCTGTCCTCGCAGGACACCCTGTCCTCACAGGACACCCTGTCCTCACAGGACACCCTGTCCTCACAGGACACCCTGTCCTCACAGGACACCCTGTCCTCACAGGACACCCTGTCCTCACAGGACACCCTGTCCTCACAGGAACACCCTGTCCTCACAGGACACCCTGTCCTCACAGGACACCCTGTCTTCACAGGACACCCTGTCTTCACAGGACACCCTGTCTTCACAGGACACCCTGTCTTCACAGGACACCCTGTCCTCACAGGACACCCTGTCCTCACAGGACACCCTGTCCTCACAGGACACCCTGTCCTCACAGGACACCCTGTCCTCACAGGACACCCTGTCCTCACAGGACACCCTGTCCTCACAGGACACCCTGTCCTCACAGGACACCCTGTCCTCACAGGACACCCTGTCCTCACAGGACACCCTGTCCTCACAGGACACCCTGTCCTCACAGGACACCCTGTCCTCACACGACACCCTGTCCTCACAGGACACCCTGTCCTCACACGACACCCTGTCCTCACAGGACACCCTGTCCTCACACGACACCCTGTCCTCACAGGACACCCTGTCCTCACAGGACACCCTGTCCTCACAGGATACCCTGTCCTCACAGGACACCCTGTCCTCACAGGACACCCTGTCCTCACAGGACACCCTGTCCTCACAGGACACCCTGTCCTCACAGGACACCCTGTCCTCACAGGACACCCTGTCCTCACAGGATACCCTGTCCTCACAGGACACCCTGTCCTCACAGGACACCCTGTCCTCACAGGACACCCTGCCCTCACAGGACACCCTGTCCTCACAGGACACCCTGTCCTCACAGGACACCCTGTCCTCACAGGACACCCTGTCCTCACAGGACACCCTGTCCTCACAGGACACCCTGTCCTCACAGGACACCCTGTCCTCACAGGACACCCTGTACACATGGCACCCTGTACACAAGACACGCTGTACACATGGCACAGTATACATGCAACACGCTACACACGCGCGGTTGTTCCCGTGCAACACGCGCTCTCACCAGCCAAGCAGGCAAGCGGTGCAGGAGTTCTGGCTAATTGCTGACGATCTCAGAAAGGAGCCGAAGGGAAAGCTTCAGTCACGCTACGTGCTCTGGTCTGGCGTGCGTGACTGCCGTGTTATGGTCCATATATCAGCAATGTTGTCATCAATAGGCTCTGTTTTGAACCCATAAACTACTAATTAAAACTGAATTCCCCTGTGATTTACAGCGAGATGTGTGCGTTGTTGGTGAGATGTTCATTGTGATGGTCCGTACGTGCTTATACAATTCCCCAGGCCTGTGTTCTACGTAGACCCGACGACCTCTTGCTCTGGGTTCGAGTTTTGTTATATTTCCTCGCAGGTCTCACGCCTGATGTAACCTACAAGTAAAAAATAATCCTGAACTTGTGAAAACAGTAATTATTTTTTGGGTATGTTACTCATCTCGCAATGAAGTCATAGTTTTATTAAGTATATCATCTATGTTATATAGTCCTCATTATTTCACGTCACTGTATGCAGTACGCCGCAGCCAAGTAATCTCGTTGGTTTGGTGAATACTCTAAGTCAGACTACATGTTATTGATTCAAGATTCTTTGATGTATGATACCATCTCTAAAGTGATTCAAACAAACGTAAGACTACGCCTTATCTTGTATATATTTCAGCCTGAGGATAACTGTGAGGACAGGACACTGGAATAAAACAAAATATGTAATTAATATTTTGGAAATGCAACCCCACACTGAAAACCATCGCAAGCTTAATTTGATTAAGCGTGAAGATATACTGACTCAAACGTTCAATAATCCATAGACACTTATTTTGGATTAAATATCGACATACGTCAGGTGATCGCCACATGTACATGCACAAATTTGTTCTTCATTTGTCCTTTGAACTTTCCATATCATACTGTTTTGTTCTAGCGGCTCTCGCAGGACATGCAGGCAACAGTAGCTCCAGGTTAACAAGTTTCCAGAGGAGCAATACTTCGATTTGGAAGCCACCAAACATAGTCTTGAGATCCGGTGGTTATAGGATTTCGAAGTATCATGTTGACTCCCACTAATGCAGGATTTATGTGAAAACGCAACTAATAAATAGCTCGTGGATTTCCCTTTCGTATAGATGTTGAAAATCATACCTAACATAAATCTACAGTTACACATTGTTCCGTCACCTGGATTAGATAAAGACTATACAGCCTGACTCGATCACACAAAGACTACAGCCTGACTGGATCACACAAAGACTGCACAGCCTGACTGGATCACACAAAGACTGTTCAGCCTGACTGGATCACACAAAGACTGTACAGCCTGACTGGATCACACAAAGACTGTAGTCTGACTGGATTACACAAAGACTGTATAGTCTGACCGGATCACACAAAGACTGTATAGTCTGACTGGATCACACAAAGACTGTATAGTCTGACTGGATCAAACAAAGACTGTATAGTCTGACTGGATCACACAAAGACTGTACAGCCTGACTGGCTTAGGTAAAGAATGTACTACCCAGGCCGACTTATATAAAGACTACAACTGGAGTTGGCATAGATAAGGACAGAATTGCCGGTTTGCCTAAATGCTGTAGCTAAACCTGGCATGTAAAACGACAGCACAGCGCTTGGGTGCGCTCTTATAAAGACAGTACTACGTAGGCTGGCTAAAGACTGCTACATCAGCTTGCCCTAACAAAAACAGTTAAGTGTGGACTGGCTAACATAAAGACTTCGTTCAACCATTTCAGCATCAGATGCAAACAGTAAGTTACGATAATCATGATGTATCAAGAGTTTTTCCATCGAAAAACAGTTGAATAAACTCATTTGCGTTCGTTTATGGAAATTTATTTCTAATTATAGATTTCATTCAACAAAAATATTCAAAGTGGTGTTTAATCAACTTAAAAATAGGTCGGAACAACCGCATTTCCATAACACCTCACCATTACAACTTTACGATGCTATAGTAGCACAACGACACCACAACACCACGTCACGACTCCACAAAGCCACCACACCACCTCGACACTACCACACTATCACAATACCACCATTACACCACAACACCACCATTACACCACACCACCTCGGCACCACCACTGTCCCGTGACAGCGTTACATAACCACACGCCGCAGCACGCACAGGACACACACACCACCTGTTGTGTGGTGACGTCACCATGATGACGATGGTGAAAGTTATTGTTGAGCAGCCTTTCCACGACAGAGTAATGAGAGCATCCCCTCCCCCCCCCTCTTTCCAGCGCGGGAAGGGGTCATGGAAGAGATGGAAGCTGACCTATTATCTCCCAGAAACTAATTAAATTAAACCTATCAGTTTCTTTATGTTGATACAGAGAAATGTTCCTTTTTTGACATGCAACCTAAAATTTATCTCTCTGAAATGCAATTATGTTAAACTTGTTTGTATTGTTACTTTGCTGCTGGCAGATGCATCCTTTATTCTAAATTACGACTGAAAGTATCCAAACTCATAGAAATTACAGTATTAAACTTACTAGTTACGCTGTGTTGCTGCTCATAGAGGCATCCCCCATTTGTCTATACTAACTTCTAACTTAAAATATCTTATCTCTCAGAAATTTTAGAGCGTGCCTATGTGAAGCTAGAAATAAGTTTCGTCATTGGTCTATTGAAAAGTGCCTCATTTAAAAAGAATTATTTAGATTCAGCTACGAAAACAGAGATAAGGTTCACAATTTGTGTAAAATTTGAGAATAATTTATAATAATGAACTCAAATCTGCGAGTAGTAACCCTTTCTAATATTTTTTAGCAAAAAGTTTTGAGTCGATTTATTTTAATAATTTACTTTAGAATCAGGGATTCAGGAATTCATAAATAAGAATAGCTATTAGCTACCAAACACTGAATGAAATCACATAAGAATACACATTCATCAAATATCAAATATTCATCAAATATCGAACTGAACTGATTATCGAACAACTTTGAAAATATGCGCGTAATAAATTTCGTAAGCATCCAAACTTGCACAGTGCCGGTGATCTTACATCTAAAACTCCTATTTTAGTGATAAGAACTCATTTCTGTGAGCTGCAAACTGCTACCAGCTGTTACGAACACATTTTCTGTACGACCCTTACAAATTGGTCATATTTTTTCACTTGAAAAATCTTACGCACCTCGGGAAAATTGCGACGGTTTAACTGTTGTTGTGCCAACGTCAACCTCCCGTCATAACTAGAGAGTAGTGTTGCCAAATGATGTTCTGTTGCTGTATTTTTTTCTTTCCTGATAAAAACATGATAATTATTCCATGTTCGACATTCAGTTCCTATTTCATGTCAGTATTAAATACTGAACAAAGGTGTTCGAATCAAAATTCCTTAAAAATAATAAATTTATGCCTCGAACAAGGCTTTTCGATTCTTAATTCTTTTAAATAACTGAATCGATCTATTGAACGCCTGTTTCATTTCCTTAAAATATTGTATGAACGCTTGATAATAACATTGAATAGTTGAAGATGGCGACCAATCAGCTGCTGGTGTTCCAAGGCCCTCAAGATCATCAATGATTCGTCTGGCTACATTTACTGATGATCAATCCCTTGCCAAGAAAACTGATGCAAGCATCAATAATAATTCATTGACGAGTGCTCTACACTCTACTTCAAAAAAGGTCACACAGGTTGATGATCACAATGATGGTTCAACAAGCACTGCAAATGAAACATCGACATCATATTCAAATTTTGATAACTCTCCATTCAAATGCTTCCTGAAAATAAGTAATGAGACAGTTATTTCAAATAAACAAACAAAACAAACATCGGCATCTTTGGGATGCTTTATTTCCAATCAAGCCTGATACAAATGATCTTAAGCATTGGTTTTTCAAATGTCTTATAACTAACACTATACATAGGACACCATTGCGGTTCCCCCGTAAAGCCGGTACCCATTTCCGACACCTGGGTCGAGTGGGGTATTGTGCTTGAGCTTTCCATTATACCCAACGGGGAAAATCGCAGCGCCAGCGCCGGGATACGAACCCGCGACTCCTACATACAAGTCCGATCCCTTAACCGCTGTGCCACCGCGAGCACTTCCAAGAAAATCCAGTGCACCAAAGAAAAAAAAGAAAAGAAAGAAAAACGTTCATTTTCC
Organism: Morinoia aosen; assembly: GCA_030386875.1. Classification (NCBI taxonomy): domain Eukaryota; kingdom Metazoa; phylum Arthropoda; class Malacostraca; order Amphipoda; family Talitridae; genus Morinoia; species Morinoia aosen. Next base: position 3,943,644 of record CM059574.1, read on the forward strand.
AAGTGGCCACATGAGATACATGTCAACATATTGGGTTTTAAAAAGTTTCTTAATATAGGACGTCCTAAAACAAACAAAGTTCCATACGAGAATTACTAATTGACAAACCATCAGAGGTGTACAAATAGAAAAGCCATACGAGGCATAATAATTGACAAACTATACGAGGTGTGCTAATAGACAAACTATCAGAGGTGTACAAATAGATAGACCATACGAGGCATATTAATGGACAAAATATACGAGGCGTACTAATAGACAAACCATACGTGGCATGCTAATACTCTCACAAAACTTCCATACGAGGAGAACTAATTGACAAACCATCCTGTTCGGATCAAAATTCTTGTTCGATTCATGTTGGATATTGATAAAATTATGTTATTAAAGAATTCGATTTTTAGAACAATAAATAAATTCCAACAATCTAAGTTGTCTTTAAAGCGACATCACAGAACAAGAAAGCAACTGTTCAAGAATAATCTTGAGGCCCGCAACAGTTATTCAGAGCAAAAGTTACCGATTTATGAAGGTTGTTTCTAGACACACGTGGTTTCTGTTCGATATTTGTTATTTGACCCTACTTCAATTTGCTAAACTATCAACAGTTCACGAATAGCTTTGTACTTCAGAAATAATTTAATAATACAAAAAACAGAGGACAAAAGTTGGAGACAACATGATAATCATAACTTTCAAAAAATCTATCTCTAGTGCTTTTGAGCGTTGGTGCATTTATTGCTCATCAGGAAACCGCAATAATGAGTGAATTTTTAGCACATTTGTGCAAATTTAATGTTTATTAAATTTTGATAAGAGTGAGCAAGAGTGTATTCAACGCGGCAATAAAAAAGAGCAATGTAGTACTCGAAAGCTGCAAAGATATTTTATAATGTGAAGACTAGAATGTTTTTTCCTTTCTTATGCCAAAGTTTTTAATGATCAGCAGTTCAGTAGAAAACTAGATCCACTGACAGTATTCTACACTATGGTGAAACAGACAAATTCACATATTAGATAAACACATTCCCTCATGCCTGGGCAATGTCACCAATCTGTTCTGATGATTAACGGCTGCGTGAACGTTCAGTGAATTATTTTTCTAACTTTTAATCTTCTGCCGAGTTCTTACGTACTCCAGACATGCCATCCTGATTTTCCTCCTGAACCGTCTAACGTAATTCTACCTTTACCTTGGATTGTTGGATTCTTTTTCGTCTTCGATATTTTCACAGATTTTCTTCTTTTCCTTTAATACCTTGTTATATTATCATTCTTGATTCTTAACCTCAATTCTTTTCCCGTAATATGTCGAGCCTAATATTTCTGATTCATTATATCACAAAATTTCTACTTCCCCTTGACCTGCCGGCCTAACTTTTTCTTTACTTTCGTTTTCTACCACACTGACCCAGCTAGTTCACTCCTCTCAGAGCACACTACAACGCTCCAGCATGGAAAAATTCCCCGTATTCTCCCCATCCATTTGTCTACACGAGGATTAAGATAATAATTATGCCAGTCAGTACGGCCACTCGCTTTCAATGACTGCGCAATGACTAGCTAAAAATGAGCTATAAACGACCAATAATTGTTCAATCCACCGAATAACATCCCACGCCAGAACAACAGGTAAACCTGAGCTTAGAATGAACCCACACTCGAGCATTAATTCGAGTACAGGTTTTCTATGAGCGAGAAGGGAATTACATGGCGTATGGAAAAGATAAATAAATGTAACTAAATGAAGGAATGGAATTCTCAAGATGTTTTAAACACGTAATATACACACGAAATGAGTCAAAACTCAAAAGAGGTCGACGTGTTATATCTTCTTGCTGTGCAATATTTCCTTACCTTTACTTATTTTGGCGATTAGAACGTCCTCCACAATATTTGGGAGCACTTCACTTATTTTACAGTAATATTTCTTTATCTCATACTAATGAATAACTGGTTTTTCTCCTCCGAGTAGTCTAAGCCCCGGCGGGACAGGGAATCACAAAGCGGAATAACTGATGGCTGCACGGATTGCGTTGGTGCGCATCCCTACCTGACGACGACCACTGAACAACTGCTGGAGGTCTCCCTCAGACCGTTCACCGTTAGTGGTTCGCAGCTTTCAATTCTCGGCTCCGAAGAAAGGATGTCAAGTCTGTCCTTAGCACTTCTTATATCTACAAGCCTTCTTCTTCTTTTTCTTCACCGAGGATCCGGCAGGATCTTGAAAGTCGTTGGACTTCTTCAGCAGAAATCCGTGTAACCTGACAGCTTGTACTTACCAGGATAAGCAGGGTTAAGCAAATCCCCCAATACTGCAGCACTTTTCTTTTGAGTCCTCAAGAGAAACTTCTCGAGCTGCTGTCTGCAGAAGCTGACAGCTTATTGTTTCAAGTTAATTTCATTAGACACTTATGTAACACAGTAAATTTCAAAACATTTAGAGTAGCTTACATCTATTAGTGGCACCAAGTAAGTTCACCAAGGAGCGGAGAATTGTAAATTGTACATGGGATTGATATTCACCAAATCCTAAGACATTTTCAGATTCAATTCAAGTTTAAATTTTACAAAAGGTAGACATGAATGCAGTCTGGCAGCCTCATATTGTGGGCAGTTGAGCAAGAAGTGCTCAATGGTCTCTGGAACACCACACTCGGGGCAGAGAGGGTTTTGACGCAGGTTAAATCTACTCATATGAGAAAGGACACCCACATGACCAATTCTAAATCGGCTAATAATACACTGATATTTTCGTGACATGGCACCACCCAATCTAACCTTTGGTCTGCTACACAATTCATTCATAAATCTTCCCTTCCCGGATCCCCTCACTTGATTTCCCCAATACTCGTTCCAGCAGTCCAACATTTTGTTTTTCAGTTTGCTAACATGCTCCTCATAACTAAGATAAGTGATTACTGATTCAGAATTTTGGTGACCCATTTTTGCGCACCGGTCCGCTACCTCATTTCCCTTTATGCCTGAATGAGCGGGGATCCATTGTAACTGGATCCTGTTATTCAACTGTACAACAATTTTTTTTAATTCTTCTACTAAAAATCTCATATGTGGGGTTATTCAATTTTAATATATTATCCAGGGAACATTTAGAATCAACAAAAATGACCACATTATAATTTGACAAGTTATCAATGGTATAATTTGCAGACTGTAAAATTGCAAATAGTTCTACTCCCACAATTGAGTGACCTGGATTTAGGAGCCAAGAAGCATTTTATATTTTTAGATGCGGAACATAAATAGCAGCGGATGCTGATCCTGTTTGTAGCTTGGAGCCATCTGTGAAAATTCTATAAGAATTACAAAATTTAGATGTTACATACTCTTCAAATTTATGATTTTCTTCAGCTGCAGTGAGAGATTTTATATCAGGAAATTCAGCACTCACATTAAATGAGATATCTATGCATGGAGAAGTGAAATGTTCAATTTAGTATCCTGCAGGAGAAAAGTTAAAATGAACCTTGTTCATTATTTCCATACGTTTTCATGCAAGCTCACTTTCTGGTGGAGATCTAAATAGCTCAATTTTAGCTGGGAACTCATTGGGCTCTGCATCCAAGAAACTGCACCTCAGACACCACTTCAGAAACAGGAAATCAAGGTACAATCTCAGGGGCATAACAAATGCTTCAGCTTCCATTGAGGAAACTGGAGATGTTTTCGTGCACCCAAGATAGATCGCAGAGCTGAGTTTTTAATCACATTAAATAATTTTACACTATTTTCAGGTAGCTTTGTAAGGATTACATGACCATAGGTAAGTTTACTTCTAATGAATGATATATATACCTGACTCAACAATTTTTGTGAAGATCCCCACGAGACGCCGGACAATGCCCTGAGCACCAGAAGCCGTCTTTGACACTCTATTTTAACACTTTGTATGTGTGATAAGAAGGTAAGTTTAGGGGAATCCAATGTTATTCCAAGTACACTCTGTTGATCAGTTATATTTATCGTTTTAGAGTTTAATCTTAGGTTAATTAATGGGATATACTTTTTCAGGTAAAGATTTGATACTTTGTTTTATCAACATTTATGGCTAGTTTCCACTTTTTCAACAATTGCGCGAGGCCATATAGGTGGTTCTGCATCGTCCGCTGAATCTCGAATGGGGATCTTCCACTTGCAACTATAGTCACAGCGTCTGCATATGAGATGCACTAGATGCTCTCCATCTGAGGCAAATCGTAGAGCATTACATTAAACAGCAGGGGGCTCAGTACTGCACTTTGAGGTAAGCCACAAGCGAGAATCTTGTCAGATGAGACAGCATCTGCCACCCTTACCTTAACACGTCTATTGCTCAAATATGATTGTGGCCATAAGACCGTACGCATGTCACAGCCGATGTTTATTAATTTATGCAAAAAGTCCAGCATGCCATACAATATCATATGCATATTCCAAATCAACATAGACAATCAAACAATACATCTTTTTAAAGAAGGCTTGTGAAATGCAGTTTTTAATTAGAGCAAGAGCATCATATGTAGATCTCTTCCTACGGAACCCTGTTTGATGACAAGAGAAAACTTTATTTTTGTCCAAAAAATAATCAAACCTGCGTTTAACAATTTGTTCCATGATTTTTGAGAAACACGAGAGCAAAGTAATGGGTCGATACCCACTGGGAGCCGAATGGTCTCTTTTTGGCTTCTTTATTGGACATATAATCCCCAACTTCCATGCTTCTGGTAAAAAACCACTAGAGTAACTCTTGTCCAATAAATAAATTACATGTTTCAAAAATGACAGTGGTGCTTAGGTGAAAAAAGCGTAAGGAATTTCATCAAAACAAGGGCTAGTATTTTTTGCGTGTTTTAAACTTTTCTGGAATTCGTGCAATTCAATTTGAGAGTTAAGATGTGTCTCTTCTACCTGTACTGCTGCTAAACTTGAAATGATATTTTCAATTGTTTTAGAAAATTCATCACCTAATTTTATCTTGTGTCTACAAAAATGAGCCAGTAATAATTGAGCTTTGTCTGCTGTGCTATCAGCTATGTCCCCAACAGTTGGGCGTGGATTTACATTACTGCCCCTCATTGACCGTATTAGTTTCCAAACATTACCAACACTGGTATTTGAGTCCAAAGTGCTTACACAACTAGTCCAACTTTTGATTTTCTTTTGCTTAATTATTTCTTTGGCTTTAGTTTCACATGCCTTGTACAGATGTAAATTTTCTGCAGTGGGATATTTTGACAACTTGTTGCGTGCTTTCCTTCGCTTTGCGACAGCCAAAGTGCACTCTCTATCCCACCATGGTGTCCTCCTCCCAGCACCCCAAGATGAGGAGGATTTGGGGATGTACTTGTTAGCGGCATCCTGTAGCAATTTTGTTAAAAATGCATTTAGATCATCGACTGAAAAATGAGTTAGCTGACTTGTGTGAATTTGTGATAGTTCTTCTTTAAATCCAATCCAATTTGCATTTTTTATAATCCATCTACAGAGATGGTTTTCAGATTTTTGCATTACAGTACCAAAAGTGCATTCAATGGGAAAATGGTCACTCCCAAGGTCTGCACCTCTCTGAAGAGACCCACAAGCAAGGAGAGTCGGGGGAACAATGCGCAAGTCTAATATGGAGCTATTACCTACACGTGTGTCTATATAAGTGGGTAAGTTGGGAGGGTTGAGTACTCCAAGAGAGTTCTCATCTAGAAATCTACATAGATTCTTTCCCGAAGCATTCAGTCGGCTTTTACAGTCCCACAAAGGCGCATGAGAATTCAGATCTCCCAATGAATATAAACAGTTCACTCATCTGAGCATAATAATGTTAAAATTCTTCATAAGTAATACACGCATTAAGATTATAAATATTACATATATCAATATATCCTAAAGAACAGAACACTTTAATTGATGCAATCTCTAATCTACCATTTAAGTACCTATCTATATTATTCACAGAAAAATTAATAGGATTTCTAATAACAAAGCATAATCCACCTTTGGTCCCATTATGTCTATGTGACCACACACACTCCTTAGGAGGCTAACAAATTAGCCACCTTAGTTTTGACAAATGCCTCACATAAACACAGTATATCATATTTCTTAGAGTACAGATAAAGTTTCAATTCTGATAATTTAGAACATAAACCATTGCAATTTAATTGGTAGACAAGAAGATTTTTTTCAGAGACACTTTTCCTTTTGGTCCTCTGATCACAAATTTTAAAGTTCTGCATCATTTTTTCCTTGATGCTGTTCCCAGTTTTCTGTTTCCTTTTGAATGGGAGAGAGGTATTTTGGAAGTTTTGAAATTTTGTTCTGATTTTACATTTTTTTCCAGGACTGATTCACATCTGCTCTGAGAATTTACCTTGCTGTGATATTCACTGAGTAACTGAGAACCAATTTTTTGGCCAAGATGATTTCGTATCATTCCCAAAAGTAGGAAATCTCTCTCACGCTTTTTTCTTGATTCAATTTAGATGAGAATGCTTCCTTTATGAATTTACCCAAGCGACAGAAGAAATCATCAAACATAGTTAGCACGTGAGATTACATTTTTTTGACCAGTGCTTGTGTTGAATCTTCATTAGAGATTGTTTCTTGTGATTGCTAATGGTCATTAAATTGAGAGGCTAGTACATTTGTTTTTGACTGGTTGGTTTTAGCCTGAGGAATCCTTCTAGGAATATAGTACTACCCTTAAGATTGGTGCACCTCAGCGGGAACAGTCACTGGCTTAAGTTGGTTGGTTTTGAGAGATGAAGCATATGTTTTTTCATTACTCCTTGAGTTTGGAGTTTGTATAATTTCTTGCATGGGGACATTTTTTTCATTGTTCAACTGGGAACTTGTCATATCAGAAGTGATTTTGGTTCTTTGAGAGACAGATTCATAGTTATCCTTGGTCTCACACATGACCTGTCTCCGAGCTTCAGAAAAGGAAATTCTTTCCTTCATCAATGATTGTATTTGGAAAGCATTTTGTATATATGGGCATTCTCTAGAGCTGGCCACATGCTTCCCCTTACAGTTAGCACAGAGGGGAGTGGGGGCATTACATCTGTCTTTTGAGTGGCCACCACCACAGATTAAGCACCTTTCAACAGATGTACACCCACTTGCAAAATGTCCATGACGTTGGCATTTATAACAACAAATAGGTGGAGGTGAATATGGGCTGACCTGAAAATTCCTGTATTCTATTTTTAGCTGTTTCGGGAGATCTCTGCCTTGAAATTGCACTTTTACACTGAGGGAATCCTCGTTTTTCCCATTTGAGAATTTTGGCAGTCTCACCATATATATAATTTTTGCATTTTCACAGCTGGCAATTGAGATAAGCTCATTTAAATTTACATCATAGTCAATTGGTCTAATAACTCCAAAGGTAGATTGTGGGGATTCTGAGCGTGGTTTGTAGCAACTAACAGCAAATTTTCCAACGCTGTTAATTTCCAACAGTCTTGCTATTTTCTATTCGGTGGTCTCTTTGAGTTCAATTGCGATCAGGTTTCGTCGTTTGTTCACTCTTACCTCTTTAACGTAGTCATGGTTCAGTATTTGTTTTAAGCCCTGAGCCACTCCAAACAAAACAAACAAACAAAACAAACATCGGCATCTTTGGGATGCTTTATTTCCAATCAAGCCTGATACATATGATCTTAAGCATTGGTTTTTCAAATGTCTTATAACTATCCCTATATATAGGACACCATGACGGTTCCCCCGTAAAGCCGGTACCCATTTCCGACACCTGAGTTGAGTGGGGTATTGTGCTTGAGCTTTCCCTTATACCCAATGGGGAAAATCTCCGCGCCAGAGCCGGGATACGAACCCTCGAAAGGGGTCATAGGTCTTTTTTTTCTTGTTTGCTCCAAGTAGTTGAGTGCTTGACTCCTGTAGTTGAGTAATCAGCAAGCAAGGTACACATTTTATCTTTAGATGCCAAGGTTTTATTTGTTGGGTACATCTTTTTTGGCTTAGTTGGAGTAGTTTTACGCGTTTTTTTTTTGATGCGTCACAATCGGAGTTTGAGCTTGAGAGGCTCACACTGGTTCTTTCTCTTGTTTTGATAGGATGTTCTTCTTGAACCAAGTCCCTTGTATTACAGATTCATTAGTTTCTTCAGTACTCGTTATTTTCTCTCCGTTGGTTTGCTCTTCTTCACTGGCAGGATTGGTGGCTAGCAACAGCTCTTCTTCAATTTCAGTGCCGGGATCTTCTGACTCTCGCAGATCACCAAAACGATTTGTCAATGACAGTTCAGCCATTTCAGATTTTGACAGCAGCCCCAGAGAGGGGCCACCAACACAGAGTTATATAAACAATCAGAAAGGTACGGGTAGAAATTATAATAAATACAAGTAAACAATTACAGTATATATATAGGAATACAGTATAACGTGGTCAGGGGAACGGTGAAAAATCCAAACAATTAATCACACCACCCACCGCACCCCCTCCCACCCCAATTGAAATACCGCTACGCAGCCCACCCCAGATGGAGAGGAGAGAGCCGGTTGCGCGTATAATGAAAAATAATCAATGAATGTTATTAAGTTTAATCTTGGAACTACTTCTATGTTTACACAGGAGCTCGGCACAAGGCAATCTTATCTCAATGAACGCAGCTGTCTCTCTCCGTACGCAACCTATCTACAAGCCTTGCATTTCCCACTCGACTTAGTTGGAAAACCGGTGGACAGCAGATGTTGCACCTTGAGAAAAAGCTTCCAAGTATGGGTACCTTTAACAGAAGCCACATATCCCTTTCGTCACCGTGGACAAAAGGTAAGGACACCTTTCGAGTGAAGTGGTCGGAGTTCGAGCCCACGCATTACTGATTCAGTATTTATCCCATTATGATAAGAAAGGAGTTCACGAGGTCCCGCACGACACAGGTGAGTTATATGGACGTCTGCTCGACCAGGTGCATCTGCCGATGAGTCTTTCCTGACATTAACCACCAGGCAAGTGAAAACTCATTGTATGAAACTATATGTACCAAATTGATTTGAAAAATATTCTCTAGGAGATAAAATTAAGTGTGATATGATTCTATTTCTATTATATATCACAGCTGTCATCAACATGTATTAAATTCAGGTTATCATCAAGCTCAAGTGCGCTTTTCTACCATTTCAAGAAATGAAATTTTGCCATTAAATTTTCAGTGACCATGAAATACCTTGATAATCCAAACTATAAATAGAAGAAAGTGCCACAGTACAGCTCCAGAATCGTTGAGTAAAATTTTTCATGAAACAAAAATAAAATATATCGACTTATTAATTAGCTTTTTTGAAGCTTCAAATCGGTGCGAAAAACTAGGTTAAAATAAAATCTGCAACCAATTATTAAAAGGGTGAAAATTAATTTCGCAGCATTTCAACAAATGGCCTCGCGTCGGTCCATTTCTATTTAACTTAGGTTTAAAAGTTACACAAGTCCGGGGAAAACGTTATATGTAAGAGAAATTAGCAGTCATTCAGTTGTTACAGCGGTTTCACTGGGTGGGGAGTGCTGCGCTGTATACCGAAATTTAGAAGTTTCCTCTATCTACGACTGAAATTGGCACAGGTAATTAGACTGCAAATCATTTGTAGGTCAAAATACCTGCAAATTTATAGTTTGCAGCCATAGTTATAGATATCATAGCTGATATAGATGAAAATAACTAGTAAGTTGAAGTCACTGAAACAATGAAGCTGACAACATGCCTCATGCGAAATTAAAAAACCTTAATAGTTGTAGTCTGTCTTCGTAATTAAACTAATAAGGTGATCGGCATTAATAAATACAGCTGAAAAGTTGAAGTAAACTCGCAACTCAATTCTAGAAACCTTGATGAAATTAGGGACGAAACATCTGATGAAATTAACTCCTGATAACACAAGTTGAAACTATTTGCGTACAATTCGGTTTGCTGAATTAATAAAATTAATGGATGACAATTAATTACTCATCTTTTCTTTCTACCCTGGTGTAGCAAAAATGTAGGAATTTAACCCCGAAATAAACTATGAGCACCCATATGAGCCATCCATATCAAACCCAGGCATACATATCAACAAAAAAAATCATTCAAATTAGGCATAAATGCAGATAATGACCATAAAAAGCACCCATATTGACCATAAACACCCCCAGTGACCGTAATTAAAGTGAAAGAATACCGTATTTATATAAACCCCGTACAGTATTATCGGTCTCCAGCGCAAAGCACATATATGAGATGCCATGGAAGACAGCGTCTCAGTAGCAGAATAATTATGCGACACAAACGAGTTTCACTCTCCATTATTAAGAGCAATAAACGACACTTAAATACTTCAATACTCGGGCTGAGTGTTCTCTCCTCTCAGAGTGCGTACTAATCAGTAAACTCTTCCTGTTATTTGAGTTAAAGATTTAGTGGAGCTCTATATCAGTGTAGCTGCCATCTGTCGATTTGATTAATTTTGGGAGACTCTAATTGAACATTTCCTGGTGACTTACTAATGACTGAAGGTAAAAACTGAAAAAAATTGCATTTTCGAGAAGAAAAAAAGCCACTCATCACGGTGCCCTGCATGCTTCAGAACTGTGCTTTCCTCTCTACCGTATTATTTACACTTTGACTCAAAAGCATAATTCATTTACCGTCTGACAGTTGTATGGTATAGAAAAGGCCTGTTTGATTTCCTGCACCCCGCCATACCACACCCATGACAACATCAGCTGCACGTGCACGATGTCACACTTATGACGAGAACTTCAATCAAAGTATCATACACTGTGTGTGTGTACATGGTGACGCTAAAAAACTGGGAAAATACATTCTATAGTTACTGCTCGGAAAATGAACTAAATGAATGAAAATTCAAGAACATGTCCTAAAAACTATATAGATTAGATGTTAAAAATATCATTCAATCAATCAACCATTCCTTTTCATAACAAACGGCAATCTCTGCAGAACTGACTACACGACAGCACATCAGTAGCACCATCTGTTATTCATCCCATTCTTGTTCTCAAAACATTTCTAATGCTTTCAGTGTTAGATGAGGTTTTCCGCAAGCATTTCCCTCTAAAACACACCAGTCTCAAGAGTCAATGGGATTGAGATCAGAGCGTGGAGGAGGTCATTGATCTTTGGTTAGAAAGTTAGGAACATTGTCCCTGAACCATCCCTGAGGCCCTAATGGAGGTGTAAGCTGGAGCTCCACCTTGCGGAAAACAAATGACCTTCCTTGAAACATTACATCACCAAGTTTCTTTACCACCGCTTCCAAGATATATTTTTATAGTTTTCCCACTTATTTGTACCCTTGCCCTCCCCCTCTCCTCAGGAACAAAATAAGAGGAGTTTTTCTGTTCGCTGACACTTCCCAGACCATGCATGATATAGAGGCAGGGTTTTGGGAGCAGCGAGCATTTTTGATGTTTTCTGACATTTATTGGAACTTACTGAAAGAACTCGGACATTTTGATAATTGAAAGCTTGTGTAAAAGTGTAATTTTTTAATCCATGTATACAGCATAGTCCAGACCATGAACAACATACAAAACGGCTGGCAAAATATAACTTTTCGTAAGCCATTTCCTCTTCCATGCTTCTGTGAAGCCGTGCATCTTCTCAAATTATAATGAAAAGGTTACAAGGCTCTTTTCACATCTCTACGAGCAGACCAACTCTTTTATTTAGTTCAAGCTCGGAAATCACTTTTCACACTGACCACCGAGAAATTGTTTAAATCCTTGATGCAACCTTTTTTAGCGTCGTATCAGCCTCTTCATGTACGATGTTTAACACTTCCAGTGACCTTACATAGCTGTATTGCACGGTGGACAAAATTGTGCTTAATTGTATTGTTAGAATTTTGAGAGTTTATGAAATTCTTCGTGTTGACCGTCCTGCGAGACGAAGCTCCACGATTGTGCTCCTTTGATTTAATCCAAGTGGCAAATTATCCATACTGATTTCGCAATAGTTATATTAGATTACTAATTTTTACAAGAAGCAAATGACAACGTATGCCAATTATAGCAGATTCTGAAAATGTAAAGTTCGTCAGTTAATAATTTATAAATTCAAGTAGTAATTAATTACTCACCCAGAATTACTCACAAAATGCCCCTTTGTACGTGATTGTAAATTGCGCACCTAACACTGGTCTTCGTAAAAATCGGCCCTGATACCGTTCCTGCCGATTCTAAAGTAATTTCCTGACTCCGAATATGACCCGCGTTTTTCCCCATCACCCACCGTTTTCGAGGGACACCCCCGTCCCCTTCAAAATATTTTTATCACTTTTCGATAATTTGGAGGGATGAAAAGGAGGCCCCCAGATTAGACAAATTTTCTAAGATTCAACGTTTATTTAATGCCAGAATTGAAAAGAAAAACGATCTTGGCTAGTATTCCACAAATCTGTGTGAAAACGTTTAGGAAGCCACCTAAAATGATGGTTATGTCGCTCATGCATGTCGAGGAATGGCTGTCACCGTACAAATCCATGAGGTGTACCAAGTACAATATTTTAAAGTGCATTTTCTTCACTTCCACCTGCACTTCCCTGAAAATTTAGGAGCAGTTTTGGATGCACACAGTTTTTTTCACCAAAACATCATTAAGTTCGAGAGGTGATTTTTAAAAAGTGGAATGAGAGAATGTTTGCAGAATACTTCTGGTTTTTGCTACGAGAAACTGCTACTTCAGAGTACAAAAAGAAAGCAGGCACCAAATAAAGGTTATCTTATTTATGCATTATTCTTTATACCTTATTATTTTACGTTTTACACTTAAAACTTATCATTCTTTACAGTTGAAATAATTCATATCGAAAAGTGATAAAAATTGGAAGGGGACCCCCGAAAATGGCGGGTGATGTGGGATCAAAGTAATATTCGGATTCAGGAAGTCATCTTACACAAGAATCAGGAGGAACGGCTTCAGGGCTCGAATTTTTTGGCAGACCAGTGTAATGAGCCGTTGAGACACCGAGTACGGTTCGTGTGTAAGTAAATTGAACAAGATCTCGAATGATGGCACTCACTCACACGTCTTGGTTATGAAGCGTTCAACATCACAGTCACATTTTTTACCTCTGCATCTGAAATTATTCTTGGTTTGGAAAATTCCAGATTGTTTCTCGAACAACTAATTCTCTCTTGAATTATAGTCAATTACTGGAATTGCAGTGTTTCGAAAGTCACAAAAAGCTGTTCTTTCTTTACTGTTTGACTGTTTCTTCAATTGCGTGCTTAGTTTATACAACGTTCCTCTTACTTGTGGACTATCTTATTCTTTTCTGCGAATAAGTGTCGTGAACATAAGGCCGTCGAAAGTTACATTGCGTTATTTTATTTTCTGTTCTGTTAGTCATGTCAGTCACGATGCATTTTTCTTATATTGATAACATTTTCTTTTCCGGATCTTATTTAAATAAATCAATCGTCAAAATCAATGAAAGGGGTCTCTGGCACCATTACATGGATCGGTGAATTGTTTCTTTCAATGATACTAAACTAATCAAAAAATTACGTAAATTGGCAGTTTAGAATATTAAGCGTGGTCTTCATGTATTGTGCATATCAGTATTTATTTATATCAATGGGAATTTTAAATACTCATGAAATCCTTTCATTATCGTTTCAATCTCTTTTCATAGAGAATTTGGGAAAATACACTTGACGCGTAGTTATGAGATTTATACCTACTAGTACACACGGCCCGACAAAAATCCCCGTCAAACCATTCCGTCAAACCAAACGCCGTTCAAAGGTCAATTTAGCTCCAGCTTCTCGTTGGCGAGCAGCATTGAAGGCTTCGTCTTGCCATTTCGCGTTGTTCATCCGATCGTCTTCGGCGTTTTTCTCGCTGTCGAAGTCTTGCTACTTCTCTCTTGCGGTTGGACACATTTCTATCCTTGATGGCCTCTTTTACCGGAATTTTATTCTGAAATGTCATCTATTATCTCTTCGGAGCTTTTCAAGAAAATCACAATTTCGAAAACGATAACTCAAGTTCCAAAATCTTGGGCTTTATACTAAGTGGTAGCCAGGTTACCTGTTAAACGAATTTACAAATTTTTTTTGGCATTATCAATTAAAAATATCAAAGCAACATGATGAATTTCAACAGAGAAAGCTCCAAAGAAAATTTCTATTTGTAAAAATATGCCGATTGTGAATTCTAGATACCATAATCCAAGCGAAAGGGAATTGAATCGCCACAGAAAAGTAATGCAATAGAATAATTTCTTGTATTTCTTAAGCTCTATCCTTGTTGCTATCAAATCTATCGATTAGAAGAGGGGGTCACACGGACGGACGGACGCGGCTACTTTTATAATAGTGATAAAGAGGTTTGAGAGTTGTACGTTTGAGATCTACAGCAAATCACCAAGTGCTATGATTACTTGTAAATATATACCTTCAGCGTTTGATTTAGTCACACACATCCCTATTGGTTTTGTTCCTAACCACGACATGAGAGAATACAATCAAAGCTAAGTCAAATGAATGAATCGAGAACTCATTTTTGAACTCACAGACTGTCAATCGACACACGCGATGTCTCGACTAGACGCCATGTTGAGCAAGACGAAGTTTGGTGGGGGACCAAGAACTCTCACTGAACTGATTTCAAAGAGTCTCAATAGCCCAGTGTTCCATTCCATAGAATAGAGTTTAAATTAAATTTAAAGAACGCCTTAAGATTTGATTCAAAACGAACGGTTTGAATGATATTGTTATTGGCAGATTATCTGAGAATAGCAATTTAATTTATCACGGGGAAGTGCTTAACGTTTATGCCTTAAGACATCACCGAGTTCGGAGACCTACTGACACGCTGAACAGTTGCGGGTGGGAGAGGACACCTGCATAAGGGAACCACTAACGCTGTAATATATATGTTCGATCGAAGTATGAGAAAAGATTGGAACTATCCTAAAATCCAATAAATTTATACCTGAAAATTCCTGAATCTTACTATGCAACGTCTCCTTAATGAGCTAATTTCTAATAAAATTTAAAAATAGTGAGCTTCGGAGATGTCTTGAAAAGTGGTCCTTGAAATCTTGAGTACGATGGAGGAGTAAGTAGAGGGGATCGAATTAACACGTAGACATCACTGGTTAGGGACAAAGCTCGGAGGTGACTTCGTTGTCTGAGTTTCGTTCTCCGAGGAACTTTCTATGATACTCATGATTGAACGTCGGCAAACTGTAGAAAGCCTTTCAAATCGTTAGAGAGTAGAGAAGCTTTCGATAAAAATGAAAGAGCAAGATCAGCTACACCGATCATTTTTCTACGTATGACTCTGGATAAAATTTAAATACAAACTTGACAGCCACAGACCATCATCAGTGTTAAAAATTGTCACTAACAAAAAAAAACACAAATTCAATTTAACTATTTTTTGTGCGAAAAAATTGAAAAGCTAAAAATGACTAAAAAACTTGTGCAATAAGCTGGAAAACAGAAACAAGCGAACAAAAAACATGATGCAAAATACTGTTAGTTATTCACTCTTGCAAGTGGGATTCAATACCATTTATCACGGGCGAAGCGTTTAACGTTATCGCCTTAAGACATCGCCGAGTTCGGAGACCTATACTGACAGGCTGAACAGCTGCGGGTTGGAGGGGACACCTGCATAAGGGAATCACTAACGCTGTAATTTATATGATTCTAATACTCGAATACCTGTGAAACTTTACTCTTTTACTGATTTACATAACTCATGAAAAACTAAATTATTACATTGTTTATAAAATGGTGATTGCGACAGCCGAAAATGGTGATTGTGGTTAGAGCGAGTCTACTTAAACCAGATTGCTCACAAACTCAAGTGCAGAGAGTATGGGAAGTACATCCAATGTATTCTGATGCACAGCGTGCACAATTAAACTTAAAAACAAGAGCAGCTTCTATTACGGTAGGAAGTCTACCTTTATAGTTGAAGAATGAACCAATTCTAAAGTTATTCACTGAAGCAATTTTGAAATTCACATCAGTAAAATATCAAGAAAACACTGCAGTCAAATTTTCCCAGTTTCTCTGACTGTGCACTAAAGTACTGAAGTGATGCATATGCTGTTGTTCTGGGGATGTCAGTGTCGCCGATTCAAGAAATGTTGCTAAAACGAAATGTTTTTTACTGGAAAATTTTAACACTGATGGTGTCATGTGGCCGAAACATTTGCAATAAAGTTACTTTCCGAGTTCGAGATACATTTTACCGTAGCTTATCTTGCTCTACCGTTTTTTCGAAGAAAACTTGTGACGAATTATATCCCCAAGAGAGGATGACACAGTGCTTTTCAGTTAGTTGAAGTTATACCGCAGACCTGTAGCAATATTTGTTCCATAGCGCAGATATATTCATAAGCAGACGCGGTCATGAAGGAACCAAGAAACTAAAATTATGCACTGCCTTCAGAGGTACAAACTTCTCTCAAAGTTACAAACTGCCCTGAACGTTACTGACTGCCTTCGAGTTACGTAGTTCTTTCGAAGTTACAGACTTCTTTCGCGGTTACCAACTGCCTTTTGAGTCGCAGACTGCCTTAAAGCTACGGACCGCCCTGGGAGAGACTGACTGCCCTCGGAGTTTGGGGGTTACACAATGCTTTTGGGAATGCAGGCTTCAGAATCAGTGAATGCCTTCAGGGTTACAGACTATTGGCGAAGTAAAAGACTGCCATTAACTAAGAGCATGCTTTACGCTAAACTAGAGTGCGTGTTCGTGCATTCACAACTCTGAATAAAATTTAATGAATTAAGGAATAATTCCAACAGAGGTTCAACCAAAGAGCAGCATTGCTATCTCACGCACATTAGTGTGGGAGAGAAAGGCGAGCTTAGTTCATCTGTTTTTACTCTGGCTCTCGATGACACTAGCTGTTCTTACGCTGTTTCCAGTTGTGACAATAAAATGAGCAATAACTAAAAAGTTTGACCAAATAGAACATAAAAATTGGCCTTGAGCTTAAATTTAACATGTTTGATGAAAAGGCATCTGTTTTTGTAATTGAAACATTTATTCAGTTTCCCTTTTTTTCTAAAGGAGGTACATTCCACCCATAGAGGAAATTTTTCGGAGAAGTGACCATACTCGAGAGTAGCATTCCACTACGTATCGTTTAGCTTGTCGTTCATTAAGATTTAAAAATTGGCTCAAAATTTAAAAGTATTTTCTTCTTTGAGTTTGATTTAGGAGCGATTCACAAAAAAAAAAAAAATACTGAGAATTTGATTCCCCTCAGGTTGATACAACTATTACATCTATAGGAATTAGCGCTCCCACTGGGAAAATGTGGAGTCCCGAGCTGAGAGTTAAGTAGGCCTTTTTTAGTTGATATAAAATTTGTGATTTGTTTTGTTTTGGAGTACCTTAAGTTTTTTGCCGCACAGCTGTATAGTTTTTCAGCACCTTTAACATTTTTCTCAACTTTTATCTTATTTCATATCAACTAACATATAATCCTTTTCTTAACTTACTCTCTCTATGCGTAGAGGACCTTGTATACGCCTTGTGCATAGATTCCACATTTTCTTGACTCTATACTAAATGGTGCGTGCTTTCATCCTTCCTCTCATTGAAACCCAAATTCTGAGGTTAAGGAGGCTTAAAGCAACTTATTTAACTAATAACTGAGAGTTTGATTTGATTTGCTTAGTCAAAACGCAACAATTGTAGTTCCTTCCTGTGACTGGCAATCTAAAAACGTCTTGTATGAAAAATGAATATCCTTACTAATCATGCAAATTAAATACGTATTGTGATAAGCACTGTTCTATTATTTGACGGGTGTATAGTTATGGGGAAACTTCCCGGATTTTATTTGCGCGAAGAATGAAACTGTTTTCATTTATGGAATACTTGTTTACTTTTTTACTACATCCTATTTCAATGTTATTCTCAACATTTATTTAAAGTTCATTCAGCCATTCAGTTCTAAATATAACATTCACTTCATGTAGGTGCAAACAAATTATATTTTTTGCTAAAATACGCCCTCGCTTAGTATTGAAGGCAACAGCAAAGTAAAAGTAAAAGTACCGGTGATTAACTGTATTAATAGCAGACCTAATATCTACACTCGCAGAAATATGAAAAAACGACATTGCTCGCACTTCGTTCTGGTTTCCATGTAAATGTTTAACGCACGAATACAGTGATGTCACTCATAACAAAAAAAAAAAAATACCAAACAACAAGGCTTATTTCCAATAAAATTTAGACTTCAAATTCAATATAATAAATAGAGTGTTTAGCATTGTCTTAATAAATGGTTACGAGAGTAACTTTAGGTATACAATAATTGGAGATCTAGTTGTCATGTCAGTGGCTGAACGACTGAAAGAAGAACCATCCAAAATATCCAAAACCTATCCAAAAATACGGGTGACAAAAAAATTTCAAATATTCAAAAGATACAACCTTCGAAACTAAACCTTTAATAACGCTGAAGTGACATTTGAACTATCACACGCTAAAAATTAATAATATTGAAGCATAGAGTTAAGAGTGTAGGCGATAGTGCTAATAAAATAAGTCTCCAAACACCCTGAGTGACCGTGGGGGTAACTTACAGTCCAGAAATGACTGAGTAACTCTGAGTGTTTATTTAAGTAATTATTTTGATACATAGTGGTAGGGGCATGAAGTTCTCTTCTTTTTAGAAACAAAACATTTTTTGTGAATGTATGTACAGTTGTGACACCATTTCTTGCAATCTTGGGTCGCTAGTAGATTTGGGTTGAATAAGTAGTAATAGTACTACGTCAGTGATTTCACTATCATTAACAGCGCCATGTCAGTGGTTCCAGTAGCAGCGCTGAGGATTGGATGCCGGTACGGGCAGGCAGCGGCCCAGCTCCTCACACCCAGGAGGGGCCCAGTGCTGTAATACAAATGCCGTCACCAGCCTCAGTTAATATCTTCATTTGAGCATGTAATTAAGTCGTGAGTACCTGTTGCATAATAATAAACCCAATCTGCAGCACAAAACATTTTAAATTAATTTTACATAACTTTGATTCTGACTATGGCGCTTCAAGCACAGAGTGTCTTCAATTATTTCGAAAAAGTGCGGTACGTACGACTACGATCTTATTCACTCTTAATGTTTTTATAAGGTGGGGAAACTGACTGCCAAAGCAACTGTAAATATTGTGAAGGTTTATTAAGTCTAATAAAGTTTCTGTTATTAGTATTCGACTACATTGATATCACCAACTTCGATCGTAACCTGCACACCCACTTCGCGACTGAACGATTTCAGGACATAACAATGAACGGATAGCATTTCAGGTACCTAAGATACAGTGTCATTCAGGCAAATATCTGACCCATTTCACGCAAGTTCCTAGTACAAAATGAATTCATTTTCATGTATATCAAAGGGCAATGAATTTAGTCACAATGGGTTACACTCGGTAGCCTGTAACCTGGAAAACTGAATGTTGCATGAGGAATTTTATATGAGAAGTTAAGAGATTAACCCATCAATCCCACCCACTCAAGGTACAAGGCAAGGGCACTCAACCCGAAAAAGTCGAAAATTGTGACGTCATTGGCGTCAATTGGTGATATCATCTGTGATAAATAACATTAGAATAAAGGATTATGGAAGGATGTTAATTAATGAGGAAAATAGTTATGAGATATCTAAATATTTATTCGTTAAAGGAAAATTGTGAAAAAGCATCAAGCCAGAAGAGTTATGTGACCCTTCCCTTACGCAATCGGCCTAGAGTAATAAAATTTCTCATTAATTAGAGAAGAAAAATAGGAGGGAAATGGGTCCTTCCAGCTACATATGCGCAAGATGGTGGAGAGAAGCTGACCAAATGTGGAAGGGTCCCATAAGATAAGCGTGCTTATTGGACTTTTCTTAATCGTGAAGAGGAAAAATTTTACTTGAGAAAACTTTCAGGACTGAAGAGAGTGAGCTGGAAACCTGTGTGAAGAGGGCCCGCATATGGGCGTGTTTACAATGGGGAAATTTCGTCGTGCGAAAGAGAATTAAAACATAAAATCGTACTAAAAAACGTCGCGAGCAGATACGTCGTAAGTTGAACATCGTTCAACGTTCATTTGCTAATGATCTTGTTTAAACAGAAAAAATATCAATAGTGAAAATCGATCAAATGAAAGATGTTTATTGTTCTTAAGTATAGGTAAATAGTTTCAAAACTAATGAAATACGCGAATGTATACTGATCGAAAATTGACAAGGAAATATACAAAACTATGTAACTTGTGTGAACATGTTTCACCAAATGGTCACGTTATAATATCACAGCTTTTCAGCTTAATTTACAGTATGGCAGAAGCTCAACAATGCTGGTATGGGTCGGGTGAGTTGAATGAAAGGGTCTGAATAAACATCTTCCCCATTATGTTGAATTGCTAAAAAAATCTGCCTTATGTAGAGATAGAGTTAGAAATACCTCATAAAAGAAAGATGAAATAAAGATTTATATAAACCTGCGATCAGAAGCATTACAGGGATAGTAAATAAAATGCATTCTTGCTTACAGGTGGAGGGCTCTTTGTTTCTTTCCGTTGCTTCTTCTATACCGCTCTGTAAAAAGATTATCATTCGGAAAATGTGCCTTCCAGTGGTCAAAATTGAGAACTGATGCCGGAATAAAAATGAACAGGACGAGCATACAAATGTGGCTATAGAAAGTTGAAATTATTGTGAAGGGCTTTCATGTTAACCCGTATAGTAATTGGTTTGTAAAAATTTGCGCTCCTCTAATTTTCCAACGTCAGTAATTGTATAAGTGAATTGGCCAGCCAAGACAAAAATTGCAAAAGTATCATAATTACTGAATAGCAATATGTAATTTCGGGTTCTATGCATAACGATCGTGTAATAGGATAATTTGTGTGAGTACAGTTACGTATAGTACTTAATCGGTTTATGTCTCCAGCATATTTAGCAAGCAGGTCCTGACTCAAGAAGAAAGAAAAACCAATTCATGGAGTTGTAAGTCTGTCTCTCCCCCGAACTTGGTAGGTATGTACCTGAAATAATTTCAATTTTTGCTGGCTTGTTGTGGTACATTTTTATGTTAATGCAGTGTTTATGTTATACATGTGTGAGTTGCATCATCATTTATTTGTTTGTGTGGATGTGTGATATTCCTCCAATCCAAGATGCCCTTGTTAATGCGAATTAGCCAGGGAACTAATGACTCGTGACACATACGCTGACACAAGACTATCAACCAAAGATCATCTTCGGTTAATTATTAAGCCAAACATTGTGATGAACTCGAATGAATTTGGGAAATGTAAGTACAATTTTGAATATACTTCATCAAAAGGAGAAAAGTACAGACACCAATGATGTTTTCAAAAGAACCAGACCATATCGAGTTCACCTGGCGTTGTCACAACGCCTCGCACCCTCTCACCATGACGGCGTCGTCGCACCAGTTGAGCTGGGGCTCGCCAGGTGTGAGGTTTCGCTCGTGTTGTTCCACGATTTCCAGGAGCTGTGATGGAATGTAGAAAATTTAAATTGGAAATATTGGTTGCCCAAAATGTTACCTTACATCGATTTAATTAAGTACAGCCGGCTGATATTTGTTTCTTGTAGATTTTGTTTTGTTTTTAATTTGCTATTTTACACTGAATTGCATAACCCTGTGCCTCTAACTATAACGTGAGAAAAATGTAACTTCCTAGTTTATTTCATGATCCTATGATTGAAGTTAGATTCCTTCGGTAAAGACTTTATCAGTTTTATTTTCAGACTAATGTACAGTATTAGATGTCTGTCTTCTCAAATGCGAATTGTATAAATGCATATACCGTAACCATGTAGCATAATTAACTTTCCACTCTTTTACGGAATTTTCAAGGGCTTGAGGGTTGATTGATTAAAGAAAGGTAAAAACCAGAATTTCTCCAAAATTTTTAAACCTCTTGTACAAAATTTTGCGCAAAATAAATATTAGAGGTGCATCCGAGGCTATAAACTTGCTTTTGCGAATTTTACTTCTTTTGTGTTGAACCAAATCTTTCACAAGTTGTTATTTTGTGTTGTGTTTTGTTATAGCAAATATTATCGTTGGGACACCTTACATAGGGATGAAAGACCGGATGTGGGTTTTCACCGGATGTAGGATATAAACAAATGTGAAGCGTAACCAAATGTAGAGGCATGACCGGATGCGGGGCATCACCGGAAGAGGGAGTGAAGTATTGTCGGATGGGCGACAGGAATTTTTGGATTTTGGAGTTGATAATTTACTAGAAAAATAATAAGCTCCATTTCCATTTCCGGGCACCACAGATGAAGTGTACTAGTAATTATGGAAAAGCAACCTTCATTCCGCTGCATGGAACCAACAGTTGTGATGCTCATTATATTCGACAGGAATAAGTAAGATCAATACTAGAATGACTTAGCGAACGTAAAATAAGATAAATTTTCACTTCCTAGCAAAAATTTCAGAAATTGAAACCTAGAAATTGAAACACAGAAACTGAAACTTAGTGCCGCCCTCCAAATGCAAACGATCCTTTTATACATATTATTGTTTATTTTTTATTAACTTGTGCTTCTCCCTAAATCCTGTGTCGACAACTTTCATGTGTATTACGATAACCATGTATGAATAGCAATTAAGGATCTAAATCATATGTTTCAACACTTAACATGGGTATTACCATAACCATGTATAAATAGCAATTAAGGGTTTCTATGCTAAGGTATTTGAATGCATTTTTCGCTTTCATTTTTCAATACTTGTGCGTACTAATGAAAGTGTTTTTCAAATAAGCGTCGCGAGGATTGTGCTCTCTTAGTTCAAAATCAGATAAGGCAAGGAAAGGAACTCATTTTTGTTGTACTTTTCTATCAATCATTTTGTTTCAACATTCTACACGGGTATTACGATACCAATGTGTTATTATCATTTAAGGATGTTAATGTTAAGGTGTTTTAAAAACTAATGTATCGACATTTCATGTTTGTACTTTATTGGAAATAAAATGTTTTTCTTTCTTTTCTTTTTATTTAGCAGGATCGCATACTGCTGAATAGCATGAAACAGTGAGATGCAAATCCGTTGAACAAATGCTAAATTTGCCACAAGCATTACCATCAAAGTCTGATGTCCTAGAACTGCACAACATTTTAGTCTTAGCGACTTGCTGGATACAACAAAACATTGAAATTTCTCAAAGTATGTGATCTTTTTGGCAAACATGAGATGCTAATGACGTAAGTTAACGCCCAGAAGAAGCAACTGTTATGATAACCTAATGGTCGAATGTGAGCGTCGCTATATGACGCACAACTTGCGCATTGGTGCCAGTCACATTACATACCAGTGCCAGAAACGCAATAAATCGGTACCGACAACACTAAGTATCAGCTATGGCAACACCGAAACCGGTACCAGCAGCACCCAATATCGGTACCAGCAACACCCAACACCGCTACCAGCAACACTCAACATCGCTACAGCAAAACCCAACATCGCTACCAGCAACACCCAACATCGCTACCAGCAACACCCAACATCGCCACCAGCAACTGAGTTAGCACATCGCCAGCAGCAAGAGAGCCCCACCTGAGGCACGATGGTCTTGTAGATGGTGGAGGAGTTGGAGATCTGGTAGCGCTCGGCAGGGTCGGCGACCACGTCGTAGAGGAGCGGGTTGCCGGTGTGGTTGACCTGAGTGGGGGTGGTCACGTTGTCCTGACGCTGGCCCGGGCAGTACTCGATGCCCTGAGAACAGGCGTGCGATTTCAAGCAACCTCTTACTAATCCATGGCAAGTGGCAGAGTTGATTTGAATCCGTGTTTTAAGGTGTGTTCTAAAGATGTATTGAGAGTGGAAATAATGATTATTAGGTTTTAATTCTTTTGTAGTATGCCTCTATGGAATTACAATCGCATACATTTTGTGAACACTAATGAATGAACACAGTTGGCACAATAGTTGAGGAACACAGTGGATGTCAAATCTTTACGCAGTTTATGTCACCATTTGAAAAGTAAAGTTGGTCCCATCCAGTAAAAGTTTAGGGGAATTGTACCCAGTTAAGATTAACTTAAGTCATTTCCATTCCCCATAAAACGATACTTTTCATTTCTTTCACCATTCCTTTAACAGATGAAGCCGAGATGAATATACATTAACTAGTAAAGAAATCTCTCCTATTTTCGCTTATTATGAAACGATGGTTGTTCAGTGAATCGCTGATAACTCATAAAAATCCGTTAGGTGAAAGTCGCTTTCAAGTACGTAGCTCAAATGAATGAATGTGAGAATATAAACGTTAGTAAAGGTACGAAAATAGACTCTGCACGTATACAAACTTACGATTTAATACATTCAGTTGATAGAAGGAACATGAGTTCATACACAGTTTTAGATTCACGCCTATCTGCACGTACACACAATGAATCTTTCATTGAGGTCGTCGTGCTATCTGATCAATCAGATCACAAGTGCAGCTGTGGATACCCACCAGGATTGCGGAGTCGGAGGAATAAATTTGAGACTCCGACTCCGACTCCACCTTTTCAGAATTTGGCGACTCCGACTCCGACTCCGACTCCACCTTTCCAAAATTTGGCGACTCCAACACCGACTCCGCCTATTCGCAATTTTGGGACTCCAACTCCACCTATTCATAATTTATAAGATGAATATTATATTTCTTAACTAGCGTACACGGTCCGTCAAAAATGACAGGATTCAATACCTTTCTTCAACAAATTTTCGCTCGAGTGGAGTTTCCATGTTTAAACTTATTCCAAAGGTAACTTATTTTTCTTATTGGAGTAATAAACTCTTGTAACACAGTATTTTTGAGCCGCAAGAGAAGTAGTTATAGCCATTCGTGTCGTATCCTAGATACAGAAATTCAACATTACTGAAAGCAACTGCGAGCTTGTGTATGTATATTGTAATATGCAATAGAGTGTATTGTAATACAGTACATTGTAATATACAATACCCCGCCGAACTCGGTATCCACGATTAGAACTCTGGTATATAAGGCTCTGGATCTCTCAATTGTTTTGGAAGTGGCATTATAGCTAGAGCACTTGTACGAAAATGAGTGTATTAATTGACCGTGAACTGAAACCAAGAGCGCCAGTGCTAATTTTTTCCTATCGATTCTTAAGAGCGTGACACGAAACGTATAAACAAACACACGACTGTCATTCTTAGTAGTAGACGGTTGCAGATGTTGAAACCTGTACATATGTTCACTATATTCTTCATTAACGAACGACTTTTAAATTGACTGCAGAACGTTAAATGACAAATTACTAAAGTACATGATTGGTGAAAAATGACGGGATTCGATGGTATCGTTTTAAAAAAATATCAAGATAAAGATGACAAACAAACATACCCATCCTAATAGTACCCGCGATTAAAATACAGTATTCTCGTACTTGTGCACTGGTAAAACTTTTATCACAGTTACGGTCATTAAGCATCTTTAAGAATGTCGCAGACGCACACACCAACCAAGCAAGCAACAACACTGTATTATAATTTAAATTATTATTCGGCAAGAAGTTTTTAAAAAAATTGCCATACCTTTTTACTGCGATTAGCCGCATTTTTGTGACAATAGATTCGATTTTGACGCAATGTTTTTTATTTATAAACAAAAGTGAGCAGATGCCAGTTTTTTCATAATATTTCACTGGTATTAATGATACTGACCAAGCAAGCAGATTCCCATTGTAATAAAATAGGAGAAATTACGCACGAGAACATATATTTATTTGCAAATTGACAGACACCAGGGTTTTTATTATACCGGGTGTCCCAAAAAATGTCCCCGATTTTTCAATTAATTATATCTCCTCTTTAAATTAAAATATCTGAATTGTCTTTTATTCACAATGTAATAAATTTTGTTTTCTTTTCGAATGATTAAAGTTTTTGAAAATCAGTTGAATAAACACTTAACAATGATCAATTTACTGATAGGGGTAGAAAAACTAATTGTTCAAAGGAAAAGTTTTTTAAGCAATTTTGATACTCTTCCTTATTTTGTACTTTCCAAAAAAATGAACAAACAAAAATATAAAAAAGTAACAAACCATTACCATAAATAACGTTCAAACAAATAAAGTAATTCAGTATCCTTCGACATACCCTCCATTTCTCTCAAGGCAGGTATTACTTCTGGCCACCATTGAACGAAGAGTTTTACAGATTATTTCACCGTTTTCTTTCAGTTCTTGAAACACTGTTATTGAAAACACTTGAAACCTCTCAGAGGGTTCAAATACCTGGTGGTATGTAGGATACATCATTATGAAATTATTCTTAACAGTAGGTATTGAGAAATGAAGAAGGACACCAGTGTTGCTTTTAAAAATTTCCCTTTGAACAATTAGTTTTTTACTCTTTTCAGTAAATCGATCATTGTAAAGTGGTTATTCAACTGATTTTCAAAAACTTAAATTATTTGAAAAGGGAATGAAATTTACTACAATATGAAACACAGACAATTTAATTATGTTAATTTAAAGCGGAGATATAATCAATTAAAAAGTCGGAGACATTTTTGTGGGGCACCCGGCATAGCGTTGATTGTTCTTATACAATAAAGGGCAAGTATTCCCTTAAACAAACAAATAAATTGGTTTAGGTATTTCCTGTGTGTAATCTCTCCCGTGTAATGACTGTATCTGTGATGCGAGTTTCACCAGTGCACTAGTACTAGAATATTTTAATCGCGGGTACTATTAGGTTGAACATATTTCTTTATGATTCACATGTGGAGAATTCGTATATAGGCAATATTAAATCCCATCATTTATCACGGGTCGAGTACACAATTTTGTATACTGAATGATTCAGAACACGAGGTACAAAATTGCACATCAAGTAGAAAATGGCTAAATAAACACTTTTAATTCCATGAAATTTTCCCCCAAAAATCGGGGTCGTGAGATATTAGCTGTTTATTGTTTTAAAGGATGAAATTTAATGGCACAATTACTCGCAATATTAATTTTGAATTTACTTTACAAAAACTGTTCAAAATGTGTTCCACCTACATCAATGCACTTTTCGAATGTTAGCCTTAACGACTGCCGGATATTAGGAAACACGTCTGGCATTTAGGTATCTCGCCAGCAGCCACTGCAATTCTGGTCACAAGATCTTCCTCAGACTCATTGAGTGCAGCAAAAACAATGCTCTTCACGTGTACCCAAAAAATGAAATCGAATGGAGTCACGTAAGGAGATCTAGGAGGTCATGCAACTAAAAGATTTCGCTCTATCAACGTAAATTCAAAAAAATATTGGGAGTAATTTAGTCATTAAATTTCATCCTTTAAAACAATAAACGGCTAATATCTCAATGTCTCTTTCTTCGGAAAATTTCATAGAAGAAAAAGTTTTTATTCGGACATCTTCTACTTGGTGGGCAACTTTTCGCCTCTTATTCTGAAACACCCTGTAAATTACTGACAAGTGTCTTCTGAGTAGGTAAAGTGGTCACTGCCTACACTGAGAAGCATAGATATGTATCCACAGTTTTTTTATTACTAAGTAAACACTCATTCAGTGCAATTATAATAGTTAATTCAATGTCTATGCTTAAAATCTACAAAATGATATACATGTAGGAAAAGTAGGCAAGATTTGCACACTGCCTCTTATTCTCTGTGTCTACACTATGCAGGGTAACAATGAAGAAAAGGTGTCATATTATTGCTCAACACTATTTTATATCTCGGCTATAAGAGGCAAAAGTTGTTTTGCTTTCGTCGCAGGGGACTGAAGTTTTCGGAACGTTTTGTTTACGAATAAAAGTCACTTTTAGCGTCTCTGCGTGTAATATGATACTACCTCTTATTCTCGTCTAACCTTTTACTTTATGTTTGACACTTTCTTATTTTAATAAACGCCCATGTTCTTCTAATTTCATGTTTTTTGCAGCGATTTGAAACGTCTCCAGTAAGAAAATTTGCACTATCTCATAAACGTAACAACCATTGCAGCTGAGATAGTGCATTGCTTTCAGTTACAATATGTGTGTGACTGTAAGGGAAGTTTTTGCTAGTGCGTTATTATTTTCATTGCAGCTCGTTTACATTGTATTTTAATTTTTCATGTGTCTCAATGCCGATATTGATTACCTTACAACATTTCCAAATCTTCCATAAGAAGAAGGAATTAATTATGTAATGCTGCAAAACGGATACTATTTCAGTGCTTAAAATTGTAGAAGCATAATATAAAATTCTCCATTTCAGCGTATGCTTAAAAACTGGGGAGTGATACCGAAGATAAAAATTCAACATGATAATGATATAGTGAAATACAATATAACTCTGAAAGAACCAAACAACATTCAAGAAATAACTTTAGAAATGAGCAGAAATTGTTATTAATAATACATGTTAACTTGACCTAAAGACAAGGAAGCCATATCAATTTTGATAACATAACCTGAGAACTAGAAGTCTTTATGTACCAGACCATAGCTTCAGGTTTTGGCAAAGACTACTCAAAGGCAAGGAATCATAACATAAAGACTAAAAATATTTATGATCACAACATAACTTTAAGTTTCTGCGAAGACTAGTCATTATCAATCAATGCATCATTAAAGAGCGTACATAGTTACCACTCCTTACGTGAGTACAATGTATTGCATCAGCTGAAATGTTCTACAAGTAACTTGCAACACATTTAGTACTATTTGCTACTTCCTGTGTACTAATTGAAGGGGAAATGAACGAAACATAAATTTACAGAACAAAAATTTTCAATGCTTCAAATTACTCATTCTTGCTTAAATAACTGCCAAATATTCATTATTACTCCAGTTCAATTATACTTCTTTCTTGTATTTATCATATATAGGAATGCAAACCCCCAACGATTAGACAACAATGACGGTATTAGGTGATAGGTATAAATACGCTGTTTCAAACGTAAAACAAAATAATCAACAAAAACATTGCGCATTTTTAGATTTTCAGCAAAGTATTCTAACTCTGTTTTGTTGACTGTCGGTTTTAAACAATAATAAATAATTTTTAGTAAAAATTAGAATCGAAGACAGCAAAAAATAGTGACTCCAATTTCGACTCCCCCCATATCCGAATGAACGACTCCGACTCCGACTCCACCACACTTCAGAGAAGCGACTCCGACTCCGACTCCACCACACTTCAGAGAAGCGACTCCGACTCCGACTCCGACTCCACCCTAAAACATGCGACTCCGGCGACTCCAACTCCCGACTCCGACTCCGCAACCCTGATACCCACCTCGTCGAGCTCGTCCTGAGGAGTGCTCCACGTCCAGAGGTGGAGTTTGTACGGCCCGTAGCGCACGGCCATCAGGAGGTTGCCTCGGTACAGGAAGATCGGCCTGAACAAGGAGCAAAGCAGAAAACACTGTTTTTGAAATAAATCCAATCAACAGAGGAATAATGAATTAAACAGTTTTAATGGCCAAATATAGGGTAAACGGAAGTGAATTTATTAAAATGGTAAGGGTAATATACATGAATTAAGGGAAGCAAATGCAGAATATGAATAGAATTTTTGTATGAAACTACAAAATGAAAGTATTATTTAAACTACACTAAAACCATGCGGTGATTCTTCATCAATGCTTTTGTTTACCTAAATAACGGTGCTAATGACTGGAAAATATAACGGGCACGCGCATTTCTTTGGTAATCAATTAATCAAAATATGTTAAATTGTCGTTCGGACATCGAAACAAACGAATTTTTTCCGAGCCCTCGTAATTATAGTAAAATCTACCTTACAAAACATGCAGACACTCAGGAGAAAGCTGACGTAGAAAGCTACAGTAGAACAGATACGTTTTCGCCCCAACGCGACATCATCTTTTGGTGATATTCCTCTATTCATTGCCAAGTGAATTAAGTTCAGTGAGATGAAGCAAGATTGGATTAAACTATACTACTCTTCATCTTTCGAATTCTTGGTTTGTTTTACTTCAAGAATATGAAATTCACTGTGTCGATACCGTCGTGCGGTCGACGTGAGGGTTCATGAAAAAGGGGGGCTGTCTTCGGTGCAGCTACCTTTTTCCGGGGGGTTAGCTTTTCTTCGCAGCTGCCCTTCCTGAGGTTCGTGTGGGTACCGCCTACGCCGTAACAAGTCCGCTAGGGCAACAGAAGTAAATTCTGTTAGTGCCGAACTACGGCGGTACCGTTGCGTGTGTGGGGGGAGGTTTGTGTGGGTACCACCTACGCCGTAATAAGTCCGCTAGGGCAACAGAAGTAAATGCTGTTAGTGCCGAACTACGGTGGTACCGTTAAGAAGACGAGCAACTGTCTGCGCCGTATGAGACCGCTAGGGCAACAGAAGTGAATTCTGTTAATGCCGAACTGCGACAGCGCCTTCCTTACGACAAACTTTGCGAAATAGTTCGTCCTTCCGAGGTGGCTCCTTAAACCCCATATTAGGCGAGGTGTCATATAAGAATAAAGCCTGTGTCAACAAGGAGAAAGGAAACCCTTATCACCTCAGGGTGTGACTTGTGTAATGCTAAATCTCTTTGAAGTCCCTATTACATACACTGATATATTTTAACAAAGACAGTGATTTATTTTCTATTGCAGAAATAGTGCGTACAGACATGAGCTATTGCATAACAGGGTACAACACTCAAAATTGCATTTAAAATATTAGTCGTATTTAGCTAGGTAATACAAGAAACATTGGAATATCGACATGTGAGACAAATGATATTTAAGGGCTAACTGAAGTAAATGCACAGACGCAACATCAGCGCAGAGAAACAGACAAGTCGGGGTTCAGGGAGCTGGACACATAAAGAAAATACTTAAGATTATGGGTAACTAACACAAAAGGTTCGACAACCCCTGTGCGGCCTGACACGCCCGGGGGAGTGTGTCTGTGCTACGATAGCCGAGACAGGAAATCTGCAAGGTGGTTGTCGACTCCCGGAAGGTGTTCTGCTCGGAACCTGAAAAGGCTGAAATACAAAGCCCAGCGTTTCAATCGGGGGTTCAACTTGTCTGCCTGTTGCAAATAAAGGAGCGGTCGATGGTCGGTCTGTAACACAAATTCTCGTCCATACAGGTTGACCTCAAACTTCTGTAGAGCCCAGTAGATGCTTAATGCTTCCTTTTCGATGGTAGAATAGTTTATTTCTGCTCCTCTCAGTCGACGTGAAGCATATGCTACGGGTGCGTAGTGACGGAAGTCTCGTTTGCTTGGCTGGAGGAGAGCTGCTCCAAGTCCAGTTTGGGAGGCATCTGTTCTCAGAATGAAAGGACATCTGGGGTCTGGTGACTGAAAGACCGGTCTCTTGACTAACGCTGTCTTCAAACTTTCAAACAGGTCTTCTGTTGTATCGGTCCAGGGTATTTGTTCCGGAGAATTCTTCTTTAGGAAATCATGGAGCTTAGATGTCAGTTGAGAGTAGTTAGAAATGTACTGTTGGTAGTACCCAACTGTACCGAGAAAACTTCGGAGCTCCCGTCTGGTTTTTGGGAGTGGAGCCGATTTCAAGGCTTCGACTCGGTTCTCCAGAGGCTGGATCTGATTACTGCTCAGTTGATGACCCAAATACTGGAGGCTGTCAAATCCGAATTCACATTTGGATGGCTTCGCTTTAAGGCCATGTCGAGAAAGAGCTTCAAACAGTTTAGCTAATGCTGCGCAATGTTCTTCCCAGGTAGTCGAGGCGATTAAGATGTCGTCCATGTAGACTTCAGTATCATGCAGTCCTGCAGCGACTTGACGTATAAGGCGGGAAAAAGTGGCTGGAGCATTTGCTAGGCCGAAAGGCATGACGTTGAATTCATAGAGGCCAGACCTAGTTTTGAAGGCGGTGTATTGGCGGGACTCAGGGTGTAGAGCTACCTGCCAATATCCACTGGTCAGATCCATTTTGCTGAAGATTGTTTTGCCAGCTAAATTGGTGAAAATAGCAGTGGTGTCTGCTATCGGCTCGGCATCGAATACTGTCTGGCTGTTGAGGTGCCTGCAGTCCAGACAAAATCGGTGGGTTCCGTCTTTCTTCCGGACGGCAAGGAGCGGTAAAAAGCAAGGTGATGTGGATGGCGTCACGATTCCCATCTTCATCCACTTCTCTAAACTTGACTGCAGTTCAGGCTCCAGCGCTAAGGGAAGTGGATACGAATGTTGAAGTCGAAAACTGGAAGGATCCTTTAATTTCATTTCATGAACTGCCGTGCTGGTTCTTCCGGGAGTATCTGTGAAAAGATCGCGATATTCTCCAAGTAGTTCCTGGAGTTCTGAGCGTTGTGTTGTAGTCAACGTAGAGGAGATGAGAAAGTCTTCAATGGTTTCTCCGACGGGTGACGGTATCTCTGGTTCTTTCCGGTCGAGTTCTTCTTCTTCGCAGGTAGGTTCTAGGGCGAGGCCAACCGCTGCAAATGCTTCCTCTACTCTCTCGTCGTCCTCCTCGTGATCTTTCTTGCTTGGTGAGGCGGAACTTTGCCGCTCCCGGTCGTGGTACTGGCGAAGGAGGTTGATGTGATTAACTTTGTTGTTTCCATCCACGTCCAATGTATAGGTATAGGTTCCCAGGCGTGATTTTACTGTATAGGGACCTTTCCAAGTCATAAGTAGCTTCTTTCGAGAATCGGGCAGAAATACGAGGACTTTATCTCCTTGTTTTAGAGTTCGCATCTTGGTACGTCTGTTGAAGAACTTGGCGCTTTTCTCTTGGCTCCTGTTTAGATTCTCGTGAGCGATTTTGCATGTTTCTTTCAATCGGTGCTTCATTTCCATTAGATACTGGGCAGTGCTCGTGTCGTCTTGCAAGCTTTCATCTGTCCAGCATTCCTTGAGCACGGTTAAAGGTCCACGGACGCGATGGCCGTAGATGAGTTCGAAAGGAGAATACCCGGTTGAGGCCTGAGGAGCGTCTCGATATGCAAAAAGAAGGGAAGGCAGATACAGGTCCCAGTCTCGCAGTTGTTCTACGGCTAATTTCCGCAACATGACTTTGAGCGTACTATTGAAGCGTTCGACTATGCAGTTCGATTGGGCATAGTATAATGGCGTCAATCGGTGCTGGATACCGACGAGTTTCAGGAAAGCTTCGAAGGTTGCGGCTGTGAACTGAGTGCCGTTGTCGCTCGTTAGCGTATGAGGGAAACCAACTCTGCTGCAGATTTCGAGTAGCTCCTGGGCGACCGTTTCGGCATCTATATGTCGGAGCGGGGCTGCGTCTGCGTACCGAGTTGCTTGGTCCACCACGGTGAGAATGTATCGGTGGCCACGTGCCGAAGCTGGTTGCAATGGGCCTACCAAATCAACACTGAGCGCGGAGAATGGAGTGGTGATCGGTGGGGTTGAGATTGGTGCCTTCCTTGGTCGAGATGGAGCGTGCGTCTGGCAGGTGTGACAAGAGTGACAGTATTGGACCACATCCTTTGCCAGGGACGGCCAGTAGAAATCTCGTTCTAGTCGAGCCTGAGTCTTCTTCTGGGAGTAATGGCCAGCAAGTGGATTGTCGTGAGCCATTTCCAAGATTTGTGGGCGCACGCTTGCAGGTGCTACAAGTTGATGAGTTTCCTGACCGTCTCGTAACGTTTTCCGGTGCAGAATGCCGTCGTGGAGTTCATAGGTAATGACTCTGCCATTCTTGCGCGTTTCTTCTTTACCAGTGTCAACTTTCTTGAATAAAAACTGCAATGTTTTGCACTCCCGTTGTAATTTCTTGAAATCTTCTTTGTTGTGCTGCAACATATCGACAGTGCTTGGTGCGGCAGGGGGATTTTCGCTCGATTTTGCTGCTGCCCTTGTGACAACATGAGAGACTTCTGCAGCAACTGGTTGCTCTTCATGGTCGATCATCTGTTCTTCGAAGGAGGTGGTTCCGGGAACTCGGCCGAGGATGACATCATGGGAGAGTTCTTCC
This sequence comes from Morinoia aosen, assembly GCA_030386875.1. NCBI lineage: Eukaryota > Metazoa > Arthropoda > Malacostraca > Amphipoda > Talitridae > Morinoia > Morinoia aosen. Next base: position 3,977,564 of record CM059574.1, read on the forward strand.
ATGGCTACGGCTGTCACCTCTCCATGGTAGTAGGGGCAAACGAGAGTGACCCGGGCAAGAGGCGCTTCGAAGGAATGTTTGTTGGCCAGCCGAACGGTAATTTCTTTCTTTAAAATGGCGTCAGCTGGGACGAGAGCCTTCTTGACGAAGACCGCTGTTGCTCCTCCATCGAGTAGTACTTGGACGGGTTGTTGGTTCACAGTGCCGGACCATGTTTTCAGTTGTCCCAATTCGATCAGTTTGTTTGAGGCAATGTGATTGCATGCGACTGGGGGAATATCGTCGTATTCATCTGCTTCTTCATGCGTTGTTAGATTGTTTACTCGAGCTGTAGTACTGGAGATAGGTGGGCTTGCATGGGCTGCTGCTCCACTACTGTGGCTATCACCTTGCCTCCTCTGTAACTGGCGGCACTCATCACTGGAATGTGATCGATGGAAAGTGCAGTAATATCCAGTGTAAGGTCCTCGTTGTTCCTCGCGCTGCGGAGTGTTGATCGATCTTGAGCTGGTGGGAACATCACGAGGGTTAGAAGTTCTTGGTGGCGTTCCTCGAGAGTTGTTGCTGGAGTTGGTTGATCTTGCTGGGGTGCTAGGGGCTCGGACAGGAAATGTCGAGCGTCGCTCTGGTGCTTATGATGCTTTGAGTGCTGGAGGGCCCGCATCCGTCGTCGATGTCAGTGTGTGACCCTTACAAAGCTGATGGAGCGATGTATGAGGTCTTGCTTGCAAGAAGCTATCACCCTGCTCTCCTAGGCTTGCGACTGTGTTACCACCCCTGTCACGCAATTGAGTAGCGAGGAAGGGCGGCAAGCTTGAATAAGCTCGGTCAACAATAAGGAAGTCACGAAGAGTCTCGTAGTTGGTTTCGATGTTGCATCCTTTTAACCAAGCGTCAAAGGATTGTTCGAGTCGCCGTAGGTAACGTGACATATTGTCGCCTTCTTCTGGCTTCAATTCGTAGTAGTTGGCACGTAGTTTTGCCGGAGTAACTTTATGAGCATCTAGTAGGAGCAATTTAATTTCAGGAAGCTGGAAGCGATCTGCTGCGGGCAGGGTATCGATGAGTCGACGTTCCTTCGGTGTGATCAAATTATGGAGCATGACAACAGCATCGACTTCAGTAAATCCCATCGCTGTGGTGTGAGTGCAGAAGCGTTGCAAAAATTCGTCCATCCTTTCTTTCGTGGGATCCAATGGAGCCGGTGGAGGTATCTTCACTCTAGCATTTTGAGGAGCGATTTGAGCATCGAGTTGTCTGAGTCTGAGCTTGTGGTCTCGTTGTGCTGCTTCTCGTTCAGCTTCCCTTTCCGCTGCTCTTTCTGCGGCTTCTCGTTCTGCTGCTCGTTCTACGGCTTCTCGCTCCGCAACTTCTCGTTCCGCTGCTCGTTCTGCGGCTTCTCGTTCCGCTTCTTCCAGGTGCCTCAGGCGGCTGGTAAATTCTTCCCTGTACTCCGCATCGGTGGGAGTGAGGCCAAGGGCTTCGACGTATTCTCGAGCTTGAGCGACGAGGTTCATCTTGTTTTAATGGTGCGGTGTCCGCGTAGTTGTGTAGAACCCAGAAATCCCAGGCAACGTTGGTAGTCGCGCAAAGCTTCTGGGTCCCTGTTCGGGCGCCAGAATATGTCGATACCGTCGTGCGGTCGACGTGAGGGTACGTGGAAAAGGGGGCTGTCTTCTGTGCAGCTACCTTTTTCCGGGGGGGCTAGCTTTTCTTCGCAGCTTCCTTCCCTGAGGTTCGTGTGGGTACCGCCTACGCCGTAACAAGTCTGCTAGGGCAACAGAAGTAAATTCTGTTAGTGCCGAACTACGGCGGTACCGTTGTGTGTGTGGGGGGAGGTTTGTGTGGGTACCACCTACGCCGTAATAAGTCCGCTAGGGCAACAGAAGTAAATTCTGTTAGTGCCGAACTACGGTGGTACCGTTAGAGTGAGGTTTGTGTGGGTACCACCTACGCCGTAATAAGTCCGCTAGGGCAACAGAAGTAAATTCTGTTAGTGCCGAACTACGGAGGTACCGTTAGGAAGACGAGCAACTGTCTGCGCCGTATGAAACCGCTAGGGCAACAGAAGTGAATTCTGTTAGTGCCGAACTGCGACAGCGTTTTCCTTACGTCAAACTATGCGAAATAATTCGTCCTTCCGAGATGGCTCCTTACACCTTATTAGGCGAGGTGTCGTATATGACTAATGTCTGTGTCAACAAGAAGAAAGGAAACTCTTTTGACCTCAGGGTGTGACTTGTGTAATGCTGAATCTCTTTGAAGTCCGTATTACATACACTGATATATTTTAACAGAGACAGTGATTTATTTTCTATTGCATAAATAGTGCGTACAGACACGAGCTATTGCATAACAGGGTACAACACTCAAAATTGCATTCAAAATATTAGTCGTATTTAGCTAGGTAATACAAGAAACATTGGAATATCGACATGTGAGACAAATGATATGGGCTAACTAAAGTAAATGCACAGACGCAACATCAGCGCAGAGAAACAGACAAGTCGGGGTTCGGGGAGCTGGACACATAAAGAAAATACTTAAGATGATTGGTAACTAACACAAAAGGTTCGACAACCCCTGTGCGGCCTGACACACTGTCATTTCAACAACCCCTAATGAATCCAATCCCTAACATACAATATATAAAATAATCTTCATTTGCACGTTTCCACTGCCAAAGAAAGCTTTAGTCAATTTCTTGTATTATTCTGCACTTAATACAGCTTTCTCTCACCAGTTCTGAAGTATGTGTATCGGCGAATATTTTTCAAATAATGAACACCTTTGTTTAATGGGTTTTTATGGTAAAGTTTGAGTAAAGATGCGATGAAACGAGGGAGAGAGCTGAAAACGAACGTTAATAATCAGAAAGTATACAAATTGAAGAAACGAATTATCAACAACTGATTCGCTATTCATCTTTTATTTAATTTCATTTGAACCTGCTGCACACTTTCCGAAATATGATACATTCAACAAATATTGATTACTGAAAGAACTGTTGAAATAATGGTATCGATATTCCTTCTACAAGTAGATGGTGGCAGAGTCCACTCATCCAATGTAATAAATTCGTAAAGGAATATTATCACTCGAATAAAAAAATGTGATGAAAAGAAATAATCCTGTGAACTACACACAAAAGGGTGTCACGACGAATGATGAAGAAAAGTAAAATAATTTTCCAAAATTAGTAAAAAATACATATTTCATTTGGAATTGAGGAAAAGGAGCTGTGTAACGTTATAGTCCTTGAGGAGACAATGGAAACACCAGCTACGTAAGATCATTAATGAGATGAAGTACTGGAATGTAGATATGTTAAATACTTTTCTCTGAATTTTACATAGACCAACTGTGCTCGACGAGTCATAAATATCTCCATATTTGGTGGGCCAAACCTCAATGATCTCCCTATGTGACCTCCTCCTTCTCCTTACAAGTCCTCATGTCTTCCTCCTTTCCCCACGTCATTCACCTCGCTTCTCTGTTCTCCGTGGCCGAGTGGTTTACGAACGCTCCCTTCACAAGAAGGTGTCGGCAGTATGAATACCGACAATGCCACCCGGTGTTTCTACCCGTTGAGAAAAAGTAGAACTCAGCCACCATTCCCCACTCCACCCATGTGTCGAAAATGGGCACCTGCTTGACCGGGGCTAACCGTCATTGTGTCCAGGTGCAAGTTGCAAGGCATTAGAAAAACCAGTGTGCAAGATACAGCATGTATCCGGTTTGATTTGAATAAAACATCCTTTATCCTTTATCCCACCTCGCCACATGCAGGTCAGGCTGAAAGAGAGCGTTGGATAGCGCCACGCCGTCCATGGTGACGTTCTGGGGCGCGTCGATGCCAGCCAGCTCGAGGAAAGTGGGCAGGAAATCCATGTGACTCCACACCTGCCACGAAATCATTTTCATTCAAATTAAGTTCACGCATATCTTCCTCGATCCACCATACAAGCTGGTGTGTGACCTATTCGACAGGCAAACCAAGTTGATAAATGACTTATTCGACACGCCGCCAAGTTTGAACATGACCTGTTTAGCACTGCAAACAAATTGAAGCATGATATATTTAATGTTCTAATCAATTTTATACATGAGCTATTCGACAGCTCTATCATGTTGATACAAGATATTTCAAAGCTAATACATGGTTTTCTGCATAGGATTTTCTAATGTCACATGATTAGTAATATAGCCCAATGACATACTCTTGGTCAGGCCAATACCTGTTCATCCACCAGGGTTGAGCCGTGTAATTTACTTTGACTACCTCTTTTCAAGCTAAGAACACATAAGGCTTTGGGCTTCTCACTCAGAACCTTCACCAGCGTATATTGTACGCCGACGCAACTCTCAACAGCAGTGTGTAGCTAAACGCTTGTGAATAATATTGAATTGCTACATACCTGTCACTACCTAAATGTACTAATAGATGCAGACAGTTCCTCCGATATCTTCGTCGCCAATTCAACCAACGCTTTAACAACATTGCTCCTTGTCAAGTAGTAATGCATTGAGAGGCAAACAATAGAATTAATCAAAGCCAGTTCGGTAACATCTATAATATCGACCTCAGTATCACCCAAATTACGTTATTCATGCATACCAAAACCGAAACCACAACATTGCTTGCATTAATAGCAACGGTGATAATATCAAGATCTAAAATCTGACCTGTTTTGTGACGCTGTTCGCCGGAATGGTTCCCGGCCACCAAAATATCCCAGGAATCCTCATTCCACCTTCGAAGGTTGTCTGCTTCCCACACAGGAGTGGCCCATTGCTACCTCCTGCAGTGGAGAGATGGGAGTGAGAGTGGAGTGTAAGGAGTAAGAGAGTATCGGCTCTGTCAGAAACCGTACAGAAATCATTTTTATTTTTGTGGTTAGAGTGGATAATTTACTCTAGTTTCATGACGACTGCATTTCTTTTTTTCCTTCTTTTTCACATTTCTATCATAAACATCTTTGGTGACAGTTTTACCGTTCTAAATCCTGTTGTCATATTTTAATATACATTACCGTCCTCCCATCGTCTTGGTCACATCACGCTCACTACTCTCTCTTCCACTTTACCTTCAAATTTGCTGACGAGGGCAGCGCCGTTGTCAGAACTGAAAACGACGAGGGTGTTGTTGGCGAGTCCAGTGCTCTTCAATGCATCCAAGATGGCACCGACTCCAGCATCCAGATCCTGTACCGCTGAGCCATACCTCCCTGTGGAGGAATAAATTATCTGCCTTGAATGCCATACAAAATAACAAACTATCAACAATAATATTAGGTGGGAATGAAGTTGTTTACCTCAAAGAGAGAACACAAAAAAAATTTGAATCATTTTTCAATCTATTTTTCCACAACGGTCGCTCATACAGATAAAACAGCAATGAACTTAACCAGCAGTTTATAAATGGAAATAAAATAATACTTTTCTACTTCCGAGACACAAGAAGGAGTTGTGATGTGTTTGGCCCCATAGTCCCATAACGTAAACCCCACACCCCCACACCTCGGCCACTTCTGCCGATGTACTCAGTAGCTGCGTAGGTGGGGGCGTGGGAAGAATCAGGCGTCCAGTACAAGAAGAAAGGCTTCTCATCATCAGCCCTCGCGTTGATGAATGACGTGGCTTCGACCGTCAGCACCTGAGTGTAGTTCGAGATGTGGTTTGGAAACGCGAACTCATCCTCGTAGTACCTGTAAGACAACCACGTGTTCAATTATGGCTTGATGCTGTGTCGTCAGTTACAACGATCATGAATTGCCTCTAAAAATAAACTTTACAAATTAAAACAGCTCTAATATTCCTGAAATAGCGCAAAAAGCGTCAAATCGTGAGTCATACTTCTACTGAACGGCAACGGATGGTGATATTGTGTTGAATGTAGTGGAACTTGTGCATGAAAACTGATGATGACTGTGAGCTTGGTTGATTTCATTTCTCTTCTATTCCTAATTTGGCCCTGTTCGTCGTTGACGTCTGGCCGCTCGGGAGTGTGGAAGCAACTCGAAAATGGGTCACACAGTTTTTTTTGTGTAACCATGTTTTCATCAGTTCTGTACTATCCTAAAGCATTTTACGGCGCGTGAATAAGCCTCGAGGTATTCAAATACTTCATAGTCGGGGGTTTAAGTTTCAGATTTATCTGGATGATGAGCGAAAAATAAACATAATGCATAAATTCGTGTCTTAAAGCTACTACAATGTTTCCATAAGCGTAGAAATATTAATGTCGTCTTAGACACCGTATTGTATGGTAGCTGTACTGACCTGCCGATCATCTTGTCATCCTTGAAGACTGCAATGTTGGGAGTCTTCTCATTATCGTAGGGGCCGAAGTGGCAATTGGTCGAGCCGAAGTACGAATCGAAACCATGTTTTAGCGGTAGGTACTGGGATCTGTGACCCAAGTGCCTGGAATTCACACGTACAAAAATCACACACATATCTAAACGTTAACTCAAGTTATTTCGATATCCTCATTCGGTCCCAGAGGAGCTCCAGCAACAATCCAAATGGCATGTTGAATCAATGACTTAAAAACTGTGTTGTTTTCATGATACGTAGTCTTTCTAGAATCATTACTACTGTGGAAAAAAGGCTGCGTTTAACACCTACCATTTACCGATGATGCCACTAACGTAGCCTTTCTCCTTGAGCAACTCTGGAATGAGGACTTCGTCGTCTGATATCCCGCCCACGATTTCCTGGGGAGTGTATGCTAGGGACAAGGAGGAAAAATTCAATATTCATTCCGTCCGTTGGTGTGCTCATCTCTGTGTTATAAACCTCATATAAGAGGTCATGGCCTCATTAGTACAAGAGTACACAAGCCAATTCATTTCACGAAAGGATCTTCACGAATTAAAAATTTCCTATCAAGAACATTCACAGTAAATCCTACTGTAATCCTAAATAAAGCGATTTTATTTACTGAAAAGTTTGAACTATTGCGAATCGTAGAAGCGAAGAAACGTCAGTTTTTAAAAATGAGAGAGTTGCTGTGTATGTTATAAGAGAGCTAGTGCAAGGAAAAAATGAATTCTTGAAACCAGCAAAACTACGCTGTACATTGGCAAGCAGAATATAATTTACAATTGCGATGACTGACTGATTTTAATTTTACGCTGATGACGTCAGTGACATTTTGGAGATGATGCATAAAAATCATTTGATGCCCTGGTTAAGGAGTTTGTGTGCCTATAAATTGCAAAAAAAATATGATGTTCAGATAAAATTAGTCTTAAAAGATTAAATTATAAATTAGTTGACAACCTTCTAACCCCAACAAAGGTGTTCACGAGAGAAGTAGAAGGCAGGCACTGTATTTAGTATGGAATTAAAGGGACGGAGAATCTTTAAAGCAAGGTGTGTCCTCACACTCGGCGCATAGAAATGACAAAATGAAAAAAATATGAAACGAAATTAAGTCTGGGGAAAAAGTATAAGGTACTTAAAGAAAGACAGTACTGAACCATAAAACAGACTTCAACACAACAAAAACCTATCGTTTTTGAATAAAAAGAAGTCTACCTAGCCTTCAACTCGTCATCTCCTACCGTCTCTCTGGGAGCACTTACTCATTCAGATACAATAGTTGTATCCTTCTGAGGGAAATTAGTCGTAATATTAAGATAAAAAATTGAAAGCATTTAAAGATTTTACGATAAGATACTGAAAAGACCCACGTCTCTATGGGGTCCTTAATGTTTGTTGGGGTATTGTGACCTCATTCAATATTAGGAAGATGCATAAAAAATACTAATGTCATAAAATTGTGTAAAAAATGGAAATTTTTAGCATTTATATCACAATTCTAAAGGGACGCATTATTCACGATTGCTCATTTTATGTGTTCCATAATCATCTCATATAATAGTACCACTTACCACAAATGATGAGGCTAGCCCTAGTCACTGCGCACTTCAATAAAAACATGCGTGAAGGGCATTCAAGCTTCATGCAAGTTTATGGGCGGGAATTGTATAATTCATTCGCACATAGTTAAGACTTGCCGAATGAAATAGCATTTCAAGCGTGCTATTAATAAATTTTATAAATATACACGCATGAATTTTTGCAAGCACTTTTACAGGTTTTTAAATTATAAAAATCAAAGCGTAAATTCCCATTCGTATAAGTCGCTCAATTTGTTTAAATAAGTTCCGAACCAAAAAATGCTGAAACAGAAAGTTCCCAAAACCAAATCAATACAAACTAGAAGAATTCCATGCATATGTACCGATAAATGAGCTCCAGTAAGATAATGGTTGTCAAATTCGAAATGAGAATAATGACAATGGAAACAGCACTAATAAAAATAAGCTGAAATGACGTGAACAAATATGTGTACCAACCATTCCTGCCGAGGTCGTTGTCGGAGTAGAAGCCGTTGCGGATTGGCAGGCGGCCGGTGAGCAGTGCGGCGCGGGCTGTCGGATATTCAGTGCATCGTTATCACAATTTTATAGAACTAAATACCTCACAAATTATACTAAATAATGAATACATATTTTTCTGCAAAATCCTACACAAGGTAGTATTTTCGCAGAGAAACCTTAATGAGAACAAGACCTAGAGGCGAGAAGCTGAACTCACACCTCCCCGAGAGTCTGCTGCCCTATTTAACGCGTGTTTCTCGTGAGCGATTTCTAGGCCGACATGTGTGAAAAAATAAAGTTCCATTCTACAATGAAAAAAGCTACAATATATCAGAAAAAAGTAAAACAATAAGAATGAAAGCCAAGATGACTTGACACAAATTCTCGTTATAATCCAGGCTCACAAATCCCTATTAAGTCTGTAGCTTTGATGTGTTCTTCAATTGTGTAAGTCATAATTGTGTGAAGGCTAATTTTTAATTTGAAGTATTTCAAGCCGTTCCAAATGAAAGAACGTAATTATTATTAACATTTACTGCTTCATCACAAACACGAACTGGACGGCACAAGTATGTAACTTCATTCTAAATTTCAATACACTGTACGCACTTAAATAGAAGAACTAGTTTCCCAATTTTCCTTTGTTTACAAAGATCTACCCTCTATCCTTTCCCATACATTTATATCCTCCTCTGCCTTGTTTATCCCTTTCTATTTTTCCCTACTCCACCTCCCTAAACTTTCCCCTCTACGGCCCAACGATTTAATGTTGACTTCAAAACCTGTCTATCTATCGCGTGTCTGAGCAGCTGCACTAGTGCCACACCCAGTGCCCAGCTCACACGGGGAGCAGAGCGGAGCTGAGGCGTACATGGCGGGCACCAGCTGCCCCTCCAGCGCCATCTGGTCCAGGTTGGGGGTCTCGCGCCCCGGCTCCCCGAAGCACCCCAGGTCTCCCCAACCCAGCTGTGAGGTGGAAGGGGAAAAGTGTTGCAAAAACAGGAAAATTCAGCTGAAGTTATCGTTTTCGTTGATTATTTCTTATGTACTTAATAAGCCGGTGTTGATCAAGTAAATAAATACAGCATGGGAAAGTGGCGCAATATAAACGAACTATCAGTATTTCCACCTGGGAACGGCCGGTTTACGACTCGCAGCCGGTTTACCACTGCCGCATGTTTACGACTCGTTTAAGAACTTTTTTACGACAGCACTACAAGATATTTGTGTGAAATGTTGGTCATAAAATAAGGGAGGATATTTCTGCGTTAAATAAAAGTGTTACAGCTGACTAACTAGCTATTTATATTATTAATATGTTTATTTCCAGTGATTACCCAGATTAATAAATTCACAATTATCAATTCCTAACGCAGGAATAAATTATCAATTAGATTACGCTAAAAAAACTTCTGGTTCGATTCAGGTGCTCAACTCAGCTAGAGGATGGTAGTCACACACAAAGCAACAGAAGTCAATTCTCGACCTGAGGAGTCACAGTTCCGCCTCCGTTGCCTCGTTCATAGAAATTTTACTCTGTGTTAGAGTACTTTCTTCTAAATAGAAATGAGATCAAATGGTAAAATTTATTTCATGTTCAAAATTTTACAATAAATTATATTTTTTGAATTTGCATTCATTTTTACTGTAAACTATTGGTGGGATCAAATTTTAATTACTAGGAATTTGAACATTAAACAAAAATTAGTATAATTCAACTAATACATTTCAATGCTTACCTAGTTCCGAATTTTTTCGTGTTGAAATTTTTGAAGTCCGTTGAACATTATTTTTTTCATACCACTGTTGCCTATGGTGATTTCATCCAAGAAGTATCTCGTCTCCTAACATGAGCTGTAGTCTCGGTGTCTGCCGCGTGATACACTCATGACAGAGTGGTATGTTTTAAGGCTCATTTTCTTACATTCGTAATATCTAAATGAGACAAAAATCAAAAACGTTCATGCAAAAATTAGATTTCACTTAAGGCATTGAAATAGAGCTCTGCAGTTGGAAGGCAAGGCTGTGGAATAACCATAAAGCACATACAATAAATTTCTTGCATTTCTTACTATCATCTATTGTTGCTTGCCTCCCCCTTTTATATTAATTGAATTTCCTCTTTATAAGTTTTGCACGGAGAAAACTTCATAACAATCTTATACAACCTATATGCTAGAAAATATTAACGTTGATTGCACCATTATTCATTAGAAAAAAGAAATAAAGGAAACAGTTTATTTTCGATAAAGTCGATACATGAAATGTATAACATTGGTTTTAGAAATGTCTCAACATTAAATGCCTAAGTTGATATACATACATGGATATCGTTATACCCATGTCAACTGTCGAAACAAATGAATGAGATAAAAGCTTAAATAAACGCATTCTCTTTGTTGCGTTACTCTAACTTTGATAGTGCATGTAAAAAGAAGTAACATAACCCTAAAAAATTACATAATACCAAGGACACAATGATGAAAAGGCTCTCGTTAGTGTGTAGTTACATTGGAATACGAGCTTAGGAACTTGCGATGCCAGGGATTACTGTTGAAAGTAAAATGATTGGGTTTAAATAACTATGTGTCTAAAATTAAGAGATCGACGTTCAGAACTATCTTTTCGTTCTTCCGTATCAAGTAGCAACCAAATAACTAGCTCGAAGAAAGTATTTTAAAATATCTCACCGCAATACAAATTCATGAAATTCCTTACACAAATAATGCTAGCACAAAAGAATTTAAAAGTTAACTCAAATTTCACCACTGAAGTATCAAGTGAAAGAATTCCGACAAAAGTATTACACCGATTTTGCCATCATTTGATGAAATTATTAACTTCGATTTCGCTATCATTTGATGGAAGTAATTACGCCAATTTTGCCATCATTGAAAAAAGTGCTACGCCGATTTCACCATCATTTGATATAAGTATTAACGTCAACTTAATGCACACATAGAGATAATGAACATAAACGCAAAAAGTCGCGGTAAACTCACGTCATCCATGAGCATGACAACGAAGTTGGGCGGCTTCACTCCGTAGACCGTCGTAGAGCTCAGTAGACATGGCAGGAACCATATCACTGACTTCAAAAACAATTGCATGCCTGCGACAATATTGACGAACGCTGAACGACTTAGTACAAAATGGCTATTTGTTACGTCAAATTAATGTAACAATAAGTAAGGTCGATAAGAATTTATCGAAGATAAAAAGTTAAAAAGTGAACTAGAAGGTCAAAAAATATGAATTAATGAGGTTAGGATAAGGGATCAATAGAGGTTTATATTATAAGCGGATTAATTTTCAGAATCTTTTATTTGCTAAGCTCGTGTGCTCAGATGATTGGAACCCCTGGAACCGTTCTCGTACATCGTATATATGAGGCAAGAAACCCTAGCTGTCTTCTGTTAGGTTTTAATGCTGTCCCTAGTGTGATGGTTTCATCTATTACGAGATTTTTGAACTAAGGTATCACCAAAACCCATCGTGGACTATAATAAAAACATACAAATTGCTGAATCCATATGTGTTGAAATAATTATTTGCATAACTATCCATATTACTCAATCAACAATCCATTTGAAATAATCCTAAAATCCGTCGTCACGCCACCGTAATGGCTACGATGTGTCCTTCATATCGATATTTTGCAGACGCTCTATAAAAGGCTATGTGCACACGACGCGCCCATCTTTGGGCATGAATTTTGAGAAATGTTTACCGACAAAGCTAACTAGAGCCTACATTTGCTCTCTGCAAGACTCAAGTACCCCAAGGCACATACTAAGTGCGAACAGCGTCAAAACAACCATTTTCAAAACAAAATAAAAATTAAAGTTTCAAAGCAATCGTCATCTATCCCATATTGAATTCAAATATGGACTAGTGCTAATATCTTTCCTGACGTTGGGCTATTTGGAATAGTTTACCCTTTCATCCACTTTATTGATGTATAAACTTGCTCTCTTTTTTACGCCCTGAGGGCTGCCGAGGATGAAACCGTCCCTTCATTGTAGCAAATACAGTATATCCTCGTAGGTAGATGAAGTACGAGGTCTTTTTTAGTTCATAAGAAAGCTCTATTTGCTTCACACGTTCATAATTTGTCTACGATTCGCGCGTTATTCCATCGACGATCACCTGGAATAGAACTGCCTAAAAACCTCGCCTCATATCGACTTTCAAAATAAGTTGCTATCGAAAAGATTATTCACAGTCAATAAAGGAAAGAAATAAATTACAGAACAAAATCAATCTATAAAAACAAATTCCTACAGTAATCGGTGAAGTTGATGGATGAATCGAATTATGAAAACTATATAGTTCTAATGCTTTTGTACCCTACTCGAGCACACCACACAGAGCATGTGACAGTGGAACAAGTCGTCTCTTAAATCATGTCCGTATCACCGTAACGCTCGTTCTCTTGAGATAAACTTTGTGATAATCGGTTTTATCGTAATAATCAGCACCCTGCTGACCACCAGGTATGTAGGTCAGCCACCTCAGGTATAACTTTTACCTATGCAAGCAAACATTTAAACAAAACAACAAACACCAAACATGTTATATCATAGACTTTTCCGCGTTGATAATTTTGGGGGCGCTGAATGAGGTTAATGGTAAGTGGGGCTCATTGGTGCCACCTGTACGCACGGGAGATGTTCACAAAAAGACGCAATAATGCATGCGTTGAATTTGTTCTGGGTCGATGCATGCTTAATTGTACAACAGCATCTTCCTTTTTTGTCGTACAATTTAGCATACAACGACCCAGAACAAATGCTGTGCTACAAGCATGAAGTCGTAGGATGGCATCACACAATGCAAATGAAGAAATTTTCTTTTGTGTTAAAAATTAAATTTTTCATCACCCATGCGTTTTTCGCCTTCGATTAAAATATAATAGAAAATAATGCTGTAGTGATAGCTTTAGACAAACGTCTGACAATACCTATAATTGCATAAAAATGAAATACAAAAATGTAAACACACATTTCAAAACAAAAAATAATGATCTAGTTTATATTGTAAGTCATGTTCATGTGAGCTTATAGTTGCGAGGGCTTATTGCAAAGTGTATTTCATTTTGAATCATGCCTGAATTTACATCAAAGTTAGATCTTCCATTGCCTAGAGGCAAATAAAAACCTAAGGAACACTCATAGACTTCCGTTTGGTAAAATTAAAACGATTTACTTCTAATTGAAGATACTTAAAGTGCTCTTTTAATCGTTTTTGAAATTAAAATGTAACGCCTGCAAGACACTCCAGCTAATATCACAATTATCAGCACGTGTCTCCGGTGCGTCGTCTAAGGCTTCTCGCTGTCAAATTTATTTCTGGGCTTAGTGTGTTGATTTCTATTCATTCACTAGAATATCATCCATACCGTCACAAAATCAGTTTTTCAACGAGCGTAACCGTAAAGAAAATCGCTTGTCTTCTATTAATTATTTAGATACATACACGAAATTTCGCACTGCAGTGAGCGATTTGTATCAAAACTAATGGTCGATAAAACGTGTAAATTAGTGAGTAATTAACTGTACATGATGACAAAAATATGTTCAAATTACTTCAACATAATATTGGGAACGTTGAAAAAAGTGCACTTTATACAATAACCGTGTAGTTGTAAATGCTCCGTTAAGAGTTACAAGGACTTGAAAAATTTTACCCAGTTTTCTGAGTGTTCCATTATATCAAAGATTAAATTTTGTTCATTATTATTCGGTATATTATTATTATTATTATATCATTATTCGAAATTCCGATTCATTCTGAATCGGTAGAATTGTTGAAGCCTCCGCAAGGATTCGTGAAACTCCTGGTGTCTTCGATCGCTTCAGGCAATCATTGCACCGGCGTTTGAACTGCATCGCATCAGATGAGCGCATGTGAAACATACATATTTTGAGAGTTCAAAGTCAAGTCACCCCCAGAAACAGTTAATGAATCTGGTACGGGAAGCTACTGCTTCCACAAGGTTTTTCAAATAAATAAATGTACGAGGAGTTCGCGAGACTCGAACTCAGGACTATAAATCACCGCGTTAGCACGCTACCGCCGCGCTATCGATCACCCTAAAAGATGATCGAAGCCCAACGAAAGCTATGCTTGGCACAGTGAAAGCAGGCACGCATTTGGCCCGACAGATATATTTTATTCCCTTATGTATCGAGAGTTCAAAGTCAAGTCACCCCCAGAAACAGTTAATAAATCTGGTACGGGAAGCTACTGCTTCCACAAGGTTTTTCAAATAAATAAATGTACGAGGAGTTCGCGAGACTCGAACTCAGGACTATAAATCACCGCGTTAGCACGCTATCGCCGCGCTATCGATCACCCTAAAAGATGATCGAAGCCCAACGAAAGCTATGCTTGGCACAGTGAAAGCAGGCACGCATTTGGCCCGACAGATACATTTTATTCCCTTATGTATCGAGAGTTCAAAGTCAAGTCACCCCCAGAAACAGTTAATGAATCTGGTACGGGAAGCTACTGCTTCCACAAGGTTTTTCAAATAAATAAATGTACGATGAGTTCGCGAGACTCGAACTCAGGACTATAAATCACCGCGCTAGCACGCTATCGACCGCGCTATCGATCACCCTAAAAGATGATCGAAGCCCAACGAAAGCAATGCTTGGCACAGTGAAAGCAGGCACGCACTTGGCCCGACAGATATATTTTATTCCCTTATGTATCGAGAGTTCAAAGTCAAGTCACCTCCTGAGTTCGAGTCTCGCGAACTCCTCGTACATTTATTTATTTATTTGAAAAACCTTGTGGAAGCAGTAGCTTCCCGTACCAGATTCATTAACTGTTTCTGGAGGTGACTTGACTTTGAACTCTCGATACATAAAGGGAATAAAATATACCTGTCGGGCCAAGTGCGTGCCTGCTTTCACTGTGCCAAGCATTGCTTTCGTTGGGCTTCGAACATCTTTTGGGTGATCGATAACGCGGTAGATAGCGTGCTATCGCGGCGATTTATAGTCCTGAGTTCGAGTCTCGCGAACTCCTCGTACATTTATACATATTTTGTAAATGCTTAACTTAATTAAATAACCTATTTCTTGTGGTCGTAATCATTAAGGTTGATATTCTGTTTCTTGTGTACATAATAAAAATGCTTTACTAACGTATATATTTCATTTTCCTGCCGCTCTCATAGTACGAATTTTTGTTCAATGCGCTTCGAATTTATAGTTTTTGAAATTCTTTAACGAAGCATTTCCCACCAGTCGATTATTGAGTAAAAATTATTTATTTCAACGGCCACAACTTCATGGTAAAGTTTGTTGAACAAAGTACCGATCACCCTGTAAAACTGTTTTTATTAACTGATTACGTTTGCTTCTCTCATAATCTGCTTCACTCTGAAACCCAAAAATAGCATTCCAGTGCTCTGGAAAGCAAAAGTAATAAAACTTAAGTAATTAAGTAATGACATTGAAACGTCTCTTCAAAAGGCAGTGTAACGTCTCTTCAAAAACAAGTATGTAGTTGAATTGTACACTTAGATTTCGGACCTAATTTTGTACTCGTAAAAGAAACATGTTCGAGAGTACGAAACAAAAAATAATGTATTGGCTAGTACACACGGCCTGTCAAAAATGATAAAATCCTATGACGTTCTATACAGCTTGGAATTCATTTACTGCTTAAAAATTAGGAAAAATTACTTAAACTTAAAATAATCAAGAGAATGAAATTCAATGTTTAATTAGTAAACAACAATTCAAAATGAAAGGCTACAGTAATTAGAAAAAGTTCCAAACTCAGTCTACACTGAGTGACGCTATTAAATAGCCCGTATCCACAATATACCGTGAAATTAATATCACGAGCTGGACTAGGATGATTGCAAATTACCCCGATACAAAAATTAAGTTGACCTTTCCCCATTTTCTTTTAGAAACTAGTGTTGAATTTTTACTTATTCTGACAGCAAAGCCTGGGCGGTGACAACCATACAACTAAGCATACGAACGAACACTATTGGAGTTTTATGGACGTACGAAAAAACAAGACGATTGGAGTGTATAGATATATGAGGTTTGAATAATATAAATCATTTGTAGTTGAAAGTATTTTTTCGTATTATTACGGACAACGCTCAGTCCAAGCCTGAGATAGACCACAGCAGTTGCTGAAGTCATCATTGAATTAATTCCTGATTTACGCGCCTTTGATCGAGGTCATGGTAGACCATGATCGAGGTTCGGGTGTCGTGGTTTGAGGGGACAGAAACTAAAAGGCGTGGCTCAACTTATATTTTAAGGGGGTCACTCTAGCGGTTTTTAACTTTTGATCCGGTTTGTTTGAAATTTGGCCAGTATATGTATTTGTTGAAAGTAAACTTTTTTTACTCATGTAACTTTTTTGAGTTAGGCCTTTTTTTAATACGAAAAATTATTTGTTTGGTACATTTTTATGGATATTTCAAAAAAATAGAAGTCATTGAGTTTTCATGCTAGAACAAAACCAAAGACAGTTTTAGAATCCTTGGAGCATTTCTAGCAGAAGTATGGTTGCAAATTAACCATTTCCATGAAATCGAAAATTCATGATTTTTGGTCCCCTCGGGCCTGGGGAGGACCTAGTGTCCGTAGCGCCACAAAATTTCAGGACCGAGTAGTCCACCCCCTAATGGTCCTTTTTCAACAACAACAAAAAGCTCATCGGACCGCCAGGGGCCTGAAGTGACCCCCTTAAGACCTCGGTGGTAAATTGGACTGAAGGACTCCTCTTCAGGTCATGTGAAAATGTTCAAGTCAACTAACGTTTTAGAATATTAAGACTTTGATCCCTAAATCCCGAGCCGACAAGTAGGATCAGTTTTTAGTTGTTGAATATACAATTCCATAATAATCTTACTCTATACTATATTAAGAGCCGCGTCCGTTCCTCCGTCTGTCTGTCCGTGTGTCACACTCATCTATCGATAGCTTTGATAGCAACTAGGATAAAGCTTAAAGAAATCAAAAAATCTTTCCATTAAATAATTTCTCTGTGGCAATTCAATTCCCATTCACTTGCATTAGGGTATCCAGAATACACAACCGGTTAATTTTTACAAATAGAAGTTTTTTTCGGACCTTTTTCTGTTGAAATTCATCATGAGGCTTTGATATTTTTAATTGATAATGAAGAAATAAATGTTTTAAATTAGTTTGACAAGTAACATGGCTACCAATTAGTATAAAGCCTAAGATTTTGGAAATTGAATTATTGTTTTCGGAATTGTGATTTGTCTCGAAAAGCTTCAAGGAGATAATAAAGGATATTACAGAATAAAATTTTGGCAAAAAAGACCAACATGGAAAGAAACGTGTCCAACCATAGGAGAGAAGCCGCAAGACTTCGACAGCAAGAAAGACGCCGAAGAATGTCAGACGAACAACGCGAATGGCAAGACGAAGCAACGCTACTCGCCAAAGAGAACATATATACAGCTAACTTGACCCTTGAACGGCTGTTGAATAATCGTTAATAAAATTTGAAATTTGTTAATTGCCATATTTCAAATGACCCACATTTAACACATCAATTAGTTAGATTGGATAAACCGTATAATTGCAATTAACGGGCATTGCACTAGTTTATATAACAACTATATGAGCGGTTAAACGACTGAGAGAACACGGGAAAATGTGCTTTCTTGTTGATTAGTTGGCTCTAAGTTTGAAAAAATTATGAACACTGTTGAGACGCTGGACGCAGTCTGTACATACCTTGACTTTATGTTTTCACTATCATGGAGGATAATGAATTATTGGGCAACACAAAAAAAGTATATTGCATAGCAGTTTAGGGCTAACTTTTCAGAAAAAAGAAAGAAAGAAAGAAAAACATTTTATTTCCAATAAAGTACAAACATGAAATGTCGATACATTGGTTTTTAAAACACCTTAACATTAACATCCTTAAATGATTATAACACATTGGTATCGTAATACCCGTGTAAAATGTTGAAACGAAATGATTGATAGAAAAGTACAACAAAATTGAGTTCCTTTCCTAGCTTGCCTAATCTGATTTTGAAACTAGGAGAGCACAATCCTCGCGACGTTCATTTGAAAAACACTCTCATTAGTACGCATAAGTATTGAAAAATGAAAGCGAAAAATGCATTCAAATACCTTAGCATAGAAACCCTTAAGTGCTATTTATACATGGTTATCGTAATATCCATGTTAAGTGTTGGAACATATGATTTAGATCCTTAATTGCTATTCATACATGGTTATCGTAATACACATGATGGTTGTCGACACAGGATTTAGGGAGAAGCACAAGTTAATAAAAAATAAACAATCGTTTGTACTTGGATCGTTTGTATTTGGAGGGCGGCACTAAGTTTCAGTTTCTGTGTTTCAATTTCTAAGTTTCAATTTCTGAAATTTTTGCTGGGGATTGATTGAAAATTTATCTTCTTTTACGTTCGTTAAGTCATTTTAATATTGATCTTGCTTACTCCGGTGGAACAAAATGAGCATCACAACTGTTGGTTCCACGCAGCGGAATGAGGTTGCTTTCCGCAATTACCATGCAGTACTTCATCTGTAGTGCCCGGGAATGGAAATGGAGCTTATTATCTTTCTAATAAATTATCAACTCCAAAATCCAGGAATTCCTTTCTCCCATCCGACAACACTTCACTCCCTCTTCCGGTGATGCCCCGCATCCGGTCATGCCTCTACATTCGGTTACGCTTTCATTTGATTATATCTCACATCCGGTGAAAGCCCACATCCGATCTTTCATCCCCATGCAAGGCGTCCCAACGATTATATTCGCTATAACAGAACACAAAATGGTTATGATATTTCTTACTTGCGCAAATAGTACTTTCGCAAAGAGTACATCGGGGTTAAAGACATGAAAAGTATTGTTTTACATCGCTAGATGTAATATTTTCAACATAGGTGGAACCGTGCAAAAGTTAACTATTTAAAATTAGTGTTGTCGTAGTGTATTCACGAGAATAAAAAGGTAAGAAGAGTTTACCACACAAAGCTTACGACAGCAATTCGAGACCAGAATAAGAAGATTAAAATGATGATTTTCAAAGTTATGAAATTCGTCAGATCCGAGGCCTTTTTAAATGTTTCAACGAGATCGAAGTAGAGAAAGTATGTACAAAAATACCCTCACATTTGACATCCGCTCTCTCTCTTTGCGGTAATTAATTTGGGTTTGGAAATGCAAGATGAAAGTGAGTCACTAAGAACACAAAATCCCTGTGGCACATAGCTGAAAATACTCGTGTTAGGGTGCGTGTTATTGGATCACGAGCCCGTAATATTTGCTACACAGCTGGAACACCAATATACACAAAAAAAATTGCTAATGAACTCCGTCGCATGTTCAAAAAGCTTCAATATGAGCGAAAAGTACTTACGAGTATCTTAAAGTTCAGACCATGACTTGAGATCGAATACATGAGGATCGTAATATTTATATTGATTGATTTTGAAACAAATGGTTGGGAGAAAAGTACATAGAAAAATATGCATTCCTTCCATTGTGTTGATATCAAATACATGAGGATCGTAATATTTCTATCGGTTAAGTTTTGGAACAAATAATTAGGAGAAAAGTACGTAGATAAATGCATTCTCTCCGTTTTGTTGGTCTGATTTTAACACTGGATTTTATTTCAAGGGGTCAGGAAAACATTGCACATGTGATGCGTTGTTAAGAACACTCCAGTTGGTGCATTTCCATATTGAAATTTGAGCTTGCGAACGTTGGAACTAGTGAAATGAGGGATTAAAGGTTGAAGGTACAACGGATAGATCCAGAATTAATTTGCATCTTTGACTGCTAGGTTGATGTTATAGGCAGTTTTACATTGTTTTGTATCAAAGCTAAAATACCTGGTATGGATGAAATGAACGATTTTACAACAACGGAAAAATTTAAATTTCGTATACTACAAGCTTTGGCACGGAAAAATTTACCGGATTCAAAATAGATGAGAGGGACCGATGTACAATGCCAACCGTAACATTATCAAGATTGCTGGGGCAAAACGAGAAAGTCAAAACAACCTCAAATGGTGTGGCCGAAAGCACACTGGAAGAGTGTAAAGGACGACACTGCGTCACAACAGGATCAAAATGAGCATTTTAAAAGGGAATACGTTCTAAACATACAGATACGCACATACGTACACCGATATCCATACGCATATACGCACACACGTACTGCATGTACGCACTCCTCTAGCACGTGCTGCAGTTCACACTTATTGTGTTGACGCAAGATAGAGAGCCATTTTAGTTTTGAATTCTCTCAGTGTTTGAGGGGTTTTGAAGCTCTGGGGGAGTCTGTTCCATAGTAAGGCGCCTGATACTGACAGAGCCTTCTGCCCGATGTTAGATGAACGGTATTTGATTGAGACATCACGTCTCCTGTTCGGCCTTTGGTTCGTGACGGTAGGGGAGTGGAATTCCACTATTTCAGCACTGCTATGAGGAAGATATAAAGAGGAGAAAACGTATTGGGCTTTGTGCGCCTGGAACCTTTCCCGAATCGGAGCCCAGCCAAGTTTATGCAGGAGAGGTGTTACGTGGTCATGCTTTTTGAATTTACCGTTGCATACAACCTTTGCTGCAAAATTCATGCATTTTTGTAGGTCTTTCTGAAGATCTTTCGATATACCTCCCCAGACCAGGCTACAGTAGTCAATACGTGATAAGACCAAAGAATGAACGGCCAACAATCTAGATTCTTCGTCAAGCATATTTTTTATACGATTGAAAAACAGTAAGGCCCCGTGAATTGCGTTGCAGGTTTTATCAACGTGGGATATGAAGGACATGTTCCTATCGAACCAAATACCTAAATTTTTTACTTTTTCTGATGGGTGAATTGTATCATTCCCAACTGTAAGAGTTAGATCTAGATTTCGAATGTTGTTTATTGAATGCTTTGACCCAAAAATAATGAATTGTGTTTTGTTCGCGTTTAGCTTGAGACCATTTTGGTCATACCATGACTTGAGGCTGATCAATAGAGCTTCAGCTCCTTTTTTCGTCTGTGGTATTTCTGCTAGAGAGCTTGTCATTGCAATTTGGACGTCATCTGCATACATGGAGATTCGTGTGTTAGAAGGCATTGGAGGGAAATCGTTTATGAAAATTGAAAACAGTAGCGGGCCCAGAATTGATCCTTGAGGGACACCAAAGCTGTTTTGAAGGAATGGGGACAACTTGTTATCTAAGAGGACTGCATGAGACCGATTTGAAAGGTAACTTTTAAACCACTGTGTATCCACTCCTAAGTTCAGTATTTTTCGTAGGAGTTGATTATGTTCGACGCTGTCGAATGCTTTAGAGAGATCAAGTAGCAGCAGAAGTGTTACATTTTTTTGATCGATGTCGTTGTATATTTTTTCAGTGATGTTAAGCAGGGCGTCTTGAGTGCTAGTGTTCTTCCTATAGGCATATTGATTTCGAGGAAGTAAATTTGACTCGTCCAGGTGAGATGACAGTTGATTCGTTACTACTTTTTCTAATATTTTGGACAGGACAGGTAGAAAGCTAATGGGCCTGTAATTTGATGCTGTATTTATGTCACCAGTTTTATGCAACGGTCTAATTATAGAGTGTTTCCATTGTGTTGGAAACTTGTTAGTAGCTATTGATGTGTTGATAATCAAACGAATAAATGGTGCTGTGACTGGAAAACTGTCTTTTATGTATTGGAGGTTGATTCCATCATGTCCAACTGCTTTTGTGTTTTTCAATGAGTATAAAATAGTTTTTAACTCTGGTAAATCGATAGGGCGTGGCTTCCACAGGGCGCCAGCCTTTGAAAGTGCAGTAGGGCATGAACTTTCAACTGTCCATTTCCTCGGACTGGTTTTACTCACTTCATCGAAGACTTGGGCACCTACTTTTGAAAAGAAAGTGTTGAACTCAGTGGCTTTTTCCAAAGGATTTTCAAAATCACTTTTGCGCTCTAAGTTTTTACATTGAGCCACCTCACTAATGATTTCCCATGTACGTTTTGGATTATTTTTTGCCATGAATAGTTCTTGGTGGAAGTGAGTTTGTTTTGCTTGCGTGATTTTCTTCCGAAGAATCTTTCCAAGTTCTTTATATCTCCTGTGTAAAGTAATGTTTGACCTGTTTTCTTTATACTCTCGCAAGTAAATTTTCTTTATTATGCTTAGGTCTTTAATTTCGCTGGTAATCCACGGAGTGCGTTTTGGCCTAGTTTTTTTGATGATATAAGGAGCGCATTCATTTAGAGCTGCTGTAAAGTTCTCGTTAAAGATAGAAACCTGAATGTCCACATCGTCTGATTGCATCATGCTCTGAAATTCGGTGAGCCTGTTTAGAAGTTTTTCATTTAATAGTTCTGGCGAATATTGACTTTTTAGGCGGTAAGTCATGAGACGATAGTTTTGTCTTTCCTTTGCAATATTAATTTTACATTCTACAGAGTGGTGATCGGCGACAGAGGGTGATATTACTGTATTAAGTATTGCCGTAGGTTTGTTTGTGATTGCTAGATCGAGGAGAGTCTTAGATACTCTTGTAACGCGAGTCGGATCTTTAACCATTTGTGAAAGGTTTAGTTTGTACAACAGTCTGCTAAGCTGATTTTCTTCATCCGCTAGGTCAATATTAAAATCACCGAAAGCAAAGAATGACATTTTTGTAGCTAAAATTTCTTTGAAAATTTTCTCAATGAACTCTACTGTTGTTGGTAGAGAAGCTGATGGGTGCCGGTAAAGGCTGCCGGTAATGATGGATTTATGTTTATTTATTTGCACTTTCAACCAAACCATCTCTATGCCCTCGCACACTTCGTTTGTTAAAAGTAAAGACGACTGGTAAATTTCTTTTACGAAAATACAAGAACCACTACCTTTGCTATTTTTAACGCCGTCATGGCGGTACAGCACGTAATCGGAAATATTGAAAAAGGAGCTCTGAGTTCGCGAATCGAACCATGTCTCGGAAACACAGAAAATGTCAATGTCTTCTGTGACCAACATAACTCTAATGTCATCCAGCTTACTAAAGAGGCTACGAGCATTGATATGTTTAATATTAATGTTTTTTATTTTATGGCGATTATTTGTGGCATCAGAGGAATTTTTTGGTAGCGACTGTTTCGTGGATTTATTGATTTTATCATTGTTGCCTAGAGTGTCAAGTCTAGCATCTGGTGTATTTGAGAGACTGCCATTTAACTGGACAACAGTATTTTGTCATGAAGATGATGTGATATCAGTCTTGTTTTTGTCTTGTGCAACAAGGGTACTGTAGTGATAATTTTTCCGATGAAGCATCAACGGATGGTTATTAGTTGATACTTCTGGTGAGGGGTCGACTACTGTTCTCCAAATACCATCGCCTTGCTCATCGAAGATGAAAATTCTCCTACCAGTGATCTTTGATATGATATGTGGTATTAAGTCCCCAGCATCATGATCAAAATGTTTTTCGTCAATGTATTTACTTATGAGCCTAGGTAGATCACCGCTTTTCTCGGCAAGGAAATTGACATATTTGTTTTCATTTGTAGTGCTTTCTATTTTTATTGCTGCTTTTAAGGAATTGTAACTCCATTTTGAGGGCGATTTTGTTTTAAGCTGGTGAGTTACTGCATGAAGGAGGCAGTGCCCATCGGCTATGGTAGGATGCAGCTTCACTTTCAATGATCGTTTTAATTCATCCATGGTGGTACTGACGAGTGAGTACATGGGGCTTGAGTGATATTTAGGATGACATTCAGCATTTTCAGACGAGAGTTGTTTGGATTTCTTGCTTTCCTGGCTATGAATTTGCAGGCTGTGGCCAGTTTTAGTTGAGTGAGCGACTGAGAAATGAGGGGTGCTCTTGTCATTTCCACTCTCTTGGTGGTGGTTATGTGTGCGGTTTGGCTGTAAATATTTTATCGGGTTTTGACCGAGATTCTGCTGCAATTTTTCTCTTTGTATTGATTTTACTGCTTCCGAGTACGTGGTTGGTTGTTGATGATTTGTACTCGTTTGTGATGAGAGTATATCGCTCTCTGAGTTCGCATCAGATAATAACGAGAACCTGTTTTTTGTGGGTACTCTGCGGTAGCCGGAGATCAATGGAGGGGAACGTTCATTCTCAACAGGCAAGCAATGAATCAGGTTTCTGGAGACTTCACTGGAAGCAGTTAGTGATCGAGTAGAATTCTTCAATTCATTTTGCTGTTTTGTACTGATGTTGGAGCATTCAGTTTTGTCATTTAGGCCATTTGAGTTTATGAGACATGAGCTAGATTGTAAAGTGAGTTTTAGACTCGATCTGAGAGCAATCTGTTGAAGAAAATGGTGTGTTTCTTCTCTTGTACCGGGCCAAGTACGAACATCATTGCAAGTTATGTGATCAGTTGCACCGTTTGTTCGGAGCGGAATCAATTTAATACCGTTTGTTTTGCACAAGTTCAACGCCTGATGCAATTTTTTACCACTACACGCACTCACGACGCAAATACGGGCTGACGCATGCTTAGAAAATATGAGTTCTTTGATTTTAGCAATGTTAGGTTGTGAGAGGCTTAAGTCTCTGAATCAAACGATGTAGTTAGTGAATTGAGGCATTTGGTCAATTACGTTCAGGAGATCATCAATGCGACTGGAAATTACAGTTCGTATTTTACAAGAGGGGTCAATGTCGGTCCTTTGGACCGTCGTGAGAATTTTATCTCCGACAAGAAAAGTATCCAGAGGTTTTTTGCAGTGCGAGTCAGAAAATTGGCTTGTCGAAAACGGGATCTTTGGCGTAAGATCGAAAGAGCTTACATGCAAGTTCAATTTGAAAAGTTGTTCTGTAATGAGCCTAATATTTGAAGCGGTTGAAGATATCAAAAGTGGAGTTGGAGGCGTCCGCTGTTTTGACATTTTCGTTAAGTGGGCTGCAGTGAGAGACAGGTTATTGTTTACCTGGTGAATGAAATGGGACATTGAAATTTGAAGCGGGTGCAAGCTGTTTGATGCAATATTCAGGTAATTCTGATCACTAGAATTATAAATAATAGAAATATTAGAATCGTAAATATTAGGCTCATTCATCGCATCATTCTCGGTAGCTAGTGACAAATCTACATTTTTACCCATCATACCCCGTGGGATATTTCTTGATTCTTTCGCTGGTGTATCTTTTCGAGGACTGCTTGGATTGTAGAATCCAGGCTCAGGGGCTTCTCCCTTGCTCTTGCTAGGGCTTGTTTTGACTGCTTGCGATGCCGATGTGAAGATTTCGTTGTTACCAGCAGCGCTTGGGAGATTTATGTCTGTGGCGAGTGACTCAGAAACTCGACTCTCTGTCGGGCGACCTTCTGTCGACTCTCTGTCGGTTTGCTCTGGTGATGGTAGATGTGTTGCGGTGCTTTCATTGACGTTGCACTGCTTTACCGTCGGGGTTTCTTCTGTTATTTTGAGCGGTTGAGGCTTTTGAACGAGCGATTTTACGCGTGACGTTTTTGGTGGTTTTCGTTTCCGTTCCATGAACGGTTCAGATATATTCTGCTGATTTGGCTTTGAGTTTTCAAGCGGCGTTGTGAGGGATGTTATTTCTCCAGATAAAGCCGCTTTACGAGTAGCAAAGCGAGTTTCATATGAATACATCGTGAAAGATATTTTAGGTTTTGTTCACTGATTAGAAGTTATTGAAATCGTTAACAAAGCATGATCCCTGAGAGTTCATTGACACGAGGCACGGTCTTGCCAGAGTACAACTTCTATTTTGCTGCGATTTTGGTTTCCATGGTTTTAGAAGTAGGAGACATAGGTGACATTGCTTTTAAAATGGGATGAAAAATAAACTGTCAGGCGATGAAAAGAAACCCACAGACACTCAATTCATATTCACTGACACTCAACATAAATTTCGCAATAACAGATGAGAATTGCGTAAATTTATCACTGTATTTTATGTTGGTGTTCACAAAATTCAACTTTGCTATTTCATCAGGTCTTTTTTGCTTCACGTTAGTATTCGTGGTAAGCTTGTTTCGGTTCAAGTCGGTGCGAGTGACAGGGGATGCGGAGGAGGAGGAGGGAGGGGGTTGTTGCGGTTCACCAGGGAGGGAGACGGAAGTGACCATTTCCGGGGTCTGTTGCACGCACTTCGAGTCTAAAACATAGTTTACAGAAAGCGCCATTCAGTTTTGCACGATGAAATTCAGCACTTTTCACAGCTGATTTTTTGATGACTTTTTCCAGTTTCACGATTCAATGATGTAGAAAGTGCATTCACGGATGCTCAGTTTTTCAACAGTTTTTCATCACATTTTGAGGTGCTTGAATAGTAGCACCAAACAACTCCTCGCTGGAGCAGCGACACCTCACCTCCTCTCACTACCGCAGCCTCAACTACACTCAGACTTACACAAACACGCGTTTGAACTCGTAACCACGAAGAGCATCATATTCACGCGAGCCAGTTTGAGAAAAATTCCTTCTTATCTAAAGGGTGTTTGAACAAAGAAGATTGTCGGCAAAAATAATAAAAAAATCTTGTGCAGCACACTTGTCTGTAAACGAAAACAAAAAAATGGACTTTTGTACTGAAACTTATTCATATGCTCGCGTATGAAACAATATTTAGAAGTAGGTAGAGTTAAGCACATAATTATACGCTTATATATGTAGGTTCAAACACAATTTTTCAATTATATACGTTCAAAACACAGTTTATGTGAATAGTGATAAAACCATGATAATCATGTTGAGTTGGTTGCGTGCTCGTTTGGTCGTCACCGTCACCGCTGTGCTTTCAGTAAGAATCTAGAGCGCAGTAACATCCTGTTTTCAGTAATGACATACATCACAGTTCAAACCTTACATTCAATAAAAACATAGAGTAAATTCAAAAGTTCCCACAAGCTCTAATGTCGATATGGTGTTTCACAAATACCCATTTTACGAAGAACATTTCCAAAAATTTGTTGTAAGAGCAACTCAACCCAATAGATGGGAGGAGTATCGCTGTTTTTAAATTTTCGGCCCTGGAGTAAGGCTTTTTTTTGGGGGGGGGGAGGGGGTTTTGAAAGGTCAAAGCATACGATACTTTTAAAGCCAGCGATAAATCTAGTCATCAAGTGCTGAGTCAACATTCTAATGTTGTCTAAGATATAGATATAGACATAGTCGATATAGTCGGATAATTGCTGGGCTCGAGAGCACACAAACGCTAATGAGTACATCTGCAGAATAATGGGCATTGCTCTGTTCTGCCTGCAGTGTACAAATCCCGAAGAACGAGCTGCACAACTAAACTATAGCAACTAGAAGTTCCAGTCTGTTTAACCTCCAAAAATGCAAGGAAATTACTCACACCGCCAGCATTCTTTTAGTTAGATATGTATTTTAATTCTGGTCTCTTTGGACTGCGGATCACATCTTAAGGTTCTTGTCAATGCCACCTAGTGTTCACAACCTAACACAAACGCCAGCAATCCTCGCTAGCTTGTTGAAGAACTTAGTCTTTAGTGTACACATCTGCACTCAAGGTAGGCATGCACAATCAACCATCAGAATGCAAGAAAAGAAAGAAAAACAGGTTATTAACAATAGAGTTCAAACATGAAATGTTTAACATTCGTTTTTAAAATATCTCGATATTAACATCCTTAGTTGATAATTACACATTAGTATCGTAATACCCATGTCTCCGATGTCGAAATAAAAAAAAAGATTAACAGAAAAGCAAAACAAAGTGAGTTCTTTCCGTTGCATAATCTGATTTTGACAGTGCATTTAAATATGAGTAACTAAGAAAACACAATCCTTGTGACGCATAGTTGAAAACACCCTCGTTAGTGCGTACTTACATTGGAATAAAAGCGAAAAACGCGTTCAAATACCTTGATATAGAGATGCTTAATTGCTATTCGTACATGGTTATCGTAATATCCATGATAATTGTCGAAACAAATGATTCGAAGAAAAGCTCAAAAAATGCGTTCCTTTCTTTGCGGTACTCTGATTTTGCATTTAAATACAAGTGACTTAGTAAACCGTAAAATAGGGTAAAATGTAAGTTACTAGTTAGAGAGACCCCTTGGTGGCAACACTGTGGATCGTAGATCCGCAGCCGGTTCCCTTCTAGACTTGGTATAGCCAACAGTGAATGTCGGCCAAGTGTGTTCCTAGGTTAGATGAAGGCTAAGTAGTCTACTCTTCCAAATACTACTAACTCATTCTATGCAGGGCTGCCACTGAGGGGAGATTTCCACTAGATCTAGGGGAAACGCTTGTGGTTGTTGTTGTTGTTTTGCCCCGACGGCCGCTCGAAGGGGTCCGCCGCGGCCAGGGCCGCTCCAGACCGGGCCCGGCACGAGGCGAAGAGGGGTGTGGTTATATGGGCCTCTGGAAGACGCCCGCGTCGTGCAGAAGCCTCACAACGTCCGCGGGGCGAGTCCAGAGGTGCTCCAGTGCATGTATCTGGTGTGTGTGTCGGTGTGCGTGTAGGGCGGGACAGTGTAGGAGGACATGCGGAAGATCGCCCACGTTGGCATGACACCAGACGCAGCTGTCGTCCTCCGCAAGTCCTATTCTGTGCATGTATGAGGGGAGTGAAGTGTGGTGCCCGCACCGCAGCCGCGCCAGGTGGACTCGATCCTGCCGGGGGAGGGATCGCTCCGTCGGGGAGACGGGAGGGGGTCTCACTCCGAGGAGGGAGTTAGGGGGTAGGGCAGCGAGGGCACGTGAGGTGAACTGTGTGTGTATGTGTGTGCGTAGTGAGGTGTCAGGGGGACAGGGAGGGAGGGAGTCGTATAGTGTTTTGAGGTGTGTGGCCGGGGTTGTGTGTAATGTTCGTTGGGTTGGCCGGGGTTGTTGCATGTAGTGTAGCGGGTGGGCAGGGTCTTGTGTGGAGGTGTAGAAATTTGTCCCTAGCGTGTTCATGTGGTCAAGGAGGGGGAGGACAAGGGCTTCTTCGTGTAGGTGTGCTATAGGGGTCGATCGTGTACAGCTCGTGGCAATACGCAACGCTGTGTTTTGTGTGGTCTGTAGTTTCTGTAAGTGTGTGCGAGCAGTGTCTGCGCACCAAGATGTGTGTGCGTAAGTGAGGATGGGTCTGATGAACTGTTTGTATACTGTTGTTATGTCTTCCTTGGAGTGGCCGTATGTAGTATGTGTTAGTGCTCGGAGGACGTTCAGCCTTGTGTTGCATTTAGTGTTGATATTGTTAGTGTGTGGGCTGAACGTAGAACCTCTGTCATATGTAACTCCAAGGATTTTGAGTGTGTCTGTGTAGGGGATGGGGGTGTTGTTTAATGTGACGTGGGAATGGATGCTGTATTCTCTATTATAAGGTGTGATGAGTGTGAGTGAGGATTTGTTTGCGGAGACCTTGAGTCTGTTTGTTTCGAACCAGTTCTCTATTATGTGAATGTAATCTTGTAGTTGAGTGGCGGCGGTCTCGTGTTTAGGGTGTAGGGAGAAGCTGGTTAGGTCGTCTGCGTATGTGAGGAGGTGTGTTTGTGGGTGTGTAGGGGCCGGTATGTCGTGGAGGAATAAGTTGAATAGTGTAGGTGAGAGCACGGAGCCCTGCGGTACTCCGTTGGTAAAGTGTTTTGTTATGGAGGACTTGCCGTTGGATGTTGTGTAGCCATGGCGGCCCGAGAGAAAATTGGCGAGCCATTTCTGAAGGTTATGGTGGATGAGTGTGTTGAGTATTTTGTTAATAAGTAAGTGACGTGGAACTGTGTCGAAGGCCTTGCTTATGTCAATGGCAGCTAACAGTGTGCGTGGAGCATGTTTGGGAGAGTTAAGGCCTTCGAGAATTGTTTGTGTCATGTGCGTGAGGAGAGTGTTAGTGGAGTGTTGTTGCCTGAAGCCGTGTTGTGAGGGTGAGAGTGGGACGAGTGGTGTGATGTTGTGAAGAACCAGCCTCTCTAGTATCTTTGATGGGTTGCACAAAAGTGATATAGGTCTGTAAGAGGCTGGATCTGTGGGTGATTTGTTGGGCTTCAGGAAGGGTAGGATCTTGGCGGTCTTCCAGATGTTGGGTATGCTGTTGTTTGCGACTGAGTGGTTGAAGATGTCTGTGAGGGCCCTGATGGCTTGTGGGCCTAAGTGTTTGAGGTGAATGTATGAGATGCCATCAGGTCCGGTGCTACCTGTATGTTTAGTGTTGGAGACGGCCTCCGCCGTCATGTAAGGTGTAAAGGGCGTGTACGTGTTATCGATCTGTAGAGCATGCAGGCGGCGCAGTATGATCCTATTCTCGTGTTTGTGCGGGAATCGGCTAATGTTTGAGTAGTGTTTAACCTAACTCCATTAGGTTATGGGCTCAGACAACCTTCCGATGAAGCAATATCACGTGAGGTTATCCTAAGTCCCGAAGCGAAAAACAGCCCGGGACAGCGAGAACAGACGTTGATGATCTGTTAGTACTGTGTGAGACAGAAATAGTGAAAGAGAAAGAAACATGGCAGGCTCCGTGAGTGAAAGTGCTAAGAACTGCCTCACGGCTCTTAATGATAAAAACTATCCTACGTGGAAGCTGCAAATGAAGATGCTCTTGATGAAAGAAAAGTTGTGGAACTTGGTTCGAGGAACTGAAACCATGCCACAGACTACGGACGAGACTGCTCGAAGAAAATTTGAAGAAAGACGTGACAGTGCACTTGCAACAATTGTGCTTGGTGTAGAAACGAGTCAACTGTATTTATTGGGTGATCCTACTGACCCTGTGCAACTGTGGCACAAAATTGAAGATACATTCCAAAAGAAAACTTGGTCTAACAAGTTCAGACTACGCAAAAGACTCTACAACATGAAACTAAAAGAAGACCAAGACTGACAAACTCATCTCAAAGCATTTGTCGAAATATTTGAGTCCTTGAGTGTGATTGATGACGCTGTTGATGAAGAAAGTCGTGCAATAATCTTGCTGTCATCATGTACTTCCCGACCACTTCTCCACAACCGTGACAGCACTGGAAGCTCATGAAAAACTATCGTCATGGGATATTGTGACAGAGCGTCTTCTGAATGAAGAAGCAAAACTGAAAAACCAAAGTGCTTCAGACTTCAGTGAAAAATCCGTGGTGACCTCCAAATTGAAAAACTGCAAATGTTTCGAATGCCGGAAAATGGGACACCTACGCGCCAAGGGCTGGATCTATCAAGAAAAGTTGAAGAAAGATGATGGGAACCACACAGAAGACCAGAAAAATTTTGTAGCAGGTAAAACCAATTATATCAGTGCATTGTCTGTGATAAATATCAATAATTGTTGGGTAATTGATTCCGGTGCAACAGCACACATGTGTAATAATAGGAATGATTTTTCCGGTATGAATGAGCTATCTAGTCCAATTAACATTGAAGTTGGTGATGGTAGAAACTTGCAAGGTGTTGGTGTAGGTGATGTTGAAGTTATGGTGTTGTTGCCTAAAGGTCTAGTAGATACCTGTGTTGTTAAGAATGTCTTGTGTGTACCTGGCTTAGCCTACAATTTACTATCTGTGCCTCAGATTACAGAAAGTGGAAACTCAGTTTACTTTGACGAAAGCTCATGTAAGATTGTAAATAAAGACAATAAATGAATTGCCTTAGGCAGTAAAGTAGGAAAATTGTATAAACTTAATTGCACTCTTAATTCAGCTGCTAAATGCATGAACGTTTCCTCTGATGACATTCTGTGGCATAAACGATTCTGTCATCTAGGTTTCAATAACCTAAGAAATTAGCCACTAAGAATCTTGTTAAAGGTTTTGATTGTTCTGTGAGTGCAGATAACATTTTTTGTGAAAACTGTTGTGATGGTAAAAATCATAGGCTTCCGTTCCCCAAAACAAATCACAAAAGGGAACGCCGACCCTTAGAACTTATCCACAGTGATGTGTGGGGCAAGCTTAATCCCATATCACTTGGGAGTGGAAGGTATTTTGTAACCTTCATAGACGACCACTCCAGATATACTTTGGTGTACATTATCAAACATAAGAGTGATGTTTTTAAAGTGTTTCAGGAGTTCAAATCTTTGGTAGAAAATCACTATGATCACAAAATTAAAATTCTGCGCTCCGATAACGGTGTGGAATACATCTCTAATGACTTTGAACAATTCCTAAAAAGGGAAGGAATTATCCATGAAAAAACTGTGCCTAAGAGACCTGAACAAAATGGAGTTGCAGAAAGAATGAATAGAACTCTCCTTGACTCTGTCAGAGCTATGCTGTCTGGTACAAAGTTACCAAAATCATTCTGGGGTGAAGCTATATCAACTGCCGTGTATGTCAAAAATAGGAGCCCTGCTAGTGCATTGAATGATATGACCCCTTATCAGGCCCTTAATGGACACAAGCACAATGTACAGCACCTCAAAACCTTTGGCTGCAGTGCGTACGCTCATGTCCCCAATGATGAGAGGGAAAAACTTGATCCAAAATCTAAACCGTGTGTTCTTGTAGGATATGGAAGTGGATCCAAGCGATATCGTCTGTATGACATAAGCAGCAGAAGGATATTTTTGAGTAGAGACGTTAGTTCAATGAATCTCAGCAGATGCCAATTGAGAACGAGCCTTAAGAAGTAAATGATGGTAATTTTACTCTTCTTCCTCAGGATCCAGAACCAGAAGACTCTGAGGGAGGGGTGGAGCATAGACAGTCAGATGCTGGGATGGAGGGAGTGGAGCCTAGACAATCAGCCAGGTATCGACGGGCTCCTGATAGGTTTGGTGAATGGATGTATTTAATAAAAAATGAGCTTGATATACCATCTTGTGTTCAAGAAGCACTCAGTGGACCAGAAGCAAAACTATGGGAAACAGCTATGGAGAATGAGATGGAGTCTATAAATCAAAACAAAGTATGGTCTCTTGTAGAGTGTCCTAATGACAAAAAACCTATCAAATCAAAGTGGATTTTTAAAAGAAAAACCGGACCCGACGGAAGCATTTGCTCGTACAAAGCTCGCCTTGTGGCTCAGGGCTACTCACAAAAATATGGCACTGACTACGACGAGACCTTCAGTCCCGTGGTTCGATTTGAATCTGTCAGGACAGTACTAGCTTTGGCTGCCAAATGCAACATGCAAGTCCATCACATGGACGTTGCAACAGCCTTTCTTAATGGAGAACAGATTGAAGAACTGTACCTGGTTCAACCTGAGGGTTTTATTGTCAAAGGCAAAGAAAATCTTGTGTGTAAACTACAAAAATCGCTCTACGGACTAAAACAAGCTCCTAAGTACTGGAATTCTACACTAGATAGCTATTTGAAGAAATTGGGTTTTGTACAATCTCAGAGTGATGCTTGTATATACACTCGTGTTCATGAGAAGAAACTTTGTATTGTGGCGGTGTATGTAGACGATCTAATAATTGCTCCTGAGTCTGGTGACGAAATAAATCAAATAAAGATGAGTCTTTCTACCCAATACAAGATGAAGGACCTTGGTGTGCTGAGTTACT
The DNA here is from genome assembly GCA_030386875.1 of Morinoia aosen. Classification (NCBI taxonomy): domain Eukaryota; kingdom Metazoa; phylum Arthropoda; class Malacostraca; order Amphipoda; family Talitridae; genus Morinoia; species Morinoia aosen. Next base: position 4,011,405 of record CM059574.1, read on the forward strand.
TCCTAGGTGTAAGTGTTGTACAATCTAAAAACAATGTTTTCTTAAATCAAACTGCTTACACTGAGGCTCTGTTGTCAAAATTTGGCTTTGATAATTGTAAACCTGTTGCAACTCCCGCTGATGTAAATGTAAATCCGATATGCTCCCCAAATGATGTCGAATTTGACCCTGCTACTTATCAAAGTGCTGTAGGTAGCCTTTTGTATTTGTCAACCAGAACTCGACCTGACATTGCATTCGCAGTGAATAATGTTGCTAAATACAGCTCCAAACCTCTTGAACAGCATTGGATGTGTGTTAAGAGAATATTCAGGTACCTGAGAAGCACCTCCAAACTAGGTCTCTTGTATAGCAAATGTTCTGATACCTGCATTGGTTATTCAGATGCTGACTGGGCTGGTGATAAAAATGACCGAAAGTCTACCTCTGGTTACTGTTTCACCCTCAGTAATTCGGTAATTACGTGGAGATCTAACAAACAAACTTGTGTAGACCTCTCAACTGCAGAAGCCGAATACATTGCTCTTGCCGGTGCGGCTCAAGAGGCTGTCTGGTTGAAGCACTTACTCAGTGATCTAAATTTTGGTACTGTAGAGCCAATGGTTATAAACGAAGACAACCAGTCAGCCATCTGTCTTGCCAACAATCCCAAATATCATGGGAGGAGCAAGCACATCGATATTAAGTTTCACTATGTACGGGATCTTGTAAGTAACAAAGACATAGACGTAGTGTATTGCCCTACCGACGAAACGCTCGCCGACATATTTACCAAGAACCTGCCCATAGAAAAGTTCTCTAGGCTCAGAACGAAGTTAGGAATGGTCTCATCTGACACACATTCAATGTGAGAAGGAGTGTTGAAACCTTTATTGTAGCACCTTGAATGTATATGTGTATAATTCTGATAATGTTACAGTGTTCTTGTGTTAGAATGTGTTTAGACAGTACTCTGCGTGGAGAACTGAGCTCATGGTTCTCGGGCTTGGCTGGAGCCCACTCCACCGCTATCCTTCGTGTTGAAAACTGTGTCCTGCTGTGTGTTTCTGATATTATACAAACTCCAAGTGTCTCGCTTTACTTAACCTAACTCCATTAGTTTGTTTGTTAGATCTCCACGTAATTACCGAATAACTGAGGGTGAAACAGTAACCAGAGGTAGACTTTCGGTCATTTTTATCACCAGCCCAGTCAGCATCTGAATAACCAATGCAAGTATCAGAACATTTGCTATACAAGAGACCTATTTTAGAGGTGCCTCTCAGGTACCTGAATATTCTCTTAACACACATCCAATGCTGTTCAAGAGGTTTGGAGTTGCATTTAGCAACATCATTCACTGCGAATGCAATGTCAGGTCGAGTTCTGGTTGACAAATACAAAAGGCTACCTACAGCTCTTAGATAAGTAGCAGGGTCAAATTCGACATCATTTGGGGAGCATATCGGATTTACATTTACAACAGCGGGAGTTGCAACAGGTTTACAATTATCAAAGCCAAATTTTGACAACAGAGCCTCAGTGTAGGCAGTTTGATTTAAGAAAACATTGTTTTTAGATTGTACAACACTTACACCTAGGAAGTAACTCAGCACACCAAGGTCCTTCATCTTGTATTGGGTTGAAAGACTCATCTTTATTTGATTTATTTCGTCACCAGACTCAGAAGCAATTATTAGATCGTCTAACTACACCGCCACAATACACAGTTTCTTATCTTGAACACGAGTGTATATACAAGCATCACTCTTAGATTGTACAAAACCCAATTTCTTCAAATAGCTATCTAGTGTAGTATTCCAACACTTAGGAGCTTGTTTTAGTCCGTAGAGCGATTTTTGTAGTTTACACACCAGATTTTCTTTGCCTTTGACAATAAAACCGTCAGGTTGAACCAGGTAAAGTTCTTCAATCAGTTCTCCATTAAGGAAGGCTATTGTAACGTCCATATGATTTACAATCATATCATATTTGGCAGCTAAAGCTAGTACTGTCTCGACAGACTCAAATCGAGCCACGGGACTGAAGGTCTCGTCTTAGTCAGTGCCATATTTTTGTGAGTAGCCCTGAGCCACAAGGCGAGCTTTGTATGAGCAAATGCTTCCGTCAGGTCCGGTTTTTCTTTTAAAAATCCACTTTGATTTAATAGGTTTTTTGTCATTAGGACACTCTACAAGAGACCATACTTTGTTTTGATTTATAGACTCCATCTCATTCTCCATAGCTGTTTCCCATAGTTTTGCTTCTGGTCCACTGAGTGCTTCTTGAACACAAGATGGTATATCAAGCTCATTTTCCATTAAATACACTCATTCATCAAACCTATCAGGAGCCCGTCGATACCTGGCTGATTGTCTAGGCTCCACTCCCTCCATCCCAGCATCTGACTGTCTATGCTCCACCCCTCCCTCACAGTCTTCTGGTTCTGGATCCTGAGGAAGAAGAGTAAAATTACCATCATTTACTTCTGAAGACTCCTTCTCAATTGGCATCTGCTGAGATTCATTGAACATAACGTCTCTACTCAAAAATATCCTTCTGCTGCTTATGTCATACAGACGATATCCCTTGGATCCACTTCCATATCCTACAAGAACACACGGTTTAGATTTTGGATCAAGTTTTTCCCTCTCATCTTTGGGGACATGAGCGTACGCACTGCAGCCAAAGGTTCTGAGGTGCTGCACATTGGGCTTGTGTCCATTAAGGGCTTGATAAGGAGTCATATCATTCAATGCACAAGCAGGGCTCCTATTTTTGACATACACGGCAGTTGATATAGCTTCACCCCAGAATAATTTTGGTTGGTTTGAACCAGACGCAATAGCTCTGACAGAGTCAAGGAGAGTTCTATTCATTCTTTCTGCAACTCCATTTTGTTCAGGTGTCTTAGGCACAGTTTTTTCATGGATAATTCCTTCCCTTTTTAGGAATTGTTCAAAGTCATTAGAGATGTATTCCCCACCGTTATCGGAGCGCAGAGTTTTAATTTTGTGATCATAGTGATTTTCTACCAGAGATTTGAACTCCCTGAACACTTTAAAAACATCACTCTTATGTTTGATAATGTACACCCAAGTATATCTGGAGTGGTCATCAATGAAGGTTACAAAATACTTTCCACCCCCAAGTGATATGGGATTAAGCTTGCCACACACATCACTGTGAATTAGTTTTAAGGGTCGGCGTTCCCTTTTGTAATTTATTTTGGGGAACGGAAGCCTGTGATTTTTACCATCACAACAGTTTTCACAAAAAATGTTATCTCCATTCACAGAACAATCAAAACCTTTAACAAGATTCTTAGTGGCTAATTTCTTAAGATTATTGAATCCTAGATGACAGAATCGTTTATGCCACAGAATTTCATCAAAGGAAACGTTCATGCATTTAGCAGTTGAATTAAGGGTGCAATTAAGTTTATACAATTTTCCTGCTTTACTGCCTAAGGCAATTAATTGTTGTCTTTATTTACAATCTTACATGAACTTTCGTCAAAGTAAACTAAGTTTCCACTTTCTGTAATCTGAGGAACAGATAGTAAATTGTAGGCTAAACCAGGTACATACAAGACATTCTTAACAACACAGGTATCTACTAGACCTTTAGGCAACAATTCCATAACTTCAACATCACCTACACCAACACCTTGCAAGTTTCTACCATCACCAACTTCAATGTTAATTGGACTAGATAGCTCATTCATACAGGAAAAATCATTCCTATTATTACACATGTGTGCTGTTGCTCCGGAATCAATTACCCAACAATTATTGATATTTATCACAGACAATGCACTGATATAATTGGTTTTTACCTGCTCCAAAATTTTTCTTGTCTTCTGTGTGGTTCCCATCTTCTTTCTTCAATTTTTCTTGATAGATCCAGCACTTGGCGCGTAGGTGTCCCAATTTTCCGCATTCGAAACATCTTGAGTTTTTCAATCTGGAGGTCACAAGGGATTTTTCACTGTAGTCTGAAGCACTTTGGTTTTTCAGTTTTGCTTCTTTATTCAAAAGACGCTCTCTCACAATATCCCATGACGGTAGTTTTTCATGAGCTTCCAGTGCAGTCACTAGTGTGGAGAAATGGTCGGGAAGTGACGGCAGCAAGATTATTACACGACTTTCTTCATCAACAGCGTCATCAATCACACTCAAGGACTCAAAGATTTGGACAAATGCTTTGAGATGAGTTTGTAAGTCTTGGTCTTATTTTGGTTTCATGTTGTAGAGTCTTTTGCGTAGTCTGAACTCGTTAGACCAAGTTTTCTTTTGGAATGTATCTTCAATTTTGTGCCACAGTTGCACAGGGTCAGTAGGATCACCCAATAAATACAGTTGACTCGTTTCGACACCAAGCACAATTGTTGCAAGTGCACTGTCACGTCTTTCTTCAAATTTTTTACGAGCAGTCTCGTCCGTAGTCTGTGGCATGGTTTCCGTTCCTCGAACCAAGTTCCACAACTTTTCTTTCATCAACATCATCTTCATTTGCAGCTTCCACGTAGGATATTTTTTATCATTAAGAGCCGTGAGGCAGTTCTTTGCACTTTCACTTACGGAGCCTGCCATGTTTCTTTCTCTTCTACTGTTTCTGTCTCACACAGCACTAACAGATCAGTAGCGTCTGTTCTCGCTGTCCTGGGCGGTTTTTCGCTTCGGGACTTAGGATAACCTCACTTGAAATTGTTTCTTCGGAAGGTTGACGGGGCCCATAACCTATTGAGTTTAGGTTAAGTAGAGCGAGACACTTGGTATTTATATATTGTCAGTAACACACAGCAGAACAGAGTAAGTTTACATTATGACAGTTGGCGGTGGAGTGGGCTCCAGCAAAGCCCGAGAACCATGAGCACAGTTCCACAAGAACCATGAGCTCAGTTCTCAACGCAGAGTGCTGTCTAAATACATTCCTACACAAGAGCACTGTAACATTATCAGTATTATACACATATACATTCAAGGTGCTACAATAAAGGTTTCAACAAACAGATTACCCCATATGTGGCTAAGTGTCTATTCCATAAGTATTTCTAACTACCTACTACTAATTTTATTTTATTCTTTTCTATAACTCCAATCTATCTCCGCTCTGCTCTCACTGGCCACATGTCTGTTCAGTTGAGCATTTGTAGCTTAGAGGTATCCAAGAGGTAAGTGCCTATTTGCTTATATATTATTATTGATCTTTGTATTACTATTGATGTCAGCACTATTGCTATTACTGTGTTGCGTCTATCTCTGTGGATCACAAATATTATCTATGTGATGTCTAATCTATGCTGTGTTGGTGCTATATACAACTTTGTGAAACTTGGTGTAGGATTGCTAGGTGCATTGGCTGGTTTCCTTACTACTATTATTACAAATGTTGTCCTTGATTTAGGAAAAAATGGTAAATAAACTGTATTTCTTCACTACAACTAACGTCAGAGTGCAATGCAAGTCCACTTCCTCCCCCCCCCCTAGTCTATCGAAATCAGTATCATGATATGGACTTGTGGTGGTCTTATATATCAAGCTCTGCACCGGCACCACCACACAAGCTTAGAAGCGTTTCCTCGCACGCCACCTCACAGCCTCGAAGCGTCCCTACTGGACGACCATTCAGCGCTCAAGTTTGGTGCTGGGCTGGCGGACCGAGCCTTTACAAGCCGCCAGCCTTGAATAACCACACAACATCAAGTGAAACCTCCGCAAGTTTAGCACAGGTTTAGTGGGCAGCAAGCCGTCACTCCGTCTCGACCAATCCGAGAGCTGGATTGCCACCGTGAGGCCACACCAAGGCCTATATAAACAGCTGCGCCGCGAGCGCAGAGCAGGAGTTCACCAGTGAAAACCGTCTAAGAAGCATTTATTCTTCAGCAACGACCTTCTCACTACCAAAATTTCACAACAGCAGCCGACTCCATACCTCGCTTGCCGAGCCCTTGCCTCCCAACCGCGAAACCGGGTGTGAGTAGCTTTTTCTTATTTCGCTTTAGTGTTTACCGATCGCTGAGTGTCGCCGGAAGGTAGTAGAGTCTGGTGTACCGAAAGGCCCCAGGCCATCTGGGAAAATCCCATTATATTAGGGGGGAGCGGGTACAAGTAGGGCACCAGCCGCCTTCCGGATAAGTCCGACGCCTGAGACACTATACACTAACACCTAGGATTAATACCTCTACCACCAGTCCTCCCACCAGGGAGGACGAGGCTCAAGGAGAGCCGGCTCGAGCCAGGTCTCCCGCAGCCTACTACCAACCCCTACCCAAACAAGACCAAACAATATGAAATAAAACACTAACACACGACACACCACCAAACGCACCAACGTAATCTCTGGTAACAACATCCAGCCACGAACGACCAATTAAACTACCACAACCATCCCCCCACAGCCTGCCAACAAATCTAACATGACATACAAAATCCAACTCCGCAAGATCAACCTTAATCAACAAATAGACCTGTCTCGTGTTGATTTGTGGATTTTGTTCTTCACTACATCAACGCGAGTGAACGGACATCAAGGAACGCCAAAGACACGAGGTTTCTTCGGTTTTATTTCAAGCCCCGTTGACTCCGTGAACTGCACAACAAGGATAATTTCAGGTTCAGCACGATGGAAGGGATAACCGCATGATAAGAAAACTCCTAGTTCAAGAATATTGACGACTGACTAATTAAGGTATATAATACCGCATAACAAGAACTCCTAGTTCAAATATAGATGAGAAGTAGCTGACTAAGGTACGAAGAGCAACTAAATAATGCTAGAACCAAGTATGATACCCTAATGACAATGAACTATCACGCCAGTCTCGAGAGTCTGGGAAGTTCACGAGTCGATTCATGTTAGCAAGAATTCCGGTTCCAGAGAATTGCAATAAGGACAGTATTCCACGCTCGGAGCAACTCATGGCAACTCATGCGCAAATCAATACATGGAAAGGGATCAATAATTGTCAGACCAAACGCATAACACAATGAGACAACTATCGGAATATCTGAGGCAGAACATTAAAGAAGGTTTGACTTTCTAAATAGGAAATACATTTTTGTACTTTGTTTTGAGCACACAGTAATGCAAAAATCCAATTTCATAAACATACCCATGGAAGGTTTTTCTTTAGCTTCCCATTATAATTTCTAAACTATTAAATATTTGCATTGTGGTCAAAGGAGGACAGTACACTCGCTCACACTAATTTTGATTGCAGGGACTCGGCTTTAAAATCAGTTCTAACGGCTTACACAAATTAAATGCTACAGTAGTAATGGTTTACAACCTCGGTGAAATAACCTGACAACACCCCAATATACTCACAAACAATGGGGGAAGGTCCCTCACACGTTGGAATAGCTATTCTATTTCAACCTACAGCAATGAATGACTATCTTAATTTTTTCTCTACTCTACCTGGGGAGGGAGAAAAAGTTTAAAGGGTTAGGTCTCTGATGCAGGGGTAACGCTAAAGTAGTAACAGCAGACTAGTACTACTGCCTATTCAGATGCAGAATAATCAGAGCTTAAAGTCAATGTACATGAATACAGCAGATCAGCTATTGTCAAAAAATCCTATTGTCAAAAAACGGCTATCTCATTGATCAGCCTAATACTGAGAGGGGTTGAAATGAGTCAGCAAATTTAAATTACCTAATTTAAATACATGTGAACTGTCCCTAGGGCAACAATTACACGTTGGCCAACGTCACCCCGAGAACACAAAATCACATGGGCGAGTGGTCGCATGAATTTCTGGGTATATTCCCAGTCTACTTTTGAAAGTGCTTTAACTCTCGTCTTCTGCATTACTGACTGACGCAACTTGCCCAGCATAGCTCATGGGTGAGGAGCCAACAAGATATTGGCAAAAAAAAATGTATTTTATTTCTTAGTAAAAATTTGAGCTATGCACGGTCAAGATGAGAAGTTGCTAGTGCCGACCAGCTGTTCACATCCTATGTTTTTATACTTAAACACGTCAGTTGTGATGGCTTAAACTGAAGTTCAATATTAAACTCAAATTCAGAGTCAAAATCAATGAGCAAATTTGTAAAAATCACACATTCACCGGGCCTGCTAAATACCGTTAATTTAGAAAGGTTGTTTGAATTTGTAAAACGACCCATCGATGGGTCGCTTCGCAGCAGGAAAAACCTAACTACGACACACCGGTGGGTCACGCCGCAATGAACGTGTTAAAAGCTACAACCTCTCACAGGCACTTTCGTCTTAGTGCTGCCTACCTTAGTTTACACAATCTGAATTGTTAAATTCCAAGCATCACAATAGCAACCTAGCTGGAGGGAACATCAGAGATTAAAAGAAAGGGCTAGTCTAACTCGATATAGGTGCTTCGCCGGTTGCCAGCAGCATCATTGAATGCTCTAAGAACCGGCTGTTCACCACTCTCAAACACACAATACATGGTGGCGGAGCAAGTATAGCTAGTTTGAGAACACAAGAATTAAAATTAGTAGTTTTCTAACACGTAATCACACGGCTAAGCACACAGAAACTTGAGATTATCCGGGGAGAAACTCTCTCCACGAGCACTCGAGTCAAACAGAACGCTGCGTCAGTCTTGCGGGCCAGTACGGATCCGCAAAAATGTTGCAGCAAGATTTTTCAAAATTCGCGTCTGGTAAGACGCGACAAGACCGACAAAAAATCTTTGAAACTACATTCAAAAATTTGGAAGCTCCCCTCATACGACTCACTAGCAACTCAAGCGGCTTTTACGCCATAACCAACGACATTACTGCCATCGACAAACTCACCTCGGACAAAGCCACCACACTTCCGAAACATAAATCTGAAACCCATCATCCCCCCAGGTCTTCGAGTCAAGAGAACCATCTTCATAAGACAACTGGACAGCAGCATTAGTCAACTCCCCCTGCAAGAAATACAGCAAGAAATAACACGACTGCAACCATGGACAAAAATCCTGGAAATCAAAAAAATGAAACACTATACACACGTAATCAAAGTAACCTTTACCGACACTTCCATGACGCAGCGTGCCCTCCAGAACGGCCTTCGCATGTTAAACACAACGATTACCCCATCGCAAATGGAACCCGAGAAGTACACGTACCTTCGGATCTGCTTCAAATGGTATAAATTTGAGGACCACTCTACTCATCAATGGACTGACACAGCACCACGCTGCTCTGAATGCGCCGAACACGGCCACACCTATCAACAATGCAATTAAACCCACAAGAAGTGACTCAACTGCCAAGGCAACCACCAAACCCTTGCAGCCTCTTGCCCTTACAGGAAAGAAGCTATCCGTAAGAAGACCGAAGAACTCCAAAAACAAGAAACAGATAAATCGAAGAGCACATAAATTGAAATTGAAAAAACGGCCATCCAACAAACAACGAAAGCAGAGCACGCACTTACACCCACCAGCCAGGCACACGTAAAACTAGCCGCTATCATCATAGAAGTTCATATTGCAAACCTCACCCAAAAAGATGACTTCGGATCAATCCTATCGAAATCCCTCAAAGACAACTACGACATAGACACCAAGTTCCCCGACCGCGACTCACAAAAACTCTTCAACATGTTCTTAAAACTCAGCAAACAACCCTTAGCAAACACAACGGAGGCACCTGCCAAACAAGCAAGTACCAACCCCAACGATGATGAAATGGACACAAGCTACACCTCATCAGACGAGAACTCAACCCAGGACGAAACCAGCTACGACAACTTCACCGAAAATTGGAGAACGCAGCCCAAGAAGAAGAAAACCAAACAAAGTAAGAAAAAGAGACAACCCTCCTCGGAAGAATCCCCTGCACACGATGGCACAACCCAGGTTTCACTCTTCCGCAGCGACATGAACTCACAGCGAATTCCAAGCAAACCCACCATTGAACAGATAGTAGATGAACTAACCAAAAACCCTCCTGGCCTCAAAATCACTGTCGCACATCCAAACCCGGACAACATCTGGCAAGAAATCGTTGACTACAGCTACAACCTCGAAGGCACGCCCATAACCACAATCCCACACGATCAATTCGTCGCGATGCACACATGCTCGAAACTTAACCCTTTAACGCCCACATTTTTATACTCATATTACCGTTATCACAACCACTATCACTAAACCGACACTGGCATTAGGTAGTCACTGTTCTCAAGATGTGGAAGGAACTGCCACTCCACAGAGAATTTCAAAGGACACATTAGTGAACAAATTGAAAAAGAAATACAATATATTATTGGTATTTTTGAAAGGCGACCGTACAGTCCACTTGGGCGTTAAAGGGTTAACGCCCCCACAAGAAACCCAAACACTCGACCACATAATGGATACACACAATATGAATAAGACACTAACTGTCATCCAACACAACGTTCAACACTGACAAAATAACAAAATCGCATTATGCAACATCTACCGTCAATACAATCCACACACAATTCTGCTAAACTCGCACTGCATGCAAAACGACACCCCCATCAACATTTGGAACTACAATGCAGATACCACAAACCAAACAAATGAAAATCATGCTGGAGTAGCAATAGCAATTCGAAAAGACCTCCCATTCAAGCTGCACGATACCTTCCACACAGATACGTTGGCCATCAGAGTAAAAACACCACAAGGCGCAATCACACTTGCCACAACCTACATACCTCCACGCATTGATTACAACTGCATTGACATGCACACGCTTTTTAACCGAAAACACCCAACTTACCTCCTAGCCGACATGAATGCCACACACCCCACTTTCGGATACACGTACTCAAACAGGAAGGGGAGACAAATCCACTCACTAATAGACAGGAACAAATGTCTCCACATCGGCCATAATTTCCCCACGAAAATCACTCACCTTGCTACCACTAGTCCAGATATCGTACCAACAAACACGCAAACATTCCACAACATCATACTCGAACCAGGTCCACCAACACCTTACGACCACATCCCCATCATAGCTACAATATCAGCCAACACTATATAAATTCCAATCCGCCCACGACCCTCCTTCCACAATGCAAACTGGGAACTATACAGCAACCTTCTCGCCGAACACACAATACCGCAAGACTTAAGCCCTACACTAGAGGACGTAGACAATCACCTAATCACATGGGAATCCCACATCAACGAAGCCTCCGATCAATTTATTCCAACTATCACACACAGAACCACCCCAGGCATCAAACACACTCATGCTATACTCGTCCTTCAAACGAGACACAAACACAGCTCCGACTATCTCCAACGACACGGTAACTCACCCCACCTATGGAGAGAACTCTCCAGACTCAGACAACAGATAAAAACTGCATATCAACGCATTTACTCGGTGACATGGAACAACACTATCACTAAAATCAAAAAGATGGACAATCCCAAACAATTCTGATCCGCCATCAAACGCATGTCAGGTAACAATAAAAAACAAAGCATCCCCTGCATTAAAGAAGGCGGCATCTTTTACCATTCACTGCAATCCAAGGAACCTTTGTTCCGACAACACTGGTCAAACATATACTCAAGTATTGATGACCCGACAACAATTTCGACGCTGAACACAAACACACCTTAGAAACACAAATGAACGACATCGCTCCTCAAAACGTACCACACGAGACAGGAGACACTTCCTGCCTTCACAATTTCCACTAGTCTACCCAGCAATCACAAACGAAGAACTCAAAAACGCACTTCGGATGTTTTCCCAAAAAGCTCCAGGACCAACTAAAATAACCACACACCACCTTAAACACTTACCGCAAAACATGCTTGAGTACCTTCTGTACATATTTAACAACGCCCTCTCAGCAGGTTATTTCCCAAACAAACTGAAACACGCAATAATGATCTTTTTACCGAAGCCCTCCACCTCCCTACACGAGGTGCAAAATGACCACCCCATCTCCCTACTTGACACCCACGCTAAGCTCCTCGACAAGATAGTAACCTACCGGCTAAAAGACCATCTAACCATCAGCAACATCTACAACAGACGTCAACACGGGATCCGCCACGGAAAAGGCACACACCGCACTTTCCACGCTACACGAGACTCTCCACATTAAACAAACACAGAAAAATAAAACAGACATCATTCTACGAGATTTAAGCAAGGCCTTCGACAAAGTTTGGCACACAGGACTCAAATTCAAAATGGCACAGCTACAAATTCACCCTCTATTCACAAAAATCCTGTATAGCTTCATCACTAACCGCACCGCAGCCATACGAATCGCAAACTACACTGGTCCACCCTTCTCCATGAAGTCAGGAGTTCCCCAAGGAGCAGTCCTCTCCCCAACGCTGTACAACTACTTCACACACGACCTTTTCCCACCAATACCCAAAACTGACTACATAGCTTTTGCAGACGACATCACACAAATTGTATTCGAAAACCATTCATGTAACATGGCAGCTATTTTAACAACACGAGCCATTGCCCAAATTAACAATTACGAACGAAAATGAAAAATCCAAACCAATACAAACAAATTCAAAATAATTGCTATCAGCCGCCGCAAACATCCAACAGTGCACATCAACAACACCTCACACCCTTACACAAACTTAGGCAAAGTTCTGGGACTCACAATCAGCACAACTGGATATGCACCCCACACCAGACAACGAGCAGCAATAGCACAACAAAACCTCTCACGTCTCTACCGATTCAAACACCTGAACCTAGAAGCAAAACGTCAACTCTACATCGCCCTAATCAGATCCACTCTCCTCTACCCAGCCATTCCCCTACACACACTCCCACCATCATCTATCTCAACACTCCAACGTGTACAAAACCGAGGCACGAGAAACATAACAAATTCAGAATGGCAAGATTTCTCCACCTCTGCACAACTACATCGCCGAGCAAACTTGCAACCAATCAACATAACACTCCACAAACACGCAAAAAGAATCTGGCAAAATATTCACGACATGCACCCACAACTTTACTTACAACTCACATTCCCGCAAGACACCTCGCAAATACCACACAAACAATTCCAGAGTTCAAAAATGAAAACACTCGCACCACAACCGAGACCAAAATACACTTGACACGACATCAACGATACTACTCCACAACCCCCTATCCACTACGGCAAGCCTACTTACCCACGTCCAGTACTAAAGATGCTTACTAACTAAACACCGAACCTTACAAAGCCCTGACGGGTAATTAACCTACACAACCCTCAAACTACCCACAAAAAACCCTCCAACACTACCATCATATGTGCAAAGCGCATCTCTATCAGTTTCCTATCTATCATTTTCCGTTTCACCCCATTTCTCCTCGACACACTCTCTGTCAAACTCTCTTTCCGTCTTTTCTATATGCATCGACCGACCGACCGCAGAGCAGTTCGCTCGCAGAAGCCCTGATATTCACACAAATCTTCCATCGAGCCTCCTCACCGCAGCGGCTTCCACAAGTCTTCTCCCTGCGAGTCTCCATGTAGCAGGCTACCCGCAGCGACTCCAATATTCACTAAAATAAAATAAAATCCAATAAAAATCTAGATCGCAAAAGTAAATTTGAAAATCCCTTGGCAACAGCCACAGATTTCAATACATTCTTTTCAAAAGTAGGGGCTCAAGTTTTCAGTGAGGTGTGTACCAATCCAGATGAAACGACAATTGAAAATTCATGCCCCACTGCACCCTCGAGGACTGATGTCAAGTGGAGACAACGCCCTGTCGATTTACCGGAGTTACAAAATATCTTGTACTCACTAAAAAACACAAAGGCAATTGGACATGATGGTATCAGTCTTCAATATATCAAAGACAGTTTCCCTGTTACAGCACCATGGATTCGTCTGATAATTAATACATCAATAGCAACCAACATGTTTCCAAACCAATGGAAACACTCCATTATTAGACCGTTGCATAAAAGTGGTGACCTAAATACAGCATCAAACTACAGGCCCTTCAGTCTTTTGCCTGTCATGTCAAAACTATTAGAGAAAGTGGTGACGAATCAACTGTCGTTTCACCTGGACGAGTCAAATCTACTCCACCAAAATCAATATGCCTATAGAAGAAATACTAGCACTCAAGACGCTCTGCTCAATATCTCTGAAAAAATATACAGTGACATCGATCAAAAGAATGTAACACTCTTGCTGCTACTCGATCTCTCTAAGGCGTTCGATAGCGTCGAACATGACAGACTTCTACGTAAAATACTGAACTTGGGAATAGACACGCAATGGTTTGAAAGTTACTTGTCAAATCGATCTCATGCAGTCCGCATAGAAAACAAATTGTCCCCATTCATTCAAAACAATTTTGGTGTTCCCCAAGGATCCATTCTTGGTCCGCTACTGTTTTCTATTTTCATTAATGATTTCCCTCCTATGCCTTCTAACACACGGATCTCGATGTATGCAGATGATGTTCAAATTGCCATAACAAGTTCTGTATCGGAAATACCACAGACGCAAATTAAAGCCGAAACTTTACTGACTAGGCTGAAATCATGGTACGACCGAAATGGTCTTAAATTAAATGCTAATAAAACACAATGCATTATTTTTGGATCCAAAGATGCAATTAAAAAAACTTCAGATCTTACTCTTGAAGTTGGAAATGATAAAATAAATGCATCAGAAAAAGTTAAAAATCTAGGGATCTGGTTCGATAGAAATATGTCCTTCAAATCTCACGTTGAGACTACTTGCAACAAAATCTACGGAACTTTAATGTTTTTTCATCGTATAAAAAGTATGCTAGACGAAAAATCCAGATTATTAGCAATTCAATCCCTTGTGTTATCGCGCATTGACTACTGCAGCCTAGTATGGGGAGACTTACCTAAATACCTTCAAAGGGACTTACAAAAGTGCATGAATTTTGCAGCGAAGGTGGTATGCAACGGTAATTTCAAAAGAAGTGACCACGTAACCCCTCTCCTCAATAAACTCGGCTGGATTCCTATCCAAGAAAGGCTCCTCATGCAGAAGGCCCAATACGTATTCTCCTCGTTATATCTTCCTCAGAGCAATGCTGAGATAGTGTGTTTCCATCCACCCACTGTAACCAATCAAAAACCGAATAGAAACAATAATATCTTAGTCAACTATCGTTCATCTCACTTAGGGCAGAAGGCTCTGTCCATATCAGGCGCCTTACTGTGGAACAAACTTCCCCTGAGTATTAAAGTCCCTCAAAGACCGAGAGAATTTAAAGCCAAAATAACTCGTCATCTAGTGTCTCAAGAATAATTCTTAGTTACAGAACACACAAAATAAGTACTGTCGAATCTCATTTGCCTGGTATCTCCATTGCTCAATAATCTCCCTCGCTTGTTGTTTTATAATACAAGATATCACAAAACAGTTTTAGAGTATGCGTAGGTAGTGTGATTTGATCGCCTATACGCTGCCGTTTGCAAACAGGCTTACTTGAATATGTGTGTACGTATATAGGTGTATGTGGGCATATGGTTGTGCATATGTGCACGTACACCTGTGTGCACTAGAGTAGATAAACCAGTCGAAGGTTGCATTTTATGTCATTCCGCTCCATTTCTGTGCAAGCATCAAACTAGACCGTCATGGTACCTACGTGTGTGTGTGTGTGTGTGTTTATCAATTGCAGACATTCTGCACCATATTACAAAGATAATGTGATTTTCTTTCTAGTATGAAATTGTAAAGCAACCATGTAAAAAAAGCAATAAATTCGTTGTGTGATCACCCATTTATACTGCAGTATTACGCTTATAGTTATATGCTTATAATAATGTGATACCTATGTCTGTTTATCAATTGCCGACAATTTGCGCCATATTTCAAAGATAATCTGATTTTTTTTTTTCTAATATGAAACCTTTATAGGACATTAATGTTTTCTTTCTTATTCACGTCCCACAATCGTTTTCATGTTTCAGACTTAGGTAGACTGTTTTGTGCCACTATTTGTAGTACGAAATTTTATTAAATTCATGCGATAATAAAAGATATTTTCTCCGTTTCCCTCGATTGGAATTTCTGGTTTATACTGACTGGTTTACGCTGATATTCGCGCACATGCTTACTTGTAGATATCTGTACGTGTGCACGCTGTGCGTATGACACTAAATAGAATGCGTATGTATTGCCTCGATGCATAGAAATGCATTTGTGTATCCTTACGGGTTTGGTGTAATTATGTGCGTGCATGTGTATATGTATATATTTGCGTGTATATGTGCACACATGTGTGTACTAGACTGACAACTAGCATTTTACTAGAGATAATTTTTTTTTCTGTTCACTCTCAACTTATAACATTACCTAACTCGTCATCTCTTTATTATTGTAAAGCATTCATGTAAAAACTATACATTTGTTGTGCGATCATCCACTTTTTGTTTAAATAAAATGCTTATCAACTAATGACCGCTATGTTAAAATTGTTGGATTAGAAATACAAAACTTATTATCTTCTTGGTCCTCATGCTTATGTGTACGTGTATACATGTGTATGTATGCGTGTATATGTACATGTATATATATGTATGAATATATATATATGTGTATATGTATACGGATGTATATTTATATATATATATATTTTTTTTTCATGCTTCCTCAAAATGACACTTTTGAACATTGGCCGAAACAAGCGATTCATGTATTATTTCCTGGCATCAAGAATTGCGAAGTTTTATGTCATGTACATGTAAACTGTCAAAAGTGTTTTCACCTCACAATGAAAACGCATCGTCCATGAAATTGTGTTGTCTCTTATAATTATCATTACATGTATTATCAAATGTAGATTAAGCAAGATTAGGAGTACATTGCCCTCAATCATTTCTTTTCGACTAGTGACACAAGTTTTACAATACTCGTGTGTGTGTATCATCTAAGTGTATTAATTTTAAGAGATTTTAAAAACCAATGATGGTACTTTTGTACCATCTATATTGGAAATATACTGTTTTTCTTCTTTTTTTTCTTTCTTTCACTAGTCTCTTCTGCTCTGCAAGCAGCAGCCTGATGGCCTCCATCGCCACCTCGACGACTCACCACTACACAACGTCACTCACACCGCGACTCACCGACAACTGTCGGTCCTTCAAGTCGTCCTCGAGAAGTGTACTACCTGACTGTAAATATTTACCTCATGTGTCATACTGTCGGCGATCTTCACAACAATACGGCATTTATTCCAGTTGTATTTTCCTTACCCGGCCGGGTTCGTTTGTACCTCAGGCACTCGCGTCGGGCAAAGATATTTCTAAGTCTAAAGATATTCACAGTCTGCCCGGAGTGCAAAGCAGCCTGAGGGAGAACACGCTACAAACTTAAGGGGATCACTTCAGGCCCCTGCCAGGCCCCTGTCGGTCCTGTGAGTTTTTTTTGTTTTGTTGTTGGAAAAGGACCGTAAGGTGGTGGACTATTCGGTCCTAAAAATTTATGGCGCTATGGACACTAGATCCCCCCCCCCCCAGAGGGGGGTTAAGGAAACCAAAAATCCAAAATTTTTGACTCAATTTCGACCCCATATAAAAAGAAAAAAAAACAGAAAATGGAAAATTTGAAACCCTAACTTTGTTTAAAACGCTCCAAGGATTCTAAAACTGTTTTTGCTTATGTTCTAGCATGAAAGCTCAATGAGTTCTATTCGTTTGAAATATCAATAAAAATGAACTAAAAAACCAAAATGTCAAATTTTTTCAAAAAACGAAGGCCTGAATCTAAAAAATGAATTGATAAAATTTTGTTGTTTTTCAAAAGTTACATATAATAGCCAAATTTCATAAGAATCAGACTACAAATATAAAATTTCATAATTTATATAAAAAATAAAAAATTTTATTACATTTTTTCTTTTTGGAAATTACAATTCACAGTGTGCAAATGAAGTTATGCATGGAGATTATCGAAATAAAAATTAAAACAGCATTCAATTACTTAAATTTTTCGTTATATTAAACTTCAACGAAAAATTTTGCTTATGGCTCATATGTTGAGATCCAACTTCAGTATATATATTTAAATATATATATCTAAGTTGTCGCAGTCACCCATTAAATTACTTCCATTCCGTTTTCTGTGTTCATGTGTAAACTTTCTATGGAGAGCGACCGAGCTCCTTCTTCTTCTTGCCACCGTGTCCGACGGACGTATAATACAGTAGTTCCTAGTTGAACTATTGTTTGTTTACCCCACATCTCATACTTGCAATCGTTGCCGTACTCCATAAGTCCAAGATGGAGCGAGGCCTAACTGGTCTAACAGGTTATGTGCCCAGTAAACTAACTTTTGATGGCAATGATGAAAGATATGAGTTGTGGGAAGTTAAATTTCGGGCCTACCTATATTTGAAATCGTTGAATGCCGTCCTTGAGGGCGAAGAATCAAGTCTGGATGTTGAGAAGAATAAGCAAGTGTTCTCCGAGCTCGTGCAAAAGCTCGATGATAAAGGTCTCTCATTAATAATCAGAGTCGCCTGTGGAGATGGAATAAAATCCATGAAGATACTGCGTGATCATTACCTCGGTAGCAGTAAACCGAGAATTATTTCTCTGTTTTGCGAGTTGGCTGCGCTGAAAATGCAAAATGGCGAGACGGTAACCGACTATTTGCTGCGGGCAGACACAACTGTTTCCTACCTGAAGAAAGCCGGCGAAAGTATCAGCGATGGACTGATAATTGCCATGATTATCAGAGGATTGCCAGCCGCCTACAACGCGTTCTATACCGTCATCACGCAAAGTGACAGTGCAGAAATGAATTTTCAAAAATTCATATTGGCTCTCAAGAGTGAAGAGGAAACAAAGAAAACCCGACAAAGCCAAAGTGAAAATGAAGAAAGAGTCATGAAAGTGATGGACACTAAAATTACTTGTTACCTATGTGGTAAGTCAGGTCACAAGAAAATTGAGTGTAAAAGCTATAACAGGGCAAAGAAAAATCGGTGGTGTTCTATTTGTAAAAGTGCATCTCATGATGCTAATTTTTGCCGAAAGAAAGATACCGTGAAAGCAATGGCTACTGATAGCAAAGATGTGAAAAGCTTTTTTTGTTTTAGGGTATCAACAGGTTCAGAAAGTGCTTCTGTTGTAGACATTGATAATCTACTGGTGGATTGTGGAGCTACTGCCCACATTATTTGTGATAAATCTAAGTTTGTATCTTTAGATAAAAGTTTTGATCCTAGTAAGCATTTCATTGAATTAGCTGATGGCTCTAGAATGAACAACATCGTTGATGGTAAAGGTGATGCGAGGATTACCCTGACTGATGCCAAAAATAGGAGACATAGAGTACTTTTAAAAAATGTTCTTTGTATTCCTAGTTTTAATTTTTCAAAGTTGTTTGCTTCAGATGTGACTGAGTTTAATATTAAGAAATGTGGTAAGCTGTATTATTTAAATTCTGTAAGTTCTGTTGACCCTGCTAATGCTGTTGGTGAACACACTCTAGAGGAGTGGCACAATATTCTTAGGCATTGTAATGTAAAAGACGTGTTAAGCCTAAAAGGTGTTACGAAAGGAATGAAAATCACCAACAAGGAAAATTTCCATCGCGAGATCTGGGTCCAGGGTAAAATGTGCCAGTATAGGATCAGAGACCCTGATGAAAAATCAAAGAAACCTTTAGAGCTAGTCTATAGTGACCTAACTGGACCTATAAGTCCTACTTCTCTTGAGAATTCCATGTATGTCATGTCTTTGTAGATGATTTTTCGGGTCTTATTTTTGTGTATTTTCTGAGAAGCAAAAGTGACTCTGTTGAAGCATTTAAGAAATTCTTGGCTGATTCTACTCCATTTGGCTCTGTAAAGCGTTTAAGAACACATAACGACACAGAGTATTCCTCAAACATGTTCAAAGCTGTGGTTACGGATATTAAAATAAAACACAAATTTTCGGCTCCGTACTCTCCCCATCAAAATGGGACTGCTGAGAGATCTTGAAGATCATTGTTTGAGATGGCTAGATGTTTGTTGCTACATGCAAATTTGTCAAAAGAATTGTGGAATCATGCTGTCAAAACAGCTGCTTACATTAGAAATGGGTGTTTCAACAAAAGGACAGGCAAAACTCATTTTGAGATGTTCACGAATAAGAAACCCGACCTACGTAAGATGCGCATTTTTGGTTCAAAGTGTTTTGCCATGAGTCAGAACCCAGGAACGCTTGATCCTAGGTTAGAACAGAGACTTTTTGTGGGATATAACCCTTGCAGCCCTGCTTACTTGATTTATTTCCCTGAAACTCGTCAAATAAAAAGAGTCAGATGTGTCACATTCTGTGATAAAATTTATAGAAATGTGGTGGGTGAGGATGAGTTCATTGCTGTAGATAACCCTGCTGAGTTGAAACAAGGTGGGAAGACTGACAAGGCTGAGGCTGAGTTGAAACCTGGGACTGTCCCAGAAGTGATTCAAAATGAAACTCATTCAGATGAGATGTCCACTAGAAGATTTCCTTTGAGAGAAAAGAAGCCTCCAACTTATTTAAAAGATTATGTTGACCCAGATGAGTTGGATATCACTAATCATGTTGTTGATTATTGCTACGGAGTGAGTAGTATTCCTAAGTCTTACTCGCAGGCAATTTCGTCCCCAGATTCTGTTGAGTGGAAAAAGCGATGAGTAATGAATTGGCAGCACAAGCCGATAATGAAACGTTTGAACTTGTTGAAAAGCCAAAAGATTGATCTGTTATTGGGGGACAATGGGTCTATAGTGTTAAATCAGGTCCCAATGATTAGGAAACTTTCAAAGCTAGTTATGTAGCCAAGGAATATTCCCAAGTAGCTGATGTAGACTCCACAGAAACTTTATCTCCAACAGCACGTCTATCTTCTGTTAGAATGCTGATGGATATTGCTGTGCAAAAATCATACATCGTGCACCAGATGGATGTGTGCACGGCTTATCTTCATGCAAAAATAGACTGTGATGTTTTTGTTGAACAGCCTGAGGGATTTGTTGAACTTGACAAAAATGGGGAGAAGTTAGTCTGCAAACTCAAAAATCTTTGTATGGCTTAAAGCAAAGTGGCCGTAACTGGAACAATCTCTCATCATTTTCTTGTTGAACAAAATTTTTTTCAATCGCTTAGTGATACTTGTGTCATGGTTTTAACCACGACGTATAAAAAAACGATCATTCGAAGGGGCACGCTCCGTTATTCGAATTGTTCGAATCAGCCAGAGAGATGTCGTGAGCCGCGCGGACGGTTATTCATGTTCGCCATTCACCAACTTCGAGGAGAACGCAAAAGAAGCAAGGGCACCAACTGTCCGAAGGAGTTGCCGGACGTCAACACCGGGAATGGTTCTGCCATAAATAGTATTAGTATCATTATTTAATAGCTAACGTTAATTAGATCATCAGTACAATTATCGAGAATTGATGTTTCCCATTGCGAATATAATTCAATACGCTAGAGTCATACGTAACCGCTTGTTTGTGGAATTAAGCCATCTTAAGATTGTAATTGAAGTATTGTACAAAGTCAACCATGAGAAGCTTGCTACCTCGTAGAGGGAAGCGGGGCAGGACATTCAGCTCAGGACTGCTATAGAGAGAGAAAGGTGCGCTCCGTCGACCGGCCAGTCTTCGGGCTCGGCTTTGTCAAGTCTTTACCATGTGAATTCAGTGTAACGTACTCATATTAGCGTAATCAACAAAAGCAGTCCCTGAGCATATAGTAGCATCATTATCATGGAATCAACCAAAAAGATGAGTTCCATTCATAGCACGACCCCAATAGCATTCTTATATCTATTCTTCTCTGCAATAGGTTATTCATAGATGTAAGCCTTCAGCATACACCCGAAGTATTAATTGAAATGTAAACTAGGTTGCGTTAGAGTCATTTGATGTATCATTATATATGTGTCGAGAGTAGGCAATAAATATGAATGTGTTCTAGTTGTGTAAATTTCCCGCTAAATAGGAGATAAGTTGTCGTATCTGTGGAGATATAATTACACGCTACAAAACTCATTTGATCTGCTAATTAATTAACTATAATTGAAGACATTGCCAAGTTTTATTTGATCCTCATTAGAAAAATAAAAAAATTATGACCTTAATGTCACGCAATCAAAATTGAGGAAAACAACACTAAACGACAATGATGAAACACCTACAGGATGCGCCATAACACTTGTGTATATGTAAGAGAAAGTGATTCTGGAAAAGTGATCATTATTGTATGGGTTGATGATTTAATTTTGGCCTCTTCTAACGCTGTTGTATTTAGGGAAGTCACGAGTTCTTTGTCAAATAAATTCAAAATAAGGATTTTGACCAAATCTCATGTTTTTTGGGCATTGAATTTGTTGTGAAGCAAGACTCAGTTGAGACGAAGCAGTCAAAGTATGTTGAGAAAATTTTGTCAAAATTTAGGATGTCTGATTGTTAGCCCAAGTCTATTCCATGTGATCCCAGTGCCAACAAGCTTGATGTAAGCTCTCATTCTAGGAATTTGTGCGATCCTAAAATGTTCCGTGAAATTGTTGGTAGTTTGATCTACTTGATGACTTGTACTAGGCCTGATATTTGCTATGCTGTTACTTTACTGTCACAAAATTTAAATTGTCCAACAAATGCTCACCTAAATTTGTGTAAATTTGTGTTGAAGTATCCTAAAGGTACTATTGCATATGGTTTGAAATTTGAGAAATCCGAGAACCCCGTGAAAATTACTGGTTTCTTTGACTCTGGCTGGGGTGGCTACGCTGACCGTAAGAGCATATCAGGATATGTGTTTAAATCATCCAGCAACAGTTCACTGATATCTTGGAAGTCCAAGAAACTAAATATTGTTTCTTTTCAAGCTGCGAAGCAGAGTACATTGCCCTGACCTATGCTGTGCGGGAGGGAATTTTCCTAACAGGTACTATGTGATATGGATGGATATGATGATCCGGTTGAAATTTTTGTTGATAATTGAGGTGCTACTGACCTAGCCAAAAACCCTGTTCATCATCAACGCTCGAAACATATAGATATGAGATTTCATTTCATTCGAGCAATTATTCAAGACAATAAAGCAGTTTTGAGCTTTGTTCTTGCAGAGGAAAACATGGCTGACATGTTCACAAAGCCTGTTACTAGACAGTCATTGCCTAAGTTCAAAGTGTGTGTTTAATTCTAAGTTACTGTGTCTGACATGTTTCCTAGTTTAGATTTGTGTACATGAACTGCATGAGAAGATAGAATTTTCTTGAGTACAATACTTTTAACGCTAGTGCGGACTATGCATTATTGGGGCGTTGTATATTTTTTTGTATCGTGCTCAGTGTAAGCTGTTGATTTACACTAATGATTTTTATGTTTTTCTGCTGTTCAAGGTTCAATGAAAGATCTGAACGTTGAAATGTTAGCTCTAATTGATTACTATGAGAGCCTATGCGTAGTGGAATGAAGTACTTCAGTTGGAAGGGGTGTGTTGAGATCCAACTTCAGTATAAATAATTATGCATGTATATAAGTTGTCGCAGTCATCCATTAAATTACTTCCGTTCCGTTTTCTGAGTTCATGTGTAAACTTTCTGTGGAGCGCGACCGAGATCCTTCTTCTTCTTCTTGCCGCCGTGCCTGACGGACGTACAATACAGTAGTTCCTAGTATAGGCCTAACTATTGTTTGCTTACCCAACATCTCATACTTGCAATCGTTGCCGTACTACATAAATCCAAGATGGAGCGAGGCCTAACTGGTCTAACATTATACCCAAAACCTCTAATTTTCAACATTCAAAGGAATAGATGCCAGTAAGTTTTTATGCTAGAACAAAACCAAAGACAGTTTTAGAATCCTTGAAGCATTCCAAACAAAGTTACAGTAGCTTTTTCCCCAATTTTACAAATAATTTTTTTTATCAAGCTAAAAACCTGAAATTAGTGTATATGTTGGCTGAAGAGTTGTGTTGCTTCTTGATTATAACCTGATTTTTTCTTAAAAAATTTCTGTGAAGAAATTAAAAACCAGTTCATTTTTATGTTTTTCGAAGTCTTTTTTTCCTTTTAGTTATTTTTTGCGAAAAATTTCTTAGGATTACAGTGAGCTCAACTGTCATTTTCTGTGTAGTAGATGGTAGGTTGCTTTTATCTTTTATTTTATATATTTTTCTAATATTTCATTTTCAATAAGTATATATATTAATATGTGTGTGTACGTGTGTAGGTATATATATGTATCTACATATATAGATATACATGTCTCTATTTCATTTATTTACGCAAAAACCATCCGGTTAATAAATTTTATTGCACAAGCGAAATGATTCAAAAATAGATCTATCACTTCCCCAGAGGGCGTTCCTGTGAATCGGATTAATGTCAAATATAATTAATGAAATAAAGTGCAATTTGAGCATATGAATCGTAGTAAAATTATCTTCCTGTCCGTATGTTGAACAAGCTTTGAATTTTGATATTGAGTAGATATTTGTTTACCCATTTCTACCAATATTTTGTAGATATTTGTCAATCATGAGTGGTAACCGGCTTACACTGTATCTCTATTTTATCCCATAGACCCATGTCCGCATGATGTGGTGAAAATCGAAAAGATATGAAATATGTTTTTGGTGGTGATAGGGCTTTGCATATTTTTAGGGCATATTTTTTATTTCTCATTCAACTACCCTTGACAGAGATAGACTATTGGCACGCCACGTATGGTTTGTCTATTAGTACGCCTCGTATATTTTGTCTATTAATCTGCCTCGTATGGTCCATCTATTAGTTCGCCTCGTATATTTTGTCTATTAATCTGCCTCGTATGGTCCATCTATTTTTACACCTCTGATAGCTTTTCTATTAGTACACCTCGGATAGTTTGCCTATTATTATGCCTCGTATGGCTTATCTATTTGTACATCTCAGATGGTTTGTCAATTAGTACTTCTAGTATAGAACTTTGTTAGACTACTAGCACACCACGAATGGTTTGTCTATTAGTACGCCTCGTATATTTTGTCAACTAATATGCCTCGTATGGTCTATCTACTTGTACACCTCTGATAGTTTGTCTATTAGTACACCTAGTATAGTTTGTCTATTATTATGCCTCGTATAGCTTATCTATTTGTACACCTCGGATGGTTTGTCAATTAGTACTCCTCGTATGGAACATTTGTTTTAGGATGTCCTATGTTAAGAAACTTTTAAAAGCCAATATGTTGGCATGTATCTCATGTGGCAACTTGGAAATAAACGTTTTTTTTCTGTTAGTTAGTGATAAAATATCTTATATAAAAAACGATAAGTCGAAAATGGAAAATTTTCTACTTTAACTTTGTTTGCAATGCTTCAAGAATTCTAAAACTGTCTTTGGTTTTGTTGTAGCATAAAAACTCAATGACTTCTATTCTTTTGAAATATCCATAAAAATTAACCAAAAAAACTAATATAAAAAAAACTAATGCCTAAATCTAAAAATTTCTTGAGTAAAATATGTTTTTTTTTCAAACATACATATACTGGCCAAATTTCAAACCAATCGGATCAATATTTAAAAATCGTTTAAGTGACCCCCATAACAGCGGAAATGTTTCCTTCAATGTT
This sequence comes from Morinoia aosen, assembly GCA_030386875.1. Classification (NCBI taxonomy): domain Eukaryota; kingdom Metazoa; phylum Arthropoda; class Malacostraca; order Amphipoda; family Talitridae; genus Morinoia; species Morinoia aosen. Next base: position 4,036,953 of record CM059574.1, read on the forward strand.
TTATTCGGGTCGTATAAAGTTATATTAGCCTCGTGTGGCAATGTTTGAGCCCGGGACTTTCCAATCATTTTGAATCCAGTATTTTTTGCATCAACTTGCCGCATAAAATTAAGGTTTTGTTTTATTTTTATTGTGAAGTTCAAGTATCAATGAATGTAAATATCTGGAAAGAACAAAAAACTAACAACATAAAACCATCACGGTAGAGTGATCTTTATTTTCAACATAGATTTTTAGAATATTACGCTCGAAACTTCCTCTTTTTGTTTTCAATTCGTAGACTCGATTTTCGGGGGGAGGAATGGACAATGAAAAAAGATTTTGGCCGGGAGCATTTAAATGCATGGTAATATAGGGTAAAATGTAAGTTACTAGTTAGAGAGACCTCTTCAACACTCAGTTAGTTCCCCGCTTGACTTGGTATCGTCAACAGTAAAATGTCGGCCAAGTGTGTTTCTAAGTTAAGTTGATGCTAAGTACTTAATCTAACTACTCCTAACTAACTACTGCTAACTCCTATTTTTACTCATATATTTCAATACTATTCTTCCGCTCTTATCTTGCTTATTCATCCTTTAGTCGAGTGTTCAGAGCTAAGAAGATATCTTAGAGGTGAGAGGACAATTGAGCTATATGTGTTGTTGTTATGTTTTGCTTTGTCTATTAATGTCGATTGAATTGCTGTGCTTATTTGATAAGTTATTTGATTTGGAATCGAGTTGTAAGGTGTCTCTGGGTCAGATTCATTAGTTGGAGGTGTTGTGCAGGGCAGGATAAAACACGAGTGGCTTGGGAAGTTTTACTGTCTAGGTGTTGGTTGAAGGCAGGTAATTGTATGAATGAGCACCTGGCCTCGACAAGGGCGGCCTTTTATAGGTGTCGTCCAGATACAGACAATGCTACTACAGATAGACATGTGCGGAGATGCCGCACATTGGTCCCCCTCCCGAATATTGAGAGAGAGTACCACACTCCAAAAAAAAAATAAGAAAAACGGTTAACTTAAACTTCAAACATCGGCATAATTAATTTAACGCATAGTAACCACGCAATACCAGCGTGCTCAATCACAACAAAATGTTAATTAATGAAATAACAATTAATTAAACAATTAAATGACAATTCCAAATCAAAGATAACGCTTATGAAATTAATTCAACCATACAGATCGTAAACCGTTTTTAATATGAAATTGCGTTAAATCTATCGCAAATCGTACTACCAAAAATCAAAAAGGAACTGAACAAATTTTTAGTGTTACTTCCACCAAGCACTATTATGCTTCAAGAAAAACAAGCAATCACGAGGGTATCTTTAGCGAACACATAATACGTACCCGTTCGTTTGAAAACAAAAAACTCATACCATGGTTAATAGCCTTAATTAAAAAACGCACAGGAAAAACTGTTAAAGAAGAACCGTTACATCACTTTTATGATTAAAGGTTAACGCAAGGCAACATGTCAGAACTCCAAAGAAAACATTCCCTATTAATACTCTACCCCTCGCCGTTAAAACAGCATGGTTATCATTATAGTTAAAAAAAAATCAAACGCCAAAACAACAATACGGTTAAGTAATTTTCTAGAAATACAACAAAATAAAATTTACGCACCGGAAAAAATCATTAACACAACCACAGCATTCGAATTAAATGTTTAAACCCTTTTTCCGTTAAAGTTAACATTTTCCGCAAACAACCACAACAGACGATTAAAAATTAATTTTAATACATTCTCAGAAAAAAAAAATTTTTACCGCATAGGAGAATATTAAAAAAACTTAATAATTAAAAAGCATAAAAGCAAAGCAAGGAAAACACGCAAAAAAGCAAAGCAACTGACTTACCGTGCTTAAAATAATTTCAGCACGTCGACAGCCATGTAGAACGATGTAAAGGAATCAAATATTGAAACGCCATTTCATATTGATAAAAATAATCCACCGAATATATAAAAAAAATTACCATTTGCACGATCACAAATACCTTAGTGTTTTTGCACCTATTAGAAAAATTGAAACATTAAACAAAAATAAATCCACCTTGTAAAAAAAAAATTTCGTAAGAAATCGGAAACGCCACCAAAAAAAATAATGCAACCCAAAATCAACATTATTAAATTAGAAATGTCAAACTTCTAAAGTCAAAATTAATACGAAATTACTAATTAATTCTTGAGAATTAACGCGTCAATATAAAAAAACTTAAATTAAAAGCATGGATTAAATAGAACACTGCGCGCAATTTATCGCATATTTCTTGCGATTAGCATTTTTCCTAAATCACTGCGCGCCAACATTTCAAGAGCGGGGTAATTTTCAACTACCTAAATTTTAAACACTTTTAAATTTTCTAATTCACTTTAAATTTCGATTACTTTCAAGGTTTTAACTATCCTAAATTCCATTCCGTATCAAATCTCAAGTTCATGGCTACAGTTCAGCTGCTCCTGATCTCGAAGATTGTATAAGATCATTGATTGACGGCGTAGATTGTACAGGATTGTCCCCGATCCTATGATGATTAGCAGCATCACCGCGATCGCGTGGTGATTAGTGACATCACCACGGTTAGCCACGGCTGTGCAGATGATGACAAAGTCGTCATAGCTAGCAAATGCCGTCGAAGTGCCGCCATCGAAGACACTATCCGCCTCGCCCATCGATGGTACTCTCCGATCCTTTGCCCCTGAAAGGAAGGATTCAGAAAACGATTAACATGGCCGTTACAATTAAAAAGGAATAACCTACAACATTTAATTTGGTATCAGAACTCGGAGGTCTGACAAAAGTCATTTAACAACCACGATAGTCTCGCCTAAAAAAATAAACGCTGAACGTATCGAAAAATGTCAGGTGACAAGACACCTGTCTTATAAATTTATCTTAAATTCTTGCTGATCGTTGAACTTTCTGGATCATCGACATTCTAGACCTAGATTCTAGATCAGCGACATTCCGGATCAGATAAAAATGGCTCAGCAAGATCGCAATAGCGCCTCTCGCAGCATGATTTACATGCTCAGCGAATTCAATTCACCGCCTGCGCAAACGTTCACGAATAAAAATGTCAATTTAGCAAAACGAATGTCTGAGTGAATTCGAGATAAAATTTAATGAAACGTCTTAGCGACAGTAAAAAGCTAGACAATGTAAGTTCCTCTGGGGAAAATACCTAAACATTACCTCAATTGACTTGAGAATAAAACAACAGTAAAAATAACATATAAAAATACAACGCATTGACTACTGAGATTAATATGAACGCAAGGCATATTGCACAGAGCAAAAAAATAAACTCCTAAAATTATGATTATGACCCTTAACATTATTGATAAACCGTTAAAACAACGATAAAAGGTAATTCGTTACTCGTCGATTGTTTAGAACGTCATACAGTCTAATGAACTCGTCTTTCTAACTCACAGTTTTACTCTTTTTCAGTGGTAACAAATGATTTAGATTACTCCTAATAATTTTTGATCCAATTTTAATATCAGCGTAATTACGTTTAACTTTTTGCACTACTGCTGGACCCACCCAGGTCAGCTGAAGCTTATGTTTCTTATCGTGATTTTTTAAAAGAACGCGATCGCCTACGTTTATGTCCTTGTTGCGCCGCTTGAGATTTCTATAGAGATTTCGCTCTGTTGTGTTGTTTATAATTAAATTTCTAATATTTTCCACGGTTCGAACGGCTTCTCTAGCTCTAATATTCACTAAATCTAATTCTTCATCAAAACTGTAAATGACTGAATCGAAAGATTCTGACTGGTAGTATGCACATGTGTCACGATTAAAAACCACGAAGCTTGGTGTTTCACCTATAGTAGAATTGAGAGAGTTATTCAAGGCATTCTCAACCACTTCTAATAATTGATCGCACTCAGCATGAACTAGAGTGTTTACATACAATTTCAAAAGGTTAGTAATTTTCTTATTGTTGCGCTCTACAATAGCATTAGAATGTGGACTGTACGCTAAAACCTCTCTCTTAGCAATGGCATGAATTTTTGCGTACTGTTTTACCGCCACGGATTTGAATTCTAGGGCGTTATCAGATATGAGTGTTTTGGGGTAACCTAAAAGCGAAAAGCAATTACTTAGACAAGCAATTATTGTTTCAGTACGGCGATTGGAAATAGCATACAACCTACAAAACCTGGAAAATAAATCTATTACAACCAATATATACTTATTCCCATTATCGGTTACGTTAAGTGGTCCCAAAAGGTCCATTGACACAACTTCAAATGGCTCTCTAGCTATCGGAGCTGTCAAAATTTTAATGGGTACTGAAGGTCTAGCTTTAATTAGTTTACAAACTACACAGTCTTTCACAAATTTTCGCACAATCATTTTTTCCAAATTATTATAATATTTTAGTTTGAATTTAAACAAAGTATGCTTGTCGTCTACATGGAACATACTATGGATTGCTAGAATAGCTCTACCCATCAAGAAGTTAGGTACGACTGCTGTCAGAATGGTACTAGGTCAATTATCAATCTCCCTACGTCGGTAAAGAATATCATTCAGAATTAAAAAATTTTGCAAGTCTGGGATAGCCGAAATACTGTCATGTAATAAAGCATTCTTAATTTCTATGCAGAAAGGGTCTTTGTTCTGCTCGTCTATAAATTCCTTAATAGTCCAAGAAACCTCTGTTTCTTTCGGTACATAGTCTAGAAGCGGTGGTCGCGCGTCTGGGTCTGCTGCACCGTCAGCATTGTCGTTATGCGGCGGGTCAACCACCTCGTCCCTTGTCACGTGCAGTCCTTTTTTTCGTGCTCGTGCCTCCACAATACAAACTTCCGATTCAATTGCGGCCTCCAAATCATCACATGAATTCAGTTCTTTAAGATTTAATTTCTCGTTATTAACAGGTAATCTGCTTAGATAATCTGCTACCACATTTTCCTTACCGGGTAAATATTTAACCACGGGCTCAAATGAATGAACACTGATACACCATCTCGCCATATTGGTGTCGTCAGGAAGTTTTTTATTAAAAAGTGGCGCTAAAGGTTTATGATCTGAATATACCCGGACGGGGTACCCAGTTATTAAATACTTGAAATATTTTAATGCTGAATGAATTGCGAAGAATTCTTTTTTGGTAGTAGAATATCTTCGCTGGCTCGAATTTAAATTTTTACTATAATATGCTATAGGTCTTAGAATTTTGTCGCTTGAATCATCCGCCTGCATTAGTACAGCTCCAATGCCTGAATTTGAAGCGTCAGTAAAAACATGGAAGTCTCTAGTATAGTCGGGATGTCTTAGAACTGTGTCAGAAGTTAACAACGACTTCATAAAATCAAAACTTTTTTGACACTGGTCTGTCCAAGTATAAACAACATTCTTTCTCAAAAGGTTGTACAGGGGGTAAGCTACTTCCGCAAAGTTGGGTAAAAAATTTCGAAAATAATTTGCTAACCCTAAAAACTGTTGTAGTTCCTTAACATTGGTCGGCGCTCGGCAGTCTTGTAATTTCTGTGAATATTTATACTTAATACCATCGGCGGCAATGATATGGCCTAAATATTCAATCTCGTTTTTAAAGAAATGGCATTTCTCAAGTTTTAATGATAAATTATCGGATCGCAGCATCTTGAGAACAATTTCTATATCAACCAAGTGCTGATCTTTATTTTTTGAAAACACCAATATATCGTCTAAGAAGACGAAAGCTAATTTACCCAGAATGGGTGCAAGGGCAGAGGTCATTACTCTTTGAAATACTCCCGGTGAGGTTGAAAGACCGAATGGTACACGGCAGAAATGAAATTTACGGTAATTTATACTAAATGCCGTGTACTTTCTACTCTCTTGTTCTAACTCAATTTGATGAAATGCCGAGCGAAGATCAAGATTAGAAACCCACGCGTTACCGCCTAAAGTCGATAAAATATCATCAATGCGGGGAATGGGATAAGAGTGTTTAATCAAAACTTTATTCAAGGAACGAAAATCTATTACGGGACGAAGATCTCCCGATTTCTTTTTAACTACAATGACAGGAAAATTAAAATCAGAGTTTGACTCTTCTATTATTCCCTGATCGAGCATATCGTTAGTTATTCGCATTACTTCTTCTTGATATTTGTGAGGTATGCGATAGGGAGCTAAATTTAGTACCGGTGCTTCGGGTTTTAAATGAATTTCATGCTTCAAAATATTAGGAACGCCTATGGTTTCACCTTCGAGTGTTACTACATCACGGTAATTATTTAACAAATTAACTAAAGGTAATTGAATGTCTACTTCATTGCATGAAATGTCCTTTTCCGACAAAACACGTCTTATCTCCTGCTTTCCACGTTCTGACACAATTACTTCTGCTTCTAAATCTGCATTTACTTCTGCATTAAATTCTGGCTCCTCGTTATCAACGAGAATTTCACTTCCGCCACGAGTGTCAGCATTCAACTCAAGTTTTCTATTGACCATGACATTCATTCCGCCACCTGCCGAGACAACTTTCATTTTATCTGACCCCGCGACCGAATTTACTTCAACATTATGAGCGTCTCTTAGTGCTGTTTCAACACTTGTTAAATATACTTCGCTCTCGATATCCTCTGCTTCTATTAATTCAACATTACACAGCATAGTATTCTCAGACAGATACACTGTCTCTTCACTTGAATTCAACACCATAATCGGCACCACGCCGTCACTGTCCACTTGAACAATTGAATCTGCTATCATAGCACCATTATCGAGACATCTCTTTGTAATTATATACTCTCCTGGCGTTGGTTTCTTAAGGAAGCCATGAACAACATTTACTGAGTTACCAGGAACTTCAACCTGATTGCAGTGCACAATTAACTGCTTCGGACTCTTCGACGTCTCTGCCACCGTTGGACTTTCTTTCTTTTTTCTGCAGTCATCATTTTTTACAAGTCTATTACTTTTTCTCGCGACAGCAATCTCTGACACTAGACAGTCGCTATTCACTATTTTTCTCATGACTACTTCTCTGCTTAACAACGGCTCCATATTTAATTTACAAAATGGGATTGAAATGCCATTCCAAAGAAGTGTTTGATCTTTAAAATTAATGACCGCGTCCTTCAAAACGTCACGGCCCAAAATCAGGTCATAGTTGAAATTAGCTTCCTTTACAATAAGAGCATTTGTTTTAATCACTTTATTAGAGCCTGGAATGGTAATATATAATTCAACTTCTCCTGTTACGTGACTCTTGCCGTTTATTCCTTTAACTGTGAGATTACTCGGCTTAACTTCATCACTCAAAATTTTAAATTGCCTGTAACTGATCAGACATTTCTCTGAGCCACTATCCACTAAAGCATTTAAATACTGGTCATTATTTTTGATGATAATTGTCGGTTTATTACAGTCTTTGAACGCGACTAAACCAGCATTCTTATTAACATTATTTACAACGCTCACAGAGAAATAGGATTCGACAGACTTGCTTCGATCATTAGTATTTTCCAGCTCTTCGTCTTGCAATAAATTATATCTATTTTTACACTTAAATAAAGGATCAATAACCGATTCAGTTGTCTCGCAGGTATCTGGTATTTTTGCCACGGTCGCAAGATTAACGAGGTCGTCGCCGCTGATCACCTCGGGCTCAATCAATTTCAATTCCTCCTTACTTCCTTCACCTAGCTTAAAAAATCACCTGACTCGGTTTCAGCCCCATGCACTTCACTTTTACCATGGTTTGCGCTACCTCTACCGCGTAAATACGCCTTATAGTTGCGGACTTCTGTACCGCTCGCTCTACAATTCTTTACTACATGGGTTCCGCCGCAGGCAAAGCATCCTCTCGGAAACTGACCTCTTTGAAATCTGCACTCAAAGTGCCCTACCATCGAACACGAATTACAATACGGGAAACCTGGTTTTTTCGTTCCTGAATTTCCTCCAAATTGACCAGAACCAGAACTACTACTGTCTGATTTCATCATGTTACATTCCAAATAACCATTTCCTCTATCACCTACGTAACTGCTAAACTCTCTTCCTCTAATACGAGGATTTCTTAGCCAGGGTTTAGGAACAATCCTACGTACTCCTGATCGAAAATTCCTACGGTAATTTCCGACACTTCCGTAGAACACCTCGTTTTCCTGGAATTGATCTGGCTCATCAAAACTTTGCTCAAACTCGCTGGTTACTTCACCTACGTAACTCTCAGGTTCGTGCCTGACCTGGTACTTTTGCGCGATTATCTTCTTTGTTTCGGCTTGCATTCTGACAGTTGAAATTAGCCTGGCAAGCAATTCTTCAGCAGTGCTGAATTGTTGCTCAAAAATTTTCCGTGCGAAGGACTCATCTAATAGGGGACCAAGGATAGCCAACGCCAAACCGTAGGACATGCTATCTCCAACAAATTTTTTTAAATCTGCCTGCGTCGTACAGCTCTGAAAATACGGGTGTCTCTGCCACCCCAGTGAGTTTGAATCCAAAATACTTTCAGTGAGCTTTCGTATCTTCGAAAATGCGGTCACCAACTGGGCTGCAAGGGCGTTGTTTTTCACTAATTGCAATTCATTTAAATCGCAGGCTAAGGCATGAATACTTTTCTCACCTCTACAAACGTAAATATCCTCAAGAATCTGAACTACTTGACCGAACGTGTAATTTAAATCAGCATTTACGAGTTTCGTGACAACCGTATTGAAGTCACCTATGTTTTTATTCGCAGATCTTATAAGAAATTCCTTGCGCCTCTGATCACTTTGGGCGTCTGGAAGTAGCGATAGATACGCTTTTAGATTCTGTATGTGTGTATGGAAAGATTTGTTTTCGAGGAACTCAGCATCCTGAGCCCTCCGTCTACCGCGGAAGATGGGAAGCTCCGCATTTGTCATAATGGTACCTACATTGGGAACATTTATGTTTGCAGCAATATCGCGTGCAAGTTGCGTCGGGTTTACATTACCACTACTAGTACTAGGTCCTGCGCTCGCTGTGGTCGGAGTTGTCATTTTGCTAACTACTGTCGCACTAGTCACTCTTGGGGTACTCAGTCGTCCGTATCTAGTTACAGTAGGGTCTGTCCGTATCACCTCGTCGTCACTATCAAAGTAATCAGACATCAATCAATCCTATTTCCTCAATCAATTGAAAAATTTCCCTATTCTCTATTCTCAATATCAATCAAAGATCAATCAAAAATTAATGCATCACTTCGGAACAAAAATAAAAATATTTTGCCTAACTTCAATCAATACACAGCAAAATTAATAATTCCACCTGCATTAATAATCACAAATTAGTAGCAAAGAAATAATAAAACACATCACCAATAATCTCAATGAAAATGAAAACTAACGTCACTATTAATAGCGTCCGAAGAATGTAACTTTTTAAACACCACACCCAGCACTATTGTTGCTGTTCTATTGTTGCTGTTTTACCAACTGCTGTTCACGTGACACCGCCTCTCAGGCAAGAGCTCTGAGCTTCACAAAAAAAAATTTTCCAGCCGCTGCGCAGCAAAAGAATTTCCTATCAAAATTACAGCTCCGAACAATCAAAATTAATGTTCTCAATGACTCCTACTAAACCTACTACTCAAAAACAATAAACTATCTAACTTAAAATAGGTATTGAAGTTAAAATGGTGGCAAATCAGCTATATCCAGATACGTAGAGTGCAGCTGTGTCGTCTATCACTGTCACTATGCGACTGCCCGCTTGCTGGTAGCCTGCTACTGCAATGCGCTTCTCACACGAACACGGCCAAAAAAAAATGATGCAGTAAATGCGCACAAAAAAATATAGCCTGCTTAGCGACAGCTCTCAGAGGCTCGGGTACACTCGTACCGAGATAGCAAAAAAAATTATCAACAAAACTTAACTGAAACAAAGATGATGGCTGCAGATCACGTTGTTGACGTTGAAGGAATGCAGCCGCTGGTACACGATGTTTGATATGACGTCGAGTCAGGCTATCACGTTGCTGAAGATACACGCCGGTACTAAAGTAACTTGGTACCACGTTGATGAACTAATACTGTATAATGGTAGCACATGTCACGCAGCACTGGTACAGTTATTGGCACGGTATCTCACAAGTTTGTAGCAAAGTATCTCAAAACCATTTAAAACCAGTTGTTGATCACTTAATTGTTTGTAGCACTTGTAGATTTTAAAAAATTGTTCCTTTATTCAATATTTGTTGCTGGAAATGCGCAGATTTTCACCTCGAAGACTAGTTCTATCTCGTCTCCGGACTCGTACACAAGAATTCTTGTTCGCAACGGTGAATCAAGATTAAGAAAAATCGTAAATTGGCAGCAAGCTTCTTGTAATAATTCTTTCGGTACTCCAATTCCAAATACGATAGTAGTTTCTTGCGGCTGCCAGAGTTGATTGTTCCCGCCGGTACACATCGGGATTTAATAGTGTTCAAAAATGCCAGTAATTGGACACTTGATATCCACTTAACACTTATGCACGATTATGCTAGTGTGAGTTCTGTTCACCACATACTTAGGCCACCACAATGTGCAGGGCAGGATAAAACACGAGTGGCTTGGGATGTTTTACTGTCTAGGTGTTGGTTGAAGGCAGGTAATTGTATGAATGAGCACCTGGCCTCGACAAGGGCGGCCTTTTATAGGTGTCGTCCAGATACAGACAATGCTACTACAGATAGACATGTGCGGAGATGCTGCACAGTGTCGGGTATGGGTCTCAAGCAGGTTGTGGAACCAACACGGTTTCTTCAATAGGTTTCTCCGTTGGTTCAGGGATGGTGCTTTAGCAGGTTGCGTGACTTGCGTGAATAACTTGGTCTTGGTGTCGACGAACTAACTCTCCCCCCTGCGGTTCGCACGTGCTCGTCATAGCCGTGCTGTTTAAGGACCTGCTTCCGTGCGGGCATCGAGGGTTCGAATCCCGGCGCTCGGTGGCGATTTTCTCCGTTGGGTGTTGAAAATTCCAAGCACAATATTCCACTCTACCCAGGGGTCTGAAATGGGTACCTGTCTTGACCGGGGAAAATCGTTATGGCGTCCTGGTGTTAGTTATAAGGCATTTAAAAAACCAATGTACAAGGTGATATGTATCTGGCTTGAATTGGAAATAATGCATCCGTAGATGCCGTTGTTTGTTTGTAGGATACTGGACCCGTTTTCTCAACGGTGGTAGCAGGGGTCCATTTCGGGGAACCCGTCGGGTTTTGACGGACCATCACGGGTGACTCCGGCGGAATGTCGACCGAGCGAGACCCTGGGTGGTATCTCTTTTGAGCGTTCTGGCGTTGAGCAACTTTGAACACGATTGCTTCTGACGGCCAAAGTAGATCAAGACGGGAGCAAACTTTCCTGCCCAACATTAGCTTGGTGGGCGTAACACCTGTTGCCTTAAGGTGTGTCCGCCGATAGTTGAACAGGAACCGGTCCAGTGCTAGGCACAGGGGTTCAGTTGACTTCCGTATATTCTTCTTGAACGTTTCTACCATACGCTGTGCCAGGCCATTAGTTGAAGGATGGTACGGTGCGCTCGTAATGTGCCGCAAACCATAGCCTTCACAAATTCTTGGAATTCTGCAGATGTGAAACACATGTCATTGTGCAAGACAATGGTTACTGGAAATCCAAACGTCGTAAACGTGTGTTTTAGGCACGAGATCATTTCACTCGAGGTTGAAGTAGTTGTGGGAAAATTTCGTCCCATTTTCGACCCACTTAGGGTCAATGTATCACTACGTAATACTTCATTTCACTTCGTTATTGTAAAGCATTTATAAGAAATATTTATTTGTAAATTTGTTGCGCGATCATCCACATATGATAAATAAGACGCTAATCAACAAATGATGTTTTCGCTACAATATTTAATTAAACATCGCTTTGATATTCTCGTAGAAATTATAAGTAGGAACACCGACTGAAAAAGTTGTCACGAACTTCCTTTGCTCATTATCCTATATTTCAGTACATCGCACAGCATTTTTGTAGAACGCATATGTATTGTGATTGCCTAGATGCATAGGTAAGTATTTATGTATGTGTGCGTGTTGGGCGTATGTATGTGCGTAGGTATTTATGCGCATGCATATGTGTATATATTTACATGTACATGTGCACATATGTGCGTAGTAGGCTGAAAACTGGTATATAACTAAGGATACTGGTCCTTTTTACTGTTTCACTTTCAACTTGTAACAATACCTAACTCCTCATCTCTTTATTTTTGTAAAGCATCCATGTAAAAAACAATAAATTCGTTGTGTGATCATCCATTTACACTTCAATAATGTGCTTATATTGCTTGTAATAATATTCTCATAATAATGTGGTACCTATGCATGCTTATCAATAGCAGAAATTTTGCGCCATATTTCAACGATAATGCGATTTTTTTCTAATATGAAATCCTTTTAGGACATTCATGCTTTCTTTCTTATTCACGTCCAAAAGTGCTCTTGTTGTGCTAGTGTAGTACAAATTATCATATCATCTCTTACGATCTAGAGTATATTATAACAACCGCACCTAAGCCTCATGTATTTTTGGAAATATTCTGCACTTGGTGTTGAAGAAATCCATTTTCTTATTCGGGGAACTAGATTAAGGAGTCATAAATTTAAGGAATCAATCTTACATTTAAGAATTTGGTTTGAAACCATCTAAAGTATTGGAGGACGTTCGGTACAGTGTGCCCTTATTGCCAAACCAATTACGACCCTTTACGTACGAACGCCTCATAGCTGTTTTTAGAATGTCGTGCCTGACAATACAGCAGACGCGCTCCAGCATCCACAACGCTAACAACTTGCTAACGCCTTCCTGTGGAGCACTGCTTTCTTGTTCATCTTTAATTTTTCTCATATTCTAAGAAGCAGTTTTTAGGATGGGCGTTTTCGGCTAAAACCTTCCTGTGACCTGCACTACGGTTCCCTACGCTTGACGTCGTGGAGAGGGCTTGTGGCTGATGGCCGCCACTACGGTTTCGCACCGCGCCGGGACTGCTCCGCACTCAGCTGCTTTTCCGACTTCTCGTCTCCGGGACTACGGAGGTACCCTTGATGGCAACCACGGCAGTCCAGCGCTTCAGCGGCCAGGCAGTCTGTCATCGACCTTCTCTTCTCGCCGTCGTCACGTGGACTTCAAGGGATCCATTGTGAGGGTACGTTTAGAGATAAGTAGGTGCATTTGTCCCGAACGTTCCTCACTGGCCTACATTTGGCTGTAGTTTCCCGTACTCGGGCCGTACTCTAAATTTAAAGCCGTGACTTAAACGTAAATTATAATGTCTTTAAAATATATACCAGATTGAGTGCATTGCCATCTCTGTAAACTCAGAATCTTTCCTCGACAGCTCTCAATCTTACCGCCGTCAAAATATTCACGTTTGTTTAATTTATCTCAACAGGCCACGGTTATTGGCAAAATTGATGTGGGAGGCCGTCGGATGCACCAACTTCGGACTTCTTTACTTGCCCAAGAAATCACCGACGTGCCTGCACTTGAAGACTACCTTTGCTGTTATTTATTACCATCATTATTGATTCGCATTTGCATCACTAAATTAATAACCAGCATTGTGCCGTCCTTTCCCCCACTCTGTTTTTTCAATACTTGGGGATCGTTGTAGAACAATCGTTATCATGTTTCTGACTCAGGTGGACTGTTTTGTGCCACTATTTTTAGTACGGAAATTTCATGAAATTCATGCCGTAATAAAAGATATTTTCTCCGATTCCCTTGATTGGAATGCTAGTTTATACTGACTAGTTTACGCTGATATTTGCGCACATGCTCACCTATATATATGTGTACGTGTGCACGCTATGCGTGAGTAGATGGGTGAATGTGTCATTAAGTAATACTTCATTTCGCTTCATTATTGTAAAGCATTTATAAAAAATATGTGTACATATTTGTTGCGCGATCACCCACATATGATAAACAAGACGCTTATCAAAGAATGATCTTTTCAACACAATATTTAATTTAAACATCGGTACAATATTTCATTAGAAATTATAAGCAGCAACACATACTGAAAAGTTGTCACGAACTTCCTTTGTTCATTATATTTCGGAACATCGCACAGCATTTTTATAGAATGCGTATGTATTGTAATTGCCTCGATGCATAGAAATGTATTTGTGTGTGCATACGAGTTAGGTGTAAATATGTGCGTAGGTATGTATGTGCATGTTTATGTGTATATATTTTCATGTATATATGGACATGTGTGTACTAGACTGACAACTAGCATTTTAACTAAAGATATGGGTCTTTTTTCTGTTCACTCTCAATTTGTAACATTACCTAACTCGTCATCTTTTTATTATTGTAAAGCATTCATGTAAAAAATATACTTTTTTTGTGCGATCATCCATTTACATATAAATACAATACTTATCAACTAATGACCGTTATGTTAAAATTGTTTAATTAGAAATACAAAACTTATAATTTTCGTGGTCCTCATGCTCATATATATAAACATGTATATATGTATAGATGTATATATATATATATGTAAAAATATATATATATATTGCAAACACACTTCGTTAAAAGTTAGATGGCACATATCCTTTATTCTCTTGATCACTAGTTTTCAGGAGCGCGGAATTTTAAAAGCGTAGAAGCTTGTACTATTCTTAAGATACATTTCGAAAGCCATAAAGATGCAACAAAACTTGGAGTCATGACGAATTTCTTCAAATTTGAAATCATACGAGTTAAAAGGACAACGTTTCGGATGTCACGCACCCATAATCATGCATAAATAGAACGTGGAGGGAGTATATATGGAGGGAGCATAGCCGTCCGTGAAGAGAACCAGTTTTTGAGATTTCTCCTGTGTCTGTGGTAACCAATAGCCGTCTCGCGAGTGTGACGTCAGCACGGAAGCCAGTTACCTACCAACTACGCTAGAGTGCACACACGCTCGCTGAATGCTCTTCCAGCTGTTTAGTTAATCATTCAATCGTTATTGATTTAATTGGGATTCTAAGACTCCGAAAGATAATAAATTGTGTTTCCTCACTTGAGGACACTTAATAATATCAAAATTACTAGCAGAGATACATTAAGAGTTGAAAACTATAAAGATTACAGGCCCTTGATTATAACAAATTAGAGCGACTTGCACGCGCACCTCACCCTTTGACTTGTGGTGAGGTACTAATCTTGCTTTGGAAAATGAGAGCCATTGAGAGGAAGGGTTGTAGGGAAGGTGGGTGGAGCAACTTCAGCCAAGCGTCTGTGGTTGGCTCAGAATCGGGCATTGAGAGTGCCCGAGTGTTTCAACTTTTGCAGCCAAATTGAGCCCGATCGGAGTGCGCTATGCTCCCTCCATATATCCTAGCTCCATGAAATAGAACTAGTCTGAAGTTCTGAACAAGCAGGTCGCTGATACTTATAACCTAATGTAGGGTTGCCAAGTCGTAATTTGTATAAAATTCTTGTAGAAATTTCCAGAAGGTAAAAGAAATTTCGGCGTCCTAAAATGCAACATATCATGATAAAAATGTAGTCTACAGATGTAATGAATTGCTAAAACAAATAAACATAAGTTAAGACAATGGGTCAATCTTGATGAACTATCGTAAAATGAAATAAAAATGTCTGAAAAAATTCCTAGAGAATAATAGATATTCAAATAAAGACGAGAAAATTAATTCCAGAAAATACTAGGATACAAAGCGAAACAAAAACAAAAAACAAAAAAGAAAAACAAATGACCAATAAAACTAAAAAACTGAAAAAAGGCCTAAGGGGAATAAAAAAATCTTCAGTACTCTATCCCTCCCTTCATCTTGACTGTTAAGCTTCGGATTGTTTTTAAAGTTTGAGTTACTAGATTAAGCTTGGGTATTTGGTTGCTTTTAAATAAAACAAACAAAGTTTGGTGTTCCGTGATAATTTGGGGTCACCAGAAGCCCAGGAAGGCATCAATATTGAAATGAATTGATATGGCCGCTTGCTCAGAAGGAGTAGGGTCCGGACGCAGTATTTGCAAGCGTCAAGTAATCAAAGAGGTAATCTTATAAAAACCACAATGCGAACCATCACTTGGGGAGAAGGAGAGAATAGACTATCTCGCCTCGTTTATTAAGTGGAGGTTGAAAGCTGACGGGCGAGGCTTGATTCTTGGTTCGTGAGACGTTCTTGGGAAGAGTCCGAGGCGGTTGAAGAACTTCAGGCGGTGCGCTTCCAGCTCAGGCTTGTGGGAGCGTGTACTGGAGTGTGAAGTTTACTGTGGTGTTAAGTGTGGAAGGTTCCGACGCTAAGTGGGAAAAGCTTAACGGTTGGGTAAACTCGGTAGGAATGAAGGCTCTCGGCTCAATAGTCTTCACTGGAGATTTTAGAGGCTTAGCTGAAGGGATGCAGGCCTTCCAGATTAGTAAATTTGGAGAGGAGGAGGAGGTAATCTCCTTCTAATCTTACTGCAGGGTGGCTGCAATTAAGAGGTTAGGGTTTGGCTCCTTAACGTGTTTGTGAGTGCGTTGAATGTGTGGTCCAGTAGATCCTTTGAGGGAACATAGAGCTGGATTAATTTGCACGATAACGAGCCTATTCATACACATGTGCAAGACTGCTGCAATCTGCTGCTTACAAGAAGAACACTGGCAGAAGTCTAGTGCTAAGGTCAGTCCGCAGCTCCAGCGCCCGAGTTGCAGCCTGAATCATCTTAACACCCAGAACCGGTGTTCAAGACCAACTGGTCATAAGCTCTATCTTGATATCACAAGCAGTAACACAATCGTTAAGTAATTGGCTAATGGAATTTAATTATACTGGTTTGACTTCCAGGTATTCTGAAAGTAGCTAGCTAACTGCTGTCAGTTGGCGGTTGTGACTTAAGTCACTCATAACTATACTTATTACTCAGCATGATGCTGGGACTAAAAACTCACAAGAGTCCGCGACTGGGAACTAATTCCCAAAGGCAAAACACAACTGAGTATGTAATCTAAATGAACTAACAACTAGAAGTAAAATAGCTACAGCACTGAGGTAATTCAATAATGTAAACAAAAATAAGGGAATCTTAGACACCAAATATGATAAAAAGGTGAGGCCTCTTATTCTCTATAATTCAGATGAGCTAGAATTATTGCTTCTAGGCGCAATGGAGTAACTAACAAAATACATATAAAAAGGCACAAGTAAAAGCAAATTCCAATTGGAATCAAAGTTAAAGTGCTTGAGCAGAAGGTTAGTAAACGCTCAATTAAATTCAGGGAAACAATATTGCCCTCAATCTTAACTGATCTTTGTGGACAGCAAAGTGTCCTAAAAACAATATGGCTCAGCACTGATAAAATATCTTACGAGCTAATGCCAATATCGTACAATAAATGAGAGTATAATAAAATTAATCGAGGCGAGCAAAAACAAAGGGAAAACAACAATGACAAAGATGGCGCAGTAAGCTTGAACAACTTGTGCCTAACTAAACACTGGCACAAATAAAAACAGAGGATGTTCTTAAGTTACTAATATATTTGAGTCTCTAGATACATCTATGCAACTGAGTAAAGGAGTAAACTCTAGTTTAACACTTAACATTTAACACTTGTTTCTTACATGTGCCCCTCTGGGGCCCAAGCAATACACTCAGACGAATCTCTTACGTGAATGACGGACTCTGCCTGGAGGGCTGGCTTTATATACGTAAGATAACAACGGAAGAACTTGCGAAATAGTTCTGCATCAAAACGCATGAGAGCTAACTTTCGGACATGTTGAAGTTTTTTCTGTTCAAATTTTCATAGATTTCGGGGTCATGTTAAATGAATTATGTAATCTAAAATTGTAAGAATGATTGTGTTAATCTTATTTAATTTTTAGAAGGTAGTTTTAATAATTTATGAAATTAGGCTGAAGTGCGACTGGGGGAGTTCACTACATGTTTTCTGCGATGAGTAGTGCTTCCATTAAAATCAAATCTTGTTTGGATGATCCTCGTTATAAAATTTCAGTATTTTCAAGTAAAGTGCTAGGCCTGGTACGCAAAATATGATGAGCTTCTCGCTGGTGTTTTAAAATCGATTGATATTGGCGGGATCTTTCTTTAATAGTTTGTTCTGTGTAACCAATATACTTTGAAGAAATACATTCATCCCGGTCGCATGTATACTGGTATACCACATTGAACTCTGGTGTCGGAAGGTTAGGTTTGTTCCTTATAACAAGGTTTTTTAATTACTTGATTTTGTAGAAAATATTTAATTTAATGCGGTTGGAGATGTCTTTCGGTTTTATATTTCTTTCGATGATTTTTCTCAAGTGATGCTCTTCCATTTTGTAGTTTGCAGTCATTTGATTTTCAAAATAAAAATTAATAAATCTTGTGTGATTTTCTTCTTCGGTGTTAACATTTTTCTTTTGTAAAAATTTGCTTACTTCATTGTGAATGATGCTCATGGGGAAATTTGTTATCGGTGAGAGGCTGTTTAAGTTTATCGATTTCAGCGTGGAAGACGGCCCAATTGCTACTAATAATGTAGGCACGGTGTAGTAGCGTTTTTATAACTCCGGTTTCATATTTTTTAGGGCAAATACCTAAATAATTGATGCATTCTCCGTTGGATGTAGATTTGGTGTAAACAGAAGTTTGAAGGGCATCATTGTATCTCTTTATGAGTACGTCTAGAAATACTAGCTGGTTGTCTCGCTGTTCTTCGCATGTAAACTTCAAAACCAAGTTTTCTTCAAAAGCATGCTTAATGAGAAGAACTTGTTCCATATTTTCAACTAGTAAAAAGATATCGTCGACGTACCTTGCGTAGCGGATGGGTCTTGCCGTAGAGTAAATACGGTTTCTTCTAAATGTGCCATATAAAAGTTTGCAAAACTAGGTCCGAGGTTTTGAAAATCAAACGACTGCAAACTACAAAATGGAAGAGCATCACTTAAGAAAAATCATCGAAAGAAATATAGAACCGAAAGACGTCTCCAACCACACTAAATTAAATATTTTCTACAAAATCAAGAAATTGAAAAGCCTTGTTATAAGGAACAAACCTAACCTTCCGACACCAGAGTTCAATGTGGTATACCAGTATACATGCGACAGGGATGAATGTAATTCTTCAAAGTATATTGGTTACACAGAACAAACTATTAAAGAAAGATTCCGCCAACATCAATCGATTATAAAACATCAGCAAGAAGCTCATCATATTTTGCGTACCAGGCCCAGCACCTTACTCGAAAATACTGAAATTTTATACCGAGGATCATCCAAATAAGATTTGTTTTAATGGAAGCACTACTCATCGCAGAAAACAATCCGAAGCTTAACAGTCAAGATGAAGGGAGGGATAGAGTACTGAAGATTTTTTAATTCCCCTTAGGCCTATTTTTTAGTTTTTTTGTTTTATTGGTCATTTGTTTTTCTTTTTTGTTTTTGTTTCGCTTTGTATCCTAGTATTTTCTGGAATTAATTCACTCGTCTTTATTTGATTATCTTTTATTCTCTAGGAATTTTTTCAGACATTTTTATTTAATTTTACGATAGTTCATCAAGATTGACCCATTGTCTTACCTTATATTTATTTGTTTTGGCAATTCATCACATCTTTAGACTACATTTTTATCATGATAGGTTGCATTTTAGGACGCCGAGATTTTTTTTACCTTCTGGAAATTTCTACAAGAATTTTATACAAATTACGACTTGGCAACCCTACATTAGGTTATAAGTATAGTAGTGTTCTACTATTTTTGAAGCCTTTTTATTATTAGTTGTGTTATAAAGGTTTTGCTATAAGTGCTTAGGTAAAGTTTCCTGTGGACCCCGGAGAGTAACATCTACGATCGGCCTGTTAAGCGCAATAGCGAGAGCATGTGGAAGGCTTCAGAAAATAGGTAGTGAAGGTCTTTGAATTTTGGAGCCTGTAGAGGACGGCGTGACTAGCTCTGTACTGATCCGTATATACTTTCCTCCCGTGTCTACGTTGTGCGTGATATGGTGGGTCTGAGCATGGACAAGTTAATAAAGGCTAACGTCCGGTGCTAGATGACTCCGCCGTAAGATAGTCACCGATGTATAAAGCAGGATTGTATAGTTTCATGTAGCATAGTCATGCCGACCGGTTTTATCGTAAGTGGTATGTTTTAAAGTGCAATATCCTGTCTGCTGAATGTCAATAAAACGTAAGTTTCATATTTCGGTTGTTTTTATGAAGGCCGGTTTGAGGATAGCGCCACAAGATTGGGTCGGAGAATTAACAGGAATTGGGCACGTTGTTAAGAGAAGTTCGGTCGTAATTTGTGCGCAGGTGTGATTTGGCAAACCTGTTGGTTGGCGACGGTACCGAAGCCTGGGACGTCTCTGGAATTTGTTGGCTGAGTCGAGCCTTGGATGCTCCCGAGATAGGTTGGTAGGGTGAGACGGAACCTTGAGTGCCTTGAAAATAGGGTAGCAGCGCTACACCCGTGCTTTACGTTGGCTAGGCTGGTGGAGTGGGGGTCGCGCAGCCCAGGGTTAATAGAAAATTCCGCGACCCTGACTGCCAGACCTACCACATTGGTGACCAGTATGGGGAATTGAGATAAAGTTCTGGAGCTTTAAGGGGGCTGATACGAAGCTCGGAACAGTCTCAATTTGGAGAACTATTAGGTATTAAAAGCGGGTTGTGAGCTGTCTGCGGGTTTCGCTGGTGTGCCAGTAAATTGAATTTGTGAAGTATGGCATCAGCAGCGGATATGTCAGACGTAATGCTGCAGCTGGTGCAGGCTATAGGGAAACTTGGGAAAGAAGTACCTGAACCCAGCATTTTTAAAGGGGGAATTGGTAATGAGAAAGAGTTAGATACGTGGCTACGGGGTTTTGAAAAATACTGTAAGGTGCAATATGGGGATGACACGGAAACATGGCTAGTTAGTTTACTTAAATATTTACAGGGAGAGGCTAAAGAGATTGTGGAAGCCTGTGGCCCTGGTGCGAAGTATGAATTTGTGAAGAAAAGATTGGTGCAAGAGTTTAGTGCAGAATTATCATTAACGGATACGGAGTTTGGGGCGTTCTTTTCCGCAGAACGTAGAACGGGCGAAAGCTTATTGTGTTATTCCATTCGCTTGGAGAGACTAGCGCGAGGAATGTTGCAGGAAAGTGACGAAGTCAAAAGGGAAGGGATAGTAAAGAGCAAATTAATTAGTTCACCGATTACGGGTACAGTTGGGGAATTTGGATGGTGTGATTTTGAAGCAAGTGGTCAATCTTGCTACCGTGTTGGAGGAGCAGGAGGACGGGTGTATGAGGAACGAATTTGTGTGTGAGAGTGAGGAGAGACGGGTGCGAGAGGATGTGCGAAAGGAGGTGGACGAACAGTGGCGAATGAAGAGCGCGTGTTACTATTGCCATGAGAATGGGCATTTTGCGAGAGCCTGCCCTCGGAAAATGGAGGAGAGAAGTGCTCGCGCAAGAACGGAGGTATGTGCGTATTGTGGACGAATGGGGCATCTAATGTCAGCCTGTGTTCGGTTTAAGAGTGAGGTGTGTGCATGTGTATGGTGTGGGGAGAGTAGCCATAAGAGTTTTCTGTGTCGAGAGAAGCCGGGAAAACTAGAAAGGACTGGTGCAGATGGGGGCGCGCCAGCGGAAGTGAATTCCCCAGGGGCTCGAGTGACCAAAAGAGGGAAGAATGTTGTCGCAGACTGCTTGTCTCGGGTGAACTATCCGTGGAGTATGCCTGAAGAACCCGGGGAGAGCATTAGTGCTGCCGAGTATGACGTCCTCACCAATATGCAGGGTGGTCCAGACTCCTTGTTTCAGGCTTGTGTGTGTTGCTGGGTCGGAGTGACGCTGAGACCATTCGGAAATGCTGTTTTGATGTTGTCCTGCAGAAGCCGGAAAGGTATAGCTTGGGGAAGGCGGCTGCACATAGGAAGTGGGCTACCACCTGGGGTAGTCCGGGGGTATTCCCGCCATGGGAGGCAGTTCAGGCGTTCTCTGATGTGTATGGACTCAAAGTCGTAGTGTGTTTCCGGCCGGGGGGTCTTGTGAAGGTAGTTCCTGAAAGAGAGGCACAAGCGGTTGTCGCATTGGAATGTTTGGGTGGGGTACATTTTAACCCTGTCAGGCTGTCTCGGGATAATGGGAAGCAATCTGTCAATGTGGCTATCGCTTCTGGAACTGAAAAATGTAGTATGTTGGGAGCTAGTTTACCGACTATTGCTGCAGGTCAGGACGCTGACCCAATTTTGGTTAATGTGAAGGAAAGTCTACGGACAGGACAGGCTAATTTGCACTTGGGAGCCTATAAAAAGTTGTTCAAGCGACTAGGCTTACGGGATGGAGCAGTGTGCATAAGGAAAGGGAACCCTCGGGGAAAGCCTGTTCCGGTTGTTCCAGAAAGAGACTGGCCAGCATTAGTAAAGGAGTATCATGAACATCTATCTCATGTGGGAAGAGACAAACTCTTGAATGCTTTCAGGAGAAATTATTTCGGGCTTGGCCTGGGAGTTGTGGTGCAAAAGACGGTGCGGGAATGCGTAGTTTGTCAGCAGCATAAGGGAGATGTTGTTAAGGATTTTCCGTTGCATCAGCTGGACCAGAACTTGACGCGGCCGTATGAGGTGTATGCGGTGGATCTGTTGGAACTTCCCCGGAGTAGGAGAGGTTATGTGGGAGTCTTGGTCGGCATTGATCTGTATAGCAAGTTTGGTCATGCAGTACCGATACGCTCAAAGCAGGCCAGGGCTGTAGTGGGAGCCCTGGAGCGAAGCATTTTCACGAGCCTACCAAGGACGCCGGTAACAATCAGATCAGATAATGGGCCAGAATTCACCTCACGGGCATTTCAGTCGCTGTTGAGTAATTACGGAATCCGACATCAGACCATCGTACCTTATGCTGCCCACATGAATGGAGCTGTGGAAAGATTGAACAGGACCATTAGGGACAGGTTAGCAGCCACCTGTGCGAAAGTCCCAGGAGATTGGGATTTGGTCCTGTCAAGGGTCATGATGCAGTATAATCGGCTAATTCATCGAGAAACTGGAAAAGCGCCTGGTGAGTTTTTTGTGTCTGAGGAGGTTACACCAGATTTGCCCAGGGTAACTGAGAAGGAGAAATTCTGGCGACCTGGAGGTTCCCGTTTCCGGCATTTTGACGTGGGTGATTACGTCTTGCGAAGGATCGTGCATTTGCCCGGG
The DNA here is from genome assembly GCA_030386875.1 of Morinoia aosen. Taxonomy (NCBI): domain Eukaryota; kingdom Metazoa; phylum Arthropoda; class Malacostraca; order Amphipoda; family Talitridae; genus Morinoia; species Morinoia aosen. Next base: position 4,060,082 of record CM059574.1, read on the forward strand.
GCTGAACGCCACAAGCTTGCGCCCCGCTTCGAAGGGCCCTACCAAGTGGTGCGATGTTACCCGGATGGAGTGAGCTACCAGCTGAAGATAGAAGGGCCTCGAGCTCGGTACTTGCGGGCCCATGTAGGGCAGTTGAAGCAGTTCCATGGAGAACCGGAGGTTGGTCCGAATGTGGCTGTGCCAGCGAAGGCGCCGCCTTGGCAGGCTGCGGCGCCGGCGCGGGGACGCCGGCCGCGGGAGAGGGGCCGACATCTTGTCCTCGGAATCGACTGGGAGCTCTTACGAGGAATCAGGGCAGGAGCAGTGAGGACTCCTAGTGCAGAGAGGGGGGATGACGCCCCCTCTTCGGACGGGGTGCGCCCCGAGGTTTCGGACGGTACGGGGTACCACATGGAACAGAACAGCCCTGACAGCGTGATGAGTGGGCCTGGGGAGGTAAGTTACCCCGCGTCCGGTTCGAGCTCTTCAAGTATTTCGGCTTTCTTACACCAATACGACGCGGCGCTGGTCCCGAGAACGTCAACACCGGGAGAGGAGGTAACAAGATTAAGCCGGACCAAGTTGGTAAGAAATATCCGCTCCGGGTGAGACCTAAACTAAATTACAAAGTGTGAGTGTGTGAGAAAATGGTATGGTTGAGTGCCGGGGGGTTGAATTTCGGATCATGCTGATTTGTGTTGTATAGCTAACGAATGTGTGCTTGTTTTAATGGAAGTTCTGTTTGTTAATGCAATAATATTCTATGTTATGGGCAAGGAATTGTCCTTCTTTTGAAATTTGATAGCCATTACGGAAAATTCTTAATAAAGACAGTGGGCAGTAGATAGAAGCCTTGTTTTAAATTAGTAGAGGATAGGAAAGTCCATCGGCAATGAGCGATGTTTTAATAGCCCCTTGTCCTCAGAATCGGGTTCTGCTGCTGGTGGGTGATTCCCGAGCCAGGGATGCGACCTTGGCCGCCCCTCCCGGCTGGAGGCTCCGCCTGTGCGTGTGTCCGGGAGCTGCGTTGTCCCGGTTGACAGAAGCAGCGCAGAACGAGCTGCGCGCTGGGGAACGGCCGGATCTACTGGTCATGGTGGGTCTCCACTGTGACCTGTCGTATCTGGCCACCTGTCTGCGGCTCGGGGCCTCCTGAGGTTGGCGGAGCCGGCCCCGTTACCCGAGGTCCGCCTGGCCGTGACTTCGGCAGACCATGTTGTCCGCCATTATTATGGGGTTCCGGTCGTGTGGTGCCTGCCGGCTACCCCCGATTTCGCCCGTTTTAACACCCTACAAGGCGTACGGGAGCGGCGGTGGTGTGAGCTCCCCGAGTTCCTCTGCCAGGAAGCAGAGTGGTCGGCCAGTCGATATAGGTCGACGGTGCGGGAGTTGGAAGGATATTTCCAACGACAGGGGGTCCACACCATCCTGATGGATCGATATCTGGGGCTGCACCGGTATTCGGATAGCCAAGACGGGGTGCACCCTATACCAGAAGTGGGAGCTGACGTCTGGAGAAGAGTGCTGGAGGAAGCGGTGGCCCGCCGTCCCGCGATTGGTCCATCAAGAGTCCGCGGACGGGCATTGTCGCTGGCGGAGCGATTCCGACGCAGAGAGCGGCGTAGGCGGCAGAGCTGGTCGCGACGGATGAGAGCCCCGCTGCGGGCGGTCGATCTCAATACCGCGGACCGGTGGCCGGGTTACCCCTTTTTGCGGCAGTCGACGTACCAAGGGCGTCGCCAGTAGTGTGTTTGATTTTTGTTTGCTGTTGGGGTTTTTGCCCGTTGGGAGCCCCGAGTAGGTATTTAAGGGGGGAGGGGTATAGTAGTGTTCTACTATTTTTGAAGCCTTTTTATTATTAGTTGTGTTATAAAGGTTTTGCTATAAGTGCTTAGGTAAAGTTTCCTGTGGACCCTGGAGAGTAACATCTACGATCGGCCTGTTACGCGCAATAGCGAGAGCATGTGGAGGGCTGCAAAGGATAGGCTGTTGTCTTTGAATTTTGGAGCCTGTAGAGGACGGCGTGACTAGCTCTGTACGGATCCGTGTATACTTTCCTCCCGTGTCTACGTTGTGCGTGATATGGTGGGTCTGAGCATGGACAAGTTAATAAAGGCTAACGTCCGGTGCTAGATGACTCCGCCGTAAGATAGTCACCGATGTATAAATCAGGATTGTATAGTTTCATGTAGCATAGTCATGCCGACCGGTTTTATCGTAAGTGGTATGTTTAAAGTGCAATATCCTGTCTGCTGGATGTCAATAAAACGTAAGTTTCATATTTCAGTTGTTTTTATGAAGGCCGGTTTGAGAATAGCGCCCCAAGATTGGGTCGGAGAATTAACAGGAATTGGGCACGTTGTCAAGAGAAGTTCGGTCGTAATTTGGTGCTCAGGTGTGATTTGGCAAACCTGTTGGTCGGCGGCTGTACCGAAGCCTGGGACGTCTCTGGAGTTTGTTGGCTGAGTCGAGCCTTGGATGCTCCCGATATAGGTTGGTAGGGAAAGACGGATCCTTGAGTGTATTGGAAATAGGGTAGCAGCGCTACGACCCGTGCTTTACGTTGGCTAGGCTGGTGAAGTGGGGGTCGCGCAGCCCAGGGTTAAAAGAAAATTCCGCGACCCCGACTGCCAGACCTACCACATAAGTATCAGCGACCTGCTTGTTCAGACTAGTTCTATTTAGGCATGGTGATGGGTGCGTGACATCCGAAATGTTGTCCTTTTAACTCGTATGATTTTAAATTTGAAGAAATTCGTCATGACTCTAAGTTTTATTGCATCTCTATGGCTTTCGAAATGTATCTTAAGAATAGTACCGGCTTCTACACTTTTAAAATTCCGCGCTCTTGAAAACTAGTGATCAAGAGAATAAAGAATATGTGCCATCTAACTTTTAACTAAGTGTGTTTGCCAAATGACCGGCTGCCAATATATATATATATATATATATATATATATATATATTTTTATGCTTCCTTCAAATGACATTTTTGAACATCGGCCGAAACAAGCGATTCATATATTATTTCCTGGCGTCAAGAATTCTGAAGTTTTATGTCATGTACAGTATATGTAAACTGTCAAAAGTGTTTTCACGTCACAATGAAAATGCATTGTCCATGAAATTGTGTTATCTCTTATAATTATCATTACATGTATTATCAAATGTAGATTAAAGCAAGATTAGGATTTTTTTTCGACTAGTGACATGGGAATTACAAGACTCGTGTGTGTGTGTGTGTGTGTGTGTGTGTGTGTGTGTGTGTGTGTGTGTGTGTGTGTGTATCATCTAAGTGTATTAACTTTAAGATATTTTAAAAACCAATCATGGTACTTTTGTACCATCTCTATTGGAAATAAAGTCTTTTTTTTTATAGTGTGCATCCACGATCATTAGGTAGTATTTTTCATCCATTGGGCCCGCATAGTCGATGTGAATACGATACCAAGGCTTCGCTGGCCATTCCCACGGATGGTGTTCCGTTTTCATCGGTGTTGCTCGGGTGTTCAGACGCTCGCTGCCTGACTTAGTCGTTTCTTCTGGGTCTTTGTCAAAGTTTGGCTACCAAAAATAACTGCGAGCTAGTTCCTTCATCCTGGACGATCCTGCAAGGCCAGAGTGAAGTTCATCCACAATAGCTTGTTTGAGGGCTTGGGTACAATAATTCTTGTTCCCCCAGAGTACACTGCCATTTTGTATGAACAATTTGTCTCTCCTCATAGTTTACGGAGAGAGATCGGGGTCCCAAATTACCGTCGAAGGCCAGCCTACCTTGCAGTATATGTATACGTTAAAAAGTACTGGGTCCTTTAGGGTGCCATCGTGAATTTGGATCCTGGTAACCGGAGCTGACTCTAGGAAGCTTACAAGGGACGTCCATTTCGCTGGGATAGGAGTGGCTTCCTCGGGAGTTGTGAAGGGTAGACGACTGAGATCATCAGCCGTGCCCAACAGTACGCCCGACCGGTGACGCAGGGTGAACTTGTACGACTGCAGCAGTAGAGCCCACCTTTGAATGTGCCCGGATGCCATCGGCGGGATGCTTCTACCAGCATCAAATAGTCCTAACAAAGGTTTGTGATCGGTGATCACTGTGAATTCCTGTCCCCACAGGTAACAATGGAATTTCCGAAGGGCAAATACCATAGCAAGGGCTTCTTTCTCTGCCTACTAGTAGTTGCGCTCTGCTGCCGTTATAGCTCGGTAGGCAAAATAGGCCTCCCGAAATAGGTTCAATTCCGTCAATAAGGTGACACAGCACTGCTCCAACAACATACGCACTACTGTCAGTCACCACCACTATGGGTAGGGTCAAAATAGATTAAGGTCTGAGTGTTTAGGAGGGTTTGTTTAGATTTATGGAATGCGCTCTCCTGACTTGCATCCCACTTACGAGGGGTTGTATTCCTCTGTAACGTATTTAGGGTTTCTAACATAGTTGCGAACGATTTCAAATATTTTCATAGAAGTTTAGTAATCCCAAATAGGCTCTCAACTGAGTTACTTTTGTAGGAGCCGGTGCATTCTGAATTGCAGTTACCTTCTCTGCAGTGGGGTGCAACCCATCCTTGTCGATTTGGTATCCGAGGTAGGATACCTGTGACACCTCTATTTTCTTTCTATCGGTGCTTCATTTCCATTAGATATTGGGCAGTGCTCGTGTCGTCTCGCAAGCTTCCATCTGTCCAGCATTCTTTGAGCAAGGTTAAAGGTCCGCGGACGCGATGGCCGTAGATTCGAAGGGGGAATACCCAGTTGAGGTCTGAGGAGCATCTCGATAAGCAGAAAGGAGGGAAGGCAAATACAGGTCACAGTCTCGTGGTTGTTCTACGGCTAATTTCCGCAACATGACTTTGAGTGTACCATTGAAGCGTTCGACCATGCCGTTCGATTGGGCATGGTATAATGACGTCAATCGGTGCTGGATTTCTACGAATTTCAGGATCGTTTCGAAAGTTACGGCTGTGAACTGGGTGCCGTTGTCGCTCGTTAGCGTGTGAAGGAAACCAACTCTGCTGCAAATTTCGAGTAGCTCCTGGGCGACCGTTTCGGCATCTATATGTCTGAGCGGGGCTCCGTCTGCGTACCGAGTTGCTTGGTCCACCACCGGGAGAATGTATCGGTGGCCACGTGCCGAAGCTGGTTGCAATGGGCCTACCAAATCAACACTGAGCGCAGAGAATGGAGTGGTGATCGGTGGGGTTGAGATTGGTGCCTTTCTTTGTCGAGATGGATCGTGCGTCTGGGAAGTATGACAGGAGTGACAGTATTGGACCACATCTTTTGCTAGGGATGGCCAGTATCAATTTCGTTCTAGTCGTGCCTGAGTCTTCTTTTGGGAATAGTGGCCAGCAAGTGGATTGTCGTGAGCCATTTCCAAGATTTGTGGGCGCACGCTCGCATATAGGTGCTACAAGTTGGTGGGTTTCCTGACCGTCTCGTAACGTTCTCCGATGCAGAATGCCGTCATGGAGTTCATAGGTAATGACTCTGCCATCCTTGTGCGTTTCTTCTTTGCCATCGTCAACTTTGTCGAACAAAAACTGCAATGTTTTGCACTCCCGCTGTAATTTCTTGAAGTGTTCTTTGTTGTGTTGCAATATATCGACAGTGCTTGGTGCGGCAGTGGGATCTTCGATCGCTTTTGCTGCTGCCCTTGGGACAACGTGAGAGACTTCTGCAGCAACTGGTTGCTCTTCATAGTCGGTCATCTGTTCTTCGAAGGAGGTGGTTCCGGGATCTCGGCCGAGAATAACATCGTGGGAGAGCTCTTCCATGGCTACGGCTGTCACCTCTCCGTGGTAATAGGGGCACACGAGAGAGACCCGGGCCAGAGGCGCTTCGAAAGAGTGATTGTTGCCCAGCCGTACGGTAATTTCCTTCTTCAAAATGGCGTAAGCTGGGACGAGAGCCTTCTTGACGAAGACCGCCGTTGCTCCTCCATCGAGTAGTACTTGAACGGGTTGTTGGTTCACGGTGCCAGAGCATGTTTTCAGCTGTCCCAATTCGATCAGCTTGTTCGAGGCGATGTGATTGCATGCGACTGGGGGAATATCGTCGTATTCATCTGCTTCTTCATGCGTTGCTAGATTGTTTACTCGAGCGGTAGTACTGGAGATCGGTGGGCTTCCATGGGCTGCTCCATTACTGTGACCATCACCTTGCCTCCTCTGCAATTGGCGGCACTCGTCACTGGAATGCGATTGGTTGGGGCCATGAAAAGTACAGTAAAATCCATTGTAAGGTCCTCGTTGTTCGCGCTGCGGAGTGTTGACCGATCCTGAGCGGGTGGGACCACCACGTGTGTTAGAAGTTCTTGGCGGCGTTCCTCGAGAGTTGTTGCTGGAGTTGGGTGATCTTGCTGGAGTGCTCGGGGCTCGGACAGGAAATTTCGCGCGTCGCTCTGGTGTTCCTGATGCTTTGAGTGCTGGGGGGCCCGCATCCGTCGATGATGTCAGTGTGCGACCCTTACAAAGCTGATGGAGCGATGTATGAGGTCTTGCTTGTAAGAAGCTATCACCTTGCTCTCCTAGGCTTGCGACTGTGTTACCACCCCTGTCACGCAACTGAGTAGCGAGGAAGGGCGGCAAGCTTGAATAAGCTCGGTCAACAATTAGGAAGTCACGAAGAGTCTTGTAGTTGGCTTCGATGTTGCATCCTTTTAACCAAGCGTCAAAGGATTGTTCGAGTCGCCGTAGGTAACGTGACATATTGTCGCCTTCTTCTGGCTTCAATTCGTAGTAGTTGGCTCGTAGTTTTGCCGGAGTAACTTTATGAGCATCTAGTAGGAGCAATTTAATTTCAGGAAGCTTGAAGCGATCTGCTGCGGGCAGGGTATCGATGAGTCGACGTTCCTTCGGTGTGATCAAATTATGGAGCATGACAACAGCATCGACTTCAGCAAATCCCATCGCTGTGGTGTGAGTGCAGAAGCGTTGCAAGAATTCGTCCATCATTTCTTTCGTGGGATCGAATGGAGCCGGTGGAGGTATTTTCACTCTAGCATTTTGGGGAGCGATTTGAGCATCGAGTTGTCGGAGTCTGAGCTCGTGGTCTCGTTGTGCTGCCTCTCGTTCCGCTGCTCGTTCTGCGGCTTCTCGTTCCGCTGCTCGTTCTTCTCGTTCCGCTGCTCGTTCTGCGGCTTCTTCCAAATGCCTCAGGCGGCTGGTAAATTCTTCCCGGTACTCCGCATCGGTGGGAGTGAGGCCGAGGGCTTCGACGTATTCTCGAGCTTGAGCGACGAGGTTCATCTTGTTCAAGTGATGCGGTGTCCGCGTAGTTGATTAGAACCCAGAAATCCCAGACAACGTTGGTAGTCGCGCAAAGCTTCTGGGTCCCTGTTCGGGCGCCAGAATATGTCGATACCGTCGTGCGGTCGACGTGAGGGTTCGTGGAAAAGGGGCTGTCTTCTGTACAGCTACCTTTTCCGGGGCGCTAGCTTTTCTTCGCAGCTGCCCTTCCTGAGGTTCGTGTGAGTACCGCCTACGCCGTAATCAGTCCGCTAGGGCAACAGAAGTAAATTCTGTTAGTGCCGCCCTACGGCGGTACCGCTGTGTGTGGGGGTGAGGTTAGTGTGGGTACCACCTGCGCCGTATTCAGTCCGCTAGGGCAACAGAAGTAAATTCTGTTATGTGCCGAACTACGGTGGTACCGCTAGGGTGAGGTGTGTGTGTGGGTACCACCTACGCCGTAATAAGTCCGCTAGGGCAACAGAAGTAAATTCTGTTAGTGCCGAACTACGGTGGTACCGTTAGGAAGACGAGCATCTGTCTGCGCCGTATGAGACCGCTAGGGCAACAGAAGTGAATTCTGTTAGTGCCGAACTGCGGCCGCGTCTTCTTACCGACAAACTATGCGAAATAGTTCGTCCTTCCGAGGTGGCTCCTTAAACCCCTTGTTAGGCGAGGTGTCGTATAAGACTAAAGCCTGTGTAAACAAGGAGAACGGAATCTCGTTTGACCTCAGGGTGTAACTTGTTTAATGCTGAATCTCTTTGTAGTCCCTATCACATACACTGATATATTTTAACAAAGACAGTGATTTATTTTCTATTGCAAAAATAGTGCGTACAGACGTAAGCTACTGCATAACAGGGTACAACACTCAAAATTGCATTTAAAATATTAGTCGTATTTAGCTAGATAACACAAGAAACATTGGAATATCGAAATGTAATACAAATGATATTTAAGGGCTAACTAAAGTAAATGCACAAACGCAACACCAGCGCGGGGAAATAGATAAGTCGGCGTTCATAGAGCTGGACACATGAAGAAAATACTTAAGATTATGGGTAACTAACACAAAAGGCTCGACAACCCCTGTGCGGCCTGACAGTCCACATTTAACAACACATAGTACCTGACACCAACATATCAGTACAATGCACTTACCTTCTTAGGTCTGAACACTCTGACCTAGATGATGAATAAGCAAGAAAAGAACGGAACAAGAGCAATGAAACACAGGAGTATAGATAGAATCAGGGCTACCACTGAGGTTTTTCTCTTTCCCCCAGATTTTCGGGAAAAATTTCCCCATGCTCTGCAAAAATCCCTCAAAATTTAGGAAAAAATTTATTATGTTATTAGGTAACCAGAAACTGACTTTTCATGGACAATTTGTGAGCTATTTTTCTGTAAGGGTAAATTGTTTCACCAACAGGTAAGAAATGACATACATACTCTTGAGGAAAGGTCGTGTTGGTTAAAATTTGCTACAGGATTAAGCTCACTTATGGTAATTTCCCTGGATTTGGTGGACGGCTCTCTTACGATATCAGTGCTGGTGCTTGCAACATTTATGTTTCTCTTATGTTGTGGGAAAAATCCCCACAGGGTGTACGTGAGGTCAACATCTTAAATTAAATCCTTGGTTACTTGTCTCAGTGCGTGTTTCCTCAGAGGTGTTTTGCCTGGTTAGACACGGGTTCGCATGCCATCGACGAGAACGGACGCTTCCTGGCCTCTGGTCGTACTACCGTGTTCGTCAGACCTTCTCTCTGTAAGGGCGGTCGTGTGTGGCGCTTGTGGTTGCTCGTCCTCGTAACGTACGTTCCTTCACTGTGGCTTTGATTGCGGAGTCGCCGGAGTTTGTTTGTTTTGTTTATACTGCCATTATTTATTAAAGTTGGTTTAGATTCGGTAATTGGGGTATGTGGTTGTGAATTAGGTTACTTTACTTGAGCTTGTTTCTCTACTTCGTTCTCCCAGCTCTCTTGCTTAAGAGTGTTATTTGCACTTGGTTTTGCTGGGGGACGACTTGACTGTCCTCAACCTTGGGACACTTGATCTCATTGAATTATTTGACATCTTGACTTCTTGACCTCTTGAATAATTGCATCGTCATCCATCACTTTGTTCTGCAAGTTAACACACTGAGGGCACCATTTCCTTAGGTGGGTATAGAATAATTAACGTAAATATAATAACTGCACATAATTGCATTTATTTAGTTGACTCTTTACTGCTGGCTCGTCTGCTTTCAAAATACTTATCGGTTTTTCTCTTTGCCCACATAGTATACGTTTGGGGCTGTCTCTGCTGGTCAACTGGGTCTACGGTTGCAGCAGCCGCTAGTTACAAGGTACTAATGTCTGATCTTTGAACTTTGCTTATTTCTTATTCGACCATTAATTGAATTCATCATTACTATTATTCCCGTCATTACGATCTTTTCTAAACCTTCATATCTTTTTCCAGCTACTCTAGCGATCGCCCTGTTGTTCGCGAGCGGTGCCTCCTTTGGACCGACTGAGTAAGTGTGCCAAGCCGTTTTCCAATCGGCTACACCACGGCGAGGACGATGACCGTCCGTCACTGTCGTTACTGCCCGTCCGTTCGTCGCAGGACGAGAGGGGTCATAGCGTCTGCTAGTCAGCTAGACGCCAACCGTCCGTGGCTGTCCGTTTTGTACGGACCTGGAGAGGGGCTGGCAGGTGTTCAAGCTACAAGTGTTAAAGGCCGTTGGCAAGCGACCTACTCTTGAATAATTCTTCTATTAGGTTTTAACTTACGGTGCAGTCGGCACGAGGTGCTACGGAGCCCGCCGTGTGCCGCCGACGTACCGTTTTTGTGCGTTCATCGTAAAATTTAAACTTGTTGACGTTCTGCGAACCATGAAAATAAAGAAACTTAACGAAACCTATTGCCTAAACTTATTACTTAATTAAGGTCGAAAATTGTGTTTTTGTGTTGAATGCCAAGATCGCCTACCTTCGACTTGGTTATTTTAACATTGTTTTAAGAAGCGCTAAATATAAGCGTGTTTTGTTTCTTGAATAAAATTATTGGCTAATATTCCTGTTTTGATATTAGCACCTGATCTCTTCATGGCGACTTATTTAGTGAAACCCTCAGTTTTCGCCATAATGTTGCACTGAGCATAGTTTTGTTTCAATTTTTCAAATAAATATTGCAGCACTTACAATACCTACAGTTGGGATTACTATTTCAATTCAGGGACGTTTCAATTCTGGTGCACCGAGCCAATCATTTCTAAATGACTACGTATAGAACTTTCGTTTCTTAGAAGATGATTCGGTTTGGTAAGCCATTGGGAAAAAATAATCAGCATTCTAAAGCATAAATAATAACTATAAAATAAAAAAAATATTTATATAAATAGCATTAATCACTAAAATAAATCTATTTGTCATCTGTGTAAAGTTTTGCATGTTAAAACATTAAGTTAATATTCAAAGTTGAATAACTAATTGCTGAAGAGCATGTAACTGAGTGAGCCTCTGTAACGCGTTTAAGTTATTACAAGACAGATAAATAACAATATTTTTATTGAAAGTTACTGATTGAAAACAAGGCCTGCCACACATTTCCACCATCTCCTGATTTTTGAACCCTGCAAGTATTTAATCTTCAAGAACTTCTGCGTCCCGCCTCCTTCGCCGAAGAAAATACGATAAAAATATCTGAATTCACAAACTAATATATAAGCATAATTATCACATAATTTAAGTTAATGAGGGGAATGTTGATCAAAAAGTATTCGCTTAGAGGAAGGAAGCAAGCAACCGTCACGTCACTGTCTGCATTTTTATTCCTTTTATACAGTGAACGCTCGAGAATTAGTTCTGTGAGCTGGGAGAATGAGACAGTTTGAGACTGTTCACTGTTTTTATGTGAATCTGGATGCAAGTCTGATGAGTTCGATCCTCGTGCAAACTTCGTTATATCGCCTCTTAGTCATCGTTAAAAAGGAGGCATTTCCTGTTCTGCATCATAATATATTCATTCGAATGAGCATACGTCTACGTGTTATTCAAAATTATTCAAGTTGTACATTTTTTGCATGGGAAGTAATTACTAGCCGAATTCCCCCAAATTTAGTAGTTTTTACGAAAGTTTCCCCCATTCCCCTAGACCCTCCCAATGGGACACCTGCTCTCGGTGGGGGCGCCAGTTCGTCGAACTGCGAAAGGTCCCAACCCTTCCTTCTTCTCGGGGGGCCGCCCCGGCGGCCTTCTCGGGGACGCAGCTAGAGTGCTGCCCTGGGCTTTGCCCGGCCTCCGAAGCAGGTACACTCTCCCCACACCACCCCAGAGTTTTTTCCCTAGGGGCAGTAGCGGCCCGGCGCTGCTGCCCCGTCTCCTACTCCTCCTTTTCGGAGACATAAAAACAAACCCCGGCCCCGACTATCCCTGTCCTACCTGCACCCGCCCATACCAACGGCACATGGGTGCCATCCAGTGCCCACGGTGCAGCTCTTGGACCCACTACAACATTCGATGCTCTGGGGTGAGACAACACCAACATATACCGTCCGGTTGGTTGTGCTTGCACTGCCACCCAACCCATAACATGACGCAATCCCCCACGCCCGCTCCCCAGTCGACTGGGTGTCTTCTTCCTGCCCCTCACCCTCTCCCTGACCCCAACGACAACCCACCCCAAGACAGCTCCCCCGACGTAGCTACTAACGCCCGGACTCCTCCCCGTCCCCGCCTTCGGGCACGTCCCCTCCGCAGAGACTCCCCCCCAGACGAGACGATACCCCCTCCAGCCCTCCTCCCCCCCTCTTGACTCTCCGCCCCCCACGCCCCCTCCCGCACAAACAACTGACATAATGCCGCCCTCCCATCAACTTAACATACTACAATTAAACATAGACGGCATCACAAACAAACAGATGGAACTTAAACACACACTCACTACCCACAACATACACATAGCCGCCATCCAGGAAACAAAACTTAGGAACACTTCACTTACACCAAAGTTTCCTGGTTACACGACACTTAGACTCGACAGACAAAGAGCCGGCGGCGGCGGCGTTATCACCCTCATACACACGTCAATCCCCTTCACAAACACAACAGCCCACACACTCGCAAACATGCCCCAAGACAACACTCTAGAAATACAGACTGTAAGAATTAGGGTACACAAACACGACATCAACATCGCAAACATTTACATCCCTCCCTCCTCCTCATGCCCCCCAGGATACTCCCCAAACACATCATACCTAGAAACACTACCTGACATCTACGTCCTGGGGGACCTCAACGCTCACCACACTACATGGCTCACCTCCCAAACAAACGACACCCGCGGACACCTCATCTCCCAACAGCTAGACTCCCTGGTCATCCTCAATGACCCCGACACACCCACCCGCAAGCCCTATAACATTAACACCGCCCCCACCTCCCCAGACATATCCCTGGCTTCACCATCACTTGCCCTCAGATGCTCGTGGCATGCGCTCCACGAACTCCCCTCCGATCACCTCCCCCTTCTCATTACACTCTCATTTCACAGACAACTCCCCTCACTACACTCACGCTCATTCACAAATCACAAACACGCAGATTGGCACTCCTTCACCGCATCAATCGAAGACTCTTTACACAATTTCACTTTAAACAACTACACCAGCATTGATGCGGCAGTACAACACTTTAACACAGCCATCACGAACGCAAACAAACACCATATTCCAACAGGACACCGAAGACACTTTAATCCAACATTTAGCCACGACACAAAACTCAAACTTCAAATTAGAAACCATCTTCGCTCACTTCCCCTCACACCCAACACCCTGGCTCGAATACACCAACTCAATGTAGAAATAGACAACAACACCAAAGACGAACAACGAGCCAGGTGGAAACAAACACTAAACACGATCAATTTTGACACTGACCCAAGTAGACTATGGAAACTTCTGAGGGGCCTCAATAACAAATACACCGACAACACTACCACGCACGAGGCCATCCACTCTCACCACACAAACATCCCCCACAGATAAGCAGCAGGCGGACACACTCATTAAGTAAAGCGAGACACTTGGAGTTTGTATAATATCAGAAACACACAGCAGGACACAGTTTACATCACGAAGGATAGCGGTGGAGTGGGCTCCAGCCAAGCCCGAGAACCATGAGCTCAGTTCTCAACGCAGAGTACTGTCTAAACACATTCTAACACAAGAACACTGTAACATTATCAGAATTATACACACATACATTCAAGGTGCTACAATAAAGGTTTCAACACAAACTTGTGGAGCCCTCTCAACTGCAGAAGCCAAATACGTTGCTCTTGCCGGTGCGGCTCAAGAGGCTGTCTGGTTGAAGCACTTACTCAGTGATCTGAATTTTGGTACTATGGAACCAATGGTTATAAACGAAGACAACCAGTCAGCCATCTGTCTTGCCAACAATTCCAAATATCATGGGAGGAGCAAGCACATCGATATTAAGTTTCACTATGTACGGGATCTTGTAAGTAACAAAGATATAGACGTAGTGTATTGCCCTACCGACGAAATGCTCGCCGACATATTCACCAAGAACCTGCCGATAGAAAAGTTCTCTAGACTAAGAACGAAGTTAGGAATGGTCTCATCTGACACACATTCAATGTGAGAAAGAGTGTTAAAACCTTTATTGCAGCACCTTGAATGTATATGTGTATAATACTGATAATGTTACAGTGCTCTTGTGTAAGAATGTATTTAGACAGCACTCTGCGTTGAGAACTGAGCTCATGGTTCTTGTGGAACTGTGCTCATGGTTCTCGGGCTTGGCTGGAGCCCACCCCACCGCCAACTGTCATAATGTAAACTTACTGTATCTTGCTGTGTGTTACTGACAATATATAAATACCAAGTGTCTCGCTCTACTTAACCTAAACTCAATACTATATACACACTTGCAGTCAACATTTACTGTTTAGCTGACTGCGACCGATGGGGAACTGACTGCGATTGCTGCCGTCACGAGCGTTGCCTACTTTTGGTCTCTCTAACTACACCTTTACCACTTCAAATTAATCTAAGTCAAGTTCAATTTAATCCAAGTCAAGTTCAAATTAATCCGAATCAAGTTCAAATTAATCCGAGTCAAGTTAAAATTAATCCAAGTCAAGTTCAAATTTCAATCCAAGTCAAGTTCAATTTAATCCAAGTCAAGTTCAATTTAATCCAAATCAAGTTCAAATTAATCCAAGTCAAGTTCAAATTAATTCGAGTCAAGTTCAAATTAATCCAACCCTTAGTTGAGTTATAAAATGACAATAATTTGTTAATTCGAGTTTTTTGTGTTAAATATGTATGGCCTATCTATTGGATGTCATAAGCAAAACTGGTTTCGAGGATATATTTATACTCATAGATATTTATATACGTGAAATTCCACTTCATCACATCTATGAAAGTATAAACATGCAAATACAAAAGGTTATCATTGAATGATATGGAGATTAAATCTTTAAAAGAAATATACAAGTGCAATTCACTGAGTACTAATGTACGATTCCGTTTGATTACAATTTATACTTGTACATTACTACCCAGATACATTCTTGCATTAGCAATATAAATGTTGCCATCCATTCTAATTCTGTGTTAGTCAATGTGAAGAAATGTAGGATCCACTTACAATACACAGTATTAATACAAGAAACAATGTTTCTAACTTAATACTGATTTTATTTGTCTGTGGTTTCACAGTTCAATATATAATACTTTCAAGACTTAAATATTCATAGAATGATTAAAATAAAAGTTATTGAAGTCTTAAAAGCATTATATGTTAAATTGTAAACACACACAAATAAAATCAGTAGTGAATTAGAAATATTGTTTCTTGTATTATTATTGTGTATTGTAAGTGGATCCAACATTTCTTCACATTGACTAACACGGAATTAGAATGGATGACAACATTTTTATTGCTAATTCAGGAATGTATCTGGGTAGTAATGTACAAATATAAATTGTAATAAAACGGAATCGTACATTATTATTCGGTGAATCGCACTTGTATATTTCTTTTAAAGATTAATCTACATGTCGTTCAAAGATAACCTTTTGTATTTGCATGTATATGATTTCATAGTTGTGATCAAGTGAAATTTCACGTACACGTATATAAATATCTATTAGTGTAAATAAATCCTCGAAACCATTCTTGCTTATAATATCCAATAGATATATATTTTGCAAAAAAACTCAAATTAACAAATTATTATCATTTTATAACTCAACTGAGGGTTGGATTAATTTGAACTTGACTCGGAATAATTAGAACTTGACTTGGATTAATTTGAACTTGACTTGGATTAATTTGAACTTGACTTGGATTAAATTGAACTTGACTAGGATTAATTTGAGCGTGACTCGGATTAATTTGAACTTGACTTGGATTAAATTGAACTTGACTTGGATTAAATTGAACTTGACTTGGATTAATTTGAAGTGAAAAAGGTGTAGAACTCACATTTCTCGCTATGTTACACCCCTTCCTTTTTAATTAGAACCCCCCCCCCTGTAATCCTACCCCCTGATTTGATCTAGTCAATCCTAAAGGTCCATTCTCACCACAGGCGTCCGAGCTCGGTTAGACCTGCGCGAGATGCTAGCACTTGGAGGCTCGTGCAGCCTTGCCTCCTGGGTGGGAATCGACTAGTCAGGTGTTTCTGGGTCAGGTTCATTAGTCGGAGGTGGTGGGTATGCATTTCGAGCGGGTTGTGGAATCAACACGGTTTTTTCAGTAGGTTGTTCCATGGGTTCAGGGATGGCGTTCGAGCAGGTAATAACTTGGTCCTGGCGTCGACGAACGACCTCTCCCCCTGCAGTTGGCACTTGTAGGACACCGGAAACGTTTTCTCAACGGTAGTAGCAGGGTTCTTTTTTGGGGAAACCGGTGTGTATTGACGGACCATCACAGGCGACTCCGGCGGAATGTCAACCGCGCGAGCCCCTGGGTGGTATCTTTTCTGAGCGTCCTGGTGTTGAGCGACTTTGGACGCGATTGCTTCTGACGGCCCAAATAGATCAAGACGAGAGCGAACTTTCCTGTCTAACATCAGCTCGGCGGGCGTAACACCTGTTGTCGTATGAGGTGTTAACCGATAATGGAACAGGAACCTGTCTAATACTAGGCGTAGGAGTTCCGTTGACTTTCGTATATTATTCTTGAACGTTTGTACCATGAGCTCTGCCAGCCCATTAGTTGAAGGATGGTATGGTGCGCTCGTAATATGCCACATACCACATGCTTTCACAAATTCTTGGAATTCAGACGATGTGAAACACGTTACCGGTAATCCAAACGTCAGAAAAGTGTGTTTCAGTCACGAGATCGTTTCGCTAGAGGTTGTAGTAGATGTGGGAAAAATTTCAACCCACTTAGAGAGTGCGTCCACGATCACTAGATAGTATTTTCCGTCCATTGGGCCCGCGTAGTCGATGTGTATGCGATGCCAAGGCTTCGCCGGTCATTCCTACGGATGGAGTTCAGCTTTCGTCGGTGCAGCTCGAGTGTTCAGACGCTCGCTGCATGACTTTAGGGGTGTTTACACTAGAGGACATTTCGGCCTTGAGGCGCGACTCGTGTAGACGAGGCTCACCACAGAGGTTCATATTTGTGTGTGTGTGTGTTCGAAATTCCCGATTCGCTTTGCTCGAATCCGTGCAGCGCCGCACGTGTGAGCGGCGCAGCTCTAGACCGGTCAGTGTGCAGTTGGTAGTCATCGAGTGAGGTAGCGCCTCTCGCTCACCCGTTATGGCTGACTCAACACTGCCGCGAGAAACTACACTGCTTTTAATTGAAATGTACTAAGCCCATCAATGATTTTGGCAGACTAAAAGCTGCGAATATAAGGAGGCTGCTTTCCATTTTATTTTAATGAAAATGAACGAATATAGTAACATTTCACTCATGCAAATAAAAAAGAGATTACGTAGCTTTACGATGCAGCAACAATATTCACACAAGCTCGTCTACAGCAATCCATATTTCATAGCAGCAGGCCACACTGACTGGTTTTGTGCTGCATGGCTGCCACTTTTGTTTGACCAAAAAAATCTAGTGTGACCTCAAAAAATATCGAGAAACATCTAGATTTGAAAATAAAACATCCAAAAGTATATCTAGAAATAAATTAATTTTCTACTATAATAAATTAGTTGAACAATAGCATATAAGGATATTTATATCATAAATTGCTTTATATTAGGCAATTTATCTCTATATGAATTATCTAGTATCCTGATATTTACCCTAATAAAGCTTGGTATCCAAATATTCTTCAATTCCACACGTGTTGCGAGTAGAAAGGTCAGTCTCTATTGCATTGCAAATTATCAATGCTCAGATTCCTACTTATCAGCAATTTTTTCAAGGCTTTCACACCGCTATCTTCATCACTTTTAATAATTTTGCAATTGCTAAGTAAGTTGATTCTACTTTATTAGATGCATTACTTTAGAATACAACTGATACACCAAGTAGTCTCATGATAGAAATATCATTGCTTCCATCCAACAATAAACTGAACTCATTGTTACCAATATCATTGGTCAGTCTTTCGTCAAAATGAGTGCACAATACATTCTTGATAATGTATGTGCATTTTATTCCATGATTTTTTATATCATCACTAGTTTTGTAATTGGAGATAGTGTGTTTTAGCTTATGAACCGTGAAATAGCCGTCTTGGTGTCGTTCATAATCTGAACATAACATGATCAGAATATGGTTGCTTCACTATTCAGACAATTGGCTTAAGTAAATTAACAAATATAATAAGAATGAAGTAGTAACCAACCATTATGGTGAATTTTTAATTCGAATTTACAGTAATCTATCATATACATAGCTTAATTGTAATTCTAGCTAGAAAAGTTCTAGCATTCTGAAAAAACTATATAGGTTTTATAGCTAATATCTAGGTTCGAAATTTTACATCTAGGCTTCAGCAAAAACATCTAGATCTAGCTATATAATATCTAGAGTGGCAGCCCTGTTGAGCAGCGCGCGCTCCATGGCTCGCTCCAATGGTGTCTAGTCTAAACGCGCTTGGCTCTTGTGAAGCTTGTGGTGTTCTCCCCCAGGCTGCAACACGCTTCGGGCAGGCTTTGAGCTATCTTTTTCGTGATAGGATAGCCCGAAGCGAGTGCCTGAGGTACAACCGTATTCGGCAGGATATGGACAACACGGGGGTAACACGGTAATTATATTGGTGACTGTTAGGTACACGGAACACGAACCATTACACTGGGCCCTCGGTGACTACTATGAGCACTGTTCGTTACTCGTAAATTACGTAATGATTGGAACACAGCCCTAATACGTGATGGTTGAAATACAACACTATTCGAGAAGTACGTAATAATTGAAACACAATCCTATGTGAGAATAGTACAAATATGTGGTGATTGAAGTACAATCCTATTCGAGAATGACATAAATTGAAACTTAGTCCCATGCGAGAATAGCACAAATACGTGATGGTTGAAGCACAATCCTATTCGGGAATGACGTAATGATTGAAACACAATCCTATGCGAGAATAGCACAAATACGTGATGATTGAAGCACAATCCTATTCGGGAATGACGTAATGATTGGAACACAATCCTATGCGAGAATAGTACTAATACGTGATGATTGAAATACAATCCTATTCGAAAATGACATAAATTACGTAATGATTGAAACACAATCCTATGCGAGAATAGCACAAATACGTGATGATTGAAGCACAATCCTATTCGGGAATGACGTAACGATTGGAACACAATCCTATGCGAGAATAGTACTAGTACGTGATGATTGAAATACCATCCTATTCGAAAATGACATAAATTACGTAATGATTGAAACAAGCACCAATAGCGGGTAACGTCCGCGAGGACGCTACTTACGAACGCAGCGGCGAGACGTGATGATTGGTGCTACGTCGTGCGACTGTTACGAACAGGTCAGCTGGTGCTAGCGGGGCGCCGAGACGAGGCTAGTCAGCTGGTTCGGGCCCAGCCGCCACGCAGTTCACCGTTGTAGCTGGTAAGTAGCTACGGCGAGGCTAGCCGGCCGGAGCGGGCGAGAGATGTCGCAGAGCGGCTTGGCCGACGACGCCGGCGCGGGGCGTTGCAACGTGACCTTTTTTTAGGCCTTGAAACACCTTGAAACGTCAAGACGCTACTAGGTTTAAGACCTTGCAACACCTTGGGGCGTCGATAGGCAGGTCCGGTCTCCGGAGCGTGGTGCAGGTACGCGAGAGGCAAAGTCGACCTCGGAAGCTAGATGCAGGAACACGAGGCTGGTGCTGGAGATGTGACTTGAACGAGGACGAGGGCTTGAGTGAGCGCGAGCCTTGTTGGGGTCGCCTTATGTAGGCCTCGAGTGCAAGCCTTGAGTCTGGGCGTGAGTCCTGATTGGTCGCGAGTTTGTGAGCCTGTGGTGCTGGAGGCAGGAAGCCGTTGTAGCTTACGGGCACCTTTTCTCATAGTCGCGAGGCGGCTTCTCTCAGGTCCCGTGTTTGGTTTACTAGGCGCTTCGGGTCCGGAGGTGCTCTGGAACGGATGCGGTTGTAGTCTGGAGGCAGCTTTTCTCAGGTCTTGTGGAGGTCCGCGGCTTGCCGCTGGGATCACCACAAGCTCCACAAAAGGCGTCTACATGTGAGCCTGCAGCAAAATGTAGACCAGTGTAAACGGCCCTTTAGTCGTGTCTCCTAGGTCTTTGTCCAGAAGAGGCCCCCACACATAGCTGCGAGCTAGCTCCGTTATTCTGGATGATCCTCCATGGCCAGAGTGAAGTTCAGCCATAATGGCTTGTCTGAGGGTTTGGGGTACAATAATTCTTGCTCCCCAGAGCACACAGCCATTTTGTGTGGACAATTCGTCTCTCCTCCTAGTGTACGGAGCAAGATAAGGGTCACTAATTACCGTCGAAGGCCAGCCTACCTGGCAGTATTTGTATACCTTTGAAAGTACTGGTTCCCTTAGGGTACCGTCGCGAATGTGTGTGCTGGTGACCGGAGCTGACTCAAGGAAGTGTGGAGAATTCACACAAATAGGTTCAATGTTTAACGGTTATCGATAGCAAAAACTTTTATTTACAGCTTCAAGTAGCAATAAATTCAGATGAAACGATCCCGTTCAAAAAGGCAGAACATCAGGATAAAGCTCCACGAACCAGGCACAGGAATTAATCAGCTAGGACAAAGCTTAAGACTAATGCCGGCGCAGCGTATAAGATTAAAGAACTTCATTAATTGTAATTAACAACAACAAGGTTCAGAAACGAAGGAATCTAGGGTTAATCCTAGATTGATTAAAGTAAGGCGATCCCTTTAACTTAAATGAAAATGGCGAGTAACAGGCAGCAGCAGCAGCACCGCTTCAGCTACGAGGGAGCAAAACTATGCAGCCTCCTGCGGCGATCCCAGTCGGCTTGCGTCGGAGCACTCAGGAGACACAGGCCGTTTCGCCTAGCAGTTAAAAGTCACAGTCTGCCGCACTGTACCGAGAATCCTCCGAGTGCAATGCAGCTCAGTAGGCCGATCAAAAGTCAGTGTAGACAGCACCGCACTACTGTAGTGACAGCCTCATCGAAGATCGTAGCGCAGAATAAAAACAGGTGTCCCGCATCGTTCCCGATAGAGCAGTCTCACGCTGGGCTACTGGAGCCCCAAGATGCAGATACTAAAAAAATGAAACAAGGAATTACTGTAAAGAAATCACGATAGAGCCTGTAGTTGTTCATAGAGATTTGCAAACAAGAACATTATTACAAGAAAACTTCAAGAGATAACCTGAGTTTAATTATGCCTCAGTGTGGAAGCCACTCGTAGAGTTGAAGAGCCGTCTCTCAGTCAGGCTCCAGTTAGGATAATTTCGTCAAGGAAAAAGAGTTAATGGTCCATTCCAAGCAGGCTCGGAATAGATTAAGGATACAAGAATTTAAGGTATTAAGATATTAAGGTTCAAGGATTTTGTAATTTCAGAAATTAAGGTAGCTTAATAAGCTCACGCACACTCACAGTCACACGATTTACGATAGCAAAGTTATTTAATAGAGTAATAAGACATAAGTAATTAATTCATTAGAAATGGAAGTAAAGATGGCTTTAGAAATTAGGGAGAACAGGTGAGGAAGCGAACCACTGGGAAACACGCTTGATGACGTGCCGCGGCTGAACACTGAGCGTCGGTACCCAAGGCTGCAGGACACTTTCACTCTCGGGATAAGTTTTTGCTGAGATCACGACTATAGGTTACCACCATAGCCTTGAGGTCGCAACATAAAATAAAGGAACGAAAAAGCAAGCGATACCAAAAGGGTACCACTGCATCAAAGGGATCGAACCAAAGTATCAATAGGATCGAAAAGTAGCTACTGAATCGCCGTAAAGCAGCTCCCACCTCACTTGCCCCGAGCCACGCTGCAAAGATACAAAAGCTTAAACAGCAATGTATCTCTCAGGGCAATTGGGAATGTCAGAATTCTCCATAGAAGTTTACTAAGGACGTCCATTCCGCAGGAATTGGCGTGGCTTCTTCGGGAGTTGTCAAGGGTAGACGACTGAGAGCATCAGCCGTGCTCAACAGCGCGCCAGACCTGTGACGCAGGGTGACCTTGTAGGACTGCAGCAGTAGAGCCCACCTTTGAATGCGCCCGGATGCCATCGGAGGGATGCTCCTATCCGGATCAAATAGTCCTAGTAAGGGTTTGTGGTCGGTGATTACCGTGAAGTCCTGTCCCCACAGGTAGCAATGAAATTTTCGGAGTCCGAACACCATAGCCAGAGCTTCTTTCTCAGTCTGGGAGGAGTTACGCTCTGTTGCTGTTAGAGTTCGGGAGGCAAAATAGGAGGGGTGTTCAATTCCATCAATGAGGTGACACAGCACCGCTCCCACATTATACTCACTTCTGTCAGTCACTACCACTATGGGTAGGTTAGGGTCAAAATGGATCAAAATCTGGGAGTCTTGGAGGGCTTGTTTAGACTTCTGGAATGCCTTCTCCTGACTTGCATCCCATTTCCAATGAGTTTTATCCCTCAGTAAGGCATTTAGGGGCTCCAACATAGTTGCAGAAGATCTTAGAAATTTTCTGTAGAAATTTAGTAACCCCAGGTAAGCTCTCAGCTGAGTCACATTAGTAGGAGCTGGGACATTCCGGATAGCTGCTACCTTCTCTGCTGTGGGGTGCAACCCATCCTTGTCAATTTGATATCAGAGGTAGGATACCTGTGATACTCCTATTTGGCACTTATACATTTTCAGTTTCAGCCCTGCCTCCTGTAGTTTAGATAAGACTTGATGGAGACGCTTGGAATGCTCTTGTTCATTAGTAGCACTAATGAGTACATCATCGAGGTAACAGAACACTCCTGGGAGACCCTGTACTAGTCCTTCCATGGCACGCTGAAAGATTCCGGGGCTGTTGCTATGCCAAAGCTCAGCCAATTATAAGCAAACAGACCTCTATGGGTGTTGATCGCGGTGAGCTCTTTAAATTCTTCATCTAAAGGCAGTTGGGCGTACGCCTAAGACATGTCTAGCTTGGAGTATATAACTCCTCCGGCTAACCTGCTAAATAAATCTTCCACCCTGGGTATAGGGTAGGTATCTTGCCTAGTGGTCCTATTTACAGTTAATTTGTGGTCATCACAGATTCGGATGCTTTGATAAGCCTTGAGCACAGGAACAATAGCCGGTGCTCTTCTAGAGTACTGTACAGAGGTGAGGATACCTTCCTGCACCAGTCTATCTAGTTCTGCCTCCACTTTAGGTCTAAGTGAGTAGGGCACGTTCCTGGCTTTACAAAACTTTGGGGCCACTGTGGGTTCAATTTCAATTTTGAAATTCCTCCCCTTAAAGCAGCCTAGACCTGGTTGAAAAAGGTTGGGAAATTTTGCTACTAGCCCTTCTGGTTGGGTAACCAGTTTATTCACATTATTGTCTACTATAGTTAGCCATAAGGAGTCAAACAGGCCCCTACCCAGTAAGGCTGGTCCTCCCCTGTCTACAGCTACAATAATTGCTAGCTGAGGAGCCCTACCACTAGCTTCACGCTGAATGTTAGCCCTAATCTCCCCACAAAACCACTAGTTCAGCTCCACCATTATTCCTACGCTTAACATCAGAAGGTCTTGTAGTGTGTTCTCCCTCAGGCTGCTTTGCACTCCTGACAGACTGTGAATATCTTTTGACTTTGAAATATCTTTGCCCGAAGCGAGAGCCTGAGGTACAAACGAACCCAACAGGGTAAGGAAAACACAACTGGAATAAAGGCCGTATTATTGTGAAGATCGCCGACAGTGCGGCACATGAGGAAAATATTTACAGGCAGGTAGTATAGTACCCGAGGACGACTTATAGAGGCCCGACGGTTGTCTGCGAGTCGCGGCGTGCGTGATGTGGCGTAGCGGTGAGCCGTCGAGGTGGCGATGAGGGCTACTGCTTGCGAAGCAGCCGAGACTTATAGTGAATATCAGAATTGCTGAGAGAGAGCTGCTGCGTGGCGAGTCGTTGTATGAAGCCGGCTGCGAGGAGAGTCGCAGGGAAAAGGCTTATGTGAGCCGCTGCTGTGAGGAGGCTCGCTGGAAGACTTGTGTGAACTGCTGTAGTGAGGAGGCTCGCTGGAAGACTTGTGTGAGCCGTTGCAGTGAGGAAGCTCACAGGAAGTAGACTTGTGTGAACATCAGGGTTCCTGAGAGTGCACTGCGTGAGCTGACTGCTGTTGCTGTCGATGCTTATAGAAAAGACGGAAAGAGAGTTTGACGCAGAGTGTGTCGGGAAGAGAAGAAGTGAAACGGAAAAGGATAGATAGGAAACTGATAGAGATGCGCTTTGCGCATATGATGCTAGTGTCGGGGGGTATTTTTTGTAGATAGTTTAAGGGTGGTAGAAGTTAATTACCCATCAGGGTTTTGTATGGTTGGGTCTTTAGTTAGTAAGCATCTTTAGTACTGGACGTGGGTGAGTAGGCTTGCCGTAGTGGTTAAATCTCTCCTAACACAAAACATTCGCAGGAGTCGGTTGTGGTCCGTCGAGTCCGTCCGTCTGTCCGTCCGTCTGTCCGTCCGTCTGTCCATCCGTCTGTCGTTAGTGCCGTGTTAAGTGTATTTTGGTCTCGGTTGGGGTGCGAGTGTTTTCATTTTTGAGCTCTGGAATTGTTTTTGTGGTATTTCCGGAGAGTCTTGCGGGAATGTGAGTTGTAAGTATAGTTGTGGGTGCATGTCGTGAATATTTTGCCAGATTCTTTTTGCGTGCTTATGGAGTGTAATGTTGATTGGTTGCAAGTTTGCTCGGCGATGTATTTGTGCAGAGGTGGAGAAATCTTCCCATTCTGAATTTGTTATGTATCTCGTGGCTCGGTTTTGTACACGCTGGAGTGTTGAGATAGATGTTGGTGAAAGTGTGTGTAGGGAAATGGCTGGGTAGATGAGTGTGGATCTTACTAGAGCGATGTACAGTTGGCGTTTTACTTCTAGGTTCAGGTGTTTGCATCGGTATAGGCGTGAGAGGTTGTGGTGTGCTATTGCTGCTCGTTGTCTGGTGTGGGGTGCATATCCGGTGCTGATTGTGAGTCCCAGAACTTTGCCTGAGTTTGTGTTAGGGTGTGGGGTGTTGTTGATGTGCACTGTTGGGTGTTTGCGGCGGCTGATAGCAATTATTTTTAATTTGTTTGCATTGGTTTGGATTTTCCATTTTCGTTCGTAATCGTTGATTTGGGCAATGGCTCGAGTTGTTAGAATAGCTGCCATGTTATATGAATGGTTGGCGGATATAATTTGTGTGATGTCGTCTGCAAAAGCTATGTAGTCAGTGTTGGGTATTGGTGGGGGAAGGTCGTGTTTGAAGTAGTTGTACAGTGTTGGGGAGAGGACTGCTCCCTGGGGGACTCCTGACTTGATGGAGAAGGGTGGACCAGTGTAGTTTGTGATTCGTATGGCTGCAGTGCGGTTAGTGATGAAGCTATACAGGATTTTTTTGAATAGGGGGTGAATTTGTAGCTGTAACAGTTTGAATTTGAGTCCTGTATGCCAAACTTTGTTGAAGGCCTTGCTTACATCTCGTAGAATGATGTCTGTTTTGTTTCTCTGTGTTTGTTTAATGTGGAGAGCCTCGTGTAGCGTGGCAAGTGCGGTGTGTGTACCTCTTCCGTGGCGGAATCTGTGTTGGCGGCAGTTGTAGATGTTGTTGATGGTTAGATGGTCTGTTAACCGGTAGGTTAATATCTTGTCTAGGAGCTTAGCGTGGGTGTCGAGTAGGGAGATGGGGCGGTAATTTTGCACCTCGTGTTGGGAGGTGGAGGGCTTCGGTAAAAAGATCATAATTGCGGGTTTCAGTTTGTTTGGGGAGTAACCTGTTGAGAGGGCGTTGTTATATATGTACAGAAGGTACTGGAGCATGTTTTTCGGTAAGTGTTTAAGGTGGTGTGTGGTTATTTTAGTTGGTCCTGGAGCTTTTTGGGAAAACATCCGAAGTGAGTTTTTGAGTTCTTCGATTGTGATTGCTGGGTAGTGGAAATTGTGAAGGCGGGAAATGTCTCCTGTCTCGTGAGGTTCGTTTTGGGGAGCGATGTCGTTCATTTGTGTTTCTATGGTGTGTATGTGTTCAGCGTCGAAATCGTTGTTGGGGTCATCAATACCTGAGTATATGTTTGACCAGTGTTGTCGGAACAAAGGTTCCTAGGATTGTGGTGAGTGGTAAAAGATGCCGCCTTCTTTAATGTAGAGGGTGCTTTGTTTTTTATTGTTGCCTGACATACGTTTGATGGCAGACCAGAATTGTTTGGGATTGTCCATCTTTTTTATGTTAGCGATAGTGTTGTTCCATGTCGCCGAGTAGATACGTTGATATGTAGTTTTTATCTGTTGTCTGAGGCTGAGGAGTTCCCTGTATAGGTGGGGTGCGTGGTCGTGACGTTGGAGATAGTCGTAGATGTATTTGTGTCTTGTTTGAAGGACGAGTATGGCATGAGTGGGTTTGATGCCTTGGGTGGTTCTGTGTGTGATAGTTGGAATAGATTTATTGGAGGCTTTGTTGATGTGGGACTCCCATGTGATTAGGTGATTGTCTATGTCCTCTAGTGTAGGGCTTAAGTCTTGCGGTATTGTGTGTTCGGCGAGGAGGTTGCGGTATAGTCCCCAGTTTGCATTGTGGAAGGAGGGTCGTGGGCGGATGGGGATTTGTATAGGGTTGGCTTGTATTGTAGCTATGATGGGGATGTGGTCGGAAGGTGTTAGTGGACCTGGTTCGAATATGATGTTGTGGAATGTTTGCTTGTTTGTTAGTACGATATTTGGACTAGTGGAAGCACGGTGGGTGATTATCGTGGGGAAATTAGGGATGATGTGGAGGCATTTGTTCCTGTCTATTAGTGAGTGGATTTGTCTCCCCTTCCTGTTTGCGTATGTGTATCCGAAAGTGGGGTGTGTGGCATTCATGTGGGCTAGGAGGTAAGTTGGGTGTTTTCGGTTAAAAAGAGTGTGCATGTCGATGTAGTTGATGTAGTCAATGCGTGGAGGTATGTGTGTTGTAGCAAGTGTGATTGGGTCTTGTGGTGTTTCTACTGTGAGGGCCAACATTTCAGTGTGGAAGGTATAGTGCAGCTTGAATGGGAAGTCTTTTCGAATTGCTATTGCTACTCCAGCGTGATTTTCATTTGCTTTGTTTGTGGTATATGCATTGTAGTTCCAAATTTTAATAGGGGGGTCGTTTTGAATGCCGTGCGAGTTTAGTAGAATTATGTGTGGATTGTATTGGCGGTAGATGTTGCATAGTGTGATTTTTTTGTTTTGCCAGTGTTGGACGTTGTGTTGGATGACGGTTAGTGTTTTGTTCATATTGTGTGTATATTATGTAGTCGAGTGTTTGGGTTTCTTGTGGGGGGCGTTAAGTTTTGAGCATGTGTTCATAATGAGGAATTGATCGTGTGGGATTGTGGCTATGGGCGCGTCTTCGAGGTTGAAGTGGAAGTCAACGATTTCTTTCCATATGTTGTCCGGGTTTGGATGTGCGACAGCTATTTTGAGGCCAGGAGGTTTTGCGGTTAGTTCATTTAATATCTGTTCGTTGTTGTGTTTGCTTGGAATTTGCTGTGAGTTCGTGTCGCTGCGGTAGAGTGTAACCTGGATTGTGTCATCATCGTGCGCAGGGGATTTTTCCGAGGAGGGTTTTCTCTTTTTTCCGTTGTTTTGTTTTGTTTTCTTCTTCTCGGGCTGCGTTCTCCAATTTTCGGTCAAGTTGTCGTCGCTGGTTTCGTCCTGGGCTGGGTTCTCGTCTGATGAGGTGTGGCTTGTGTCCATTTCATCCTCGTTGGGGTTGGTACTTGTTTGTTTGGCAGGTGCTTCCGTTGTGTTCGTTTGGGGTTATTTGCTGATTTCGAAGAACATGTTGAAGATTTTTTGTGATTCGTGGTCGGGGAACTTGGTGTCTACGTCGTAGTTGTCTTTGAGGGATATCGATAAGATTAATCCGAAATCTTCTTTTTGTGTGAGGTTTGCAATGTGAGCCTCAATGATGATAGGCTGGTGAGTGTGAGTGTGCGTTCCGTTTTTGCTGTTTGTTGGATGGCCGTTTTCGCAATTTCGATGTATGTGCTCTTCGTTGGTCTGTTTCTTGTTTTTGCAGTTCATCGTTCTTCTTGCAGATAGCTTCTTTCCTGTATGGGCAAGAAGCTGCAAGAGTGCAGTGGTTTCCTTGGCAGTTAAGGCGCTTCTTGTACGTTGAATCGCACTGTTGGTGGGTGTGGTCGCGTGCAGCGCATTCAGAACAGTTTGGTGTCTTGACGGTGCATTGGTGTGTAGAGGTGTCCTCGAATTTGTAGCATTTGAAACATATCCGTAGGTGAGTGTATTTTTTGCTCTATTTCCTGCGGTTGACGTTAGCCAATGCTGCTGTCCAGTTGTCTTATGAAGATGATTCTTTCGGCTCGAAGATCTGGGGGGATGATGGGTTTCAGGTTGATTTTCTGAAAGTGTGTGGTGGCTTTGTCCGAGATCAGTTTATCAATGGCTGTGATGTCATCAGTTATGGCGTAGAATCCGCTTGAGTTGCTGGTGAGTCGTATCAGAGGGGCTTCCAGGTGTTTGAATGTAGTTTCAAAGACTTGTTGTCTGTCTGTATGTTGGTTGGGGTCGATCTCACGGAGTTGGACTTTGAAGGTAGTGTCGGAATTTATTGGCAGGTTGTGTTGGGATGGTTGTGGTAGTTTGGTTGGTCGTTCGTGGTTGGGTGTTGTTGCCAGGGATGGCGTTGGTGCGTGTGTTGATGTTTCGTTGCATCGTGTTAGGTCTTATATGGGTAGGTGTCGGTAGTATGCCGCGGGAAAACGGGCTCCAGCCAGCTCTCCCCGAACCTCGTCTTCCTTGATGGGGAAGCATGGTGTTGGGGGTGTTAGTCCTACGTGTTGGTGTATAGTGTCTCAGACGTCGGACTCCTCCGGAAGGCGGCTGGTGCCCTACTTGTACCCGCTCCCCCTCTACTATAATGGGGTTTGCCCAGATGGTCTCGAGCCTTTCAGTACACCAGACTCTACTACCTTCCGGCGACGCTCAACGGTCGGTAAACGTAAGAGCGAAATAGGAGAAAGCTACTCACACCCGCTTGGGAGGCTAGGGCTCGGCAAGCAATGTGGGGAGTTGGCTGCTGTTGTGAAATCTTGGTAGTGAGAAGGTCGTTGCTGAAGGTTAGATGCTTCTAAGACGGTTTTCACTTGCCACACTCAGCTGACCTGTGCAGACTACCTGACCTGGGTGACTGCGCCTGCCGCGCAGCTCAGTATATAGGGCTGGCTGCGGCCTCACTGAGCCAAGCTAGCTCTCTGGTTAGGCGGCTCGCGGTGGCGCTTATGTAGCGGTCAAGACTGGGCTAAACGTATGTGGCGGTTTTCTGATGTCGCCTGGCTGCGCGGAACACGCGGGTTGTTGAGGCTTGGTGCGCTACTCCAGCTCCTTACCTGAGCGCTGATTGGTCGGCTAGTAAGAGCGCTTCGCGGGTGTGAGGTGGCGCTTTTGAGCTTGTGTGGTAATGTGCGCGCACGGCTAGTTGAGGCCACCACAGTCTCAACCCGGGTCTTGCCTTGGTGAGTAACTTAAAATAGGCAGCTTTTGATAGGATAGACCTAGCAGCACCAGTGTCTACCTCCATTTCCAATGGGGCGTTGTTTAGCAACAATTTTATTTTAATGGGGGGTTTCATATCCTCGGCTATGGAGAATACCTCCCCATAACAACCCTGATTGGCAACTGGGTAGTCTGCACAGGTTGCATTGTTAATTCTATTAGGACTAGGGTAGTGTTCCCTCCCCCTTTTTTCATGCATAGCAGGCACAATATTATTTCGGTTGCCTTTAGCAGATTTTTGGTTCTTTAATTTGAAGCAACATTTCTTAAGATGGCATTTTTGGCCACAACCATGACAAACACTGTCTTTATAGGGGCAATCTCTACGCCAGTGCAGATTACCACAGACGCTGCATGCTGATTTGGGGCTAGCTTGAGCCTGAGTTTTGCCCTGAGGCTTGTTAGCAGTTTGCTGTACTCTACATAGTCTGACCAACATTCAAAATAGAGTTAGATTGTCTCAACACCACTGTTTCTCTCAGTTGGGTTTCTTTGGCAGTTGCTAGATCCACGGCTTTTTGCCGTGTCAGGCCAGCTTCATTCAGCAAACAATTTTGAACATCATTACTGGCCACACCCAAAATGAACCTATCCAGTAAAGTCTTTTCTAGTACTTCCTGTTTAAAATTACAGGTATGTGAAAGGGCCTACAAGCTAGCCACAAAATCAGCAATGCTTTCCCCTAGTTTCTGGTTCCGCTTACGGAACCTAAACCTAAACGGAACCTAAAGATCTGGTTGCGTGTTGGCTTAAAATGCCGTCTTAACGCTTCCATGATCTCATCATAGGTAGCATCTAAAAGTCTTTTGGGGGATAGGAGGTCTTTGACCAGTCTCACAATTTTAGGACCCACCAGAGCAATAAATGTATGGGCTTTCTTACTGTCTTCCACTTTGTTGATACTCAGGAAGCAGTTCAGTCTAGTTTCATACTCAGGGAATTCTTCCTCTAAAGGATTGAACTCTCCCACTGAACCTAGCACCGGCATTTTTGGATTTTACTCAGTTTAACACGCCATGTGAAAACAAAAATCTACGGTACCAATACTAGAATCACTAAACAAATTCTGAGTTCCTTCACTAGTCTAGTCTCCCTCGTAGTTCTACCAAAATTCTCGTTGCCAAAATGTCCTATATCAAATCCTGTCTAGGACAATATTTGTAATTATAGTAGTAAGGTAACCAGCCAATGCACCTAGCAATCCTACACCAGGTTTCACAAAGTTGTATATAGCACCAACACAGCATAGATTAGACATCACGTAAATAATATTTGTGATCCACATAGGTAGACGCAACACAGTAATAGTTTCAGGCAACGCAAGTGGTTTCGACTCTATTCTGTTATAGTTGCCCATAATCTTGAGTATTTTCTTGATCTGTTCAGTTTCATGTACTGGGGCTGAGTCAGTTCTTTTACGCCGATGGAGCGCCTGTGTATTTACTTTAGTTAGCCCTTAAGTTTCATTGTATTGTATTTCATTACTCGAACATTAGATTGATTACTTAGCTGAATGGCACAAACATTTTAAGGGGGTCCTCCGAGGCCCCTTTTCTCTGCGATGGTCATTTTTCATGTTTTTGTTGGAAAAGGACCCTTAGGTGGTGGATCATTCATTCCTAAAATTTTATGGCGCTACCGACAATAGATCCAACCCCAGGGAGATGCATGGGGAGCAAAATCTTAAATTTTCGACCCTATGTAAAAAGAAAACATAAGAAGAAATGGAAAATTTAGGAATGTACTTTTGTTAGATATGTTCTAAGGATTCTAAAAACTATCTTTGTTTTTGTTCTAGCATAAAAACTCAATGAGTTCCATTCGTTTGAAATAGCAATACCAATGGACTAAAAACCAATATGTCAGTTTTTTCAAAAACTAAGGCCTGAATAAAAAAATGTATGGAAGAAATTGTGTTTTTTCCAAAAGTAAAATATTGTTAGACCAGAGAGGCCTCTTTCCATCTTGGAATAATGGAGTACGGCAACGATTATAAGTATGAGTGTGGGGCATAGAGAAACACAGTAGGTAATCTAGGAACTACATGTACTGTACGTCTGTCGAGCACGGCGGCGAGAACAAGAAGGGGGAGCTCGATCGCTCTACAAAGGCAGTTAACACATGAACATAGAAAACGGGACTGAAGCAATTTAATGGGCGACTGCGACAACTCATATATAATAATAAATATATATACTGAAGTTGGATCTCAACACACCCCCTCCAACTGAAGTATTCCATCCCACTATGCATCAATTCACATAGTAATCAATTAGAGCTAACATTTCAACGTTCAGATCTTTCATTGAACATTGAACAGCAGAAAAACAACATAAAAAAAATCATCAGTGTAGATCAACAGATTACACTGAGCACGATACAAAAAATATAACGCACAATAATGCATAGTCCGCAATAGCGTTAAGAGTATTGTACTCACGAAAGTTCTGCCTTTTCTTGCAATTGGTCTACTCAAAGCAAAACTGGAAACATGTCAGACACAGTAACTTAGAATTAAACACACACTTTGAACTTGAGCAATGACTGTCTAGTAACAGGCTTTGTGAACATGTCAGCCATGTTTTCCTCTGAAGGAACAAAGCGCAAAACTGCTTTATTGTCTTGAATGATTGCTCGAATGAAATGAAATCTTATGTCTATATGTTTCGAGCGTTGATGATGAACAGGGTTTTTGGCTAGGTCAATAGCACCTCAATTTTCAACAAAAATCTCAACAGGTTCATCATATCCATCCATATCACATAGAAGCTGTTTGAGAAAAATTCCCTCCTGCACAGCATAAGTCAAGGCAACATACTCAGCTTCGCAGCTTGAAAGAGCAACAATATTTTGTTTCTTGGACTTCCAAGATATCAGTGAACTGTTGCTAGATGATTTAAACACATATCCTGATATGCTCTTACGGTCAGAGGATCCACCCCAGTCAGAGTCAGAGAAACCAGTAATTTTTACGGGGTTCTCGGATTTCACAAATTTCAAACCGTATGAAATAGTACCTTTAAGATACTTCAACACAAATTTACACAAATTCAGATGAGCATTTGTTGGACAAGTTAAATGTTGCGACAGTAATGTAACAACATAGCAAATATCAGGCCTAGTACAAGTCATCAAGTAGATCAGGCTGCCAACTATCTCACGGAACAGTTTTGGATCGCACAAATTCCTAGAATCAGTGCTTATATCAAGCTTGTTGGCACTGGGATCACATGAAATAGACTTAGGCTTACAATCAGACGTCCTAAATTTTGAAAAAATTTTCTCAACATACTTTGGCTGCTTCATCTCAATTGAGTCATGCTTCACATCAAATTCAATGCCTAAAAAACATGAAATTTGTCCAAGATCTTTCATTTTGGATTTATTGGACAACGAACACTTTACTTCACTCAATACAACAGCGTTAGAAGAGGCCAAAATTAAATCATCAACCCATACAATGATAATCCCTTTTCCAGAGTCGCTTTCCCTCACATAGACACAAGTATCACTGAGAGATTGAACAAAATTTTGTTCAACAAGAAAATAATGCAAAAGGTTGTTCCAGTTACGGCCACTTTGCCTTAAGCCATACAAAGATTTTTTGAGTTTGCAGACTAACTTCTCTCCATTTTTGTCATGTTCAACAAATCCCTCAGGCTGTTCTACAAAAACATCACAGTCTATTTTTGCATGAAGATAAGCAGTGCACACGTCCATCTGGTGCACAATGTACGACTTTTGCACAGCAATATCCATCAGCATTCTAACAGAAGTTAGACGTGCTGTAGGAGAAAAAGTTTCTTTGAAATCGACATCAGCTACTTGGGAATATCCCTTGGCTACATAACGAGCTTTGAAAGTTTCCTGATCATTTGGTCCTGATTTAACACTATAAACCCATCGTCCCCCAATAACAGATCTATCTTTTGGCTTTTCAACAAGTTCTTACGTCTCATTATCGGCTAATGCAGCTATCTCAGTGGTCATTGCCTGTTTCCACTCAACAGAATCTGGGGATGAAATTGCCTCAGAGTAAGACTTAGGGATACTGCTCACTCTGTAGCAATAATCAACAAAATTATTAGTGATATCCAATTCATCTGGATCAACATAGCCTTTTAAATAAGCTGGGGGCTTCTTTTCTCTCAAAGGAAATCTTCTAGTGGGCTCTGCATCAGAATGAGTTTCATTTTGAATCACTTCTGGAACAGTCCCAGGTTTCAACTCAGCCTCAGCCTTGTCAGCCTTCTCACTTTGTTTCAGCTCAGCAGGGTTATCTACAGCAATGAACTCATCCTCACCCACCACATTTCTAGAAATTTTATCACAGAATGTGACACATCTGACTCTTTTTATTTGACAAGTTTCAGGGAAATAAATCATGTAAGCTCGAGTGTGTTCTCCTCTCTGTACCTCCCCCAAAGTAATGCAGAGGTGGTAAAATTTTTTCCATCTAATATCCCAAACAAAAAACCAAATCGGAGGAATGATGTTTTAGTCAGTTACCGTTCATCTAACGTGGGACAAAAAGCTCTCTCAGTTTCTGGAGCTTTTTTGCGGAACAAGCTTCCCCAGCATATCAAAAACTCTAAAACTGTGAAAGAATTTAGAGTAAATGTGTCACGTCATTTTGCATCTCTATAGACCTGCAGCATTTCGGTGTGAATTTCCCATTTACCAGAAATTTTAATTTTCCTGAAATTTCTGTTAGAAAATTAGAAACTATTTCATTTTACGTTTGCTAAGCCATTCGTGCATTCATCTTAACTATTTCTGTCGACAATAATGAGCACCCCAGCCGTGAGTTCAATACAGCAGAATGAACGTTTTTTCCATAATTAGGAGTATTTCCTCATCTTTATTTTGTTATTTTTTCTTCTCTGTGTTAATATTTAACATCCGTATGGAAAACATACTCTGAAATACATTTTGTGTGTACACCAATATACAGGTTTATAAATGTGAGGATTGTGCAAAGTTTATAATGAATTAAATTTTGGCTAACGTTGTCTCGTTATTTCAAAATCATTCTCGAAGATGTTTTCAATCGATTTCGGCTGAGCTGGGGGGAGGGGTTAATTTAAGCATTTTCATTTAGTCTTTTAATATTTTTCCGTGCGTTCAGTGCACAACAGCACTAAACTTTAAAATCGAAAAAAACTGTTACTTTCTGTTATCAAAATTATCACTTTGGACCATTGCTTAAACTACCTATATGTGCCAAATTTTATAAATATTCTCCACTCAAATGTGATATCCGGCCACAATGTTACTCCATTTTATCCCATGTACACATGTCTGTATAATGCTGAAGAGTTGTGTTGTTTCTTGACTGTAACCTGAGTTTTCTTAAAAATTTCTATGAAGAAACTAAAAACCAGTTCATTTTACGTTTTCCGAAGTCTTCTTTACCTTTTAGTTATTTTTTTTCGAATAATTTCTTAGGATTACAATGAGCTCAACTGTCATTATCGGTGTGATAGATGGTAGGTTGTTTCTATCCTCTTATTTTATATTTGTATTTTTTTCTTATATTTCATTCTCAATAAGTACATATATTAATATGTGTGTGTGTACGTATATAGGTATATATATATCTACATAAATAGATATACATGTTTCTATTTCATTTCTTTACACAAAAACCATCCGGTTAATAAATTTTATTGCACTAGCGAAATGATTCAAAAATAGATCTCCTACTTACACCAGAGGACGTCTCTGTGAATCGGATTAATGACAAATACAATTAATGAAATTAATCGTAATTTGAGTGTATGAATCGTGGTAAAATTATCTTTCTGTCCGTATGTTGTACAAGCAAATTTTGATGTTGAGTATATGTTTGTTTGCGCATTTCTGCCAAAATTTTGTAGATATTTGTCAATCATGAGTGGTAACTGGCCTACACTGTATCTCCATTTTATCCCATGTACCCATGTCCGCATGATATTGCAGAGAATATCGAGAAGATATGATATATGATATGATATATTGAAGATATATGTTTTTTTGTTGTTGTTCCTCAGCGGTAACTTGAGTTTTCTTAAAATTTCCTTTAGGAAATTAAAAAACCATTCCATTCATACGTTTTTCGAAGTCCTTTTCTATTCCTTATCTTTCCTCAGGTTATTTCTTACGATTCATCAGAGCTTGGGCTGTCATTTTAAATATTGAAAGAGTGAGATTATTTTTCATGTCTATTAGCATTTTTCTTATATTCGTTTTCAATACGTATATATATGAATATGTGTGTTGGTGTGTGCGTGAGTATGTACGTGTGCGCACGCAAACATAAATGTTTATGTATCAGTGTAAACATGCACACGTTTCGCACACATATATGCGCACATGTACATATATCGGTTTCTATTTCTACTTTTTGCATAAAAAGCAAAACCTCAAGACACATTACATTTTACCTAAAGCTCTGCGATCAGTTAACACTGCACCAAATTTCAGAAATAAACAAATTGATTGCGCTTGCTTTATGATTTATAAATCGATCTATCACGTCCCCGAAGGGCATTTCTGTGAACAGAAGAAATGAAAAAGTATAAACAGACAAAGGAAATAAAGCACTCGTGCAAAAATTATCTCTATATTTGTATGCCGAACAAGCCATGCATTTCAATTTTGAGTGTAAGTTTGTTTACGCATTCCTAGATGTGCGTGCTGTGTTGCGCGATGTTCTTTACAAATTATTTCGAGACTATCTTTTTCTCAATACTTGATTGTCATTTACGGTGTTGTTTCAATCTAGTACGGTGTAGCGTTTTTTTTGTATTTTTCCTACTTCGATGATCTTATAAATAATTCGAAAAATACTAAAGAATTCTTCGAAACTGCCAAGTTCTTAGTTGAAATTATCGAAGTAGGAAAAAGACAAGAAGCGCTGTACCGGAATCTCTTGGAATATAAAATATCCAAGAGATAATATTTCTCATTTCTCATTCAACTACCCTTGACAGAGTTAAACTATTAGCACGACCCGTATGGCTTGTCTATTAGTACGCCTCGTATATTTTTTCTATTAATATGCCTCGTATGGTCTATCTATCTGTACACCTATGATAGTATTGTCTAATATTACATCTCGTATAGTTTGTCTATTATTATGCCTCGTACGGCTTATCTATTTGTACACCTCGTATGGTTTGTCAATTAGTATTCCTCGTATGGAACTTTGTTAGACTATTAGCACACCACGTGTGGTTTGTCTATTATAGTACGCCTCGTATATTATGTCTAGTAATATGCCTCGTATGGTCTATCTATTTGTACACCTCTGATAGTTTATCTATTAGCACACCTCATATAGTTTGTCGATTATTATGCCTCGTATGGCTTATCTATTTTTACACCTCGGATGGTTTGTCAATTAATACTCCTTGTATGGATCTTTTGTTTTAGGACGTCTTATATTAAGGAACTTTTAAAAGCCAATATGTTGGCATATGTATCTCATGTGACAACTTGGAAATAAACGGTTTTGTTTTTGTTTTTTTGTAAGCAGGGCTGCACGGGTCATATCCCACAAAAGTACCCTGCTCTGACCTAGGGTCAAGCTTTCCTGGGTTTTGAACCATGGCAAAACATTTTGATCCAAAAATGTGCATATTGGAAAGGTCAGGTTTCTTTCCCGTGAACATCTCAAAAGGAGTTTTGCCTGTCCTTTTGTTGAAACACCTATTTCTAATGTAAGCAGCTGTTCTTACAGCATGATTCCACAATTCTTTTGGCAAATTTGCATGCAGCAACAAACACCTAGCCATCTCAAACAATGATCTCCAAGATCTCTCAGCAGTCCCATTCTGTTGGGGAGAGTACGGAGCTGAAAATTCATGCTATATTTTGTTCTCCGTGACAACAGCTTTGAACAAGTTTGAGGAATACTCGGTGCCGTTATCTGTTCTTAAACGTTTAACAGAGCCAAATGGAGCAGAATCAGCCAAGAATTTTTTAAATGCCCCAACAGTGTCACTTTTACTTTTGAGGAAATACACAAAAATGAGGCCTGAAAAGTCATCCACAAAAGACATGACATACATGGAATTCTCAAAAGAAGTAGGGCTTATAGGTCCAGCTAGGTCACTATGGACTAGCTCTAAAGGTTTTCTTGACTTTTCATCAGGGTCTCTGCTCCTATATTGACACATTTTACCCTGGACACAGATCTCACAATCGAAATTATGTTTGTTGGTAATTTTCATCCCGTTAGTAATACCTTCTAGGCTCAACACATCTTTTACATTACAATGCCCAAGAATATTGTTCCACTCCTCCAGAGTGTGTTCACCAATAGCATTAATAGAATCAACACAGCTTACAGAATTTAAATAATACAGCTTACCACATTTTTTAATATTAAACGCATTCCCATCTGAAGCAAACAACTTTGAGTCGTTTTGACTGAAATTAAATGATGCACCCTGATCAATAGCAGCCTGGACAGAGAAAATATTCTGCTTAAAACTAGGAATACAAAGAACATTTTTTAAAAGAACATTGTGTTTCCTATTTTTGGCGTCAGTCAGGGTAATTCTCGCATCACCTTTACACTCTACAATATTGTTCATCCTAGAACCATCTGCTAATTCAAAGAAATGATTCCTAGGGTCAAAACTTTCATCTAAAGATACAAACTTAGATTTATCACAAATAATGTGAGCAGTAGCTCCACAATCCACCAGTAACTTTGCACTGTCTACAACAGAAGCACTTTCTGAGTCTGTTGATACTCTAAAACAATAAGAGCTTTTCACATCTTTGTCAACAGTAGCCATCGCTTTCGCGGTATCTCTTTTTCTGCAAAAATTAGTATCATGAGATGTACTTTTACAAATCGAACACCACCGATTTTTCTTTGCACTGTGACTTTTACACTCATATTTCTTGTGACCTGACTTACCACATAAGTAACAAGTAATTTTAGAATCTTTCACTTTCATAATTCTTTCTTCACTTTCACTGTAGCCTTGTCGGGTCTTCTTTGTTTCCTCTTCACTCTTGAGAGCCGATTTGAATTTCATGAAGTCCATTTCTTTACTGTCACTTTGCGTGATGACGGTAGGAAAAGCGTTGTAGGCAGCTGGCAATCCTTTGATAATCATGACGATAATCAGTCCATCGCTGATATTTTTTCCGGCTTTCTTCAGGTAGGATGCAGTTGTCTCTGCCCGCAGTAAGTAGTCGGTTACCGTCTCGCCATTTTTCATCTTCAGCGCAGC
Organism: Morinoia aosen; assembly: GCA_030386875.1. NCBI lineage: Eukaryota > Metazoa > Arthropoda > Malacostraca > Amphipoda > Talitridae > Morinoia > Morinoia aosen. The sequence goes on from CM059574.1 coordinate 4,098,690, forward strand.
CAACTCGCAGTACAGAGAAATAATTCTCGGTTTACTGCTGCCGAGGTAATGATCACGCAGAATCTTCATGGATTTTCTTCCATCTCCATAGGCGTCTCTGATAATCAACGAGAGACTTTTATCATCGAGCCTTTGCACGAGCTCGGAGAACACTTGCTTGTTCTTCTCAACATCCAGACTTGATTCTTCGCCCTCAAGGACGGCATCCAACGACTTCAAGTCGAGGTAGGCCCGAAATTTCACTTCCCACAACTCATACCTTTCATCATTGCCATCAAAAGTTAGGTTACTGGGCCCATAACCTGTTAGACCAGAGAGGCCTCTTTCCATCTTGGAATAATGGAGTACGGCAACGATTATAAGTATGAGTGTGGGGTATAGAGAAACACAGTAGGTAATCTAGGAACTACATGTACTGTACGTCCGTCGAGCACGGCGGCGAGAACAAGAAGGGGGAGCTCGATCGCTCTACAAAGGCGGTTAACACATGAACATAGAAAACAGGACGGAAGCAATTTAATGGGCGACTGCGACAACTCATATATAATAATAAATATATATACTGAAGTTGGATCTCAACACATATTATAGTCAAATTTCATGAGACTCAGACTGAAACAAAAAAATTCATAATTTTTATGAAAAAATTTAAAATTATTTTGATTTTTTTTATGGAAATTACAATTCACATTGTGAATATGAAGTTATGCATGGCGATTATCGAAATAAAAATGAAAACAGCATTCAATTACATAAATTTTCCTTTGTATTACACTTCAACAAAAAATTTTGTTTTTGGCCAGTAGTGTAAAGTTACTTTCAAAATTCAAAAGAATAGAAGTCATTGAGTTTTTATGCTAGGAAGAAAACAAAGATAGTTTTAGAATTCTTGGAACATTTCTAACAAAACAACGTTGCTACTTTTTCAATTTTAACATTCTAATTTTTTTATCATAGTTCATATATAAAAAATGTCGGTATATTTTACATATTGGTAAAATTTCGCATATATAAAAAAATAAAAATAATAAATCCCTGAATGTACTTTTGTTAGGAATGTTTCAAGGATTCCAAAACTGTCTTTGGATTTGTTCTAGCATAAAAACTCAATGACTTCTATTCTTTTGAAATATGTATAAAAATGACTCATAAAACGAATATTTCAATTTTTTCGAAAAACTAAGGTCTAAATCAAAAAAGTTACACGAACAAAATATGTTTATCTTGCAAAAATACATGTACTGACCAAATTTACACCAATCAGATCAAAATTTTTTTTTCGGAAGACCCCCTTAAATGTAATTTTGCGTGTTATATTGTGTTATGCAGTAACTCATATCTATGTAAGCTATCTTCGCAAAAAGTAAATAAATGATGTTCTTCGCTGAAATGTACCTGTGTATGTAAAAGGCACTGCAAAAAAGATTTTGCGACAAATAATTTATATCCTGAGATTAAAAGAGTTTCCTCGCACTTTATTGATAGTCTTTATTTTATTACGATACTTCGCCCTAATAGGGGCCTAAGGAACCACCTTTGGGGGACAAACTTGTCCGCATCGTGTGTCGTAAAGAAAGACGCTGTTGCAGTTCGGCGAATCAGGGAATTTACTGAGGAGCCCTAATGGACTGATTACGGTGCAGACAGCTGCTCGTCATCCTAACGGTACTGCCGTAGTTCGGTACAAACGGAATTTACTTCTGTTGCCCTAGCGGACTAATTACGGCGTAGGCGGTACCCACACGAATCTCAGGAAGGGCAGCTGCGCGAAAAAGCTAGCGCCCCGGAAAAAAGTAACTGCACAGAAAACAGCCCCGTTACTACGAACCCTCACGTCGACCGTATGACGGTATCGACAAATAGCAATAGTGCTGACATCAATGGTAATACATAGATCAATAATAATATATAAACAAATAGGCACTTATCTCTTGGATATCTCTAAGCAACAAATGGTCAATTAAACAGACATGTGGCCAGTGAGAGCAGAGCGGAGATAGATTGGAATTATAGAAAAGAATTGAATAGAATTAGTAGTAGGTAATTAGAAATACATAAGGATAGGTACTTATCCACATGGGGTAATCTATATACACACTTGCAGTCAACATTTACTGTTTAGATGACTACGACCAATCGGGAACTGACTGCAATTGTTGCCGTCACACGCGTTGCCAACTTTTGGTCTCTCTAGCTAGAACTTACATTTCTCGCTATATTACATAGTTGTTACACAATCAGTTGTTTGACAATTAACTTGGATATTATGACACTCATATATCTCTATCAATGAAGAATCTTTGGGTTAAAGCAATTTAAAAACCAATGTTACTCTATGTTAGTTGGAATGTACTTTTTCTTTATTTTTCAGCATTTTGCACAATAGGCAGAGTGTAAAGTTTCGAGTAAGATTCACTCCTCTTCAATCCAATGATGTAATTTTGGCGTAGACATGTAGCACTAGCTACAAAATGTAAAATTCTAAAAATTCTCATTAGCACTTAAATAGCATAATTATTGGCATTAAAAATCTTACGCTAAATTATTATTAATAATTTTCTACTTATAATCAGTAATCCTTGAAGTTTTTGTGTAAATGCATGAGATATAAAATAACGGTCGACATTTTCGAGTTTGAAGCCTTTGTAATGGCAACACCGTGCGGGACGCCGTTGTCTGAGCGTCATTCTCACGCACGTCTTTAGCTTGTGTGTTACAGCGTTCTCGTAAGTGAAAAATTAAGTGTTCAAACAGAGCAAATCTGGTTTAGAAGATATCATGTTTCTTTTCTTCGTGTTCATATTGTTAAGTATAAGTGATCTTGACAGTGCCATGTCATATAATTATGTAAATAGTTGTAGAAGTCGTGAAAATAGCATGGCTTATTCCGAGTGCTATCTCAACATGACATAGCGTGAATTTTGCGTGTCATGTTCATTTCTTGTGTCAAGATTTTATTATAGATATTCAACTACGTTCTTTCCTTACTGCAAAAATATATACTTGCAGTTGTTATTATGATATTGCAACTCGCTCATTGGATACTTCGTGAGAGCGCACGGCGGATTGCCGGTGTTTTCGCGGAAAGATGGCGGAGCGTAAACTGCTGTGTCATGTCATTTTTATGTTCAAGATTGCACTGTATTATGTTTTGAATATTTCTCTTTTGCTGCAAGAGATACGTTTAGTGTTTCTTTTCTCAGTGTAGTTGACATGTGAATGATTTAGGACTGCCTTCTTTATATTTTCGTACGGATATTATAGAGTACGAAATTCAGGCATGCATATTCCTGCAAATTTTTAGCTGTTTCATATTTCATTATATTCCATAAATCGTGTGCTTAATCGCATGTAGTTTTCAATATGAATAACAATTATGTCATTACCAAAAGTTCTTGTAAATTTCATGCTCTTATATTTAAAGCAAGGGCAGTAGTGAAAGAGCTTGCCAGCTGTTAAAATCTATCCTATTTCATGAGCTTGACAAAAGGAGAACAATTCAAATAGCTCGTGTTGAATCTGTAGGAAGACTCAGTGTTTCTCCGTGATGGGAATTTACCATTTGCAGTGTAGGGATTGTCAGTTGTGGAATTTTTCCTTGATGCCTCTCCGGGAACTTTCTCATTCAGCGTCTTCGATTATTTCAGATCCTCGACGCCATTAAACGCAACAACACACATTCCCTGGGCCTGGAGCTTTACTCAAGTTGTACCTTCACTTGGCATCTTATCTCTAACTCAATCATCGAGTTACACCGCTTAAATTGCCTATTTTTGACGTGAGACGGTTTCTGACCTTGGTTATAGATCACCTTGCAATCACCTTGGTTTGGAGCTAGTAGAGCCTAGTATATTACGACTACCGGCTAGATAATCTACCTGCTCCAACCACGACAACTTGCTTTTTTCAGCGTGGAATGATCATAAATGTCTGAACCCATAAATAGTGACTCATCCACACGTCACGGCTTGAATTGATATTCCGCCAGTCACTAAAAATTAAACGGACTGTGCGCTTATCTAGAACCTCCACAAAACACACTCACTCACACCCTGCCAACGTCATCGCTCGCCGGACCTCGCCTGCACGGAGTTCCCATCTAAGAGAAGCTCTCCAGAAGTCAAGCTCACCGTCGATCCCGTCGGTCCTCCCGGCTTTCCTCCAATAAATATCCAAGCTGAGTCAATCCAAAGATTGTTGTCATTAATGAACGTAGGTTAAGTAAGACGAGACACTTGGAGTTTGTATAATCAGTACACACAGCAGGACACAGTTTACATCACGAAGGATAGCGGTGGAGTAGACTCCAGCCAAGTCCGAGAACCATGAACAGAGTTCCACAAGAACCATGAGCTCAGTTCTCAACGCAGAGTGCTGTCTAAATACATTCTTACACAAGATCACTGTAACATTATCAGTATTATACACATATACATTCAAGGTGCTACATGAAAGGTTTCAACACTCCTTCTCACATTGAATGTGTGTCAGATGAGACCATTCCTAACTTCGTTCTTAGTCTAGAGAACTTTTCTATCGGCAGGTTCTTGGTGAATATGTCGGCGAGCATTTCGTCGGTAGGGCAATACACTAGGTCTATATCTTTGTTACTTACAAGATCCCGTACATAGTGAAACTTAATATCGATGTGCTTGCTCCTCCCATGATATTTGGGATTGTTGGCAAGACAGATGGCTGACTGGTTGTCTTCGTTTATAACCATTGGTTCCATAGTCCCAAAATTTAGATCACTGAGTAAGTGCTTTAACCAGACAGCCTCTTGAGCCGCACCGGCAAGAGCAACGTATTCTGCTTCTGCAGTTGAGAGGGCTACACAAGTTTGTTTGTTAGATCTCCACGTAATTACCGAATTACTGAGGGTGAAACAGTAACCAGAGGTAGACTTTCGGTCATTTTTATCACCAGCCCAGTCAGCATCTGAATAACCAATGCAAGTATCAGAACATTTGCTATACAAGAAACCTAGTTTAGAGGTGCCTTTCAGGTACCTGAATATTCTCTTAACACACATCCAATGCTGTTCAAGAGGTTTGGAGCTGTATTTAGCAACATTATTCACTGCGAATGCAATGTCAGGTCGAGTTCTGGTTGACAAATACAAAAGGCTACCTACAGCACTTTGATAAGTGGCAGGGTCAAATTCGACATCATTTGGGGAGCATATCGGATTTACATTTACATCGGCGGGAGTTGCAACAGGTTTACAATTATCAAAGCCAAATTTTGACAACAGAGCCTCAGTGTAGGCAGTTTGATTTAAGAAAACATTGTTTTTAGATTGTACAACACTTACACCTAGGAAGTAACTCAGCTCACCAAGGTCCTTCATTTTGTATTGGGTAGAAAGACTCAACTTTATTTGATTTATTTCATCACAAGACTCAGAAGCAATTATTAGATCGTCTACATACACCGCCACAATACACAGTTTCTTATCTTGAACACGAATGTATATACAAGCATCACTCTTAAATTGTACAAAACCCAATTTCTTCAAATAGCTATCTAGTGTAGTATTCCAACACTTTGGAGCTTGTTTTAGTCCGTAGAGCGATTTTTGTAGTTTACACACCAGATTTTCTTTGCCTTTGACAATAAAACCGTCAGGTTGAACCAGATATAGTTCTTCAATCAGTTCTCCATTAAGGAAGGCTGTTGCAACGTCCATGTGATGGACTTGCATGTTGCATTTGGCAACCAAAGCTAGTACTGTCCTGACAGACTCAAATCGAACCACGGGACTGAATGTCTCGTCGTAGTCAATGCCATATTTTTGTGAGTAGCCCTGAGCCACAAGGCGAGCTTTGTACGAGCAAATGCTTCTGTCGGGTCCGGTTTTTCTTTCAAAGATCCACTTTGATTTGATAGGTTTTTTGTCATTAGGACACTCTACAAGAGACCATACTTTGTTTTGATTTATAGACTCCATCTCATTCTCCATAGCTGTTTCCCATAGTTTTGCTTCTGGTCCACTGAGTGCTTCTTGAACACAAGATGGTATATCAAGCTCATTTTTCATTAAGTACACCCATTCACCAAACCTATCAGGAGCGCGTCGATACCTGGCTGATTGTCTAGGCTCCACTCCCTCCATCCCAGCATCTGACTGTCTATGCTCCACCCCTCCCTCAGAGTCTTCTGGTTCTGGATCCCGAAGAAGAAGAGTAAAATTACCATCATTTACTTCAGAAGGCTCCGTCTCAATTGGCATCTGCTGAGATTCATTGAACATAACGTCTATACTCAAAAATATCCTTCTGCTGCTTATGTCATACAGACGATATCCCTTGGATCCACTTCCATATCCTACAAGAACACACGGTTTAGATTTTGGATCAATTTTTTCCCTCTCATCTTTGGGGACATGTGCGTACGCACTGCAGCCAAAGGTTTTGAGGTGCTGTACATTGGGCTTGTGTCCATTAAGGGCCTGATACGGAGTCATATCATTCAATGCACTAGCAGGGCTCCTATTTTTGACATACACGGCAGTTGATATAGCTCCACCCCTGAATGATTTTGGGAACTTTGTAATGGACGTAGGTTAAGAAGACGAGACTCTTGGAGTTTGTATAATCAGTACACACAGCAGGACACACGTTTACATTACGAAGGGTAGCGGTGGAGTAGGCTCCAGCCAAGCCCGAGAACCACGAGCAGAGATCCACAAGAACCATGAGCTCAGTTCTCAACGCATAGTGCTGTCTAAATACATTCTTACGCAAGAGCACTGTAACATTATCAGTATTATACACATATACATTCAAGGTGCTACATGAAAGGTTTCAACACTCCTTCTCACATTGAATGTGTGTCAGATGAGACCATTCCTAACTTCGTTCTTAGTCTAGAGAACTTTTCCATCGGCAGGTTCTTGGTGAATATGTCGGCGAGCATTTCGTCGGTAGGGCAATACACTACGTCTATATCTTTGTTACTTACAAGATCCCGTACATAGTGAAACTCAATATCGATGTGCTTGCTCCTCCCATGAAATTTGGGATTGTTGGCAAGACAGATGGCTGACTGGTTGTCTTCGTTTATAACCATTGGTTCCATAGTCCCAAAATTTAGATCACTGAGTAAGTGCTTTAACCAGACAGCCTCTTGAGCCGCACCGGCAAGAGCAACGTATTCGGCTTCTGCAGTTGAGAGGGCTACACAAGTTTGTTTGTTAGATCTCCACGTAATTACCGAATTACTGAGGGTGAAACAGTAACCAGAGGTAGACTTTCGGTCATTTTTATCACCAGCCCAGTCAGCATCTGAATAACCAATGCAAGTATCAGAACATTTGCTATACAAGAGACCTAGTTTAGAGGTGCCTCTCAGGTACCTGAATATTCTCTTAACACACATCCAATGCTGTTCAAGAGGTTTGGAGCTGTATTTAGCAACATTATTCACTGCGAATGCAATGTCAGGTCGAGTTCTGGTTGACAAATACAAAAGGCTACCTACAGCACTTTGATAAGTGGCAGGGTCAAATTCGACATCATTTGGGGAGCATATCGGATTTACGTTTACATCGGCGGGAGTTGCAACAGGTTTACAATTATCAAAGCCAAATTTTGACAACAGAGCCTCAGTGTAGGCAGTTTGATTCAAGAAGACATTGTTTTTGAATTGTACAACACTTACACCTAGGAAGTAACTCAGCACACCAAGGTCCTTCATTTTGTATTGGGTAGAAAGGCTCAACTTTATTTGATTTATTTCATCACCAGACTCAGAAGCAATTATTAGATCGTCTACATACACCGCCACAATACACAGTTTCTTATCTTGAACACGAGTGTATATACAAGCATCACTCTTAGATTGTACAAAACCCAATTTCTTCAAATAGCTATCTAGTGTAGTATTCCAACACTTAGGAGCTTGTTTTAGTCCGTAGAGCGATTTTTGTAGTTTACACACCAGATTTTCTTTGCCTTTGACAATAAAACCGTCAGGTTGAACCAGATATAGTTCTTCAATCAGTTCTCCATTAAGGAAGGCTGTTGCAACGTCCATGTGATGGACTTGCATGTTGCATTTGGCAGCCAAAGCTAGTACTGTCCTGACAGACTCAAATCGAACCACGGGACTGAAGGTCTCGTCGTAGTCGATGCCATATTTTTGTGAGTAGCCCTGAGCCACAAGGCGAGCTTTGTACGAGCAAATGCTTCCGTCGGGTCCGGTTTTTCTTTTAAAGATCCACTTTGATTTGATAGGTTTTTTGTCATTAGGACACTCTACAAGGGACCATACTCTGTTTTGATTTATAGACTCCATCTCATTCTCCATAGCTGTTTCCCATAGTTTTGCTTCTGGTCCACTGAGTGCTTCTTGAACACAAGATGGTATATCAAGCTCATTTTTCATTAAATACACCCATTCACCAAACCTATCAGGAGCCCGTCGATATCTGGCTGATTGTCTAGGCTGCACTCCCTCCATCCCAGCATCTGACTGTCTATGCTCCACCCCTCCCTCAGAGTCTTCTGGCTCTGGATCCTGAGGAAGAAGAGAAAAATTACCATCATTTACTTCTGAAGGCTCCTTCTCAATTGGCATCTGCTGAGATTCATTGAACATAACGTCTCTACTCAAAAATATCCTTCTACTGTTTATGTCATACAGACGATATCCCTTGGATCCACTTCCATATCCTACAAGAACACACGGTTTAGATTTTGGATCAAGTTTTTCCCTCTCATCTTTGGGGACATGAGCGTACGCACTGCAGCCAAAGGTTTTGAGGTGCTGTACGTTGGGCTTGTGTCCATTAAGGGCCTGATAAGGGGTCATATCATTCAATGCACTAGCAGGGCTCCTATTTTTGACATACACGGCAGTTGATATAGCTTCACCCCAGAATGATTTTGGTAACTTTGAACCAGACAGCATAGCTCTGACAGAGTCAAGAAGAGTTCTATTCATTCTTTCTGCAACTCCATTTTGTTCAGGTGTCTTAGGCACAGTTTTTTCATGGATAATTCCTTCCCCTTTTAGGAATTGTTCAAAGTCATTAGAGATGTATTCCCCACCGTTATCGGAGCGCAGAATTTTAATTTTGTGATCATAGTGATTTTCTACCAAGGATTTGAACTCCTGAAACACTTTGAAAACATCACTCTTATGTTTGATAATGTACACCCAAGTATATCTGGAGTGGTCATCTATGAAGGTTACAAAATACCTTCCACTCCCAAGTGATATGGGATTAAGCTGGCCACACACATCACTGTGGATAAGTTCTAAGGGTTGGCGTTTCCTTTTGTGATTTGTTTTGGGGAACGGAAGCCTATGATTTTTACCATCACAACAGTTTTCACAAAAAATGTTATCTCCACTCACAGAACAATCAAAACCTCTAACAAGATTCTTAGTGCCTAATTTCTTAAGATTATTGAATCCTAGATGACAAAATCGTTTATGCCACAGAATTTCATCAGAGGAAACGTTCATGCATTTAGCGGCTGAATTAAGGGTGCAATTAAGTTTATACAATTTTCCTACTTTACTGCCTAAGGCAATTAATTCATCGTCTTTATTTACAATCTTACATGAGCTTTCGTCAAAGTAAACTGAGTTTCCACTTTCTGTAATCTGAGGCACGGAAAGTAAATTGTAAGCTAAACCAGGTACATACAAGACATTCTTAACAACACAGGTATCTACTCGACCTTTAGGCAACAACACCATAACTTCAACATCACCTACACCAACACCTTGCAAGTTTCTACCATCACCAACTTCAATGTTAATTGGACTAGATAGCTCATTCATACAAGAAAAATCATTCCTATTATTACACATGTGTGCTGTTGCACCGGAATCAATTACCCAACAATTATTGATATTTATCACAGACAATGCACCGATATAATTTGTTTTACCTGCTACAAAATTGTTTTGGTTTTCTGTGTGGTTCCCATCTTCTTTCTTCAATTTTTCTTGATAGATCCAGCACTTGGTACGTAGGTGTCCCAATTTTCCGCATTCGAAGCATCGTGAGTTTTTCAATTTGGAGGTCACAAGGGATTTTTCACTGAAGTCTGAAGCACTTTGGTTTTTCAGTTTTGCTTCTTCATTCAGAAGACGCTCTGTCACAATATCCCATGACGGTAGTTTTTCATGAGCTTCCAGTGCAGTCACCAGTGTGGAGAAATGGTCGGGAAGTGACGACAGCAAGATTATTACACGACTTTCTTCATCAACTGCGTCATCAATCACACTCAAGGACTCAAATATTTCGACAAATGCTTTGAGATGAGTTTGTAAGTCTTGGTCTTCTTTTAGTTTCATGTTGTAGAGTCTTTTGCGTAGTCTGAACTTGTTAGACCAAGTTTTCTTCTGGAATGTATCTTCAATCTTATGCCATAGTTGCACAGGGTCAGTAGGATCACCCAACAAATAAAGTTGACTTGTTTCGACACCAAGCACAATTGTTGCAAGTGCACTGTCACGTCTTTCTTCAAATTTTCTTCGAGCAGTCTCGTCCGTAGTCTGTGGCATGGTTTCCGTTCCTCGAACCAAGTTCCACAGTTTTTCCTTCATCAGAATCATCTTCATTTGCAGCTTCCACGTAGGATAGTTTTTATCATTAAGAGCCGTGAGGCAGTTCTTTGCACTTTCACTTACGGAGCCTGCCATGTTTCTTTCTCTTTCACCGTTTCTGTCTCACACAGCACTAACAAATCACCAACTTCTGTTCTCGCTGTCCCGGGCTGTTTTTCGCTTCGGGACTTAAGATAACCTCACTTGATATTGCTTCATCGGAAGGTTTACTGTGCCCATAACCTAATGGATGTAGGTTAAGAAGACGAGACTCTTGGAGTTTGTATAATCAGTACACACAGCAGGACACACGTTTACATTACGAAGGGTAGCGGTGGAGTAGGCTCCAGCCAAGCCCGAGAACCACGAGCAGAGATCCACAAGAACCATGAGCTCAGTTCTCAACGCATAGTGCTGTCTAAATACATTCTTACGCAAGAGCACTGTAACATTATCAGTATTATACACATATACATTCAAGGTGCTACATGAAAGGTTTCAACACTTTGAACCAGACAGCATAGCTCTGACAGAGTCAAGGAGAGTTCTATTTATTCTTTCTGCAACTCCATTTTGTTCAGGTGTCTTAGGCACAGTTTTTTCATGGATAATTCCTTCCCTTTTTAGGAATTGTTCAAAGTCATTAGAGATGTATTCCCCACCGTTATCGAAGCGCAGAATTTTAATTTTGTGATCATAGTGATTTTCTACCAAGGATTTGAACTCCTGAAACACTTTAAAAACACCATTCTTATGTTTAATAATGTACACCCAAGTATATCTGGAGTGGTCGTCTATGAAGGTTACAAAATACCTTCCACTCCCAAGTGATATGGGATTAAGCTGGCCACACACATCACTGTGGATAAGTTCTAAGGGTTGACGTTCCCTTTTGTGATTTGTTTTGGGGAACGGAAGCCTATGATTTTTACCATCACAACAGTTTTCACAAAAAATGTTATCTCCACTCACAGAACAATCAAAACCTCTAACAATATTCTTAGTGGCTAATTTCTTAAGATTATTGAATCCTAAATGACAAAATCGTTTATGCCACAGAATTTCATCAGAGGAAACGTTCATGCATTTAGTAGCTGAATTAAGGGTGCAATTAAGCTTATACAATTTTCCTACTTTACTGCCTAAGGCAATTAATTCATCGTCTTTATTTACAATCTTACATGAGCTTTCGTCAAAGTAAACTGAGTTTCCACTTTCTGTAATCTGAGGCACAGAAAGTAAATTGTAGGCTAAGCCAGGTACATACAAGACATTCTTAACAGCACAGGTATCTACTAGACCTTTAGGCAACAACACCATAACTTCAACATCACCTACACCAACACCTTGCAAGTTTCTACCATCACCAACTTCAATGTTAATTGGACTAGATAGCTCATTCATACAAGAAAAATCATTCCTATTATTACACATGTGTGCTGTTGCACCGGAATCAATTATCCAACAATTATTGATATTTATCACAGACAATGCACTGATATAATTTGTTTCACCTGCTACAAAATTATTTTGGTCTTCTGTGTGGTTCCCATCTTCGTTCTTCAACTTTTCTTGATAGGTCCAGCACTTGGTACGTAGGTGCCCCAATTTTCCGCATTCGTAGCACCTTGAGTTTTTCAATTTGGAGGTCACAAGGGATTTTTCACTGAAGTCTGATGCCCTTTGGTTTTTCAGCTTTGCTTCTTCATTCAGAAGACGCTCTGTCACAATATCCCATGACGGTAGTTTTTCATGAGCTTCCAGTGCAGTCACCAGTGTGGAGAAATGGTCGGGAAGTGCATGACGACAGCAAGATTATTGCACGACTTTCTTCATCAACAGCGTCATCAATCACACTCAAGGACTCAAATATTTCGACAAATGCTTTGAGATGAGTTTGTAAGTCTTGGTCTTCTTTTAGTTTCATGTTGTAGAGTCTTTTGCGTAGTCTGAACTTGTTAGACCAAGTTTTCTTTTGGAATGTATCTTCAATCTTATGCCATAGTTGCACAGGGTCAGTAGGATCACCCAATAAATAAAATTGACTTGTTTCGACTCCAAGCACAATTGTTGCAAGTGCACTGTCATGTCTTTCTTCAAATTTTCTTCGAGCGGTCTCGTCTGTAGTCTGTGGCATGGTTTCCGTTCCTCGAACCAAGTTCCACAGATTTTCCTTCATCAGGATCATCTTCATTTGCAGCTTCCACGTAGGATAGTTTTTATCATTAAGAGCCGTGAGGCAGTTCTTTGCACTTTCACTTACGGAGCCTGCCATGTTTCTTTCTCTTTCACCGTTTCTGTCTCACACAGCACTAACAAATCACCAACGTCTGTTCTCGCTGTCCCGGGCTGTTTTTCGCTTCGGGACTTAGGATAACCTCACTTGACATTGCTTCATCGGAAGGTTTTCTGGGCCCATAACCTAATGAACGTAGGTTAAGTAAGACGAGACACTTGGAGTTTGTATAATCAGTACACACAGCAGGACACAGTTTACATCACGAAGGATAGCGGTGGAGTAGACTCCAGCCAAGCCCGAGAACCATGAACAGAGTTCCACAAGAACCATGAGCTCAGTTCTCAACGCAGAGTGCTGTCTAAATACATTCTTACACAAGAGCACTGTAACATAATCAGTATTATACACATATACATTCAAGGTGCTACATGAAAGGTTTCAACAGTCATTCCCCTCTCGTTATCGTGATCTTAAACGTTTTCTCGAGATTATTTGCGTTCGGTGGTTCGGTATCCTCGTACAGTCTACCCCGACCATTAGAAACGTAAAAGACACAGACAAAAATTTTGCCTGTTTTTAACTCAAATAATGGCATAGCGTCAAATTTACTCGATTAAGCTCAACGTGAGATAATATTAGGTCAAAAAATACATATTGAGTATCTACTGTATTTTAGTTAATATAGAAGCCACCTCATTTATGTTTGGTTTTGGATGGGGTGCTAGTATCAGCTTCCAAACCCTAAACAGTCACTCGACAGTATTCGCAAAACCGTGAGAAAGGTTAATGAGGCGAGGGAACTCAGCTCGGTCTTTATTCGGAGGAACGCCAGGCTGACTGGCGTTGAGCTTGACTGGAAGATTTTCTCTAGGTGAGCCTCTCCGTCTTCAGCGAGGTCCGGTGAGCGATGGTGTCGGCAGGATGTATTGAGTTGTGTTTGGGAATTTATGTAAGCCCAATTTAGACTAACTGGTAGCATAAGCCTTTGAGAAGACCCGTGACGTTTGGTGGTGTCACGTTAAGGTATCAGCGTTCTTAATCCCAAGCTGGACAAGCGAGTTATCATAGTCGAAGCAGGTAGTTTAGCTAGCCGGGAGTGGAATCTTAGGCTTACTGGCTTCAAAAATAACCCATATGAATTGCAAAGGGAATAGATTGTAAATGAGGTCTCTCAGGCCCAAACTCAGGTAATATTCAGTTAAGGCAAAACAAGGCCCAGGGAACTGAGTGTGTGGTGGCGTTTGGCGATGTCGTTGAGGTTCTGCAAAAAGTCGAAACGCTGGATGAGCAGTCCCAGGAGACATCAAGGAAAAATTCCACCACTGACAGTCCCCACATCGTAAATGATAAACTCCCACACAGTAGAACTCTCTGAGAAATCCTACAGATTCGACACGAGCTAATTTTAATTGTTCTCACTTTTGTCAAGCTCAAAGTAGGATAGAATCAATTTAGAAATGGTAAAACTCTTTTACCACAGCTTTTACTTTAAATAGAGGCATGAAATTTAAGGGAAATTTGGTAATAACTACTTGTGATTTTTAAAGAGCAACAATATCGGTGATTCCATTTTGTGGAATTATGGCAATTTCGTGTGACTGAATACACGTGATTTATGCAGCAGGAAGGAATATATAAGAAAATAGCTAAAATGCATAGGATGAGAATTAATAACTTTTTGTGTACTCTAGAACATCTTTATATCCGTACGAGAAATAACAGGGAAAAAATCCTAACTTTCATTAAGATCAATCATACTGAAAAGCACTGGCAAGCATCATTGGTAAAAAAAATAAGGAATAATATCTACCTGAGAAAAGAAACACTAAACGTGTTGCTTGCAGCAGAAAGAAAATATTCGCAAAACGAACATTGAACGTCAAGGTGACAATGACCCGGCGGTTTTTACGCTTCGCCATCTGCAATAAACCGCCGGCATAGCATCGTACGCGTTCACGACGGCAGATGCTAGTATGTATTTTTGCCGCAAGAAAAAAGAAAAAAATGATTTAATTGTGGATAGTGATTTATATTGAATATAAATGCGATTAAGCGCAAGATTTATGGAGTAATGAAATGTGAAAAAACTAAAACTTTAGCAGGGATATGCATGAATAATCTTCGTACTCTATAATCCGTACGAAATTAATAAAAAGGCATTCCCAATTATTACACGACAAACACATTTAAAAAAAACAACAGGCATCAAGTGCGATTCAAATCCAGAGTAATGACACGAGGCGGCAGTTTATTCTCCGCAAATTTGGAAAACAAAGACGCCGGCGACAAAGACTCTATCAACAAAGACGCCGGCGGTTTTAGCCGCGCTCTATCACCAGTATTCGTGAACGGATCTTGAATTAATATGACAGCTGCAAAATGTATAACTTTGTAGTAAGGCACAAACGTAGTTGGATAATATAATGACTCGACACAGGAAATGAATCGTGACACGCAAATTTATACGCTTTGTCACGTCGAGGTAGCACTCGGAAATGAACATGCTAGTCTAAGAATTTTAACACTATTTTTAGGTTTATCCCTAATCACGACGATGAAAAAGATCCTTAAGTTTATCACCATGCACACGGAGAATTTACACTGTATACTTTACCAGGTTTCTTATTCTCACACTAAATTTCTTTCACTTACGAGAGATGTACGCACGCTAGCGAGTCACGAAAAAGAGTGAGTCAGTTCAAACGTCGCGCTTGGATGTCGCCACTTCCGGCTGCTTTAAAACTCGAAATGTCGATTGATTATTTTATCTCTCATGTATTTACACAAAAACTTCAATGATTACGAATTAGAAGTAGAAAATAATTAATAATAATTTAGAGTAAGATTTTCAATGCTAATAATTATTTTATTCAAGTTCGAATGGGAAAGTTTATAATTTTTACGCTTTGTAGCGAATGCTACATTACCCCCCAAGGCGCAGACCGAAAGGTCCACCCGCTGCAATCATTTGTAGCGGGAAGGAGTTCGAACAACGCGACCATGCCGGGTTTGGCGGTCGGAAAATGTTACTGAGCGGGGAAGTTTCACCAAACGGGTCTGCAAATTTAGATCGGCAAGAGTTCTAGGAACAGGAGTTACTGCAGCGGGCTCGTCTGGTCTATCCAGACTTGTCGCTGTTTCAGTAAAAGGGCTAGAATTAGAGTCTACGATAGGCTTAGGGATGGGGTTTAAATGTACAGGCAGATAGAAAGGATTACACTCGAGTTGACTAGGCAACAATGCAGCCAACTGAGGAAACTGAGATGGTAGATATGGTCGAGTCTCAGTGGAAAGGGAATTCTGTGGAGAGAATGATGAGTTAGAAGTTACACTATGATCGGAAGTGTACGCGACTTTTAATCGATCAATGCTCACAGGGTCGTGTGAACCAGATCTTTCAAGGATGAAATACTTGGGCGTCTTTTTCAATATTTTGAATGGGCCATCATAAGGGCGCGTGAGGGTTGGCTTTATAGCATCAATGCGAACATACACGTAGGTGCATTCTTGCAAGGCAGGATCAAGTTTGTCCTCAGTCTGAGGCATTCGTGGAGCTACGTACTTGATCTGACGCATGCAATCTTTGAGACAGGTTACATATGCGGAACGGTCAGCAGATGAAAATTCAGGCAAAGGTTTTGGGTCAACAATGTCGCCGGGGAGACGAAGTGTTTTACCATACAACATTTCAGCTGCTGTGCATTGCTGATCCTGTCTATGTAAATTTCGGATGCTCAGTAGTACTACTGGAAGTCTGTCAGTCCAATCGTGACTGCAATTAAGGCAGCGCAGCGCAGCTTTTAAGTCTCTGTGGACTCTCTCAATAAGTCCATTCGACTGCGGATGGTAAGCGTTAGTGCTTAAGTTTTCACACCCTAAAGCGGTGCTAAGCTCACTCCAAAATTTGGAGGTAAATTGTGATCCCCGGTCATGCGTGACACTTAAGGGAACCCCAAATCTGGAAATCCAGGTGGTCATGCAAGCGCGCGCTACAGTCTCAGTTTGGGTATCAGGAAGAGGCACGGCCTCAACCCATCGAGAAAACCTATCAATGATGATCAACAAATAAGACTGACCACGCGATAAAGGCAAAGGACCCACCAAATCTAGGTGGACCGCGTCGAACTTGTGACCTGTGAATGCACAACTCTGCAGCGCTGCACGATTATGTTTCACCACTTTACTACTCTGACATGCATGGCAATTCTGCACAATTTGCTTGACCTCCTTACGCATCGCTGGCCAGACGAAACGATCGGAAATCAAACGCAATGTACGGTTAATACCAGGAGGAGACAAGGAATGATAGTGGAGAATAGCTACTCTGCGGAGAGTCGCAGGAAGATACAAACGAGAAAGTCGCTCGGCATCACGGTACACGCCGTCAACCAAGGTTAATTTCAGAGAGGAAGTGTTAGAAGGTTTGAGAACACAATTTAAACAATTTTAAACAATTTAAACAATTTATTTACCACAGGAGATACAGAGATAAAATGTTTCTTAAGTCTAGTACAATGGTCAAATTTGAGTATAGCTACCTGTGGGCCCGAATAAGTTCAGTGACTTCTAGGGCATCCTACCATCAAGGTTAGTCTTAGGAGTACAATAATGTTTAACCTAATTCACTTAAACTAGAGACGCATTAGACTGATCAATGAGATAAGTAACTCGAAATTAGATACTTCATTTCACAATATAGTTCATATGGACTAGATTTAACAGTATATTCGACAAACGATTCAAGAACAGACTGAAGATCGGCGAAATTAATCGAGGCGAATTACATTATTAGGACCAGTTATGTAGGGGACAAGGTTTGACTCTGTGATCTTACGCGACTAGTAATCTGATAGGAAGTGAGACTCAAGACTTTTTTTGAATACCTTAAAAGAATTACTTTCACGGATCTCCGCAGGTATTGAGTTCCAAGTTTTAGTTCCAACGAAGAGGATACTGTGTTGTGACCGAGCCTTTGAGTAATAAGGAAGCATGAATTTTACTTCTATTTCGGGTAAACTGGTCGTGATGACTAGTTTGCGTAGTTAATAGTTGTTTTAGGCTATTGTCGCCATCATTTGTTAATGTTTTGTACATGAAATTTCAAATGGAGATTTTGTAGAGATCCGAGAGCTCAGGTATTCGTAAATTTTTGAATGAGTCATTTGTGTGAGCATTATATTCTAGATTCTTTATCGCTCTTATGGCTCTTTTTTGCAGGGTAAAAATTTTGTTGGTTTTATTTTTATCAGTTCCGTGCCATGCTTCTATTCCGTATTGCAAGTATGGTGAAATGAGCGTTCGGTAGAGCATTTGTAAGGCTGTTTCAGGCAGGAAATTCTTAAGTTTATTTAGGATTCCGATAGATTTTGATAATTTAGAACTAATATGAGCGATGTGCTCTTTAAAGGTTAGATGTTTGTCTATTATGATGCCGATGAATTTACTTGAGTTGGTTTCTTCGATTTTACCTTCGCCAATTTGAATGCGTGGGAGAGATATATTTTTCTTGTATGAGAATGTAATATATTTTGTTTTATCGATATAAAGGCTTATTTTATTAGCTTTAAGCCACAATGAAACCTTATGAAGTTCATTATTTATACGCTCCGCCATCCTAGCGGGATTTTGGTCTGGAAGGACCGCAGAAAGGGTACTGTCATCGGCAAAAAGTATGAATTTGAAGAATGATGTAGATTTAATGATATCATTGATAAAAATTAGAAATAGGAGAGGCCCAAGGACAGATCCTTGTGGAACCCCATGGCTAATTGTCTGTGGGTCGGATTTTGCGTCGTCAATGACAACGTATTGTTTCCGATTTGCTAAGTATGATCTAAACCAATCATGGGCAGCCCCTCGAATGCCATAACAATGTAGTTTCGAGAAGATCCTGAAGTTCCGGATCCTCCTTCTGAGTCTTGGAAATATTACCGAAGGTGATTTCACCACTGGTTTGGACAGAATTGATTCGAGAGAGACAGTCAGCGACAGTATTGTGGAGACCTTTGATATATCGGATATCAGTGGTGAATTGACTAATGAAGGAAAGGTGTCGAGCTTCTCTTGGCGAATGTCTTTCAGACGGCATTTTGATCGCTGATGTCAAGGGTTTGTGGTCTGTGTAGATCACGAACTCCCTTGCCTCTAGAGCATAGCGAAAGTGTCTCACAGACAGATAGATAGCAAGGAGTTCCCTTCCGAACGCGCTATAAGCACGCTCAGTGGGCGACAGCTTTTTGGAAAAGAAAGCAAGGGGAGAGATATTAGTACCTACTTGTTGTTGCAGAACGGCACCTACGGCAGTACTTGAGGCGTCAACTACTAGGCTGAAGTCAGCATTAGCAATAGGATAGGATAATTCAGTCGCGGTAGCTAGCTTATGCTTAATCTCGTCAAAAGCTTTGCGCGCATCCTCCGTCCATTTTACCTCAATAGATTTACCTTTTTTCTTGGCTTCCAGCAAGTCTGAAAGAGGAGCTAAGGTTTGAGCACAGTTGCGTATAAAGCGATGATAGAAGTTAACAGAACCTAGGAACCTTCTCAGTTCCTTCTGGGTCTGTGGAAGAGGAAAGTTTTTGATCACTTCTACTTTGGAAGGCAAAGGTTTTAGACCTAGGCTAGAGATTTCATGACCTAAGTAAATCAGTGATGGCTTTCCGAGCTCACATTTTGCAGGATTTACCAGGAGTCCATTGTCGGACAGTCTTTGAAAAACGACCCTAAGATGGTCTTTGTGCAGCTCCGGGGTTGTGGATGCCACTAGGATATCGTCTAGATAGACATAGGCGAAAGTGAGATCTGAGAAAATTTCAGCCATGTGGCGTTGGAATGTCGGAGGAGCATTCCTCAGGCCGTACGGCATTTTTAGAAATTCAGAGAGACCAAACGGAGTGATTACCGCGGTCTTAGGGATAGCGCTCTCCTCAAGTGGTATTTGATGGAAGGCGCTCTGGAGATCAATTTTTGAGAAAATTTGTGCTCCCTCTAAATTTGCACTGAAATCATGAAGGTAAGGAATAGGGTAGCGATCGGGTAGAGTAACGGCATTCAACCTGCGGAAATCCCCGCACGGTCTGAATTCACCGTTAGCCTTGGGTACTAGCAAAAGAGGGCTAGCCCAAGGACTTTTGGAACTGCGGATGATGCCGCATTCTTGCATGCGCGCAAATTCTTTCTTGGCTAAAGCCAATCGATCAGGCGGTAGTCGCCGAGCTCGGGAATAAACTGGCGGTCCAGTGGTTTCAATATGGTGTTTTGTGCTAGTCTGCATTTTTTTAGAAGCTAAGTTAGAGTTTGTTAGTGCAGGGTATTCTGCGAGAACCTGCTCGAACATGCACTCATCTTTGAAAGCGATGGCGAAGGAATGCAAGACATTAGCTCTAGTTATGCTACAAGCGGGAATTGAGATCTGTGTCTCCTCGTCCCTAATTCTACGGTTTTTAACATCTACAAGAATCCCAAACTTCGCTAGAAAATCCGCGCCAATGATAGGCTCTTGGACTTCCGCGATTAAGAAGGTGAAAAGGAATTTTCGCCTCAATCCCAGACTGCACTCTAATACTCTTTCCCCATAACACGCTATTGGAGTGCCATTTGCGGCGCGTAGTGTCGCCAACAATTGGTTGTTTTTGTCTTTCGCCGTGGCTGGGATAATTGACACACTGGAACCAGTGTCGATTAAAAATCGATATTTGGTTGTGGGATCGACTATTGTTAAGAGGCGAGTAGTCTGGGAATGAGACAACGCAGTACTCGCTACTATGCGTTGCTGTTGGCGTTTCCCGAAGTCATTTCGGTATAACGAGGACAATGTCTAGAGGCACATTTGCGAGCTTGGTCGCCGAAATTCTCATGATACCAACACAAGAGACTGTTGGCATCACGAGAGCGCGATCGAAAGCGGCGGTTTTGATTTGACCTATCATAAGATCTACCTCTATCAAAACGTTGAGGAGGAGGAAAAGGATAGTGATAGGGATAGTCGTAGGCATCCTGGTAGCTTTGGTATCTCCCTGGGCCTTGCTGGATATGAGCTACACTCTGACCTAGCTGGCAATTCTGGAAAGCTTGCTTTAGCTCAGCGATGTCTTGCTGCATCTTATCTATTGTTGCTGAGGATTGATTATTAACAGTATTTGAGGGGCTAAAACTTGCAGCTGCTGCGTTCAAAGAAGCTACCTGCGGTGCTTGTGACACGTTTAGGTTGCGCATCACTGTCTCAGTGGACTCAGCAAGCATCTCTAAAGTTTGGTCCGGGCTTGCTAGCGATAGAAATGGACGCACATTGCAAGGAAGTTTATTCATATAAACTTCTTTCAGAAATCCCTCAGCTACGGCAACACCCGCTGCAAGTTTACGCAACTCCTTAACTAACGAAGTAGGAGAGAAAGAGACAGAGACAGGTGGAATTGCTGAGGCGTCTACAAGGCTTCTGAATTTGTCCGCATCGGACATCTGAAGCTTTGCTAATATTTTGCCTTTCAAGATTCCGTAAGGATTTACAGCTGGAGGGTTTTCTAGCAATTGATTGGAGTCATTTAACAATTTTGTGGGAGCTGCGGACACAAGGGCATAAAACTTATCGTTTTCGTCCCTTATTTTATGATACCTAAACATTGCCTCCACTTGGTTAAACCAAGTGTGGCTGTCTTCTGGAATGAAAGGCGGCAGACTAAGAGGTTTGGTGTGCGCTCAATCTTCATTATCTGTGTCAGGCATGCTAGCAATTTCTTTGTAATGCACAATTACGCTATAACGGCAAAAAAATTGCGTAATCAACGCCTATGACTTGGAATTTAAAGTGACAAAGGTTTGCGTTATTACTTTACCTACTCAATCATTCAAATAAAGTTGAAACGGAAAGAAGAAAATATAAAATTGGAAACGAAAATTTTATGCGGTATGCGGCAATTAGCGTAGGCACAAAAAAAAAAGGTGAGAAAAATTATTTTTCTACCTACTGTGGCATATGAGACAAAAAGGACAGGATAGCGCTGAAAAAAAAATTTTGTTAGAGCTGCTCAGAGAACATTCATTAACACGGTTAAATCCATAGAAATTCTCAAAGACTACGACATGGGAAAATTTATCACTACAATGATATGCCAAAATTATCCTCTCTCACAATTTTTCAAACACTTATCGAGTTGAATATTTTTTTATTTAAGTTTTAAGGCTGGGGTTTTAATCTTTGGGGTTTTAAACTCGGGTCACCAGTGTTTGAATTTGGATGGGGTGCTAGTATCAGCTTCCAAACCCTAAACAGTCACTCGACAGTATTCGCAAAACCGTGAGAAAGGTTAATGAGGCGAGGGAACTCAGCTCGGTCTTTATTCGGAGGAACGCCAGGCTGACTGGCGTTGAGCTTGACTGGAAGATTTTCTCTAGGTGAGCCTCTCCGTCTTCAGCGAGGTCCGGTGAGCGATGGTGTCGGCAGGATGTAATGAGATGTGTTTGGGAATTTATGTAAGCCCAATGTAGACTAACTGGTAGCATAAGCCTTTGAGAAGACCCGTGACGTTTGGTGGTGTCACGTTAAGGTATCAGCGTTCTTAATCCCAAGCTGGACAAGCGAGTTATCATAGTCGAAGCAGGTAGTTTAGCTAGCCAGGAGTGGAATCTTAGGCTTTCTGGCTTCAAAAATAACCCATATGAATTGCAAAGGGAATAGATTGTAAATGAGGTCTCTCAGGCCCAAACTCAGGTAATATTTAGTTAAGGCAAAACAAGGCCCATGGAACTGAGTGTGTGGTGGCGTTTGGCGATGTCGTTGAGGTTCTGCAAAAAGTCGAAACGCTGGATGAGCAGTCCCAGGAGACATCAAGGAAAAATTCCACCACTGACAGTCCCCACATCGTAAATGATAAACTCCCACACAGTAGAACTCTCTGAGAAATCCTACAGATTCGACACGAGCTAATTTTAATTGTTCTCACTTTTGTCAAGCTCAAAGTAGGATAGAATCGATTTAGAAATGGTAAAACTCTTTTACCACTGCTCTTACTTTAAATAGAGGTATGAAATTTAAGGGAAATTTGGTAATAACTACTTGTGATTTTTAAAGAGCAACAATATCGGTGATTCCATTTTGTGGAATTATGGCAATTTCGTGTGACTGAATACACGTGATTTATGCAGCAGGAAGGAATATATAAGAAAATAGCTATAATGCATAGGATGAGAATTAATAACTTTTTGTGTACTCTAGAACATCTTTATATCCGTACGAGAAATAACAGGGAAAAAATCCTAACTTTCATTAAGATCAATCATACTGAAAAGCACTGGCAAGCATCATTGGTAAAAAAAAATAAGGAATAATATCTACCTGAGAAAAGAAACACTAAACGTGTTGCTTGCAGCAGAAAGAAAATATTCGCAAAACGAACAATGAACGTCAAGGTGACAATGACCCGGCGGTTTTTACGCTTCGCCATTTGCAATAAACCGCCGGCATAGCATCATACGCGTTCACGACGGCAGATGCTAGTATGTATTTTTGCCGCAAGAATAAAGAAAAAAATGATTTAATTGTGGATAGTGATTTATATTGAATATAAATGCGATTAAGCGCAAGGTTTATGGAGTAATGAAATGTGAAAAAACTAAAACTTTAGCAGGGATATGCATGAATAATCTTCGTACTCTATAATCCGTACGAAATTAATAAAAAGGCATTCCCAATTATTACACGTCAAACACATTTAAAAAAAACAACAGGCATCAAGTGCGATTCAAATCCAGAGTAATGACACGAGGCGGCAGTTTATTCTCCGCAAATTTGGAAAACAAAGACGCCGGCGACAAAGACTCTATCAACAAAGACGCCGGCGGTTTTAGCCGCGCTCTATCACCAGTATTCGTGAACGGATCTTGAATTAATATGACAGCTGCAAAATGTATAACTTTGTAGTAAGGCACAAACGTAGTTGGATAATATAATGACTCGACACAGGAAATGAATCGTGACACGCAAATTTATACGCTTTGTCACGTCGAGGTAGCACTCGGAAATGAACATGCTAGTCTAAGAATTTTAACACTATTTTTAGGTTTATCCCTAATCACGACGATGAAAAAGATCCTTAAGTTTATCTCCATGCACACGGAGAATTTACACTGTATACTTTACCAGGTTTCTTATTCTCACACTTAATTTCTTTCACTTACGAGAGATGTACGCACGCTAGCGAGTCACGAAAAAGAGTGAGTCAGTTCAAGCGTCGCGCTTGGATGTTGCCACTTCCGGCTGCTTTAAAACTCGAAATGTCGATTGATTATTTTATCTCTCATGTATTTACACAAAAACTTCAATGATTACGAATTAGAAGTAGAAAATAATTAATAATAATTTAGAGTAAGATTTTTAATGATAATAATTTTTTTATTTAAGTACGAACGGGAAAGTTTATAATTTTTACGATTTGTAGCGAATGTGTAGCATATCGCTACAAAGCGTAAGAATTATGAATTTTCCCATTCGCACTTAGATAAAAATTAATCATTAGCATTAAAAATCTTACTATAATTTATTATTAATTATTTTCTACTTCTAATTCGTAATCATTGAAGTTTTTGTGTAAATACATGAGAGATCAAATAATCAATCGACATTTCGAGTTTAAAGCAGCCCGATACGGCAACATCGAAGAGCGTCACTTGAACTGACTCACTCTTGCTTGTGGCTTTAGCGTGCGAACATCATCTCGTAAGTGCAAGTGAAATTTAGGCTTAGAATAGAAAGAAACCGGGTAAAGTATATGTGCCATGTGTTTTTTTTCATGTGATTGTGTTAAACGTAAAGAACTGCTCAGTGTCGTGAAGTAGGCATAAACTCTCAAATAGTGTTGAGATTCTTAGACTAGCATGTGTTATCTAGAGTGCTAACTCGTTGATATAGAGTGAATATTGCGTGTCATTTCCAAATTCACGTGTTAAAAAAATTCATACTAGATATTCAGCTAACGTCATTGTTTTTTTTTACTGCAAAACTTATATTGTGTTTGCCAGTATCATATCGAAAATTTCTCATAAACTGACTCGGGAACGCACGCGGCTAAATCGCCGGCGTTCTTTGTCGATAGTGTGTCTTTGTTGTTTTCAATGGCGAAGCAGATACTGCCGTCTTCCGTCACTACTCCGTGACCATAACTGCACTATAAGCAGGTGTTATAATAGTATCTTCTTCCTTTTTTTTTACAAGGCGTACTTGCAGTAGTTTCTCTTAAATAATGTTCCAACTCGAAATAATAATTTAAGACGTCTCCTAATAATCTCGTATGTGTACGAATTACGAAGGTTATTCATGTCTATGCTTGCTAAAGTTTTGAGTCGTCTTTTATAGCTCATACTCCTTGAACCTTACGTTTAATCGCACTTATTTCAATTTAAATCATTTCAATAACAATTTAATTTCATTCTGTTCATTCTTGTGACAAAAATACCCACTACCATTTGCCTTTCGCGAGTGCGCACAAATTATGCCGGCGGCTTGGCGAATGCCGACGTGTAGAGCCGCCGGGTTATTCGCCGCACTGATCTTCATGTTTCATCTCGCGCACATTTCCTTTCTGTGCAACCAAAACGTTTAGTGTTTCCGTTTCTATTTATTGGGTATTATTCCTTACCATTTATTAATTGCAACTGATATTATCCGTGATTTTCAGTAGGATTTATATCAATGAAACCTGAGAATTTTTCTCTGTTATTTCTTGTACAGTTATAGAGACGTCCTAGAGTACTTAAAGAAGCATTAATTCTCTTTATATGAAATTCTTAATTGCTGTAATTCTTTTCCTCTGCTTCTTGAACCATGTCTTGTTAAGTCATGTGTTGAAATGGTTCCAGGGATTTGATCCCCGATTTTTGCTCTTAGAAAATCACCAATAGTATTACTAAAAATTCTTAAAATTTTCTGCCTGGTATTTAAAGCAGAAGCAGCTGCATGGGAGTTTTTCTTAATTGATTCTGTCCTATTTCTCTACTTTTGGGCTTGACGAAAAAAGGAGAACCAGAAATTAACTAGAGTCAAATCTGTAGGAATTCTCGAATTCTGCCGTGTGGGAGTTTTATTATTTTACGATGTGTGGACTGTCAGTGGTGTTCCCTTGGTGTCTCCTTGGACTGTTCATCCAGCTTTTGGACTCCTTGCAGGACCTCAACGTCATCACACACACCACTTACAACATTCTCCCCGGGGCGCTTTTGGGACTCTCTACTCGGATTAGAATTGGCTATGCTCTGGGCCTTTAGCCTTATATATTCTCTAATTACGGGCCTTAATTCTCAACTGCCTAAAATTACGGGCACAATTGAATCAGCCTCTCATTTGCTGAAGTCAGCGTGCCTGGATCTTAATTACTATTCAAACGAAGAGTCATCATCGCCATCAGGCTCGGCACCTTGTGATCAAACTCACCTGCTCCAAAATTAAGCAGGCGTTGCCCACATAAAGAGCCACGCACCGATTGTTGTGCTTATTTAAAAATTGCCCTCAGTAAATTGAATATCCTGAACACAATACACTTCACCTCGTCCACCGGCCGGAGCGACTGCCTCAGGACTGCGAAGTATCTTTCAGTCAAGATCTGCAGGATCAAGTCTCGGCGATCCGCAGGATCAAGTCTCGGCGATCCTCCCGGCTCCTTCAAATAAAACCATACACAAAAGCTGAGTCCAAAGTGCCTTATTATCCCTCTCATAATTTTTCCCAGATGCTTGTCGAGGTTTTGTAAGGACTGGCTATACCCCCTCGGTTAGATCCTAACACTGGTGACCCCAGTTAAAATAACCCCAGAGATAAAAATCACTGGTGAAGACCCCAGTTAAAATAACCCCAAAACTTTCTTTAAAACTTCAAAACTATTCAACTCGATAAGTGTTTGAGAAGTTGTGAGAGAGGTTAATTTTGGTATATCATTGTAGTGATAAATTTCCCATGTCGTAGTCTTTGAGAAATTCTTAGATTTACCGTGTTAATGGTGATTCTCTGAGCAGCTCTAACAAAATTTTTTTTCAGCGTTATCCTGTCCTTGTTTGTTTTATATGCCTCAGTAGGTAGGAAAAATATATTTTTTTTCCTATTTCTGTGCTTACGTTTATTACGTTTATTCTGACTACCGCAAAAATTCGCGTTAACATTCTCTCTTTCCATCCGTTTCTTCAACGTTATTGATCGATTGAGTAGGTAGAAAAATAGTTTTTCTCACCTGCTTTATTTTTGTGCCTACGCAAATTGCCGCATACCGCATAATTTTTTCTCGTTTCCAATTTCATATTTCCTTCCTTCTGTTTCAACTTAATTTGAATGATTGGGTAGGTAAAGAAATAACGCAAACCCTTGCCACTTAATTCCAAGTCATAGGCATTGATATCTTAATTGTGCATCCCAAAAGAGATCGCTAGCATGACTGAATCAGATAATGAAGATCGAGCCCCCACAAAACCCATTAGGCTCCCTCCCTTCATTCCGGAGGACGCTCATACCTGGTTCCAACAGGTAGAAGCGATGTTTCGGTATCATAAAGTAACTGATAACACCGATCAATTCTACGCCCTTGTTTCCGCAGCCCCCACAAAATTGTTGAATGATTCAAATCAATTGCTCGAAAGCCCTCCCGCCTTTGATCCGTACGGCACCTTAAAAAGAAAGATTCTGCAGAAGTTGCAGATGTCCGATGCGGACAAATTTCGGAGTTTGGTAGACGCCTCAGCAATTCCATCTGTCTCTAGCTCTTTCTCTCCCACTTCGCTAGTCAAAGAGCTGCGCAAACTCGCTACGGGTGTTGCCGTAGCTGAGGGATTTCTGAAGGAAGTTTTCATGACTAAGCTTCCACATAATGTGCACCCATTTCTATCGCTAGCAGGCCCCGATCAAACGTTAGAAAAGCTCGCGGAGTCCACCGAGACGGTGATGCGCAACATTAATTCGCCACAGGCACCGCAAGTTGCGTCCCTGAATGCAGCTTCTGCAAATTTTAGCCCCGTAAATACACAGAATCAATCCGCAGCCACAACAGATAAGATGCAGCAAGACATCGCCGAGATAAAGCAAGCTTTACAGAATTGCAATTTAGGTCAGAGTGTGGCTCACATTCAGCAAGGCCCAGGGAGATTCCAAAGCCACCAAAATGCCTACGACTATCCTTATGACTATCCCTCAAACTATCATCCTTTTCCTCCTCCTCAACGTTTTGATAGAGGTAGATCTTATGACAGGTTAAATCAAGACCGCCGCTTCAGGTCGCGCTCTCGTGATGCTGGTAGCAATTTGTGCTGGTACCACATGAAATTTGGTGACCAAGCTCGCAAATGTGCCTCTAGATACTGTCCGCGTTATACCGAAATGACTTCGGGAAACGCGAACAGCGACGCATAGTAGCGAGTACTGCGTTGCCGCATTCCCAGACTACTCGCCTGTTGACCATTCGCGATCCCTCACCAAATACCGATTTTTAATAGACACTGGCTCCAGTATGTCAATTATCCCAGCCACGGTGAAAGACAAAAACCAACCATTGTTGGCGACATTACGCGCCGCAAACGGCACGCCAATTCCTTGTTACGGTGAAAGAGTATTAGAGTGCAGTCTGGGATTGAGGCGAAATTTTCTCTTCACCTTCCTCATCGCGGAAGTCCAAGAGCCTATCATTGGCGCGGATTTCTTAGCGAAGTTCGGCATACTTGTAGATGTTAAAAACCGTAGAATTAGGGACGAGGAGACACAGATCTCAATTCCCGCTTGTAGCATAACTAGAGCTAATGCCTTGCATTCCTTCTCTATCGCCTTAAAGGAAGAGTGCATGTTTGAGCAATTACTAAAAGATTTTCCTGCATTGACAAATTCTAACTTAGTTTCTACAAAAATGCAGACCAGCACAAAGCACTTCATAGAGACGACGGGACCGCCAGTTTACTCCCGTGCTAGGCGATTGCCGCCTGACCGATTGGCGTTAGCCAAGAAAGAATTTGCGCGCATGCTCGAAAATGGCATTATCCGCAGTTCCAAAAGTCCTTGGGCTAGCCCTCTTTTGCTAGTACCCAAGGCTAACGGTGAATTCAGACCGTGCGGGGATTTCCGCAGGTTGAATGCCGTTACTCTACCTGATCGCTACCCTATTCCCTACCTTCATGATTTCAGTGCAAATTTAGAGGGAGCACAAATTTTCTCAAAAATTGACTTGCAGCACGCTTTCCATCAAATTCCACTTGAGGAAAGCGCAATTGAGAAGACCGCGGTAATCACTCCGTTTGGTCTCTTTGAGTTCCTCAAGATGCCATACGGCTTGAGGAACGCTCCTCAAACGTTCCAAAGGCACATGGCTGAAATTTTCTCTGATCTCACTTTCGCCTATGTCTATCTAGACGACATCCTAGTGGCATCCACAACCCCGGAGTTGCACAAAGACCATCTTAGGGTCGTCTTTCAAAGACTGTCCGACAATGGACTCCTCGTAAATCCTGCAAAATGTGAGCTCGGAAAGCCATCACTGATTTACTTAGGTCATGAAATCTCTAGCCTAGGTCTGAAACCTTTGCCTTCCAAAGTAGAAGTGATCAAAAACTTTCCTCTTCCACAGACCCAGAAGGAACTAAGAAGGTTCCTAGGTTCTGTTAACTTCTATCATCGTTTCATACGCAACTGTGCTCAAACTCTAGCCCCCTTGTCTGACCTCCTCGAACCGAAACGAAAAGGCAAATCTATTGAGGTAAAATGGACAGAAGAAGCGCGCAAAGCTTTTGAGGAAATAAAACACAAGTTAGCTTCCGCGACGGAATTATCCTACCCTATTGCGAATGCTGATTTTAGCTTCGTTGTTGACGCATCCAGTACCGCCGTAGGTGCTGTGTTGCAACAACAAGTAGGGACTAACATCTCTCCTCTTGCTTTCTTTTCCAAAAAGCTGTCGCCCACTGAGCGTGCTTATAGCGCGTTCGGTAGGGAACTTCTTGCTATTTTCTTGTCTGTGAGACACTTTCGCTATGCTCTAGAGGCAAGGGAGTTTGTGATCTACACAGATCACAAACCTCTGACCTCAGCGATCAAGATGCCTTCTGAGCGGCATTCGCCAAGAGAAGCTCGACACCTGTCGTATATTAGCCAATTTACCACTGACATCCGTTTCATAAAAGGGTTGGACAATACTGTTGCTGATTGTCTATCGCGCATAAATACTGTCCAAACCAGTGGTGAAATCACTTTCGGCAATATTTCCAAGGCTCAGAAGGAGGATCCTGAACTTCAGGACCTTCTCAAACCTTCTAACACTTCCTCTCTGAAGTTAACCTTGGTTGACGGCGTGTACCGTGATGCCGAGCGACTTTCTCGTTTGTATTTTCCCGCGACTCTCCGCAGAGTAGCTGTCCTCCACTATCATTCCTTCTCTCACTCTGGTATTAACCGTACATTGCGTTTGATTTCTGATCGTTACGTTTGGCCAGCGATGCGTAAGGAGGTCAAGCAAATTGTGCAAAATTGCCATGCATGTCAGAGTAGTAAGGTGGTGAAACATAATCGTGCAGCGCTGCAGAGTGTTGCATTCACAGGTCACAAGTTCGACTCTGTACACCTAGATTTGGTGGGGCCTTTGCCTTTATCGCGCGGTCATTCTTATTTGTTGACCATCAAAGATAGGTTCACACGTTGGGTTGGGGCTGTCCCTCTCCCTGATACCCAAACTGAGACGGTAGCGCGCGCTTTCATGTCCAACTGGATCTCTAGATTTGGGGTTCCCTTAAAGGTCACACATGACCGGGGATCACAATTTACCTCCAAATTCTGGAGTGAGCTTAGCACTGCTTTAGGGTGTGATAACGTAAACACTACTGCTTATCATCCACAGTCAAATGGACTTATTGAGAGAGTCCACAGAGATTTAAAGTCGGCATTACGTTGCCTAAACTGCAGCAATGATTGGACTGACAGACTTCCAGTTGTATTGTTGAGCATCCGCAATCTGTACAGACAAGATCAGCAGTGCACAGCAGCAGAGATGCTCTATGGTCAGACACTTCGTCTCCCCGGCGACATTGTTGACCCAAAACCTTTGCCAGAATTTTCATCCGCCGACCGTTCCGCATATGTAACCTGCCTAAAAGATTGCATACGCCAGATCAAGTATGTGGCTCCGCGAATGCCTCAGACTGAGGACAAACTGGATCCTGCCTTGCGAGACTGCACACATGTGTATGTCCGAAACGACGCCATCAAACCTACACTCACGCGCCCTTATGATGGCCCATTCAAAATAATCAAACGCACGCCCAAGTATTTTGTCCTGGAAAGATCGGGTTCACACGACCCCGTGAGCATTGATCGATTAAAGGTCGCGTACACTTCCGATCATAGTGTAACTGCTAAACCATCATTCTCTCCACAGAATTCTCCTTCCACTGAGACTCGATCATATCTACCATCTCAGCTTCCTCGGTTGGCTGCATTATTGCCTAGTCAACTTGAGTGTAATCCTTTCTATGTGCCTGTACATTCAAACCCTACCTCTAAGCCTGTCGTAGATTCTAATTCTAGCCCTCTTACTGAAACAGCGACAAGTCTGGATAGACCAGACGAGCCCGCTGCAGTAACTCGTGTTCCTAGAACTCTTGCCGATCTAAATTTGCAGACCCGTTTGGTGAAACTTCCCCGCTCAGTAACATTTTCCACCTGCCGAACCCGGCAGGGTCGCGTAGTTAGACCTCCTTCCCGCTACAAATGATTGCAGCGGGTGGACCTTTCGGTCTGCGCCTTGGGGGGTAATGTAGCATATCGCTACAAAGCGTAAGAATTATGAATTTTCCCATTCGCACTTAAATAAAAATTAATCATTAGCATTAAAATCTTACTATAATTTATTATTAATAATTTTCTACTTCTAATTCGTAATCATTGAAGTTTTTGTGTAAATACATGAGAGATCAAATAATCAATCGACATTTCGAGTTTAAAGCAGCCCGATACGGCAACATCGAAGAGCGTCACTTGAACTGACTCACTCTTGCTTGTGGCTTTAGCGTGCGAACATCATCTCGTAAGTGCAAGTGAAATTTAGGCTTAGAATAGAAAGAAACCGGGTAAAGTATATGTGCCATGTGTTCTTTTTCATGTGATTGTGTTAAACGTAAAGAACTGCTCAGTGTCGTGAAGTAGGCATAAACTCTCAAATAGTGTTAAGATTCTTAGACTAGCATGTGTTATCTAGAGTGCTAACTCGTTGATATAGAGTGAATATTGCGTGTCATTTCCAAATTCACGTGTTAAAAAAATTCATACTAGATATTCAGCTAACGTCATTGTTTTTTTTTACTGCAAAACTTATATTGTGTTTGCCAGTATCATATCGAAAATTTCTCATAAACTGACTCGGGAACGCACGCGGCTAAATCGCCGGCGTTCTTTGTCGATAGTGTGTCTTTGTTGTTTTCAATGGCGAAGCAGATACTGCCGTCTTCCGTCACTACTCCGTGACCATAACTGCACTATAAGCAGGTGTTATAATAGTATCTTCTTCCTTTTTTTTTACAAGGCGTACTTGCAGTAGTTTCTCTTAAATAATGTTCCAACGCGAAATAATAATTTAAGACGTCTCCTAATAATCTCGTATGTGTACGAATTACGAAGGTTATTCATGTCTATGCTTGCTAAAGTTTTGAGTCGTCTTTTATAGCTCATACTCCTTGAACCTTGCGTTTAATCGCACTTATTTCAATTTAAATCATTTCAATAACAATTTAATTTCATTCTGTTCATTCTTGTGACAAAAATACCCACTACCATTTGCCTTTCGCAAGTGCGCACAAATTATGCCGGCGGCTTGGCGAATGCCGACGTGTAGAGCCGCCGGGTTATTCGCCGCACTGATCTTCATGTTTCATCTCGCGCACATTTCCTTTCTGTGCAACCAAAACGTTTAGTGTTTCCTTTTCTTATTATTGGGTATTATTCCTTACCATTTATTAATTGCAACTGATATTATCCGTGATTTTCAGTAGGATTTATATCAATGAAACCTGAGAATTTTTCTCTGTTATTTCTTGTACAGTTATAGAGACGTCCTAGAGTACTTAAAGAAGCATTAATTCTCTTTATATGAAATTCTTAATTGCTGTAATTCTTTTCCTCTGCTTCTTGAACCATGTCTTGTTAAGTCATGTGTTGAAATGGTTCCAGGGATTTGATCCCCGATTTTTGCTCTTAGAAAATCACCAATAGTATTACTAAAAATTCTTAAAATTTTCTGCCTGGTATTTAAAGCAGGAGCAGCTGCATGGGAGTTTTTCTTAATTGATTCTGTCTTATTTCTCTACTTTTGGGCTTGACGAAAAAAGGAGAACCAGAAATTAACTAGAGTCAAATCTGTAGGAATTCTCGAATTCTGCCGTGTGGGAGTTTTATTATTTTACGATGTGTGGACTGTCAGTGGTGTTCCCTTGGTGTTTCCTTGGACTGTTCATCCAGCTTTTGGACTCCTTGCAGGACCTCAACGTCATCACACACACCACTTACAACATTCTCCCCGGGGCGCTTTTGGGACTCTCTACTCGGATTAGAATTGGCTATGCTCTGGGCCTTTAGCCTTATATATTCTCTAATTACGGGCCTTAATTCTCAACTGCCTAAAATTACGGGCACAATTGAATCAGCCTCTCATTTGCTGAAGTCAGCGTGCCTGGATCTTAATTACTATTCAAACGAAGAGTCATCATCGCCATCAGGCTCGGCACCTTGTGATCAAACTCACCTGCTCCAAAATTAAGCAGGCGTTGCCCACATAAAGAGCCACGCACCGATTGTTGTACTTATTTAAAAATTGCCCTCAGTAAATTGAATATCCTGAACACAATACACTTCACCTCGTCCACCGGCCGGAGCGACTGCCTCAGGACTGCGAAGTATCTTTCAGTCAAGATCTGCAGGATCAAGTCTCGGCGATCCGCAGTGTAGTGTAACCTCATCCCGCAACTCAGTCGATATTTCATAAATTCTCAGCATGAGCATCTAAAAATTCAGTAAAATAAATTCAACCATTAGCATAAAAATTCCTCACGTAATTCACTAACTTCTATCATTTTTAGTAACAAATGTGTATCGAAAATTCAGCCTCTAAGAAATCACTTTTCAATCGTAACGAAACCTTCCACGACGCCGTGTCGGCAATATTGCAACCCGCACAAGCGTTACTTGTCTCGAATCACTCTCAGTGCATAGAGCTCGGTTTTTGTCTCTGGTGAGAATTAAAGTCTTGTGTGTGTTGATCTACGGGTAACTATATTTAGGCATTATATGTAAAATTGTAAATAATATTATCGTGTATGTATAGAGTAGAATTGACTAAATTTTCCAGTGTGCTAAATGTTCAGGAGTTATTGCCAAGAACTTGTGTTTCACCACTGGGCATTTTCCCTTGTGCATTGTTGTATGCCCATTTAGAAGTTTTTAGCAAACAGTTATCGCTTGGCTTACAGAGATTCTTAACCTAGTTCTTCCAGGAAGCAATTCTTAGAAGTATCCGCAGAATTTAACTTGAAGCAACTGGTTGGACTAACCAGGAGAATTATTCTCTTCAGCACGAGTAGTGGCTAACTAGTTGCTGTCAGTATTTTCAGATGATGAAATTGCCAATTCGCTATTTAATGTAAAGCCATTTTTAGGGAGTTTTCCCCTTTTTGTTTTTAAAATAATTTTTATGTCAACATTTCAACATGATGTTATTTTTATCCAAGCTAAAATTTCCACTTTTGTTTTAAATTAATTTTATTCAACATTTCAATATGATGTTATTTTCATTCAAGATAAAATTTTCCCTTTTGTTTTAAATAATTCTTATGTCAACCTTTTTAATATGATGTTACTTTTATCCAAGCTAAAATTTCCACTTTTGTTTTAAATTAATTTTATTCAACATTTCAATATGATGTTAATTTCATTCAAGCTAAAATTTTCCCTTTTGTTTTAAATAATTCTTATGTCAACCTTTTTAATATGATGTTACTTTTATTCAAGCTAAAATTCCCCTTTTTTTTCTTAAAATAATTTTTATTTCAACATTTCAATATGATGTTATTTTATTCAGGCTAAAAGTTCTCCTTTTCTTAAAATAATTTTATGTCAACATTTTAATGTGATGTTATTTCTCTCAAGATTAGAATTACCCCTTTTTGTCTAAAATATTTTTAGGCCAATATTTCAATATCTGTTTATTTCAATATCTTTCAATATCTCTCCGTGGTACAGTGGTTAAGGGATCGGGCTCGTATACTGGAGTCGCGGGTTCGATTCCCGGCGCTGGCGCGGAGATTTTCCCCGTTGGGTATAAGGGAAAGCTCAAGCACAATACCCCACTCGACCCAGGTGTCGGAATTGGGTACCGGCTTCACGGGGGAACCGTCATGGTGTCCTATATATAGTGTTAGTTATAAGACATTTGAAAAACCAATGCTAAGATCATATGTATCAGGCTTGATTGGAAATAAAGCATCCCAAAGATGCCGATGTTAACCTAACCTAACCTAACCTTAACCTTTATTTTTTATCAAGTTAGGCTAGCACCAATTATCATTGTAGTCACAGATGTATCCTTCTGAATGCATCTAGTCCTGCATCAATTACCAATTATTGCCACAACTGTATTTCTAAATTAAATTAGGTAGATAATCAATTAGAAAAACACAAATAATTCTTAGTTCTGAAGAATAGATAGTTAGTAAATTTAATTAAATAGTCATTGTACATTGATTATTTCAGTTAGGAAAAACTGGAAACATGTGTTTTCTAGTTCATCTGCACTTAGCAGATGCTGTAGATTTTTTTACCATAATTGATTAATTAAGTAAGACCTTAGGCCAGCGGTCACTGCTTATGCCACCTTAGCTTGTCCAGGCAAAGTTGCTGAGGTGTTCAAGCCTCTAATCAATTGAAGTGGAATGATCTATTGATCGCCATGGTCTCATTAGTGTTTCGCCACCTTTGTGTGTTCCAGTTTTAATTAAGTGTGTTCTCAATTTTTGTATTCTTATTAAGTCAGATTCAAATAATTGTTGGTATTCCCTTGAATTGTTAGTCAATGTTTAAATTTCATATCTCGGGAAATAAAGCTATTATAGGGTATTTACACCAATAGAGATTGTATCTTCGGTAGTTACTCACTTCAAATAATCATATTTCTGATCAACACTATCTCACTGTCTGATTGCGTGTAACAATGTGTAGGACGGTAGCAAGAATTACTATCATAATCACTTTAGGACGACTCTTACTATTGATTTTGGTTAGGACAATTTGTGTATAAAGAAATGTTAATAATTAGTCGTTACCTGATTTAGCTAAATTAGGGTGACTATGCTTACCTCTGAAAGTCTCCGGAATATTCTAAATTCCCAACCCCTGGAAATTCTTATCCAGAAATCATCCAATTATCTGATTGGGGGGTTAAATTTGGTTTAACCAGTAATTGGTCGCCCTCGACTGTAGCTACCTGTTCCTTTGACCTCTTGGCAATGCCGGCTACCTCCAGTGGTCGTTGTCATTATAACTCATAGGATGCCTAATACTATTCTGATATGTATCCTCATGATCAATGTTTTCTAAATCCTTCTTGTGCTCTGAACCTCCTCCTCAACTACCAATTCTGTGCACTTTGTGCACAGATTCCGCGTTCCCTCTACCCTTTCCAAATGTTATCTTCCTCTCTCCTCTCGTAGGACACCTTTCACGTTCAAGCCAGGAAGACCAGGGATTTCTCATATAATAATAAATAATAACAATAATTAGACTGCACGTGCCCTCTCTGGCACAATTCCTAGCTTAAGTCAAGTAATCTTTATGACAATTCTAGCCTTAGTTAGGACCAATACAGTCAGCCCTCGACTGCGGCTTAGCGTAAACGTTCGAATTAAACACTGCCAATGTTTAAGATACTCATTGTAAATAGCAGTCAAAGCGTAGATTATTGGGCGGCAGAAGCCTTTAATATTAATGAAGACAAACTAACTTACATTGCCTACCCAGTAATATTCTTATCTCATGTATTAATCTTGCACTCCAATTCGGAGATGATCGTACACGACGCGTCACGATTAATAGTACCCGGAGAATACTAGTTTGGGGAAGTAAGGGCATGTAGGGAGATTCATGATTGTCCATACGAGTACTTATTGTTGCGACTGCCTCGCCCTTGTTCAGGCGCCAGAATTGGGCCGAGGCACCCGCATATAATCCTCCATTTGAGGCAATCCTGTAATTCAGCAGTAAAGCTCGCAGCCTGGCTTGCGTAGCGACTGTCTCTCCGTGGTTATCATGCTTGAACAAGTAATCCAAGCTCTCTCCCCGTACAGAAGAACCTCCGAAGCCGACACACAGACAATCACCACCAACATTCAATTAACAATTCCCATACTCTATTAGCCACACGGCTATCAATCCAAACCAAGCCACACGGCTATCAATCAACCACTCAAGCCACAAGGCACTAGCAGAAATAACTACCTCCTTCGGGATACTCATATAACCAAAACTGTTACCGCACCTGCGGAATATTACACTAACAAATCCACTCTCGCCGGGATCCTCCCCGGATTCCCTCGAGCCGCGGCACCTGCTGAAGTGCATGTAGCATACCGCTACATAAGCGTAAAAATTAGAAATTTGCCATTCGCACTTAAATAAATTAATTAGTAGCATTAAAAATCTTACTCTAATTTATTATTAATCATTTTCTACTTCTAATTCGTAATCATTGAAGTTTTTGTGTAAATACATGAGACGATAAAATAACAATTGACATTTTTCGAGAGAGAAGCCCTCTGGTGGCAATACTGCGCAAGGCGCGTCTCTGTTTCAAAAAGAGCACTCTTACTTTGGCGGTTGCCTAGCTCGCTCACAGCACTTTTCTCGTGAGTAATCAGTGTTAGAAAATAATCGTGTTCTTTCTTCGTGTTCAGTGAGTATTAATAGTTGACAGTGCAGTGTTATTTGGATACGTAGTTATGCGTAGGAATTGTGATGTAGCATGTTTTCATTCAGTGTTTTGTTTTTTTTCTCAACATGACTTAGCGTAAAATTTTGCGTCACATGTGCATTGCATTTCCGTGTCATGATTTTATTATCAAAACATAATCATGTTCGTTCCTTTCTTTACTACAATAGTATATACCTGCAGTTTCCATTCATGATTCGATACTCGGAACGAACGCGGCTGAATTGCCGGCGTTCGTTGTCGATAGCGTCTTTGTGTAATGGCGGAACATCACACCGTCGTCTCTTGTCACTACTCCGTGACTATAATTCACTATAGGCATGTGTTATAGTAGCATTTATTCTTTTTTTTACAAACCGACTTGCAGTAGTTTAAATTACGAAAAGTATTCATGTCTATGCTTGCTAAGTTTTGGAATTTCATTTCTTAATTCCATACTCTTTGAAACCTTTACGTAACCGCACTTATTTCAATATAAAACATTTCAATAAAATTTAATTTAACTCATCGCATTCTTGTGACAAACACCCACTACCATCTGCCTATCTTGAGTGTGTGCAAATTTCTGGCGGCTTGGCTGAGGCCGACGTGTAAAGCCGCCCGGCTAAATCGCCGCACGGAATTTTCATGCTTTCGTTTTTTTTTTCTTCGCGTATTTTCCGTCTGTGAAATCAACGCTTAGGTTTTCTTTTCCTTTTATCATTGGGGATATATATATTCCTTTTATTCCTTCATTATTGCAAACGATATTTATCAGTAAATTTCAGTAGAATTTATAAATGAACTTTAGGAATTTCTTTTCTCTGTATTCTTGTACCGTTATGGAGATTTTCTAGAGTACATCAAGAAGCTTAAATCTTCATGTTAAGCATTTCCTTAATTACTAAATTCTTAAATTTCATGCCTTGCATTTAAAGCAAGAGCATTTGTATCAGAATCTCTTAATTGATTTTTTCCTATCCTTCCTTAACTTAGCTGGTGTTGGATCTTTAGGATTTTTCTCGGAGGGATCTACTTTATGGGAGTTTTATCATGTACTTTGGGATAACTTCAGTGTAAAATTTCCTTGATGTCTCCTTGGACTGCTCATCCAGTGTGTTGGACTCCTTGCAGGACCTCCACGTCATCACAACACAACACACTCACAGTTAATAATCTCCCTGGGCTTACTAGTATCCTAGTATGCTATGCTAATATGAGCAGTAACTTAACTTGCTCCTACTAATGTGCTAATGTGCTAATGTGCCGACTTGCTTCTGCTCACATGAGCCGGATTTAACTTGCTCACTCACACCTCACCTTATTTTGAGTCATTAGTTCTACCTGAGCTACGTCATTGACCCTCGCTCAATTATCTCAAATTGCCTAATTCAAGTTCCCAAATACAACTCACTCACCCTGCCTACTCCATCGCGTGACGGCCTTCGCCAACGCCAGCCTGGCTCTCCGGCACGGATTGCCCACCTAGACAAGCTCTCCGAGATCAAGATCCAAGCCAGTTCTCCTTAGTTTTCCTTCAATAAACTACACGGCAGGAAAAAGCTGAGTTAACCAAAAATTGTCATCATTATCCCTCTGATAGTCGCTCAAATTTACTTGTCGAGAGATGTTGTAGTCTTTGCCCGTCAATTCACCCCAGCGGACAATCGGACTTACACACTGGTGACCCCAGTAAAAATAACACTGGCAACCCCAAAGATAAAAATCACTGGTGAAGACCCCAGTTAAAATAACCAAAAAAAACCTTCTTTAAGAACTCGACGAGTAATTGAGAGATTGTGAGAGGATAATTTTGGCATGTCATTGTAGTGATAAATTTCCCATGTCGTAGTCTTTGAGAATTTTCTATAGATGTCACTGTGCTAATCTTTCTCTGAGCAGCTCTAAAAATTTTTATGCTGTTTTCCTGTCTTTGTTTGTTTTCGTGCCTCAGTAGGTGGGAAAAATATTTTTCTCCTATTTCCGTGCTGTGCATTTATTTCTGACT
Source organism: Morinoia aosen (assembly GCA_030386875.1). Lineage (NCBI taxonomy): Eukaryota > Metazoa > Arthropoda > Malacostraca > Amphipoda > Talitridae > Morinoia > Morinoia aosen. Next base: position 4,138,450 of record CM059574.1, read on the forward strand.
ACCGTAAAAATCTTCGCTTCCATTCTCTCTCTTTCCGTTTTTTTTTTCAACGTTAAGGATTGATTGAGTAGGTAGGAAAATAATTTTTTTTCTCACCTGCTTTATTTTTGTGCCTACGCAAAAATGGCCGCATACCGCATAATTTTTTCTCGTATCCAATTTCATATTTCTGTTTCAACTTAATTTGAATGATTGAGTAGGTAAAGAATTAACGCAAATCCTTGCCACTTAATTCCAAGTCATTAGGCGCTGAGATCTTAATTGTGCATCCCCAAAGAGATTGCTAGCATGACTGAATCAGATAATGAAGATCGAGCCCCCACTAAACCCATTAGGCTCCCGCCCTTTATCCCGGAGGACGCTCACACCTGGTTTCAACAGTGTGAAGCCATGTTTAGGTACCACCAAATAACCAATAGCACAGATCAATTCTACGCTCTTGTGTCCGCAGCCCCCACAAAATTGTTGAATGATTCAAATCAATTGCTCGAAAACCCTCCCGCCTTTGACCCGTACGGCACCTTAAAAAGAAAGATTCTGCAGAAGTTGCAGATGTCCGATGCGGACAAATTCCGAAATTTGGTAGACGCCTCAGCTATTCCTTCTGTCTCTAGCTCTTTCTCTCCCACTTCGCTAGTGAAAGAGCTGCGCAAACTCGCTACGGGTGTTGCCGTAGCTGAGGGATTCCTGAAGGAAGTTTTCATGACTAAGCTTCCCCAAAATGTGCGCCCATTTCTATCGCTAGCAGGCCCCGATCAAACGCTGGAAAAGCTAGCGGAGTCCACCGAGACGGTGATGCGCAACATCAATTCGCCACAAGCACCGCAAGTTGCGTCCCTGAATGCAGCTGCTGCAAATTTTAGCCCCATAAATACCCAGAATCAATCCTCAGCCACAATAGATAAGTTGCAGCAAGACATCGCTGAGATAAAGCAAGCTCTCCAGAATTGCCAGTTAGGTCAGAGTGGCCAGAGCGTAGCTCACATTCAGCAAGGCCCAGGGAGATTCCAAAGCCACCAAAATGCCTACGACTATCCGTATGACTATCCCTCCAACTATCATCCTTTTCCTCCTCCTCAACGCTTTGATAGAGGTAGATCTTATGATAGGTCAAATCAAGACCGCCGCTTCAGGTCGCGCTCTCGTGATGCTGGTAGCAATTTATGCTGGTATCACACGAAGTATGGTGACCAAGCACGAAAGTGCGGGTCCCGTTTTTGCCCTCGCTATACCGAAATGACTTCGGGAAACGCCAACAGCAACGCATAGTAGCGAGTACTGCGTTGCCTCATTCCCAGACTACTCGCCTCTTGACCATTCACGATCCCGTCACCAAATACCGATTTTTAATAGACACTGGCTCCAGTGTGTCAAATATCCCAGCCACGGTGAAAGACAAAAACAACCCATTGTTGGCGACATTACGCGCCGCAAACGGCACGCCAATTCCTTGTTACGGTGAAAGAGTATTAGAGTGCAGTCTGGGATTGAGGCGAAACTTTCGTTTCACATTCCTGATCGCGGAAGTACAAGAGCCCATAATAGGTGCTGATTTTCTAGCCAAGTTTGGCATACTTGTAGATGTTAAAAAACCGTAGAATTAGGGACGAGGAGACACAGATCTCAATTCCCGCTTGTAGCATAACTAGAGCTAATGTCTTGCATTCTTTCTCTATCGCCTTAAAGGAAGAGTGCATGTTTGAGCAATTACTAAAAGATTTTCCTGCATTGACAAATTCTAACTTAGTTTCTACAAAAATGCAGACCAGCACAAAGCACTTCATAGAGACGCAAGGTCCGCCGGTTTACTCCCGTGCAAGGCGATTGCCGCCTGACCGATTGGCGTTAGCCAAGAAAGAATTCGCGCGCATGCTCGAAAATGGCATTATCCGCAGTTCCAAAAGTCCTTGGGCTAGCCCTCTTTTGCTAGTACCCAAGGCTAACGGTGAATTCAGACCGTGCGGGGATTTCCGCAGCTTGAATGCCGTTACTCTACCTGATCGCTACCCTATTCCTTACCTTCATGATTTCAGTGCTAATTTAGAGGGAGCTCAAATTTTCTCAAAGATAGACCTTCAGCACGCCTTTCATCAAATTCCACTTGAGGAAAGCGCAATTGAGAAGACCGCGGTAATCACTCCGTTCGGTCTCTTTGAGTTCCTAAAAATGCCATATGGCTTGAGGAACGCTCCTCAAACGTTCCAAAGGCACATGGCTGAAATTTTCTCTGATCTCACTTTCGCCTATGTCTATCTAGACGACATCCTAGTGGCATCCACAACCCCGCAGTTGCACAAAGACCATCTTAGGGTCGTTTTTCAAAGACTGTCCGACAATGGACTCCTCGTAAATCCTGCAAAATGTGAGCTCGGAAAGCCATCACTGATTTACTTAGGTCATGAAATCTCTAGCCTAGGTCTAAAACCTTTGCCTTCCAAAGTAGAAGTGATCAAAAACTTTCCTCTTCCACAGACCCAGAAGGAACTAAGAAGGTTCCTAGGTTCTGTTAACTTCTATCATCGTTTCATTCGCAACTGTGCTCAAACTTTAGCGCCCTTGTCTGACCTCCTCGAACCGAAACGAAAAGGCAAATCTATTGAGGTAAAATGGACAGAAGAAGCTCGCAAAGCTTTTGAGACAATCAAGCACAAGCTAGCCTCCGCGACGGAACTATCCTACCCTATTGCTAATGCTGATTTTAGTCTAGTAGTGGACGCTTCCAGTACTGCTGTAGGTGCTGTTTTGCAACAACAAGTAGGTACTAATATCTCTCCTCTTGCCTTCTTTTCCAAAAAGCTGTCGCCCACTGAGCGTGCTTATAGCGCGTTCGGTAGGGAACTTCTTGCTATCTACTTATCTGTGAGACACTTTCGCTATGCTCTAGAGGCGAGGGAGTTTGTGATCTACACAGATCACAAACCTCTGACCTCAGCGATCAAAATGCCTTCTGAAAGACATTCCCCAAGGGAAGCTCGACACTTGTCGTTTATATGTCAGTTTACCACTGACATCCGCTTCATAAAAGGGTTGGACAATACTGTCGCTGATTGCCTATCGCGCATAAATACTGTCCAAACCAGTGGTGAAATCACTTTTGGTAATATTTCCCAAAACTCAGAAGGAGGATCCTGAACTTCAGGACCTTCTCAAACCTTCTAACACTTCCTCTCTGAAATTAACCTTGGTTGACGGCGTGTACCGTGATGCCGAGCGACTTTCTCGTTTGTACCTTCCTGCAACTCTCCGCAGAGTAGCTATCCTGCATTACCATTCTCTCTCTCACCCTGGTATTAACCGTACATTGCGTTTGATTTCTGATCGTTACGTCTGGCCAGCGATGCGTAAGGAGGTCAAGCAAATTGTGCAAAATTGCCATGCATGTCAGAGTAGTAAAGTGGTGAAACATAATCGTGCAGCGCTGCAGAGTTGTGCATTCACAGGTCACAAGTTCGACTCGGTCCACCTAGATTTGGTGGGTCCTTTGCCTTTATCGCGCGGTTATTCTTATTTGTTGACCATCATCGATAGGTTCACACGTTGGGTTGAGGCTGTCCCTCTTCCTGATACCCAAACTGAGACTGTAGCGCGCGCTTTCATGTCCAACTGGATCTCTAGATTTGGTGTCCCCTTAAAGGTCACGCATGACCGGGGATCACAATTTACCTCAAAATTCTGGAGTGACCTCAGCAATGCTTTAGGTTGTACTAACACCTCTACGACCTCTTACCATCCGCAGTCAAATGGACTTATTGAGAGAGTCCACAGGGACTTGAAGGCTGCATTACGTTGCTTGAACTGCAGTCACGATTGGACTGACAGACTTCCAGTTGTATTGTTGAGCATCCGCAATCTGTACAGACAAGATCAGCAGTGCACAGCAGCAGAGATGCTCTATGGTCAGACACTTCGTCTCCCCGGCGACATTGTTGACCCAAAACCTTTGCCTGAATTTTCATCCGCTGACCGTTCCGCATATGTAACCTGCCTAAAAGATTGCATGCGCCAGATCAAGTATGTGGCTCCGCGAATGCCTCAGACTGAGGACAAACTGGATCCCGCCTTGCAAGACTGCACACATGTGTATGTCCGAAACGACGCCATCAAACCTACACTCACGCGCCCTTATGATGGTCCGTTCAAAATTATCAAACGCACGCCCAAATATTTCATCCTTGAAAGATCTGGTTCACACGACCCTGTGAGCATTGATCGATTAAAAGTCGCGTATACTTCCGATCATAGTGTAACTTATAACTCATCATCCTCTCCGCAGATTTCCCTTCCCACTGAGACTCGATCATATCTACCATCTCAGTTTCCTCAGTTGGCTGCAATGTTGCCTAGTCAACTTGAGTGTAACCCTTTCTATGTGTCTGTACATTCAAACCCTATCCCTAAGCCTATCGTAGACTCTAATTCTAGCCCTCTTACTGACACAGCGACAAGTCTGGAGAGACCAGACGAGCCCGCTGCAGTAACTCCTGTTCCTAGGACTCTTGCCGATCTAAACTTGCAGACCCGTTTGGTGAAACTTCCCCGCTCAGTATCATTTGCCAATTGCCGAGCCCGGCAGGGTCGTGTAGTTCGCCCTCCTTCCCGCTACAGATGATTGCAGCGGGTGGACCTTTCGGTCTGCGCCTTGGGGGGTAATGTAGCATACCGCTACATAAGCGTAAAAATTAGAAATTTGCCATTCGCACTTAAATAAATTAATTAGTAGCATTAAAAATCTTACTCTAATTTATTATTAATCATTTTCTACTTCTAATTCGTAATCATTGAAGTTTTTGTGTAAATACATGAGACGATAAAATAACAATTGACATTTTTCGAGAGAGAAGCCTTCTGGTGGCAATACTGCGCAAGGCGCGTCTCTGTTTCAAAAAGAGCACTCTTACTTTGGCGGTTGCCTAGCTCGCTCACAGCACTTTTCTCGTGAGTAATCAGTGTTAGAAAATAATCGTGTTCTTTCTTCGTGTTCAGTGAGTATTAATAGTTGACAGTGCAGTGTTATTTGGATACGTAGTTATGCGTAGGAATTGTGATGTAGCATGTTTTCATTCAGTGTTTTGTTTTTTTTTCTCAACATGACTTAGCGTAAAATTTTGCGTCACATGTGCATTGCATTTCCGTGTCATGATTTTATTATCAAAACATAATCATGTTCGTTCCTTTCTTTACTACAATAGTATATACCTGCAGTTTCCATTCATGATTCGATACTCGGAACGAACGCGGCTGAATTGCCGGCGTTCGTTGTCGATAGCGTCTTTGTGTAATGGCGGAACATCACACCGTCGTCTCTTGTCACTACTCCGTGACTATAATTCACTATAGGCATGTGTTATAGTAGCATTTATTCTTTTTTTTACAAACCGACTTGCAGTAGTTTAAATTACGAAAAGTATTCATGTCTATGCTTGCTAAGTTTTGGAATTTCATTTCTTAATTCCATACTCTTTGAAACCTTTACGTAACCGCACTTATTTCAATATAAAACATTTCAATAAAATTTAATTTAACTCATCGCATTCTTGTGACAAACACCCACTACCATCTGCCTATCTTGAGTGTGTGCAAATTGCTGGCGGCTTGGCTGAGGCCGACGTGTAAAGCCGCCCGGCTAAATCGCCGCACGGAATTTTCATGCTTTCGTTTTTTTTTTTCTTCGCGTATTTTCCGTCTGTGAAATCAACGCTTAGGTTTCCTTTTCCTTTTATCATTGGGGATATATATATTCCTTTTATTCCTTCATTATTGCAAACGATATTTATCAGTAAATTTCAGTAGAATTTATAAATGAACTTTAGGAATTTCTTTTCTCTGTATTCTTGTACCGTTATGGAGATTTTCTAGAGTACATCAAGAAGCTTAAATCTTCATGTTAAGCATTTCCTTAATTACTAAATTCTTAAATTTCATGCCTTGCATTTAAAGCAAGAGCATTTGTATCAGAATCTCTTAATTGATTTTTTCCTATCCTTCCTTAACTTAGCTGGTGTTGGATCTTTAGGATTTTTCTCGGAGGGATCTACTTTATGGGAGTTTTATCATGTACTTTGGGATAACTTCAGTGTAAAATTTCCTTGATGTCTCCTTGGACTGCTCATCCAGTGTGTCGGACTCCTTGCAGGACCTCCACGTCATCACAACACAACACACTCACAGTTAATAATCTCCCTGGGCTTACTAGTATCCTAGTATGCTATGCTAATATGAGCAGTAACTTAACTTGCTCCTACTAATGTGCTAATGTGCTAATGTGCCGACTTGCTTCTGCTCACATGAGCCGGATTTAACTTGCTCACTCACACCTCACCTTATTTTGAGTCATTAGTTCTACCTGAGCTACGTCATTGACCCTCGCTCAATTATCTCAAATTGCCTAATTCAAGTTCCCAAATACAACTCACTCACCCTGCCTACTCCATCGCGTGACGGCCTTCGCCAACGCCAGCCTGGCTCTCCGGCACGGATTGCCCACCTAGACAAGCTCTCCGAGATCAAGATCCAAGCCAGTTCTCCTTAGTTTTCCTTCAATAAACTACACGGCAGGAAAAAGCTGAGTTAACCAAAAATTGTCATCATTATCCCTCTGATAGTCGCTCAAATTTACTTGTCGAGAGATGTTGTAGTCTTTGCCCGTCAATTCACCCCAGCGGACAATCGGACCTACACATGCAGCTACTCACTGGACCCGGACCTCCTTCCTCAAGAAGTGGATCTCCATACTGCTGCCGTTGTCACGGCACTCAGAGTCAACAAAATAAAAACAAGGCGAGAGTATACAGTTCCTTCATTATCCTGCAGAGGTCAATAGTGCAAGTGAAAATTTGGTGCCAGTAAGGCAACTCGAATTACCCACTCATAAACCCCTTCTGAGTCAGATAAAGTCACTAGCAATTAAGTGTGCTCTACCAAGAGCACTGGTGGCCCTTTAAATAATAAGAACATCCTCATTGTTACTTGAGAAATTCCTCGCTATTCAACCTTTAAGTCAAATTCAATTAATTTCCCACTTGGGAGAAGTTCGAAAGTTCATAGCAGGATCAAGTCTCGGCGATCCTCCCGGCTCCTTCAAATAAAACCATACACAAAAGCTGAGTCCAAAGTGCCTTATTATCCCTCTCATAATTTTTCCCAGATGCTTGTCGAGGTTTTGTAAGGACTGGCTATACCCCCTCGGTTAGATCCTAACAAATGCTACATTTATAAGAGAAAGTGCATTTCCGTGGCAACATTATTACGTGGGCTAGTTTTAAAATATTTTTAATTATTCGAAACATTCGCTTTGCAATGTTTTACAACTCTGAAATTTTTTTTTAAATATATCTCCTCAACATGAATCATTTCAACTTTTCTCAAAACAGGTTCTGTTGTTCATGAAAATATATAATCAGTTGTTAAGATAATTTTTTGGCGTTTTTCAAGGTAGTCATTGGCACATCTTTTTCAGTCCACCTTTCTAATTAAAAATAATTCATCATCATACGGTCTCTTCTGACACATCACCAGTGAAAGTGTGTTATACTCGAGTTCTGTTTTTGCTTCACAATCTTGTAAAAAATATACATTAATAGCCGTTTTTAAGAAATTTCTCGACAAAATTTGATTTTCATTCACTTCCACTTAAATTTAATTTTTTTTTATTATATTTAAGGTGATTCGATAGAATATCTTCACGAAAGCTGAAATAACGATGTAAACAAATCAAGCTGGTGGAACTGCTGACTTGGTGCTGTCTTGTAGTGTGTTGATGAGTTTTTATTTGTTGCGTCACTTTCGGCGGCTGCTCATTGAAATTAGAAAGTATATACTTTAGAGTTAACTGAGACATACGGATAGCTTTGAGTCTTATATCACGTCTCAGCGTCATTTATTGCTAGAAAACCTCCCTAGTTTGAGATTTAGTAACTATTAATATTCGAATAGGGTAATATTTTAACTTATTATTCCATCTGTTCTTACATGCAGTCGTTTGTATTAGAGTTTAAATGTATTTATAAGAAAAAAATGCTGATAAAGAGGTACGCAAACGAGAAAATTGGATGAAAGGATCTCCTGAACTATGATTGATTGTCATATGCGGGGTCTCCATTGTGAGGAATGCGTAATCGTTTTAGATGAGCTAACGCATGTCAACTCAAAATTCTCCATTTATATAAAAATTAACGTTTTAATTTGTATTTTTGTTTTTCTGAAAAAGCTTCCAGGAAAATTTTGGCAGTGAGTACATGTGTGTGAAATTGTAAATCAAAACCAGCATGGTGCTGACAACCATTCTAGCCAGAACTTCTGATGGACTTCCATTGGCTGCTTCCACTCAAGATGAGCAGGTATGTAATTTTATGGCTTAAGTCTTTTATGGCTTAAGAAAGAAAATATCGATTATAACCCGAATTTGATGCTGATTCCGAATATGCAATTTGTTTTGACCGCTCTTGATTTTTTCGATTTTTTTTTTATTTATATTTTTTGGAAAATTTCAAGATATTTTGTTTGAATATATTTGTAACCTTTGAGTTAAGGGCCTAATTAACATAATGAAGTTAGGGTTAAGCTTTGGGTTTTAGTTACGTTTGGGTTAGGTTAGGTAGGTTAGGTTTAGGTTAGGTTAGGTTAGGTATCTGAAACTTACCTGTCGGACAAAACTCATCCAATTAGCTGTTGTCTGCTTCGCTAAATGCTTCCCATTCTCAACTAGCTTGTGACGAATATCCAAAATAGGGTAGAAATAGGCAGACGTGACCAAATTAAAAAAAATCACAAAAATCGAAAAAATCGAGAGCGGTCAAAACAAATTGCAGATTCGGAATCAGCATGAAATTCTGGTTATAATCGATATTTTCATTCTCGCTGCGCGGCGAAGCCGCTCAGCAAGACTTGTTTCAATTTTATTTGGTGAATGTTCAGTTTTATGCGATCACGGAAAATAATAATTCTGATCTCAAGAATCACTAAAGGAACACATTTCAGAACGTTTTACACGAATGACATTCTGCTTGCTGATGCTTTATTTTTGAATCATTAAACTTCAAAGTTGGCTTTTGTTTGCAAAACAAAGCAAGCACGCCAAGCAGAATTCAATTAATAATGGAAGCTAACACCCTATTACAAACGTAAACAGGTTGGGTCGTGAGAGGGAGCCACAGTTCTTTTAACTTAGTGAAAATTATAAATAAAGGTTCAAACCTACCCATTAGTGCAACGTCAACAATTTTGTTGACATCAGCTCCAAGATGCCGGTTACCCGGTACGGATGCAGCCATCTTGGAGCTAATGTAAACTCAATTGCGGACGTAACCCTAATGGGTGGGTTTGAACCTTTATTTATAATTTTCACTGAAAGAACCGTGGCTCCCCCTCACAACCCAACCTCTTTACGTTTGTAATAGGAGGTTAGCTTCTGTTTTTAATTCAACTGCGCTCGGTGCGCTCGCTTTCTTTGACGCGCGAAAGCCAACTTCAAAGTTCAATAATTCAAAAATAACGCATCAGCAAGCAGAATGTCATATATGTAAAACATTTTTACATGCGTTCCTCCTGTGATTCATAGCAACGGAATTATTAATTTCCGTGATAGCATTAAACCCGACATTAACCAATTTTAAGGCGTTTTATACGAGTGACGTTGAGCTCGCAAATGCTTAGTTTTCAAGTTATTTAACAGTCAATGTTCAGCGTGATGCAATCAAAGGAAATGGGAATTTTATTCCAAAGAATCACTAAAGGAACCCATTTAAGAACGTTTTACAAGAACGACATTCTGCTCTTTGATGCGTTATTTTTGAATTATTTGACTTTGAAATTGGCTTCTGCGCGCCAAAGGAAGCAAGCTCGTTGACCGGAATATCATTAATAATGGAAGATAACCTCCTAGTACAAATGTAAAGAGGTTGGGTCGTGAGGAGTAGCCGCAGTTCTTCTAGTGAGAATTATAAATAAAGGTTAAGGTCATGTTAACAATTGTGTTTACATCTGCTCCATGATGGCGGCAGCCATACCGGGTGGCGCCATCTATGAGCTGACTGTAAAGGTGACGACGAAATAATGACGACTAAAGAAAAACGTCAAAAGCACCAAATACGAGAAATAGTACGTTAACTTTTTTGTGTTATTAACTGATAACAATATTTCTTATTAGTTTATTAACAATATCTACCATTCTTTTATTTCTACGAAGATCTGACAAAAACTTTAACACCTCATGATCCGAACTTTGCCTTTCATGACCCAACCTGGTTGTACTCTGTGTTCCACATTTTGCGCGAGAAGGCGATTCCACGTTTAACTTCAAAGCTGAAAAATTAAAAAATAACGCATCAGAGGGCAAAATGTCATTCATGTTAAACGTTCTTAAGTGGGTTCCTTTAGTGATTCTTTGGAATATAATTCTCATTTCCTTTGATTGCATCACGCTGAACCTTGACCTATTCAACTTGGAAGTTATAGAAACGGCGCTCATCAAATCGCTTTCCCACGCAAAAGCAGGTCGTGTTCCAACAACGCCACCGGAGAAAAGGTTATTGTTTTCGCTATATATGTTGTAATTTATTATTTGCCGACCCCACGGAGCCTGCTGAGCCTGGACCCACTTCTAGGGTGTTTTAGTTAATAACACAATAAAGGTTATCACCCAAAAATATTTGCGGGATTGGAATAGTGAAGACTTGCATTGATATGCTGGACATCAGTTTCAAAATGGCGGCTACCCGGTAGAACATTAGTGAAACCGTAGGAGTGAATACCGTAGATTTAATATCATAATATTTTTATAATGTAATATTTTTGGGTGAAAACCGTAATTGTGTTATTAACTAAAACATCCTAGAAATGGGTCCGGGCTCTGCGGGGTGGGCAAATAATAAATTACAAAGTACTCTAACAGCTCCCGCTCAAGCACAAACTTACTGGAACTGCTGTGGAAAACAAAAATTCCATAGTTGAATAACTTGAAAGTAACGCATCAGCAAGCAGAATGTCATTTATGTAAAACGTTTTTAAATGTGTTCCTTTATTGATTCTTGGCAATGAAATTATTAAAATTGTTGACAACATTAAACTCAATATTGACAAAAAACTTGTTTATTTCAATCTAATTCACTATGTTTAGGATTCGAAAAGTGGAAAATCGATTCCCGGTTAATCCTCAACATTTACCGATCAAAATAAACAAGTTTTCTTCTATACACTTTTCGTTGGAAATGTGTATTTTACAAGTTATAGCGGTATGTTAATTTTTGTTTTTGATGATGAATGCAATTGAATAAACAGCTACTAATCTATTTTTGAATTTTTGTTGCTTGAATCATGGTAATAACATAGAAATAAACTACCTTACTTCTATACCCTTTTTGCGGCAAAGGAGTATTTTATTAGTTAAAGCGGTAGGTTTTATTTTTTGTGCGATTGAGCTGTTATAGTACGTTTGAATACTTTGTAATTTATTATCAGCTCACCCTGCAGAGCCTGAACCCACTTCTGTGATCTATTAGTTAATAACACTATAAAAATTATCACCCAAAAATAAAGAGTTATAGCGGTATGTTAATTTTCGTCTTAGATGGTGGGAATGCGCTCGATCATTCAAGCGCGTCGGAAGGGAGAGTCCAAAGTAGTGTTGCCATACGACACGCTCAACAAATTTCTTTCCGCTTCAAACACTAGAGTTGCTGTAAGTCATTCACTGCTATAACTTGTAAAATACTCATTTCTGGTGGAAAGTGCATAGAAGAAAACTTGTTCATTTTGATCTAATTAACTATGTATAGGCACCAAAAACTGAAAAATCGATTACTGGCAAACTCTGCACATTTACCTTTTTCTTCTACGCACTTTCCGTCGCAAATGAGTATGTAACGCGTTATAGCGGTAAATTACTTACCGCAACTCTAGTGTTTGAGGCGGGAAGAAATTGTTCGGAGGGAAAGATTACAATGGACTCTCTCTTCCAACGCGCTCGAATGATCGAGCGCATTCCAGCCATCAAAAACGAAAATGAACATACTGTTATAACTTGTTACTTTTGGGTGATAACCTTTATTGTGTTATTAACTAAAAGATCCTAGAAGTTGGTTCAGGCTCCGCGGGGTTGGCTAGTAATAAATTACAAAGTACTCAAACGTACTCTAACAGCTTAAGCGTGCAACGGTTTCTACTGTATGGAACACGAAACTTAAACCTACCGCCATAACTCATGAAATACTCATTTGCCACAAAAAGTGTAGAGAAGAAAAGTAGTTTATTTTGATGTTAATGCCATGATTCAAGCAACAAAAATTCAAAAATTTATTAGTAGCTGTTTATTCGAGTGCATTCTAGTCATCAAATACAAAAATTAGCATACCGCTATAACTCTTCAAATACCCATTTGCGACGGAAAGTGCATAGAAGAAAAATGGTTTATTTCAATCTAATTAACTATGTTTAGGCAGCCAAAATTGTAAAATCGATTATGGTCCTCTCCTTCACAAAGACCAATTATTTTTACAATTGCATTGAAAGTACAGAATTTCAAGCTAAAATCTAGTTCAGTTTGACAATTCATTCTGTTCTTTACAATAGGTTTATACAAAATAGTTCAGATTTTTAATTTGCCAACATGAAGGCTGCTACACAAATTTTATATTATGGGATAGATAAACTTCATCTATTGATACTTTTAAAGTCAATTGTTTGTCACATTTTCCCACAATTCTGCTGAAGTGACGTATTACTATGTCTGTGTTTTGTCCTTTTGTTTACTCTTGGTGTGTGCAATTTTGCAGCCTAAATTCTGCCTTTTTTTAGAATACTTAATCTTTAATTGCATTATATCCCTTGTTTTATTATAAAAGTTTCCTCTTATTAGTTTCATTAGCACAAAAATCTGTTGAGCTTTCACTAACTGAGAAACTGTTAAATTTTCCTGCTGCTGTCATTTTATATATTAGGTAGTTTCATTTTAGATTCAATTTTGAATCATTTAGGGAAAGCTTTAAATCTCTTGAAATTCTGTGTTTTGATGTGCTTAGCTTTGCATTTGTAAGTCAATATTTTTGTAAATTTGCAGACTGGCCGTGAGATGGTGGACTACCAAAATCAAGCCAAGATGCTCTTCAAGAAGCTCACCCCAAATAGTCCCCAAAAGTGTTCCATAGCAACAGGCAACTATATTTATCAGTAAGTCATTGTGAAGCATCACTATTTCTGCTGCATTTTTTACCTTATATGGGCTTGTGGTAAATTCATTTGATTTCTCTGTAATGCATACATAGCTGAAACTTTATAGTAGCTTTCAATGCTGGACAACAAATTTAATGATTGAATTCAATATTAGGGTAGTTATAAGGATCGTGGACACTGAAGCATACCGGACACTTTCGTTCTATTTGTTTCTATTGGCGCTCTTCGTAGATTCTGTGCATCGACAGTGACAGGTTCGTATAAGTGATACTTCATTTCTCATTTAAAAGTGGTTAATCATAATAAAATAAGTTTTGAACATATGAAAATTGCATCTAATTACGTACCGACTACACATTGCTGCAATTTCTGCCAAAAAAAATAAGGATAGACTGCGGGAAAGATGAAATTCAAGTGTGAAGGTGTTGCTCATTCAAACAATCTTGCAGCCATATTGAAGCTCGAGTGTCGTGTTTGTTATATTGAAACGTTTATAGCGCCATGTATTGTACACAGAACACAATTTTGACGTGTCTGGGAACCTTGAAAATTTTATCATCATTTTAGGTGTTCGGACGCCAGGTGTCCAGTAATATTCAGGTCTGAAATATATCGGACATATTATGAATTTACCCATTTATATCTTTATTAGATGGCCCCTAAACGGAAGAAGCCAGTGTATAACGAAGAGCAGTTACTTACTGCAGTGACAGCCATTAAAAATGGAATGTCGTACCGCAAAGCTTCAGAAAAGTATAGAATTCCGATGTCCACATTGAGTGACAAGATCGGAGAAAAAACTGCACTCTCAATAGAGCGACTTTGTATGTTTAGAAGCCATACAGTTTACATAATTCACCCTAGATGAAAATGAACACAATAATTTAGTTATTATATTGATGATTGATACCCAGGCAATGCAAAATTTGTTCAATAGTTGTATATATATCACATTTCATACGCTTTGTAATGCGTTTTTACGACACTATATGTATCAATCCTGCTTTAAATATTTGTTTGTTGCCTACAAATGCCTGCAGTATGCTGCACATAAAAAGTATTCGCGGAATTGGGGCATATTGACACTAATATTTTTACTTTTGTCATGTCTATTACAAGGCCAACATCTTTCTTGACAGCAGATCAAGAAACCCGGCTCGTAAACTGGGTCGTGACTATGGCCAAAATTAGTTATGGATTGCTTAGGAAAGAAATTCCATTAGTCGTCAAAGATCTTCTTGACCAGGCAGAGGCTAATGGGTACGAAATTCCAGCAGAAAAACATTCCAAGATAACTTGCCGAGTTCAACATGGATTTATGCCTTTTTGAGGAGACACCCTGAGGTTTCAGCTAGACTCCCTGAAAATCTCGGTGCCCAAAGGGCTGCTGTCACTAAAGAAACCATCAAACAATGGTTCAAAAATTTTGAGAATTTCTTGGAGTCGGAGCATCAGCTCAATGCGAAGGAGTTTTTAGTTTGAGATAATGCTCATCGAGTTTTTAACTTAGATGAAAGCCGATTTCCGCTCCAAGGAACCAGCGGCAAGATTCCCATAATTACGGAGAAAGGCTCAAAATGCGCATACAGGCTTGCTCCAGAGTCGAAGGAACAAATTACAGTGCTAGCATGTGTCTCAGCTTCAGGGAGTTACACTAAGCCTTAGTAATATTTCCAGGACAGCGCCAACCTAAATACAACTTCACAGGCGTAAATGAAGATGATTTTAACGTTGGATTCACTCCGAACGGATAGATATCGTCTGATTCATTCTTTTGCTGGATTTTTTTGCTGGAACCGATTGAGGATTGAATAAAATGTCAACCATCATGGAATTGTATATTTTACCCATGTTCAGCATAAAAACATGCTTTTTATATAAATATTTGTATCCAATAAGATCTCAACTGCCTCTGTCACCATTATTTTGGATGCAAATTTGGTGTAAACTATATATTTTCTTCGTCAATTATCTACAACTGAAATCGCCAAATTGAACCATTTCAAGTACCGAACTGAAAGAAATATACGCTAATAAAATTTAGTAAAAATGCGTATTGGCTATCAAATTAAATATATATGAAACTAATATGAATTAAATTAATAAAAGAATACAATGCTCATTTAAATTCATACGTTTTCGAACTGTCCAAGGCCTTTCAACAGACACTGTCAAGTGTCCGGAGACTGTTAGCCGGACAGCATTCAAATGTCCGTTAAGTTTCATTTATCCTTCAACTGTCTGCTAAAGCACTAAAATCACTCATTTTGCGGGCTATTTTAAAATTAGGATTACTGAATAAATTTCCACCCGAAGTCACCGAAACTTCATAAATGTCTTCTGGCATCATTTGTTATTAGTTTTATGGCACCAGGTTTACGCTGGACTTCGGGATTTGGCGGTTAAAGTGTGTTCAGATGAAGACGTTGGAAACGTCTGCTATCTGTATAAGTACCCTATATGCATTCTATAGATAATCTGAGGCTTTACGATGTTGCATGCAAGTATGTTTTTCTCCAAAACTTTTAAATTTTAGAAGTATTGCTGGAAAATGTAGCTTCTACCAATTTCATCTAGCTTTCTCCTCTGTTATGTTCCTAACTGCTAAAAGCTAATCGTAATTTTATTTTTTAGAATGTTACAGTGTTGGGAGGAAAATTTTCAGCTGATACAGTTTTATTATTTAGAGCATTGGATATACTGAAGTAATTTTGTTTGTAATAAAACCTGATTCACTAAGTAATTTTCTATACTTCTTCAGTAATTGTATTACATCAGTTGTATGGATGAATATCAGATAAGCTTAACCCCTTGCACTAGGTTGAGGCTGTTTATGTGATTCATTTACCAACCAAATTGTTATTGTTAACATTGAGTTGAATATATTGTCTTGAAAATTTTCTTAGAGTTCTGGAGTTCTAGTTTAGGAATGTTTTGCTTGTATTGAGAGCACTACTTAATATTTTTCAGAATTTAAAGGAAACTTTTGTATATATCTTGGCTATTTAACTGCATGAGTTATTGGTTTCATGTTGGGGGGTTTCTTCTGTTGAAGAGGGAGATCCATTATGTGTTGTAACTCAAATTTTAGTGTAAGTTGGATCTTACCTAGATACCATACCTACATAAGCACCAAAGTCATTCACCTATTTTAATGCAGTACCGACATAACAAGACATTTCTATGGCATGAAGACATAACTAGGGCTAAAAGAACTCATGGAAAACAAAAAATAATATCTACCAATTTAAGGGAGATTGCGTCGTATCGATGAAACATTGTAGGTCAGTACCGTTGCTATTTGAGAATCCTATGTACTCTGTTAATCAGGCTCTCATACTTGATCATACATGACACTTCTTAGATATTCTATGACTACATTCTCATCTGAAAGATTTCAGTGATAAAAAGTTAACACTTTGACCAAAACGCAAGCCACCTATGGCCACAGAGGGAATTTTTGTTTTGCTGCTTACCGACCAGTAGTCACAAACTCAATTTTTATAAAGGCTTAATTAAAGCTAAATAAAGGTATTGTCCACATAATGTTTGCTCTTTTCATAATTGTTCTCTACAATTGACTTAAAATTTGAGTTGAAAATAGAACTTCAGTTTAACTAATTGAAGTCAAAGTGTTAAATGGGTGCTATTTGGTGCTATTTGGTGATATGTGGTACTAGTGTGCACGTCCCGCCGAAATTGACGGGATTCAATATCTTTCTTGATCAAACTTTCCAGACGTGGATGATTAACCAAAATTTCTATCCTAACAGTACCTACCCGTGATAAAAATACTATTGTACTTGGGCACTGGTGAAACTCGTGTCACAGATACGGTAATCATGGCTTACTTTATAAGCATGACAGAGAAATGAAAGAAGCGGACTCAAATCAAATAAACCATGGGTATTATTAGGTAGTAGTAGGACCCGTGGAATTTACTCGGACCCGTGGAAATTCCTAGGTGGATCAGGGCAAAAATTCTGTTTTTCTTCCCTAACCTATAATAACTTATCCTAAACGAAAACATCCTGGTACAATTCAAACATCAATGCATGTAAAGGCCATCTTTTAATGGTAAACTGAGGACCTCTGTATCCATGATACCACCAACTCAGACATCCTATGTTTCTTAAGGAGATCGTCGCAGGCCCCTGCCGCTCAGATGATCATTTTTCAGGTTTTTGTTGGAAAAGGACCCTTAGGTGGTGGACTATTCGGTCCTAAAATTTTATGGCGCTACGGACAATCGATCCCCCCCAAGGGGGGGGGGGGTAAAGGGACCAAAATCTTTTGAGCCCATTTCAACCCTATATAAAAAGAGAACAAATGGGAAATTTAAAAAAAGCCCATGTGAGTGTGTTAGAAATGTTCCAAGGATTCTAAAACTGTCTTTGTTTTTGTTCTAGCATCAAAACTTGATGAGTACCATTTTGAAATATCAATACCAGTGAAATATCAATACCTGAAAACCAATATGTCAAATTTTTCAAAAACTAAGGCCTTAATCAAAAAAACGGATGGAATAAATTGTGTTTCTTTTCAAAGGTTACATATCATATTCAAATTTCATAAGAATCAGACTGAAAATAAAAAATTTCATATTCATGAAAAAAGAAAAATTTTTTTTTTTTTGGTTGGAAATCACAATTCACACTCTGAATATGAAGTTATGTATGGAAATTATCGAAATAAAAATAAAACTGGATTGAATTACATAAATTGTTCATTATATTACACTTCAACAAAAAATTTCATTTCTTGCTTATACCCAACACTTCTAACTTTCAGCATTCAAAATGGGTCTAGTCCTCGGGTTTTGATGCTAGAACAAAACCAAAGACAGTTTTAGAATCCTTGAAACATCCCATTTTTAACAAACTCTCACAGGCTTTTTTTCAAATTCACATTGTTCGAGAAAATATATAGCTCTGAACCCAAAAAATTACTGTTTTTAGAAATTTTAAAATATTTGAAAAAATTTGAAAATGTTTGAATTTGAAAAAAAGCCCGTGAGAGTTTGTTAGAAACGTTTCAAGGATTCTAAAACTGTCTTTGGTTTTGTTCTAGCATCAAAACTCGATGACGAGTCCCGTTTTGGAACATCCATAAAATATACCAAAAAACTAATTTTTCTCAAAAAAAAAACTAACGCCTAAATCGAAAAAATGACCCAAGTAAAAAAGGTTTACTTTCACAAAATACATATACCGGCCAATTTTCAAACAAATCGGACGAAAAAAGTTGAAAAAGTGGGACGATCTCCTTAAGAAGCGGACACCAAACAAATATATAAATAAACACACAATGGGTATTATTTGGTTAGATTGATTTAGTTTGACCTTGGAATTTTGTGTTTAAAACATCCACAAGATAGAATATTTGCAAGCTTTCCAGTGAGTGTAGTCAAATATGGACTTTTCTGGATGTTCAGTATTAATTTTATTTTGCTAGTCAGCACTTTGTTTTGATATCCCTTATGACCTTCACCACTGCAAAAACTCATTTCAGGTCTTCCATATCTTACAAATTTTTATCATGCCCATCCTCGTTCTTTTTTGTTTCCTGTGTCCCTTTGGTTTAGGCAGATAGTTTTTTATTCTTTCTATTTCTGATATGTTGATTTTCTTCCTGCTTGTCATAGTTGTCAAAGTTTCTTCCAAAATGACTGTCACGAGACACGAGAAATGGTCCCTTCACCTCCTTGTTAACATTTCATTAACAGGAAGATTCGGCTCTCGGAATTGAGGAATGGCACACCTCCAAAGTATACATATGCAACACAAATTAATTAATAATAATCGGCAATTACAGTACATAAACTAAAAAGAAAGGTACTCACCGGGGATCGCTGACCCACTTACGCAGCGCATTTTCTGGGCGCCCTCCGTGGTATTACGATGGATCGCTTCTAATATTGTGGGGCATGATACACAGGATGAAATATGCTTAACATTTATAATTCCCAGCTATACGTAATACAAACATTAATGAGCGCACACACAATGAATGGTGTTAGGAATAATGCTAATTAAGTAATGCAAGCAAATAGCATACGTCAAATGACTTACTTCACATAATTACACAGAAAATTGGCTGGCCAGCCTATAACCGCAGATTGCTTATGCATCCAAACATAACACAAATAATGCCTACAATATTTCAGCGCTCCCAGCAGCACAGTAGGCGAAGGTCACTTCAACCACAAAATTCATCCGCGACTCGCTTCAGTTCAAAGGCCTATCTTATGCACTGTACAGAAAATGTCTAGTGATGACGTCATCTTGCTCATCCCGTTTCAGCATGTTCACACGTCGATTCCCTTCATTCGAGCTGATCAATCCTCAGACATATGACTGAATAACCGTCCCGCCTGTCAAAGATGAAAATTTAACTTGTTACTAAAAATTTAACTTGTTACTTTTTAAGCGCATCAATGACTGAATGACAATGAATTATCGCAATATTTATCTCAACACTATCTTTACTCTTTCTTTTTTTTTTAAGAAATGCATGTCTTACCCTCCCTTCTAGTGTGGCATCTCCATGATCCATCAAATGACTCCCACGGTTTGTTATGTTTGATAAATTTCCCCTTAGTGAACTTGGTACCGGGAACACGTAAAATTTCCTCTCTGCAAGTGAAACGAGAATGCATTAATTTCTGGATTACATTGTAGCGTAAACTTTAGCGTAATTTTCAATATATCCAATAATCACTTTTCATTATATCTTTGAGCATGTTTGTTACCGCGAACACACCCGGGTTTTATCTTTATACTTCGCGTCGCGGCGTCGACTGTCGAACTGCCCTCCTGTTCATCACGATGTCTATCGTATATTTTGAGGGTTGTGCCCTTCCTCCTGTCCGACCAATCTGGTCCTTCTACTCGTGGACAGTGCCCGCCTACTGCTTCCCTGGTTATATGTTGGTTTCACTCTTTCCCACGCCCAGGCTCCTTCGAAACCGTTACTCCGTTCACCCTCGCAGCTCAAGGGTCGCGATTTATGTGCGTTGAGAAAGCGACTTTGTTTGCGAATGGGTAGGCATTTTTCGATCGTCTCAAGTTTCCCAAGGGCTCGACCGACAACACCCAATGTCAACAGCCGTCGTTCGAGCCATTAACTCTTATCGCTCCCCCTTAAACACACAGGCATAAAAGAAAACATACATGTTTAAGCGACATAAAAACATTCATGTTGAAGCGACCCCTCTGTGCTGCTGGGGTTTACTGAGATCTTTCAACACACAACTTTTTACGCAATTACAAGAATTTTCATTTTAAATTCGCAAAAATTTGATCATTCTGAACAGATTCTCGACAGACGGCCCTCCTAGAGTTAAAAAAATTGGCCTGACAATTTTTTTGAATTAGCTTTCAGCTATTTATTGAATAATAAGTACTACAGTATGCAGCCAATATAAGACACGCATGGTAAATTCTACTTAAGCACATGATCATCTAAACTTTGTTCCGCAGAAACAGGGTATCTTACAATTAACACTACAATCATTACTATCAGCCACAGCGTGATATATTGTGTCGTGTTCTTCTAACCGATGTATCTGTTTTTCCCGCCGAAGTAAAGTGCGTACTAAATACTTGAGTACTTAACCCTAATATCATTCACAAAATTTCACGGGCACCTTTCCCACTCCTCAGACATCCTAAAGTATCGATGATTTTATGTCTCGTAGTTTCAATTTACGCTTGCGTTTTCTGTTCTCCAAATCCTTGCCGCTGCAGTTGGCGGTTCGATGTTGACTCCTTTGGTATAGCTGACGAATTTGCTTTTCTTCCATGCCTCTCTTCTGGCATTTCAATAGCTTCACACGCGCGTTGAAGATGAGTGCTTAATTTCAGGAGGAAGTATTGCGAGCCCAATATGCAGACTCGTATCAAATTTCTATACACCACATTACTACACGATTGCGTTCTGTAAGATGGATCATTATCACGATTAAAATTACCACTAAATCATGTCAAATGCAATGTTTCACATACATTTTATGACGTTTATTCAAACTCAAATTTTTAATCGGCAGATTACTCATGAATGCCTATTCGTTGATCAGACGAATTGGCAGATCAGGAACTTATGTTGACCTGTCGAAGAATAAGAGTAGAAGCGTCGATAAATTTCATTTAATATAGTCTCCCTTCGCGATAGGGTTCCTAATCCCACGAAGCAATGCTGAAGTATTCCGAGGCACAATCCTGCGCAGTGCACGCTGGTATCCTGTAGAATTTCCCTCAGTATTCCTTGACGTCGACGTGGAATCTGATACACAAATAATATTTGCTTTCTCCGAGTGAACATTCTTATTTATGCGAGAATTTCGTGGGTTAATATTCTTTGAAGATCGTACTTATCATTCAAAGGCTATCCGACGTAATCTCTTTTAATTTTTATTTCACGTTTAAATAGAGATGCCTAAAAGTGCGGCTTCAA
The DNA here is from genome assembly GCA_030386875.1 of Morinoia aosen. Lineage (NCBI taxonomy): Eukaryota > Metazoa > Arthropoda > Malacostraca > Amphipoda > Talitridae > Morinoia > Morinoia aosen. The sequence goes on from CM059574.1 coordinate 4,160,068, forward strand.
TATTCCAATGTGATAATTTGCCTAGTCAAAATTCACAGGAACTTGCATTCGAATTTCAGGAATACCTTACCAGGCATAAATGTTACGACGCAAACTCCACATTATTCAAGTCAGTTACAATACTCAACAATGCAAAGTACTGTCACTGTTTCATAAGAGTGCCCATTTTATAAAAGCATTTTTGAACGCTATTACAGTTTGGCACCCTAGAATAAATAATCTGCTTTATTTTCACTCCTTCTTCCGTCCTCACGCTGTTGCTGCGTCGTTCTGTGGTGTTTTCCACTTCGAAGCATGAGTGCTAATTAGTCGAGAACTCCTTCCTGCTCTAGCTTGTTAGTGGCCAGTTGGCTCAGCTACAGCTCAACCACAAGCGGCTCCGAGGTAATTACTTGTGCGTCCGGCGTCCTTCTTAAGCATGATGTGACATTTCCAGCTATACATTCGTCTTTGTCGCCTCTCACTGCAACGCTTGAATTTGGGCAATCCTTTTAAACATCTCCAACGCAGGTGCAATGTGTCCCCCATGTCGTGTTGTTGTTCTATCTTCTTCGTTCTTGTAAATAATTACTTATATTCCACGTGATCCTTCCTTAATTTGCTGCTCATACGAGACGTATTCGTGTTATGCAATTGTTCCGGCCTGTTCTGTGCTGAAGTACATACTACGCTAATCTACCAAGAAATTAATTCCTTAAGTTTGAAAAGAAATGTACTATACTTCTTCAGAGTAAGAGGAGAATAATTCCTTCCGGAATACCGTGTTTACGATATTCTTTCAGGGCAAGAGTAAGACACAGAGCCAGAAATTCAACGCTACAGTACAAAAGAATACGAAATTTTAATATGACGCTAAACTTATTTTTCCCCGTTGTGAAAATGAACGGTCTAAAGGTATAGATAAAATCAGCTAGCCTGAGATAGCCTCAGCTTAAGAACTTCTGATGAAACTTAATTCATTCGCTAGAGCTGTTTCGTATGAAGCGCGCACGCTTCACGAGAAGCTGGCGAGAATATAAGCATCCTACAAAGGAAACAAAGTACTCCTCTTGAGAAACACACGACGTTAACCTAATAAACGCTCAACTTCCCTTTACTTAGCAAGAGAGAAAATGAGAACTAAGCATAGTGTAAGATTAGATCACTCAACAAGATTTTCGTCCAAACGAAATTTCTTGTGAGCAAAGCAAGTTGGAGTTACATAACCTAGAGCATATTCCTATTGAACAAAGCATCACACTCTAGTGAGTGAGATTAGATTTAATCACAGCTAGAATAACACAATTCTACTAAAGAACACATTTAGATTAAAGCAATGCAACGCTAAAAAACTTACTCCTACGCAAGAGTTTTCAAAAATTAAACACACAAGAACACATCCCGCAAAGTCAAGTTGATGTATGATTTCAGTCCTCTGTAGTTCGTTTCTAGTTGGCGATTCACCTACACCGAGAACGTAAGTTATATTTTCGCTGAGTCACCGACGTAGCCTGTTCATTCGCAGCGTTTTCTGGCATATCTTCGTCCTCGCTGTCGATAGCTTCACATCCGGCATTTGGCGGCGCCGCGGCATTCTGGTTGCAGGGGTAAGCTTCACCTCTCAAGTGGGCAATTTTCAATCTATCGAGGTGAACTCTTCTCTCGCAGTTACTATAGAGCGCCTTTATTGTGGCATTCGTCTCTGTTTTTACTGTAATCCGGTAAGGGCCGAGCCAGTCGGTAGGCCATGCATTTGCAACTTCAGCCTTTCCCGTTGGATTATGCAGCAACACAATATCGCCAACTTGCACCTGACTGTTCTTCACTCCGCGCTCCTTTAACTGCACCGATTTATCGTGTGAGGCTTTAGATTTTACCTTCACCATGTTGAACGCATTGTGGAGTCGTAAGCTTACCTCGGCACTGTAATTCTCACCTAGAGAGTAATCCATGCGAGGGGTTTTTAACCAGTCAACAACAGGAATTTCTGCATCCCTACCAAAGAATAAATAGAATGGAATTTCTTCAATGACGCTCTGGTAGCTGGTGTTCAGTGCCAGGCACGTCCAAGGAAGTGCATCAGGCCACGAGGATTGATCATTGGCGGCAAGGTGTGTTAAAACAGTCTGGATATTCTGATTCTGCCGTTCCGTCATTCCGTTTGACTGGGGATGATATGCTGATGTGTTGTAGTATTTTATTTTCAATTTTTCACACACATTTCTGAACAAAGCTGACGTGAACTCGGTTCCCCTGTCTGAGATGAGCGTCTTCGCTGGGCCGTACGTAGTAACGAACTTAGTCAACGCTTTCGTTACTTCCTCAGTCGTCTTGCTTCTGAGCGGAAACGCTGCAACATATCTACTAAAGTGATCGACCACTGTTAGGATGTACTTGAGTCCCTCGTTCGAGACAGGCATTTCGATTAAATCAACGCCTATTCTGTCCAGAGGCTTGTCAATTTCAGGGAATGAACCCATGCTAACACAAATGCGATTGTTGATCTTACGTTTTTGACATTGCATGCACGAATCGACGTACTTGTTAACGTCACGCGCCATGTTAATCCAGTACCCGAACTCCATGAGCTTTTTCCACGTTTTAGCACGACCTTGGTGTGCACCGATTGTGCTGTCATGTGCTAACGTTATTGCCGCTTCTCTCAGAGCGTCTGGCACAACGATCAAGTGCCTTGTTCTATTAGGCTTTCGTTGTGTCTTTCTGAAATACAATATGCCTTCGTCGGTGAAAATTTCGGATTTCAGAGCGAGACTTGGAGCGTCCCCTAATTTGTCACCTTCAAGATATCTCAGTACAGGCCCCCAAACAGGATCCTTCATTGCTCTGCTCTCACGTTCTCTCTCTGCAAACTACTTTCCGCCTCTTGTACATTGGGCGCTTCATTTATCATCGTCGTGACGAACACTGTTTTAGGTGCTTCGTCGTCTGGATTTTCTTCTTCGTTCTTGTTCGCAATGTTTCTCGACAATGCGTCGGGCACCACGTTCTGAGCTCCTGGCCGATAAATCACCTCAAAATCATATTGAGAGAGTGTTAGGGCCCATCTCATAATTCTGTTGTTCTTGGTATTTTTACCTTTGAACAAATATTTGAGAGCCGTGTGGTCAGTAATTACAACAAATTTATTGCCGTACAGGTAAGGTGAAAAGTGATTTACAGCGGCGACCACTGCTAATCCTTCCCGCTCCGTAATTGAATAACGTTTTTCAGCATCATTGAATCTTTTGCTGAAGTATCCAATCGGTTGTTCCTTACCATTACATTTTTGCGCAAGGACCGCGCCAGAGCCCTCATTTGAGGCATCACAGCTCAAGTAATACGTCTCATTTAGAGAAGGCTTCTTCAGAACTGGAGCTTCTATCATGAGCTGCTTAAGTTTGCAGAAGGCTTGTTCGTGTTCTTCCTTCCACTGGAACCTTGCCCCTTTTTTAGTCAGCGCATTAAGGGGTGCAGCTGTTGTGGCAAAGTGCGGAATGAAGCGCCGGTAGAAATTAAGCGCTGCCACGAACGAGCGCACTTTACGTGCGGTAGTCGGCCTAGGGTAACTCTGCATTGCCTCCACGTTTTTGGGGTCTGGAATAAGTCCCTCACGACTGATGTAACATCCTAGGTATTTTACTTGTTTTTGTGCAAATTTGCACTTGTCCAAGCCTATTTTTACTCCGGCACATTGAAACTCGTGCAACACTTCCCTTAAATTTTCTAGTTGACTCTCAAAAGTCAGAGTTAACGCACACGTCGTCCAAGTAAATAGCGGCGAATTTTCCAAGTTGCCTGTTCAGAACATGACAAATTACTCTCTGGTACACTGATGTTGAGCACTTAAGTCCCATAGGTAGCCTAGAGAACTCGAAGTTGCCTTGTCGAGTTTGAAACGCCGTGTACTGCTTACTTTCTTCATCTAGCTCAATTTGATGGAAGGCTGACTTTGCATCGACAATGGAATAGTATTCTTTGCCAGCCACCTCCTCCAGTGTCCCTACAATGTGTGGAATCGGATAATGTTCGTTTATCACCCGCATGTTTACAGCTCGCAAATTAAGGCAAACTCTGTGGCCTCCTCCTGGCTTCTTTACGAGTACGAGCGGGTTTTTCCAAGCACTTGTACTCTCTTGCACAACTCCACTTTCGATCATCTCCGAGACCTTTTTATCAATAATTTCTTGGCTGGAGTACGGAATACGCCATCCTTTCGTTTGAATTGGCCTGTAATCACTCAGCAAAATTTTGTATTTCACTCCTTTCACATGGCCAATATCCATCTCGTCTGCACTAATCGTCTTGTGATATGCCTTCAACAGGTTTCTGACTTGTCCTTGTTTTTCAGCATCCAAGTGGCTGAGGTTAAGCTCATCAATTTGCTGAAAGCGCTTCTCTTTGCGGCAATTTTCTGCTTCGCTATTTTCCGCATTGTTTTCTTCTGCAGTTGCATCTTCATTCGAGATTTCGTGGCATGTTGCAATCATTGCTCCTTCAGTCAGAGCGATTTCTTCGGCAAAAGGGTTAAGTACAGGCATCAAAACATACCCGTTTTGTACCTTTGCAGCGGTGGCTCCGACGTACGGCGCCCACTTAATTCTAGGCTCTAAAATTACTTCCTTCCCATCAAACTTGCCATCTGCTCGGCACTTCACCATGGTTTGCGCGCGAGGCTTCACTGTAATATCCTCAGCCAGAGTGACAGATGTTTCTTCCCTCGTTACACACAGAATTTTCGGAGAAGCGTGTCCTGGTGCTGAAAACATGTTCACGTAAGTGCCAAAGAATGATGCCCTACGTTTTCCGAAGTCTAGCTTTGCGTTGACTTTGTTCATTACTTCCACTCCTATTAGCAGGTCTCCGGGGAATGCATTTTCCCGCACAACAAAACATCTCTGAACAATTTTCTGACCGTTAACTTTGATTGGCACATTAATCTTTCCCAGCACCGGTACGGGTTCATCTCCAATTGATTTTAATGCAGTCGATGTTCCTTTCACACTAGCATTTTTAATCCCCGCAACCACACGCTCTTTTACCAAGCATATATTTGCTCCGGTATCAAGAAGTGCGGTAACAGGTGTACCATTCACTTGGAGTATCACGCTGGGATTTATTAGTGAAGCTAACGGTCTCCTATTCCGTTTTTTGGCTGTCCTGCAAACTGTTGCACTCTGCAATCAGCTCTTAGGTGCCCAAATTTTCCACAGTTGACGCACGGCGGTGGCACTGCTCTATACTGGGCTAAGTCCACTGCAGGTGCAGGTGGTACTTCCAGATGCGGCTGTGGCTCTCTTGCGTGGTATATTTGGTGCTGATGACTCCTAAGTCTGCCTTTTTCGCTCCAGTGGGGTGCTTCATAATTTCCTCTTCGATGATAAGGAGAGTGTCGTATCTGTCTGTTCCTTTCTCTCCAGGGTGGCACTTCATGGCGGTACCCTCTAGGCCGTTGTGGTGAATGCCGCATCGTATGGCCGACACGTGCAGTCTCATGCTGTGGCCTCCTCGCTTCGCTGCGCTCTCTCTCTCTCCGGTTCCCTCTTCTCTGTCGTTTCCCTTGGTACTGGTACTATCCGTCGATTTTCCACTTCGATTGCCATGTCCCTCAATTCTTGTACTGTCGTAGGTCTCGCATCACTTCGAAAGGGTCTTGTGATGTTCTCCCTTAATCCGAGCCACATCAAATCTACAAGGACTCGTTCCGGATGTTCCAGATAATTCTCGTTGTACAGCCTTTCCAGGCGCGTCAGGTACTCTGAAACTCCTTCTCGGCTTGTTTGCTTCTTGGTCACTATTTCAAACAGCGCTTGAGTCGGATGTTCCACTTGGTCGGCGTATGAGCGCAGCCATCTTTCTGCTTCTCGTAGGTTCGTTAGTGTACCAATTATTTTATTGCATTCCTTTGCCTCTTGTGGACCCAGGCATAGGAAGAAGGCATTCACCTGCTCGCTGTTATTCAGATTGCCCGTCAAAAACTTCAACCTTGCCATATGTTCCCCTACATCGTCGCCCCTCCTAAATTTGGCACCTATGGCTCCCACGCAACTCGTTACCACGGGCATGTTTACTGCTTCCTCTTCGGGTCGTGGTGGCGTTGCTGGCGCATTTCTGCGGTCGTTGTTCCTTCTCCCGCGCGCAGGCATAGTGTTGATCTTCTCCAATTCACTTTCTCCAAAAACTCAAAACTTTGCGATCATTCAAATGTTTTCCACACCTACTCACTGTAAAACTTTTACTGAAACTTTGAAATTAATCGAGTGAACACACTAGGATTTTCTCACTGAAACTTATCACTTATATAAACACTTTCACTTTCTTTAACTATATGGCAGTGTGCTTGCTGGCTTCTCACACCGGAACACAGAAAATCATCACTACGAGTTATGAACCTCTACTGAATTTCTGTACGTTTTGCACATGAAATGACTACGCAAAAAAAATACAATGCAACTGTCATACTACACTCACAAAATATTACAAAGCGATCGTGTTGATCTCACCAAATTATGATGTCACGAGAAATGGTCCCTTCACCTCCTTGTTAACATTTCATTAACAGGAAGATTCGGCTCTCGGAATTGAGGAATGGCACACCTCCAAAGTATACATATGCAACACAAATTAATTAATAATAATCGGCAATTACAGTACTTAAACTAAAAAGAAAGGTACTCACCGGGGATCGCTGACCCACTTACGCAGCGCATTTTCTGGGCGCCCTCCGTGGTATTACGATGGATCGCTTCTAATATTGTGGGGCATGATACACAGGATGAAATATGCTTAACATTTATAATTCCCAGCTATACGTAATACAAACATTAATGAGCGCACACACAATGAATGGTGTTAGGAATAATGCTAATTAAGTAATGCAAGCAATTAGCATACGTCAAATGACTTCACATAATTACACAGAAAATTGGCTGGCTAGCCTTTAACCGCAGATTGCTTATGCATCCAAACATAACACAAATAATGCCTACAATATTTCAGCGCTCCCAGCAGCACAGTAGGCGAAGGTCACTTCAACCACAAAATTCATCCGCGACTCGCTTCAGTTCAAAGGCCTATCTTATGCACTGTTCAGAAAATGTCTAGTGATGACGTCATCTTGCTCATCCCGTTTCAGCATGTTCACACGTCGATTCCCTTCATTCGAGCTGATCAATCCTCAGACATATGACTGAATAACCGTCCCGCCTGTCAAAGATAAAAATTTAACTTGTTACTAAAAATTTAACTTGTTACTTTTTAAGCGCATCAATGACTGAATGACAATGAATTATCGCAATATTTATCTCAACACTATCTTTACTCTTTCTTTTTTTTTAAGAAATGCATGTCTTACCCTCCCTTCTAGTGTGGCATCTCCATGATCCATCAAATGACTCCCACGGTTTGTTATGTTTGATAAATTTCCCCTTAGTGAACGTGGTACCGGGAACACGTAAAATTTCCTCTCTGCAAGTGAAACGAGAATGCATTAATTTCTGGATTACATTGTAGCGTAAACTTCAGCGTAATTTTCAATATATCCAATAATCACTTTTCATTATATCTTTGAGCATGTTTGTTACCGCGAACACACCCGGGTTTTATCTTTATACTTCGCGTCGCGGCGTCGACTGTCGAACTGCCCTCCTGTTCATCACGATGTCTATCGTATATTTTAAGGGTTGTGCCCTTCCTCCTGTCCAACCAATCTGGTCCTTCTACTCGTGGACAGTGCCCGCCTACTGCTTCCCTGGTTATATGTTGGTTTCACTCTTTCCCACGCCCAGGCTCCTTCGAAACCGTTACTCCGTTCACCCTCGCAGCTCAAGGGTCGCGATTTATGTGCGTTGAGAAAGCGACTTTGTTTGCGAATGGGTAGGCATTTTTCGATCGTCTCAAGTTTCCCAAGGGCTCGACCGACAACACCCAATGTCAACAGCCGTCGTTCGAGCCATTAACTCTTATCGCTCCCCCTTTAACACACAGGCATAAAAGAAAACATACATGTTTAAGCGACATAAAAACATTCATGTTGAAGCGACCCCTCTGTGCTGCTGGGGTTTACTGAGATCTTTCAACACACAACTTTTTACGCAATTACAAGAATTTTCATTTTAAATTCGCAAAAATTTGATCATTCTGAACAGATTCTCGACATGACTCTGAAACTTTGCGCCCATTTTGGTGCATGTGTTGGAGTAAGATGAGGGCCCAGCTTTTCACTGGTTGAAGCATCTTAAAAGTAGAAATGCAACTCAGTCCCTCACCAAGCAATGAATTGTGTAACTTCCTACTGCTCTACTCACATAGGAAGTTAGCCAAACCTGAGGTAGAATGTTTCTCTCAAACTACGAAAAATTTATCTGCATTGTATGGCATCTATACCACTCTTCAGCATTGCAATACTCTGTGGCTGGTATGTGGGAATCAAGCGTTATGACTTCAATGCGTAGCTGCTTTTGCTTGTCTACCTGTGAGCTGCATGACAGTTGCAGGTCCCTTCCTCACAGAAGTGTAGCCATTCTCCTTCTTGCAAGTGTTTTCAATGCTTTGCTTACCCTCGCTAATTGTTTTGAGAAGGTTCTACATGAAGCAAAGACCAGCGCGAGTTACAAAAACATTTTAGTAAGTGATCTTTTTAGCCTGGGGTTTCTAGAATTATGGCATTTTTTTCCTTTTTTGACCGTGAAAGGCAGATGGGAAGAAGATGGTGCTCATTCATTCTTTGTTCTTTTGACTACTTCAGTAACTTTCTATGGTTATTGTACTCTAACATAAGACTGATTAAGTAGTGCTTTTTTCGTTATTAAATCTTTTGTTACAAAATATACCATTTGTAAAATATTAGGAACATCCAAAACTTGGCGGGTGAGATAACCTCTTGATGAGCAGTTGAAACTAATAACATTTTATTTCTGTTTCAGTTATCTCATAGAGGGAGAAGTGTGCTACCTCTGCTTGTGTGAGCAAAGCTTCAGCAAACGAACAGCCTTTACATATCTGGAAGATCTAGCGAGGGAGTTTGATAAGCTCTACGGCAGACAAGTGTCTGCTGCCAGAAGACCCTACAGCTTTATTGAGTTTGGTCAGTAGATTTTTGTGTGATACGATAATGCTATTCATTGAACATGTGTAAATTGGGGTTATTCATGCGAAAGGATTAATAAGTTTGCTCATCTTTTATTAGTTAGCGATAGGGCAAAGCAAGTCTGCTTAGTTTTCCATTCTTTGTTGCTGTCAACTTGGAAGTTTGTTCATTAGAAGTCCATTCTCTTTGCCCAAAATAGGATTGATGCTTGCTGATTTGATCCTGACCAGTGCACATAGCATTTCTAAGTTATTTGTTGTTGCTATAAAAGCTTCTAAGTATTTTTGGAAAAGTCTTTCTGAACTATTGTGCTGGCTGATGTGTTTTTTTTTCTGAAATCGAATGCTATAATCTCTGTGATTGAAATTTATCTTGACCGTGGCAGTTCAATTATGGTTGTTGTAAATTCTGACATTGTCTCGATCTGCAGTTGCGCTCAACTGTAGCTAGGAGCTCTAGATTATGTTGGAGCGTCGAGTGTAACATTAGTGCTTTTATCCCTTATATAACTAGCTATGCCAGGGGGATACTATTACCTCCACCTAGACAGGCCTGAGAGACTTCTATCTTTTGTGCTCCACTTTACTTCATTTTCATGCATTCCATTACTATTGCATTTCTGTCTTTTCTTTCCCTTACTATCTAACTTGCTGTTTCTATTCACTGGGTACCCTATATGGGAACACACCTTATGCGTCTATATTTCATACTCTTTCCTCTTTTTCTCTTGAGATGGTTTTTGTGGAGGCTAGGTTGTCCAAAATTAATATAATGATGGTAATTATTTTTCATCTATATAGGAAGATGGTTCTCTCCCACAGAAAGATGTGAGAGAATCGCCCCCAGCTGGTGTTTTGCTCACCTCATGTGCTCTCATGGTCACCTTTACACTTGAGATACACTTTGTTCAGCTGGACTAGTACTCTCTCTATACCACTAGTTTACTGGTGATTGTGTTGTAGACTTGCACTGATGGTGGTACTGCAGACCCTGTGTCACGACTGGTTGTACTGCAGACCCTGTGTCACGACTGGCTGTACTGCAGACCCTCTGTCACGACTGGCTGTAGTGCAGACCCTCTGTCACGACTGGCTGTAGTGCAGACCCTGTGTCACGACTGGCTGTAATGCAGACCCTGTGTCACGAATGGCTGTAGTGCAGACCCTGTGTCACGACTGGCTGTAGTGCAGACCCTGTGTCACGACTGGCTGTAGTGCAGACCCTGTGTCACGACTGGCTGTAGTGCAGACCCTGTGTCACGACTGGCTGTAGTGCAGACCCTGTGTCACGACTGGCTGTAGTGCAAACCCTGTGTCACGACTGGCTGTAGTGCAGATCCTGTGTCACGACTGGCTGTAGTGCAGACCCTGTGTCACGACTGGCTGTAGTGCAGACCCTGTGTCACGACTGGCTGTAGTGCAGACCCTGTGTCACGACTGGCTGTAGTGCAGACCCTGTGTCACGACTGGCTGTAGTGCAGACCCTGTGTCACGACTGGCTGTAGTGCAGACCCTGTGTCACGACTGGCTGTAGTGCAGACCCTGTGTCACGACTGGCTGTAGTGCAGACCCTGTGTCACGACTGGCTGTAGTGCAGACCCTGTGTCACGACTGGCTGTAGTGCAGACCCTGTGTCACGACTGGCTGTAGTGCAGACCCTGTGTCACGACTGGCTGTAGTGCAGACCCTGTGTCGCGCCTGGCTGTAGTGCAGACCCTGTGTCGCGCCTGGCTGTAGTGCAGACCCTGTGTCGCGACTGGCTGTAGTGCAGACCCTGTGTCGTGAGGGTCTGCAGTACCTGCTCTCACACCTGTCTGTATTGCAGACCTGCTCTCACATCTGTCTGTATTGCAGACCTGCTCTCACATCTGGCTGTATTGCAGACCTGCTCTCACATCTGTCGGTATTACAGACCTGCTCTCACATCTGTTTGTATTGCAGACCTGCTCTCACATCTGGCTGTATTACAGACCTGGTCTCACATCTGGCTGTATAACAGACCTGCTCTCACATCTGGCTGTATTACAGACCTGTACATGAGCAAGGCCCGGAAGCAATACAGCGAGGGGGTGGGCAGGCGCCACATGTCCCAACTCAGGGATGACCTCAATGATGTGCAGCGCATCATGATGGAGAATATTGATGATGTGCTGCAGAGAGGAGCTGCTTTGCAAGGTGGGTTAACTGCTACCGAAAAGAAGGGCTCTGCATGGTGGGTGGTATGCTACAGAAAAGAAGGGCTCTGCAAGGTGGGTGGTATGCTACAGAAAAGAGGGGGGCTGTAAAAGGTGTGGTGTGAAGTACCGAATGGAGGGGTTGCTTGGTCACGTGACAGCTTCATGCTTGTGATTGGCTCTGCTGGTGTGGGAGCCACATGACCGCTACATGCCTGTGATTGGCTCTGCTGATGTGGGAGCCACAGATAGTTGCGTGCTTGTGATTGGCTGTGCTGGTACGGGAGTCATGTGACAGTGATTGGCTGTGTTTTGGTGTGGGAGTTTGTCTGTGATTGGTTTTACTCGTGTAGAGACTTCATCACTACGACCTAACTATGGCTTGTGACTACATTGGCATGCTTCAGTGAGTGAACCAAAAACTTTGCACTTAGACTCCAGTCTGGTATTTTTCATGTACCCGCATTACGACTTGAGTGCGAACCTCTCGTGCGAATTCTGTACTCTAAGCTTGCACCTCGGACCATCCAATAACGAGCTTCCAAAGGGGACAAACAACGGAGCCCAATGCTTCCATGGCGAGGTTTAATTTAAGAAGCGTTCAGCCAGGCAGCCTTTATCTAACAGTCATCCCAGCAACAGCGCTCTGTCAAGACTTTTTCTCTGCTTTCAATCTACGGGTCATTTAAAATCTCAACCTTGGGCTCAGAGCGAGCAATATTCGTTTTTGTTGCACCTGATGGCGCTTACGCCTTGCTTTGCTGTGGTCTGCGGAGCAAGGCAGGTGTTCATTCACCCCACACCCTTTGCCAAGCGTGCTTTTCCTCCGGCAGCTCACGTCTGTGCTTCCCGGACTTATGCGTTACAACGTGCTGCCTTTCTTTTTACATCCTTATGGGTGGCGCAGCTTACTGATTTGAAACTTGTCGTAGGATTACAAATCGACTAGGATCTGATACTAAATTACAGAAAAAACAATCACAAACCAACGCCGTATGACCTCCCAAATTTTTTAGATTGTTGTAACTGAGAAGGAAAGGGAAGCCCACGTAATGACTTGTCACTCGCAACCACAATCTAATTTAGCGCGTACTCATAGAAACTGCTCATCAACTAGCCACCTTGAGCTGCCTAATAGCGTCACGCCTAGACTCCAGCCAAAAGTAATGACTGTCAAAACTTGTGTAAATGCATGACTGCAATTCAAAAGTTATGACTGCCTTTGAAAGAGAAGGTAAACGCCCTCTGCAAAGCACAGGTCTGGCCGAAAGTCTCGCTCCCAACTTCGTCAGTGCATGGCGAATGTCACCTCAAGGTTTTCATGCGTCAGAAACTCAGGGACGCGCTGAGGTTTACTTGCATCTAACTTACGGCTACAAACTCAAATAAGCGATCATATTAACCATTTCCTTCTTATTGTCGCTCTGGTATCACGCACTAACTCAAACCCAATAATTAATAAGCTGTTGAAAATCCCAATACTAGTATGGGAGTCACGTGACGTTCGTGTGCTTGTGATTGGCTGTACTGCTGAGGGGGTCTCGTGAGAGTTCCGCGCCTGTGACTTGTTGTTTGTGGATTTCTTCCTCTTCACCTGGTATTGTGTTCATCACCAATGTATTGAATCACCAGTTCTTGGTATTCTTTAACACATTCTCCCATTATTGTTACCTCAAGTGAAGAGTTGAATCAAAGACAAATTTATCTCTGAGGTCCTCAAATGAAAGCGGTGCTTTTTACTTTTATTTTACATTTTTTTTATTCACTTTGAGGTTGATATTGATAGCCAGCATTAATCTTTCACAGTTCAGAAGAGTTATACGGTTTTTCATCAAAAAATCATTCTTATTTATCTAGTTTCTAGTCGGTTTGTTCAAATTCTCTGCTCAGTGTCAGTTCCTTCTTTATTCTGATGTCGGTCACAACCTGACGCCAGTGGAAGGTCTGATAACTGCGGTTATAATATCAATATCAGCAAAAAGCATGCACCTAACGGAAGATGTTCCCTCCACCAGACCTCGAGACGAAGGCGAGCGGGCTGTCAGCGGTGTCGCAGAAGTACCGCAAAGACGCCCAGTACCTCAACTTGCGTTCCACCTTCGCTAAGGTGGCCGCCGCCTCCGTTGTAGTCCTCGTCTTCATTTTATACTTCTTTGTCTTCTGAAGAACTCAGAGCCCCTAGATATATTCAACTACCAAGCAAAAATTATTCAATCAATTGTACTAGGCTTAGCGTTTATCATGTTGTTTGAAGTTTTCTACGTGGTTTAGCTTTCATTTTATCCTCCGGAAGATATTTTTTTTGTTTATTATTAGATTTTTAGAGGTAGCGGGAGTTTGCTGATTTGTTTGTATGTGACTTGGTGTAGTCTACCTGTCCAATATTATATTACGAGGCTTAGATGCTTTTTTCTAAAGAATCTGGCATTTTCATGCCAGATTAAATATTAATATTAAAATATTATTTCATTGTTGATACTGTAAAGCAAACGTATGCATTTTTTCTTTATTTAGTAGTCGTGACCGCTAAGAGAGATGGAAGTAAAATATATTAATCTCATTTTCGTATTAAAAGATTTTATGAACGTGACTGCTTTTCTTTTACACTCTGGTTTCGATCTGGCTCTCTGAAACGAGTCATGATATTGGCGATTACTATGAATTATTTTGATCAAAATCGTTCGGAGGATCCTTGACTTGACTCTCACTTCGAGTGACCCTAGCTTCTTAAATGACTTCAGCTAGTTTCAAATTATTTGAATTTTGGAAAATATTACTGACTTTGTAAGTTTGAATTTATTACTTGTCGAGCTCGCATTGTATTAGCTGTGAAATCTTCACAACTTGGCTCGAGTTGACTGGAAAATCATTACAACTAAACACAACTTTGCAGAGTTCACGTTCTGGAGAACCTGGCCATCTTGTAACGAAAATACTGATAATCAGACGACCTTTTTATTTGCTCCACGTGTACTATACTATGAAATCGCTGGTGGGGTAATGTTCGAATGGCCGGACGGTTCGAATCGTCGGTCATTCTTAGTTAATTTTAAATTTTTGCGCTCGGTAGCTATCTAAAAACTCAACCCGCAAGGCCTGTAGTGGTGCAATCTGCTACGCGTCTTTTTTATTCTTTGTGGCTTTTGGATAAATTTGTGGCTTTTGGATTGCTACCGATCGTCAAAATTGAAAATTAACTAAGAATGACCGACGATTCGAACCGTCCGGCCTTTCGAACACTACCCTATATGTCAAAGAGATCTTGAGGAAGGGCGGGTAGTTGTTTTTTAATAGGAAATAGAACTCAACCCGCTCAAAAATTCTATGTAAAACATTTTCGGAGGGCGGGTAGAGTTTTTTAAACCGAACGAATTTAATTTGTTCAAAATTGGAAATCTAGTTTAGGTGCAAAAAAAGATTACTCGTTCTTACAGATAGACATGATATATTATCAAAACGTCTACTTGAATTTGTTGGTGGCGTTGTCGGGGAGAAGTGGAATGGTCTGAAGCCTTCAGGTTAGACATCGGCTCTGCTGATGCAGCGGATTTGCGTGGCCCGTCATGGTTTTGTAAGGGATCAGAGAAAAACAGCTATTTTTCTTGATGATTCATTACTTTTTTGGGCTAAAAATCTATGTAAAATATATAGTGGACAAATGGACGTGACAGAAACTAAAATTACATTTAAACTTACCAGTGTTGATGCAAAGTGACTTATTCAGACATTTAGTCGAGTTTTGTAGCCGTGTTATAGTTCCTGAGAAGCTCACCGACTCGGAGGATGAGATTTCAGAGCGCTATAAGTATCTACACTTAGCAGTAAAACGTGAACAGCGAACTGGCCTCTCTTCCTTTAAATGACCACGGCACCACGGTCCATCATTCATTAAAAATGATATACGAAAACACGTAAATTTTCTACGTACACGAAAGAGTATTTCAATCGAACTAAGTGTTCCAGAACGAGAAGGCGGGATCTCCGTGTCCCGTAGGGTCGTACTGAGCTGCGGACGGAGCGTTTCGCCCCGGGTACGGCGCTCCCGACCGTGCGGAGAATTTAGTGTCCGCAAATCCGAGCGGGTGCGGACTGTGAGGCCCCAGCCTGAACCCCGGAGGATGAAAACCTCTTGCGGCTGCGCCTGCAATGTATGTGGAAAAATATGTTTTATTTCAATCGAGTTCATAGACATACCACATATTGTGTTTTTAAATGCCTTACAACTAACGCAATCACAGCCTTCACTGAAGTCAAGGTCCATTTCTCACACTCGGGTCATATGGGGAACTATGGCGAATTTTTTGCCAACGGAAAGAAAAACAAGATTCATACTACAGGGTACGTGCAAAAATTTCCCCAACTTTCACATCTTAAATCCAGCATTGTACTTGTTGAGTGACTTAGACTAATTTTCATTCGTATCATTCGAGGTTCGCATTTTACGAATGGCTTGAGCGCCAACTGTAGTCTGATAATGATGTACAAAATACATAGATAGCGCATAAAAATTCACACAGAAATTCATCTCTCATAGACTGAGAGACTTCCAAGTTCTCCCGTCCTCGTAAACTTGTGG
This sequence comes from Morinoia aosen, assembly GCA_030386875.1. Classification (NCBI taxonomy): domain Eukaryota; kingdom Metazoa; phylum Arthropoda; class Malacostraca; order Amphipoda; family Talitridae; genus Morinoia; species Morinoia aosen. The sequence goes on from CM059574.1 coordinate 4,175,881, forward strand.
TAACGAGATTTCGTCTTTCACATGAAGGATCGTCGATTCGGTACTTAATAGCGCCAGTCCGGTGTTTTTCCCCGTAGGGAAAAAAAGAGGACTCAATTGTATTATACTGCATCATCACGAAGTCAGAAATGGATACCGGCTCAGCCAGGAGTAATCAAAATTGTGTCCTGGTGTTCATCATATGACATGCGAAAAAATCTTCGTACAAAATGACGTGTAGCAAGTTGATTGAAAGAGAAAGTCTTTGATTTATTTGTCAACACTCAGAAAAGCATGACTTACTGCAACAGCCTGACAGCGGAACCGCTCAGCCCGCGCGAGGAATCGACTAATCACTAAACGATCATCAGCTAATTATGACGCAGGAAGCATTATCCCTCACCACCGTAGTGTTGCACGAGTCTGTTGTGGTGGATCAGACCGGGCTGGTGGTGATGCGGGTGGACCATCACGTGGAATGGTTGCGGTGGCCACACGGACGCAACAGCGGCGGCCAGACTGCCGTGCGCCAGCAGCAGCAGGACGGGGACGATGCAGCTCAGCGCTACGCTGGAGCTGGTGAACTGGCGCATCTTGCGGCGTGTTGGGTTTGTGTTGTGCTGTGTTCTGTGCTCACGTGCAGCGTTTTGTGCTCACGTGTAGAGTTTTGCACTTACGTGCAACGTAGTGCACTTACGTAAAAAGTACTGTACTCACGTTCAACGTACTGTACACTCGTGTAACGCACTGTGCTAGCGTGCAACGTACTAAGCTCGCGTGCTGCACTCACGCGCTGCGTAAAAATACTGTACACGTCCAGAGACAACTGGCCGTACAAGACAAGACTCAAAAAGCAGAAGAAGAATGCGGTTGCGCAACGTCGATGATTTGACAACAAGCAGAAAATAAATGGGAATCTGTGGACAAGGAGTGAAGTTAGACACGAAGTGTTGATGTGGACAAAGTAAATAATATTTACAGAGTGAAGATGATGTACCAAATAACAGCTAAGAATCACCAGAAGCTCTGAAGCCGAATTGAAACAATAAATTCAGAGAAGTAAGCTGAGGTTCATAAATACTTTTGAGGTGGAATGCGCCAGAGATATGAGCCGTATTGTGCCTCGTCAAATGTCCGAGACGCCAAATTCCTTTTGTTTCACATCTACAATAAATTGTTTACAATCACTTTACTTTCTACTACTTCAGTTACTATCGTAGAAGCGATAAGCTCATCTGTAAATTACCTCCATGTCGTACTTATCCATGCTCACCGTCTTTCTTTTGTATGTATATTTATTTTATATGCATTTATGTATGCAAGTATTTACGAATAAGCTTTTCCAAACTTGAAGAAAACTAATCGGTGCTTGGTAGAGAAAAACAATTTTTATGTTCTTCCCTCAAAATTTCATTCAAACATCGATAGTGCTATTATGATAGTATGTTCCAAAAAGGACCTTATGTTAAGAAATACTGAAAACACAGTGTCGTAATACTTTTCGTGCGTCAACAGAATTGGAAATAGGCAGTTATGTCCTTTTTCGCGCAGCCACACTGCACCACGACACTGCCACACTGCACCACGACACTACCACACTGCACCACGACACTACCACACTGCACCACGACACTGCGACACTGCACCACGACACTGCCACACTGCACCACGACACAGCCACACTGCACCACGACACTACCACACTGCACCACGACACTGCCACACTGCACCACGACACTGCCACACTGCACCACGACACTGCCACACTGCACCACGACACTACCACACTGCACCACGACACTGCCACACTGCACCACGACACAGCCACACTGCACCACGACACTGCCACACTGCACCACGACACAGCCACACTGCACCACGACACTGCCACACTGCACCACGACACTACCACACTGCACCACGACACAGCCACACTGCACCACGACACTGCCACACTGCACCACGACACTACCACACTGCACCACGACACTGCCACACTGCACCACGACACTGCCACACTGCACCACGACACTGCCACACTGCACCACGACACAGCCACACTGCACCACGACACTGCCACACTGCACCACGACACTACCACACTGCACCACGACACAGCCACACTGCACCACGACACTACCACACTGCACCACGACACTACCACTCTGCACCACGACACTGCCACACTGCACCACGACACTGCCACTCTGCACCACGACACAGCCACACTGCACCACGACACTACCACACTGCACCACGACACTACCACACTGCACCACGACACTACCACACTGCACCACGACACTGCCACACTGCACCACGACACTGCCACACTGCACCACGACACTGCCACACTGCACCACGACACAGCCACACTGCACCACGACACTGCCACACTGCACCACGACACTACCACACTGCACCACGACACAGCCACACTGCACCACGACACTACCACACTGCACCACGACACTACCACTCTGCACCACGACACTGCCACACAGCGCCACAATACTGCCACACTGCACCACGACACTACCACACTGCACCACGACACAGCCACACTGCACCACGACACTACCACACTGCACCACGACACTACCACACTGCACCACGACACTACCACACTGCACCACGACACTACCACTCTGCACCACGACACTGCCACACAGCGCCACAATACTGCCACACTGCACCACGACACTACCACACTGCACCACGACACTGCCACACAGCGCCACAATACTGCCACACTGCACCACGACACAGCCACACTGCACCACGACACTACCACTCTGCACCACAATACTGCCACACTGCACCACGACACTACCACACTGCACCACAATACTGCCACACTGCACCACGACACTACCACACTGCACCACAATACTGCCACACTGCACCACGACACTACCACACTGCACCACAATACTGCCACACTGCACCACGACACTACCACTCTGCACCACGACACTGCCACACAGCGCCACAATACTGCCACACTGCACCACGACACTACCACACTGCACCACGACACAGCCACACTGCACCACGACACTACCACACTGCACCACGACACTACCACACTGCACCACGACACTACCACACTGCACCACGACACTACCACTCTGCACCACGACACTGCCACACAGCGCCACAATACTGCCACACTGCACCACGACACTACCACACTGCACCACGACACTGCCACACAGCGCCACAATACTGCCACACTGCACCACGACACAGCCACACTGCACCACGACACTACCACTCTGCACCACAATACTGCCACACTGCACCACGACACTACCACACTGCACCACAATACTGCCACACTGCACCACGACACTACCACACTGCACCACAATACTGCCACACTGCACCACGACACTACCACACTGCACCACAATACTGCCACACTGCACCACGACACTACCACTCTGCACCACGACACTGCCACACAGCGCCACAATACTGCCACACTGCACCACGACACTACCACACTGCACCACAATACTGCCACACTGCACCACGACACTACCACACTGCACCACAATACTGCCACACTGCACCACGACACTACCACACTGCACCACAATACTGCCACACTGCACCACGACACTACCACTCTGCACCACGACACTGCCACACAGCGCCACAATACTGCCACACTGCACCACGACACTACCACACTGCACCACGACACTGCCACACAGCGCCACAATACTGCCACACTGCACCACGACACAGCCACACTGCACCACGACACTACCACTCTGCACCACAATACTGCCACACTGCACCACAATACTGCCACACTGCACCACGACACTACCACTCTGCACCACGACACTGCCACACAGCGCCACAATACTGCCACACTGCACCACGACACTACCACACTGCACCACGACACTGCCACACAGCGCCACAATACTGCCACACTGCACCACGACACTACCACTCTGCACCACGACACTGCCACACAGCGCCACAATACTGCCACACTGCACCACGACACTACCACTCTGCACCACGACACTGCCACACAGCGCCACAATACTGCCACACTGCACCACGACACTGCCACACTGCACCACGACACAGCCACACTGCACCACGACACTACCACTCTGCACCACAATACTGCCACACTGCACCACAATACTGCCACACTGCACCACGACACTACCACTCTGCACCACAATACTGCCACACAGCGCCACAATACTGCCACACTGCACCACGACACTACCACACTGCACCACGACACTACCACACTGCACCACGACACTACCACACTGCACCACGACACTATCACACTGCACCACGACACTACCACACTGCACCACGACACTACCACACTGCACCACGACACTGCCATACTGCACCACGACACTACCACACTGCACCACGACACTACCACACTGCACCACGACACTACCACACTGCACCACGACACTGCGACACTGCACCACGACACTACCACACTGCACCACGACACTACCACACTGCACCACGACACTACCACACTGCACCACGACACTACCACACTGCACCACGACACTACCACACTGCACCACGACACTATCACACTGCACCACGACACTACCACACTGCACCACGACACTACCACACTGCACCACGACACTGCCATACTGCACCACGACACTACCACACTGCACCACGACACTACCACACTGCACCACGACACTACCACACTGCACCACGACACTGCGACACTGCACCACGACACTACCACACTGCACCACGACACTACCACACTGCACCACGACACTACCACACTGCACCACGACACTGCGACACTGCACCACGACACTACCACACTGCACCACGACACTACCACACTGCACCACGACACTACCACACTGCACCACGACACTACCACACTGCACCACGACACTACCACACTGCACCACGACACTACCACACTGCACCACGACACTGCGACACTGCACCACGACACTACCACACTGCACCACGACACTACCACACTGCACCACGACACTACCACACTGCACCACGACACTGCCACACTGCACCACGACACTACCACACTGCACCACGACACTGCCACACTGCACCACGACACTACCACACTGCACCACAATACTGCCACACTGCACCACGACACTACCACACTGCACCACAATACTGCCACACTGCACCACGACACTACCACACTGCACCACAATACTGCCACACTGCACCACGACACTACCACACTGCACCACAATACTGCCACACTGCACCACGTCACTACCACACTGCACCACAATACTGCCACACTGCACCACGACACTACCACACTGCACCACAATACTGCCACACTGCACCACGACACTACCACACTGCACCACAATACTGCCACACTGCACCACAATACTGCCACACTGCACCACAATACTGCCACACTGCACCACAGTACTGCCACACTGCACCACGACACTATCACACTGCACCACAATTCTGCCACACTGCACCACAATACTGCCACACTGCACCACAATACTGCCACACTGCACCACAATACTGCCACACTGCACCGCAATACTGCCACACTGCACCACAATACTGCCACACTGCACCACGACACTACCACACTGCACCACAATACTGCCACACTGCACCACAATACTGCCACACTGCACCACAATACTGCCACACTGCACCACAGTACTGCCACACTGCACCACGACACTACCACACTGCACCACAATTCTGCCACACTGCACCACAATACTGCCACACTGCACCACAATACTGCCACACTGCACCACAATACTGCCACACTGCACCACAATACTGCCACACTGCACCACAATACTGCCACACTGCACCACGACACTGCCACACTGTACCACAATTCTGCCACACTGCACCACAATACTGCCACACTGCACCACAGTACTGCCACACTGCACCACGACACTACCACACTGCACCACAATACTGCCACCCTGCACCACAATACTGCCACACTGCACCACAATACTGCCACACTGCACCACATCACTGCCACACTGCACAACAATACCACCACACTGCACCACAGTACTGCCATACTGCACCACAATACTGCCACACTGCACCACAATACTGCCACACTGCATCACGGCACTACCACATTGCACCACAATACTGCCACACTGAACCACAATACTGACACACTGCACCACAGTACTGCCACACTGCACCATGACACTACCACACTGCACCATGATACTGCCACACTGCACCTCAATACTGCCACACTGCACCACGATACTACCACACTGCACCACGACACTGCCACAATGCACCACAATACTGCCACACTGCACCACGACACTGCCACACTGCACCACAATACTGCCACACTGCACCACGACACTGCCACACTGCACCACAATACTGCCACACTGCACCACGACACTGCCACACTTCATCACGACCCTGCCACACTGCACCACGACACTACCATACTGCACCACGACACTGCCACACTGCACCACGACACTGCCACACTGCGCTACGACACTGCCACACTGCACCACAATACTGCCACACTGCACCACAATACTGCCACACTGCACCACAGTACTGCCACACTGCACCACAATACTGCCACACTGAACCACAGTACTGCCACACTGCACCACAGTACTGCCACACTGCACCATACACTGGTCGTTCCCTGCCAGCACAGCAACACTGCACACTTCACTCAGAGAGCGCGTGGTCAACTCAGTTCACAGACCGTGCACCCTCTGCACACTGTGTGAACTGTTTGTATGGCGTGCTCTGCACACAGTGCACGCATTAAATAATGCGCGTGATGTGTACACTGTGTGAACTGCGCACGATGTGTACGGTAAATACTACAAATACAGAGTATATTGTGCATACACAGAATTCAATGTATACTGAGTACACAGGGTATATATTTAGTATTTTATAAATAATGCGCACTCGTGACATGCTGTGCACACTGCACATACTGCGTGTACGTTTCATAATTTTGTTTCCTACTTACTGTGTACACTACATATGGCGCACACTAAACAAGCCGAGTACATTGAACATACTGTCAATACTGGATGTACTGGGTTCTCTCCATGCTGCCGATGCTGTTCACACTGCGCAGCTACACTGAGTAGCACGGTAGCTAAGTGTACCGTGCACCAGCGGCACGCAGCCCACCGCCACACACACCGCCGTGTACGGTATTGTGTACTGCGGGCCGAATCTTTTCTTACTCACCGGTCGCGCGCGAACACTACGTGAATTCACTTAAGTTTTACGGATGATTCATTTTGAAAGCAACGAATAAATTTACTCATTTGTACAACGTACATTTTTTCCATCTCTTGGCGGTGGTTATTAAGGAGACACTCGCCCCTCGAAGGATGCGGGGAAGGGGTGTGTCAAGACGCTGCCTGCTGCGGGTTAAACTGAACAATACTGCTTTGAGTCATTTAATTGAAATTAAATTCAATTGAAACATTCAATTGAAATTAAAGTCAATTTTATTATTCAACTCTGAATATGCCATACCCTAAATGGAATGGGTCGCACTTTCTTTTGGCTATGATTGAGCAAGCAGAAAAAATGGATTGGTTGCCACCGATGGGTCACACCCCATTATGAAAATCCCTTCTGTGACCACCGGTGGGTCACACAGCGGCGAACGTGTTTGTGCCGTTACTCGCCGTAATAAAAAATTGACGGAGGAGAACCAGTTAGCGCGGCCTTGACGTTCAGCGCAGGTGTGCTGCTGTAGCTCAGTCTCCTTGCTGGGGCAACCGCGCTCAGGTTTTGGACAAGGTCACACACACACACACAGCTGGTCGGCAGTGGGAGTGATAACTTGGAAACTGTGCCATTTTCAAGACTATTTCACACAAACGAAAGACAATTTCACACAAGCAAAATTCCATTACACACAAACGAAATTTCATTTCACACAAACGAAATTTCATTTCACACAAACGAAATTTCATTTCACACAAACGAAATTTCATTTCACACGAACGAAATTTCATTTCACACAAACGAAATTTCATTTCACACAAACGAAATTTCATTTCACACAAACGAAATTTCATTTCACACAAACGAAATTTCATTTCACACAAACGAAATTTCATTTCACACAAACGAAATTTCATTCCACACAAACGAAATTTCATTCCACACAAACGAAATTTCATTTCACACAAACGAAATTTCATTTCACACGAACGAAATTTCATTTCACACAAACGAAATTTCATTTCACACAAACGAAATTTCATTTCACACAAACGAAATTTCATTTCACACAAACGAAATTTCATTTCACACAAACGAAATTTCATTTCACACGAACGAAATTTCATTTCACACAAACGAAATTTCATTTCACACAAACGAAAGTCAATTTCACACAAACGAAATTTCATTTCACACAAACGAAATTTCATTTCACACAAACGAAATTTCATTCCACACAAACGAAATTTCATTTCACACGAACGAAATTTCATTTCACACAAACGAAATTTCATTTCACACAAACGAAATTTCATTTCACACAAACGAAATTTCATTTCACACAAACGAAATTTCATTTCACACAAACGAAATTTCATTTCACACAAACGAAATTTCATTTCACACAAACGAAATTTCATTTCACACAAACGAAATTTCATTTCACACAAACGAAATTTCATTTCACACAAACGAAATTTCATTTCACACAAACGAAATTTCCTTTCACACAAACGAAATTTCATTTCACACAAACGAAATTTCATTTCACACAAACGAAATTTCATTTCACACAAACGAAATTTCATTTCACACAAACGAAATTTCATTTCACACAAACGAAATTTCATTTCACACGACTGAAATTCAATTATTCAAATGGAAAGTTCAATTTAAAATAAATTAATATTCATAGTTCAACACCAAAGATCAAATTATGAAAACATTATAACGCAACTGAATTGTCAACAATAGTTGCGGAGAGGCTCTGTGCGTATTGTTATCTGATGAATGTCCAGCAATGCGCTAAATTCAGAGCACGCAGTGCCCTGGTTGTCGCTCTGTGCACCAATCTCCTCAGCGGTGTATTGATGAGATATTTCCAACTAAGCACAAGCGTACTTGGATTTCTCATACAAAAGAGTGAAGAGAACATTTCATAACTTAAATAAGCGCTATGTCCAAGTCATAAAGAAGCATGAAAACCTTTTTTTCATTTTTATTGTTTCTCTTCATGGTGAAACAGAAGTATACACTGAAATAAATGTAATCATTTATATTGGAGTATAGATTGAAATGAATTCATAAAGTGATTCAAGCACATAAAGTTATTAATATCTAAGAGTAATAATAAACATCGAAATACATAAAATGCACTGAATTTTCAATTTCATGAAATTAAATTTTATTTGTGTGAAACTGGATTTTGTTAGGGTGAAATAGACTTGGAAATTGTGTAACTCATTCCACTTAATTTAGCCGAAACAGCAGCTATTTCGACACAACCAGATTCCAGTCTTTTGTAACATAGATAGCACTTATTTCTTAACATAGATTCTAGATTTTGTTAACAGAAAATAGTTGTTAAACAACATAGCAGAATATTTATTGTGTAGCAATTCGTTATCTTTTGCATAATTTCTAGTTACCTTGTATGATATGCACAGTTACTTCGTTGCTTCATACGTAATATATTAACAGTCTTTCTCATACTGTGTACATATTTGTGCCAACAGTTTCCTTCAAAACGTTCGAAAATCACACAAATCAATCATGAATTGATACCATCCTTTAAACAAGATTATTTATTTACTCAAGTTCAGTACGGATATGAGGTGCAAGGTATATTTGCAGACATTTCGTTGTCATTTCACAGCTTCCTAGAGAATGAATGTATTATTTTTTAGCGGATAATCCGAGAAAAATATAACATCATAACTCAAAAAAAGTAGAAACATACAGCCATAGTTGCTAATGATGGAAGCAACCTGCAGTGATATAGATAATACCTGTTTTCTAAATGTTGCAAGGTTAGGTAGACAGAACAATCAGTGAGAGTTACAGTAGAGGCATGTGATGATAAGGTTTCCCCATCCCGATGTGCCTGGAGTGCTACACACCAAAGTTCCAGCAACTGCTATGGTTTTAAGAAAGGTGACAGAGAAGACCAAGAAGAGCTCTCCTATTTTTTTCCACAGAGTCATATCCATAATGACTAGCAGGACCCGTGTAAATTCCACGGAGAATGTCGTCAATAAGTTAGCTGGACTCGTGAAAAAAAATTCGATCAACATAACTCAACTAATTTCAAAATAACATATTTAAACCTAACCTATCTCAAACTAACATATTCTTACCTATGTTAACCAAATATATCCTCACCTAACTTTAACCAATGTCATCATTAATATGCCTCGTATGGTCTATCTATTTGTACACCTCTGATAGCTTGTCTATTAGTACACCTCGTATAGTTTACCTATTATTATGCCTCGTATGGCTTATTTATTTGTACACCTCGGATGGTTTGTCAATTAGTACTCCTCGTATGGAACATTTGTTTTAGGATGTCCTATACTAAGAAACTTTTAAAAGCCAATATGTTGGCATGTATCTCATGTCGCAACTTGGAAATAAACATTTTTTCTTTTTTTATTTTCATTATGCATTACATTGAAACGATGACATTACATTAAAAGACCGAGAACAAATTGTAACCTAACATATTCTAACTTATCTTGCCCTAACCTATGCTAACCAAATCTATCCTAACCGATCGTATCTTAACCCATGCTAACCTAAACTAACTTAACCTATTCTATCCTATCCGAACCTAACTTTAACTAATGTCATCGTTAGGCTAGCTGGACCCGTGGAAAAATTCAGTCAACATTACCTAACAAATTCTAACAAAACATTTGCTAACCTAACCCATCCTAACATGACATATACTAACATATCCTATCCTAACCCATCCTATCCTACAAATTTAAAAAATTAGAAAATTACAAATTTTTACAAATTAAATAATTTTCATCTCCCCCTTCCCCTCTCCCACTCTTTCTCCTTTCCTTCTTGTGAATCTCGCCCCTCTCTCTCTCTCCCTCTCTCTCTCTCCATGTCTCCCTCTAATGTAACGCGACCCGACGCGAGCCAACCCGTATCATAGATACCGCAATGATGTTAAAGGGTGTGACGCACAGGCTAGCGTATTAGTATATAGGTGCTAGATACATTGAAGTACTATAAAAAAGTATAAAGTCCTCTATCGATCAAGTCCAAAATAGAGAGCCATACGTACAATATTACAGCAAGACTTTTCATCTTCTAACAAAACCCTATAGTAGCACAAGAAAAGTAGTTGAATAATTTTTATGATTTTATAACTCCAATGCATGGCCTCTGTATTTGCCATTTTCTAACCACATGAACTACTCCGTAAAAGGGGGAATTAAGGGGGGCGTAAAAGGGGGTTCGCTCATTACACGACAGCCTCTCTGATGGCCACCGTTGTACAGGTGATGAGCGACATGAGTTAGCATTTAACACAGTCAGCATGTCTGCGGTACCAGTCCCTCATTAGAGCAGTGTTTCAATCAAGTTGACAGCGATTCATTTGATGATTTAAGCAATTCATTTAAATATACTACCCACAAATGTGTTCTCGTATGGTCGTATTTATCAAAAAATTTAGACGTATAATATTCTAAAAATGTCTTGAAATTCTATCACATTCTGTAATTGAAAGTACTTGGAGGATAAGAGTAATGATTTTTCAGGATTTTAAAAAAATATTCAAAGAACTATTTCCGATTTCGTAAATTTTAAATTTGTGTATAATCTTTAAGCGTTAAAAATGAACAGAACTGGTTTTAAATAAAGAGATGAGTCGTTCAAAACAGATGGAAAATGACGACGAAGAAGTGACGTTATTTCGCGAACAACTTGTCGCATGTTCCTCAGGTAATATAGGGATAGGTGATATTCCTGCTCACATGGAAGAAAAATATAATTATCTCAATTACTCCGTTGACATAATACATGAGCAGATAGTGAAGTTTAGGTATGAAGATTATTCATCCACCTACAAAATGTGAAGCTTCGTGAAAAAATAAAAAAATTATTGAGGCATCATGCCGTGCTATTCTACATCTGGACCGAGTGGAGCTTGAGTGCCAACATCTGGGCACGAAAAACATACAACAGAGATCGCGTTGTAACCGTATATTGTATAATCAAATTGATTTTAAATCGCTGCAACTATTTACTGAAAACTTAACGATAAAATAAACATGAATTTAACGCGATTGCTATTTCTTTCATGAACAAACAAAAAATTAAAATTTGATGTAGCCCATGCTCTCGGAATGAATTATAATGGGTGATCGGAATGAGAGAAAAGTATGTGGGTATTTTTCTGTGGACAGAAAATAACAAACGATATTTGAGGCAGCTCATTAGATTTGCTGCAACAGTCACCAGGAGAAGAATAATTGATCAAATTAAAATTACGTTTTACTCTGTCAAAAAAGGAAAACTAAGCGTAATAAACTACCCAAAAAGCAGTCTCGTCGAAGCCACTGTACCTGAGAACTAGGCCGAGCATAACTTTTTAGAGAAAACTCCTGTTGTGAAGCCATTGATATATTCAGAGGAAAAGAACCCTGCCTCGGATTTAGTACTCAACATGTAACATCGTCAGGAGAACGATGACGACGTGTACATTTTAGAGATGAATCAAGGCAAACTTTATACAGGCCTCGGGGCATAAGTTCGTCGGTCGAAGAAAAGCACTAACATTACCATTAAATGTTCAAAACAGGAGTTTAAAGTTTAGTGAGAGAAGTGACATGGCTTAGAGAATAGTTGTTGCATCCTCAAATCTTTCCTCAACGAGCAATTCTCATGCGGGACAATTCTCCGTGCCATAAGACCAAAACGGTCTTGACCTACCTAGAAACTGAAAACATTCAGGCAATGAACTGGCCAACTCACAGTAATGGTTTTAACCTCTGGAAAATATTTAGAGGAGCCTTTGGGAAAATTTAATGCTTGCAGAAGTCTAAAACTAGAAATCCCAAAGCAGGTAGAGAATTTGGAAATTTTTGCAATCAATAACGAAACGACATCTTGCTGAAAGAATCATCTAGCTGATCGTCAAATAGGAGATGTCAAATGATAATATATGCTCAAGCATAGGTATAGCATATGAACTTTCGTTATCATTTCCGAAGTCTTTTCTCATTCTGATCTGTTCATTGTTTTACCTAAATATTTTTAATAAATTACAAAATGGGTTGAAGTTTTTCAAAAATTCTTTGAAGCCTTAAAAAATTAGAAAATTGATTTGCTTGGTACCTCTGATTTAAAGTTTAAACGTTTTCGTTCTAAATATTTCGGACGGCCCTGTACATGCATGCGTCATATATTCCGAAATTCATTGTTTAAGGGGTTATTCGTCAGTATAATGCGGCATCGGGTGGCTGCTTGAATTCGAGAGTTTGTCTTGGGCCCTTATTTCCTTTGACGGCTACCAGTACGAAATGAAGTTATTTTATTTACTCTAGTTTTTGGCCAGTTTTCCCATATCCATTTCCAAAAAATAGCGCGGTAGAAAAAAAGTTCTTCGCGAAGAAAATCCTCTCAACACACACACACACCTGCGTGCTGATGATCGATCTGGTAGGTCTCTTATACAGTTTAATTTAAGATATAATAAGCCGCAATCAATCAAAACGGTATTAAACAAAAAGGCAAATACTTATAAAAATGACTGCACAAAAGGGACCGAGTCACTTTTTGTTGTCCCTTGAGATGGCTTTTGAGTGAGGTCGCTTTTTTGAGTTAATTTAGGCCATGTAATGTAATGTAATGTAGGGCATTCTGCAGAAATATACATGCATGTAAGAAATTATTACTGGATTTGTATAATTATAATAAAAGTGCAAGATCATGCGATAATCTGTACATATGTCATGTTAATAATAATATTTGTAAAATTAAAAGTATCTAAGTTTCTGGTAGACGCAGCACAGCTTGCGTAGCTCTGACATACGTAATTTGTAGGAGGCAGTCCCGCTGATTTGATGCACATCCAAACACAGTGCAAGATATTGGAGTACTCGTGTTTAGTTTTAATATATTTGCACATTAAATACCTCATATAAAATTGATGGGATGTAAAAGTATTCGTAAGGTACTAAAACCTTGAGTTTTTCGTAATTAAATACATCCTGATGAACATCTTTGAGATTTTTAACTTCTATCGAAGAAAGGATAAATTCTAACGAAATAGAACAAAAATCTAACATTTATTGTAAAGCGCACAATTAAGAGCGAAACACAGAAAACAGAGGTCAAGAAAGTATTTGTAACAAAGAAAGAAACATATTAATACATGGTCGCACAGCACTTATAAGCTACAACTGTCTCCAGTGGACGTTCATTGGGAGAATTGGTCCCACACGAGTTCGAAGGAATAGTTTCATTTTCTTTTTGACAATATTTTCAATTCTGTTAGATTAGATGATTGCTAATCGTTCACTTAGTTTATCAGCTACTCGTATTTCAGTTCATTTTTGATTGGATTTGAATCTGGGGAATTAAAATGGCCAGTTTAAAACCCTTGTAATTGTGTTGAGCAGTCAATCTGAAGTGTGTTGTGATTCATCTCTGGGGTCATCATTTTACTGGAACATCCATTTATGCATTTTTGATTTCTAACCCGAGGTTCTGAACGGTAAGAATCAAGTGTTCAGACTGAATTTCACAATAATTTGTTGAATTCTTAGTTCTTTTTACAACATTAAGTCAGCCTGAGCCCGCAAATGCAAACATCCACATAACATGGTGCGCCCCTAATGCGCTTAACAACATGAAAAGTGCTCTGCGGTTGTGTGGAAGTGTTCAGCCGTCCCTAAACAATCCTGTGGTAATTGTTGTCAAACGTGCCCATTTTGTAATTATCTGACCGCAGAATATGATCAGAATGGTCATCTCCTTCGTTGAAAAGAACAGTAGTCTGTTGTTATTGAGCAACAACATGTTTTATCATCAGTAGAAGAATACTTCGAGCAGCGCGAATTTTCCGACCATCTTGACACAAAACATTGACGATTGTTTGTTTAGTTTCGTGTACGCTTACTGATGCTGCATGATCTCTGAAGCGTCAAAGAAATATCTAAGGGTCTTGCAATCATTGTAAAAAACTTGGGCTGATCTCGCCACAATAACATACCCAGGTATGCTGCACGTACGCTGGTATGCTGCACGTACGCAGGTGTCAAGTGTCCAGTATAGCAGGCTGGGTGCAGGCAGTCATGGTCAAGATGAGGCGCCTGTCATAGGGGCCACACCACCTGCCGCCTGAGGAGTTGGTCAGGCAGTCAAGGCCTGTGTCAAGGTTTCGGTTGGTCATGGCGCCCAAGGGGAGGGGGATGGTGGCAGGGGGAGGAGGGGGAGAGACGAACTGAGAAGCCAATAAACTATTTTATTCTATTGTAGGAAATGTAAACAAAAATATTCTCTGAATCATAACTCAAAGTTTGTTGGTGGGTTAATTTTCTGAATACCTTCGCCGCGACATCGTCATCACTGATTCAGAATTAAGCGACGCCCAGTGGAAGTATACGTAAAATATGTACACAACAAAAATATGGTGTGTCTATAACGTCAAAATCAATGAAGTGGATGCCCAAACACTACATAAAGAGTGCAAATAGTCGTGTCTGCAAAAGAAGGACTAGTGCATGGAAAATGGGAAAGGTAGTGAAACCGGTGTTGCAGATACGCTCATCACTTGCTATCCCTTGTTGAAGTAATCAGAAAGTAATTTATACTCTATATTTCGTGCAAACGCAGTCGTGTTTTCAAGTATTCCATATTTTTCTATGAGCACTTATTCATTTACAGTAAATTGTCTTAGTAAGGTCACGCCCGGTAAAGTGGGCCCGTCAACGTTGCGTAACGACAGCAAATTTTTGTTTTCTTCCTAAATTTGAATTTGTTTATTGAAATTGATTTTGAACCTATCGAAACCTAAAATACAAAATTGTAAAGAGGAAGAACACTCATTTGAGCTGTTCATTTAAAAATCGTTTGCACAAATGAAGTATAGCTAGCACCATTACATTATACGGAAAATTAACATTATTTTCCATCCTCTAACGCTAAACAGCATTTGGATCACTTTAGTGTACATTCCAATGAAGTGTTCTTAATTAAATGAAATAGTAATCTTAGAATAAAATTTCTATGGGATCCCTTAAAAATCGTTTAATTTAGTCGGGAACACAAATAGTTACATATATGTAATAGATCTAAGTCATAATGATTCTACTGATGCATTACTTAAGAAAATAAATTATTAAAACTATTTAAATATCTGTCATTTGAGAAGAACTATCATTTTAACAGGGGGAGCAAACTAGCAGAAAACAAGAGCATACCTCATCAACGAACAAAGAAGAGAGCTTTTACATCCTCTCCTTTTGCAATCAAGTCCTTACAACTTTTTTCTATATTTTAATTAATTTTAAAATCATTATCTAATAAGATTCCTTCGTCAAATTTTGCAGTCAAAAGCGCGTTTACGTAGCAAGGGACTTGAGAAACCTCTCATTCTCTTAGTCACATGATCATTTAAATAGGAAATTACAAATGGTGCTCCGATATATTTCTGCTTATGACCTAAGCAAATACACCATTACTTATAAGAATCTTTTGGTAGGGCTGCTCTGAGCGAGTCCAGCCAAAAGTTTGGGATACATTAAAACCTTTTGTTGGGTCTGATGTATAACACAAATCGAAATGCTTTCTCCAAAATGTCTTTTATTTTCGTCATTAAACATCATTGCTAATTTCTTTACTGAATATTTTGTGAGCAGTATTGCAATATTATATTTTTGTTTAGAAAACATTAACATACAGCGAATAAATTCCTACACTGCAAATCTGGCCGTGTTGCACTCAAAGCTTTAAATCGCTACTATGCAACACCACGTTAACGCCGAATCGCTTTAACTGCACCTCTACAGAACAACAAAAAAATAAGCACTGAACTTTGCCCGAGAGATGCACTACCCTCTCCATGACTGCTGCCTAACAACTGAACTCAAAATTCTAGCTCCACCTGGGCCCTGGCCACGGTATTCATAGGACTTATGTATACCGAGGCCCTGGCCCACGGTAGTTACTTGCACCGCTGCCAGGGCCTGGCAGCGCTCAGCTGTGGGTTGGTTACTCGCTGCGTCCTTCACTTGAGGTTACCGTCTTTTTTACGTGATGGACGAGATTTGTTGCTGGACTTGATTTTGGTAGCGCCGTGGGTACTGCGTGGTTACGTGCTGAGACGTAAATGAATATTTAAAACTGGTTATGTCAAATTATGAAAGGTTGTAGGTAATTGCGACTCGCTGCCAGAGACTATGAGGAAAAGAATTGCGTTGTGTGGTGTAGTATGAATTGAATGGTGTGAATTATTATGAATTGATTGCTAACATATTAGTGTCAATTTTAATTCCGCGAAAAATTGAAGGAACGAGTATGGAGAAGTAACTTGTAATTGCATGAATAAAACTACTGCTATGTTATATTTATTAAAAATGATGTTTCGATCCAAGCAAGTCGATACATGCATATAACATTGTAATTCAAAGGGTTTGTAATTGGTGAATTTTTCTAATGGTTTAAAATTGTGCAAAATCTATTTTTTAGCTAGTGAAATTTTGCCGCACGTCTTCAAAATTACATCGTAGAAACAGTTCAGCTAGATACAGTATAAGGCTTGCCAGGCTCCTCATAAATAGCATCCTCTCATAATCAGCATCCGATACTTTGACTTCACCCTTTTATCTTGCTTCATTTCGAGTGTGCCGAGCGATCGAACATCTAGGCGTACCATCTGCGAGGCTCAGAGTGAACCTCCGGCACTACCTACCCTGGGGGTTGGTCACCAAAGAGGATCGGGCGACTGTACGGGTACCGTGATAGTCTAAGCCATCAAGGCTTTCAGCTCACTGGAACTCGAGCCCTCAAGTGAATTTCAGTACAATTACTGCAGTATTTCACAAATTAGCAGGGAGACAAATGTATAACAGATGTGTTTGTAAACATTTATGACAGCTATGTGTGAACTTTTGAAACAACGCAATCAGCAATTTTTCACCTCCCAATGTTACTGTGAATTTTTTTCTTTTTTTACCACTAAAGTTATTATTACGCGTAAACCATATTAGCTGATTATATCATTGTCGTTATAATCATTAAAACTTATTACCTGTTGTATGTGAACTTGTAAAAAAACGCCTTCATGCGACAATCTGTTTACACCAATGTTGTGATATTGAACTCCAATATTATTCGCTCATGGACTGAGTTTATGTGTACTCACGTAATCGCACTAGATTTTTTTCTTATACTCTATTCTCTCGTACTTCATAAGCTAGTTTTTTAGACAGGAATATCCCTTAAAGCTTGACTCTGTATTTCGTTTTTAAGCTCTATAGTACCTACTTCTTACTGTTTACTAATTTTAAATGACTGATCACCCTGAGATATTCGAGGAAATCGACCCAGATCTCAATCATTTGAACAGAATATATCCAAACCTAAACGACTCTCAAGAGTGTAGGTATACTAATATATCAAAATTCAACGAAACTATACGAATAACTGACCGAGATTTCTCACTCCTGTGTTGGAACTGTAGGTCACTCTATCCAAAATTGGAAGAGGTACAATGTACTATTACTGAACTTAAATATAACCTAGACGTGATTAGCTTCACCGAAAGCTGGCTAGATGACCCGACTAAAAACATGATTCGATTTGAAAATTATCATAGTTACCATTCGCTAAGAAAAAACCAGCGGGGCGGAGGCATCAGCACATATATATCTAACCACATAGACTCGAGAACCATAGCAAGTGCAACAATGAATCAGGATCATACAGAATCACTCTTCGTGGAACTGTCTAGAGATGGTAAACGCATTGTGCTTGGAACGGTGTATAGGCCTCCTACAGCCTGTCCTATATCCTTCCTGAATGAGCTGAATCGTATTATTTCTCAATTCAACAGGCCCTTATACAATGACATAATAATATGCGGTGACTTCAATTATGATCTACTGAAACATGAAAGCTATGAACCAACCTCTAATTTCCTAACAACCTTTCAGTCTCAATCCTTCCTTCCGATCATTACAAAGCCTACACGAATAACCTCAGAGTGTGCTACGCTGCTTGACAATATCTTTATGACAGACCCAAGTGATTTTCTTGCTGGAATAATTACTTTTGACTTATCAGATCACTTCCCAGTTTTTCTTATTAAGAAAAATGTCTATATTGCTTGCACCAAGCCACGGGCTGAAACTTACTCATATCGTAAAATAAACGAATCAAATCTTGAAGAAATGCGCACCGTTCTAGAAGAATCAATGCCTACATTGCACATCTCTCAACAAAATTATAATGCTACGAGCATTGATGAAGCAGTAGTAAAGTTGACTGAAACTATAATGACCGCATACAATCAGTGTTGCCCAATTGTAACTCGTACAGTTACCCCGAAAAATAAACAAAAGCCCTGGATTACTAGAGACATCGTAATAAACTTAAAGAAACGTCAAGCGTACCTAGCCCTCCTTCGCGAAGGGCGAATATCTAGAGAAACATATAACCGATTCAGAAACTATGTAACAAACCAGATAAGAACATCAAAAAAGAACTACTTTGCGCTCAAGTTTACTCAATTCAAAACTGACGTGAAAAAGACTTGGCATCTCCTTAACTCTTGCTGTAAACCGAATAATGCCGATAAAAAGAAAATTGAATATGTCATTCAAGATAATGTGAAATACCATGAGAAGAAAGAAATTGCTAATCTCTTTAACAACTTCTTCGTAAACGTAGGGAAAACTATAGCCGATGGTATTCCAAGTGAACCTACTGATCACCTGGAATTTATTGATCATATTCGAGAACCCAACTCCTTTTACTTTACGCCTACAAACTCCTCCGATGTAATTACGTGCATAAACAACATGAAAAATAAATCGAGTGGGCTACAAACGTTTCCGACTAAAGTACTTAAAGTTATTGCTGACATTGTAGCCCCGCTGATATCAAATATTATTAACCAGTCTCTCTCACTAGGCACTTTCCCGAACTCCCTCAAAGTTGCTAGAGTAACCCCTATCTTTAAAAGTGGTGAAAAAACCTGTGTAAACAATTATCGACCTATCTCCGTACTACCAATTATTAGCAAAGTATTCGAAAAGATTATGTACAAAAAAGTGTACTCTTATTTTGAACAAAAATCATTTCTTTACGATAAACAATACGGCTTTCGCTCTACGGCTTTCGCTCGCGATTGCCGTGTGCTATAGGTTCCGCCGCCGTGCGGCCGGGACGCACAGGGTCCAGTCTCGCGAATTTCTGCACCGCCGAAGCCTCTCGCTCCACCTCCAAGCAGCTACAGTGCCCACCTCCAAACAGCTACAGAAATGTCAGGTTAAATTAATTTAGGTTAGGTTAAGTTAAGTTAAGTTAGGTTAAGAGGTTAGGTTAAGTTAGGTTAGGTTGGGTAAGGTTAGGCCAAGTTCAGTTAGTTTAAGGTTAACTTAAAAAAGTTTAAAAATGCCTGTCTTTGCGTGCCGAGATGGAGGGTTGAATAGCGAAACACCAGCGGTCGTTTTCAAAATTTATTATAATGATTTAATACAGGTTAACTTTAACATTCCGCTCAAGTATCCACTTACTAAGAACTTGTAGTTGTTATAATGCAGTGATTAATAATAAATGTATAACGAACAGATACGTTAATAAATTTCAGTAGTACTACATAGTTCAATAATTGGCGCGAATGGCAACTTTATGTACCTGCTTGGAGGTGGAGCGAGAGGCTTCGGCGGTGTAGAAATTCGCGAGACTGGACCCAGTGCGGCCGGGACCCGGGTTCGAAACTCGGCGCTGGCAGTGGCGATTTTCTCTGTTGGGTATAGGAGAAAAATTCCAAGCATAATACCCCACTCTACCCAGGTGTCTGAAATGGGTACCGGTCTTGACTGGGGGAAAGCGTCATGGCGTCCTGGCGTTAGTTATAAGGCATTTGAAAATCCAATGTACAAGGTGATATGTATCAGGCTTGATTGGAAATAAAGCATCCGTAGATGCCTTCATTATTATTATTATTATTATTATTATTATTATTAAAAAATCAACAACACAGGCTATAATAAATCATTTACAATTCCTCTATTCTAATATAGATGAAGGAAAGCCTGTCTTCTCTGTATTTCTTGACTTTCGAAAAGCATTCGAATGTGTGGACCATAAAATACTACTCTCGAAACTACACTGTTATGGCATTCGAGGGATTGCCCATGATTGGTTCAGATCATACCTAACAAATCGGAAGCAATACGTTGTCATTGACGACGCAAAATCAGACCCACAGACAATTAGCCATGGAGTTCCACAAGGATCTGTTCTTGGGCCTCTCCTGTTTCTGATTTTTATCAATGATATTGTATAATCTACATCATTCTTCAAATTCATACTTTTTGCCGATGACAGTACGCTTTCTGCGTTCCTTCCGAACCAAAATCCCGCTATGGTTGTGGAGAGTATAAATAATGAACTTCATAAGGTTTCATCGTGGCTCAAAGCTAATAAAATAAGCCTTAATATTGATAAAACAAATTATAGTACATTCTCTTACAAGAAAGATGTATCTCTTCCATGCATTAAAATTGGCGAAGGTGAAATCGAAGAAACCAACTCATGTAAGTTTCTGGGCATCATAGTAGATAAACATCTGACCTTCAAAGAGCACATCACTCATATTAGTTCTAAATTATCAAAATCCATCGGAATCCTGAATAAAGTTAAAAATTTTCTGCCTGAAACAGCTTTACAAATGCTCTACCGAACGCTTATTTCTCCATACTTGCAATACGGAATAGAAGCGTGGCACGGAACTGATAAAAATAAAACCAACAAAATTTTTACTCTGCAGAAAAGAGCTGTCAGAGCGGTAAAGAACCTAGAATATAATGCTCACACAAATGATTCTTTCAAAAATTTACAAATACTTAAGCTTTCGGATCTCTACAAAATCTCCATCTGTAATTTCATTTACAAAACACTAAGAAATGATGGCGACAATAGCCTAAGACAATTATTGACTGCGCAAACTGGTCATCACAACCATTTAACCCGAAATAGAAGTAAATTCATGCTTCCTTATTATTCGAAGGCCCGGTCGCAACACTGTATCCTCTTCGTTGGAACCAAAACTGGGAACTCTATACCTGCGGAGATCCGTAAATGTAATTCGTACAAAGTATTCAAAAGACATCTTGAGTCTCACTTCCTATCAGAATACTAGTCGTGTAAGATCACCATGTCGAATCTTGCCTCCTACATGTAACTAATGATAATGTAATAATGTAACTTGCTTTGGGTAACATAACCGATCTTCAGTCTGCTCTTGAATCATTTTATCGAACATACTGTTAAATATAGCCGATTTGACCTATATTGTAAAATACAGCATAAAATATCGAGTAACTTATCTCAATGATCAGTCTAATGCGAAACTAGGTTAAGTAAACTAAGTTAAACATTATTGTACACCTTAGAATAACGTGATGATAGGATGCCCTAGAAGTCGCTGAACTTGTTCGGGCCCACAGGTAGCTATACTCAAATTTAACCATTGCACTAGACTTGAGAAACATTCTACCTCTGTATCACCTGTGGTAAATAAATTGTTTAAATTGTTTAAATTGAGACCCTTGAGGAGGGTGAACTGGTTTCGAAACGGTAGCGTGCATCTGCGATCCACTTCACGTTTTCCTCGTCAATGTTTTAATTGTATGAATTTGTATACATACCAGTCAGGATACACACCAGCTGGCTTGAGGGACAGGATACACACCAGCTGGCAGGAGGGACAGGATACACACCAGCTGGCTGGAGGGACAGGATACACACCAGCTGGCTGGAGGGACAGGATACACACCAGCTGGCTGGAGGGACAGGATACACACCAGCTGGCTGGAGGGAGAGGATACACACCAGCTGGCTGGAGGGACAGGATACACACCAGCTGGCTGGAGGACAGGATACACACCAGCTGGCAGGAGGGACAGGATACACACCAGCTGGCTGGAGGGACAGGATACACACCAGCTGGCTGGAGGGACAGGATACACACCAGCTGGCTGGAGGGACAGGATACACACCAGCTGGCTGGAGGGACATGATACACACCAGCTGGCTTGAGGGACAGGATACACACCAGCTGGCTGGAGGGACAGGATACACACCAGCTGGCTGGAGGGACAGGATACACACCAGCTGGATTGAGGGACAGGATACACACCAGCTGGCTGAAGGGACAGGATACACACCAGCTGGCTTGAGGGACAGGATACACACCAGCTGGCTGGAGGGACAGGATACACACCAGCTGGCTGGAGGGACAGGATACACACCAGCTGGCTGGAGGGACAGGATACACACCAGCTGGATTGAGGGACAGGATACACACCAGCTGGCTGAAGGGACAGGATACACACCAGCTGGCTTGAGGGACAGGATACACACCAGCTGACTGGAGGGACAGGATACACACCAGCTGGCTGGAGGGACAGGATACACACCAGCTGGCTGGAGGGACAGGATACACACCAGCTGGCTGGAGGGGCAGGATACACACCAGCTGGCTGGAGGGGCAGGATACACACCAGCTGGCTGGAGGGACAGGATACACACCAGCTGGCTGGAGGGACAGGATACACACCAGCTGGCTGGAGGGGCAGGATACACACCAGCTGGCTGGAGGGGCAGGATACACACCAGCTGGCTGGAGGGGCAGGATACACACCAGCTGGCTGGAGGGGCAGGATACACACCAGCTGGCTGGAGGGACAGGATACACAATTGTGAAATTTACCCAGCATTTCCTTGTTCTTTTTTGCTTCTGCTCCGATGAGTTGAGTCTGCCCACTTGCTTGAGAGTATTCGTTAGTGAAAGATAAATGCCATCTATTTCATTTTTCCTATTCATTTTACAATGATGAGCTTCCCATTAAATATTAAACAAACTATGAAGTACTCATTTCAGGTCATTTTCTTTTCGTCCTGGCCTAATTAGGTACGTATTTAACATAAAAATTATTAACACGGCCATCAATTACCGAAATATACGGCGTCTTGTCAAATTCATTCCGACTGCCTTTTTCGCAGAACGCAACGAGACACATTATTTATTTTACTTAGTCTAAGCATTCGGCTGGTTTTGCTTCTAATAAATGAATGTTTAAAGAATTGTTGTTCAAGAAAAATTATTGAAGTGCTTTTACTTGGTCGAAGCACTTGAGGAAAAATTTCGCTGTCTTGACGTTCTGCTGGCAATTTTTCTTACTAAAGGCTTAACTTACCTAATAATACACTTGGTGTATTTATTAATTACAAGTTTATATATTTATGTAGAGCCCGCTGCTTAAGAGACACCTTTTTTGATTTAATTTGAAGGATGCTTAATGCCAGTATCTGTGTTAGAGGTTCCACCAAAATATTTTAATCATGATAGTTGCTAGAATAAAATATGTTTGTTTGGTTGTTATTCATTTTCTATTTATTTATAAATTTATGTATTTGTTTGGTGTCTGCTTCTTAAGTAACAGTTTCTTATGTTTGATTTGAAGGATGCCTAATGACCATACACGAGTATACACTACACTAATATTTCTATCTCGAGTACAATCAGAATCGATATATTTGTTTGTCATCCAAATTTGGTGGATTTATACAAGGAAAATATCGAATCCCGTCATTTCTAACGAGCCGTGTATACTACATAGTCATTCAATAATTACGTGAATACAAATTAATTGAAGATTTTTTATTACGTATTTGAGGCACAAAAGTTCCATAAAAGTTTCTGATAATTTAAGTAATCCAGTTCAAAATTGAAGTTAGTACGAAAAATATACACTAATGTTGCAAACGCTCAAACTTCATCATGTAATTTGCACAGGGATAAAGTGAAAAGTATACATTGAAAACTTTGATAAAATTGATGGTAAGTTCATAAAATTTTAAGATTTTAGAATTTCTCAACGCTAAGTGTTATGATCACTAAAATCTAGTTATTTTCAGAGCAAATACAAAGAAAAGTTGGTAGCACAACAAGCTAACATATGTATATATGATACACATTAGAATTTGGGATAAGATTTTTCTTCGATTAGGTGAAATCGATTTGATCCATGTTTCTCCGGAATATTAGATACGCGTGTTGTGTTAAATTACTTATACAACATTGGGGGTGAACTATGTAAGAATCTAAAATATTAGGATTTATGAATGATATTTTACGGAAGAGCTTCATCAATATCAATTGAAATTCAAAATTGTTCCTGTGTTCTACTGTAAAATCTTATCCCATAATCCTGGTCTACTATGCCCCTTTTCACCGTTTCTCAATGTTTGAAAAGTTAATTCAACTTAACTTATTTATTTAATTGGAGAAAAATCAAAGAAAAGAATTATTTCAATACTTTAATTTGCCTCACATGTGCATGTTTACGTGTCGTGTTACAACTTATTCCTGAAATTTCATTTGAAAACGGCTCGATTTTAGTGTGCAGGAAATTTAACTCGCAGAAGTTGAAAAATCCTTGAAAAATTCACGAATCTAACCATAATATTGTCACATAGGTTATTCAACCTATGAATGATAACAAATTATCTATATTATCAAGCTATTCGTGTATTAAGATAATTTTTTACTGCATTATAATATGCTTAATTCTTTCAAATGTACTTGATATCAATTATCTTTCCTATGAATAGCTTCTGAAAATTGATGATATATTTTCTTTACTTTCCCGCTTTTGCTTTCCTTCCAAGAAAATAACGCGGATGAGAAAAAACAATAGCTTCTTCACGTCTCCACTCCGCATTTTATTTTTTCTTTACCAATACCAGTCAGCCACAGTGCCACTCTTCAATTCTTCATTCAGGCAGCCAGGCAGCCAGGCTCAGTGTTGCTCCTGGAGTTGCAGGGAGATGTCACAAGTGCCCTTCCTCTGCTTTAGAGGTCGGCCGTCTCTTTTTAAAGCAGATCGCGCATGACGCTGAATGACCTCGTGTTCGTATTAATGAAACATGCCACCTACTATAGCAAACAATCATAACGAGGTGGCATTTGAGAAGTGTGCTTTGTTTTTGATTCCAGTGCGCAAGCTACTTATTGAAGAAAGAAATCGACCTTATGTTCTTCCAAGGAAGTTTTGTGAGTTTTTTTAGCTTAACGCGCTGCAGTTGCATGCAGTGAGCCTTCTAAAATTCTTTCAACCGTATTCCATGAAGCATTATTGATCGCAGTTACTAAGTAAAGCCCTCCATTATACATGTTTACTAAAGAACTCGCGTATGCTAACATGTGCATTCGCGTGGAGGTTTTCATAGCAGCGTTCCGTGAGACTGCGGCATGATGAGCTTGTGTCTACGGAGGAGGGACATCGGCGTCGCGTAGTCGTTACTCGCTGGAAATTGGTTCAAGCGTGTGCAATCGATCCTCGAGGTGGTCAGCTTATGCGCACCTCAAATTAAACAAATAAAAATTAATTTGCTCACAAACTAACTCAAGGCTTAATTTAAGTCGAGTTGAACTGGGACTAATTTTACTTCATTATAATTTATTTTCGTTTAAACTAATTATGTAAGATGGTGTATTAATAATTCATAATAAGATGACTCATCATGAGACGATGTATGAGATAACGTATGTTGAGGTTGGTATAAGGTGGTAATGCTGTACCACGACGTCACAATGGGCCCGCCTCGCGCACGGCTCAAATCCCAACACCCCGGGGCAGTAAACAACACGCAGTTATTACCAACTCCACCTCAGCGCTGCAGAACGTACCCCATTGAGTTCTTCAAAACTCTGTTCACGGGAATCTTTTGTACTTACTTATTTTCGTTAACTTGAAATTAACATTTTTCTTCGAATTCGAACTGTTTGCGGATGATAGTACATCGTCAAGTTTCTCCCCTGGAAATATTGGGAACATTGCTGAGCAAATGAATCAGAAATCAAATAGAGTTTTGTTCTGTCGTGTAGCGAATCAAATCAGTATAAGCGGCAACACGACCAAATATTAAGTGCTATCCTATAAGGAAAAATGCTGCTCCTTACCGTAGTGATAAGAGGCGACGAAATTCAAGAGACAGACCTCTGCAAATTTCTGGGAATAACACGAGACGGTGACCTATGAAAGTCACATCGATGAAATAC
The DNA here is from genome assembly GCA_030386875.1 of Morinoia aosen. NCBI lineage: Eukaryota > Metazoa > Arthropoda > Malacostraca > Amphipoda > Talitridae > Morinoia > Morinoia aosen. The sequence goes on from CM059574.1 coordinate 4,203,221, forward strand.
GTTTGAAGCTATTCAGATCCATCGGCTTCGGAATTCGGCACAAAGCCAAGCACGTCCGAGCAAGATAAGCGCTAAATTTCTGCACAGCGCACTGATCCATCTGTTTATTCATCACGATATTCAAATCTGGCATGGCACAGGCTAAAGTAAAAGTGATAGAATATCCACAATGCAAAAAAGGCTATGAGGGCGATCTCTAACTCAGAGTACAACGCCCACACAAATGATTCACTTATAAGGTAAAATTTATTACCGATTTTTTCGTGGACTGAAATTTCATGTTCAAAATAATTTAAGCCATCAAAAATTCCGACTTGCGGTGTCAAATTTACGCCCAAACTGACAACTTTGATCATTTCACGAGTAATAAAAGTGAGCTCGTAGTCTCTTGTTACTCAAACGCCAGATCTGAAAACATCTTTCTGTTCGCTGGTACCAAATTTTAGACTCCCATACTTGATATGTGCGATACCAATGTACGTTTGAAACTTTCATAAATGGTCTCAAATCTGTAGACAAGTAAGAAATAAATAAGGATAAAATAAATAGCGGAAGAAAATTTAAAAATCAAACAAAGCATCGTTTCTAAACGCTATTTTTAAACATGAAAAATGGGCAAGGTAAACCTATAACTAAAAAGGTACCATTGAAATAAATACATCTGACGATGAAAAACGTTGACCAAAATATCAAACTGAACTTCCTCTCGGCTTGATATTAGCATATCTATTAGCATATCTATAAGTTATTGTAGAACTTGTTCATCTCCTGATAAGTTGCCGTAGAAGTCTCGTAAGTATTTTGGCCCTCAAAGCTAGCGTTGTAAACTGTTAATTATCAAGCGTACGTAATCTCTTGTTTCACTCGTTACGATGTACATGCATGTGATAAGTAAATCTTTCGAAATCTAGGGCCAAATGGGCATCGTTGTTGTGTGTTGTAGTATCAGTTTTAATTACAAGTACAAATGTATGAGAGGAAATGACTGTTTACGAGAAATAGTTTTCCAAATTATATATCCGTGAATGAGAGGGTAATAAAAAAAAAATGTGTATGCTCATAAATAAACAATAATATAAGTTGCGATTACGATGTGTACATCATTCAGGATGAATATCCGTGCAAGCGTACGACACCTCAAACGGCATCAGCTGAGAAACTCATTAGCGCTGGAGTGCCAGAAATATTTGATACATTAACTGGAATGTAAGGTCGAGGTCTTCGCACAGCCCACGCCATCGCTTGTGTCTGACGAAGTGTTCCAGTAAAACTGATCTCAACGTCTCGTGGCTTGCTATGAAAAATACCTCAACCTAGAGCAAACTTACCCGCCTCGAAACATTTAAACCAATCGACTACCTCACTTACATTCTTGGTTCGTAAATGTCTAGCGTAAATGTCTTAGCGCCTGTGTTCTCTCCTGTACCGTACAACACAAGAGCTAATCCAAATGAAATATGATTCAAAAATCAGTGAACGCGAAGTCAATTATGCCCGTATCGCAACACGTGGCCAGATTTGTGGTACTCAGTTCATGCAATTTGTATTATGCAGAAATACGAAGTATTTCGTAACACCAATGCCCAACGAAAAAACTTATTTTTTGCTAACCATTCTGAATAACAGGCTTGCATATCCCCCAAAGACATCTCTATACCTTCTTTTTTCTGTAAAACGCGAGTACAAAAACTTGACAATTATGTGATCTTATTGGAGAATGAGCCCCAACTCGTGTTAGGTCCATTACTGAGAAATTAAATTAATCCTAAGCTTGTTTCGTATAAAATATGATCTAGCTTGGCGCATTGAAAATTATCGATAATTTAGCCATCATTTTCCATTCTCTCACGTAAATTTATTTGTTGATCACTCTAGTGTACGTTTAGAAGAAGAGTTCTGAATTAAATAAAATTGTAGATCTAAGAATAACGCTTTTGTGTGATCCATAAGATATCACTGAACTTACATGGGCCAATAAGTACTCAAAACTGTCTGTGGTAATTGTCAACAATCGTACTGATGCAATGCTTGTAGAAAAGGAATTGTTAAAATTGTGTTATAATTTCTTGTTTTGGTTGTATTGTTTCTGCCGCTGCCGCCACCAATTTTTTGGACATATGTTTGCTTTTAGGTCATTCGTATACCACCCATTCGACATCAAATGTTATATTTCTCATTCTCCAAGACTCGGATTCCGTTTTTTATTTGCATTTTAATGGGATATTTAAAATAACCTGTCACCAATCTCAAAAGCGTGACAATTTACGTTAATATAATATAAATCATTCGATGAAGACTATATGATCGAATGATTCATTTTGTTGAGAGTGTCAAGTATTTCAATATAGCCGTATTTCTACAGCAATAGCTTACTCGTGCATGTTCAGTTTCGTTAATATTAAAACATGATTGTCATTTCTCTCCTCAATCTTACCTTCATCATTCTCTTTCTTCCTTCCTGCTTTATGAAGGAAATTACAGATGTGAAAGAGTACAACTTTTGCTATTGAAATTGACGAACTATGGTACACGATAATGTATCACTAAACTATGGCGAGAAATGCATTACTCAATACTGTATTGGAAATAAAACGTACCTTACAAAATACAAACAGCGTCTGTGATGTGGCGACGAAGAGAATAGGGTTATGAGGACAAATGTCATGAGGTATTGATTGGATGAAGAGTGGTTTCCCCGTCCTTTGATGCAATTTCGAAGCAGAAAAAATACGATATAAGAGACGTAAAATCTGAGCCAAACACGATCGTTTTCGTTATGTGACACTAACACAAAATGTGGATATACTGGTGGTATCTTGCGTAGACTTGACTCAATTCTTAGGCAATGACGTTTATGCCTCATCTGAGAGTATGCGTCCAAGTCATCTGACTTCTACGGTTGAAATTAAACACGCTATGATTGGGAAGTGTCGAATGTGGAATGCATTGATGGAAACATCTTTAATTCCGCTTCAATAAGTTAGAAAATAAATCCTACACTTAATCCGATAAACTGAACTAAATTCTAATGTCCTAAGTACAAAGCATAGAAATATCGTATATTCTTCGAATTAATTTAGCATTCGAGCACGGCCTTGTAGTTAGTAGAAAGGAGAGACGTTTATTGATGTAGAGTGAGGGCTGGTGTTTAGTTGGTGGCGAGAAGAGGGCAGTGTCGCCGCTCCTGCTGCGAGCGCAGCTAGGACGCCGGCCTTCTTTGTGTTAAATATTCATGATGAAGGAAATCATTTGAAAAATTGTAGAACAGATCATACTAATCTTTCCGGTTCGATGTGGACAAATCTTTCAAGAGGCATTATTATTATAAAAATAAGTGATTGTGTGGGCTCCCACAACAAAAATGCACAAATTACTCAATCGGCTTAAATTATTTGACACTTTTTACATTTTTCAATTTCTTAAACATCTGAATTCGGTGTTGAGTGAAACTTTTATAAAAGTTTCTTAATGCCCCTGCTAATATACTGCCTAAATTTCAAATGTCAGAAAAATATAGAAATATGTATATTTTAAAATTAATTTCAACAGCGTAAACAACATTTCAACAGCGTAAGCTGGGCAAAATTATTGGACAAAAAGCAATATGATTGTTGGTTTTATAATAGTTATATGTTGAACATTTTACTACAAAATTATTAAATATTTAGTGAATAGACCCTTATTCACTATCACATTCCCTGCCCTACTGCAAGATTTGAGAAGATAAAGACAGTCTGCTGGAGGAATTTTAGACCATTCGTGTTCAAGTTTGAACCACAAATCTTGTGAATTTGTTGGATTTCTAGCGCTAACGCGTGTTGGGAAAGATTTAATTTTGGAAATTTAACTAATATTGTGCTAACTGATCCCAAGATTTAATTTTGGAAATTTAACTAATATTGTGCTAACTGATTGGTGCTCTTGTGTTTTGGGGTCATGTCGAGAATAATCAATTTAGCGAATGATTTAACGAATTAAAACATGAGAATTTAGGAAAATGGTAATTATGATTTCATTCTGCGTTTTTTAGAATTTAGGGAAATTATAATTATGTGTTATAAAATTTTATTTTTGTTGATTAAAATTCCAGCGGTGCGGAGGTGTAGTCTCTTCAACATTTGTGTGTGTTACAAGCCAGAATGTCTGGACGGGTGTGTGTGGTGAGCCCATAAAGGATGTGTTGTTTCAGAAAGGGTGTGTTGTTTCAGGCAGGGAGTGTGTAACTCTATCGAGAGGGGAGAAATAACAATCTCAACGGTTGAGCACTAAGACGTTCGAAAGTGCTGACGCCTTGGTCCAGGCGATAGCTGTGTATATTATGTTCTCAAGATTTTTGGCTATACAAGCAGTCTGCTGGCCCTCGGCGGGTACCGCATGCTGTGTGGGTTAATGGCACAATCTCAAACTCCATACACAGTGCTCGACAGATTTATGGCAAGCACTTGAGCGTGAAAGGGAAACTCTCAGAAATAGTCGGAGGGCTAACGTTGAGATCGGCGGTCCTGCAAACCCTCGAGAGGGAGGAGGCTGCTAAGTTACGTCAGAAGGCTCTAGGCCAATACCACGACATCAATATGGTGGGAAAGTAGTTGAAGCTAAGGAACACGAATGAGGCTTTAGCTGCGAAACAAGAAGGGCATTCGAACATGACGTAGAAGCTTCTAAGTGTGTGATTGGCCATGCGTGAACTAGAACACCGCTTTCTCGCGAACAAGTGGGTAGAGCTGATGAGAAAAATTTAGTCTTGCGTCGGCGATCGTCGGACATAGTACGTGTTAAAAATAGGAGGTGTTGAAAATTACCCTGAAAATATGTGACATAGATATCAACACAGGGAGTTAAACTTATCAAAAATTTCGCTTAATAAAATAGGCTCCGTTTTTCCACAGAGGGTAAATTGCAGACCTGGCTAAAGCGGGGAAATCATTCTGAAGATGCCACATTAAGTGGGGAGGGTAAGAGTGATGTAATTACCTCTGGAGAAAATATTTTGAAATAGATATGATAAAAGTGTGTGGCCTTTTGTTGAAGTGAACATTGGAATATTTAAGGGAACTTCATTAGCACGACTAGAAGTAATGAGTATTTAATTTTCATCGTGCAGGCGGGGAGGTTTTTGTCATCGGCTTGGAAGAAAGGGAGATCATGGGTCAAGATAACGAAGCGGGACGAGCAGTGTGATATCAGCAATAGACATTTTGAGCTGTGCATAAGGCAAAAGTTGGAACTGAAGCTGTGTTGTTTAATGAATGTATGTTTGAAGTGACACCACCTCCAGCACTGTTAGAATATGAACATGTTGTAGGGCTCATGTATCAGGACCTGTGTGATTAACGTACGGGGATATGCTGGCCAGCGGTAGCATTTATTGTCATTCTGTTATGTAAGCTGTTTAACACATGAAATCTCTAGAATACCATTACTCAATTTACACCAGTTCTAATGCCATACATTGCGTGCGTTTATCGATGTTCTGTATGATGTATTGCCGTAAATTATAAATTAAGTGAATTTTCACGTGTATAAAGTCCCCCCCAAATTTAGTAGCAAGCAGCCCCTCATCATAACTGATGCGCTCTGAAAAACGCGCATTGAGTAAGTCGAGTTCAACGTACATCGGTGAGTACTGCCCAATTTTAGTATACACATTTTGTAGTAGTGTTGATTTGTTTTGGGCTTGCCCATAAATTTTCCTTGTGTTTCCTGTGCATTTTATTGAGGTATGCCAACCCCTCAAGCGAGCATTCGGTCTTCTCATTAGTGTAAATTAATGAGAGACGAAGCAGACAGCCTTCTCGTGACAACGCAATTTGGCAAAGATCAACGCGATCGCTTTGTAATTTCTGTGAATTTGTGAGTGTAGTATAACAGTTGCATTGTATTTTTGTGTGGATTGTTTTCATGTGAAAAACGTACAAATTTCAGTAGAGGCACATAACTCGTAGTATAAAATTTTCTGTATTCCGGGGTGAGAAGCCAGCAAGCGCACTACCATACAGCTAAAGAAGTGAAAGTGTTTATAAAAGTGATGAGATGCAGTGAGAAAATTCTAGTGTGTTTACGCGATTAATTCCAAGTGTCAGTGAAATTTCACAGTGAGTAAGTTTAAAATTATTTGAGTGATCGCAAAATTTTGAGTTTTGGAAAAGGTGAATTGGAGAAAATCGCCACCATGCCTGCGCGAGGGAGAAGGAACAACGCAAGGGGGAACGGACGAGTGGCGCCACCACAACCTGAAGAGGAAGAAGAAGTTAATATGCCTGTGGTAACAAGTTGCGTGGGTGCCATTGGGGCCAAGTTTAGGAGAGGCGACGATGTTGGGGAACATATGGCAAGGTTGAAGTTTTTAACTGGCAATCTAAACAACAGCGAGCAGGTGAATGCCTTCTTCCTATGCCTAGGTCCACAAGAGGCAAAGGAATGCAATAAAATTATTGGTACACTAACGAACCTACGAGAAGCAGAAACCTGGCTGCGCTCATACGCCGACCAGGTCGAGCATCCGACGCAAGCGCTGTTTGAAATAGTGACCAAGAAGCAAACAAGCCGAGAGGGAGTTTCAGAGTACCTGACGCGCCTGGAAAGGCTGTACAACGAGAATTATCTAGAAAATCCGGAACGAGTCCTTGTAGATTTGATGTGGCTCGGATTAAGGGAGAACATCACGAGACCCTTTCGAAGTGATGCGCGACCTACGACAGTACAAGAATTAAGGGACATGGCAATCGAAGTGGAAAATCGACGGGTAGTACCAGTACCTAGGGAAACGACAGAGAAGAGGGAACCGGAGAGAGAGAGAGCACAGCGAAGCGAGAGGAGGCCACAGCATGAGACTGCTCGTGTCGGCCACACGGTGCGGCATTCACCACCACGGCCAAGGGGCTACCGCCATGAAGTGCCACCCTGGAGAGAAAGGAACAGACAGATACGACACTCTCCTTATCATCGAAGAGGAAATTATGAAGCACCCCACTGGAGCGAAAAAGGCAGACTTAGGAGTAATCAGCACCAAATTTACCACACAAGAGAACCACAGCCGCAACCGGAAGTAACACCTGCACCTGCAATGGACTTGGCACAGTATAAAGCGGTGCCACCGCCGTGCGTCAACTGTGGAAGATTTGGGCACCTAAGAGCTAATTGCAGAGTGCAACAGTTTGCAGGACAGCCAAAAAACGGAATAGGAGACCGTTAGCTCCAATAATAAATCCCAGCGTGATACTCCAAGTGAATGGTACACCTGTCACCGCACTCCTTGATACCGGAGCAAATATATGCTTGGTAAAGGAGCGTGTGGTTGCAGGGATCAAAAATGCTAGTGTGAAAGGAACATCGACTGCATTAAAAACAATTGGAGAGGAACCCGTGCCAGTGCTGGGAAAGATTAATGTGCCAATCAAAGTTAACGGTCAGAAAATTGTACAGAGATGCTTTGTTGTGAAGGAAAATGCATTCCCAGGAGACCTGCTAATAGGAGTGGAAGTAATGAACAAAGTCAACGCCAAACTAGACTTCGGAAAATGTAGGGCATCATTCTTTGGCACTCACGTGAACATGTTTTCAGCGCCAGGACCAACTTCCCCAAAAATTTTGTGTGTAACGCGGGAGGAAGCATCGGTTACTCTCGCTGAGGACATTACAGTGAAGCCTCGCGCACAAACCATGGTAAAGTGTCGAGCAGATGGCAAGTTTAATGGGAAGGAAGTAATTTTAGAGCCTAGAATGAAGTGGGCGCCGTACGTCGGAGCCACCGCTGCGAGGGTACAAAATGGGTATGTTTTGATGCCTGTGCTTAACCCTTTTGCCGAGGAAATTGCTCTAACTGAAGGAGCAATAGTTGCAACATGCCACGAAATCTCGAATGAAAGTGCGACTACAGAAGAGAATAAAGATGAAACCAGTGAAGCAGAAAATCTCCGCAGAGAGAAGCGCTTTCAGCAAATTAATGAGCTTGACCTCAGTCACTTGGATGCTGAAAAACAAGAACAAGTTAGGAACCTGCTGAAGGAATATCACAAGACAATTAGTGCAGACGAGATGGATATTGGCCACGTCAAGGGAGTGAAATACAAAATTTTGCTGAGTGATTACAGGCCAATTCAAACGAAAGGATGGCGTATTCCATACACCAGCCAAGAAATTATTGATAAGAAGGTCTCGGAGATGATTGAAAGTGGAGTTGTGCAAGAGAGCACAAGTGCTTGGAAAAATCCGCTCGTACTCGTAAGGAAACCTGGAGGAGGCCACAGAATTTGCCTTGATCTGCGAGCTGTGAACATGCGAGTGGTGAACGAACATTACCCGATTCCCAACATCATAGGAACCCTGGAAGAAGTTGCTGGGAAAGAGTACTATTCCATTGTCGATGCAAAATCAGCCTTCCATCAAATTGAGCTAGATGAAGAAAGTAAGCAGTACACGGCATTTCAGACTCGACAAGGCAACTTCGAGTACGCTCGGCTGCCCATGGGACTCAAGTGCTCAACATCAGTGTACCAGAGAGTAATTTGTCATGTTCTGAAAAGGCAGCTTGGAAAATTCGCCGCTATTTATTTGGACGATGTGTGCGTTAGCTCTATGACTTTTGAGAAGCACCTAGAAAATTTGAGGGAAGTGTTGCACGAATTTCAATGTGCCGGAGTCAAAATAGGCTTGGACAAGTGCAAATTTGCGCAAAAACAAGTGAAGTACCTAGGATGTTACATCAGTCGTGAGGGACTCATTCCGGACCCCAAAAATGTTGAGGCCATGCAAAATTACCCTAGGCCGACGACCGCACGCAAAGTCCGCTCGTTTGTAGCAGCGCTCAACTTCTACCGGCGATTCATTCCGCATTTCGCTACAACAGCTGCACCTCTTAATGCGCTGACTAAAAAGGGGGCAAGATTCAAGTGGGAGGAAGTACACGAGCAAGCCTTCTGTAAACTTAAGCAGCTCATGATAGAAGCTCCTGTTCTGAAGAAACCTTCTCTAAATGAGACGTATTACTTGAGCTGTGATGCCTCAAATGAGGGCTCGGGCGCAGTGCTTGCTCAGAAATGTGAGGGTAAGGAACAACCGATTGGATACTTCAGCAAAAGATTCAATGATGCTGAAAAACGTTATTCAATTACGGAGCGGGAAGGATTAGCAGTGGTCGCCGCTGTAAATCACTTTTCACCTTACCTGTACGGTAATAAATTCGTTGTAATTACTGATCACACGGCTCTCAAATATTTGTTCAAAGGTAAAAATACCAAGAACAACAGAATTATGAGATGGGCCCTAACACTCTCTCAATATGATTTTGAGGTGATTTATCGGCCAGGAACTCAGAACGTGGTGCCCGACGCATTGTCGAGAAATATTGCGAACGACAACGAAGAAGAAAATCCAGACGACGAAGCACCTAAAACAGTGTTCGTCACGACGATGTTAGATGAAACTCCCAGCGTGCAAGAGGCGGAAAGTAGTTTGCAGAAAGAAAACGTGAGAGCAGAGCAATTGAAGGATCCTGTTTGGGGACCTGTACTGAGATATCTTGAAGGTGACAAATTAGGGGACGCTCCAAGTCTCGCTCTAAAACCCGAAATCTTCACCGACGGAGGCATATTGTATTTCAGAAAGACACAACGAAAGCCTAATAGAACAAGGCACTTAATCGTTGTGCCAGACGCTCTGAGAGAAGCAGCGATAACGTTAGCGCATGATAGCACAATCGCTGCACACCAAGGTCGTGCTAAAACGTGGAAAAAGCTCATGGAATTTGGGTACTGGATTAACATGTCTCGCGACGTTAACAAATACATCGATTCGTGCATGCAGTGCCAGAAACGTAAGATCAACAATCGCATTTGTGTTAGCATGGGTTCATTCCCTGAAATTGACAAGCCTCTGGACAGAATAGGCGTAGATTTAATCGAAATGCCAGTGTCGTATGAGGGCCACAAATACATCTTAACCGTGGTTGATCACTTCAGTAGATATGTCGCTGCTTTCCCACTCAGAAGCAAGACAACTGAGGAAGTGACTCGAGCGTTAACTAAATTCGTAACCACGTATGGCCCTGCGAAAACGCTCGTCTCAGACAGAGGTACAGAGTTCACATCAACATTGTTCCGTAACGTGTGCGAAAGATTAAAGATAAAATACTACAACACATCAGCATATCATCCCCAATCAAACGGAATGACGGAACGTCAGAACAAGAACATCAAAACGGTTCTGTCTCACCTCGCAGCCAGCGATCAACCATCGTGGCATGATGCTTTGCCGTGGAATTGCTTGGCACTGAACACAAGTTTTCAGAGTGTTATTGAAGAAATACCGTATTATTTATTTTTTGGTAGGGACGCTGAAATTCCTGTTGTTAACTGGCTGAAAAAACCTCGCATGGATTATTCTCTTGGGGACAATTACAGTGCCGAGGTGAGCGCCCGACTTCACAATGCGTTCAAAGTAGTGAAGGCCAAGTCCAAGGCTTCACACGACAAGTCGGTGCAAATGAAGGAAAGAGGTGTGAAAAACAACCAGGTGGAGAGCGGAGATATTGTTTTATTACACAATCCGACAGGAAAGGCCGAAGCTGCAAACGCGTGGCCTACCGACTGGTTAGGCCCCTATCGTGTCCTTGAAAGGAATGCCACAAATGCGACCATTAAAGCACTATATAGTAACCGACAAGAAAGGGTTCATTTGGATAGATTGAAAGTTGCTTTCCTACGGGGCGAGGCTTTTCCCGGCACGTCGGACGTCGCAGCTGAACCAGGGAATGGAAACGGATATGAAACTATTGAGAGAGAAGATGAAGACCTGAGGACAGAGAACCACGTAAGCGCGAGAGCTGCGTTCAAGGAGCGGCGAAGCTACAATTTGCGTTCAAGGTGTAGGTGAATTGCCACTTGGAAGCGAGCTGCAGTGGACTGAGATCATGCGTCACCTTAACTTTGTGAAATGTGTTCTTGTGCGTTCAATTTTAGCAGAGCTCTTACGTGGGAGTGAGTTTTTTCGCTGTATGCTTTAATCTAAATGTGTTCTTTAGTAGAATTGTACTATTCTAGTTGTGAATTAAAATTAGTCGCACTCACTAGAGTGAAATGCTTCGTTCAGTAAGAATGTGTTCCAGGTTATATCACTCCAATTTTCTGTGCTCACAAGAAATCTCGTGCATAACAAGACTCTTGTTCGAGTGATCTAGTTTGCACTATGCTTAATTCTCATGTTCTTTCTTGCTAAGTGAAGGGAAATTGAGAGTCATTAGGTTAACTTCGTGTGTTTCTCAAGAGGAGTACTTTGTTTCATTTGTAGGATGCTTATATTTTTCGCCAGCTTCTCGTGAAGCGCACGTAGCTCTAGCGAATGAATTAAGTTTAATCTGAAGTTCTTAGGCTGAGGCCATCTCAGGCTTGCTAATTTTATCAATACCGTTAGACCGTTCATTTCATAACGGGGAAAATATGTTTAGTGTCGGATTAAAATTTGCGAATTCTTGCGTGCTGTAGTGTTGAATTTTCTGACTTTGTGTCTTTCTCTTGCCCTGAAAGAATATCGTAAACACGGTATTCCGGAAGGAATTATTCTGATCTTACTCTGTAGAGTGTAGTACATTTCTTTTCAGACTTAAGGAATTAATTTCTTGGTAGATTAGCGTAGTATGTACTTCAGCCCAAAACAGGTCAGAAAAATTACATAACACGAATGCGTCTCGTGTAAGCAGCAATTAAGGAAGAATCACGTGGAATACAAGTAATTATTTACAAGACCAACGAACAGATAGGAACTGTACAAAATAGGGGATAAAGCGCACTTATATTGAAGTATTTAAAAGAATTGCACCAATTCAAGCGCTGCAGTGAGAGGCAACAAAGACGAATGTATAGGCGGAAATTTGCAGGATGCTCAGAAGAATGTGGAAGGCACAAGTAATTGCCTCAGAGCCACGCGTGGTCGCGCTGTGGCTGTGGACATTGGTCACTAACAAGCTGAACCAGGAAAGGGCATCTCAAGTAATTGGTGCCCAGACTTCGAAGTGTGTAGCACCACAGAGCGACAAAATCAGCACCAGGAAGAAAGGAAGAGAATACGAAAATAAAGCAGAGGATGTTTTAGGGCGCCGTTATGTAATAGTGTTCAACAAATGCTTTTGTATAATGGGTACCCAAATGAAGCAATAACAAGGCTTTTATATTATTTAGTGTTGAGACGAACTTAAGTTATTTGGAACTTGCATTGTGACATGAACGCTTAGAAAGGCATTCCTGAAACTCGCATGCAAGTGTCCTGTGAAATTTTAACTAGGCAAATAATCACTTGGAATATTGAAGCCGCATTGAGGCATCTCTATTTATACGTGAAATGAAAATGTAAAAGAGATTTCGGCGGATAGGCTTTGAATGAAGCGGACGGTCTTCAGAGAATATTAACCCACGGAATTCTCGCATAAATAAGAGTGTTCATTCGAATAAAATAAAAACATCATCTAGTGTCTACCAGATTCCACGTGACGTCAAGGGATACTGAGGGGGATTCTACAGGATACCAGTGTGCACTACGCAGGATTATGCCTCGGAATACTTCAGCATTACTTCGTGGGATTGGAACCCCATCGCGAGGGGAGACTTAATCGAATAAAAAAAAAAAAAAAAGTTATCGACGCTTCAACTCGTATTCTTCGACAGACCAACATAAGTTCCTGATTCGCCAATTCGTCTGATCAACGAAGCGGCATTCACGAGTAGTCTGACGATTAAAATTTGAGTTCGAATATACGTCCTAAAATGTATGTGAAAGATTGTACTTAACATGATTTAGTGGTAACTTGAATCGTGATTATGATCCGTGTTACCGAATGAAATCGTGCAAGTAATGTGGTGTATAGAAATTTTATATGAGGCTGGATATTGGGATCATAATCCTTCCTTCTGAAAATGAGTACCTATCTTCAACGCGTGTGTGATGGCATTGGAATGCCAGAAGAGAAAATGGAAGGACAGCAAACTCCGGCAACGATACCCAAGGAGTGAACAGCGAATCGTCAAAAGCAGCGTCAAGGAATGATAGAACAAAAGATGCAAACGGCTAGAGAGATCTGGAAGACAAAAACATCGACATTTGAGGATATTTGAGAATGTAGGAAATGTGTACACTCAATTTTGTGAATGTTATTAGGATTTAGTACTCAAGTATTTAGTACGCACTTCAGTTCGGCGGGAAAACCAGACGCATCGGTTAGATGAAAATGACACAATATATTACGCTGTGGCTGATTGTATTGTAATAAATAAGATTGTTAAATGTAATGTACCATGTTTCTGCGGAATTAATTTAGAACATAATTGGCTTAAGTAGATGTGTACCATTTGTGTCTTAAATTGGCTAATAACTCAGTTCAAATTGTTCAAATGAATAACATAACGCTAATACAAAAAAAAAAAAAAAATTGTCGAGTCAATTTTTTTTTATGTAAAGGAGCGGGGATGTTGGGAAAGATTTAATTTTGGAAATTTAACTAATATTGTGCTAACTGATCCCAAGATTTAATTTTGGAAATTTAACTAATATTGTGCTAACTGATTGGTGCTCTTGTGTTTTGGGGTCATGTCGAGAATAATCAATTTAGCGAATGATTTAACGAATTAAAACATGAGAATTTAGGAAAATGGTAATTATGATTTCATTCTGCGTTTTTTAGAATTTAGGGAAATTATAATTATGTGTTATAAAATTTTATTTTTGTTGATTAAAATTCCAGCGGTGCGGAGGTGTAGTCTCTTCAACATTTGTGTGTGTTACAAGCCAGAATGTCTGGACGGGTGTGTGTGGTGAGCCCATAAAGGATGTGTTGTTTCAGAAAGGGTGTGTTGTTTCAGGCAGGGAGTGTGTAACTCTATCGAGAGGGGAGAAATAACAATCTCAACGGTTGAGCACTAAGACGTTCGAAAGTGCTGACGCCTTGGTCCAGGCGATAGCTGTGTATATTATGTTCTCAAGATTTTTGGCTATACAAGCAGTCTGCTGGCCCTCGGCGGGTACCGCATGCTGTGTGGGTTAATGGCACAATCTCAAACTCCATACACAGTGCTCGACAGATTTATGGCAAGCACTTGAGCGTGAAAGGGAAACTCTCAGAAATAGTCGGAGGGCTAACGTTGAGATCGGCGGTCCTGCAAACCCTCGAGAGGGAGGAGGCTGCTAAGTTACGTCAGAAGGCTCTAGGCCAATACCACGACATCAATATGGTGGGAAAGTAGTTGAAGCTAAGGAACACGAATGAGGCTTTAGCTGCGAAACAAGAAGGGCATTCGAACATGACGTAGAAGCTTCTAAGTGTGTGATTGGCCATGCGTGAACTAGAACACCGCTTTCTCGCGAACAAGTGGGTAGAGCTGATGAGAAAAATTTAGTCTTGCGTCGGCGATCGTCGGACATAGTACGTGTTAAAAATAGGAGGTGTTGAAAATTACCCTGAAAATATGTGACATAGATATCAACACAGGGAGTTAAACTTATCAAAAATTTCGCTTAATAAAATAGTCTCCGTTTTTCCACAGAGGGTAAATTGCAGACCTGGCTAAAGCGGGGAAATCATTCTGAAGATGCCACATTAAGTGGGGAGGGTAAGAGTGATGTAATTACCTCTGGAGAAAATATTTTGAAATAGATATGATAAAAGTGTGTGGCCTTTTGTTGAAGTGAACATTGGAATATTTAAGGGAACTTCATTAGCACGACTAGAAGTAATGAGTATTTAATTTTCATCGTGCAGGCGGGGAGGTTTTTGTCATCGGCTTGGAAGAAAGGGAGATCATGGGTCAAGATAACGAAGCGGGACGAGCAGTGTGATATCAGCAATAGACATTTTGAGCTGTGCATAAGGCAAAAGTTGGAACTGAAGCTGTGTTGTTTAATGAATGTATGTTTGAAGTGACACCACCTCCAGCACTGTTAGAATATGAACATGTTGTAGGGCTCATGTATCAGGACCTGTGTGATTAACGTACGGGGATATGCTGGCCAGCGGTAGCATTTATTGTCATTCTGTTATGTAAGCTGTTTAACACATGAAATCTCTAGAATACCATTACTCAATTTACACCAGTTCTAATGCCATACATTGCGTGCGTTTATCGATGTTCTGTATGATGTATTGCCGTAAATTATAAATTAAGTGAATTTTCACGTGTATAAAGTCCCCCCCAAATTTAGTAGCAAGCAGCCCCTCATCATAACTGATGCGCTCTGAAAAACGCGCATTGAGTAAGTCGAGTTCAACGTACATCGGTGAGTACTGCCCAATTTTAGTATACACATTTTGTAGTAGTGTTGATTTGTTTTGGGCTTGCCCATAAATTTTCCTTGTGTTTCCTGTGCATTTTATTGAGGTATGCCAACCCCTCAAGCGAGCATTCGGTCTTCTCATTAGTGTAAATTAATGAGAGACGAGGCAGACAGCCTTCTCGTGACACGCGTGTGCCTGAAGTGTGGTGAAGATTCTCAATCGGATTCAGGTCCGGACTCCGGGAGAGGGGGGGCCAATCCATGCTTGCGTTCTTTGCTTTTTTAAATAATCTATTACCAAATTTGCTAAATGGCATGGGGCTTTATTCTGCATATAAATGGGATTTTTACATATTGAGTGGTGAATTATTGGAATAACGTTATTTAAAGCGTGTCGTTGTGCATTGCTGCATTACTCTTGCATTCAACCAGACAAATGGAGTCATTCCTGGTCTGGAGAACATACCAAAAATCCTTACAATACTGCCACCAAAATTAACGGTTTTTTAACTTTACGTTTTAGATAATCTTTTACCATTATATCGTCTTATAAATGCTCTATCATCAGAGCCAAATAAGTTTACCTTACTTTCATCGTTCAAGAAAATAAAGAAAGAAAAAGAAAAGAAAAACCGTTTATTTCCAAGTTGCCACATGAGATACATGCCAACATATTGGCTTTTATAAAATTTCTTGAGAAGACCTTTGACCACTTATCAAGGTTCCACAAGGCAAGCTAATTTTTTTATTTTTTTGCTGAATAATGGTTTTTATAAACGGTGATCTGGTGGATAACCCTACTTCGTTTAAACGTCTATTTACAGTTTTCGAGACACATCCCTGCCATTAACTTCACGAGAAGTACTAGCTGCCATTTAAAATCGGTTTTTAAGTCAGTCTTGCTGTAACTATGCCCTCTTGACGGGTTGTCTTTCTTGGACTAACCGACTTTATTTGGCGATAAAAGTATTTGATGATGAAAGCTTATTCAGTTCAATTTTTTTTCAAGAGATAAATCCATTTTAGAACACTTTGGAACTAGAAGATGCTGTGCTAACTAATTGAAACAAATTATTTATGCTTCAGCCAATCAGTTCAGTAGATAGGATTATCAGAAGTTTAAAGCTCTAATTTTTTTTATTTATTTTGTTCGGTCCCATAATAGTGGCTACTTCATTTTCGATATTAAAATAAATTTGCTAACATATTTTCTATCAGTCCTTACCAGCCATCTACAATTTAGGCAGTACGTTGACAGTGGCATTAGGAATCATCTACAAAAGTTCAAATATTTAAGAAATTTAGGAACTGTCCCGCAATTTTAGCCGGTAGTGTACATATTTCACGCGGTCTCCACGTGAAATTCAAACCATAAACAATTCGTTTATAAACCACATGCGCGCCTCGTGCCTCACCACGCCTCCCGTAGCTGATACACTCACGCTGTCCCTCGATCACAGGATCTGTCGCGCACCGCAGCAGCCGCGAGTGGCTAATTTTACTGTGAACGCTTCATAACCTCATCCGCACTTCATAACCTCAGCCGCACTTCATAACCTCAGCCGCACTTCATAACCTCACCGTCACTTCATAACCTCACCGCACTTCATAACCTCACCGCACTTCATAACCTCACCGCACTTCATAACCTCACCGCACTTCATAACCTCACCGCACTTCATAACCTCACCGCACTTCATAACCTCACCGCACTTCATAACCTCACCGCACTTCATAACATCACCGCACTTCATAACCTCACCTGCACTTCATAACCTCACCGCACTTCATAACCTCACCGCACTTCATAACCTCACCGCACTTCATAACCTCACCCGCACTTCATAACCTCCCCGTACTTCATAACCTCACCGCACTTCATAACCTCACCCGCACTTCATAACCTCCCCGTACTTCATAACCTCACCGCACTTCATAACTTCACCTGCACTTCATAACCTCACCGCACTTCATAACCTCACTGCACTTCATAACCTCACCGCACCTCATAACCTCACCGCACTTCATAACCTCACCGCACTTCATAACCTCACTCGCACTTCATAACCTCCCCGTACTTCATAACCTCACCGCACTTCATAACTTCACCTGCACTTTATAACCTCACCGCACTTCATAACCTCACCTGCACTTCATAACCTCACCGCACTTCATAACTTCACCTGCACTTCATAACCTCACCGCACTTCATAACCTCACCGCACTTCATTAACCTCACCGCACTTCATAACTTCACCTGTACTTCATAACCTCACCGCACTTCATAACCTCACCGCACTTCATAACCTCACCGCACTTCATAACCTCACCGCACTTCATAACCTCCCCGTACTTCATAACCTCACCGCAATTCATAACCTCACCGGGTTATGGAGCTATTTTTTTGTGGTTCTCTTTATTTTTCCATCGTCGTTACAGTCATTTTGCTCTCTTTTGATAGGCATGATTAAGATCACAATTATTTTATTTTATTTTAGATTGCAAAGACGTTTCAGTGTCTGTATTATAATTAATGAGCATATAATTTGCAAATCAAATTAAATGGTAGCGTGATGAAATATATATCCAACAGCTTCGACAACTTTTCCCCTATATAACGGGAAATTTATAAGGCGTTGACATCGATCATTTATTCCCTAATCTCGACATATGAAAAATGACACATTTAATGGAAAGAATTTAACGCACCTACTTTTACAATACAGAAAATATTCCTATATAAACCTATGCACAGGGAGGATCAGTACGAACATGCTAAATGGGAATATGCACAGAATAGAACTCATCTTATTTGTTGTTGACTCCAGGGTGATAACTAACGAGTGCTCCGTGACTGCTTAGATTTACGTTAAAGAGATGTACGTAATTTACACTGGTTTACATTATAAAGCAAAGACAGAACCAAGCCCGAAGGCTGGTTGACTTATGGACAGCAGCTTCTCTCTGTGGCAGCTCGGTGTTCTATGATGAAGATCTGATCCCTCCTAACTCTCGGTCTTCCCTTATATAGGGATAATATCCGTTAAAATTGCCGCCGCTGATTGAGTCATCTAACGGTCATGATACGCAGCTACAGTTTCCGTTGGTGGCTCTTGCCATGCTGTCGTCAGGCGAGCCGCAGTTGCTACCCGGACTCCGGAGTGCTGAGCTTGCAGTTTTGACAGTTAATGTTGTTCTTGAGGTCGATGCGAAGTGGTCGAATGAGTAATCCGCCAGCGACCTCCGCATTCCTCAGGCTGATTCGTATCATTTCGAATTATTGAGGCGTCCCTCCTTTCGAAAGATCGTTACGTCGTGGTAGATCACGACAAATCTCCGCGTCGTCATTCAAAAGATTCGATCTCCTGATCGATGATGGTTCCATACAGTATTTACGTGCAGACGTATACTGACGAAACGGATCAGTTCTCTTTTTATAATCTCCACATAGTCCATCTAAGGCGATCTGAAGGCGGCGATTGCTGGATTTATTCACGTTGCGAACTCTGATACGAAGTCTCCAAACAAGGCTATGTCCTACGTACGTTTTAGGCAAACGATGGTCTCCGCAGAACGAAGCGAAGGCTTCTCCAGCTCGCAGAATACCTCTAGAAGATATTCAATGGAATGAAGATCCCATTAAGAAATGACACGGAACACGTAGAGCTCCGGTTGCCTCGATTGCACCCAGTTTGCATCCATATAGGAAAGATAAAGATCTTCGTAATCTCTGTTTCGATGAACATCTTCAAACCGTGCTTCGTCATACACGATCTCTTTTTAGGACGGGATTTGATTAATACAACCATGAGGTCATGTCGAATTGTCGCTGGAAGATACCCAATAATTATCTTCGCCGTAGTCGTTTTCTTCTTCCTCCGTGTGTTGGTAGATCCTGGAGCTTGGATGCCGCATTGGATTCCTTCCTCTTCTCACCGGATGCTGTCTAGACCGAAGCCAGCTGTTTTTACGTTGGGCCCATCGTAGTACGGGTGAGAGTAGCTGCAGCTGCTGTTGTCGTTACTGTTCGTACGCTGCGTCGACACTTTGCGGACCACGTGAACGTGAAGCCTGCCATGTGTGTGTGGGCTGCGGCAGTGTGCTCGTGGCGGCCACACCGTGGACGGCAGCTGAAATTTTAGTTATGGTTATTTGGTGGTCTTGTTATTTCATTCGTTCCAGACAAGCTTCCATTCTCATACACATCCCAGCATCTCACTTCATACTATCCTCTCTGTGCTCACATAAGGGCACACAGAACTTAACCTATTTTACTCCATTATTTGTAAATGACATTATATCCTAAATTTGATCCTCAGCGAGAGAAAACAGAATTTTCTAGTGGTACATTCACGTTAAGTATGTTATAACCTAAATAATTCGCAGCAAGAGAAATAGAACTTATCTAGTAGTACATTCACGTTAAGTACGCTATATGACAATGTACTCCTGCGATTAAATTAATATCAAGCGTATGTCTATAATGATCGATTTTACATTTCACAAATTCCATCATCCTAATGTTGAGATAATTTAATGTATCAAGACGTTCTTTTCATGAAGGAATATTTTGATGGGCATGAAGTATAATTATTTAAATCGCGAAAATAAAATTTTATATGTAACATGTAAATTCAAATTTTTAATGAAATTACTTATACATTCACGTTACTATCTAACATATCTTTAAATATTACAACAAATCTAAAGCATTAAGCATCATATCCTTAGTTGAAATTCTACACATCAGTTTCTTAATACCACAGCAAGGCGGCTGCTGTGCAAAACAGAGTGCTCCAGAGGAAGTCATTAATCTTTGAAATGCAGTAATGTAGAGTGATACTGAGTTGCAAGACAGCGAGGGCGTTGAGTCTCTGAAGGTAGCAAGCCAGGCCGAGGTTGTTTTCAAAATAGTAAGCTTAATGCATCCGGGCTCGGGTTCATAGCACACGGCCAGAGACCTAGCTCAAGTCTTGAACCTTTCTTTTCATTACATCTGAACAGTCATTCATTAACGCAGAAACGTTCACTATAACATGGTGAATTCATGGTAAAATAATGCATTGTAATTGTAATTAGACACACATCAAAATGAAATACTATGGAACATTCTTTGCATGAGCACTATTTGATATATATGTGTTTTTTCAACCTTGAAGAATAATCTCAATCGCAATAATATCATTCTGATTGAATGAAATTTTACCTCTAAAAAGAATTTCGTTTAGCGTTTTAAATATGATTGAATTTCAATTAGATATTTTATTGAATGTAATCATTTAACTTAAATTAAAGAAAGGTTCAATTTATTCTTGGAATTTTTAAAGGTGTCATTTGGTATATAGAAATTTGAATTCAAATTTAGAGGTCACCAGTTAAATTTTCAACATAAATTGGGGAATTTGAGGAGTCTACTGCAATCGTTGTTGTCTGGGCACTCGGAAAACAAAATGGTCTAGGGCTGGTTGCACAGTAGAATGGTAAAATGTTACCACGTCATATCCTAAATCTCACATAACCAAATCGTTGAAGTGCAGTTATTCCACGTTATAATTATTTGAATGATTTGTGATGTCAAATTGGCATTTAGCAATTGAATGTTTTCAGATTAAAAAATACATTTAGATTATCAGATCCAACCAAATCCAACGGTTTAACATATTAAAAGAATTCACTCGTAATGATCAATACACATCTACTAATGGTTGATACATGAAATAAATTTAAGTTGGGCTATCAAAACAGGAAGGTTAACGGTAAATGGGAAAATTTAAATGCATTGTAAATAATAGGTTCACAGTAATGAATTAGAATTTTAGCATACAAATACATGAAATATTAGATTACACAAATATCCTAACGTACATCCTAAACTTTGAGTAATGTAACGGGTTCAGTTTGAGATGCGTTATCGAATCTGTTAGAGATTTAAATATTCAATTTTATTGTGGTAAGGCTCGAGCTTTAATTATTTATTTCGGAGGGAGTGAGCAAGGGAAATTTATCTCTTATTATGAAGAATAGGAGTCAAAATCCACCGCCGCTGCTCACCATTTGTTATGGAGATATTTTTTTGTGGTTCTCATTATTTTTCCATCGTCGTTTCAGTCATTTTGCTCTCTTTTGATAGGCATGATTAAGATCACAATTATTTTATTTTATTTTAGATTGCAAAGACGTTTCAGTGTCTGGATTATAATTAATGAGCATATAATTTGCAAATCAAATTAAATGGTAGCGTGATGAAATATATATCCAACAGCTTCGACAACTTTTCTCCTATATAACGGGAAATTTATAAGGCGTTGACATCGATCATTTATTCCCTAATCTCGACATATGAAAAATGACACATTTAATGGAAAGAATTTAACGCACCTACTTTTACAATACAGAAAATATTCCTATATAAACCTATGCACAGGGAGGATCAGTACGAACATGCTAAATGGGAATATGCACAGAATAGAACTCATCTTATTTGTTGTTGACTCCAGGGTGATAACTAACGAGTGCTCCGTGACTGCTTAGATTTACGTTAAAGAGATGTACGTAATTTACACTGGTTTACATTATAAAGCAAAGACAGAACCAAGCCCGAAGGGTGGTTGACTTATGGACAGCTGTTATGTCCCGAGTACGAACCGTTAAGTTTTCACCACAAAAAAGAGTAAAGACGGTTGGACGTGAGAGCCTACTCCGGGCTCTGCTATCAGAAGATCACCAAGCTCAGCATAATACAACACGCCAGATGTCGATGCTTGCACAGCAGCGGCTCGACAGTTACAAAAAAGAGGCAACACCTACGCTCCCAGCGGCAGCGTGGCAACGACGTGGCACCAGCGTGGCACCAGCGTGGCGACGGCAACACAGATGGCAACGTCTGGTGCTGCCCGAGAGCGCAGCAGGGCCTAAGCGACGACAACGGCGTTCAGCTGCGGCACTTGCTGCACGCTCCAGAAGTAACGGTCACAGCGCGAGAGTACTTAAAGGGTACGACGAGGGCTAGGGCATCATCACTATAGAGCGAAACTCCGTCGCTTAAAGGTCTCTTGGTGCCGCTTTCTGCAATTTGTAAAACTTGCATACGGTAGGCACGCCGTATTAGACCCTGACTCTGTGTTAATTTCACGTAATAATTTAACGTACAATTCGAGACCTTAATATCGCACTTCGTCATCGCTGCATACCCAAGTTGCGTAAGACTATTGTAGCAATTGTTCCTAAATTTGCTAGTCTCATCTACCCCATTGTCATATTTTGTGTGCATCTTTCATTATAACAAGTAAACCGATGTGGCCACATTGAAAGAAACGTGTTTTCTTTCGGAAAAAAAACTCCTTTGATTTGAAGATTAGACTTGAAAAGACGAAAAATTTAAAAACTCTTAAACTTGGATTCTAAAGAAAAGAAGTATACAACTATTGGTGGCAGCGAATGTGGGATCATAACCCATTAACGCTCAACGTCTCCGCAAGAGACCGTTATTGCCACGCTACCTATTTCAAATAAAAACTTAATGTATAACGTAAAATGGCCATTGTTCATTAGGAAATTCATTTCGCTCATCATTGTACCCACTCTATTTCCCCATTCTATTTTGTAATTTAAGCCATTCCATTGATTTATTATGATTTATTTGTGTATTTTCTGTGTCGTTATTCGCCTTTTGTATTGATTTATTTCTAAAAATTTTGGGTGAACTCATGCTATGTTTACTATTTTGATGCTTCACCCATTTATTTTATCTCATTTGCATAACGCAATTTAACCCATTTACCTTTCTAATATGATTATTATGCCTATTCAAACCCCATTTTATCCCTATTGTGACCCTATTTTTCATTACTGTTGTTGATGTTATTGACGACTCATTTATTTCTGTGCATTTGGAAACTTATTGTGCAAAAAAACTCAATCATGTCTGTGTATTTGGAAACATATTGTACGAAATATTGCATTTAAACTTCTAATTTGAAACTCTAAAATTGCTATCAGTGTTCATTGTGAATCTATTTTGCTTCGCCAATTTTGCCCTAATTATCTGTTGAAACCATGGCTGGGGACGATAATGAAAGTAATCAAAGTAACAATGGTGAGAATAGTCAAAGTAGCTTCGTCACTTTAAATCATGCAATTGAACTGCCTAAATTTAATGGTGATGGCTGTGTAACTTCATTTTTAAAACACTTCCAGACTAGAGTTGACATCTACACGAATGACGTCGATTTGCAATGTCGTTATTTGAAGAATGCCTTAACTGGCAAAGCTTGGGATTCGTATGTTCTTAAGTCGGATCAACTTGTCACGCTGGACGATGTTAAAACTTGGCTTATTTATGTGTACAAGGGGGCCGTAAATTATAGAAAAACCGTTCATAAAATCCTATTTAATCTGCGTCAAGAGAATGATGAGACAGTCAATGCATTTGCAACCCGAGTTTTGGCTAGCTGGAAGGACGTTTTCGGTCCAGAATGGCACTACGAGGATAGCAAAGCACAAAAGATACTCATTCCTACTATCATTAAGAATATGAATCCCAAGATCAGTGAAAAATTATCACATGATTTCGACCCTGAGAGTGTGACCAAACTTCTAGACAAAGCGAGGTCAATTGAAGAGTCTTTGATCGAAGAGGGAAATGTGTTGAGCCGGAAGAGACGAATTCACGAGAGTGATGCAGTGGTTGAGAAGTATCAATACAATTCACCACAAAAGCGAGCGTACCAGCCTAAAAATCCATTCAAATGGCAAAGTGCTTCACACAAAAATGCTCGCCCATTTAATAATTATCAACGCTAATTCAATGGCCGTCCGAATCAGAATGGTGACATCGCCGCAGTAAAGTCAAAAAACTTTCACAGCGACCGAAAAGCTTTTCCCCCGTGATTTTATTAAATGTTGAACAGAAAAAGTGCTCCACTTTCGTTGATTCAGGCTCTTCCGTGACTCTTGTGAAATCTTGTGTAATTAGCAAATTATTCAAAACTCCACCCCGAATTAAACGATGCACTAAAGCTCTTTGTTCTGTTAATGGAGATAATCTCCACACTCGAGGTACGATTGACTTGAAATTTAAACTAGGTGATGTTGAGTATTGATTCCGCTATCATTGTGGAAGATTCTTACTTCCCCGGAGCCGTCTTGATAGGCCGAGATTTCCTTAAGAGATTCGGTGTTGAAATAAAATACAGTCAGCATGAGAAAGGTCACGTGAGAATTAATGATAGAATTTACCCATTTCAATCAGTTGCTGCTTCTAATTCAGTAAATTTTGTGAAACAATCTGAGGATGCATCATTCAGTGTCGCAAGAATGTCACATGATCTGACTGTTGAAGGAGGCACGTTATGTCACTCCTATTTGAGAGTTCCCAAGCACATGAATGGAAAAACAGTCGTTCTAAAACAGAGCGTTACGTGCAAAGGAATAGCAGTGCCTCGTACGTTAGCCACTGTCCGTGATGGCACCGTGCCAATAGTTTTTGTAAATTATAATGATAAGAATGTTCTTGTACCTAGAAATAAAATTTGTGCCACGTTAGATGTTGCCCTTGCGGAGCCGCCAGAGTCAGACCCAAATGAAAGTGAGAGTGACGCTAGAGCACAGCCACGATACGAGGCCTATGGTGCCGTAGCAGCGGTGCACCATGGTCGTGAACAAACGAGTGAGGCTACTCGATGCCGCTCTGACCAGAACCGACTGGCAGAGGCTGGGAACAGCAGACTCATACGTGACGCAGAGAGACGTCGGGAGCCCGATTTCAATGAAATGATAGACGATGTTGACTTGTCTCATTTGAACTTAGATCAGAGACCGACCCTTGTAAATTTAATTAACAAACACAGGAATGCGTTCGCGGTTGGAGACGAGATTGGTCATGCGCGAAATGCTGTGCATAGATTAGACGTTCAGGGACACTCCCCCATCAATACACCGCAGTATCGAGTCCCTCATGCTACAAAGCAATTGATTGAAGAGCATGTCCAAGAGATGCTTAGGCAAAAGTTTATTGAACCAAGTTTCTCGCCTTGGTCTTCCCCAATCTTAGCTGTACGTAAAAGTGATGGTTCGCATCGAATCGTAGTTGATTTCCGTCTTATCAATAAGATATGCAGAAAAGACACTTTCCCAATTCCGAACATGACGGACACCTTAGAAAGTCTTAAGGGCTCAAACTTGTTCACCACTCTAGACATGCGAAGTTCCTATCATCAGATCGAATTGTCCCCAGAGAGCCGTGATATTACCGCTTTCAGAACGCCGACAGGTAGTTATAGATATTGCCGGTCACCCCAAGGTCTCATTACATCTGCAGCTGCACTTCAAAGAGCAGTTAATATGGCTTTTTCTCCATTTATTTCAAAATTTCTATTCTGTTACGTTGACGACATCATAGTTTATTCCGAGAACTTTGAAGCTCATGTTGAACATTTAAAGAAAGCACTTTCACAAACCGAAGCCTCGGGTTTCAAACTAAGTCTCAAGAAATGCCAATTTGCTGCGAGTAGCGTGACCTTTCTTGGAGTCAAAGTCAGTTCGGAGGGACTCACCCCCCGACCTGCGAAAGTCCAGGCCTTGGCAGATGCTTTGAGACCTAGGAATGTTAAAGAGGTAAAGAGATTCCTTGGTTCAACCGGATTCTTTAGAAAATTCATTCAAAATTACGCACACATCGCGGCACCTCTTACTGAGCTAACAAAAAAGACGAACTCATTTAAATGGACGGACGTTCATCAGCGAGCTTTCGATAACTTGAAAGATAAACTTGTGTCCGCGCCAATACTTAAATTTCCTGACTTTCAGAGAGAGTTTGTGTTGCACACTGATGCCTCGGGCATTGCAATTGGTGGAGCATTACTTCAGATGCATGACGGCATTGAGTTGCCTGTGGCATACTATAGCCGGAAATTAAAGGGAAACGAACTTAAATATTCTGCAACAGAACTCGAAGCTCTCGCCATACATGATTCAATCAAACATTATGATGCGTACCTGTACTTAAATGAGTTCGTCGTGGTGACAGATCATCGCCCCTTGACGTTTATCTTTGCAAATAAAACGGGTAATCACCGTATTTCGAGATGGGCTTTGCTTCTTCAGGGTCAAGCCGGGAGCACAACACCACTTGCCCGACTATTTGTCTAGATCCGAAAGAATCGTCAATGCTGTCGTTGACACTGCTGAGTCCAACTGTAGTAATAAGAATGATCCTAAAATTAATGCTGATGTTCCTTCTAGAATTAAGCCTTGTTCTGATAATAACGTAGCAGGTGCTCCAGTCAACGACGTGCGCTCTCGACCCACGTCTAGCGAGCAGACAGGTGTCGCTGCCGAGACCGCCCAGCCACTGAGCTTGGATGATGTTGCCTCGGAACAGAGCTTGGACCCATATTGATCTTCTGTTAGAGATGTAATAAATAATAATGATAGAGGTAACTGTAAGATCTCTAATATTGACGAATACTTTATTGATGATAACAATGTCCTATGTAGGTTGTCGAGAAAGAAACGCAGAAACGGTAGAAGTAATGTACAGATAGTCATTCCTAAGTCTTTAGTTAAGGTAGCTTTAAAGCTGAGCCATGACAACGATTTGTCCGCTCATACGGGTTTCCTGAGAACTCTTGAACGTGCCAGAGATAAATTCTTCTGAATTAATCAGATTCGTGACGTCAAAGACCATGTGAAGAAATGTTTACAGTGCCAGCGAATGAAATGGCAGGGCCAGTTTAAAGTCCCCTTAGGTAAATTCCCCGAGACCTCTTTTCCCCTTGAAAGAGTTGCTGTTGACCTTGTTGAATTACCCGTTAGTTACGAAGGCAACAAATACCTCCTAACCATAGTAGACCATTTTACGAGATATGTTGATGCCTATCCTCTCCCAGATAAGTCTGCCGATACTGTCACCAGAGCCTTCGTCCAGTACGTCGGAAAATTTTCAGCTCCAAATGCTATTTTCAGCGACCGAGGTAGTGAGTTCACTAATAAGCTATTTCAGTATGTCTGCAAAAATCTCAAGGCGAGGTCGCAGACTACTACGGCTTACCACCCAATGGCAAATGGATGCTGTGAGAGACTCAATGGCATCCTGAAAACTGCAATTTGTCACCTGGCCGCGGAAGATAAATTCAGCTGGGACGAGAGCGTGTCCTTTGCGACTCTCGCGGTAAATACTTCCTACCAGACTGCGATTAAAGACACGCCGTTCTTTTTGTTCTACGGCCGAGACGCAAACCTTCCCTTTCACGACATCTTCAAGGAGCAGCCTATAAACTACGCATGTGACCAAGATTATTCAACAGAAGTTTCGCTCCGACTGTCCAAAGCATTTGCTACTGTTAGGAAAAATTCTGAGGCGGCCAGGCAAGCTGCGGCGAAGATCTATAATCGAACGACCAAAGAGTGTGACGTCCAAGCGGGGGACCTTGTCATGTTGAGGAATGAAGCAGGGCGTGTCGAGGACAGAGCCTTCCCATCGAGATTCAGAGGCCCATATAGGATTACTTCCAGACACGGAAATAACATCACTATCAAAGGTCTATACTCAGACCGAAAAGAGCAGACCGTGCACCTGAACCGTGTGAAACGTGCTTATCTTGACGACGCCATGGCCTTCCCTTTCAATAACGGTGACGAGGAAGACGAACTACAAGGGGCAGAGACGAACGACGTTCCTACAGTGCCGAGCACGAGCCAGAGAAATGAAGGAATGATTCCTAGGTATTCTCTGAGGAATCGGACTAGACGTCCGAACTATGTGTAATTGCTTGCGTCTTGCAAGAATGTCCCAAACTTCGATAATGATTGCCTCATTTCATTCTAAAGATGTACTATGTTTAATATTAAGGATGTTTCTAATCATTTCCCTTGTGTTTAACATTTCTTTCGTATTAAAAATTTAGGATACGTGCTTTGACTTAGAATTAACTGATTTTCCACGTCCCAAAACTTCAATAATGATTACCTCATTTCATTCCCAAATGTATCATGTTTAATGTTAAGAATGTTTTCTAATCATTTCCCTTGTGTTTAACATTTCTTTCGTATTACAAATTTAGGATATGTGCTTTGACTTAGAATTAACTGATTTTCCACGTCCCAAAACTTCAATAATGATTACCTCATTTCATTCCCAAATGTATCATGTTTAATGTTAAGAATGTTTTCTAATCATTTCCCCTGTGTTTAACATTTCTTTTGTATTACAAATTTGGGATGAATGATTCGACTTAGGGTTAAATGATTTCTCCTTTCAGCCCGCTAACTATCCGAGATATTGAATGTCATATTGTGTATTTCTCATCAATTTCATTTATCGTGCACTTATTTCATTTTGTGTTAGTTATAATATTCTCTAAATGGATTTCTTTGAACTTATTGCGTTAGATTACTTTGATCTAGTTAAAATGCTGTCGAAGGATGATACACCGGGATGTAAATGGCATGGGGGAGATGGGATGAGTAGATGGACACAATTGATTACGATAAGTCAAAGAAATCCGAGAGAAAAAAATTTGTCAAAGCCTGAGATTAACGTGGAACGATTGATTACAGCGATGCTGCGCCGACTGAGGCCTGAGCTGCAGCACTCACACACCGCTCGCCAGCGCAGCAGTGCAGCGACCCAGGGGCAGTGTGCGAGCGCGCAGTACACCACCAACGCTATGGCAACACCGCTCTCCATACCAGCTGTTTCTGCTACGCGCCGTCCGCGACGACCTTGCTATTAAAGGGCCCGCCTCAGCTGTCGTGGCGTGCCGCGGCCCCAGCTGTGCAGACGCAATCGGCGGACCCAGCTTCCCATCTGCAGCAACAGTACACTCACTCGTACAAAGGACTGGATTTTCTCCTGAACATCTATATTTTCGCCGGACACGGATTCAACAACGGCGAAGGAAAAAATAAAGAAGATACCGTTGGACAGCAATATGTCCGTAGTAACTACACGCAGGAGGTTGAATATGGACTGATCGAATGAATATTCGATATTTTATTAGGGTGGTTTTTACCCCTTGAACGTCTTCAGAAGGCCTCTGATAGAACGTCATTAGCCAAGAGAGAAGGTCTTCGATAGTGAACTGGAACAGGACGTCCCGACGACTACAGTAAGCTATCGCTTGTTCAGGATCTTCGATTCAGAAGTGCGTCAGAAGCACAAATCTCAAGGCTTGTCTAAATTTCACCCCTGCAATGAAGTACGAATCTCAGATGCGTGACTTCAGTAGACGGAAACTTCCATTTAACATCCAGGAGGATGCTGAATAATATAGGACGGGGGGATTCTGTTATGTCCCGAGTACGAACCGTTAAGTTTTCACCACAAAAAAGAGTAAAGACGGTTGGACGTGAGAGCCTACTCCGGGCTCTGCTATCAGAAGATCACCAAGCTCAGCATAATACAACACGCCAGATGTCGATGCTTGCACAGCAGCGGCTCGACAGTTACAAAAAAGAGGCAACACCTACGCTCCCAGCGGCAGCGTGGCAACGACGTGGCACCAGCGTGGCACCAGCGTGGCGACGGCAACACAGATGGCAACGGCTGGTGCTGCCCGAGAGCGCAGCAGGGCCTAAGCGACGACAACGGCGTTCAGCTGCGGCACTTGCTGTACGCTCCAGAAGTAACGGTCACAGCGCGAGAGTACTTAAAGGGTACGACGAGGGCTAGGGCATCATCACTATAGAGCGAAACTCCGTCGCTTAAAGGTCTCTTGGTGCCGCTTTCTGCAATTTGTAAAACTTGCATACGGTAGGCACGCCGTATTAGACCCTGACTCTGTGTTAATTTCACGTAATAATTTAACGTACAATTCGAGACCTTAATATCGCACTTCGTCATCGCTGCATACCCAAGTTGCGTAAGACTATTGTAGCAATTGTTCCTAAATTTGCTAGTCTCATCTACCCCATTGTCATATTTTGTGTGCATCTTTCATTATAACAAGTAAACCGATGTGGCCACATTGAAAGAAACGTGTTTTCTTTCGGAAAAAAAAACTCCTTTGATTTGAAGATTAGACTTGAAAAGACGAAAAATTTAAAAGCTCTTAAACTTGGATTCTAAAGAAAAGAAGTATACAACACAGCAGCTTCTCTCTGTGGCAGCTCGGTGTTCTATGATGAAGATCTGATCCCTCCTAACTCTCGGTCTTCCCTTAAATAGGGATAATATCCGTTAAAATTGCCGCCGCTGATTGAGTCATCTAACGGTCATGATACGCAGCTACAGTTTCCGTTGGTGGCTCTTGCCATGCTATCGTCAGGCGAGCCGCAGTTGCTACCCGGACTCCGGAGTGCTGAGCTTGCAGTTTTGACAGTTAATGTTGTTCTTGAGGCCGATGCGAAGTGGTCGAATGAGTAATCCGCCAGCGACCTCCGCATTCCTCAGGCTGATTCGTATCATTTCGAATTATTGAGGCGTCCCTCCTTTCGAAAGATCGTTACGTCGTGGTAGATCACGACAACCGCACTTCATAACCTCACCGCACTTCATAACCTCACCGCACTTCATAACCTCACCGCACTTCATAACCTCACCGCACTTCATAACCTCACCGCACTTCATAACCTCACCGCACTTCACTACCTCACCGCACTTCACTACCTCACAGCACTTCACTACCTCACCGCACTTCATAACCTCACCGCACTTCATAACCTCACCGCACTTCACTACCTCACTGCACTTCATAACCTCACCGCACTTCATAACCTCACCGCCCT
Source organism: Morinoia aosen (assembly GCA_030386875.1). Classification (NCBI taxonomy): domain Eukaryota; kingdom Metazoa; phylum Arthropoda; class Malacostraca; order Amphipoda; family Talitridae; genus Morinoia; species Morinoia aosen. The sequence goes on from CM059574.1 coordinate 4,234,202, forward strand.
TCATAACCTCACCGCACTTCATAACCTCACCGCACTTCACTACCTCACCTGCATCCATAAGCGCATCCTAACTCCGTGTTTTGTTGAAACTGTGTAAGAAACAAGTGGATATCAGAGTGCGCTCCGTGTTTGGGAACAAGAATACATGAGAAACATAACTCCATCAGTTATTATTTTCTGCGACGGAGAATAATTTGCCCGGGCACTCGAACAGACCCCGAGGACTCCGATATGGCTGAATGCGTTGAGTGCACTGCACGTGCTGTCTTATATCCTGCAGCTCATTACCGCTGTCGTGAGGCCGCATGTTGTGCTGAACTCAGTGCCCACTCTCGCACGTGGGGGATCGTGATACGCGCATTAACTTTCAATTAAAGAAGATACACAGCGCGCTCGCCTCCTTCACCCCCCACACACACACACACTGCACCATCTTTGTGGTGGCGGCAGTGAACCGGCCTCCGTTAGAGCGTTTGTTGTAGCGTGGTGCTTCTCGAGCTTAAAGTCACTCTGCCCCTCAATGTAATCACTCTACTTGCCGCCACTCAGTCCCACCACTCTCCTTGCCGCCACTCAGTCCCATCACTCTCCATGCCGCTTCTCTATTCCACCATTCCCCCTGTCGCCACTCTATTACTCCACCAATCCCCAAGTCGCCACTCTATTCCACCACTCTCCGTGCCACTACTCTATTCCACCACTCTCCGTGCCGCTACTCTATTCCACCACTCTCCTTGCCGCCACTTTATTCCACCACCAACATCACGCTACTCTGCCTACACACCAACATCACGCTGCTCTACCTACACACAAACATCACGCTGCTCTACCTACACACCAACATCACGCTTTTGCCTACACACCAACATCACGCTGCTCTGCCTACATACCAACATCACGCTGCTCTGCCTACACACCAACATCACGCTGCTCTACCTACACACAAACATCACGCTGCTCTACCTACACACCAACATCACGCTTTTGCCTACACACCAACATCACGCTGCTCTACCTACACACCAACATCACGCTGCTCTGCCTACACACCAACATCACGCTGCTCTGCCTACACACCAACATCACGCTGCTCTGCCTACACACCAACATCACGCTGCTCTGCCTACACACCAACATCACGCGGCTCTACCTACACACCAACATCACGCTGCTCTGCCTACACACCAACATCACGCTGCTCTGCCTACACACCAACATCACTCTGCTCTGCCTACACACCAACATCACGCTGCTCTGCCTACACACCAACATCACGCTGCTCTGCCTACACACCAACATCACGCTGCTCTGCCTACACACCAACATCACGCTGCTCTGCCTACACACCAACATCACGCTGCTCTGCCTACACACCAACATCACGCTTTTGCCTACACACCAACATCACGCTGCTCTGCCTACATACCAACATCACGCTGCTCTGCCTACACACCAACATCACGCTGCTCTACCTACACACAAACATCACGCTGCTCTACCTACATACCAACATCACGCTTTTGCCTACACACCAACATCACGCTGCTCTGCCTACATACCAAAATCACGCTGCTCTGCCTACACACCAACATCACGCTGCTCTACCTACACACAAACATCACGCTGCTCTACCTATACACCAACATCACGCTTTTGCCTACACACCAACATCACGCTGCTCTACCTACACACCAACATCACGCTGCTCTGCCTACACACCAACATCACGCTGCTCTGCCTACACACCAACATCACGCTGCTCTGCCTACACACCAACATCACGCTGCTCTGCCTACACACCAACATCACGCGGCTCTACCTACACACCAACATCACGCTGCTCTGCCTACACACCAACATCACGCTGCTCTGCCTACACACCAACATCACTCTGCTCTGCCTACACACCAACATCACGCTGCTCTGCCTACACACCAACATCACGCTGCTCTGCCTACACACCAACATCACGCTGCTCTGCCTACACACCAACATCACGCTGCTCTGCCTACACACCAACATCACGCTGCTCTGCCTACACACCAACATCACGCTGCTCTGCCTACACACCAACATCACGCTGCTCTGCCTACACACCAACATCACGCTTCTCTGCCTACACACCAACATCACGCTGCTCTGCCTACACTCCAACATCACGCTGCTCTACCTACACGCCAACATCACGCTGCTCTGCCTACACACCTACACATACACCAACACCAACAGCTCTACATACACCAACACGACACAGATCTACATACACCAACACGAAGCAGCTCTACATACACCAACACGACGCAGCTGTACATACACCAACACGACACAGCTCTACATACACCAACACGACGCAGCTCTACATACACCAACACGACGCAGCTCTACATGTACACCAACACGACGCAGCTCTACATACACCAACACGACGCAGCTCTATCATACACCAACACGACGCAGCTCTACATACTCCAACACGACGCAGCTCTTCATGTACACCAACACGACACAGCTGTACATACACCAACACGACGCAGCTCTACCTACACCAACACGACGCAGCTCTACATACACCAACACGACGCAGCTCTACATACACCAACACGACGCAGCTCTTCATGTACACCAACACGACACAGCTGTACATACACCAACACGACACAGCTCTACATACACCAACACGACGCAGCTCTACATGTACACCAACATGACACAGCTCTACATAAACCAACACGACACAGCTCTACATGTACACCAACACGACACAGCTCTACATACACCAACACGACGCAACTCTTCATGTACACCAACACGACACAGCTGTACATACACCAACACGACACAGCTCTGCATACACCAACACGACGCAGCTCTACATGTGCACCAACATGACACAGCTCTACATAAACCAACACGACACAGCTCTACATGTACACCAACACGACACAGCTCTACATACACCAACACGACGCAGTTCTTTATGTACACCAACACTTCACAGCTCTACATGTACACTAACACGACGCAGCTCTACATACACCAACACGACGCAGTTCTTCATGTACACCAACACGACGCAGCTCTACATGTACACCAACACGAGCCAGCTCTGCATGTACACCAACACGACGCAGCTCTACATGTACACCAACACGACGCAGCTCTACATGTACACCAACACGACGCAGCTCTACATACACCAACACGACGCAGCTCTACATGTACACCAACACGACGCAGCTCTACGTGTACACCAACACGACACAGCTCTACATACACCAACACGACACAGCTCTACATGTACACCAACACGACACAGCTCTACATGTACACCAACATGACGCAGCTCTACATACACCAACATGACGCAGCTCTACATGCACACCAACATGACCGGCGCCGCTACCACGACATGAACAAGACTCGCGGTTCACTCACGGCTGACGCTGTGACGTCAGCCCATGCCGTCCGATGCTCAGTGAGGGCTGCTGAGAGGCGTGCGGTGCCGTCGGCTGTTGCTGGGTCACTTGCAGGTCATTGCATGAGATCAGTGCGTTGGGTGATTATGCCAGATTGTTTCACTAGATCGGAACATTAGGTGGTTATGCTAGATCATTATGCTAGATCATTGAACTAGATCAGCTCACTTAACGATTATGCTTGATCATTACATTATATATATCATAAGGTCTACTTTGATGGCAGCACTAAAATCGCTTTTGCAAATCAGCTTACATTGAATCGGGCATATTAGTTAGATGAAAAAAATGTTTATTTGTGTATATGGGTGTTATTGAAATATTTTGGTGTTACTCGGTGACTTAATTGTTATGCACTTAATTTATTACGTTTACATTTTACTGTGCACAATTTGCACGTAGGAATCGCTGTTGTTTGCATATGTTGATACGCTTCACGAAACTTGAGTAGGATTTAAATTACTGTAATTTCAAATCTCTTCAACTTTTTTTCATCCTATGATGACTTCTTTATTTGTTTTGCAGATGTAATTCAAAATTTAAAACTAGCTTGTAGCTATGACTCTTTATTGAAATTGGTCACGTGGCACTTCTTGTGTTGTGTACAGAACGTGCGATGCAGGCGTTGGTATTGAACTGAGTTGAGCGAATCTCATGTTCTCGTCGAGAGCTCGAACATCTGGACTGGCCGCGTTGAGCTATTTTCAAGTGCTCATTATTGTACCAATTGTAAAACCCAGATTATTCTTTCAACATCTGACCTCAAGATGAATGTATCCTAAATATCAGATTTACCATCAATACATGATTGTACCTTGGATAACAGTACTTAATCAATGTCCTGAAGCAAATCTCCCGTACAGATATTTACACGAATGACATCGTATCATCAATACCTGAAATGCTATCCATTCATTCTAATGTCCTGAAGTTGATCAGCCAGACAAGTACTTACCTCAACGCGCTCGTATCCTAGATACTTGGTTCGGTAGCTCAAATCTTGGGGGATGTGAAGACCTTCCAATCTAACAGGTGTCAACTTTGACCACTGGATGCTAGTGTTGTTACGAGGCCATCAAGCTTATATGACTCCCACGCTATGGGGTTGCGTGAATTTGTGGGTGTGCAGCTGAGGGGCACCGCGGGATCGCCCCAGAACTCGGCCAAAGACGCCATCAAGTGCAAGAGAAGATGTACTTGTACTTGTTGGATTTAACTTGGTAACCTCTAAACAACAGGACCTTCAGGCTTGTACTCAAGTCCACACGATCGGGAGGGCCGAAAGCAAGCATGAAGAGTGTGACCAGATCTATATTGTAAACACCTTTACCAGCTCTGAATTGAAAATTAAGACATATGCGCTGAAATACCTGATGTTAAACTCTTAAAAATGTGTTTAGTGGAAGAAACAAAGTTGCAGTGAGAATTAGAAAATTTGTGATAAAACTGTGAAATGTCGGATCTTCGAAAGTTATGGATGTCAGTGAAAATTTGTCGATGAAAACTTCACATCTTCCTAGGTTCTGCAAGCTAATATACTGAAGTAAACGTCATTACTACGAGACACAAGCGACCACCAACGCTACGAGGCACTGAGTAACTCATTCTAATGCAATTGGAGGCTGGAACACACGAATGCCATTAGATACGTAAATTGGTACCGGCTTTACCAGACGCTTGAACTAGCAATGCTGCATAAAACTTGTATTAAAGGTGTAATACACTACATAGATGTGCCAATGCTGTGAGACCCTGATACCGATGCTGCAAGTGGTAACAAAAGCAAGCTACAAGAAACATGTAGTATAATTGTCAATCGGGTCCCACGAACAGACTGACATGAGGAAGCTCAGCCGCATCCCGGCTACAGGCAACTCAAGAAGGCGTCACCAGAGCTGCAGACCTTCGAACGCGGCGTCATAGCGACGCGACTGCCCTGCTGAAGGTAAACGTCTGCTCTGAACATTCTCCGTGTGCCAAAGCTTTGCTCGCCTCATCTGACGGTCCTAGCCTCACTCAATGTATTTTATTGTGAGGCTTTTGTGTGAACACCTCAGCTGTTGCACTCAGTTGAATATTTTGAATTGATCACTTGGAGGAACCGGCATCTAAAGAAGATATGTATCTGTACCTTGAAACTGCGATTCGAGCAGTCTTGTAGTAAGAGCCTCAACCCTCATTGCAATCTGCAAGTATGTGAAACTTGGAGTAGCTAGGAGCCTCTAGCGCTATGAAATTACTTCCGTTAAATCGTATACAAGGAATTCCACACTCTTACAGGTCCGAGCTGTTATTGATGAAGTTGAACGATCTCAACAAAATCAAACCGACAAACTCGTTCAAATAAGACAGAAAAACTCAAAAGGAATACAGAGTAACTCAGAAGTAATCCTGAGTAACTCACGAGTTATCCAGGGTACTTAAGCGTAACTGTGGCCCACGTAGATATGTCCCGGCAAGGCAACGCGTCTTCCTTGTCCTACCTCCCGACGATGTCCTCCATATCATCGACCTGGGGTGTCCTTAACGAGTCCCTAAACACGTCCGACGCCGCCGACACCGTCACACGGACGCTGTCTTCGACGTTAACGTACGACAACGTCACGACGCTCATGTCGACATCTTCAATGCCCTTCACGGTGATGTCGGGCTCTTCAGGCGACGCCCCTACATACCTGTGCGATGGGCGTTGGCTGCCTGTGAACCACCTCTACTTCCAGTTGGCCAACGTGTTCCTCTTCCTGTCGTACCTGGCGCCGAACGGCACCTACGGCATCCTCTATTTGAGGGTCATGCTCACTGTGGGCTGCTTCTTCTTCTCGCTGTGGGGGTGGGTGGTGCTGTGCGCCTTCGACACCTTCCTCTGGAACGCCTTCTTCGTGCTCATCAACCTGTCGCACGCGCTGGTCATCTCCTACGGCCTCAGACCGCTCAGGTTCTCGGCCGAGCTCGAGCAGGTGAGGCGTTGACGGGGTCTTGCCGTGTGTTGACGGGGTATGTTGCCTGCTGCGTGTTGACGGGGGGTGCTGCCTGCTGCGTGTTGACTGATGTGTTGTCTGCTGCGTGTTGGCGAGGTGTATTGCCTGCTGTGTGTTGACTGATGTGTTGTCTACTGCGTTTTGACAGGGTGTGTTGTCTACTGCGTGTTGGCGAGATGTGTTGCCACGTGTTGACAGGGTGTGTTGTCGTGTGTTGACCAGGTGTGTTGCCTGCTACGTTTTGACGGGGTGTGTTGTCTGCTGCGTGTTCACGGGGTGTGTTGCCGTGTGTTGACAGGGTGTTTTGTCGTGTGTTGACTGGGTGTGTTGCGGGAAATATAAGGGGGCTGCGTGTTATATTATAGTTATGCGATTTGTATTGATGACGTGTATATTTTACTTCTGACTAGTTACTTTTGATAGAGTAATATTTTCATTGGGTGCAGCTTTTTGTTGTTCTTCAAGTTGCATTTAAAAAAATGTGTTTGGTATTTAACGTCTTTGGTAGTTGTAAGCGTTGGTGTTTTTTTGTACTTAGCGTGTGTAAATTTCTTTTGTAAAAGTTGTTGGATTTTATCATTTTTAATAAAATCCTCAGTTGATAATTTTGAGTTACATGGTAGTGGGAAGTGGGTCACCTGTACATCTGCACTGGACAGCGGGTACATGATGCACATGATACACCTGCACTGGACAGCGGGTACACGATGCACATGATACACCTGCACTGGACAGCGGGTGACATGATGCACATGATACACCTACACTAACAGCTGTGCTGGCAAATTGATTGCGTACAGCCTTATTCTGTTGCAGTTGTTTTTGCTGCTTCTGCTGCTATTGCTAATGCTGTTATTGCTGTTGTCGCTGGCGCAGTTGTTGTTGCTGGTGTTGTTATTGCGACGAATATTATGCAAAGATAGGATCGGTTTGGAATATTAATAAATGAAAATTTTATTTCGTAGTGATATTTTATGTTGGTGTGTGAAATTTTCCCCGCGTTTACAGGTCACTTCGACCTTTGAGTTAGTTAGTCCACACTACTTCGCTGTCACGCCGCAGTTTTCTAACGAGTCTGCAGCAGCTCTCGGTCGTCGTGGGTTGCCCAGCTCGCTCACGGGAGCCCAGCAGTCACTGCGGGTCGTGGCGGACCCTGCATGGGACGGTGGCGGTCTGCGCAGCTGGCAAGGCCGGCTTGTGTGTGGTTCTCAAACTTCCTGTTTCTTATTGACCTCATTACTAGTTCTTGTTAACCTTAACATTGCTTCTTATTGACATCATTGTTGCCTTCTTCATTTTGTTTAATCGACCTTCTTCACCTTAATTCATTGATCTCCTTCATCTTATTTCACTGATCTCCTTCATCTTATTTCATTGATCTCCTTCATCTTATTTCATTGATCTCCTTCATCTTATTTCATTGATCTCCTTCATCTTATTTAATCGATCTCCATCTCATTTGATCTCCCTCATTTACTCCATCATCATTCGCCTTATCTACTCTAATTTAATTACTTAAAAACTAGTGTTCATATGATGAAAATACAGTCTAAATATCGTTACAATATAAAATAAATATTCGGATAAAGGTGAAGTAGAAGAAAACTATTAATGGTAACATTGCGGCGTTTGTAAGATGCGTCAGACTTCCAGGTGGCAGGTCCTCTCTCATGCCGAGAAGTGCTCGTTTTAACTTGCCTTTGCTTCAACTTCTTTCATTGTCAAAAAACCTTATCTGGGGAAACTTGTCTGCGCGTGATCAGTGTATGAACTGATGTCGGAGTTATAATGAACAGAATGGATGTCCAAACGTGGCGTCAAGAGGTTGAAAACATTGTGAGAGGATGCAGATATGGTGTGCCTGTGTCTCTATCTGTTTGTCGTATTGTAATTGATGTGTTAAAGTCTGCCATCCTTGAGTTCTATTGTCGAAATGCAATATTTGTTATAGGAGAAGTAAATTTGGTGGCTAATGTCTGGATTTTAGTGTTGTCATTGTTGTCGAATACCAATATGTATTTGCGATTTCTCCGCATAGCGATCGTGAATTAAGACATAAATTTTCTGAGTATAATTTAATGAAATGTACAAATTTACTATGTCGCAAGAATGTTTAGCGAACTGGTCCTGCCTCAAGAATACGACAAATCCATAAGAAAAATGGTCATGGAGATGTTAGTCGGCTTGTCATAAAATTTGGTGCGTACCTATAATGATTTTAATTTTCAGAGGTTCCTTGTAGGGTATTGTTTTGTATACTGTGGATGTACTGCTCGTGTAACTTACAATATTACTTGCTCGTGTGTGTGTGTGTGTGTGTGTGTGTGTGTGTGTGTGTGGAGTGTCATTCCTCTGTTCGATTCTCTCGCTAATGTAAATCTAACGAGGGGCCTAAACTCTCGTGCCATTATTGTTGTTGTCGCTGGTGCTGTTGTTGTTGCTGGGGCTGTTAGTACTGTTGTTATTGCTGTTGCTGGGGCTGCTAGTAATGTTGTTATTGCTGTTGCTAGGGCTGCTAGTACTGTTGTTATTGCTATTGCTAGGGCTGCTAGTACTGTTGTTATTGCTATTGCTAGGGCTGTTAGTACTGTTGTTATTGTTGTTGCTAGGGCTGCTAGTACTGTTGTTATTGCTATTGCTAGGGCTGTTAGTACTGTTGTTATTGTTGTTGCTAGGGCTGCTAGTACCGTTGTTATTGCTATTGCTAGGGCTGTTAGTACTGTTGTTATTGTTGTTGCTAGGGCTGCTAGTACTGTTGTTATTGCTATTGCTAGGGCTGTTAGTACTGTTGTTATTGTTGTTGCTAGGGCTGCTAGTACTGTTGTTATTGCTATTGCTAGGGCTGCTAGTACTGTTGTTATTGTTGTTGCTTGGGCTGGTAGTACTGTTGTTATTGCTGTTGCTAGGGCTGCTAGTACTGTTGTTATTGCTGTTGCTAGGGCTGCTAGTACTGTTGTTATTGCTGTTTCTAGGGCTGCTAGTACTGTTGTTATTGCTGTTGCTAGGGCTGCTAGTACTGTTGTTATTGCTGTTACTAGGGCTGCTAGTACTGTTGTTATTGCTGTTTCTGCTGGTGCTGTTATTGATGTTGGTGCGCTGGTGTTATTGTTGATATTGGGGCTGTTGTTATTGCTGTTGATGATGCTGGTGTTATTCTTGTTAACCGGTGCTGTTGTTATGGCTGTTGCACTTTGGGTTGCAACTCGTAGCAAGTGGGGAGAGCGACATAAAGTGTCCCCATCACTTGGGTGTAATTTTGCTCATGCCTTAATATCCCATCACTTTCTTCCTCACTCCTATCATACTTCCCCACCCTGCGCCCGCTTCCCCACTTCACCCTCCACTTCCCCACCCCGTCCCCCACTTCCCCACCCCGTCCCCCACTTAGCCACCTCGTCCCACACTTCCTCACTCCGTCCCCGACTTCCTCACCCCGTCCCCCACTTTGCCCCCCCCCCCTCCCCCGACTCATCAAGAACAACTAATTACGTGGTTGAATGCAGCATTAACTAGGTCGCAGTTCAGAGTACAGCATCGTCCCGTCACGGCAGGCATGACACAACTGAACACAAGGCGCCGTGAGCACGGAGGTGTGCTGTGGTGCTGGTGTGCTGTGGTGCGGGTGTGCTGTGGTGCGGGTGTGCTGTGGTGCTGGTGTGCTGTGGTGCGGGTGTGCTGTGGTGCGGGTGTGCTGTGGTGCGGGTGTGCTGTGGTGCGGGTGTGCTGTGGTGCTGGTGTGCTGTGGTGCGGGGGTGCTGTGGTGTGGGGGTGCTGTGGTGCGGGGGTGCTGTGGTGTGGGTGTGCTGTGGTGCGGGTGTGCTGTGGTGCTGGTGTGCTGTGGTGCTGGTGTGCTGTGGTGCTGGTGTGCTGTGGTGCGGGTGTGCTGTGGGGCTGATGTGCTGTGGTGCTGGTGTGCTGTGGTGCGGGGGTGCTGTGGTGCGGGGGTGCTGTGGTGCGGGGGTGCTGTGGTGTGGGTGTGCTGTGGTGCGGGTGTGCTGTGGTGCTGGTGTGCTGTGGTGCGGGTGTGCTGTGGTGCTGGTGTGCTGTGGTGCGGGTGTGCTGTGGTGCTGGTGTGCTGTGGTGCGGGTGTGCTGTGGTGCGGGTGTGCTGTGGTGCGGGTGTGCTGTGGTGCGGGTGTGCTGTGGTGCTGGTGTGCTGTGGTGCGGGGGTGGTGTGGTGCGGGGGTGCTGTGGTGCGGGGGTGCTGTGGTGTGGGTGTGCTGTGGTGCGGGTGTGCTGTGGTGCTGGTGTGCTGTGGTGCTGGTGTGCTGTGGTGCTGGTGTGCTGTGGTGCTGGTGTGCTGTTGTGCTGGTGTGTTGTGGTGCGGGTGTGCTGTGGTGCGGGTGTGGGGGGGGGGGGGGTGCGGGTGTGCGGGGATGCGGGGGGGGGGGGGGGGAGTGGCGTGGGCTGTAAAGGATTACCCCTCGTGACTCCTGCGCGCATCGTGGTGTGGTGACCTCGTGTGTGTTGTGTGTGTGTGTTTAGGTGTGAGTCTTGTATCTGTGTGTGTAGATGTAAGTGTCATGTTTTCGTGTGTCGGTGTTAGTCTTATTTCTGTGTGTAGGTGTGTATGTGTTGTGTCCCCGTGCGTGCATGGGCTGTGTGTGTTGGCCGTGTGTTGGCCATTATTTGTTATTTGTTGGCCATTATTTTCGTGTGTTGGCCATTATTTGTTGTTACTGCCTACCACAATTAACCACTGAACAATTGCACGAAAGGGCTGCGCAGCTGATAAAGTCTAGTTACAAGATATAGTAGGAGATGCTGTGCAAAAAAACGCTGTGGTTCAACCCAGGTCAATATATGGCGGCACTACGCACCGGCGGCATAATAGGCACTCTGCACTCGTACGACTGAAGACAGGCCCACATACACAACTTGGCTTCGGTCGCCATCGTGGTGCTCGCCTAGCATTTGCTGGGCGTGAATGGAAAAGTACGCGTAGACCGAGTGTTGACTGCATGGGTGTGTTGCTACAGCGGACAGCGCTGCAGCAACTCATCGGTAACAGTTGTAACATTTTACTGCAACTCATCGATAACAGTTGTAACACACTATTGTAACTCATCGATAACAGTTGTAACACACTATTGTAACTCATCGATAACAGTTGTAACATTTTACTGCAACTCATCGATAACAGTTGTAACACACTATTGTAACTCATCGATAGCAGTTGTAACACACTATTGTAACTCATCGATAACAGTTGTAACATTTTACTGCAACTCATCGATAACAGTTGTAACACACTATTGTAACTCATCGATAACAGTTGTAACACACTATTGTAACTCATCGATAACAGTTGTAACATTTACTGCAACTCATCGATAACAGTTGTAACACACTATTGTAACTCATCGATAACAGTTGTAACACACTATTGTAACTCATCGATAACAGTTGTAACATTTTACTGCAACTCATCGATAACAGTTGCAACACACTATTGTAACTCATCGATAACAGTTGTAACACACTACAGCTGCTGATCAATAACAGTAACAGCTACAGCAGCTGAGCAATAACGGTAGTAACAGACTACAGCAGCTGAACCATAAGAGTAGTAAGAGACTACAGCTGCTGATTAATAACAGTTTTCAGCTACAGCAGCTGAATGGTAACAGTAGCAGCCACTACAGCAGCTGATCGATCCTTACTCCAACACTGGCCACGGGAATTGAGCGAGTCATAATTCACCACTCGTTTCCGCCCAAAAAGCAGTCGGAGACAGCGGCCAGAAGCCGGAGATCTGACTGCTATTTTTGCTAGCGGTCCCGCTCCGACCCTCGGAGTTTTGAGATGAGTGCAAATTCAACGAAATATTATTTAGGCTTCCTAGCGACTTGGTACTTGCTATAACAGTGAAGAGAGCACTGCTCCACAACTAGTTGTACAACCACGTAACTAACATAACTTAATGGTCGTCATGCCTCACTACTTGCCACACCATCATTCGCCCTCATACAATTGTGCTACGTGGCGCGCCTCCCGCTCAGGCCACCGAAGGAACAGCCCTCACTGGGTGCGTGACGCAGCCGCGGTATGCTGGTGCGCCGCTGCAGTAAATAAGAGGGCAAGAAATATCGCGACGGAACGTCTCGCAGAACAGCGGAACACCGCAAACCAGACGACCTTTCGTAGTTCACCTCTAGGATTGTCTGTGTGAATTTGTTAATTATTATTTCAAAATAGCTTGAGAATTTCTCAGAAAGAACATGAAAGTTTTGGTTGATTTAAAGCGTGTTAAGTGATGAGCGTCCTCAGTGTTTTTCGTCTTGCAGCAGTAAAGTGTTACGCTCGATTCAATGGCCCGCAACTTCTGTACAAGTACATTTGCCGGAGCAAGCGGCTTCTCTGGAGACGTGAGAGCAAACAAGGCTGGTAATAGTAAGAGGGAAACCTTCTTACTCAATGAACTTGCATTTCACTTTCTGCTTCTTAATTACGATAGGAACTGAAAAAAGATTGCAACTGCAAACAAATGTAGTCATAAAATATTTAACATAATTATTTAAAAAAAGCGAAGAATGAAGTTTCCTATTACGTTTCCTGTTCAAGATTGGCGACTAACATAGACGCTGATTGCAAGGCGTGTCTCCAGGATCGCAATCACTCTGCCACCTTTTAATTTTTGTCCCCAATAAGGCAATCTCCTTCCCGTCCCTCTCCCTCTTCGCCCCTTTTCTCCCCGCAGGGCCAGGCATTTTCACGAGGTCAAAAATCTGCCCCCTTGAGCAGAATTAACGACAGGGGGCCGCGCCCCACCTAATGGACCTTTATTGCGTGTATTGCAGGGGCTTTTGATCAATATTTTTACTCCACCACCTCGTGTTGATGTGACTGTGTATTGGTGCTGCTGCTGTGGCGGTGCGCGTGTCTTTGTGGGAGTCGTCCGAAGTTCTCGGTGAAAATAGCATTACCTCTTATAACGCACGCCTAATTGTATAATCACTATTATAGAAGTATCCGCGTACGTTCGTCCGTCCGTCCGTCCGTGTGACCCCCTCTTCTAATCGATAGCTTTGATAGCAACAAGGATAAAGCTTATTAAGAAATACAAGTAATTATTCTATTGCATTATTTTTCCGTGGCGATTCAATTCCCTTTCACTTGCATTATGGTATCCAGAATACGCAATCGGCATAGTTTTACAAATAGAAATTTTCTTTGGAGCTTTTTCTGTTAAAATTCATCTTGTTGCTTTGATACTTTTAATTGATAATGCGAAAAAAATGTTTTAAATTCGTTTGACCATGCAGTAACCTGGCTACCACTTAGTATAAAGCCCAAGATTTTGGAACTTGAGTTTTTGTTTTCGAAATTGTGATTTTCTTGAAAAGCTCCGAAGAGATAATAGATGACATTTCAGAATAAAATTCCGGCAAAAGAGGCCACCATGGATAGAAATGTGCCCAACTGCAAGGGAGAAGTAGCAAGACTTCGACCTCAAGAAAAACGCCGAAGACGATCGGATGAACAACGCGAAATGGCAAGACGAAGCAATGCTGTTCGCCTACGAAAAGCTAGAGCTAAATTGACCTTTGAACGGCGTTTGGAAATTCTACGGAATAATGCAGAGCAACACCGAGTAGCTAGAGAGAGCTAAGCCCATGAAAGAAACGAGGAAATTATTCGGCGTAATGCTGGACAACATCGAGTGGCACGAGAGAATTTAATTTTATATAAAGAGGGGTGGGCTAGTTTAAATAAAAGTTGCAGAAAAATACTTGATTATATATCTTTATAAAATTATTCTATGAAATCACTTTTGATTTCAATGATTGCTTCCATTCAGGCAAAAACCGTTGATGAGCTGAAATTTAGTATTTCTTATCCATTTTGGACATCACTGGAACAATAATTGCGGCTTTCAGTAAAGCTATGGTACTATGAGAATTTTTATTAGTCTCCTTTTTAACGACGCTTCACACTTTATAGTACACAAGATTTAAATCTGGCGTGTTTTGAAGGCTCATGTTGGGAGTCACATGGTCGTAAAAATTCTCCAATAGCCAGTCTTGGGTTACTATGGCTTTGAAAAAAGGTGCTGAGTCTAGGTGAAAGACGAATGACCTTCCATTGGGTACTTTATCTATCCAGGGCTTAACAACCGTTTTAAGAACATCCATGTATGAGGCGGCATTAACTTTACTCCAACCCTGTAGATATTGTAAGGTGACATGACCTCCACTGCTCACTGCGCCTAAAACCATCACAGTAGCCGGATATTTGGTTAGCACCACCCTGGGTACTTTAGAAGAATCTGCACTTTGCCACCTGTCATTGCGTCCATAAATTTTGACCCCCAGGTCGAAGTTTTTTCGTAAGAGAGAAGCCAAAGCATGGAATGTTCGTGATTTTTTTACTTTATTAAGTAACCGTTCTGATCGCGTAAGACGTTTTTCTCATGTCTTCCTCGATACAGAACAGCCATTCCTTATTACACTTGATTTATATCGCATATCCTGATGTACCTCAGTTATGATAGTCCACTCTGATACCTGTAAATCTTTGGCAATGGTCTTCATCAATTTTTTGGGGCCCTCATCAATGATGTTTTGAAGATTCCGTATACATTTAGTGTTAAAATGGTATCAGAGCTTTGAGAATACTTTTTTCTCTTTTCTACAGGGGAACCATTAATTGTCATCACATCCCTTCAGCTCCAACCGAGCATCATGAACAAATGACCTAGCAACATGTAAACAGTTACTTCTAAGTTGTCATATCTTAAAGTTGAAGCAACTGACACTGCATGTCTTTTAATTTCTTGGGTTGACATCTTACTCTGAATGGGTTACCTGAAATAAAAAATAATATTATTAATGATTCGTGTATTAAATTGCCAAGAAACAATATTTCCTCAAATAGCCCTCACACCATGTATATTTTTTTCTGAAAATCCCTCAGGAGAATACAACTATAATACGTACAGAAATTACCGCACCGCATGTAAAACTATGAGGTCTTGAGGCCGTTCTATTGTTGAAATCGAATTTTGTTTTCTTACGTACCATTTTTTCTTGATTCATTTTTGTCCTTTTTCTCAGTACCTACTACTTTATTCTTCAAATTTAATTTTGTTTCCTAACTTGCTGTTTCTGTGCACAAACGATTTTGCGCTGGAACGCGGTGCATAAATTACCCGTTTTCTCTCAATTCCGTACTAAATGGTGCCTTCAGCCTTCCCCACTTTGGGACACCTTTATAGTGGTTAGGCAGGCTTAAACCAACGTATAATCTAATCTTCAAATGAAAAATGGAGGTCTAACTTTTTAAGGGGTTAATATCGATTAATTTTCAGAAAGACGTCACGTGCAGACCGACAAAGTGGCGGCTAAAGCTCTCCTTTAAGTTCTGTGCCTCATTTAATTGTATGAGCCGTAAATCGCTCAATTAAGGTAGTAAATCCCGTTTAAAAACGCATCAACTACTTTTAAAAGGGAAATGGTTACCGCATTAGTTACTTGAGCAAATGAGGGTGTATCACGAGCATTTTTGTGTTACAGACTTCACTATCTCAGCTTTATACCTGATTTTAATCTTCAAGATGATGCTTACACGAAACAAGCATTTCAATACAAATTAATTTTAAATAAAAAACGAGTATTTGCAGTCACTATGTAGGGCTCAGACATCCACTTAACATCGTGCCACGTCATGAAAACAACCAAGAAGGCTTTTATCGTGTACATAGTTTTCATTTTTTACTCGCTGCCACAATTTTCGGGAGTTGTAAAACTGGTGAGAGGGACGGCCAGGTCAACTAAAGCAACCGCAGAAACTAACAACGACCAACAAATTGCGTATCATTATGTACAGGGATGAGAATATCGAACTTAGTTAAATAAAAACTGCATGATATTCTTTTCTTCGTGGCTCAAGCTGCGAATAAATGTTTTTGCCTCGTAAATAATGAAGAAGTTCATCATATACTCGCGCATCGTACAATGCTGTGCTTCATTACTCATCAAAGTGCTGTGTGAGGCGAGTCCTGATATCTCGGGCGCAGTTACCCAAGACCTTTAGTTGTAGTCGGAGGCGTCGAAAGAGTGTGTAGAACTGACATTCTTTGAGCTGCTCAGTATTGAAAAAAGTACGCGATGGCCAACACATTGACTTTTTGCTGCATCGAATTGCAGTGAAGTCTTTGTCTATGTTTTACGTCAACAAACGAGGCCTCTTTCGCAATGTCAAACTTGGAAGTCATTTTAGACTAGATATTTTGCGTCCCGTCAAAAAGATATGATTAAAAAGTTTTCAACAAAGCACGTATATTATTCAATTAGTTCTAATGTACAATGGAAAATCTTTTTTTGCAAAGTAAATTTACAATAAAAGAAATGGAGAAGAAGTACTTTGAAAACATTTACTTTGAACGTTTCGAGGTTTGGCTCATTCTCAATAAAACGTCTGCAAATAAAATAATAAACATGTCAGTACACTCAAGATAATAAAAGCCAGAATATAAGCACGAAAAAACAAACAAACAAAAAAGAATAATAATAATAATAATTCATCGGTTGACTATTTTCAGAGGGTATGCACTCTGCATTTCGTTGAGAGAAGGTTTGAGCTTGTAAATTAATAATTACTCTAAAATACATAGGTCTAAGTTGGCGGTACAAGTATCTAATATTTTAAATTTGCTAATGTCAATAATCTGTTCACAGGAACCATTACTACAATGTTGTCTTACACTAGAATGAGTAAAAGAAGTAAGCAAGCGACCTGTACGATGACTTCGACTGCATGTTCAGCAACCCTGACGTAAAGTGCTCGGTGAGTGGAACCCACTTATAAATTACTATTATTATTTGTTTTTTTTGTTTGTTCTTTCGTGCTTATATTCTGCGCTTTTTTATCTTGAGTGTACTGATATGTCTATTATTTTATTTGCAGACTTTTTGTTGAGAATGAGCCAAAGCTCGGAACGTTCAAAGTAAATGTTTTTAAAGTACTTCTTCTCCATTTCTTTTATTTTATTAATTATTTCTTCAATGGTATGGAATAAAAACATCATCCCGGGATGATCCCTTGAATAAATGAAAATGTGCAACCAGCGTATCTGTGACATAGGCATCACCTCCTCTTGAATTTCCCCCATATTTATTCTTCACTTATGTTCTCCAGAGACATATCCTAATAATACACACGATTTAAATATTATAGATACTAGTACACCCCCTGTTTGTTTAAAAGGGGGGGGAGGAGGTGATGTTACGCTGCTGGCGCTGCAAGTAGGTCGAGGTGTAGGGTTTTTTGGTGTACGCGATCCGTCATAAATAACTGGAAACGATAATTTCCTAAAAAATTCACTTCAGATGAGGATCAAAAACAAATATATCCAACCCAACAGAAACCGCGATTAAAATAATCTTAATCTTGTGCACTGGTGAAACTCCTATCAAGAATAGTCATTAAGCTTCCTTGACAGCGTGATAAATGGCAGACCAGCTGAGCTTTAACATGGCTTTCCCACGATTTTCTATGCTATCTTATACCATTCCTATACTTTCCTCAGTCTCAACTGCTGATATTCTATACAACCTAACCTACCAATACACGTGATATTCATTCCAACTCGGAATCTGCTGGGTTAATGCACCGAAAATAATATTGTGGAGTTAATGAAGCTTGTATCACAGATACGCTCATCACGCATTTCGGCTGGTGGGTGTGACACACAGACGGACGGACGCGGCTCCTTTTATAATAGTGATATAACCGGGAAGCAGGTATCGCAGATACGATCAAGTTCCCTAGTCATGTCGGTTCAAAATTTTTGATAGCTACTGATTTTTGTTTTGATGTTTTCATTTTCATGAAGAATTCATTTGAAAGTGAGTTTGTGCTTTGTTTCTAGTGTGTAGAGTGAGATATTGTGTAATGCTTTCACTCCTATTGGGAAGAATACCTTAATCTTTACATATTTTAAACACTGCAAAATTAGATTAGCTATCGTTTTAGAGCCGTCTGATGAGTAATGAAGTCAAACCAATGGGATAAATCGAGCGAAATTTTTACCAGTTAGCGTTTTGTGTCCTTCAGTGAGAGATGCTTCCCATTGCTAGCGTACTTCGGGAAATCCAATGTTTCGCATCACAAAATGACTCAAAGAAATAAAAAGTGATGATCAAATAAAACATGACGAGTGCAGTACAGCATAGTGTAAGTGCATTTATCCGTATGTGAGGCAGCAACAGACAGAAGTGTGTGTGTCAGACTGGGACAGACAGAAGCGTGCATGTCAGACAGGCACAGCTCAATAAATGTGTGTGAGAGGGAGACAGTGAGAGAGAGAGAGAGAAGTGAGAGGCAGTGAGAGGGAGAGGGCTGAGAGCTCCCTCTTTAAGAGAGCATCTGGTGTGCCTGCAGCTTGGGTGTTGTGTTGTGTTTGTGTTGTGTTACTCTGTTGTGTTGTTCGTGTTGTGTTACTCTGTCGTGTTGTCTTGTGTAACTCGGTTTTGTTGCGTTGCTCTGTTGTGTTGTGTTACTCTGTCGTGTTGTGTTGTTCTGTTGTGTTACTCTGTTGTGTTATGTTGTGTTACTCTGTTGTGTTGTGTTGTGTTACTCTGTTGTGTTGTGTTGCTCTGTTGTGTTGTGTTACTCTGTTGTGTTATGTTGTGTTACTCTGTTGTGTTGTGTTGCTCTGTTGTGTTGTGTTACTCTGTTGTGTTATGTTGTGTTACTCTGTTGTGTTGTGTTGCTCTGTTGTGTTACTCTGTTGTATTGTGTTGCTCTGTTGTGTTGTGTTGCTCTGTTGTGTTGTGTTACTCTGTTGTGTTGTGTTGTTTGGGTTGTGTTACTCTGTATGTCGTATATTTCTTTGTGCTGTACGTGTTACTTGTTGTGTGTCACTGTATGTTGTGTGTGTTGATTTGTGTTGTGTTGCTTTGCTTTGTGTTGTATCGTTCTTTGTTGTGCTGTTTTGTGTGGTGTGGCATTTGTTGCTTGAGTTGCGCGTTGTGCTTTATTTTGTGTGTTGCTTTGGCAGCTCGTGTCTTGTATCTTGCACTGTGTTGTTTGTGTTGTGCGGAATTGTGTTCGTGTTACGTTGTATTAGGCGCGTTGCTCCGTGTTATGCGGGTGTTGCGCTGCTTCATCGCGATTTGTGCTGTAAATGTTGCGCTGTGTTGCTTTGGTTTGTTGCGTGCGTTGCTGTTCGGTGTATTTTTGTGTTGTGATGTGTTTTCTGAGTTGTGTCGTACTCATGTAAGTGTAGTGTGTCCGCCGAGTTGATACAATGTGTTGTTTGGTATCTCTAAATACAGAAGGCTTTTATTTTCAGACTCTTAATAACGACTGGACATTACGCGGGATGAAACATTGAGCTTTGGGCATTAGTTGAATTGGAGGCAGAATGTTGGGAAGTTATGGAGAATTGAGATGGGGGCTGATGGATGTATGTAGAGGTGGGGCATTTGATCACGTGCCTCCATCTGTATCCATCTGCCGCTGTGTTCATCTGTATCCATCTGCCGCTGTGTTCGTCTGTATCCATCTGCCGCTGTGTTCATCTGTATCCATCTGCCGCTGTGTTCATCTGTATCCATCTGCCGCTGTGTTCATCTGTATCCATCTGCCGCTGTGTTCATCTGTATCCATCTGCCGCATTCATCTGTATCCACCTGCCGCTGTGTTCATCAGTATCCATCTGCCGCTGTGTTCATCTGTATCCATCTGCCGCTGTGTTCGTCTGTATCCATCTGCCGCTGTGTTCGTCTGTATCCATCTGCCGCTGTGTTCATCTGTATCCACCTGCCGCTGTGTTCATCTGTATCCATCTGCCGCTGTGTTCATCTGTATCCACCTGCCCTTGTGTTCATCTGTATCCATCTGCCGCTGTGTTCATCTGTATCCATCTGCCGCTGTGTTCATCTGTATCCATCTGCCGCTGTGTTCATCTGTATTCACCTGCCGCTGTGTTCATCTGTATCCATCTGCCACTGTGTTCATCTGTATCCATCTGCCGCTGTGTTCATCTGTATCCATCTGCCGCTGTGTTCATCTGTATCCACCTGCCGCTGTGTTCATCTGTATCCATCTGCCGCTGTGTTCATCTGTATCCACCTGCCGCTGTGTTCATCTGTATCCATCTGCCGCTGTGTTCATCTGTATCCATCTGCCGCTGTGTTCATCTGTATCCATCTGCCGCTGTGTTCATCTGTATCCACCTGCCGCTGTGTTCATCTGTATCCATCTGCCGTTGTGTTCATCTGTATCCATCTGCCGCTGTGTTCATCTGTATCCATCTGCCGCTGTGTTCATCTGTATCCATCTGCCGCATTCCTCTGTATCCATCTGCAGCTGTGTTCATCTGTATCCATCTGCCGCTGTCTTCATCTGTATCCATCTGCCGCTGTGTTCGTCTGTATCCATCTGCCGCTGTGTTCATCTGTATCCATCTGCCGCTGTGTTAATCTGTATCCATCTGCCGCATTCATCTGTATCCACCTGCTGCTGTGTTCGTCTGTATCCATCTGCCGCATTCATCTGTATCTATCTGCCGCCTTCTGTCCGTATTCATCTGTATCCATCTGCCGCCTTCTGCCCGTATTCATCTGTATCCACCTGGCACCGTCCGGTGTATTCATCTGCATCCATCGGCGCCATCCACCTCATTCACGCGGCACGTTTTGCCGTGTTCCAGCGGTCGTTTTTCTTAATATTTTGTGTCGTGAAAAATTGGGTCCGAGATGCTTGCTGGCTGAGGTTCGTAGTCGTCATTGTTTTGTGAGGGACTTGATTTACTAGGCTACTGTACCTCATGGTGTGACTGTACCTCATGGTGTGACTGTACCTCATGGTGTGACTGTACCTCATGGTGTGACTGTACCTCATTGTGTGACTGTACCTCATGGTGTGACTGTACCTCATGGTGTGACTGTACCTCATGGTGTGACTGTACCTCATGGTGTGACTGTACCTCTTGGTGTGACTGTACCTCATGGAGTGACTGTACCTCATGGTGTGACTGTACCTCATGGTGTGACTGTACTTTATGGTGTGACTGTACCTCATGGTGTGACTGTACCTCATGGTGTGACTGTACCTCATGGTGTGACTGTACCTCATGGTGTGACTGTACCTCATGGTGTGACTGTACCTCATGGTTTGACTGTACCTCATGGTGTGACTGTACTTTATGGTGTGACTGTGCCTCATGGTGTGACTGTACCTCATGGTGTGACTGTACCTCATGGTGTGACTGTACCTCATGGTGTGACTGTACCTCATGGTGTGACTGTACCTCATGGTGTGACTGTACCTCATGGTGTGACTGTACTTTATGGTGTGACTGTACCTCATGGTGTGACTGTACCTCATGGTGTGACTGTACCTCATGGTGTGACTGTACCTCATGGTGTGACTGTACCTCATGGTGTGACTGTACCTCATGGTTTGACTGTACCTCATGGTGTGACTGTACCTCATGGTGTGACTGTACCTCATGGTGTGACTGTACCTCATGGTGTGACTGTACCTCATGGTGTGACTGTACCTCATGGTGTGACTGTACCTCATGGTGTGACTGTACCTCATGGTGTGACTGTACCTCATGGTGTGACTGTACCTCATGGTGTGACTGTACCTCATTTTGTAACTGTACCTCATGGTGGGACTGTACCTCATGGTGTGACTGTACCTCATGGTGGGACTGTACCTCATGGTGTGACTGTACCTCATGGTGTGACTGTACCTCATGGTGTGACTGTACCTCATGGTGTGACTGTACCTCATGGTGTGACTGTACCTCATGGTGTGACTGTACCTCATGGTGTGACTGTACCTCATGGTGTGACTGTACCTCATGGTGTGACTGTACCTCATGGTGTGACTGTACCTCATGGTGTGACTGTACCTCATGGTGTGACTGTACCTCATTTTGTAACTGTACCTCATGGTGGGACTGTACCTCATGGTGTGACTGTACCTCATGTTGGGACTGTACCTCATGGTGTGACTGTACCTCATGGTGTGACTGTACCTCATGGTGTGACTGTACCTCATGGTGTGACTGTACCTCATGGTGTGACTGTACCTCATGGTGTGACTGTACCTCATGGTGTGACTGTACCTCATTTTGTAACTGTACCTCATGGTGGGACTGTACCTCATGGTGTGACTGTACCTCATGGTGTGACTGTACCTCATGGTGTGACTGTACCTCATGGTGTGACTGTACCTCATGGTGTGACTGTACCTCATGGTGGGACTGTACCTCATTGTGTGACTGTACCTCATGGTGTGACTGTACCTCATGGTGTGACTGTACCTCATTTTGTAACTGTACCTCATGGTGGGACTGTACCTCATGGTGTGACTGTACCTCATGGTGTGACTGTACCTCATGGTGGGACTGTACCTCATGGTGTGACTGTACCTCATGGTGTGACTGTACCTCATGGTGTGACTGTACCTCATGGTGTGACTGTACCTCATGGTGTGACTGTACCTCATGGTGGGACTGTACCTCATTGTGTGACTGTACCTCATGGTGTGACTGTACCTCATGGTGTGACTGTACCTCATTTTGTAACTGTACCTCATGGTGGGACTGTACCTCATGGTGTGACTGTACCTCATGGTGTGACTGTACCTCATGGTGTGACTGTACCTCATGGTGTGACTGTACCTCATGGTGTGACTGTACCTCATGGTGTGACTGTACCTCATGGTGTGACTGTACCTCATGGTGTGACTGTACCTCATGGTGGGACTGTACCTCATTGTGTGACTGTACCTCATGGTGTGACTGTACCTCATGGTGTGACTGTACCTCATTTTGTAACTGTACTTCATGGTGGGACTGTACCTCATGGTGTGACTGTACCTCATGGTGTGACTGTACCTCATGGTGTGGCTGTACCTCATGGTGTGACTGTACCTCATGGTTTGACTGTACCTCATGGTGTGACTGTACCTCATGGTGTGACTGTACCTCATGGTGTGACTGTACCTCATGGTGTGACTGTACCTCATGGAGTGACTGTACCTCATGGTGTGACTGTACCTCATGGTGGGACTGTACCTCATTGTGTGACTGTACCTCATGGTGTGACTGTACCTCATGGTGTGACTGTACCTCATTTTGTAACTGTACCTCATGGTGTGACTGTACCTCATGGTGTGACTGTACCTCATGGTGTGACTGTACCTCATTTTGTAACTGTACCTCATGGTGGGACTGTACCTCAGGGTGTGACAGTACCTCATAGTGTGACTGTACCTCATTGTGTGACTGTACCTCATGGTGTGACTGTACCTCATGGGGTGACTGTACCTCATGGTGTGGCTGTACCTCATGGTGTGACTGTACCTCATGGTGTGAGTGTACCTCATGATGTGACTGTACCTCATGGTGTGACTGTACCTCATGTTCTGACTGTACCTCATGGTGTGACTGTACCTCATGGTGTGGCTGTACCTCATGGTGTGACTGTACCTCATGGTGTGACTGTACCTCATGGTGTGACTGTACCTCATGGTGTGACTGTACCTCATGGTGTGACTGTACCTCATGGTGTGATTGTACCTCATGGTGTGACTGTACCTCTGGGTGTGACTGTACCTCATGGTGTGACTGTACCTTATGGTGTGACTGTACCTCATGGTGTGACTGTACCTCATGGTGTGACTGTACTTCATGGTGTGACTGTACCTCATGGAGTGACTGTACCTCATGGTGTGACTGTACCTCATGGTGTGACTGTACCTCAGGGTGTGACTGTACCTCATGGTGTGACTGTACCTCATGGTGTGACTGTGCCTCATGGTGTGACTGTACCTCATGGTGTGACTGTACCTCATGGTGTGACTGTACCTCATGGAGTGACTGTACCTCATGGTGTGACTGTACCTCATGGTGTGACTGTACCTCATGGTGTGACTGTACCTCATGGTGTGACTGTACCTCTGGGTGTGACTGTACCTCATGGTGTGACTGTACCTTATGGTGTGACTGTACCTCATGGTGTGACTGTACCTCATGGTGTGACTGTACCTCATGGTGTGACTGTACCTCATGGTGTGACTGTACCTCATGGTGTGACTGTACCTCATGGTGTGACTGTACCTCATGGTGTGACTGTACCTCTGGGTGTGACTGTACCTCATGGTGTGACTGTACCTCATGGTTTGACTGTACCTCATGGTGTGACTGTACTTCATGGTGTGACTGTACCTCATGGTGTGACTGTACCTCATGGTGTGACTGTACCTCATGGTGTGACTGTACCTCATGGAGTGACTGTACCTCATGGTGTGACTGTACCTCATGGTGTGACTGTACCTCATGGTGTGACTGTACCTCATGGTGTGACTGTACCTCATGGTGTAACTGCACCTCATGGTGTGACTGTACCTCATGGTGTTACTGTACCTCTGGGTGTGACTGTACCTCATGGTGTGACTGTACCTCATGGTGTGACTGTACCTCATGGTGTGACTGTACCTCATGGTGTGACTGTACCTCATGGTGTGACTGTACCTCATGGTGGGACTGTACCTCATTGTGTGACTGTACCTCATGGTGTGACTGTACCTCATGGTGTGACTGTACCTCATTTTGTAACTGTACCTCATGGTGTGACTGTACCTCATGGTGTGACTGTACCTCATGGTGTGACTGTACCTCATGGTGTGACTGTACCTCATTTTGTAACTGTACCTCATGGTGGGACTGTACCTCATGGTGTGACAGTACCTCATAGTGTGACTGTACCTCATTGTGTGACTGTACCTCATTGTGTGACTGTACCTCATGGGGTGACTGTACCTCATGGTGTGGCTGTACCTCATGGTGTGACTGTACCTCATGGTGTGACTGTACCTCATGATGTGACTGTACCTCATGGTGTGACTGTACCTCATGTTCTGACTGTACCTCATGGTGTGACTGTACCTCATGGTGTGACTGTACCTCATGGTGTGACTGTACCTCATGGTGTGACTGTACCTCTGGGTGTGACTGTATCTCATGGTGTGACTGTACCTTATGGTGTGACTGTACCTCATGGTGTGACTGTACCTCATGGTGTGACTGTACCTCATGGTCTGACTGTACCTCATGGTGTGACTGTACCTCATGGTGTGACTGTACCTTATAGTGTGACTGTACCTCATGGTGTGACTGTACCTCATGGTGTGACTGTACCTCATGGTGTGACTGTACCTCATGGTGTGACTGTACCTCATGGAGTGACTGTACCTCATGGTGTGACTGTACCTCATGGTGTGACTGTACCTCATGGTGTGACTGTACCTCATGGTGTGACTGTACCTCATGGTGTGACTGTGCCTCATGGTGTGACTGTACCTCATGGTGTGACTGTACCTCATGGTGTGACTGTACCTCATGGAGTGACTGTACCTCATGGTGTGACTGTACCTCATGGTGTGACTGTACCTCATGGTGTGACTGTACCTCATGGTGTGACTGTACCTCATGGTGTGACTGTACCTCTGGGTGTGACTGTATCTCATGGTGTGACTGTACCTTATGGTGTGACTGTACCTCATGGTGTGACTGTACCTCATGGTGTGACTGTACCTCATGGTCTGACTGTACCTCATGGTGTGACTGTACCTCATGGTGTGACTGTACCTCATGGTGTGACTGTGCCTCATGGTGTGACTGTACCTCATGGTGTGACTGTACCTCATGGTGTGACTGTACCTCATGGTGTGACTGTACCTCATGGTGTGACTGTACCTCATTGTGTGACTGTACCTCATGGTGTGACTGTACCTCATGGTGTGACTGTACCTCATGGTGTGACTGTACCTCATGGTGTGACTGTACCTCATGGTGTGACTGTACCTCATGGTGTGACTGTACCTCATGGTGTGACTGTACCTCATGGTGTGACTGTACCTCTGGGTGTGACTGTACCTCATGGTGTGACTGTACCTCTGGGTGTGACTGTACCTCATGGTGTGACTGTACTTTATGGTGTGACTGTACCTCATGGTGTGACTGTACCTCTGGGTGTGACTGTACCTCATGGTGTGACTGTACCTCATAGTGTGACTGTACCTCATAGTGTGACTGTACCTCATGGTGTGACTGTACCTCATGGTGTGACTGTACCTCATGGTGTGACTGTACCTCATGGTGTGACTGTACCTCATGGTGTGACTGTACCTCATGGTGTGACTGTACCTCACGGTGTGACTGTACCTCATGGTGTGACTGTACCTCATGTTGTGACTGTACCTCATGGTGTGACTGTACCTCTGGGTGTGACTGTACCTCATGGTGTGACTGTACCTCATGGTGTGACTGTACCTCATGGTGTGACTGTACCTCATGGTGTGACTGTACCTCATGGTGTGACTGTACCTCTTGGTGTGACTGTACCTCATGGTGTGACTGTACCTCATGGTGTGACTGTACCTCATGGTGTGACTGTACCTCATGGTGTGACTGTACCTCATGGTGTGACTGTACCTCTGGGTGTGACTGTACCTCATGGTGTGACTGTACCTCTGGGTGTGACTGTACCTCATGGTGTGACTGTACTTTATGGTGTGACTGTACTTCATGGTGTGACTGTACCTCTGGGTGTGACTGTACCTCATGGTGTGACTGTACCTCATGGTGTGACTGTACCTCATGGTGTGACTGTACCTCTGGGTGTGACTGTACCTCATGGTTTGACTGTACTTTATGGTGTGACTGTACCTCTGGGTTTGACTGTTCTTTCGGGACTGACTAGAACTGCAAGAATAACTGCTTCATCAAGTGTAACTGCAAGTTAGTGTGTAAATGTAACAAATGAAGCAGAATACAGAGCTGGCTGTGTGTGACGTGGCAGCCCCTGCTGTGCGTGGTTACTGAATCTTCTCACGAGACCACGCACTTGCGAGACAGCGTACTTGCGAGACAGCGTACTTGCGAGACAGCGCACTTGCGAGACAGCGCACTTGCGAGACAGCGCACTTGCGAGACAGCGCACTTGCGAGACAGCGCACTTGCGAGACAGCGCACTTGCGAGACAGCGCACTTGCGAGACAGCGCACTTGCGAGACAGCGCACGTTTTTCACCTGTCACATCCTCACATCCAACGACCCTCATCTTTACACCCCTCATTTCTTACCACCCTCACTTTTCACTGTCTTCAATCCCTCACATTCTCCGCCCCCCACAACGCCGCTACACCCTGCACCTCTCACTCGTCACAACCTTCGCCTTCATTTACCCCGCAACCGTCATTTCTCACCTCGCAACTCTCACCTCTATCACCCCCTCATGACTCTGGTTCCTCACAACCCTTCTTTCTATCACCCCTCACAACCCTGATCCCTCAACCTCACTTCTATCACCCTTCACAACCCTGATCCCTCAACCTCACTTCTATCACCCTTCACAACCTTCACTTATATCGTCTTTCGCCTCACAACCCTTACTTCTATCACCCCTCACAACCCTCACATCACTCACCCCCACAACCCTCACATCACTCACCCCTCACAACCCTCACATCACTCATCCCTCACAACCCTCACGTCACTCCCCCATCACAACCCTCACATCACTCACCCCTCACAACCCTCGCATCACTCACCCCTCACAACCCTCAAATGAGCCACCCCTCACATTAGCCACCCCCCATGAGTCACCCTCACAACCCTCACGGCGGATCGCGTGACCGGACCGGAGTCCCTCGCTGCGGTGGCACATAACTCGGAGTGTCTCCTGCCTTCCTCCTCATTTCCGCTTCGCTTTAACGCATGAGTTTTGGTTTCCAGCTCCTGCAGAGTGCATCTCGTGGCGGCCTTCTGGGTGAACTAAAGCACTCGTGATCCGTTGGGTCAGGTTACTTAAATACCTAGCCAAATGTCTGCGAAATATTCTTCGTAAAATGAGGCTTTTATAGCTGACCGTATCCACAGTACAGCGTGTGGGTATTTAAATAATTTAAACAATTTATCTACCACAGGTGATACAGAGGTAAAATGTTTCTTAAGTCTAGTACAATGGTCAAACTAGAGTATAGCTACCTGTGGGCCCGAACAAGTTCAGCGACTTCTAGGGCATCCTACCATCACGTTATTCTAGGGTGTACAAAAATGTTTAACCTAGTTTACTTAACCTAGTATCGCATTAGACTGATCATTGAGATAATTAACTAGGTATTTTATGCAGTATTTTACAATATTTGAAAATTGAAATTGAAAATCGGGTGTTGAAATTTTGCTTAACTAATGAATGAAAGTGTGGTATCGATTTTTGCCCGTTGTTGCAACTAAAAGCGGTGAGAGGTAAGAAGTTATTGAGTAGTGAGCAAAGAAGTGAGCCTACAAACAAGTCAATAAGATGACTTGAGTTTTGTAAGTATACATACTGGACTACCTGGCTCAGGTTATGTTTATTGTTAATTTTTAATCTACACCTTTTTCACTTCAAATTAACCTAAGCCAAGTTCAATTTAATCCGAGTCAAGTTCAAATTAATCAGAGTCAAGTTCAAATTAATCTAAGTCAAGTTCAATTTAATCCAAGCCAAGTTCAAATTAATCCGAGTCAAGTTCAAATTAATCTAAGTCAAGTTCAATTTAATCCAAGCCAAGTTCAAATTAATCCGAGTCAAGTTCAAATTAATCCAAGTCAAGTTCAAATTAATCCCAGTCAAGTTCAATTCAATCCGAGTCAAGTTCAAATTAATCCAAGTCAAGTTCAAATTAATCCAACCCTCAGTTGAGTTAAAAAATGACATAATAATTTGTTAATTTGAGTTTTTTGTGTTAAATATGTATCGATTGGATGCGATAAGCAAGACTGGTTTAGAAGATTTATTACACTCATAGATATTTATATACGTGAAATTTCACTTTATCACATATATGAAATCATATACATGCAAGTACAAAAGGTTATCATTGAACGATGTGTAGATTTAATCTTTAAAAGAAATATACTAATGCGATTCACTGAGTACTAATGTACGATTCCGTTTGATTACAATTTATACATGTACATTACTACCCAGATAAATTCTTGCATTAGCAATAAAAATGTTACCATCCATTCTAATTCCGTGTTAGTCAATGTGAAGAAATGTATGATCCACTTACAATACTCAATAATAATACAAGAAACAATGTTTCTAACTTAATACTGATTTTATTTGTGTGTATTCGCAATTCAATATATAGTACTTTCTAGACTTGAATATTCATAAAATGATTATTCTGAAAGTTATTGGAGTCTTTAAAGTACTATATACTGAATTGGAAATAAATATTGAATTGATTAAATCTACACATCGTCCAATGATAATATTTTGTACTTGCATGTATATGATTTCATATATGTGGTAAAGTGGAATTTCACGTATATAAATATCTATGAGTGTAAATAAATCATCGAAACCAGTCTTGCTTATCACATCCAATAGATACATATTTACCACAAAAAAACTCAAATTAACAAATTATTATGTCATTTTTTAACTCAACTGAGGGTTGGATTGATTTGAACTTGACTCGGATTAATTTGAACTTGACTTGGATTAAATTGAACTTGACTCGGATTAATTTGAACTTGACTCGGATTAATTTGAACTTGACTCTGATTAATTTGAACTTGACTCGGATTAATTTGAACTTGACTCGGATTAATTTGAACCTGACTCGGATTAATTTGAACTTGACTCGGATTAATTTGAACTTGACTCGGATGAATTTGAACTTGACTCGGATTAATTTGAACTTGACTTGGATTAAATTGAACTTGACTTAGATTGATTTGAAGTGAAAAAGGTGTAGTAGTTTGCGCATGATAACACTTTTCGCGAAGATGAATATATTTCAATATCAATGAAAGCCGTTTCTTTAAAATATTCTTGCTGATGAAACAATGGAAAATGTCTCGCAAACTGAACGTTTACAAAAGACTATATCTGTAGTACAGCGTGTGGGGTAACCATGATAACTTGGGCCAGGGAAAACGTGAATTCCTCCCGACGTGATTGTGGGAAATTGGATTCATCTGTTTTGTGAAAAATTAATTTAATTTTCTTCCCTCTCATTACTGAGAGCTTGGTATTGAATTTTACCCTATGTTACTACTGGAAGCTGTGTAGACGGTGTCCAGTAAATGAATGAGATAATCAACATTTTAAAATTATGGTAGAAACACGTGGCAGGCAAAGAGGCTGCAGATTTACTAATGGTTGTCATGATAGAATCTAATGACGTTACGTAAAAACTTGACACCATTCTGAAGTACATTGAATTTACCTATGATGTGTTGGAATGGTTGATAAGGATCAGAAACCCCACTTACCTCGATGTAAGAACAGTAAATTGAGCGTTGCACGATCAGCTGCTTTGAACCCTAGGGATGAGGCACACCTCCGTTATCGGGGATGTTCACTCCTCAGAGGGATACAAGTATTGTGTCTGAGGGAATTAGTTCTCCCAGTGGGAAATTTGAAGGTCCCGAACTGAGAGTTAGGTAGGCCTTCTTTTTGTTAAAATAAAACGTTTTTTTTTGTCCTGTTCAGGATCATTTTTTCGGTTTACTGCTGTCCTGTTTTTTTGCCACCTACTACCTTCTTCTTCAACTTTAATCTCTTGTTTCATGAACTTTTTCCTCAACTTACTGTTTTACCTTGTGCACTGATTCCGCTTTCCCACATCTCCATACTAAATGGCACCTTCCTCTTTTCTCTCTTTGGAATGCCTTTTTGCGGCTAGGGAGACTTGAACTAACATCTAATCTAATCGGAAATGTTCAATAAAAATAGCTTTCGTCACTGTCTGGCAATATTCCTCATGTACTCTACCAACGACCCTGGCATAATCGAGGATGGTTATTGTCGAGCTTGCCATGAGAAATTCCGGCTCAGAGTTATTTCTTGCGCAGAAGAAAACGTGTTTGTGACTGATCACTGACCGTTACTTTGAAATACTTGCGAGTTTTTATGAGAGTCGTTGAACGTCTCACTGATCATGATCTTTTTCAACAAATGTTACAAGCCCCGCACCTCTCGACGTTCTCTCGACACCCGGCGCGACAGGTCAAGTTTCGAAAATGTAATATTGACATGATTTCACGAAGTCAGTATTCTACAGGATTGGGTACGGATGACTACGACAATCTTCTTCAATTTTCTTATAACTGCAACGACTTTAGTGGTCGCAACTTAATGGTATAACTTTCCAAATTCTCAGAATAAAATGGTATTCTATGTACTTCAAGGTTTTTGACGTACTTTCTTGAGTCATAATTGATACTTTAGTAGCCTCGTGGATCTTTGCATCGTTTTACCGACTCTTGTTAAACTATTTTTGGTGGATTATGAGTCACAAAGTCGTCAATTGTAACAAGTGGTATCCCCAATACAACTTACCAGAAGGCAAAGTTTTGTCCATAATTAGCCCCAAAATCAGGGTAGTGAATTTTGTCAAATGTTTTTAAATGCAGTGTATTGAGTTTACCCTATGTTTTACTGAGAGCAGAATTCTGGGTTTTGTTTTGCTTATTGCTAAAAGCAGAGAGTGGACACTAATGAAGATTAGAAATAGCTTACGTTTTTTATGGCTTTGCTTAATATTTATTGTATATTCTGATCATGATGGCGCTGGTGCGATGATGCTCTCGTTGTATACACAAAACTAGTACATAATATTTTTGGTGCTACAGTATTTTGCCCCATTTCAATCCTACGTGCACAATAGTTCTCGTACATGATGAAAGCTGTACAAAATTACTGTATTATTGTTCCACAGTAACACTTGCAGACCGTAAAACTATAAGCCGACGCGGAAAAACGAAGGGTGAGGCCATCCGTGCTCCCATAATGATTACCATATTGACCGTGTCCAGTTGATATGAGCAGAAATCAGAGAACGGGCATACTGTCCCCACCGAAGCGACACGAGTTGCTTATGGCATGAGAACTGCAGAATTGTCCTGTAAATGTGCGGGGCCTTACAAACATATGGCATGAAAACTGCAGAATTGCCGTGTAAATGTGCGGGGCCTTACAAACTTATGGCATGAGAACTGCAGAATTGCCCTGTAAATGTGCGGGGCCTTACAAACTTATGGCATGAGAACTGCAGAATTGCCGTGTAAATGTGCGGGGCCTAACAAACTTATGGCATGAGAACTGCAGAATTGCCCTGTAAATGTGCGGGGCCTTACAAACTTATGGCATGAGAACTGCAGAATTGCCGTGTAAATGTGCGGGGCCTTACAAACTTATGGCATGAGAACTGCAGAATTGCCGTATAAATGTGCGGGGCCTTACAAACTTATGGCATGAGAACTGCAGAATTGCCGTGTAAATGTGCAGGGCCTTACAAACTTATGGCATGAGAACTGCAGAATTGCCGTATAAATGTGCGGGGCCTTACAAACTTATGGCATGAGAACTGCAGAATTGCCGTATAAATGTGCGGGGCCTTACAAACTTATGGCATGAGAACTGCAGAATTGCCGTATAAATGTGCGGGGCCTTACAAACTTATGGCATGAGAACTGCAGAATTGCCGTGTAAATGTGCGGGGCCTAACAAACTTATGGCATGAGAACTGCAGAATTGCCGTATAAATGTGCGGGGCCTTACAAACATATGGCATGAGAACTGCAGAATTGCCGTATAAATGTGCGGGGCCTTACAAACATATGGCATGAGAACTGCAGAATTGCCGTATAAATGTGCGGGGCCTAACAAACATATGGCATGAGAACTGCAGAATTGCCGTATAAATGTGCGGGGCCTTACAAACTTATGGCATGAGAACTGCAGAATTGCCGTATAAATGTGCGGGGCCTAACAAACTTATGGCATGAGAACTGCAGAATTGCCGTATAAATGTGCGGGGCCTAACAAACATATGGCATGAGAACTGCAGAATTGCCGTATAAATGTGCGGGGCCTAACAAACATATGGCATGAGAACTGCAGAATTGCCGTGTAAATGTGCGGGCCTAACAAACTTATGGCATGAGAATTGCAGAATTGCCGTGTAAATGTGCGGGGCCTTAAAACTTATGGCATGAGAACTGCAGAATTGCCGTGTAAATGTGCGGGGCCTTACAAACTTATGGCATGAGAACTGCAAAATTGCCGTGTAAATGTGCAGGGCCTTACAAACTTATGGCATGAGAACTGCAGAATTGCCGTATAAATGTGCGGGGCCTTACAAACTTATGGCATGAGAACTGCAGAATTGCCGTGTTAATGTGCAGGGCCTTACAAACTTATATGGCATGAGAACTGCAGAATTGCCGTATAAATGTGCGGGGCCTTACAAACTTATGGAATGAGAACTGCAGAATTGCCGTGTAAATGTGCAGGGCCTTACAAACTTATGGCAAGAAAACTGCAGAATTGCCGTATAGATGTGCGGGGCCTTACAAACTTATGGCATGAGAACTGCAGAATTGCCGTGTAAATGTGCAGGGCCTTACAAACTTATGGCATGAGAACTGCAGAATTGCCGTATAAATGTGCGGGGCCTAACAAACTTATGGCATGAGAACTGCAGAATTGCCGTGTAAATGTGCGGGGCCTAACAAACTTCTGGCATGAGAACTGCAGAATTGCCGTGTAAATGTGCGGGGCCTAACAAACTTATGGCATGAGAACTGCAGAATTGCCGTGTAAATGTGCGGGGCCTAACAAACTTATGACATGAGAACTGCAGAATTGCCGTGTAAATGTGCGGGGCCTAACAAACTTATGGCATGAGAACTGCAGAATTGCCGTGTAAATGTGCGGGGCCTAACAAACTTAGTCACGCGCTTTCACGAAACATTGAACTGAATTTCATGAGTTTTGTTATAAACCTACCGAGTTTTTTGCTTGAAGGAAAAATGCTTCGATGAGGTCGTCTTGAGAAAATGAGCACATCATCCCACATCACAAGAGGGACACATCACTCATCACAGATGTGTCCGCTCATCATACATCCCACATAATAGCAGCGGACACATCAAACTGTGACGAATAATTGTCAATAAAAAATTATGTGAGAATATTATTAGATAAAGAACACTAGTATACGTAATCTAAATGCTTTTAGTTGAAGAACAGTTAGAATCGCGGCGAAGAAAGCTATACGTGAGATGGCTTGTTTCGCGAGAGTGCACAGCGTGAGTGCAGGGGTCGACACTTTGTTTATGTTTCAACACTTGTGTCACCGGCCTTGGCCATTAAAATGTCTCATAAACTGGAGGAGACAAACAACTGGAAAGAGGTATACTCAGCCACATATGTGCAAGAAAGCGGAGAAATTTTGACCAAAGAGGAGGCGTCTAAACTTGAGAAATGCGCGCCCGTTGGACTTTTTCTTAATCGTAAGGAGCTGCAATTTTACACCAAAAATTTCCGAGATGCGTTTGTAGTTTGAGCAAAACTTCTTGGAAAAGAGGCTCATGAAAGGACGTGAATACAAAAGTAAAATTTCGGCATGCGAAAACGTGTAAAAGAATACAATCGTTAATAAAAAACAAGTATACTACGTCGTGAGCAGGTACGTTGTTAAGTAGAGGCATCATTCACCTCTCATTTATTAATGTTGTTGTTGAAATAAAATTGTAAATAATAAAAATTGATCAAATAAAAGATGTACAGTGTTCATAATTAGACGTAAATAGATTCACCGTAATTGAAATAAGTGAATGCGAATAGATTATAGGTAAAAATTGAAGGTAGCTCACCTAACTGAACAATTTTTCAACAAATGTGTCATGTCATGCTAAAATATCACATCAGCTTAATTATTGGCGGAAAATATACAATGCTAACATGGGTCGGGTGAGCTGGATGAAATTGTCTAAATAAACATCATCCTGATATTGTTGAATAACTTGAAAAGTTTTTGTGCGCTGAAGACAAGCAGTTACAATTACTAAATGAAAGGAAAATAAAAAAAGAACCCTACAAATTTACACTTGAAAAAATAATAATAATAATTCAAAGATAGTAAATAGAATTTTTTCCTGCTTACGGGAGGAGGAGGAGGGCTTGCACAGCCTTGCCGTGATGTGTCTCATTTACTTGCCTTTGCTTTTACTGCTGTTTTTGTGAAAGAAACATCGTCCGATAGTGATTTGGCTTCCGTGGTCAAATTCGAGAACTGATGTTGGAATAATTAAAATGAAGAGAATGAGCATCCAAGCGATGGGATTAACAATTTAAAAACGTTGTGATTAGGATGCAGTCATAATGCGCCTGATTTTCTAGATGTGCTTGTGTTTTGGCTAACGTATGTTGCGATCGTGTTAAAAGTCTGCGATCCTTCAATACAACACTTCAATTGCTAATATTTGCTATCGGGGGAAGTAAATTGGCTGGCGACTGTTAGTATTTCGGAAGTGTCATTATTGTTGTATATCAAATTGTAATGGCGGGCTGTCTGCGCGGCGATCGTGTAGTGGGACACAATTCGTGTGAGGACAATTTCGTGAAATATTCTATCGTATTACGTCCCGAGCAAATTGAGCGAGCAGGTCCTGCCTCAAAAACACAGAAAAACCTATAAAAAATTTGTCTTGGAGCTGTAGGTCTGCCGGTCATGGAACCTGGTGAGTGCGCGTGATAATTTCAATTTTTGTTAGCCCATTTTGGTGTGTTTTTTCCTGATGCTGTGTTTATATTGTACCTGCGTACAATAGCGCGCACAATAGCATAGCAAGAGACGCATCACAGCAAGGAACACATCACGCAGCACAGCAAGGGACATATCACGCCTCACAGCAGGGGACACATCACACATCACAGCAGGAGACACATCACACGCCACAGCAAGGGACACATCACATAACACACCACAGCAGGGTGTGTTATCACAACACACTACACACCACGGCGGTGAGCGGACACACTGACCAGCCTGTAGCTCTGTACGATCAATGCGGGGCTGCCGGCAACTGTTGAACTGTGAAGCTTGTGGCAGTGTTGTGTGGTTGTGTTGTGTGGTTGTGTTGTGTGGTTGTGTTGTGTGGTTGTGTTGTGTGGGAGTGTTGTGTGGTTGTGTTGTGTGGCAGTGTTGTGTGGTTGTGTTGTGTGGTTGTGTTGTGTGGTTGTGTTGTGTGGTTGTGTTGTGTGGCAGTGTTGTGTGGCAGTGTCGTGTGACAGTGTTGTGGGGCATTCTATTTTTAGGTGTGTACTCTTATAAAATATTCTCATATAGAATATTCTCTTTGAGAATGCTCTCTGTTTGTTTTATCGCAGATATGTCCCATTTCATACATGTTACAGCACGCGAAAAAAATTCCCTCTGAATATTCCCCTAAAAAAATTTGAGTTGTGATCTTGGTTCACTTTGCCCACTCGAACACACGGTCGGTATCGCGCCGCCCAGCTCTGCGCCTCCAAGGTGCACTTCTTGCGCTGCGTCGCCTGTTGGTAACGGTGGTGGTTGCGGCGGGGGTTAGGCAGTTACAAAGGCCCCGACGCTGTCGGCCCTCAATTTCAAGTTCAAGTTGGTGAGGGAGGTGCGCGCTGGTCATCACTGGGACTTTTGCTCATCCATGTCCACACGACGTCCTCGCACAGATGCAGACTGGCGGTAACTTATATCCAGGCAGAGTGTAGACTAGTTTGTCAGTGCCACAACGACTGACCCGTCTTCTTTGTGTGATCCTTGTTTGCTGAAGGATTTGTGTGAATTAGAAGTTATTCGCGCCTCATGTGGCTCATAAGTGTGGTCAATGTCATTCCTGTGGGATATGTGTGACGCCAGCGTGATCTGTGAGACGTCACCTTGATCCGTGTGATGGTAGCGTGATCGATCTGCGTGATGGTGGCGAGATCTGTGTGACGGTGCATGGCATGATCTGTGTGATGGTGGCGAGATCTAAGTGATGGTGGCGAGATCTGTGTGATGGTGGCGAGATCTGTGTGATGGTGGCGAGATCTGTGTGATGGTAGCGAGATCTAAGTGATGGGGGCGAGATCTGTGTGATGGTGGCGAGATCTGTGTGATGATGGCGAGATCTGTGTGATGGTGGCGAGACCTGTGTGATGGTGGCGAGATCTGTGTGATGGTGGCGAGATCTAAGTAATGGTGGCGAGATCTGTGTGATGGTGGCGAGATCTGTGTGATGGTGGCGAGATCTGTGTGATGGTTTCGAGATCTGTGTGACGGATCATGGCATGATCTGTGTGATGGCGGCGAGATCTGTGTGACGGTGGCGAGATCTGTGTGACGGTGCATGGCATGATCTGTGTGATGGTGGCGAGATCTAAGTGATGGTGGCGAGATCTGTGTGATGGTGGCGAGATCTGTGTGATGGTGGCGAGATCTGTGTGATGGTGGCGAGAACTGTGTGATGGTGGCGAGATCTGTGTGATGGTGGCGAGATCTAAGTGATGGTGGCGAGATCTGTGTGATGGTGGCGAGACCTGTGTGATGGTGGCGAGATCTGTGTGACGGTTTCGAGATCTGTGTGACGGATCATGGCATGATCTGTGTGATGGCGGCGAGATCTGTGTGACGGTGGCGAGATCTGTGTGACGGTGCATGGCATGATCCGCGTGATGGTGGTGAGATCTGTGTGATGGTGACGAGATCAGTGTGATGGTGACGAGATCTGTGTGATGGTGACGAGATCAGTGTGTTGGTGGCGAGATCTGCGTGATGGTGACGAGATCTGCGTGATGGTGGCGAGATCTGTGTGATGGTGGTGAGATCTGTGTGATGGCGGCGAGATCTGTGTGATGGTGGCGAGATCTGTGTGATGGTGGTGAGATCAGTGTAATGGTGACGAGATCTGCGTGATGGTGGTGAGATCTGTGTGATGGTGGCGAGATCTGTGTTATGGCGGCGAGATCTCTGTGATGGTGGCGAGATCTGTGTGATGGCGGCGAGATCTGTGTGATGGCGGCGAGATCTGTGTGATGGTGGCGAGATCTGTGTGATGGTGGCGAGATCTGTGTGATGGTGGTGAGATCTGCGTGATGGTGGTGAGATCTGTGTGATGGTGGCGAGATCTGTCAACGAGATCTGTGTGGTTGTGACGAGATCAGTGTGATGGTGACGAGATCTGTGTGATGGTGACGAGATCAGTGTGATGATGACGAGATCTGTGTGATGGTGACGAGATCTGTGTGATGGTGACGAGATCAGTGTGATGGTGACGAGATCAGTGTGATGGTGACGAGATCAGTGTGATGGTGACGAGATCAGTGTGATGGTGACGAGATCAGTGTGATGGTAGCGAGATCTGTGTGATGGTGACGAGATCAGTGTGATGGTGACGAGATCAGTGTGATGGTGACGAGATCAGTGTGATGGTGACGAGATCAGTGTGATGGTGACGAGATCAGTGTGATGGTGACGAGATCAGTGTGATGGTGACGAGATCAGTTTGATGGTGACGAGATCAGTGTGATGGCGGCCAGATCAGTGTGATGGTGACGAGATCAGTGTGATGGTGACGAGATCAGTGTGATGGTGACGAGATCAGTGTGATGGTGACGAGATCAGTGTGATGGTGACGAGATCAGTGTGATGGCGGCCAGATCAGTGTGATGGTGACGAGATCAGTGTGACGGCGGCGAGATCAGTGTGATGGCGGCGAGATGAGTGTGAGCCTGTAACCCCAGCCCGCGAGTAAAACGACCGCTGCACCAACGAGCGGCGTCAGGTGACACGGGAGATGAGGGCTGCTGCGCAGGCTCGTCTGCTCGCCCAACTCCTCGAGTGGGAGCATTTCCCGCATGAAATTCGACCGAGTGAACTGCCCATCTCGCGTCGCTGCAAATGAGATGACTTGGCAACCCCGCAGGCTTACCAGTTGCTGCGTTCTCTCTTTTGTCAAATTGATTAAAAAATAAATCACTCAGGCATGTTATGGCGAGAGGAATGAGTCAATAAAGATTGCGCCAGACGGCCGCGTGTTGCTGTGCGTCTTTGCCTCCGTCGCCGCTGTGTGGTGTTGCCGGCGTGTGGGAGCCGCTAACAGATAGAGGCACTAGGGCAGATAGAGCCGCTAGGGCAGATAGAGGCACTAGGGCAGATAGAACCGCTAGGGCAGATAGAGCCGCTAGGGCAGATAGAGCCGCTGGGGCAGATAGAACCGCTAGGGCAGATAGAGCCGCTAGGGCAGATAGAGCCGCTGGGGCAGATAGAGCCGCTAGGGCAGATAGAGCCGCTAGGGGAGATAGAGCCGCTAGGGCAGATAGAGCCGCTGGGGCAGATAGAGCCGCTAGGGCAGATTGAGCCGCTAGGACAGATAGAGCCGCTAGGGGAGATAGAGCCGCTAGGACA
This sequence comes from Morinoia aosen, assembly GCA_030386875.1. NCBI lineage: Eukaryota > Metazoa > Arthropoda > Malacostraca > Amphipoda > Talitridae > Morinoia > Morinoia aosen. The sequence goes on from CM059574.1 coordinate 4,273,901, forward strand.
GATAGAGCCGCTAGGAGAGATAGAGCCGCTAGGGCAGATAGAACCGCTAGGACAGATAGAGCCGCTAGGGGAGATAGAGCCGCTAGGACAGATAGAAAAGCTAGGACAGATAGAGCCGCTAGGACAGATAGAGCCGCTAGGGCAGATAGAACCGCTAGGACAGATAGAGCCGCTAGGGGAGATAGAACCGCTAGGACAGATAGAGCCGCTAGGACAGATAGAGCCGCTAGGACAGATAGAGCCGCTAGGACAGATAGAGCCGCTAGGGGAGATAGAGCCGCTAGGGCAGATAGAGCCGCTAGGACAGATAGAGCCGCTAGGGGAGATAGAGCCGCTAGGGCAGATAGAACCGCTAGGACAGATAGAGCCGCTAGGACAGATAGAGCCGCTAGGACAGATAGAGCCGCTAGGACAGATAGAGCCGCTGGGGCAGATAGAGCCGCTAGAACAGATAGAGCCGCTAGGACAGATAGAGCCGCTAGGGGAGATAGAGCCGCTAGGACAGATAGAGCCGCTAGAACAGATAGAGCCGCTGGGGCAGATAGAGCCGCTAGGGCAGATAGAGCCGCTGGGGCAGATAGAACCGCTAGGGGAGATAGAGCCGCTGGGGCAGATAGAACCGCTATGACAGATAGAGCCGCTAGGACAGATAGAGCCGCTAGGACAGATAGAGCCGCTAGGGCAGATAGAGCCGCTAGAGCAGATAGAGCCGCTAGGACAGATAGAGCCGCTAGGACAGATAGAGCCGCTAAGGCAGATAGAGCCGCTAGGACAGATAGTGCCGCTAGGACATATAGAGCCGCTAGGGCAGATAGAGCCGCTAGGACAAATAGAGCCGCTAGGACAGATAGAGCCGCTAGGACAGATAGAGCCGCTAGGGCAGATAGAGCCGCTAGGGCAGATAGAACCGCTAGGGAAGATAGAGCCGCTAGGGCCGATAGAGCTGCTAGGGCAGATAGAGCCGCTAGGGCAGATAGAGCCGCTAGGACAGATAGAGCCGCTAGGGCAGATTGAGCCGCTAGGACAGATAGAGCCGCTAGGACAGATGGAGCCACTAGGGCAGATAGAGCCGCTAGGATAGATAGAGCCGCTAGGGCAGATAGAGCCGCTAGGACAGATAGAGCCGCTAGGGCAGATAGAGCCGCTAGGACAGATAGAGCCGCTAGGGCAGATAGAGCCGCTAGGGCAGATAGAGCCGCTAGAACAGATAGAGCCGCTAGGGGAGATAGAGCCGCTAGGGCAGATAGAGCCGCTAGGACAGATAGAGCCGCTGGAGCAGATAGAGCCGCTAGGGCAGATAGAGCCGCTAGAACAGATAGAGCCGCTAGGGGAGATAGAGCCGCTAGGGCAGATAGAACCGCTAGGACAGATAGAGCCGCTAGGGCAGATAGAGCCGCTAGGACAGATAGAGCCGCTAGGGCGGATAGAGCCGCTAGGGCAGATAGAGCCGCTAGGGCAGATAGAGCCGCTAGGGCAGATAGAGCCGGTAGGGCAGATAGAGCCGCTAGGGCAGATAGAGCCGCTAGGGCAGATAGAGCCGCTAGGGCAGATAGAGCCGCTAGGGCAGATAGAGCCGCTAGGGCAGATAGAGCCGTAGGATAGATAGAGCCGCTAGGATAAATACAGCTTCTAGGAGAGATATGCGTTTTCGGTAGATAAAATCAGAAATAAATAAGCTGTGCTGTTCAGCATGCGACGGAGATGCATATTTGCAGGTACGAACTCAATGCAGACGAATTTCGGAACAATTAGCTGGTCCTGCTTTTGAGCTGCCCATGATGCAAATTTCAATAATCCCGTAAATGTGCGGGCAACGCATTGACTCGATCTGGGCCTTCTTTGGTAGGTAAATGTGAAGCTTTTGGTTAATTTACGTAGCCTTAGTGATATATAGTGGAGCTGTGTTGCGAGGAGACTAGGTGGTGCTAGCCACCTAGCCAGGCAACTAGGTGGTGCTAGTCACCTAGCCAGGCAACTAGGTGAGCTGGTAACCTAGCCAGGCAACTAGGTAAGCTGGTCACCTATCCAGGTAATTAGGTGAGCTGGTCATTTAGCCAGGCAACTAGTTGAGATGGTCACCTAGCCAGGCTACTAGGTGAGCTGGTCACCTATCCAGGCAACTAGTTGAGCTGGTCACCTAGCCAGGCAACTAGGTGAGCTGGTCACCTAGCCAGGCTACTAGGTGAGCTGGTCACCTAGCCAGGCAACTAGTTGAGCTGGTCACCTAGCCAGGCAACTAGGTGAGCTGGTCACCTAGCCAGACAACTAGTGGACTCACAGCAAACGGCTTTATTTTTCATCTGCAGCACTTCGCTCGCCATTGAACTAACTAGTATTTCAGACATACGATGTATGAACTGTCCTGTGCACACGATGTATAAACAGAAATATCACGTGAACATACTGTACTGTGCGCAATTATATTTGGTCTGCGTTTATTGTAATTTTGGTGTGTATACTATACATGCAAAGGCATGTGTGTATCGATAATATGTGTACATGTATCTGCACATGCGTATATTGTGGTGGGAATATCGTAGGTATTGGTAGACAGCTGGTAACACAGACCACACAGCTAGTAACACACCACACAGCCGGTAACACACACCACACAGCTGGTAACACACACCACACAGCTGGTAACACAGACCACACAGCTGGTGACACAGACCACACAGCTGGTAACACAGACCACACAGCTGGTGACACAGACCACACAGCTGGTAACACAGACCACACAGCTGGTAACACACACCACACAGCTGGTAACACAGACCACACAGCTGGTAACACACACCACACAGCTGGTAACACAGACCACACAGCTGGTAACACACACCACACAGCCGGCAACACACACCACACAGCTGGCAGCACACACCACACAGCGTGACACACACCACACAGCTGGCAACACAGACCACACAGCGTAACACAGACCCCGTACTGTGCAGGTGTACCAGGAGCTGTTCGCGCCGCTGCGAGTGTCGCGTATGCAGTACAAGCGCGCGCTGGACTGCATGAAGCTCATCCGCCACGTCCGCTTCCAGGAGATCTTCGCGCAGGAGAAGATCACCAGAGTCGACTCCCTCTCGCTCGTGATCTCAGGCAGGTCAGATCTGCTGAAGCTTTTGTCGTGTTCTCTTTTAGCTGTAGGTCACTCGCTGGGCTTCTCTATCTGAAGGTTAGTAACTGATGTTTTCAACCCGAAGATTCGTGACGGAACATTTGGATTTGAGGTATACTAACTAATCTTATGGATCTGAATATCAGTGGCTGATGTTTTTAACTTGATGATCCGTAACTGAACAATTGGATTTGAGGATCAGTTACTAATTTTTTTATCTGAAGATTGGTGATTAGTGACCGATGTTTTTGATCTATAGACTAGTGGCTGTTGTTTTCAACCTAAATGTCTGTGACTCATCTAAGATCAATACCCGATATCATGGATCTGTAGATCAGTGACTGACGTTCATGATCTAGAGATCATTAGCGGAATTTTTAACAGGAAGATCTGACTGATTTTTTTTTATATTAACATTTTGACTGCGACTACTAAATGTTAAGTTCAACGCCGAACTCAAATTTCAAGTCAATTGAAGTGAACTATTTTGAAAATACCAAATATGAACTAGATCGTGCCTTCATTTAGCTTTGATTAAGTATTTAAGAAATTGACTTTGCGACTGCTGGTCGGTTAGCAGCATTACGAAAATTACCTCCATGTACCACCGGTGCCGCACGACGCAGTCAAAGTGTTAAGATCAGTTAATGATCTTTGTGATCTGAACATCTGTGATTGATTTACCTCCGTGATTTCCAGCAGGTCACACAGTCTGGATGCTCTACATGGCCTAGTTAAGATCTGTCCAGTATAGTATCAGTGATGTGTTCCTTTGTGGCCGTTAAACTAGGTTACATTTCGGCCGTGACACGCGACACGTGTATACGAAGCTCACCACTGATTTTCATATTTGTGTGTGTTTAAACGAACTTCCCTATTCGCCACGGTAGTTGCGAGGCTCTTGAGTGTCGCGGATGACGAATTCGGTCAGAGCGAATAGGAAACTTCGTATAAACACACACAAATATGAGCCTGAGTGGGGAGCCTCGTACACACGTGTCGCGCCTCACGGCCGAAATGTCCCCTAGTGATAAACGGCCCTTTAGACTTATTTGTTTAACCGGTTAGGTTTAACGATTTCCTACACCCAACTTGCATTGTTGAGTTAGGTTTCATGCAGAAGGGTATGCTAACAGCTGCTATTTTCTGCGTTTGCTGCTTCTTGGTAAGTTGCGGCTTTTTGATGTGGTGTTGGTAAGTCGTGTTGAGGTTGTCTCGGAGCTGCGATGGAGATCACTGAGCATGAGAAGTCACCTACGTTACTCACTACACACTGAACTAGATCAATGTGTAATGGATGTGAATTCCGTGAGCGATCTTTCCGTGGGCTTTAATCGTCGTGACTTTTTCTTACGCTATTTTTTTTTTAATTCACAAGTCGGATGGGATTTTTCAAAGTCCTCATTATTAATCACGATCAATTATACCGAAACGGTAGCTGCCACGAATCCAATGTATGGATTAACAATATGAAATTTCACGACTAATATAAGGATAAACAGTATTATTTTTTTCGCGTCACCATGGTCAAATCCATTTGTCTTTATCTTCGGCAAGCGTGTAGCCAGAACCGTGTTTCAAGCTGTTATTAATATACGTTTTAACATCGTCAGTGTCATTACTTCGTCTTATTGTCTCATTTCTCCTTCATCTTTCTCAATTCCGTTGACAAGGGTAAATAAAATGCGCCGGTTCTGCATAACGTTAAATGAGTGATATCGACTACAGCTTCAAACTACGCATCCTACATGCCTAGAGGGATTGGAATATGAGAACCCTTGACATAGACACAGAGGGGAACACATATTGTGCAAGAGCGATTCTGTTGGCGTGTGAACCTCTCGTGACGGCGTCCTCATCTTATCGGGATAACGCTTGCAGTCGCTAGTTATGACCGATTTTTGTAGAGTACAGTACGTCACAATTGATGACAAGGACCTATTTAACGTATTATCAATTGAGGGTTGTTGGTTAAGCTCGAGTCAGATTCAGCTACGAAGCAAGCGCTAACGGCCGCAAGGCCAAAAGCGAATGTCTACGTGCCCTCTCTCTTATAGACGTGCCCTCACTCACTGCCCGAACGTCCCTCCCAGGGAAAGCGTCTACCCGCTTTATCGTGAATTATCAACTACTAATTATGAAATTGACATATGAGAAATACTACATGAAACTATTTTCTACGCAATTCAAATACATTGTTAAATAATTCTATAAATGAAATTATTCCAAAATCCCCCTTTACGCAATATTAACATTAAGAAATACGGCTTGAAATAGTAGGTTGAGCTTCGTGGCGTCTTCTGGCGGCGTCTTGATTCAGGCTTGTAACAGCACAGCGACAGTGGTTGTACGGACCGAGGTTTCTGGAACATCATAGACGTCTCAAAGTTTTTACTGACGATAGATCCTTTAAATTCCTCAGCTTTTGTGGTTCTTTTAGAACTTGATGGAATGATGCGCTGGCCAGCCGTATCTCCCTATTCTTAGCGCTGCTACCTTTCATTGATCGTAGATCATTATAGTTATAGGAATTTTAGCAAATGAATTAGATCACTGACCTACATCACTGACATAAATCAATGACATAGAATATTAACCTTGATTCAAAACCTAGATTTATTTTTCTATCTTGGATTATTTAGAAAACAAAAATGGTGTGAAATAGATTTAGCTACTGCCAGGTCTCCTGCAACATATTACGAGATTTTATATTTATTTGTTGCACTCATACCTAGTTTTATGGATGTACTCACGCACCAACATAGACATCCAGGTGGACCTGATATATAGCCATCAACTGCAAATGTATTTCTCTTCCGCACATATTGGTTTCATTCAAACACGCACACGCAGTCAGGGCACGCAGCTATAACTCGGGGACTCAGCCCTGTTACTCAACTATAACTCAAATACGCAGCCGCGGCTCTGTTGCACTATTATAACCTGGATACATAGCTACAGCATGGATGCTACCCGGATATTAGACTGGAATTTGGATAAACAGTTTCAGCCAAACGTATAAATAAATTCTGGATGAACAGCTGCGGCCTTGATATATTGGGCAACTAAACTCGAATAGACAACTGCAGCCGAGAGACTCAAATAAAGCCGGTATACTCTGCTGTAACCGGGAATCTTCGGGGCTTTTGATGACTAAAGTTTGGCCGGACATCAAAAAGCCAGCAGCTGAAAAATCCGGTGGTCGAGGGTCCGATTTTAGGACTCGACAGACACGCCTGGCTGTGTGTGCATTATCAGACTCTTTTTTTCATGTCATTTTCGCGTATAAATGTTGCTCAACATGTACATATGGAATTTGACCGATAATAACTAGGTTTAACTAAACATCTTGCTCGCAAAATTGATGCGTTTTGAGCCTAGCTCCTAAGTTTAAAGAATCTGTCCCAGTTTAAATTCTGAACTAACTTGAGCGTCTAGCACAAGCCAGCAATCTTCCTATGCATGGAGTGCGTGAGTGACACAAGCCTGCTTAAGAAAGCACACCTCCAATAGAGACACAACACAGAGACTGCAGAATAAGATCTCGTTACCACACAGTGCTGATGGTCTTCGCTGATGACTTACTAAACTTACACAGCTTGTCCTCATTACAAGCATCTTATTCCTCAACTTGTGTCAACTTCTCATTGCGCATTTTTTGGCAAACGATGTGAGATTTGATGCCGCCCAAAATAAGACAGCGTAAACATGGAATCGTATCTCTTGCCGTTTGATGGCCACGTGAACTCACATACCATCGGTAAATTGAGGAAAATTAACCTGAAAAACTCTCCAATGCGGCAATTTTATATTTTATTTATCTGTTTTGCGGTTTGTTTCAGGGGTAAAAGCCAAGTCAATTGGTTTCAGCTTTATTCAGTGTTTGTCTTTAGCTTGCACAGTTGATAAATGGTAATATTTGCCCGATTCATTTCGAGTTCATGTACTATTTGTCTGTTCAAAATGTAATTCAGTTGTTATTTTGCTGTCCATTATTCATACGATGCAATTTTTTCCAGTTGCACCTCCAGTAATAACTTCTGTTGCTTAGAACTTCAGTTCCACCTTCTGTTTGTTAGGAGTTCTTCATTTGGTAGGTCCGCATCTTATAATCTCTTTTGACTTATTGATTGTTTCCATATCTAATTTTATCCTTTACTTATTTCTTCACTACACACACCACAACTTGTCGATCCTAATGTACTTCCCTCATCTCTAACATCATTTGTTTCCTCAATTTCCTTCATCACTACCACCAGTTTCGTCAATTTTCCTCATCGCTACCACTAGTTGTCAACTCTACTTACTTCCCTCATCGCTGTCAGTAGTTGTCTACCGTATTTCCCTCATCACCGCAAGTTGTGTACCCTACTTTAATTCCCTCATCACTACGACCAGTTGTGTACCTCGTGCATGGAGTGATTGTGTACCCTACTTTAATTCCCTCATCACTACGACCGGTTGTGTACCCTAGTTCTCTCATTACCACCACCAATTGTTTACTCTACTTCCCACTCTTGTCGTCTACCTGCCTTCCAAGAAGATCTCATTTACCCTGCTTTAGTTCAGCCAAGTTGAGTGTTGCCGCTGCTCCAATGTCCGAAGTAGTCTGGGGCCGACATTCCCGCTGGATTTGGGCCAGTTCCAAGAGCCAATTCCCATTCTCATCGAGCTCGAAGAACTCGCCCCAGCCTGCATCCTGAAATCGAAGTCGGCACCAAGAAAGACTTGCTTTCTAGTGCACGAAGAATACTTGAAACAGCGGCTATTTCTGTACTGATGCTTTTGTAATCGGTACTTACGGTTGAAGCTCTGATTAGTTTTTCTGAGGGAAACTTTCGGTTTATTTGTTTGTTGTTAATTGAGGAAACTTTTTTAAGTTTTAGGTTTATTTTTATTCCGGCATACGGAGCATCGGGGCCGTACATTTGTGAGGGTGTGGCAGGCACGGTAAAATTGTGCAAACAGTCCACGCAGCACATGTAGTGTTGGCGGCACGCATAGGGCATGAAGAACACTTAGAGTACATGCAGTGATCTGCTGCAAGAAGTAGTTCACAAATCAACAGAACTCATTCCGTAAGAGATCAAACTTGTTTACTGCTTTTTCTAACCCCTTGCATGTATAACCTTGTATGTGGCATGCGCTACCTATCTGTTCTATATCAGCCTGTGGATGATGAACATTACCTTGTGCCTCACACAGCATGCGTGACCTGCAGTAAATCTGTCAAGACATCGCACATCTTGTGTGCAGCTTTTGTGTAATATACTGGGACAGCATGGACTGTGTACAGAGGCTGTGTATTGCACAGAAATAGCTAGTGTGCAGCACACAGGGCGAGCAGCACGTGCTTCACGTGGCCGGTACCCCAAAGTACAGTGCAGGTCTGCCTCCTGCGGCTGGACACGCGCTGCCACTCTTGGCGAACTCCGAATAAATTTGACGGCGTGAGCAGCGACCTGAGGGTGGAGTGTGGGGCCGAATTGAGGGTGGAGTGTGGGCCGTACTGAGGGTGGAGTGTGGGCTGTACTGAGGGGGGAGTGTGGGGCCGTACTGAGGGTGGAGTGTGGGGCCGAATTGAGGGTGGAGTGTGGGCCGTACTGAGGGTGGAGTGTGGGCCGTACTGAGGGTGGAGTGTAGGGCCGTACTGAGGGTGGAGTGTGGGGCCGAATTGAGGGTGGAGTGTGGGCCGTACTGAGGGTGGAGTGTGGGCTGTACTGAGGGTGGAGTGTGGGGCCGAACTGAGGGTGGAGTGTGGGGCCGTACTGAGGGTGGAGTGTGGGGCCGTACTGAGGGTGGAGTGTGGGGCCGTACTGAGGGTGGAGTGTGGGGCCGTACTGAGGGTGGAGTGTGGGCCGTACTGAGGGTGGAGTGTGGGGCCGTACTGAGGGTGGAGTGTGGGGCCGTACTGAGGGTGGAGTGTGGGCCGTACTGAGGGTGGAGTGTGGGGCCGTACTGAGGGTGGAGTGTGGGCCGTACTGAGGGTGGAGTGTAGGCCGTACTGAGGGTGGAGTGTGGGCCGTACTGAGGGTGGAGTGTGGGGCCGTACTGAGGGTGGAGTGTGGGCCGTACTGAGGGTGGAGTGTGGGCCGTACTGATGGTGGAGTGTGGGCCGTACTGAGGGTGGAGTGTGGGGCCGTACTGAGGGTGGAGTGTGGGGCCGTACTGAGGGTGGAGTGTGGGCCGTACTTAGGGTGGAGTGTGTGCCGTACTGAGGGTGGAGTGTGGGCCGTACTGAGGGTGGAGTGTGGGCCGTACTGAGGGTGGAGTGTGGGCCGTACTGAGGGTGGAGAGTGGGGCCGTATTGAGGGTGGAGTGTGGGGCCGAATTGAGGGTGGAGTGTGGGCCGTACTGAGGGTGGAGTATGGGGCCGTACTGAAGGTGGAGTGTGGGGCCGTACTGAGGGTGGAGTGTGGGCCGTACTGAGGGTGGAGTGTGGGCCGTACTGAGGGTGGAGTGTGGGGCCGTACTGAGGGTGGAGTGTGGGGCCGAATTGAGGGTGGAGTGTGGGCCGTACTGAGGGTGGAGTGTGGGGCCGTATTGAGGGTGGAGTGTGGGGCCGAATTGAGGGTGGAGTGTGGGCCGTACTGAGGGTGGAGTATGGGGCCGTACTGAAGGTGGAGTGTGGGGCCGTACTGAGGGTGGAGTGTGGGCCGTACTGAGGGTGGAGTGTGGGCCGTACTGAGGGTGGAGTGTGGGGCCGTACTGAGGGTGGAGTGTGGGGCCGAATTGAGGGTGGAGTGTGGGCCGTACTGAGGGTGGAGTGTGGGGCCGTATTGAGGGTGGAGTGTGGGGCCGTTCTGAGGGTGGAGTGTGTGGCTGAAAAAATAAAGCAAACTGAGGGTGGAGCTGTGTGCAGTGTAGGGCCATTAGATGATTGATGGTGGCTGCTGCACGCTGTACCCAAGTGCTGCACGCTGTACCCAAGTGCTGCACGTTGGACCCAAGTGCTGCACGCTGTACCCAAGTGCTGCACGCTGTACCCAAGTGCTGCACGCTGTACCCAAGTGCTGCACGCTGTACCCAAGTGCTGCACGCTGTACCCAAGTGCTGCACGATGCACCCAAGTGCTGCACGGTGCACAAAGAGCTGCACGCTGCACCCAAGTGCTGCACGCTGCACCCAAGTGCTGCACGTTGCACCAAGTGCTGCACGCTGCACCCAAGTGCTGCACGGTGCACCCAAGTGCTGCACGGTGCACCCAAGTGCTGCACGCTTCACCCAAGTGCTGCACGTTGCACCAAGTGCTGCACGCTGCACCCAAGTGCTACACGTTGAACCAAGTGCTGCACGGTGCACCAAGTGCTGCACGCTGCACCCAAGTGCTGCACGGTGTACCAAGTGCTGCACGGTGCATCCAAGTGCTGCACGGTGCACCAAGTGCTGCACGGTGCACCCAAGTGCTGCACGTTGCACCAAGTGCTGCACGCTGCACCCAAGTGCTGCACGGTGCACCAAGTGCCGCACGCTGCACCCAAGTGCTGCACGTTGCACCAAGTGCTGCACGGTGCACTCAAGTGCTGCACGGTGCACCCAAGTGCTGCACGTTGCACCAAGTGCTGCACGGTGCACCCAAGTGCTGCACGGTGCACCCAAGTGCTGCACGTTGCACTAAGTGCTGCACGGTGCACCCAAGTGCTGCACGCTGCACCCAAGTGCTGCACGTTGAACCAAGTGCTGCACGGTGCACCAAGTGCTGCACGCTGCACCCAAGTGCTGCACGGTGCACCAAGTGCTGCACGCTGCACCCAAGTGCTGCACCTTGCACCAAGTGCTGCACGGTGCACCCAAGTGCTGCACGCTGCACCCAAGTGCTGCACTTTGCACAAAGGGCTGCACGCTGCACGCTGCACCCAAACGCTGCACGCTGCACCCAAGAGCTGCACGCTGCACCCAAGAGCTGCACGGTGCACCCAAGCGCTGCACGCTGCACCCAAGTGCTGCACGCTGCACCCAAGTGCTGCACGCTGCACCCAAGTGCTGCACGGTGCACCAAGTGCTGCACGCTGCACCCAAGTGCTGCACGTTGCACCAAGTGCTGCACGCTGCACCCAAGTGCTGCACGTTTCACCAAGTGCTGCACGGTGCACCCAAGAGCTGCACGCTGAACCCAAGCGCTGCACGTTGCACCAAGTGCTGCACGGTGCACCCAAGCGCTGCACGGTGCACCCAAGCGCTGCACGGTGCACCCAAGAGCTGCACGCTGCACCCAAGCGCTGCACACACCAAAGAAGGCTGTGTGTTTGCTCCCCTCACTCGGCCCCGCGAGCTTTGCCCTCAGGGACGTGATGCCATCAGGCCCAAGTTCCGATCATGCTTCTTTTTTTGCCTCGACTTTTCTGCGGGGAAAATGTTTTTGTCTCAACTTTGGAGTGCGTCTTTGGACTTCGCTGTGTGAGCAGGTTTGCGTGTTGGTGTTGGTGAGGTGTGCTTTGCGGCAATTTCATTTCTAAATTGATATTTGTAGGTCATGATTGCAGTTTTGTTTGCGGTGTGTGTCTGTGCGCAACAGTTTTTCCGAAATGTGAGTGTGCGGCTGTTCTGTCATTTTTTGTGCTGAGTTCAAACACCTTGACACAATACTGATTATTATATTTCGCTTAAATTTACTTCCGTTTACATACAGGCATGTAAAACAGGATGTTTCAGAAAACTGTTACCAGTTGTTTTATTTCTCTTATTTACTGTGCGAATTGAGTAAGGTTGAATTTCATTATTCATTTCAGTATATATTCATTTTAATAACACATGAATTGTTGACAAACGTAATTAAATGACGAGTGATCAGCGCCATATTCAAAGAACAGTGCTTCTTTTCCTTTGTCTCGTCTCATTCTGTGTAGAAATCCGGCGTTCCGTGCAGCCAACCTTCCTGTTTACAATCAGTGTCATCCATGATCGGAGCAGGCCACTGTCAATCAGTACCATACCCACGTGCCTGGCGGCGCCGTCACTGCGCAGCGGCTGCGCTGAAATGTCCATTGGACTGCAATAGTTGCCTTTAAGCTCGCAGGGTTGGGCATACTCCTGACTCAGGGGCCGCATGAATTTCTAAAACTGACAGACGACATAAGCAGTAAAAAATTACAGTGTTAATGCTTACATTTACCTTAAGTTTTTTCAATTTTTGGGTTACAGCAGTGTTGTTGATCACCCTTTTATACCTGTGCATCAAAGTCTTGTGTTAGTTGTGTTGTGGACCCGCGGGCTGAATTAGACCCGCGGCCGTAGTTTGCCCACCTATGTTATAGAGCGTAAAACTTTCCTGAGCGGCGCAGCTTAACCACGTGGTTTAACGCCACCTCGGCCGCCATGTAAGATGTTGCGGCAATTTGCCCTAGCGCGAGCGTGAACTGTGCAGCCGTGACTGCTTCAATCGGCGCAAATACCGGCAAAGTTTAACTGGACTCCTGTGTGAGCTCCTTAATTGAGTTTTTGACGCCTTCATATTTAATTTATTACGATGAGATGCTTATTTCCGATGTAGAGACGCACTTCAATCAAACGCTTTTTTCAAAGTCTGAGTATGATAGTATTAGTGACTGCTTACCATTTATTGTGTCCAGTAAAGTAATGTCGTGAAAATGATTTTCTATTTGCTGATTGCTTTATTATTCAACAAAGTTTCATTTTTGTTCAACGTAAACATTAATTCATCACATATTTCGATTAATGTACGCGTTTACCATTCCTGTTTTTTGATTATGAGACTTCGTCGTGGACTTCAAATTGTCTGAGTGAGAACTTGCTTATTTTTTCTATTTGAAGTTCCCTTTTTTTATTATTCGCATTCTTGATTTCTTTTAGTAAGTATTTTTTTAATTTGTTTATTAAGTAACTTTTTATTTTATATTAGTTATTTTTCCCATTTTTTGCTAGTTGTTATTCATTTCCTTTAAAATTTCTTTTAGTGAGTATTTTCTTCATTCGTTTTTTATCATTTTGTTTTGAAAGCTACAGGGACTGCACAAAATAATGGAAACACATTGAAAAATCAACAAAGTATATTTTAGCAAGCTCACGATCAATACGTACAGATGTGCACCACTTGGTTAATTGCTTATTTACGTACCCGTAGTATGGCTACCGTTTCACTGATTGTACTAAATTTATTTGAATTAGACTATGGCGCACAAGTTAAAATGTTATCGAGCAATTATATTTTCCTCACTTGTTAGAAAGGTTAAGAATGGAATCAAGCAGTAAAGATGGCTTTTCAATTCTGCGTCTTGTAACCTAACAAAGCCGACCGTAGCAGCCGCGAAAACGTAACGAACGTGTTAATATGGTGCACGTCCGCCTTTTGAGGCAATTACAGCCTCACTTCTCCGAAGAAAAATTCAACAATTGATTCACACAAATTGTGAATATTTTCCAAAGGAATTTAAGCCTATCCTTCAGTTAAAACACCCTCCAGTTCTTTTAGAGACAATGGCGGCGGAAATCGACTTCTTCCTTGAATCTATGAAACCGATCATAAATTCTGAATGGTTTTGAAGTCTGGGGATTGTGGTGGCAAGATGAGATGCTCAACTTCATTAGAATGTTCCTCGCGCTATTCTATTTAAACAATTTAAACAATTTATTTACCACAGGTGATACAGAGATAAAATATTTCTTAAGTCTAGTACAATGGTCAAATTTGAGTATAGCTACCTGTGGGCCCGAATAAGTTCAGTGACTTCTAGGGCATCCTACCATCAAGGTTAGTCTTAGGAGTACAATAATGTTTAACCTAATTCACTTAAACTAGAGACGCATTAGACTGATCAATGAGATAATTAACTCGAAATTTGATACTTCATTTCACAATATAGTTCATATGGACTAGATTTAACAGTATATTCGACAAACGATTCAAGAACAGACTGAAGATCGGCGAAATTAACCAGAGCAAATTACATTATTAGGACCAGTTATGTAGGGGACAAGGTTTGACTCTGTGATCTTACACGACTAGTAATCTGATAGGAAGTGAGACTCAAGACTTTTTTTGAATACCTTATAAGAATTACTTTCACGGATCTCCGCAGGTATTGAGTTCCAAGTTTTAGTTCCAACGAAGAGGATACTGTGTTGTGACCGAGCTTTTGAGTAATAAGGAAGCATGAATTTACTTCTATTTCGGGTTAAATGGTCGTGATGACCAGTTTGCACAGTTAATAGTTGTTTTAGGCTATTGTCGCCATCATTTGTTAATGTTTTGTAAATGAAATTGCTAATGGAGATTTTGTAGAGATCCGAGAGCTTAAGTATTCGTAAATTTTTGAATGAGTCATTTGTGTGAGCATTATATTCTAGATTCTTTACAGCTCTTATGGCTCTTTTTTGCAGGGTAAAAATTTTGTTGGTTTTATTTTTATCAGTTCCGTGCCATGCTTCTAATCCGTATTGCAAGTATGGTGAAATGAGCGTTCGGTAGAGCATTTGTAAGGCTGTTTCAGGCAGGAAATTTTTAACTTTATTTAGGATTCCGATAGATTTTGATAATTTAGAACTAATATGAGCGATGTGCTCTTTAAAGGTTAGATGTTTGTCTATTATGATGCCGAAGAATTTACTTGAGTTGGTTTCTTCGATTTCACCTTCGCCAATTTGAATGCGTGGGAGAGATATATTTTTCTTGTATGAGAATGTAATATATTTTGTTTTATCGATATTAAGGCTTATTTTATTAGCTTTAAGCCACAATGAAACCTTATGAAGTTCATTATTTATACGCTCCGCCATCCTAGCGGGATTTTGGTCTGGAAGGACCGCAGAAAGGGTACTGTCATCGGCAAAAAGTATGAATTTGAAGAATGATGTAGATTTAATGATATCATTGATAAAAAATTAGAAATAGGAGAGGCCCAAGGACAGATCCTTGTGGAACCCCATGGCTAATTGTCTGTGGGTCTGATTTTGCGTCGTCAATGACAACGTATTGTTTCCGATTTGCTAAGTATGATCTAAACCAATCATGGGCAGCCCTTCGAATGCCATAACAATGTAGTTTCGAGAGTAATACGTTATGGTCCACACAATCGAATGCTTTTCGAAAGTCAAGAAATGCGGAGAAAACAAGCTTTCCTTCATCTATATTAGAATAAAGGTATTGTAAATGATTTAATACAGCTTGTGTCGTAGATTTCTTAGAACGAAAACCGTATTGTTTGTCGTAGAGGAAAGATTTTTGTTCAAAATACGAATACACTTTTTTATACACAATTTTCTCGAATATTTTGCTAATAATTGGTAGTACAGAGATAGGTCTATAATTTTTAATGCAGTTTTTATCACCATTTTTAAAAATAGGGGTGACTCTCGCAATTTTGAAAGAGTTGGGGAAGATACCTTGAGAAAGGGATTGGTTGACAATATAAGATATGCACGGTGCTATTATATCAGCTATAGCCTTAAGAACTTTAGCCGAAAAATTTTTCAATCCACTTGATTTATTTTTCAAGTTGTTTATGCACGTAATTACATCGGAGGGATTAGTTGGCGTGAAAAAGAAAGAGTTAGGTTCACGGACATGGTCCATGTATTGCAAGTGGTCTCTGGGTTCACTGAAGACACTATCGGCTATATTTTTTCCTATGTTTACAAAAAAGTTGTTAAACACAGTTGCAATATTTTTTTCTCGTGGTATTTTACATTTTCGTGAACGAGGACTCAATTGTTTTCGTAGTATTATTATTCGGTTTATAGCATGAATTAAGCAGGCGCCAAGTTTTTTATATCAGTTTTGTATTCAGTAAATTTGCGCGTGAATTAGTCTCGTTTTGAGGTTCGTATTTGATTTGTCACATGATTCCTGAATCTGTTATACGTTACTTTAGATATTCGCCCTTCGTATTGTAAGGCTAGGTACGCTTGACGTTTCTTTATATTGATCACGATATCTTCAGTAATCCAGGGCTTTTGTCTATTTTTCGGCGTAATTGTGCGGGTGATTATTGGACAACACTGGTTATATGCGGTCGTTATAATTTCAGTTAAATTTACTATTGCTTCATCAATGTTAATCGCATTATTTTCCCGTTCATAGACGTCTAATGATGGCATTAATTCTTCTAGAACAGTTCGCATTGTTCCAAAGTTGTATTCATTTACACAACGAAATGAATAAGTATCAGCCTGTGGGCTGGTACAAGGATTATAGACATTTTTCTTGATGAGAAACACCGGGAAATGGTCAGATAAGTCAGAAATTATTATTCCGGTAAGAAAATCAGTCGGATCTAACATAAAAATATTATCGAGTAACGTAGCCGATTCAGAAGCAACACGTGTAGGTTTCGTGATGATTGGAAGGAAGGAGATAGACTGAAAAGCATTTATGAAGTTTGAGATTTGCTCACAGCTATCATATTGTAGAAGATCGTAGTTGAAATCCCCGGTGTTTCTATTGTTCTATCAAGATTTGTCAATGCCTGAACTTTATCTCTAACCTTTTCGAGAAGGAAAATAATGACAAATACAAGTTCAAATATTCAATTAACTCATTTCATAATAGTTCTAAGGTGAACATCAGAAATACCCGTTAAACGGGACGCACAAGGTAAGATGCGGCCTACGCCGGCGAATACGATAGGCAGAAGCCCAACACAGCTAGTTTTATTAAGATTCAACAGCGAGAATTTTCACGCTCTAAGAGTTACATTAAGAAATTGAAGACTATTTCGATAGGCCACAGCCTGAGTTAAATTTAGGTACAAGTTTTAATTTTAAGGTTTCCTCCAACTAGTGTTACCGTCTCTCTCCACAAACAAAAAGTGCTAGGTTCCTCGAACAAAAGAGAAGATTTCATTTAAAACAGACCGAAGTCTGCGAGGAACCCAGAAAACAGTGTAAAGTGACAACAATGTTTAACGAAAATTAAGGTGGAGGTTGACGAGAGATCTTCCGTTCCCGAGTTATTCCAGGGTGCACGACGATTCAAGCCCCGCTCCTGCTGCCAGTGAGACCAACGAAAGCAGCGCACGCTTCGAAGTGTCCGGCGCTAGAACCAACGTCTCGACAACAACCCAACGAGGTAGAAGGGTCACAATACAGGCCCACAACAGTCGGCTACCAGTGCTGCAGAACAAAATAGACCGGTGAAACTTGGATATAAGCACCGATAAGAAAGTAAAATTGTTACCACATAAGTTCAGGATATTTCAACTATTAACCCACCGACGGGTACCGGGTGGCTTTCCCAAAGTAGAGGCCTCAACCCGAAGAGACAGAACCTTAACAGAACCGGCGCGACGTGAACACTGCACGAGTAAAAGCCCTGTTAGATAACGAGGAAAAAATGGCCAGGAATGTAAAACCAAACTATGGCAATAGCACAATGAACCTCACAACTAACCCACCTAAAAGAAGCTGAGGGCTTTCCGAGAAGTAGCTGACCCTAAGCGAGAGAACTGAACAAGTCTCAGGACGTTGATACTGCCCGTGATAAAAGGACAGTTTAGAGCGCGGAAAAAGGAGGGGCGCGAGAATTCAATATGCGAATAGATTGACACTTTGAGTTTAACGATTAAGCGACTAACTCACCTAAAGAATGGTAGTCTTCAGTGGAATACGTTCAAGCTTAAGTGAAAAAGGCATTTGAGGGAAAAACAGCGAGAGGAAACGCACTCCATCTTAGAAAAGAAAAGTTATAGGTTCATTCGATGGAAATTAGATAAGACTTTGATCAGTGCTGCGCTCTGATGAGAAGGTCACGGTCAACCTCATCTTTCCAGGCACTTATAAATTTGATTTTATTTGAGTTTATTCAATTTAATTTGATTTACTTTAATCGATGGAGTACGCCAAGATGAAAATTGGTGCGTAGAGCATAACACAACAAAAATTAAAAGAAACGCTAATTATTGTAACTCAAAAGATAGAAAGAATGAAACGCAAGAAGTTAAGGTTGCCAGAAGAAACTGCGCCACGTAACACGGTAACTTTGAGAAAGACGTAGACACCCGTCAACTGAACGATTGAAGAATACAAGTGACACATTGGTTAGACCACACTGTGGTGAAATTACGTCACCCGACGTCTCCGAAGTTGGTTCGGAGCACAACCACGAGCAAGTAGCGCCACGCAAGCTCGTCTGGAACAAGCTCTACGGGGAACGGAAAGAATCTGCAGGTCGAGCCGCAGCCCAACCCGAGGTCACCTCACTTAGGAAATATAGGTTCAAATTAAATTAGAGACTAGAGAAAATAAAGGTAATACTTTCACTTTGATTTTTAGGATTTTTCTGTTTAAATTCAAGTTCATTTTATTTTGATTATTTTAATTTATTTAAATGTTTATGAATTCAATTATTCGAAATGTCGAACAATTTTCGACAATTCTTCAACAATTCTAGCTGTATGGATTAGGGCATTACCATCTTGAATGATTGCGTTCCTCTCCGAAAAAAGTACTTGAACCATAAGATAAACTTGGTCGCCCAAAATTCCTAAATAGTCCCGGTTGTTAACTCTTCCATGAAGGGAAATCATTGGCCCGGTGGATTTCCAAAATATAGCCCCCCAGTTCATCACAGAACCCCCGCCATACTTTACGGTTGGAAGAAGGCAGTCTGGATTAAAGGGTTCTTTCGGCTGTCTCCAAACGTACACTCGGCCGGCGGTCGAAAATAAAGTAAACGATGTTTCGTCAGAGAAAATCACAGTTTACCACAGCTCAACGGATCAATTCGGGTGGTTTCTACACTACTCTAAACGCTTTGAAATATTTGTCTTTGGGAACAAAGGATTTCTAATTGCAGCTCATCCATAGAATCCAGATTTGTGCAGCTCCTGACAAACAGTTTGTATGAAAACTGGGTTCTGTAGGTGTTCATTGAGGTCTGCTTCGATTTTAAGAGCCATGGTCGTGCGACCCTCTCTAACAATTCGATTTTGAGCCCGACGGTCTCTCTCAGACAACTTGACTTTCGGCCCCTGTGTCTTGCTGAGGACGTTTTTCTTTTTCTTTCAAAGGGCAGTCATTACTTTTGAAACAGTACCTCGTGAAACATCAAGCATTCCGGCAGTTTCTGTTACACTAGCACCTGCCATACGAGCACCGACAATATGGCCTCTTGTAAATCAGAGAGGTCTGCCATTTTTATCAGGTTATGATCAAATTTTTATTTTAGATATCTGTAAGAAACAGTCAATTTAATTAAAATATTAAATAGCTACAAAACTAAATAATAAATGATTAAAGTATGTCAAGTTTTGATTGTTTATAACATGTTCAAAGATTATGATTCCAAAATGTTAGGTGTTTCCATTATTTTGTTCAACCCCTGTTTGTCTTTTTTGCGTTAATTTTTTGAGAAGTTAATTTCATCTTTAATTTCTAATGCCGTTTATTCTATCAAGTAAATTCGTTATTCATTTCCTTTTTTTTCAGAGAACTATTTCTTCATTCAATCAGTTTGTTTTTTTGTTGTTGGAAAATATTTCTCTTCGCTTATATGCCGCTCAACTTTTATCTGACTTGACGTGCGTGGCACCCGGCGCTCCCCGCACACAGGGCGCGCCGTGGTGGCGTTGGAGGTGCTCCAGAGCGTGCGGTGCTTTATAGGGTAGACTTCTTAGCTGAGGTTTGAGCTAGTGTCCTAGTCAAGGCTATGGTGTAGTTATGATGGAGGGAAAATCTATGAAATAATATAATTAAATGAAACTAAATGGAATAGAACGAATATTATAGTAGGTGGAAGAGAATAAAATAAAATAGAATAGAATAAAATAGAACGTGTCAATAAAAACGAAGCGAGTAATTGCTACACAGGTCTCGTATTATTACACTCAAATCACGCAGAAACACCTGAGTAGAAGTGTAGGCGGTTGAGTCGCAGTCACACCAACACTCATCATTTTTTAGACCTCCACCTAGGCTCTATTCATTTGTCATAGTTATTTGGTAATACGGGGAGTCAACTGTAAAAACTTTGCTTGTTGGCCAACTCTTGCTAATTTGAATATGCCAAATCCTCGTATACTTAAATATCTTGCTGGCTATTTTTAAAATATCTTCTCTTACATATTCATTCGTACCAAGTGTGGCGAGTGCATGGACAAGCTCAGTAAATATTGTGAAAAGTATTTCTGTTTGTTCATGGGTTGCCCTTTAGAAGTTACTGAACTTATCAGGACCCACATGTACTTACATTTAAACAAATCTTTAGTAACAGTTCTTATATAATAATGTCCGTTTGTGAAAACACCCGTTCACTTTCAGATTGTTAATTTGGGGTCAAATTTATTATCTTTGGAGTTTCACTGTTTAGTTCAAAGCAATTTGTAGCGACGTTAGCTATGATGACTTGAGTATTTATTTCTGTGTGTGCTGC
Organism: Morinoia aosen; assembly: GCA_030386875.1. Taxonomy (NCBI): domain Eukaryota; kingdom Metazoa; phylum Arthropoda; class Malacostraca; order Amphipoda; family Talitridae; genus Morinoia; species Morinoia aosen. The sequence goes on from CM059574.1 coordinate 4,294,351, forward strand.
TTTCTCGGAACAAACTTCGAGCTGCAAGTGAAACATGTTTCCTTCAACATCGTGTCTGATCATGAACCTTCGTTGCTGTTATAATTTCGAAATAATACATTTACCTTTCTCTGTACTTCAAAAAGCCTTTCTCTAATTTTTTTACGAGCGCTTAGACTTCTGTTGCCTTCCAAATTTACATATTTTCGAGTACAAATGTACTGTAACTTTATGTTCACCAGGTAACTGTATCATGCATCCATGTCAGGAGGCTATCTAGTTACTGAATCGGAGAACTGTACCAGTTGACTTTCAGACGATTGTATCGAGTGACGATAATGCGTGACAGTTTCAGGTGACTATCGTGACGGCACCAGGTGACGGTACCACGTGACAGTTTCACGCGACCCGCTGTGCCAGTAGAAGTATCATTCTGTAGTCTGACTACACCCGAATTTGCGTGTCGCATTCACTGGTGCACCGACCAGTTAGGATTAAAGAGTTTCTTGCGAAGGGGCCTACCGGTGGTCACTGAGGGGTTTTTCACAATGATGCTGACCACCTGCAGTCACCAACTCAATTTTTATAAATACTTGATGAAAACTGAATGAAGGCACCATCTATTTTACGTTCGTTATTTTCTAAATTGACCTCTAATATTAACTCTAATTTGTGTTGAATATCGAACTTCAGTTAAACCAGCCGCAGTTAACGTGTTTAAAGCAAATTTTGGATTGCGTCTCAAGCTTGCTTCACTCTCTGTGGTGCAGTTCTGCTTTGGCTTCATGTCCAAGCATTTCTTCCTGATAAATGAAATCGTTGAGTGCTCGGTTATCCTTTAGAGGTTACTGAAAGAATTTCCGTAATAAAGGTGGTCTTAAACTAAATTCCCTCAGTCAAATGATGGCTCCAAAGCTTAACTAAAAGTCAGATGACGGCACGTTTCAATTTATCTTTTGTTCATTTTTTTATGATTAAAATTAGAACTGAGTTTAATTTGAATAGAATGTGGAACTTCGATCACTTTAACCCACTTCAGTTCGCGAGTTGAGCCTCTTGAGAGAGTGATAATTCTCTCGTTGGTGTGCGAAGGAGTCGGTCCTCGTGTGTGCGGCCAGCACAAGGCACTGATTTTGAAACAATTCACCTCTACGTAGCGGAAGAGTGGACAGCAAATGTTCTTTCGTTGATTTGGCAATGCTACGTGAATTTTTCTTAACTAAAATTTTCAAATGTAAGTTTTTACTGGTAAAATCCAAAAATTTTGGCCGAGAAAATCCAAGGTGGCATGGTAAAGTGGACGAAAAAAAAAGTTAAGCTTCCAGTTGTAAGACGACGACGTAAGACGTATATTCCGTGAAAATCTGACCCTTGATCAGTGCATCTACGAGCCCACTTGAAGATTTGGTGCTGGAGTGTGTTGTGGACACCATTTGCATAGTGGGGAATGTCTTCAGTTGAGGCTAGGGCTCTTAAGAGGATGTGTCATTTTCTGCCGAGTGTCTGCGTACCTGGCAACTTCTGCTGGCGTGATGTCATCTTTGCGCGAATTTTCGACTACAGAAATTACATAAATGACAATAGTCGTGCTATTCTCTCCTCTTATGATGCCTGTATAAATTAATTATCCGTCTTTGTATTTTGCTGTAATGTTTTCATCCTGCGAAACATTCTGATGAGTACAATGATAGTAGCGGTATAAGTATACAAATTATATAAGAAGCGTTTAGATATTAGTATTTAAACTACGATTTACTAGTGATAACACTTAAATGAACATTATATTAAGATGAATACAGGTATCCTTTAGAAATGCAAATATTTTCATGTATAATCCATGTTATTCAATTAGTAATTATGCAATAACATTTGTACACTGTGCCCATGGTTTTTAGTATGCGTTTTCGATTACTTTTTATTGAATGTGTTGTATACTAATTTCAATTAATAATAGCTGTAGACGTAACATACTGACAAAAACAGGGGGCATTCATGTACAGACAATAACGGAGAACAAAAACGTGCTGACAATAACTGAGGAAAAAAAGTGCAGACTATAAACGAGAAAAATAACGTGCAGCTAATAACAGAGAACAAAAACGTACTGACAATAACTGAGAACAAAAACGTACTGACAATAACAGAGAATCATAACGTACACACAATAACTGAAGAAAACAAAGTGCAGACAATAACAGAGGACAATAACTAAGGAGAATATGTGCTAACAATAACCAAGGAGCATAAGTGAGCAGACAGTAACCGAGGCTGGGTGGTGCGCAGGCTGGTGATCAGCCAGAGCGGCCGCGCGCTGCACATCGTCGGGCAACACCAGTTCCTCGACTCGCCGGAGTGGTTCGGTGTGTCATCTGACGAGTTCTTCCAGGTGTGTTCCGTGTGTCATCTGATGAGTTCTTCCAGGTGTGTCCCGTGTGTCTTCTGATGAGTTCTTCCAGGTGTGTCTCGTGTGTCTTCTGATGAGTTCTTCCAGGTGTGTCTCGTGTGTCTTCTGATAAGTTCTTCCAGGTATGTCCCGTGTGTCTTCTGATGAGTTCTTCCAGGTGTGTCCCGTGTGTCTTCTGATGAGTTCTTACAGGTGTGTCTCGTGAGTCTTCTGATGAGTTCTTCCAGGTGTGTCTCGTGTGTCTTCTGATGAGTTCTTCCAGGTGTGTCTCGTGTGTCTTCTGATGAGTTCTTCCAGGTGTGTCCCGTGTGTCTTCTGATGAGTTCTTCCAGGTGTGTCTCGTGTGTCTTCTGATGAGTTCTTCCAGGTGTGTCTCGTGTGTCTTCTGATGAGTTCTTCCAGGTATGTCCCGTGTGTCTTCTGATGAGTTCTTCAAGGTGTGTCTGGTGTGTCTTCTGATGAGTTCTTCCAGGTGGGTCTGGTGTGTCTTCTGATGAGTTCTTCTAGGTGTGTCCCGTGTGTCTTCTGATGAGTTCTTCCAGGTGTGTCTCGTGTGTCTTCTGGTGAGTTCATCTAGGTGTGTCCCATGTGTCTTCTGATGAGTTCTTCAAGGTGTGTCCGGTGTGTCTTCTGATGAGTTCTTCCAGGTGTGTCTGGTGTGTCTTCTGATGAGTTCTTCTAGGTGTGTCCCGTGTGTCTTCTGAAGAGTTCTTCCATGTATATATATATATATATATATATATATATATATATATATATGTATATATATATATATATGTATATATATATATATATATATATATATTATAGTGCCTTGCATAGAAACCTCATATATGAGCGGCTTCTGATTGAGCGTTTGATGCTTTTCAATCCATGTGAATAGTTCACTGCATATCTGTGAGAGTAAGTTCTCATGTAAAATGCTGTAAGCTTACGTCAAGCGTGGTGACACTGTGCTAAAGCATATTTTTGTGCCCCAACTTATTTCTGACTCTGATTTGTTAGTCATGCGACTGGTTTGACACTCAACGGTGTGCCAAAAATGCTTCTTTTCATCTGTTGCATTCTGATGAATTATTTTGAGTGTCTCTTGTGCGCACAACCCTGGAAATGGTCTGCAGTGAACTGAATATGAATTATCTCACCGATCAATCTGGCGGGCAGGTGTCGGCGACGGCCATAGAAGACTCCCGCGTGCTGATCTGGCACAGGGATAAGCTGAAGCTCTCCATCAGCTGCGACCCATTCCTGGTGGCTGTGTTCGACCACATCCTCGGCAGGGATGTTGTCAAGAAACTCATGCAGGTACGTCACTCTTCTGACCGCCAATGTGCTTCTCCTGTTGATTATTTTCTGCAGAATTCATTTATCCGGTTGAGCGACATAGAGTAGGCTGTAACGGGTCAAATGTCCGTGTTCCCTCGTAAATTGTCCGTGTTCCCTCGTGAGTTGCTCATGAAGGGGTGCTCAAAATTTTTGTTCGAGAAACATGACTCGCGCGTACCCGACGTAGCGCTTGCGAGCGAGAGTCTTGAAAATTCCATCGCATGTGGTTGTGTGTTCGTAACGGACTAAATATCTTCCATTCCATGTTATTATACACGTTTCTATACTTCTTCGAGATTTGAAAAATCTACTGTAGAAGTATAAAATGAAATACAGAAAGTAAAAGTATACATGAATCCAACATTTGTTTTAAATCGTACGGTTAATAGTGTCACTCATAAAAAACAAAATGGATTCGTGCCATAACTGAATAGCTTAGAAAAATAACAATTTAGTAGCATAACCTTGTCAAAAGGCTTAGAACACGCTGCTACTAGAACGTCAGAAACATTCCAGACCAGTTTCCCATTGTTACGAAAACACTACAACGGTCTTCATTGAAATCTTAGCCTTTGCTATTTCAAAATCGCCCAGGATTATTAAGTTCCCAGTACCAACGAACACTAAACTCAAGTGACGAATATGATTATTATAGCGTACAAGAATGACAGGGGATACAGGGAAATATCCGAGATACTTGACACTCCAATTCGCTTTATCCATGTCATTCTTATTATATGGAAGCCTGATGGATCAGTTACAGATTGAGAGAGATCAAGTGCTCCGCGCTAGTTACCGTAACGAGATCGCTCCAAGCTTCTCATAATGTTAAAGGAAGGCCTTGAGGCACCTCCTTGAGACTTGGCAGATCAAACGATGTCAGTAGGTGCGAACGTAACTTCGCAAAGAACCGTCAATGCTTTGTGTGAATAAGGTATACGGAAGAAGCGCAGTGCTTGAAGTGTCCCACAACTGATGGAAGGTATGTTGTCACTCAATAAGAGCAGGCTCAGGCTTTTCTCAACGAAAGAGGTGACTATTATTAAATATTCTGTAACCAGATGATACATGCTTGGTCACAATTACAAAAGGATTGTTAAGTGACTGCTGAATTTTTCGACTCAACCCAAGAATACCATTTCAACCGTGAAACATGGAGGTGTGAGCATCGCGTTCTGTGGTTTCCATTTGCAGGCCCAGAGTGACTTAATATGGTACAGGAAATGATTAATTGGATCGGTTATTGTGAAATTTTGTCTGTGGGCTTCACTCTGAGATTTATGACCCCAACATGCATCGAAATACTTGCAAGATAATGACACGAACCTAAACATGAGTCGAAGACACTTCTGATTAGCTGAGCTACAAGAGAAACTGAATTGTAGTCTGGCCTTCGTTATTTATAGAGTTAAATCTAATTGTAAATATCTCGAGGCGACTGAATATTAAGGCTGAACAAAATAATTCTGCCTTGTAGAAAAGAGAAATTCCAGTGGACTCTTGCAAGGCCCTCATTTTTTCCTACAAACATCGACTTGAAGCGGTCGTAGCTAATTAAATAGAGTTATGCGATGGAACAAGTATTAAACCTTTGACGTCAGCATTTTGTTCTCATATAACCGTTATCACAGCCACCGTCATTCAACTGGTGCTGACGCCAGGTTGCCACCAACGCCAGTATGAGGAAGACATAGTCACCCGACGGTGAACTTAGAAAAAAGATTAAGGATGAAATTCAACAAGAAGGATATTATACTTAGGCTGTTTTTCGGAAGAAGTTTATTGGGTTCTCAAATGTTAAAAGGTAATTATATTTGTATGCTATGCTAAGAATGCTTTTTTGCTCCCTTGTGTTTTGAGGTCTGTTGTTAAATAGTGCGACTTACTGATGTAATTGTTTCATTTCTATATGATTTACTGAGTTCGATTTTGCACTTTCTTCAAAAGAAATTTCAAATCTCGAAGATGTACGAAAGTTAATATAATCAATTACTAAAAGGGAAATTTTTTGGCTGGTTACATATACTGTGAGTTGAGTCATGCGGGTGACGGAACATCAAAATTTAATTTGGCCTGGGGAAATGAATGTATTCTCTAATTTGCTAATTAAAGGTAAAGGGTATAAATCCTTGCACCTGATTTCATAATATGGATTTATCATAGGAAAAGTATCTAATAGTCCAAACGTTCGGTCTGAAAATCATCAGGTTTTCTATAGAAACAACAAATCCCAACAAGTACTTAAGGATGTCATCCGTTTTTTTTTAATTTTGATCCGATTCGCCTGAAATTTGGCTAGTGTATGTATGTTTGAAAAGAAAACATATATTACTCATGAAAATTTTTCGATTTAGGCCTTAGTTTTTTGAAAAAATAGGAAAAACTAGTTTTTTTGGTTCATTTTTATGGTTATTTAAAAAGAATAGAATTCATTGAGTTTTTATGATACAGCAAATTCAAAGACAGTTTTAAAATTCTAGTAACATTTTAAACAAACAGAGAGTGCAGAATTTTGATTTTCCGTTTTGTTTTTTTATTATATGGGGTCAAAAATTCCCGATTTTTGGTCCCCTTTCACCACCCCTTGGGGGGAGGGGGAGGGATCTAATGCCCGTAGCCCCCTAAAATTTTAGGGCACAATAGCCCATCACCTAATGATCCTTTTTCAACAAAAAAAAAGCCCATCGGGTCGAAGGGGCCGCGGATGACCCCCTTAACTTGGGCGTTTCTAGCCTGTGTTCATATTCTGCTAAAATCTCCGTAGAAATGCTATGCTGAGCTCTTAAGTTGACTTCCCAATTGCGTTAGCAAAAAATGAGTTGCAGAGAGAAAGAGAGCTAATATGGAAAGGAGTCGATATTATCATATTGTAACTTCCCGTACAGTGTGGAGAGCTTGGGAAAACTTTCCGATAGACGTGCATCATGTAACTTTAGTTTCCTTCTCATGCATGTGATCTCTAGTGTTTCTCTATAAACTATGTAACTTCTATTTTACTGCTAAGGTCATTGAACTTTTAATAGTAATATTTCTACGAAAAAATACAATGAATAACAACAAGCCATTTATAGGTAAGCTAGTAAATTTCCCTTCAGAATGGCAAAAAAGGCAAGACACGGGCCAAGTGATCCATACTCGAGTTGTTTCAAGGTCCTGCTCTGTCCGACACCAGTCACGCTCAGGCACCGACGTAACTCATTTCAAATCCTAATTTTTCATGCATTAGCAACAGCACATTCACTAACACAATATCTCTCAACGAGACACTTACGCAAAGTATGGTCCTATGATTTGACAGCTTTCTTAACAGCCAAGATCACCTCTTTATTTCACTCTATGCCGATTCCTCCATGTGATGAGGCATTACTAATGAAATGAAAATTCCGTCGCACGAAAAAATACGCTTGCTGAAAATACCTATTGGAATACACATATTGTTTTCCTCTTTATATCAACCTGGAATCCAGGTTAAACCACGTACATTACATTTTATTAAAGACTAAAGTTTTGTATTAAACTATTCATTTGCCAGAACTGAGTGCCTCATCAGCTCTGCGCCGCTTCCAACTCACGCGTTACTTTAGTGGGACATGGGTTGGTAGTAGTATACCCTGAATTCAGGGTATACTATTCAGGGTATACCCTTTGGTAGTATACCCTGAATTTTTTGACACAATTTGTTGTGAAATAAAGTGCCTAGTTTTCATTTTGACTTACTTACGGAAAATATTTCAGTATACTTCAGAGATTCATAACGATTAAAAAGTTATTGTTGTTTAGTAGCTCATTTATGTCCAGTCCAAGTCCACTTATGTTCGGACTGAATGTTCCGCTTTATACTTTCATTCATGAAGCGATTTAATTTATTTGTAAAATTGCAGCATGAACAGTTGCTGAACCTTAAACAATAGAGTTCTACACCTCAATTTTTCTTTTATTTCCGCGGTAAAATAATTCTAATTAGTGCACGTGTTGAACAACAATGGGAAAATCTAAATTTAGTGTCAAATTCGAATTTTTCGCATTGAAACCCAGTGATTTAAACAGAAGACACACACTTTATGTCAAAATATCACGGCATGCTAATGAACTAAAGTGAGTGCCGCACGCTTGGGACGATATATTCGTACTTTACACTTATATGTATATATTTACACGTAGACGTGTACATACACACAGACATGCACGTATAAATATGCATACATATATGTATATAGGCATTCAGAAATGACCGAGGGCTTCGCTGACGTATTTCCCCGGCGTTGTCGTCGAAAGTACTCTGTGTATGATGCTAAGCGTTAATTAGCTTTATATGAGTGCTGAATATTTACCTAACTGTAGGATTCTTTTACATAGGTATTAAAATCGAGTACATAAATACAGAATCTATATTAGCTCTGCAATATTTCCTACTACGAAACGAAGTCATGTTATCAGGCCTGAATATAAAGCAACATTTGCACCTGCGCTGTGATGTCCAACATTAAGTGTGTGCCCCTTCCCCCTCCTCCCCACGCAGGGTAGGTAGCCTCCTGTTGTGGGCACGTGACAGGTAGGCCATTCCCAGGGTTGTCATCTTGGCTGTTTTCATGGCCAAAACTCTTAATTGTGGCCTCAGAAAATGGATGCCAATCTGACCTCCCTGGCCTGTACGCCACAGCTTCTCTGATTCTGCTCCCTCTCCGTGTGGTGTTTACACGTGTGCCTTCTGTGTGAGTGTGGTGCGCGTGTGTGGGGTTAGTGTGAGTAATGAGTGTGGAGTATACGATGATTCCCCCCCCTGATTTTAATCAGTATGGTGATTGTGATAACCCGCAGGAAAAGAAGCGTCATGTGTATGATGAGTGTCATGGTGAACTATGAGTGCATTGTAATTATACGTTGGGGGTCATGAGTATGATGAATATCATAAGCATGATGAGTAATGTATGAAACGGTGAACGTTCAACTGTGAACGATGTATATTAACAGCTCATTTGAACAACTATAGATGCATAGTACGTTCAAGCAACAAAATATTGCATCACTGAAGGCCGTGGGGCAGGTATTTCAAGGATGAAAACTAAATGCAGTAATACCTCGATATATAAATTTAATTCGCTCTAGAACTCACGACGTATGTTAAATTATTCGTATTTTGGATTATTTATTCTCATAGGAATACATGTAAAACCATTTAATTCGTTCCACAACCCAAAAATATACCTTCATTTTGCTGTATGAGATCGTAGACATGTTGCGGCCATATTGGTTAGCCAGATCGCTCACGCGCGCACCATGTTCATGGTTTTCTATAATTTCTAGTTTTAATTGAAATGAAAGCATTACCTTTTTCTTTTTTTCATCACTGCTATTACTCGCACTAGCCTTCTTTGGATCCATGTTAAGAGAATAATGGAAAAGAATTAAAAAATAACGCTAATTATTACTAAGAAGCCGATCACCAGAGATGTGTATGAAGCGAAGCGCAACGGTGAACCACATCATGTGTTGAAATTTTCCATCGAGTGTAGAGCTGATAATTTGATCGAATTTCACGCCGTACGGTGGAAAATATGTATGTCAAAGCAATCGTATGTCTAGGTTCGGCTGTATTTGAAAACTAATTTGGAAATTTTTCCCAGAGAACTAATTTACTTATTTAATACTTACTCATTGATTAATGAATCACTTTTATGAATTTGTGAGTATCATTTATTCAATAAACGTAATTTGTGTTCCTTTACGTACAGGTTATATTTCTATTTCAAAAAAGGTGATATATTGAATGTACTTAACAGATTGGATTCTAAATATTTCTTAGCATAAAAGTTCTAAATTGATAGATGACCAATATAAGGTAAATAATAGCCACGTCTGAATTTAAGTATATAATCGTGAAAAATTAAACGAAAAATCTGTTTTCATGGACATTTATCCAAGACGCGAAGTTTGAAAGCACACAAATACTGTAAATACTGCTGAAAAACGTCTTGTAAAGGTTGTAAAAAAAGAACTACTGCACTGGCAAAATTCTGTCCCAAACGATTTTCATGAAATGAGGAAAGGTTGACGAATCATTATTTACGGAACTTTTTTTAACTTTGCACAGCATGCGAGTCTAAAACCAATTACCAATTCTACATGCAGACTTGAATATCAATGCTCATTCAAAACACGATGGGTGAGATGATCGCCTTAAAATCCTAAACCTAGATTTCAGTTTTATTTCTTTATACAGATTTTGGAATGCATGAACGTACGATGCTCACTGTGGCAACCATAAAACACTTTAACACTTCGACTGCGATGCGATCTACCGGTTTACACGGAAGGAATTTCCACAATGCTGCTGACTGACGAGTGAGCACGAACTCAATTTTCATAAATACTGTATGAAAACTAAATGAAGGCACAATTCAGTTAATGTTTGCTATCTACAGCACTACTTACTAAAATTGAATTTAAATTTAAGTTGAATATTAAACTCTAGTTTTACCTGCCGCAGTCGAAATGTTAAAGCACTGAGCCAGTGCACTCATTTTAATTCCTGAAATATCTACTTATTTCTTCTTAATAATTCAATCTTAACTGGTCGCGCAGCGTTTAGTAAAGGTAACCGTAAATGTGAAATGAATGTCACGATTGTAATGTAATGTGATAGTAAAATGTCAGAGGACGTACGTACTTCTTGCTAACTTGCATTAACTCTTGAAAATAATTCAGAATGGGCCAGTAATAACAGCTCACGAGAATAGAGTTTATTAATATATGTTAAGCATGGCTGGTTCCCGAGCAGTCACCCCAGCCGGTCGAAGGGTTCCGCTCTCAATAGGTAGAGAACGGAGGGCGACCCCCTTCCCAGCACCTCGAATTTTCCCAAGAAACAAGAAACGGCAACCTGCTAGAGATGGAGTCAAGTATTATAGCCGGAGGGTAACAGAGCATGACTTACGCAATATATGGAGATGGAAGTAAGTTCCATTCATGAGAATGGACGACATTCCTAGAATATTTTAGGTTTACGCAATTTTACGATAGTATTGTTATAAATATATTGAGATCTCAACTGAACACGAGTCGAACTTGACACGAAAACGTAAAAAAAAACTTTCGATGAAATACACGTTGCCGTATGAATTTTTTATGCGTTTTGTAGGACAATTACAATTGTTCGTAAAGCCTCTCAACGAATGGTCAAAGCTAGCAGCGTCCACTACCTCTCCAACCAACCTCCGTCGCGAGTCGTCCCACAAGGAGTCCCGAAGTGGTTCCCGCGTGCCGAGAAAACTCTCTCACATCGCAGACCAAATAGATAAAGCTCATAGCGCTGGCTGGCTGGCTCCACGAAGATCTACGTTTAGAAAACGTATAACGTAGGAGCAAGCGGCAGGTGTAACCGTACCACAATAGCAGCAGCAGATGTAGCCGTGACCCGATAGTAACCATAGCAGCAGATGCAGCCGTGACCCGATAGTAACCATAGCAGCAGATGCAGCCGTGACCCGATAGTAACCGTAGCAGCAAATGCAGCCGTGACCCATCTTATCGTTCTTATTTATAGTCGAGGTATGAGGGTCAAAATGCACAAACGCGTTTACATGTACCTCCCCCCCCCCCAAAAAAAAAATTAACGCATGATTAGTTTACCACAAAAAACATCAAGGACACTTTAAGCGAAAATACAAAAAAAAGATCAAGGTTCTAGATCCAAAAAGATACAAAACGAGAACTCCAATCAAAACGCATATACCGCAAAATCACAGAATGCTTGCTAACTTACACGCAATCAAACCATAATATGCTGAAAACAATGAATAGCTCAGTCCGCCAAAGTCAAAAATAATAATAATAATAGTAGTAAACACCTATTCTTAAAATGGTGAATCCATGAGAGTAAACCAACGCAGCAAAGCTATAGGAAGAAGAACAGCGTAAGCGAATAAAAAAATTAATTCCCATCTTCCCCAAAAGTAGAAAATTAAAACACTACATTACTGCACAACACAAGTCCCATAATTTTGAAAATGAAAATAAACTCACGATATTAAGCATGTAACTCTTCAGAAAGAAATTATTGATTATTTTTTCCAACACAAAAAAAGGAAATAAAATCAACACATTCCAAGGGACGTTTACCAAAACCAAAATTTCAAATACTTAATTTAATTTCAAGAAAACAAATTAACATCGAGTAGATCAGGTTACACTAAACATGGCACACCAGTATAGGAACATCGATAAAATAATATAACGAAATGATAACGTAAATAAATGCCGCAGTTAATGATAACTATAGAAACAGATTCGCAAAATAACACGATAAAAATCAAATAAAAACAAACACTCGAATCGCATGAAACTGTGAACACGTCGGATAGTACAGTTTTTACATCGAGATTAGTTACGGCAGGTAAAAATAGAAATGCAATTATAAATAACACATTAAAAAATATCGCCATATATCGAAAACATGGAAAATTTTATTACCACACCTGTTATACAGGTAATGACGAAAAGGAAAAAACACATTTTAAATTTTAACTGGGCCGGTTACACCAACTTACAACCATGGTTTACACGAATAAAATAATTGTACGCAAAAAGCATATACATAAAAGGTTAGGGATAAATGCGTAAAGATATATATATATATATGCGTATATGAGTATATAGAGGTATATATGTGTAGGTATAGGATTACACTCAATTATCACCAAATTAGAAATAGACGTCGGTTGCCAGTTGGACCATGGGTTTCGGCCGCCGTGACCATTTTGGCACTTCCACGGTAACATTCCCACCATATAGCACTTGGCATACACGATTAACGCAACCGAAGTGAAATGCACGTGCATTTTTTATGAATTTCGTTGTTCACTGTTAAGCGTTCACATGAATTGACGCCGCAGGACGAAGTCCCCCGAACGCACCCGTTTGGTGAGTGTGTTCAACTCGCGGCTCATGAAGCAGACGATCACTACTAATGCGATCACAATCACCGTAGCCAAAATTAAGAGAAGGTCGGCCACACGGTCGGGTAGCAAATTCGTTTGTAAATTCGCTTTTATCCAAACATCGGATAACCATCCCTGATCCTGAACGAGAGCTGTAGTCAGCGCGTCCAAAAAAATGGAGCCTAAGCAAAACAATTGTTAAAAATACAAATATTAACAATTGAGTGCATACGGGTTAAAACTAGAAACTTTTAAACGCAAGAAAATTTTTGTATTCTAATCAGTCAGTCGTAGATCGTAATAGTTTTCAAGTCGTCTTACGTAGATGTTGTACATGATTCATATTGTTTATGTGAATTTTCTCCCCAATTTTGATCTCGACACAATTTTTGCCATGCCAGGCCCTAACCACGATAAATCGAGTTTATGCGCTTTCTGACGATTTCTCAGCATAACTTGGTCCCCCGGAGCGAATTTTTTATCTTTACGTCTCAGATTATGGTACATGTTGCGCTCAGCTGAATTGTTGATAATTAGTGTCCTAAGGTTTTCGACTATCCTGGCTGCTTCCTTAGCGCAAAATTTTACCAAACCGACGTCCGTATCATAGCTATACGTAATTTCAAAATTCTCAACTTGGAAATCTGGACACGTATCTCTGCTAAAAATAATATAACTTGGATTATCTCTCAACGTAGAATTCAAGGAATTGTTAATGACATTTTGCGCCATTTCTAAGCACTGATCCCATTCTGTGTGAGCAAGGGAATTTACGTGCAATTTGAGGAGATTCGTAATTTTCTAATTATTGCTCTCAACAATAACGTTCGAATGGGGGCTCCACGGTAGTACTTCATTTTTTGTGATCGCGTGGATCTTAGCTAATTGCTAATTGTTTCACTGCCACTGATTTGAACTCGAAAGCTTGGTCACAAGTAATATTATCGGGAAACCAAAAGTTGAGAAACAGTTACTTAAACAGGATATAACCGTATCTGCTCGCCGGTTTGAAAATGGATACAATTTACATTAGCGCTATAACAGATCAATGACTGCGAATATGTACTGGTTTAGATTACCAGTGACTGGAAGTGGTCCCAAAAAATCTGCCGATACTACTTTGAATTGTTTTTAACTATTGATGCAATTAGGATCTTAATAGGTACGGATGGATTGGCTTTTAACGATTTACAAACATTACACTTCTCTACAAACTAACGAATGATAGTTTTCTCTAAACAGTGGTAATACATCAGTTTAAATTTTAATACAGTGTGCAATGCATCAGTATGATACGTAGAATGTATACCAAAGATCGCTTTTTCCATCAACGAAGTCGACATAAAAGATGTCAGAATAGTGTTTGTCCGTGAGTCGATCTGTCGTCTTTTGTGAAACACGTTCAAAATTGAATAATTCTGCAAATCGGGAACCGTTGAACTACGTACTACTATGTAGTAACGCCTCCCACACCTCTGAACAGAAATGATCTTGCTTTTGTTCTGCTCGAAGTTCGTCGAGCGCCCACGATACTTCCGTCATATTTGGAATGTAGTCTATCACGCGTGGTGGCGGCACCTCTGAGTCTGCTTGCGTCAGTGTGTCATTAGGAACGACGGAGGGCAACGCTCCCCGCCTGGTAAGTACCGCGCACACCTCGGCTTCTGTTCCAAGCTTGAGACAGCTATCTAGATCAGATGTAGACAGTCGATCGCTGTCCTCAGGTAACTTACCGAGGCAATCGGCAACGACGTTAGATTTACTCTGAAAAATTCAACAATAGGGCCGATAGAGTTTTCATTAATACATCATCTTGCCATAGTAGAATCGTTAGGCAATTTTTTTCTAAACAAGGGCGCCAAAGGTTTATGATCAGTGTAGAGGAAAATTGGGTATCCAAGGGTTAGATATTTGAAAGCTTAAAAGCACCTACAATAGCAAGAAATTCTTTTTTGATGGTACTGTAACGCTTCTAGGTTGAATTTGGACTTTAACTGTAGTAGGTCATAAGTTGCATGATTTTATCCACGTCGTTATCAGGTTGCATCTGTACAGCACCAACTCCAAAATTTGAAGCGTCCGTGAATACGCGAAACGGCTTACTAAAATCAGGATGACGTAGACCGGTGTCTGAAGTCAGAGCAGCTTTAATACTGTCAAAACTCGCTTGACATTGGGTAGTCCAGTCACAGTCAACATTTTTTGTGAAAGTTGATACAAAGGATTCAAAACTGGCCCAAACAGAGGAATGTGTCCGTTGAAATAATTCGCGACGCACAGGAATTGCTGCAATTCCTTCACGTTTCTTGGTAGCGGAAAATTTTGCTATTTTTTAGACTGTTTACAGCGAATACCATCAGCTGACACAACAATGCCAAAATATTCAATAGATTTTTCGAAAAACTGACATTTCTCAAGCCTAAGAGATAAATTTGCGGCAAAATTTCTCGCGATTTGTAAAGGACATTTTTCAAGTCATTCAGATCCTGACCCCTAAATTTAGAAAACACAAAAATGTCGTCCAAAAAGACGAAGCAAAGCTTTCCAAAAAAAGTTGAAAGGACAGTTCATTGACCTGAAACAAATTGGCTTCCCGTACAAATTACTTACAATACTTTCCCTAAAGAAACAAAAACGACTGCGCTGAATTTTTAGCTTGGCGCAGCGCTCTAAACCTATGAATAAATCAAACCAATCTCTAAACTGGCACAAATAAATCAATCTTTACTGAGAGCTTGAGCCTCAGAGGTTGAGACTTAGTGCATTACTGCTGCAGAGCAGCTAACCGCCTTGCTCTACTCACTTGTAAAAAGCTACTGACAAAAAAACTAATTGTCAGGAGATGCTTTCCTAACTACGTGTCTGAAGATGCTGCACCGTCACTAGAGACGCCCACTGCCGACGTTGCCCTCACTGCAGATGGACACTACACTATAGACTCAGTTGTTCACACTGTAGACGGACGCTGTTCGCATCGTCACTATTCTTCTTCGTATGTTCTTTAGCGGTTAAAAGTAACGGTCTTGACAACTTCTAAATCTTCATCGGCATCCAATACGGTTACGTGCGCTCGAAACGTAATGCCTTCAAGTAACGTCAGATGAAACGTAGAAGGGTTTCTTAGACGTTGTTCGTAGGGAACTCTGACGACGAAAGTGAGGACGTTGCTGTGGCTCTCCCCCCATTCTCTGCAGGTATTTTCCTTCTTCTCTGCTGTCATAATCTTCCGTTGAGACGTCCCAATATTTATCTTTACTAGATGATGTTCGCAAAATCTTCTTACTTCTTGATTGCTTTTCAATTATTCTTCTTCACCGCGTTGATACACTGTAGTAAAATTCAGGTTAAAAATTCAGGACTTCATCAGTTCTTCAATTGCCGCTTACTGGCCAGCACTATATGCCGCCGGTGATTGGCGACTGCGGATCGGGGTTAGTGAAACGCTAGACTGAAGAGGGAGCTTCACTGGGCGATTAGTGCTGGTGAGGTCAGGGGGAGGGAGGCGTGTAAAATGCGCCACTAAGAACGCGGCGGACTTTTTTATAGTTTTATAGTTGGGTCGGGGTAGGTGGGTCAAAACGCACAAACGCCCCCCCCCTCCCCCCCCCCCCTCAACGTGTTACTCTTGGCATGCTTGTGACGTAATACGTTAGGGTAACGATACGAAACTGTACTAACACGCATTATACTGTAGAATACAATCGCGGTATAGAGAACTCACGGTTACAATTTGACCTACATTAGTCAATGACACTTCCGAAATCCTATATTGGCTGGCTAATTTATCATGTTCACATAATTACCAGCATTAATTATTGAAATATGGAATTACAGGACCGCAAACTTATACACGCTATTGACATTGTACGCAAACATGAAAGACAAACATATTTAGATAACAAGGCTCGCAGTGATTGTTTAGCGTACTCTAAAATTTTAACCTTATACCTCATTTAGATGCTTGTTCTGTTAATTTTTAATTCCGACGTCGGTTCTTGATTTGAACGCCTGAAACGCTCCACAACGAAACTCAATATGAATTTTAAGGAAGGCAAATTTTGCAAATGACGTTTCCTTTCACGACTGCTGCTTACCTCCCATTACGACACAGATGTTCACTCCTCGTAAGCTTAACAACGAAATAACTCTTCGCGCAGACCCTTGTCCGCATTGTCGAGTTTTTCCAAACTATTTTGATTATGTGAACTGTAATATCTCGATGTAGCAATTTCCGCTCGGGGATAAATATCGCTGTTATGTTCGCAAATCATCTTGTCTGATGTCACGCACCAAATTGCCTTTACTCTTGAAATTTTCTCAAGATAACTGTTGCTTCTCTTCGCCATCAACGACGAAGTCCAATAAGCGAGCGCTTTTTCAAACGCACCTCCTCTTTAAGGTTACATTTCTTCCTACTCCCTCACATATAATGTTAAATAGACCTTTTCTCTCATTTTTTTCCTTCAATTTATAGGAAATTTTAAAGCCTAGCCCTATAGCATTGAGTAGGAACACAAACAAAGTCCGCTGCCTGACGTATGCTCTAGCTCAGGTGTGGGTGCTTGCTTTATTCTTGACAACAAATTCTTCCATGAGGATTCATGCTTCAGTTCTCAAAGTTGTTAAGAAAAAATGTTCAAATAACTTGTAGCATCTTTCTTGATTTGATAATGTCGTTACAGAATCCAATTCATAATCCTGTTCGTTATTTCATTCGCTATATTAATCTAATATTAAATCCCTACCTTCTGTAATATTAACACTCAAAAAGCGTCACATTCGTAGCCTCAAAAGCATTTGCAAATTTATAAGCATCAAGTACGAACTGGTTTGGCTGACGGACGTACCTGACAGTCCTGTATTTGAGTCTACAGGGGGCCAGATTGGCCATTTCATGGCAAATTTGATCACAATTGGCCATTTTTTAAACTCCATGGACATGAAAAATTTACTCGGCCATTTTTAAAAATATCGCACGATTCATGAATCAGAAGACCTGCAACATCTCACGAAGATGCTCTCGTCATTATATTGTCTAAGTGAATAAAAAATTTATTAGAATTGGGGTTTAAAATGAAAAAAATGTTTATATATTTTGTAGTAACCATTTTGGCAATTGCTTCTCGTGAAAAATGGCCATAAGCTGACTGATTCATCTGGAAACCCTAATTTGAGACAGTGCAGAGGTCAAGTGATGTGAATGTGACGAGATGTAGCGTGACAAGTGATGTACTGGGGCATGTGATGTACGACGAGACGTTGTCGTGCCCTATAGTGTTGAGAGGAAATTCTCGATTCGCTGTGTGTGCTTTCCTAGTGGTCATGGTTATTGCATGATGTTTGGTACTTTTGTGAGACGTATGGTTGTGTGACATGGTGCCCGTCACAACACTCACCTGTAACCAGACACGGGAGGGAACTGAGTGAGTGAGATAAACAAACAGATTTTTAATTCGTCTCTTTTGATTCACTTGGCCCTATTGCCATGTAAAGGTCATTGTACTTGTTATGTAAGGGGCACTTGTCCCACTTGGGTAACTTTGACCACTGGTCTGATTTGGATTTGTCCCTTGTAGCTTGTCCCACGTAGAGAACTTGTCCCAGTTCTCCAAGATGGGTAAATTATATATAGATATATGCAGTTTACGACACTGGTTCAGTAACATAATCTTGTCCCACATGAGTCACTTGTCCCAAATGGGTCATTTGTCCCAGTTTTGCGTCGCTTTTGTTCCCACCAAAGTAAGCTTGTACGCGCTTGCGTCACTTTTACTTCGCGTTTCTTTGAAATTTGTACATTGCTCCCAATTTTTTATTTTTCAATATCTTTATCGGCACTCGGTTGCTGTATCGCCTGATGTAAACACGTCACTCCCTGTGTTGACTGATGCAAACACATCGCATCCTGAGTTGACGCAAACATACCACCTATTGAGTTGACTGATGAATACACGTCACCTCCTGTGTTGTCTGATGTAAACACATCACCTCTCGTATTGACTGACGCAAACACATCATCCCCTAAGTTGACTGTTGCAAACACTGCAAACACATCACCCACAAAGTTAATCTTTTCCTTGAGAGAGAGATTTCAAAATCCACTACTGAAAGCAGCCTTAATTTGTTTCATTTCCAATCGAATTTATAACCTATTATTTTTTTTAAATTCACTGCCGAGTTCTTGTCCTCATTCTGAGGTCAGTGATACCCTGATGCCGGTGCCAGTCTAGTGGCGGTGGTTGTGAGAGCGGTACACACTGCGGGCAAAACTTCAGGCGGTGATTGTCCCAGCTCCTGCCTCCGCCTGTAAAGTGTCACTTCTTAATTCTCATGCTCAGTTTACAGCAGCACTTGTTCCAGTTGTTGGTGACAGCAACACCTTTTTCTGGTGTTGGTGACAGCAGCACCTGCTTCAGTTGTTGGTGACAGCAGCACCTTTTTCTGGTGTTGGTGATAGCAGCACCTGCTTCAGTTGTTGGTGACAGCAGCACCTGTTTCAGTTCGAGTTCACTGTTATTATTTTCGAAGATTCACTGTTGTTCTTTTACAAACATTCCCTGTTCCCGTCTCCAATTCAAATATTTTTCCAATTTGATTTCATCCACGTTTGCTTCAAGCACCGAAAGTTCATTTTCATTCGTAAAGTGTTCTTTGAGTATTGAGCCACTGTAAAATTTTCTCATATCATTTTAAAGTATTCGTAGATTTAATTGGGGATAAATCAGCGTTTAATTTCGCATACGGTTTGCAGAGCTTATATATTCTGCGATAAATGAGTTTACTATGATGAGTTATTTGGCTTTACTAAATTTAAAAAAAAAAGACGCTATTGTCTTCAAGATGTGTTCAATATCGACGTTTCGGCTAATGACTGTAGACATCTAGAGTATTGAAAAAGCTTAAAGTCAGAATCTGGAACACACGCAAAAAAAATTAATTTCGACTTAACTTTCCAGTAATTTTTTCATTCCCTTCAGCACTTGCAAAACACTAAAGGCCTATTACTAACGAGAGTGGACGCATAGGGCTATGTTCGCAGGTGGAATACAAAGGCAAGATTGACGTATTGGTACAATAAGACCGGACTTAAAAGTTCCAGCTACGAAAAATAAATGAAAAAATATTTTTTCTTGAAGTTTATACATGAAATGTATTACAACCAATAGGATTTCAAGTATTCCTCAACATAAATATCATACATTCGTAGAAGAAAAACCCTCGTTGTACTTGATTGTAATAATGAGGTTACGATTCTCAACTTTTATTGCCTTGGCTATTTTGATATCCGTAGCGTTGTTTAATTTATGAATTACCTCATAATGATCTTCAGGAATATAAGCTTATATAGGACGTTCTTGTGATGGATGGTAGTGTCGGTAAATGCTTCTCGAATTATACCGCTGTCAAATGCTGCTCGGGGGCACTAGCAAAATGTCTAACATAAGGAGCATTACAGCCATCTTCGGTGCAAGTGAACACGTATACGATCTTGACCCTTACGAGACCAAGAACAGCAGGACAAGTGGAAAAGTTAAGAGCCGAGTTTAAATGTGTTTGAAATAAGATGGATACTAAGTGGCTATCGCTACGGGGTTTGACAGGCTCTTGAGAATAGCTTTCAGAATAAATTTAAGAAGTTTCCTTCCCTTCTAAAATGTTAACAAATCGATTAATTGAAATAAAATACATTGATTGCAGGCTTATGCATCGACGACTCTTTGTACTTTGCCACTGATTTACATGTAATTGTCTCAAATATATGTTAGGTAAAGTCAATATTGGGGAAACCTCTCTTCAACCTCTCAATTAATTCCAATGTAAGCAGAACGCTAATCCAAACTCTTTCTAAGTGCCCTACTTACAAAAGTTTCAACGATAGACTTTTTATAGACTATAGAGGAGCACACGAGTTAAAAAAGGATAAGATGTCTAAGTTGCTTTGATCAAAAGAGAAGTTTAAATTTGGTTGTCGGATTCTTCTGCAAGTTTAATATCTAGAAACGGGAAAGTAAGATGGAATACTTCTGTGGTCTATTTATGAAGTAACAAATATAATCCTTTGAATTAAAGTTTGCAAATATGTCGTTTATGTATGAGATGGTTTGATAATGGGTATGATTTAAGAAGTGAATATTTTAAATTAGACTCGTAAAATGCAGCAAAGGTTAGTCCAAGTGGTGACCCCATCGAAACACCGTCAAATTGAACAAAAATCTTGACACTAAAAACATAGACAGTTTCATTGGTACAAACCTTCATGCAGCCCTTCACGTAGAGCTGTCTTCTGTTAATTCCAAAGCATTTGAACTTGGCTCTTACTTCTGCTGTATCTGATCACTTAAAAAGTAAGGCCTTGTGTCTATTTACCTGCGCTGCAATGCATTTAAGGTTAGATACACTGCCAATGCGTTCGAAAACCGACGCAAACAGCATCGGTATAATTTGTGCAGCATTTACCAACACCACAGCAGAGACACTCTACTATATGAACGCCCCATCAATATCTATTCTTGAAGAGAAAAGAAATTTATGAGGTAATACATGAATTTAACAACACTATTGGCCTCAAAATAGCTCAAAGAATAAAAATTAAGAATCTCAACCCAATTATTAACATTAAGAACATTGAGTCTTTTTCTTCGCTGGAACTTCTTAGTCCGACCCTTACGTCAATCTTGCCTCTGCCGTCCACCTGTTATCGACCACCTCTGTGTCCTCCATTGTTAATTTTAGGTCCTTAGCATTTTGTAAGAGCTTTAGTGAATGTAAACATTGTTAGAAAGTTCATTCAAAATTAATTTTTGTGTGTAGTTAAGATTCTGACCTTAGTCTTTTTTCAATTCTCCTGATGATGCTTACAGATAATAACCGAAACAACGATTAATAATGCATCGCTTTCTTCGAGACAGTTGTGTATTTTTATTCAAGAATCGTTTTAAACAGATAAGATCATAATAGTAAACTTACTTATAGCAGGATCGAAAAGCAATGCAAACAGTATTCGAAGATTGTTTTTCAATAGTCATGCCCCTGTCGATAATGCGCATTTAATTAACATCTTTCAGAATAGTTTTTTTTTTTGTTAATACTAACGTGTTCACGTGTTAATATTATATTAGCGAAAAGTTTCTTGCATCATAAGTTAAAAAATTTGTTTTTTAGCAAAATCTAGTGACATTGCTGAGTTCAACTTCAAGTGCTTTCCAGTTGCAATTCGGTGGACAAAACAAGTGAGCAGAGCGAGGTAACAGACACACGTGGCAGCGCAGTAACCCTCCTGCGTTGGTTGAGCTGTGTTGGTGTACTGCCTTGGGTCTGCTCACATGCAGGGGCCCTGTCCTAATATAATATACTAGGTTTCATAATTTATGATAAATTTATTTTATCATCTATATCAATAGTTAATAATACGTAACAATATAATCTATTGGTGTGCAGGGCTGCTAGTACTATTATATACTAGCTTTTAGAATTGATGGCCTAGGTTGATAATATATAACATTACTTCTATGATAGCTAGGACAGCTGATGTACTATAATATATATTGATGGCCAGTGGGAATATAGCATCCAAGACGTATGGTGCAATGATACCTCAGAAGCTTCTGTGTGATCATACATTGTAGGATATTGTTAAGTTTTGAAACAAAATTTTCTTCCTTTTCTTTCTGCGATAATAGTTTTCTTCTTTTATTTTCAATTTGAGTTATTTTACAATCGAATTAAATTATGACTCTATTTTACTGTATTTCAGTTGTTATGAACCTTTATAATTTATTTACCTATAGAAAGCTCTTTTAATTTCATTAAATTAGTAATCAATTTGTTTTGCTAATGTAGACCTCTACTCAAGCGTGATACAGAATTCAAAGTCTCTACTGTTTGTATCTTTAAATGAAATTTTGAGCTAAATTGTTAGTGATTTTCAACTGAGTTTACGCAAAAATTATTAGAAAATGGCCGCAGTGAACACTGCAGCAGCGAAGTCAGTTTTACGCTGAGAGAGCGCTGTTGTTTGTTACTTGCGTTCTTCAAATCTTTGAGCAAATTTGGGCACAATTTAATTTATTTTCTGCGTTTTTTTCAATTGGGCTATTTTCAACTCCACCTTTTAGTTACTATTTGTAGTTTCGTCTCTCAATTTCACTGCCGATAGCTTCATGCCGATGGCTTCATCGTCATCTTCACTAGCAACATTTCTCTTCTCTGCGAGACACACAACACTTATCAATTAGTTCACCCATTTATTTATTAAAGTACCTTGTATGATTGCTTATTGAACTACGCAGTTAAGAAAAGTTAACGTCCTAGGGCACCTTCTATATTTTGTTTCATTTCACTACGCTTGGTGCATATCACTGATATAATTGAGAATTTTGAAATTAAAATTTTATTTCATTTTCCATCATATCTTCTGTTGCAAACGCTCATGTCCCACAAACATATAGTTTCATTTTAAAGTTTCCAGAATATTAATTTCAAATACATTTTAATGCAGTGAATAGCAGGAAATTCCCCACGCTGCACTATTTACTCTGTCGCCCCACCGCCATTCTCCCGCACAAGTCCACTTACATGGCTCCATTCCCTCAATATTTAGCATAATATTTACCCTATTCATCCACATCTACTTACCATACACTAAATAGTGACGTCTTCAAAAATATGCAATGAACAATTCTTCATATACTGTATTATTTATTCTTTTGATACTCCTGTTCTACGTGATTTGGCCTACTATGATTTTTTCCTTTACAGCATTAAACCTAATTTTGATTTGTGACCTCCACCTCTTGCGTTTCTTGCTACGCCAACCCAGAGTCACCTCTTCTCCACCTCAGCTCCCTGTTCCCCACCCCGCAATGGTCATGTACTCGACACGCTCTTTGCCGTACTAGCTCAGATTTTAACTCTCCCAGATTCATTAACTTCCCACGACTCATTTAAGCTTTGGCGCTGAGTTTGCTTTTTTCTCTTTGTCATTGTAAGCTTTTTTCTCCAGGTCTCTTTTTGTACATCAATTGAAGCTTTTCATCGCTTCTATTCCCAGCTGTTTTTCATCCTTTAACTTTTGATTCCGCGTGTCAGTATTTACCATTGCGTTCGCATTTTGTAGTTTCCATTTTCCTTTTCGATCTTTCCCTGTATATTTGTTTTCAAGTATTTTATAATAATTTTTTTATTCTCTTTTCTCTTTGTTTCTCATCTTCTAAAAATTTTTTTAAGGGTCTCAAAGTGTTGTTCTTTTTAAATCGCTTGTTATTTCTTCTCTAACTTCTCTCTGCTCTCCCCACGCTCGCCTCAGATAGCAGAATTTCGCAGAGTAAGTGATTGCTTAGCTACCTCTTGATATTCCTAAGTTGCTTGCTTAGCGATCTCATGGTATTGTTCTGTTATCAATGCTTGCATAGCTGTCTCTTCACCATGCTCCTCTTCCTACATCATAAATTCTTCATTATCTGGTGAATAATATTTTTTTCTCGACCGTTTATGCTTACTTAAATTCAATGTTCTGCCCTTCGTACTCTTAACGTATTCATGCTTGATCAAGACATTTCTTCATGATATTTATTCCTGAGTTGCTCAAGCTTTTTGAGATGTGTCATCATGTTATTCCTCAGTTCCACATTCCAGGTTGAGGCCGTCCGTTTACCCCAAGTTCATGGCGAGAATAAAACTTGTGTGCTATGGTAGAACTCTTTCGTACTCTAAGGAGAAAGTTATCGTACTTTTGAGCCCCCTTTTCTTGCCTTCAGAAGAATACTTCTATATTCAGGACACCTTATCATCATTGAAGAATTTCATTCATCACCTGAAAACGAGGTCTATTTGATGACCGTCTACTGAACCGTAGCTAAACGATGTGCAGACTATCGCTGCTCACACCGTAGTATGCAGATAATTTCGAATGAGAGTGTTACAATTTCCGTTATCACTTACACTTCATTCGATTTTCCTTTATTGTATAAATTTGAATGTAACCAGTGATTACAGCTTTGTTGACAAAGGTTACGGAATTGCGAGATCGTTTCCATGTGCTCTCGTTTTTGAAAATCTATTTGTCTACTTGACATTCCTCCTATTTGTTTACTTTATCTTGATAGAAGTTATTCTCCTGTCATATGATATTTTGGTTTTTACCGTATACTGATTTCCTTGATCTCCCGTTAGTCATGTGGCTCTTGTTTTTCTCTGTGCCAGCTTCATTGCCGTAGCACAAATATGAACAAACTCAGCCAGAAGTATTCTGATACAGAGCTGATTCTTTTATGCTAGGCGCTGATTCTTTGGAGCATGTTGACACGACTCATGCAGCTCTCTCATTGGCACAGTCCTGATATGTCGGTTACTGTTCTACACTCTTCTGCCAATGAAATAGAACTGTGCTTACGCAAGAGTGCGCACACAATATCGATATCCTTAGCAGAATAATGTCTTTATTTTCATTGTGTGCGTCATATAATTAAAGACTTCATTCACTAGTAGGCTTCTTCTCTACTATGCTGCAATCGTGAGTTCATTTGGGAATATCTTCCTTTGATATCATATATAAAACTTCCTATGTGCACCGCCCTTGAATAACATCCTTTATCTTATGTAAAGAAATCAAAATATTCGGTTTAATTTACGTTGACCTGGCGTAAGGAGCAATTTACATATTCGGTGGTATTTCCATAGATTGTCGAAAAAGTCGGTTTACTGCAAAACTTGTTTAGTGGCCGTATATTTTCAACATTGATTTAGCCCCTCAATTTCATTCAGGTTCCTCTATTAGAACTCAATTATGACTATCGCAATAAGTGCCCTCGGTTCCCACCGCTTTTGATTCTATCCGAGCGCCGATTGCTATATTTTAACTCTGACAGCGACTCGCGTCTGAGAAGTGCGCAGAAACGTATTGCATAATACCGTATTTTTGGAAGACTGCAAACTTATTATTGTGGGTTGTCTTCTCTTCTATTTCTCATGTATTGTGGATGTATTTTCTTGCATTATAAGCCTGCGGTGTGTTCTTTATAGAGTAACTATATTTAGCTCAACATTTTTGTTTCTTTAGTTGATCGCGTGTTTGTGCTGTTACATCTTGTAATGTAAAACTTTACGAGGGTTGTCTTTGTTTTATTACAGACTTATTGCGGTGTCGGAGGTCAGTTCTTGTTATCAATAGTTTTGGTAAAATTTTCCTATATTCAATTACGATTTTTACGGTACATCGCTGAAATTTAGAATTCCAATTGTCGTGACGAAGTGAACCAAATTAAAATTTTAGTTATTTTGAATGAGCAATCTAAATTAGAATTCCAATTATTGTGTCGAAGCATTTCAATTAAGAATCATTTGCGTCTGCTAGAGAAATTCACAGGTGCGATATTTAAATAGAAATCTGGCAGACACTGACAACGAATACAGTAAGTCTGTGTAGTGCGACAAAAAGCAAATTTTCTGCTGGCATAGAAACTCATCGCTCAACATACAATTTCAAAATTAATTTTCTCACTTTTTCCTTATTTCCATCATAATTCTACCGTGGTAGTTGTTCCCATTTATTTTATTTTCAGTTATAGTCTTCTGTTCGGAATATTTTTCCACAGTTTATCTCCAACTGAAACTTCTTAAAATGATGCTAGTGTCTGATTTTTTCCGCTGTTTTCGTCCCTATTTTGTTCTCCAATAAATTTGGGGACCTATTCCCAGCTGTACATTTGGCTCGTTAGCGCATTTGAGCTTTGGGTGCTGGGCGCACCGCTGCCGTCTCACGCTGAGCGGAGCTAGCCAGCTTTTATTTGTGCATGAAGATTTTGTATCTCGGTGTTTATTGTTAAGTAAATAGAACGTATTCATCGTTTGACCTCATGTGAAACGCACAAGTTCAGTTTCTTGCTCCCATGGGTTATGGGTGAGTATCCCTTTCTTTATGTAAATATGAAGTATCTCATACTACTCTGAACTTTAGACTTGCATAGTTATAGACATAGGTACATGGTTCTTATTTTTGAGTATCTTATTTTAGTATAAATTTCAACTAAAATAATGGGCAGGTGATTATGTTCAAGTCGAAGCTTCTCATTTTAGACGCTGGAAATTAGTTATTTGTGTTTCATTTACTTTTTACAATTTAGTCTCTAATTTGCTTGTTGAGAATAATGTATATTGTTGGTCAAATTATCTTTCTTATTAGAAGTTTCTGTCATGACTCTTTATTTTATTCTATTCCGCGAGAAACAACCTATGATTCGAACTACGTTCTACTGTAGTTCTAATTGATGTGTGTTAGCCTGAAAGGGTGTTTCCGTGCTTTTTAGGTCATCGTCGGCACCTCATGAACCTACTCGTTGAAGAAACTATATTAAGTTTTCAACTGCATTGTTTCTCCTTTAAACTTGATAGAAAAAGTGTGTCTGAAGCCCTGCAAAAGTTGACGCAGCGAGTGTTGCAGGTGAACGAGACACTCAACAAGCATCAGCTCTCGAACGGGCTGTGTGGGGGGTCACCGGCAGCAGGGCCGCCACACCCACCGTCTCCCGAAGCCCCTCTGCCCGGTGAGTGGTAGCAGGGGGAGGAGCGTCACACTTGAGACCGTCGCTGGTTCAATACCCCACGATGGCGCAAAGCTTTTGACGGAACAGCCAGCTCCTCTGGTGGTAGTAGAAAACGGAGAAGGCGGGTAGGAGAGCTTTCACTATCATTTCTTTTTTGCTCTAGAGAGTCGATGAAATATTTTAATTGCAATTGGTGTTGAGGAATAGAACAATCGATAAATATGTTTTCATTATGTTGACTGGACCACGTTGACACAGCATTTAGCGCGTTTCATGTTGACACGATTCCCACAAATTGTTTTAAAATAAAAGCACTCAGTAATGTTACATCGATGTATTCAATCACGTGCGTGCGAATGTTTGCACTTGCAAAAACACTTTTACCTATTGAATTCCACACGTGTGCGTATTGTCACACTCGCGCACATGCAGTACTGGGCGCGTGTACGTACTGAACAAATCGACCTGTTGTGCAGGAGTGTCGGTGGGGGGCTCAAGTGCCCCTCATCCCCCGGAGGGGCCGGCGGGGGACTGCCCAGATCCCGGAGTCGTGGACGATCTCTTCTTCTCGAGCAGCTGCACGAGTGAGAGCAAACCCCTGCTGGTGGCGCTGAGGAAACCCCCTCCGGACCAGGGGGGGCACACCCCCAGCATCACGTCCATCCTCACACGCCAGATAGCAG
This sequence comes from Morinoia aosen, assembly GCA_030386875.1. Lineage (NCBI taxonomy): Eukaryota > Metazoa > Arthropoda > Malacostraca > Amphipoda > Talitridae > Morinoia > Morinoia aosen. The sequence goes on from CM059574.1 coordinate 4,322,219, forward strand.
GTGAGCCACACACCCCCAGCATCACATCCTCACACGCCAGACAGCAGGTGAGCCACACACCCCCGCAACGTGTACGCAACACACACGCAGCGTCACGGGTGTGTGAGGCGCCCAGTTCAGCTGGCGCAGCCAAACCTACGCCGCTTCTGACAGCTGCGCGAACACAACACAAAATGCTGCCTGCTCGTGACGTTTTTTGTTCAGTTAGCAATTTTCCACTCACTTTTTCCCTGGTTTTGGTGTCGAGTTCAATATGGTTTCTCGTTTTTTTTACGATCTGTTTATTTACTTACAATATAGAAATCAATTTAAACTGTTTGCTTTCGCCAATTTTTGCGGATTTTTTTATTTTTTGGCCGTATTAATTAGTTTCATTATTAGGAATTATTGTTTCCCTACCCTTATTTTGTTTTTGCATTTATTTTATCCCTGCTATTATTGTTTCCTTCCACTTATTTTCCCTCTGCTGTTATTTTGATCCTACTCTTAATTTACCCCTGCTCTTATTTTGCCCTGCTCTTATTTTGATCCTGCCCTTATTTTGCCCCTGCTCTTATTTTGCCCCTGCTCATATTTTGCCCCTGCTCTTATTTTGCCCCTGCTCATATATTGCCCTTGCTCTTATTTTGCCCCTGCTCATATTTTGCCCCTGCTCTTATTTTGCCCCAGCCCATATATTGCCCTTGCTCTTGTTTTGCCCCTGCTCATATTTTGCCCCTGCTCATAGTTTGCCCCTGCTCTTATTTTGCCCCTGCTCATAATTTGCTCCTCTTAGTGCTGTGCACTTGCGCATTTTTTTAGTGTTTAATTTTGTCGAGTCCGTGACGCAGACTTGACGCGCTCGACACACAGCCTCCAGTCTGCCGACGGCGGCGCTGACGAGGAAACTCTGATACTTTCCTCCACTGGTGACGATCAGGCATGTGAGGCTTGATGGTGGTCAGGTGAGTCACTACCCTGAGGTTTGGTGAGTCATTACCCTGAGGTGTGGTGAGTCATTACCCTGAGGTAGGGTGAGTCATTACTCTGAGGTGGAGTGAATCATTACCCTGAGGTGGGGTGAGTCATTACCCTGAGGCGGCGTGAGTCAGTGCTATTCATCATGGGATATGGAGAGTCACGTTGTTAAGTGATGACGAGTCATGCGAGCATCAGCCCACAAAATGAATACCTCATACCTACGGCCAGTCCGTACGACGCCTGCGATTGGAGTGCCGTGTGAGCGGTGGCCAGCGCTGAGGAGTCCAATGTCGTTCGGCAGCTCTGTGATACCTGAATGTAGACTGTAGAGGATGATTATATAATATAAAGCGATAGACCTCTCAGGGGTATAAAACTAGGGTATCTGGGGGAATTGGTCCTCCCAGTGGAAAATGTGAGGTTCCGAACTTTTTATTGTAGGAGGATTGGTTCATATTTTGTTAATGACTGTCTTTTCTAGGTTCACTTCTGTAGATTTCAGTGCCTACTATTTTCTTCTTCAATTTTAATCTTGTTTTATTAACTTATTTCCTAGCTTGCTGTTTCTTGAGTATGAACACATCTTGTGCTTAGATTTCCTGTTCCCTTGGCTCCATGCTAAATGATGCCTTCCTCCTTCCTCTCTTTGGAACACTTTCGTTGAGGTTAGGGAGGTTTGAACCAACTTATCTAATCAAGTGATGGTTAAAATATACGGTATTCTCTGGAGGGCAGTGTTGGCTTGACGAGGATGATACGCTTGACTGAATTCACCTTCGACTATTTTTAGGAATTTGGTGCTATTGTTTGGATACATAGAACTTATTGATTTCACTTGAGAGCGAAGAAAGGGATTACTGAGAGTGGCTGCTCGTGTCAGTGCATGTTGGGAAATGAGCGCGCTCTGGTGCCGTCCCTGTCATCCACTGCATAATCAGCATCACGTGTAGCAGGAGTCGGCTGTGAGTTTGGAGTTAAGCTTTCCTCTTCTTTTTGAGGGCTAAGTTTCTGCGTAGTGGAGGCTGGCATGCCGTGCGACTGTCGTCTTGCTCAAATGTTGGTATTTTGATCTTCTTCTTTTCAGTTTTCGTCGCTCGTTCATGCCTTTGTCTCTGCATTTATTTTAGTCAATTTTATCCGGTTTAGTCTACAAATGTGTTTTAGTTTTATACCCTTTTGATGGTTCTTATGTTCTTCGTCAGGGAAATTTAGGAGATTCTAACAGTTTAATAATACTAATACATGGGTTACAGCTGGAGTAATGAGTTTGAATTCCACTGTAGCATGCACAGAACTCATACCTGCGTAGATGTAACCGTGTGGACATACGAAGGCTTGATGTATTATGATGTAAACAAAATCAGAGTTGTCAAAAAATTTATTCTTTCAGCCTGTAATGTTCTATTTTAATTCTTCGTAGCCCATTAGAGAACACGGAGCTCATAATTTGGGTTATGGCACTTAGACAGCAGCAGCCACGTCTATGTTGACGCCTTGCCGTGTTCCAGCCGTGAGCGAAGGCGGGGCCTGGCGGCTCTGCAAAATAGAAGAACACGAGCAAGAAACGCCGGTGTGACGACGTCTCAAGTTTAACGTCTAGCCCGCACGTCTTCATGATTCGACTGTGACACCAGCAGCGCCCAGATAATGAATGTTTTGAATTAATCTCATCTTATACGTGGCCCTTACGCATACTGGCCGTGTCGTCCTGCTTGCGCTTCGATCTTTACTCAAAGGTACTTGTCAAGCATGCGAGGGAGCCAGACATGAAGGACAAAGGCCAGAGATGATTGCCCAAACATTTTATACTTTAATTTCTTATTGAATGACGTGTGTGTCATCTGGTGAACCGTTGCAGAGCTTAGCTTTTTTGTGGCAAATTCCGTTTGACCCACGTTCCAAGCAGTGAAATACCCAGCGTTCTAAGAGAAACGCTGGTTAAGAGACATTAAGCTACTTGGGAGCGTCTTTCAACGCAGCAGAAAATGTTGCGGTCGACGCTATTGTCCTGGTAACTTGTGAGGGAAACGATCTTCTTCTAACCCTATTCCACTCTCTCCATGGAGCAATATGTTAATCTTGTTCAACAGTTCCTCTCCTTCTGAAAAACGTATAATTCGGAGGCAGTGATCTCAAGACGGAATTCGGGTCAAGAGAATCCTAAAATCGCAAGGACAGTATCCTAGAAAAAATTTATGTGTAGCTCCAGGATTGATAATGAACGACAATGACCGCAACTAATCTCTCTCTCTCTAAAACCTCTCAATCAATGTGTCCAAATCAAAGCTTAGTGAGATATATTAGTGAAATTTACCCAAAGATAGAGGTGATGTGTGTTTTGCTGTGAGTCGGAGACCGATTGAACGGACGAGTAGGCTGATTCCAGAACAATCTCATGCAGGGCATTACTTTAGTGATGAAGCTGACTCAAATACTGTGAATTTTTTTCTGTGGTGTCAAACCCATAAAACTATACACTGTTCCCAAGAGTACATGGAAAAATTCCACCCTGAACGTTTATTGTGAGTACAGCTCAGCAAAATACGTGAATTTAAGTGTGTACCCTAGAACCCCATCGAAGTATCGAGAATACCTTTAACTCCACGAAATCCAGCAGTTTTCCTCTAGTGCTGACATCTGAAGAAGTAATTTCTTTAAAATACGATATTTGTTAAAACAAGATAATAATCCATAAGGCCTGCCTTACGCTTACCCTTCGATTGCTTCCAGTTTTTCTCGCGGAAAATAGAAGTTGAGAAAGTTAACCTTTGAAGATGCCTTCAGCTCGCAGTGTACGCATAAATAAGTGTAAGTGAATAATTTCGTGTTAGTGTTACGTTAAAGAGAAACATTACCTGCTTGTCTTATATACTGCGTATTGACTTAGTCCTGGTGCTCCTCCATACTATACATATTTGGAACGCTCCAGTTCGCTCAACGGTGAACTGACACTGGAACGTTAGTTTTCTGCAGTTGTCGTACTGAGGTCACAGCGATGAACTTCAACTTGATTCGTTTGTAGTTTACGAAACTTGTATGGGGTGATTCTTCAATAAACTGTGTGCAGGGATGCTAATGGCCCTATTATATATTTATTACTACTGATTTACTTCATTTTATTTTATAATCTCCTGTTGTGCTGTTTTTGTGTCTTTTGTGTACGCCATTTTTTAATCCTTGTCTGAAGATTTTTTTCTCTTTTTTGCCAGACGCATTGAATATCGATGGTTATTTAACATTGTTACTAGATTTTATACATTAACTGCGATCCAGATATGTACACTCCCTATAAAATTGTTAATATACTCCCATGTTAAATTATGCAGTAACCATGTCTTGATTTTGTTAATAACTGCGTGAACTAGTTAACAACATTTTTCATTTTTGAAACTACGGTTTTTATAAAGGCTAACGAATTCTTCTATTAATTTTCAATACAAATTACTAGATGAGCGAGGAAAAGATCATTCTTGGAAAAAGATCCTTCTATCGCGTGGATTAACCTAAGGGCGGCTGTGGAGAAATAACGTGTTGTTCTTTAATTATTTTCTCTTTCATATTCTTTAAAATGCGGGTAGGTTTAAATAGAATGGTGTCCCAAAAGTTGAGCCTTCTGTGAAGTAAATATGAAGAGTAGTTTTTATTATCAAAATTGGCTTCCCTCTCACGACTTTGGCTGGCCCGAACTGACAAATAAATGCTGTTATGCATTACCTAATATGAAGCTAAAAAATGCACACACCGTATGATAATGAATGGAATATAGGGTGGCGTAGTTACAGTTGTCATGTCTATGCAGTTCAAATAAAAAATGTTGAAGTTTTGGTCAGTATGTCGATACAATATTTAAGTACTGCTGAAAAATATTCTTACAGATTTTGATGAGAACTTTTATACATTAAATTAAGATTGGTGGCTCTACTTGTGTTTCTTTTACGGCTCTTCTTTTGTAGAGCTCAGGACTGACCAAAAACTGTATCTTATTCTCAGTGAAAAATCCAAATCCTTATTCGAGTATTCATTGTTGCGCTGGTGTATATTAATAACGCATACGCTATTCTGTGTCGCGTTAGCTTATTTCTGAGATTCTATCGCGGAAGATTTCCGCTCCCCATCAGACTCTTAGTGTTGCCTTCTGTCCGGACAAGTCCTGCGACCCAAAGCTGATTCGAATGCGTTGGTTTTAAGAATCCGCTTTTTTAAGGAGGCCTTGTCATCTTATTTATTTGTACTTTTATCTCTCGCAGAAGGACCTAACTTACCAGACAAACAATCTATTACGAGTGTTTTATTTCTTCCATCATAAGTTCCTTGAGATGCTTCCAACCTCGTTGTTGCTATGCCTTTGTGAATATTGTTGTAACCACTTGGCTATCATAGTTCATTGTGTTATTTTTTGCTCCTCGTATAGAGATTGTGCACCACACTGTAAGTACCATGACTACGACGGCAAAGACACGTATGCTGCAATGATATCATTGCATCATTCCGATTTCAGGTCTCTGCTACTCTGTCGTCCTATAATATCCCTCATGAAGAAGCGAGATTTTCTTCAAATTGTGTACAGTAGCGTAAAATTTTAAGGTTTTTTACAACCAAATATATAATAAGAAGTATATCATATTTCTTCTATTGTGTTTGTTTTACAATCGAGTTATTAATTCCTGATATCCGTCGACATCCGTCAACTCATTCGCTATTCCAAAGAAACGACCATTCCTTAGAATTCTCAACCCCTGCTCCCCTCACCTCCATGTCATTTTCGACAATTTTGTCGTTCAGTACTTTTTGAATTACATACAGTTCTTGCCGTATTGTCTAGCAACATCTAGTAAATGTCGTCTGCTGTTAAAAAGTCCCTGTAAACGCTGTGATAGCTTTTGTTAAGGAACTTGTGGGGGGTCGGCGGTGCTCCGCTCTCTCCGTGCATTTCAGTAGTAGGCAAAGATCCTTTCTTTGTGTCTAAGATGTGCAGGAGCGTCATTGCTCGGACTCTTCTTCGAGATGAAGGCGTAGATAATTTGGGCGTTGGTTTTGAGTTGTGTACACTTTGTTAAAGAGTAGGGCTAAATTTCCTCATTGAGAGTCGCATTTTTTCAGGAAATATGTTTAATTCCTCGCCTAATTGAAACGTCAGGAAGGCTTTTTTGGCTTAGCTGAAAATAATTCGCAGAAATAGAACATTTTCCGATGTGTGAATAAGTCTTTGTAATATACTTTTACGCAAGAGCGATATGACCTATTTTTATTCGTTGCTTACTTCACTTTCGATGAAATCGGTTAGAGATTCACATATTTTGCTTGAATTTCACACCAGATTGTGTATGGGTCATATAGAGATGTGGCGGTTGTGTGTCTGTTGAAATTTCATGGGAACATTCATCAAAAAGCATGAAGTTCATGGACTAAATTTTTTAACTATTTTACATCGCCGTGTAGTACAGCTGGCAGCATGCAGCGCTTAACGTAGCCAAGTCTACTCAAAAAATTAACGCTGCCAGCTGTGCCATTACGTCATTTGAAGTCTAGTCTCAGAACCCCTCGCCCTTGTTGATATGTCCATGTTTCTCCGGACAGGATTCAATATTTGTATCCGAATACTCTCAAATAATTTAAATATTTGACACGAATTTCGCGGCATTTTATTTAAGGTAGTTCTTCTGAATCACAATTACACAACAATAATAGCGAGAGTAAAGAGAGCTGCATTACAGCTTCAGGATTTACCTGCCCGGACGTGTTCGAAGTGCTGTAACTCGTACTTAACCCAAACCAAATCCAAGTGTGTACTTAATCGAAGTCCTACCCCAAAAACTTAGCATTTATTGCGTGAATGTTGAAGAAGTTATGCATAGTGATTTCCTAGGCTATCATTCAGAAGATTTTTGTTAGTAAATTCATGTCATACGGGAGATTCCTTCCCCCTAATGCGACCATTCGAGAATTTCTGTTAAGCGGGACAGGCAAAAATATAAAAATAGAAGATGCAAGCTCTTTGTGATGTAATGAGAAGAATTTTCCTCATTTACATGTCATGAGGACTTCGTAACCGTCATAGATTTGATTGCCGAAACTCAACTTCATTGTTTCTATGCATCTACCGCATTCTGGATTTGAAGAGCCAACATTGAGATTGAAATGTATCAACCTGATTTGAGGAGAGCACCTTTTTATAATTTTTAGGATGTATATTGTCTTTTTATTTCCCGGGGATATTCGATGTTTTTTCCAGCAACTCTAAGCTCTAGTGATGGAGTCAGCCCTTGTTTACGTGTCTCGGGATCCGAATAATCAAGGCTCAGGGCCCGTACTTAATAACGTGACTTGTTTTGAGTTTGTCATTTGATCTATTCTGATATTTTTACATCAAGATGTGAGAAGAGCAGCATACTTATGTAATTTTTTCATGGAGAAATTATTTTGCTTTACAGTAATGTTTTGTTTCTGATTTTTTTTCACAACCCTTAGGACGTACAACTATTTTATCCATTGGAATCTGTACTCCAAGGGAGAAGTCGTGCGGTCCTGAGCGGATGGTTAGGTTAGCCTTCCTACTATTGCAATGAAATGCGATTTTGATTTGCTACGGATCCGCTTTTTTTGCTTCACTGCTGTCCTTTTTCAGCTATCTTTCACTGTTTTCTTTCTGTCTTACCGTTTCTATGAGCGGGGTTTTGGGCCACACCTTATGCATAAATTTCCCGTTTCCTTAATTCCATATTAAATAGTAACTTCCTCTTTCTCTCATGAGAACACCTTTTTTTTCTTGTGGGTAGGAGGACTTGAACTAGCAAATGATCTATTTTAATTTACTCTCATTCACATATCCTGATGAGCCATTTTTAGACCTACGATTTCATTTTCCTTTTCGAATTGTGCAGTAACCTTACCACAAACTTACAATTAGTTCAGTGCTTTCATTTCTTTATTTATCCCCGTTCTCTTCAGTCGAAGTAAATTTTGGTTTCAGAGTTGATCATTCTGGAGGAATGGCTACAAAATTGGACTGAAATGAACGGTCGTTGTACTGTGACGTAAGAGCGTTCATTTTCTATATTTTGAATCGTATTATATATCGAATTACCAAATTAGTTACTGCTGCTCTTGTAACTGCATTGAACGCAGAATAAGTCTTTCTGCAGTAATGACTATATAAGCCTTCTCGATGTATCTGTTAATCCTGGGTTAGAATAGTTTTACTTGCTTGTGATTGAATACATATGTTTTCACCATGACTACCGTGTTCTTATTGTCCCATAATGTTAGCTGTAATGTTCTTCCTTCTACTCGGCCTAAACACTGAAGCCCACAGAATATATGCTGTCATGTTACCTCAGCTCTAGGTAGAGCTTTGGAACTTCTATCTTCCGTGTCCACTTTACTTCATACTGTTTTTATGCCTCCGTTGTCATCTCTTCTTTGTTTTTTCTTCCTCTTTCTTCCCAACTTACTGTTTCTATGCACGGGATATTCTATACGTAAACACATAGATTCTACTGTCACAACCCTTAGGACGTACAACTATTTTATCCATGGGAATCCGTACTCCAAGGGAGAAGTTGTGCTGTCCTGAGCGGATGGTTAGTCGGATCCCTTCGCTCTCGTGAGATCGTATTTATTATAGCTAGGAAGTTGTAATCTAATCAAAATACTTATGATAATTACTGAAATCTGGTTCAAATTTTATGAGCGTTGAATGATTAGAATTTAACTTGAAGCACACTTCTCTATATCGGTTTACTATTTTAGTGTAATCGGTGGTTTTCAGAAATATCGCTATTGATCGCTCCGTTAAACGACGTCGTTATAATTATAATAGTTTTTAATGTCTTTAACTATGGGGGAGAGAGAAAGAATTGGGAGCACTTAGAGTGAAAGAGTCAGTTCTTTAAACTCTTCTTTATGGCCTCTTTAGACGATGCATCATAGATACTCAAAAGAGTCGCAAGTGCTGCATGAGTTTGCTTATCTGTGCTGCATGGGCTTGTAGACGGCATTCTGCACTCTGCAGCCGAGCAAGTGAGAGAAGCACGGATGGCGGTCAGTTCATGGAGCTAGGATATATGGAGGGAGCATAGCCGTCTGTGAAGAGAACCAGTTTTTGAGATTTCTCCTCTGTCTGTGGTAACCAATAGCCGTCTCGCAAGTGCGACGTCAGCACGGAAGCCAGTTACCTACTGACTACGTGAGAGTGCGGACACGCTCGCTGAATGCTCTTCCAGCTGTTGAGTTAATCTCTAATCATTAATTTGGGATTCTAAGACTCCGAAAGATAATAAATTGGTTTCCTCACTTGAGGACACTTAATAATATCAAAATTTCTAGCAAAGGTACATCAAGAGTTGAAAACTATGAAGATTACAGGCCCTTGATTATAACAAATTGGAGCGACTTGCACGCACACCTCACCCTATGACTTAAGGTGTGGTACTAATCTTGCTTCGGAAAATAGGTTGGGAGTGGTAGAGGAGGTGGGAGGAGCCAACTTCAGCCAAGCGTCTGTGGTTGGCTCAGATTTGTGACGTGTCGGGCATTCACACTGCCCGAGTCTTTCAACTTTTGCAGCCAAATTGAGGCCGATCGGAGTGCGCTATGCTCCCTCCATATATCCTAGCTCCATGGGTCAGTTACTGCTCAGACTCGTCGAGAGATGGATGTGCGACGCCAAGCTCTTTTATGGACCGTCGCTGCGTGCGCCGTCGAGGAAACGATGCGGCCATTATCGGTGGGAGACGCAATTACGCACAACCTTACTCAATCATTGCTTGCTGGACACTAGACATGGAGCTAGGATATATGGAGGGAGCATAGCCGTCTGTGAAGAGAACCAGTTTTTGAGATTTCTCCTCTGTCTGTGGTCACCAATAGCCGTCTCGCAAGTGTGACGTCAGCACGGAAGCCAGTTACCTCCTGATCACGCTGCGATGCGCACACGCTCGCTGAATGCTCTTCCAGCTGTTGAGTTTTTCGTTAATCATTAATTTGGGATTCTAAGACTCCGAAAGATAATAAATTGTGTTTCATCACTTGAGGACACTTAGTAATATCAAAATTGCTAGCAAAGATACATTTAGAGTTGAAAACTATAAAGATTACAGGCCCTTGAATATAACAAATTAGAGAGCGACTTGCACGCGCACCTCATCCTTCGATTTGTGGAGCAGTACTAATCATGCTTTGGAAAATGGGAGGGCGAATCGTAGAGGAGGTGAGGAGGCGAGGAGGAGCCAACTTCAGCCAAGCGTCTATGGTTGGCTCACGTGTGGGGCCTTGCCAAGGTCCCAGTCTCCCAACTTTGCAGCTAATTTGAACCCGATTGGAATCGGCTATGCTCCCTCCAGTATATCCTAGCTCCATGACACTAGATCTCTGTGCTCCTCGCGTGCTGCATGGGAGTATGCATCACGGATCCATCTTTAGCGGGTCGGTGTTTTGCTGCAGCAGCATGCTCCTTTGTGAGTACTTGTGATGCGTGATGCATCAATGAGTCGCTTGTGCTGCATCGTCTAAAGAGGCCTTTAGTTTTCTTCCATTACCAGAGGAGCTCTCTGTATGGCAATGAGCTGAGCGCAGTCGCTGGGACTGAATTCGAAAGTAGGTTTTTCATTTCCAAAGTATAATTTTCCTCACTCATCTTTGTGGTGGTGAAGTAAGGCAGATGACTTTGGACGAGAAGATCCTGGTTAAAGACTCGCGGTATTTTCGCTTGACTGCAGCTCTCCATGGCTTAGTGGCGAAGAACGCCCTCCATGGTGTATCATGACGCCCTCCAAACGGGAAGGTGTCGGCAGTTTGAATCCCGGCTGTGCGCCCGGCGTTTCTTCCCGTTGGGAAAAGGGAGAACTCAGACACAATTCCCCACTTCACCCAGGTGTCGGAAATGGGTAACGGCTTGACCGGGGGTAACCGTCAATGCGTCCTGGTATTAGTTAAAAGGCATTAGAATAACCAATGTACAAGATAATATGTATCAGACTTGATTGGAACGAAACATTTTTTATCCTTTTATCTTCGCCAGACCGCAGTTAACGAAGAAAGCTGCTATAAGAGGTTAGAGAGGAACTCATGTACCCACTGAGCTTGCTCATAGCTCATTTATTTTCTCTCGTTAGATTAAGAAACTGACAAAACCATTTGCGAACTCAGCTGTAATAATGAAATGATCGATAATAACAATTCAAAGAAAACGTGAAAAAATGAAAGAGAAGATTATTTTCTATTAAAGTATTTTGAAGTTTTTACTGATCGATGAAACTATCAACTTCGTGTTTGAGCTATTACTATTACTTATAATTGAATTGTATTGGTAACTGTTAAATTTAATTTAGTCTCCTTGAGGAAGAGACAACTATTATGTGATGGAAATTAGCACTCGGCGGGAGAAGATGTGATGTCCTGAACAGGTTAGGCAATCCTATTCTACCGAAATAGAGTAGATTTTCGTTTCGAATAATCTATTCCCATTTCTCATCTGACCTGTTTTCAACATCTATTATCTTCTTCTCCAACTCTTATCTTGTTTGATAAACTTTCTTGTTAACTCGCTATTTCTACCCACTAAAGATGTGTGGGAACTTATCTTGAGCATAGATTCCCCGTTCCGTTAACTCTATAATAAAAACGGCCTTTCTCTCTCTTGAACACTTTCGTTGAGGTTACGGAGGCTCAAAATAACTTGTAACCTATTCTAATAAAGCCTTCAAAAAAGTTTTTGGTGAACTTAGGTTGTGTACTCCAACCCTTTGTGGTTGCGTGTCGATCGAAATTCACACGGGTTTCGTGCAAAACCCGTTTCGTGATGCCCATCTGCTTCGGTATCGCACGCTGACACCAACCTCATTTAAAGAAATGAAAAGTCTCATATGTGAAGCCTTCGAATTAAAGTGGAGCACTGAATGGATAAGGAGGGTTCAACTGACGGGGAAAGGACGACATTTACTGAAAATCAGAGGAAATACGGCAAGATGGCCGTGGGCTGCACACAAGATCCGTTGCGGCGAGACATCACTTGCTCGTCTGCGTGTTGGGCACACGGGGCTTCGGTCACATCTACATCGCTTCAATATTGTTGATGATCCAAATTGCTTATGTGGTGCTGAGGAAAATATTGACCACCTTTTTTTCTACTGCCGTTGCTACACTGGAGAACGTACCTTCATGAAAAATTCCTCGAGCCTACTTAATGTACCCTTCTGCTTAAAAAATTTGCTTGGAGGTGACCCTTTTATGGAACTCACTCAAAAGCGAAATGTTAATATAGTTGTACATTATCAATCATATATAAGAAAAATTCAAACAATCTGAAATCTTGTTAAAATTGTCATATTGCAGAGAAGTGAGTGAATTCCTCCAGTAGCACTTCACAGAAAAACTTCCTGTGACTTCTTTCAGCCTGAGTGCTGAACTTCAGAGCATCAATCTACAACTTTGAAGGCGTGGGGCTGCATGGAATCATCTCCAAAGCTCCAAGAAACCTGAAACAACAACAACAACAACAACGTTTCGTGCAAGCAGCGAAAACCCATCGTGATCAGAAATTGAGAATGTGATTTTAATTATTCTGCTATTTGAACATTTATGAGTTAACTTTTATCAAATAAATCATATCTTGAATAATAAGTCACTATATAAGACATACATGTATTTACAAACAACGAAAAATCCCTTCATCAATGTGAAAATAGTGCATGATTTTTCCTTATTCGATTTACTAAAAATTATTAATGTTGACTCGATTTTGAGTTTTTACGCACTGGCAGAGCGTTTCCGTTTTGTTTGATACTATTGGCTGATACATCCAATAAATATTTTTTAGTCTCATTGCCGTATAAGTGGGCCTAATTGCTCATATTCTCACAATTAAGTTGCAATTGTGCCTCTATTTTCTCAGAATATTCATTACACTTCCTACATAACGCTGGTCAATTTTTGAACTTTTATTTACTAATTCTTTTTACATTTAGGAATACCCAGAGATAATTTCCCTGTTTCTGGTGTTACTTTTGAACTGGCACAAATCTGCTTCAATTTTCAAAATACCCTAATAACAACGATCTCATGACCTCATGAGGTACAAGGCAATAAAAAATGAAATACATTGGGAAAATGTTAGGCGATGTATGTTTCAGATAACTTTTCTACTTCTGATCTGTATTGAAATCCCAGACATTCAGTAAGAGCATTCCGCTTATCACCATTCGCTTCGCCTTTGTTCACAGTGGTGTTAGCGTGCTTGTCGTGAAGGTCGTAGGGTAATTCCCGCTTCTGCAGGCAAAATGTCGATTCAACATAGGGGACAGACATTCACTATTGAGACGAAGGCTGCTCCGTATGTAACCAATAAAGGGCCGGGTTTTTCAAACAAAAGTGATCAATTTGTGACATCAGTTGCATCGCAACAAGATTATCTTCCAGCCAATGCCATAACATGGTGAGTCAAGCTCCGGCCATCTTTGTAAATCGCTACGTGTGTCATTCCAACTCATGTATTAAATGATTGTCGATATATCGTTATTATTTTATCAGTTTGATCAATTACTGGTATTAATAAGCTGTGATATGAATAATAATTTAAATTTTTTCGGTCTATATTTTGGATGGCAAAGCTATGTTCAGGAAATGACTTGGCTAGCTTAGGGTGGTTTTAAGCATAAACTGTCTACAATTTAAAAACTAGTTTTATTTCATTATTTTGATTTTATTATGTTGTAGGTGTCTTAATATGATTCTAGCAAATGCTATGTCTCAATTGTATGAATCTTAGGTAGGTGTGGCTTGAAGATAGAATTATTTAAGCCTTTCTCCTGCATGGTTGATGTAAAGGTTTGACCTTCAGCATTGAGGCTGAGTGCTCAACAATATTTGGTCAATGTTGAGTTTAGGTGAAGTTGGGAAATTAAGCATTCCGTTTCACTTAATCACTTAAGAAGCCCATTTAAGAACATTTTACAAGAATGACATTTTTTCCGCTGATGCGTTATTTTCCAATTATTAAACTTTGAAGTTAGCTTTCGGGTGCCAAGGAAGCAAGCGCAAGATGCGGAATTAAATTAATAACGGAAGCTAACCCCCTATTACAAAGAAAGAAAGAAAGAAAAGAAAGAAAAAATGTTTATTTCCAAGTTGTCACATGAGATACATGCCAACATATTGGCTTTTAAAAGTTTCTTAAATATAGGGCATCCTAAAACAAATGTTCCATACGAGGAGTACTAATTGACGAACCATCCGAGGTGTACAAGTAGATAAGCCATACAAGGCATAATGATAGACAAACTATACAAGGTGTACTAATAGACAAACTATACGAGGTGTACTAATAGACAAACTATCAGAGGTATACAAGTAGATAGACCATACGAGGCATATTAATTGACAAAATATACAAGGCGTACTAATAGACCAACCAGTCGTGGCGTGCTAGTAGTCTAACAAAAGTTCTATACTAGTAGTACTAATTGACAAACCATCCGAGGTGTACAAATAGATAAGCCATACAAGGCATAATAATAATAGGCAAACTAAACAAGGTGTACTAATAGACAAGCTATCAGAGGTGTACAAATAGATAGACCATACGAGGCATATTAATAGGCAAAAAATACGAGGCGTACTAATAGAAAAACCATACGTGGCGTGCCAATAGTCTATCTCTGTCAACGGTAGTTGAATAAGAAATGAAAAATATGCCTTAAAAATATGCAAAGCCCTATCACCACCAATAACATATTTCATATCTTCTCGATATTCACCACATCATGCGGACATGGGTACATGGGATAAAATAGAGATATAGTGTAAGCCAGTTACCAATCATGATTGACAAATATCTACAAAATATTGGTAGAAATGGGTAAACAAACATATATTCAATATCAAAATTCATTGCTTGTACAACATACGGACAGAAAGATAATTTTACTACGATTTATATGCTCAAATTGCACTTTATTTTATTAATTATATTTGACATTAATCCAATTCATAGAAACGCCCTCTAGGGAAGTGATAGATCTATTTTTGAATCATTTTGATATAGCAATAAAATTTATTAACCGAATGGTTTTTGCGTAAAGAAATGGGTAAATGTTGAGGACTTGACCATAATTGATTTTCGAATTTTCAATGCCGTAATAATGTGAATGACATGGAAATAAACAAGTTTTCTTCAATGCACTTTCCGGTGGAAACGAGTATTTTAAAAGTTATAGCGGTAAATGAGGTAACGTAACTCCAGTGTTTCAGGCGGGGAAAAATATACCGCGCGGTCCGACGTGAAAGTAAACAGGCGTTGCCGCGCGCCAACCAAGCCGACTTCGCTAGAAAAAATAAAGAAGAGAAGCAAACCCCCTATTACAAACGTTAAGAGGTTGGGTCGTGAGGGCTAGCAACAGTTCTTTTAATGAAAATTATAAAGAAAGGTTTTAACCAACCCACTACGTCGAACGTTCGACGTATCTGAGAGCATTCGAATGAATTCGTTCGGATCGACAAATGTACGTCGAACGTTCGACGTATCTGAGAGCATTCGAATGAATTCGTTCGGATCGACAAATGAACTCGTCATCTCAGTTTTTATTCTAATGCATACTAGAATTTCACTTTATTGATAATTCTCACTAAAAGAACTGTGGCTACCCCTCACGACCCAACCTCTTTACGTTTATAATAAAGTGTTTACCGCTGCTTATAAAGTGTTTACCGCTGCTTCGACGTCACTGGCAGCCCTGAGATGACGGTATATCGTCAGTTCGACGTATCTGGGAACTTTCGAGTTAAGTCTTTCGCATCGACAATATAACTCGTCATCTCATTAATTAAGTTTATGCATAGTAGAATTTCAATTCATTTCCAATTTTCACTAAAAGAACTGTGGCTAACCCTCTCGACCCAACCTCTTTACGTTTGTAATAGGGTAATGCTTCCCTTATTCATTTATTCCCGCCTAAAACACTGGAGTTCCGTTAACTCATTTACCGCTATAACTTTTAAAATACTCGTTTCCACCGGAAAGTGCATTGAAGAAAACTTGTTTCTTTTAATCTGATTAGCATTATTTAGGCATCGAAAATTCGAAAATCAATTATGGTCAAGTCCTCAACATTTACCAAGAAATGAAATAGAAACATGTATATCTATTTATGTAGATACATACATATACCTACACACGTACACACACATATTAATATATATACTTATTGAAAATGAAATATTGGAAAAAAATACATATATAAGATAAAAGATAAAAGGAACCTACCATCTACTACATAGAAAATGACAGTTGAGCTCACTGTAATCCTAAGAAATTTTTTGCATAAAAAAATAACTAAAAGGAGAAGAAGACTTAGAAAAACATAAAAATGAGCTGGTTTTTAATTTTTCACAGAAATTTTTAAGAAAAATCAGGTTATATGTCAAGAAGCAACACAACTCTTCAGCATTATACGGACATGTGTACGTGGGATAAAATGTAGTAACATTGTGGCCGGATATCACATCTGAGTGGAGAATATTCACAAAATTGGCACATATAGGTAGATTAGGCCTTGATCCAAAGTGATAATTTTAATTACAGAAATTTAGAGTTTTTCCGATTTGAAAGTTCAGTGCTAGTGTGCGCTGAACGCAAAAAAAAAAAAATAAATAAAGACTAAATGCAGTGCTCAAATTAACCCCTTCCCCCCATCTCAGCCGAAAATCGATTGAAAACAACATCTTGAATGATTTTGAAAAATAGCGAGACAATGTTAGCCAAAAATTTAATTCATTATAAACTTTGCACAACCCTCACATCTATAAACCTGTTTATTGGTGTACACACAAAATGTATTTGATGATATATTTGTCATACGGACGTTAAATATTAATATAGAAAAGAGAAAGAAATAACAAAATAAAGATGAGGAAATACTCCTAATTATGGAAAGAACGTTCGTTCTGCTGCATTGAAACTGACGGCTGTGGTGCTCATTGTTTTTGACAGAAATAAGTAAGATGAATATACAAATCGCTTGGCAAACGTAAAAGGAAATAGTTTCTAAATTTCTAACAGAAATTTCAGGAAAAATTAAAATTTCTGATAGATGGGAAGTTCACACTGAAATGCTGCAGGCCCTATGACAGAGATGCAAAATGACGTGACACATTTACTCGAAATTATTTTCCAGTTTTAGAGTTTTTGATATGCTGGGGAAGCTTGTTCCACAAAAAAGCTCCAGAAAATGAGAGAGCTTTTTGTCCCACCTTAGATGAACGGTAACTGACTAAAACATCGTTCCTCCGGTTTGGTCTTTCATTTGGGATATTAGATGGAAAAAATTTTACCATCTCTGCATTACTTTGGGGGAGGTACAGAAGGGAGAATACTCGTCGAGCTTTCTGGATCATGAATCTGTTCGGTATTGGGATCCAGTCGAGTTTTCTTGAAAGAGGGGTGACATGATCGTATTTATTGAAATTTCCTTTGCATACCACTTTGGCGGCAAAGTTTACACATTTTTGCAACTCTTCCTGACGACATTTAGGTAAGTCTCCCCACACAAGACTGCAGTAGTCCAGACGTGATAAAACTAAAGACTGAACCAGTAATAATCTAGATTTTTCGTCAAGTGTGTTCTTTATACGATGAAAGAACATTAAGGTTCTGTTAATTTTGTTGCACATTGTTTCAACGTGTGAATTGAAAGTCATATTTTTGTCAAACCAAACACCCAGATTTTTAACCTTATCGACTGGTTTAATTGTATCGTCTCCAAATGTTAGCTTGAATGGTGGTAAATTTTCAGTCGCATTCTGTGATCCAAAAATAATGCATTTCGTTTTACTTGCGTTAAGTTTGAGCCCATTATGGTCATACCACAATTTCAGTTTTCTCAGAAGGTTTTCAGCGTTGGCTTGTGTTTCTTTTAAATCTGCTGTTGAGCTTGTCATGGCAATTTGCACGTCATCAGCATACATTGAGATTTTTGTGTTTGCCCTCATGGTGGGGAAATCATTGATGAAAATTGAAAATAGGAGCGGGCCGATGACTGAACCTTGAGGAACGCCAAAATTATTTGGTATGAATGATGACATTTTGTTATTCAAGCACACTGCATGAGAGCGGTTTAGTAGGTAGCTTTCAAACCACTGAATGTCTATTCTGAGGTTTGAAATTTTTTGTAGAAGTTTCTTATGCTCAACACTGTCGAAAGCTTTGGAAAGATCAAGCAATAGTAAGAGTGTTAATTTTTTTTGGTCAATATCATTGTAAATTTTTTCTGTTATGTTTAAGGAGAGCATACCCCTTATGAATCCCTGCTTTTGAGATTTCTTGAGAAACTGGGATTTTTGCTGCTAGAAGAAGTGTAAGAGGTCAGGTACATCCTGTGAAAAAATGAGACTCTTACGTTCACTCGTTCGCCCGCTACGGGGGTTTAAAGAATGGGGGGGAGGGGAGGGGGAAGTGGTATTTTATCATGTTACACCTCTCCAATGGCATTTTCTTCACGGCGCAAAGTTGCTATGTCATCTCATATGGCTCTGGATTACTCTATAATGATTTCAGGGGTCTAACTTGAACCAAAAATTTTACAAAATTTTTGATTTGAATTGTTTGTTTCTTTGTTTTGCTTATAATGTAAACAATGGTTTTTGGTGTTTCAAACAACTTCTCCTCCTACAGTTTTTAAGCTACAGTAATGATTTTGGTATCATTGGATGCGGAAAGAGACGGGCTTTTAGGGTAACTAAAATTTGTTTCCTCAAATTCCCATTTTCAACATGAAAATGTGTAAAAATAAGAAAAAAATGTACTTTTTCAGTAATGTACAATTTTATGACGTCATAACTCATGAGCAATAAATAATTTTGGAGTGAATTTTAGTTACCATAAAAGTCCGTGTTTTTCTGCATCCAATGATACCAAAATCATCACTGTAGCTCAAAAACTGTAGGAGGAGAAGATTTTTGAAACCCCCCCTCGAACTTCGTTTTCTTTGATTTCCCATTTTCTTTTCAAGAAAATTGAACTTTTGCTCTAAGCAAAAATGGTTCTAAATTTAATTTCCTATCAGCATACCAAATTTCATTGTACTAGGTTCAATAATAAAGAAAAAAGTCCGTATGGGGGACGCTCTCCTTAACAGGGCGTCCTGAGTACTGGTATTCTTCCTGTAAGCATATTGATTGCGATGCAGTAGATGTGACTCGTCTATCTAAGACGAGAGCTGGTTTGTTATTACTTTTTCTAATATTTTGGACATGACAGGCAGGAGACTGATTGGTCTGTTGTTTGACGCTATGTTGATATCACCAGATTTATGTAATGGCTTAATAATGGATAGTTTCCATTGATCGGGAAACTTGTTTGTGACTATAGATGTATTTATTATCAAGCGAATAAGGGGTGCTGTGACAGGGAAGCTGTCTTTTATATGTTGGAGGCTTATGCCATCATGTCCAGTCGCTTTAGTATTCTTTAGTGAGTATAAGAAAAATGTAAAGAGGTTGGGTCGTGAGGGGGAGGCATAGTTCTTTTAGTGAAAATTATAAAGCTTCTAACCGACCCATTAGGGTGACGATCGCAATCTTGTTTACATCGGCCGGCCCCAAGATTGCGATCGTAACCCTAATGGGTCGGTTAGAAGCTTTATTTATAATTTTCACTAAAAAAACTGTGCCTCTCCCTCACGACCCAACCTCTTTACGTTTGTAATAGGGGGTTAGCTTCCGTTATTAATTAAATTCTGCTTGGTGCGCCCGTTTCTTTTGGCACGCTAACTTACCGCTCTAACTCGAAAACTAAGCATCAGCGGAAAAAATGTCATTCCTGTAAAACGTTTTAAATGTGCTTCTGGGTAGAAATCGAGATGAGTGTTGATTTTCTGTTTTTATATGCATCTTATAGAGGATTTTCTTGCGCTTCCATTGGTACTTTCCGTTTACGTCTACTCCGAATAGTGCGCCCACCAGAGGGGGGGGAAAGCGATGGGGGTGGTGTGACCTTGACCCCTCCCCCCCTCATTATTGGGAGTCAATTGAGCGTGTTTCTCTGCGGCAATGGCAATAGAGTTCGTTCATGAGCTACTCAGTGTTTTCATTATTCAAACGAATCATTCTAACGCTAAATAAATATTTTTTATAAGATTTTGACAATTTCAGAATTTAGCTGTTCTGCCGTATCTATGATACCGCAGCTTTCATTCATAGCTCGATGACAGCTGCAGTATCATAGCTACAGCTATGGCAAGCACACCAATCCAAAGGGCTTGAAAAGAGCTACAAAACAGAGGAGTTGACTTAAAAAAAACGTATTTTGGTCAAAAAAAAAATGAAAAAATAAAAAAAGGGGTTATTTTGAAGAATTACATGTATTGTCTTTTGTTGTATATTTTTTCCCAGAGTTACAGAGCTACAGCAATGTAAATTATATCAATCGAAAGGGCTTGAAAAGAGCTACAAACGCTCGTGAGTTCATTGTAGAAAATCCTGTAGTTCAAAAGATAAAAAGAAAAACAATTTTTTTTTGTGAAAAAACACGTTTTTCTGGAAACTTGATAATTGGTTTCTCAAATGCTACTTCTTCCACAATTTCAGAGCTACAAGAATGGTTTATATACCATTCGATAGGGCTTAGCAAGGTGTATCCATAAGGGGAGACATTTTTCGATGTATCAATTATCTTGAAAATTACACGAGATGAAAAAAAAATGAAAAAAGGTTACATATTTTAAAAAAAATATTCCCAAAATCCACAAAAAAAAGTTATCAAAATTCGTAGCCCCTTATGGTTATATAGACATATAAGCAATCTAAAAACGAAGTTCTGGTTCTGTAACTTCAAAATTGTAGAAGAAGTAGGATTTTAAAAAACCCTATTTTATCATATTTTTCAAAAAAAAAATCCAGTGCAGATACAAAAATTTTGTCGAAATAGCAAATGATCTTTCTATCATTTCACACCTACTGTGAAAATTTCAGAGAAATCCATGTATAAATAACGGACTTTTCTCCTACCCATACGGTGTCCTTAAGTGACTAAGTGAAACGGAATACCTAATTTCCCAACATCACCTAAACTCAATATTGACCCAATATTTTGATGAATTTTACAGGATGTACTTAAAAGTTTATTAGGTACATCACATTTGCGTAGCAACGTTAAAAGGAATGATATAGCAAAGAAGTATTTTAAAAACTTTTAGTTCGAACGTTTCAAGCACTGGGCTCATTCCCAACAAGATCTGCAGGTAGATCTGAAGAATATGTCAGGTATCAATTTTGTAAATTTCCATGCCCAAGCATAGTTAATTAGATCGAAATAAACAAGTTTTCTTCTATGCACTTTCCGTCTCAAATGAGTATTTTATTAGTTATAGCGGTAAATGACTTACCGCAACTCCAGTGTTTGAAGCGGCAAGTAATTCAAGGAGCACGTCGGACAGCAACACTGCAATGCGCACTTGCTTCCAGCACGATCGGCATCAAAGACAAAACCTAACCTACCGCTATACCTCGTTAAATACTCATTTAACAAAAAAAGTGTATAGAAGAAAAGTTGTTTATTTTGATGTTATTACCATGATTCACGCAACAAAAATTAAAAAATCGATGAGTAGCTGTTTATTCGAGCGCATTCGTCATCAAAACAAAACTAAACTTACCGCTATAAATCGTAAAATACTCATTTGAGACAGAAAGGGCATAGAGGAAAACTTGTTTATTTTGGTTCAATTAATTAGGTCCAGGGACCAAAAAGTGGAAAATGGATAACTGACATATCCTTCAGATTTACCGATCTGCGAATACAAAGACATAAAATAAGCACAGTTCATAAATAGAAATTCATATATTGACAGGCTAAAGGAGAATAGCAAATGGACAGCAATAAAATAGGAAGGCGGTGAACAAGGCTTCTAACACTTACTACGCTTACGCTACTCAGAAACACGGACAAAAGTTAGCGGTTTACAATTTTTAGTTGAGATGAGAGTTAAGGTAAAGGAAAGGACAGTAATCGATTTCCCACTTTTTATTGCCTAAACATAATTAAATCAAAATAAGAAAAAATATCTATTTGAGGTGACTAGAAACTAGGAATTCCATTCCAAAGAATCACTAAAGGAACACATTTGAAAACGTTCTACAAGAATGTTGTTGGTGTTTTGCCCCAGCGGCCGCTCGAAGGGGTCCGCCGCGGCCAGGGCCGCCCCAGACCGGGCTTGGCCCGAGGCAAAGAGGGGTGTGGTTATATGGGCCTCTGGAAGACGCCCGTGTTGTGCAGAAACCTCACAACGTCAAGAATGTCATTCTGCTTGCTGATGCATTATTTTAGAGTTTTTTAACTTTAATACTGTTCACGTTGTACAGAGAAACATCAGTTGAAAGATGCTGCCATTGTAGGAGTGTTTAATTTAATTAATTATGGTCAATGTGAAGCGTGATGTGATCAAAGGAAATGGGAATTGTATTCCCTAGAATCTCTAAACAAACCCATTTAAGAACGTTTTACATGAATGACATTCTGCTTGCTGATGCGTTATTTTAGAATTATTCAGCTTTGAAGTTAATGGTGAAAGCGCTTTCCCGCGCAAAATGTGCAACACAGAGTACGACCGGGTTGGGTCGGGAAAGGCAAAGTTCGGATCATAAGCTGTTGAAGTTTTCGCCAGAACTTCGTA
Source organism: Morinoia aosen (assembly GCA_030386875.1). Lineage (NCBI taxonomy): Eukaryota > Metazoa > Arthropoda > Malacostraca > Amphipoda > Talitridae > Morinoia > Morinoia aosen. Next base: position 4,344,838 of record CM059574.1, read on the forward strand.
GAAATGAAAGAATGATAGAAATTGTTAATAAAATAATAAGAAATATTGTTATCAGTCAATAACACAGAAGTTAATATAATATTTCATGTACTTGGTGCTTTTGACGTTTGTTTTTTAGTCATTATTACGTCGTCACCTTTACAGTCAGCTCACAGATGGCACCACCCAGTACCATCACCTTTACAGTCAGCTCATAGATGGCACCACCCAGTACCATCACCTTTACAGTCAGCTCATAGATGGCGCCACGCGGTACGGCCGCCGCCATCATGGAGCAGATGTAAACACGATTGTTGACGTGACCTTAATTGGTTGCTTTCAACCTTTCTTTATAATTTTCACTAGAACTGTGGCTTCCCCTCACAAGCCAACCTCTTTACGTTTGTAATAGGGGATTAGCTTCCGTTATTAATTTAGTTAGCTTCCGTTATGGATTAAATTCTGCTTGGCGCACCCGCTTCCTTGGCACTCGAAAGCCAAGTTCAAAGTTGAATAATTCTAAAATGACGCATCAGCGAGCAGAATATCATTCATGTAAAAATGGGTTCCTTAAATGGGTTCCTTTAGTGATTCTTGAGAATAAAATTCCCATTTCCTTTTATCACATCACGCTTCACATTGACCTTAATTATAAGCTAACCCCCTATTACAAATGTAAACAGGTTGGGTCGTGAGGGGGAGCCACAGTTCTTTTCGTGAAAATTAAAAATAAAGGTTCTAACCCACCCATTAGGGTGACGTCCGCAATTGTGTTTACATCAGCTCTAAAATGGTTGGCACCCGATACGGTTGCAGCCATCTTTTGCTTGGATCGCTTGCTGCGTTGTTGGAACCTTCTCTTCTTTGGCGTGCGAAAGCCATTTCTGAGCGACGCTCCTATAACTTTGAAGTTAAGGAGATCGTCCCAGGCCCCTGCCGCTCAGATGGTCATTTTTCATGTTTTTGTTGGAAAAGAACCCTTAGGTGGGGGACTATTCGGTCCTAAAATTTTATGACGCGACGGACGATAGATCCCCCCCAGGTGGGAGGTAAGGGGGCCAAAATCTTCAACTCCAAGCCCATTTCAACCCCATATAAAAAAAATGGAAAACGGAAAAAAAGCCCATTTGAGTTTGTTAGAAATGTCTCAAGAATTTTAAAACTCTTTGTTTTTGTTCTAGCATCAAAACTGAATGAGGGCATCTTGAAATATCAATACCAGGGAAATGTCAATACTTGAAAACCAATATATCAAATTTTTTCAAAAACTAAGGCCTAAATCAAAAAAATGAATGGAAAATTTTTTTTTTCAGAAGTTACATATCATTGTCAAATTTTATAAGAGTAGGACGAAAAATAAAAAATTTCATATTGTTGAAAAATTTTTTTGGGGGGGAGGGGGGTTTAGAAATCATAATTCACTGTGTGAAAATAAAGTTATGTATGGAAATTATTGAAATAAAATTAAAAGTGCATTGAATTACATAAATTGTTCATTATATTACACTTCAACAAAAAATTTTGTTTCATTCTTACACCCAACACTTCTAACTTTCAACATTCAAAATGGGACTAGTCATCGAGTTATGATGCTAGAACAAAACTAAAGACAGTTTAAGAATCCTTGAAACATTCCTAACAAACTCAAATAGTTTTTTTTCAAATTCAAATTTTTCAACAAAATATATAGCTCTAAACCAAAAAATTACCGCTTTTAGAAATTTTAAAAAATTTGAATGAAATAGAAACAATTTGAATCTGAAAAAAACCATTTGAGTTTGTTAGGAATGTTCAAAGGATTCTAAAACAGTTTTTGGTTTTGTTCTAGCATCAAAACTTAAAGATGAGTTCCATTTTGAAATATCCATAAAATATACCAAAAAACTAATTTAAAAAAAACTAAGCCCTAAATAAAAAAAGTAACAAGTAAAAAAGGTTCACTTTCACAAAATACATATACTGGCCAATTTTCAAGCAAATCAGACATAAAAAGTTGAAAAAGTGGGACGGTCTCCTTAAACTAACTTGAAATCTAATTTGCTATCTTTTCTTAGTCTTTTCTACCTCCCTCTCTTCCTCTCTTCCTCTATCTCTCTGGAAGGGAATACTTCCATAGTATCAGTGGGAATTAGAGCTTCCAAAGAAAGATAGGGAGCTGCCATATGAAGGTTAGGTTAACTTTACTTATAGACAGACCAGGTTTTTTATTTGTATATTTTTCAATTCACTGCTGTTCTTCTTTTTAACCATTTTTTTCACATTTTTCATTTTGTTTTATAAATGCTCAATCTTGCCATGGGTTCAAAACACTTGGTTCACATTTATACTCCTACTCCATGCTATATGGTGCTTTCCTTTCCCCTTTTATGGAAATGCCTTTGTTGTGATTAAGGAGGTTTAAACAAACTTACAATATGTTCTCTTTGACCTTCTTAACTTGTTTTTGTGTGCAGTGCATTCTATATGGGAACACATCCTTGGCTAAGATTATACATTTCCACGGTCCACTCTAAATGGCCCCTCTTCTCTGCTTTTTCATGACTGCCTCTGTTGTGGCTTAGAAATCTTGAATGAATATGATGAAAAAAAATATTCAACGGTTCATACTGAATGATTTCTTTTCTTTGCTGTCTGGAGATTGCCCGTGATGTATAGTCTCAATGTAATATAATAATGCTAAAAACTAAATATCTTTTTCTTTCCCCCTCAGGGGGATACAACTATTGTAACTATGGGAATTAGCGCTCCCAGGGGAACTATGTAAGGGCCTGAGCTAAAAGTTAGGTAGGCTTCCTTTTTGCTGTAATAAAATAGGTGTTTGTTTTGTTATGGACCATCTTTGTTTGGTTCATTGCTGTCCTGTTTTTCAGCACCTACTACTTTCTTCTTCAACTTTTTCTTGTTTCATGAACTTTTATAGCTTTCTGTTTCTGCGCCCTTTCTGCATAGATTCCACGTTTCTTTAACTCCATACTAAATGGTGCCTTCTTCCTTCCTCTCTTTGGATAGCCTTTGTTGCGGATAGGGAAGCTTGAACTAACTAATAATCTAATCTGTTTTTCTTTCCTTCTGACAGTGAGGCTAATGTGGTGGCTGGGACAAACATATGTCTGGAGAGTGTGGGTGAGGAGGAGGAAGAAGGTGTGAGGAAGGTGCTGCACATGGGAGAGGCTGACCTGCTCACACAGAATCACCTCGTCGTGGAAGATACATCCTTACCTGATGTTGGAGGTAAATAATTGTATAGTGATGTGAACATTAACTGTGTTGACTAATGAGGTAATGTTGAAAGTGGGATTCTTCTAATTAGTTGAGGCCATGCAAATAGGCAGTTGATGAAAGTGTGACTGTATTTTAAATACCTGTTAGTAATCCTGTAAAGTTTTATGTGCAGACATTCCAGAACACGAGTACCCTAAGGCCACCCCTGTGAGGGGCCGCAAGACAAAGAAGAGAGGCCCTGGGGACTTCATCATGAAGCAAATCAAAACAGAGGAGGGGGAGATTGTTGAGAAGAAAGTCAAGGTCTACACACAGAGGTACAGTTGCTCACGGTTCCTGTTGAAATTGGACCATTTAGTTCAGTAGAGATGTAGACATCAAATACATTACTGTTGCTGGGTGGCTGTGTCTATTTGTACTTGTTTAGATGCTTCATATTTTGTACTTGAATTTTTGGCTCTACAGTTGAAATACTAAACTAAAGCCATAACTTGATATTTAATTCAAACATTAGCATGATCTTTCTCTTTTGTTAGAATATTTTCTAGTAGATATAGCAGTTTACACTGTTTTGGATAAAATTAATTCAATTTAATTTTTTTATATCTTATGTAAATTATGTCTGCCACTAAGATGAACTTTTGCTTGAGCACAGTCATGTACTTCTGTTCATTTTTTTCTCTCTTCACTTTATATGTACAGTTTTGTATTACTTGACAATATTTCCTCACTTGGTAGCCAATAAATAAGTTTTGCACTATCACAGTTGCAGGATGATTACATATAGGTGGTAACCATAACATCTAATGCAGGAACTAGCCTTATGTAATGGTTTCAAAACCTTCATTGAGCCTCCTAAACCAAAATTTTCTTAGACGTAATGTGTGTGAAGTTTCTCATACGTTGAGGTTTGTACATATAGCGGCCCTCATCTCTTAAAATATGTCTGCTTTGGGGATTATAATGAAGTTCTTCCATTTTAGTTCCCCTCGGGGGGGGGGGGGGATACAACTATTGGATCTACGGGAATTAGCACTCCCAGGGGAATCATGTGAGGGCCCGAGCTAAGGGTTTGGTAGGCCTTCTTTTTGTTGAAATAGAATAGGTTTTGTTTTGTTACAGACCATCTGTTTTTGGTTCACTGCTGTCCTGTTTTCCAGCACCTACTACTGTCTTCAACTTTTTCTTGTTTCATGAACTTCTTTCTTAGTGTTTCAATGCACCTTGTGCATAGATTCTGCATTCCCTCAATTCCTTACTAAATGGTGCCTTCATCCTTCCTCTCTTTGAACATATTTGTTGTGGTAAAGTGAGGCTAAAACGTATACAATAATAATGTTCCTTTTTGGTGCCTATTTCATGCAAGGTGGCTCAATATAGAGGCACAGCACACATCTTTCCACTGACATAGCAGTGCCTATTGCTCATTTGTAGACCATGCCAAACAGCTCATTGTATAATGAATATCTACAACTGAGTCTGAAATCTGATTTTGGAAAATATGCAGTGAAAGCAGGGTTGGCATTTAATAAAAATGCTTAAAAAACCCACTGGCTTAGTATTTTTAAATTTAAAGTAAGTCAAATGAATGCACAAACCAGTAAAAAAGGCACCACACAGGGTTTGTTTTCCTTTAATTTGCTCCATTTTAAAACTTAATTTATTGAATATAATTTGAATCTTAATTACTTCCTATGGGTTGTACAACACAATTTGTACCATGATATGGCAGTCACTCCTGGCAGCGGTAGGTTTTAATTGCATCATCTGAGAGGTTAGCTTTTAGCCTCAAATGTCTGAATATTTGAAGGAGCATTTAAGCATTTCTTGCACCAAACCCATACCAAACATTGTCACAGACCATGCCAACCAAGGTAAATATATAGTACGTGTACCCAATTGTATAATTATTAATCTTGAACTTAATGGGCATTGAGAGCAGCTTTCCCTCAAATGGCTACAACTAGCATATTTATGAGATGATGGGATCATGGGTTACTTTGTTGGCATTGCTGATGTATTAATTACTTAATTAATAATCACAAACAATGTAAGATCTGTAGGCAACTGTAGACAACAATTAGAGGTTATTTAGATGTAGGTTTATGGTCATCAAGCATCATTAATCTAAAAAACTCACAATGCAGCTCAAAGGAGTTGCTTAATTATAATTATTTAATAATTGGATTTATGAAGACTCTAAGAAGAAACTGGTCAGCAAACACACACACACACACACACACACACACACACACACACACACACGTCCAAACCTTATGAACTGTGGAATAGAATACAGCTCACTGCCTTTCATTCCAAGCGTCGCCATCTCTTGCAGACAGGAAGCCAGTAGGCCTAACTAGTTAAGGCAGGTGCAGACCCCGCTATCTTATATTGTAGACAAGAAACTAGTAGGTCTAAAGAACTTATGCAGTAGGTGAAGCTAGTGCCGAGCTTGAGGTATCATGTTACACTTGGTGACATTGACAGCCAGGCTGAAAGAGTCGGAAGATCAGAAACTTACAAGTTACCAAATTGTACTCCTGTTAAATTGGCAGCTACTGCTTTTGACTGGAGTAGCTCAAGCTGCGTTCACGCTGTACACACAAATCATTAATGAATGCACTAAAAGACAAAAATACTTACGGGTTGAATTTGGTTCACTGTAATCCAATAAAAACCCAGGTGGGCTGTTTTTTAACCATTTTCCCCAACTCTTGTGGAAAGGCATTCTTAATTTGAAAAAAAAATGAGGAACGCCAAAAGCTCATATGATAGCGATAAGCGTTCCACGGCGATAGCGCTTATATTTTCACACTGGACATCAATTGGAATGGTGTTGAGGTAGCACTGATGCACTTTTGTGACTTCATTTTGACGAAATGCGCTGTGTGCAGGTATCGTAAAGCATGGCAGCGGCTGCCAGAGTGCCGTGGCTGGCTGCGCATGGGCTCGACGGTGGAGCGAGCTCACTGTTCTGTCTGCAACAAGGAGCTCACAGCTGGCAAGAGCGAGGTTCTCAAACACGCCGCTGGTCAGTTTATTTCCCTCGCAGTTTGGTGTTCTCTTGTGTAGGTTTATGCACATTTTACTCATGGTGAATGATTTTGTTCACTTCTCTCATGGGGATACTCATCATCTTCTCTCATCTTTAATCTATGGAATCAAAGAAGTTATTTCTATTAAGGCGAATGATCATTAGGAATGTAAAAACGAAGAAATCACCACGTATTGAAATCATATTTAATTAAGATTTCTCACGAACTATAAATTTAAAACCTAAGTCGGTTCTATAAAACGTTTCAGAGACCAGCTTCATCTTCAGTTAACAGTTAGCTAAGTTGAAAATACAGAACATAATCAGTCTTTTCTGTATAAAAACATGGGCATAAAAAATCTACAAATAAATTTGTAATGGATAAGAACTATTGGCGCTATTGAGCTCTGGTTTTTCTTTAGAGATAAAAAGAGATTATAAAATACGTAAATCTAAATCATTAGATGCTGTGGTGCAAAACACGTTGCAAAATCTTCGGCGTGGAGCCAAAGTTTCTGCGGTTCAAGCTTTATAGCAGGGTTGGCACATAAATAACCCACCCAAAAAAACCCACCCAAAAAAGCCCAAAAAAACCCACATTAAAAAACCCACTAAATAGTGGGTTTTTTTGGGCTTTTTTGGGTTTTATTGGTGCTATTTGAATTTCACTTGTTTTCAAGCTTATAGAATCAAAATGAGCTAAATATTTATATTGTCAAAAATTTGTTCAAGGCATTTGCATGGCTATGGCAATAAATATTGAAAAAAATACCACTATAAAAATAAAATAAGAAAAACCCTAATCACAAAAAAAAAACTCGAGGGGCTAGTATATTTCTATGAGTTCCATTTCCAAAGTAAAAACAAAAACTAAGAAACAAATGCAGTTTGACTATTTGAGAGTAAAGAGACTTCTGAATTCTTCCTCTGTCTTCTAGACAGGTATGGAAAAAACCCTAGGTTTTTTAAAAACACTCAACCCACGCGGGTTTTTTGGGTTAAATTGGGTTTTTTGGGTTTTATTGTTTTTTTAGGCTTAATTGGTTTTTTGGTAATATCTTTTTTTGTTTGAAAGAGTTATTCACATGGCTCCAGTTGCCTCTTTTCCAGATATATATACACTTATTGAGTAAATATTATTTGATTACTTTATTTCCAACATCATATTACATCATTATATGAATTATTACATTCTATGTACAATATATGAATTAAGTTTGTCCATTACAATTACCACTTACCAATTACCATATGCATAGGGACATAGCTGTGCAGTCTGTAAAGATATAAGGTGTGCAAAGAGAATCGCTATGCTTGTCAATTCATAGTAAGTTGTTTTAGCAGAAGGCAGACGCAAGTCATGTGAGAGGGAAGCACCATGCAGATCATAAGTAACCACCACAACCAACTTGAAGCAAGACAGCTGCACATCACTTAACAGTCATGCTGTTAACAACTTAACGTGTGTATTGTGTGAGCTGGAGGGCTTAGCAGTGCAAGCCAAGTCAGTCAACCACACTGTTACATGTTACAACATGTACAAAAATTTGTCAAAAAAATCACTTTTTGCAGTTCTGGATAGCAACAAACACTAAAACGATTAGAAATAAATGCTTCAACAGATTCCATCGTCAAATTTGTTCCAGTGCAGCTTGAATGCTCACTATAGGCCAATCGTTTATTTACTTTTTTACCCCATGATGGCTGCGGTCGTGTCTTGCCCCATCTGACTATAATTGTTAGACTTATTTCCGGCAAAGCTCTCAAAGGAGACAGATATTGAAGAGTGGTTGGCTGAGTACAATCTGGAGTTGATCGGTGCGATTTATTTGTATAAATTGAAGGACTCTAACATCTTCCCAAAACACATGTTCAACATGAATATCACTAAGACAACGACTCCTCGTTGATGGTGGGATATTCAAGACATGAAACAGCAGAAAATGCAGATTCTTAAAAAAACACTGGCAGAGGGCTTCTGCAAGTTCATAAGAAATCTTCATTCTTACTTCGCAAGTTCAGGATTCGTTGAGAGAATTTTCTAAACATTTGGAATTGCGTGGAATAAATTGAGAAATAGATTTGGATCGGAACGCGCACAGAAATTGGTCTCATTATATCGCCACCTCACAAATGATCATGATGTGGATGACGATGATAAAATGGCAGTGGATGTAGAAAGAGAAATAAAGTAGTACTGTATTAGGGGTCGAGTCTAGAAAATAGAGAAAGAATTCAGAAGTCTCTTTACTCTCAAATAGTCAAACTGCATTTGTTTCTTAGTTTTTGTTTTTTACTTTGGAAATGGAACTCATGGAAATATACTAGCCCCTCGAGTTTTTTTTGTGATTAGGGTTTTTCTTATTTTATTTTTATAGTGTTTTTTTTCAATATTTATTGTCGTTGTCATGCAAATGCCTTGTACAAATTTTTGACAATAAAAATATTTAGCTCATTTTGATTCTATAAGCTTGAAAACAAGTGAAATGCAAATAGCACCAATAAAACCCAAAAATGCCCAAAAAAAAACACTATTTAGTGGATTTTTAATGTGTTTTCTTGGGCTTTTTTGGGTGGGTTTTTTATGTGCCAACCCTGCTTCTAGACTAGACCGCTACTACAGTACTACTTTATTTCTCTTTCTACATCCACTGCCATTTTATCGTTGTCCTCCACATCATGATCATTTGTGAGGTGGCGATATAATGAGACCAATTTCTGTGCGCGTTCCAATCCTAATCTATTTCTCAATTTATTCCGCACAATTCCAAATGTTTAGAAAATTCTCTCAACTAATCCTGAACTTGCAAAGCAAGAATGAAGGTTGCTTATAAACTTGCAGAAACCCTCTGCCAGTGTTTTTTCAAGAATCTGCATTTTCTGCTGTTTCATGTCTTAAATATCTCACCATCAATGAGGAGTCGTTGTCTTAGTGATATTCATGTTGAACATGTGTTTTGGGAAGATGTTGGAGTCCTTCAATTTATTCAAATAAATCGTACCGATCAACTCCGGATTGTACTCAGCCAACCACTCTTCAATATCTGTCTCCTTTGAGAGCTTTGCCGGAAATAATTCTAACAATTATAGTCAGATGGGGCAAGACACGACCGCAGCCATCATGGGGTAAGAAAGTAAATAAACGACTGGCCTATAGTGAGCATTCAAGCTGCACTGGAACAAATTTGACGATGAAATCTGTTAGAGCATTTATTTCTAATCGTTTGAGTATTTGTTGCTATCCTGTACTGCAAAAAGTGATTTTTTTGACAAATTTAAAGAAAAAATTTTGGCATGTCACTACATGTAACATGTAACAGTGTGGTTGACTGACTTGGCTTGCACTGCTAAGCCCTCCAGCTCACACAATACACACGTTAAGTTGTTAACAGCATGACTGTTGAGTGATGTGCAGCTGTCTTGCTTCAAGTTGCTTGTGGTGGTTACTTATGATCTGCATGGTGCTTCCCTCTCACATGACTTGCGTCTGTCTTCTGCTAAAACAACTTACTATGAATTGACAAGCATAGCGATTCTCTTTGCACATCTTATATCTTTACAGACTGCACAGCTATGTCCCTATGCATATGGTAATTGGTAAGTGGTAATTGTGATGGACAAACTTAATTCATATATTGTTCATAGAATGTAATAATTCATATAATGATGTAATATAATGTAGGAAATGAAGTAATCAAATAACAATATTTACTCAATAAGTGTATATAAATCTGGAAGAGAGGCAACTGGAGCTATGTGAATAACTCTTTTAAACAAAAAAAGGTATTACAAAAAACCCAATAAAGCCCAAAAAACCCAATAAAACCCAAAAAAACCCAATTTAACCCAAAAAAAACCCACGTGGGTTGGGTTTTTTTAAAAAACCCAGGGTTTTTTCCATCCCTGCTTTATAGAAGATCTCTCCCCACCTCGCATTTTTACACGTCGTGGCAAAATAAGTTGCTAATGCAGGAGTTACAACAGAAAAGAGATGCTGTGCGTAACATAACCGGAAGAGTGGCAACCGCTTAAGCTGAAGTTCGCGCTTTCTTTTCTTGCTTGGACGCGCTGTGCATTTGTGGTTTTCGGCAATCGGAAGATGAAATGTTCAAAATGGCTACTCTCAGGGTGCATAACAGGAAACTTGATAGATACCCTACTGTGCAATACGATATTAACCCATGTGATAAAAAACAAAATATTCAACTACAGTGCAGTATCGTTATCGGAGCGAACAAAAATATTATTAGCTTTTGGTCTGGACTTCTGTTTACCGATTTTTAAATTGGACGTTTACAAATGCTTATCTTACGAAAAACTTGCTTACTCGAGTAAAACTTTACAGTGTGCTGACCGTACGAGATTCTTGCAAGATTTACGTTCTGTAGCCCTTCCCTACTTCTATAGTTTTAAACCGCAGCAAATTCTCTCAACCGTTTTTCAGAAGAACGATATATCTGCGCTGAAAGAATTGGGCCGTAATGATAAAATCGTAATATGTAAACCTGATAAAGGCAGATGCATTGTAATTCTAGGAAAGTCCGTGTACAATAGTGAAATGGAAACTTTAATTTCTGATGTATCTAAATTCAAATTGATTACAGTCGTGGGAAAAAATTAGTCTCCAAATTGAAAAGATTAATAACTTCTTGAGGAAGTTGAAAAATTTACAGGTTTTTTCAAATGAAATATATTCAAAGTTTTACGTGTCTGGTTCATGTCCAAGAGTATTGTACGGTTTACTTAGAGTGCACAAGCCAGACTTTTCATCCAAGTTTCAGTTCCGACCTATTTTTGCTGCTTGTAACACGCCTAGTTTCAATATGACACGATTCTTGGTACCCTTGTTAAGTTCTTTAACCAAGAAAGATTATACATTGCAAAATTCTTCTCAGTTCGTCAAGGGGATAACATCTTTTCCGAATACAGATGGGATGACAATGGCTTCATTGATGTAGAAAATTTATTCATTAATATTCCATTAGCAGAAATCATCAATATAATTATAAATGCCCTTTTTGTTACGTCAACAGACGCGGTTTTAGGTCAAGGAAAAACTAATTTTAAAACCCTCCTTGAACTTTCCGTGTTGAATTCTGTGTTTATTTTACAGGAAAGAATTATAAGCAAGTTGAGGGTCTCGGTATGGGTCTCCCTTTAGGGCCCACGTTTGTCAATATTTTCATGTGCCATTGGGAAGAAAAGTGGTCGGCAGATTGTCCCACAGAGTTTTAACCTGAATTGTAGCGTAGATACATTGACAATTCCTTTTTATTGTTTAGAGACCCTGGCCACGCACCTTTGCTCAGGGATTACTTAAACTCTAAGCACCCGTCTATAAAATTCACAATTGAAATTGAGATAATCTTTTGGATTCTAAAATTACAAGATGCGGTCGTACGTTTAGTTCATCTGTCTTTCGAAAAACTACATTCACTGGTCTGGGTTTAAGTTTTTTTTCTTGGGTTCTGTAACTATAGATTCAGAATTAATACTTTAAAGACCTTATTAAATCGTGCTTTCAACATTTGTTCGAATTACGTCGATATTCATGGGGAGTTTTCTTCCTTAACAAAATTTTCTACGAAAAAAAATGGGTACCCTGCTTCCACTGTCAATATTCATATTTGAAAAAATTTTGGCTAAGAAATACTCCGTAACCAATGACGGGATAGAACCACTCTTTATTGCGTTTTCCCATATTTTGGAGATTACACTGATACAATGTCGCAAGTTTTAGCAATTCTTTTTAAAAGTCATTTTCCTGCTGTAAAATTATATTTTGTCTCTGTTAATTCACTTAGAGTTGGCTCTTTCTTTCGCTGCAAGAACGTGATTCCTGAGCGGGTGCGGGCATACATTGTGTGTAAGTTTAGTTGTGTACAGTGTACATCTGGCTATGTCGGCATGACGACTTTGCCATTCTATCTTAGGATTGCCCAACACCGTGGAGTCAGCTACCATAGCGGAAGACCTCTGACCCAACCGCCTCATTCATCAATCCGCCTTCACAGCGAGCAGTGTTGTGACCGCATAGCAGGGAAAATTTTTCTATTTTACACACAGCATCTAATAATTTAGATTTAGCTATTTTAGAATGTCTTTTTATCTCAAAAGAAGAACCAGAACTCAATAGCGCCAATAGTTCTTATCCACTACAAATTTACTTGTATATTTGTTATGCCCATGTATTTTGTATAGAAAAGACTGATTTTGTTCTTTATTTTCAACTTTACAGACTGTTAACTGAAGATGGAGCTGGTCTCCGAAACGTTTTATAGAACTGACTTAGTTTTTAAATTTATACTTCGTGAATTTTAATCTATATATTAATACGCTTATAACTAAGTTCGTGTGTAACGCTCCCAATCCAATAGGCTAGATAGGTTAGGCTTTTATTTTTTTCATTTTTTATTTTTTATATCAAATAGGTATTTCTTCTTATTTTTAATTTCTTTTCAGTTTTTGGTTACATATTTTTGTTCATTATATTTTTTATGTTTTTATCATTTATTTTGTTACTTTTTTACATGCTATTTTTTAATTTTTCCCTTTTTTTTGTCTTGTTTTCCTGTTCTCTATTTTTATTTTATTTCATTTTTTGGTTTTAGTTTAGTTCATTCAAATTTTTTATTTTTTATCCATAAGTTTTTGTTTAGTTTTATTTTATTTTTTTGAGGATTTGTTTTTTCTATTTGTAATTTTTTATTGCATTGGTGTTTTATGTTTTTATTTATTATTATGTTTTTTATTTTCTTTATTTCTCATGTTCGTCTCATTTTTTTGAATTGTTTTCAATTTTTATTTTTTTTAAATTTTGATATACATATTCTTAATTTTGTTAATTATTTTTTATTCTTAATTTTCTTTTTATTTTGCATTTTATATCTGCATATTCATATGCTTACAACTAAGTTTTTGTGTAACGCCCCACATCCAATAGGCTGGATGAAATAGGTAGGTTAGGTTTTCATTTATTTTTGTTTTTGATTTCTTATTTATTTAGTTTTTCTATTTTTGTTTCATACATTTCTTCTTAATTTTTTTTTTACTTTCTATATTTGTTTATGTCATCAATAATTTTCAATTTATTTAATTTTTAATTCTTATTTAATTTTTTTCCCGACATTTCATTTTTATTCACTTTTTATTGTCTTTTTTATTCTTATTTATATATTTAGAATGGTTTAAGGAAATTTTGAAAATTATTCATGGGTCTATGGATTTTTTATGTTTGACATGTCAGAATAGCTTTGGTTAGAATAGATTAGGATAGGATAGTTTTGGATAGGTTAGGTGTCGATACCGTCGTGCGGTCGACGTGAGGGTTCGTGGAAAAGGGGGCTGTCTTCTGTGCAGCTACCTTTTTCTGGGGTGCTAGCTTTTCTTCGCAGCTGCCCTTCCTGAGGTTCGTGTGGGTACCGCCTACGCCGTAATCAGTCCGCTAGGGCAGCAGAAGTAAATTCTGTTTTGTGCCGAACTACGGTGGTACCGCTAGAATGAGGTGTGGGTACCGCCTACGCCGTAATCAGTCCGCTAGGGCAGCAGAAGTAAATTCTGTTTTGTGCCGAACTACGGTGGTACCGCTAGAATGAGGTGTGGGTACCGCCTACGCCGTATTCAGTCCGCTAGGGCAACAGAAGTAAATTCCGTTTTGTGCCGAACTACGGCGGTACCGTTAGGAAGACGAACAACTGTCTGCGCCGTATTAGACCGTTAGGGCAACAGAAGTGAATTCTGTTAGTGCCGAACTGCGACAGCGTCTTCCTATTCGATACACTATGCGAAATAGTTCGTCCTTCCGAGGTGGCTCCTTAATCCCCTTATTAGGTGAGGAGTCGTATGAGACTGAAGCATGTGCCAATAAGGAGAAAGGAAAACTCTTTTGACCTCAGGGTGTGACTTGTTTATTGCTGAATCTGTTTGAAGTCCCTATTACATACACCGATATATTTTAACACGTTAACTGCGATGGGTTAAACTGAAGTTCAATATTCAATTCGAATTTAAATTCAATTGTTGTAATCTACTTTGAAAATAGTTTAAAATAAACTGGATCGGGCTTTTATTTAGCTTTCATTAAGTATTTATAATCAATGAGTTAGTGACTGCAGGTGGGTCAGCAGCACTTTGGAAAAAACCTAAGGGACCACCGGTGGGTCCCTTTGCAGGGAACGTGTTAACAAAGGCAGTGATTTATTTTCTGTTGCAAAAATAGTGCGTACAGACATGAGCTACTGCATAACAAAGTATAACACTGAAAATTGCATTTTAAAATATTAGTCTTATTTAGCTAGGTAATCAAAGAAACGTTGGAATATCGACATGTAACACAAATGATATTTAAGGGCTAACTAAAGTAAATGCACAGACGCAACATGAGTGCGGAGAAACAAGTCGGCGTTCAGGGAGCTGGACACATAAAGAAAATACTTAAGATTATGGGTAACTAACACAAAAGCCTTGACAACACCTGTGCGGCCTGACATTAGGTTAGCATAGGTTAGGTAATGTTGACGAAATTTTTTCATGGGTTAATGGTTATCTATGTTCAACATATTGTCAGGGTCGGTTAGGATAGGATAGTTTAGGTTACAATATGTTCTGTTGGAATTGGTAAGGTAATGTTGACCAAATTTTTTCACTGGTCCTCCTAGCGTAACAGTGGCATGGTCCTTGTAATTTCCACGGGTCCTGCTTGAGTAATATGATTTCAATATGTGGTGCTTTCTTCGTTTCTAAATTCCTATTGAATCTCTGGAAATAAGCACTCCCAGGGGGACAATGTGTGAGGGCCCAAACTGAGAGTTAGGTGGCCTTTTTGTTGAAATTAAATATTCTTTGTTTTGCTAAAGACCATTTATTTTGGTTCAATGTTGTCCTGTTTTTCAGCACCTACTACTTTCTTCTTCGACTTCTATCTTGTTTCATGAACTTCTTTCTCAACTTACTGTTTCTATGCCTCTTCTGAATAGATTCTCCATTCTCTTATCTCCATACTAAATGGTGCCTTCCTCCTTCCTCTCTTAGAACATCTTTGTCGTGGTTAAGAGAGGCTAAAACTTTCATATAAAATAGTAATAATAACTGTTTTTGAGAAATCCTCTAGTGTATTCTTCATTAAATTTAGAGACTTAATAAACTTTTAGTAACACTGTGGAACAAGCGAAAAGAAACTCGGCAAACGAAGAACTATTACTGGTAGTTGCCGTGACAATTGACTTGTAAGGCTTGGCCACTTGACAAATGCAAGTCAAGGGCCCGGTGACAGTAGATCTGTGCATTTGCACTTCGATCGATGTACAGGGTGTTTGAAAAAAATGTACTCACGCTTTGAATGACGAGAAAAAATTATTGATAGACATGTTGAGAAATGAAATGGCTTCAAATACTGAAGACAAATGTAATTGAAGGAATCATGTTTTCAAATGTTCAAATTGATGACCATATTTGACCAGACAACGCTGATAAAGCGCACCAAGGGATTCGTAAGCGTAGTTGAACGGGTCATAAACGTCTTTCTATTTCCGATTTCGATGCATCAAATGGTCGTGGTTTGGTGCAACAAACTTTGTCTGTGAAATATCCCCACAAAAGGAAGTCCACGGGCATGAGGTTCCATGTGCTTCAAATTTGTCTCTGATGCGAGCAATGGTCCAGCTCATTAGTGGCGGTTTGCGAATTCAGTTCTGAATCGTATTTACTTCTCAATTGCGTTTTCGGTCTCCAAATAACATTTCAGGACAAAATTCTTGTTTTCCAAGCCAAGTTGATTTTCTGGCATGCTGTGATAAATTAAATACACATGCAATTAAAAAAAGACAGTTGAAGTGCGAGTACATTTTTTTGGGACGTCCTGTACAGCTAAGTGGGAAAACAAGTCTGATTCTTAAGACTTAGAATTGTAGTGTTTCAGTAGTACATAGATATACTTGGCAGGGAAGAAGCACCAGCGCCGAATGGAACTCGCAGCGGCGGGGCAGTTGGGTGGTGCGGGCGCGCCAGTTGAGGACGCCGACATGCCAGTTATGCGCACCGCATCTGTGGTCAGTCTCTCTCTCGTCCTTTCACGTTTCTCAGTCCCAACATCTATGTATAAATGTTAAACTTGAAAATTACACTTCAATGCATTGCTATTCTTTCACTGCCGATGTGATGGAATTGTTCTGTATAGCTAATTGAAATAATCTAAAATTAAAGTGTGAAATGTGTGAAAAATCTTGGTGCCACTATGTGCTGTTTATGCGTGATGATTGGCCTCACGATACCTCGTATTGATCAGCAGGAATGTGTTGTGGGAAGTGTGACATTATTGCTATTTGTGAACATATTAAGTTGAGTGTGTTCAAGGCCACCTTTAGTCTATTGTGTTAGGTTATTTATAACTTTTTTTTAACATAGAAATTTCTGTACTTTTGCTTTGTTACAGGAGCATGTTAATTCATTATTCAATTACATGTTCGTAAGAGACGATGCAAGATAATTTTTGCAACGTGAACACTGGCTAAGGATCTCATCAACAATGCAGGATGTGGGATGGATAAGATTGGTTAGACCATGTATATCATTTTTTCTATCAAATAAAATAGCAAGGATAGTCGCTTTTAAAAGATCCATTATCAGTTAGTTGTTTAATGAATAGAAGAACCTAAAATGATGTATAAAATTGAACGTTTCGACTACAGGAGTCATCTTCAGCATTAACAAGATCTATGGAAGACAAAAAATACATTTTATTGCAAATAAGTGCAATAGTAAAAACAAATAAAAAGAAGTGAACGAGAAAGGATGGAGAACAAAACTAACATGCTATTAACAGAGGGAATGACGATTCAGTTTCATTTAAAATAGGTTTGTCTTTCATGATAAAAAGAGATTCTAAAATACGAAGGTCTGATTGACTAGATGTGGTTCCTATTATCTGGAAGTTGTCCAAGCGAACTAGCTGGTCGCACTTCTCGGCATGAGTGCGTACCGAAGAGTGAGGGGGAGAGGCAAGGGGATTATTGGTTCGGAAGCTCCTTCCAGCATGCTCCGCCACACGAATATGGAGGGCCCTTTTTGTGGACCCAACATATTCCGACGCACACAGTGCGCAACAGTATTTGTAAACGACGTGCGAAAGCAATGCTTTAGGGAGCTTATCTTTGTAGTGAAAAAAGAATTAATTTTATATCTGTTCAACAATATAATCCAAAAATTGATATGCGTAAAATGTTTAGCTAACAATGAAAGTATCTCTTTCCTGAGTTTCTCGGATTGGTATCCAAAATAGGGCAAGCAGAAGTAAAAATCCTTCTTTCCCACAGTTGTTATAGGCAATCTGTTATGAAACTTGACATTTAAAAATTTTTTCATGGCAGAATCTATTAATCTGGATGGGAAGCCATTATTGTGAAAGAATTGCCGCCAAAATTCCATTTCACAGTGAAATGCATAAAAATTTGAACAGACATTATAACCCCTGCATAACAATGTTTCAACACTATTGATCTTAAAGTTAAAATTACAAAAACTGTAAAAGCTGGTCCCTAGCCCAGTAAAAGTTGGCTTACGATAGACAGAGCTCTGAAATTTGCCATTGTGGCGCGTAATTGTGCAATCTAAAAACGGGAGACAATCAGCAGCTTCAACTTCCATTGTAAATTTAATATTTGGAAGTTGGGAATTTAAGTACTTCAAAAAATGCTTACTGTGTGAGCTATCGCGGAATAAAATAAATGTGTCATCAATATAACGTCTATAGGGGCTCCCCTTAGGGCCGACTTTTGCCAATATATTCATGTCCTTCCACGAACAGCAATGGTTGAGCCAGTGCCCTGTAGAGTAAAAACCTGTGTTCTATAGACGTTATATTGATGACACATTTATTTTATTCCGCGATAGCTCACACAGTAAGCATTTTTTGAAGTACTTAAATTCCCAACATCCAAATATTAAATTTACAATGGAAGTTGAAGCTGCTGATTGTCTCCCGTTTTTAGATTGCACAATTACGCGCCACAATGGCAAATTTCAGAGCTCTGTCTATCGTAAGCCAACTTTTACTGGGCTAGGGACCAGCTTTTACAGTTTTTGTAATTTTAACTTTAAGATCAATAGTGTTAAAACATTGTTATGCAGGGGTTATAATGTCTGTTCAAATTTTTATGCATTTCACTGTGAAATGGAATTTTTGCGGCAATTCTTTCACAATAATGGCTTCCCATCCAGATTAATAGATTCTGCCATGAAAAAATTTTTAAATGTCAAGTTTCATAACAGATTGCCTATAACAACTGTGGGAAAGAAGGATTTTTACTTCTGCTTGCCCTATTTTGGATACCAATCCGAGCAACTCAAGAAAGAGATACTTTCATTGTTAGCTAAACATTTTACGCATATCAATTTTTGGATTATATTGTTGAACAGATATAAAATTAATTCTTTTTTTTCACTACAAATATAAGCTCCCTAAAGCATTGCTTTCGCACGTCATTTGCAAATACTGTTGCGCACTGTGTGCGTCGGAATATGTTGGGTCCACAAAAACGGCCCTCCATATTCGTGTGGCGGAGCATGCTGGAAGGAGCTTCCGAACCAATAATCCCCTTGCCTCTCCCCCTCACTCTTCGGTACGCACTCATGCCGAGAAGTGCGACCAGCTAGTTCGCTTGGACAACTTCCAGATAATAGGAACCACATCTAGTCAATCAGACCTTCGTATTTTAGAATCTCTTTTTATCATGAAAGACAAACCTATTTTAAATGAAACTGAATCGTCATTCCCTCTGTTAATAGCATGTTAGTATTGTTTTCCATCCTTTTTCGTCCACTTCTTTTTATTTATTTTTACTATTGCACTTATTTTCAATAAAATGTATTTTTTGTCTTCCATAGATCTTGTTAATGCTGAAGATGACTCCTGTAGTCGAAACGTTCAATTTTATAAATCATTTTAGGTTCTTCTATTTATTAAACAACTAACTGATAATGGATCTTTTAAAAGCGACTTTCCTTGCTATTTTATTTATTGTTAGACTTTGCAAAAAGCAAAACTTAGATGTGTTCATTTATTCTAGCTATGCAGTGATGAAAGCCTCAGATTCTGTGCAATATGGAAGTTGAATTTTGTACTGGGTTTTTACCAAAAACTTGCTTGTTGAACTTTTCCCTTTGTTATTACTGAAAGCGGATTAAGCCCAACTACAAACTGGCTGTCTAAATTGTAAAAGTGCCTGTTAGATGTCTAAATTGTGAAAGTGCTTTAAATATGTGTATGTATGTCAGCATTCTTTTTTACACTGAAAAACTACAGGTTTTGTAGTGATTCACTGCTGAACATACGATATATTTTCGTTTTAATTTGAGTTTTATATAGTTGTATATTTTTTACTGGCTTTAGAGTTCCATTACTCAAACTTTTGTATGTAAATTATACTTCTCAGACGCTTAAAAATTTTTGTTCTTATTTATTTTTCTTGGATCGGCCTGTTTCTGTTGGCCAAATGGGATGTTCTCATTTGCAAAAAATTCATGTGCCTAGTTCTCATTAACTGAAAAGATCATCGCTATTGCAGGGCCCTCTCGAGGGCACCCCACATCACACAGTAGACCTCCGCAGCGACACCGTCACCTACCCCAGCATCAAGATGAAGGAGGCCATGTTTCGGGCTCCCATGGGGGACGATGTGTTTGGGGAAGATCCTACTGTCAAAGGTAAGACCACTGTGGAGTGGCAGCCTGTGGAAGATTGTGTTGAAGTGGTTTTCGTTGTGTTGAAGGGTATTAAGAGGACCTTTTCATTTTTGGAAAAGGTTTTGAATGCCTTTGCTGCTATTCATTTCTTCTTATGGAGAAATGCTTCCTCTTATTTTATATCTTGACAAAAAGCATTGAATACGTTTGAAATATGTGTGAGGACAGCTTTTTACTTGGAAGAATTTTTGCTCTCTGGAATTGAATGTAGTTCTTTGTTGTATTAATTTTGTCTTAAACAGGTGGATTAAACCAGTTGTAGTTCTACTAATAATCAAAAGAATGTTAGGTATACTTCAAACAGTTTATGTTGAAATTTACATTTGATGTTTGACAGAGCTTGAGAAGAAGATAGCGTCTCTACTAGGCAAGGAGTCAGCTCTCCTCGTACCTTCGGGCACCATGGCCAACCTGATTTGTGGTGAGTCGTTGTTGCTGGTAGCTGAGGTGGGCGCTAGTCTTGTTCTGGTGTACCTGCAGCACATTTGGGAATTTTGCGGTGATGGTAACTGAGGTGGGCATTTGGTTTTTATTTCTGTTCATATTTACCGTGAATTACACATTTGTTCATATGTACAGTACATATGTATCTGAGTTAGTGCTTTCTCAATGAATTAATGCGTTAAATTATCAATCAATATCTATTTTATTCAAGATGATATTGCACTACTCTTGTTGCAGAAGAATTGATAAATATTTTTAATTCATTGGGGGGCAAAACATGGAATAAACTTGTCATTAAATTCCCTAGACTTCCTTCCATTTTAGTTAATTATTTATGTCCGAGTTGTGAATTTCTACTTCTAATTTATGAAAATTTAAATTACAATTCTGTGTATTGTTTTGAATGTTTAGAAAGTTTTTTTTCTGCGGATTAAAAGTTTTCTTCAAATTTCATTTCCCTTGTATCCTGTTAATTCTCGTTGTTGGAACTTGCAGTGTTGACCCACTGCTGGACCCGCGGCTCGGAGGTGATCTTAGGGGACCAGTCCCACATTCACGTGTGGGCGCAGGGTGGCGTGGCTCAGGTGAGGGTTGCCTTATGTGATGTTGAGCGCTGGCAGGCAAGTGCTGAGTCTCGAGCAATGTCTTCTGCGGTGCGGTGCAATATTCTATCATACTAAGTTTGAATGAGTTACCGCCTCAGCTATGTTTAGTTAGGTTTGTCTTTCACTTCTTTGGGGACTGACGTCTTTAGGGGAAACTGTTAGCTTTCCTCATCTACTTATTATTTATAGGCCTTCGTGACTTTTTTTTTCTGTCGTGCCCACTTTTTCAGTTTTCATTCATACTTTTGTTTAGTTTAGTTTTCTCACTGTCCTTGCTATCCCTTTGTCTATTCATCCTTTTCATTTCTAACTTGTTAGTATGCATCATGTTTCTTATGTGGGTACACATTCTGTACATAGATTCCCTCTTCTTTAATGTTCATACTCAATAGTACCTTCCTCCCTTCTTTCTATGGAACACATATGCGGTTAGAGAGACTTGAATGAGATAGTTTGGTGGGCTTAAATCGAAGGAATTATTGTCTCCTGAATGAATGTTTTGTTTGGTGTGAATGTATTTTATACTTGAATAGGCACTGTGCTTCTGGTTAATATTTTGCTTGGTACGAGTGCTTGTGAACTTCTGCTTGTGCTTGTATGCAGATGAAAATGGGGGTGTTGTCATGCGTTTAATGTGTGTCAGCTAATTCAGAATTATCATTGGTGGAAATATTTTTCAAATAATAAAGTCACCTTCTGAGATCATAAAACATCAGTTCACAACATTTTAGAATATATTTTGTAAAGCTACGTATCTCCAACGTTGTTAGGTACCATGTTTGTAAGAACTAGTCTTTACTTGTGTGAGATGTGCTCAGTATTGAGATCTGACGACTTCAAAATTGGGAAATTGAGACTGAGCAGTGACTCGATACCTGACCACAGTAACCCCATACCTTGTTACATAGCCGAAAAGTTGATACTGCTATTCGGTGGCGTTTAATTCAATGAAATATAATTAAATGATTCGAGAAAGTATTGTTCGATGATTCAATAAGATATAATTCAAGTAATTATTATTCACATTGTTTTGATAGAATGTTTTTCAGATAAACTCAAAACGTTATTTAGAAATTCAATTTTTTTTTCAGGTGAATTAGGCATCAGATAATCTGATATTTTAACTCTTCAGTTAGCTAATTAAACGTAGATTTTTAATGGAAAATTCAATAATTTAATCGTATTGCTCATTTTATTGTTTAAAGGTCCTGCTAATTGTTTATTAATAGAAATTTTAGATTATATTTCCAACAAATTGCGATTCTGACAAGGAAATGTATCTTTGATGTAAATGTTGATTTCATTGGGTTAAATTGTTGCCACGTTTACTTCTATTTTTTTGTTGAATATCTGTAATATTTGTGTAATGCATTATATTGTGATGTGTAATTTATTCATAATATTTTATGGCCACCAAAATTAACTGTAGTTTCATGATTAGTCTTTAAAAATAGTACCTATAACATTTCTTTTCTTCATGATGAACTTTGAACAATAATTTTTGATATAGGCCTGTAACTTACGGAGTGCTGCTGCAGATTTTTGTTATGCATTGTGTGCGTGGTGTGTCTGAGAGAGGACGTAATGTGTGTCGTGTCACAGGTGGGTAACGTGCACCACCGCACGCTCAAGAACCTCCCAGATGGCACTTTCTCATTGGCTGAGCTCAAGGCCCTGGTCAGAGGGGACGATCCTCATTGGCCAGTCACATCTCTCGTCTGCATAGAAAACTCACAAAATATGATGGGCGGGAAAGCCTTGCCGTTGCGCTGGCTGGACGAGGTAAGGAATTTGTGGCTCGTGAATGCTCAAGTGTCCACACAAAGTGATGATACCCTGTTTGACAATGTCAGTTGGGTAATTTTTTGCGGCTGTGAGATGCTAACCAAATCCTAATTGTTACGCAATCTTCAGTCATGCCTTGAAGATGAAATTAAGAATATTTTATGTTTTTGAGCAACACTGGGGAGAATTCTTGAGTAATTTGAATGCTATAGTAAAATATTGTGGATCTACAGGCAATGAGAATAAATTTTTTGAGCCTCACTTCCATTTTCTCTGTTAAGCTCATACTTCCTGATAAGGATAATTACCTTATTTTTGTGTAGCCAGCTGCAAATTGCAGCCAGTAATGCTTGTGTGAGTTAGTTTGTATTTGTTAGTTGATGGGCTTCATTATCACTTTTATCTGTTCTTTGGTGCTCAATATTTACAAATCTATCAAGAGCGTGTCTCTGTTAAATTTCACCTCAAAAAACATAGGACCTTTCAACAGGTTTATGCTTGCTTCAATTTCAATACCTAGTAAACAAGCATGACAGCTGTATCTCTGGTGTTTCTGAATAGTTACTACGTGTTTGATGCTGTCTCATCTTATTGAGACCTGTACTAATATGCGTTGGTGAAATACATACTTTTTTTACTGATCTAGGTGGGCGCTGCTTGCCAAGAGCTGGGGCTGCCGCTTCACTGCGACGGAGCGCGGCTGTTGAACGCTGCTGTTGCTGTGGGCCAGCCTCCGTCTCGCCTCGTGCGCAACTGCCAGAGCGTCGCGTTCTGCATCAACAAAGGGCTTGGTGCACCTATGGGGTCTTTGGTGGTTGGCAGCAGGCAATTCGTTGAAAGGTAATTACCGCATAGGGGGAAATGGAGTTTTAGTGCTAACAGTGAATGTGCTGCGTGGATGTTAGTGTGCAAGAGTCAGATTAAAATGTCATGAAATAAAGCATAGAAGAAACCAAGTCCAGGAATTTTCAAGGAGGGAAGAAAGTACAGTGGACCCCCGGGTTACGGCGTCCCCAGGTTACGTTTTTTCACATTACGATGTGGAATTCAAAGTTTTTTTGTCCCCTTGTTGCGACTTTTTCCCCGCCTTACGGAATCATCGACAATTTCTCGCACGGCCAATAAATTCCAAAATTTAAACTTGGTGGTCGGTGTGCGTGCGTATGACGGTGCAAGCTTCCCACCACGCTCATATGTCACTATATGCCTCACTGCATACGGCATTAAGATGCTGGTCTGCTATTGGTTGGTGTCACGGCGTCACTAAGATGCCGATAAGATATTGGCCTGCCATACGACGATTTTGCCTTACGGTCTCAACTCCGGAACGGATTATTGTCGTACGGCGGGGGTCCACTGTATATAAAAAGAGAAACTGTAACCAAAGAATTGTGCACGAAGTACGAATGACAATTCTTTTTCACAAATTGACGAATCGAACCATTAAAGGAAGAAGGAACTTAGATACTTGTAGTGATGTACCGATACCATTTTTTTGGCCGATACCGATACCCATATTTTGACCAATACTTGAAAATACCGATACTACTACCGATACCGATACTTTTACAATCATCTAACCTAATAATACCCGTTGTATGTTAGTTTATGTATTAGTTCGGTGTCCGCTTCTTAAGAAACATAGTATGTCTGAGTTTGCGGTATCATGGATACCGAATTCCTCAGTGTAACATTGAAAGATCATCTGTACATGCAATGATATGTTTGAAATGTTATCAGGATAGGTTAGTAGTATTGGATAGGTTATTGTGATCGCCGTAATTTGCCCATTTTTCTAACCTTGTCGCTTTTGTGCAGCTTTCAGGCCATATTGAATAATTGAAAGACATTAAATTAAATATAGTAATTTGGTGAATAGCTGTGCCCGAAGTAATCATTTTGAGTAATGGTGATTTGTCACCGGAGGGAAACTCGGAGTCAAGAGAGCTTTGTGTGTTCTTGTGCATGTGTGTTCTGCATAAAAATTTTAAATCTACCCGACTTTCCGTTCTACGTATTGGCAACAGTGGACAACACATTAGTGGTGTAGGGCCTACAAGAACAGCAGTTGCTACCATGTAATGACGATCGCTAGGCCTTCTCGTTGTGAACGTG
Organism: Morinoia aosen; assembly: GCA_030386875.1. Taxonomy (NCBI): domain Eukaryota; kingdom Metazoa; phylum Arthropoda; class Malacostraca; order Amphipoda; family Talitridae; genus Morinoia; species Morinoia aosen. Next base: position 4,369,762 of record CM059574.1, read on the forward strand.
CTTCGCGGCGGTGCGAGTCACGACAGAATTAGGATAGCATAGGTTAGATAATGTTGACGGAATTTTTCCATGGGTCCATCTAGCTTAACGATGACATTGTCCTCGGCATTTCCATGGGTCATGCTGCTACCTAATAATACCCTTGCCCTTGGTTTATTTGTTTGGTGTCTGTTTCTTCCATTTCTCTATCACTCACGCTCATAAGGATAGTTATAATGGCCGTATCTGTGATACGAGTTTCAACGGTGAGCAAGTACAAAAATATTTTTCATCACGGGTACTGTTAGGATGGATATACTATATTTGTTTATCATCTACATCTTGAAAATTCGTTCATGAAAAGTATTGAATCCCATTTTTTGGCAGGCCGTGCACACTTGTATTAAAATAAAACCATTATAACTCCTACATTGGAGTTATAATAAAATTATTTGCTAATATATCTAATAATACAAAAATATTGACAAAAAAGTTTCCGATTGTGAAAAATAAAATGCTATTGCTATGTCAACTATATTGTTGAGAAAAACAACAAAATAAAATCCATTCAATAGATATGTGTTTCTAACTGTATTGCAACGTAATGTAGACAAGCTATAATAGCAACAGGCTCCAAAAGTGGACCAAAACAATAATTTCTCCAAAAAATGATTGTCATTTTCGTGTTATTCCTACCAAATACGAGTACTTACTTTAGCGAAAGAAAAAAGTAAAATTAGATAAGCCCCGAAACCGAAAATATCCGCGAACACGCAACCAACTATAAGATGAGGAATTTAAAAACGACAATTTCAAGGAACTTGATCATATTTATTAGGAATACGTTTCGGAGTCCAGATCCATCATCAGTTCGTAAATTTACAAATCATTATGTCTGCAATAAAAGATAAAGCTAAATGTTGGACACGGTCATTAAAGGAAATCAAGAAAATAAAAATAAAATTAAAACATGTCCCAGAAAAACTAAAATCGACAAGATTACTATTTAGTTACAATTTGTAATGGGTAGGAACTATCAGAATTGTTGAGGGCCGGTTTTCGTTTAAAAATATGTAGCGACTCTAAAATTCTGAGGTCACATGCAGCTGAAGCCGAATCTAAGACGTAGTTGCATTTTACTGCGTGATTACGTACTGCGGAGTGTGAAGAGTAAGCTAATAAGTTCCCCGCGCGGAAGCTTCGACCCCAATGTTCGACCATTCTGTTATAAAAATTTCGTGACGTCATACCGACGTACGATGATGTGCACTGCACACAACTGTATAACTGTTGAAAATAAATCAGAGATCGAGGTTCGCATCTCCACCGGAAGCGTATCCTTGAACCGGAAAAATGAAGCAACCATAAAATTATACAATTCCGGCACAAGGATACGCTTTTGATGGAGAAATAGCCTTTCTGATTTATTTTTACAGTTGTGTGCAGTGCACATCATCGTACGTCGGCATTCCGGCACAAAATTTTTATATCAGAATGGCCGAACATCGGGGTTGAAGCTTCCGCACGGGGAACCAATTCGCACAATTCGTACGTATCACGCAGTAAAATGCAACGAACCGATATCCTCTGCGGACTTCAAAATCTTAGATTCGGCTTCAACTACATGTGACCTCAGAATTTCAGAGTCGCTACATATTTTTAAACGAAAACTGGCCCTCAACAATTCTGACAGTTCCTACCTATCGTAAATTGGAAGTGTATCATGTTGATTTTATTTTCTCTGGGACATGTTTTGATTTTTTTGTTTTCGTGATTTTCTTTAATGACTGTATCCAACATTTTATTTTTTCTTTTATTGTAGTCATGATGAATTTTAATTTTACGAACTGATGATGGAGCTGGACTCCGAAACGTATTCCTAGTAAATATGATTAAATTCCTTGGAATTTTCCTCGTTTTTAAATTCATCAAGTTGCGATTAAAGCAATCAACTGACCCGTTCAGATGTATTCAACTATAAGATTGTTCGTGAATTTTTTAAACATCTTAACATAGAAGAAAAATGCAAGATTCGTAATGAACGGTGATTTACAAGCGATTTGGCGATTTACAAGCTAAATTAAAATATAATTTTCGGCAATTTCTATATTAAATTCACAAAAACTTTCATATGTACCTTCAACTTTATTAAATTAGTTTGGTTTTTGTTAGCCTGTCACATACTTTAAGATATGGACATTAGGTCAAACTATAAAGGTTTAGTCGTAAAAGTATAATAATTTTATGTCGCTTCAGGGTTCAACTATTCGTGCTACATAGCTTTCAGTTATGACCGTGACTCATCGGGAATTCAAAGTAGTGGATTCAGTTAGCGGGCCTGATTAAACGCTATAATTCAACAGTTAGCTATCTAATTTACTAGGTATGAATAGGCTCTTTATTTGATTACGTACAAGTACACACAGCCCGTCAAAAATTACGGGATCCACTAACTTTCTTGAACAAATTATCCAAATGTGGTGCCCAACGAACGTATTCATCCTAACAGCGCTCGTGATGAAAAATATTCTTGTACTTACGCACTGGTGAAACTCGTATCACAGATACGGTCACTATAACTCTCCTCATGAGCGTGACAAAGAAAATGGAAGAAGCGGACTCCAAAGAAGCGGACTTAGGCTAGGCGGACCCGAGAAAAAATTCTGACAGTATTACCTAACCTGTGCTAACCAAGGAGGTTTAAGAATGGAGGCGGCATCAGCGCTCTAAAGTGAAGCCAATTTTCGGTAGCTGTAGGATATACGGGCACACACACGGAGGTGGGGCTCAGTGCGTGTCACTCAGCGTGACAGGGCGCCGCTATCCACCCTGCGGTCAAGGACGAGTTTCCTCAATATGAGTTTCTTTATCATTCAGCGAGGACGCAATTGAAATATAGGCCTAAGAAAAAAACGTATAGCACAGAGTAGCGCAAGTCTGCCCTTTAACAGCGCGGTCTTCAGTCGCTGATGATGGAGGTAGTGCTACCCCTCCACTGCAACACCACCTCCACACAGGGCCCTATGCCGGGTGGGCGGGGCTTGGGACGGCAGAAGTGGCTTCACTCGCTTGACTGGCAAAAGATAGGGATGCCGGTTCCATGTATCCAACTTCCTTGGTGCTAACCTAGCCTATCCTAATCTAAGCTAACCTATCCTATCCTAACAAAACCTATCCTGATAAAATGTCAAATATTTAAATGCATGGAAACTCCATCTCTTAATGTTACACTGAGGAATTCGGTATTCATGATACCGCAAACTCACACGACCTGGACACCAAATAAATATATGAATAAGCACACAACGGGTATTAGCCTATTAGGTTAAATACTTTAACTTTCATGATTTATGACCTTCATTTGAATGATAAAATACGTATTTTTGGAAAGTATCGGTAAAGTATCGGCCGGATTTTGCCGATACCGATACCACTAAAAATGGCCGATACCGATACATCGGTACATCACTAGATACTTGAGTGTTCTTTCTGATGGTAATGTCACGAGATGTCTGCTTCTTGCTAGCTGGCATTAACAAGGAATTACCGGATTGGAGGATGGGCGCCCCCTCACATAAAATGTAAATAATATCCTAGACTGTGGAAATTTCACTGTTCCCTTTACCAATTTTACTGGTACCAAGTGTATTTGTTTATATGTGTGAAGGGAACATTGCTGAATATTGACAAGGATTTGATAGAAGGTACATTCTTACTAGAGTGTATCTAGTCGACCTGCACCTTTACGTGGTGGTACTATTAGTATACCTACTTGTCTTTGATATACATTAGATAATTAATGTAAAATAACAGGCTGACCTCATTTAATTATTCTTGATAGCTTGTTGTAGGTAGAACCAACGCAGGCGGCCCCCCCTACATCGGGGTTTTGTATTATTTTGTTCTTTTATGTAGATTATTAAACCAATATCATCTGAGGAGCTTGTAAGCAGTTACAAGGTGCCCCCTAGCGATTGTGCTAGGGGGAGCCAACCGGGGTCTCCCCAGTACGCGATGGAAACCCATCAATCCCTACCTGCCGCTGACGACCTGGACACTCAAATGGATACTGCTAGTTCTGCTCTAATGTAGACTAACGATTTGCCTCCTCTAAGTGTGGACCCCACACAAGGAGCGAGTGCCGAGACTGAATTAAATAATGGAAAAGATCAGACGAATGAGAGAAACTTGTGTAGCGAAGACGCTTCGAGGGCCAAAACAGTGGAAGCTGAGACAACCCGAGAGCCTAACAATGATGAGGAAGCTGCGACCGGAGATGAACAGAGCATCTGGAAAACAATGAACCGACGACAGGTGAAGAGGAGACGACGAGATGACCGGCGAGCGCGTCAGATGCTGAGACTGGAAGGAATGTTCGAGAACTCCATACCATACTATATCAAATATTATACTGTACGATTCCCTGGGGTCAATATCTCCAGAGATTTGAACGTGTTGCTGGCAGAACGCGACATTACTAAGACAATTGGTACTCCAAAGAAAATCGTAAAATCTGGGTATAACAGTCTCCTCATTGAGACAAATAGTACAACCCAATCAGATAAGCTGATGAAACTGGACCGCATTGGCGGAAAGGGAGTATTCATTGCATGCAAAGCGGTCAAACTCCCTTCAGTGGCTTCGGTGTTCACAGCTGAGTTGTGTGCAATACTGTCCGCGGTGCGCGCATCTCGAGCGGTGGATACGAGTATGATCACAATCGTCTCAGACTGTCGTAGCGCCCTACAAAGTATGATAAAACCCTGCAACACCCATCCTATAATAACGCAGATCCTAACGCTGATGACTGAGATCGGAAAACATTATACATTGTGCTGGGTGCCTAGCCATGTGGGTGTGGCGGGAAACGAGAGAGCTGACGAGGCTGCACAGTCTGCCACCCAACGAGAGCGCCAGATACGCAAAGGAATGCCTCGCGGAGACTTCGCATGTGCCTTTAAAAGACTCGTCCATCAAAATTGGAATCATGACTGGCGTGAAGTGACTGAGAACAAACTCCGAGAAATTAAGGACACGACGCAACCCCTCCGAACAAGCTGCTGGACCAACCGGGAGTGGGAGATAAAGCTGTGTCGCCTCCGTATTGGACATACACTTCTAACGCATGAGTATTTGATGAACGGGACTGCGCCGCCGCAATGTCTCCAGTGTCAAGTTACTGTGAGTGTAAAACACATTCTCACCGAGTGCCAACGATATGCTGCACTAAGACGCCGTTACTTCGGTCAGAGCGAGGTGGTGATGAGCGAGTTGCTGGGAGACTCGGACCCGGTTGAATTGGGGGGAGGCCTCTATAGGTTTCTCCAAGAAGCTGACTTATTCTATGTAATCTAATTTCCCATGAGTTCTAAATTATAAAGACAGGCAAATTGATAGTGATGCCATTTATAATTTTAGTTTGAATTGTGCTTGAAATGTAATATGTTACTGCGACTCACTGTGCGGATCACTTGTTAGTGGTAACGGTGGTTAAACAATTACAATAATAATAATAATAATATCCTAGACTGTACGAGTGTCGAATAAGATACAACATTAAATGAACAATAACGTTGTAAGTACCAGAAAAATTTAATGAGTTCTCATTAAATTGGCCTCCCAGATTAAGTTAACGATTCTAAAACCTTAAATCTAAGAATTATCTTATATCTTTGGAAGGACAACCTGATCACTAGATAGAAAATTTTGTACATAATACGCTCTGAGTGCTCTCGAAATACCCTAACGCACACTCGCTGTGTAGAAAACTCACAATTCCTGTTTGGTCTTTGTTTATCAGTTTATAACATCTGAAATTCCCATGTTGGCAGACCAATTAATTAGCTTTCACAACTACGAGCGTCAGCTATTGAAATGTATTAGAAGACTGCAGACTTAACTAGTTATTGAATATGTAAGAAAAACATTTTAGATAACACGGTTCAGAATGATTGTCTCCTAAACGCATTGCCACAATCCTAATGGCTTTGTTTGAACGCTGATTATGTTCAGCTTATTCTGGTATCAGTTCACGATTTGAACACTGGATGTGATGTGAAAAATCGTTGGAGTTTTCAAGAAAGACAACTTTCGTGAAATTTTCTTGCGACCGCTGCGCGCCTCCCGTTTCCGTAGACTAGGTTTACTCTTTGCAATAGCGACAAAACACCCTCTACCTGCAAGCAAGAATCATTTTCTATTTATTATTCCAGTGTTGCCTTTGATTTTGGATCAACATAAATCTTTCGTCTTTCCCTTTTTATGAAGTATTCAGTATTTATATCTCCATAACGCATCAACTTTCAAACATTAACGTAATCGAGATGACATTTTTTCCAAACTCACCCGGACCCATTCCAAGCGTTGGATTTCTTCCATCTATTTGGTTTATTAGGAATACTAAAGTTACTTCTTGCCTCTCAGAAAGATGAAACTATTTTATCTGGGAATGAGCACTCCAACCCAGTTTTCTTCATTTAATATCCTGCCATTATCATATTTGTCACAGCAGAATGGAGGTATTTCTTTGGTTCTACTTATCGTTTGCATGAAAATTCTGCTTTTCTGATCCTTGTAAAGCATATTTGCACATGGGTTGCATTTCAGGGCGATTCGTGTGCGCAAAGTGCTGGGAGGAGGCTTACATCAGGCCGGCATGTTCGCTGCGGCTGGGCTGTACGCTCTGGAGCACGTAGCTCCTCGCCTTGCTTGGGATCACACTCACGCCAGAGCCATTGCTCAAGGTCAGTGTTGTAGCCATCTTATGTTATTGTTTTTATTTTGCTATGACTTTTATATAGCATAACTGCCCAATCTTAGCTACATCTTATTCTTGATAATTTCGATAACGTCAGACGTTGCTCGTTCCTGAACCGCATCCGTAGTCAGTTCTCCTTTCCATTAGGTATACTTATTGCTTCCGCAGCAAATTCCTCTTGGGGAGATGCAATAATTGTATCTAGGGGAATTAGCGCTTCCAGGGGGAGAATATGAGATTCCGATCTAAAGGTTTGAGAGGTATTCCTGGTGTTGAAATATTAGTTTTTTGTTTTGATTCAAACCGTCTTTTTCGGTTCACTGCTGACCTGTTTTTCAGCACCTCCTTTCTTTTTCTACTTTTATCTTTGTTTAATCATCTTTTTCAAATTAGTGCTTCTATGCGCCGGGGATCTTGTATGAAAACACACCTTGTCCATAAATTCTCCGTTCCTTTCCTCCATACTAAATAGGGCCTTCTGCAGATAACTATAATTCAATAATCGCAAATAATTTTTCCATCATAGGGCTGGGGTCAAATTTTACTGACTTACGTATTTTAAAATCACTGTTGAAAAACAACACTTAATTGTCCAAAGATGATATATTAAGTTTACAGGGTGCGTACAGGCGTGGAGAAGCATGGAAAGTAGTTGAATTTCGAAAATTAAATTCAAGGCCTCGAAAGTAGTGGAATTTTAAAAATGGTCATTGAAAGTCATGAAATTTTAGGACTTTCGTGAAAAGAAAATTTTACTGTTGAAAATTTTCGTTCCGTTTGGTCCGCGTTGAGCGAGGCGTGGTCAGTAACCTTCGAGTGTTACTTGGGCTCTGATTGGTTGATACAGCTACGTCTTTAGTGTCCGCGATTTTGATTGGTTCTCAGGCGTCACGTGAAACCAAACGCGCTCAGTGTGACTGAAGACACGCGCTCGCTCGGACCATTGTTGACCTGTCGCCACTGTTTGGTGTTGTGATGATCATTTACACATTTATGAAAACAACACCTGCAAGTAATGATGAATGTTCTGTGAAGTTTATGACTGAAATACATTTATTGTGCTGCAATTTAGCTTTGTGTGACATTATTTTGGGCAGAGAGAGGTAGTGAAAATGTGATTTGGTTGGCATAAAAAGTCATGAAAAAGTAGTGGAATTTTGAACCTCAGAGCCTGTACGCACCCTGAGTTTAGTTCAACTATGTTTATCGTCGACAGTCTTCTAGCAAAATAAGAAAATTTATAAACAAATTAAAGGCACACCAATGGGAAGTAGCGTGTCCGTAGCAATTGCCGAGGCTACAATGTAAAACATTGAAAATGAGATCTTTGAGCACTCCAGTAGCTAAATTATGTTTTGGAAAAGATACGTTGACGATGTGTTTGCAATAGTTCCCAAAAACACCGTCGATGATTTAAACAACTAGCTAAACTAAATTAACGCTAACATTTAATTCACGATCGAAAAGGAACAAAATAATTCTATCGCTTTTTTGGACTTAAAAATTACAAGAATGGAAGACAACTCCCTCAGTTTTGGAATTTACAGAAAACCAACCCATACCGGACGATACCTCAATTTCTCTTCAAACCATCCTAATAAATAAAAACGTAGCGTTGTTGATTCCCTAGTTAGTAGAGCCTTGCAATTGTGTAGTAATGATTAAGTCGAAAATGAACTAAAATTTATTAAATAGTAGCTACAATAAAACGGATACCAAGAAAAAATGATTAAATAATCAATCAGAAAACTAAAAAATCCGCGATAAAATATTAGCCAAAATTAGAACCCAAAAATTAGCTATTTTAGTGCCCCTTATGTAAAAGGCACATCTGAACGTGTCAACAGGATACTCCGGCCATTCAATGTGCAAATAGCAAAGAAGTCAATTAACCTGATAGGTAGAAATTTATTAAAAATTAAAGACAAACTAGCACCTGAAGACCGTTGCGATGTAGTGTACAAATTAGGTTGTAAAAATTGTTAATAAGTGTATATCGGTGAAACTTGCAGGAATTTAAAAATCCGTGTCAATGAACATTGCCAAAATGTGGAAAAATAGCAAATTAATTCTTTAGTTTACTAACATGTTCGGGACACGGGTCACTAAATAGATTTTCAAAATTATTAAATTATATCTCAAAATTCCAACAAGAAAGAAAGAAGATACTTAGAAGCATTCTATTCCACAACTAATTCAAACTCCTACAATAGATATCTCTAAATTCCGGATGTTTATAAACCACTCCTGAAATAATTACTGTGACTACTGCATGTTCCACCGATGTCCGCTTTCGTTTATCTTATATGTAATATCTTTCCCTTGTATCCAGGATACCTGCTTTGGCCATAACTTTGCTTCCAAAAACTTCAGTCTCTTGTCCTGAAAACGAAATTTGTTTAAAATTTCGAAAGCTCGACAGAAAATAATATTTTCTAGCTGAATACGAATTTCATTTGACAAAAATATTTTAAAGGGTAGACCAGCACTGAATTATACGTCTAGTTCTTTCCAATTGTGCATTTCCATCAAAAATATTCTGATCTCGTGAACCGTTTGTGTCTGTAATTAATCACATTTATTCCATATCGTGTGTTTTTCAACTGATGATGAGATTCACCCCGAAACGTTCCAAAAATGTTTGGAATTTTATTCTTCGCTTTTAAATTTTCAACTTTGAATACTATTCATATTTCAACTCCAATGGCACACATTTCAAATATGAAAACGCATCTACGAGAATGCGTATAAATGAATGAAATCAATTAAAAACATGTGTGTTGTGAATCTGCAGTTTAATGATATGTGTGATTTCTTTTTTAACTTCTCAACCTTACAAAAAAAATTACAGTTCATAACGTTTAAAAGACAATGAAAATTAATATGATCAGCAATTTTCTTTAGCTTCTGACGGGTGATGAATTGGAACGATATGTGTGAAAGTTGAAGCTCTACGCTATAATCGCGGAAGTTGAGGTATTTAGATTGTTCTTTGTAATATTCGGCAGAAACGCATTATCATATATGTACTAAACTAACATAAAAATTTTGATGAAAGTTTACTCGTTGACTTAGTAAATCTATGAGCTGTATTGGTGTATGCTAGTAAACCTGAGAAAATATCACTTGCGAAACCAGATGTTCTTAATTAAGATGCCACATGCGTTGAGCTTTGTTGCGTGGTGTTTCACTACGACTGGTTGCGTGCAGGGGTGAAGGAGATGCACAGCAGCGCAGTGACAGTAGACCTCAAGGAAGTGCAGACCAACATGGTGCTGCTGCAGACTGACAACATCAGAGTCAACGCCAAGAAGCTCTGCGATAGACTTGCAATTGTGAGTTTTTTGGTCGCTCGTCCTTGTTTTCTCTCTTTACGTCCTTGTAGGATATTCATGTTCCTTTGAATGGCATCATTCGGAAGATGGTAGGTTTTTTATTTTAGAACCAAATTTTTCTGACCTTGAAGTCAAGTTGATGTGGAATATTCAGTCCCTAATGAATGCGTTTCGCTAGGATTTTGTAGCTTCTGGATAGTTCATGTATAGCGCCCTCTTGCATTTATCCGGGGGCCACAAATTCTTCTATTCACGTTCTGGATGTTTCCAATGTCAGCATTGTTGGTATTTACTAATACTATATTACGTAAGAATATATAAAACTACTTCGTTCAACTATTTGGTAAGTTAACATTACTTCTATTTAAGAATTTTAAATGATTACTTTTGAAAGACTGCCCAAATTGCTTTTCAGAAGAACTGCATATACAGGATGGGCCAAAAAAATACACTATTTAAATTGGAATTACTTATTTTCTGTTCAGCGGGGGAAATGAATACAACCACCATCGGGAAGCTGACATTTCCGTTCAGAATGTGTATCTAATATATCTGAACGCGTCAGTGGTTTGCTTTAATCGCAACTTTATCAGAGGCTTGAAACGAAGAAAATTCCGATAAAATTTATCATCTTTACTAAGAAAACGTTTCGGAGTCCAGCTCCATCATCAGTTCAAACAAAAAAAATGAATTACGTTTGAAATACAAGATCGAAGTAAAATGAATTGTAAGTGCTAAAAATATATCATGAAAGTAAAGTACAAAATATGAGGCGGACAAAAACAAAGAATAAAATACAGAAGTAAATAAAAATACATGTGACATAAGTATGAAATGAAATTAGGCTGGTACTGAGGAGGGATCTACCTATTCCTTATTTCGTACCCTTTACAAATCACAATTAAAAAAAAATTGAAAAAAAAAAATATTTTTTTTTAAATCACAATTCACAGTGTGAATATGAAGTTGTGTATGGAAATTATCGAAATGAAATTAAAACTGCATTCAATTACATAAATTGTTCATTATATTACACTTCAACCAAAAATTTTGTTATGGCTTATACCCATAAAAAATAGCTTTCAAAATTCAAAATGGGACTCCTCATTGAGTTTTGATGCTAGAACAAAACCAAAGACAGTTTTAGAATCCTTGAAACATTTCTAACAAACTCGAATGTTTTTTTTATTAGAGTTTTTCGAAAAATATAAAGCTCTAAACCCCAAAAATTGTTGATTTTAGAAATTTCAAAAAAATTTAAAAAAATTGAAAAAATTTGAATTTGAAAAAAAGCCCATTTGAGTTTGTTAGAAATGTTTCAAGGATTCTAAAACTGTCTTTGGTTTTGTTCTACATAGCATCAGAACTCGAGGACGAGTCCCATTTTAAATTATCAATAAAAATATACCAAAAAACTCATTTTTCGTAAAAAAACTAAGGCCTAAATCGAAAAAATGACACGAGTAATAAAAAGTTTACTTTCACAAAATACATATACTGGCCAATTTTCTGACCAATTTCCAAACGAATCGGACGAAAAAAGTTGAAAAACCTGGATGTTCCCCTGAAGGTATAATTTCATTATAGATATTTTGAACCGTTCTAGACATTAAAACTATGCTGAATTTTTACAGATACAGCATAAATATGTAATCTCAACCGCTAACACGGCATCAGTTTATTTAAACTAAGAGAGTTGAGAAGAATACACCAGTTTACGGAGCACAATGTCAGGCTGCTATTAGAGAAAATGCTTTAAACTGCACCACTGGTGTATATTTTTGTTTCTAGCAAGAACATAACGTTGTTTATGCACGAAACCTTTTAAAAATTGCAGGACAGATGCGTACACATGGGTAAAGGCCCCCTTACACACGCAAATATATCTGCAGACATATCTGAACTGGTGCTGAATTCGCGAGTTTGTACGCTCATTTCAATTTGGCACAGACTGAGGCAGATGAGCTATGCTTGATGATTTTAGAGCGACCGGCTGCAAACCATGACACCACGTCAGTGTCAAGCCAGCATTCATGGGTGGTGCGCGACTGTACTCAACCTCTCTCTCCCTCCTTTTGCACTTCATTGAACAATTTCACATTTGTATATTCACTACTTTTTAGGAACCATTCTTTAGCCCATTTTCAGCGAATTTTTGCATCTCTTTTTTTTCTTATTCATTGCAACTAAAGCTAATCTCATCAACTGTACGAACTCGCCGTCTGGAGCCGCGATTTTTGTGCGTGCTCTCCACCTAGCTGCTACTGGCATACTGAAGCGTGTGCCACAGTGCCAGTCTTTTTCAAGTTTGCAGTGTTGTTTGCACGTGAGACTGACAAACCAAACGCAGTTCAGATTGTCTGCAGATATATTTGCACGTGTGAAGGGGGCCTTAAGACAGTAATTACAGAAAGAATGATACAATACCTATAAGTTGTGTTTGAAATATCAGTAACTGGTAACTATCGGCTACTGCGTTGTTATCCTAGTTTTTCTGGCGCATGAAACGGAAGTATTTCACACCAAGGAACATCTAATTCATTTTACCATTCTGAACATTAATTATTACCACAACCGTAGTAATATCAGGTTGTAACAGAAGTTCTGTACAATTTTGGGGCTATATGTTTAGGGCACGATTACTTCAATTTAGCTTCTTAATGTTGTATGCATATGGTAATTAAAAACAAATCATTCTTTCAGATTGTATGATAATTATAGTAATTAATAACTATTTTTGCCCTAATGTACACTCCGAGTAAACAGCATATCAGGCATATTTTACTGTTTGAATTTCATAAAGGCAGAACGGTAAGCTCAGCAGCAAAAACCACTCGGAAGACGCTTAAGGAAATGATGTTGTGAATGAAAAGACCTCCCCTCAGGGGGATACAACCATTGTATCTATGGGAATTAGCGCTCCCAGGGGAACCATGTGAGGGCCCGAGCTAAAGGTTAGGTAGGCTTCCTTTTTGTTGTAATAAAATAGGTTTTTGTTTTGTTACGGACCATCTTTTTTCGGTTCACTGCTGTTCTGTTTTTTTTCAGCACCTACTACTTTCTTCAACTTTGATCTTGTTTCATGAACTTCTTTATCATCTTGCTGTTTCTATGCCCTTTCTGCATAGATTCCACGTTCCCTTACCTCCATACTAAATGGTGCCTTCTTCCTTCCTCTCATTGGATCGCCTTTGTTGCGGATAGGGAGGCTTAAACTGACCAATAATCCAATCCTTTCCGCTCGAGTGAAAACCTGTGTCTTGGTGTAATTTTGAGCATTCTTTGTTCCCACACTCCTTTTAATTCAATATAGTTGATCTATTGTTCAATGCATTATGTTCAAATCCCTAAATCCTTATCAACTGAGAACATCACGCCATGAGTTAGCCTTTTGACCTTACCTATTTCCTTAGGACACTTTTGGTCATCCGTATAGACGCGTTTCGTTTGTCTTTCACCACCAAGGGGCTATTGTATCAGACATTCAAGTGTCATGGGTGATATTTATTTTACGTATTCGAAGTTTTTTTAACACTGGTATTTGTTCCCAACATAAAGTAGTACTCAGTTGGCTTCGCAGTTTGTCCATCTCGCCGAAACACGTTGACTGACGAATGAGACGCGCCTTCCCTTCCAGGTTACGGATGATGAAGCAGAAGAACTAGACGAGCAGACGGTGGTCATGATGCTGCCAATAACGGACACCGTGGTGCGTTGCATGACTCATTGCGCCCTAACTAAAAGCGATATCGCCTCCGTCGTTAAAAAGCTGAAGTTTGTCATCAACGAGTACGATAGCATGGTATTCTTAGAATACAAAATTGAAGTCGGTCAGTCATAATCCAGAATGTTGTTTCTTATAGTTTAAAATATTTCGACTTGCCTTCTCGTTTGTGTTCGGCATTTTCCCTAAATGCTTGACAGCTGCATATAAATTAAATAAAGCTATCAATCTAAATGGGCGAATCCTCATAATTAAAAAGTAGGTTTACGGCTCCACGCTCTTTCGTCGCCTACCGAGAAGGCTGGTTTCGGTTGGCATAAATGTTGACTTTTAATTTGCTTTTCTGCGTCGCCTGAAAATGCCTCAAGAACTGTATAGGCTTAAAAACTGTTTTTATGATGAATAAGAGGACAAATTTCCAAACAATACAGCTGAAAATTTGAATTAACGTATTGCGAATAGAAAACCACTTTAATTTCTCGTGGAATTTGTGTTATACCATGTATATATTGTTTAATTCCTTTCACTCAAATTTCAATGCAGAATCGCTGTCTGATCATGTTAATTGTTACCGATATCCTTGCGACTTGCGTACAGTGGTCAACTAGTTAACTATATTTTCGATGTACTTGCATTAGAATTCTTTGTTTTTTTCTGTAACGATAATCAATTTAATGTTTTTTACGCTTTTTATTAACCCAACTCACACAGCACTGGCTTCACAAGTTTTACCTAAAAGTATAAGAAAACGTCAATTTGAGGGCTAACATGAGACTTATAAAGTAACACGTTGACCACATTTGGATACAAAGTGTAGTAATAAAAAATTTTGAGAACAGGAAACTTTAACTAGATCGTGCCTTCATTTAACTTCAATTATTTATGAAAATTGAGTTTGACTACCGGTCAGTCGGCAGAATTATAAATAGCCTTCGTGGCCACGGGTAGCTCACGTTGTGGTCGATATGTTAATAGAGGGCAATTTCTAATTTAATTAAACGAGTTTAGAATTACCGACATGTCTATTATTCGAACTAACAATTTCAATAGTCCCGCTAGGACAATAAATCTCCAATTTTACTTCAGTGGCTGTCTTTAATCGCATCAGTTGTACTTGAATCCACTGATGGGCCATTCATTGAAAGAAAATCTGAATAATCTTGAAGAAACCTCACCATGATAGAAAAGCTTACAAGCAAAAGAAGCCTATAATGTAAAGAGACTCTTCTACACTAAATATTTTATTTGATTCAGGAGTGATCAGAAGAAAACATTTTTCACCTAAACGAGTATCAACGCTCCTGGAGTACTTTATTGTATTTGCTATTGGTGGATATCTACGATTATACTAATAGCTTATTACGGCTCCAGTCAAATGTCCAATGAAATAATTTCTTACACCTCTGACCTGCTCACGGGTCGGGGTCGGGACAACGTATTGCTTTCAATTTAAGAAAACTTGACAGAGATTTATTCATCTCTCGTTTTCAAAAACTCGACGTTTGATTTACTACATCATTTCAATCTAAAAATTCATCCCATGTTAACTGACAGATATTAAGAAGTGAATAGTTGAAAATGAAGGGAAGAATCGGAGGCGACTTCAAGTCGATGTTTTCAGCGAGTCTTATTACCGGGCAAGTGTAATCGCCATTTCGTACACCTAATACTAAAAACAAAAATCACAATGTACGGGAAGTTAGAGCACCCGCCCGCTGAAACGTCGTAGGTAGAACCTGGATGCACTTACTTCGAAGAAGTAATGAAAAAACTAGAGATGACCTGCAACATGTGATAAGTCAATACCTTACAAGCTAGTTGCCGGGGTGCTGGTTCCTCAACTGCTCAATGACTTCCGCGAGTGTGAGGCGTATCTCGGAAGCTCTGCTCCTTGGGACACAGTGGTTGCCAAGAGGGGCCCTTGACGCTGCAGCGGACGCCGCATGCTCGGCGTTGATCATGACGAAGGCACCGCAGTCGTAGCTGTTGTCCTGTTGAGTGCACGTCGCATCCACGAGCACTGCATCGCGCTCCAAGTATCTGTGCCATGAAAAGTACCCATGTTTGCGCGATTCTGATACATTTACGCTATTGCAGAGTTCTAGTTTTTCATTTCTTTTTGCCAAAGTTGTATTCCTTTCGGCTAAGAACCTTCCTTGAATAGAAACAGAAACCACTGTTCTAAAGTGTGTCAATTGAATACGGTTGACTTACGTTCAATGAGGAAGCGCAAGTCCTTCTCAATCTAGAAATGATGAAAATAAAAATTTCATCTTTTGATTTTTCGGAAAAGAATCGTTCTCAATGATTTTGTCTGCATTATAATTTGATTATTCGCCTTGTTGAGGAGTCTTAGATTTACAATTCATGTTTAATAATATAATTCAGCGAATCGTAGCATTTTTTATGCTCCCATGGTCTACATTTAATGTTTTTCAGTGCACGTTCTCATGCATGCATGCATGCATCATCTAGGTATTTTCACGCTTTGGGTGAAGTTCTACTTCTTTGTTGAATTATTCAGGAACAGAAGGACTCGAAATTCTAAATGAACATGGATGTATATGTGTAAACAATGTCTAAGCTACATCCAAAGTTGAAAGTGTTCCAGGTATTTTAAATAGAACCCATACTGCCGCCACCACCACCACCACATCAAGCTGCTGAAAGAAGAGCGATATAAAACGGTTTCGTAGGGTTAGGGTGCATTACACCAGGCGAAATAATACTATGCTTTGTCGTCGGGCTAAAAAATGAATATCCATAAATTATTTTAGTCAGTGACCCCAACAATTTGATCAACTAACTTTCGATAGTAACTCGAATCCAAGGAAAGTAACAAAGAAACATTTCGAACTGACCTGTTGATCCGTTGAACGAGGCTTCTAGCATCTTGATAGTTAGAGCCTCTCATGGAGTCGTAGTGGTACCACTTGAAATCAAACTTGCTGAACACAAGCAAACTCCAGTGACTTCCACCAGATGATATGGCTGAGTTATTATCATTGACAGGCAACAGAATGTAGTCCTTGTGGTTCGCTTCTAGAGGATCCAGAATTGCAACGATTTCTGAAGGGTCGCACATCTTGAGGAGCTGAGTAACTTCCGGGCCGACGCACAGGACGCGATGCTGGTCGGGGAATACGGTGCGCTGGAGGTACTCTAACCAGAAGGAGATGAGAGCATCGTTGAGCCAGTGTCGGCCCTTCAGAAGCTCCACGTCAGACTGCCGTACAAGGCTGTCGTGGAAACTCAACACAACGCGGTCGGACATCTCAATGTAAGCCTTAAGGTTACGTTAATGCCACTTCAAAACTTAAGAGTTTAAATAACGCCCTCGATTAAAATAGTCTTCTAGGAAAGCAGGGCACTGTACTGGGGCTGGAATTGAGCTGAAGCGCTTCTGAGGAAGACAACACAAGATACGGAATTTATCAAATAGTTTATACGGACGCAGACGAACTCATAGCTTCACGAGGCACTGAGGTAGCAGAGAAATAACTTACTTTCACTTTTACAAATTATAAATAATCGTCAGTGACGATGGGGATTTTACATGTGCATACTAGAAGGTAAATTTTGAGAAACGTAAATAAGATCAGAAATCAACTAAATGGAGACTAAGGTCACGTCACGGTACAAACAAGTATTGAACACACCAAGCAACCGCTCAGTCAGTGATCAAGCAATGTGAGCATTTCAAGGAAAGAATACATTAGTGTGTAAACTATGCAGTCCAGGTTCACACTGAAGGCAAGAGCACAAACTTCACACATTTATATTTCAGCGCCAAACGGGGGGAAAAGAGTGTAAAAACTTTATAAAATACCACGGTGACGTCTCAAACTCCACACAGAGAAGTACAATTGCTGTATCACCCAGTGCTGAAGAGAAAAATACACTGTTGTACCATCAGTGTTTGTAATTATATAAAAAGCAAGGCTTTAAACAGACAGTGCAGTCACAGAACCACAAAAATTCAACGACTTTAGCACTTATGTAAAATTGAAGAAAATATGTGACAGAGCTTTACTCCTTAAACTCGGAACTGGCCTATGAAATAACTTTATAACTAACGAAGTAGACCTTCCAGCTACCTCACTCCTCTTGTATTGAAGCGCAGATGCCACACCTTAGTTGAATGTACTACGAAGTCAACAATCGTCTCTGACACGAGGGAATGATATAGAGACACTATAGCTCCATAAGCACTTTGTCACACTGAGTATTTCACGTCAATATTTTATCACCGCCGCCAAATTGAAAATGAAAATGCGTACGCAGTTAAGTCACTTCACTCATTTGATTTTTGGTACAGAAATTTGCTAAAACTAAATAACACGAAATATCACAGAAAAACCAGACGTTCACTGAAAATGTTTCAATGAACAAGTAGTTTGAATACTTCGAGAAGAACACCTTCAAATCAAATTTCCCTTGAAGTTTCTGGTGCCACAGTCAAAACAGGAACTGTAAAGTTCACAAATGTGAACGGCATGTCCAAGGACTTAGTTCAAAGAAACATGTTTAGTCATCCGATTTCACTTTGCGCAACTCCGAAATTTCTCCAGTTTTTAGATACCCTTTCAGCTAAGGGTTTAGTTCGTTACGTAAAACACTAGTATGTTTGGTTCCAGCACAAAATAAGAGCACAGAACTAAGTCTCCTGCACTCAAATCACAACTATTCCTGTTTCAGACACCAACTAGTAAACTACAGCGAGCGTGAGCTAGACATTAATCACTGCAACTTCTGCGCATGACCGTTCAGAGCACTCGCAGGAGACAAGTTCCCGGGCGACGACACTCGAGGTGACCCCATAACGCCAGTGTTGGGTCCACCGCCACCAGAGGCGGATGTTAAAAGGTTACTCCCCAGTGCCCCAGCTCCAGAGTTAAGAATCGAGCCAGCATGAAGAGATGGGTTGCTGTTTGGTATGGGGAGGCCTGAGGAAGAGGACGGAGTAGAACTGATGATGGGGGCCGATGATGCTAATGTGGCATGGCCTGCAGATAAGGGGAGGTTGCTGCTAGTCGCTGCTGGACTGTGGTTGCCTGTAAAATAAACGCACATTAAATAAAGAATGTAAAATAAACGCATTTAATATGCGTTAAGGAATAACGCATATTAAAGATAAGAACATATTATTAAATATTCTTAAAGTCAAAGAAACATATTGATACATTAAAAGTATGAGTACCTTTCAGGTTGACATGAGTATTGCAACATACATAAAGAGGTGAGGGGTTTTTCTTTAATCCACTTGCAGTCAAAACCTGGAAATATACAAGCAAAAAATTTTCTTCATTTTGTTTATCGTCAAAGGCTCAGCAACAGAGAATCTGGCTCGCAATACGACGATGTTGCGCTCTTGTGAAATGATCCGAACAGCCAAGAATCCCTTAGCGCAAGATTTTCATGCCATTCTAAACCAGCCAGCCTTATTGGCTGCCAACACAATGAACTGGCAGAGATCTCACCACCGTGGGGTGCCAAAGGGGTGCTGAGAAGCTGGTGAGCAGGAGAACCCAAAGCAGAACCGCCGCCTCCGCACGATACAGCCACATTACCCGCCGTGTTTTGAGTGCCTGCACAAAATATCGTACACTGAATAACTCCACATCATTTGTCTCCAAAGCAGCGCTAAGAAATATACTGTAAACCAAAAATAACAACCCAATCTCTGCACTATAGATTAGTTTGAGCCTCAACCATATAGAATGTGCGCTCAAGAAAGAAAAGAGAAGGCACAATTCAGTATGAACTTGAAAAAGGATAGAATCTATGAACAAGGTGCACTTCCGCACAGGTTATCCTACCCATTAGGGTTTGCAATCTCAAGAAAAAATGAAAATCCCGGAATTTCAGGAAGACAATCCTGGGAATTCCCGGGTTCCCGAGATTTCTTTATTTTACATTTGATATTATAATTTGTTGCCCATGCCCATCGCAGTATTTGGCGATTTAGAGACCTAACAGAGAAAGATTCTCTAATTCACTCTATGTAACTGAATTTACTGACACGCCATCAACTGCTACAAGCTTGGTCACTTGTTCTTCCGGAATACCTGATGCACCTTTACGGAACTTGTTATTTTTGTTTGTTTAGGTTTAGTGCTTTCACTACTGCTCTCCCTTGCATGAAACTGTTTCATTCCAATACGAATTATTTTTTCTCAGCTACTAGTTGACGTAACTAGGTCTACAGTTTCAGGCTCCACCATGTTGGGTTCACTCTTTGGGTGACGTAACAAACCACTGGTAGACCAGCCTTTGCAAAGTGAACTCTTGCCGCACTTAATACACTTCGCACTTTCTCCAGTTGCATCTTTAACATAGTATCGCCACACAAAGGCTTTAGTTTCTACACCATCAGCCGTTGCCATCGTATCTATTACAGCCTATTCTTTTTTACCTGCAAACCCAAACCACAAAATTTGTTCTGACGAAATAGTTGAACTATATTATGAGGTAGTGTAGACTACACTGTGTAGTGATGTAAATTGCAATAATATTAAAACACTAAAATCCTATCTTGAGCTCTCTAAGTGATTAATCATATTAAACAGCATGATTTCAAGTTATTTTCTCACTAATATCTTGAAATACGTATGCTATTTAGAATCTCGGGAATTCCAAGGAAAAAGCATGATTTCAAGTTATTTTCTAATATCTTGAAATATGTATGCTATTTAGAATCCCGGAAAAAAAGGAATTCCTGGACCGGTAAATTTCAGCCCCAAATCATCTGGGATCCCGAGATGCAAACCCTACTACCCATTCAAACAGTAAGGAACGGAAGACTCTTCATCAAGAAGAAGGAAAAGGAAGACAAAGAAGAGCGAGCAAAGAAAACATGAAAATTGAAAGCAGCATGGGTACAAAAACTGAAAATCCTGAATGTCTTCCTATAGCTGAGGTAATCTAATACTACCCTCTAGAGGAGCGACTAGCTTGAGCACACGATAGACAAACCCTACTAATTGAAACCAAGTATGCCTATCCTATGCCGCTGGAGGGATAAATTCTTTCGCTAATTGTAGGCATTATTCCAGGGTAGATATAAACATTGACATAACGAAGGTGAGTGCAGAGCAACAAAAAACTTCCTGAAGTAAAAATATCTGCCCAAACAATCCCAACGTCTTGGCTATCTAGTTGAACACAACCATTGTTCTGAATGGCAATCTTTAGGAGACTAAAAAAGGGCCGATTATAAACGAAAGACTTAGCCTTTTCCTCCTTTCCACTGGGATCCTGCAGCACATTTCAACAGCAAACCCCAAAAAACGAAGTAAAAATGTACCAGACTAACAATGGTGTACAAGAATATCAAACTTGCATACAAAAAACTCTCATCAACAACAGTTCAATTTCAAAGCATTTTATCTATTTTTATTATATAACCACAATGAACAACACATGCTACAATACAGTAAATTATATAAAAATAAGTACAAATATGAAATTAAGTATAACTACCCCTGAAAAATTTCTATTGAATGACCCATACAAACCTGTTTCAAGAATCTTCATACGCTTCCTGGTGTAGTGCTGCCAGTGAAGGATCATTTGGTCATCAATGTACTTGGCACACTGGCCATTTACTATCTCCTTGCGGAAGCTTTCATGCTGGAGCAAGTCCAGAAAGTACAAACTCATCGGATACCTGCACATTTGTTCCTAATTATTACAATTTTCTTGGACAAAAATTATCCCTTCTCTGCATAATGCATCCGCAGGATGAAACTGTTAGTAATCGAATGGTGCGACCGGTTAGGAACAAGAAAATGGAAGAATGCGTAGACAAATCATAAAATGAAATTTGAATAAAATAAGATGCCAGTAAAAGTGCAAAAGAAAATAAAAACTCTGTAAATGGACCATTAACTTATTGACACACACTAAGGAAAAGATTCTTGGAGT
The DNA here is from genome assembly GCA_030386875.1 of Morinoia aosen. Taxonomy (NCBI): domain Eukaryota; kingdom Metazoa; phylum Arthropoda; class Malacostraca; order Amphipoda; family Talitridae; genus Morinoia; species Morinoia aosen. Next base: position 4,391,483 of record CM059574.1, read on the forward strand.
ACTGATAAATTAACATAAACTTGTTGTTGAAGACAATGGGACACAGACATCTAACCCATTTCTTAGTTAGATTAATAGGAATTAGAATAACTAAGAAAATATCGCATGATAATGGGCAACTTGAAATAAGAGTTTTTAATATGAATAGTTTGCTCACTTAAGATGCTTGGCATATTCAGGCTCCTTCCAGTAAAGCAGGTGCTTCAAGTAGTTGACAAAAGTCTGCTCCTTGAAGTAATTACGCTGGGCCAAAACTGAAAGATAAACATGCATCAATCAAAAACTAATACAACTAAATTATTTTTAACTTTTAGTTTAGGTTGAAGCTAATTTGCCATACTTTTACAATGAAAACAAAATCCTTATTACAATGTTTATTAGCATAAGTTAGAGCACAGATATAGTGATTGAGTCTTATTATCAGTATATCAGTTTAGGACTCCCAGCTACAACCTAGGCAATATGAAAACAGCATTAATAAGGGACCACTTAGTATGGAGTGTAGAAAATGGGGACTTCTGTATAAGGTGTGTTCCTATACACGGGATACAGGAAACAGCATGTTAATAAGGCAGAGAAAGAAAATACAAAAAAGAAATAAAAACAGAGAAGCAAAATGGACAAAAAAGTCTATCCAGTCCCAAAGGCCTATCTATAATGTAATCTCACAGCATCTGCCAGGGAGCTGCTAGTCCATAATGATGGTGCAATTATTGAGAGCTCAGATAATGAAAATAGAGAACAGCAACATCAGATGAGTAACACTTGACTAATGGAAACCAAGAATGACTTCCTAAAAATGCTAATTGTTTGATTCATACATAAATAGAATAAAAATCTATCATTTTATAAATTACCTACCAACATAACATCCAAAATAATGAACCAGCTCTTCATTTTACAGCACACATAGTGTATATAATACCATTATATTTTCAAGTTTTCCCTTCAGAGCATCAACAGAGCTAGCAGACAATTGCATAAAGCCATTTGACTAGCATTTTCAAAATAACCAGCAGACCTCCCATTAGTATTATCGTTATCCCAGCAAATAATAAAATACTGAAATGCCATTTGATTGCAAGCACAAAATTTGAGATGAGATGATTATTATTATTATATAAGAAAGTTTTAGCCTCCCTTAACCACGACAAAGATGTTCTAAGAGAGGAAAAAGGAAGGCACCATTTAGTATGGAGTTGAGGAACGCGGAATCTATGCACAAGGTGCACAGAAACAGTAAGCTAGGAAAGAAGTTCATGAAACAAGAAAAAAGTTGAAGAAGAAAGTAGTAGGTGCTGAAAAACAGGACAGCAGTGAACCGAAAAAAGATGGTCCGTAACAAAACAAAAACCTATTTTATTACAACAAAAAGAAAGCCTACCTAACCTTTACCTCGGGACCTCACATTGTCCCCCTGGGAGCGCCAATTCCCATAGATACAATACCTGTATCCCCCTGAGGGGTGAGATGAGATGAATGCATGTTAATGCCTCAAACATGTTGAAACATTTAACTTTGATTTACAGTGCTATTGTCAGTCTCAGAGGCTCACCATTGCAAAGCCCCTCTCAACCCTGCCAAAATATATTGAACAAAAAATACTAGAATCCAGACCAGAAGTAAAAAATTAATCACGGATCAGAATTTCAGATTAATTAAAGTTACATAAGACCAGTAATAGTTATATTTCATGCAAGCGAGTTGGAGTGAAGTTCTACTGTCACCATCTACAACATTTGAACCCAAATAACTGTTACTGAGTAATAAATGGTTAGTTAACTTGTTCTCAAAAAATGCCAAAATTCTCCTTAGGATCAGAGACTATGAATTCTCCTTAGGATCAGAGACTATGATGAAGTTCAATTTTCAGTAAACAAATCCATGAAGTCAAATTTACTACTACTATTCTGAAGCAACAGTGCATAGTAGCAGTATTGTGTCTCTTTGGTTGGGCTCATTAATTATTAGATGAATTAATTTAAACTTCCCTAACCACAATAAAGGTGTTCCAAAGAGAGGAAAGCACAATTTAGTTTGGAGTTAAAGAAACATGGAATCTAAGCATAAAAGCTGTTCCTGCAAAGAATCCTGGGCAGATAGAAAGAATAAGATAAGAAGGAAGGTTATGAAACTAGATAAAAGTTGAAGAAGAATGTCAGAAGTGCTGAACCAAAAAAGATGGTCCTTTACAAAACAAAAAGATTGCGTTTACATACATTGATACATTTGACATTTTATCAGGTTAGCACAGTTTAGGTTATGATGAAATTTTTTCGCAGGTCCATGGTTTATTACGATAAGTTAGGTTAGAATGGGTTAAGTTAGAATATGTCATGTTAGAATTTGTTAGGTAATGTTGATGAAATTTTTCACAGGTCCACCTAGCTAAACGATGACATTGATTACAACAATTCAAATGATTCAGGATAGGATAGGTAAGTATATGTTAAATAAGGTTAGGTTAGTATAGGATAGCTAAGAATAGGTTAGGATAGGAATAGGTTAGGATGGAATAGGTTAGAATAGGATAGGTTAGAATAGGTTAGGCTAGCATAGGTTAGGTAATGATGAAATTTTTTCATGGGTCCATGGACTTTTAGGTTTGATATATTATCAGGATAGCTTTGGTTAGGATGGGGTAGTAGGAATGTAGGATACGTTAGGTTAGGATAGCTTAGGTTAGAATATGCTGTGTTAGAATTTGTTTGGTAATGTTGATGAAATTTTTCACGGGTCCACGGTTTTTTTTATGTTTAACATATCAGGATAGGGTCGATTAGGATAAGATAGGTTAGTATATGTTATGTTGGAATTGGACAAATAATGTTGATCAAATTTAATTCACGAGTCCACCCAGCATAACGATGGCATTGTCCGTGGAATTTTCCCGGGTCCTGCTACTTATTACTAGGACACACACTGACGCACCCATAATGACCCCAAAACGTTCTGCAGACATAGCTGGAGTTGAAAAAGGTAAAGCAAAAGAGGAGTAATCTGATAGTGAAGGTCAGTTAACATTTTGAAGTGGAAAAAGCAGGGAGAAGGTCTGTCTGCCATAAGTCAAACCTTGGGCCTAGCTCAGTTGACAGTCTGGATGGTATTAAAAAACTTAAGAGGCTATAAAAAATTGGGAAGAATGCAATGCATCTGAAGCATAAATTATTAACAAAACATTGTAAACCATTAATTCATAAGATCAAATTTATTAATATTTGATGTGCTGGAAGACATCTCTTATTATTACATGTTATAATAGGTTCAGTATACAGTAATTTTGATTTGCACTAAGGTTTTCAGGAACTCACATGTACCGTATAACTAGGACTTACTGTACTCAAGAAATCTTCAAGAGATAAGATTATTTTATGATGATAAACTTACTCAGAGGGTTAGTCAAATCTTTAAACACTAAAGCAAATACATTAACAGGATTTATACTATATAGACCAAAAGCAACATCATTGCAACAAATTAGATTCAAGAAATAATGATCAATATTTAAGTAACGAGAGACTCATAATAGACGTAATGTGAAAAACATGTGTACTCACAATGTAAGTAGTTAGGATTAGCCAAACACTGTACAAATTCAAGCTCAACTTGAAATCTCAGTCGCTGTGCCTCCTCAGTTTCTCCTGAAGAAGAAAAGATTTTCTTAGAGAAAGAATGAAATTGCTTAAGTTACATAAAATGCTGAAAATATAAGCATATAGTACTGTTACACACAGAGTTCAACAACAACATCAGTGTCTCGTTGAGTTTTCTGACCTAGTCAAAGTGATACAAAATTCAACAACAAAATGAACAGAAAAAGTCAAATTCGCGTGCAGAATATTTCTCACATTCAACCATTGATTGTATAGTAGTAGGAAGAAAAAATGAGACCTTGACACAAAACTAAATAGAACACAGTCTTGTGCAGGAAATGCTCATTACATGGCTGGTAGCTAGTAATATCATTGAAAATTACTAATTTTGATTAACATTAATGAAGTCTTAGTGTCACAAGATAAAAATCTTATAGTCATAATTTCATCCCAAATCAACTTAATAGAATACTTATATATCCAAACCTCGAAACAGAAATACTTTTCATTAGAAGACATAATAGCATAAGGTTTATAATGAAATCTTATCAATTTTTCTGAGTCAATTACTATGGGACAAAATCCCCGTGCAGGTTTTCCAGTACTATATGCAGATGTAAAACAGCAATCACATTCATTTTTGAATACAAGTTTATTTTCTTCAAGCTTCATTGATAAAGATACATACTTCAACCATTCACAGGAAATTCAAAACTACATTCATAACTACATTCTTAAGGACATCGTCCCCCATATTATGAGATCATGGGTGAAATTGGGATTATTGCTGCAATAGGAAGTGTAGTAGGTCAGGTACATCCTGTGAAAAAATGAGACTCGTACGTTCACTCGTACACCCGCTATGGGGGTTTGAAAAATGGGGGAAGGGATATTTTATCATGTTACACCTCCCCCATAGGCACTTTCTTTATGGCACATCGTTGATATGTCATCTTCTATGTCTATTTATCACTGTATAATGATTTCAAGGGTCCTAGCTGACCCCACAAATAATAACAAAGAAAAATTGAGATTGTTTAGGTTCACCTAATTTCCCTTTATCGCGATACGCGCTTCGCCTTGCGGCAAGAACGCTATGCTTGGAGGACTCTCAGCCCCCGTTAATATGTTAAGAATGAGTAATTTAGAGAATTAAAACTGAGAATTTAGGAAAAATTTTAATTGTGTGTAATTAATTTTTAATTGTGTGTAATAAATTTTGTGCTTACTCCAGCAGTACAGATGGGTCGCCTCAACATGTATGTTACATGCCTGTATGTTATGCCTGTATGTTTGGGCTCAGCAAATGTTATGTGTAGCGATTAGCGGTGTCGGTTCTTGCGATGTCTCTTTACATTGAGTTAGCGAGAATTTTTGTGATGTGAGCAAGTTCAAGAGGCCTAAGGCGAACCCTTGGGCCTAGAAATCCAATCACTCTCTCCACTTGAGACGTTCGAAAATGCCGATGCCGTGAGAAGAAACACCGCCGCAGGGTTGATAGACATATGGCGCTACACTTGAGCTGCGAGGGTAAACATAGCAACGGTTTCAAATAATGAAGATCTGAATAGGGCGGGACTTACTGAGCTCTCGGCAAAGGGGCTTTAGCCAAAAGAAAGTTATTATAACAGGAAGGGGAAATTCGAAGGGGTGAAGCCACGTATAAGACAGCAAAAGCAACGCACAGGCGGAGCTTTGAGCATTACGTGTGAACTTAAAAACTGTTGATTGGCGGTACAAGAAGTATAAAATCGCTCTCGCCAGACATTTTGGTAGAAGCTAATGAAATAAGTTCAGTTTAGTGCTGAGGATCGTCAGAGAAAGTATGTGGTATAAATAGGAGGTGGTGTAGATAAAGTTACTCTGAAAGAAAAATACTAATCTGAAAAAATATGACAGTGCATTTAAATAAAGGAATTAAACTTATCAAAATTTCTCTCCTGCTTCAATAGAGTAAATATTCTCCATTTTTCTGTGCAGAGAGGAAATTTAACGTGTTCCCTTTACCACGTTCACTGAGGGGAAATTACCAAACCTACCAAATCGTAGGAGTCATTTGATGGAACATGGAGATGCCACATTAGAGGGGAGGGTAAGAGAGATGTGGTTTCCTTTTGGAAAAGATATTTTTGAAATAAGTATTGGGAAATTTCAATGTCATTCAGTGAAGTAAAAATTGAGATATTTTGAGGGAACGTCATTGGCGTGATTAAAAAAGTAACAAGTTAAATTTTTGTCTTAACCCGTCTCCACATGGTCGACCTACCAAGAGGTTTGAAGAAAATGGGTCGACTGTGCAACTTACTGTACATTCATTAATCATGTTAGAAGTTTCATTGGGGGTTCATTGTAAAGAGAGAGAGTTGCTCTTTCTGTCAGTGGGGAAAAAAATACTGCTACCCCAATGAAAATCTACGAAATTCGAGTTTTTATTTCGGTAAAATACAAAAAACAGAAATCAGAAAATCACTGGCCATTTTTTATTTATTGCACTTTTATGTTTTTTTATGATGCATTTTCATAGATTCTGAGTTGCTGAATCTTGTGGTATGTGAATTTTTTTTCAGGTCCAATAGTTCCGGAGTTATGTGCACTATATGTAAAACACAGTTTTTATTTTTTAGTTCATTTTGTGTATAGGCTGTTATCAAGCAGTTTCATTGTTTGTAAAGAGTTTGATATGAATAGAGCTTTTCCTCCCGAATACAATGGGGGTATTATTTTTTGCGTAGGAGTAAATCTGTGGATTTGGACTCCCATTTTTGGAAGAAAAAACATAAGAAAATAAAAATGATGGCGACCTTCTTAGAGGCAGAGTGTGTGCTGGTATGCCTCAGCTACACTCCTGGCCTTCTAAGAGGTTGTGCAGCGCCGGTAGCTACACTCCAGACCGAGCAGAAGAATTCATACAGATTTGAGCTTGTTACCTCTCCTTCCCTGTTTCCCCCACCTAATTTTACCTTACACCAATGAATAGCGCTCAACGAGACTCTTAAGACCATATATGGCAACCCTAGGTTTGCTGATGTGAAACATGTGCTAGCTTTGCCGACCTTCTAAGAGTCCAGGACGTGGCGACGGGTTAACAGGCGGGAAGGATTTATCTGAAGAATTAATCTGCTCGGATGGAAAGGAGATCAACGTGTGAATATACTGAAGCGGAATGAGCAGCATAACATCATCAATAGACATTTTCTGAACGGTGCATAAGACATGCATTTGAACTGAAGCGAGTCGCGGACGAATGATTTTGTGGGTTGAAGTGACTATCGCCTATTGTGCTGCTGGAATATCTGAGATAGAATAGACCAGAATAGACCATGTCTCATGTGTAGCTCTTGTAAACTTAGGGGTGGCTGGCCAGCCGAAGCGAATCACTCAGGATAATTCTGTGATGTAAACATTTGGCGTATGCAGTTTCTAGATTTCATTACTTAATTTGTATCATTCCTAATAACATTCATTGTGCGTACACTTGATGCTTGCATAACGTATGGCCAAAATCATAAATGTTAAGCGAATTTCACCCTGTGTATCATGCCCCAATATTAGAAGCAACAGCTCGCAACATCACGAGTGCGCTCAGAAAATGCGCTAAGTAAGTGGGTCATCTTTCATCGGTGAGTAACGTTTTGTTTTTAGTATGTATTGTAATGTTAATTATTTTGTTTTTGGGCTTGCCCATGAGTTTTCTTGTGTTTTCTGTGTATTCCATGGAGGTAAGCCAATTCCTCGAAACGAGCGTTCGGTTCCTTGTAAGTGCACACTAATGAGGGACAGGACCGAAGTCGTCTCGTGACAAATATTACATTCCACCCATATAACAAGCATGGAAAATAAAAGAATTGAAAGACTAAAATGGGTTTTACATGATAAACACGTAGATGAAAAAATAAGAGCAAACAAAATATCTCAATGCAATGATTAAAGGAGCATGAGTGCAACAAATAAAAAGTGCGGCACAAACAACGATTATCGAATGCACAAAATTCAAGGCAATCCCTATGCAACACAAAAGCACAAAACAATGTTGACAATACATGAGTTACCCTTGACTCACAACAAGGTATCCAAAAAAGAACGTGAACACCTTGCCTTATATCGAATTAACACAAGAAATGAATTTCACTACACAGCACGCCAATTTTGGATGCACGGTTCAATGTGCTACTTTGTATCTTAACTTGCACCATTATCACCACTTTACAGAGTCTCAAAAAAACAATAGTTATGTACTTGCACTCTGCTGTAACATGTGGCTGACGTCGGTCCAATACCGCTTCAATACTGCTTCGACTTGAGCCTTGAAGGATCCGCGCAGGGGTGATCAATCCGTCTCCGTTGTTCCTTCGCTATCGTAGGCGGTGCTGATAGTAGGCGGTCACGCACTCAGTGTTCCAATGAATTTGAACATCGTTCGCTGAGCACCAGATCGTGTGGCATTTTTGTAGACTCTGACGGTTGTGCTGCTTCAATTTTTTATGCTGAAGTTGCTTGTGAACCCGGGATTGATGTAGAAGTACTTCGAATGCTTTCATGATGCACGGGTACTGGACGATTTCCACCGTGAGGCTGAAGTGCTTCGTGTAGCCATTGCTGCAAGATTGGTACTTCGATGACTGATGATTACCATTGTGGTTTTCTTGAAAGTTTCGATAAGCTAACTATACTCAGATGTTCAATTTGCTGCTTACGTAGAATGCACCCGAGCAGCGAGCGGGAGCACCCGTTTGCGTGCCCTCAGATACGTGCACCTCTTCCGCACCAGCTTTCCACCAAAAAAGAACCTTGATTCTTCTCATCGCACCCTATTCTTATGTGTTTTCACTTGGCATTATCTAGAAAGATTGCAAATGTTCAAGTTTCTGCAACAACGTATCAACTCTGATTGGTAGAACACTTGACTGTCCTGCCGTCTCGACATCTAATTGGTGCGTTCTCTGACACATCCTCTAGACACTTCGCACTCATTTGTCCAGGTCCAGGATTTGTCTCACATTATTTTTGGCGCGCTGAGTGGCTGTAAGACGGAATGCTCGCTGTGTGCCACGCCCCCCTTGTAGGCCGTCGCTGGTTTCCCTTGAAGGCTACGCTGTTTGTGTTATAGGACCTTGTGTTTGTGTGCGTGTTTTTGTGTTGTGTGCGAGACTGTGTGTTTGGGTTTTTGAGGATGCCTGACCCAGCGTGTTTAGTTTAGCTCTGACCATAGGGCTATATTGAAGAATGCAACTCTTGGGCTCGCCAAATTTGAGATGACCACAGCAGAGTTCCCCACGGCCACAATCTCCTGTCTTGAGATGCCTTCCCACACTAAGAAAACAAGCCTAGAAAATATTTTGTTCTTGCTATACCGTTCCTACGCTGATGTTCGTCGTAACAGCCGAATGTCCATAAAGCACATTCCTGAGTAAAATTTGTTTGCCATGTCGCCGCTTCGCAAAATGTAATATTTATATTTCTTAACCCTTTAATGCCCACATTTTTATACTCATATTACCGTTATAACAACCACTATCACTAAACCGACACTGGCATTAGGTAGTTACTGATATCAAGATGGGGAAGGAACTGCCACTCGGCAGTGAAGTTCAAAGAACATATTAGTGAACAAATTGAAAAAGAAATACAATATATTTTTGTTATTTTTGAAAGAGGACCGTACAGTCCACTTGGGCGTTGAGGGGTTAACATCTTTTTTTAGAGGATCGGAATGTGGGGTTTCAAAATGCTTCTTCTACAGTTTTTGAGCTACAGTGATGATTTTGGCATCATTGGATGCGAAAAAAACAAGGGCTTTCTAAAAGTTTAAATGGTTTTCACAATAAATTTATGCTCAAAAGTTATGTCATAATTCCACATTTTTTTGATGAGATTTTTTCAATTTTTTTTTCAAACTAGAAAATTGGGTAAAACCATTTGAATTTTTGGAATTTCCACGTCTTTTCACACCCAACGATACCAAAATCATTACTGTAGCTTAAAAACTGTTGGACAAGAAGCATTTTGAATCCCCCTAAAAATATTGTTTTCTTTGATTTCCCATTTTCTTTTCAGGAAAATCGCACTTTTTCACGGACGATAATCAATTCTCAATTGCATTTCCTGCCAGTGTACCAAACTTCATTGCTCTAGGTTCAATAATAAAGAAAAAGGTCCGTAGGGGGGACAGTGTCCTTAAATCATAGGTATTAAAAAGAAGCAGAAGTAAGTTTGTAAGAGTTTACTTGCTTATAACATTGATAACATTGTAAGCAATGCCTATGCTAATGAATGAGAGAAGATTAGATTAGATGTAAGTTTAAGCCTCCCTAGCCTCTAGAAAAGGCATTCCAAAGAGAAGAAGGCACCGCTTAGTATGGAGATGAGGGAACGCAAAATCTCTGCAGAAGAGGCATTCAAACAGTAAATTGTGAAAGAAGTTTATGAAACAAGATCAAAGTCAAAGAAGAAAGTATCAGGTGCTGAAAAACAGGACAGCAGTGAACCAAAAAAAAAAAAGATGGTACTTAACATAACAAAAACATTTGATTTCAATAAAAAGAAGACCTAGCTAACTCTCAGCTCAGGCCTTCACATTTTTCCCCTAGGAGTGTTAATTCTTAAGATACAATAGTTGTAAAATTGAGGTTGTGACTAATGGTTGGTGGGCAATCGGTGAAAATCATAATTTTAAAAAAATAATCAGTATAAAACTTGTAAACGTTTGCTTGAATTTCTTTCATCTGAAAAAGCATGCTGTCCCATACAAGCTGTAGCCCATGGAACAATGAAAATTGTTCTATGGCTTTAAATTTGGAAAACTTCATCTCTTGTTAATAAATGAGAAAAATCTCCTAGCCAGTAAAGAAAAAAAAGAAAAAGAAAAAATGTTTATTTCCAAGTAGCCACATGAGATACATGCCAACATATTGGCTTTTAAAAGTTTCTTAATATAGGACATCCTAAAACAAATGTTCCATATGAGGAGTACTAATTGACAAACCATCCGAGGTGTACAAATAGATAGACCATACGAGGCATATTAATAGACAAAATATACATGGCGTACTAATAGACAAACCATATGTGGCATGCTAATAGTCTCTCTGTCAAGGGTAGTTGAATGAGAAATGAAAAATATACCCTAAAAATATGCAAAGCCCTATCACCATCAAAAACATATTTCATATCTTCTCGATATTCACCACAACATCATGCAGACATGGGTACATGGGATAAAATGGAGATACAATGTAAGCCGGTTACCACTCATGATTGACAAATATCTACAAAATATTGGCAGAAATGGGTAAACAAACATATACTCAACATCAAAATTCATAGCTTGTACAACATACGGACAGAAAGATAATTTTACCACTATTCATATGCTCAAATTGCACTTTATTTCATTAATTATATTTGTCATTAGTCCGATTCACAGAAACGCCCTCTAGGGAAGGGATAGATCTATTTTTGAATCATTTCGCTAGTGCAATAAAATTTATTAACCAGATGGTTTTTGCGTAAAGAAATGAAATAGAAACATGTCTATCAATTTATGTAGATACATATATATACCTACACACATACACACACATATTAATATATATACTTATTGAAAGTGAAATATAAGAAAAAAATACTAATATAAAACAAAAAGATAAAAACAACCTACCATCTACTAAACAGAAAATGACAGTTTAGCTCACTGTAATTATAAGAAATTTTTTGCCAAAAAATGAGTAAAAGGAAAAAAAAACTTAGAAAAACAAAAATGAACTGGTTTTCAATTTCTTCATTGAAATTTTTAAGAAAACTCAGGTTACAGTCAAGAAACAACACAACTCCTCAGCATTATACGGATATGTGTACACGGGATAAAATGGAGTAACATTGTGGCTGGATATCAAATCTAAGTGGAGAATATTCACAAAATTTGGCACAAATAGGTAGATTAAGCAATGATCCAAAGTGATAAGTATAATTACAGAAATTTAGAGTTTTTTCCGATTTGAAAGTTCAGTGCTTGAGTGCGCTGAACGCACGGAAAAAAATAAAAAGACTAAATGAAATGCTTAAATTACCCCCTCCCCCAAGCTCAGCCAAAAATCGATTGAAAACATCTTAGACAAAGTTTGATGTGGAATCAAATTGTGAAAAAAAAATTCAGTATTAAAAGACATCTCTCTTTTATAGTTTTGCAAACTAGCCATTCATCAAGTTAAGCATTTGCCTTTTGGGCTTTCAAATAAGTACAAAGTAAGAAGTATTCAAATATACATATGGAGGAAATTGAGTATATAGAGGGAGCGAGTAGAAGAAATCAACAAGTTATAGTATGAAAAGTCTTTCTGAATGGGTACATAATAATAAATAATCAATGCATATTTTAGATTTAAAATAAAATAGTATCCAGGCAAAGTGATTATAAAAATGAACTTCAGAGAAAAAATGGGTCGAACACAATATGAGGCAGACAAGTATAATATATATACAGAAAATGGTCAATTTTTTAAATATATTGCAAAAATTACAAATATAATTATATGCATAGTGAAAAAAATATGTATTTGACCGTTCTTTTTGCGCCACCCTGGTTGTTTTAGTTAAGAAAGCTTAAACTAACTGGTTATCCAATCCTAATGCTTTCAAAACTGCACGTAGGCTATTCTGTTGCTTACTTGAACTCAAGGATTGAATTATCTCATGCACTACATATTGTTACATATGTGTATCACTTGGTAAATTGTTCATTTATGTAGCAGTAAGAATGGCTACTATTTCATTACCTTTATTGCATAAATTGGACTGTGGCGTAGAAGTTGAAATGTTATAGCGCAATTATATTTTTCTAGCTTGTTAGAAAGGATACAAGTGTAATGAAGCAGTAAAAGATGGCTGTTTAATTCTGTTGCTTCCAATTAAATCAAACCAACCATAGTAATTGCAGTTATGTAGTGAATGTGTTAATAAACTTGAGCAGCAAGAAATTAGGTTCACCACATAAGTGATTATAAAAGAAGGAACAAAAAGGTCAATCAAATCCATATGTTCTTTTTGTGCCCCATAGGGAGTAAAACAAAGGAAAAACTTGACACCAATAACCTGATCCACAAATATTGATATTTGTTACAGAAAACTAGAATAAAATAACACGGTAACTCAAGTTGGTCAATATTGAGTTTAGGTGATCCACCAAATTAAACATTCTGTTTCCAGCAATCACTAAAGGAGCCCATTTAAAAACGTTTTACATGAATGGCATTCTGGGCGCTGATGTGCTATTTTTGAGTTATTTCACCTATGAAGTTGGCTTTCGCGGTGTAGTGTACATATCTGTCGTATTGGAATTTAATTAATAACAGAAGCTAACCCCCTATTACAAACGTAAACAGGTTGGGTCATGAGGGGGAGCCACAGTTCTTCTAGGGAAATTTTTAAATAAAGGTTCTAACCTACCCATTAGGGTGATGTCCCCAATTATGTTTACATCAGCTCCAAAATGGCGGCCTCCCGGTACGCTGTTTGGCGCGCTGGCTCCGGAAGTAAGAGTCCATAACAGTGCTGCCATCCGTGCGCTCCCGCTTCAAAGAACTATCATTCGGAAACCGCGGACGTCATCCTAATGGATGGGTTAGAACCCTTATTTATAATTTTCACTAGAATAACAGAGACTTTCCATCACGACCCAACTTGATTACGTTTGAAATAGGGGGGTTAGCTTCCATTATTAATTAAATTCCGCTTGGCGTGCTTGCTTTCTTTGGCGTGCAAAAGCCAACTTCAAAGTTGAATAATTCAAAAATAACGCATTAGCAGCCAGAATGTCATTCTTGTGAAACGTTTTTAAATGGGATCCTTTACTGATTGTTCAAAACGGAATGTTTAATTTTGGTTGATCACCTAAACTCAATATTGAGTTCAAAGAGAAAAGTCGAAAGAAGAGGTTGAGAGATTGACAATTCTGATGGTTGCTTTAGAGGCTGATCTGAAGGATGAAAGGAAGCTGAATGAAGGAAAGAATGAGAATGGTGCAAAGAGTGCAAATGACATGGCAAATGATGGTGCAAGGAGTGTGAATGCAGTAAATGATAGAGCAAATGTGACATGAGAGTAGAAGGATGAATGAGCATTATGAAAGAAGTACGAATGGAAACAGTGAATGAGCAACCCACTGATGTGCCCCATGAGGTGCAGGCGCCTGTAGTGGAAGTGAATGAAAGGAAGATGGCTGGAAAGAGTGATATGAGCAGAAGAAGTGAACGTAAGAGTAGTATGAAAGGGAGAGTGAGACCAATGATTAGAATATGTGGAGACAGTATGGTTAAGAATGTGGATAGGTTTATCAAGATGAGAGACAGTAGCGGATGTACGAGCATGAGAGGGAAAGGAGTGGAGGAGATTTGTAGGCATGCAGAGTGATAGATGGAATGGACGAAGGTATGTTCGTACTGCAAGGAGGTGGCAATGGATTGCTTGAATGTGGGAAAGAGCGTACGGTGAATGCAATTATGAAAGTGATTGAAAGTGCACGAAAGAAGAATGTTAGAGTGGCTGTAACGAGTCTCCTCAGAAGGCCTGCTTGTAATGATGAGTATGAAAGGGTGCAAAAGGAGGTTAACAGGGAGGTGCATGAAAGGATTATGAATATGAGAGCTGAGAGTGTGAGATAGAGTGAGCTGGGTTCCTGCTTCCTAGATATGGATAGCGTGATCCAGGATGGATGTTTTCTTGGAGATGGAGTCCATATTACAAAAGAAGGTGAGATGAAACTCTTCAGAAGGTATGTCCAGTGGATCAGGGCTACTCATATCATGATGGAAGGTGGAACAGGATGAATAAAAATCTGTTAGAGCAAAAGTGAAGAATGTCTTGAATTGTCCAATTGTGTTGTAAGGTTTGGAAGTATAAATGTGCATGGATGGAATGCAGGAAAGTTGGAAGACCTTGTAGCAGAATTTGAGAATGGAAAATTAGATTGTGTTGGTGTAGTAGAGACCCAAATGTGTGATAGAGTCAGTTTAACATGCAAGAAGAATGTATCATATGATAGGAAAAAGGAAAAGGGCGTGTAAGTTGGCAAAAAAAAGAGGTGGTGGAGTTGGTCTGATCATAAAGAATGCTTTAAATTGAAAATTAGAGGAACTTCCTGTTGGAAATGAATCTGAAAGTGAAAATTTGTTAGCAATTAAGTGTGAAAGAATGCATGCCAGAGAATGTATTGTTGTGATTGTATGTTATATGACAATTGAAGGAATTTTAGCTCATGAAGAGAATGTAAAAAAGTATGAAATATTAACAAGGATTGTACGAGAACACTGCAGGTGCCCTCTGATTGTGATGGGTGACATGAATGGCCATGTTGGTATACTTAGTAAGCCGGTGAATGCAAATGGACAAAAATTAATAGATATTTGTGATGAGAATGAACTTGAAAACCTGAATGTCACAATAGGAAATGGCTTGCATACATGGCAAAGCAGGGAACAGAAAACTGCAGTTGATTATCTGATGGTGAATAGTAGAGCAAGAGAGTGTGTCAAAGAAATGTTAGTAGATGAAGATGATTTTGATATGGATAGTGACCATAAAATGCTTGTGCTTGAATATAACTGGGTAAGAAAGGAGTCAATGCTGAAGGTCAGTAGTGTGAAAAAAAGTTGGCAGATAAAAATGGCAAACTGGGAAGAATTTAAGAATGAATTGAGTAGGTGTAACTGGAACAGGAGTGGAAATGTAAATGACCTAAAGGGTGAGATTGCAAGAACCTTGTATGATGTGGCAGAGCAAAAGATTGGTAGAATAAAATGTAGGAAAGGGACAGGGAATGCCAGGTGGTTTACAAGTGAGATAAAGGAACAACAAATGAGAAGAAAGACTTTAAATAAGAAATAATGCAGTATGAGGTAAATGTATGAATGGAACAGAATTACTGAGGATGAATAGCAGAGTGCATGGAATGAGTACACAGACCAGCAGAAGAAAGTAAGGAGAATGATTGATGAGGCTAGAGTTAAAGAGGAGAGACATCAAGTTGAAAATCTAAGAAAGAAAGGTCCAGATGGAATAAAAGATTGGTATAAGTTCATACAAGGTAATGATAGAGGTAGTGAAGTTCAAGTTGATGAATTAGTAGTCAATGGTTGCAGTGTGCAAGATAGGATGCAAATAATGAAAGCAGTTGAAGAATACTGGGAGGACATAGGTGGAATGAATGAGCAGGTTACAGATGATGAATCCGTAAATTTTCTGAGAAGAGATTGTAAGTTTTTTGAAGAAGTGAAAAATGGAATGGCATGTGACCCTGATACAATCCCATATGAGTTCTATAAATGTGGAGGAGAGAGTGTAGTCAGTATGTTGAAATGTTTATTTGACGAGATATGGAAGAGTGAAAGAGTACTGGAACAAGTGTAATATAGTTCTGTTGCATAAGGGTGGACATAAGAGTATGAAAGAACTTAGAAGTTACAAACCAATTGCACTGGCTGACACTGTATGTAAGATCTTTTGTGGCATTTTGAATGTGAGAATGAAAAATTAAGTTGAGGAAATAGGAGTCTTAGTTGACGAACAGAATGGTTTTAGGCAAGATAGACGTGGGGAGGATAATCTGTTTGTAGTGAGTGAAATAATTGAGCGAATGAGGAAGGATGATAAGAAGGGATACTTAGCATTTCTGGGTATTGAAAAGGCGTATGACAGAGTGGATTGGGTTCGGCTCTTTGAAATTTTGAGAAAAGTTGGGTTTAGCAGAAAAATAGTAAAAATTGTACAAAGTCTGTATTAGAACACAAGCACCATATACAGGTTAGGAAATTTGGAAACAGGGTAATTGAAGAGTGTTAAACGAGTGAGACAGGGCTGTACTCTGTCTCCCGTTGTTTGGATTTTACACAGAAGAATTAGCAGTTCGACTGAGAATAAGCCGCTTAAGACAGAAAGTTGGTAATGAGAGACTGAGCTGTTTGTTGTACGCTGATGATGTGGTTGTGGTTAGTGAATGTGGACATGAACTGCAAAGGATGCTTGACATTGTGAATGGATATAGTACAGATTTCAAGAAGAACTTTGGTGCCAACAAAAGAAAGGTTGGTTATGGTTATAAATTATTGAAAATTTTATTCTTATGCCATGACCCTCAAAATTGAGTTAGAAAATTTAGCGTGGGCTTGAACAGAGTCAATTGTTTACACCTCCAATTGGAGGTGAGATAGGAGGTTCCTGCGCAGGCTGCAGTAGATTCGTTTTGAGAGCCGTTTTGTTCGCACATCAAGTTCATTTTTGTTAAGTTTCTTCTTTTCCGCTTAAAGTTTAGTTTGTGTGACGGTAATTTCGTTTTATTGAGTTGTAATTTTGCATGTTTGCGCCTCTTTTGTTCCACTCTTCAGTTTGTTTGTGAGTTTGGCTTAATGCCGGTTTTAATCTTTCATATTAAAAACAAATTAATAAATTAAACTAAACTACCTTAAACTAAAAGTAGAGGAGTTGTCTGTGACCCTCTGGCTGCCCGTGTGGCGGACTACCTTATCGGCTGCGATACGCAGAATTAAACCTTAAACTAATGTATTGGCTGCGTGAAAGCAGAATTAACTTAAACTTACCTGAGGCGATGTCCTTAAATGAACTAATTAAAATTAAGCCATGCTTATTTTGCATGATTCCTAACATATTAACCTTCTACTTGGTATAATAGAGTGGAACTATTCCTTACTCTATTTTCCTCTTTCTAAAAGCTTCACAGAGGCTCTTGTTTATGGTCCCTTTAGAAGGTGACAAATAGGTGCATAAACTAGGCTTTTGTAATGAAACTATTATATTGATCATATTGTCATACTTTCTTGAATTAATCAAATACTTTATATTATCGTATCCTAGTAAACGTAATGAACCTTAACATTGTTCAGATAAGAATACGCGGCGCATCTCTACTTCTTCGGTGGCGCTTGGTTAAACTTTCCTTGTGGTTAGTGGAGACCCATCGTCGGCGTGTCGCCTAGTTATACTATGAATAAGCCTGCCTTATCGTTTTGGTGAGCAGAGGGAGATTCTTGCTCATGAACAAAACAACGTGTCTATAACTGAAACATAGTAACTTTCTGTTAGCTTGTTTAATTTGACCTTAGTTTTCTTGTCTTTCCATTACAGTATACGTCAATCCTTTAACTGATCACGTTAATTTAAACGGTTTCTAAATTATAACCTACTTCAATGGACAACGATGTCATCTTGAAACTACAGAAACTACAATACATCTGATGTTAGTTGTTCAATTTTAATTTCCTCCTTAAAATTACCATAAAATAGTGATGAGACTGATAGAGACAGACTGTAGAATATTGGAGAAATCAGAATAGGTAGAACAAAAGAATACAAATATCTAGGTTGTATGATAAGTGAAGATGGATGCACTAGAACTAAGGGTGAGAAAGTGGTAAAAGCAATGCAGGGGAGTGGACGGTTAAGTAGTGTGGCCAGATACAGAGCAAATAAGCATGAATGTGTGAGAGGAATGTGGAAGTATGTTGCTGTACCTAGTGTCATGTATGGTATGAGTGCTCTTGCCTGGAATGGAAGTGATCTTGAAAAGCTGGATGTAATACAAAATAGATGTTTAGCATTGGGTGCTCCAAAATGGACTGCTACAGAAGCCATTAGAGGTGACCTAGGTTGGAGCCTATTTTCAGAAAGAATGATGAAAGCAGTGCTGAATTATAAGGTGAAAATTGAAAGTATGCAGAAATAGCAGGTGGGTAAAGCAAATTTTTGAATGAAATCAGAGTATAAGCTATTGGGAGACTGTGTTGGGGGGACATGCAAGGAAACCTAGTATGCAAAAGATTATTCATGTTAGAATTGGGAGACCTATGGATGACTGGAGTTCAATAAATGTTGGAGGTGTAGGGCCTGAGTGGGACTGCAAGAGGTGGAAAAAAGAGATTGAGAGGCAAACAAAAGAATATGGATTGAATAAGTGGAAGCTTAGCATGATGCGGAAGCCTACACTTGACTGGTATATGAAAAAGGAAGCACCTAAATTTGAGATTTTCTATGATGGTAGTTTTGGAAGTCAACTCTTGTTTGCTGTGAGATGCAAGTCATTGAGTGTGAACAGACGTACATGGAGATGGAACGAGAATAATAACAGATTATGTCGGCAGTATTATAGTGGAGTGGAGGAAACAATTGAGCATTTTGTGCTGGAATGTGGTATATATGAGCAAGAGAAAGTTTCATGAATGTGGGGTTTGAGCAGTATGGGAAAAATGAGTGGTATGCCAGATGTGCTGAAGATGATTGCGGTATGAGCTGTCTTGCTGGATTTGATCAGGAGGGTAATTTGAGTATCATTGAAGCTATGAAAATGTTTCTTGTGCATGCCTGGAGTAAGAGACAGTGACTGGAATGAGCCAGTCAGGTAGGTGGGCAGTAATGACCAAAAAATCCTAGGGATGATGTTTTGACATACTGGTTATCCCAGTGATGCCATCCAATGACAGCTTGTGACATGGATTGGTAGATCCTGAGTAGTTTAGTGGACATGTCTGGTACCAGGCGCTGAACTCTGTGTGAAAATTGTGGAGGGAATTGTAGGCCGTTACAAAGGCCCCGATGCTGACGGCCCTCAAGTTCAAGTTCATCAACCCTCAAGTCTTCCCAAAAATAGTAAATGACTAACTTAAAACCTAAAATGGAAGAAACTATCATCATTTATATCTCTTGAAAATTGTTGAACAATAATTCAGAAATTATAGGTCTGTTACATGCAACACAAGAAATAAGTATGCATTTTAACTACGAGACCTACAAATTGATCTTACAATACAGGATTCAACATAAAAAAAAAACAAAAAATAGGCCTAAATGGTAATTTTACAAAAGAAATGGTAAATCTGAAGGATATGACAGTAATCAATTTTGTAAATTTCAACGCCTAAACATAGTTAATTTAATCAAAATAAACAAGTTTTCTTCTAAGCACTTTCCGTCTGAATTGAGTATTTTATTATTTATAGCGGTAAACGACATACCGCAACTCCAATGTTTGAAGCGGAAAGAAATTCATCGATCGCGCCACATGGCAGAGCCTTGGTTTTGACACGCTTGCTATCTAAAGACGAAACTAAACCTACCGCTATATCTTGTCAAACTCATTTGACAAAAAAAGTGTGTAGAAAAAAGTTGTTTATTTTGATGTTATTCGAGCGCATTCATTATCAAAGACGAAACTAAACCCACCGCTATAACTCTTAATATAATTGGTCAATGTTTGGCGTGATGCAATCAAAGAAAATGGAAATTTTATTCCAAAGAATCACTAAAGGAACCCATTTAAGAATGTTTTACACGAACAACATTCTGCTCTCTGATGCGTTATTTTGAATTATTCAACTTTGAAATTGGCTTCCGCGTGCCAAAGTAAGCGAGCGCGCCATCCAGAATTACATTAATAACGGAAGTTAACCTCCTATTACAAACAAAGAGGTTGGGTCGTGAGGGGTAGCCAAAGTTCTTCTATTGAAAATTATAAATAAAGGTTGAAAGCAACCCATAAAGGTCACAAACAATTGTGTTTGTGACCGTATGATTCATGATCCATGATTGCGGTGACCGTACCAAGTGGCCCATCTGTGAGCTGACTGTAAAGGTGACAGTATTACGTGGCGCCATCTAGGGTAATGTTCGAATGGCCGGTCGGTTCGAATCGTCTGTCATTCTTGGTTAATTTTCAATTTTGAGGATCGGTAGCAATCCAAAAGCCACCCCGTAAGACGCGTAGCAGATTACACCACTACAGGCCTTGCGGGTTGAGTTTTTAGATAGCTACCGCGCGCAAAAATTTAAAATTAACTAAGAATGACCAACGATTCGAACCGACCGGCCATTCGAACATTACCCTATGAGCCGACTGTAAAGGTGACGATGTAATAATGCCAACTAAAAAAACCGTCAAATGCACCAAATATGAAAAATTGTACGTTAACTTTTTTGTGTTATTAACTGATAACAATATTTCTTAATATTTTATTAACGATTTCTATGATTCTTTTATTTCTACGAAGTTCTGGCAAAAACTTTACACCTCGTGATCCAAACTTTGCCTTTCTTGACCCAACCTGTTGGTACTTTATGTTCCACATTTTACGTGGAAAAGCAATTTTACGTATAACTTCAAAGCTCAATAAATAAAAAATAACTCATCAGAGAGCAGAATGTCATTCGTGTAAAACGTTATTAAATGGGTTCCTCTAGCGATTCTTGGGAATAAAATTTTCATTTCCTTTGATGGCATTACGCTGGACATTGACCATATAATCATTTACGACGTAAAGTGCATAGAAAAAAACTTGTATATTTTGATTAAATTAATGTTTATGTACCGAAAAGTAGGAAATTGATTACTGTCATATCTTTTAGATTTACCAAAGAAATATCTGTCAATAGCCTAGTAAAACATTTTAGAAACACTTGGTAAGAAAATGGTCAAATTTTACTTTAATGTTGTCAATGATTTTCATAATTTTGCTGCAAAGAATCAATAAATGAACACATTTAAGAATTGTTAAAATAAAGGACGTCTTGGTAGTGAAGTTTACATTTTTTCAAAATTTTGGGATCAGCAAAGACAAATTTAATTTTTTGACCCAAGCTTTCGGCTAGATTAGCTCTAGCCGTCATCAGGGGAACGATATATTTTTAATGAACGATGTTTAATGAACGATGTCTATTAGCATTCCGAAGAAGATAAGGTAAATCTGAAGGAGATGACAGTTGTCGATTTTGTAAATTTCGATGCCTTAGCATAGTTAATTAGATTGAAATAAACAAGTTTTCTTGTATGCACTTTTTGCCTCAAATGAGTATTTTATTAGTTATAGCGGTAAATGACTTAGTGCAACTCCAGTCTTTTAAGCGGAAAGAAATTCTTTGGTCGAGTTGTATGGCAATACTGCAATGGCGTCTCGCTTCCAGCGCTCTGTCTTGAAAGACGAAATCAAACCTACCGCTATACCTCGTTAAATACTCATTTGCCGAAAAAAGTGTATAGAATAAAAGTTGTTTATTTCGATCTTATTACCATGTTTCAACCAACAAAAATTCAAAAATCGATGAGTAGCTGTTTATTCGAGCGCATTCGTCATCAATGACGAAACTAAACTTACCGCTATAAATCGTAAAATACTCATTTGAGACGAAAAAAGAATAGAAGATAACTTGTTTATTTTGATTCAATTAATTAGGTTCAGGCACCAAAAAGTGGAAAATCGACAACTGTCATCTCCTTCAGATATACCGAAGATAACCATTCTTTTGATTTTGAAAATGTATATATATTATAAAATGATAAAAATTAATACGCTAGAAAAATTGTTGAAGCAATGTACAGTGTTTAGGAACCTAACAAAATTAATCGTCATCTTGATATCCCCCCGCAGTTTCTTGCTATGCTCATCAGTCGCCCTTGATCAATGACTTTCGGCTTGCATGTAAAAATTTTAAAAAAATGTTTTGTATACTAGATACCCGCGGATACCATAAGAGGTTTTGTTTAAAAATACATCGTTCCCCTGATGACGGCTAGAGCTAATCTAGCCGAAAGCTTGGGTCAAAAAATTAAATTTGTCTTTGCTGATCCCAAAATTTTGAAAAAATGGAAACATTTAAGAATGTTTTACAAAAATGACATCTGCCCGCTGATGCGTTATTTTCTAATTATTCAACTTTGAAGTTGGCTTGCGCGTGCCAGGGAAGAGTGCGCGCCTAGCGTAATCTAATTAATAATGGAAGCTAACCCCTTATTACAAACGTAAAGAGGTTGGGTCATGAGGGGTAGCCAGAGTTCTTCTAATGAAAATTATGAATAAAGTTCTCTAGTGATGTCCGTTTACAGACTCCAAGGTGGCTGCCACCATCGCACCACCTGGTTCCCTAGATGGCTGCAGCCATCTTGGAGTCGATGTAAACCGACCTCACTAGAAACCTTTATTTATAATTTTCACTAACGTTAGAAGAACTGTGGCTACCTCTCACAACCCAACCTCTTTACGTTTGTGATTAGGGGGTTAGCTTCCGTTTCTATTGCAAAAACAATGACTGCTTTTGCGCAAAAAAGCCCATTCAGGAGCGCCGTTCGTATAACTTCAAAACTTAAATAACTCGAAAACTAAGCATTTGCGAGCACATTGTCATTTGTGTAGAACGTCTTACAATCAACTATATTACCTATCTATAGCAACAAAATATGAAAATTGTTGACAACGTTCAAGGTTAAGTAAAATTTGACAAAGAAAACTCACAAAATTGCATAAAATACAAAATGAATAATTACATTATAGATATCACTAATATTTAACCTCAATTACCAATATAACAAAATACATAATTTACTGCAATCTTCACCATCAATGTCTGTTGCTATTTTGATACACTACAGTTATGAAAAGAATTTCGACACGACCGATGTTGACTTATTATACCTACTTGAAAAGTGGACTACCTTACACTAATAAAACATGCTTAAAAAATATAAAATATATCAAACCTTCGTTCACTCCGTGAAAGGAGTACGATTTTCTGCTCATTCTGGGCATGGAAGCGGGTTGCAGTAGGTAGTAACTAACTTACGATTGCTGAACGCTCGCTACAAGAACAACAAAAAAACTTGTATTTAAAGAGCTCAAATGCAAAGCAACACCAACTCATTAAGAGAAACTCAATCTTTGAAAAAAGTTTATACATAAAATTGTTTTCAGTGCATTCTCTCCGGAGTGGTGAAACGCCTAACAATCAAGAAAACGGAGCGGCGTGTAGATTTTATCAAATGAAATGCAAGAACTTACGAAAGAGCGGATAAGCTTCATCAGCTGCGTTCATTCTGCACGGAACAATGTCAAGGTCCAAAATTTGGGATCTGAGCAGTGAAACTCAAATCTGCAGAATCTATGTTAATAATTCCTAAAATCAACTGAAAGGTAATCACCAAATGTAAACAAAACCATGTGCAATATTTTCTTATTATTTTTGTTGATTTTCAGATGAGTTATAGAATTTATTAATAATGGGTTAATTTTCATTAAGATTTATCATCAAATGTAGGACTCATGTCGACCTAAACAATGCATATTTATAATTTAGTCCATTGAAAATGCAAGCTTCACATAATTATTATTATTATATTTCTTTTTTTGAACCTTGAATGGGTATTTCATGTTGGATATGATCTGATTTAAAATGA
Organism: Morinoia aosen; assembly: GCA_030386875.1. NCBI lineage: Eukaryota > Metazoa > Arthropoda > Malacostraca > Amphipoda > Talitridae > Morinoia > Morinoia aosen. The sequence goes on from CM059574.1 coordinate 4,415,294, forward strand.
ATTTGCAAGAAGGGATCATAAGACTTTTTACACTGTTCTTAAACAACTTCTTACTACTTTTATAAAGTTTACTGATCGTGTAGCTTCCGGAATAAAATAGCGCGGATATTTTCACTTTACTGCGCTGTTTTAGTGCATTTCTGATCTTGATATCAGCGTACCCACACCTTTGAACTGTCTCACTGCCCAATGATGCTGAGTATCCCACAGTAAATGCGAAATGACTGGGATCTGTAGTATTTTGACCTTCCCAAGTTTCTTTACTTTAGAGATGCTAATCAGGTGAATGATGATCAAAAATATTTTAGCGACCTACTAGTGTGAATCGAGGGTGAATAGACTTAGTACACAAGCTCTTGTGGACGCATAATTTTCATCCTGATTGGACTCAGATTTACAATTGAAATCACGGTTGATGCTCTAAACAAACTTAGGAGAAATTGGTGTATGATTAAATGGAACATCGACCTCTTGTGTGGCTGTTGGACATGCGCATGAATCGTAGGCTTATATGCATTTGTAATTAGAAATGTTCATGTCCGGGCTACTTTGAAGTAATTGGTGAGACTTAGTATAGGATTTTCGACAAGAACTCACTTATTGAATAAACCTCATTCATGAGGAAATCCATGTAAAATAGTTTGAAAATTGAATGAGGATTTTTATACTGATTAGCTTATGTTTTATAAAGATTAGCTGATTGAACAGCAATGAACGTTGTAAACACTCCACAGTCCTTTGTTCTATCATCACAGAAGAGAATAATGTCTCTTTTATCGCTATAATGGTCATATATCAAATCACAAAGCTCTAACAAGTGCAAAGAATTTTTTTAATTTAAAGCGTTTCCATGCTCTGTTAATTTCGATCATAAATTAACAAGAAATTATTTGACGCTGTTTGATGAGTAGAAACTTTTACAGAAAAAGACTCGATTTTCAAAAATTCAAAGCTTATGAATAGTATCAGTGTATGTCTATGTACAAATATTCAAATTCACAAGTACAGTAATCATATTTTCTTTAGCTCTTGATGACTTTCAAATTTTACGAATTCCAATGATATGAGCTCGAATATTCTACGCATTCCTATTTTGCAGATGATAATGAGATGTTCGATTAACACAATTTTTACATCGATTCAATTAAAATTCTGATTACAATTAGCAATGCGGAAGCATGTTCGATGCTCTGCATGCATCCCTGCAATCTGTGCGTCGGCACTTATACTGATAGAATTAATAATTATTTAGGTGCAGAGAGTGAATCGCTATGACCATATAATTGGGACCTACTTAACATTACATGACTGTATTGATTTTAAATATCAATGACTTAAGAGTAAGACTTGAAATGGGTCAATAGTTTCATTAATGTGAATTTTTGGCGCAACAGCCATTAAAGACTTCTTGATCATAATTGAGGAGCCCATCATGCTTACATCAATAAAGCTAACGTTTTTGAACACCAACAAACATAATTGAGGAGCCCAGCATTCTTACATTAATAAAGCTAACGTTTTTGAACACCAACAAGCTCCCCGCACAATCTCAAACATTTTTTTTTCCTTTCCAACTAAAAGATGGAAAATGATAAATTTATATCGTCGCAACTGACAGGCTTTTAAAACACGGTTTTCTTTGGTGGGATATTTCTTCGCTTTAAAAATTCTAGAAAATATTTAACCACGCATATTTTGAAAATGACCAGTGCAAAAACGATTTTGATTTACGGAGAAATATTCGAAATCACTTGTAAACCAAGCAGATGTCTTTTCATCGTCATGTCGTTGAGAAGAAAATTATTGTAAACATCAGATTGTGGCTCTTAACAAGTTAGAACTACGATCTCTCGCTGAACGTTCCGTCCGACGCCCTTTGAGCATTGACGCAAGGTGTACTGCCCTCTTACCAAATGTGAACTGTGTATATAAGCGCGTACTTTTGTTGGCCGCGTGCAGTCCCGCGCTACATGAAACTCTGAATACTGATTGCACAAACGATCTTTCGCTTCAAATGATTTTATAATGATGCTCTCCGTGGCACAGTGGTTAAGGGATCAGCCTTGTATGTTGGAGACGAGGGTTCGTATCCCCGCACTGGCGCGGAGATTTTCCGAGTTGGGTATAAGGGAAAGCTCAAGCACAATGCCCCACTCAACCCAGGTGTCGGAAATGGGTACCGGCTTTACGGGGGAACCGTCATGGTGTCTTATATAAAGGGTTAGTTATAAGACATTTGAAAAACCAATGCTTAAGATCATATGTATCAGGCTTGATTGGAAATAAAGCATCCCAAAGGTGCCGATGTTTGTTGTTTTTAAAGCAGTTCGCTTCTGTAGAACCAATCAAAGGATTTTGATAAACCATTTTCAACGTATAGAATGTCGGTAATGTTATAAGAAAAACGCAGCCCTCATCAAAAAGCTTGAGGTAGATGGGAATGAGACAGACGGTCGATATTTAGAATAGAAATTGCTGAGGCGTTTGAAAAATTATGAATCTGTTTTGAAAGCGTTAGCTAGTCAGAGGTATGGATCAAAGCAGTAACCATTCAAATTTTACTAGAATACTCTACATTTGGTCAAACTTTATAAATATATTTCGAAAAACTAACTAGAGAACCTGAAAATAGCATGGTGCCATGTATTCATCTTGATCCATGAAAACGAAAATGGAGCAAAAAGAAAGAAAGAAAGAAAAAAACGTTTATTTCCATAAAAGCTCTTGCCTGAAATGTATTATAACACATTGGATTTTAAAATTCATGGGATGTATTACAACACATTGAATTTTAAAATAATCGATTACAAGCAAATGGGCGTTTTTGAGTTTACTATTAGCTCTAGAGCATCATGTACGGGAGAAAATATCAAAACCGCACTTATTAAGAAAAATAATCTACTGCAGTAAAAATATCGCGCACAGAGCATTACTAGAGGTAACATTTCAAAGAATGCATTTGGCTGAGAAAGTCAGTGTTGTTTTGCTGAGTAGTGAAGTTTGCGGCTTTCACCGTGATTATTGTTGACTAATTTTTACCCAAAGCCTAGACATTTTGAACACTTGGCCAATGGCCATGCTATAAAAAATTAGTTTAGGAAGCAGTTCACAGAAGCAATAACATGTACTTTTCCTGAAGTATGAAGTTGATAGGTCAATACTTTCACTCTTTCATAATTTACTTCCTATGCTTACATCAATAGGAACGAGTGTATTACGTATTTTTCTCAAGCGCTAAAACACACATTCCAACGAAATTGCATTTACCAAAATAATGACGAGATTACGTTTTGTCACGGTCTTTCCTCGCTTTCAAGCCAATTTTGAGGTTTAGCTTCACGATATATTCTGCTGGTGTTGCAAAAGTAAAGCTAAAGAATTTCATTAATTCGGTCTCAAAAATTTCATTACCGTACCCTCCATCACACAATAAGCATGCTCAGATGCGCGCAGTTGAATCAACAATCATTATTAAGATTGATGAGAATATGTTAAGGAATACATAAATCTAAAAATAAATATGAACTGCAACAAAATTATCCGGGTATAAATTTCGGACCAATGACTACAAAATGGGTTGTGATAGTAGTCCTTGTCTAGGCCTACACGAGTACAACCCAGTCTTCGCAGTAACCTCCTCTCATCACAACCAACCGAAGCAAGTAAAACAATATGAAAATAAAAAATGCTGTACGCTCCTTGGCACCTCCGAATACTGTTCCTTGAAACTGAGAATTCATTTCGTCCACCGTACGCACATATCCCACCAAGCGTTGCATGACCGCATTGGTGTCGTATATGAGCATCCCGATACTTTGAAAGTATTCTTGATGTTGGATAAAAACGTCAGTAGCGGAATACTCGAATTAAAACGACTGAACTAATGTAATCGGAGTCATAATACATAGATCATTCAGATTGGATTATTTCCGGAATCTTAAATTAGAATCAAAATTAAAGGAAACGACTTTTTAAGGCTTTTTGACTAGAAATGGAATGAAACGACTATGTTGATTTATTTTCGGTTATGTATCAGCTTGAAAATGGGAAGTTTGATTTCATAGATGTTAGAAATTAAAAGAGATATCTACTACGCTCTCACTGAGGTAAAAGCTCAAAGTGCGAAGCAAAATAAGTCTGGAGCTCAGGGAGTAGATAGCCTAGGTTGCGAAATAGATGTTATGATGAATCTCGCATTACAGAAACTGCACACAGCACAGAGGTGGAAGTGCGAGCACGACGTCGGTAGAATACCAAGTGGGATGGGAGGAAGTATGTAGGCGGAGGCACGTATAGACTGTATGGGGCCGAGGATGCATGTGAGCTCAGTGCTCACTATCCCTAATCATTGATGCCAGCCAGACGAGAAGGTGTCTGGTACCCGGAACGAGGGTCATGCACTTGGCTGCATCCGCAGAAGGTGACTCAATTCGGCCCGTTGGGAAGTGGCAGACAGTGCCAGCGTGTCAGCAGTGCCAGTATGCCAGCAGTGCCCTCAGTGGTCAGTGGAGAAGCTCGTGTAGCACAGCGGCTGGTGACACCTCAGGGCTGTTCCAGCCCGCCAAGTGCCTGCTCCTATTGGAAGGCTGCGGTCGGGTCACTTTGCTCTCGAGTGGGGACCTGTTGCGAGAAACCGCGCTTCGGAACTGGACGGTTTACCGTATGCATGACTTGCATTCGTAAGGTGGAGCAACATATTGTGATGGTAAACGAAATTTCGCCTCATTTTTCAAAAGTAAATAAGTACGAAGCCGCGCGACCGCAATTGGACTTCTAAAAGCTCATAAATAGCTCCTGGTCCTAAGATGGAGCAAAATATTGTCTTCTGAAGGTAGCTTCAGTCCACCTAATTCTGGCGAGTTGCTTCGAATGAAATTGAGGGCTGGAATAGGACGAACGGTGGTGAAAAACAATGCTTTTCAACGGAAGAATTCAGTAACAAAACAGTTACTGAGCAGCAACAGCAAAAGTTCACCGCAATTAAATAATGGTATGTCATCTATTCTCAGATAAAGATAAGGACGTCATCGTGAAGGAAGAGTAAATTGAATGTTTTCATAACTTTGAGTTTGCAATGGAAAGTAATAATTTTATATTAGAAAGTGCGGTTATGTGCTTCATCTAATAATTATATGATAATGAAACAGAATGTTTGAATTTGGTGCCAAGTTTATGTCTAAAATTAACTAGGTAGCGAATCTATTTACTGAATGTCACAACTTTGAAGTTACCACCCATGTCATGGGGAAATTTATAAATTTTTTAACATTTAAAATCTTCGGGAAATTTGGCCTCACTTTTTATCTGCACTTAAGAACGTGCTTCATGATCTGATTTGGAGTGTGTCCGCATCAGAACAAACGTTCCGCGGGCAGGCCATTGCCGTGGCAAATCTATTGTGAAAATTGACCAGTTTGGAACATTGAGTAACACGACATTGTAGGGACAACAGCAGCAGGAAGATACAAGATTAGAGAATGTGACACTTACATAGGTTGAAACTAAACTCAAAGTACATTAAATTTTGGAAATGACTTGAACTTGGGATTTCTTTTCGTATGTTTTCACACCTTTGCGGCGCATAATGTATTTTGGCAAGAATTCGCAGTATAGGTGTTGCCAAATTTTGTAATCAATAAAGCGATATGTATCTCAATGCGGAAAATAGCAAATGCAGTTGGTTACGTGTTTACGTAAATTTGGAGCGACAGCCAATATTTGCTGGGGACCAAGTGGTGTGGGCCGTGACATTTTTAGGGAAGTTATGACCAGACTTTTTGCGTACCCTAGCAGCAAGCTGCATCGAGCTGTTAGATGCTGGTGTCTCGTGCCATACAAATGCGATAAATCGGAAGCTAGACCCAGCACCGGGAAGAGTAAGACGTCTCCACTTCTATGGCGCTTCCTTCATGACAAATGGCTATTCTGTCTTGACCTGTGGGGAAATGGTCACCGTCGCTATTGTGGACAGTGTACGCTGTATTATATGCCGAGTTCTCGGAGCTGTGAGTCTGGTGACGTCATATTGCTTTCGAGGGATGAATTTAATCGTTGAAAATCAGAATAAACGCTACTTGCATACGCTTGACATTTATTAATGATCAGTATTTCGTGCTAAATTTGCGGTTTTTATAATTTCTCTGCCACAAAGACATTGGAGGGGACGAGTTTCAAATGCCCATCCAATTACAAAAGCACAATTGAAAATTCGAGCTGAGGTTATGAAAAGGGTTTAATTTTTCGCTTTCACGACTGGCTGCCACTCATGAGATGAAATATTATAATTTTTGTTAAATTAAATTAACCTTCAGAAATTTCTCTAAACTTTTAGATACACACACTTCAATAGTCTACGCAGGACAGATAAATGAACAAATATTTTCAACTCAGTAAAATTAGAAAACTTTCACTGTTAATTTATCTCCACAGGCCAATGACTGACCTGAATTCATAACTTGGGCTTACTTGCGTTGAGACAAATCCACGCAAATATCATAAATAATTTCTATACTTTTGAAGAAAGACACATCTTTACTTTACCGAGGATCGAAGAACATCATTCGCTCTTAAAAGAGCAACTTCGATATCGAGACAATTTTGTTCGCTCATTTGAATCCAATGATAAATTTTGGCAGGAAGATCGAATGTCGGCAATGTATATAAAGGCACTAATATGAATACATGAAGCGCCATAGAGACAAGCCCAAGGACGCACTCGGATCGTACAAATGTAAAAGTCATGTCGGCTGATAAGCCGCGACACACACACAAGGCCTCGTCAAGAGAGCGACATTACAGCGGACTAGGAGTGGCCAACGCTGGTGGGTCACTCCTGTACTCCACAGAGGAGGCGGTCAGCCCGCAACAGCAGCTGTCGCCAATGGGGGCCTCTGGGGGGTCGGGAGCTTAGTGAGACTAGAGGGGGCTCCAGGGGGTGGTGGTCGCTACGGAGCCTCCATCCCCTCTCGCAAACTCAGCCGTGACGCTTTCCAAAGTTAGAGTATCGCTCAAAATAAGGGTCAAATAAGTAAGAAATCGCGCTAGACTTTTCTTTTTTACTCTATTCTCTCTTACTTAATAAGCTACTTTTTAGACAGGAGTATCCCTTTAAGCTTGACTCTGTACTTCGTTGCTTTTTTAAGCTATATAGTACCTACTTCTTACTGTTTACTAATTTTAAATGACTGATCACCCTGAGATATTCGAGGAAATCGACCCAGATCTCAATCATTTGAACAGAATATATCCAAACCCAAACGACTCTCAAGAGTGTAGGTATACTAATATATCAAAATTCAACGAAACTATACGAATAACTGACCGAGATTTCTCACTCCTGTGTTGGAACTGTAGGTCACTCTATCCAAATTTGGAAGAGATACAATGTACTATTACTGAACTTAAATATAACCTAAACGTGATTAGCTTCACCGAAAGCTGGCTAGATGACTCGACTAAAGACATGATTCGATTTGAAAATTATCATAGTTACCATTCGCTACGAAACAACCAGCGGGGCGGAGGCATCAGCACATATATATCTAACCACATAGACTCGAGAACCATAGCAAGTGCAACAATGAATCAGGATCATATAGAATCACTCTTCGTAGAACTGTCTAGAGATGGTAAACGCACTGTGCTTGGAACGGTGTATAGGCCTCCTACAGCCTGTTCTATATCCTTCCTGAATGAGCTGAATCGTATTATTTCTCAGTTCAACAGGCCCTCATACAATGACATAATAATATGAGGTGACTTCAATTATGATCTACTGAAACATGAAAGCTATGAACCAATCTCTAATCTCCTAACAACCTTTCAGTCTCAACCCTTCCTTCCGATCATTACAAAGCCTACGCGAATAACCTCTGAATCTACTACGCTGCTTGACAATATCTTTATGACAGACCCAAGTGATTTTCTTTCTGGAATCATTACCTCTGACTTATCAGATCATTTTCCAACCTTTCTTGTCAAGAAAAATGTCTATATTGCTTGCACCAAGCCACGGGCTGAAACTTACTCATATCGTAAAGTAAATGAATCAAATTTAGAGGAAATGCGCACCGTTCTAGAAGAATCAATACCAACATTGCACATCTCTCAATGCAATAATGCAACGAGCATTGATGAAGCTGTAGTAAAATTGACTGAAACTATAATGACCGCATACAATCAATGTTGCCCAATTGTAACTCGTACAGTTACCGCGAAAAATAAACAAAAGCCCTGGATTACTGGTGACATCGTGATAAACATAAAAAAACGTCAAGCGTACCTAGCCCTCCTTTGTGAAGGGCGAATATCTAGAGAAACATATCCCCGATTCAGAAACTATGTGACAAATCAGATAAGGACATCAAAAAAGAACTACTTCACGCGCAAGTTTACTCAATTTAAAGCTGACGTTAAAAAGACTTGGCGCCTCCTTAACTCCTGCTGTAAACCGAATAACGCTGATAAAAAGAAAATTAAACATATTGTTCAAGATAATGTAAAATACCATGAGCAGAAAGAAATTGCAAATCTCTTTAACTATTTCTTTGTAAACGTAGGGAAAACTATAGCTGATGGTATTCCAAGTAAACCTGCTGATCACCTGAAATACATGTATCATATTCGAGAACACAACTCCTTTTTCTTTACGCCTAACACCTCTTCCGATGTAATTGCGTGCATAAACAACCTGAAAAATAAATCAAGTGGGTTACAAACGTTTCCGAAAAAAGTACTTAAAATTATTGCTGATATTGTATCCCCGCTGATATCCAATCTTATTAACCAATCTCTCATCCTAGGCACTTTCCCGATCTCCCTTAAAGTTGCTAGAGTAACCCCTATCTTTAAAAATGGTGAAAAAACCTGTGCAAACAATTATCGACCTATCTCCGTACTACCAATTATTAGCAAAGTATTCGAAAAGATTGTGTATAAAAAGTGTTCTCTTATTTTGAACAAAAATCATTTCTTTACGATAAACAATACAGCTTTCGCTGTAAAAAATCAACAACACAGGCTATATTAAATCATTTACAATTCCTCTATTCTAATATAGATGAAGGAAAGCCTGTCTTCTCTGTATTTCTTGACTTTCGAAAAACATTCGATTGTGTGGACTATAAAATACTGCTCTCGAAACTACACTGTTATGGCATTCGAGGGATTGCCCATGATTGGTTCAGATCATACCTAACAAATCGGAAGCAATACGTTGTCATTGACGACGCAAAATCAGACCCACAGACAATTAGCCATGGAGTTCCACAAGGATCTGTTCTTGGGCCTCTCATGTTTCTGATTTTTATCAATGATATTGTAAAATCTACATCATTCTTTAAATTTATACTTTTTGCCGATGACAGTACGCTTTCTGCGGTCCTTCCGAACCAAAATCCCGCTATGATTGTGGAGAGTATAAATAATGAACTTCATAAGGTTTGATCGTGGCTCAAAGCTAATAAAATAAGCCTTAATATTGATAAAACAAATTATATTACATTCTCATCTAAGAAAAATGTATCTCTTCCATGCATTTAAATTGGCGAAGGTGAAATCGAAAAAACCAACTCATGTAAGTTTCTGGGTATCATAATAGATAAACATCTGACCATCAAAGCGCACATCACTCATATTAGTTCCAAATTGTCAAAATCCATCGGAACCCTAAATAAAGTTGAAAATTTTCTGCCTGAAACAGCTTTATAAATGCTCTACCGAACGCTTATTTCTCCATACTTGCAATACGGAATAGAAGCATGGCACGGAACTGATAAAAATAAAACCAACAAAGTATTTACTCTGCAGAAAAGAGCTATCAGAGCGGTAAAGAACCTAGAATATAATGCTCACACAAATGATTCTTTGAAAAATTTACAAATACTTAAACTTTTGGATCTCTACAAAATCTCCATTTGTAATTTCATTTACAAAACATTAATAAATGATGGCGACAATAGCCTAAGACAATTATTAACTGCGCCAACTGGTCATCACGACCATTTAACCCGAAATAGAAGTAAATTCATGCTTCCTTATTATTCAAAGGCCCGGTCGCAACACAGTATCCTCTTCGTTGGAACCAAAACTTGGAACTCTATACCTGCAGAGATCCGTGAATGTGATTCGTACAAAGTATTCAAAAGACATCTTGAGTCTCACTTCCTATCAGAATACTAGTCGTGTAAGATCACCATGTCAAAATCTTGCCTCCTACATGTAACTAATGATAATGTCATAATGTAACTTGCCTTGGGTACCATAACCGATCTTCTATCTGCTCTTGAATCATTTTATCGAACATTCTGTTAAATATAGCCGATTTGACCTATATTGTAAAATACAACATGAAATATCGAGTTATTTATCTCAATGATCCGTGTAATGCAAAACTAGGTTAAGTGAACTAGTTTAACATTTTTGTACACCCTAGAATAACGTGATGGTAGGATGCCCTAGAAGTCGCTGAACTTGTTCGGGCCCACAGGTAGCTATACTCAAATTTGACCATTGTACTAGACTTAAGAAACATTCTACCTCTGTATCACCTGTGGTAAATATATTGTTTGTTTAAATTGTTTAAATTGTCAACCTAGCTTGTTCATCAGAAATTCTAAGTTTGAAAGTGAGGCAGGAGTTTAAATTAAAATGTAATGTTATCATTGCGAGCAGGACCCTATTAAGCAAATTATTATTATTATTAGTTATGGATAACACATATGCAGTAGTGTTTAAAAACTATATTTGACGAACAGGTACAATTTTTTGTAACAAGTTTTCACAAAAATAACTATCACTGTTGAACACTGCTTATTAGGAACAGAGCGAGGCACCTAATGTAGAGGAACGATGTAATACGAGCAGGTTCTAGTCAAGAAACAAACAAGAAATAAAAATAAATATTTCAACCGCGAAATATTTCTCTAGTACCCCCAGCATATATCACTGTACAAAACATTTGGGCATCAACAAAATTGTGCACTTTGAGTGAAAATACATTCTGAATTTCTCCTTGTTTACTAATAGAGAGCGAGCAGTAACGTACAGAACGTTGAAAATATTTTTGCAAAAATAAACGTGCAATTTTCGCTGCGCGCGAACAGATCTAGAGCAAGCGCAACTGTTCAGAAAGCTGAGTGACGTTGCAGATGAAATACAGCCTCCTTCAGGTAACGTAAAAGCTGATTTTTTATTAACCGTAGCTAGAGCGATATAGTTTTTTTTTGTTCTAAGTGCGGACCGAACAAAACCGTAGTTCTATTCTTCTTTGTTACCCCTCCTGTGAAATGTGTTAGACTTGTAGTTGTGTGGCTGCAAACTGGCGGTTGTGTGGAGACAACGAGTCTTGTGTGGCTGCGAACTGACAGTTGTGTGGGACAATGAGTCTTGGCGGCTGCGAACTGGCAGGTGTGTGGGACAGAGAGTCTTGGCGTCTGCGAACTGGCAGTTGTGTGGGACAGTGAGTCTTGGCGGCTGCGAAATGGCAGTTGTGTGGGACAATGAGTCTTGGCGGCTGCGAACTGGCAGTTGTGTGGAGACAGCGAGTCTTGTGTGGCTGAAAACTGGCGGTTGTATGGGACAGTGAGTCTTGGCGGCTGCGAACTGGCAGTTGTGTGGAGACAGCGAGTCGTGTGTGGCTGCGAACTGGCAGTTGTGTGGAACAGTGAGTCTTGTGTGGCTGCGAACTGGCAGTTGTGTGGGACAGTGAGTCTTGGCGGCTGCGAACTGGCAGTTGTGTGGAGACAGCGAGTCGTGTGTGGCTGCGAACTGGCAGTTGTGTGGAACAGCGAGTCGTGTGTGGCTGCGAACTGGCAGTTGTGTGGAACAGTGAGTCTTGTGTGGCTGCGAACTGGCAGTTGTGTGGGACAGTGAGTCTTGGTGGCTGCGAACTGGCAGTTGTGTGGAACAGCGAGTCGTGTGTGGCTGCGAACTGGCAGTTGTGTGGAACAGTGAGTCTTGTGTGGCTGCGAACTGGCAGTTGTGTAGAACAGTGAGTCTTGGCGGCTGCGAACTGGCAGTTGTGTGGGACAGTGAGTCTTGTGTGGCTGCGAACTGGCAGTTGTGTGGGACAGTGGGTCTTGTGTGGCTGCGAACTGGCAGTTGTGTGGAACAGTGAGTCTTGGCGGCTGCGAACTGGCAGTTGTGTGGGACAGTGAGTCTTGGCGGCTGCGAACTGGCAGTTGTGTGGGACAGTGAGTCTTGTGTGGCTGCGAACTGGCAGTTGTGTGGAACAGTGAGTCTTGTGTGGCTGCGAACTGGCAGTTGTGTAGAACAGTGAGTCTTGGCGGCTGCGAACTGGCAGTTGTGTGGGACAGTGAGTCTTGTGTGGCTGCGAACTGGCAGTTGTGTGGAACAGTGAGTCTTGTGTGGCTGCGAACTGGCAGTTGTGTGGAACAGTGAGTCTTGGCGGCTGCGAACTGGCAGTTGTGTAGGACAGTGAGTCTTGGCGGCTGCGAACTGGCAGTTGTATGGGACAGTGAGTCTTGGCGGCTGCGAACTGGCAGTTGTGTAGAACAGTGAGTCCTGGCGGCTGCGAACTGGCAGTTGTGTGGGACAGTGAGTCTTGTGTGGCTGCGAACTGGCAGTTGTGTGGGACAGTGAGTCTTGTGTGGCTGCGAACTGGCAGTTGTGTGGAACAGTGAGTCTTGTGTGGCTGCGAACTGGCAGTTGTGTGGAACAGTGAGTCTTGTGTGGCTGCGAACTGGCAGTTGTGTGGAACAGTGAGTCTTGGCGGCTGCGAACTGGCAGTTGTGTGGGACAGTGAGTCTTGGCGGCTGCGAACTGGCAGTTGTATGGGACAGTGAGTCTTGGCGGCTGCGAACTGGCAGTTGTGTGGGACAGTGAGTCTTGGCGGCTGCGAACTGGCAGTTGTGTGGGACAGTGAGTCTTGGCGGCTGCGAACTGGCAGTTGTGTGGGACAGTGAGTCTTGGCGGCTGCGAACTGGCAGTTGTGTGGGACAGTGAGTCTTGGCGGCTGCGAACTGGCAGTTGTGTGGGACAGTGAGTCTTGGCGGCTGCGAACTGGCAGTTGTGTGGGACAGTGAGTCTTGGCGGCTGCGAACTGGCAGTTGTGTGGGACAGTGAGTCTTGGCGGCTGCAAACTGGCAGTTGTGTAGAACAGTGAGTCCTGGCGGCTGCGAACTGGCAGTTGTATGGGACAGTGAGTCTTGGCGGCTGCGAACTGGCAGTTGTGTAGAACAGTGAGTCCTGGCGGCTGCGAACTGGCAGTTGTGTAGAACAGTGAGTCCTGGCGGCTGCGAACTGGCAGTTGTATGGGACAGTGAGTCTTGGCGGCTGCGAACTGGCAGTTGTGTAGAACAGTGAGTCCTGGCGGCTGCGAACTGGCAGTTGTGTGGGACAGTGAGTCTTGGCGGCTGCGAACTGGCAGTTGTGTAGAACAGTGAGTCCTGGCGGCTGCGAACTGGCAGTTGTATGGGACAGTGAGTCTTGGCGGCTGCGAACTGGCAGTTGTGTAGAACAGTGAGTCCTGGCGGCTGCGAACTGGCAGTTGTGTAGAACAGTGAGTCCTGGCGGCTGCGAACTGGCAGTTGTATGGGACAGTGAGTCTTGGCGGCTGCGAACTGGCAGTTGTGTAGAACAGTGAGTCCTGGCGGCTGCGAACTGGCAGTTGTGTGGGACAGTGAGTCTTGGCGGCTGCGAACTGGCAGTTGTGTAGAACAGTGAGTCCTGGCGGCTGCGAACTGGCAGTTGTATGGGACAGTGAGTCCTGGCGGCTGCGAACTGGCAGTTGTGTGGGACAGTGAGTCTTGGCGGCTGCGAACTGGCAGTTGTATGGGACAGTGAGTCTTGGCAGCTGCGAACTGGCAGTTGTGTGGGACAGTGAGTCCTGGCGGCTGCGAACTGGCAGTTGTGTGGAAATGGCAAATATTTTTGAGCGAAGTGGAACTGGGCAATTTTCGGCATCGTTTCAAAATTGGAGAATAGCTAGTATTAAGCTCTATTTATTTGCATGTATACGGCTAATACACGGCTGAACATAAATATATTAGTGCATGTGAATCGTTGTACATTAATATGTTAGGTAACCGTTAATATTTTAACGCACTCATATTTACACAGAATGACATGTATGTGTGCATCAGACTTCCTGTAATTACGTACAGTACATCACATGCGCATGTGTATTCACGGTCATGTACGCAAAATAATACGCACAATTAGCACAATCTGCGATGCCAGTGCCCCGCTCGACGTAAAGCTCAGTTCTCCTCCAAGCCCGAGCGCCGCCAAAGCAGTCAATTTCGCCTCAACTAAAGTGCCGTGGAATTATTTCACAGTTCAAAAGTGTGCTGCAAAAATTAATCTCAAGATACAAAAAACTTTCAAAAAAATATCACAAAAGATTTTCTGTGAGCCCACCAAAATTGCATTAGCAAATGAATAACGATTCAAGATCTGATGAGTAACTAACTCGCTGTTCCTGACATGAATACTGAGTGCTGCGGAGAGGCTCGTGTGTCTCACTGCTCGTCTGCTCCACACACCTCATTCATTTCCATCATCGAAACGTCTTCTTGCCAGGAACAGCACTGAGGGGATCACCAGACCCCTCGTCCAGTCCCTTCTGAGAAGGGCTCCTAAAGGAAGACTTAGGAGGAATATTAGCATGAGAAGATAGACTACCTTGCTTCACCAATAGGCAAGTATTAGAAGAGTGCTGCTAATGCTCTGAGTAACCACCTTCCTTTGATTTTATTGGAGTACTTAGGTGGATTATCATAATGTTACTCGGAGAGATTACTTTGTAGTACTGTTATTACTGTGGTCGCTAGCAGTGCGTCGGCGTGGCAGCAAAGGGCTCTCAGAACGATATATGCATTCAAACTGTCAGTAGAAGTCGAATCGATTGCGAAGAAAGGGAGGCATGGTAAAATACACCATTACTTCAGTATTGCAAAACAATTATTCGAATGGAATTTTTTACGTAGAGGAAACTCAGCACAAAAAACCCTCAGTGAAGGTTAGCTATTAATGATAATAGCGTTACGCTTCATTACGCTAACCTACATTCGGATTTGGCGGGTTTTTCTTGCATGGTCAGCTGCTGAGCGCCAGGATCTGCATTCTTGCATGCGTGTAAGCGTGCTGCAGCATGCGCTCGGTACACGTGTCTTAGGGCGTAAAAGAGGCATCAACTTTTTATTGGCTACGAAACCTAACTACGGGTTAAAGGCGTGCGCTACCAGCACTTCTGACAAGACCTCTAACCTATAAATACGTTTAACGTCCATGGGTAATTACTTGAGGCAGATTGAAGCACTAGTGCATTTTTGGTCATGTTAACATTGGCTTCGTTATTTTTACAGTGGGTTTATAACGAGTGCTGTACATTTGAGTGCTGCGGCAATACTAAAAAGTATTTGACGCTGCCGGTCCACACCGATCATCAGGCTCCCACCACGCAGCATCAGCCAGGACACACGAGCAGCGCTGTAGCACTCAACAGTTCCCATTAATGTCCGTCTATAACACCGCGATGTCATTTACGACCGCTTTTTTGTTTTTTGGAATATTTGGAGAACATAACCAACGCGAGAAATTAAATCGTTTAACTACGAGTAAGCAATCCAGCCTTGCTGTCAAGCGCGCATAATTTCATGTAGCAGATGAATCATTTAGAACAACATGATGGAAAATATTTACGTAGCAATTGATGATATAATGCCTGATGATTTGAATGCATTTAGTAAAATAATTTGGTCAGATTCATTTTAGGAGTTAATAAAAATTTCTGTTAATCATCATCTCGTAAATGTGGAGTAAATTAGGTTGTTAATTCTCTATGCCTAATTCTTAGCTGTCTCGGCCAGCCGTCCGTAAACACTTTATGGTTTACACTAGAATAGGACAATTGAAGTTATACACAGTGCAATACATCTCAGTACAACACATTAGTGTATCACAACGACACATTTGTGCAATACATCAGTGCACGACGACGATAAATCAGAGCAATGCAACGCATCACTGAGAATAGAACAATACATCTGTGCAATACAATGATATAGGGATACACAACACCACGGATGCTGTTGCCTTACTGGCTTTATCTTGATCTGTGAGCTTGTAGTCTTTGTTTCACTCTCTCAAAATCTAATTTACAACTTAGAATCGGATTTTCCCTTCAAAGTATATTTAGTTTTGAAATTTACAAATATCACCTCAGATGCATTTACTATTTGTTACTTCTAGGCAACATCAATTGTCAGAATGTGATTTATTGTAATATCATGCACCAACGTCTGAATACTTTTGGGAATAGCGTAGGAATGGGAATCCCGAGACATTTTTTGTCTTTTGACTTCAACCCAGATTTTCTTACAGTTCTGTTTGAATTTAGAAAGTAGTTCTTTTTCCATTTGAAATTTTAGATTTCTCTTTTTTTGCAAATGAACAACATGATTGTCAGTTTTACGAAGTGCAGTGGAACTTCATATTTCATTGTAAAATAACTGTAAGTTCTGACAATCCCGTACTCTAATAAAGTGCCCTGCGACCTGTAAATATCAAATTATAAATCAGAAATGATGCACGTAATAAGTGTGTAAAATTAGTACATTGAATTCACTGATCTAAAAAGGGATTTATAGTTATCCTTATGCCCGTCACTCGTTTCTGCACATGTGCTCTCAAAATATATAAATAAAACTGTAATCTAGAACCAGGGATTTATAAGTCATTTAGTTCACTTACTTTTAAGAATTAAAATTAGGGCAAACATGAGAATTTGTTTTAACGTGAATGTTTGCTTACCTCTTTTAGACACACATGTTGTACAATGATTTTTGTAAGTTATGTTGACCAACTCTTTCTCATTGTCTTCAAAGAATCTTTTACGCCGGCCTAATTTGGGTAGCATTTTTTTAATTAATCGTAAGGTGGACATGTTCACTCCGATTAGTACACGCTGTATTACCAGTGTCGAATTACTGAATAGAAAAGCTTATGTTTTACAAGTGCCATTTTTTATTTTCATCCATCATAATCTCAACATTGGTCATGCAGTGTTGCACAATCGTGCAGACTCGTACCTCGACGTGATGGTTACGTCATTCAATGCGTTTCTGTACCAACGTCTCAATGTTTTCCTTTTCTTTTTCTCTGTTAAGTTTTTATCGCCTTTTCATGTTTTCTTCTAACTAGTAGCGAACAAAGAGAGTACATTAATTGTAACTGTTTGGCTGTCATTTGATTCAACCATGTCCTAAATATTAGAACACCTAATGTGGTATTCCCACCGATTAAATATAAGGACCTTTTTAAGAAGGAATTTTTTAAAATCAACTTGTTGACTTTTTGTTTCAACTATTTGAAAATAGACTTTTTTCACTTACGCCAGTTAGGTGCATGAGAATAATAAGAAAGAAAGTATAAAGATGTTTTTTCTTACGGTTTAAAAATTCTTTACAAAAATCGTGTACTTTTATAACAACGATATGTATGTTGTGTGAATTATAACAATAAAGTTAACAATACTGATGCAGCGCAATTTTAATAAGGAAAAACAAAATTCGTAGTTATGAAAGCACAAGAACTATTCAGATGCGCAAGTACCACTCCCAGTTACAATCGTCGCATAATTAACCATAGCGTGGAGAACAACAATAAAAAAGAGATATGATAATTGCAATGGGGCCGACGAAAGCCCAAGCTGGCAAGGAGGGCTTCGCACGGCTCAGCCTTTCTTGGTGCCCTTCCTTAGCGAGCCCTGGAGTCTATATAGTCGCGCCCACGTGACGGGGCTACGTACTGGCATGTGATTTCACCTCATACTCGTTCTCTCCCCAGCTAAGCTTCTGTGTAAGCTTCCATCCCCTAAATCCCAAAGACAAAGGCCATATTTCAAAAACATAACGTCGCTCAGAAGAATTTGGGTAATTTCAGCACTGTACTGGGATAGTCAGGAATTTACGAGAGTTTGCGGAGCTTCTAACCAGTTTGGACTTTATGAGCGGGCAGGTCTAGTTCAATTGGATCTCTACGGCATAGAATAATTTTGAAATTTGTCAATTGCGTGAAATGTTCTGGCAATGTTAACTTGGTGTAAAAGTCATTCTCAATTTTAAGGCAGGATTTTTTTCCCCAATTTCAACCTGATATGAATGGGTACAAATGAAATAGCATTTCAATGCAATTAAAAGTATGTAAAGGATCGTGCGTTAGGGTGAAAAAACTGAGCAGCAGAGGACGGAAGTTTTCAGAGCTTAACTTAAAGATAGAGCTAACTGTCACGTCAGACGATTGCTGGTCAATCTACGCAAATTGACCAAATGTAAGGAAGTCTACGTCAGCTTGGCTACGAACTTGGATAGAGATGTGGAGCGCTGATGAGAGATAAGGAAGCCAGGATTGGACTCGAGTGTGCGTCTCGAGTCGTCATGCAACATAGTGGAGCTTGTAGACGTAACTCGATTATCACCTCGCAAGAAGCGCCAGAAATGTGATGAAAGTTTTGGGTGGCTGCAGGAATGCGATCATGGAATTACTTGCCAATTTCTTCTCTGACAAAGACTTCAGTGACATTTTGGGGGAGAGAAATTATATCTGTTAGAATCTTTAAAGGTAGCACTGATTTGAAAGCTAAAGATTTTTTGCCTAGATAATTTATAAAATGTTAAGAGTTATATAGTAGTTTTTAAAAATTCACCGAATGCAAACACCAAATTTTATAAATAGATATTTTCAAGAATAATTATATAAGGCGGACTTGATGTTCTACGACGAATTAGAGATCACCAACCTCAATTTTAAGTTTCCATATTGAAATGCAATGCAAAACTTCAAATATGAGCCTACACCGAAGTCAGGATTAGAAGAATCTCTGTTGAGAACACGCAGGTTTAATTTTTGAGCATGATTCCTTCAAATAATATACTCTTTTTACACACTTGCGCGTAACCTCCCACAAAAATCATCTTGCAAAAATTATTCGTATAACCCCATCCTGAAATTTCCTCTATAATCCAAATTCGCCCGTTAAATCACACAATGTGTCATTACAGTAGATATAGAATTTCCAAAAGTGATAGCAAGAGCCATTAATCACAGCGACGAAACTAGGGACGCCACATGGTTGCTGGTAGAGGCTTTCCTGATATCTTCATTAACGAGCGATGTAACTTTATATCGAGCCTCAAGCCCCTCGTAAATTACAACTCCCGATGCCATTAATTTTTGTAGTTGCAAAATGCTAAGACTTTTATTTTATTTGTGAGCCCCTTTAACAATATTTGCATGAAAATCATCGTGTTCGATTCGGGAAGATCACACTGACCAGAATTTGAGTCATATTTTCTGCTATGATTAGATTATCGTCTTCACGAAGAAGATTCCTCAGTTAAATTAATTAGAGGTCTTCAAGGGCATGAAAGTTTCATTTCACGAGCGTTTTTAGACCCATTTGAGCTACTTGAAAATGTGTCAATTAGCGCGAAGGAGCCTTGGGGTGACGGAACTCCAGCACTCGTTTTCCGCAAGTTTGACAAGTCGCGGAGTCGTTGGCGATAGTCGAATAGCTTAAGACTACTTCCATGTCCAAGGACTCCATCCAGTCACCCAGACACGACTATGCAATTAAGAGTGGATAGACAACTATCGTCCTCTGGGCCAAGCGAGCCAACAAATGTAAGATCAAGTTTTTTTTTTAAGATCGCACTGACGACGATAGACCTGATCAGTTCCGTAGCGGTGTTTGATATGTGCCTGGCGTCAACATCACCGACGACTGATTTGTTCCATACAAGATAGTCTGAAACCTTGTCAATTGAACAATCAAGCACTTTGTGTGCATTGAGGTCAACTGGTTTGGTTATGTTCAACTATTAGGTAATATTAATTATAAACTACAATCATGAAAGATATTTCATCTCAACATCGCGTTCTATTGCTTATGAAAAATCAAAAACAGCCAGAATTTTTTTTAGGACCATGCTTAGTGATATAAGTTCTCTTGACAATTATGAATACTGTGCAGCAGGTCCAGTTGAAAAGACCACCTGTAAACTTGTGACTACCATATGTGATGCTGGAGCAATGAGTTTTGACAGTGTTTGTGATAGCTATCGTTGTGCTGTGCGGTCGCACGAGGCCAAACCTTTACAACTGCCTTATCAATTTTAATTGCTAGTAATCTAACGTATTACATCAGTTGAGGCACTGTTAGGGTTGAATATTTGTTTATCATATTCCGCGCACATTTACTCTGACGCTTATCCTCAGTTCCCTGGC
The DNA here is from genome assembly GCA_030386875.1 of Morinoia aosen. NCBI lineage: Eukaryota > Metazoa > Arthropoda > Malacostraca > Amphipoda > Talitridae > Morinoia > Morinoia aosen. The sequence goes on from CM059574.1 coordinate 4,435,541, forward strand.
ATCGCCAATACTTAGAACGATGTAAATAAAGGAAACAAAACGCTGATCTCAATGCTGTCGCCCCATGTCAACCACTATTACTTCTCATCAATCCTTCGATCACAACGGAAAACTATCGTTAACCAAGCCTTAGTAAGAGCCCGACAGATAAAAAATAACTAATTGAAAGCCATTCACTCTTCATGAATTCATGGTAAAAAATTAAAGCGACATAAATAATAAGTAATTTTCTGCTTTGTAATAATTAAACCGTTACATTTGGAGAATTTTTTTTATCAAATCAAGAACAGGCTATAGAAGGGTCAGGGTTAAGGCTTGTTTAGTGTAAACGGTGGCCGAGACGAACTGGAAGTGATGTTGGTATTTAACAGGAGCTGATTCCGAAGAACATTTCATAAAACAATTCCAGTTTGCAGGAAAAAAGATTTTCTTCGACACTATGGACTGTTAAAAATTAATTTTTATATCGAGAGCTTAGTGGAAGGAAGCGAGGCTTAATGTGAGAAACGTATTGAAACGTACGGAATCGTGAAGTTACCAAAAGACCGAATTCAAAGCTTTTTTTACATGACTCCGGTAGACCTCATAAAATACTAACAGGCTGTAGAAAATAATTCAATTTCATTGAGTAACGGACACCAAATGTGCCGGCTAAGTTTTTGAAAATTAATCCCTTTATTTTATACAGTATATTTTCAACATAATTCGTATTTGCATTTTTAACGTCTCTCTGGAAATTTCCAACCCACAATGGCTCTAACACGAGCAGACAGAGTGCGTTCGTACCCACGACATCGAATAGTTTTAAGCAAATTTATAACAAGATAGCGCTTGCAGCTTAATTCCCTGCGCATGCTCGGGGTTAACACAACACAAAACTGGAACCCGAGAGTAAAGTCAAGTCTCACCCCGGAGGTGATGTGTACAGTGCTACAAAAAAATCGGAAGACAGTCTGGCTATGCGAGGACGTTGCCGTACAGCCGCAGGGCGCGACGCTGTCTCCGGAAGTGGCCTGGTCCCCAGCAACTGGACGCTAGGATATCTTTTCTATTTAAAGACCAGACGATTGCCTTGCAAAATAATCCGTTTTTGTACAGTTTCCCATATTTTTTGCGCCTTCATCAAGATGATAAAATTTGTACATGTTAGTGATACTGAACCTTGTTGATTTCTGAAGTAAAAAGAAGGGTTAATTTCGAAATCTTTGAAAGCAAAGTTAGGATGTAATTAAAGTTGGACAAATCGCCATACACATAAGTGAGAACATTATTTCCAGGAATGCAAACATAGTGTAGTATTTATTTTTTCATCAAATCCGCTCCATTCACTCTCAGCACTGAATTTGAAAAGCTGCAAAGGGAAGCTGGTAATTCATACCCTCGAATTGTTAAGCAAACTGCGTGTTTCTCTTCAATTGAGTTATAAATACGTATTTATTTATCCAATGTCCAAAGGAGGACCACCTCGATGTTTGTCTTTTTGTGTATGAAGGAAAGAGGAAGAGCAGCATAATAAATAAAATCTATTCAGCATAAGAAAATAGTGCACAAGAAAAATTTGCGTGGATTTGAAGAAGTTAACATTAATTTGCGCGGGTTTCGGTTTATGAATTTGTTGTTAAAACCGTACATCCCAATTTGACGCTTTATCTCACTCCACTGTAATGAGTGGGTGAAACCGAGGGCTTTCTTGTAAGATTTTGTATTATAAAGCGGGAATTAAGTGTAATCTTTGCATAACAATTTCCATCTTCGCAGTTTTAATGGATTTAATCCGCGTATACCTCGGTAACGCGTTCACTTTTTCCCTCAAGACAAAGTTGATTTTAATTTTCAGTGAAAATCTTTGCTGAAAGTAAAATAAAATTCAAAATCAATGTGATCAGTTGGGGTGTTACTGGAATCAGGGTTAACTCTCTAACGTGTGCATTTTTGAACTCATATTACCGTAATCACAGCCCACGCTATTAGAGTGGCACTGGCATCATGTTGTCACCGACATCAGAATGAGGAAGGAACTACCAGCGGGAGTGAACTTCAAAGACTACATTAGAGATTTTTTCAAATATAAATATGGCGTAATAAGGCTACTTTCTTAAGAAGACCATGCGGTCATGTGGGATTTAAAGTGTAAAATCACTAAAGTGTGCTCTGAAACTAATTAATTAAATTTTGTGTGGCCTACATGAGGCAGTTATTTGCGTGCTGAGGAAAGGCCACGACAATAAAATAATGAAAATATCTAGATTTGCTACATATCTCTAGGTAGCCTCTCTCCCCGCAAAAAGCTGGGTTTTAGAGAAAAAGAGACTCGCACTCTAAGCGAGATAAAGATGATATGCGTACGCGTGACGCGAATGAACTCAAAGAAGGAATAGAATGTCTGATATAAATGTTGGCAGAACAATTTACGTTATGTTAAATGAGACATTAATTAGGCGAGAGAAAGCTAAGCAACTGAAAAATGGATGAAAAGAGAGGAAAGACGAGGCTTTCTCGTCTTTCAAAATGATTTCTGAGTTTAGTAGTGGAGTGAGAGTTATTCGTGAAAATCATGATGATGAAAGCGAGATTTGGATAAGCAGCTTACTAGACTTTGTCAAGAACTGAAAGAAGTAATCTACGCAGAGTATAAGAAAGTAGGATTTTTTATTGAGATCAAGTCGTCTGACTGTGAGAGGAATTTTGAAGTGAATGACCTTGAAGGGAAAATTTATTTTAATCACGCTATATTTTTTCCCCGAAAATATCTTCTGGAATTTTTTTTCTTGCATTTGTTAAATAAAGTTTCCAATTCTTAATTCTTAGCTTTCGAAGAAAGGCATATCTCACTGAAAGCTCAGCTAAATTAAAGGTTTGATTAAATCTCAGAAAATTCTTTTCTAAAATCACCTTCTGTTTTACGCAAATAATCACGAATGAATATTTTTCGGTTTTAAGTACAACATATTGCGTTAAATTAATTTTTATGAGCGTTATCGATACACATAATAGATACACAAGTGTGTGCTCTATGCGTTCTCATCTGCAGCATACAAGGTTCACAAATGAAACGGTGCTTGGAATTGCTCATTTTCTTCTAGTTTTTTTGAAGGAAAGCAAAAGTTATTTCTGTACAAAATTCTCTTCTTTAATAATGCTGCCATACTAGTACAAAATTGATGTATTGATTGAATTAAACGTTATTTCTTTCAGCTAGAATGATGGTTCAGCTGGAAGAGTCAGTTTGGAATAAGATGTCTGCGCACTAGCACTGATCTCCAGAGGCTTCGGGTTAACGAAGTTCCATACAACTAAGCATTCTGGACGATAATTTTTCTATGCGTTATTTTCGTTACAAAATAAACAAACTGTTGTGTTTTTTACAATTATGGATTGCGGACTATTTCTAATGTTTGCTAATTTTTCGTACTAAAATTATTCTGAACTAGGAAGACATTGACAGAAAGTGTGCCAGGAAGACACATCCAAGAGGCCAGACAAAACAAATAACGAAAAAAGAACAAAGAATGAGCGCGTGCATCTCAGTACTAAGTAAACGTGAGGCATTCTAGACTTCGGCATGAATTTTGTGTGGTGAGCAAATTTGTCTTCACTTCCTGTCGTCACCGGCCACAGGGCCACCTGTCTGCTAGGGTCAGCCCTGAGCCTTGTTCAGTGATCGCAGTCTGAACGAAGTGCAACTTCATGGTTCCGGCAGTGTTATTTGGCCGAGGGTCATCGCGACCGCACTTGCAGCGACTTTAACGCGCGAAAATGTAAATATGCTTGAGTGGAGCGTGGGATACTCTGAATATCGTGGTAATATGTTACTAAATCGTGAGTAAAGGGATATTTTAAAAATTTAGGGTCTGATCCAATAGAGGAATTTAGGATGCGTAGTTGCGATTTGACAAATTGTTCAACAACCTTGATGGACACCGAAACTTCCAATATTGATGTGTGTGGCCTCGATGACGTTTCATATGATTTAGCTCTAAAGTACAGTATATCAGTTTTCAATGTGTCTTCTGATGCATAATACTTCTCTTTGCTTTCCAGGTCAAGTTGGGAGATCATTAACGAGTGATGTTGAATATCAGATGAAACTGGGTCGAAGGGCCGTACATAACATTAACGTGTTACTGGTTACTGGTAGCAATGTAGATACTAACTTCATACTATTTTACGTAGGTCGTTTATAAAAACATCTCTCACAACCATGTCAGTGAAACGTTTTAAAACCATGAATCATGAACAGAATCTTAGATTGATTGAAAAAGTCGGTTGGAGCCTGAAGAAGAACTTGCCCTGCAGCCGAAGGAACAAGAGGAGCCCGTTGAAGGTCAGCAGAGGAAGACACACATCGGTAAAGAGCGATCATCAAATCGTACCTAGGTCGAGAATAACTCATAGTAAATACCTGCGACGGCGCTCGCTTGGAGATGCCAGGGGTGACATAAAAATAGCAAGTAACGGTAGAAAAACACGATCAAAAGATCAGTTGCCCAAACATGTACTTCCAATATATGATGCTCATAGCAATCGGTTCTGGATTCGGAAAACCGGAAAGCAAAAACAATTCTTATTGATTCTTTTTAAAGGTCTTTCAGACGGCTTTCGTCAATTTTCTTGTCGACAAAACAACGGTCTGACGACCAACGTACAATCTTTGGGTTCTCGAGTGACTCTCGTCGTGCGTATCAGACGTCAACCAATTAGTCCTGGCTTCCGACGTATTGGACGTAGACCGTTTAGGTTTTTCGTCCGGCGTGCTGGTTCTCTACAACATAATCTTAGCGCCAGAAGTAATGGACGCCGACATGTTAGTCTAGGCGTCCGATCTATTCGATGTGAAACAGTAAGTCTTCAATATACTCGTGACCAGCCAGTTAGAAACCAGTTTACTGGTAAACGTTTAATTGGCAGTGACTTGAATAGCTTTCGACTGAAGGGAAATTATAGCTACCAGCGATCACACACTTTCTGCGGAGCACACAGTAGTTGTTTAAAGGATAGTCCAGTCGAAGAAGTAAGTGCCAAATATAGTGAATTGAGTTCTTCAAGATCGGACACTGAATGCCAAGATAACACTTCATCGAACGGTAGAAAGTCTAGACACAGCCAGCAGGAAGAACAAAAGACTCGTGATATTGCCCATGATAGCGTGCCACTTGTATGCAGTGGGCAAACGAGATCTAGAACCGTTGGCCATGCGAATGGCAGGCTAAGTGGCATGAGGTTGCCAACGCTGCTGCTGGTGTGCCTGCTGGCGGCAGTAACAGAGTCATGCCCTTACTCCTCCGTCGATCCTCGTCACACCATGTGCGTCTTCACGCCCAAGCAGTGCCCGGGCAAGATGCTTATACGTGAGTATTCAGAGTTATCCATGTCTTGTAAGCAAGCATTGGCGAGCATATTTATGTTAAGGATACAGCCAAAGTAAATTTTTGCGTTTTGCTAAACACTGATATAATCATACTTTTAGAGTGTACATTCCATGCTCAAGTAGGAGAGTAGGTGTATATTTCTGGACCCAATTTTGTCATCTTCATATGGGCATATTACCAAACACTTTTACACTTACCAATGCAGTAATCAAGTAGGAAGCTAAATACCTTTAGAGAAGGAGATGAACTTGGTAATAAAATAGGTCACTGAAAATTTTTATAGCTGATCATTCTGTAAAAATAGGAATATGAATGCGTATTTTCAAAAAACTACGCATGCACTATAAACCCTGTCATTGAACGTCTCTAGCGCTGCTTTTAAAATAGTGATGCAGGTCAGCAGAGAGGAAAAAACATAACTGTAGTGTACTTCTACGTATGGGATGAAATCCGGGACGTCTCGAGGACGCTCAGTTGTGGGAAAAAAAGTAAACATTATCGGAGCCATGACAAGCACGAGATGACTGAGTTGAGGCACAGAGGAAGCGTGCGTGTGTGCGTGCACTCAGGTACTTATTAGGAATATGTTGGGGCATGGTTGTCAAATTGAACTTTTCTGGTTTAAGTTCTCAAGTCTGGCCTTTTTTCGAACAAAATTTGGTCAAAAATTCACTCTGAAAATGATGAATAATTTTTATGGATAAACATTTTTAAAAAAGGCCAAATTTAAAATTTTAACCACGAAAAAATGGGGCAATCCAGACCAGTTGATAACGCCGGCCTCCTCAGCCTGCAGGCCACAGCTCTGTCGGTAATTTGAATGGATGGATGACGCATAAATGGTGACTATGATTGGAGGAAAAAATTAACACATGCTGAATACTCTAATGTTATCAAAGAACTCGTATATGGCAGATAAAGATAATCAATGAGAAACTAGTCAATTACGTCCTGCATGAATGAGATCGACTTTAAACGTTATGTTAGAGCTAGAAAAAAATATGCGGAGTGCGGTGATCGATATATAATTCAAGGAAAGTACAGAAACTCTGACGCACACAAATCATGAGAAAGTAATGCTCGGTAACAAAATTCTTCTTGACTTAATTGGGCAAAAATGTAGATATGATTTCAATATCACACAAATATAGCGCATAGAACAAAGCGTTCATTGGGCGTGAATAGTCCATTTGCTTTGAAACGCAGGCACAAGATATCTTTCATCCTCTTTAAAAATCTCCTATAATTTTGACACGGAAAAAGGTACTGAATTTTCCACGGGATACTCATATTGAATACTGCATTCGAAATTTTTTAAAAAGTGCTTAATCCTAAGAAGAATGTACTAAATAGCATAAAACCTGTGAAACCAGAGATCGTTAGAAAAAGGCTTTAACACTAATTTTGTGATAAGCTACAACTTTACTATTCAGCCTAGTGTTCACAAAAATGGTTCAACTAACGTAACTCGTCTGACCTGCAACCATTGTCGTTAATATTCGTCATGCCAATGTTTAAACGAAAAAGCAAGATAAGTTGCACTCATCATTTATCAGCGACCCTACATGACAATTACAAACACTTTGGCATTCAGCAGCAGGCAACCATCCAGTATAGTTAATTCCACTTAATTCATTACATTTATCATCAAGTGTTAAACTCTGACATCACTGTATTGAATTTCAACAAGTGAGGCTTATTTACAATTAATTTCAATTCAGGACATATATTATAAACAATTTCTAGGTCTGATCGGCAAGTTGTCTCGACCTCATGCACCTGACCCTTAGTTTAGAGGCATAATTTGCATGCTAGTGCACGGAACTGCACATGCCACACATGCCGTGTGTGTGCGCACGCAAATGTAAACGAAGATTCCCTTCGGTCATCTCACATCTCTTTGCTCAAAGGTCTCGCAGGAACATTGCTATGGTCGCTCTGCCATGAGCAATAACCTGGAATTTTGGCCAGAGGACGACCGCAAAAACTGCTGAAGAGAGCGCATTAAAATTTTATGGCTTCTTCTGGGGGAGTTCAAATATCACTTCTTCTCTATGCCATCGACGATCCCTTGATCACTAGCTGCAAAAACTTAATGCGTGTAACATTTGGAAATGTTCTGCTAAGTCCTCGCGAGGAGTGCAAGCCAAGGTGATTTGACTTCTTGATCTTATTGAGCTCGAGAACTTCCGACTGGTGCGTGGCCGTTGCCATGCTTGCCTTTGAGCAGGAGAGAGGCTATTCGCTTGAACCACGTATCAGCGCACTTGTGCGCGATGTATCTACATTATTCACGATAGTTCCAGCTATGCCAAGGGTTTGATTTGTTTGTTGAAAGGCAGAAACACAAAGGTACACATTCCTATTACCTCGTTTTTCCCTCCTTGGAATAACGTGAATAAGTTTGACTGACTTTAAGGTAGAATCAAAATAATGTTACAATAATGAAATTCTGCAAGAAACCTAAAATGTCTACCTATGCGTCTAACATCTAAGAAATATTATCACTCGTAGATCATTTATTGTGGGGCAAAAAGAAAATTTTATCCCAAGAAGTAGTTTTAGAAAAATCTTTGCGCAAAATAGTATTTATTACTGGCTATTGTAAGATTCATATTTGGTATAAAGGTCACAAAGTAAACATTGCTAACATGTTTTCCTTTCCTTTTCATATTACGCGCCCGGCCGGTGGACTGTAACGGAATTCTCCACCACGCACACACGTTCTGGTTCTGCCAAACTGCGGTCTGCGTTTTCCGTCAATTCAACGCGTGAATGCAATCAAATGCAATCAATCGTACGATGTCCCTACATCTTCATTTACTGCTGTTCTGGAGCTGACGCAAAAAACGTCTTACTCTGTTGAATTTTAAGCTTATTTTACCGATGTACACGGTCTTACTGAAACATTTCGTGCTGAATACCGTGAATACCGTGTTGAATGTGCGAGTGAACACAATTCTTGATCAATGAAAAAATTTGAATTTTAACAACGTTTCAATACTGAAAAAATACTTTTAAAACGATTGCTAAACATAAATCTTAATGAGATAATACATTTAAAAACACAATTACGTACATTCTGGACCACGATGAAAACCCTCTCAGAAAATTAACTTCGCTTCATAATAACTCTGAAAAACAACGCCATTGTGGATTATACGAGACGAGCAAATGACGGGGAAGGCGGCGCGCTCTTCAGGCACGGGCGAGCTGACGTGTCATGACAAGGAGAGGATCCTGACGAAACACAACATGCTGCGTCAGGAGGCGGCGCTGGGGCAAGTGAGGGGGCAACCCGCCGCCATCAACATGAAGACTATGGTAAGTGGGGCTCAACAATCTGCACGGAATCATTTGAATGATCAGAGCATTGTAACTACACTCACATAGAAAACGTCTTATATTAGTAAATTTATTGCGAGATTTAGACGGAGTTCTATGCCTTTGCTAGCCATATGTCATGAGTAATTGGAGAGCAAATATGCAGAGTGTCCTAACCCACAAATCAGAGGTCAAAACTGGAGAGTGGATTAAGTGATAATTTCACCTCAAAGCGGCGTAGATGTCTTTTAGACAGAGTGGCCTAGTTCCTTGTGAATAACTTGCTAGGAAAAGTTAGTTAAGTAACCCTGCGATGAACACAACGCCTCTAACTTGAGTGTCCTAAAATTTTGTGTTTTGTGGGCTAGGGCACTCTACATATTTACCCTCCAATTAATATTCCATTAGTGCATTAACGCTAACTGGAACATTTTCATGTATTAGGCACTATGTGGCAAATAATCGTTTAATAGTTTTTTTGGGAGTAGTATCAATATCTCGCTTAAAAAGAGATAACTCTTTGTAGAGCGTTGAGGTCACCAACAATTATTCAGAAACTGAATTTATCAGGACTGCTCCGCACTCGGAATTCATTTTCAATTTGCTAATTTTTAGCTTTAAATACACAAAAAAAATTTCGAGTACTCACTTTCCCGAATCGAAGGAAATAATTCCAATGACAAAGTTTTTTGGTTATAAGATGGAAATGAGAGACTCAATGTTCACTTGACCGTGCGACTAAGAAGAGCGCTATTTCTGCAGCGACAGGTATAGAGAGTATCCAGTGCACTAAAATCGATTCTAGCCGAGGAACGCACAAGAACCAAACGATGCACAAGAAATTACTTAGCTGTGTGTCTATTTCAGGTCTCAGCGATCACCTAGCAAAATTTACTTTGTCTTAAACGCACCGAAGCCAACGTTTTGAAATCATCTCATGATCTTTACTGGATAACCTTAATCCCCATATTCCATTTCCAAACATCCTTTGTTTCCGGAAGAGCTGAGACCACCTTGACTCATAATTTTCACGCACTAACATTATTACGAACATCTCAATCAAAGTAAGTCTCGACACTTTCCGAGGAATGACTAAAATGAGACGCTGCGGCGGGCAGGTGTGGGACGACGAGCTCGCCATGGTGGCCCAGCGGTGGGCAGACCAGTGCATGCCTGGCCATGACAGATCTCGCAACGTCGGTGAGTACGCCAAATACTTTTTTCACCTTCTCATTTTGTTTCTCATTAGAAGCTCTTAGCTTGTCGTGAAATTTTGATTTGAGTGTTTGGAAGTGAGTAATGAAGAGAACAATGGTGCGAAAAAAAGCGCTCCGAAAATTGCTTGTTGCTGTCTATTATCAGCTGAGTTGAGGGCATAAGTTTGCTTTGTAGTCGTACATGTACACGAGTATGTTTCCAGCCGTACGCATCGTATGATGTCCACTGTACGAGCGTGCTTGCCAGCCCACAGATGCCTGGTTATTAGGCAAGATGATTTAATATTAAGAATAATCTAGAGTCTGAGGTGCAACACACTGAGAAATAACAATAAAAGAAGGCAATGTACAATCAACATTTGGCATGGAAGGGAATGCACATAAGCCTCTTCGTTATTTCTACTAGAAAATTACTAGTCTATTAACATCACTAGTGAAAATAGATCCCATTCCCTAACATGGAAATTTATGTTTGTAGTTCATATAACCTACTGCCAATGAACAGACTTGTTGATATGAAACGCTTGTTTCTCTCAGAGTGTCATTCATAGTTTCTTGTATACTATGATCGGTTCAGTCTTCACTATTTGTACTATGTTTTCTGAAACCTTTCATTATTATCGATAAAATTTCTCTGGTTCATTAATTTTGGTGAGGAATGTGAAAGGTCAGGAAGAAACGAACCACAAATACCCTAGCTAACCGTCCACATTTATAGTCTTCAAACTGACGTCTCGCCCAATTAAAACTTACGATTTCCTGAGCCTAATACGAGCGGCTTTAGCAATAATCAACAATTTTGATACGCTGATATTGCAATTCTATTTGCTTCATTATTTTACAACTGTGCAGTGGTCAACATGACGTTCAAACACTGAACTTTCTCCTCTAGACTTCAGTGGCACTGAAGTGCAAATGCTCACAGTCAATCATTTTCTGCAGTTTTTCACATAATTGAGCAATGATTGTGTTACTATGCAAACAGTGACAGAATGAATTTAAATTATTTGTGAATTCTTAATCGAACTTCAGGCTTAGGAGCTTTATTTTGACTCAATTTAGCTGTAGCTGGGACCACACAGTTCGCTGCATCTGGCGTCCCAGATACCCAGAACTACGAAGGGTCAGGTAACTGATGGATCAGACCTACCATCGCTCCCCAGTTCTGGGAAGCATTAATAGAATTTCTGAGAAGTGTTTCACCTTAGATTTGTGCTCGAGTTCTTGTTGATGCTCTGAAGATAAGTGCTCCTAACGGCGGCGCTTTCTTCTTGTAATGAAGGTCATTTGGAGTTGCCTCAGCCTTTTGTTGTCGCATGAATTTTGCATTTTGCTTCACTTCCATGAGCTCATGGCCAGCTGCGGTGTGGCCGGAGTGAATTGTGTACAGTTTTAGCAAGACATAGCGACGATCATGACATGAACGTTCTTTGCGCGAAACCTAAAGCATGCTCCTCGAAAAAAATGTGTCCGATCTGTCTACTGACAGTATTCTTGTTTCTTTATTTCTGTTTTGTTTGCTTATAGAAGATATGATAACCTACTTTGCTCGACTTGTCTTGTAAATCTGTTTTTTAACGCTCAATAACAAGGGCCGGAAGCCTAAGATTTAAACGTTGCAAAGAAATAATTCGAAAAAAATCATTCTCCATCCCCTTTGTTTATTTTATAACTGAGTCTTCCAGTAGTATTACAATCGCAACCTAAATTCCATTTAAATTATATAAATAATGCACTATAAACATGAATTCCTCCATCCGGGTAACGACACATACGTTTTTCTTGTTGGTTATTTTTTCCTGTTTATTTCCTGATTCCTGTTCGTCATTTTCAATGCAGCACATCTTACTAACTGTACTTGAGAAGTTTCTGACCCACGAAATGAAACGGGGAGGGCTGGTTGGGAGCTGCAAAATTAAACACACACCAATCTATACTATAATAACAGCCGCGTCCGTCCTCGGTCGGTCTGTCCGAAGCCAGCCTGTAGTGTGTGATGAGCGTATCTGTGATACAAGCTCAAGTCCTAATATTTTGACGGACCGTGTTCACGCGGCCTCATCAACTCTCGAGAGATTTATTTTTTATATTTTTTGCGGCCTTTCTTTAATTTCACCTTCATTCTTATATCAAATAAATGGGGTAAACTAGTTATATTAATTGCTGCAGGGCAGGCTGAATTCGAGAATAATGTTTCGGATCTGCGTAACTAGTGATTCAATTGGCAGAGTTACAGTTCACTAGCAAGAGTGTATGAACTCTGGTTAATTGACAGTAAGACCGCCAAATTAATGCATGATAACGTAAAAATACTGACATCATGACAGAAGCTGGCATGGTATTTTACTACAGATCCGAGACGCCGAGTGCACTGTGCCTGCACAGCCATATGCTGTGACAGTAGTAAAGTTAGGCGCAGTTACAGTCGTACAGCCACCGTCAGAATCGTAGTTTCACATCACAACTACACCTGTTTTATTTACTACCGCCACTCCTCGCATTAGGAGCAGCAAAGTGATAGTTACAGAGAGGGCAGCAGTTGTAGAGTAAGTGAAGCCGTCAGTCGGCGCTCCAGTTACATTTCAAGGCCTGCTTGTCACACTACACATCACACGTACGTATTCGTATGTTTGGCGCGTGTTCGGAAGAAATGATGCTGCCACATGCACAACGTAAGCTAACTTTACCACCTCTGTAGGGGCGGCAACTAACCTGCATTGACTACAGCGGGAGTTAAGCCCTATGTGGATTTAAAAGGAAGACGGAGGGTTGAATCAAAGTGACGCCCTTTGACTTGCGCAACGCAGGAATTGTGCTAATGAGATGCACCATCGCTGGCGCAGGCCACGATCTCCGAATGCTCTTCATCCCTCACCCCCTTCACAGTACCTCCCCCTTATTTACAACATCTCTCGCGCCCTTCACACGATCTTGTTTGCCATTCGTACGACCTCTTACTCTCTTCGTGCGCTCTCCTGTCCCTCACTTACTGGCTGGCTGTGATCTTTCTCTCATATCACGGTCTTCCATCTCTATCTCATAGCATTTTCTTATGATCATTCTCTTCATTTTCTTGGTCGTTTCCTGCAGTTTTTCACTTCTATTTTTTCGCTCTCCTTTAGTCTCCCACCCCATTCTCTTTGCTCTCTCCAATGGCTTCTCTATTGACAGGAAGATGCGGTTGAGTTTCAAAAGCCAGGTACACTATAATAGCTCATAGTACAAAAAAAATTAATAGTATAGATGCAAGTGCAAGGCTTCGTTTCCATTGCAAAGATGTTTTCACATAGGAAAGAGAAAGAACCAATTAGTGCTGACTGAGAAAAATGTGGGATCTATGCACAAGGTGTGTTCCATCTCAGGATACTCAGCACTTGGAAACTGAAAATTGGGGAGGAAGAGGAAGGAAAGACAAAGAAGAGAGAGCAAAGAAGGTGTGAAAAGTTGAAAGAAGCAAAATGATCAAGAAAGATATAAGTCCCAAAGGAGTATCTATAAGTGAAGTAAGCTAAAAATATCTCTCCAAGTGGCCCGGTCTCGATAGTAAAAGATAAACAAACTTAATTATCCTAAGCCTATTGTCAATTCTATGCTCCTGAGAGGTAATACTACAAGTGACAGGCGGCAACCCGTGATAGTATTGCAAGAAACAGGTCCATGCTGAGTTTTTTAAGCTAAATCAATAAAAAAGGCTCAAAATCAATGAAAAATGAAACCGCCAATCTTGATGTACGTTAGGATGACGTGTATCACCGTAAAACTTCAGCTTTCCAGAGCATCGTCACAATTAAAACGCACAAACCATTACTACCTTTAGAAGGATGCGAAAGATTGCGCCGCTGTTCTCGTGGTGAAGTAATTGCGAACCGCACAAACTTGCACTCATGCCCTCCTATTCTAAAACACAATCCACACATAGCTCGAGAAGCGACAGCTTCAAATGTATAGCTAGTGTACTTCAAGTTCAGGAACGTTTTGAGTAACCTAGACATTACAACACGTGCTTTCAGCTCAGGATTGTAAAATGAGAGACGTGTTCACCGCAAAGCATGTATTTCAGTTCAGAAATGTTTTGAGTAACCTGTTCACTACAACACGTACTTTCAACTAGGAATGTAAAAGGGGCGACGAGTTTATTACAACGCGTGTATTTTAGTTTAAGAAAATGTTAAGGATAGTCCGTTTTCTATAACCAGTGTTTTCAGTTCAGGAATGTGTAATGGGTGACGTGTTCACCACAACGTAAGTCTTCCAGTCTAGGAATGTTATGGATGACCTACTTGCTCACCATCACACGTCGAGCCGGGCTCCAGATCTGTGTTAGATACAAGCAATAGAACGTTTAATCAATAACATGGAATGATTTTAAGTTCTCTATTTCACTCGACTAGGCTGTAAGATGGGCAATGAATAAGTAAGGAATTTACCAGCTTTATTTGGAACGACTAAAGTGTAAATGATCAGCCAATAATAAATCCGAATAAGGCGTTTGCTCCTGCAGCAGACGAAGCCTCTGAGTTCGAGGAGTTCCGCGCTGAACCACAGTTGCGGACACAGCTCGAGCGAGTGCACCGCGTCGCGTCAGGGAATTGAGGAGGCAAATAAATTTCATGGAGACTGCAATGCGCGCTGAGGTGCAGGTCAGGCGCGCTCTCTCCTCGCTTCTCTTCAGTTTAATTTGCCTCTTGTGCGTGTCTTTATTAGTCATTCTGAGCTTTGCGGTGCAGGCTCTATAAAAACATGATAATATTAAACTAGAATAATATTCGACACTACAACATTACGACGACAAAAATGTCTTCATATTAACATTAACAACAACGCAAAATATTCATAGCGATAATAACAAAGTTACAGCTGTGAAATGTGAGTAATGATGACGCCAGCGGAGACCATAATACTGACAATAATGTTGATAGTTGTCATGAAATGAATCGAAGCGCAGCACAGGAAGGTATTTTTAAGACATGAGACTTCTCCTCTAATACATATCTGAAAACGATTATTTTTTTGACGTTAATTTTGTTTAAGAACTGAACACTAGAAAATATATACAGACACACACTCACACACGTGAGTCTGAATCTAATAGAATGGTCGCCTGGCTCTCCACCAACACAATGCCGCCAAAAACTGCCTTTTACTGACAAGAATTGGTATATATTTTATGGATACACTATAATAATCTCTACCTTCGATTAAACTTCGGATTTTTTCCTTTCACACGTAGTTGGTAACAAAACCTCCATGTTGGTTGTTTTATTTGAATAAGATACAATTTACAATAACCTTCTACATTTTCTAATAAGATTTTATTGAGAGATTTCATTGAGAATTTAAAAGTTTTCATTTTCGGCAGATTTAGCCTGTGCCTACTCTGTTGTGCATTCTTTGAACAAGAAAATGCGTTTCCCGACGCCGTTATGATGTTTTTAAATTAGAAACAGCTTTTACCGACACTGGTTTGATGTTTTTAAGTAAAAACAGCTCACACAGACTCTACTGCGGATTCTGTCGATTGGAAATAGCTCGAAACGAAATTTTGCATTATTTAAATAAGAAAGAGCTCCAACCGCCCCTGTTAATACATGCATTTTACTCTAGGGTACTACAGCATCCTCATAATTAAAATTATTCTTGCATTATTTGCATCGTCACTTAACTGACGCAGCAGAGGTGTTAGTATAACGGCTGACTTAAGCTTGAGCTACGGTACAAGAGGTGGACATGGTTCGTATTTCTGCAGTGTGCGGCGAGTGGCCACCCGCGAAAGAATTTAATGAACTCAGGCATGAAGTTCATTACTTGGGCCAAACGTTAGCGGTGCTGAGTTCAAAATGATATGAGAACCTAATGCATTTATATTTGGAAGATAATTTAACTCCGTTTGACACTCGAGGACCATAATCTCCCTATTTAGCGGTAACCAGTATGTGCCTAGCTCTCTTGCATATGCTTGCGTATACTTGGTTCGTCTCTACTCCTACCGTGTGAGCTGGGGACCTGAGCACTATGTATTGACTGTGAAAATAAGAGAGCTCCTTCAAACAAGGTACTTTTTAAAGACAAATTAAAATGTAAAGATCATCTATTCTCTCATCACGAGGAGACGAATAGAAACTAAGAAAAACTTTTTTGTCAAGCACGTACATTGTGCGACAATGCTTCTATTTTATAATGTGTTCGGAATTAATTTTCAAGAAAAAATGTCGAAGGCTTTTACAGTGTCTAAGAACTTAAAAGAATCAATCGCCTTTTTGGTATTTTGCCATAAATTCTTCCTTCCTTCAATGGACACTCATGATATTAGCGTAATAATGTATTGTTGTGGGAATTATTATAAAAATCTAATTTTGCAAACCTTGAAAGCATTTGTAAGAAGTAGCTTCTCTTAATATACCGCACATTCGTCTCTAACGACGGATAATGTAAACTTAATCGAAATCTTGGGCTAATACTAATACATATTTTTTCGTTGTATCCATGAAAGAACTTTCCGTTCTTCAATAGATTTTCAAACAAGGAATTAGTTAGAAAGATTTCAACACATGAAAACTACAACCTCTACATCTCCTCTCTTAATAGTGTCAATTTGTTACTTGTTTGCTTGCTTCTTTACTCGCTCGGTCTGTCAATCGATATATATTCTCCACCCTCTAAATCTGAACACCACATATCAACAGAAAATTTCTGATTTCTTAATGCGATTGCTTTTTCTTTGATGAAACTTTTCTCTGTTCATATTTGCTGTCATAAAAAAAATAATAAAAAGAAAGAACAACCATTCAAACTGTCCTTATATGAACAGTTCAAACAAACGCATAACAGCGGCAACTTGAACTCGCCGTCAATTTTACGGCAGATAAGATTGGTTTGGCGCACATAACTTCTTCTGTGCTCATTCTTTGATGCTTGATTTCTTTTGTAAACGTAACGCTAAAAAAAATCGCAAATGCTTAAATATAGATGCAGAAACAAGTGAACGTATTTATAAATAACGTGAAATAACTTTTGATGAATTATCGATTGTAAACAAGCAGGAATTGTATTTTTACAGAATATGCAAATTACGTCGGCTAAGATTTCCTATTGTGGGCGATTCACGAGTAATACCGAAATTCAACAGTCCCGCCGATAAGCGTAAAGATCACGAAACTTCATCAAATTAGACGGTGGGGATACAGAAGTGAAGCATAAGTGCTACACTCACTCCGGGAACTAAACAAATGATCACGCATACACCAGTGCTTGCGTGTGCGGTCCTTTTCTAGCATTGTCCAGGAGCTGACCTCTTCCTGGCGCTGCGCTCACACAGCCTTGACCACCAAATTCCCTTCAATCAGCATTTTTTCCTGCGACGCAGGCCGGGGTAATGGGCGCACGCGGCGCGCGCGATGTGTCCGGTGGTGAGCAGCGTGCCCGGTGATGATGACATTGCTAGAAAAATGACATCTATGCACATGATGCTCCACACCCCTTGAATAAGTTTCTAAAGCTCTATCTAGCCACATTCTGGAGTTCGTAGGCCAAAGGAGTGTGCAACCCTTCGCCCTCGTAACAAATCTGGGACGCCCATGACTTGTTTCTGGTACACGAAACTATTCCTTGTCCAACCTATATAGATTTTTTATCTTTTTCAAGGAGATCAAACTCTTGAGAAACATGAGAAAATTTATTCTTTAGGAAGTGTGATGGGCCCGTGATAAATTTTGAACCATGTATGCAATAAGTTATGGCACTCACAATACTCTGACAATGGTTCGAAGTCCTGCACTACATAATCATTCCATTTTATTAAAACTTCTTGGCGATGTCCTTTTAGAAAAAATGCGAAAATTGAAAAGTTTTCAGGAAACTGGATCTATTTATAAAAAGAATTATTCATGCAGTATGGTAAATACAATATTTGTGTCATGTACCTATTATGTGCCAGTGTATACATGCCGTCAAAAATGATAGCATCAATTACAATCCGTGACTGTATCAGTTTTTCAATTGATGCAATTATTTGGAAAATATTTGATCCTATATTAATTGTTAATATTTTAACGCAAAATTTTGCTCTACATCGAGTAAGTTGTTTCAAAACAAACCTTCAATAAAGCAGCAATAATATTTTATTCCAATTGGTAAGCATAAAATCGGAACGCTAGCTGGTCAAGACTGTTTCTCTCATCCTCTGATTTACTTTGAAACTCAGTAGAGTTGCTGAGCGCTGCCTCAGTGTGACTACAATGAATTATTTGTAATATTTAATACCCCGGCAACTCGAAGAATTCGAGCGAACCTGCGCAGTCAAACTAACTTAAAATGTAACTGGTTATGCAATTCGATTAATTTTAATTTTTCGATTACTTTCAGTGTACTTACCTCGTTTACGGTACTGAATTTGGATTAATGTAGGAGAATTTTTAATTTTTTTTATACTTATATAGACTCAGCTGTTTGATCTATATCCAATGTATACGAACGATTAACAAAGAATTGATTGGATGTACGAAATGACGAATTGCTTTTTTTCATAGGTTTTTTAAAAGAAATGCTTGTTTGATTATTGAAAGTTATTTTAGAACACTCAGAATTTAATTTCAAAGCATTTCTCAACAGCGAAAAAACTGAAAATGTTAAGGCAAAGTCTATAATTAAGACACTTATTATTTCCTTATCTAATATAGAAACCGTGACGCGATAGACATAAGTAAACTCACAACTGTTATTGGCTGATTCAACGTCATAAAAGGATACGCTCTTCGAGCGTATGAGCGAAGTTTCCTGTTGTTTGAATACCAAATTGAGACAAAAAATCTGAGTAAGGCGCAAGAAATTTATGACCGCTCATTAAGATGTCGCGCTCTACCTCAACATGAACATAATTGAAACGTTTTGCAAGTCGAGACGCACTACAAGGTATAATTCTTGAGAGGCTGTAGTTTGACGCCACACCGGGGCTTATGAAGTCCTGCAGAGGCGGTCATTGCCGTATTATTTGCGTGTAATTGCTGGCGTAAAAAATAGGACGCCTTGATCTGCCCGGTCGAGGCGGACGGAGAAGGTTGCTGGCTGGGCAACTTTTTATCTCGGAGGCCCTTCAAATCGCTCAAAATTCCAGGGAGTGCCGGCCTCTTCAGCAGGCCTACACTCGTGCTCATGGGTCAGGGAGTGCGAGCTTTCCGACCGAAATTCTTACGAGAAAAATTAACAACTCCTGTATTATGGTGACAATGGTCCTAATTGTTGTATTTTTGTCCTAATTGTTACTAGTGTGAATAAACTAAAAACTACGCTGTTTTCATCCCTTTAATGCTATATAAAGACAATGAAGAACGTTTTTCTTAAAATAAATTAAATATTTTTTTAGCGTTGCTGAACCGGTAAATTGCAGCTGAAGGTGCACTGGGAAATGGTTTCTCAAAGGATCGTCTATTTTCCATTTAGTTAATAGAACCTTTCACAATAACGGTATCATGGCACAAAACACACATACAGTAGATTCCTTGCTACAATTTCACTTCTAAACTGTCCCAAAGTGAATTTTCTATACGGAAGAACATCGAGGGGCATTGCGAACACCACAGGCGGAAGCACCTTCACAAATATCGCCGTGCGCTACTGAAGCAAACGAAAAGCGGCCAAAATTCATTTTAATAATTACCTTTACCTCTAGTGCTACTCTAGTGAGCATTTATTCTGCGATGTTGTATTTTCTATTAGCCTTCACTTTATGAGCCGTGAAGTAACGCTTAAAAGGATTTTCAGAGTGAGAAAAAAATAAGCATCGGAGACTGACTCCGTTTTCCCAGAGAAATAATAAATTGCTTAGAGGGTATATCATTTGAATAAAGGTTCCCTTCAAGACAAAGAAGTAGAAGTAATAGTTTGAGGGTGTTTTTCAATAAGTTTTCACGCCTACAGTTCTTGATGATTTTGCACAATTTACTCTCAAAATTGTCTCCGATGAAAAGCTTCTCAATAAATTATTGGAGGTCAGACTCCAAATATGCAACAAAACGCACGCAACAGAAAAAATAAATACAATGAATAAAATTAAAATAAATTCAAATAAAAATATATTTTATTAAAAAATCAAATATTGGTTAGGGCACTTATAGCAAAAATGAACAGACAGGGAGCAACAAAAGCAACGATTTGAAATAATGAACTGAGCTGCTGCCTGCTAGTGAAAGCGTCTGCCCGATATGTTGACTCTCTCCGCCGTCTCCTGGTGCCTAAACCTGGCGGTACACATTGTGCGCAACTGCGCTGTCAGCTATATGAAATTTCTGCTAACCGAAGAATTTCTTATGAGGAGCATAATAAATAACTCCACTTTTTTGATTCCAATTACTAAAGCATTTTCCCCAAAGTCTTGGTGAATAAAACAAAGAATTCACGTATTTTAGTGCAACTATAGAGGTATTTTGATGGAAATTGTATGTATTATAAGTGAATTTTAGCGAATGGAAGAAAATATGATGTACTTCGAAGCAATTACAGAAGTTTGGCTTGGAGTGCATTTTTATCGTGGTCTCTGGAAGCCGAGCTTGGCATATTAGGCCGCCTGTACGGATCATGGAAATTACAAGCGGAGTTTTCTTCTCGTTTTCGAAAAATTTTATTCAAATAAATTTTTTGAAAAGAGGTTTTTTAGTCACCGTCACACGAGTTATGACATCTGTGGTTATAACGAGGCCAAAAAGTCTCGGTACTCAATTGGAAGAAATGGAAAATGAGAATTAAAGTTTGTTTTGAAAATTTTAAGTCACTAATTTTGAATTATTATTTCTTGATGAAGTTTTAATCCACGCAGATTTCCTTCTTTCTAATAATTTCAGGAGGTTCCCTTGAATAACAGAACTATGTACACCTTCCGCAAGTTAATTTAGACAATGTGAAACTAGAAGAAGTTGAATGTAAATTATAGTTTGTCATCAAGGTATCAAAACAAGTTAGTATGAAATTAAAATTAGTCATTGGGAAATAAGAATATGAAAATTGGTTATTGTGAAATGAGAATTAGTTATCGTGAAAATAGAATTGGTTATTATGAAATTAGAATTGGCCATTAGGAAATCAGAATAGATGAATTTGGAATTAAAATTAGCCCATATTGGAATAAAATTGAACATTATGTAGTTCTGCGTTTCAGGAAATAAAATACCCATTAATTCAGTATCCTTCATACAAATACGTTAAAATAACTATTTTTCTTTGGATTGTAAATATGATACATCTTTGTTGTAGCTGAAAAAGTATTCAGTTCTGGTTTTGCAAATGTTCAAAATATTGCGGTGCATGAGGCACAAAAAGACCCTCTCAAGACTGAAGTACACACATGAACCCCTTCCGTGGCACAGTGGTTAGGGGATCAGCTTTGTATATTGGAGGCGAGAGTTCGTATCCCGGCGCTGGCGCGGAGATTTTCCCCGTTGGGTATAAGGGAAAGCTCAAGCACAATACCCCACTCAACCCAAGTGTCGGAAATGGGTACCGGCTTTACGGGGGAACCGTCATGGTGTCCTATATATAGAGTTAGTTATAAGACATTTGAAAAACCAATGCTTAAGAGCATATGTATCAGGCTTGATTGGAAATAAAGCATCAAAAAGATGCCGATGTTTGTTGTGTTTGTTAAACAAAGTTCGGAGGGCGAAAACGAATAATTGTTGGTAATTAGAATGATGGAAACTGGAGAATGGTAACAACTGTCAGTTAAGAAACAGGAAAACCTGTTTGAAAAAAAAAACACGGAAATAATAAGGAAATGAATGTTGATATCATGAACAAGTTAATCGAAACTCTTGAAACTTGCAAAATCAGCCACGATGAAAGATTTAAAAAATTAGAGTTTGAAATTTCGCAAGAGAATGCATGTTTTGGCAGATCAAGAAACTAGCTTGCCGTGAAAATAACTTAGAAAAAATAAGAAATGTGGTGACAGCAAGAACAAGGAAAATAACTAACTAAAAAAATCAGCTACTATAAATCAACTGTTTGAAAATAGAGCCGACCATGCACCGAACTTTTAATTTTGAATGATGAATCAAAGTTAAACTTAGTACGAATTGGAGGATTTTTATGGAATTTCACTCTCGTGATAAAAAGGAGAACCAACGTCGTGATAATCATATTTATTCGCAAACATTTCCAAATTTACAGATTCCATCATCATTCCAGTAGAACGAGCTAGACGGAGTTGTGAAAATTTCCTATCACTTCTACGAATAAATAAATTTCTTTGTATCTTGAGAGGGAAATTTTAATTTATATGGCCTACGCTCGCAAGGTTGTTCAAGAATCGGAAGACGTGCTTCTGTATTGGTGCCCGCAAACAGGGGAAACATTCTTCAATGCATTGGTGCAGTGAGCTCATCATCCCTCATTTTATTCCCGTCAAGACAAAGTTCATTCAAAACATCGTTCAAAACAGACGATTGTTTGCAGCGGTTCACAGATTTAAGAACAGCTTGTGAATAACGAGGCGTTGAGAACCTTACCTTCATTACTGACAGGGCTAGTTTGAATAACTGAAGCGCTAGCAAACCTATGTTACTACTACTACTACTACTACTGACAGGGCACCAACACACAGCAGATAGGAAATCATTTGCAATAAGTTTCCACATGTTAGAATTCTTCACTGTGTGCAAAAGATCCCACTGAGCTCATCATGAGTGGTTTGAAGAGTAATATAAACAAACACTGGAAGAAAGAATTCTAATGTAAAAAGTAAAGGAATCAAATACGAGAACTTCCTGTTTCTGAACAAACGATTAGAGCTGAAACAGTGGTTAATAATGACATTGGTTTGATTAAAATTAACACAATAATAAATATTGCGTACAGAGTGGATAGATCTACGACTATTTTTCTGTATATGTTGTAGTATTCTTTTGCATAGTGTAGTTTCAATTTACTCATTTTCGTTTTGTTTTGTCGCAGAAGTCTTTTCTTTGCTGAAGATGAACTGTTTAGTTCGAAACGTTCAATTTTATTCATTTAGACTTTACTATTTGTAATAATAAAATGGCAATTCGTACAGCGATTTTTGCCTTGCTTTTCATTTTAAGAATAAAACGCGTCAATGCGGATTCAGTTTTAGATTACAGAGTGGATAGATATAAACTAGAAAATGGCTTCGAAGTAAGTGGATTTTCGAAAAATTTCTTAATGTTGTTAATAATAGTTTTATCATGTATTTCTTTGAATATCTCCATGTTTTTGAATTTCCTTATTAAAAGTTAATGAGTTTCATTATTTTATATTCAAGGGGACATATTTTATTCTTTAGAAATATTAAAAAAAAGAGATAGGTGTGCTTAAGGAATGCATTCATGAAGGATTCAATGTACCTTTTGTGGCATTGCATATATTCATTACAAATATTCTTGCAGTGTCTTAACACATGCGTATCAGATTGTAGTACTTGTCATCGTTTCAATTTAAAACAAATGTAGCTTGACTTTTTCCAAATTTTTATCCGTAGTATAAAATTTCGGCTGTTCTTAGTATTTCGATAAATTTTAAATATACGAAAACCATTTTTCGTGTGAACATTGCCCAATTTTAATTCCACTCTGATCGAGTCTAATTTCAACATTGACCTAATCTAGTGCCCCGATGATAAATTTTACGATCATAATAACCAATTCTAATTCCTAACAGACCAATAAAAATTTTGCAATGACAAACTTTAATACCACAGTGATTAATTATAATTTCAGGGTAGTCATGTAAATTCAAATATGAGCAGTTTTTATCTCACAATGATCAATTCTTATATCACAATGATTAATTCTAATTTTGCAATGATCAACCCTAACATAACAATAACCGATTTCAATTTCACAATGACCAGTTATAATTATGGAATGGTCAATTCTATTTCCACATTGACTAAATTTACCAACGTACTGTCCAAAACTTGCCAAGGTATAGTTGTGCTCGCTGTACATCACGGCAAGAGGGGTTGGTCTCTCGGTCAGTGAGGTGCACGATGGCAGAGTTTTGCTGCAATAATTCTCGGTGTACACATCACGCAAAGACGCTCACGTGGCCAGAGACGACACCACGCAAGTGTGTGCATTACTTCAATTTATACGAGTAGCTTTGACGTACGAAGAAAATAGAATTTCATTAAATTTATGAATTTTCACTTATATCGAAGGAATACTGGAAACACATTTTAATGCTTTTCACGCCCTGTCTATATAGTCATTAAGCAATAAATTGAGCATATATTTTTTAATGTTCGTCTGTCTCGATTAAACTTTATACCAGACTATTTTCTTTCCCAATGCTAATGAGCGAAGGTTCAAATATGGAATAACATTCTACATCTTATTTTAACAATGAGTCATGAATACGGTTTTCACAGTTTTTTATTTCCGTAAACTTGAACCAGAGAGATTTACAGGAGGGACATGTAAGAAAGGTCCTCTCTAATGTAAGCATCATATTCGGAGAGTTTAGTTCAACATGCTCAGTACCCATCGGGAATTGATGCATACTTCCCGGGCTTGCGTAGCTCCAACGTGCCATATTTGATGCAGATCATGTGTTCTGTCATCTACAGAGACAGCAGCACTTACTTCTACCAACACTTCAGACACTACCTTCTTTTACAAGTGCTATACTTGCAAGTACACTTCTATATCGCAACAAAATAATTGTTATCTTCGAACGATTACAACGGGAGGGGATACAAACGTGCCTCGAATACAGTAAATTTCTTCGTTCGTTCCGTCACAACTTCCTGGAAAATGTCTGGGAAGTAACGCCTTTACTTTGGCTCCAAATTACGGACGTCTTGCTTAAATTCATGGCTTCGATCTTGTAGAATAAACATTTTCACCAGCGTGTGAACAAACAATGAAATTTGTTTTACCTTCTTGAAAATTACATAGTGCACAGTAGAATACACCGACACAAAGCGTACATTTCGAAGGAATGATGTTCTGGTACGATGTAATGAACAGTTACTAATTACTTCTACAAAATGGCCGAGTAATGCCTCAAACACTTCCTTACTGATTCTTGATCAAGATGCTGAGCCCAGCATTCACGTCGGAGAGTGTGAGTGCTTAATGCAGTTATGATGAGGCATTGCAGAGTTACACGCTAATCTCATTTTTCTATACGAATACATATGCAACGTCGGGCAATTTTTAGACAGATAGCTGTTATCCCTGTAAAAATTGGAGGTCTACTACGGCGTTTCATCCCAGTAATTACAATGCTGTGATATAGACATCATGTCCGCTTCTGTAACAGATTTTGAAACCCGTGGCTGCGCGAGTCAAGTATTCAAGCTGTCATATATCTATCCATTTCGTGTTTGGCCAAACTCTGAGGTCACTAAAATATTCCCTCATTTATGAGAAACGTATTTTAAGAGCTAACCACCAGTAATTTCGTTAATTAACTCCACTGATCGCAAACGAACCGCAGTGGACGGCTGTACAGAAGTTCAAAACTTGCCGTAAAGAGCGCATAGTTTTCAAGGCACTAAATATCGAATGGCTGTAATTGATCTTCGCTTCAACCAGAACTACTGGCGCAATGTACTGCTCAAAACCGACCTTAACCCGATTTTATGGCACTGAATCGATTTTAGAGTACCTTACCGCAAAAAAACTATTAAAGAAACTTTGCCGATTTTGATCTGGGATTCGCAAATTCCCATTCCCATGTCACACAAAATTCCTTACCTGTGTCAGCTGTATAAGGCACTAAAAGTTCAGTATTATACTTCTCCTTTAAACGACGGCGGTATTTTTCGTCAACAAATATACAATATGTTTCTGAGTATTGAAAAGTAGCAAACCACATTCTATGCAAAATGTCAGAAAAACAGTATTAGAAACGATATCAGAATGAAAATAGTTAATTTTGTTAATACTCATGCGCCACGCAGCGTTTTCAACGTGAAAATTATGTGACAAGTACTCCAGTTGCTAATATTCTGCCATTTGCCTTTTTTTCAATTAAACTAATATTAATTGCGGACCCAATTCACAGTGACATTCTAAGAATGTCAATTTTTTGTTTTTCATAGCTAATATAGGTAAAATCAAAATCAAGCATGTAAATGCTCGAAGCCTGAATGGTAAATTGGATGAAATCAGAGTAATGTTGGTCACTGAAAAAATTGACATTTTGTGTGTCTCAGAAACATGGTTTGATTCACGAACCCAAAGTTCATTTTTTAACATTCCTGATTACGTGTTGTACCGCTACGATGGCGCTAAAACCAGCCGAGGTAGTGGATCTTGTATTTTTGTGAAAGAAATGTACTCAACATCTTCACTACTAGTGAATAAAGTTTGCGAAGGCATTGAAATGGTTTGGTTAGAAGTGCAAATAAATAAACACAAATCAATAATCATTGGCAGCCTTTACCGGCACCCATCGTCTCCCCTAAATCGAACACTAGATTTCATTGAGGAAACCTTCAAAGAAATCCTTCAGGCAAAAAAATCATTCTTTGCTTTCGGAGATTTCAATGTTGACCTAACGGACAAAAACAATCAGCTAAGCAAACTATTGTATAAACTAAGCTTATCACAAATGGTCAAAGAACCGACTCGCATCACTAAAATCTCTGCAACTCTCCTCGATCTAGCAATCACAAATAATCCCACCGCAATACTTAGTACAGTAATATTACCTTCTATTTCCGATCACCACTCTATAGAATGTGAAATTAATATTGCGAAGGAAAGACAAAAATACCGCTTAATGACCTATCGCTCGAAAAGGCACTATTCAGCAGAACTATTTCAAGAAAAACTACTCGATAGGTCTACCGAATTCCAGAAAATGATGCAATCTGACGATGTTAATTTACAAGTGTCAATTTTCAACGAGAACTTCACAGCAGCTCTCGACGAATGTGCACCTTACGTCACCAAAAAAACCAAGCCAAAACGAACTGTTTGGATCACTGACGAAGTTAAAGAGATGAGCAGAATAAAGAAAGCTAACTTGCGAGAGTACAAAAACAATAGATCAAACAGTACCTTATACAAGAGATATAAAGAACACGAAAAGATTCTTCGAAAGAAAATCACTGAAGCGAAACAAACTCACTTCCACCAGGCACTGATAACGGCTAAAAATAACCCGAAGCGAACTTGGGAAATCATTAGTGAGGTAGCCCCATATAAAAATTTAGATCGCATAAGTAATTTTGAAAATCCCTTGGCAACAGCCACGGATTTCAACACATTCTTTTCAAAAGTAGGGGCTCAAGTTTTCAGTGAGGTGTGTACCAATCCAGATGAAACGACAATTGAAAATTCATGCCCCACTGCACCCTCGAGGACTGATGTCAAGTGGAGACCACGCCCTGTCGATTTACCAGAGTTACGAAACATCTTATACTCACTAAAAAACACAAAGGCAGTTGGACATGATGGTATCAGTCTTCAATATATCAAAGACAGTTTCCCTGTTACAGCACCATGGATTCGTCTGATAATTAATACATCAATAGTAACCAACACGTTTCCAAACCAATGGAAACACTCCATTATTAGACCGTTGCACAAAAGTGGTGACCTAAATACAGCATCAAACTACAGGCCCATCAGTCTTTTGCCTGTCATGTCCAAACTATTGGAGAAAGTGGTGACAAATCAACTGTCATTTCACCTGGACGAGTCAAATCTACTCCACCAAAATCAATATGCCTATAGAAGGAATACTAGCACCCAAGACGCTCTGCTCAATATATCTGAAAAAATATACAGTGACATCGATCAAAAGAATGTAACACTCTTGCTGCTACTTGATCTCTCTAAGGCGTTCGATAGCGTCCAACATGAAAGACTTCTACGTAAAATACTGAACTTGGGAATAGACACGCAATGGTTTGAAAGTTACTTGTCAAATCGATCTCATGCAGTCCGCATAGAAAACAAATTGTCCCCATTCATTCAAAACAATTTTGGTGTTCCCCAAGGATCCATTCTTGGTCCGCTACTCTTTTCTATTTTCATTAATGATTTCCCTCCAATGCCTTCTA
The DNA here is from genome assembly GCA_030386875.1 of Morinoia aosen. NCBI lineage: Eukaryota > Metazoa > Arthropoda > Malacostraca > Amphipoda > Talitridae > Morinoia > Morinoia aosen. The sequence continues at coordinate 4,463,476 of CM059574.1, forward strand.
ACACACGGATCTCAATGTATGCAGATGATGTTCAAATTGCAATAACAAGTTCAGTATCGGAAATACCACAGACGCAAATTAAAGCCGAAACTTTACTGACTAGCCTGAAATCATGGTACGACCGAAATGGTCTCAAATTAAATGCTAATAAAACACAATGCATTGTTTTTGGATCCAAAGATGCAATTAAAAAAACTTCAGATCTTACTCTTGCAGTTGGAAATGATAAAATTAATGCATCAGAAAAAGTTAAAAATCTAGGTATCTGGTTCGATAGAAATATGTCCTTCAAATCTCACGTTGAGACTACTTGCAACAAAATCTACGGAACTTTAATGTTTTTTCATCGTATAAAATGTATGCTAGACGAAAAATCCAGATTATTAGCTATTCAATCCCTTGTGTTATCGCGCATTGACTACTGCAGCCTAGTATGGGGAGACTTACCTCAATACCTTCAAAGGGACTTACAAAAATGCATGAATTTTGCAGCCAAGGTGGTATGCAACGGTAATTATAAAAGAAGTGATCACGTAACCCCTCTCCTCAATAAACTCGGCTGGATTCCTATCCAAGAAAGGCTCCTCTTGCAGAAGGCCCAATACGTATTCTCCTCGTTATATCTTCCTCAGAGCAATGCTGAGATAGTGCGTTTCCATCCACCCACTGTAACCAATCAAAAACCGAACAGAAACAATAATGTCTTAGTCAACTATCGTTCATCTCACTTAGGGCAGAAGGCTCTGTCCATATCAGGCGCCTTACTGTGGAACAAACTTCCCCTGAATATTAAAGTCCCTCAAAGACCTAGAGAATTTAAAGCCAAAATAACTCGTCATCTTGTGTCTCAATAATAATTTTTAGTTACAGAACATACTGAATGAGTACTGACGAATCTCATTTGCCTGGTATCTCCATTGCTGAACAATCTCCCTCGCTCATTGTTTTATAATTCAAGACATCACACAACAGTTTGGAAGTATGCGTAGGTATTATGATTTGACCGCCTATACGTTGTCATTTGCAAACATGGTACCTATGTGTGTGTGTGTTTATCAATTGCAGACATTCTGCACCATATTACAAAGATAATGTGTTTTTTTTCTAATTTGAAATTGTAAAGCATTCATGTAAAAAAAATTGAAAATAAATTCGTTGTGTGATCATCCATTTATACTGCAGTAATATGCTGATTCTGCTTATAGTTATATGCTTATAATAATGTGATACCTATGTTTGTTCATGAATTGCCGACAATTTGCGCCATATTTCAAAGATAATGTGATTTGTTTTCTAATATGAAACCTTTATAGGACATTAATGTTTTCTTTCTTATCCACGTCCCACAATCGATTTCATGTTTCTGACTTAAGTAGACTGTCTTGTGCCACTATTTTTAGTACTAAATTTTATAAAATTCATGCTATAATAAAAGATATTTTTTCTGTTCCCCTCGATTGGAATTCTGGTTTATAATGGCTAGTTTATGCTGATATTTGCGCACATGCTTACTTGTATATATGTGTACGTGTGCACGCTATGCGTATGACACTCTGTAGAATGCGTATGTATTGCCTCGATGCATAGAAATGCATTGGTGTATGCTTACGAGTTTGCTGTAAGTATGTGCGTGGGTATGTCTGTGCATGCGTATGTATATATATCTACATGTATACGTGCACATATGTGTGTACTAAACTGACAACTAGCATTTTACTAGAGAAAATGGTCTTTTTTCTGTGCACTCTCAACTTGTAACATTACCTAACTCGTCATCTCTTTATTATTGTAAAGCATTCATGTACAAACTATACATCTGTTCTGCGATCATCCATTATATTTAAATAAAATGCTTATTAACTAATGACCGGTATGTTAAAATTGTTGAATCAGAAATACAAAACTTATAATCTTCTTGGTCCTCATGCTTATGTGTAAATATATGTGTATATATTCACATGTATGTGTGCACATATGTGTGCACTAGACTGACAACTAGCATTTTACTAGAGATAATGGTCATTTTCTGTTCACTCTCAACTTTTAACATTACCTAACTCGTCATCTCTTTATTATTGTAAAGCATTCATGTACAAACTATACATTTGTTCTGCGATCATCCATTATATTTAAATAAAATGCTTATTAACTAATGACCGGTATGTTAAAATTGTTGAATCAGAAATACAAAACTTATAATTTTCTTGGTCCTCATGCTTATGTGTACATATATGTGTTTATATTCACATGCATGTGTGCACATATGTGTGTACTAGACTGACAACTAGCATTTTACTAGAGATAATGGTCATTTTCTGTTCACTCTCAACTTGTAACATTACCTAACTCGTCATCTCTTTATTATTGTAAAGCATTCATGTACAACTTATACATTTGTTGTGCGATCATCCATTTATATTTGAATAAAATACTTATTAACTAACGACCGTTATGTTAAAATTGTTGAATTAGAAATTCAAAACTTATAATCTTCTTGGTCCTCATGCTTATGCGTACATATATATATATATATATCTGTATGTGTGTGTGTATGTAAGTATATATATATATATATATATATATATGTGCGTATATATATGTATATGGATTTGTATTTATATATTTTTTTCATGCTTCCTTAAAATGACACTTTTGAACATTTGCCGAAACAAACGATTCATATATTATTTCCTGGCATCAATAATTGCGAAGTCTTATGTCATGTACATGTAAACTGTCAAAAGTGTTTTCACCCCACAATGAAAATGCATCGTCCATGAATTTGCGTTATCTCTTATAATTATCATGAAATGTATTGTCAAATGTAGCCCTCAATCATATCTTTTCGACTAGTGACACGAGTTTTTTCAATACTCGTGTGTGTGTATCATCTAAGTGTATTAATTTTAAGATATTTAAAAACCAATGATTGTAATATTGTACAATCTCTATTGGAAATAAAGTTTTTTCTTTCTTTCTTTCTTTCTTTCTATGTACCAGAAGTAACGTCTCCCCCACACACCCACCGTGAGTCACACACCTACTATCAGTCATACGCTCACCACTACCCACACACCCATTATCAGTAACACACCGACCCCCTATACACATCCACCATCAGTCACACACCTTCCACCACTCACACAACCACCACCACAACGCGCAGGCCCCGAACAAGCAAGCCACTCCTGTCTTGAGTTGGACAGCCGATTTTTCAGAGCTGCCACCGATGCCTCACTGCATATTGCATCTAAGCCTTGCAGCCTCAGTGAACTCTGTCCACACAGAACTGCAACCCTTAAACTGACACTCCTATGCAGTTTTGTGACACAACATCCATGCAGTGATGAATGAGAGTCCATGAGTGCCAGTTTTATGGAAGACATAGAGGAACATAGAATAACTATAGCAAATTATTACAATTATTATTAATTATTGCGAAGTATCAACTCAAGGTATGATTTAATATGTAATAATTCCATTGACTTAGACGCGTGCTGTGTTTAACAAAAGTATATTTAGAGGAAGCGTGAGTAGACTATCAACTGAAGAGTGGTAGCCATCTTAAATGATAATGCTAGAACAAGTGTTATACGCCAAACAGGAGTAAATTCAATTTGCAGTTATCTCACGCGTTACCTGAGGCACAACTGCGCAAACACACTAGTACGTAATGTTGACTGTTCTCATTCAGGCCAGAGCCCAAATGTGGGTGACCATGTTCGTAAGTGTCCATGGATTAACGTACTGAGCTTGAGGACAACGCATCAGGAAGTTGCTCTGAGGATCAATCGCTTTCCTGACCCTAACTGTACAACGTAGCTCAACGCTTAAAACGTGTGTAGACCTAAATGTTACGCTGACACCTATGGTCACCGTAACATAGTGGTCACTCTTACCTACCATACGGAAGGCCTCGAGTTCACACTCCAGTGACAGCAATGCACTGATGGAACTCAGAGGGTTACCATGTGCTTCCATAGGAAAGGAAGACATTAAAAAGTTCCTCGTACAACCTAAATGTATTAAAAGGTTCCGATTCGAATAGGATGTCCACCAGTGTGGCCTGTCTCATCAATTTAAAAGCATTTAAACAACAATGTTCCATTGCTCGTGTGTGCATTTGATTGGAGTAAGACAGCCTATTAAATGTGTGACGAAAACGTGCGAAGCTACTTCAACAGAAAATGACAATGCACGATCAAAGAGAGACGTGGTATCATTACTTGTTATTATGATAACCTTTTGAAATTACGATTGGGTAAAACTCCACTAGTTTGGCAGCCGCAACAGCATTTCAAGAGTCAGCATTACAAGAAGCAACACAATAATTGCTAAAACTGCGATTTACTGCGGCACTAATTTGCATTAATTTTCTCAGTCTCTTTCATCTCACGTTTTGCGACATCAACAACAAACATTTCCCATCTAGTTCCGATAAATATACAACCACAGTAACTTCTACAAATTTTGATAGCTTCAGTTGCCTTTATTATGCTTCACATCTTGTTAACTTCGATCGTAATAATTAACGCGGTAACTTTGACAACTACATTTATGCGCCATAGAAAAGCAGCAAATATTGCAGCCAGAACAGCACTCAATTAACCGTCTCGTTTAGTAAACATTTTAAAGTATTCAAGCTGTCATATATCTATCCATTTCAACTTGGCCAAACTCTGAGCTCACTAAAATATTCCCTCATTGATGAGAAACATATTTTAAGAACCAAATATACCGAACAACTCAATAATTTTTCGAAATACAGTGTCAAAGAAAGACTGTAGTGCTTAACGCTGCGGTTTAATTAAATATAAGTAAACAAATGCACTTTTTATCATTGTTATTGGAGACCATGTGATATTCGCGCAGTTATTCAGCAATATTTCTGGACTGACTTCCGTCGTTCCTTCATTTCACGACCAGTTGCTTTAACCTCAAGACTTCAGACAAACCGTACTCACGCCTGATTACGTTATCACAACCACACACACTCCATAGCTAGCCACAGCCACATACACAACCGATTAAGTGAGCACAGTCTCACACACAACCGACTATGATGGTATAAATAATTTTATGCATTGTGCGATTTGTCAATGTTAACAGCAACTATAAAAACAAACAACGCTAAAATAAATTTCAATCATAATGTGAATGCTACTCACTACAATGCACGTTATTTTCTTCGTAAAGCAAATACGTCGACAAAAATTATTCCTTCCCAGTATAGCGCACATTGTAAAAATTTAGAACAAATAATTAACCGATAGAGACCATGGTACTTCAGTATGAATTTCTCCATAAATTCATTGTAAAGACGCAATGATGCAGCAGGTGGAGCATCAGGTGCTGCGTGCGAGACGTGATGAGATGACATATCACGGAAGAAACACCAACATAGGTTGAACATCCTGGGGTATATATATACGAACGTGAATTTGCGTGACTATGCGCACAGACATCACAGTTAGTTTAATTGACGAGAAACTCCCTGATTGGTGCTATATGTGTCTTGTGTATTCGCTTCGAAGATTTTTTCATAGTTTCATATAGAGTTGTTCAAAATTTCCTTTCACTCATAATCAATTTGCTGACTGTTTACATCTGATTTTTCTTGTAGCTATTGCACATTCTTAGACGCGCTTTTATATCTCGAAGCTGAATGCTTTAGAAGAATACTGAATTCAAAATACTTTAATTTCATGGACATTTCATGCTTTAGTCTCGGTAAAGTTGTTCGTGTGAAACGCTACCTGTGAACTGGTTTCTATAAATTGATTATCGTGAGCAGGTTTCTGTAAACTGGTTGCTTTAGACTAATTTCTTTAAGCCTTTCCCGTAAATTTTTATGCTTCTTCAATTCAATGACTGATTTTGCTAGCTACATGAATTCACTTTTTATTAGGCAAACCTCGCGTTCGCAAATCGGTTGCCAGAAACATTATCCGGCATGCGAGCATGACATGCCGCTACCACAAAAAGATACAGTAAGCTATTTGCACAGAATCATTTCTGCCCACTGTCAAGCTAGAGCGCCTGCAGGAAGAAGTCTAATGAGCGTCGGGTGCGGAGCTCTAACTCGACACGCAACGGCGCGCACAGCGGTGCCCGCGCGGGCTGCAGGGACGTGGTGAGTGCGGCACGCGTGAGCGCCGCGTAACCTTTGCAGCTCTGCACGCACAGCTCTCGAGTGTACTCCTGCGTGCTGAACACACTCACACGTATACACTTGTTTGCTCAGAGCACACATAGATACAACACACACGTAGCACTCATACCCAACACACACGCACGACACACACTCACTCTACACGTACAACTCTTTCATTTATCTCATATACATATAATACACCTAACATACACACACATTAAACTTACTTTCAACGCTCACGACGCACTCAAAGTACACACAATACACACAAACTTCACCCACACGCACAAACACACTCACAACGAACACAGAACACGCACAACATACATTTTTCGAAATTCACATAAGCTACTAACAACACACACAAAGCACACGCAGTACGCATTTGCAACAAACACACTTCGTTCAAACGCACAAACACACTCAGAACACACACATTACACGCACAACACACACACACACACACAACACACAAATTCACAATATAGACACAGTACACACACTGTATACACACAACACAACCACAGTACAGACACACAACACACAAACATTCACAATATAGACACAGTACACACACTGTATACACACAACACAAACACAGTACAGACACACAACACACACACAGTACACACGACCTTTAGCGAGGAGTGCAGGGCGGTGTGCGGGACCCTGACACCAGCGACGCGCCAGCGCTCTGGCTGTGGTGGCGGGAGCTTAACTAATTGATAAATAATTTTAAATTGGGGCCACGGGCAGTATATCTTTTGTTATTTTATAAACATTATTTGAAATTTGGAGCCGTGAGCTTAGGGGATTTCAAAATTGATATCCTGCAGTTAAAAAGCAGAATTCCGTCGTTCAATATTATTTTCGATTGCTGAAAATAGGTATTATTCAGTCAGGTTTCTCGAGAATAGCAGTCCGTACGGTGGCTTAGCGCTACCAGCTTTTACCTGCACAGAAGTGAAAGAAATACAGACCACCTCCGCCTCACTTCAACGACCGCCGCCTCCCCATGGCGTGTCTGAAGGCGCTGTGGGAAGCCGAGTTTATTACCGGTGGAAGCAATTTTTTACAGGTCTCATCGCAGACTCAGCCCACACAATTATCGCGGTGTTTCGCGTTTCTCCTAACATTCAACTTTGTGACTAGGGTTCTTACAGGCGATCACTCGACACACGACTTTAAGCTGCTCCTGATGCAAGGAAAGAAAATCTTGGTGGAAAATATTTAAGAAGAGTGGATGGCAGCGGAACAGGGAAGGTGTTACTTGACATCACAGATTAGGTTTGTATATGCAGAGCTAACAGGAAATCAGCGTTCGACATCACGGCCTCCCACCTGAGCTAGAGTGGACCTGGTCACCACATCGCTTGGTATCTGGCTGCTATCCTATAGCGAATTGTCGGGCATGTTTTCTGAGTAAAAAACAGACAATTAGTGGACACTTGATAGAATCACGTGTTATGTTTGATTAGAAACTTCCGTACCAGAGTGGACGCGACTGAGAAGCATTATTTAATGTTTCAGGAGAGATCTTTAAGAGGCAGGGCAAATAGCGTATTCTTAGACGCGCTATTCACAGCTCGAGAAAGGATGCACCAGCAAAATACTGATTGCAAGCGAGGAGTTCAAATCATTAGGGGACATACTATGCTAACGTCCTGAAACAATAATATATTACCACATTTATACCAATGTAACAGTACATCAATTCATCAAGGTATTAATACATTAAAGTTTTTGTTCAGTATTTAATACAACGCATTGATATATTAATACTTCTATGTATGGGTGACCTAATGCATTATGTATTACTAAATCAATGTATCTGCGTCTCATCATCGTATTGTGTATTAGTACGTCAACGCGAATGCATGAGCGTTCCAACCAATTGTTTAGAATATGATAGCATTAAATATGAGCTACCATAAAGCAAATGTTTGGTTAGGTTCTCTCCGCAAATTGTGCCCAAAAAGCATACCTTTAGTAATATTCTACTAAAAAATCGTGGCCCAGAGAGGATAAATATATCAGAACGGTAATGTGAATGCGTTATTACATTGCTTAACAAGGCGATGAATTTCGTCTTCCTCGCCTCTAGATGCTGAGATTTCCGATGATTTTTCCTAAATTGAAGTGAAAATACTGATGGACGTGTGCGCGTGTGAGACATGGTGAGGCATCTGTGGAACATTTGCCAGCCTACTTGTCTCGATAGGATTAGGCCTGCATACTTCGACAGATTCACGTTTATCTCAACATGTTCGTGCTTGCTTGTCTCGACCGTTACATGTTTGCTTGTCTCGACTGGCACAAGTTTGTTTGTCACGACAGGTGTGTGGTTTTCCTGACAAGTTCACCCGTTAAATGAACACGCCCTACAGCCTTAGGTAATGAAGCAAGAACGATATTATAACCATTATACCCTCACGACAGATATCTGCGTGTCACACGGCCTAATACAGCATGCGCATGTTGGAAGATTGCTCTACTCCGAGCATTTTCTTAATAAGTCACCCTGGCTTTATTGAGCCATTTGTCTAGTTCCCCTTTTATTTGATTAAGAAATATTAAGGGTGGCGTCAATAACCCGACGTGCTCCATGCAGTGACAAGAATCGTATTTAAAAATGTTGTTATTCAGGATGAATTGTGATTAAATGATCGTGATGGAGAATTCGAATGGATATTGTACATAATTACACAGAATTGTGCCTTGCCAATCATTTAAAGTATGACAAACAATACGTAAAAACTTCACAGATAATACATTATAAAAAGGACGACTTTTAATGACTCAACGAGCACGTTAGCACCAACAGTTTCGGTCGAAAAACGTCAGATGTGTCAAACGTCATGCTCAAACAGCGCTTGAATATCAGCATTAGAAGGAAATTTACTTTTTAATGCTCTGAATTGGCTAACGGCGAAGACGAAACTGGTTGTTAAGATATTATAAACTCTGACTGCACTATCAAACACCAAAGGTTACGTCTCCGGTAGTGAAACCCCGTACATAATAATTTCAGACATTCAAGAACGCATGCAATGTCACGAGGGCTGCTACGCAGCGCACTATCAAAAAGTAGATTTGTGCGTAAGTAAATGCTACACTTACTCTTGTTACAAGTTCTTCAACCGTGCTGTCAGGATTGAAGGCGTGCAACAGCAGGCCACCATGACAGATGGTAAGTACAAGCGATGAAGAATGCCTGCAGGTAAAGGTGAACTCGGAGGTGGCCGGTGTGCGAGGAGTAGAGTAGAATAGACTATGGCAACACATACGAGCCGAGTGGTTCATTTTCGGGTTGTTACCCCATTCGGGAGCCGTTAGACAACAATCACGTTCCGCAACAGTGTAGGTGTGGAGAAAAATTTCAAGTTCGGACATTGTCCTCAGAGTCGAAAATCTCATCTGGTCGAAAATAACTTGAGCTGTGAAGAAATAGAAGTTTATTTGGGGGAAGTAAGTGTGCTAGAGACAGGGAGAAGTAGAATGAGAGGAGCACGATCTTGCTCTACCCAACCTTTAACAAAGGTAGACAGCTACAGCCTTTGGTTACTGAGTTACGCGTCATAGACCGAGTGGCACCGAGTGAGTAATTAGAATTGAGGTAACACCAAGCAGGCAGATATCATTCTAAAAGCACGGTACTAGCTAAGCAAAATGAACGTGAGACCCACGTCCCAGTCTACTTGACATGAACATTTTCTTCCTATTAATTCATTAGACAAGTAAGGAATCAATCAGCATTTAATACATCAATTGGAAAACGATATTAAAAGAATAGAGTAGAATATCATGAAATGATAGGAAGTAATTGTATTCCGTTTAGTTACTGGGAGAAAATACATAAGCGAGAACAAAATTCAACTGCTCGGCGAGCAGAGCGAGACCTACTCAGGCATAAATGTGCAAGTGTGTTAACAGGGGAGAAGGAGTATAAGCGTGGGAGAGAATTGTGGAGAGAAAAAACGTATAGTGAAGAAGCAGAAAAAGGTAGGGAAAAGGGATTATAGAGGAAAGGAAGTAAGGAGAGAAACCAAAAGTAGTAAAGAGGAAAGAAGAACAGTGGACTTGAGACCATGGTAGAACGAGAGAATTAAAAGTGTTGAGGAAGGAGGAAATACTAAGAGGAAATCTAGAAGGTAACAGGGCCATATCTGAAAACTGAAACGATGTTAGCGAATTACCAAGAAACAGAACGTGTCGCAGCATCTATAACAGGCGCGCAGGATGATTAAATCCTACAGACTGCAGACTGCTAACTGAATTCATTAAATCATATAGGTTGTAATGTTTGAAAAATATATGAATTAAAGATTTACTGTTTCTCCACATCCAATTAGGGAGATATTTGCAGTGAAAACCAAAATGTAAAGGGCGGAAACAGAGGAGCATCTGTGAATTATTAATAGAACCTATTCATGAAAGTTCCAATAATTCTGCATGATAATCTTTCAGCAGGATCACGAAGATATATAACTGGAAAGTGACATATTTAGGTGTCCTCATGGAAAATTATCCTATGAGGTACACGCTCCCTGCTGTTATTTGTCTCCGGCACCGAACTCTGCCTTGTGACAAGTGGGGACGGTAAGGGACTGCGTTGTGGGCTATGCAACGTCTGTGTAGCGAGCGCAACAGCCTCACCTCTCATGCAGCCTACTTAATTAACAGCCTACACAACAACCCTACAGCCTGTATGATACCTCCGCGGCCGACGCAACAGCCGTAGAGTCTGGATAATAGCTACAAAGCCCACACAACAGCCCCACAGCCCTGGCACACACCCACAGCCCACCGCCGCCCGACTTCCGCCTGCCTCACAGACACCCGGAACAGCGCAGGCTGCGGCGACGTCTTCAGTAGGCAATGCGGCATGTTCAGGAGGCAGCGCTGCTCTGTCTTACTGCGTTACTGTCGGCGTGTCCATTCTTGGTGTTACACTGTGTGTTGGTCCGTGCGTCCCACTGGGTGGGTTTCTGTGTGCTTCACTGGAGAGAGTAGGTGTGTCAAGTGGGTCCAGCAGTCGGGAAGAAGTTCCAGTTTATAAGTCAATGCGTACACAAGTGGAATGTGATGTCTGTCAACTGTGAAAGCCCACAATTCAAATTGGCCGACACGAATAATCTCCCAGCACGTATCTGGATATTAAAACTACGAAAATATAAAGAAGAAAGTCTCCAAACAATGGAGCCAGGCTACCAACGTGCCGGTTCTTAATCATTTATAAATGTCCGTATCTCGACTTCCTAAGTTTTTCTGCGGTTTTCAGTTACACAGAAACTTCCTCATAGCAGAAACGCACCACACGAAATTGGCGTCACGATCTCGCTGTTAGAGCGTCACGATTTGTGCGATATAACTAAGAAGCTCTGTTGGCAAATTGATATCGATGTTAATAGATTTATTGCTATCGTTGGTGGCAGGTTTGATGAGAGCCGTTCGCGCTCTCATGAAGAGTGCCACTTATTCAAGATACCACCCACAATTTAAATTATAAGTTAGGCGTTATGAGATAAAAACTCAGAGATGCGTTGTTTTGTAGCACAGATAAGCAACATATAAAAACCAATTTGGGCAGGTTATTTTACACAGTCCATTCCACAAATACGGAGACCATCGAATTCGACCATCCTCACAATTTCCTGAAGGAAAAGAAACGCAGTAAATTTTAACCTGCATATGCAGTGCCTTTGTTTCAAGTGTAGGAAAGTAACGACACTACCTAACTTTCTTTGACACGAATTCACTAGTAAAAGATAAAAAATACTTTTATCAATCTTAATATCGAGTTAATTATCATTGATCAGTCATATGCGAAAATAACTAGGTTAAGTGAATAGGGTTAAACATTATTGTACACCTTAGAATAACGTTGATGGTAGGATGCCCTAGAAGTCGCTGAACTTATTCGGGGCCCACAGGTAGCTATACTCAAATTTGACCACTGTACTAGATTTAAAAAACATTCTTCCTCTGTATCACCTGTGATAAATTGCTTAAATTCTTTAAATTGTTTAAAGAAGTTGTGAGCAAAGTTTAATGTTCAAATGCCTCGCCTACTCTGAGCTGGGCGCTTAGTGTGCCTACCATGGGAGGTTTCTGGCTACTATGAACAGTTATTGAAGTTAGTAATGTAAGGCAATGATTTGTACTAACCAAGTGTTTGAGTCAGCTTTATGAATCACTTATACGCTTCAACCAGGTGCTTGAGTTAGCTTTAGGAGTAAGTTATATGAACTAGCCAGGTGTTGAGTCAGCTTTGCGTATAAGTTGCACGCATTAACCAGGTGTTTGATTGAGTCAGCTTTACGAATTGCTTATTTGCATCAAACAGATGTTCAAGTCGCTTTACGAATATATCCGACTAAGTCAGTGGATAGCTTGAATCGCGATCTTATAAAAAATTTGCAGGCGAAGAAAATTTCAAACAAATTAATCATATTTAATCTACAAAACGTTTTGGAGTTCAGCTCCATCATCAGTTCAAAACGATCATATCTCTGTAGTAAAAAGTGTCAAACTGCAGTGAATAGGAAACATTAAAAGACAAATATCAAGAAAAAATGTGTCAACAAAATAAAATTGAGCAGGTAATAAACAAGTTGTTACCTATACACTCTTTGCAAGGAATATGAGCTGGCAGCATTGTTCAGGTTAGGTTTTCGCTTGAAAATATTTAAAACATTAAACGCCATCGGTTGAACTGAAGTTCAATTTTCAACTTGAATTTAAATTCAATTGTAGTACGTGATTTTGAAAATAGCAAACATTAACTGAATTGTACCTTCATTTAGCTTAAATTAAGTATTTACGAAAACTGAGTTTCCGACTACTGGTCGGTCAGCAGCATTATGAAAATTCCCTCCGTGTACCACCGGTGGCTCACATGGCGCTTAGCAGGTTGAAGACTCAAAACTCCAGAGGGCATATGGAAGTGAAGCTGAAACTAAAATTTTAAAATGAGTAGCAGATAAGGGAACATTGGATTTTCAGCATGATTGCGCACTGCACAATGAGGTAGTAGAGCTAGTTGAGTCCCAGTACGGAAGCTTCTACCCCGATGCTCTGCTACTCTGATATAAAAATTTGGTGATGTGCCGACGTACCACGATGTGCACTGTACACAACTGTAGGAGTACACCAGAGAGGCTTGCTTCTCTATGGAAAGCGTATCCTTGTACCGAAAAAGGAAGCAACTTCAAAATTATTAACATGAATTGCACGTAACTGAAAGTTGTGTAAATAATTTGCATACAGTTATTTTATTTGATAAGAGGGCGTTCTAAAGTACGGAAATGAGCAGTATTAATGCCCTTCAGTGTTTCCTACAGTAGCCTATAATGTATATTGCTTCAACAGAAATGTTTTAATTTCCCAATTAATGACACCCAAAGGAAACCCTTTCAAAACTAAACTAGAATTATCAGTAATGCACTCTTTCTTTACAATTTGCATGCAAACTTGATAAACGAATAGATGGCGTGCGTCAGTTTGGGAATCAGTTTAGGGAGCCAGTTAGAAATCAACAAGATATTTGACGCAGCTGAATGGCGCTTTCTTGAATGCCAGGTTTATGGACAAAAGTACGACAACTTTTAAATAATTTATATTTATTAAACAGGCATGTGAAGTATTTTTATGACATGATTTTGCAAGCCAGTTTTATAAGCCATTGATTAAACCGAGTTAGATTTCAAAACTTTAAAAGAAGTCATCCGATTTCGAGGATGGCCGCGATACGCGGATATTAAACTAAATGAATTTATTCAGGTCATAAGGTCTCGTGAGTTACGATTGAAGCTTCCGGGCAAAAGTAGACGGGCTTTTTACGAACGAAAAATATTTCCTTACCTTATCCACCTCGATTTCTGAATCTTTTTCTGCATTGCACTCCTCTGACATTTCGTTCCAATAAAACTTAAAACTCGTTTTACTCTGACCCTTTCCAGCGCAGTTCAATGAATAACTTCCGATGTGACGCGCAAGATACAACCACCAAGTTTCCAAATTGTTGCTTTCCTGGCTAAAATAATTTTACGTGGGGGCTTTCCCCAAAAAATTCAATCACTAAAACCACTCGACATTCAGCAAACGTGAACAATTTGCCTGATGTCAAGTGGTTTTAGTGACTAATTAAAGTTGTCTACATGACCAAATTTGGAAAATGTTGAATGTTTGGTAGTAATAGATTTTTCAGTTTTCGGTGCCAAAACATAGTTTATTAGAATGAAATAAACAAGTTTTCTTCTATGCACTTTCCGTTGCAAATGAGGATTTAACGAGTTATAGCGGTAGGTTTAGTTTCGCTTTTGATAACGAATGCGCTCGAATTAAAAACAGCTGCTCATCGATTTTCGAATTTTTGTTGCTTGAATCACAGTAATAAGATCAAAATAAACTACTTTTCTTCTATACACTTTTTGCGGCAAATGAGTATTTTACGAGTCAGAGCGGTAGGTTTTATATTTTGTGCGATTGAAGTGTTAGAGTACGTTTGAATACTTTGTAATTTATTATTAGCTCACCCCGCGGAGCCTGTGGAGCCTGAACCACTTCTAGGATCTTTTAGTTAATAACACAATAGAAATTATCACCCAATGATAACGAGTTATAGCGGTATGTTAACTTTCGTCTTAGATGGCGGGAACGCGCTCGGTCATTCGAGCGCATCGGAAGGGAGAGTCCATTGCAGTGTTGCCATACGACGCGCTCGATGAATTTCTCTCCGCTTCAAACACTAGAGTTGCAGTAAGTCATTTATCGCTATAACTCGTAAAATACTCATTTTCGACGGAAATTGCATAGAAGAAAACTTGTTAATTTCGATCTAATGAACTATGTTTAGGCACCGAAAACTGGAAAATCGATTGCTACCATCCATTTAACATTTACCCCAAATTTTCTTTGACAAAACGCTAAATTGAACGATTATGGCCAGAAAATGAGGCAGGCTCAGGCTCTGATGCCGTCTCCCCTGGCCGTCACTCACACCCACAGCCACCATTAGCGCGCAGGACCACAGTAACTTGATCAGCTGACAGCTTACCTAGACGATCGTGTGTCGATCCGGCGTGTCTGAAACGAGCCTTCGCTGCAGCAGGCGGGAGCGGTGGCACGTCTAGATTTAGAGTTACGTTTGTCCTTGTCTTTCTTCTTTCCGCCTTCACTTTCTCGGAACTATAGTTCACTGCATTTTTCTCTGCCCTTGCCTTAGTGATTTTTCTTCTCACTTCTGTTAGGGCTCAGCGCTATTTGATAACTTTCTTTAAGACTTCAGTTTTTTCCAGCGATCTCATGAATTAAAACGCAGCTAAGATTTGATGCACAATTCTCATTTTGCTGTCGCAAGAAACAGAATTCTAAACACGCTTGATGATTTTTTAGCAAAATGCTGTACACTCTTTCTATACGAGCATGAATCGTTTTTGCCGTGCTGAACTTTAAATTAAAAAGTATTTGGAAAATGTAATTTAGTAAAGCTTGAAGCTTCTTCTACAGCTAAATTTGATTCAACGGCATACATTTTCAAAACAATATTCGGTAGGCGGACAAACTAGAAGAACTAAATAACTTTACTTCTATCAAATTAAAAAACCATAAAACTTAGGTTAAATTTTCTCGGATTCCTAAATATCACAATATCTGTAAACTTTATTCGAAAATATTACTAGTATATATTTATAACCTATGCTTTACTGGCTACCTTTGAATGGGGAACACTCGGTAACAAATTAAACTTAGAAGTACCACATTCTATCGCTTGGATAACACTATTGATGATCATGACAATGGTTAAAAGTGCACGTATGATATGTACAAGATTACATCAGGAGGCACTGCACCCAGACGATTTTTTCAAGATTATGTGGCAAATATAATTTGACGAATTTTCCCATTTGAAATAACTTCAGGTTTTACACTTTCTGGGTCTCTGGTATCAAATGTATTTGATTAGGAGACAAATATCATGAGAAGACACCCACTTGAGCTGAAAAACTGAAAAAAAAAAAAATAATAATTTAGCAGTTTACGTTCCTAACGATTTTCTGATTACGACATTTGCTAAATTTCAGAAAATGCACGAGCTTGGTAAAATAACACGTTAAACATTGCTTCTCAGAGGGATGTTTGTAGCGACCGAGGCTGGTGCGATTCTTACAATGAGTTAAGGCTTTCTTGCGTTTTTTGGCAAAGAATGAGTTGCATGTAATGGCTATGAAGTGAGTAGCATCTCAAAACCAAGGAGCGTGTAGCGCATTATGACAAATTTATGAGTAGCGTCTAATATGGCCAAGGCCGAGCGGTTGGTGTCTGTGAATGAGTATGTGAGGGGACGAGGAGGGTGGGAAGGAGAGGGATCGAGGGGGAGCGGGCAGTTTCACCCGCTTTCATGAAGCGCTTCAGGGCCGCGGCGCTGCCCGCGATGATTCAGGGCATAGCGACGAGGTCATCGCGGCCATTCATGGAAGGCTTGTGGTGGTCCTACTCCTGCTGATCGTCGCGCTAGAGGAAGGGGTTTTTTATTGCTGATCGTGGTGCAGTAACTGTGGAGGTAGAGTCTTGTTTGTCTAACTGGTGATTGCAGGGGTCAGGGTTGTAGTTCTGCTATTACTGATTGTGGGGGTAAAGGTTGTGGTTATGCCCTTCCTGGTTGTATGAGTAGAGGCAGTGGTTTTGTACCTGTTGATAATGGCAGCAAGAGATGATTTCATTTTTCTGTTGCTCGTGGTTTTACCACCCTACGGTTCACGATGGTAAAGGTGATCGTTTTGTATGGAGTTCGATAACAATTTTTTTGTCGCAGTCATTGATGTTCTTGAAATTGTTTATGGGAATACTGATGCTATCATAATTCAGTTTGTTTTCTTGCTGAAGTAGGTATCCACTTTAAGACGTGCAACCATGTGATCCGACACGAGTGGTCGTACAGAGGTGATGTTTAGGAGTTACTGAGGCGATGAAGTTTATCGCCAGTTATCACAAAACTATCTGTGTCAATGTTTGTGAATCTTTTATAGTGTATTTAGTTATTGGCATTGATGTAAGTGAATTATGATGTTACATCTCGCGACAAAGATTTTTTTTTGTAATGATTTAAAAAAACAACCACTAAGTTATACATTTTCAAGTGAACTTTGTTAGAAATATCCAATCTTTTTTTTTTTATGCGCCGTATCTGGCGGACACTTTAACGACGTGCCAACGCAGCAATGAAAGCTTTCACGCGATCTCGTGCAGTTGTCAACATGAAAACTTTATTGCCTGGGATGATAATGGCTCTTTTACTGGAGGTACATATTTGTCGTCTTAGAAATGGCAGTTACAGACTTTTTCGTGAAGTTAGCTAACTCGTGATGCGATCTAGCATAGCATTTCTTACATTAAAATGACGACATTGAAGCAGGCTTTTTGTCCCTGAAATAATACTGAATTATTCTTTTGTTTGGGGTTCAGTACGCTAAACTGACTCCTTTTTGCGAAATCAGCGTTTGTGGGTTGGATTCTATATTAAACCCCAGGAATGTCACAGGCCCTTTCCTCTGTATAACTGTGTGAACAATTTCACTATTTCGTTCCCTAGCACCGTCTGCGTACGCTGCATGTGCGTGCACAATCAATCCTTTCCCATGTCTCACCACTTCCTGAATCTAACCATTTCTTCGGAGTGACCATTACCTCTCACGTAATATCACTATTGCTCTTTATAACTATAGCACATCCGCCCGACCATTTTCTGAGTATGACAACCTCCATATAACTTCTTCTATGATCAAACCATTTTCGCATCCTGACCAGTACCTCAACCTGACCAGTTTAGTAGCCGGACCACTTCCACGGCTTGACCATTTGGTGTGACCATCCCACAGCCCGGTTCGCTGCGGGACAGAACGTGGCGGCTGTATGGACGTACGACCGAGACGAGGGCGTCGAGCCAGACTTCTCGACGCAAGTCGAGGCCTGGTTCATGGAGGTGGATCAGCACGGCTTCAGTAAAGGCGCCGTCGATCCCTTCAAGTTCTCCAAACCTACGGGGCACTACACGCAGGTGTGTGCTCTACACACGCGCACGTGTGCGTTCTACACGCACGTGTGTTCTAAGAACGTGCTCTGCACGCAGGCATGAGTACTACACGCAGGTGTGGGCACTACACGCACGTGTGTATTAAGTGTGTGCGCTACATGATACAGGTGTGTGTACTACACGCAAGTGTTTGTATTACATGCAGGTGTGTGCACTACACACAGATTTGAGTACTACACGTAAGCAAGTGCACTTCTCGTAGAATGTGCAGACATGCCGGTACGAGTATACCACGCAGGTGTGTGTGTGTGTGCCACTCGTAAGTATGTGTACTGCACGCAGGTATGCGTACTACAAGTAGTTATTTACTTGAGGCAAGTGTGTGGACTACATGTAGTGTGTGCTGTACTGATAAAAGAGTCTGTTGTGTGGACCACACAGAGGCATGCTGTGTTAATTACACGCAGCTGTGTGTGTTTGTGTGTGTGTGTGTGTGTGTATGTGTGCATGTGAGAGTGGACTAAGCGCAAGCTTATTATGTTTTGTTCTAACGTTAGGTGTCTCTCCCACGAGTGTCTACTGTTGGTTTTTGTATTGGTTATCACAGGAAGAACATCTTTGTTGATCACTCCATTATTACAGTCTAGAAATAGAAATAGTTTTCTAGCTTCTTAGCCTGAGGGAGAGAATGCAATAAGTACAAGTTCAATTAGCAGAAGAGTTCTCCCTCTATTCTCTCTACTCGTCTTCTCCGTTTTCTACAATCAGTGTGCTAAAAAATATATAGTTGACACTGGGGCTAAAATCAACAGAAATAATAACTTTAATTAGGTTCATAATAACTATGTGCTGATGAGCAGTTGGTGTGGGCGGACACCTACTTGGTGGGGTGCGGGTACACCTACTACCACGACGCAGCCGGCAACGGCTACACCAAACTCTACGTGTGCAACTACGGCCCAGGGTGAGTGCATGCGCACCGCAGCTCGTGAGGGCCGGCGTGCCTTGCGGACATGCTCACCAGCTCTGCTTTGCTATGTTGATCTCTTTCAACTTCTCAGAATGCTCCTTTCAACGTTCTCAAATTTGTTTTTCCATAAAAAATTAACCATTATGGGCAACCCAGCATCTATAGCAACTCTACGCAGTTTTACCAGATGCAGGATGCTCGTTATAATCGAATTTTAATTTTAAGGGTTCAAGTTTGAAAATTTCGGCCACATAATCCAACTAAAAAACTCTGACTTGTACGTGCTAGAGGGAGTTTAAGTACTTGGCCCAGTTTCTTTTCCTTTCGACGGTCATTTCACGCATGTCAGTTTCACGCATCTCAGGCACCCATTTGCATCTCAGGTTAACGACATTGAGACGCTTTCCTTCTTTCAGTCGGCTCACGTTGCGGATTGCCACTTCTTAGGTACGTGAAGTAGGAATTGAGTCACAAATTGCCACTCTTACGCACTAGCTGAAAAGAGTGACACTTTTCAGTACTTTGTCAGAGTGGTAGCTTGCAGGTTTTCTTATATTGTACGTATTACAGAAAAGAACCGAAACGATTGGAGCTAACAATTAGGTTCATTACCCGGAATGTCGCGTCACAAGTGAATGCAATCCAGCAGGCGCGCTAACGAAGTTGATACTGAAATCTAACCCACAGCTTCTACCCTCAACCAGTGGAACTGGAAGCACAGCTCAGCAACTGATGAGCATCTGATTTGATCACGTTTTTTCCACAGATTTGATATTTCATTGATTTACCCGTTCTTATTATTGATGATTAAAACTACTTGATGCTGTGTTCGTAATCCATACTACCTGTCCAAATATAACTGATATATTGATTCTAGGACTTATTATCATTCCCCATTCTCACTCCCTACTACCTAATTTACGGCAGCTCAACGTACAAACTGGGATATTAATGTCGTCTATGTTGATCTGAACAGCGGTAACGTGGTGGGTGGGAGCATGTACAAAGTGGGCTACCCCGGTCAGCCCTACTGCGTCGCCAACGGTCTGCGTCCTTCCACCGATTACCAGGGCCTGTGTGGTCAGTGCTTTAGTGTGTGTGCAGTGTACGGTGCAGTCAAGTGTTACATAAGCATGCAGTGAGTACACTACAAAACATGTTGTATGTGTATGTACACTTAAGAGTATGAGGTAGCTGTGTGTACATTGCCAAGAACTCATGTGAGCAAAGTGCAAGTATGGAGTACTAACGTCTACACTGATTAAAATATAGTGCAAATAAAGTAGTCATGCATACTAATTACAGAGGTAAAAACTATCAGTACGACTGACAATGTAACGCTTCATCCAAATATTGAGGTAAAATCCTCCATTTCATTTTCGGTGTCATTTTTTACATTTTCGGGTTACCGAGCACCGGCCCGCGTACAGAGATCACACAAAGTATGTACGATGTAACTACCAGCAGGGAAGTAGGAAGCAATGCTACCCGCATGAAAACCAGACATCACCTGCAACGTGATCCAACTCCAATGCAAGCAGTCCTGCTCTCTTATTCTAACCGAATGAAATATTTCTCAAAGTATCGTCGCGAAGTATAAAATAACATTTCAGTCACAGTATATCAATAATAATAATTAATAATATCAATATTTTAAGTTAATATATTCATCAGCCAGCATAATTTAATTCAATTAACTATCAATGAATTCAGCTTTATTACACCGTTGTTGTAATCAAGAACATACATTTGCTGTAACACCACTTTACATCACTTACACTTGATATTACGTACTCCGTATTTGAAGTAACGACCAATTAATGTAACCCACTATTGACTTTAAAAAGCACTTCATATAACGAGTAATTGTTTGATATTACGCTCGCTCGATGTAATGTACACTTGATATCTGATACTTCTTGTAGATGTTGATGTAATACATTCCATAATCATACACTGGACGTAACTCGCTCTTGATGTATCATATACTCGGTGTAGCACGCACATGATATAACATGTATAAGATGTAGTTCACCATTAATGTCACATATACTTGACGTAAGGACACATATACCTGACGTGTCGCGTTCGAGCAGAAGAGGACGGCGTGAACTACAAGTCGATGTGCTCGATGGGCGGCTCGTCCATGTTCCACAAGCCGAAGACGTCGTCGCTGATGATGCTGATGGACGGCAACAGCGTCGTGGACGACTTTGCCCACAGCCACGCTCGCTCCAACTCCCGTACCCACCCCATGGAAGTCATGCATCCCGACCCACCCCACATGGAGATGCACGACATGATGCAGCATCATAGCAGCATGATGCGCAACGGCCCATCGCGTGCTCTGCATCAGCAGCAAGGGCACATGATGCTGCCTCCACCTCCCCTCCCACACAACTTCCCCCCAAACCATATCGGGGGCAACGGCCCTCACAACCAGGGTTTGGAAAATGGGCTGATAAAAAACATTCAAGCTCCCTTTTCGGGGCTCGTAAATGCCTTAAGTCCCTGGAATTTCCTGAACAGATTCAAAATGAATTGAGCCGACTAATAATGATGTTATTCTTAGCTATAAGACAACTTTCTTCCCGTTAGCGCTACAAAATTTCTCAATCGGAGGGTAGTACTGAACCAGATCATGCATCAAATTTATATCCCGCGTTCGTTAGATCGATAGGAAAATGAGTCTCTTAGACTCTGGAATGAATTATGGTAAATTAATTACAGTCCACTGGGACCACGGAGTGGTCTACTAAAGCCTTGAAAAAGGGTACCTGTACTCTACGATAGCTTCATTAAACTATGGAGAAGAAACTATTCATTAGGCCACCACATATTTCTACGCCAAACTCCTGAAAACTGCAATGTATAAGATTCCATTCAGCAGACAGCTTGCGGAAGTGATCTCGGGAGCCTTTACAACAATACTAAGTAAAACTACAATCCTTCTATAAACTAATTACACTCGATACTTCATGGAGACTAACTACAATAATCAAAAAATTACATTATTCATTGACTACTCTACCTGGCAGTACCATGTCAATTCAATGCAGAAAATTGACATTACTTATTTACATTGTCGGACGAAGCTTTTCGTTGTAAAAAATAAACATTTAATGAATCTATAGGTCTTAGAACGCGTGAGTAAAAGTTATTCTTCGTATTTAATTCATAAGTAAGATTACAAAAGTCAAGAAAGTGTTAGAAAAATGATTCTTTATCGTATTCTGATAAACTTAAATTAACTGCTGAGCAGAACTTCCTAATTTTGTTGAGTCTTCCACTAGTGGATCTGCAATCATATTATTACTGGAACGATTTTACGATGTTGTGGTCAAGCTATTCACAAACTCACTGTTGTATTACATTAAAGTATATTTAGCTTAATTTAAGGTAAAGTCTGGTAGTACTGAAAAGAATAGCGTAATGCAAGCAAAACAAAACCACGCGAGACATTCACAGCCTGCCGCCCATATCCTATGCCGTCAGACACAAATTACGCTCAGGCCCCTGAGTCGGAGTATTGAACTGCAAACCCTCGTTACTTATCTTTCTCGTGTGGATGTAGCCAATACTATTCTCATAATTCCTCTAATTCCAAGCTGCAGCTCAGCCTTTGCGTCCGTCGCTCAGCTAGTGTAATGATGACGAGAAATTTCTAAAACTCTTGATTTTTCAATAGCAGAGGAAGTAGTACGCCGTTTTTGCTATCCACTTTTTATTTTTGGACATCAATTTTTTCCTTGTAAGTTTTAAGTTAATAATATCAAATGTATAAAAAACAACAGCACAACTCACGTTCTCCGCAACTACGCCTTGCAAATGGCGAAGTCGAATCAACCCTAAAAGTTGTATCAGTTAAGAACATTAGTAATGCCGCGAAGACTGCCTTCATTTTCTGACTAAGAATGTATTTTTAAATCATGCATGAAGATCATGTTTCACACATTTGCTTCATTCAAGACACCTCTTCCTGGGATGTTGCATGCTGTGGAAAAATCTAAATTATGTACAAAAATAATATTCTATAAATGTATTCGTTTGTGCATACACGCGTACATTCTTTTATGTATATACATGCGAGTATTTGCACCTATGTATATAAAAGAACCAATAAGAGTACCAATAAATAGAGTACCATATACATCAATCACTGAATGTTGAAATTAACTAATGACGTGTTCGTGAGCGAAAGTGTGACCTTCGAATTGGGTGGCGGCTCCGTGAACATTTGCAAATAGGAGAATAACGCCTGGAAAAAAATATTCTGGGGGTTAATAATCGAAAATATATGAGCAATATTTTGCAAAAAGGGGTGCAATGTGCGACGAAATATTTGCTTTGTTTTATCAGGTATCTCGGTAAACATTTCAAGTATTTATTGAAGTATTACTTACACGATAAAATATTAGTATTTGATAAAATATTATCACACAAAGTATGTACGATGTAACTACCAGCAGGGAAGTAGGAAGCAATGCTACCCGCATGAAAACCAGACATCACCTGCAACGTGATCCAACTCCAATGCAAGCAGTCCTGCTCTCTTATTCTAACCGAATGAAATATTTCTCAAAGTATCGTCGCGAAGTATAAAGTAACGTTTCAGTCACAGTAGTGTAGAGTTTTTGTTTTCAGAATTTGCTAATCGCACAGAGTAAGACTTAAGTAACAGTAGTGTAGAGTACTTTATTAAGTTTATGCTTGAGAGGCTAACCATTATGTAATTAGCACAATTTAATTTCGCTTGATTAAGAGAGTGTTTAACCAAGTTTATCTTAGCATATATTCAATGTAAATAGCTAGACGCGTCGCTAAAACTAAACTTTTATGAATTTAGGTTCAGCTTTGGAACCATAGACTTTTATATATGCATATACATTGAATTGACGACTGTGTGACTCAGAGTAATTGTAAAAATGTTGTAACTTGAATGTATAAATTCATTTTACGTCGGAAATGTGCGTGCTGTTATACAGTGACCTGCACACTACCTCTGAGTCATGAGCGCGGGGCTGTAGAGCAACATCCAATCTCTCTTCTCTTGGTGAGTATTTCATTCACAGCTCCACAAGCAGAAAAAATGCAATAGATCCAAAGTGTATTGGATATAGTTAACTAAGTATAGTTAGGGATAAGAGACATACTTAGATATAAGAACTTGAGAATGTTACATTTCATTTAGCTCGGCAGGAGAGGGAGAGAAACTTTAAGACGAAGAACACTATAGTGTTCTAGTCAATTTTATTGGACACAAATGCAAAGGAAAAAGTGAATGTCAGTAGAACAGAAAACTTGCATTCCCGACAAATTTTTCTGCGTGCTTTTATAAAAATGAAAATATTCCATTAGTCAGGGAATTTATAAATTTTTAGTGAGGCTGCTTGGGAATCAACACTATAACGTAGTACATATGTTATTATGTACCACACAAGACTTTTATTATTATTTTAATTCTTCAACAATAATGACAACATTAGGCAGCCATACTACTAATACAAGTATAATATTTATAATACTGATAGATTCAATACAAACCACATTAATATATTGTGCATTTAAATTTCGTTCGAAGCAATGCCGATAGTGTCATGAAACCATGATACCATAAGCGAGGGATACTATGGACATCATAGTGAAGGAAGTCAAATATGTTTTATTAAAACATATGAAACAGTGAGCTGCAAATACGCAGGAGAATCAAGAACGAACCCCAGCTTTCGCTTGCCACGTCTTCCTCATGCTCGTTAAAAGTGTTCATGTATGTAAACATTCATTATTTTGCATCATCTACCGCAACCCCACTAATAAAAATACAACCTAAGTTTGTACGCTTCTACAAGCAAAATTTTTACTGAAATCCTTCTGAAGCTCTGTGGAGTAAAGAGAAAATATACAGCCCCCAAACCTCAGACCTGACACGGACTACACCGACACGGACTCTCCACCTGACACCACCTGACACGGATGCACTAAGGCTGACTGAATATCTTAATTACCGCAGGGTCAGGTACGAGGGTTTACGTGAAAATCTGGCAGGTGATGATATCTAATGCCTCTCACATAGTATATTCATAATCCACATTATGGACTGCAGTAAATGAGCTTCGATATGTCTAGTGACGATATTCCCATCGCACTCGCCAAGGCAGTCATGCAGGGCTTGGCGTGGACTACAGCGAGGATCCACGCGCTGCTTCAGGGGCAGGTAAAGAAGGAAGGTAGAGGAAACAAGGTAGGGTCAAACCAGTCTTTTTTTCGTCGACCGTTTGCCAATGCCTCGTCATGGCAACGAACCAATAGCAGAGCTCATGTTGCATCTGAAAACACTTCTAGCCCCAAATCTAGCCCCACTATGGGTCCACTGATATGTCGCAATGGTGACATCATCCAGTTTGTTTGAAATGAAGCCTTTCTATTGGCTAACGGAACAAGAGGAGGTGTGTTTTCCCCCACAGAAATGACTCTACCTTGTTTCCTCTACCGTGGTAGGCGCCTAGAAATGTTGGCATGTGAGCGCAAACTTGCGTTCTCAGTAAGCCAGAGTTCAGGTACTAATAAATTATTGATCCGTAGCAGCACAGTTCGTACGCCTAGCCGACAGTTGCTGAGTGAGTGCAGAGGCTGGAGAGTCTGTAGTCAACAGGTGCCGGATTTTTCAACTCACTTCAAAGAAATAGTACAGCGGCAGTGAAAGTTTTTGTCAATTTAGAAACGCTACGTGCTGTTTTTCTGGCAAAATATCTACGTTTTAGTTTTTCAAATAAAATTTGAATTTAGGTCAGAAAAACAGCACACACATTTGTCAATTCTACAGAAACACTTTTCGACTACACCTCTCCACTCCGATGCTGTATTTTTTTCGAAAACCCGGCCCACTCGCGGAAAGGACAACATCGAACTGTTTGGGCAGAATAGGGGCGAATGTACAGCAGCGCGGCTTGAGATCGGGTAATGTTTTAGTATACCCCTACAATTCACTAGATAATCACCTACTCCCTTCATGCAGAGTAACTACATGCAGGTGGTAGGAGATCAAAAAGACTTGAGATATTTTGCAGAAAAGCACAATGGTATTTCAAATTTTCAAACACAAATTTCAAATCAATCGCTGTCACAGGCAAATGTTTTTCGATTTCAGTGCTACTTTAGGAAGTCCTCGTGTGTTCTCCGCTCTCAGCAAAAGGGACAACCTCGGTATAATCTCTTCCATTTCCTTCAGTGCATCAGAGGTACATGAAGAGGGGGTGAGCTGAAATTGCCCCTGAGTTTAATCAGAGCTCAGAGAGGGAGGACCAGAACCCCACATATATATTTTCGTGAGTATTCGGACGCTATTTCCCTCGGTGTTTTAGGTTTTTGCAAAACAGTAGTAATATTATTACACACCTAAATTTAATCCCCAAAGCCGCAACGGAAGCAACTCCAGCAGTGATTTACAGTATTGTTGGGTTTGATAGGGTTTCTGAACCATTCATTAGGTAGAGACAATGGTTGGTTTGATGGTCGTTAACCTCTTGCTTGACTTGATTGCTTAGGATATTGCGCTTAAGAGTGGACAATGTCTACAGTTACATGTAGCAACAAACCTTCCAATAGTCGGCTCTGGGCATTTACTATGTGGCCTGCTCCCCACGTGGTACTCTGGGCATTGAAATCTCCCATAATTATGAATGGAACAGGCAACTGTCATATTAGGATTGCAGATCTTTATGACTGACATCTAAGTGAGGTAGGCATAACGAATACAAGGTGCACGTTTTGTTGCGGTAAATTTAGGAGGCTTCTGGTTGCAAATTCGTGTTTAATACCAGTTTCTTACGTGAGATTGTTCGGTGACTGAATGCAGCGCCTCTCTCATGATTATCAGTACGAGAAAAAGTGGATGTCATTGTATTATAATGTGAAAGGGCATTGGGCAGTTGGGATTTGAATTGGTTTCATGCAGGTACGCGCGAAAATTGTTTTAATTTCATTGAATTAACTTCTAAAACCTGCAAGCTCGATTGAATAAATGAGTCCAATATCAGCGCTTAGTTGTTCCTCAGGGTCGAGGTTGCTGTCTATCAAGGGGTGTATCCTTAGAGGTGTATCCTTGCCGTGGAGCCTCGCCTGGTTTCTTCTGAACCATAGCGTTCATAATAATAATAAATTTAGGGTTGAGTTTCCACCCATAGCGTTCAGTTAGTCTCCTACGTGGCGGGACTTTCTTTGGTTCAGATTCCGCTCCAAGGGATTCGATAGGAGATCTCTGACGTACTTTCTTTTCAGGGTTTTCCAGTTTTTTTTCGATATCTGTATCCATAAAGCTATCTATAGCTATTATAGATAAATGGTTGACTTTGAGCTGTCCGGCCAGTCTAGTTTCTGACAGAAGTATTTTGCAGTTTCCCCTCCTTCACGGCGCGACGCATCTTAACTTGTTCTTTCGTTGATTCGTTGTTTGGCGAGTAGGGTCTGTATGGTCTTGTGAGGTATCTAAAGTTACAGTGCGAACGCTTCTTTCTACTTCGTCAGTAGATAAACAATTATTATTATTGTCAGATAAACTGATCTACTGTTCCACCGACTTTATGATATTTTTTAAAGTCTGCTTCAAGCGTTTTAGATGAAATCTCGTTCGAAGAAATATTGCTTACAACTTTCCGTGAGGTTGTACCCAAGGAGTTAGTGGGCTCTGAGATTGCTGGTGCATAAAAAGTATCTTTTTACAGCTTTGGTAAGTTGGTATATTATACAATGTGCATTGACAAAATTGTCCGGTTTGTTGACTAATTGCAGTATCTGGCGTGTGATTCGTAGTAATTCGTTGACTGTCAAAACTGTGACAAATTTGGTTATGTTCGTGTCGACTTTCAAGAACCATTCGAAGAGCGTTTGAGCGATGGAGCTTTTATTTTGCTTGTGGGGCTAGTGGCTCATTTTAAAACGTGGATCTGACGCATTTCTTCTCTCTAGAGTAGTGCTCTTTTTGGTAAAAGAAGCAACAAATCGGGTTTCTGCAGCGATATTTTATGTCCTTCTTCCCCACATCAGGAACATATGTGATGTATAGTCAGATAGTACTTGGTTGCAAGGCCCTAGCGTTGATATCGGAAATACTGTCGGGGTCTTTCCTTGCTTCAAGGTGGCAGGAGTTGAGAGAAATAATTTTTCTGAAGGGTGTGCAGCTTCAAAGTATTCAAGTATTAGTTGTGATCACCTCTTCTCTTTTTAGCTTGAATCGTTGGACGTCAATATTCCCTGAGGTCATCCACTTCAGGTCACCCACTGAGCACCCACCAAAAGCATGACAACGTATTCGCCACGTTGAGAGTGTGGAGTGGGAACACAGCTGAGCTGCCTGCAATACGTGTTATAGATTGGACTTTTTTTTGAGCATCCGACTGTTTAGTAATTAACAGAGCTTTTCCCCATTTTAATTTTATTTGGTTGACCGTTTTGAGTTCGGACTTCATTTTCGATTTCATTGACATTGATGTTTCTGGTGAAATTTAGGTTAGGGAAGTTAACAGTTACGTATGCACTTGGTACAACACGTTTCAATATGCTGTTTCGAACTCTCTCCATTGGGTCGTGATTCATATAGGGGACGCCGGCATCGCCACGGGTCGCTTCTGTTGGCTGTTGTCCACTAAGAACCATCGTCAATGGTGCTTAGAGGTGTATCAGAAGGAATTTGAAAGCGAGTTTCTCGAGACATATTCGTAGAGTGTGACTTTTCTTCATGCATTTGTTTCCGTTTCGCCGTTTGAGTTGAATCTAGAGTAGGTCTTTCCGGCAACCGGAAATCCCATTTGGTTGTCTATCATTGGCCGAAGGCTGATATGGCTCAAGTGTGTACTCGCTTCGTGACTGCAGCTCTTGCCATCGTAAGTCACTCGCAGGTATGCACTTCAATGGTTCTGGTGTACTGGCACAGGAAGTTACTTGTCGCAACCTCTGTCGGGAATGCTTCACGTTGTCCGGGAGCCGAGTCAGGTCGTCATCGTCGGGTTTCGTGTGAGAAAAACTATTAGGGTCCATGGTTCAATTTTAGGTTTCATCTGCCACCTGGCTCCAGTTTTGGGTGACCGCTTTTCGTCAGTTCGAATTCGAATCCCGTCAATACCGCCTGTTGATTCTTCCCGTTGAGAAAAGAGAGAACTCGGCATAATTCCTCACCCTACTCATCGGAAATGGGTACCGGCTTAACCAGGAATAACCGTCATTGCGCACTGGAGTTTGTTGCTAGCGCACCCCCGACGTTTAAACAACCCCCACTTTTCACCTTGCCATAGGCTAACCCTCGCCGTGTACGACTGGCAGACCGTTGGGTGAGGCCATAATAGGTTACTGCCAGCCTCACAGTGAAATCCAGGGAGAGGCCATTGTGTGTACAATCGAGGGTCCGGCTATCAACTTAATTGTCAGAATAAGACATGGTAGTTAGTCAGGGTACAGTCCAAGCCTGTCTGTCATGGCGTGAGGCAGCGTAGCCTAGGGCCTCATCAAACACGCAAGTCCCCTCCCCGCGACAACGGCAGGACGGCGCCGGTGGAATAGTATTCTCAACTAAAATCAATTTGCTAATGATAGATCGAATTTAGTTTCACCCATATACTTTGATGGTTTAAAAGTAAAGAAATACATAATAAAAGCAATTTATTTTATCAAAATATTGGTACAAAGAATTTCATCTCACGTACAAGTGTGCACTCACATGACCGATCAGATATGAAGGTAACTGCAGTAATGGTGCTGCCGACGCTGAAGAAACCATCCTTAGATTTGGGGTGCAATTGTAATCACGCTTTATGGCTATTACAATCAGGCACCTGCCGTCGAAAATGCAAATATTTCGGCAAATGGGGCGAAGCACAAAAGACGAATATTGGATAATGAAAGGTCCCATAAATTATAGCCTTCTATTCACATGATCATTTACAGCTGGAAATGAAGAGAGACAGGTACTACAGGGTATCAAATATGGCGTGATCTCATGGCTAAACAGAACTGTGCTAACATATTTGTATGATATAACTGTTATATAATCTCATACTAGTATAAGCATAACTAAAAGCGTGCATAGAGAGTAAACATTCGATAATTTTGCACAAGAACATAGTATGAAGTATGGGAATATTACTCGTAATAAAATGGTACATGAGTAGTGTATATAATGTAAGGGCAACCATAACCTATGTTCTCATGTTATAACTTTTAAAAATGGTGCATTTGTCATTGATAGAATAATTAATGAAGAACAACCTTTCAAGTTGATGACTGCAATTTCACAGCAGAATTATAACTGAAATAAACTGAAGCAATTCCAAAAAGAGTAAATTTTAGCGATGAAGCGACCAACCTCCGACAACCAGCTAAAGCAGCAGCAGCTGTTAGACCTTCTAAACACGGGTACCGGACTCCGCATCTTGTGGAATCCAACGCGATTTTTAGCAAAAAGCAAACACAAACGAAAGCATGAAGAACGAATCAACTGGAATAAGAAAATGTACGTTGCAGTTTTACTAGACAGAGTTCTCGAATCACTTTATAGCATAGAAATACAAATGAATTTATTTTGCGGGGAATTACGGGACAGAACAAGATTATTTAACAACAGAAGCACAAGCAAATACAGAGAAGAACTGAGCATGCAAATGTGAGTAAAAATATCGAAAGCTGTCATAACAGCAGTGTGAGCGCGTAGTAGGAAGGAAAAATAGCAGCACAAATGGGTATGATTTGTGTAGTCAGATGTCTGTCTGGCTAGCGCCTTCCTCAACGTGTACGACTTTTTCAGTGTGGTAGTGCATCACCACCACGGTGATCAAATCCTACCACGTGAAGTAGTGTGTCACCACCATGGTTGGCTATCTTTTTATCGTCAACCAGACCGAGGGGTGAGCTGAGCGCTGTCTAGCCTAGAGAATGCACCCACATCGCCAGGGCTGCAGGTCTTGGTGGACTGTGTTCGATTATGTGCGAATGACGTGAGCCCGATGAGTTAAGAGTGCAGTTAGCACTCTCAACAAATCGAGGAACTTATAGAATAAATAGGGAGTGTTATACCTAGCGTAAGAGCAGTAAAAAAAAAATAAACTCATTGCAAGACAGCATAAAAATGTGAATTGAGAGAGCTTTATTAGTGTGTGTAGCGAATTACATATACTTTCTCTTAGTTACTGAATGAAATGAAGCATGGTGTAAAATCTTATACCCTTCGCTCCCATTTTCAACCGTCACACGCTTTAGCTAGCAGTTAGAACTTAATGCATTCATGACCAGGATATTCACCTCCACATTCATTTGACTACATACTTCACCCCAAGCCTTACGGGCTGACCACAGCAGGCCATGCGGTCGTCTACCATAAGGTATGCATGAGCACCAGATTAAAGCGCCTTCCTGCTTAAGTAAAGTCAAAAAGCAACTCAATACTAACTCAAGTTATGTCAATTCCAATCAAGTGCGATTGAAATAAAGGATTAAAAAATTGCATTGATTGCGCACGATGAAAATTGTGAACAGTCGGACGGTAAAAACTCATGTTATGTACTGGTGATCAATATATAAATGAGGTGCAGAATACATAATAACTCTTAACGTTACAAAATAAACCAAAGCCTTAAATAAAGCAGCAAGCCTGTTCGTAAGATAGTGTAACTAATGCTACCAAGCAAAGACGCTCATGTGAACAAAAAAGTGAGACAACCGCTGTAACTTGTACTTCCTTACGACCACAATCACAAAGGAAGCATAAGGATGTTTTCTGACTCTATGGAGTCAATACAACTCAAATCCTTCAAAAAAAGACAAATTTAAAAAATTTCAAAGTAGTAAAAATTATCTCAAAGACTTGAAAGTACGTCTAACTTTGATGGAAATAAGTGAGACACAAAATTCTTCGAGTACAGAATATATGCAGAGCAAAACTCTGACTCGACTCGCTAGCTTGGCAAGTGATCCTAATTTTCATTCATAAAGTATCATAAAAAGAACTGTTATTTTTCTACTTCTTGAAATTCCAGCCACAGAGATTTAGTTAAATTTTAAGACGTTTGTGACTGATATAAGAAATAAACTGTGGAT
This sequence comes from Morinoia aosen, assembly GCA_030386875.1. Classification (NCBI taxonomy): domain Eukaryota; kingdom Metazoa; phylum Arthropoda; class Malacostraca; order Amphipoda; family Talitridae; genus Morinoia; species Morinoia aosen. The sequence goes on from CM059574.1 coordinate 4,495,714, forward strand.
ACTTTGTTGTAAGAAAAGAGCCCCTTGTGTTGTACCATAACGTAGTTAAAGTAACTGAACAAAATTTGTCAAGTGAAGCACAAGGGACACGGAAATACGATACGTGAGAAGCCAAATAGCGAGGATTCTAGTCAATAGGACCCCAATGGTCACATGACGCCTCGTATTTGCGCCGCAAAGGCCTGCATGAGTGCAAACTGCAGCACAATCATCGTTGTGCACTTTCTCCGACACGGAAAAAATTATGATGAAACATGAATTTACGGAACTGTCAAATTTGCTCGCCTCGGACTGTTCATCGCAATCTTAATACAACATGCAAGAACAACGTGATGCCAAATACTGCGTAAGGTGTACTCGATGACGAAACTTTGGTTTTAATTTTTCCAGTAATCAAACTGAATTACAATTCAGAATTCAGTTACAACTGAAATGAAGTGTTTCAATAATTTGAATTATTTACGAAAATAATTTAAAGATCGATCAAAAAACGAACAAGGAAGACAAACTCCAGAAACCGATCTTCCCCCAATGGTTCCACTGCAGCGACCAGGACGTAGCGCCGCCCACATGACACATACACACAAATTGAGCAAAGCTAACAAAACAATTTAAAAAAAAGTCTTCGACTGATATCCCTCAAAGACTAGTCATTAATATTATTTGCACCTCTTGAACACGGTTTGTCACAACAAAATAAGTTCTTTGATGAACGAACGCATTGAAATCCTTCAGAGCACTCAATTTGCTGCGATATCACACAATTGCTAGGTTAGTTCACCCGCAGTAAAATCTTTGTTATTGCTTGCATACTCGTAATTGAGCGCTTCAAAATCTTTCAAGGGAACGGAAAAAATTACAGTACTATCGCCATCGTAGAAGATGCTCCAATAACACCATATACCACGAATACATAATATTTGTTGTACCATACGACGTAGAAAGTTCAATTTCTTATATTTCTCATGAGATTAGAACAAGTACTATTTTTATAAGGATAAATTATCAATTCTAATGAATAAGTCTCATTAAGACTAACATCTGAAGAATGTCCACATTTTAAGAACACGCTATGCCACGCTTACCAGGGACTTGCATTCTGCTGGCGTTACCGACGCGTGCGCCCTCTCAACAGGACTTGTTCTGAGCAGACCGTGGCAGGGTGGCGTGACCTCGAGTGATGCGAACTCAATTTTTTATGCTTCAACATACGTTGAGCAGCATTCAAACATTCCATAGCAAAACATTCTGAAGCTCAGTTTTAAAAATATTCACTCATTCGTTACGATGGTAGCTGCCAGTCACAAATTTTCACATTGAAGGCAAATATCAAAATAATAATTATGTTGACAAAGTGAAGGTGTCTCAGGCACTGCTCTCACGATTTCCTTTGATATGCGGCATGTTGTCTGATGTTGAACAACAGCAGCCCCTTGCATATAGTAAAGTAATCCGCAGTAAACTTCAAAACGGAAGTTGTGGGGGAATTGAAGTTTACACTACAATTGTATGGAACCAGATTTAATTAGGAGTTTTAGTTACATACGTGAACAAAATTGTGAGCAATTGTATGCAAATGGTTTCCACAAATTTAAGCAACGTTTATGCTGCACCATACCTCATAGCTGGCACAACAGAGATTCCCTTGATCAAGGAGATGTTCAGTATATACAGAGTGATTTTTAAATATGGGGCACAGAAGAATATTCAATAACTCCTATATCATTTAATGGATTTTAAAGAACTAAGTATTTGAGAAACCCTGGAAAATTATTTTTATTGCATATGTTTGTGAAAAAGATAGACAATCTGGCATAAAAGCCACATCTAAATGAAAAATCCATTCGATTTCAGCATTACCCCAAAAATGACAAGTTAGACAAAAGAATATCTCATCTATCTTCCCTTTAAAGCCCGTCCAGACCTTGCGTTAGCATAGAGCTTGATGCCGCTTAGACGAACTGCAGATGGCTCTCCGACCACTACGGAAGAAGATTTTTCATGCTCACCACGAAGTTGAGCGTACCCGATTCATGCCGTATGCGTGGCCAGTCAGTATGATTGCGGAAGGCATTGAGGAAAGTTGTAGCGCTCCGCTATCTCTCCGCGGCTTCGCACAGCGCATCGTCGTTATTAAGCATCCTACCCCTCTCATGTACTACGATAACTATGTATGAATAGCAATTAAGGATCTAAATCATTTTTCAGACTGCTGATAATGATAACTGACTGCTAATGCAGTCAGTCAAGCCAGTCTGGTCAGGAGCGGTTCTTTTGCAACGCCTCTGCGACGATCACAGGCACTATGGGAACGCAAGGTCTGTACGGGGCTTAAGATATCAGCTTCCCTCTGATCTGTTACCCTTGAATTTTTTCCTTTGAGGATATCTTAAAGGAAGAGTTTATCGTGAAAAACGAACAATTCTACACCAGCTCAAGGCATCCATCAAGAAAGAAATCCAGCGAGTTGGATCTGATCTCACCAGCGACGTAATGAACAGCCTGCGTAATCGTGCCAAATTTTGTGTGCACTCAGGGAGGCGGCACATGAAGAATATTATACTCAAAAAGTAATGAGAGTAAAAATCAAATTTTTCAGAATTTCACACATACCTTTTTTTCAAATCCATTCATTAATATAGAAGTTATTGAATATTCTTTTGAGCCCCATATTTAAAAAATCACCATGTACAAAGAGAAAAATGTCAGACTTAAATGAGAATGTTGGGCTCCAGATCATAGTTCGTATGTTAAGTAGCAACACGAGAAAGAAAATGAATGAAAACAATGTTTGTCCACCACACGCTTCCTCCACCGCCGCCCCCCGAAATTACGGCGAGCAGCCAGGAGCATTTCTGATGAGACGAGGGATCACTGATGTGCTGACAGGCGTAGACATCGTTACCGCCCTCATTCCAGGGCTCTCATGAACTTCAGCTGGCCCGAACCACGCAGACACAAAGTGCCCTTGAGAACGCTTAACTCGCAATATAGTCATGTCTCCGATACATGATTGCTTGATTGTTGGAAAACTTGATAAAGCATCGTGAACTTGCAACCGAGTTTTCAGAAAATTCTTCGGAAAAAAAACGTTCGATGAAGGCAGTAATGACATAATCTTATGAACAAAAATGACAAGTTTCATAACTTCAAAATTATATTTAGCTTTAAAATTGCATTTTTCAGTCTATCAGTAACAATCAAATAGAAAGATGAGGATAATCAGGAACAGATTATGACGTTAAGAATCAGATAAAGTTAATCACTATGACATAATCTCAAAAAATACTGAGGACGAATTGGTTTCATTCAACTCATACACACAGGAATGATTTGTACAGCCAGTCATGTTAGTTGCCTTATAACACTAGGTTTATTAGAAAAAATTGATGCTTATCAGTACAAATGGTTACTCATGTTTGGTTAAAGGATTCTACTAATTTATAAAATAAAAGTCTCGGGTAATAGCTGAAGACATCAATGCTACCTGTCAATAGCTGACATTCCGATTAGTTAACTTAAGATTAATCGTTCCGCAAGAATAATGAAGTTTCGAATATCGCAAGAAAGAATCCTATACTCCAGTAGTGCAACAATACGGTGGAAGCCTGTAAGTGTTACCAGTTAACTTCCCTAGCCAAGACGCAAATAGAGTTCTCTCCAGCAATAAGATGAGCTCAGAAATTCTACTTATTCCCAAAGACGCAAGTTACTTAAGACAAGTAATGTAAACATAACCTTAATGAGTAAACATAAACTCGTTTCAGTGATCATGAAGACGATTTGCATTGCTTCTGCTTTAAACCGAAAACTTGAATACCTCACACATATATATATTCCCGTCTAGTTTGACTTGTACGACATGCGTTGGAAACGTTGGTGGTTGGAGCTCACCACATGCACATGATGCCCTTCTTTTTGTCTTAGAGAAAGCATTCTCAGAGGTAATTTGAAAACACTTCAACACTAATTTTATCACTGAATATTAAACCAAAAATGAATGCATTACGTCCTCCCGCGTACAGTCTTTTGAACACATGACGCAAAAGTCTGCTCCAGCTTTGGAAAAACGTGACCAGACACAACGTCTCCTTTGCAGAGGATATCCAAAATCGTACAAGTTCAACAATAAAATGCGGAGATCATTCAAGGGCTGACCTCCTTGACTGCCAAATCTCGCAAATCTTTTCTGAGGATCTTGCCGGTCATATTCTTAGGGATGGCGTCGATGAAAACGACGCCTCCCGTCAGCTGCTTGTGGACGGACACCTTGCTGGACACGAACTCCTGCAGCTGCTCAGCCGTCACCGAAGCTGAGGAGGTATGGCTCGTTAGCAAGTTTTGTTGTGTAGTGATACAGTTCAAAAAACACAGGTTATACAAATTTTCATAATAGTAAACGATCAACGAAAAAAGTTGTCCTTGAAGTCTCATTGCTAGGGTTAAGTATATAACCATTTACATTCAGTGTGAGGGAATAAATATTCGAATTGGTCGGTAGAACACGTGGGGTCGGCAGCTCACCTTTGGGCGACTTGACAACGTAGGCTCTGGGACGCTCCCCAGTCTTGTCGTCCGGCAGCCCCACCACGGCGACGTCGGCCACACCCTTGTGCCCTCGCAACAGGTCTTCCAGCTCCGCAGGGGCAACCTGCGCAACAGGTCACATCTCATCAACGGGTCGCATATTATTAGATTTATAAGGTTGTTAGGTAGATGGGAGAAGTGACAGGAACGTTGATACAGACAGACAGGAACGTTGATAATTTAATAGGTATATTTGCTTTAATGTATCCAACACATACAATACTGATAATGAAATGCATAATATTATTTCTCCATTTTCATTGCAATTTAAAAAAACTGATTCGCTTTACTTTGTTCTTTAACGCATGAAAGAACACTTCAAGACAGATAAGAACAAAAATACCCGAGAATTTTTCAAGACCTATTGCTCGAAAATCCCATCTCTCATCGTTAAGCCATGATTTCATTCATTTCAACAAGAAATGCTTATATTTTTCACGAAGAGACTTACACTTCCACTTCTCTAGCCTTACTATGACTCAGATGTTACTGACTTTATAACAATGCCTCGTACTTTACAGTAAGTCGCAAAATTCGTTCAAAACTTTCATAAAGTTATGATCTAATATAAGCCTTCAGCCCTTGGCTCTATTCGAAGTCCTTCCATCTAACAAGAAGCCCTCATATCACACACGAAGGCCTTAGCTCCACCTCAAGCCCAGGTTTCTGACCTGGAAGCCCTTGACTTTGATGAGCTCCTTGAGGCGGTCCACAATGTAGCAGTTGCCAATGCTGTCGACTCTGGCGATGTCTCCTGTGTGCAGCCAGCCGTCTGCATCCAGGGTCTCCGCCGTCGCCTCTGGGTTCTTCAGGTAGCCTTTCATAACCTGCGTCGCGTATACATAAACTTATTGCATCATAACCACACGAGTACGTGCTGAACGTATAGTTAACATACAAGAAAAATGTTGGAAAAATTGGTGTTTAGAACTACCTTCCCATTTTCATAATTTAAAGTTCTGATAAAGAGGTCTGGTCCATTCGTTTCGAGTTTAGACCCGTGGTTCTTGACCTTTTTACTATTACACCCCTCCTAAGGATATATTTCTTCCTTTGAGCCCCCTTTTAGTGTTTTTGAATTAATTTGGCATTCACAGTACCCGGCCACAAGTATTTGCACAGCTTAATTTTTCGTGTATTTCAAAGACTTCGAGTTTTGTGTTGGGGTAAAGATTACAAATGGTTCAGAGAACCCTTCATAATTCAACAAAATATTACAACCGATCAGAAAAAATTAAATGGTCAACTTATTACATCACCCAAACAAACAAAAAAAAACAAATTATTCGACCAAAACAAAAAAACTAATATTTAGTTGCATGGCCTTTGTTTGCAATTACAAATTGCAATCCTGCACTGCAGATTTCAGTATATTTTACAAATTTTGTATGGGATTGAGGTCAGGAGACTGACTGGGCCATGTGATAGCACTTGTTTTTTAAGTAGCCAACCATTCTTTCGTTAACTTGGCCGTATGTTTTTGGTCATTGTCTTGCTGGAAGATCCACTTAGGAAGGCCGAAGAATTTTCTTGCACTTGGAATCAGCTTGTGTTCCAGTATCTACCGGTACATGGAACTATTCATTTTGCAATCACTGATGTGGAGTTCCCCTACACCCTGAGAAGTGGAGCAGCCCGAAACCATGATATTGCTTCCCCTATGCTTGCCAGTAGGGATGGTTTTCTTACGCTCGTAGGCAGTCCCTGGTCATCCTCCCAACATGACGAGTCATTTCAATTTTACATTCTTCGGACCACACAACCCGTAACAAAAACTCATAACATTTGTCAAGATGGTCTTAGGCAAACTTCAAACGGTTCTTCACATGTTTAGCTATCAAAAGGAGAGTCCTACGAAGAGTGAAGGTCCGTAGACCACTACGGTGCAATTCTGACGCACACTTCATGAAACTTGAGTTCTTGTAGCAGATCTTTACGGGTTGTCATGGGTTCATTAGTCACTTTGCGAAGCATATGCTTTCGACAGCGATATTTGGTCTTGCGATGAGCTCCGGCTGTTGGCCAATTAGAGATTGCACCTGTCGCTTGATACTTCCGAACAATAGCTCCAAAATTTGAGTATTGAAGTTCAACAGGTTCATCGGTTTCACTTTATCTTAATCGTTCATTGCAAAGTCCAACTATTTGCTTTTGAATTGCTTCTGGAACTTCTTTGACTTTCGGCACTGTTGTCACAGAGCTGTCAAGATTTTCATTCATGTAAATCTTGCAAGTAAATGATTACGCTGATCATACTTGTTTGACTTCAAATCTGCTTCTAAGAGTTTCTAGAAACCTTCAAATGTTTCCAGGAGGTAATGCAATAAATACTTCAATTATAAAAGAAAATACAAAGGAGTATAAAGTTTGGCTGAATACTTTCGTATTACGTTATTTTTCGTTCATTCGATTATTTTATGATATCGGCAATTTTCGTTCAGAGTGTTTTGCTAGCTAAACCTTAAGTAATCTTTACCCCAGCCCAGAACTCGAAGTCTTTGATATACCGAAAAATTAAGTTGTGAAAATACTTGTGTTCAGGCAATGCAGATTAACGTAGAAACAAAAACATCGATTTTTTATTGAATCTATCAATTCTATTTCATTTAATTTGAACCAATCACATCATTTACATATCTGATACTGCTTCATTGCAATTAGATGCAAAAAAAATCAGAGGACTTTAAGCACTGTTTCTTTGACACTGAATTTTGAGTGTAAGGCTGAATGCTAGAAAGTGCGCAACGTAAATTTCCAAAGACGCTCAGACGATTTCTGTATTTAGTTTTGATGGCTACGATCACGGAAAATGCAATTTCACATGAATATGTGTATCCAAACATTGCAAGAACCTGAAGAGCATATTGGACAATCAAAGGATACTGTGGGGTATTTGACCCAGAACAACTCCAAATCGAAATCATTGAAGCCTTCCTTTGCTGTTGTCAAGAGAGTCACATTACTCTCTTTTGTCAAAGACATTACTGGGAAAAATCAGGCTTTACTGCGGAGGCTCGCATCCCCCCTGAAATCAGCTCACGTCTCCTAACGAGGGCGTGCCCCCAGGTTAAGAACTACTGGTTTAGACTTCCCCGGAACGTTTAAATGAAGCTCGAGATGAAATATAGCTATCAACATCAGATGAAATATAGCTCACCGTGCAAAATAGCGCAGATATTTAACTGCTTTTCTCATTGCTAAAAAAAAATTTTTACGCTTGCAACACCGCAGTGCCATGCATTCGTGAAGTAAAAATTGAGTAAGAAGCATTCTATGGTATATCTCATCAACGACCAACAATATCAATAAATTTCATGTTCCTAACCCTGCATAAAAAAGTAGCTTTTCCAGTGCTCGACATTTACAGTGAGACAAAATAAAAAAGGTTACCTGAGGGCCTTTGACGAGCAGCTCGCCTTCTCCCTCTCCCGCGCCCAGCGCCACCCCTGTCTCGACGTGCACGATCTTGGTGAGGGTGTTGGGCAAAGGCACGCCGCACGACCCGGGCACGTACCCGGTCTTGCTGGTCATGTGCGACACCGGCGACATCTCCGTCATGCCGTAACCTGGCCACAGTCAATCAGGCATCAAGTACATGTGACAAGAATTGCAATAAGCACTTCATTTCTCCCTATTTGCCAAAACATGTTAGCAGAAGTTCAATATTGCTATTCAGGGTGTCGTACAAAGAAGGCCGTAACCTGGCAAGTCGTCAGTTATGTACCGAACATCTTGACAACGAGGCGCAACAAACACTTCATTTCTTCATATTTTTAATCACTTATTGAAGAAAATTCCATTAGACAATTCAGTGTCAGTGTGCCACACACAAAGAGAAATTAAATTTTCAACGTTTTGTTTTCCTGTGGTACGTTACATTGGGTTTTTTACACCTAACGTTTTTTCAAGTAACTTGCTCATCTTCGAGCGAAAATGCTTTGAAAATCGTTTCATTGAATGGCCAAACATGGAGATACAATTGCAATGTAAACAGTGAGGTCAATAGCTCACTGTTGTCTAAAGAAGAATGGGGGACATGTCTTGAAAATCACTCCTGTAAATGATGTAGTGTCACAAAGTATGAGATGATAAAAAATATTATTTTTTGGAACAAATTTATTTGTACATTGAATTTTTTGTCGAATAATTTTGCTTGGAAGCAATTCCATCGATTCCCGTTTCTGGCCAACGCTCATATCAACTCTTTTTGCTCAGCGCAAGCCGTTTAGCGATTTGATGAAACAATTCGAGAAGGATTTTACCAATCATGGACACATGTTAGTGATGAAAATGCCATTTGCCACGAGCAAAATACCAAACGGTAATTCATTCATAAATGGTTCAAGTTAGATTTCTTCATTCTGAAACATCCTGCACAGAAATCTCGGGTTAACCACACGGTGATAACGCGACAGGTTTTTTTTTTAAAGACAGTGCAAAAATTAAATGTACGTCGAATTAACTTACATTCATCAGCCTAACAGCTAGTTCAAATCAGGATAAAAGTCGAACGGTTTAGCATTCCAACAAGTTTTCAACCATAAAATGAAAACCAAAATTCAATGGTACATAGGCTGAAAAAGTTAGCATGACTTATAGAAAATAAGGGCTACAAGAAACGAATGACAGGAAAATGATTACAGCTGCGAAAAAATAGCTTTGGAAGCTGAAAAACATATTTCCCTCACTCCCTTCCTTCAGTTGCAACTCGCAACATTCCTCAAAGATTCACGTCGATTGCTCGACTCAAATGCTTCTAAGATTCATCATCAGCTTTCTTATAATTTGCTTCACTCTGCAGTCACCTCCCTCGGTCCCGACTCACCTTCCTGGAAACTGAGGCCGTGGTCGAATTTAGCGGTGATGCTCTGGGCGAGGGCCTCCCCAACGGGCGCAGCCCCGCACACCAACGTGCGCACCGACCGCAGGAACTCAGGCTTTACCTCGGGCGTCTGGGCCAGGAAACCCAGGATGGGGGGCACCGTGTGCAACACCGTCGGCTGCAGCCAATGCGTACAGATAGTTAGATTTAAATAATTCACCATGGTAAAGGTCACCGATGCGAACATAAATACGTTTGCAGTGTTATCATGCCAACATAGAGCTGAGGTACTCGCCCTGGGACAACATAGATACCGTGTGCAGCACCGTCGGCTGTGGCTAACGCATGCAGATAGTTAGATTTAAATAATTCCCAATGCATTGGAAAAGTCACCGATGCGAGCATAAATACGTACGCAATTTTGTAACCCTTAATGAGATGATACCAGCGTTAAGAACTGCTGAGTGAGGAGGAATTGAACCTCAGAAAATTAGGCAATAAGAAAAAAATTATTGACGCACACAAAAATACAAAAAGTAGATCACACGCGACCCGTCCAGGGTGAGGTTATTCACAAGCATTTAAATCTGGAGATCGAGGAGGCCACGACGTCACCTTAACGTGAATTAATCGGTGTGGAAAATTGTTTAACACAGCCATTGGCTTTCTAGCTGTATGAGGTGCACTTGAATAACTTTCAAATTTCATCTATCATTTGAAACTCTCTCTGAACTCTCGATGCTTTATAGTTTCATGGTATCGATTTTTAGAAAATTTGAATTACTTATTGGGCCACCTGTACTTTGCTCCATAAATTTCGAGATTGAAAAAATTTAGGGAAGCACACAGACAATTAGCTATATATTTTTCCTCGCTTCGAGTGTTTCCTCGGATTGCAATCGTTTTGCAATTACAGTCGTTCGTTTAGCGAATAGCCGAAAAAGAAAAAGCTTAACTGTCAGGTCAACTATCATTAAGTGGGTAGAAAATTGAGGTTTAGGAAGTTTTATATAAGTATGTTAGATATATTTGATTAGGATAAAATATAGTTAGTTAGGATAGGTCAATTCAGGTTTGGTCACGATTTGGATACAATAAATTATGTTAGGTTCCAATTACTAATTGAACACTTTGACTGCCGCAGATAAAATTGAGGTTTAATATTCAACTCAAATTTAGGGTCAATTGGAGTAAGCGATGATGAAAATAAACTAAATAATATAAACTAAAAAATAAAATAAACTAAATAAAATTTCAAAATAAATTTTGATCAAGTATTCATAAAAATTGAGTTTGTAACTACTGGTCGGTCAGCAGCATTATGAATTACCAATTAAAAATAAGTGGCGACACCGGCACCGCACAATTCAGTTCGCCAGTGTTCGGAACCGTTGTCGACAGAAATTTCTTATTGGGATCTAAATAAGCCGCACACACGGAGAATTTGGCACTTCAAATTTTCTTACATAAAGTTAGACAGTATATATTTAACAGCAATACAGGTGAAAAAAATTCATCCACTGAGTTAACTATCAGCTTTGGTGACCCATTTCCTGAATGTCATGTCCAATGCCATGAATGCCATGTCCAAGTTTACGTGCCCGAGGCAACGAGTTGGAGACACGCCAACCTGTACACCGCAAAATTTCGCAAAACACTACATAATCCACTCGAATAATTCAGGAGTTTAGGACTTAGACTAGCTGTTGGGGGTGATTATGCAATATCTGCTATCCCCACAGCGCGGCAAATGAGCTCTTTATTTTGAATGTCTTACATTTTATGATACTTCGTATTGATATAATATTTAGTTCGAGTTTTGTCTCTAAATTTGTTTATAAGAACTTAGCAGTTTACAGACAGGGATATTCGGCCAAGTATTTAGGATACATAATATCAACAGCAAAGACGGATTTGTAGCCAGGAGTAATGGGTTAAGCAAGAATGTATTTTACAGCTCTGAGGATGACATGGAGTGAAATACCAGCTATCTCTAAAAAAATATAACATCTGTTGAGTTAAATATATATTTTATGAAAAAATTATACCAGCTGAGTCTTTTTTCGTGTACGTAATTCTACGTAAGGACGATGACCCAACAGTTGTTCCCGCTAAGCACTTTGCAAAAGTGGCCACGTACTACTGAGGTACTGGCCTTGTACTTGGCGAGGGGCAACATAAAACTGAGGTACTAGCCTTACTTGGCAAGGGGCAACATCAAGCTGAGGTACTGGCCTTGTACTTGGCGAGGGGCAACATAAAACTGAGGTACTAGCCTTACTTGGCAAGGGGCAACATCGAGCTGAGGTACTGGCCTTGTACTTGGCGAGGAGCAACATAGAGCTGAGGTACTCTCCTTGTACTTGGCGAGGGGCAACATAGAACTGAGGTACTGACCTTACTTGGCAAGGAAGGCAACATAGAGCTGAGGTACTCGCCTTGTACTTGACGAGGGAGGCAACGTAGAGCTGAGGGTCGAACTTGTGGAAGGTGACGGTTTTGCAGCCGGTGGCGAAGGAGAGCAACATGCACGTCACCATGCCGTAGATGTGGAACATGGGCAACACCCCGAACATGATGTCGCCTGAACATCAATACAGTTAAGTCAACTCTTACGGAATGTAAAATCAAAATCTTGTTAAGCGCTTATAGTATTGAGTTCCTTCGCAGAGGCTCTGTTGGATTCTCTCCAAAACTTCAGTGGATTTTCCCGAGAATTTCATGAATTCGTATGACAAAAAGGGCATCATATTATTCACACTATGAAAGAAGTTCCTTCAAACAAACCAGTAAAATCCTCTCATCAGGCACATCAAAGGAATCTTCACAGAAACAAAATTCAGCTCTATTAATCAAGCGAGTAGCCAAGGGTTAGGCTTGAGTTTGAATACATCAAAAAGAGAGATACAGCAGTCCAACGTGCCCAGTGCTTGCAGTAAAAGTTAGCAGAAACCGCGACTCGGAAAGAGTCAAGATGCAAGACTTAGGGATAGTGCTTAACGGGAGAGGTGCTGATTTCCTATCAGCACATTTTTCATTTACCATCAGGCATCGACGCGAAAAAGAAAGCCTCATTGAAAAATCTTAAAATTTTGAAACCACTTCTATCGTGTTGTCATAACCGAGCCATTCCTTATAAATATAAGGAAATAAAAGCTCTAGAAATGTACTAGCGAGAAACACCAGAAAGTTCACGAATTGTGAGATATTGTGGATGCTGAGACCTTACATTTCGGTTTTCGAATTATCGCAACAATGACTAGCGAACCTAACGCATGGACTGCTTCCGGGAACGCTAGTCAGTCCACCCATGGAACTGGAGGGTAATGCAGTTTCATGTCTAGCAGTGTGTCCAATATGCATCAAGACCCAAGATAAATACCTACTCTAACTGATTCTACATTGAACTATTCTGTTTCTGTCAATTCAGAGCTGTTATTTTCAGCTTCTTATTTTCCTCACTAGCCTAGTTCGTACGAAGTTTCAGATAGTATTGACTCAGGTCACTATCAAGTGAGAGTGCTTTTTGTTACTACGGATATTCATCACCGCGTTTGTCATTAAGAGCTATCAACGAACTGTATTTAATATTGATCTAATAACTACCGTAGACTGCCAATAGGTGTTAATATCAACCTATCCTACTGTAGGTGAGAGTGCTTTTTGCTACCATGTGTAAAACACCCACCGCGGAAACGCTATGAACGTGTTAATTAAGGTAGAGCTCACCCTCAGGAACGACTTCCGAGATGCCAGGGTGATTGATTTGGACGAGGTTGGCGACGATGTTGGAGTGTGTGAGCATCACGCCCTTCGGCAGCCCCGTGGTGCCCGACGAGTATGGCAGCACGACCAGGTCTTCGCTGGGGTTCACCTGCTCGGGTGAAAGTAAAATAGTGAGTTGGAAAGTAAAATAATGAGGCACCAGTAGAAATCTAAATGAGAATGTGCCACAGAAACATAGGACGTTGAACACCTTTTGCATCAACATATTGACTGCGAAGGGTTACACTGAAGTTCAATATCCAACTCAAATTTAAAGTCAAAAGTTGTAAAAATTGAAAAAATGAAACATAAACTGGGTAAAATAAATACCATTTTCAAAAGATAGTTAAAATATTGTTAAAATCTTTGCGGTATGACCCAACACCGGTGGGTCATACCGCAATGAACGTGTTAAAAATACCTTATAATAAAAACTCATATCAAGGGTCAATCTCGTTACAGAACCTTCGCGTTGAGCAAAAGGAACATTACATAGAAAGCGGCCATCGTAAATATTTCAGCTTGAATAACATTGCAGAGCTCAACACTTTACATTTTATCAATTACTTACATGGTAAAGATAAGATAACATAAAAAATTACGAGGTAGCAGGACTTGCTTCGCCGTCAATGTAGAAAGTAATAAAACATAGATCCGAAAATTACTTTTGACCTCAATGCAGCAGCATAACAAAGAGCGCAATTCCGAGCTATACACTAGAATAACCTCTCTCATTGTCATTGTAACTTGTGGTACGTGCTGATGTTACATTAACAAAACATTAACAAAACATTCAACTAGATTTTAACACTGTCCAAAAATGACAAATCAAACCAGAACGTCATATCGCTGAAAGTCGTCGTTACCAGCACAATATACCGTCGAAAGTAAATGATAGCTTACCAGACTCATCATCGCGTAAAGCTGAAACAAAATTCTTTATTTCACTGAATACGACTTGGAAAATAGTGTGTAACTTTATACGTACTACGGTGCACGACTGAGAAATGTCGTTGAGGTAACGCACACCGAGTACGGCGGACAACTACTCTCCGTCTACACAATAGATTATCATATGTGGGTCATTTGATGATTCGCGCCCTAGATATGGCAGGGCAAATATTGCCCAACTTGTCAACCTTGCTGTAATTGCTTCTGATGAGTAGGTGGCAAGAGCAATAAGGAAATTAAAGAGCGATTCCCACTCCAACTAGAGGAGGGAATCTACAACTTTGTCTTCTACTTATTCATGTTAAAACTCTTATCATATTAAATACAGTACGTATTAGTTTAAGACTTCCTAGTAATAACCAAGGTGATCTCAAGAGAGCGAAAAGTAGGGACCATTTAGTACGGACTATAGAAAATGGGGAATCTATGCACGTGGTGAGTTACACTTTGGAAACACTGCGCATTGAAACAACAATTTAAAAGAGAGGAGGAAAAAGGATAAAGAAGGTAAGAAAACTGAGAGAAGCAAAGCGGGCACGAAAGACAAATATCCTGATGACTTACCTATAGCTGAGGTTTCTCAACAGCATTCCCATGGGGGCGCCAGTCTCCATAGCATTCGATAGACAAATCAAACTGAACCAAATCTATTATAGCCTATCTTATGCCACCATAAGGGTGTTCACAACTCTCTTCACTTGCATATTTGTGGAAATAATTTTTTCGAGCCTTCCAAGCAAAAACTGAACCAGAATTTTGAAGTACTTAACGTTCTACTGAAGCAACTCTCAGCAAGCGCAGAGTAATTAAATATCTAACTATAATCCAAGTGACTCAAAAGAGCAATACTGCTCGTAATTATTCTTTCATACAAGTCTTTACGGTTGATTGAAAATATATGAACAAGTCTACAACGTAGCATCCTTGCAATAGAATTATTTCTTCAAATTTTATCCTTGCCAGTGGCAAAATAAAACATTACTAATAATAAATTTCAAAGCAGTTGAAAAACCGACGAAATGCTATTTTGCATGGATAAACTTCAAAGTTTTCCAACTGATGTTTACTTATTATTGAAGATAAAGAACGAAAAAAAAAAACAATTTCAATCATTTCCGTTAGAGAACCCTATTTCAAGTAAGTAAGCTACATGCCAGCTGATCTAAAGTTGAACACCAGATCGCACAAAAGTCTACACGTAGGGAAATTCACGGATTTCTCCTCAGTTACAGGTTGTCACTCAAGAAGTAAAAATGTTTTTATGACCGTGAGTAGTCAAGTTCAGTGACAAATATCAACTAGAGCCTCAGTATTTTCTGCAATTTCGCTCCGATTCTACCGAGTGTTGAGTCAGTCGCACTGCTGAGAGTTAAATAATTCCTTGCAGCGCTGACAAAAAGAAAGCATATGCATCTCAACGACGCGAAAATATGATTTAGAAGAAAGAATAAAGGACGAAGACGCTTGCGCAGGAGATCGGTTGCACGGAACGCCGGTCTGTTCAACGAGAGAGACAGGGAAGTAAAGACTGAAAGATATGCCTACCTATGAATCTAAACCCAGAAGAGACTTTTGCAACAAGCGCTTACGCCCATGGATAGCAAACCATCTTCCTTTGAACGTAGTCGGATTGTTGAGGCGTATATGCAAATGTTATGACAGACCACAATCGCAGCTGAGGTTAGACGCAGTAAAGCAGTGGTTAGAAATTTCCCACTTTCTGAAATACTTTGGGTGCTATTGAGCAGCGCAGCGATATCTACTGGTAAGCTAAAAACAAAATTCACCAGCACTGGGTTGGAGAATCTATAGCGTTGGCCGTCAAGAAAGAGGACGTCCTCCAAAACAGATTGTGACACTTGATGTGCCGATTGCAATACGATGGTCATTAGGCGACACTCGAGACAAAAAGAGTAAGGAAAAAAGAGCGTCTACAAGGGCCTCGCCTGCTTCCACGTCACGCACTGGGAGTTTTGCTCTCTGATGATGGGGAAAAATTTGACCTAGTCGGCCCTGATGTCTTCCAACGTTACAGGCACGACGAAGAGTTGCTCCCTAAAACGTTTTCCATGCGGTACAGTAGCAGAAGCTCCGTCATGGAGTAGGATGCCTTTTCCTCCAGAGGCGCAATGAAACTTCCGGTCGTGCAGGCATGTTAAACAGCAACCTTTCGTGTTATATTACAAAGAGTATCCATTTCGAAGGAGGGCCTTCGTTTATATAGTGATGGAGAGTTCTTTGGACAGGACAATGCAGAAATCCACAGTGCTCGCCTAACCAAGACTTTCTTTCAGGAGAATTATATCCCTCTTTTCAGTCATCTAGCCATTTCCCAGATTTTAATCCGATAAAGAACGTTTGAGGATGGATGGTAAGAAATATCTACAGAAATGAATAACTGTTTAGGACAGCAAATGACATTTGCGATACCATATTCAAGGTTCGAAGTGATCTTCGCCGAAGCCTATTGGAAACCGTCATTTTAAACATGCAATTTCTGGGATTACCAATCAATAAGAATGGAGGCAGAACTAATTACTAAGTCCTTAATTTGTAAACCTCAACATTGTAGTAAAAACTTTTCCCCTTTTTGATTTACCAGTCAAAAAATTTATATACCAGTTACTAGTTACTTTACATGTGATTTTCTTATTAAAGTAACCAGACACAAATTGTTTATTTTTTATTTTTAATAATTATCAATGGGTAAACTTCAATTGAACATATTTTATTCTATCCATACAAATGGTATTTTTCAGTTCTTCAACTAGTGCAAAACTCATGATGATTGGATTCACAGTTACAATATCTATGTAAATCTGCTTGAAATGATGTTTCACGCTGAACGTTCTTAATGATTATTTGTACGACAATTTGACGCACGTCATTTTGTACAACAGATAGTATTAGAAAGTTTCCATGAACACCCAACAAACGCTCCGTTATCAGATAAACAACAGATTGTAAATCAACTGTATTTCCTAGTATATACGAAAAGTTTTTAACGAAATAGTTTCTAAATAGCCCGTCACTCGCCTAGCGGCTGCAAGTCACTACGAAACCCGCGCGGGAAACAGAAACAAGAACCGAAACCAAATCACTCACATTAGAGCAGTCGAGATTGGCAGTGGCTTCGTCGTACAAGTCGGCGAGGCTAAACTGGCCTTGCGGCGCGGTGCCCTGACTGCAAACGACAGCCCTGAGGGCATCAGGCCGTTGCTGGCGGAGGGTATCCACGGCCTGCAGCACAGGCCCCGCCAGCATGGGGTGGTACACCACCACACACGCCTCCGAGTTCTCCAGCTGACGTGCCATCTCCGCTGCAACGAGCAGAGCACAGGATTAATTCATTTTCAGAGAAATGTAGCACTCATGGTGCTTAGGTAACTAATTCAAGCGCATCGCCAATCGAGGAGGTTTAGATTTAACACTGATATGTTCATCGAGTTTCTCAGTGTATTTTCGCGCTCGACACACGGCAAGCAGCTGGGATCCGTTCTAAGAGATAGGGCGTGACATTTTCAAAAAGAACTAACGAAGATAAGAGCATCCCACGTAGCACCTGAAGATACGTGGCGCGTGATTGGATGGTCTGACCTAAAACGAAAAGCATTTACGTTATAACTGGATACAGCGGCTAGCTAGCAATACATCATCAACTTAGCAAGGCACAGAAACACCAAGTAACATTAATTAGTTGAATAAATACGACATGTGAATTGCCGTTAAGACGAAACAGATTTGTTAAATTGTCTTAGAAATGAAAAATAGTGACAATCGCTTCTGTAAAAATTCTCATATGATGCAAAGTGAGCCATACAACAAGTGGCATGCAGCACTAAATAGGGAATGTAGCATGCGGTAGTGAGCAGAAGTAGTGATGCGTGGTGCTAAATGGGAACTGTGGCGTGAGTCACGAAGTAGAGATTGCGGCACTAACCTGGAGTGGCCAGGCAGTTGACCGTAGTTACGGTGCATCCTGCAGAAATTGCCGCTAAGAAAGAGACGGTGAACTCAGGGCAGTTGGGCATGATCATGGCCACGGTGACATCGCGGCCCACACCGAGCCTGTGGAAGGCGCTTGCCACGCTCTCCACACGCCGCCAGACCTCGCCATACCGCAGCTCTTCTCCAGTCTCGCCACACACCTGCCAACACAGCATGTCATAAAGAACGAGTAAGGACATAACGCAAAAAAAACACGATTTTAGACTTCAGTATACCCAGGATTCTAAGAAAAAAGGTTCATAAATCTCTAGCACTCCACATTCAACTTCGGCATGTGGGCGTCAAAGCTTATAAACCATCCATCTATATAACAACACAAAGGTTGTGACATGCTTGGCCCTCCGTACCTTTGCTCATCTTGTAAACTGGGTTCTCGAACACTACAAAGCGAATGCAAATTTCTTATATGGAATTTCAATTCATTTATGTTGATAGCAATTCATTCGAAAGTTAAGTTATCATGGCATAAAAAATAGAAAACAAAAGAAGATAGGATCTTTTTCAAAAGTTTTTCGAATAAATTTTAATACTCTTATAGCAAATTTGGAAATAAATCCATCATTTATGACGGCTCGGGAACACTACTCGGTGAAAGTGATGTAAAACATGTCTTTGGACAGAATTTTTTTATTTTAAAGCATTTGCTGTCGATTCATAACTATGTTAAGCTACCCAAAGTGAATGATTAACATTACAAAACATAATAAGAAACAAAAATAAATATTTGTCACGTACACAGAATTCCTATCCCAAAACTCTGGTTGAATATCGTTGCAGCACCTTCATTTTCAAATAAGACTTGATGTTAGCGTAATAACCCTAACAAAGGCGTTCCAAACAGAGTAAGGAGGAAGGCACCATTCAGTATAGAGGTAAGGGAGCGCAAAATCTGATTGATTGTTTATAAATTATTTTAAGCCTTCCTTTACCATAACCAAGATGTTCAAAAAGAGCAAGGATGAAGGTATTATTTAAAACGGCGATAAGGAAACGTGGAATCTATGCACAAAGAGTGTACCCGCCAGGGATCCCGTGCGCATATAAATAGTAAGATAAGAAGGAGGGTTATGAAACAATATAAAAGTTGAAGAAGGAAGTCAGAGGTACAGAAAAATAGGACAACAGTGAACCGAAAAAAAGATGGTTCTTAACAAAACAAAAACACTTTATTTCAACAAAAAGAAGGCCTACCTAACTCTCGGCTCAGGACCTCCCCCTGGGAGCGCTAATTGCCACAGATACAATAGTTGTATCCCCCCTGAGGGCATGAACACGGAATCTACGCACAAGGTGCATAAAAACAGTAAGTTGAGAAAAAAATTCTGAAACAAGATAAAAGTTGAAAAAGAAAGTAGTAGGTGCTGAAAAACAGGACAGCAGCGAACCGAAAAAAATGGTCCGTAACAAAACAAAAAAACATTTTTCAACAAAGAGGCATACATATCCTAAAATTCACCTCGGGACCTCGCATATTCCCCTTGGGAGCGCTAATTCAAATAGATAAAATAGTTGTATTCCCCTGAGGGACACCTTCATTTTCAATCACAGTGCTCAAATGGTTAGTATAAGCTTTTACTAACTCCAGGCAAGGTTTGAATGCAATATTTTCCATTCTTTTTTAAGAAATACCTTCAATTCACTGAGATCGGTCGGTTGGATTGCCTGGATCTTACTTTTGAGTTTTCTATACCGGATGTCCCACAAAAATGTCCCCAACTTTTTAATTGATTATATCTCTGGTTTAAATTAACATACTTGAGTTGTCTTTTTTTCACAAAGTAGTAAATTTTGTTTCCTTTTCGAATAATTCAAGTTATTGAAAACGTTAAATAACCACTTTACAGGCATTTATCTAGGCAGCAGCAAGGTAAATGATTGAGGGCACAACAGTTCTGTTGCTAAGCATCGCTATTTAGCACACTCTCAAATTGCGAGTAAAATATTTCTGAGCCAATACTTAATTGAGACACACATGAAATAAATCCAGGTCAAATATATGTAAGTAATCCATAATATCTAATACGGTACAATAAATATTAGTATCCGTCGCCATATACGCCGTCACTCTACCCACTCATTGGCCTGATCTCTCATTGCAGTGATGATGAGTTTGTTCGAAGATATGAATGACTTTTTCTTCTCAGTTAACAACTTCGATTAAAGATTAGTTAGTTGTCGCTTTGGAAATTCTACCTAAGTTGCTTTCCACCGTTATGAGATGGTACTCTTAATGAACGTCAACGAAGTATTTCTCTTCTACTGTGAGTATCGTTTTCGACAGTTTCAGGAATTTTTTTTCACAATGTATCCTAATTTCCAGTTTCTTTCAGGAATTTCACTACGGATTATTCACGAGCACTTTGACATTTTTGAGCATCGGTAAATTTCAAGACAAAAATTTATTGCTGTGCAGTCAGCAGTATTTTAAACGATGAATTGATGATGGGCTCGCAGGTCCTGAGTCGTCCATGCTCATTTTGTTCGAGATAATATCGAGATACAATATTTTGATATTTATTTCATTATCACTTTAAAGAAAACTCAACTTTTACCCAAGGTTTCTCACCTTTGTGTTTAGCACTCGAAAGTTCGATAACTGTCCGCAAAATATTACCAAGTAGCGAAGGTCAAATTTCCTCAAATCAGCAACAAACGGAATTGAAATGCAGTGTTTACTCGCTACTAAGCGGTTAAATTTTCGCGGAGTTTTTCTTAATATATGCATACACGAGGAATGCCCTAGCGAACATGGTTGTTTTGTTGGATGCTGCTGAAGACAACGGCGATTTCAACTTGAAGGCATACTGGCAGCAGTACACTATTGCTACGTGCCTCAAAAAGGTATTTAAAGAAATGAAGCATACCACCGTTAACGCCAGCTAGAAGAAGTTGTGGTTCGATGTAGTTCTAGACAACAAAGGGTCTATACCTGCCGAAATTCAATACTCGGCAACACAGAAACCTTAGCAGTTGGCTGCGATCATTGGAAGTGAGGGCTTTGCAGACATATCCATTGGCGACATCGACAAACTAATAGCCACTCTCAGTTGCTTAACGACGAAAACTTCGTAGAGTTGACGAAGTCAGCGACCAAAGAAAAAGAATCAGAAGATGTCTCCCAAATGGGCTTCACTTAAGAACAGCTTGCCGAGCTATGCAACCTAGCTAAGGAACAGCAAAAGCGGTCACAGGAATACGAAATGTTAGATTAGTTCATTGGTTCCCAACCTGGGGGTAAATTACCCCCTGGGGGTAATTTAGCAATTTTTCGGGGGTAATGGAGGGGTGATAGAAAAATGTAAAGAATTCTGAAAATCAAGTAAGCATTGGTATTAGGATTAATGTTAACTTAGTCTTAGTATTTTTAGTAGTAAAGTTGAATGTTGCAACGATGCCAGGCTGGCACTTTCAACCACGAAGCCAAGAATTCCTCAACTAGCTTCAAATGTGCAACTCCAACCATCTCACTGATGCTCTTGACATCTTTGGTAAGTCATTAGATATGCAAAATGTACTAATACAATAAATAAAAGAAATTATCTCTAGTGTTTTAGTTTAGCCATATATACATTAATGCTGACAACATTTTGTGAAAGGGGTAACATGCTCAATGTGGCATGCTAAATTGGGTAACAAGCTGAAAAAGGTTGGGAACCACTGGATTAGTTCAATTCTGCAACATGGTCGGCACTTCATGGCCCCCTACAAGATTGCTCTTCGACCAGAAAAAGTAGCAGCGGCAGCCAATGCCGATTACATTTTTGCAGCTTCGCAAAAAAGAGCCAGTTCCTGC
The DNA here is from genome assembly GCA_030386875.1 of Morinoia aosen. Taxonomy (NCBI): domain Eukaryota; kingdom Metazoa; phylum Arthropoda; class Malacostraca; order Amphipoda; family Talitridae; genus Morinoia; species Morinoia aosen. The sequence goes on from CM059574.1 coordinate 4,517,640, forward strand.
TGCTACTACCACGGTTACACCTTCGGAAACCACAGAAGTAAAAGAGGTGTCCAGGAAATGGCACCCCCCTCTGAAGAGATTTAAAGTACTATCATCGACTAAGCAGGGAAATTTATCATCACCTTCATCATCGTAATTTTTACTGCGCTGCAAATACATAACATCATCATTCAAGTTTTACTTCAAGTTCTTCGAGGTGAGTACAGAAACAAACTGCATTTTTTCAATCTTCAGTGCTGCTGTACTGTACTACATGTAATACCTAACCTGTTGATTTCATACTGCTCAACAGTTGTCCCCATTATCAATTGATTTTTCACAATTTTTTTTTTCACAATGGTGAAACATAGTGATCTTGATCCCATGAAACATAGTGATCTTGATGCGTCTTCAGCTAGCTAATCTATATATAAGAGCCGCGTCCGTCTGTCTGTCTGTCCGAAGCCAGACGAAAGTGTGTGATGAGCGTATCAGTGATACGAGCTCGGCCTCACCAACTCTCAAGAGATTGAATTTTCTTCATTACTTACGGCATTTCTTTTATTTCGCCTTCTTTTTTATTTCAAATAGTGGACTGATTGGTTGTTAACAATGTACAGAAAAGGTTTGAAAAAGTTTGAACACACGTTAAATGATCAAATAAACGGGGGTGTCCGTACATATCGGAAATTCAGTTATCGCAACCGGTCTTGGAAATTATCTCCCGCACTAAACGAGGGTTCACTGTATTCCATTTTAAAGTAAGGATATGAGCGTCCAAAAAGAGAAGAAAGGACATTTCTACTCTCAAGCTTATTTCTAGCGTGACAGTAATATCGTACTCTCAAACTCATTCCCATCGAGACCATCAACAAAAGACACTTTAAGCCTCATCTTTAGCGTAACAGTAACCATCATACTTTCAGACGTATTTCTACAGGGACTGTAGCTATCATACTTTCAGGCGTATTTGCAAGAACAGTAACTACTTTTGTGGTTATCTCAAGCGTGACTGATAGTAACTCCTCTTACTTTTCAGACCAACAAGAACTAGCATTTTCTCAGGCTTATTTCCAGCGAGACAGTCACCACTTAATACTCTGAGCGACAAGTCTCTGACGAGGCAGGAATTCACAGATTCACAATCGCATGAATTGACCAACGAATGAAACGCGAGTGCGGCATAATGGCTGGAGGTTACTTCACTCCGTAAACAGGATACGCAGGTCATGAAATATAATGGGTGTATATTTTTGCTTGGGGCTAAACTTGAGGCAGAAATTTCAGTCCAGGATTGAATTTTTTTAAAGTTGTATCAAACGAACTCTAAATTCGAACCAAATGAAATAAAATATAAGATAAAGTTCAATAACAGATCTTGGATTCCCATAATACAGCAAAATTCTATGAAATTTGTATACACCGAATAACATAGCATGAGAGTAAAACCACACTACTTCAATTCCAGTGTGTCAAAGAAAGGGGGAGTGCTTCGTTTACACTTTTCAACAGCTACTCGTCGTAACTGATGTATTCATGCATGATGCAGCAGTACACACTAATTCGCGTGATGTGACAGATTTATAATCGAGCGCGAGGCATTTATTCCATAGTCAACACACATCAAATGTTATGAGCATCCGGCAAAAGTGCATAAATGGGTAACAAATTCTCTATTACTACCCTATAACTTAAATCGCAAAAAAGTACACATGATCTAGGACCGAAAGAAATAATTCTGATTCGTTTTGCGCAGTAAAATCAGCGCTTAAATTTACCAGCTCGGATTTTCCATGCACTCGCTTGACGTTTTTTTTATTTGCCATGAGAGACCACGAGGCAGCCGATTCAAAAGGTGGGCAAATAAAGATGGTTTTACCTGTGTACGTCACAACCGAAGATAACACGTAACCTGAAGAAAAGAATGCACTCCCTAGTAGGTAGCAAATCTGACATCAGTTAGTCCTGCCCAAGATTGAAAAAAAAGTGGCCAGGGTACAAATTCTCATTGTCTCCGTGACTTGGACCCGGTTTGTTTGACAAACATCGATGCTCGGAGATTTCTCACTGCGCCGCCGCACATGACAGTTCAGGAGCAAGCCTGAGAATGTTGACTTGTCAACAGAAATGACAAGCTGTATTCCGAGTCTGCATCTCTCTGAAAAACATAGTGATCTTGATGCGTCTTCAGCTAGCTAATCTATATATAAGAGCCGCGTCCGTCTGTCTGTCTGTCCGAAGCCAGACGAAAGTGTGTGATGAGCGTATCAGTGATACGAGCTCGGCCTCACCAACTCTCAAGAGATTGAATTTTCTTCATTACTTACGGAATTTCTTATATTTCGCCTTCTTTGTTATTTCAAATAGTGGACTAGTGTTTTATAGTGAAAGGAATGTTCGGTAATCTAGGTAAAGCTTCAAAATTTCAGATATAAATCTTTATTAGGACTGAAAAGTGAAAAAAACTGCATGATAAATTTCTTTCATAACAATCTAACCTAATAATAGCTGTCGTGTGTTTATTTATAAGTTTGTTTGGTGTCCGCTTCTTGATAATGATGATGATCGATGCTTATAGAAAAGAAGGAAAGAGAGTTTGACACAGAGTGTGTCGGGGAGAGAAGAGGTGAAACGGAAAAGAATTGATAGGATACTCATAAAGATGCGCTTTGCGCAATGATGCTAGTGTTGGAAGATTTTTTTGTAAGTAGTTTGAGGGTGGTGAAAGTTAACTACCCGTCAGGGTTTTGTATGGTTGGGTGTTTAGTTAGTAACCATCTTTAGTACTGGACGTGGGTAAGTAGGCTTGCAGCGGGTTGTGGAGTCTTTCGCTGTCGTGGCAGGTGTATTTTGGTCTCGGTTGGGGTGTGAGTGTTTTCATTTTTGAGCTCTGGATTTGTTTATGCGGTTTTTTGGGGGTGTCTTGCGGGAACGTGAGTTGTGTAAGTAAAGTTGTGGATGCATGTCGTGGATATTTTGCCAAATTTTTTTCGCGTGCCGCTTCTTATCGGTATTCGTTACGCTTTCATTCAAGTTTGCAGTATCATGGATACCAAATTCCTCAGTGGAACATTAAAAGATGACCTTTACATGCATTGGTACGATTAACATTTTATCAAGATAGGTTCGGTTAGGATATGTTAGATTAGCATGGGTTAGGTAAGGTTTTCACGATTTCACCTAGCTTAAAACGATGACATTGTCCGTGGAACTTCCAAGGGTCCTGCTACTACCTAATAATACCCTTGGTTTATTTGTTTGGAGTCCGCTTCTTCCATTTCTCTGTCATGCTAATAAGGAGAATTATATAGACCGCATCTTTGATACGAGTCCTCCTCCCCCCCCCCAGTGCACATGTACAAAAATATTTTATATCCCGTGTACTCTAGCATGGATATATTTGTCAGTCATCCATATCTGGAAAATATGTTCAAGAAAAGTATTGAATCCCGTTATTTTTGGCGGGCGGTGCACACTTGTAGAGAATAATTTTGACGATTATTACACCCAAACACTGAGTGAAGGATGGATAAGCAAATGTTCCTAGTATTAAGGGCATTAATTCGTTATTCTATCGAGTGCGGATGAGTCACTGATAATTCTAGGTATATTTTATTTCCATGAAAGAATTATTCATCTTACCCCACAGCTAACCTTAATTCTCCGATTAAAATAATAATAATGATACACTACATTAAATAATACATTACAATGATAATACATACATAATAAAACAAAAATATTGGTGATAAACATTACCCATATTTTCCATTTATAACAATGCGTCATAAAAACGCGCAGTAGTCACAACGATTAGAAGAAAAAATATCATACTTCACAATTTCTCAAGTTTCATACATCAAGACTTCAGCCTCACGTGTTTTCACATGAAGAGATTTCTGCTTGTAGTGGCAAGAAAGGGGCAGTGGCTTAACTTTCTCTTTTTTTACGTGCATAAGACTTCTCCTCTTTACCCCCAAGAAACCAAGCAACAAAATATTGCAGCTTTTACACAGAGTTACCAAGTCGCGTTCACTGACTATATACATTTGAGGAACATAGCAGCCAGTTGGGAACACGTACCGTAACATGAATATATACACCGAAGCACGGTATAAGAAAAGTTCATCCAACATTGGAAAGCAAAAAACAGCGTAGAATTTACAACGAAGATACAGTGAAGAGAGAAGAAACGTTTGTGATCCTTACAATTATGAAGAAATCCAGTAAAATAATTTGCACAGTAATAAAGAGTTTTAAGTTATTTCTGAAAATAAGTTAAATTTAGTCGCGCCAAACATTTAGGATATTTTCCTAAGCGTTGAGTTGGGAGCTACATAAGCCGTATCAAGCCTATACTAACTCACAAGTTAGAAGTTAGACCTAATAGGCCCAGGAAATGACGCAAATGTTACACGTACTTTTTTAGGATATCAAACAACTGAGGGTGAAAATCCAAGCCTGATAAGGCTCGGTAAATCGCAAGAAAAACCAACGTCTCATCTTATCACCGAAGAAAAAGAATTATTCCTTCAGCTTGAAAGCTTAGCATAAGCTATAATAAATGATTTAGAGCGCATTTCATAACGACACAACTGCTTTTTCATAGGATTATTTCAGACTTTTCACAATCTCATGAAGTCTAAACAAAAATCAAGAAAGAATCATGCTTTTGTAGTTCTTCAGAACTTGTTCTTCTGTTATTAAATCTGCATAATTTTCACATTGAAGGTTCACTCATCGTTGCTCCACTTGAGAGCATTGTCAGTCTCTCAAGGTTTCAACTCCATTTAGCTTAGTGCATTTTCATGGATAATATTCACGCGAGACACGTTGTAGAACAGCTGGCTCTGACGCTCTCACAGTAGGCAACGGCTGGTGCCGATCTATGATGAAATAGCATAGCAATCCATGTATTGTACATCAGTTGCTATCATGTACTAACACTACTTCTGGAAGAAGAAATACATTCAAGTATGAGTACTGAGATCTGTTGAAATTCCCGTCGATTTAAATGACGCCTTTGTGCGTAAAATATTTTCCATATTGGAGTATAAAATTGATTTGGGAAAAAATCAAGCCATCGGATATGAAATCAAGTCAAATTTTGCCCACAGTTTTCAGTCAGTAAAGAAGAAACAAAAATTGATCACAAAAAATACAGCTCTCAGTCATCCGCCTGATGCACCACGTCCGTCTTATGCGAGAAGTTCTCTACCATTCCGCGTCAGACTTCATCAATGCAGCCATTATCCTTGGTATAGAATTTGCCACGCAGATGCTCTGTATAAGTTGGTGCGCCTATAATTTCAGATGCCTCGCTAACTCAGATTTTATACATGGATTCGTTCCGTTGACAAAGCCGTTCCATGATTCTATGGTATACGTTTGACAGGGGGTTGTCGAAGACATTTCTAAAAAAAAATAATTACACTGAGTATTCTATTTACATTTCGATCAGAATTAACAGTTATGCGATAATAGTTTACCGTTTCAATTCAATTGGATGAATTTTATTTGTATCCTTTATTTAGCTGTTTCAAAATACTAATATTCTCTCATCTTAGAGTAAAACAATCACTTCGATAAACTAGACGCCCCTATCTAAGGTGCGGGAGGATGACACCTGTACGAGACGTTCAGTGTATGAATGTAATACATCAAATAAGGGCGTTAACTCGTTCAATGGAAATGCCTGACAGACAGGAAAATTCCGAGGAATCCGAGCAACTGTGCTCAGTGTGCGGTTTTGCCACTTCTACCCTAACTGTAGGCACCGCGAGGAGAATCAAAGAGAAGGGGAAAAAAGAGAAAAGAGCGCGACGGAGGAAAAAGAGGCAGCATTGACAGCTGTGGAGAGCCATGATTGGTTGGCTCTGGCTGTAGAATAAGGCCGGGATTGGTTGACTCGAGCCACACCTCCCGCCCGACCCCCTGTGCAGACAGCTGACTCGTGAACCTTTGTTAGACGCTTTCCATGTTTCGTACGTTCACTATGGCACATCTGTACAGCTGCTCCTAGTCCTACTGCAGACGAAGTCACGAAGTACGATTAGCAACGCTGTCTCCCATCAATACTTTTGAAATGTACTATCCAAGAAATAACTACTTAGAATTGTTATTTGTTAGATAGAATAATTGAACCATTCACCTCTATATTTTCCAAGTACGTAGATAGTCCTAACCTCTACTCAATGAGCATTGTGACTCAAATTCAAAGTTTTTCACAAGTTGATATGTATGAACTCGGTGTTTAAACAGCATCTAGCTTCAAAAATTGCTCGAAACTTTCATGTCGTCAATAAATTAGTTTCAATAATAAAATATTTCCGCTTCGTACTCTTTTGAATTCGTTTGATGGCGACAGCCAGTGGCACGATAGCTTGGCGATAGGACGTAAAATCATTCAAAAATGTTCCCGATGAGATCAACAGGGCTCCTGCCGCAAGGTTTAGCCGATGTCCCATAGCTGTGCGGTGCGTGTATGCATACGTTTGTGGAAGAAAGTATTCCGGCGCGCCGACGTCCACGGGCGTCAAGTGGATACAAGCGCTGTCTTCTCTTCACAGGGTTAGGTTGCCACGAGGCTGGATGTTATCTGAATATAAACTGTCAGTGTCTAGTCTACAGTAGCGATAGAGTTGAATTAAAGCTTTCAGCTTAGAGCTGAGTCGAATATGTCGGTCGCAACAGTCGTGGCGTACAAGTCATCATATCACGGTGACGCTAGCGCCAATAATTTCTACTAAAGGGTAGCTCCACAATAGGGTGTTAACGTAACTGCATGACGATCTCGAAACTGCTAGTAAAATACCGCCTGATACGGTGACTCGTTTTCATCCGCTTTTTTCTTGAACAATTAAAACTGAACGAAAAAAATGAACGATTACAGTGTTTAAAGCAATATTGATAATGATAAGCAGACGTTCAAAGAAAAGATCTAAAACCAACAATAAATATTTACTTTATCTTTAAGCTTTATTCACGGTCTCTCAAGGGACATCCTTACTTGTAGTGTTTACTCTGTAAGTGATAGGCTACTGACCAATTACACAATGCATTTGATTTTTAAGCTTGTAAATTTATTTAGAAACTAAGGTAACTTCAACATTTTCACCCATGTATAATGTGTGGTATATAGAGAGTACCACATAATTGAAAGCCAAACATGCATTTTCCCAATACATATATGTAAAATCTAGTGGTATAAAATAATGCCCAAAATTATAAATATCCCTATGAGATACCATAGATCAAATTATATCACACGATTTTCAATCACAAAAAAATGAAAGAGCTAATTAATTCATGCCATCTCAAGTAGAAATAAAATTTCACTTCATGCCAAAATAAAGGCAAAACAAGATAAATTAATTCAGATAAAATTACCATGAATGATCTGATAGGTCTATAACACCATACCAAAACACGTACGAGTTAGCAGACTTGAAATGTTTTTTTTTTTTGTGTGTAACAAAGAGCCAACAGATACAAACACTGAAAGGGAAAAATCTAATTTAAGATCTTCAAATTTGATAAAACAAATATTTAGATAATATACGCTCTTTCTTAGATTCGGGCTAAGGGTCATAAACGCCCGGTTAGTTCTTTTACAATGCTTACATCTATGTACACAGGACTACGTAACCCATCTATTCAGGAGCGAACTTGGTTTGAACACGGAACCCGGAGGTACGAGTCAGAAACAAATCTGGAATGAAAAACAAACGTAATGCAGTTTAGATCAAAGAATGAGTGGATATATCACGAAGTAAGGAAGGAAGAGCCAGCCGAGCCTGCAAGTTGTGAGAGGCGGACGGCGCGCTAAGCAGCCAGCTAGGCCTATAGCCAGCGACGCGCGTGATTACGCTTATCTTTAAATAATCTCTCAACGAAAACATTCTCAGCAGAGATAGAGGCACGTACCTCTTTCCATAAACCCGCCACAATCTAGCTTAAACATTGAAAAAATGATAAAATGTCTTGCTAAGTTTTTCCGAGTATAAATTAAAAGAAAATAATGTACTACACTTGAATATTAAAGGAGATTTATTTTCACTACCACGATGTTAAGAAGAGATCAACACTCGACGACTTGAAGAAATAATCTTGAGGTGCAGGTGAATCAGAGCGACGGATATAAGGTTGTTATAGATTTTTTTACGTTGAACCATGTGAATCAACAGCGACTCACTGGGCCAGGATAATTTAATAATAATTTTTTATGCAATACCAGGATTTACAATGGGACATTCCCTTCTTAGAATGAATACTTGTAACAGATCATACCACCAATAGATTATACCTAAAATTTTCATATGATATCGCCGAAAGCAGGGCATTAACAAGACAAACACACAAGCAATCCATCAAGATTATCAGAGGTCTATGAGTATATGTATTATTCATTTTAACGTACCTATGTATAGCATATTTTTTTGAAATATTGAAACGATCATTAGAAAGAACTTTCACCCCTGCAATAATTCTCAATATCAATCAGATGTCTTTTTTTTCTTGAGAAACACACTCTAAATTTGTGTTAATCGATAAAGAAAATCAATGAAATTTCAAGCTAAAGTAAGCTAGTTTCTCATATACAATTTTTAATAACCTTTTTTTTTCTTTCAAATGCAGAAATTATTTTTAATTTATGCCAATGATAACCTTTTATAGAAAGGTTATCATTGCATTTCTTTACAGTGAAATGTACGTCACGATAAATTACTGCCGCAAAAATTTGCTGTAAAGTCACCTAAGCATACGTACTTGACTCAAGCTAAAACAGCCGTTTCTCGCTGTTTTCTTTCTGCCTCAACTAAGTTGGATGGTTTTCCCCAGGCTGTGTAGGCATTACTTCAACAAAACATCACTCAAAATAACTAAAAGAGAAAATGGCACTTTAATGTGTTTTTTTACCCCGCAAACTCACAAACCCACATGCCCGTTGAGCACGATTGGCGTTGCCGGAAATCGACAGCCATCTTGCGTATATTCCAAACTTCTAACGCACGACGCTGTGTGGTAACGTTGAAACGCCCAGTTCGATTACATTAGTCGCTATAATATCAGTGTGACCTAGAATCTCAATTTTACACGGGACTCTTAAATGACCTCACAGTTGTAAAGAGATAAGATAAGAACGTAGGGTAACAAACTTCAACGCACAAGTTTTTACGTATAATGCTGAAGCGACAACGTACTGCTGGTGAGGATTTTTTAAAATGCCGAGTCATAGGGTACGGGGACTATTTTTTTCACTCCACAACCTGCCTGACCGAGGGCAACGAGCGTCTGGCATCACCCACCGACTTAGAATCAATATCGTTCACAAGACTCGTGTTGAAGGTTGCAGTTGTCGTACTGGGCACGAACAGCACTCGAAACACTGAACGGAGCGGAAATAAAAAATAGACTCCATCGATTGAAGGAGTTGAAACATATAAAAAAAACAGTGTGCCACCTCAATGGGAGGTCTATTGTCTTTAAAGCTTTTACTGGCGTACTTTGCTCCATAATCTTTGAAAAAACGGGAGAGACACCATACAATAAATGCTTGTGAGTAGAGAGATGTACTCGAGGAAGAATATCTTCTTAAAACTCCAAGAATAACATGAACCGCAGAAGCTTGTGAGGAAATTAATCTCGCTCTCAAAAATAGCTTAAACAAAATAATTCAAGGCTATGAAATTACATCTTAATGACACAATATAAGTCTAAGTAAACAGAAAAAATGAGTATACAAACTAAAAAAGGGACACTATGTAAAATAACAGTGGTATGTGTAATCTTACTTCAACCACAGTCAACTAGCTACAGTTTTAAACTAACGATGTCCTGGAAAATGTAGAATATGATGGTATAACGTATACTCCCATAATTGTTAACATACATAGTTTTCATTATTAAGGCATTTAAATACCTGATTTTAAACAACTATACCTATTTTAATCACGAAAAACACACCTATGTGTTATTTGAGTGTAATCGGCTTTGCTCTCCTAAGTTACGATGCACAGTTGATTACTTGCTGCAGCCACCCTATCAACCGAATCGGTACCTGAACATGACACAATGGTTTCAGTTCCTCCAAGGTTCGGCAGAGAGTCACATTCCATTTTAACACAACAAGGATAGCATCTTTTAATGATTGCAATTCATTCTAAAGATATCTTATCACATGTCAACAGACAAACGAACTCGCATTTAAATGGTTCATTCAAAAACAATTCTCATGAATGAATTGAAGCTCCAACCTGAAATAAAAGCTGTCATGTTCTGACGCCTCGTGTACTTTACATTGGATTGAAATACGTGTCTTGTGCGCCTCTCTCATGAATTAATAGAGAGAAAGATGATAACGGAATAATTGAAGCCTGCATCGCAGATACGCTCATCTTACACTTTTTTGTTCAAGCAATTAAGCAGTAATTAATTAAGTTATACTTACACGTATATTGAGGTAACGAAAGAAGATTAGATGTGTAGAGTTGCAGGCGTTAAGAAGGTAGCAAAAATCACAGCTAAGTACAAGTGATGCTGATGTTGGTCAAGCAATGCATGTAGCCCGAACATACTCGTTATGATACAAAGATTGAGAAACATTCTCAAGAAAATCCTTTGTAGAGTGAACGCATCTGCAATTTTGTCCACGGCCTAGCATGTTACAGGCACTACAAAACAATTCGTTTACCAGCACGAAATATAAATACTTACATTTTGTGTGAATTAGATATCGTACATGTGACTCTTGCATCACTCCAACCTTTTTCTGGAGGCATGCAAGAAGTCGTTAACAATGGCTGCTAAAATAAAATTTTGTCATTTATCAATAGTACCTATACTCATAAATGAATGACCATGAATTACTGGTAAATTCTCCTCAAAATGAAACTCGTTCAAAAAAGCAAGGTTCTTACATCAAAGAATCGCTCTGATCGCACACATATGGACTAGTTTTTACCTCTCAAGAAGGTTGAATGCTCAATTAAAAAAATGTGTTGTGGTTACCCTCGCCATTCAATTGAAGCAAAAAATGTTAGGATTGATCAACTTCATGCTAAAGGTTTTGTTGCCAATTACGTGAGAAGATCGACATTAATTTGAACCCAAGTCCTGCCGACGCTGAAGAATTAATTCAATTTCAATAAAGCCACACACACACATAAAGGTTGGATACATAATAAGTGTGGCAGTGGCAGTTCAGTCAATCTATAATCAAAATTTAGTTAACTCTACCATACATAGCACGTTCACACACTGAAAGATCATTTCGAAAGACCGAGCACACTTCCAGTGAATAATATTTTGTCCTTTAAAAACGTTTACAACAATACTTCTCTTTTTCTCTATTTTAACCTCTATGAAATCCAAAATGTTACTGAAAGTGATGTCCCTTTACCAAATATCCAGTCCTGAGGATAGCACGCCCAAGTGCAGTTACCTGAAGGCTCGGGTCCCGTATCTCTCGAGGAAGACTCGTTTTCCTCCATCATTCAGTCACTGGACAGCCATCGACGGTCAAAATCTCACAATGCCACTGAACACGTAATAAAAATTTTTTGCGATACCTACTAAATAAACGCTCACTTGCTTTGAAATTTTGCTTGATAACTTCCAAGTAACTTACAAAATAATTAAAGCTATGATTTTGTTGTGTCCTATGAATGAACAGTTCGTCGACAAATTCGGAGTAATACACCCGTAGTCCATTTTCGAATCAAAAATTCAATTTTTTGTGCCACAAGACGTGTCTATTACATCTGTGCCTCAATTATCGAATGGAAGCTTTTAAAATATTTCTATCCCTCATGCAAATAAAAATCTTTACTTAGTACATGAATCCGGACGTAAGCAATTCAAAGAGCCAGGCGAAAATGTTGTATAGTCATCTTATAAAATTTTAATTCGGTTTTATTTTCTCCCATTTAAGATTATCAAGACATGCGTTATACTAGGTTAAAACTGAACTGAATTTTCTTGGACGTTTTCTTAAACAAAACGTATTTCTCCCCCTCATGAAATTATCGTCGTTAGAGATCACTCGACCACAGCCTTCTCTTTCGTAATATCTACTTCTACAGCAATCACCAATCGAAAAAACAAAACCAGGTGACGACGAAATAAAAACACGCAGAACACCCCTCGGTTATCTGACGACTCAACGGTACAACAAAATCAACTTTTTACCTGCTGAGAGATGGTAACTCCAAGGTTCGGTAGAGCGTCACATTTTAACACAACAAGGATAACATCAATATTGTTCTTCAGAACTACTTACCAGGGAAATTCGGTCCGCATAGCCTTCCGTTTTTTCACGAAGAAATCGGATCAGACTGAGGTTGGGAATATCAATGTCTGTGAAGGGCGATCGAAAAACTACCTCTTCGTTAGTTTTACTAGCCGAAGCAGGGACACAGAATTTCCGGACACTTAGTGTGTTCTGGAGCTTCTGTGCTGCTCTGGCCGAAAGGCCATGATTGCGAGAAACTTCACGAGCAAACCTCGATAGCATAACGTCCTTTTACAAAACTTTACGGACAAAACAACCGAAGCAAATATTCCAGCTAGCTCACAAGCTTCTCGGGATCGACAACCACACGCCGCAATAACTCAGAGGGGACTGCACTTCTGTGACTGACCGACCGCCGCGCTGAAGCTCTCTCTCTCTCTTGGACCACCGCGTCTTGGAGTGGACTGCGTTTCTCTTTATCTAGACAAGCTGAAAATGCAGGCTGGTATAATATGCCTCCTCTAAGTGCTCCTCACAACTCACATAAAAAACGACAGGTGATTACTTCATGATTTAATCTATCATCCAGATAAGGAGCGTTCAGTTTTGGCTTCGATGCTCTTTGTCGTTTCATTTCCTCCATGGACATAGGACATATAGAACCATGATAAAGTATGAGTGTAATAAGCGTGGTAATCAACAAATCCAGACATATTTTTGATGACTAGTGTACACGGGCCGTCAAATATGACGGGCTTCAATGTTTTCCTTAAATAAATCTTGGGGATGTGGTGGACAAGCATATATCATGTGTCCATCCTTATAGTATACGCGATAAAAATATTCTTGTACTTTTGCTCCGGTGAAACTTGTATCACAGATATGATAATTAATTAAGCATCCTTGTGAGCGTGACAGAGAGACGGGTGAAGCGGACACCAAACAAATATATGAATCAATAAAAACGCGCAGGAGAATAATAGATAAGATAATTTATCTTATGTTTAAATCATTACAATATTTGCTATTTAAATCTTTGGTATGTCAATTTACTCTTTAGTTCATTGCTCACATGAAAATTAAAGTTCCTCAAATTAGTCAAAAGATATGGATGACAAACAAATAGAGCCATCGTAATAGTACCACAGAACATTTACAAGTATATGGTCTGTGGTAGTACCCGCGATTAAAATATACCTGTACTTGTGCACTGATGAAACTCGTATCACAGATACGGTCATTAGCATCTTTTAAGAACGTGAAAGAGAGACGGACCAACCAATTAAATGCATTCAACGAGATACCCGTTATAATAACAAAGGAGAAATTACGCACAAAAAATACATAAATTTATTTATAAATTAATTGAGGCACCTGGCGTTTTATTTTATAGTATATTGATAAATAAATTCATATATTTTGTGCGCGTAATTTCTCCTATGTAATTACAACGGGAAGGTAACTGGACGCATTAAATTGGTTGGTCAGTCTTGGTTGTTTAACTGTCTCTCTTTCAGGTACTTTAAGGACGCTCAACAGCCGTATATTACCCAAAGTATTTCCAATAATACCCCAATTTGAGATAACACACAATTTTCAAATTTTTCAGTGAGGGTAAAAAGTTACATTCATTGCATCAATATCGGACTAACTCGATGTTACTGAGATCTAAAATTTTCTATAGTTTTATGCTGTTTTTCATTATAGACTCTTGGCTTTGTTTTAACACTTTGACTGCTACGTGAGACGCCGGTGGTCACTGAGGGAGTTTTCATACTGCTCCTGGCTGAGCATTAATTAGTCTCTAACTTAATTTCCATGAATAATTGATCAAATTCAATTAAGGCATGATCCAGTTAATGTTTGCTGTTTTCAACACTGCTTATTACAATTGACTTTGAATTTGAGTTGAATATTAAACTTTAATTTTACCTGCCACAAAATATTCAAGTCCTAACCAAATGAAATTATATTTGTACTGGAACATACTTAGGCTCTGAGGGCAGCAGAGTAGCATTAGCAGTGCTTCATAGTCTGTTGAGGTCCGAAATAGATACTAGAGATATGGACGCCATATGCTACATTTTTTTGCAGAAAAGTACGTCATTTCAAAGCAAAATATGTCACTTTTTGAACGGTGTGTCTTCGGTTTCACTCCTTACAGTTAATATTGACAGTAGCGCAGCCAGGAGGGGGCCACAGGGGCCCCCGAAATTTTTGGCTGGCTGCTCCACTGAATGTTGATATCATTCGGACACTTAAATAGGGACTTATCGTGTGACCGTGCTCAACTTTTGCTTTTCACTTTTATTAAACCAACGTACTAAAGTCTCTAAGAATTATAAAAAGTATACATCATCGTTAAAGCATGCTGATATTGTACAATTCCTGCCCCTCGTAGCACGAACCAAAACTCGATTCAGAGAAACGATGTCTTAGTGAACTACCGTTCATCTGAAATTGAGCAGACGTTCTGAAATATCAGGTGCCTTAACGAGGAACAAACTTCCACAGAGTATCAAAATCTCTCAAACTACGAAGAAAATTAGGACTGAAATAGCACGTCATTTTGCGTCTCAAGAATTGTTATGCTTCTCCGCATAACTGTGTACGGAACATCGCTAAGGATCTGAATAATCGTCCGGCCAACGACTTATTCATAAATGATTCAAAAGACCGAATATTAAGCCTGATTTCTGCGAGAAAGCATCACATCGTTGAATTCTAGAACAATCGACTCTTCAGGAACAACGTTCGAACGTCGCCGATACAAGTAGCGAACGATCACGCCAGCCGAAGATGCCAAGAACCTCAACGGATGTCTTCATTTGCTTTAATTAATATGTATAACATTGTTTGTGGGGATTTTTATATAGTAATGAGGATAAGGTTAATGATGTATGTTTTCTATTCGATAGTAGGGATATATCACGTTCTTATTGGTAACCTTGTTAGGATGTTATTCAAAGTTGGCACCTCAAGGTGACGCCAGAGGCGGGTTGCCTGAGGCCGAGGGACTCAGAGGGAGAGAGCGTCAGTCGGGCGAGGAAGACGAACGAGAACGGTCACGTACGAGCTCAAATTATCAACCCCGGCCCAGATGGGTCGAGGCTTGCCTCTTAAATCCACTATTTCAAGTCATCCTAGAACATCTGTGCCCTCATTCGCTCGAAAGTGATTTACTTCAAGAATACTCAACCGCAGTGCCAATTTAACGTAAATTAGAGATTGCCAATCTAGACTGCTAACTGTCGGAGCCATCAACCTGGTCTCTCTGCCCTCAACAAAACATGGCGGCCTTGCTCCAGCGCGCCAGCCAGGCGACATTCAAACTGCGAGCCCTGATCTCCAAATCTCAGTTAAGTCCCTCTCTGATATTATGTCGATCCGAGTCCCCGCTCAAGCTTCTAAGTATGTTAGGATTGCGAGTGCGGAAGTCACATTTATTCAATTAATGCGTAATTTCGATGATTAATGTATCAATAATTTCTCTTGTCCAATAGCGAATTTCTTTAATGTCCTTGTGTTCTTCATATCCTTCAGATAGATAGGAAGAGATGAGATAGATTGATTTGGAAAGAAAAGATAATGTTTGAAGCCAGGAAACACGGCTAGAATGCACGATTAATTTATGGCCTTAAGCCGTTCGCAACGCTTACCGAAGATTGAATTAAATATTTACTCAGACTTACTCTGAGTTGGTGGCAGCTACCTTGATATTAACAAGTAGAAAATATATGAATGGTGACGAATAATCTTGATGTCACGAATAATATAACATAAAAAAATATCATGCATCGCAACAAAGAATAACGGCAGAGAAAAATGAAGACCGTGACCTCAGCGAGATAAAATGAAGAGGGTCACGACAAATATTGTATGCTTCAATACTTACTGAAAAAGTAGTTACGAAATATTTTCCCTCATTATTCTACGTAGCTTAATTTTTGACCAAAAGCTTTGGTTGTGTGCGTATGCGATGTGATATTTTATATACTACAGTACCGTGGTACGTATTGTGTATACGCACATCGGTTAGCGTAAAACTGCTGAACGAGCGACTTCCATTTTTGGCGTCATATACCGTATTTTCCTATTTAAAGTTAACTTGTCGAGTTAGTTTACACATCATTCTATATTGTTGTTGTCAAGCCCCTGCGCCAGTGTGTGTGCAAGTATTTCATGAATAAAACATCAATTATTAACCCCATACCTGGGGTGCACTGAGACTATGGTTTTTTCATTCATTATACTTCAACAACATTGGTCACTAACGAAGAATCACTGAGCTGATGTGTCTATGTAAATAGAGACTATTTCTTCGCCAGGCTTTCTTACTGATGTACACCTTCTTTCTATTTGTGGTTGGTATTTATAAGCTCTTAAATAGTGTAAAGTAACCAAGGAAGCACTGTATGTTTTCCTTCAATATTTTGGCCAAACATTGACATGGCTGTTATAATTCCTCCAATGGTTTCAGCGCAAATAAAATACCTGTGCGTTGAGAATTAGGCCTATCTAATTCTCAATGTCGTGGCAAATCTATTGTTTGAGCTGAACTGAAAATAAAATGTTTTCTTTTCTTCTTTCAGCATTATCTTTACAGAAAATATAAAAAATCTGGTAGGTACTTGTGGGTTATCTGTCACCACTTGTTAAGGGGAAAAAGTTAAAAATGTAATTGTTTTATAAATATTGATGTTCTGGAGAGTATGAATGAATTTTTCATGTGAGAAAGCATCCATGTTGATTTATATTTATTTCAAATTATCTACTTTCCATATACATGTAATGAATCTCTGGGACATTCCTCTTCAGTTCTTGGAAGGTCCCTAACATTCATTTTAGCAAGAAACAAAACAAAAATTTAAAATAACAAAAAATTAATACTAATTTAATTAAGCTAACCAAACTTAACCTAACCTTAACATAAAAAACACAAATTAAAAGTGGTGACAGATAACCCATAAGTACCATCTGATACGTTCTATGAAGTGCTCACTTGGTACCATTTGATATGTATACAAAGATAGCTTGAAATTACTGCTATGTTGTGCTTTCACTTTAGAGCACAGAATTATTTGCGATACTTCCATCCGGTATACTTTCAAAACTATTTGCTGACGTCGCAGAAGTCCTGGCTCATATACCAATGTAAGTGGAGGCGGTCAAAAGTGTTGTACATCTATGTCTCACTTTCGTAAAGTATTCTACAGTGCTCAAAAACATCATCAAATTTCGTGAAACTGGACCATGAGAAAATATTACTTTTCTCTTAATCTCTTGGGCAAACATTGATATGGGGTACGGCACCCTTCATAGTCTTAGACACAAAATAATTTAAATCAGCCAATTTTACTCCTAACATTAACCTCTCCAATAACTAGTTCCTGTGCTCGTTTGCTCATACTCCAATACATGCGCGACCTAACGAGAGTGTTTTCAACTCTGCGTCACAGAAATTTTTTTTTTTTGTTATTTATATTTTTTTTTGCATTTTCAAAATCAAATTAATCACTGCAAAGAAAGGAAGAATGTTAATGTGATGGTATTTTAGTAACTTTTTTTATTTTTTCGTTCTTAATAAAACATTTTAAAAGACCACGGATTCGACGAATGTCATAACTTTAAAGAACATCATTGTTTCATATTCATTTTCTAGTCTTAAATTGTTCTTGTTAGTTTTGTGTGGCAATTTTTACTTTCTTGCTCTCGTGAGTACATTATGGCAACGCTATTTTAAGTAGTTAACTTTTTACGGTTCCAACTATGTTGAAAATGTTACGGCTAGCATTGTACAACAATCCTTTCCATGTTTTTGACTCCTGTAAACTCTCTTGTGTCAGTACTAATAGCGTAAGTAGGAAATATCATGATTTTTTTGTTATATCGAATATTATATTTTTTCCGAGCTCATCAGTTGGCCTACTAGTTGATGCGTTAGTGTGAGAAATTGTCCCCAATTCCGACTGTCGACCTCATAGTTCTGGACGCATAATAATGTAAATCTGCCCATTTTACTTTTAACATCAATCCCTCATGCTCGTATCACTGGTTCCTATGTTCGTATGCTCATATTTCAATAAAAATACGCACAAACGATCGTTTTTCAGCAATACGTCACATGGATTATGTTTTCTTAGTCACTTGTATTTCAATACATTGCATTTAATGTATTTAAATACATTGTATTTAAATGCATTATTATCAATTAAGGATGTAATGTTAAGGTTTTTGTAATATAGCGAGTAATGTAAGTTCTAGTTAGAGCAGTGGTTCTTAACCTTTTTTGGCAGTGACCCAAAATCTGTACCGAAAAACTGCTGCGACCCAAACCTCCACATCAATAAAAAAAATCGTTCATAGCATGATTATTCTTCTGAAAACAGGTTACTATAGGTTTACACTGCAGAAATAAAAATGATTGCTTTCGTGTTTATCAAAATAAGCAGCATAATGACGTCTTGAAAAATCTACCAACATATATTTTCAATTATTGGGCACACAAATTAGGTATATTTGACCTTCATGCTTTTTAAATATGAACAAAGAAAAAATTACTGCGATACATCGTTCCAAAAAATTAAACTTACAAATATACACGTATTATGTTTCCACTGCCGTAATCAGTGAGAACCTTGACCCTGAATTGTGTTGGTCAGCTCCTCAAATATGGGTGATTTTGTTTTTAGACTGCATCTTAGGTCATCCTCGACTTGTGAGCGGTTTCTGCACTTTGTTTTCAATGACTGTTAGGGTACAAAAGCCTGCGTCACACAAATATATTGTCGCAAAAGGAAGTAGGGCTTTCATGGCTTCACTGCCAAGAATTGTTTTATAAGGGGCAGGCGAGGAAAACCCGATGGTGAATCCGGGGCAGTATTGCGGCGTTCTCCAGTTCTGGTACTGCTGGGGTCACCACATGTAAGGCCTGGATGGTGTTGCTGCTTCAGCTATTGAGTTCCGTTTTTTAAAAATGGGAAATTTTTATCGAATAAATTTACATTGAGACATATTAGTATTATGTACTGAACACAAAATAGACTAGAATTGAGATATGAGGAGTGATTAAAGTAGAGTACTGCAGTTTTTTCTATACACACTTTTATTCAATATGAGCCCAGTGATTGAAGTTGCTTTTTAAAATTTTAATGAATTGTTTCATAATTTTGAATTTCACAATGCTGCTCCTGTAAGTTGATGATGTTTGAAATATCCTCGGGTAATTCTTCAGCAGCAATGTTGAATGATTTTCTTACCCAACAGTATTTATGTTTTTCTGGAATATTATAGACAAACTCAGCGACTAGTTTGGACTTGGGTTGATCAATAATGTCTAAGACTTCAGTGAGAGAAAAATCGTTATTTCCAGGGGTACATTTAGCGATGGAAATGATGCTGTTTTTCTTGCTTTTAGCTCATTGATCCACAACTTTAGTTTTGCTTTGAATGATGATAATTTTTCAGAGAGCCCAATCAATATCTGATCGCAACCTAGCATCGATATATTCAGGGAAATAATCTCAGCAAATATATCTGCAAGGAATGCTACTTGCATCAGCCAATTTGAATCTGAAATTTTGAAGTTCATCTGAATCTGAAGTTAATATATCTTTTCAGCCAGAAACATCTCTATTTCGGTGCGTAATTCAAGCAATCGTAGAAGAACCTTTTCTCGTGACAGCCACCTAACTTCAGAAAGGTACAGCAGATACAAATATTTAGAATCGAAATCAAAAGACATTTGAGAAAATAATCTGGAGATGAGAGCCCTAGCTTTGATGAAATGAAGTATTTGAATTACCTCCTGCATCACATTCTGCAACTCTTTTGATAACTTCTGAGCAGCATGATTTTGGTGAAGAAGGCAGTGCACAATCACAACAGAAAGATTTTCCTGCTTAACTCAAACTGTAAAACAGGGTCGATCTTCTAACATTGCTAGTGTACCATCACAACAAACACTACAAGACTGTTTCCAGTTAAGTCATTCTTCTATGAAGGAAGAATTTACTATTTTGAAAAAATCATCTCCTGTTGTTGTGGTTTCCTGTAGTCAGCAAAACAAAAACTCTTCTTCCACATCATGTTGACCTTGATAACGTACATAAGTCACAAGTTGGGCATCAACACTCAAATCAGTTGACTCGTCTAACTGGAGCCCTGACCTGTCCACTTTCTTTCGTAGCTTCCAACACCTGTGTTTTAACCCATATCTGGCCAAATTTTTTTTAAACATTTTTTTTGTGGTAATTAAGGTCATTTGGTTATAATTACCATGTCTATACCAATTTTTAATCAAAAAATGTATCAAATGTATAAATTTCGAGGCTACTATATATAGTAGGTTGGGCTGTTATAGGGTACAATAATACAAAAATTTAAAGAACCTATATTTCATTACCTTTAAATGTACATTCTTTTTTAATTTCATTATTTTGAGCCTAAATATAGTACATAAAGTTGAATTAAACCAACATGGGCTACGGAATCCAGTACAGACACCTGCTGAAACTAGTTTTGCACCTGATAAGGCATGAAGCACCGAACACATAATGCAACTTTACATTTATTGCAACCCTGTAAAGGATGCGATTTGCAATTTTCAAGTGCACATTTCCAAGCTTGTTTTGGTAGAGGAACAATATAATGTCCAAAGTTGTCATATCGCACATCAGATATCACTTTGATAGTAGATTTAGGTCTATCTGATCTCTTTGCTCTGATTGCTGCATGTAGGTACGTGCAATCAAACGTTTTAATTCCAAGAAGGGCATATCTGGTTCTTCTCCTTTGTGCAAAACCCAACAATTTTGTATAGTGGCATCTAACATCCGAGTGAATATTCCCCACCACCACTTTTTCAGCTTGTTGACACGATATTTATTTATGTTCTGATCCATGCGGTCGGTGCCACCCATAACATAATTGTACCGATTTATTATTTGTGGCTGCTCAATGGAAATAGCTTTCTTATCTTTTGCTGACCATCTTGACACTTTCACGATTGGGATGGTTGCGTCAATATTTGAAGCTGTTGTAACAACTGCATTATCCAACCAGCACACAACTTCTTCCTTATTTCTCGAGTCGTAAGCAACATCTCTTGTTCCTTTTGGTTCCTTTTTCATTTCTTTTTCAGATTTCAGAGTGCAGGTTTTTGGGAGTCTGTTGTTTTGGATTGTACCAGTAGCACCGTACTTCATTGAACTAAGTTTAGAGATAAGAGGAAAACTGGTGAAATAATTGTCAAAATAAAATTCAAGTGGCAATTCTCTTATCTTCTTTGGCAAATTATTTATGAAATTCAACAAAGCTTTTCCTCCCTTTCCATAAGAATTCTCTAATTCTTCAGATGGTCCAAATGAAGATCCTTGATGTATATCAAATGTGCACATATACCCTAGTCTTGAATTGAGACAGCAAGCCTCGAATCCAAACCGTATAGGTTTATTTCGTATGCACTGCTTACATCCATGCCTACCGAAATATTCAATCATTGATTCGTCCAAATTCAGGCATTGATTCATAGGGTATGCATCAGAAAATTTCTTGTTGAAATGATCAATCAGCGGTCGCAATTTGGCCAGCTTGTCATTTTTGTTCAGTTTTTGATTATCCGCGAATGAATGTTCCTCAGAATTTCCTCAAACCTATTTCGTGACATAGCATATGCAACTAGTGCTACATGCAAATCACTTCCCTCTGACAAACGATGTCTGCGACTAGGCAACTGGTGATATCCAGACAGAATAAGAATCCCAAGTACTGCCCTCAAATCACGTACTGAGATGTCAAATTGTTTACCCTTCTGACATGCATAGAATTTCATCTGATCACATATTAGTTCAGATATGTTCTCAGAGAAGAAAAATTCACATTTATGAACTGCTGTTTTCTCTTTCAAATTTTCTGTTGGAGTTGTATTACTCAGATCTTCCAACATCACTGGAAATTGAGAGCAAATTTTCTTACTCCAACTGTATGTCAAACTTTCTTTTTGACTTTTACGCTTCTTTTTTTTTGTGGTGGCTGCATGTCATCTAGTTCTTCATTTTCATCTTGATTGGCAAACACAACAGTAGCAGGAGCCTACAATAGTCTTGAATTGAGGTTGTCAACATCGCCACCTGCATCTTCATCTGCAGAATCTTCATCTGAATCCTCATTGACAGGTGGAGGTTCAATGAAGATTCCAGCTGGATCTTCTTTACATTTCTCTAACATTTCCAATATCCTGTCCACGGTCGATGATCTGATAATATACATTTTATATTAGTGAGTAAAAACATTTTTTTGCTATTTTAAAACTAAAATGAACATTGTAAACAAATTTAATATTGTTTACCAAACAAATAAACCAATAAACAAATATTGATACACATTTGTCACCACATCTGCCCAACATACTATATATAGTTTGTCAGCAAAAAATTCATATAAATTAAATTCAATGATAAATTTTTTTCAATTTAGACATTTATAACATAAATATAAGTCGTTATGCATATTTTCTTGACATATCAGGAAGCTACCTCTAAATTTAGCTTATGTAATAAATACCTGCATTTAGCTGGTGGCATCCTGCTACCGAGAGTGCCTCTGACTAAATGAGACAGGAAAGCCGAGTGTTGCACTCACTACTGCCAGTGCATGTTCAAACGTGTCCATACATGTCATACCAACGACGTGGTGTAGTAACTTTCCCTCAATTACGCTTTAATTGCTTTCTATTCACATTTTAAATTGACCTACTATATATAGTAGTGTGGCCTGATATGGGTAATTAATATCGCAAGACATAATCTTAATTATTTTTTAACTGTCTCATTGAAAGAGGATCATGTTCAATTTTTTAACTAACTCATTTCCAATTGTTGTTAGTACCAAGTCCAAAGCTGCAGGTTCAGTCAGTTCTGCACCTATCGTGAGGGGATTTTTTGCTTATGCAATTTTCCAGCAGACCAAAAATGAAGCAATTCAACTTGTGACATGCCGATAACTGCTTGGTTCACAGTAACATCTAGTCGCTGCCTTTTCAGTTGTTGTTTTATTCTTTCAAACAAGCTGCGGTCCTTGTTGGCCAATCCTCCATGTTTGCTTTCTAAATGTAGTTGAACCTGGCTTTCTTGAAGGATTTGTTACTAAGAAACGTCTCCACAAATAACATTAGATACGCAACATCGAATACCATGTTAAAATCGGAATGCTTTGCATTTTCCGAGAGTCTGGGTCGTAACAACTGCTCAAAAATTATCGTTGATTTATCAAAATTATAGTCTTTTGATGCTACATCAGAGGTTTTATATTCATATTACACAAACCCTTAGCGACCCAATGAAATGGCTTGGCGACCCAACTTTGGGTCGCGACCCAGGGGTTAAGAACCACTGAGTTAAGGCCTCTTTAGACGATGCAGCACAAGCGACTCATTGATGCATCACGCATCACAAGTACTAACAAAGGAGCATGCTGCTGCAGCAAAACACCGACCCGCCAAAGATGGATCCGTGATGCATACCACGGTATACATAAGACAGGTAGGAGCATTCAAGTAATTTCTAGAAAGGGCCCTGGGTGTGGTGACGTCACGGGCCCAGAACGAATAGCAGCCCAGATAAAGAGAGATGCACTATCTGGCAATAATATGTGGCAATATCGAGTCAGCTGTACGACAACTTGGACAACAACAACGCGCCCAGTTTCTCGTCGGTATCAGCATGAATGGCGCCTACAATTAGAACGAAAAAAGAACATCTTAGGAGGAGGCAATTTTGATAAAGGCAAGCAATATAAAATTTTGAATGCTATGGCCAAATATTTGATCTGTACTAAAAGATTAGGGGACCTGTAGCCACTAACCACTAACTCTAGCAAAGAAGTCAGTTCAGCTTTCAAAGGAAGCGGTATGGCTGACTGTCAGTGGGAATGTCTCAGGTCAGCATCTCAGGGGAAATAAGTGTATGAGAGACCTCCCATGTGAGGGATGTTCTCCTGACTGTTAGCCATATCATGTGTCACGTCAGAACCCACAGCAGGGAGCACTAAGGTTAATGTTTTGAGGTGCATTCCAGTGGTAGTGAGAGTAGCAGTAGCAGTATAGTAGTGTAGTTTGGGAATGCACGCATGAAGTCTCAATTCTCATCATCCCTAATGTATTTTGTACTTTTAAGATGCTCCAGGTTGCGGCACCCAGGCTGGACCATTCGCCCTCCAGCTGTCAATGACTCTATGCTGTGCTTGCAGTTAGGTAGCCCCCACTAATCATGAAGCATGCTCTAACAATTCAGGGAACTATTATTGCGTTACGTTAATGTGTGACTTCCAAATTTCTTTTTTGCTCATTTTTGAATTATCATAGGTATCCATCCCCAATTATTCTTCTCTGTTCCCAGGCACATTGTGACGAAAGAACAATTGTGACCTGAGGTGCATGGGCCGACAGGAACCAGGATCCTCAATTAAACCGACACAAGAAAGAAAGAACGAAAAAATGGTCTTTTATCAGATGTGAAAATAATTCTAGAGATCAACCTGATATCAAGTACTTCCATCATCCTCATGCAAATTTTATAGAGTGGATAAGAGCAAGTGGAATTGAAATTTTGGGTTCAATTAAGGAATCTAATTTGTGCAAACATTATTTTGTGTGTAGCCGTCATTTTCGAAAAACAGATTACAGAATAATCCTTTCACCGTTCAAAACAAAAAGTACTTCTTAAAAACGTTGGTGCCATTGCCTTATAATGTCATGAAGTTGAGTATTGGAGGTAAGATATACAATTGTCATGTGAAAATCCAGTACGAATTTATCAGTACGTTTCCAATCTGTGAATTGGCTGATGGTAGTACAATTTTGTTGATGGCTTTCGTGACACGTTGAGATCCCATGGAAGAATAATTAAAGAGGTAAATTTATTTTGAGAAGAGTAATTAAAAGTAATGGTTTCAAATATTTTTGGTAAATTTACATGAATGGTGCGAATTGGAGTGGATCTTTTTTTGATCATAATTTTACAATTTTTACTAGCTGGATGGCTAATTAGGGATTATTATATAAATTTTAAGTAGGGGTATGAATAATTTCTATAGATGGTTGTCGATACCGTCGTGCGGTCGACGTGAGGGTTCGTGGAAAAGGGGCTGTCTTCTGTACAGCTACCTTTTCCGGGGCGCTAGCTTTTCTTCGCAGCTGCCCTTCCTGAGGTTCGTGTGGGTACCGCCTACGCCGTAATCAGTCCGCTAGGGCAACAGCAGTAATTCTGTTAGTGCCGAACTACGGCGGTACCGTTGTGTGTGGGGGTGAGGTTAGTGTGGGTACCACCTGCGCCGTATTCAGTCCGCTAGGGCAACAGAAGTAAATTCTGTTATGTGCCGAACTACGGTGGTACTGCTAGGGTGAGGTGTGTGTGTGTGGGTACCACCTACGCCGTAATAAGTCCGCTAGGGCAACAGAAGTAAATTCTGGTAGTGCCGAACTACGGTGGTACCGTTAGGAAGACGAGCAACTGTCTGCGCCGTATGAGACCGCTAGGGCAACAGAAGTGAATTCTGTTAGTGCCGAACTGCGACAGCGTCTTCCTATCGACAAACTATGCGAAATAGTTCGTCCTTCCGAGGTGGCTCCTTAAACCCCTTATTAGGCGAGATGTCGTATACGACTAAAGCCTGTGTCATCAAGGAGAAAGGAAACTCTTTTGACCTCAGGGTGTGACTTGTTTGTTGCTGAATCTCTTTGAAGTCCCTATCACATACACTGATATATTTTAACAAAGACAGTGATTTATTTTCTATTGCAAAAATAGAGCGTACAGACGTGAGCTACTGCATAACAGGGTACAACACTCAAAATTGCATTTTAAATATTAGTCGTATTTAGCTAGATAACACGAAAAACATTGGAATATCGACATGTAATACAAATGATATTTAAGGGCTAACTAAAGTAAATGCACAAACGCAACATCAGCGCGGGGAAATAGATAAGTCGGCGTTCAGAGAGCTGGACACATGAAGAAAATACTTAAGATTAGGGGTAACTAACACAAAAAGGCTCGACAACCCCTGTGCGGCCTGACACGGCCGGGGGAGGGTGTCTCTGCTACGATAGCCGAGACAGGAAATCTGTAAGGTGGTTGTCGACTCCCGGAAGGTGTTCTGCTCGGAACCTGAAAAGGCTGAAAAACAAAGCCCAGCGTTTCAATCGGGGGTTCAACTTGTCGGCCTGTTGCAAATAAAGGAGCGGTCGATGGTCGGTTTGTATCACAAATTCTCGTCCATACAGGTAGACCTCAAACTTCTGTAGAGCCCAGTAGATGCTTAACGCTTCTTTTTCAATGGTAGAATAGTTTATTTCTGCTCCTCTCAGTCGACGTGAAGCATATGCTACCGGCGCGTAGTGACGGAAGTCTCGTTTGCTTGGCTGGAGGAGAGTTGCTCCAAGTCCAGTTTGGGAGGCATCTGTCCTCAGAATGAAAGGACATCTGGGGTCTGGTAACTGTAAGACTGGTCTCTTGACTAACGCTGTCTTCAAACTTTCGAACAGATCTTCTGTTGTATCGGTCCAAGGTATTTGTTCTGGGGAGTTCTTCTTTAGAAAATCATGGAGTTTAGATGTCAGTTGAGAGTAGTTAGGAATGTACTGTTGGTAGTACCCAACTGTACTGAGAAAACTTCGGAGCTCCCGTTTGGTTTTTGGGAGTGGAGCCGATTTCAAGGCTTCGACTCGGTTCTCCACAGGCTGGATCTGATTACTGCTCAGTTGATGACCCAAATACTGGAGGCTGTCAAATCCGAATTCGCATTTGGACGGCTTCGCCTTAAGGCCATGTCGAGAGAGAGCTTCGAACAGTTTAGCTAATGCTGTGCAATGATCTTCCCAGGTTGTCGAGGCGATTAAGATGTCGTCCATATAGACCTCGGTGTCTTGCAGTCCTGCAGTGATTTGACGTATAAGGCGGGAAAAAGTGGCTGGAGCATTTGCTAGGCCGAAAGGCAGTACGTTGAATTCATAGAGGCCAGACCTAGTTTTGAAGGCGGTGTATTGGCGGGACTCAGGGTGTAGAGGTACTTGCCAATATCCACTGGTCAGATCCATTTTGCTGAATATTGTTTTGCCAGCTAAATTGGTGAAAATAGCAGTGGTGTCTGCTATCGGCTCGGCATCGAATACTGTCTGGCTGTTGAGGTGCCTGCAGTCCAGACAAAATCGGTGGGTTCCGTCTTTCTTTCGGACAGCAAGGAGCGGTGAATAGTAAGGTGATGTGGATGGCGTCACGATTCCCATCTTCATCCACTTCTCTAAACTTGACCGCAGTTCAGGCTCCAGCGCTAAGGGAAGTGGATACAAATGTTGAAGTCGAAAACTGGAAGGGTCCTTCAATTTTATTTCATGAACTGCCGTGCTGGTTCTTCCGGGAGTATATGTGAAAAGATCGCGATATTCTTCAAGTAGTTCCTGGAGTTCTGAGCGTTGTGTTGTAGTCAACGTAGAGGAGATGAGACAGTCTTCAATGGTTTCTCCGACGGGTGACGGTATCTCTGGTTCTTTCCGGTCAAGTTCTTCTTCTTCGCAGGTAGGTTCTAGGGCAAGGCCAACCGCTGCAAATGCTTCCTCTACTCTCTCGTCGTCCTCCTCGCGATCTTTCTCGCTTGGTGAGGCGGAACTTTGCTGCTCCCGGTCGTGGTACTGGCGAAGGAGGTTGATGTGATAGACTTTGTTGTTTCCATCCACGTCCAATGTATAGGTATAGGTTCCCAGGCGTGATTCCACTGTATAGGGACCTTTCCAAGTCATAAGTAGCTTCTTTCGAGAATCGGGCAGAAATACGAGGACTTTATCTCCTTGCTTTAGAGTTCGCATCTTGATACGTCTGTTGAAGAACTTGGCGTTTTTCTCTTGGCTCCTGTTTAGATTCTCGCGAGCGATTTTACATGTTTCTTTCAATCGGTGCTTCATTTCCATCAAATACTGAGCAGTGCTCGTGTCATCTTGCAAGCTCCCATCGGTCCAGCATTCCTTGAGCACGGTTAAAGGTCCACGGACGCGATGGCCGTAGATGAGTTCGAAAGGAGAATACCAGGTTGAGGCCTAAGGACCATCTCGATAAGCAAAAAGGAGTGAAGGCAGATACAGGTCCCAATCTCGCGGCTGTTCTACGGCTAACTTCCGCAACATGACTTTGAGCGTACCATTGAAGCGTTCGACTATGCCGTTCGATTGGGCATGGTATAATGGCGTCAATCGGTGCTGGATACCGACGAGTTTCAGGAAAGCTTCGAAGGTTGTAGCTAGCTGTGAACTGAGTGCCGTTGTCGCTTGTTAGCGTGTGAGGGAAACCAACTCTGCTGCAGATTTCGAGTAGCTCCTGGGCGACTGTTTCTGCATCTATATGTCTGAGCGGGGCTGCGTCTGCGTACCGAGTTGCTTGGTCCACCACGGTGAGAATGTATCGGTGGCCACGTGCCGAAGCTGGTTGTAATGGGCCTACCAAATCAACACTGAGCGCGGAGAATGGAGTGGTGATCGGTGGGGTTGAGATAGGTGTCTTTCTTGGTCGAGATGGAGCGTGCGTCTGGCAGGTATGACAGGAGTGACAGTATTGGGCCACATCTTTTGCTAGGGACGGCCAATAAAAATCTCGTTCTAGTCGAGCCTGAGTCTTCTTTTGGGAATAATGGCCAGCAAGTGGATTGTCGTGAGCCATTTCCAAGATTTGTGGGCGCACGCTTGAAGAGGCTACAAGTTGATGGGTTTCCTGACCGTCTCGTGACGTTTTCCGATGGAGAACGCCGTCATGGAGTTCAAAGGTAATGACTCTGCCATCCTTGTGCGTGTCTTCTTTGCCGGTGTCAACTTTCTTGAATAAAAGCTGCAATGTTTTGCACTCCCGCTGTAATTTTTTGATGTCTTCTTTGTTGTGTTGCAATATATCGACAGTGCTTGGTGCGGCAGGGGGATCTTCGATCGCTTTTGCTGCTGCCCTTGTGACAACGTGAGAGACTTCTGCAGCAACTGGCTGCTCTTCATAGTCGGTCATATGTTCTTCGAAGGAGGTGGTTCCGGGGACTCGGCCGAGGATGACATCATGGGAGAGCTCTTCCATGGCTACGGCTGTCACCTCTCCGTGGTAATAGGAGCAAACGAGAAAGACTCGGGCAAGAGGCGCTTCGAAAGAGTGATTGTTGGCCAGCCGTACGGTAATTTCCTTCTTCAAAATGGCGTCAGCTGGGACGAGAGCCTTCTTGACGAAGACCGCCGTTGCTCCTCCATCGAGTAGTACTTGAACGGGTTGTTGGTTCACGGTGCCAGAGCATGTTTTCAGCTGTCCCAATTCGATCAGCTTGTTCGAGGCGATGTGATTGCATGCGACTGGGGGAATATCGTCGTATTCATCTGCTTCTTCATGCGTTGCTAGATTGTTTACTCGAGCGGTAGTACTGGAGATAGGTGGGCTTGCATGGGCTGCTCCATTACTGTGACCATCACCTTGCCTCCTCTGCAATTGGCGGCACTCGTCACTGGAATGCGATTGGTTGGGGCCATGAAAAGTACAGTAAAATCCATTGTAAGGTCCTCGTTGTTCGCGCTGCGGAGTGTTGACCGATCCTGAGCGGGTGGGACCACCACGTGTGTTAGAAGTTCTTGGCGGCGTTCCTCGAGAGTTGTTGCTGGAGTTGGGTGATCTTGCTGGAGTGCTCGGGGCTCGGACAGGAAATGTCGCGCGTCGCTCTGGTGCTCCTGATGCTTTGAGTGCTGGAGGGCCCGCATCCGTCGATGATGTCAGTGTGCGACCCTTACAAAGCTGATGGAGCGATGTATGAGGTCTTGCTTGTAAGAAGCTATCACCTTGCTCTCCTAGGCTTGCGACTGTGTTACCACCCCTATCACGCAACTGAGTAGCGAGGAAGGGCGGCAAGCTTGAATAAGCTCGGTCAACAATTAGGAAGTCACGAAGAGTCTTGTAGTTGGCTTCGATGTTGCATCCTTTTAACCAAGCGTCAAAGGCTTGTTCGAGTCGCCGTAGGTAACGTGACATATTGTCGCCTTCTTCTGGCTTCAATTCGTAGTAGTTGCCACGTAGTTTTGCAGGATTAACTTTATGAGCATCTAGTTGGAGCAATTTAATTTCAGGAAGCTTGAAGCGATCTGCTGCGGGCAGGGTATCGATGAGTCGACGTTCCTTCGGTGTGATCAAATTATGGAGCATGACAACAGCATCGACTTCAGTAAATCCCATCGCTGTGGTGTGAGTGCAGAAGCGTTGCAAGAATTCGTCCATCCTTTCTTTCGTGGGATCGAATGGAGCCGGTGGAGGTATCTTCACTCTAGCATTTTGGGGAGCGATTTGAGCATCGAGTTGTCGGAGTCTGAGCTCGTGGTCTCGTTGTGCTGCTTCTCGTTCCGCTGCTCGTTCTGCGGCTTCTCGTTCCGCTGCTCGTTCTTCTCGTTCCGCTGCTCGTTCTGCGGCTTCTTCCAAATGCCTCAGGCGGCTGGTAAATTCTTCCCGGTACTCCGCATCGGTGGGAGTGAGGCCGAGGGCTTCGACGTATTCTCGAGCTTGAGCGACGAGGTTCATCTTGTTCAAGTGATGCGGTGTCCGCTTAGTTGATTAGAACCCAGAAATCCCAGACAACGTTGGTAGTCGCGCAAAGCTTCTGGGTCCCTGTTCGGGCGCCAGAATATATCGATACCGTCGTGCGGTCGACGTGAGGGTTCGTGGAAAAGGGGCTGTCTTCTGTACAGCTACCTTTTCCGGGGCGCTAGCTTTTCTTCGCAGCTGCCCTTCCTGAGGTTCGTGTGGGTACCGCCTACGCCGTAATCAGTCCGCTAGGGCAACAGAAGTAATTCTGTTAGTGCCGAACTACGGCGGTATCGTTGTGTGTGGGGGGTGAGGTTAGTGTGGGTACCACCTGCGCCGTATTCAGTCCGCTAGGGCAACAGAAGTAAATTCTGTTATGTGCCGAACTACGGTGGTACCGCTAGGGTGAGGTGTGTGTGTGGGTACCACATACGCCGTAATAAGTCCGCTAGGGCAACAGAAGTAAATTCTGTTAGTGCCGAACTACGGTAGTACCGTTAGGAAGACGAGCAACTGTCTGCGCCGTATGAGACCGCTAGGGCAACAGAAGTGAATTCTGTTAGTGCCGAACTGCGACAGCGTCTTCCTATCGACAAACTATGCGAAATAGTTCGTCCTTCCGAGGTGGCTCCTTAAACCCCTTATTAGGCGAGGTGTCGTATACGACTAAAGCCTGTGTCAACAAGGAGAAAGGAAACTCTTTTCACCTCAGGGTGTGACTTGTTCAATGCTGAATCTCTTTGAAGTCCCTATCACATACACTGATATATTTTAACAAAGACAGTGATTTATTTTCTATTGCAAAAATAGTGCGTACAGACGTGAGCTACTGCATAACAGGGTACAACACTCAAAATTGCATTCAAAATATTAGTCGTATTCAGCTAGATAACACAAAAAACATTGGAATATCAACATGTAATACAAATGATATTTAAGGGCTAACTAAAGTAAATGCACAAACGCAACATCAGCGCGGGGAAATAGATAAGTCGGCGTTCAGAGAGCTGGACACACGAAGAAAATACTTAAGATAAGGGGTAACTAACACAAAAAGGCTCGACAACCCCTGTGCGGCCTGACAATGGTAGAACTTATTCTGATAGAATTCTTTTCAAGGTGCTCCGACAAAATTCTTAGGTATAAATGTGTTCTATTGAACTTAAAAACATTTCAAACACCAATTAAAGGTGTACTTCTGCTGAAATTAAATTCTCTATTTTTTTGGTTCTATTTTAGTGTTGTTGCCCATGTACAATTATGTTTAAAAATATATATCTTTTGTAAATTTACCATTGTAAAATACTATTTTAATGACAACATTTTGACATCAATATTGGTTTTGGTGCTATGGAAATGACGGCCATACACACAACATAACTGCAGTTTATTTTATGGCCAATATTGATTTTGTTCTTGTCTACAATTTTAATAATTTTGTTTTCATAGATAGGTAATATGGTAGATTTTGTAGTGTGTTCTCCCTCAGGCTGCTTTACACTCCGGGCAGACTTGTGAATATCTATTGACTTGTGAATATCGATAGACTTGTGAAATATCTTTGCCCGAAGTGAGTGCCTGAGGTGCAAACGAACCCGACAGGATAAGGAATACACAACTGGAATAAAGGCCGTATTATTGAGAAGATCGCCGACAGTATGGCACATGAGGTAAATGATTACAGGCAGGTAGTATAGTACACAGGGACGACTTGGAGGACCGACGGTTGTCGGTAAGTCGCGTTGTGCGTGCCGTGGCGTAGCGGTGCCGTCGAGGTGGCGATGGAGGCCGAGAGGCTACTGCTTGCTGAGCAGCCGAGACTAGTGAATGTCGGAGTCACTGCGCGGAGAGTCGCAGGGAGAAGTCTTGTGTGAGCTGCTGTGAGGAGGCTCGCTGGAAGGCTTGTGTAAGCCGTTGCAGTGACGAGGCTCGCAGGAAGAAGACTTGTGTGAATACCAGGGTTCCTGCGAGTGCACTGAGTGAGCTGAGCGAACTGAACTGCGTTCGTTCGTTCGATGCTTATAGAAAAGACGGAGATAGGGTTTGACGCAGAGTGTGTCGGGAAGAGAAGGGGTGAAACGGAAAAGGATAGATAGGAAACTGATAGAGATGCGCTTTGCGCATATGATGCTAGTGTTAGGGGGTAATTTTTTGTAGGTAGTTTGAGGGTGGTAGAAGTTAATTACCCGTCAGGGTTTTGTATGGTTGGGTATTTAGTTACTATGCATCTTTAGAGATTTCAATGTTGACCTAACGGACAAAAACAATCAGCTAAGCAAACTATTGTATAAACTAAGCTTATCACAAATGGTCAAAGAACCGACTCGCATCACTAAAGTCTCTGCAACTCTCCTCGATCTAGAAATCACAAATAATCCCACCGCAATACTTAGTACAGTAATATCACCTGCTATTTCCGATCACCACTCTATAGAATGTGAAATTAATATTGCGAAGGAAAGACAAAAATACCGCTTAATGACCTATCGCTCGCAAAGGCACATTTCAGCAGAACTATTTCAAGAAAAACTACTCGATACCGAATTCCAGAAAATGATGCAATCTGACGATGTTGACATACAAGTGTCAATTTTCAACGAGAACTTCACAGCAGCTCTCGACGAATGTGCACCTTACGTCACCAAAAAAACCAAGCCAAAACGGACTGTTTGGATTACTGACGAAGTTAAAGAGATGAGCAGAATAAAGAAAGCTAACTTGCGAGAGTACAAAAACAATAGATCAAACAGTACCTTATACAAGAGATATAAAGAACATGAAAAAATTCTTCGAAAGAAAATCACTGAAGCGAAACAAACTCACTTCCACCAGGCACTGATAACGGCTAAAAATAACCCGAAGCGAACTTGGGAAATCATTAGTGTGGTAGCCCCATATAAAAATTTAGATCGCATAAGTAATTTTGAAAATCCCTTGGCAACAGCCACGGATTTCAACACATTCTTTTCAAAAGTAGGGGCTCAAGTTTTCAGTGAGGTGTGTACCAATCCAGATGTAACGACAATTAAAAATTCATGCCCCACTGCACCCTCGAGGACTGATGTCAAGTGGAGACCACGCCCTGTCGATTTACCAGAGTTACGAAACATCTTATACTTACTAAAAAACACAAAGGCAGTTGGACATGATGGTATCAGTCTTCAATATATCAAAAACAGTTTCCCTGTTACAGCACCATGGATTCGTCTGATAATTAATACATCAATAGTAACCAATACGTTTCCAAACCAATGGAAACACTCCATTATTAGACCGTTGCACAAAAGTGGTGACCTAAATACAGCATCAAACTACAGGCCCATCAGTCTTTTGCCTGTCATGTCCAAACTATTGGAGAAAGTGGTGACAAATCAACTGTCATTTCACCTGGACGAGCCAAATTTACTCCACCAAAATCAATATGCCTATAGAAGAAATACTAGCACTCAAGACGCTCTGCTCAATATATCTGAAAAAATATACAGTGACATCGATCAAAAGAATGTAACACTCTTGCTACTACTCGATCTCTCTAAGGCGTTCGATAGCGTCCAACATGAAAGACTTCTACGTAAAATACTGAACTTGGGAATAGACACGCAATGGTTTGAAAGTTACTTGTCAAATCGATCTCATGCAGTCCGCATAGAAAACAAATTGTCCCCATTCATTCAAAACAATTTTGGTGTTCCCCAAGGATCCATTCTTGGTCCGCTACTGTTTTCTATTTTCATTAATGATTTCCCTCCAATGCCTTCTAACACACGGATCTCAATGTATGCAGATGATGTTCAAATTGCAATAACAAGTTCTGTATCGGAAATACCACAGACGCAAGTTAAAGCCGAAACTTTACTGACTAGCCTGAAATCATGGTACGACCGTAATGGTCTCAAATTAAATGCTAATAAAACACAATGCATTATTTTTGGATCCAAAGATGCAATTAAAAAAACTTCAGATCTTACTCTTGCAGTTGGAAATGATAAAATTAATGCATCAGAAAAAGTTAAAAATCTAGGTATCTGGTTCGATAGAAATATGTCCTTCAAATCTCACGTTGAGACTACTTGCAACAAAATCTACGGAACTTTAATGTTTTTTCATCGTATAAAAAGTATGCTAGACGAAAAATCCAGATTATTAGCCATTCAATCCCTTGTGTTATCGCGCATTGACTACTGCAGCCTAGTATGGGGAGACTTACCTCAATACCTTCAAAGGGACTTACAAAAATGCATGAATTTTGCAGCCAAGGTGGTATGCAACGGTAATTTCAAAAGAAGTGATCACGTAACCCCTCTCCTCAATAAACTCGGCTGGATCCCTATCCAAGAAAGGCTCCTCATGCAGAAGGCCCAATACGTATTCTCCTCGTTATATCTTCCTCAGAGCAATGCTGAGATAGTGCGTTTCCATCCACCCACTGTAACCAATCAAAAACCGAACAGAAACAATAATGTCTTAGTCAACTATCGTTCATCTCACTTAGGGCAGAAGGCTCTGTCCATATCAGGCGCCTTACTGTGGAACAAACTTCCCCTGAGTATTAAAGTCCCTCAAAGACCGAGAGAATTTAAAGCCAAAATAACTCGTCATCTTGTGTCTCAATAATAATCCTTAGTTACAGAACATACTGAATGAGTACTGACGAATCTCATTTACCTGGTATCTCCATTGCTGAACAATCTCCCTCGCTCATTGTTTTATAATTCAAGACATCAAACAACAGTTTTGAAGTATGCGTAGGTATTATGATTTGACCGCCTATACGTTGTCATTTGCGGACATGCTTACTTGTATATGTGTGTACGTATATAGGTGTGTGTGCGCATATGGGTGTGTATATGTGCACGTACAACTGTGTGCACTAGAGTAGATGAACCAGTCGAAGGTGCATTTTATGTCATTCCTCTGCGTTTCTGTGCAAGCATCAAACTAGACCGTCATGGTACCTATGTGTGTGTGTGTTGATCAATTACAGACATTCTGCACCATATTACAAAGATAATGTATTTTTTATATAATATGAAATTGTAAAGCATCCATGTAAAAAAAATAAATTCGTTGTGTGATCATCCATTTATACTGCAGTAATATACTTATTCGGCTTATAGTTATATGCCCATAATAATGTGATACCTATGTTTGTTTATCAATTGACGACAATTTGCGCCATATTTCAAAGATAATGGGATTTTTTTCTAATATGAAACCTTTATAGGACATTAATGTTTTCTTTCTTATTCACGTCCCACAATCGTTTTCATGTTTCTGACTTAAGTAGACTGTTTTGTGCCACTATTTTTAGTACGAAATTTTATAAAATTCATGCTATAATAAAAGATATTTTCTCCGTTTCCCTCGATTGGAATTCTGGTTTATACTGACTAGTTTACGCTGATATTTTCGCACATGCTTACTTGTGTAAATGTGTACGTGTCCACGCTATGCGTATGACACTCTGTAGAATGCGTATGTATTGCCTCGATGCATAGAAATGCATTTATGTATGCTTACGAGTTAGGTGTAAATATGTGCGTGGGTATATGTGTGCATGTGTATGTGCAAATATTTACATGTATACGTGCACATATGTGTGTACTAGACTGACAACTAGCATTTTACTAGAGATAATGGTCTTTTTTCTGTGCACTCTCAACTTGTAACATTACCTAACTCGTCATATCTTTAGTATTGTAAAGCATTCATGTAAAAACTATACATTTGTTGTGCGATCATCCATTTATATTTAAATAAAATGCATGTTAACTAATGACCGTTATGTTAAAATTGTTGAATCAGAAATACAAAACCTATAATCTTCTTGGTCCTCATGCTTATATGTACACATATGTATATATGTGTGTGTGTGTGTGTGTATGTGTGTGTGAGTGTGTATATGGATATATACACACATGCATACGTATGTGTACATATGTGTGTATATGGATATATATTTATATATATTTATATTTTTCTTTTTTTCATGCTTCCTTAAAATGACACTTGTGAACATTGACCGAAACAAGCGATTTCATATATTATTTCCTCGCGTCAAGAATTGCGAAGTTTTATGTCATGTACATGTAAACTGTCAAAAGTGTTTTCACCCCACAATGAAAATGCATCGTCTATGAAATTGTGTTATCTCTTACAATTATCATTACATGTATTATCAAATGTAGATTAAGCTAGATTAGGAGTTCATTGCCCTCAATCATTTCTTTTGACTAGTGACACGAGTTTTTCAATACTCGTGTGTGTGTATCATCTAAGTGTATTAATTTTAAGATATTTTAAAAACCAATGATGGTACTTTTGTACCATCTCTATTGGAAATAAACCGTTTCTTTTTTTCTTTAATACCGGACGTGGGTGGGTTGGCTTGCCGTAGGGGTTAAGTCTCTCTTCTAGCACAAAACATGTGCTTGAGTCGGTGCTGGTCAGTCGAGTGTGTCCGTCCGTCCGTCGTTAGAGTCGTGTTAAGTGTATTTTGGTCTCGGTTGGGGTGCGAGTGTTTTCATTTTTGAGCTCTGGAATTGTTTGTGCGGTGTGTGTGGAGTGTCTTGCGGGAATGTGAGTTGTAGGTAGAGTTGTGGGTGCGTGTCGTAAATGTTTTGCCAGATTCTTTTTGCGTGTTTGTGGAGTGTAATGTTGATTGGTTGCAGGTTTGCTCGGCGGTGTAGTTGTGCAGATGTGGAGAATTCTTGCCATTCTGAATTTGTTATGTATCTTGTGGCTCGGTTTTGTACACGTTGGAGTGTTGAGATGGATGTTGGTGGAAGTGTGTGTAGGGGAATGGCTGGGTAGATGAGAGTGGATCTTACTAGGGCGATGTAGAGTTGGCGTTTTACTTCTGGGTTCAGGTGTTTGAATCGGTAAAGGCGTGAAAGGTTTTGATGTGCTATTGCTGCTCGTTGTCTGGTGTGGGTTGCATATCCGGTTGTGCTGATTGTGAGACCTAGAACTTTGCCTGAGCTTGTGTAAGGGTGTGGGGTGTTGTTGATGTGCACTGTTGGGTGTTTGCGGCGGCTGATAGCAATAATTTTGAATTTGTTTGCGTTGGTTTGGATTTTCCATTTTCGTTCGTAATCGTTGATTTGGGCAATGGCTCGTGTTGCTAGAAGAGCTGCCATGTTATATGAATGCTTTGCGGATATGATTTGTGTGATGTCGTCTGCAAAAGCCATGTAGTCAGTGTTGGGTATTGGTGGGGGGTGGTCGTGCGTGAAGTAGTTGTACAGTGTTGGGGAGAGGACTGCTCCCTGGGGGGACTCCTGACTTGATGGAGAAGGGTGGGCCAGTGTAGTTTGCGATTCGTATGGCTGCGGTGCGGTTAGTGATGAAGCTATACAGGATTTTTGTGAATAGGGGGTGAATTTGTAGCTGTGACAGTTTGAATTTGAGTCCTGTATGGCAAACTTTGTCGAATGCCTTGCTTACATCTCGTAGAATGATGTCTGTTTTGTTTCTCTGCGTTTGCTTAATGTGGAGAGTCTCGTGTAGCGTGGCAAGTGCGGTGTGTGTACCTCTTCCGTGGCGGAATCCGTGTTGGCGGCTGTTGTAGATGTTGTTGATGGTTAGGTGGTCTGCTAGCCTGTAGGTTAATATCTTGTCTAGAAGCTTAGCGTGGGTCTCGAGTAGGGAGATGGGGCGGTAATTTTGCACCTCGTGTTGGGAGGTGGAGGGCTTCGGTAAAAAGATCATTATTGCGTGTTTCAGTTTGTTTGGGAAATAACCCGCTGAGAGGGCGTTGTTATATATGTACAGAAGGTACTGGAGCATGTTTTGCGGTAAGTGTTTAAGGTGGTGTGTGGTTATTTTAGTTGGTCCTGGAGCTTTTGGGGAAAACGTCCGAAGTGCGTTTTTGAGTTCTTCGAGTGTGATTGCTGGGTAGTGGAAATTTTGAAGGCGGGAAGTGTCTCCTGTCGTGTGTGGTTCATTTTGGGGAGCGATGCCGTTCATTTGCGTTTCTATGGTGTGTATGTGTTCAGCGTCGAAATCGTTGTTGGGGTCATCAATACCTGAGTAAATGTTTGACCAATGTTGTCGGACCAGAGGTTCCTTGGATTGTGGTGAGTGGTAAAAGATGCCGCCTTCTTTATTGTAGGGGGTGCGATAGTGTTGTTCCATGTCGCTGAGTAGATGCGTTGATATGCAGTTTTTATCTGTTGTCTGAGGCTGAGGAGTTCTCTGTATAGGTGGGGTGAGGGGCCGTATCGTTGGAGATGGTCGTAAATGTGTTTGTGTCTCGTTTGAAGGACGAGTATGGCATGAGTGGGTTTGATGCCTGGTGTGGTTCTGTGTGTGATAGTTGGAATAGATTGATTGGAGGCTTCGTTGATGTGGGTTTCCCATGTGATTAGGTGGTTGTCTATGTCCTCTAGTGTAGGGCTTAGGTCCTGCGGTATTGTGTGGTCAGCGAGAAGGTTGCGGTATAGTTCCCAGTTTGCATTGTGGAAGGAGGGTCGTGGGCGGATGGGAATTTGTATGGGGTTGGCTGATATTGTGGCTATGATGGGGATGTGGTCGGAAGGTGTTAGTGGACCTGGTTCGAGTATGATGTTGTGGAATGTTTGCGTGTTTGTTAGTACTATGTCTGGGCTAGTACAAGCGGGGTGAGTGATTATCGTGGGGAAGTTAGGGCCGATGTGAAGACATTTGTTCCTGTCTATTAGTGAGTGTACTTGTCTTCCCTTCCTGTTTGCGTATGTGTATCCAAAGGTGGGGTGTATGGCATTCATGTCGGCAAGGAGGTAAGTGGGGTGTTTTCGGTTAAAGAGAGTGTGCATGTCAATGTAATTTATGTAATCAATGCGTGGAGGTATGTAGGTAGTGGCAAGTGTGATTGGGCCTTGTGGTGTTTCTACTGTGATGGCCAACATATCTGTGTGGAAGGTATCGTGCAGCTTGAATGGGAGGTCTTTTCGAACTGCTATTGCTACTCCAGCGTGATTTTCATTTGCTTTGTTTGTGGTATATGTGTTGTAATTCCAAATTTTGATGGGAGTGTCGTTACGCATGCAGTGCGCGTTGAGTAGAATTATGTGTGGATTGTATTGACGGTAGATGTTGCATAGTGCGATTTTGTTGTTTTGCCAGTGTTGGACGTTGTGTTGGATGACAGTTAGTGTTTTGTTCATATTGTGTGTATCCATTATGGAGTCGAGTGTTTGGGTTTCTTGTGAGGGATAATTTTTGAGCATGTGTCCATCAAGAGGAAGTGTTGGTGTGGGATTGTGGCTATGGGTGCCTGTTGGAGGTCGAATTGGCCGTCAATGATTTCTTTCCAGGTGTCCGAGTTTGGGTGTGGGACAGCGATTTTGAGGCCAGGAGGTATTTTTGTTAGTTCTTCTAATATCTGTTGGTTGGTTGGTTTACTTGGAATATGCTGTGAGTTCGTGTCGCTGCGGAATAGTGAAACCTCTATTTTGTCATCGTGTCCAGAAGATTCTCCCGAGGAGGGTTATCTCTTTTTCTTCCGTTTTTTGTTTTTCTTCTTAGGGCTGGACTGCGTTCTCCAGTTTTCTTTCAGGTTGTCGTCGCTTGTTTCGTCCTGGGTTGAGTTCTCTTCTGTTGAGTGGTAGCTTGTGTCCATTGCGTCATCGTTGGGGTCGGTGCTTGCTTGATTTGCAGGAGTCTCCGTTGTGCCTGCTTGGGGTTGTTTGTTTTGTTCGATGAACATGTTGAATATTTTTTGTGAGTCGCGATTGGGGAACTGGGTGTCCACGTCATAATTTTCTTTGAGGGACTTCGACAAGATTGATCCGAAA
Source organism: Morinoia aosen (assembly GCA_030386875.1). NCBI lineage: Eukaryota > Metazoa > Arthropoda > Malacostraca > Amphipoda > Talitridae > Morinoia > Morinoia aosen. The sequence continues at coordinate 4,558,208 of CM059574.1, forward strand.
TCCCCTCCCTGTGCGAGGTTTGCGATGTGGGCCTCGATGATGATAGCGGCCAGTTTTATATGTATTTCGCTGGTGAGTGTGAGTGTATGTTCTGTTTTTGCAGTTTGTTGGATGGCCGTTTTTGCAATTTCAATGTATGTGCTCTTGGTTTGGTCGGTTTCTTTTTTTTGGAGTTCGTCGTTCTTCTTGCGGATAGCTTCTTTCCTGTATGGGCAGGAAGCTGCGAGGGTGCGGTGGTTTCCTTGGCAGTTGAGGCACTTCTTGTACAGTGAATTGCACTGTTGGTAGGTGTGGCCGTGTGCAGCGCATTCAGAGCAGTTCGATGTCTTGGCGGTGCATTGATGTGTGGAGTGGTCTTCAATTTTGTAGCATTTGAAGCAGATCCGTAGATGAGTGTACTTTTCAAGTTCCATTTGCGATGGTGTGATCTTTGTGTTGAACATGAGGAGCCCATTCTGGAGAGCGCGCTGTGTCATGGCAGTGTCGGTGAAGGTTACTTTGATAACGTGTGTGTAGTTTTTGATTTTGTTAATTTCCAGGATTTTTGCCCATTGTTGCACTCGTGTTATTTCTTCCTGTATTTCTTGCGGTTGGCGTTGGCCAATGCTGCTGTCCAGTTGTCTGATGAATATGGTTCTTTTGGCTCTGAGATCTGGGGGGATGACAGGCTTCAGATTTATTTTCTGGAAGTGAGTGGTTGCTTTGTCCGAGGTCAGTTTATCGATGGCAGTGATGTCATCGGTTATGGCGTAGAATCCGCTTGAGTTGCTGGTGAGTCGTATGAGTGGGGCTTCCAAGTGTTTGAAAGCAGTTTCAAAGACTTGTTCTCGGTTTGTATCTTTGCTGGGGTCGATCTTGCGGAGTTAGACTTTGTAGGTAGTGTTGGATTTGTTGGCAGGCTGTGCTGGGATGGTTGTGGTAGTTTGCTTGGTCGTTCGTGGTTGAGTGTTGTTGCCAGGGATGGCGTTGGTGCGTGTGTTGGTGTTATGTTGCATAGTGTTGGGTCTTATATGGGTGGGTGTTTGTAGTAAGGGGCGGGAAAACTGGCTGTAGCCAGCTCTCCATGAACCACGACTTCCTTGGTGGTGATGCATGGTGTTAGTCCTAAGTGTTGGTGTATAGTCTCAGGCGTCGGATTTATCCGGAAGGCGGCTGGTGCCCTACTTGTACCCTCTCCCCCCCTACTATAATGGGGTTTGCCCAGATGGTCTGGGGCCTTTCGGTACACCAGACTCTACTACCTTCCGGCGACGCTCAACGGTCGGTAAACGTAAGAGCGAATTGAGGAAAGGCTACTCACACTCGCTTGAGAGGTCAGGGCTCGGCAAGCGAGGTAGAGAGTCGGCTGCTGTTGTGATATCTTGGTAGTGAGAAGTTCGTTGTTGAAGATTAGATGCTTCTTGGACGGTTTTCACTGGTCAATCTCTATATAAAGCCCTATATAAAGAGCGCAGCTCTTTATATAGGGCTGGTAGCGGCCGCACTGAACCGAACTAGCCTCTGGTTAGCCGGCTCGGGGTGGCGCTTTTGAAGCAGTTGAGGTTGAGCTAAGCGTACGTGAGTGTTCTGAGGTGTCGCCTGGCTGCTCGGTGCGCGCGGCTTGTAGAGGCTCGGTCCGCCACCCCAGCGCCAGATTTCAGCGCTGATTGGTCGTTTAGTAAGAGCGCTTTGAGGCTGTGGGGTGGCGCTTTTGAGCTTGTGTGGTGGTGAGCGCGCACAGCTAGATGGAACCACCACAATTTTAAGACGTTTTAAATTAATGATGTTATGCTCGCAAATACTTAGTTTTTGAGTTATTTAACTTTGAAATTATAGGAACGGTGCTATGAAATGGTTTTCTGTGCAAAAGCAAAGTGTTTTTCAACAATGTTGCAACTGCGCAGAGCGCGAGAAAAGATAATTGATTTCACAATATATGGCATATGGCGTTATAAGTTATTAGCCGACCCCACGGAGCCTGCAGAGTCTGAACCCACTTCTAGGATCTTTTAGTTGATAATGCAATAAGGGTTATCACCCAGAAATATTAACGGGACTGGGGTAGTGAATACTGAAACTGATATGCAGTTGACATCATTTTCAATATGGCGGCCACCGTAGAACATTAGCAAAATTATAGAAGTCAATACCGTATATTTAAGTATTCACTATTCCAGTCCCACTAATATTTTGGGGTGATAGCCTTTATTGTGTTATGAACATTGGACATCCTAGAAGTGGGTTCAGGATCCGCCAGTGTTGGCTAATAATAAATTACGTCATATATTGCAAAAACAATAACTTTTCCTGCGCTCCGCACACTTGCGGCATTGTTCGAACACCCTCTCCTTTTGCACGGGAAACCCATTTCATGAGCGCAGTTCCTATAACTTCAAAGTTAAATTAATCAAAAACTAAGCATTTGCAAGCGCAATGTCAATCATTTAAAACTTCTTAAAATCTACCATATTACCTATCTATGGCAACAAAATTTTTAAAATTGTGGTAAATCTGAAGGATATGTCGGTTATCGATTTTGTAAATTTCGATGCCTTAGCATAGTTAATTAGATCCAAATAAACAAGTTTTCTTCTATGCACTTATCGTCTCAAATGAGTATTTTATTAGTTATAGTGGTAAATGACTTACCGCAACTCCAGTATTTGAAGCGGCAAGTAATTCAAGGAGCACGTCGGACAGCAACACTGCAATGCGCACTCGCTTCCAGCGCGATCGTCATCAAAGATGAAACCAAACCTACCGCTAAACCTCGTTAAATACTCATTTGACGAAAAAAGTGTATAGAAGAAAAGTTGTTTATTTCGATGTTATTACCATGATTCAAGCAACAAAAATTCGAAAATCGATGAGTAGCTGTTTATTCGAGCGCATTCGTCATCAAAGACAAAACTAAACTTACCGCTATAAATCGTAAAATACTCATTTGAGACGGAAAGTGCATAGAAGAAAACTTGTTTATTTTGATTCAATTAATTAGGTCCAGGCACCAAAACGTGGAAAATCGATAACTGACATATCCTTCAGATTTACCAAAATTGTTGACAACATTAAGCTCAATATTGACCAAATGGATGGTTAGTAAGAAAAAAATCTACAATGCTAAACAAATTAAAAGCTATTAAAAGAATTTTTAGAATCATTCCATGTAATTGCAGTTCCTGCTTTCATTTTCAAATAAAATTAAAAGTTATACTTTAGGGGTTGTTGGTAGTATGACTTGACCTAAGAATTATAGCTGAAAGACACTCTGAGGATATACTTTTTAGAATTTGTTCATAATGCAGTTCATGTTATATGATTGAAGGGTTCTATTGCATCATATGTTGAATTATAATTATTGTCTGCTAAATTATAATGATTTCATCTGTGGGGTACCTTCTATTCTATCCATCATTGACTGAACAGTACACTTGGGTTATTGAATGTTTGGAGACTATTGGGGTAAAGTTTTTTTACTTTAATTGTTTGCAACCTTGATGACTTATCATTTTTCAACAATAGTTCCGGTCAATATGGAGTTTATTGCGCTCACAGAAATTAAAAATTCTGTTCTCAAGAATCACTAAAGGACTACATTTAAAAATGTTTTACATGAATGACATTCTGTGCTGATGCTTTATTTTTTGAGACATATCAATAATTACGTTCAGGTAGAAATAACATCATATAGTCGGTTGCTTAGCTGCTGCATTGTTGGGTCACGCCCATATTTTGGGGGGACACGCCCACTTTTTTGTGGGAAAATAACAGCCTCAGTTTGGGTAAGATATGGTAAGCTATTTTAGGTTAGTTTACCTAACTTAACCTTACCCATTGTTACGTCTATACCGTATTAGAGCATATTTACGTGTCCGTTCCTTCACTTTTGAATAAGACATTCCTATAACTTCAAAGTTTAATAATTTGAAAATTACGCATCAGTGAGCAGAATGTCATTCCTGTAAAAAGTTTTTAAATGTGTTCCTTTAGTGATTCTTGGGAATAGAAATTTAATTTCTGTGAGGGCATTAAACTCCTTATTGACCATAGTTCTCTCAGAAAAAAATTTATTTTGTGCCCTAAGGCTCATTTAGTATTGAAACATTCAAATGAATTAAAATCTGTTATGTTATTCTGATTTACTTTGTCAATAATTTGAAAATAAAATTTTCTTTTGTGGACGTGAAGTAAGAGTCACAAGTAGCTCATGTCAACTGAAGTTAAGCGTGCTATGTAAATCAATTTTGCTGCTGTGGAATAACTGTACTCAATTTTTATTTAACAACAAACACTTTGAAAAGGTATTGGAAATATAATTTTATATATTTTATTCAGGGATGGAAAAAACCCTGGGTTTAAAAAAAAAAACAACCCACCTGGGCTTTTTTGGATTAAATTAGGTTTTATGGGTTTTATTGTTTTTTTTGGGCTTTATTGGGTTTTTGTAATACCTGTTTTCGTTTAAAAGAGTTATTCACACAATTCCCGTTGCCCCTATTTCAGATTTATATATATACGCTTATTGAGTAAATAGTGTTATTTGATTACTTTATTTCCAACATTATATTTCATTATTATATGAATTATTACATTATATGAACAATATATGAATTAAGTTTGTCCTTCACAATTACCATTTACCAATTACCATATGCATAGAGACATAGCTCTGCAGTCTGTAAAGATATAAGATGACCAAAGAGAATTGCTATGCTCGTCAATTTATAGTAAGTTGTTTTAGCAGCAGACAGGCGCAAGTCATGTGAGAGGGTAGCACAATGCAGATCATAAGTAACCACCTCAAGAAACTTGAAGCAAGACAGCTGCACATCACTTAGCAGTCATGCTGTTAACAACTTAACATGTGTATTGTGTGAGCTGGAGTGCTTAGCAGCACAAGTCAAGTCAGTCAACCACACTGTTACATGTTACAACATGTAGTGACATGCCAATTTTTTATTTAAATTTGACAAAAAAATCACTTTGCGCATACAGGATAGCAACAAACATTAAAATGATTGAAAGTAAATGCTCTAACAGATTCCATCGTCAAATTTGTTCCAGTGCAGCTTGAATGCTCACCATGGGCCAGTCATTTCTTTACTTTCTCACCCCATGATGGCTGCGGTCGTGTCTTGCCCCATCTGACTATAATTGTTAGACTAATTTCAATTTAAACAATTTAAACAATTTATTTACTACAGGTGATACAGAGGTAGAATGTTTCTTAAGTCTAATACAATGGTCAAATTTGAGTATAGCTACCTGTGGGCCCGAATAAGTTCAGCGACTTCTAGGGCATCCTACCATTACATTATTCTAGGGTGTACAATAATGTTTAACCTAATTCACTAAGCCTAGTTTCACATTAGACTGATCTACATGATAATGAACTCTATATTGATGTTTCATTTTACAACATTTAAGGCAAAGCTCTTACAGGAGACTGATATTGAAGAGTGGTTGGCTGAGTACAATCCGGAGTTCATCGGTGCGCTTTATTCCTATAAATTGAAGGACTCCAACATCTTCCCAAAACACACGGTCAATGAAAATATCACTAAGACAATGACCCCTCGTTGATGGTGGGATATTCAAGACATGAAACAGCAGAAAATGCAGATTCATGAAAAAACACTGGCAGAGGGTTTCTGAAAGTTTATAAGCAATCTTCATTCTTGCCCCGCAAGTTCAGGATCCATTGAGAGAATTTTCTCAACATTTGGAATTGTGTGGAATAAATTGAGAAATAGATTAGGATCAGAACGCGTACAGAAATTGGTCTCAGTATATCGCCACCTCACAAATGATCATGATGTGGGTGACAACGATGAAATGGCAGTGGATGTAGAAAGAGAAACACAGTAGTATTGTAGTAGCAGTCTAGTCTAGAAGACAGGAAAAATTCCAAAGTCTCTATATTAAGTAGTCAAACTGCATTTGTTTCTAAATTTTTGTTTTTTTACTTTGGAAATGGAATTTATGAAAATATATTAGTCCCTCGAATTTTTTTGTGATTAAGGTTTTCTAATTTGATTTGTATAGGGTTGGTGTTTTGTTTTTCAATGTTTTCTTGGCATAGTCGTGCACATGACTTAGATACTTACACTTACACTTACACTTAGATACTTAGGTTTTACGTTCGGACTCGGTCGCGGTCGGACGTGCAGGGAAATGGGGAGGTAATTGTTGAAAATGCAAGGGGGAAATAACCTAGCCATGCGTAAAAATTATACTATCAGTGAATGTGTTTGCTACCTGTGGAACTGCGAAAGGGAAAAAATAACTTTTGTCTTGTTTCTGCTTAAATCAGTGCACTTTAAATGAAAAGCCAACAAAGCAGTGCTGGCACGGGTTGTGAAATGCCCTATTGAAAATCGAGGACGGTGCACCGGTGGAATATGGTTGACAGGGCTTATTATCCGCGATTTATTGGTCATTCGGCCATCCGACTGATAAAACAACGGTACACCGCCCAATTTACGAGCATGTCATGATCGGCACTGCCATCCGCGGCCTCCCGTCCATACACCGTCTTTAACTCGCGGTATCTAGTAGCGATTCGAGGTTGACTTGGCCAAGGACGGCCATCTGGCTCAGAACCGCTGATACCGTGTTTTTCTGTCACTTGTTTCTCATGCCCTCAAGCAACTAAAATTAATCTATGTTAAATAACCTCTTAATTTTGAAATGAAATGAACAAAATAATAATGAAATAAATATAAAAAGCTATTCTGAAATTTTTCGTTTTTGCTTTACTAATTATAAAACCTTTCACACTGAGATAGAAATTAAAATATTCAGACCTCTATGAATAGGATGTTTTATTCCAGATTAGATTATAAGTTTGTTAAAGCCTCCCTAACCGCCAAACAATTAGAGCGTATCGGAGAGGAAGGAGGAAGGCACCATTCAGTATGGAGATAAGAGAATGAGGAATCTAAGCAGAATATGAGAGTAAGATGAGAAAGAAGTTCATGAAATAAGATAAAAGTTGAGGAAAAAAGTCCGAGGTGCTGAAAAACCGTGCAGCAGTGAATCGAATAAAGGTGGTCCTTAACCCAACAAAATCATTTTATTTCAACAAAAAGAAGCCCTACCTAACTCTCAGCTCGGGCCCTCACATTTTTCCCCTGGGAGCGCTAATTCCCACATATACAATAGTTGTATCCCCCTGAGGGGATGTTTTATTCCAATCAAGCCTAATAAAATATGTATAATTGGCAGAACAATTATATGAGCAAATCTCATACAAGAAAAAACAGTCCGTAAAGCAGGCGATAGAGAAGATCTATTTTAAAAACGAATTCATTTGAACGTTTCAAGCTCTTGGCTCATTTTAAAAAAGGCTTGCAGATAAATCGAAAATTAATTCAATGCTCGCACAATTTGGACAGATCCATTTTAGACAAAAATCTTGAAGAATACGTGGATGAAAAACTACACGTAATAGCCTACAAACAGAAGTAAATTGTGACAATGATACCAATATTTGAAGAAATGCAATAGTTTAATAAGAGAATAACTGTTCATCGGTTTATTATTTAGATACCGTCTCGAAATAGTGAGAGATACCTACGATAAAAATCAAAATACGATGAATACATTGAATAAGCCGATAATTATAAGTTTTTAAGACACTAATAGCTTAAAAAGTTAAACTTTTCATAGGACATAATACTGTCAGGCTGCAGCGGAGACGGCATGGGAACGGTATTCCGGAAACTGCAGAAATTTCTTTAGAATTTCTTGAGTGCAACTTTAGATTTCAGTCTACCACTCGTAACTTTTGAAATGATTCACATATTGAGTTCAAATTACTCTCAAATGAAAGATAAAAAACATTCTTATGGAAAATCGTACATGCCAACATTCTTGAGCACTCTCAGACAGCAAAATTCATTTGCCATGAAAATTACAGTTGGTAGCTGACGAGGAATTCTTGCTAGTCAAAGCTGTCAGCTAAAAAATTGGTAAATTTACCTAAAACTTTAACTTGCGGATATTTATAATGTAATAAGGTATTTAAATGCCATTTAATCATTTATTACAGTTTTCATTAAATAATACAATCCTATTATTCATCTTAGCCAAAAATTTTATCTGCACTCGAGTTAGAGATGGCAACACTGCTCGCGCGTTGGCAAGACGTCAAGCTCTTTCGAAGTTTCACGGCGGCCGGGCGGAGGCAGTTATTTGAATTGTGTTGTGGCAGTTGTGCGTCTCAGATGTGGTGCTGGTTTCTGACTCATTTAATAAGTTTCAAGCAATGTCAGAATGTATTTCAGTGCAAGTGTGTAGTACGTTAGAGTGTATCTTATTTTTGAAACAATTTTTGCTCTGAAAAGGTATAAGGTGTTCGCTCTCAAGTGAGTTTCTTATTCCATTGAAGACGTTATGCCGGTATGGCATGTTGTCAAGCGCCGATGAAGGTGACGATTGAGACAACAAGTGCCTTCAACCTTGTCGTCTGAATAATTTTTTAGTGTGAATGAATTGTAATGAATAGTAATGATGTGTTTATTCACTATAAATTCCTTTCTTATTTTACAGTAAGTGTTAACACAATTTAGCTTCAAACTTCTAAGTTGCAGTATAATTCCACTTGAGAAACCTTTGACAAGAAACAATATGCAATATTTTCAATTTAGATGTACCGATAGTTTCGGTATCGGCCTTTTTCTATTATCTGTACATCACTAGTTTTCAATTTATTAGTAAGAAAATTAAACTTCAATAAATATCTGACGATCTGCGTTATAAAATTACGGAATAACGATGTTTAAAGAAAAAAACATCAATATTTACTTAAATTCGTTCGCGGAAATTAAGAATTCTCTTTCAAAGAATCTCCAAAGGAACACATTTAAGAACGTTTTAAATGAATGATATTTTGCTCACTGATGCATAATGTTTAAGTTATTAACCTGTGAAGTTCTAGGAACTTTGCATATAAAAGCCAAGAAACGGACACCTAAATATGATGTAATTCAGCATGACGTGATGCTAGGTTAAATTAGATTAGGTAACGTTAGATTAGCTGAATAAACTAACCTAAAATAACTTAACTTAGCCATACTGACACTGATGGTTACCGCCAAAATACCGGGCGTATTTCAAGAATGCAGGTACGATGCAGCCGAATATATAATGCTAATTTAACCTGAACGTAATTCATGTTATAGCTTGAAAATTACGTATCAGCGAGCAAAATGTCATTCGTGTGAAGCGTTCGTATATGAGCTCTTTTAGTGATTCTTTAAAACAGAGGTCGTGATTTCCGTGAACGCATTAAAGTAAATACTAACCGAATAAAACTCCTTAATTACCTGATGAACATTAGCATTATTGATGAGTTAGAGTTGAATTATATTTTGAATTGAGGAGCTTCCTACTAGCAAACGTTGCGTGATCGTAGGCTAGTGATGTAAAGATATATCGGTAGCGGCAAAATATGGCTGATATTTCATCGATACTTTCCAACAATACGTACTTTATCGTGAAAATAAGGTCATAATTCGTTTAAATAAAAGTATAATCAACTAAAGAGCCTATTCATACCAAGTAATTAGCTAAATGTTGAATTACATCGTTTAATCAGGCCCGCTAAGTGAATTTACTACGTTGAATTCCCGATGTCACGGACGGTCTGTGTCAAAACTTTGTGGCATAAATAGTTATACACAGTGGGGACATAAAATTATTATACTTTTACAACTAAAACATTTTTAGCTAACAAAAATTAAACCTATCATATATAGTTGAAAGCGCATTTTAAAGTTTTTATAAATTAAACATAAAAATAACTGAAAATTCTATTTTAATTGAGCTTGTAGGTCGTAAAATATTACAAAGCTAATTATTTTATTTCAATTTAGCATGCAAATCGCCGTTCATCACAAATCTTGCATTTTTTCTTCTATTTTAAGATGTTTGAAAAAAATCACGAACAATCTTATAGTTGGTTGCGTGTTAGCGCATCTCTCCGGTTTCGGATCCTATCGAATTTTAATGTTTTCTTTTCGTCAAAGTATGTATTTTGGTGTGAAAAACATGAAAATGATAACCATATTGCGGAGAAATTATTTTTTCGGTCTACTTTTGAAAACATTTGCTATTACAACTAGTCTACATTACTTTGCAATACGGTTTGAAACATCTATTGCAAGGATTTCGTTTTGTTATTTTATTGCAACAATATAGTTAACAAAGCTAGAGCAGTTCTATTATTCCTAATCGAAAACTTTATTGTTAATATTGTTATATTATTAGATACATTAGTTAATAATTTTATTGCATTACTCATATTGGGCTTATAATGATTTTATTTTAATAAAATTGTAAAAGTATCGGTGACTTGACTTGGATTAATTTGAACTTGACATGGATTAATTTGAACTTGACTTGGATTAAATTGAACTTAACTTGGATTAAATTGAACTTGACTTGGATTAAATTGAACTTGACTTGGATCAATTTGAACTTGACTTGGATTAATTTGAACTTGACTCGGATTAATTTGAACTTTACTCGGATTAATTTGAACATGACTTAGATTAATTTGAAGTGAAAAAGGTGTAGTTCCAAAAGTGGACCAAAACAATAATTTATCCACAAAATAGTTAGCATGTTTGTGTTTTCCACACCAAAATACATACTTCGGCGAAAAAAACATTAATATTCGATAGGCCCCGAAACCAAAAAGATCCAAACACGCGCAACTAACTATAAGATTGTTCGTGAATTTTTCAAACATCGTAAATTAAAGAAAAATGCTATATTCCTACTGTACGGGGATTCATATGCTAAAATTAAAATAAAATTATTCGCTTTGTAGTATTTGACGATTTACAAGAGAAATAAAAATCGAATTTTCAGCTTTTTCTGCATTAAATTTCAAAAACTTTATTATACACCTTCAACTTTATTTACATAATTGGTTTGATTTTGATTCGCTTGTTTTGTTGTTTAAGTATAATAATTATACGTCGCTTCTGTTTTCCACTATTCATGTTACATAGCTTTCACTTACTGACCGTACGTGCCTCATCGGGAAGTCGAAGAAGTAAATTCAGTTAGCGGGCCTTATTAAACACTGTAATTCAACAGTTAGCTAACTAATTTACTAGGTATGAATAGGCTCTTTATTTGATCATACTTTTACTTTCATGATTTATGACCTTCATTTTTATGATAAAATACGCGTTATTGGAAAGTATCGGCCGGATTTTACCAACACCAGTAAAAATGACCGATACCAATACATCGCCTCATCAATAATTTTATGACAGGATTTTATAAATATTTTTTAACGTTTCGATCCGAATTTCAAATAAAAAGACAGCAATTTACATTTATGTGCAACGGTTAAAAAGAATGACGGTTGTATGCTGCATTGGCTACTCTAACGGAAGCTTCATAAGAAAATGACGCTGGAACGCACAGAGTCGTTTTCTTCTAAAATTTCGCTTGTATTTGAGTTCGGACCCGTGACTTCTGGGGAAAATGGCGATTCTTCTTGTTGACGAGGAACGAGAGATGGCCCAACTATCAGCTTCACCACCTCGGTCAATTGATATTTATGACGATTCATCGTTGTGGTGGGGCTGGTAGTGAAGGCAATGTAAAAGCAACAAAATGTGGAAACCAAACCTGAATGTCCCTCGTCCGTCTTCAGCAACCTCTGAATTGAAGGACGTTCTCGAAGGTGATCAACAATGTGTTCAGGTACATATTTGTGTGTGTGTGTGTGTGTGTGTGGGTGGGGGGTGGTTATACCAAATATCTGATCGTTGCTACCAAATATCTACGTAAATGTGTTGGTTAAGGTTGCGCAATTGATTCATATATCCTAAATAAGGGTAGATGATATTTAATATTGGTGTGCGGTTAGCATGGTATGTTAATATTGTTGCTTCTTCACCCTAGCAAAATCAGAATCACAGGTGATCTCTGTACGATGGATAAGAAACGCTCCCAGCTACCAGTGTATGACGTCACAACCATATGTATATATGCTCGTGACGTCATACACTGGCAGCTGGGAGCGTTTTTTAAGCGATTTCGTAGAGGTGGCCACCCGTGATTTGGAGTTGATTAAGGTTGCGAAGCGAGCGATTCATTGGATGTAGAGTTGGGTTGAGGTTGATTTGAAACCATTCATCGGCCTAAGTTGGTTTTAGAGGTGATTTGAGGTTGATTTGAAGCTGTTCACCGACCAAAGTTGGTCGCAGTATGGACGTATTAAGGGCGCAGTATGGTCGCGGAGACTGGACATTTGACCCTTAAATAGACGATAAACCAACCTCAAATCGTCCATGTTTCCACTCATATTCCACCGGTGCACCGTCCTCGATTTTCAATAGGGTGGTGTGCTCAGCCCGGTCTCGAATGATAGGCCTGAGTGAAGTGTGAAGTGGCCTTGTTCCCTCAGTCTCTCCTCGCCGAGCCCCCCTCCCCTTCCCGAGCCCGCACCTCCCCCCCCCCTTTCCCGTGCACCTGCTTCCCGTCTTCTGACCGTTTCAGAGCATGGCAAATCCTGAACTTTTTCCGCTTCAAGCAACCAAAGAAATTACGTTTGTTTTGATCAATTTTTGGCAATGTCAAACCTCTCAGTTTCAGTTTTTGTTCACTTCTTACGTGGCCGAGACGGCAAATGTGCACGAAAGAATTATTGTGTTTTGTACCTATTTTTTTGTTACAATAGAAAATGGATGTTGAAAAATTTCTAATGTACACAATCAATTATTGATTCACCAAATTAGCTTACATTATTATCAAGTTCTTTTGATGGACAATTTTGGTTAACTAGTGACGTTAAATGTGAGAAGGGTAAAAAACTTCTTCTTTGAAGGAACTTTTAAATTTAAAAATTGAAAAAACTTGATCCAGCAACTTTCGGAAATAATTTGCCATGTTAAAAAAAATAGCAAAAATAGAAAGTGTACTCTGGTAATTTCGCATCTTTTGGGAAAATAACAGTGACCATCATTCGTGAACTATTTCTATGTTACAATAGAGCATGAATGTTGAAAAATCTCTAACGCACACAATCAATTTCTGATTCACCAAATTGGCTTACATTATTATCTTGTTTTTTTTTTATGGAAAATGTTGGTTAACTAGTGACGTAAAACCTGAGAAGGATAAAAAACTTTTTCATCTTCGGTTTCTCTCATCTGTTATTGCAAAAATAACATCATGTTGGAGTGCATATGACGCTACCTGTGGAACTTCGAAAGGAAAAAACAAATAACTTTTGTCTTATTTCTGCTTAAAACAGTGCAATTTAAATACGAAGCTAACAAAGCAGTGCTAGCAATCACGAAGGAAATGGTATGCTCAGCCCAGTCTCGACCCATAGGCCTGTCTGTCTGAAGTGTCCTTGTCCCCTCAATCACCCCTCACCGAACCCGTTCACTCCCCCCCCCTCTTCCCGTACCCCTGCCTCCCGTCTCTCTGACTGTTCAGAGCATGGCAAATCCTGATGAACTTTTTCGCTCCAAGCAACCAGAGAAATTACGTTTGATTTTATAAATTTTTGGTAATGTCTAACATCTCAGTGAAGTTTTTGTTCACTTCCTACGTGGCCAAGACGAAAAATGTGCACGGAAGAATTATTGTGTTTCGTACCTCCGTTTCCCTTCTGACACCGAATAGTTTAAAACATCATAGCTATACAATTACAACGCACGATGCATCACTACGAGACTCGCTTCGCAGGCCGGAAAGTGCCGTTCTCTGCACAAATGTTGCCCTACACAACATCCCGAAAAAATGGTTCTCTCAGGTGCAAAAATACGACTTTACCAAGCAAAGTGCCTGCAGGTAGGGGACCTACATCCTCTCACGCACAAAATTCTAATGCTCAAAAGACGGGAGACTTGTTAACAGCTGTCAGTAACCCCGTCAAAGAATGTGTGTCCCCTTCCGAAGCAACGTCAGTGAAGACTATGCAACCAATATCGCCGGATGAGGGAAAACATATCTGCCAAACCTCCAGCAATCATTTGAAGGTTCGAAGCAGTGAAGTCTCAGCCGCAGCACCACAACCACCTGCTCCGCATCTGAACAAGCAAACCAGCGTGCCAGCTCCCCAGCTCTGCGTCAACAACAACGCTCCGAACTGTCCGCCAGCGGCGGGGACACAAACACCACACTCATCAGTGGTACAAGAAAAAATAGTTTTTACTAATAAGGACATTTCAAGCGTGGTAGACTTTTCTCATTCTCCAGATAATATGTTCGATAATTTTCGCGCACAAACCGATACTGGCAGTAAATTACCCCAGAGCGCAAGCTGTGAAAACAAAATAAAATTTCCAGTACAGAGCAATAAAAATAACACTGTTGCTTTTTTTAATGACTACTTGCACCCGCTTCAAATAACAAGCTCTCAAAAAATTCATGAAATTATTCACAATTTGTCTCTAACAACAGCGGTTTTCAATAAATCCCTAAGACAACGTGAGCCTCCTAGCCCGTCGTCGATTTTCTCTACAGTATCAAACATTCAGAACCTAACCGAACAGCTTTTTCCTTTAAATTCACATATAAGTTCTCAAGACCTTGCACCTGTGGTACCTGCTAGTATCTCTTGTGAAATCGACTCCAATTGTCGAGAACCTTATGACACTTTGCTGCTAGGTGATAATATCCTAAGCACGATCAGAAGAAAGGACATCGATCGCTCGTGCTGGATCAAAACTGTTCCATCAGGGCGCTTCGATGACCTTCTCCATACTGTAAATTGCATGCCTAGATTTAAAAATTATATACTAAGTTTTGATGGTCTCTGCCACTCGCCCTCAGACCTTGCTCGAATCAAACAACAAATTGTAAGAAAGTACGCACTTTCTCGTATTTATATTGCCAATGCTTGCAGTGCAAACGAATTCAACAAAGCGAGGCATTTTTGCAAAAACCTGGGCTTAAACTTGATTCAATTTCAAACTTACCCAGATAATGAAAATGGTGACGCACTCAATAACTTTCAATGGCCTCGGACCCAGGAAGAGAACTTCTGTTTTCTTCAACAACTTGCAATGAAATCAACATTGCGAATCACCGTGCCATATTGTCCTCGTTTCAACAAATGTCAAGCAATAAATGGAATTGTAGATCATTCCAATGAATCGAAAAATTCACGGAATGAGACAAATAGTCTCACCTTAGACTTTCAAAAAGAATATAAGCCTATGCACATCACTGCACATAGTACACCAAATCCTTCAAAATTGATTGCGTCATCAAGCAGAGGTCTGAGTAACTCACTCACCCACAGCATGAGGAACGTAAATAAGCCTGAGCCTTTCCCTGATTCGATCTCAGACAAATATAATGTCAGTACGAAAAATGAATTTGCGTTACTTGCAACAGACACAAATAGTGATTGCGACATGCCCTCCTTTTCAACCAATTCTCAACTTTCCAGTGAGTGCGCAGGAACCAAGGAAAGTCAAGCGAATACCGATATTCAAAACTATTCCAAAGAAAATCAAATTATTCGAAAAAAATCTGATGCCTCTGCCGGGCCTCCGTCGAACGACCAAACTAATACTGCTACCGAAAAATCAACAGTGAATCAAATCTGCACACGCGTTGCACACTCACTGGACGACTTGAAACGATCGCTCAAATTGGAGCCTGCTTACACTGTAGGTGACGGACACTGTCTCCTCCACGCCGTAACGACGCAGCTTGCTTCACAACAAAAATCGAAATGGAATTATATATCTCTGAAAAAAGCCATCAAAACTGAGAGCTCCAGAAACAAGGACCAGTATGTAAAATTCGTTGACAAGAACAGTGGCAGTTTCGAACAACTCATCGATAAATACATCGATAGAAAAGTCTTCGATCACGCAGTTGGAGACCTCATACCCCAAATACTTTCTAATGTAACGAGAACACCAATTCACGTATTTGATGAAAGAGACAGTGGGATTCGGAAGACGACAATCTCCCCTACATCAAATGCTCTGATAAACTGTCCTCCGGTAAACATACACCGGAAACAGGACCACTATAGCGCCCGCTTGAAAATGCGTGATGAAAATCGTGTTGCTCCCTCCCCCATTTTGTGACTAAATAACAGTGATCAAATTGAATATGAAGCTGAAATCACAAACAATGAACGCGGCAATAAAGACCTAGAGACGAATACTAAATGCCCTGCTAGACCTAAAAAATGCAATAACTCCACTAAAGATCTGCCTATTGAGGTAAATAATATCAAAATATTGCACATAAATGCTCGCAGCCTCAATGGGAGTAATGTTGATCACTAACGATATCGATATTTTATGCGTATCTGAAACATGGTTCGATTCGCGAGTCGAAAGCTCATATCTCAGCATTACAAATTGTACCGTTATGACGGAGTCAAGAGTAAGAGAGGTAGCGGTTGATGCATTTTCATCAAAGATGTCTACTATACATCCTTAGTTCCGATAAAAGAAAAATGCGAAGACATAGAAATGGTTTGGCTCAATGTTCAAGTAAACAAACACAAGTCGTTCATTATCGGCAGTCTTTACAGACATCCGTCAGCATCTCTTCGTCCAACATTAGATTTCATTGAAAATACGCTTAGATCAATCTCTGCAGCCAAAATGTCTTTCTATGTTTTTGGAGATTTTAACGTGGATCTGACAAATAAAAACAATCAGCTAAGCAAAATGCTGCACAGACTTAATCTTTCTCAAATGGTCCAAGAACCAACGCGAATTACCAACACTTCTAAAACTCTTCTTGACCTAGCAATTACCAACAATCCCCAAGCAGTACTCAGCACAGAAATCTTACCGTCCTTTTCTGATCACCATTCGGTAGAATGCCAAATCAATATTGCAAAAGAGAAACAGAAATCTAGTTACATTACATATCGCATGAAAAACCACTACTCCCCTGAAATATTTCAAGAAAAGCTATTAGACAGATGGAGTGAATTTCAAGGCATGGAAAACACCGATGATGTCAATCTACAAGTTTCGCTTTTCAACGAAAATTTCGTATCAGCTCTTAACGAATGCGCACCTTTCACTACGAAGAAAGTTAAGCCAAGAATTTCTAAATGAATAACAGATGAGATAAAACATTTGAGCCTAGCTAAAAGAAATTTGCAGCGTGAGTACAAACTGAATAAATCAGACAGTATGCGTCGAAAATTATATAAAGATCATGAGAAGATCCTACGAAGAGAAGTTAAGGAAGCAAAACGGGACTACTTCCACAAAGAACTCGTGGCGGCAAAAAAAACCCTAAAAGAACTTGGGAAATCATTAGAGAAGCTGCTCAGTATAAAAATTCAGACTGCAAAAGCACTTTTGACAACCCCTCAGAAATGGCGAATGACTTTAACACTTTCTTCTCAAAAGTTGGCGAAGATGTTTCCAATGAAGTGTCCAGGACAGTTTCAGACACATCTACAGAGGCAAATCTGAGCGATGTTTCATCCCCAAATAGTAGCAACAAGTGGAGACCAAAGCCAGTTAGCGTCATAGAGATACGAAAAATCTTATACTCACTAAAGAATACTAACGCGACTGGACATGATGGCATAAACCTCCAACATATAAAAGACAGCTTCCCTGTCACAGTACCCTTTATTCGCTTGATAATAAATACATCTATAGTCACAAACAAGTTTCCCGATCAATGGAAACTATCCATAATTAAGCCATTACATAAATCTGGTGATATCGACATAGCGTCAAACTACAGACCAATCAGTCTCCTGCCTGTTATGTCCAAAATATTAGAAAAAGTAATAACAAACCAGCTCTCGTCTTACATAGACGAGTCACATCTACTGCATCGCAATCAATATGCTTACAGGAGGAATACCAGTACTCAGGACGCCCTGTTAAACATAACAGAAAAAATTTACAATGATATTGACCAAAAAAAAAAAACTCTCTTACTATTGCTTGATTTTTCCAAAGCTTTCGACAGTGTTGAGCATAAGAAACTTCTACAAAAAATTTCAAACCTCAGAATAGACACTCAGTGGTTTGAAAGCTACATACGAAACCGCTCTCATGCAGTGTGCTTGAATAACAAAATGTCATCATTCATACCAAATAACTTTGGCGTTCCTCAAGGTTCAATCATCGGCCCACTCCTATTTTCAATTTTCATCAACGATTTCCCCACCATGCCGGCAAACACAAAAATCTCAATGTATGCTGATGACGTACAAATTGCCATGACAAGCTCAACAGCGGATTTAACAGAAACACAAGCCAACGCTGAAAACCTTCTGAGAAATCTGAAATTGTGGTATGACCATAATGGCCTCAAACTTAACACAAGTAAAACGCAATGCATTATTTTTGGATCACAGAATGCGACTGAAAATTTACCACCATTCAAGCTAACATTTGGAGACGATACAATTAAACCAGTCGATAAGGTTAAAAATCTGGGTGTTTGTTTTGACAAAAATATGACTTTCAATTTACACGTCGAAACAATGTGCAACCAAATTAACGGAACCTTAATGTTCTTTCATCGTATAAAGAACACACTTGACGAAAAATCTAGATTATTAGTGATTCAGTCTTTAGTTTTATCGCGTCTGGACTACTGCAGTCTTGTGTGGGGAGACTTACCTAAATGTCGTCAGGAAGAGTTGCAAAAATGTGTAAACTTCGCCGCCAAAGTGGTATGCAAAGGAAATTTCAATAAATACGATCATGTCACCCCTCTTATAAGAAAACGCGACTGGATCCCAATACCGAACAGATTCATGATCCAGAAAGCTCGACGAGTATTCTCCTCTCTGTACCTCCTCCAAAGTAATGCAGAGGTGGTAAAATTTTTTCCATCTAATATCCCAAACGAAAGACCAAACCGGAGGAACGATGTTTTAGTCAGTTACCGTTCATCTAACGTGGGACAAAAAGCTCTCTCAGTTTCTGGAGCTTTTTTGTGGAACAAGCTTCCCCAGCATATCAAAAACTCTAAAACTGGAAAAGAATTTAGAGTAAATGTGTCACGTCATTTTGCATCTCTGTCATAGGGCCTGCAGCATCTCGGTGTGAACTTCCCATCTATCAGAAATTTTAATTTTTCCTGAAATTTCTGTTAGAAATTTAGAAACTATTTCATTTTACGTTTGCTAAGCGATTCGTATATTCATCTTACTTATTTCTGTCGACAACAATGAGCACCACAGCCGTCAGTTCAGTGCAGCAGAACGAACGTTCTTTCCATAATTAGGAGTATTTCCTCATCTTTATTTTGTTATTTCTTTCTCTTTTCTGTATTAATTAAGATTTTACGTCCGTATGACAAATATACCATGAAATACATTTTGTGTGTACACCAATAAACAGGTTTATATATGTGAGGGTTGTGCAAAGTTTATAATGAATTAAATTTTTCGCTAACGTTGTCTCGCTATTTCAAAATCATTTCTCGAAGATGCTTTCAATCGATTTTCGGCTGAGCTGGGGGGAAAGGGGTAATTTAAGCATTGCATTTAGTCTTTTTATTTTTATTTTTTCCGTGCGTTTCAGCGCACACTAGCACTGAACTTTCAAATCGGAAAAAACTCTAAATTTCTGTAATCAAAATTATCATTTTGGATTAAGGCCTAATCTTCCTATATGTGCCAATTTTGTGAATATTCTCCACTCAGATGTGATATCCGGCCACAATGTTACTCCATTTTATCCCACGTACACATGTCCGTATAATGCTGAACAGTTGTGTTGCTTCTTGACTATAACCTGATTTTTCTTAAAAATTTCTGTGAAGATTTTAAAAAACAGCTCACTTTTATGTTTTTAGTCTTCTCTTCCTTTTAGTTATTTTTTTGCGAAAATTTTCTTAGGATTACAGTGAGCTCAGCTGTCATTTTCTGTGTAGTAGATGGTAGGTTGCTTCTATCTTTTATCTTATATATGTATTTTTTTTCTAATATTTTATTTTCAATAAGTATATATATTAATATGTGTGTGTACGTGTGTAGGTATATATATGTATCTACATAAATAGATATACATGTTTCTATTTCATTTCTTTACTCAAAAACTATTCGGTTAATAAATTTTATTGCAATAGCGAAATGATTCAAAAATAGATCTATCACTTCCCCAGAGGGCGTTTCTGTGAATCGGATTAATGTCATATATAATTAATGAAATAAAGTGCAATTTGAGCATCTGAATCGTAGTAAAATTATCTTTCTGTCCGTATGTTGTACAAGCTATGAATTTTGATATTGCATATATGTTTGTTTACCCATTTCTACCAATATTTTGTAGATATTTGTCAATCATGAGTGGTAACCGGCTTACACTGTATCTCTATTTTATCCCATGTACCCATGTCCGCATGATGTGGTTAATATCGAGAAGATATGAAATATGTTTTTGGTGGTGATAGGGCTTTGCATATTTTTAGGGCATATTTTTCATTTCTCATTCAACTACCCTTAACAGAGATAGACTATTGGCAAGCCACGTGTGGTTTGTCTATTAGTACGCCTCGTAAATTTTGTCTATTAATATGCCTCGTATGGTCTATCTATTTTGTACACCTCGGATGGTTTGTCAATTAGTACTCCTAGTATAGAACTTTTGTTAGACTACTAGCACACCACGAATGGTTTGTCTATTAGTACGCCTCGCATATTTTGTCAATTAATATGCCTCGTATGGTCTATCTACTTGTACACCTCGGATGGTTTGTCAATTAGTACTCCTCGTATGGAACATTTGTTTTAGGATGCCCTATATTTAAGAAACTTTTAAAAGCCAATATGTTGGCATGTATTTCATGTGACAACTTGGAAATAAACATTTTCTCTTCTTTTCTTTCTTTCTTTTCTTTCTTATTTTGACAAGATAAATATTTAGCTCATTTTGATTCTATAAGCTTGAAAACAAATGAAATTTACATAACAATAATAAAACCCTAAAAATCCCAAAAAAAACACTATTTAGTGGGTTTTTTAGTGTGGGTTTTTTTGGGCTTTTTTGGGTGGGTTTTTTTATGTGCCAACCCTGATTTTATTTGATAATTATAATTATTTTTAGCTATTTTTGAATTACTCTGGTTTCTGAAGGATGTTCAAGTTATATCTCATTGCAATATTAATTGACTAGCCAAAAATAAATATCCTGAAATTTCCAGTTTTTAGTAGGAAATGAAAAATTAGAATGTCTAAAATTTTTGATGCAATGTAACAGTTTTTCCGTTTAATTTTACTGCATTTGGTGATGAAATGTATTATACATAGATTCAGGCATTGGGTGTATCAGTAAAGTGAGCCATGCTAAAATATTGATCATGTTTTTATAACTTATTTTCATTTCACTGGAAGATGTTGAAGAGTTCATGAGCAAAGAATCTAGTGGTGCAGAAGAAGTGATAAGGCGTCTTGATGAGCAGATCAGCAAGTATTGCTTCATGAAGTCGCACCTCACTGCCACTTGCTTGAGGTGGGTCTATTATTCTATTATAAAGATGTGGTACAAAAAGTACATTTGTGTAGAGTATAATTATTTTATGCTAACTATGTCAGTATTAGTTGAAGTAGTACCCTCTCACTTGACTAAAACAGAAAAGAGCTCGTATGCCCAATGTAAAATTTTCTCTTGCTTATTGGTAAGGACACAAGTGTTCTGTATCAAAGTTCATTATTAGTATTTATTGCTCATTAGGCAAGACTGCCTAATGACTGGCTTTTTGTAAAAAGTGCTACTCTAATGTTCTCAATGCAATGCATCTAATTTCATCAGTGTAATTAAGATGTCCTAATGTTTTTGATGTAAGCCAAATTGCCAAAGTAATATTTTTCCCTTCTCCAGCATGCATTGAATGTAGGTGGGATATATTTTTAATTGCCATTCAGAAAGTTTAAAGCTTTCCTCTTTATTATAATCTCTTATTCTTCATAGAGTATAATCAATGTGCATTATTTTAATTTTTCTAACACTATTTGTCAAAAAATGTTTAGAATTTATGTTCCATGAAGTGAATAATTGTGACATCTCTGCAGAAATTTTCACTCATCCATTATTTATTGGTGCAGGCTGAAGCACCAGGTGCCAGACATCAAAAGCTGCCTGCAGATCATAAAAGAAATAAAGGCTCGACAAGACAGCAAGGAGTCTGGAAACTAATTCCTGCTCTCTGACCAAGTCTATGTTAAAGGTACCATTCCTCCTCCCAACAAAGTCTGCTTATGGCTTGGGGTTAGTGAAACTGGACTAAGTTCAAATGCTGTAGGAAATTATGAGAAGTTAAGAAAATGTGAAAGATTTTAATCATATTGTTTTTTTCAATAACATTATGTTTGGGTAGGGAGAAATTTATTTTCATTTGCATTTGAGTTTGAAATAAGAGCAAAGCAGAAAATTCTGATTATGTATTTATATTTTTCTTTTTAATTTTAGATGATTTTTGTTAAACTTATTTCCTTAAGGTGGGTGTAATATCTGTCATATTAATGCAGAAGCTTTGTACTTTGTAGTATGCTGCTCATGTGTTTGCTTCATTGCTACTGCCTTTACAGTTAATTTCTTGAAGCAGCGTATGCCTTAATTTTAGGTGTATCTGTGCCATAGTTAGATCAATATAACCAGTGCGCCCTTTCATGGAAGTACAACTTTTGCATCTATAGGAATTAGTACTGTGATTGCTTACTTCATTTCATCAGTTCAGTCCTTGAAAGTAAATTTTTTCATTTCTTCCAATTCCATTGATAAATCGAAATCTACCAACATAGACATTGATTTTCTGCATTTTTTCAATGCTTGAGTTCAAACTGCTACAGCAAAATTCCTCTGCTTTGATGCTTTTTCACTGATCTATTTTTAGATTTATTGTAGAAAACTTATTAATTGAACGTGAACTATGGTTTTAACCTGAATAATACAGTGATGACTCGTGTGTGCAGGCGAATGTGATGCTAGAGTATGACCTGGAGGCAGCAGGGGTGCTGCTCAACATGAACCTCAGCAATGCGAACACAAAGCTCACCCAGGTCGTTTCGGACCTTGATTTTCTTAGGTGAGTTTTAGTAGATTTTCACGTGGGTACATGACTGTATTTGCGCAGTTCTATAGAATGTTTAGAAAAAATATATGTACATACGTTATGTTCTAAAATACTCTTTTGTCATGGTTTTTCTGTTAAACAAAGAATACTGTGAAAATTTGGTGAAATCTCCCGTTACTGGCACAATTAGGAATACGACTGTTTTCCTGTGTTTTCACGACGTGCTTATCTGGACATGTGTTTTTGGCCATACCTAATCTTATATTTCATCATTTGAGAGCTGCAGACTCCATTCAGCGGCTACTGAGAATTTACATTCAAATAGGAGATTAGGTACGGCCAAAAACATATGTTTTTGGCCGAACGTAATCTTCTACTCGAAGGTCACTTCTCAGTAGCCACTGAATGGAGTCTGTAGCTCTCTAATGATGAAATAAAATTAGTGGCTGGAGATCAATTATTTCAGATACCGTAACCCTACTAAGATGTATGCTCCCCCAACAAATAACTAAGATCTCAATCAAGACGAAGATCATCTGGAAAGTTGAGGAAATTTATCCCTCTTCAGAGAACCATTTCAAGAAAGTTTCGTACCGAGATTTTTTGCTCATGTATTTTCGAGTGTTGAATTGATCGTTTTCTTCATTCAAACGTAGCTCTGGGTGTAGCTTCTGTTCTTAAGCTTGTGGAAAAATTCCAATTGTGGAACTGAACTGTCTTTCCCTGCCTCAGAAATGTGATGTTCCGAGATGAGAGGTGGGCTTTCTTTGTATTGAAATAAAAAAAAAATTTTCTTGTATCAGATCATCGTTTTCTGTTTACTGCTGTCCTATTTTGAGTTATGTATTATTTCTTAACTCACAGTTTCTAAGCGCTAGAGACCTTGTGTGGGAACGTACGCTAGTTGCCGTGCAACTTCATACTACATGGTTCCTTCATCCTTCCTCTCTTTGAAACATTTTGTTGTGATTAGAGAAGCTTAAACGGTGCTACTTTAGCGTGAGGTACATTGCCATATATTGCCTACCCAGGTACAGTTTGAGATGTACAAATTATTTTTAGCTAAATCAAATGTATGACATTTGGTAATATCCATTAGTAACCTAACCTGACCTCACACTATAGTATTAGCTAGAGGTAGACTTCACGCTATAGCACTAGCTACAGTTAGATCTCATGCTGTAGTGTGGTAGGCCTCACGCTATAGCAACGCTCCATTAAACTAACTTAAAACCGATCAATTTTGCCCCCTCAGGACGCAGTGCACCACCACCGAGGTGACTATAGCCCACGTGTACAACTGGGACGTGAGGTGCAGCAGAGCCGAGGCTGGCAAGACGGCTCAGTACTGAAAAACTAACCCCAAAATAGTCTTAAATAGTAAGCTTCTCTTTCACTGCCTCCTGCCTAGGGCTATGTTGTTGGCATACACGAGAATGTAACCCTGATCCAGCTTCAGTTGTGTTTCTTGTCGCCCGTCATTGGGGCTCAGGGACGACTAATTTACTGTGGCGGTTGCAAAGCGTGAGTCTTTTCTTTTGTTATGCCACGTTTTGGACACAATTGTGTCAAGATGGATAGATTGCAAGTTTGATTTAAATTTTTAGGTTAGCTATGCTTGACCTCAAGAATTATAGAACTGTGAGAAATTGCGTTGAGATTTCTACCTTTAGTATCGGTTATACCCAGCATTCGTTTTCCTGGAACAGTTGAATGGAACGACCTCAATGCTAGCCGAGCGTAGTACATATTTGAAGGAGATGCTTCACGGCATTCCTCGTTCCTCAAGTGACGAATGTTTAGGCAAGGCTTCATTAAATTGCGCAAGATGATTGGTTGAGGATGTTAATGCTCGCGGTGGCACAGTGGTTAAGGGATCGGACTTGTATGTTGGAGACGAGGGTTCGGATCCCGGCGCTGGCGCTGCGATTTTCCCCGTTGGGTATAAGGGAAAGCTCAAGCACAATACCCCACTTGACCCAGGTGTCGGAAATGGGTACCGGCTTTACGGGGGAACCGTCATGGTGTCCTATATATAGTGTTAGTTATAAGACATTTGAAAAACCAATGCTTAAGATCATTTGTATCAGGCTTGATTGGATATAAAGCATCGCAAAGATGCCGATGTTTTTTTTTTAATTTTACCTCGAAAGTAATTGTAATGTCCGAGAACCACATACTCCCTGTTGAGTTAATTCTAACTTCAGATATTTGAGCATCAAGATCATCATTGTCACAGAACATGAGGGCAGTAAAACATTAGGTACGTTTTGACTTCATCTAATGTCCTGTATCAGGATGGAGCTTCATTATTTCGCATTGAAAACTTATTTATTTGCTCATAAGAAACCAAAACACGCCCATGGCTTCGATTCTAAAGTTTCTGACGCTCAAAGTATTGAATTGTGAATACTGATGTGAATTTACAGAAAAAGAGTGGCGTAGCATTAAATTCTTTCATATTTAGTGATCATAATGTGTATTTTGCATTTCAAGCGTCTGATTACATCTAAAGTCTTATAATTTGTTACTTCCAACAGGAAAGGAAATGAGATTTGTAATTTCTAAGCGGTGACAGGAGGAAACATAAGTGTGGCCAACCTGTTATCTGATGGGGGACCTATTCATAAAGTACTGTAATTTGTTGAAGAAGTGAATGTATTCGGGAATATATGATGTTAAATCTGAGTGGACCCACCCAGTTCAAGAGTGGCGAGGTTGTGTTTTAATGTTTGTATAACGGTTTGCCTCAAGTCCTAGAGGCTTGTAGCAGTTGGTATATTCTGCGGCACAGTTTAGAACCAAAATGGTTGAGCGTACTGAACTCCTATACTCAGCGCTGAGTTGAGAAAGGGTTCCAGCGCGGGTAAGACGCTTAGCGAAAGTGAGGGTGGGAGGTGGAACCCCAACTTTGGAGTCCTAGCTTCAATCCTTCCACATTTATTGTTCCCTTGCATCCATGTACCCTGGTTCTTCTGGTAAAAATTACGAGTTTCAGCTATATTGGCTCCATTCTTTGTTCATATGGTGATTGAATCCTTATGATGACGGGTAAAAAGAAACAAATGTTGTGATAAGTGTTAGAATGTCCATGACGGATCCTTTTTGGGTCTCTCATGCTAAACGGTAGTTATCGACATTTATGTAATGCTATATCGCTGTGTAACGAATGGGGGTGAAGTTCTGGAGAATTGTTTTGGCCTGACAAAAGGAAGGCATACTTCGTGTTATGCCAGCTATTGTTGAAGTCAGACGTGAGTTTTGTTTTTTTGGTGAAAAGTGTATTGTATTGAGTTGTATCGCACTTGACTAAGTAAGATGGAATATGCGAGCAATAACGTGGGAATGGATGTAATCTGTATAAATAGCAGAGAAAGATGGAAGACACTTATGATCTCAGCGTAAAACCTTACAACAACACAGATACTTCGGTAGAATTGCCAAAGCGACAACTAAATAGTCTACTCCCTATTTTTATCTAGAGTTCACAGTCTAGTAAACTCCCAGAAACAGATACTGAATCTGGTACGAGAAGCTGCTGCTTCCACAAGTTGAAACGAAATAAATGTACACAAGGAGTTCCGAGACTCGAACTCAGGACTTATAAATTACCGAGCCGGCACGCTATCGACTGCGCTACCAATCACCCAAAAAGTGACCGAAGCCCAACGACAGCAATGCTTGGCCCAGTGCAGGTACGTGCTGTCCCGACATATATTTTACTCCCTATTTTTATCGAGAGTTCACAGTCTAGTAAACTCCCAGAAACAGATACTGAATCTGGTACGAGAAGCTGGTGCTTCCACAAGTTGAAACGAAATAAATGTACACAAGGAGTTCCGAGACTCGAACTCAGGACTTATAAATTACCGAGCCGGCACGCTATCGACTGCGCTACCAATCACCCAAAAGGTGACCGAAGCCCAACGACAGCAATGCTTGGCCCAGTGCAGGTACGTGCTGTCCCGACATATATTTTACTCCCTATTTTTATCGAGAGTTCACAGTCTAGTAAACTCCCAGAAACAGATACTGAATCTGGTACGAGAAGCTGCTGCTTCCACAAGTTGAAACGAAATAAATGTACACAAGGAGTTCCGAGACTCGAACTCAGGACTTATAAATTACCGAGCCGGCACGCTATCGACTGCGCTACCAATCACCCAAAAGGTGACCGAAGCCCAACGACAGCAATGCTTGGCCCAGTGCAGGTACGTGCTGTCCCGACATATATTTTACTCCCTATTTTTATCGAGAGTTCACAGTCTAGTAAACTCCCAGAAACAGATACTGAATCTGGTACGAGAAGCTGCTGCTTCCACAAGTTGAAACGAAATAAATGTACACAAGGAGTTCCGAGACTCGAACTCAAGACTTATAAATTACCGAGCCGGCACGCTATCGACTGCGCTACCAATCACCCAAAAGGTGACCGAAGCCCAACGACAGCAATGCTTGGCCCAGTGCAGGTACGTGCTGTCCCGACATATATTTTACTCCCTATTTTTATCGAGAGTTCACAGTCTAGTAAACTCCCAGAAACAGATACTGAATCTGGTACGAGAAGCTGCTGCTTCCACAAGTTGAAACGAAATAAATGTACACAAGGAGTTCCGAGACTCGAACTCAGGACTTATAAATTACCGAGCCGGCACGCTATCGACTGCGCTACCAATCACCCAAAAGGTGACCGAAGCCCAACGACAGCAATGCTTGGCCCAGTGCAGGTACGTGCTGTCCCGACATATATTTTACTCCCTATTTTTATCGAGAGTTCACAGTCTAGTAAACTCCCAGAAACAGATACTGAATCTGGTACGAGAAGCTGCTGCTTCCACAAGTTGAAACGAAATAAATGTACACAAGGAGTTCCGAGACTCGAACTCAGGACTTATAAATTACCGAGCCTGCACGCTATCGACTGCGCTACCAATCACCCAAAAGGTGACCGAAGCCCAACGACAGCAATGCTTGGCCCAGTGCAGGTACGTGCTGTCCCGACATATATTTTACTCCCTATTTTTTCGTTTCAACTTGTGGAAGCAGCAGCTTCTCGTACCAGATTCAGTATCTGTTTCTGGGAGTTTACTAGACTGTGAACTCTCGATAAAAATAGGGAGTAAAATATATGTCGGGTCAGCACGTACCTGCACTGGGCCAAGCATTGCTGTCGTTGGGCTTCGGTCACCTTTTGGGTGATTGGTAGCGCAGTCGATAGCGTGCCGGCTCGGTAATTTATAAGTCCTGAGTTCGAGTCTCGGAACTCCTTGTGTACATTTATTTCGTTTCAACTTGTGGAAGCAGCAGCTTCTCGTACCAGATTCAGTATCTGTTTCTGGGAGTTTACTAGACTGTGAACTCTCGATAAAAATAGGGAGTAAAATATATGTCGGGACAGCACGTACCTGCACTGGGCCAAGCATTGCTGTCGTTGGGCTTCGGTCACCTTTTGGGTGATTGGTAGCGCAGTCGATAGCGTGCCGGCTCGGTAATTTATAAGTCCTGAGTTCGAGTCTCGGAACTCCTTGTGTACATTTATTTCGTTTCAACTTGTGGAAGCAGCAGCTTCTCGTACCAGATTCAGTATCTGTTTCTGGGAGTTTACTAGACTGTGAACTCTCGATAAAAATAGGGAGTAAAATATATGTCGGGACAGCACGTACCTGCACTGGGCCAAGCATTGCTGTCGTTGGGCTTCGGTCACCTTTTGGGTGATTGGTAGCGCAGTCGATAGCGTGCCGGCTCGGTAATTTATAAGTCCTGAGTTCGAGTCTCGGAACTCCTTGTGTACATTTATTTCGTTTCAACTTGTGGAAGCAGCAGCTTCTCGTACCAGATTCAGTATCTGTTTCTGGGAGTTTACTAGACTGTGAACTCTCGATAAAAATAGGGAGTAAAATATATGTCGGGACAGCACGTACCTGCACTGGGCCAAGCATTGCTGTCGTTGGGCTTCGGTCACCTTTTGGGTGATTGGTAGCCCAGTCGATAGCGTGCCGGCTCGGTAATTTATAAGTCCTGAGTTCGAGTCTCGGAACTCCTTGTGTACATTTATTTCGTTTCAACTTGTGGAAGCAGCAGCTTCTCGTACCAGATTCAGTATCTGTTTCTGGGAGTTTACTAGACTGTGAACTCTCGATAAAAATAGGGAGTAAAATATATGTCGGGACAGCACGTACCTGCACTGGGCCAAGCATTGCTGTCGTTGGGCTTCGGTCACCTTTTGGGTGATTGGTAGCGCAGTCGATAGCGTGCCGGCTCGGTAATTTATAAGTCCTGAGTTCGAGTCTCGGAACTCCTTGTGTACATCTAAATAGTCTATGGTGGAAGTTGTCGTTTACTGAGTTTATTATTATTATTATTATTATTATTATTATTATTATTCTTGTTATTCATTTAGATTATAATTAACCGGAGCAAGTTACCTATTATAGGATGTGTGCCGTATATGTCTGTACGTATATGTATATTTGATAATTAAAGGACGTAGTGTTCAATATTTAATTGCTACAATAATGTATTCATCAAATAAATATGGATGTTAGGCTACTTTTGCCATGTAATAAAACTAGACCAGATGCATGTTTTACTGTAGTGAGGGATTTTCACTAGGTAAAGTGTAGCTGCTGGAATGACTACAGCAATACTGCCAATATTCCTGTAGTTACTCGAAGCAGCTTCACTTCTAGTTCAACGATGCTCGTTGTTCAAATTTTCAACTACCTAGACGTCGATCATGGATACAGAGCAATATAAAAATTTACTAATCTTGATAACTCATTCTTTATAACGCAATATGACGTAGCGGTGATTATTCAAAAATCGTCTGTACAAATCGGTGGGTAAGAGTAAGAGAGCACAGCAGATTGCGAAAAAGGTGCAAGAGAATGATTAATACGGAAGATTTGTACTTCCGGAGCCTATTAAAAATTTGAATTTATACGAGGCCTGTAATATATATATAGCCTAAAATAAATGTGCATTAAAGATGATGGACATCGTAAAATAACTAATCCTGCTTTCTATGTATATCGTTCAACAAGTATTCTAAAAGAATTGAAGACTCTTGAAGCGGAAAGCATTGTTTGCCAGAGTAATTTCATCCTGTGGTTTATTGACATTGACAAACGATGAACTCGGTGTTTCTTTCTGAAATATACTTTAACATTATGAGGACTTTCATTTGATGTATCATTTTAACGCTCGAAAAGAAACATTTGAATTTGAGATCTACCAGCGGAGCTTTGTATCGATGAACATGAAGGTTTTGCTGGTATGCACACAAATTTTAATTATTACGTGGCTATTAAGCATTGCATACGAGATTATCAAAGTTTTTCAGCATCATGGTTTCCAGACAATTTACATTTTTTTCAATACGTATGTACGGAAACCCGGCAGTTCCTGCCATTGTGCAATCATACGTACGGCAGCCAGTGCATCGCTGCCGCGAGTGTGGTGTGGGTCACGTGGTATGGGTGTGGGAACGTCATCAGGTCAAACGTCTCCTATTGGCTGGCTTGTCTAACGGTTGCGAGCAGCTGTCCCCTTTGAAGTGGAACTACCTGTCTTGTGTATATCGTGATGCATACTCCCATGCAGCACAGAGATCTAGTGTCCAGCAAGCAATGATTGAGTGAGGTTGTGCGTAATTGCGTCTCTCACTGATAATGGCCGCATCGTTTCCTCGACGGCGCACGCAGCGACGGTCCACAAAAGAGCTTGACGTCGCACATCCACCCCTCGACGAGTCTGAGCAGTAACTGACCGTCATTCGTGCTTCTCTCACTTGCTCGGCTGCAGAATGCCGTCTACAAGCCCATGCAGCACTTGCGACTCTTTTGAGTATCTATGATGCATCGTCTAAAGTGGCCATTAGAGAGACCTAAAGTTGGCAACGCTCGAGAAGGCAAGATCATCAGCCAGTTCCCGATTGGTCGTAGCTAGCTAAACAGTGCTAGTTGGCTACAAGTGTGTAAATAATATCTAACATGGCAAGTAACGACCTCTACGTTATTCTCTAACTACCTACTACTAATTCAATTCTACTCTATCCTGCTAATTCAATCTATCTCCGCTCTTATCTCACTGGCCACAGGATTAAGTACATTCCTAACTGAACATATTCCTAGCTAAGTGATCTTTAAAGAGGTGAGTCCATATTTGTTATATTATTGATGTGTAAATAATTTCTATGCAGTGTTGTGTCTATGTGGGACTCAGATATTGTCTATGTGTTGTGTAACTATACTGTGCTCTAGTGTAGGAGTACCAGGGTGTTGGCAAGGGCTATCTGAAGTTAATTAACTTTCTATAAATAATATCCTAGGTTGGATTTACTTCAATTGGCGACGAGGATTTTGGTAGAACTGCTTGGAGAGGCTTGACTGGTGAAGGAACTCAGAATTATTCAGTGATTACAGTATTGGTGCTGTAGATTTCTGTTTAACAAGAGGTGTAAAGCTGTGTAAAAATGCCAATGCTAAGCTCAGTGGGAGAATTCAGTCCTTTAGAGGAAGAATTTCCTGAATATGAAGTCAGGCTAAACTGCTTCCTGAGTATTAATAAAGTGGAATATTCAAATAAAGCCAAAACATTTATTGCTCTGGTGGGTCCTAAAATTGTGAGGCTAGCTAAGGACCTGCTCTCCCCTAAAAGACGTTTAGATGCTACCTATGATGAGATCATGGAAGCGTTAAGACGGCATTTTAAGCCAACACGCAACCAGATCTTTGAAAGGTTTAGGTTCCATAAGCAGAACCAGAAAGAAGGGGAGAGCATTGCTGACTTTGTGGCTAGCTTGAAGGCCCTTTCAGATACCTGTAATTTCAAACAGGAAGTGCTAGAAGAAACACTTCTAGACAGGTTCATACAGGGTGTGGCCAGTAATGATGTTCAAAATTGTTTGCTGAATGCAGTTGACCTCACATGGAAAAAAGCCGTGGATCTGGCAACTGCCAAAGAAACACAACTGAGGGAGACGGTTGTGTTAAGGCAACCTAATTCCATACTAAATGTGGGCCAGCATAGAGGAAAGCAAACTGCTATTAAGCCTCAGGGCAAAACTCAGGCTCAAGCTAGCCCCAAATCAGCATGCAGCGGCTGTGGTAATCTGCACTGGCGTAGAGATTGCCCCTATAAAGACAGTGTTTGTCACGGTTGTGGCCAAAAAGGCCATCTTAAGAAATGTTGCTTTAAATTGAAGAATATAAAATCTACTAAAGGCAACAAAAATAATTTTGTGCATGCAATGCATGAGAAAAGAGGGAGGGAACACCACCCTAACCCTAATAGAACTAACAATGCAACCCGTGCAGATTACCCAGCTGCTAATCTAGGCTGTTATGGGGAGATTTTCTCAATTGCCGAGGAAATGAAACCCCCCATTAAAATAAAATTATTGCTAAACAATACCCCACTGGAAATGGAGGTAGACACTGGTGCTGCCAGGTCTATCCTATCAAAAGCTGCATATTGTAAACTACCCACAAAAACAAGACCCGAGTTGAGACCTTCTGATGTTAAGCTTAGGACTTATGGTGGAGCCACACTATTGGTTTGTGGGCAGATTAGGGCTAACATCCAACGTGAAGCTAGTGGTAGGGCTCTTCAGCTAGCAACTATTGTGTCGGTAGACAGGGGAGGCCCTGCCTTGCTGGGTAGGGATCTAATTGATTCCCTAGGGTTAACAATAGTAGCAAATGAGGTCAACAAATTGACTACTTGCCCTGAAGAGTTAGCAAATAAATTCCCCGACCTTTTTCAACCACGTCTAGGTTGCTCTAAGGGAAGGAATTTTAAAGTAGAAGTTGATCCATCAGTACCACCAAAGTTTTGTAAGGCCAGGAACGTGCCTTACACACTTAGACCTAAGGTGGAGGCAGAACTTGATAGACTGGTGCAGGAAGGTATCCTCACCCCTGTACAGTACTCTAGATGGGCAGCGGCTATTGTTTCGGTGCTCAAGGCTGATCAAAACATCCGAATCTGTGGGGACTACAAACTAACCGTCAACAGAGCCACTAGGCTTGATACCTACCCTATACCCAGAGTGGAAGATTTATTTAGCGGGTTAGCCGGGGAAGTTATATACTCCAAGCTAGACATGTCTCAAGCGTACGCCCAACTTCCGTTGGACGATGAATCCAAGGAGCTCACCGTGATCAACACCCATAGAGGTCTGTTGGCTTATAATAGGCTAAGCTTCGGCATAGCCTCAGCACCTGGAATCTTCCAGCATGCCATGGAAGGACTATTGCAGGGCCTCCCAGGAGTATTCTGCTACCTGAATGACGTATTAATTAGTGATACCAATGAGCAAGAGCACTCCAAGCGTCTCCATCAAGTCTTATCTAAGCTACAGGAGGCAGGGCTAAAACTGAAAATGGAGAAGTGCCAAATAGGAGTATCACAGGTATCCTACCTCGGATATCAGATTGACAAGGAGGGGTTGCACCCCACGGCCGAGAAAGTCGCAGCCATCTCCTACAAATGCTCCTACTAATGTTAATATTGACAGCTCCTACTAATGTAACTCAGCTGAGGGCGTACCTGGGGTTATTGAACTTCTACAGGAAATTTCTAAGATCTTTTGCAACTATGTTGGAGCCCCTAAATGCCTTACTGCGTGATAAAACTCCTTGGAAACGGGATGCAAGTCAGGAGAGGGCATTCCAGAAGTCTAAACAAGCCCTCCTGGACTCCCAGACCTTAGTCCATTTCGACCCTCCGAAACCCATAGTGGTGGTGGCTGACAGTAGTGCGTATGGTGTGGGAGCGGTGCTGTGTCACCTTATTGATGGAATTGAACGCCCCGCCTATTTTGCCTCCCGAACTCTAACAGCAACAGAACGTAACTATTCCCAGACTGAGAAAGAGGCTCTGGCTATGGTATTCGCACTCCGAAAATTTCATTGCTACCTGTGGGGACAGGAATTCACGGTAATAACCGACCACAAACCATTACTAGGGCTATTTGATCCGGGACGCACACACTCCAAACCCGCAGATTTGGACGCCGCCCACCCCTCTCCCTCCACCTCCGAGCAGCTACAGCACCACCTCCGAGCAGCTACAGATATGTTAGGTTATATTTATTTAGGTTAGGTTAAGTTACGTTAAGTTAGGTTAAGAGGTTAGGTTAAGTTAGGTTAGGTTGGGTAAGGTTAGGTTAGGTAAGGTTAGGTTGGGTAAGGTTAGGCCAAGTTCAGTTAGTTTAAGGTTAAGTTAAAAAAGTTTGAAAATGCCTGTTCTTGAGTGCCGAGATGGAGGGTCGATGGGCCAAACGCCAGCGGTCGTTGTCATAACTAATTATAATGATTTACTGCAGGTTAACTTTGGTATTCCGCGGTTTTATCCATTTACTAAGTACTTATGGTGTTTATAATGCAGTGATTAATAATAATTGTATAACTAACAGATAGGTTAATAAACCTCAGAATTACTACATAGTTTAATAGTTGGCGTGAATGGCAACTTCACTGTGGTGCTACGGAGGTGGAGGGAGAGGGGTGGGCGGCGTCCAAATCTGCGGGTTTGGAGTCAGTGCATCCGGGACGGAGCATTCCCCCGATGGCATCTGGGTGCATTCAAAGGTGGGCTCTACTGCTGCAGTCCTACAAGTTCACCTTACGTCACCGGTCTGGCGTGCTGTTGGGCACGGCGGATGCCCTCAGTCGTCTACCCTTGGCAACTCCCGAGGAAGCCACGCCTATTTCTGCGGAATGGTTGTTCTTAGTAAACTTCCTCGAGTCAGCTCCGGTCACCAGCACCCACATTCGACGGTAATTGGTGACCCTGATTTCGCTCCGTACACTAGGAGGCGAGACGGATTGTCCACACAAAATGGCTGTGTGCTCTGGGGAGCGAGAATTATTGTACCCTAAGCCCTCAGACAAGCCATTATGGATGAACTTTACTCTGGCCATGCAGGATCATCCAGAATGAAGGAGCTAGTGAAAAAACGGAGTGGGGAAAAGGACGACACAATGCTGGTTATTAATTTAGTGATGCATATGCGAATTATTAATGATAATAAATAACAGCAAAGGTAGTCTTCAACTGCAGGCACGTCGGTGACTTCTTGGTAAGTATAAAGAAGTCGGATGTTGGTGCATCCGACGGCCTCCCACATCAATTTTGCCAACAACCGTGATCTGTTGAGATAAAATAGGACAAGACGTAAATAATTTGACGGTGGTAAGATTGAGAGCTGTCGAGAAAATATTCTGAGTTAACAGATATGGCAATGCACTCAATCTGATATATATTTCATAAAGACATTAGAATTTACGTTTAAGTCACGGCTTTAAATTTAGGGTACGGCCCGAGTACGGGAAACTACAGCCAAATGTAGGCCAGTGAGGAACGTTCGGGACAAATGCACCTACTTATCTCCAAACGTACCCTCACAATGGATCCCTTGAAGTTCACGTGACGACGATGAGAAGAGAAGGTCGATGACAGACTGCCCGGCCGCTGAGGCGCTGGACTGCCGTAGTTCCCATCCAGGCTGCCTCCGTAGTCCCGGAGACGAGAAGTCGGAGAAGCAGCTGAGTGCGGAGCAGTCTCGAAGCGGTGCGAAACCGTGGTGGCGTAGTGGCGTCATCATGCCTCGGCCGACAACCACAAGCCCTCTCCACGACGTCAAGCGTAGGGAACCGTAGTGCAGGTCACAGGAGGGTTTTAGCCGAAAACGCCCATTTAAAAACTGCTTCTTAGAATATGAGAAAAATTAAAGATGAACAAGAAAGCAGTGCTCCACAGGAGGGCGTGAGCAAGTTGTTAGTGCTGTGGATGTTGGAGCGTGTCTGCTGTTTGTCAGGCACGACATTCTGAGAACAGTTATGAGGCGTTCGTACGTAAAGGGTCGTAATTAGTTTGGTAATGAGGGCACACTGTACCGAACGTCCTCGAATACTTCAAATTATTTCAAACCAAATTTTTAAATGTAAGATTCCTTAATTTTATGAATCCTTAATACTAGTTCCCCGCGTAAGAAAATGGATTTCTTCAACAGTCCGGGGAAGGGATTGAATTTTCGTTAAGAATACAAAATTCAATGGAACTAGTCTGCAATATCTAATGTCATAGATAAGAAAAGTGTGTGAAGCGATGTCGCACGCTGCACAATTAAATCTAATTGGAGATCATAAGCTGATGCGAGCGTCCTATTGCGCTCAATGCAGCGCTCGGCTGCCGCCCGCCTCGTTCGAGGTTCCGGCGCAGCTTGATGCTGCGGCTGGAGCTGCAGCTGCTGCTCTGTAGTAGCGAGAGGGTTAGAGTCACAAGTAAGTAAAGGTATTAGTGAGGTGGAATGGCGCTTTACAGTCTCGCCATTTCCTTTTAGCACAATCACGCTGGTTACTTCGTCCAAATGATTAATAAAGACTTTCTGTACCCTGCCCATGGCATAGTTTAAAGCCTTTTGATGTGGCTCCTTTAGCAAGACAACATCTCCTGCTTTAAGGGGATGGTGTTTAACAGGCTTAAACCTGTCTTTCGAGTTAGTTGCCTGAGAAGCCAAGTTTGGGAGAAATTCAGATTGATAAAGATCACGAAGACGGTCCCGAACTTTATTCAAGTGTAGAAAACCCTGTCTGATTTTCCTAATGGGATCCACCTCTGGTGACCAGGAAGGGTCCGGCCGAGACTCACCCCTGTCAGGAATAGTGTTCAGCGAGATCAGCTCGTGCCCCTTAACAATTAGTTCAGGAGTAATAGGTGCCGGAACTTCGTTTGAGTCTGAATCTCTTAATGCTTCTTTAAATGCCACAGGGCGCTTGTTCACCAAGTGAACAGTTTGCGCTAGTATGAAGTCGAAATTCAAGAGAGAAAGCACTGCTTTACGCAAAGACCCGTTGATTAAGCGCTTAGTTAATTTTACACACGATTCGACCAAAGAGCCCAAGGCGCTGCAGCCTTTGAAGTACTGCTCAAATTTCACGACTCGTGAATTTGCTTTTTCTAAAAACATGGCAGTTTCAGAATCCTTTAAAAGGTCGGATATTAAGTTTGCGCCTGCGACAATCTGACTTCCTAAGTCAGACATTACGAGCTCGGGTAAGCCATGGTCGAAGACATGGAGCTGAAAAGCTCTGAGAATTTCACTGACAGACATGTCTAGGCAAAGCTTCAAATTAATTGCTCTTGACCAAAGACACGTGATGCAAAGCACCCAAACTTTGACTTTGCGTCCATCTTTCTTGATCCAGTAGGGACCAAAATAATCTAAGAATAGATACTTGTAGGGTAAGGTCGGTGGCTCAGCTCTAATCTCCTTATAGGAGGATTGGTTCAATTTAATTGCCCTAGCGTTAAAACGGCGGCAAGCCAGACATTTTCTGACAACGCGCTTGACAGCTGAGAAGTTACAGGACACATGAAATTCCTTTCGAAATTGAGCCAATACAGAGTAACAGCCAGCATGAGCCATGTGATGATGAATGTCAGAGATAATTATATCTGCTAGATGGCTGTTCTTTCCTAAGATTATAGGAAAGGAATACTTAGCGTGATCTCTCCACCTGTCAAATTTGCTTCGTACCCTCAAAATGCCCTTTCTGTCAAGGAAGAAATTGAGTTGCTTTTGTAAAGCAGGCATTGCAGAGAATGTTTTCTGCTTGCCATTCAAGAAATTTAGGCACTTGACAAAATTTGATTTCTGATGCACACGAATCACATGATCGCTAGCAACTTCGTACAGGTTATCGCTTTCGTTACGGAAACACGATAAATGTTTGAAACGTACCGGATCTTTAGCTTTAAGCTTCAGCTTGCAAATGTTAATAAATTTGATGCAAAGTCGATGCACGGCAACCAAGCGATGAAAGCTAGAGTAACGTTTCTCGTCTACTAGGAGAGCTAGATCACCCACCGTCGGCTTGCTGTCCTTACTAGCAGGTTCGGTAGGATCAAACAAGTCGTCGCTCTCGCTGCAATGAGGCTCGTTCGCGCCAATGGAGCTTACAGCTCCTCGTGACGGAACTGCCACCGCGGTTGCGCAGCCAGTTTCTGCGGTAAAGGGTACAAGGAAATGAAAGGACAAGTCATTTACCGTGAAATTAGGCGAACGTAAGAAGCTCGGTCCTTGATGGTAATTTGTATTAATCAATTGCTTATAGCTCAAAGGACGAGTGATGCAATCTGCTGGATTCTCCAAACCGGAAATAAATCCAAATTCGATTGGGCACGATTCGCACTGCCGGCAAATGAAATCTAGTCTATTTTTAACGAACACAGAAAGCTTTTGCATTTTATCTAGCTTGTGCACGGCTGAGTTTAGCCAGGTCAAAGAGACCATGCTATCTGAGAAGAGTGATAGCTTAGAGATTTTTATTGGAGTTACACATTTAGGTCCTCCTAGTTCGTTACGCACATCGATCAAAGTCTCGACACCCAAAGATATCGCGTGGAATTCCAGCGACGGGATTGACTTTGTTTCGAGTTGCCTGTTTACGATTTTGTTTTTGGCCATGAGAAAATTTACTTCTGCGGTTTCCACATTTTTTATGAAAACTACAACACCGTACATCAAAGAACTTGCGTCAGTGAATGCTACAAGTTCGAACGTGCTGTCGCGTCTTCCGACGAATCTTTTTATCGGAATAGAGGGCGATTTGTTCACTTGCTTGCAAATATTAGTCCATTCTCTCTGTAGATCAACAGAAATAATATCGTCCCAAGCAACAGACTGATCACATTGAAGTTTATGAATGAACAAACGCGCGCGGTTCAGTAGTGGTCCCGCGTACTGGCAAACGTCATAGTTATTAGCGATAGAAGCCAGGATTTTTCTCTTGGTATTGGCTGAATTCTCTAAAGTAAGAGGGCTAGCAGAGATTTCATCTCTAGTACGGTCCCAGTTGAGACCTAACAATTTTACCTGGCTCGCGGTTTCCACAGCTTCACCTGCCTCGTCAATCGACTGCTGTAGGTTACTCGAGTTAGTGACAAACTGCTGCAGGTCAAACCGATAAGGGCGAAAAATTCCCTGTAACTGAGCGTAAGCCCACTCTAAGAAGGATTCATCGTTAGAGGTTACGGCTAAGTTGTCCATGTAGGACAAGCTGTACATTAGTTCCTTTAGGTTGCGTAATTCTGAAGAATCATGACTAGAATCTTTCAATAGAATTTTGTGCAGAGCCATCATTAGAAGAAAAGAAGAGCACCGCAAACCGAACATCAGTCGTTTGTGACGGTAAGCGACAATGGAAAAGTCTTGCTTGGCTACGTTACGGAACCAAAATAGCATTAGCCGATTTTGATCGACTTCCCTCAATCCTATGCTGAGAAAGGCTTTTTTCAGGTCGAAACCCAATAAGTACTTGTCAAAGCGCAAGTGAAGAATGGACGAGGTTATTTTTTGGTTTAGGTTTGGCCCGCTAAGCATAGCTTGATTGTGAGAGATGGTTTTCAATTTAGAGGAATCAATTTCGCACAAATTGGAAAGGTACACAATCCTACATTTCGTACTCTCACGCTCTAACTTAAAAATCCCCATATGAGGCAAGAAGCTAGCACTAGGATGTTCCTCCAAGAATTTTGGAAGGTTATTTATGCGTTCAATAACGCCGGAAGCAACTTGCTCTTTAATTACGTCATCGTACATGAGGAGACGCTCAGGGTTTTTTTGAAGTTTAGTCAAGTTACTCTTCAGAATTTGCTTTGACATAGATACGTTACTGCCTAATAGATCACACACTTTACTATTCCATGCGAGTGGCATTATTGAACGGCCATCTGCTTCCTGACAGGTTTCAGCGAGTACATGTTTAACAAGTCTATCGTTTTCTTCTACGCTGTCTTCCTCGTAAATTCCCTTTTCGTACAGGAAAGAATCTACGGGTTTATCTGTCAAAATTGCATGTACGGCCTCGTTCAGGGCAGCTTCTTCTGGCTCACAATCTGCAGAAAGTTCCAACTCTCCTAACGTAGGTTTGGCTGCAACCTTCTTACTGACCTCGGTGACGCAATTTGTATCGTTGCTGGACGATGCCGTGATGCCGCTGGAGGGATTGTCACCGGCCGCTGCGGTGACACCGCTGGAGAGATCGTCGCTGGCTGATGCTGCGATGCCCTCGGTGAGGGACAAGCCTCGTTTTGAGGCACGATTATCGAGCCTGTCTTTACGAGTTGAGCCGCAGGTGTAGAAGTTAACCCGTATTTGAGGTAAACTAGGAAGATTACGTATGATTCTACTAACGCTGCCACTCAACATCACTCCCAGAGATGTTTCTGAAAAAAGAGAACACGGTGACGAACCGAAAACTACATCTTTCTGGGGAAGCAACTGAGCATCATTATTCCCAAAGACGAAATCTAAGTCGGCAATTTTGGTTTCGCTTCTTGACAAGAATTTATCAGCCAACACGTATCCCTTATCGACAAAAGCCTTGGTTACGGTTGGCAGCTGCGGCAGCTCTAATGTCGTTTTTATAGTAGGAATACAAATTGCTTCAATTGGTGGCTCGGAATCGAATAGGTCAAACTTGACTGTTCGGGTCTGATGAGTTACGCTAGAATTAAAACCTTTCACAGTTACATTATATTCATGAAGAATAGTTTCGAGGTTTAATTTTCTAGCACATGCATCGGTAATGAAACTCGGCTGGCAACCGCTGTCACGCATTCCACGAATAGCCACACCGTGACGCTCGACACTGAAAGTAGGAATCATTACGTCTTGACCGCAGTCATTTTGAGCTGCTGCCAGTACCTGTCCCACCAATGCAGACCCAGAACT
The DNA here is from genome assembly GCA_030386875.1 of Morinoia aosen. Taxonomy (NCBI): domain Eukaryota; kingdom Metazoa; phylum Arthropoda; class Malacostraca; order Amphipoda; family Talitridae; genus Morinoia; species Morinoia aosen. The sequence continues at coordinate 4,598,943 of CM059574.1, forward strand.
AATTTGTTTCTTAGGCGTCAGCTTTGAATCGCTGCGAGGAGTAGACTCTGCAGTCGGCCCAGGTCGCGTTAAGACGTGAACCCCGAGATGTTTTCTTCGTTGTTGTGTTGTTCCTTGACTGTAACTTAGAGTTTTCTTTAAAATTTCTGTTAGGAAATCAGAAACCAGTTCATTTTTACGTTTTTTGAAGTCTTATTTCCTTGTGGTTATTTTTTCCGAATAATTTCTTACGATTACAGTAAGCACGGCTGTCATTTTCGATGTAGTAGGAGGTAGGTTGTTTTTCATCTTTTTATTTAATATATTTGTTCCTTATTTTCATTTTCAATAAGCATATATATTAATATGTGTGTGTACGTATGTAGGTATATGTATATCTAAATAAATAGGTATACATGTTTCTATTTAATTTTTTTTACGTGAAAACCAATCGGTTAAATAATTTCATTGCACTGGCGAAATGATTCAAACGTAGATCTATTACTTCCCCAGGGGGCGTCCCTGTGAATCGGAAAAATGAAAAATACAATTAGTGAATTACAGCGCAATTTGAACGCATGAATCGTGGTAAAATTATCTTTCTGCCCGTATGCTGAACAAGCTATGAATTTTCATGTTGAGTATGTGTTTTTTTACGCATTTCTACCAAAATTTTGTAGATATTTGCTAATCATAAGCGACATCCGGCTTAAGGGCCGTTTACACTAGGGGACATTTCGGCCGTGAGGCGCGACTCGTGTATTCGAGGCTCACCACTGAATTTCATATTTGTGTGTATTTATACGAAGTGACCTATTCGCTCTGATCGAATTCGTAGTGCGCGACGCTCAAGAGCCTCGTAACTACCGTGGCGAAGAGGGAACTTCGTTTAACACACACAAATATGAGATTCAGTGGTGAGCCTCGTAAACACGTGTCGCGCCTCACGGCCGAAATGTCGCATAGTGTGAACGGCCCTTTACACTGTATCTCCATTTTATCCCATGTACCATGTCCGCATGATGTTGCAGAGAATATCGAGAGGATATGAAATGTGTTTTTTTGTTGTTCCTCGGCGTTAACTTGCGTTTTCTTAAAATTTCTTTTAGGAAATTAAAAACCATTCTATTTTTACGTTTTTCGAAGTCTTTTTCCCTATGTAGCAAGAGCAACATTGTTTTTTATGTTTATTAGTATTTTTCTTATGTTCATTTTCAATACGTATACGTATATATGAATATGCGTGCGTGTGTGCGTGTATGTGTATGTGTGCGCGCGCATATATGTATGCCTATGTATCTGTGTGCACATGTACATGTTCGCACATATTTATACCCACATATGCATACATATATTTCTATTTCTATTTTTTTGCGTAGAAGCAAAACCTCAAGACACATTACATTTTACCTAAAGCTCTGCGATCAGTTAACACTCAACCAAATTCCAGAAATAAATATATTTATTGCGCTTGCTTAACGATTCAAAAATAGATCTATCACGACCCCAAAGGGAATTTCTGTGAATAGAAGAAATTGAAAATGTAAACAGACAAATAAAATAAAGCACTTGTGAAAAAATTACCTCTCTGTTCGTATGCTGAACAAGCCATGCATTTCATTTTTGCGTTATTGTTTACGCACTTCTAGATGTGTTGCGCGACGTTTTTCATGAATTACTTAGTGAATAACCTTTTCTCAATACATGATAGTCATTTACGATGGTATTTTAATCCGCTCTGGTATAGCGGTTTTTATCTTTTTCTTACTTCGATTCAACCAATAACTTAGGAGTTCCGAAGAATTCTTTAGTAGTATTTGAATTATTTATAAGTTGTCAGCCATCTCTTGGAATATGTAGTGTTCTCCCTCAGGCTGCTTTACACTCCGGGCAGACTATGTAAATATCTTTAGACTTTGTGGTATCTATGCCCGAAGTGAGTGCCTGAGGTGCAAACGAACCCGACAGGATAAGGAATACACAACTGGAATAAAGGCCGTTATATTGAGAAGATCGCTGACAGTATGGCACACAAGGTAAATGATTACAGGCCGTAGTATAGTACACAAGGACGACTTGGAGGACCGACGGTTGTCGGTAAGTCGCTAGACGAAACCACCACAGGTGCCCCCCTGTTGTTTTTTTTTATTTCCGAGTACCTCAGTGGATATTTGACTTTCTTGTTTTTGTTGAGAAGGGCGTTCGTGTGAAGACAGCGTCTCGTCTGAGGTTATTGGAGTGTCGTTAGCCACTAGAAGATCGTAGGACGGGGGTCTGGTTGGGTGTTTTTCGTCGGGCGGAATTAGGCTGATCGACGAGCCAGTATCGACGAGATACCGAGTATTGTTGGAGTCGGTGGCGTACAGCAAATCTGCTGCGTTTGCCCGTGAGTAGGAGATGGCGCTTACCATCCTGTGCGGCCGTCGGTGAGCATAGCTGCATGGTGTTGTGCACTTTCTTGCGCGGTCGCCGAATGTGCGGTGGTAGTAGCAGCGTACTTGGTCGAGCGTGCTTCCTTCGTTTGAGTGTTGAAGGTTTCTGGGTGCCGCAACTTGATTCCGCCAGTTGTCGGCTTTGAGGGTGTCTTTGTGCGAGCGTACTACTCTTCCTAAAATTTTCTTGAGTTCGGCTATTTCTTTCATAGCTGCGTCAAACTCGGCTCTTGACACTGTCGGGGTAGGCGATGGCTTGATCGCGTTTACGGTAACGGGCTTGGCATTTGTGGCCCGGCACGCGTATTTCCTTGCTGTGACTTGATCTGCAATCTCTCCGTACTCGTCGTCTGTATTTCCTCTTCCTAAGGCTTCAATCAGTGGCTGCGCTTCAGTCGGTAATTTTGCGAGATGCATGGAGCGGATGACTGAAGGTGGTAGCGGAGCTTGTCTGCAGTTGTTGAGACGCGTCATTTCCAAGAGTAATTCGGATGGCGTGCTGTCTCCGAGCGTTAGTTTGACAATGGCGTCGTAGTTGGTCTCGTCGTCGTGACGAACGAAACGTTTTGTGAGTGCGGCTTTGAGGGCGTCGAATTTACCGTTAGCCGGAGGGTTCAGCAGTACTTCTTGTACTCCGGTGATGATGTGCGTAGGTAGCCCTCCGAGGAGCGCACCGAACTTTGAAGCGTCGTTCAGATTTGGAATTTGCGCGAGATAAACTTCACAGTGGAGCCATCCTTTCATGTCGCCTTCGAAGGCGGGTAAGCGAACATCTTTCCAAGCCATGCTCCCACCTGCCGGGTCACTCTGGGGTCAACCAGTGTAGTGTTCTCCCTCAGGCTGCTTTACACTCCGGGCAGACTATGTAAATATCTTTAGACTTTGTGGTATCTATGCCCGAAGTGAGTGCCTGAGGTGCAAACGAACCCGACAGGATAAGGAATACACAACTGGAATAAAGGCCGTTATATTGAGAAGATCGCCGACAGTATGGCACACAAGGTAAATGATTACAGGCCGTAGTATAGTACACAAGGACGACTTGGAGGACCGACGGTTGTCGGTAAGTCGCGTTGTGCGTGCCGTGGCGTAGCGGTGCCGTCGAGGTGGCGATGGAGGCCGAGAGGCTACTGCTTGCTGAGCAGCCGAGACTAGTGAATGTCGGAGTCACTGCACGGAGAGTCGCAGGGAGAAGTCTTGTGTGAGCTGCTGTGAGGAGGCTCGCTGGAAGGCTTGTGTGAGCCGTTGCAGTGACGAGGCTCGCAGGAAGAAGACTTGTGTGAATATCAGGGTTCCTGCGAGTGCACTGAGTGAGTTGTGCGAACTGAACTGCGCTTAGCGTGCAGCTCTTTATATAGGGCTGGTGGTGGCCGCACTGAACCGAGCTAGCGTCTGGTTAGCCGGCTCGGGGTGGCGCTTTTGAAGCTTGTGTGGTGGTGAGCGCGTACAGCTAGACGAGGCAAGAAAATCGTCACTCCGGTTACCGTGCCGAGTGGATGTGTGCTTCGCTGTGTGCTCTCTGCTTGGAGAAGGTTTTGGTCCCCTAGGTAGTTGTACTGTCTCTTAAATAGCCTTACTTTTGTCTCGGGAGTAAGAGGTAAGCTACTATTAATGTAGCCATATAGGGGGTGATTGCCTCGTCTATTATTTCTTGCGATCATTTCTATTTGTTTTTCTTCTTTTTTGTGCTTTTTTGGTGATCTTGTTGATTTGTACTACTGTTAATCGGTGTGTTAGCTGCCATGCCCCCCCTGAGCGGGGGAGGGGGGCTGGGGGTGGTTGTGGAGGACAAGGTAGTCGACCACCCCGTGCCCCTTTTCTCCAGCCTTCGGGCCGTTCCACCTCACGGACTAGATCGGATTCCTTTTCTGGAAAGTCCGGGCCGGCTTCTGCGCCACCGACTATTTTACACCCTCCAGAACCGCTGACAGCCTCCTTTCCGAATCCTCGACCAGCTAAAACACCAACATATCGTGTCCAACTTAAGACCATTGACACCTCTAAACAGACAGACAAAGCAAAAATCTTCGAAGACACTTTTAAAGAACTAAATGCCCCCCTCATCCGGCTAACAAGCACCAAAAATGGATTCTATGCTGTGACTGATGATACCAATTCAGTAGATAAACTAACATCTCCTAAGGCCACCCAAGTATTTGAAAAATTAAACCTGGTTCCAGCAATACCACCTGACTTAAGAGCTAAAAGGACCATATTCGTTCGAAAAATTGACTCTGATATTGGTGTGAGACCTACAGACGAAATAAAGAATGAGATTGAAAATCAAAACAATTGGTTAAAAGTAACAGACATAATCAAAATAAAAAATTACACCCACCTGCTTAAAATAGTGACAACAGACACAGTAACAGCGCAAAGGATACTCAGAGACGGCTTCTATATGTTCCATACAAAAATCACATCCCACCAATGCGAACAGGAAGAGTACACCCACATCTTGATTTGCTACAAATGTTATAAATTCGAAGATCACCCCACCTTTCAATGCACACAAAGTTCCCAGTTCTGTTCTGAGTGTTCATCCCAGGAACACACATATCAAAACTGCACTAACACTTTGAAACAATGCCTAAACTGCCAAGGACCACATAGAACACTCGCAGCCAGCTGTCCGTACAGAAAAAAACATCGTCAAACTAAAACGGGAAGAGGAACAATTGAAAAAACAGCAACAAACTAATAGTACCTACGCTGTAATAGCCAAACAAGCAATCCAACAGACAAATCCACCGCAACACACCCTTACCCTCACCAACCATACGCATATTAAACTTACAGCCTTAATTAATACTAGAGGCACACATAGCAGCATTAGACAGAACAAAGAAATTTGGCAATATTCTGTCCCAATCCCTCAAAGACAACTTTAACATAGATACAACTTTCCCAGACCGAGACTCGACTGCTATTTTCAACTTTTATTATAGAAACAATGAAACACCAACCACACAAGCAACTCCTGAGCACCATCTAGTGGAAGAAACCATGGATACTCAAACAGAAACAGAATTTGATACAGAGACCGACCTTAGACACAAGAGGAGGATCAGCGAGGAAACAGAGAATTCAACAATAGTCATAGACAAGAAACATAGCCACCCCATTAAACTGTACCGCAACTTTCAGGACCGATCAACAATACCAGAAGAACCAGACGCAGACTGGTATATATCTGAGCTAAAGAAAGACAATGGAAGCGGGTTAAAATTCTCAGTGCAGGAAATGAGATCAGCGACACTCCTGGAATACATATTTGCAAAAAGAGTTCAATTCACCCGGATCAAAATAAACATAATACCACTCGAACAATTCATAGCGTTGCCCAGACACCAACCAATGATCACAGCAACCAAAAAACCTAAAAATATTCCCCCTACAAAATGAATCTACGCAAATTGACGGTAGTACAACACAACGTACAGTGCTGGAACACTAACAAAATAGCCCTAACCAACATCTACAACCACATAGATCCCGACATAATTCTAATAAACGCTCACAGCCTAACAGGAGATAAACATATGAAAATTTTCAACTATAATACTTTTTACGCAAACAAGACAAATGAACAACATGCAGGGGCTGCAATTGCAATAAGAAAGAACATTCCATACAGACTTCATGACAATTTCTACTCAGACATGATGGCAGTCACCGTCGAAACACTTCAAGGACCACTTACAATAGGCACAACTTACACCCCACCGAGAGTCGATTACCTTCACTTTGCAGATTTCCACACATTATTCAACAGACCAAACCCGGTATATTTCATAGGCGACATCAATGCATCCCATAGAACCATAGGAAACTCACAACAACAGAAGAGGAAACCATCTTCACTACCTGATAGAGAGACAAAAATGTATTCACGTAGGTCCATACTTTCCCACAATGATCACCCACAGAAGCACATCTACACCAGACATTGCTCTACAGAACCTATTAGCCTACCATAATATCTTTTTTCAACCAGGACCTGTAACACCTTCTGACCATATCCCTATAATAGCAACCATAACAGCAAACCCGATTCAGATTCCCATCAAACCAAGGAACCAATATCATAGAGCAGATTGGAGGAAGTACAGAGAGCAACTAGCCGTGGTATCCCCCGATATGCAAGAAGAACCAACGTTAGAGGAAATAGATGATCATCTGGAGAAGTGGACCGAGCACATTCACAGAGCCACAAAAACTGCCATTCCAAATATAACCCGTAGAACTATCCCCGGTATAAAACCTACACCCGAAATACTCCGTACTCAAGTCAGATACCAACATACAATAGATTATATTCACATCAACGGAACAAACAGAGAACTCTATAGACTTCTCATCAATCTCAGACGGCAAATACTAAACCTATACAAACAGGCATATGCACAAACTTGGAATACTCTAGTCCAATCATTAGAATTGCAGGAAGATCCTAAGATATTCTGGTCGTCAATTAAGAGAATGATAGGCTACAACAACAAACAAACAATCCCATACCTAATTCATAACAAAAAAGAATTACACACTCCGCAAGAAAAGGAAATAGTATTCAGACAGCACTGGAAAAACATTTTTACCGAGACAGATGACGATGAAGAATTTGACTCAGACCACATCAATGCAGTAAAGGAACACATGACCAATATATCAGAGCAAGTAATACCATTTCATACCGGAAATACCAACAGACTTGACCAACTTCATTTCCCCCCTATAACAATAGATGAGTTAAAACAGACATTGAGATCTTTCAAGCAGAAAGCTCCAGGTCCAACTGGCATAACTACCCTTCAAATAAAAAACCTACCGATTAATATGTTACAATACTTGTTAAATATCTTCAATAACTCCACCTCAGCAGGCTACTTCCCAGACAGTCTCAAACACGCCATTATGATTTTTCTCCCAAAACCCCTCACGTCTCAAAAACAGGTGCAGAACTACCGACCAATATCTCTATTAGACATCCATGGCAAACTTTTAGACAAGATACTCAACAATAGACTTACAGACCATTTGACCATTAACAACTTATACAACAATAGACAGCATGGTTTTAGGAGATGCAGGGGTACCCACACCGTCTTGCCAACGTTTACCGAAACAATAGCAATAAATCTAGCCAATAAATTTACCATAGACATAGTTCTCAGAGACGTAACCAAGGCTTTTGACAAGGTATGGCACTTAGGATTGATATTCAAACTCTCACAATCTGGAATTCATCCATTATTTTTACGGACACTGGCCGACTACTTAACAGACAGAAGCGCATCAATAAGAATAGGCAATTTCATAGGTCCATCATTCATACTGCAAACTGGGGTACCACAGGGAGCTTGTTTATCGCCGACATTATATAGTTTCTATACTCATGACATTCCGGAACCAATACCCAATACTGATTACATATGCTTTGCCGACGACATCACCCAAATTTCTGCTGGCCGTTACACTCCGAACTTTGCAGCACAACAAACACAGCATGCCATACAACAAATTAACAATTTCGAAGCCAGATGGAAAATTTCCACCAACGTCAAAAAATTTAAGATAATTCCAATCAGCAGAATCAAAGCCGCAGACATCTTTATAGAGGATCAACATTTTCCATACTCCAATAAAGGCAAAATTCTAGGTCTAAACTTTTAAACACATGGATTTTCACCTCAAATAACAATTCGACAGGCAATAGGATTCAGCAACTTGAGCAAACTGTACAGATTTATGCACCTTTCACAGATAACAAAACGCAAATTATATCTATCATTCGTCAGATCAGCACTCATCTATCCAGCTATCCCACTCCACACATTGTCTCCAACTGCCATTTCCAAGTTACAAAAAGTCCAAAACAGAGCACTCCGGTTCATCACCAATACATCACGCATGGACCGTATCTCTCCTTTATCACTGCATCATCAAGTCGACTTACCTCCCATAAACCTTCTGCTTCACAATCATGCCAACAGAATATGGGATAATTTACAGCAGTTTGACCAAGACCTATTTCAACAGTTGACATTTCCAGAAGATACAGCCAATAGCCAAAATTCACGTTTTAAGAGCTCCAAACTTCCAGCATTAGGACCTCCTCCGGAACCAAATAATCATTGATCATTTCGTCCTTACACACAACATATTCATAACCTTTCAGTAAAATATCAGACGCCAACCTTACATGTTTCATATGTCCATTTTTGAGGTGGAGCGTCCCGGGAGGGACATGTGGTGGATACGCCGGTAACAAGGCTCCACAGGGGCTTTGTTGTAAATATTGTAATATAAAAAAAAATTATGAACATATATATGTATATTTTGTATAGTTTAATTGTATATTGACAATTTTGGAAATATTCATAGCAATCACATTTCTTTCTGTAAAATATTTCCAAACTTGTATATATGTTATTGAGTGGAATTTGGAAAAAAAAAATTGATATATTCTACTCAATACATATGCACGTGTATGTATGAGTGTATGTACAGTAGTTATATATGTAAAACATCAATTTGTAAATATTCATAGCAATCATCATACATATCTTTATGTAATATACTCCTAAATTTGTGCACATATGAAAAAAAAATTAAATAAAAAAAAAAAATAAATAAATAAATAAATTAAAAAAAAAAAATATTGTATATATGTATATGTGTACATTAATAATGTTAGTTTAAAAATACCCACAGCAATCATCATACATACCTTTATGTAAATTATTCTTAAATATGTGTAAATGTGTGTAATATAGCTAACTTTTTTGCGAATTAGTCGGTTAGGGATGGTTGCATGAGATTACCTTGTAGATATAACTCAGCCATTAATGTAATATAAGGGTAATATGTATATATAGTTACACCTTACCTATATATTAGGTAATAGCCACATCGGTACCTTAGAACTTGATAATTTGTACATACAAAGCCTTCAAAGGTTCCCTTACCTCATACCCCAGGGAAACCTTATATTTAAAATTACGTCAACAGGATCACCAAATTATGCGCTTTTTTCCGCGTCTCTTCCCTCTCCTACAATCCTCTTCCCTTTCGCCTTCTGTTTCTTCTGGCACACTCTGTGCCGAACTCTCTCCCTTTCCTCTCTTTCCTAATGGCATCGCCCCCCCCCCCCCCCCCCCCCCAGCTAGACGAAACCACCACAAATACAAAATATCCAAGAGATGATATTTTTCATTCTTTATTCAACTATCCCTTGACGTATGGTTTGTCTATTAGTACGCCTCGTATATTTTGTCTATTATTATGCCTCGTATGGCTTATCTATTTCTACACCTCAGATAGCTTGTCAATTAGTACTCCATGTATGGAACTTTGGTTTTAGGTCGTCTTATATTATGAAATTTTTAAAAGCCAATATGTTCGCATGTATCTCATGTGGCAACTTGGAAATAAACGGTTTTTCTTTTTCTCAATTTCTGCTAGATGCTTCACAATCTGGTCCCGTTCATTTGTACTTAAATTTCTTTGACTCACATCATTTATATCACTTGTAATTGATGCGGTAGCTTCTCCAATTGTTCTCTTGATATTTCCATTGTTGTCATGTTGGTTCACTTTCCAGGAGAGAGAGTCATCTCCAGCGTCACCTCGCTGCCGCGGCGGATCCTCCATTTCTTCCGTACGCGAAACTTGCTCACACGCATTCGAATGATTCTTTATTTTGGGAGAAGGCCCCCTTGATAAATCAAGGAGGCCTCGCTTCGACACTTCTATTCTACACTCAATATTTCAAATAAGTTCAACTACACTGTAGTGGCAGGACCACTATTAAGTAATGTAAAGTTGAGATCTATGTTATGCGTTTTGAGATAATTTTCCATAAGCTAGGCATGATCATAAGTGTATTAATGTTAATTGATTGTTCTTATTTTTACAGAAAGAAATTAAATTCATAGTAAGTTTCTTAAAAACGTTTGGTAAGGAATTAAAGAAAATTCCTGCAAAAATTTACATTTATATATACATGTAGGCACTGAACAGAGGGGCCCGCAGCACGGCTATCTTTCGTGTTCAAGCTCCAAAGGGTAAGAAGAAATTTGAGACAATCGAGGTAACATGTGATAATTAATATGTTATGTGTTTACATCCATTTGAGTTGGTGTTCAAGGTGAATACGTTTGTAATTGTATCGAGTTATGCGTTGAAAACTATAATGAATAGTGGACTGCTATGAATAGGTAGAGGCAGTGAAACACATATATATGGAGATTGAAGATAAGAGGTGATTTGTACTTTCTTGTAAATTAAATGAAACTCTGTATATGTAATATGGTTTGGTAGTTCGGTTTAATTGAAAGGTAACTCATGGAGATTAAAGACGATAGATGAGTTTGAGAATTGTTTCGGGGCGTAGCACGATTGACCAGGTTTATACTTGAATACAGGTAGATGTGTATCATTAGAAGAAATACGTTCTTGTCAGTAGCAATTCCGATTGTATGAATAGGTTTAAGATGTAAAAACGATGTGCAACGGACGTATTTATTAGACCGCGAAATTTATGACACCCTGATATCCAGGGAAGGCTTCCCACTCCGGTGGGCAGACCAGTTCAGCTTCGGTTGGCTGATCAGAGGGCCGCCACCTGCGCGACGCGCGGTCGGGCCAAGTGTCTGCACCACAGCTGATCGACGGCTACAGGGGATCTCCTTTGTGGCTACGGGACGCATGTCCCCGACTCGTTAGGTGACCGCCCGGCTTTTGCCGATCGCCCCAGTCGACTTGGGAGGATTCCCTCGCGAGGAGTGCTACAGGTCTACATCTAGCGCCGTCGGATTGGCAGACAGCTCAGTGTCCAGGAAGAGTCGTCAAGAACAAGAACTCTGGACTGGAGCCCGCTGCGGATACTATTGAACCCCAAGACGGGCGGCTGGGTCCAGTTAGTAACTTAGCTTGCTAGGTATGATCTGTCCTTGTATTATTGATCTGTCGTCGGATGAGAGTGATTTAACTTGGTGTACATGAACTCTCCATTGATAGCTTTGTAAATTTCGATATATATATATATATATATATATATATATATCATGCTAAAGTGTAATTGTAGTCAAAGGTGGACTAACAGAGGATGTAAATCCGGCTTCCATCCGCCATCACCACCTCGCGTGCAGCTAAGTCGTGTGCCTGAGTCATAAATAACGTTTAATATCCTTCATGTACCTGGTCATGTGCTTCGTGTTTGGAGATTTTGACGTTGTATTAGTACGCGCGTGTAGAGGTAATGTAAAACAGGGACTACATAACAACCATGCCTTATAAGTTGTATTCCGCTCTGATGGTAATTCAAAAATAAAGAAAATAAGAACAGTCTAGTCCGCGAATCACTGAGTGTCTCATTATCACGGCTGGCTCGTGCAGTTTAATTTTGACGATGCCATTGAGGGCAATGGATTAGACAATAAAGAAAACAACAAAGAATTAGTAGCTAGCCGACTCACCCCAGGAGGAACTATGTGGTCGGCATTAGAAAAAAATACATCAAATCTGCCGGAATATCGACGCAGCTCGGTAACACGTAAACAAATGTAGAGCATAATAGTTGCTAAATCAAGGGTGAAGCCTGCGAGGGCCCAACCATGTGATCGCTACTTAAAAAAAAACTCGTGATCATGAATCCTACTAGGGGTTGATACAAATATTATAAGATCACGTTAAGCCCGGAACGAGGACATTTTGCTGCCAGTCCGCACGGTGACACTGACCGGCGGCACGCACTGATAATTCCTTGTACGATCCGGCCATAATATACGTGGGGTGGTGTAGGACTGTACATTACGGTGTCGTGAGCGTATAGTGCCTCCCACTACAACACAAAACTAAAACAGAAGACCCACAAGTTGGTTCTACCCAAAGATAACAGTTCAATAAATAATCTTATAAATACCTTGTTATCAATTTACATATAAACTATTTACTTAGTTACAAGACTCCAAATGGGTATACTAACAATACCACCATGGGAAGGAGTGGGTGGGCTGGAATACTGGAATACTTGACAAGTGCAAGTAATCCTTATCAAATCTTTGTCAGTTCAAAGTTCCCTACACAACGCACAAATAAAGAATATTCACTTCAGAACCAATAAACGTGGTAAAGGGAACATGTAAAATTTCTTTTCCCTGTGGGGGGGGGGGGGGGGTTAGAATTATCCCACCGTGGTCCGCTGCGTGTCGTAAGAGGCGACTATAGTGGACGGAGCGAGGGGACTGGGGATCCACTTCTCTGTAATGATTTTCCCGAGAGGCAGCAGGCCGATGGAGGGGGTGAGAGAGGTCGAAAGACCACTCAAACCATAGTACTAGGATCTTTGAATTTAAGTGGGTGTGGAAGTAGAGCAAATGAGAATAAGAAGGAGGAGATCGGAAGAATGATGTTAAACCGGAAGATGGATGTATTGGCCTTGAGTGAGACGAAATTGAAGGGTGGTGGTGAGTTGACGTTTGGCAGTGTGGGAGGAAGAGTGTCTGGAGTACGTGGGGGACATGCAAGAGAGGGTGTGGCTATACTATTGAGTGTAAGAATCAGAGAGAAAGTAGTTGAATGGGGTGAGGTGTGATCAAGAATAATGTGGGTGCGAGTGAAATGGGGGGAAGAGTCCTGGGTGTTTTTGAGCGCGTACGGACCGGGATCGGAGAGGAGTGGGGAAGAGAGAGAGGAGTTTTGGGAGAAATCGTCCGAGTGTGTGGCTAGAGTGGGGAGTGGTTGTAGAGTTGTGGTGATGGGGGACCTGAATGCAAGAGTGGGTGATGAGGTGGTGGATGGTGTTGTTGGTAAGTACGGAGTAGCTGGGGTGAATGAGAGTGGGGATTTCTTGGTGGGGTTATGTGTGGAGAGTGAGTTAGTGGTTGGGAATAGTTTGTTTCAGAAAAAAAGTATAAACAAGTATACATATGTGAGGACGAATGGAGGTGTGATAGAGGAGAGAGCATTGATGGATTATATTTTGGTTAGCAGGGGAGTGATGGGTCGTTTGCTCGATGTGCATGTGTTCCGTGGTGAGATGAATGGGATTTCGGATCATTATTTGGTGGAAGGAAAGCTGAGAGTTAGTGGAATGTGGGGAGGTGTAAAAAGGAGGAGTGGAAGGGAGGTGTTAAATGTAAGCAAATTACATGATTCTGAGCGTGAGTGTATCAGGAGAAGATGAAAGTGGAGTATGGGAGAGTGAAGGAAAGTGAGGTGGGTGGAGTGGAAGGGGAATGGAAGTTGTTTAAAGATGCGGTGGAAAATTGTGCAAGGGAAGTGTGTGGGGTAAGGAAGGTTGGAGGGAGGATTAGAAAGGGGAGTGAATGGTGGAACGGAGAAGTAGGAGCGGCTGTGAAAAGAAAGCGGGGGGCGTTCGAGAGGTGGCTGCAACGAGGCAACCAGCAAAATTTTGAAGAGTATAAGGAGAGGAAGAAAGAGGTACAAAGAATGGTAAGGAGAGCGAAGAGGGCGGCGGATGAGGAATGGGGGAGGAAGTTGGGAGGGGATTTCATGGAGAGAAGGAAGGTTTTCTGGAAGGAAGTGAAGAGAATTAGGAAGGGTCAGGTGGAGAATGAGGCAAGAGTGAAGGATACAAATGGTAGGCTGCTAGTGGAGAGTTGTGATGTGAGAAAGAGATGGGCGGAGTATTTTGAGGAACTGCTGAACGTGAGGGATGATAGGATTGCGAGAGTAGTAGCTGTTGGAATGCCTGTGTTTGGTGAAGTGAATAGAAGTCGAAAAAGAGGTGCAGAGGTGAGATATGCGTTGGATGAAATGAAAAAATGGAAAGCTCCAGGTTTGGATGGCTGCACGGTTGAATGTCTAAAGAAAGGAGGAAATGTGGTTGTAGAATGGTTGGTGCGTTTATTAAATGTGTGTTTCGAGGCTAGTAAAGTGCCAGTTGATTGGAGTAGCGCGTGCGTAGTTCCGTTGTACAAGGGGAAAGGCGACAGGTATGAGTGCAGTAATTCTAGGGGTATAAGTCTACTGAGTGTCGTTGGGAGGCTGTATGGAAGAGTGTTAATTGGAAGTGAGAGTGTTGACGGATCGTGTGCTTGCTGAAGAACAGTGTGGTTTTAGGTGTGGTAGAGGTTGTGTGGATCAAATGTTTGCTGTGAGGCAGGTGAATGAAAAATACTTATTAAAGGGAAAGGATATATATTGGGCATTTATGGATCTAGAGAAGGCGTATGACAGAGTGGATCGCGAGGCACTATGGCAAGTGGTAAGTTTGTATGGAGTGGGTGGGAGACTGTTGAATGCGATCAAGAGTTTCTACATTGATAGCAAAGCATGTGTGAGAGTAGGGAATGAGGTGAGTGAATGGTTCCCAGTTGTGATAGGTGTGAGACAGGGATGTGTGATGTCGCCGTGGTTGTTTAATTTGTTTATGGATGGTGTGGTGAGAGAAGTGAATGCCACAGAGTGTTGGGAAAAGGTGCTCAGTTGGTGGGACGAAATGGTATGTATTGGGAAGTGTGTCAGCTGTTGTTTGCAGATGATACAGCGCTTGTGGCTGATTCAGATGAAAAACTGAGGAGACTGGTTGCAGAGTTTGGTAGAGTGTGCGAAAGGCGGAAATTGAGGGTAAATGTGAATAAAAGTAAAGTGATGAGATGTTCAAGAGGTGGAGTGTTTGGAACTTTGGATGTGAGGTTGAATGGGAAAGTTTTAGAGGAGGTAGAGCATTTTAGGTACCTCGGGTCGGATGTGACTGTTAAGGATAGTATGGAAGTAGAAGTGAAGCATCGAGTGAGTGAAGGTTGTAAGATATTGGGTGCAATGAGGAAAGTTTTTGAATGCAGGAGTTTGAGTATGAATGCTAAGAGGGGACTGTATGAAAGTTTGGTTGTGCCAGTTTTGTTGTATGGAGCTGAGTCCTGGGGGTTGAGAACAGCTGAGAGGAGGAAGCTGGATGTGTTTGAGATGAAGTGTTTGAGGAGCATGTATGGAGTAACTAGAAGAGATAGGATCAGGTACGAGTTGGTTAGGGGGCAGACGAGTGTTATCAAAAAGTTGAGCAGGCGAGTGGATGAAAGGGTGCTTGGATGGTTTGGGCATATTGAAAGAATGAATGTTGAGCGGCTGGTGAAAAAGATATATATGTCGGAAGTGAGTGGTCTTCGAGCGCGAGGTAGACCACGGATGAGTTGGATGGATGGGGTGCGACGTGCTTTGTATGAGAGGGGTCTGACTGTGGACGTGGCGAGAGGGATGGCTGCGGACAGAAGTGAGTGGGGGCAGTGTATAAGGAGGTAATTTGTAATTTTATTTTGACGCGTTACTGGAAGCTGCCCGCGTGTGATGGGGTTGACCTGTCATGTGCGGGGGGAGGGGCTGCACTTAATGAAGCGGTCGGGGTAAACCAGCTGTGGCTGTCGGGCCTGACTGCGGAAGGTGGTTGTGCTGGGCTGCTGCTGATCCTGGCAGTTCAGGTGCGGCCAGTGCTGCCTCTCTCGCCTCCTAGTGACTAAGTGTGGTGGTTGTGGCCTGCTGTCGGCTACCCTCCCATAGGGGGGATAAGCCCGGTATATGTATGTATGTAAACTTTCAAGTGACTCTCATAAAAACACAACTTACGATGATGGTAGGGGTTACGAATAATGTCCCCATGTTAAAAAATAAAGAAAACACGTGGCGATGATTCGATTGTAATTATTTCCAAACCATCGATGAAGAAAGCATTTTCATGTACTTTTAGGTGAAAAATATCCCAAGTTAGACTGCACTCAAGACATTTTATAGAAGTTAAGACTTCTATTTAGTCATAACTTAACGTGCTCTAAGTTGACACCACCACCAGTAAGCCACAGCCTCAAAGGTTCAATGACAAACAAAGTTAGTATAAAAATATACTTCAGCTTTCTAGGAAAGTTCTTTTCTTCCATTATTGCCTTCATACCACTTAGAAAGCGATTTTCTTCATCAGCAGGTAAATACATTTGTCCACTTCGAAGCCATGAAGGGTATTGGCATCGCCCTGAAAAAAAAGCACCAATGTAATACGCACTCATGATGCAGTAACATTGCATTGTGTTCATGAGGCTCAAAACAGCAATGAACACAGCTAAGCAAAAAAAAAAATCCTCCCTGCACGAGCAACGTAGCAACTCTGAATATGTAATTATGTATCCACTTTACGCTCGCCAAAATACGAATCTACTTTATCCTTGTAATAATATCCATCTTCTTCATGCTCGCAATAATGTCAATCTCAATCATGCTTGCAATAATTTATTCCCACAGAAAATTTACCAACTCACATAGCTGATTATGTTGATCTCGAATGAATATCTCAGAAAATGAATTCAGCCTGAAACGTCTTCCGAGTTGCTGGTTTTCTATTCCTTTACGGTACCGAATCGTTTCATGTGAGATAGAAATATTTATCAATAGAATTTTTAAGCATAAATTTCAGTTGGGAGAGATAACACCTAAGTCTAACCAAAAATTTTTCTACATATAGCACAACATTCTTTCTTTCTCGTAAACTAAAATATGCGTACACATAGCCCTCTGCTAATCGTTCAAGCGTCATGATTCTGAGTACTGCTGAGTATATGTCATACCTGTTCCTCTCTCTTTTATATTTTATACGTAGATAGGCTTCATTCCTCCCTCCAATCCCTCATATAGTGTGGGTACAAAAATTGACATATATGCTAGCTAATAGGAGGTCATAAATAACTCATTTTATTAATTACATGGTGCATTTTTGTTCAGTAGTAAATAAGATTCATAGGCAATCTATTTCTTTAAAAACACAGAGGATTTAAAAAATTTCGTTAGCGTTTCAATTTTTAAAAGTTCCCATATATAACATAACTACTCAGAACCTAATTCAAGACAGGAATCTTTTATGAAAAAAAGAAAAGGACTTGAAGAAGAACAACTAAGACAGCTCCAGCAGCCCTTATACCAAGACCACGAAAAAGCCAGGCGATCACATGCCAGGCAAACGTATCCTCAATGGCTAGAAAACAAAGCAGAAGAGCAAATCAACACTAGTCAAGAGGTGTAATGAGAAAAAGCTACAAGAATACAGCACAAGATCATCTATTATCAGTCTCACCGACAGAAGTTAGACATGTTACAACAGATGGTAACTAATACAAAATAATATTGAAAAAGAAGCTAATTGAAGACAAACCAACTTGACCAATTAAGGGTCTGTAAAGAAGAAACTTCCAAAATGATAACTGCAGGGGAAATTTTTTCAGTACAATGAGTATTTCAGACACTTTGTATAGCACATGTTTGTAGAATGAGTATCTTCCATGTCTGCCAGAAACCTGCTATGTTACATGAAAAGCACACAAAACTTACTATCCCCAGTACACAACACTAAAGAACTAGAACTATTTGTGCTCACAGTTGAAGTTAACGGGAGAAAAGGTACATATAAGGATTCCAAAGTTTCACATACGATGTGCCCCGTTTTGAAGATTGCTATGTTTAGTAAATTAGAGTAAAACTTTTCCTCTTTAAATTTTCTGAGTTCTAATTTAGGATAAGTAAACAATAACTGGTGTTCCAATGTATAGTCCTCACCATTTGTGTTCCATAATCTACATTACTAGGGAAATTCATCTGAAGTGTAATATAATTTTATACCTTAATGAGATCATTCACCAAAACATCTAGAGATTGTACACATTTTGAAGCAAATATTGCTGAACATAGATTGTGCATCTCACATAGTGCACCGCAACAACAAAATTACCAACCAAAATCATTAAAGAAAAGCTAATTTACCCCTATAAAAATATCATGTTCATGAATGCGCCTGCATTTGTGAAACCTCCCTCATCAGGTTAGAACCAGCGAAGAGAACTAGACCGGTATTGCACGAATTTATGACCTGTTCTGCGTGTACCTAGTCTTACAGTAACTACAGCATGCACTCGTATCTATTTACTCATTTCAGTTATTGCACGACAGTATTATATTTTGTGAGGACATTTAAATTTGACACCTAAAAAAAAGTGTAATTTTATCTTTTTACATCAACAGTTGTTTCCAGTATATTGATACTCATTTTTATCATTTGCATCACTCATTTAATGACCTTTAATGAACAGGTTGACAAGCTGCAAACCAAGTTAACCCATAATTTACATTTTGCACACTATTTTTACTTGATACCTCATTAATTCTATAAGCGACAGATCCCATGAATGAATGCCACAACAAGGTGGGCAGACAAAAAGCAAATGTGGCTGGCAACATTTGACAGCAGCTCCTGAAATTCTTTTACTCTCATAAATCTGTGGATCCTTCCAAAAGTGGGAAGAAAATGCTTAATAAAATACTGTCAAATAATCTCCAAACTGAGATAATTAATCAATACTACCTGCAGCTTCATGAGCAATCCACCGTAAGAAACATAAGCAGCAAGCCGACCGGTAGACTCCCCTTCGTCTCCTTCAATGCGGTACACCTTGCCATACATGACATACTCGAATGGGTCAGCACGTGACGGGCCACTCTCAAGAGGGTTGTAGTTAGGCCCATCTGTAGGATACCCATCCTCACGCAGAGTCTGCAAAGCAAAATTCACATTACATTGATGTGGTTCTTGCGAATGTGAAAGCATTTCTCAAGATACATCTATGTTTTAACAAATAAATTTTGCACTACTGACTGATTTTAGAATTTGATCACAAAGCAGCCACTTAATAATTAGAACATAGTATTGATTGCTGCACAGAAAAAGTGATTTTTACACTACTCTGTACTATTGTGAATGGATAATAAATTTTATTTTCTCAGTACATTTTTCCGTAACTGGAAATATTTAAATACATTTTCAAGATAAAAACCACAATTTAATTTCAGAGCAATTTCTGCCTTACAAAACAATCACTTTAATCGAGTTTCTTAAAAACAGTACATGGGATAACCCAATTCTGAACAGAGCAAAAGTTATTGTATGAGAATATCTGTGCTCCACCAAAATGAAGTGCATGACAATATATGTACTCAGCAAATTGTATTTGCAGCAAAATGAAGTCAAAGTTTCAACAGAAACATGTTAGTAGAAGAAAAATACAAATTTTCATTAAAAATCTTGCAAGACAAACCTAACATGTATTTTCTGTTAGGTTAAATATCAGGGTTGGCACATAAAAAACCCACCCAAAAAAGCCCAAAAAACCCACACTAAAAAACCCACTAAATAGTATTTTTTTGGGGTTTTATTATTGTTATATAAATTTTATTTGTTTTCAAGCTTATAGAATCAAAATGAGCTAAATATTTATCTTGTCAAAATAGGTATCTAAGTCATGTGCATGACTATGACAAGTAAACATTGAAAAACAAAACACCAACCCTGTACAAATCAAATTAGAAAAACCTTAATCACAAAAAAACTCAAGGGACTAATATATTTTAATGAATTCCATTTCCAAAGTAAAAAAAAATAAAAATTTAGAAACAAATGCAGTTTGACTACTTAATATAGAGACTTCTGAATTTTTCCTGTCTTCTAGACTAGACTGCTACTATGATACTACTGTGTTTCTCTTTCTACATCCACTGCCACTTCATCGTTGTCATCCACATCATGATTATTTGTGAGGTGCGATATACTGAGACGATTTCTGTGCGCGTTCTGATCCTAATCTATTTCTCAATTTATTCCACACAATTCCAAATGTTGAGAAAATTCTCTCAATGGATCCTGAACTTGCGGGGCAAGAATGAAAATTGCTTATAAACTTGCAGCAACCCTCTGCCAGTGTTTTTTTCATCAATCTGCATTTTCTGCTGTTTCATGTCTTGAATATCCCACCATCAACAAGGAGTCATTGTCTTAGTGATATTCTCACTGAACATGTGTTTTGGGAAGATGTTGGAGTCCTTCAATTTATAGGAGTAAAGCGCACCGATGAACTCCGGATTGTACTCAGCCAACCACTCTTCAATATCAGTCTCCGTGAGAGCTTTGCCTTAACTGTTGTAAAATGAAACATCAATATCGAGTTCATTATCTTGTTGATCAGTCTAATGTGAAACTAGGCTAAGTTAATTAGGTTAAACTTTATAGTACACCCTAGAATAATGTAATGGTAGGATGCCCTAGAAGTCGCTGAACTTATTCGGGCCCACAGGTAGCTATACTCAAATTTGACAATTGTATTAGACTTGAGAAACATTCTACCTCTGTATCACCTGTGGTAAATAAATTGTTTAAATTGTTTAAATTGAAATAAGTCTCACAATTATAGTCAGATGGGGCAAGACAACCGCAGCCATCATGGGGTGAGAAAGTAAAGAAACTACTGGCCTATGGGGAGCATTCAAGCTGCACTGGAACAAATTTGAGGATGGAATCTGTTAGAGCATTTACTTCCAATCATTTTAGTGTTTGTTGCTATCCTGTACTGCAAAAAGTGAATTTTTTGGCAAATTTAAAAAAAAAATTTGGCATGTCACTACATGTTGTAACATGTAACAGTGTGGTTGACTGACTTGACTTACGCAGCTAAGCACTCCAGCTCACACAATACACATGTTAAGTTGTTAACAGCATGACCGTTAAGTGATGTGCAGCCGTCTTGCTTCATGCTGCTTGTGGTGGTTACTTATGATCTGCATGGTGCTTCCCTCTCACATGACTTGCGCCTGTCTGCTGCTAAAACAACTTACTATGAATTGACGAGCACAGCAATTCTCTTTGGACATCTTATAACTTCACAGACTGCAGAGCTATGTCTCTATGCATATGGTAATTGGTAAATGGTAATTGTGATGGACAAACTTAATTCATATATTGTTCATATAATGTAATAATTCATATAATAATGTAATATAATGTTGGAAATAAAGTAATCAAAAACCAATATTTACTCAATAAGTGTATGTATATAAATCTGAAATAGGGGCAACGGGAGTTGTGTGAACAACTCTTTTACAAAAACAGGTATTAAAAAAAAAAAAAAACAATAAAGCCCCAAAAAAACAATAAAACCCATAAAACCCAATTTAACCCAAAAAAACCCAGGTGGGTTGGGTTTTTAAAAAAAAAAAACTCTGGGTTATTTCTATCCCTGTTAAATATCATACAGAAGCACTTAGACAGAAGTAACAAAAGATGGCATATTGTGGAGACATTATAACAGGCTAATTTATTCTGGTTAATATTATTATTATTATTATTATTATTATTATTATTATTATTATATAAGAAAGTTTTAGCCTCCCTTAACCACAACAAAGATGTTCCAAGAGAGGAAAGAGGAAGGCACCATTTACTATGGAGTTGAGGGAACGCGGAATCTATGCACAAGGTGCACAGAAACAGTGAGTTAGGAAAGAAGTTCATGAAACAAGAAAAAAGTTGAAGAAGAAAGTAGTAGGTGCTGAAAAACAGGACAGCAGTGAACCGAAAAAGATGGTCCGTAACAAAACAAAAACCTATTTTATTACAACAAAAAGGAAGCCTACCTAACCTTTAGCTCAGGCCCTCACATAGTTCCCCTGGGAGCGCCAATTCCCATAGATACAATAGTTGTTTCCTCCTGAGGGGTTTTTGTTAATACTTCTAATTTATATTTAAAAATAATTCAAATCAAATGAACACAATCATCGTAGAGTGTTACGTAAGATAATGTTTCTTATAAATTCTCTAACAAATAAGTCAGTGATGAATTTCAAATTGACATTCTATTTTAGTTCAAAAATAAAAATGAACTAGAATACTACAACAGACCTGCGCTAAAATCAAGCGAAACTTGTCCCCAAAATCCATTGGGTAGAGCCACGTGTTTATGTCCAAAATCAGATCCATCTTGAATGACTCACTCTCGCAGTGAAGCCGTGACACCTTGTCAAACTTCTTGCCATCACAATTGATGTCCTTGACATCAAAAATATCTTCAAAAAGAATACCACTCATATTGAACAATGCAATACAACCTGAAAAATAAGGCATAATACATAAGCAAACTCATGTAGCAACATAACTGTATGAACTTAACATTACAATGGAAGTTCAAATACTACAAACCTAAAGCAAACGTATAGACATGTTAAAAAAAATTACACGGCATCAATACCTTCATAATACTAAGCATCATAAATGTTACAGTTCATCCAATGGATTTTCCTGATTGAACACAGCTCTCCTCAGTAAGTATGAACAGAGTTTAAGCATACAAAATAGAGTACAAACCTACCAAGTAAATAGAAACTTAACAGGAGAACATAAAGTGTAATAGTGAAGCTTTTAATTTCTGTATGAGAGGATGTTGAGTTCAATTTCTAATGCTTACATAGTCTTATTTCAGATACAAAAGTTCACTCATATTTTACAACACGGACCTAAAACTAGGTACTGGCTCAACCAAGGGTGACTATTATTGCATCCTGAAATCAGCAAAAACAACGTTGAAAATATTACAGATCAATTTAGTAAAAACATACAGTATAATTTTTTCATTTTTCCTCAACTGTTACGATATTTGATCGATATTCATATAAGATGATATTTTTTTCATGTTACATGATATTTTTCTTTGGCTAAATTCGGTGAAGATACAACATAGTTAAGAAATATAAACATTCTGCTGGGCAACAAACATTGGAATGTGTAGGATGTGGGGTGTGGATCAATGCAGCACCACGAAGTGTTCCCATATTTCGAAGGGACAAGAGGTAGGCCATAAATATCTGTCGAGCTCAAGTGGTTGGCGTTTCGTCCAAACTTGCTGAGGCTCAGGCATCTACACACAGTCTTGCACACAAACACAAAACACACATGGGAGCTCACACACACAACACACGGGTAGGCGTGAGTTAGAGCCCGCTGCAAACAAGCGAGGGTGAGCTTCGAGGAGGTAGGGGCTGGCTCATGTAGATGACCGCGTCTACCTCTACCAATGTGAATCATGGAGTAGAGTAGGCAAGGAGGTGTGTCAGAGAACGCACCAATTAGAAGTTGAGTCATCAGGGACAAGGAACAACTTCACCAATCAAAGAGAAAGGCTGACTTTGAGACAGCGAGGGATCGAGATGATTCGGGAACATTCTCGAAGGAATAAAGCGCAGGACTTATATAAGGAGCTGAGAAGAGAAATCAGGAAGGATTTTTCGCTTGGTTACACGACGAGAGATGGTCTTTTTGGTGCACAGATCGGGGATCCGGCCGCCGCCGTGATCCCCGTTGGAACAGCTACTCAAGAAGACACATCAAGAAAAGTGCACCCGATACAGAGCTTATGTGACTACATTAAATCTCCATAAGTCAGCAACGGACCCTAGCAGACACTGAAGTACAACCGGCACCAAATTTTGCTCGAAACGCAACTTCGAAGTGACAACCGGCACATAAAAATGTGTCAATCGTTCGCCCGAGAGAATGCAAATGTCAGTTTCCACGGCGACTTCAAGCGAGCAAGAAAGTACAGCTTGCCAATTAAGCTCGCACTGCTGCCGAGTCTTCAACAAAGCCATAAACCGCGAATGCCACAGTGGTTAAGCTGTTCGGGCAATGAGAGCGGGGAGCGCAAGCTACGAGCGCTCTGGGCGGAGCATCTTTGATTCTCAGCACCGGCCTACGCATGTGATGGAGCGGCTGCAGTGACGGAACCGGATCGCGGGCGCCCCTCAAGAGTTAAACGGGAACGAAATTTAGGTGGCACCTGAAACGCATCACAGGAGAGTCAAACTTTGTGTCATAGAAAACTTTGAAACAGTGCTATAAAGTGTGATATTGGAAATCAAAGTGGCACACTGAACAGTGCATTCAAAATTTGGCGCGCTGTGTAATGAAATTGTGTCTTGTGTTTATTCGATATAAATGCGAGGTATTTATATATTTTTTGACTCATGCTGTGCGTAATGCGAAATGTTTTCATTTGAATATCTTGTGGTGAGCAAGGTTTTGATGTCAGATATTACGTTTTACCCTGTTTATTTCATGCTCATGTTGTTGGCCCATTCACTATGACACGAAGCGTACGCGAAGTACAATTTGGGTCAGTAGTCTGAATATTTCCCTGTGCTTTTATCCATGTGTTCTTAAAATAAAACCCATTTTAATCTGTCAATTCTTTTATTTTCCATGCTTATTATGTGGGTAGCACGTGAACACAAAGGTGTACTATTATTGTTTATTTATTGCGGAGGTTGAGAGCCCTCCTGCGTTACGCACTTAACCGGCATTGTTTCGCGACACAACTCTCTTCTCACATATTATGTTTACGTTTGTTACTGCCAAAGTACTGTAGTTTACATGCATCCCCAGGCTGGTAAAATATGGGTACTGTAAAATTATTGCTCTTAGTTATGAGTTTATGAATTAAATTCTTGTAGAAAATTTAGCTGTCTAGTTGAACATTAAATGTAATAATAACCAAATTGCAAGAAAATTCATTAATAACAGGTTCATATTTCACTCAAATGTTTAAATTGAACAAAAAAGGCTCAAAAGAGAATACAAAATGAATGTTTTAACCTCAAGGGTCATTTTCAGTTCAAGGGAGATCACAAAAAAGTACAAAAGAATCTGATAAAGACAGACATAAGTATAATTTTGGTAACTTTTTTTAATGGGTTAAAAATTTAATTTAATTTGGAAACAGTTTGTTTTAAATAACATGATGGGGTTCTAAAATACAGATATCTATATAACTGGATAAGATTGCTATTAACTTGGAATCATCAAAACAAACAAGTTGAGCACACTTCTCTGATTACACACAAAGATTTGTTAAGCATGCCCTGCCTCATGAAAATGGAAGGCCTTTTTGAATAAATAGGGCAGCATTTAAACACAATAGATATGAGCAAGGATCATGAAGCCTATCATTATAATTAAAATGAATAGATTTTCTAGCTCAAAAATTACAAACCAACACTAAATACTAAATGCAATTTGAAGAATTATGTGAGCAATAATATCTTCACAAGGCTGTGGCAGGAGTTATGAACTTGGAGACCTGGGCAACCAGAAAACTGAAACCAGGTAATAATAGTTTTCAGAAATACTTGAAAATAGTATTTTTATTGTAAAACTGAACCTTAATATTGCTTAACCCTTTAACGCCCACATTTTTATACTCATAATACCGTTATCACAACCTCTATCACTAAACCGACACAGGCATTAGGTTGTCACTGTTATCAAGATGTGGAAGGAACTGCCACTTGGCAGTGAAGTTCAAAGGACACATTAGGGAACAGATTGAATAAAAAATATAATATATTATTGTTATTTTTTGAAATAGGACCGTACAGTCCAGTTGGGCTTTAAAGGGTTAAGGTCTATGTGGAAATTTGAAAAGTGGCTAATTTTCTGTTTTTAAATGCATCTTATAGAGGATTTTCTTGCGCTTCCATTGGTACTACTCACTCGCGTCTACTCCGATTGGTACGGCCCCACCCAGAGGGGGGAGCGCGAGGGGGTGGCATGACTTTGACGCAGTGTGACCCCTCCCACCCCTCATATTGGGGGTCAATTGGGCGTGTTTCTTTGCGACAATGGCAATAGAGTTTGTTCATGCGCTACTCAAAGTGCTTTCATATTCAAACAAAACATTCTAAACTCTGACTAATAATTTTTGACTATTTTAAGATTCCAGCTGTTCTGTTTACTTCTGTTTACACACACTTTCATTCATAGCTCTATGACAGCCGCAGTATCATAGATATAGTGATGTACCGATGTGTCGGTATCGGCAGTATCAGCCATTTTTAGTGGTATCGGTAAAATCCGGCCGATACTTTACCGATACTTTCCAATAATACGTATTTTATCATTAAAATGAAGGTCATAAATCATGAAAGTAAAAGTATGTAACCTAATAATACCTGTTGTGTGTTTATTTGTATACTTATTTGGTGTCCGCTTCTTAAGAAACATAGGTTGTGGTTTGCGGTATCATGGTTACCGAATTCCTCAGTGTAACATTAAAAGATGGCATTTCCATGCATTTAAATATTTGACATTTTATCAGGATAGGTTAGCTTAGATTAAGGTAGGCTAGGTTAGCACAGGTTAGGTAATACTGACAGAATTTTTCTTGGGTCTACCTAGCTTTACGATGATATTGTCCATGGAATTTCCACGGGTCCTGCTACTATCTAATAATAACCCTTGTTTATTTGGAGTCCGCTTCTTCCATTTTTTTTGTCACGCTCAAAAGGAGAGTTATAGTGACCGTATCTGTGATACGAGTTTCACAGTGCGCAAGTACAAGAATATTTTTCATTACGGGTGCTGTTAGGATGGATACATTCGTTGGGCACCACATCTGGAAAATTTGTTCAAGAAAGTCAGTGGATCCCGTCATTTTTTGACGGGCTGTGCGTACCAGTAATCAAATAAAGAGCCTATTCATACCTAGTAAATTAGTTAGCTAACTGTTGAGTCATAGCATTTAATCAGGCCCGCTAACTGAACTCACTACTTTGAATTCCCGATGAGTCACGGTCATAACTGAAAGCTATGTAGCAAGAATAGCTGAACCCAGTAGCAACATGAAATTATTATACTTTTACGACTAAAACCTATATAGTTTGACCTAATATCCATTTCTTAAAGTATGTGGCAGGCTAACAAAAACCAAACCGATTTATTAAAGTTGAAGGTGCATTTGGAAGTTTTTGTGAATTGAATATAGAAGTAGCTGAAAATTCAATTTTAATTTAGCTTGTAAATCGTCAAATATTCCGAAGCTAAGAATTTATTTTAATTTAGCAGGTATATCGCCGTTCATAGCAAATCTTGTATTTTTCTTCTATATTAAGATGTTTGAAAAATTCACGAACAATCTTATAGTTGAATACATCTGAACGGGTCAGTTGATTGCTTTAATCTCAACTTGATGAGGAATTTATAAACGAGGAAAATTCCAATGAACTTGATCATCTTTACTAGGAATACGTTTTTGAGTCCAGCTCCATCATCAGTTCGTAAAAGTACAATTCATTATGACTACAATACGAGAACAAATAAAATGTTGGATACAGTCATTGAAGGAAATCACGAAAACAAAAAAAAATCAGAACATGTCCCAGAGAAAAAAAATCGACAAGATCTACTTTCAATTTGCAATTTGTAGGAACTGTCAGAATTGTCGAGGGCCGGTTTTTGTTTAAAAATATGTAGCGACTCTAAAATTCCAAGGTCACTTGTAGTTGAAGCTGAATCTAATATTTCGAAGTCTGCAGAGGATATCGGCACGTTGCGTTTTACTGCGTGATTACGTACGAATTGTGCGAATTGGTTCCCCGTGCGGAAGCTTCAACCCCGATGTTCGGCCATTCTGATATAAAAATTTTGTGCCGTCATGCTGACGTACGATGATGTGCACTGCACACAACTGTACAACTGTAAGAATAAATCAGAAAGGCTCGGTTCTCCATCAAAAGCGTATCCTTGTACCGGAATTGTGTAATTTTAACGTTGGTTCTTTTTTCCGGTACAAGGATGCGCTTCCGATGGAGATGCGAGCCTCTCTGATTTATTCTTAACAGTTGTACAGTTGTGTGCAGTGCACATCATCGTACGTCGGCATGACGTCACAAAATTTTTATAACAGAATTGCCGAACAGCGGGGTCGAAGCTTTCGCGGGGAACTAATTAGCTTACTCCTTACACTCCGCAGTACGTAATCACGCAGTAAAATGCAACGAACCAATATCCTCTGCGGACTTCAAAATCTTAGATTCCACTTCAACTGCATGTGACCTCAGAATTTTAGAATCGTTACATATTTTTAAACGAAAACCGGCCCTCAACAATTCTCATAGTTCCTACCCATTACAAATTGTAACTAAATAATGATCTTGTCGATTTTAGTTTTTCGAGGACATGTTATTTTATTTTAATTTTTTTGATTTCCTTTAATGACTGTATCCAACATTTTCTTTTATTGCAGACATAATGATTTGTACATTTACGAACCGACCCAGGATCTGAACTCCGAAAGGTATTCCTAATAAATATGATCAAGTTCCTTTAAATTTTTCTCATTTTTAAATTCCTCATCTTGGAGTTGATTGCGTGTTTGCGGATATTTTCGGTTTTGGGGCTTGTCGAATTTCAATGTTTTCTTTTCGCCAAAGTACGTACTCGTATTTGGTGCGAATAACACGAAAATGACAACCCTTTTTGGAGAAATTATTGTTCTGGTCCACTTTGGAGCCAGTTGCTATTATAGTTAGTCTACATTACATTGCAATACGATTAGAAACACGTATCTATTGAATGGATTTCATTATGTTTTTCTCAACAATATAGTTAACATAGAGAGTGCATTTTATTATTCATAATCGGAAACTTTATTGTCAATATTGTTATATTATTAGATACTTGTATATTAGCAAATAATTTTATTATAGCACCCATGTAGGGCTTATAATGGTTTTATTTTAATACTAGTGTGCACGGCCTGCCAAAAATGGGATTCAATACCTTTCATGAACGAATTTTCAAGATGTAGATGACAAACAAATACAGCATATCCATCCTAACAGTACCAGTGATGAAAAATATTCTTGTACTTGCGCACTGGTGAAACTCGTATCACAGATACGGTCATTATAACTATCCTTATGAGCGTGACAGAGAAATGGAAGAAACAGACATCAAACAAATAAACCATGGGCAAGGGTATTATTAGGTAGCAGCATGACCCATGGAAATGCCAAGGATAATGTCATCGTTAAGCTAAATGGACCCATGGAAAAATTCCGTCAACATTATCTAACCTATGCTATCCTAATTCTATGTCGTGATTCGCACCGCCGCAAAGCACTTTCACGACGCGAAGGCCTAGCGATCGTCATTACATGGTAGCAACTGCGGTTCTTGTAGGCCCTACACCACCAATGCGTTGTACACAGTTCCCAATACGTGGAACGGAGAGTCGGGTAGGTTTAAAATGTTTATGCCAAGCACATTTGCACAAGAACAAACAAAGTTCTCTTGACTCTTAGTTCTCCTCCTGTGACAAATCACCATTACTCAAAAACGATGACTTCGGGCACAGCTCTTCTCAAAATTACCATATTTAATTTAATGCCTTTTAATTATTCAATATGGCCTGAGTGCTGCACAAAAGCGACATGGTTAGGAAAAATGGGCAAATTACGGCGATCACAACAACCTATCCAATACTACTAACCTATCCTGGTAAAATTTCAAACATATCAATGCATGTACAGACGATCTTTCAATGTTACACTGAGGAATTCGGTATCCATGATACCGCAAACTCAAGACATCCTATATTTCTTACGAAGCAGACACCGAACAAATACATACACAAACATACAACGGGTATTATTAGGTTAGATGATTGTAAAAGTATCGGTATCGGTAGTAGTATCGGTCAAACAAGGTGTCTACTAAAATGTCCATCCTCCATTTTAGCATTTTTTAGCACCTTTTAGCACATTTGAAGATGAAATTTTAGCACCCTTTTCCTTCAATAAGCTCCAATGATAACCATATATACATACATACATACAAATACCGATACCGGGCTTATCCTCCCTATAAGAGGGTAGCCGACAGCAGGCCACAATCACCACACCAAGTCACTAGGAGGCGAGAGAGGCAGCACTGGCCGTACCTGAACTGCCAGGATCAGCAGCAGCCCAGCACAACCACCTTCCACAGTCAGGCCCGACAGCCATAGCTGGTTTACCCTGACCGCTTCATTGAGTGCAGCCCCTAGGTCCCCCCGCACAGGACAGGTCAACCCCATCACACGCGGGCAACTTCCAGTACCTCGTCAAAAAAAATTGCCTTCTTACGCACTGCCCCCACTCACTTCTGTCCGCAGCCATCCCTCTCGCCACGTCCCCAGTCAGACCCCTCTCATACAAAGCACGTTTCACCCCATCCAACCAACTCATCCGTGGTCTACCTCGCGCTCAAGGACCACTCACTTCCGACATATATATTTTTCACCAGCCGCTCAACTTTCATTCTTTCAACATGCCCAAACCATCCAAGCACTCTTTCGTCCACTCGTCTGCTCAACTTTTTGATAATACCCAACTGCCCCCTAACCAACTCATTCCTGATCCTATCTCTTCTTGTTACTCCATACATGCTCCTCAAACACATCCAACTTCCTCCTCCCAGTTGCTCTCAACCCCCAGGACTCTGCTCCATACAACAAAACTGGCACAATCAAGCTTTCATACAGTCCCCTCTTAGCATTCATACTCAAACTCCTGCATTCAAAAACTTTCTTCATTGCACCCAATGTCTTATAGCCTTCACTCACTCGATGCCTCACTTCTACTTCCACACTATCCTTAACAGTCACATCCGACCCGAGGTACCTAAAATGCTCTAACTCCTCTAAAACTTCACCATTCAACCTCACATCCCAAGTTCCAAACACTCCACCTCTTGAACATCTCATCACTTTACTTTTATTCACATTTACCCTCAATTTCCTCCTTTTGCACACTCTACCAAAATCTGCAACCAGTCTTCTTAGTTTTTCCTCTGAATCAGCCACAAGCGCTGTATCATCTGCAAACAACAGCTGACACACTTCCCAATACCTACCATTTTGTCCCACCAACTGCGCACCCTTTCCCAACACTCTGGCATTCACTTCTCTCACCACACCATCCATAAACAAATTGAACAACCACGGCAACATCATACATCCCTGTCTCACACCTGTCACAACTGGGAACCATTCACTCACCTCATTCTCTACTCTCACACATGCTCTGCTATCAAAGTAGAAACTCTTGATTGCATTCAACAGTCTCCCACCCACTCCATACAAGCTTACCACTTCCCATAGCGCCTCACGATCCACTCTGTCATACGCCTTCTCTAGATCCATAAATGCCCAATATACATCTTTTCCCTTTAATAAGTATTTATCATTCACCTGCCTCACAGCAAACATTTGATCCACACAACCGTTACCACACCTAAAACCACACTGTTCTTCAGCAAGCACACGATCCGTCAACACTCTCACTCTTCCAATTAAAACTCTTCCATGCAGCTTCCCAACAACACTCAGTAGACTTATACCCCTAGAATTACTGCACTCATACCTGTCACCTTTCCCCTTGTACAACGGAGCTACACACGCGCTACTCCAATCAACCGGCACTTTACTAGCCTACAAACATACGTTTAATAAACGTACCAACCATTCTAAAACCACATTTCCTCCTTTCTTTAGACATTCAACCGTGCAGCCATCCATACCTGGAGCTTTCCCATTTTTCATTTCATCCAACGCACCTTTCACCTCTGCACTTCTTATTCGACTTCTATTCACTTCACCAAACACAGGCATTCTAACATCACTTCCAACAGCTACTACTATTGCAACCCTATCATCCCTCACGTTCAGCAGTTCCTCAAAATACTCCGCCCATCTCTTTCTCACTTCACAACTCTCCACTAGCAGCCTACCATTTGCATCCTTCACTCTTCCCTAATTCTCTTCACTTCCTTCCAGAAAACTTTCCTTCTCTGCATGAAATCACCTCCCAACTTCCTCCCCCATTTCTCATCCGCCGCCCTCTTTGCTCTCCTTACCGTTCTTTGTACCTCTTTCTTCCTCTCCTTATACTCATCGAAATTTTGCTGGTTGCCTCGTTGCAACCACATTTCGAACGACCCCCGCTTTCTTCTCACAGCCGCTCCTACTTCTCCGTTCCACCATTCACTCCCCTTTCTAATCCCCCCTCCAACTTTCTTTACCCCACACACTTCCCTTGCACATTTCTTCACCGCATCTTTGAACAACTTCCATTCCTCTTCCACTCCACCCACCTCACTTTCCTTCACCCTCCCATACTCTACTTTCATCTTCTCATGATACACTCACGCTCAGAATCATGCAACTTGCTTACATTTAACACCTCCCTTCCACTCCTTTTTACACCTACCCACATTCCACTTACTCTCAACTTTCCTTCCAGCAAGCAATGATCCAAAATCCCATTCATCTCACCACGGAACACATCCACATCGAGCAAACGACCCATCACTCCCCTGCTAACCAAAATATAATCCATCAATGCTCTCAACTCTATCACACCTCCATTCGTCCTCACATATGTATACTTGTTTATACTTTTTTCTGAAATAAATTATTCCCAATCACTAACTCACTCTCTACACATAAGGAAGGAGGAAGGCACCATTTAATATGGAGATAAGAGAATGAGGAATCAATGCAGAAGGGGCATAGAAACAGTAAGTTGTGAAAGAAGTAAATGAAATCAGATAAAAGTTGAAGAAGGAAGTCAGAGGTGCTGAAAAACAGCACAGTAGTGAACCAAAAAAAAGTGGTCCTTAACATAACAAAAAAACGTTTCCTTTCAACAAAAATAAGGCCTACCAAATTCTCAGCTTGGGCCCTCACATTTTCCCCCTGGGAGCGCTAATTCCCATAGATACAATAGTTGTATCCCCCTGAGAGGTTCCAGAAGCAAAAGTACATGTATATTCAGAACAATTGTATTTTTATTATAAAAGGATTTAAGGATGGTTTTGAACAACAAAGAAAACCTGAAAAATAAACAAATTAATAATATAAAATAATAGTAATTATTACATTTTATGTTTAATAGCCCCTACCAGCCAGTTGAAGAAAGATGTCGACTTTTTATGACTATAATAATTAGAAATTTGTAATCAAGAACTTAACAAATTAGGAAATAATATAAACTCTGCAATTGTACTAATAAAAAAATACTGCTCAGGTACGGGGGAATGCAGAAACTTCCCCTACTAGGAATGCCCAGGTACCAATCCTAACCCTTGCATTTTTACTTATACATTAAAATCTAAGCAATATAATATTTTCATAAATTTTTAGCACCTGTCCTTCAATTTTATCACTTTTTAGCACATTTTCTAGCACCTTGCTGATTTTAGCACTTTTAAGCACCTTTTAGCACATTTAGCACCCAGTAGACACCCTGTCAAAGTATCGGTATTTTCAAGTATCGGGGTATCGGTATTGGCCAAAAAAATGGTATCGGTACATCACTACATAGATACGGCTATGGCAAGCACACCAATCAAAAGGGCTTGAAAAGAGCTACAAAGCAGAGATCACCTGGAAAAAATACGTATTTGGGTAAAAAAGTTTTATTTTATGAATAGGGGTTATGAACACTTATACTTATTGTCTTTTGATGTAGATTTTCTCCCAAATTTCAAAAGCTACAACAATGTCAAATATACAAATCGAAAGTGCTAAAAAAGCACTACAAAAGCTCAAGAGTTCATTGTAGAAAACACCTAGTCCAAAAAATAGGAAGAAAAACAATTTCTTTTCGTAGAAAACATGTTTTCTGGAAACTTGCTAATTGGCTTTTTCAAATCTATCTTCTTCCACAATTTCAGGGTTACATGAATGGGGTATACACCATTCGATAGGGTTTAGCGAGCTATATCCAAAGCAACACAAAATTTCTAAACAATCATTATTTTGAAAATTACACGACATGCAAGAAAAAAAACGAAAAAAATTTTAATTGAAAAAAAAATCCCAAAATTTCAAAAATAAATTTATAGAAATTCCATATTGCTTATGGATATGTGGGTATATGAACTAAATAAAACAAATTTTCGGTTTTGTAACTTCAAAATTGTAGAAGATAGAGTTTGAAAATAAACCTTTTTTTGATTTTTTTGAAAAACAGGAAAAAAGAGTGCAGATATGAAAAAAATATCAATAATGAAATGATATTTGCAGCATTGCACAACTACTGAGAAAGTTTCAGAGAAATCCCTCCTTAAATAAAGATTTTTTTTTAGTTAGACAGTTTCCTTGAAATAACTTTTTTAGAATGTTATATCTTGAATTTAAATAAGGTAAATAAAACCATTGGAAATCATTAATTCTAGAGATAGTAATTCAAATGAGCACTATATAAGAAACCATACCATGCTAGATTCCACGCAAAGCTGCCAACACCATCCTGGCATATGTGTGAGATTATTTCAAGTTGGTACTATTTGGTGCCTGATCATGAGGTTTGATATGATATGAATGTTCACCAACCATGTACACCTTGAATAGAACATCAAAAAAGTATTATCTAATGTAGCCTAAACTTACATTATCTAGCATATCTTCCAACAGGCAGACTCAGCTTTGAGCAGAAGGAAATTATTTCATTCAGAATTGAATGGTGAGAATCCACTGACAATATTCCTGATAGAATGGCCAAGATCTCCAAAATTGGCCATTTTCATCAGCAAATTTGCAATAAGCCAGAGTTATACCAGAATAAAAAAATTTTAAACAGTATTAATGGGTAACCAGGGTAACAACTAGTTAGTGTAGAATCAACAACAATGCTTCCATTGACGTAAAGCTTATTGAAAAGTCCTATATTTCATAAATTGATCTTCTGCAATAATTTTTTATTCCTTTAATTTATTATGTATACATGCATATTTTTATGAATAACACATATTGGAAATCATTTAGATGAGACAGTATCTCCATTTATATATCATATGCTTTCCTTTTCTCTTTTAAAAATGCTAAATTTTGAAAACACAATAGCTAGAAATTAAACATCATTAATAGGCTACTTGCATAAGCAAAATAAATTTTTATAAATAAGTAAATGTCTTTTATATGGGGTCAAAATTGGGAGAAAATTAAACATTTTGGTCCCCTCTCCCCGCTTCCCCCTGGTGGGGATCTATTGTCCGTAGCGCCATAAATTTTGAGGACCGAATAGTCCACCACCTAAGGGTCCTTTTCCAACATAAACATAGACAATGACCATCTGAGCGTCAGGGGCCTCGGATGATCTCTTAAGGCCATTTTACACTGACGGTGTCTTTGCGCTCCACACCGTTGCTCCATCCATATTCTGCAAATTATTCTGGCAGTATTGCAAGAGCAATCCTGACGATTACTGTCTTGGGGGAAGGAGCATCGAATTGAGAGGCAATGTAAAAGCAAGCCGGTGTGCTCTGACGCTTAATCTTTGCGTGGAAGGAGTTGTAAGAATCTTTCCGTCGCTCCACACCGCTAGTGTAAAATGAGCTTTAAACAAAAGTCACTTACTGCAACGTAAAGTTGTAACTTGTAAGCCTTTTGTGTGGCAGGTAAAGAATACAATAATAATAATAATAATAATAATAATAATGAAGGCATCTACGGATGCTTTATTTCCAATCAAGCCTGATACATATCACCTTGAACATTGGATTTTCAAATGCCTTAGAACTAACGCCAGGACGCCATGACGCTTTCCCCCGGTCAAGACCGGTACCCATTTCAGACACCTGGGTAGAGTGGGGTATTGTGCTTGGAATTTTTCTCCTATACCCAACAGAGAAAATCGCCACTGCCAGCGCCGAGTTTCGAACCCGGGTCCTGGCCGCACGGCGGCGGAACCTATAGCACACGGCTATCGCGAGCACAAAATGTACAATTAGTGGGAAAAGAACTCATATCCTAAGTTCTCACACAATTACAATGAGGTCAAGCCAGACTTCCATGGTTGACCTACTCCAAAAACGTGTTACTCACCGTACGCACACAATTAAGTTCGTGCGGCTGAATTCCTCACGTTGTCACCCATGGTTCACACTAAAATGCGGAATAGCACTGTTGAAATGTAAGAAAGAAAAGAAAAAAAAAATGTTTATTTCCAAATTGTCACATGAGATACATGCCAACATATTGGCTTTTAAAAGTTTCTTAAATATAGGGCATCCTAAAACAAATGTTCCATACGCGGAGTACTAATTGACAAACCATCCGAGGTGTACAAGTAGATGAGCCATACGAGGCATAATAATAGACAAACTATACGAGGTGTACTAATAGAAAAACTGTCAGAGGTGTACAAGTAGAAACCATAAGGGGCATATTAATTGACAAAATATAAGAGGCGTACTAATAGACAAACCATTCGTGGTGTGCTAGTAGTCTAACAAAAGTTCTATACTAGGAGTACTAATTGACAAACCATCCGAGGTGTAGTAGTAGTAGTAGTAGTAGTACCATGAATTTGCTAGCGCTTCAGTAGGTCCTACTATATCGCGCCGAAGGTCTCGCGTCACAATTATCGACCTATCGGTCACATCACCGTTGTGGTACAAAAGAAAAAAAACCATTAATCGCCATCACGGAGCTCCATGTAACATATTTAAGAATACGCAAACAGGTTAGACGTTGCAGCCACAAACACAACACAAAGTCAGTCATGATAAGCTCAAATTAAATTCAGTTGCTACAAACACAACCGCTCCACCAGTTCAGTAATTAAATCAAAGTATTAAGTCCCCGGAATTATTCCGAAGAAAAAAAAAAAAAAAACAGAAAATCAGGTTACATATGCATTCATTGGGCAGCCGAGCCCCAGGGGGCTTCAGCTGCCCACCCATTTTACGGCCGAGCGCCGTACCCACGCTGAAACCCCCGTTGGGCATCACGTGGGAGCGCTCGGCCGTATTACAGTTTATCATTAAGATAGCAAGGCTTGAAATTTATTTTTTCATCACAAAATTAAATTTTTGAAAGTATATTGCACGATTCAATAAACGCTCTCAGTGCATCAGTATGGAAAGGGGCACGCTCAGGTTCCGCCAGAATGCTGCGCATCATTGTATCCGGATCATTACCGCGCAGACGTGGAAAGCACGCGCGCCGGACACCTGCATGCAACGGGCACACGACAAGGAAGTGTTCAACGGTCAAAGGAACCCTGCATCGCTCACAGAGCGGTTGGGGGAGCCGCTCCATGAGGTAGATGTGCGTAAGTCTCGTATGACCAATCCGCAGACGGCACAAAGCCACCTCCATCCGGCGGCTACGGCAGCTGGACGAGGTCCATTCACGCACAGTGTTTTTAATCTTCCAGAGCTTATTGTTATTCTCGGCAGCCCACCGCTGTTGCCATAATCCTCTTACTGCTGCCTTAATTATAGGGTAGTAGTCACGGCAGGGCACAGATGCATTCAAAGTGTCTCCCTCAGCGGCGGCCGCTAATTTTGCTTCAGTGTCCGCTCTCTCATTTCCCGAGACACCCACGTGCCCAGGCACCCAACAAAACCTGACCTGTTTTGAGACGCGTACAAGTCGCATCAACACGTCGTAAATCTCACCAATAACGGGGTGGCTGCTTGCATAGCTTTGAATAGCATCTATGATGCTCTTTGAGTCCGTGAAAATAGTGAAGTGGTAATTTGGATGTTCCTCTATGAGTTGCAGAGCCTGCACGACACCATACAGTTCAGCAGTGAACACAGAGGTCTCCGGGAGAAGTCTTCCAGCTCTTACCACCTCACCCGAGACAGCGGAGCACCCTACAGCGTTGCCAGACTTTGAGCCATCGGTGTAGATCTTCACTGACGCAGCGTGCTGGTCAACAACATGTTCAAGAAACAGGCCTCTAATGGCGTTAGCCGGCAATGAAAGCTTCTTGGGCAGCCGACACCCAGTGCAGAAAGTCTCTATTGGCAGTCGCCAGGTTGGGGTGCTATCAGGAATACAGGGGCACACTCGCATACCATCCAGCTGCATGGTCTGAACCAGCACATGATAGCTCATGGATGAAGGAAGGAAGTATGGAAAGCGCAGATATCGTCCCAAAGGTGCGTGTACGCTCATCCAAGTTGGGGATAGAGGGAGCTGCTCCAGTCTGGCCAGGTACTGCAGGCTCAAAATAAGCCGCCGTGCCCAGAGAGGGGGCTCGCCACTCTCCACACACAAACTAGCCACCGGTGAAGTGCGAAAAGCGCCAGTGCACAGTCGGAGGGCGGTATGATGCAGAGGATCTAGTTTTGCCAGGTTAGTTTCCCTGGCATTTTGGTACACAACACATCCATAATCCATCTTACTTCTAATGAGCGTCCTGTATAGCCTGAGCAGCGTAGCCCTGTCTGCCCCCCATGACAAACCAGATAGACATTTCAGTATATTCATTCGCCGGGTGCACTCAAGCTTGAGAGAGTTCAAGTGAGGTTTCCATGACAGCTTATCGTCCACAATCATTCCCAAGAATTTGGCACTATGAACAAAGCTTACTATCCTTCCTTGTAGTACCAGCCGCGGAGGGTTGCAGCGCTTACGCCCCTGGAAGTGCAGACCAACAGTCTTATCCGGGGAAAAAACAAAACCATGTTCTGTAGCCCAGTTGTTTACACGGCTGATAGTCATTTGCATCCTACGGCTCAAGGCTGGCAGGTGTGCAGATGAAGAGTATCCGAGGTCCGAGGTGTACAAATAGATAAGCCATACGAGGCATAATAATAATAGGCAAACTATACGAGGTGTACTAATAGACAAGCTATCAGAGGTGTACAAAATAGATAGACCATACGAGGCATATTAATAGACAAAATATACGAGGCGTACTAATAGACAAACCACACGTGGCTTGATAATAGTCTATCTCTGTCAAGGGTAGCTGAATGAGAAATGAAAAATATGCCCTAAAAATATGCAAAGCCCTATCACAACCAAAAACATATTTCATATCATCTCGATATTCACCACATCATGCGCACATGGGTACATGGGATAAAATAGAGATACAGTGTAAGCCGGTTACCAATCATGATTGACAAATATCTACAAAATATTGGTAGAAATGGGTAAACAAATGTAATGTCGTGCGCTAGCGGAATTGATCTTCGCTTCGGCACGCCATTGAACGGAACTCAGTAGGACGCCCAAAGGGAAACGAGGTCTCTTCAGGTTTTTTATTTCTTATCCCGTTGAGCCGTATATCTGCACAGACAAATATGATTCAGACTCGGGCTAGGAATTACGTGACAAAAACCCCAATTTAAGGTTATAGTCGAATGAACAATTAATTTATACGGTGCTGCATGACGAGAAAGGAGCATCCTACATCTTGAGCAAAACACAGATAACAGCTAAATAATGTTAGAACTAGGTATGATGGTCTAGTGACGGAATTCATAACACAGTATTCGTTGTTACACGAGAGGGGTTTAGCTTCCCTTAACCACGACAAGATGTTCTGAGATAGGAAGGAGGAAGGCACCATTTATATATCACCGCACGACAAGAAAGAAACTTCATACCGGAGACATAAGAGGCAATCGGGTAGTGCTAACGCTAGGCATGACATTTTAATGACCGGTGGGCGATAAGAGTGGTCACGGGGCATAGTCCTCAGAACGACATAGCACAATGATATTCCATGACTCAATTATTATCATTATATAGGAAAGTTTTAGCCTCCCGCGACTACGACAAAGATGTTCCAAGAGAGGAAAGAAGAAGGCACCATTTAGTGTGGAGTTGGAGGAACGCGGAATCTGCGCACAAGGTGCACAGGAACAGCAAGCTAGGAAATAAGTTCACGAAACAAGAAAGGTTTCCGTTGCGTTGGCAAGGAAGAGAATAAGTACCTAGTCGAGGAACCCATTATCAAGAACACCCTGCCAAAGACACACAGCGAGAAACACATTTAGAAAGAACACATTTATGATACGCACACGAATATTGTAAAACTCGTGTCACTAACGCTAGGCAATGATACATGAATCGCTTGTATCGCCCAATGTTCAAAGTGTATTTTGATGAAGCATAAAAGGATATATACATGAATACACATCCGTATCTAACAGTCTTAACACAGCGGTCATTAGTCAATAAGCACTTTATTTGAACAAAGGTGGACGATCGCACAACAAGTGTTAGTTTTCGCACTGCTTCACAATATGAAAAGATGACGAGTTAGGTAACATCACAAGTTAAAGAGGATACTCTAAAATACTTACAGACGATGAGGAAAGGTCCCTCAGTTTAGACCTGTGACATCTTATTTTAGTCTGCAAAATAAGTGCCTACTCTGGCTTTCTTTACCCTATCTGTGGAAAAGAGACAGCAGAAATTAGGTCTCTGAAGCAGGGGCAAGTCACTAAGGTTATCAGATCAGCCATTATCAATAAATTCTATTATCAAAGAATGAGAGAGGCAAGTACACGTTTATCAACGTCGCTTTGAGAACACAAATCGTATGAGCTAGTGGTCTCGAGTTCCTGCGCCCATTCTCAGTCTACTGAATGCCGTGACTTTAGGCTTCCATCTTGCTGACTGGCGCAACTTGCCCAGCACAGCTCATAGGTAAGAAGCCACTCGACTAAATTTATTTTACTTTGCTATTAATGAATGTTATAAATAATACAAAGACAAGAAATAATACAAAGACAAGAAAAACACCAAGACTTCTTAACATCAGTTTCTTTTTGCAAGTCAATCAAATTTTTTTTTTTCTTTGTTGTTTGATACTCAGCCATAGAAAGTGTATCTTGGGAAGCTCGCATAAGTTTACTACGTCATACTTCACATCAATTACTTTTGCTGACTGCTAAATGATACTTGAAAACAAAAGATGTTCTTCTTTACCAATAAGTTATAAGAAATTCTGTATCAGCTGATCAGAGTAAAAGAGATAAAATTAGTAAGAACTCAATTTTCTTCAGTAAGTATAGTAAGGCCATCTGATTTCAGTTTCTAAATTTAGCATCAAATCTGTGACAGAATTTGGCTCCACATTCAAAAACACAAATTACTTGGGGCAGTGAAATAAAGATAGGAAAGTTCATCAGTTAAATCACACGCTTTTCTTCTAAAGTACTGCCAAAATGGAACCTGACATTTCCAAACATTACACTGCAGCGCACTTGCTATGAGACGTTACGACGGCTAGTCTAGCTTAATGTGGGTGGTTCACCAGCGACCGGAAGCATCCTCGAATGCTCTAGAAGCCGGCTGTTCACCGCTATCTAAACACAAATATGTTAAAAACACCCGAAAATATAGCTAGCGCGGCAACACGTAAACCGAAAGAGTTTCCCACTCAAGTTCACTCTCTAACTACACAATAACTTAATATTAACCGGGAACATGTTCCTCCCACGCACTTCAAAACAAATAAAACGTTGGCGTCATTCTTGCGGACGAAGCGCGGATCCGCAAAATGTTGCCGCATAAATTTATCAAAATTCTTCAAATTTTCTCACGTCTTGTACGACGTGACACTCCCCCCCCCTTGGTGGCTCTGGCCACCAATAACTGCCTTCGGGGGGGGGGGGGAGCGCTGGTTGAGGGCTGGTTCAGTGGCGGGGCGCCACCCACTACGTGCTGTCGCAGTCGTCTCGCCCCGCGGGACGCGTCGGTGTCGTCTTCAGCGACGCGTGGGTAGCCTTCCACCGGCTGCGCGGGCGTGACTCATAGAGGAGTCCTCTCTGCTTCCCCGACCAACGTCGAACTTTCCGTCGCTGGCGGGTGGTGGACCTCTGGAGGGGTCCGGGTGTTGTCTCCTGGTCTTTCTCGACGCTGCCCGGCATTCCTCGTGCGTCATGCTTGTCCCGATGCTTCAGATTCTGACGGCAGCTTGTCGCGCAGGCGGTACTGAGAGGCTGGTAAAGGGAAGATAGAGGTGGGTGCTCGGCGTTTCCCGGAGGGTCGGGAGCCGCATGGCCGCCTCCCCTTTTGCTTGGCCCGTTCTGTCGAGCTCTCTTGTCAACAGATGTGCGCTCAGCATGGTGCGCGTCGTGCTTTCTCTTCGGATCGCCGGGGTACGGGAGCTCCCATTTCCGTTTCTTCTTGGGCTTCGGTGATGCGCTGTCTGGATCGCACTGAGCGTCCATTTCATCGTTTGTTGCTGACTGGTCGATAAATCTCGTCGTTGGTGGGGCTTCCGCTCGGTTGTCTTCCTCTGCCCTGGCGTTTTTCATCTTTTCAGTGTCTCCGCGGTCATCGGGAGGCCGCGGTTGAGAGGTCTCATCGCTCTGCTGCTGGGTAACGGCGTCTTTTCCTGAAAACGGTTCAAGACACGCCTCCGGTCCACAGGGTTTGAGAGCGGCTTCGGCTACGATTCTTGCGACCGTGTAAGAGTGCTCTCCTTCAGGGCTGACGTCGTTCACCTTGCCGACCACTGCCCAGCCTAGAGCAGTGTGGTGGACGAACGGAGCCTTACGGCGTTGTTTGTCGGAGTGACTGTAGAGCAGGTCTCCGCAGTCCGTCCCCAGGAGCACCGCGACTTCTGCGTGTTTGTCCAGGGGCAAGAAATGATGAGCGAAGTGCGATATCTCCGGGGTTCTTGCGACGCGTTCGTAGGTCGCGACTGCTTTCTTTCTATCGGGGATGGAGTTGCATTCCAACATTGGTGGGAGCTCGAATGTTTGGTCCTCGGACACTCCCTTTATTTTCAGCCCTGAC
Source organism: Morinoia aosen (assembly GCA_030386875.1). NCBI lineage: Eukaryota > Metazoa > Arthropoda > Malacostraca > Amphipoda > Talitridae > Morinoia > Morinoia aosen. The sequence continues at coordinate 4,641,550 of CM059574.1, forward strand.
ACGCGTCTGCCGTATCGAGCGGCGGATTGATCGGTCAGCGTTTCCAGCTCGTAGTGCGTCTTGGGGGTTGTGACGCGGAGGGCGTTCAACAGCTTAGGAGAGCAGAAGGACGTGGTGCTTTGCTCATCTAGGATCACGTAGGCGCGGCACGACCGACCCGTGTTCTCGTCGATAACGTCTGCCAGAACAACTTTGCTGCATGCACTCTTCTCGGCTGTGGGTATGCGGGAGGCCAGGGCCACGGCTCTAAATCTATCCCCGAGTTCGCTCTGAGCCCTGTCGTCGCTCGGTTCTCGACTGGGTCTCTCCCGACGAGTGCTTTCACTCGAATTTCCAGCCGGTCGCCAGTTGAGGTGAGCGGTTGTGGTGTGATTCTCGGCTCCGCAATCGTCGCACTTCACGACTTCTTGGCAGTGCTTGGCCCAGTGAGGCCCTAGACAGCGGTAACACAGCTTGTGCTCACGTATGAAGTCCTTCTTCTTCTGAGATTCCATCTTCCTTACCGCTTGACACGAGCTCGTCTCGTGCTGTGCACCCTGGTGAAGAATGCAACTGCCGGGACAATTCTCGGCAGACGTATAAAGCACTCGTGGCGCCTTTGGCTTAGGGTGAGGAGGAACTGAGGCGTTGTGTCGAGTGCTCATCCAGTTGAGACTCGAGGCCCCGAAACTGTCGCATTGAGTATCCGACAGTGTTCGGATAAATTCACAGAACCTCGCGAAACCAGGTAGTGATCCGGACAATTTTTTGTACCTAGTTCTCTCACCTCTCCAGGCATCCACCACGAAGAAGGGCAGTCTCTCTACGATGGGGGCTAGCCCCATGTCGGTGTTCAGGAAGGACAGGGCCGGGGTGTACGTCATGGTATGCTGGACCGAAAAACAAACGTCGCCGAGCTTTTGCAGCTTAGGGCCGACCGTGTGGTCGCCTTTTGACCCCTTGATGTCTGACGCGCGCACAAGGCGCTCGATCAGGCTGTTAGCCACCTTGTCGCTAGCGCCGAAGCGAGTCGTCAATTGGTCGATGATGTCGGTGAGCAGGGCCGCCGTGTCCAGGTAGGTCGCGGACATTATATCATCTATGAGGCTTCTTGGCTCGCCACAAGTGTGACTCGTGAGAATCTCGATGGCGTCGATAGGCTCCACGGCGAGCCTTTCCATCCTTTTCCTGAGGGCATTGAACCACCTGTGGAACAGATGGGGCTCTCCCGCGTAGGGCTGATGGGGCGACGTTTTTAGGTCTTCGATCATCGAGAGCCTCATAGCTCCGTCGATCACTGGTGGCCTTGATTCAAAGACCACGGCGGGCGAGCTGGTGGAAACCTTGGGCTGGAATGATGGTGCAAAGGGGTTCATCGTGGGCGCGTGAGCGGTGTCGTCGGGTGGAAAGTTCGTGACCGCCGCCGCGCCCCCTGCGGGCTCCACGACGCGGTGTTGGAACGCTTGGTTGACCCGGGCTCCGGTGCGTGCATCCTTGTCCTCGGCGTCTTCCTCGCCGATGGGCTGATCGTTCCCCGTGCGATTCCCACACCTCAATTTTGACCTCTCAATGGTGATCTGTGCCAACACCACTGATGGGTCTTCTGTGAGGTCGATGAGCATTTTCTCATTGCCTCGGCCAGGGAACCCATGGCGCTCAGACTCCCTATCCTTGCGATGGGAGCTAGTGCTTGGAAGGCTCTGGCTGTGGTCGCTCTCGCTGTCTTGACTCTGGCTGTAGTAGCTCGAGCATTGATGACTCTGGCTGCGATGGCTGGAGCTGACCTGGCCACCGCTCTGACGTTTGGAGCCGTGTTTGCTCCGACTTTTAGCTGAATGGGAATTTGAGGACCTTTCTTCCCGGGTTGCGGTGTCCTGCTGCTGCTTCTTGGACGAGATCTTCTTGGACTGCTCGGAAGGTCTCTTCGCCACACTCCGTGACGAACTTCCCAAGAGTTCTTCGTTTCTGTGGTCCATTGAGTCCGCTAGTGCTTTCCTGCGAGCTCTAGCGCTTGTCAATGAGCCTCGGATTACCGTCGCTTCTGCGGTGGCTCCTGAACCCTCGAGAGCTAGGACCAGCTGGTCTCCGATTCGCTTGACGGTCTTAGCCTTTGCTCGGATTCCAGCGTGGACTTGATCCACCTCGCTGGGAGTCTTGAGATCTCGTGGTACTGCACCATTCAGGAGACTGTTCAAGGCTGCTAGCTCCGTATGGAATTGTTCTTCCAGCTGTGGAAGTCTAAGCTTGCTCTTTCTTCCGAGAGAGGTCATTTCCGTGGTCTCGGATATTCGCCGCGGGCGGCTGAGAATCTGCTGTGGGCCTCCTCTTTGGAGGGCTTCTTCGTGGGAGGGCGCCTTCCGCTGGCGTCTATATACTGTAATGTCGTGCGCTAGCGGAATTGATCTTCGCTTCGGCACGCCATTGAACGGAACTCAGTAGGACGCCCAAAGGGAAACGAGGTCTCTTCAGGTTTTTTATTTCTTATCCCGTTGAGCCGTATATCTGCACAGACAAATATGATTCAGACTCGGGCTAGGAATTACGTGACAAAAACCCCAATTTAAGGTTATAGTCGAATGAACAATTAATTTATACGGTGCTGCATGACGAGAAAGGAGCATCCTACATCTTGAGCAAAACACAGATAACAGCTAAATAATGTTAGAACTAGGTATGATGGTCTAGTGACGGAATTCATAACACAGTATTCGTTGTTACACGAGAGGGGTTTAGCTTCCCTTAACCACGACAAGATGTTCTGAGATAGGAAGGAGGAAGGCACCATTTATATATCACCGCACGACAAGAAAGAAACTTCATACCGGAGACATAAGAGGCAATCGGGTAGTGCTAACGCTAGGCATGACATTTCAATGACCGGTGGGCGATAAGAGTGGTCACGGGGCATAGTCCTCAGAACGACATAGCACAATGATATTCCATGACTCAATTATTATCATTATATAGGAAAGTTTTAGCCTCCCGCAACTACGACAAAGATGTTCCAAGAGAGGAAAGAAGAAGGCACCATTTAGTGTGGAGTTGGAGGAACGCGGAATCTGCGCACAAGGTGCACAGGAACAGCAAGCTAGGAAATAAGTTCACGAAACAAGAAAGGTTTCCGTTGCGTTGGCAAGGAAGAGAATAAGTACCTAGTCGAGGAACCCATTATCAAGAACACCCTGCCAAAGACACACAGCGAGAAACACATTTAGAAAGAACACATTTATGATACGCACACGAATATTGTAAAACTCGTGTCACTAACGCTAGGCAATGATACATGAATCGCTTGTATCGCCCAATGTTCAAAGTGTATTTTGATGAAGCATAAAAGGATATATACATGAATACACATCCGTATCTAACAGTCTTAACACAGCGGTCATTAGTCAATAAGCACTTTATTTGAACAAAGGTGGACGATCGCACAACAAGTGTTAGTTTTCGCACTGCTTCACAATATGAAAAGATGACGAGTTAGGTAACATCACAAGTTAAAGAGGATACTCTAAAATACTTACAGACGATGAGGAAAGGTCCCTCAGTTTAGACCTGTGACATCTTATTTTAGTCTGCAAAATAAGTGCCTACTCTGGCTTTCTTTACCCTATCTGTGGAAAAGAGACAGCAGAAATTAGGTCTCTGAAGCAGGGGCAAGTCACTAAGGTTATCAGATCAGCCATTATCAATAAATTCTATTATCAAAGAATGAGAGAGGCAAGTACACGTTTATCAACGTCGCTTTGAGAACACAAATCGTATGAGCTAGTGGTCTCGAGTTCCTGCGCCCATTCTCAGTCTACTGAATGCCGTGACTTTAGGCTTCCACCTTGCTGACTGGCGCAACTTGCCCAGCACAGCTCATAGGTAAGAAGCCACTCGACTAAATTTATTTTACTTTGCTATTAATGAATGTTATAAATAATACAAAGACAAGAAATAATACAAAGACAAGAAAAAACACCAAGACTTCTTAACATCAGTTTCTTTTTGCAAGTCAATCAAATTTTTTTTTTCTTTGTTGTTTGATACTCAGCCATAGAAAGTGTATCTTGGGAAGCTCGCATAAGTTTACTACGTCATACTTCACATCAATTACTTTTGCTGACTGCTAAATGATACTTGAAAACAAAAGATGTTCTTCTTTACCAATAAGTTATAAGAAATTCTGTATCAGCTGATCAGAGTAAAAGAGATAAAATTAGTAAGAACTCAATTTTCTTCAGTAAGTATAGTAAGGCCATCTGATTTCAGTTTCTAAATTTAGCATCAAATCTGTGACAGAACTTGGCTCCACATTCAAAAACACAAATTACTTGGGGCAGTGAAATAAAGATAGGAAAGTTCATCAGTTAAATCACACGCTTTTCTTCTAAAGTACTGCCAAAATGGAACCTGACATTTCCAAACATTACACTGCAGCGCACTTGCTATGAGACGTTACGACGGCTAGTCTAGCTTAATGTGGGTGGTTCACCAGCGACTGGAAGCATCCTCGAATGCTCTAGAAGCCGGCTGTTCACCGCTATCTAAACACAAATATGTTAAAAACACCCGAAAATATAGCTAGCGCGGCAACACGTAAACCGAAAGAGTTTCCCACTCAAGTTCACTCTCTAACTACACAATAACTTAATATTAACCGGGAACATGTTCCTCCCACGCACTTCAAAACAAATAAAACGTTGGCGTCATTCTTGCGGACGAAGCGCGGATCCGCAAAATGTTGCCGCATAAATTTATCAAAATTCTTCAAATTTTCTCACGTCTTGTACGACGTGACAACAAACATATATTCAATATCAAAATTCATAGCTTGTACAACATACGGACAGAAAGATAATTTTACTACGATTCATATGCTCAAATTGCACTTTATTTCATTATTTACAAATGACATTAATCCGATTCACAGAAACGCCCTCTGGGGAAGTGCTAGATCTATTTTTGAATCATTTCGCTATTGCAATAAAATTTATTAACCGAATGGTTTTTGCGTAAAGAAATGAAATAGAAACATGTATATCTATTTATGTAGATACATATATATACCTACACACGTACACACACATATTAATTTATATACTTATTGAAAATAAAATATTAGAAAAAAAAAATACATACATAAGATAAAAGATAGAAGCAACCTACCATCTACTACACAGAAAATGACAGCTGAGCTCACTGTAATCCTAAGAAATTGTTCGCAAAAAATAACTAAAAGGAAGAGAAGACTTCGAAAAACATAGAAATGAGCTTATTTTTAATTTCTTCACAGAAATTTTTAAGAAAAATCAGGTTATAGTCAAGAAGCAACACAACTCTTCAGCATTATACGGACATGTGTACGTGGGATAAAATGGAGTAACATTGTGGCCGGATATCACATCTGAGTGGAGAATATTCACAAAATTGGCACATATAGGAAGATTAGGCCTTGATCCAAAATAATAATTTTGATTACAGAAATTTAAAGTTTTTTCCGATTTGAAAGTTCAGTGCTAGTGTGCGCTGAACGCACGAAAAAAAATAAAAATAAAAAGACTAAATGCAATGCTTAAATTACCCCTTTCCCCCCAGCTCAGCCGAAAATCGATGGGAAACATCTTCGAGAATGATTTTGAAATAGCGAGACAACGTTAGCCAAAAATTTAATTCATTATAAACTTTGCACAACCCTCACATCTATAAACCTGTTTATTGGTGTACACACAAAATGTATTTCATGGTATATTTGTCATACGGACGTTAAATATTAATACAGAAAAAAAAAGAAATAACAAAATAGAGATGAGGAAATACTCCTAATTATGGAAGGAACGTTCGTTCTGCTGCACTGAACTGACGGCTGTGGTGCTCATTGTTGTCGACAGAAATAAGTAAGATGAATATACGAATCGCTTAGCAAACGTAAAATGAAACAGTTTCTAAATTTCTAACAGAAATTTCAGGAAAAATTAAAATTTCTGATAGATGGGAAGTTCACACCGTGATGCTGCAGGTCCTATGACAAAGATGCAAAATGACGTGACACATTTACTCTAAATTCTTTTCCAGTTTTAGAGTTTTTGATATGCTGGGGAAGCTTGTTCCACAAAAAAGCTCCAGAAACTGAGAGAGCTTTTTGTCCCACGTTAGATGAACGGTAACTGACTAAAACATCGTTCCTCCGGTTTGGTCTTTCGTTTGGGATATTAGATGGAAAAAATTTTACCACCTCTGCATTACTTTGGAGGAGGTACAGAGAGGAGAATACTCGTCGAGCTTTCTGGATCATGAATCTGTTCGGTATTGGGATCCAGTCGAGTTTTCTTATAAGAGGGGGGACATGATCGTATTTATTGAAATTTCCTTTGCATACCACTTTGGCGGCGAAGTTTACACATTTTTGCAACTCTTCCTGACGACATTTAGGTAAGTCTCCCCACACAAGACTGCAGTAGTCCAGACGCGATAAAACTAAAGACTGAATCACTAATAATCTAGATTTTTCGTCAAGTGTGTTCTTTATACGATGAAAGAACATTAAGGTTCCGTTAATTTTGTTGCACATTGTTTCGACGTGTGAATTGAAAGTCATATTTTTGTCAAAACAAACACCCAGATTTTTAACCGTATCGACTGGTTTAATTGTATCGTCTCCAAATGTTAGCTTGAATGGTGGTAAATTTTCAGTCGCATTCTGTGATCCAAAAATAATGCATTGCGTTTTACTTGCGTTAAGTTTGAGGCCATTATGGTCATACCACAATTTCAGATTTCTCAGAAGGTTTTCAGCGTTGGCTTGTGTTTCTGTTAAATCCGCTGTTGAGCTTGTCATGGCAATTTGTACGTCATCAGCATACATTGAGATTTTTGTGTTTGCCGGCATGGTAGGAAAATCGTTGATGAAAATTGAAAATAGGAGTGGGCCGATGATTGAACCTTGAGGAACGCCAAAGTTATTTGGTATGAATGATGACATTTTGTTATTCAAGCACGCTGCATGAGAGCGGTTTCGTAGGTAGCTTTCAAACCACTGAGTGTCTATTCTGAGGTTTGAAATTTTTTGTAGAAGTTTCTTATGCTCAACACTGTCGAAAGCTTTGGAGAGATCAAGCAATAGTAAGAGAGTTAATTTTTTGGTCAATATCATTGTAAATTTTTTCTGTTATGTTTAACAGGGCGTCCTGAGTACTGGTATTCCTCCTGTAAGCATATTGATTGCGATGCAGTAGATGTGACTCGTCTATGTAAGACGAGAGCTGGTTTGTTATTACTTTTTCTAATATTTTGGACATAACAGGCAGGAGACTGATTGGTCTGTAGTTTGACGCTATGTCGATATCAACAGATTTATGTAATGGCTTAATTATGGATAGTTTCCATTGATCGGGAAACTTGTTTGTGACTATAGATGTATTTATTATCAAGCGAATAAAGGGTGCTGTGACAGGGAAGCTGTCTTTTATATGTTGGAGGCTCATGCCATCATGTCCAGTCGCGTTAGTATTCTTTAGTAAGTATAAGATTTTTCGTATCTCTATGACGCTAACTGGCTTTGGTCTCCACTTGTTGCTACTATTTGGGGATGAAACATCGCTCAGATTGGCCTCTGTAGATGTTTCTGAAACTGTCCTGGATACTTCATTGAAAACATCTTCGCCAACTTTTGAGAAGAAAGTGTTAAAGTCATTCGCCATTTCTGAGGGGTTGTCAAAAGTGCTTTTGCAGTCTGAATTTTTATACTGAGCAGCTTCTCTAATGATTTCCCAAGTTCTTTTAGGGTTTTGTTTTGCCGCCAAGAGTTCTTTGTGGAAGTAGTCCCGTTTTGCTTCCTTAACTTTTCTTCGTAGGATCTTCTCATGATCTTTATATAATTTTCGACGCGTACTGTCTGATTTATTCAGTGTGTACTCACGCTGCAAATTTCTTTTAGCTCTGCTCAAATGTTTTATCTCATCTGTTATCCATTTAGAAATTCTTGGCTCAACTTTCTTCGTAGTGAAAGGTGCGCATTCGTTAAGAGCTGATACGAAATTTTCGTTGAAAAGCGAAACTTGTAGATTGACATCATCGGTGTTTTCCATGCCTTGAAATTCACTCCATCTGTCTAATAGCTTTTCTTGAAATATTTCAGGGGAGTAGTGGTTTTTCATGCGATATGTAATGTAACTAGATTTCTGTTTCTCTTTTGCAATATTGATTTGGCATTCTACCGAATGGTGATCAGAAAAGGACGGTAAGATTTCTGTGCTGAGTACTGCTTGGGGATTGTTGGTAATTGCTAGGTCAAGAAGAGTTTTAGAAGTGTTGGTAATTCGCGTTGGTTCTTGGACCATTTGAGAAAGATTAAGTCTGTGCAGCATCTTGCTTAGCCGATTGTTTTTATTTGTCAGATCCACGGTAAAATCTCCGAAAACATAGAAAGACCTTTTGGCTGCAGAGATTGATCTAAGCGTATTTTCAATGAAATCTAATGTTGGACGAAGAGATGCTGACGGATGTCTGTAAAGACTGCCGATAATGAAAGACTTGTGTTTGTTTACTTGAACATTGAGCCAAACCATTTCTATGTCCTCGCATTTTTCTTTTATCGGAACTAAGGATGTAGAGTAGACATCTTTGATGAAAATGCATGAACCGCTACCTCTCTTACTCTTGACTCCGTCATAACGGTACAATTTGTACCCGGTAATGCTGAGATATGAGCTTTCGACTCGTGAATCGAACCATGTTTCAGATACGCATAAAATATCGATATCGTTAGTGATCAACATTACTCGTACGTCATCCATTTTACCATGGAGGCTGCGAGCATTTATGTGCAATATTTTGATATTATTCACCTCAATAGGCAGATCTTTAGTGGAGTTATTGCATTTTTTAGGTCTAGCAGGGCATTTAGTATTCGTCTCTAGGTCTTTATTGCCGCGTTCATTGTTTGTGATTTCAGCTTCATATTCAATTTGATCACTGTTATTTAGTCACAAAATGGGGGAGGGAGCAACACGATTTTCATCACGCATTTTCAAGAGGGCGCTATAGTGGTCCTGTTTCCGGTGTATGTTTACCGGAGAACAGTTTATCAGAGCATTTGATGTAGGGGAGATTGTTGTCTTCCAAATCCCATTGTCTCTTTCATCAAATACGTGAATTGGTGTTCTCGTTACATTAGAAAGTATTTGGGGTATGAGGTCTCCAACTGCGTGATCGAAGACTTTTCTATCGATGTATTTATCGATGAGTTGTTCGAAACTGCCACTGTTCTTGTCAACGAATTTTGCATACTGGTCCTTGTTTCTGGAGCTCTCAGTTTTGATGGCTTTTTTCAGAGATATATAAATCCATTTCGAATTTTGTTGTGAAGCAAGCTGCGTCGTTACGGCGTGGAGGAGACAGTGTCCGTCACCTACAGTGTAAGCAGGCTCCAATTTGAGCGATCGTTTCAAGTCGTCCAGTGTGTGTGCAACGCGTGTGCAGATTTGATTCACTGTTGATTTTTCGGTAGCAGTATTAGTTTGGTCGTTCGACGGAGGCCCGGCAGAGGCATCAGATTTTTTTCCGAATAATTTAATTTTCTTTGGAATAGTTTTGAATATCGGTATTCGCTTGACTTTCCTTGGTTCCTGCGTACTCACTGGAAAGTTGAGAATTGGTTGAAAAGGAGGGCATGTCGCAATCACTATTTGTGTCTGTTGCAAGTAACGCAAATTTATTTTTCGTACTGACATTATATTTGTCTGAGATCGAATCAGGGAAAGGCTCAGGTTTATTTACGTTCCTCATGCTGTGGGTGAGTGAGTTACTCAGACCTCTGCTTGATGACGCAATCAATTTTGAAGGATTTGGTGTACCATGTGCAGTGATGTGCATAGGCTTATATTCTTTTTGAAAGTCTAATGTGAGACTATTTGTCTCATTCCGTGAATTTTTCAATTCATTGGAATGATCTACAATTCCATTTATTGCTTAAAATTTGTTGAAACGAGGACAATATGGCACGGTGATTCGCAATGTTGATTTCATTGCAAGTTGTTGAAGAAAACAGAAGTTCTCTTCCTGGGTCCGAGGCCATTGAAAGGTATTGAGTGCGTCACCATTTTCATTTTCTGGGTAAGTTTGAAATTGAATCAAGTTTAAACCCAGGTTTTTGCAAAAATGCCTCGCTTTGTTGAATTCGTTTGCACTGCAAGCATTGGCAATATAAATACGAGAAAGTGCGTACTTTCTTACAATTTGTTGTTCGATTCGAGCAAGGTCTGAGGGCGAGTGGCAGAGACCATCAAAACTTAGTATATAATTTTTTAATCTAGGCATGCAATTTACAGTATGGAGAAGGTCATCGAAGCGCCCTGATGGAACAGTTTTGATCCAGCACGAGCGATCGATGTCCTTTCTTCTGATCGTGCTTAGGATATTATCACCTAGCAGCAAAGTGTCGTAAGGTTCTCGACAATTGGAGTCGATTTCGCAAGAGATACTAGCAGGTACCACAGGTGCAAGGTCTTGAGAACTTATATGTGAATTTAAAGCAAAAAGCTGTTCGGTTAGGTTCTGAATGTTTGATACTGTAGAGAAAATCGATGACGGGCTGGGAGGCTCACGTTGTCTTAGGGATTTATTGAAAAACACTGTTGTTAGAGACAAATTGTGAATAATTTCATGAATTTTTTGAGAGCTTGTTATTTGAAGCGGGTGCAAGTAGCCATTAAAAGAAGCAACAGTGTTATTTTTATTGCTCTGTACTGGAAATTTTATTTTGTTTTCACAGCTTGCGCTCTGGGGTAATTCACTGCCAGTATCGGTTTGTGCGCGAAAATTATCGAACATATTATCTGGAGAATGAGAAAAGTCTACCACGCTTGAAATGTCCTTATTAGTAAAAACTATTTTTTCTTGTACCACTGATGAGGATGGTGTTTGTGTCCCCGCCGCTGGCGGACAGTTCGGAGCGTTGTTGTTGACGCAGAGCTGAGGAGCTGGCACGCTGTTTTGCTTGTTCAGATGAGGAGCAGGTGGTTGTGGTGCTGCGGCTGAGACTTCACTGCTTCGAGCCTTCAAATGATTGCTGGAGGTTTGGCAGATATGTTTTCCCTCATCCGGCGATATTGGTTGCATAGTCTTCACTGACGTTGCTTCGGAAGGTGACACACATTCTTTGACGGGGTTACTGGCAGCTGTTAACAAGTCTCCCGTCTTTTGAGCAGTAGAATCTTGTGCGTGAGAGGATGTAGGTCCCTACTTGCAGGCACTTTGCTTGGTAAAGTCGTATTTTTGCCCCTGAGAGAACCATTTTTTCGGGATGTTGTGTAGGGCAACATTTGTGCAGAGAACGGCACTTTCCGGCCTGCGAAGCGAGTCTCGTAGTGATGCATTGTGCGTTGTAATTGTATAGCTATGATGTTTTAAACTATTCGGTGTCAGTAGGGAAACGGAGGTACGAAACACAATAATTCTTCCGTGCACATTTTCCGTCTTGGCCACGTTGGAAGTGAACAAAAACTTCACTGAGATGTTTGACATTACCAAAAATTTATCAAATCAAACGTAATTTCTCTGGTTGCTTGGAGCGAAAAAGTTTATCAGGATTTGCCATGCTCTGAACAGTCAGAGAGACGGGAGGCAGGGGTACGGGAAGAGGGGGGGGGGGGAGTGAAGGGGTTCGGTGAGGGGTGATTGAGGGGACAAGGACACTTCAGACAGACAGGCCTATAGGTCGAGACTGGGCTGAGCACACCATTTCCTTCGTGTTGGTAGCACTGCTTTGTTAGCTCCGTATTTAAATTGCACTGTTTTAAGCAGAAATAAGACAAAAGTTATTTTTTTTCTTATCGCAGTTCCACAGGTAGCGTCATATACACTCAACATGATGTTTTTTTTTGCAATAACAGATGAGAGAAACCGAAGATGAAAAAGTTTTTTATCCTTCTCAGGTTCTACGTCACTAGTTAACCAACATTTTCCATAAAAAAAAACAAGATAATAATGTAAGCCAATTTGGTGAATCAGAAATTGATTGAGTGCGTTAGAGATTTTTCAACATTCATGCTCTATTGTAACATAGAAATAGTTCACGAATGATGGTCACTGTTATTTTCCCAAAAGATGCGAAATTACCAGAGTACACTTTCTATTTTTTTTCTATTTTTTTAACATGGCAAGTTATTTCCGAAAGTTGCTGGATCAAGTTTTTTCAATGTTTAAATTTAAAAGTTCCTTCAGAGAAGAAGTTTTTTACCCTTCTCACATTTAACGTCACTAGTTAACCAAAATTGTCCATCAAAAGAACATGATAATAATCTAAGCTAATTTGGTGAATCAATAATTGATTGTGTACATTAGAAATTTTTCAACATCCAAGTTCTATTGTAACAAAAAAATAGGTACGAAACACAATAATTCTTTCGTGCACATTTGCCGTCTCGGCCACGTAGGAAGTGAACAAAAACTGAAACTGAGAGGTTTGACATTGCCAAAAATTTATCAAAACAAACGTAATTTCTTTGGTTGTTTGAAGCGGAAAAAGTTCAGGATTTGCCATGCTATGCTCTGAACGGTCAGAAGACGGGAAGCAGGTGTACGGGAAAGGGGGGGGGGGGGAGGTGCGGGCTCGGAAAGGGGGGGGGGGGGTGCGGGCTCGGCAAGGGGAGACTGGTCGAGGGAACAAGGCCACTTCACACTTCACTCAGGCCTATCGTTCGAGACCGGACTGAGCACACCATTTCACAACCCTTGCCAGCACTGCTTTGTTGGCTTTTCATTTAAAGTGCACTGATTTAAGCAGAAATAAGACAAAAGTTATTTTTTCCCTTTCGCAGTTCCACAGGTAGCAAACACATTCACTGATAGTATAATTTTTACGCATGGCTAGGTTATTTCCCCCTTGCATTTTCAACAATTACCGCCCCATTACCCCGCACGTCCGACCGCGACCGAGTCTGACACAACATGTAGTGTAACAAAAGCTTTAATAATCGTCAGTTAATTGGTCGAAACTTTCATAAAAAATTATAATAACGTTCAATACAATACATAAAAATCTTAAGAGTATTTATAAAATGCTTTATTCTGTAGCAATAAGGCTTATTTGAAAAATGGAATAATTTAATTGAGGATGGATCGAGATGGATTGTGTATGAAGAGGGATACAGAAATATAAAACACAGTTGAACAAGGAAATATAGTAAAAATTGGCCTACACTCGTGACAACACTCTGTCAATCATTTATTTTCGAAAAATATGCAAAAATAATTACGAACGTTGGGCCGTAGGGTCAGCAAGCCGTTTTTGGGAACCTAACTGGAACCTTCCCAAAATTTACATGGGAAACTAGAACCCAAAACGTACATAGGAAATCATTAGTGAGGTGGCTCAATATAAAATTTCAGACCGCAAAAGTAATTTCGAAAATCCTTTGGAAAAACCCTCAGAGTTCAACACATTCTTTTCAAAAGTAGGTGCTCAAGTTTTCAGTGAAGTAAGTAAAACCAGCCCGGGGCAACAGCCAGTTGAAAGTTTGTGCCCTACTGCACTTTCATAGGCTTGTTAGGATTGGCGGGGATGCTAGTTATTAACTTCCAATCCTAATCGTTTTGTTCGATAGTGTTTTTCGAAATCGTAAGAGAGGGATAATAAAGCATGGGAACTCAGCTCGAAATTTATTGGAGGAAACCGTAATGAGCAATGGCGTGCTTGGCTTCTGAAGATCTTCTCTTAGATGGGAAATATTGGAGGTAGGTTAAGTAAGACGAGACACTTGGAGTTCGTATAATCAGTACACACAGCAGGACACAGTTTACATCACGAAGGATAGCGGTGGAGTAGGCTCCAGCCAAGCCCGAGAACCATGAGCTCAGTTCTCAGCGCGGAGTACTGTCTAAACACATTCTAACACAAGAACACTGTAACATTATCAGTATTATACACATATACATTCAAGGTGCTACAATAAAGGTTTCAACACTCCTTCTCACATTGAATGTGTGTCAGATGAGACCATTCCTTACTTCGTTCTCAGCCTAGAGAACTTTTCTATGGGCAGGTTCTTGGTAAATATGTCGGCGAGCATTTCGTCGGTAGGGCAATACAATACGTCTATGTCTTTGTTACTTACAAGATCCCGTACATAGTGAAACTTAATATCGATGTGCTTGCTCCTCCCATGATATTTGGGATTGTTGGCAAGACAGATGGCTGACTGGTTGTCTTCGTTTATAACCATTGGTTCCACAGTACCAAATTTTAGATCACTGAGTAAGTGCTTCAACCAGACAGCCTCTTGAGCCGCACCGGCAAGAGCAACGTATTCGGCTTCTGCAGTTGAGAGGGCTACACAAGTTTGTTTATTAGATCTCCACGTAATTACTGAATTACTGAGGGTGAAACAGTAACCAGAGGTACACTTTCGTTCATTTTTATCACCAGCCCAGTCAGCATCTGAATAACCGATGCAAGTATCAGAACATTTGCTATACAAGAGACCTAGTTTGGAGGTGCCTCTCAGGTACCTGAATATTCTCTTAACACACATCCAATGCTGTTCAAGAGGTTTGGAGCTGTATTTAGCAACATTATTCACTGCGAATGCAATGTCAGGTCGAGTTCTGGTTGACAAATACAAAAGGCTACCTACAGCACTTCGATAAGTAGCAGGGTCAAATTCGACATCATTTGGGGAGCATATCGGATTTACATTTACATCAGCGGGAGTTGCAACAGGTTTACAATTATCAAAGCCAAATTTTGACAACAGAGCCTCAGTGTAAGCAGTTTGATTTAAGAGAACATTGTTTTTAGATTGTACAACACTTACACCTAGGAAGTAACTCAGCACACCAAGGTCTTTCATTTGGTATTGGGTAGAAAGACTCATTTTTATTTGATTTATTTCGTCACCAGACTCAGAAGCAATTATTAGATCGTCTACATACACCGCCACAATACCCAGTTTCTTCTCTTGAACACGAGTGTATATACAAGCATCACTCTTAGATTGTACAAAACCCAATTTCTTCAAATAGCTATCTAGTGTAGTATTCCAACACTTAGGAGCTTGTTTTAGTCCGTAGAGCGATTTTTGTAGTTTACACACAAGATTTTCTTTGCCTTTGATAACAAAACCGTCAGGTTGAACCAGGTACAGTTCTTCAACCAGTTCTCCATTAAAAAAGGCTGTTGCAACGTCCATGTGATGGACTTGCATGTTGCATTTGGCAGCCAAAGCTAGTACTGTCCTGACAGATTCAAATCGAACCACGGGACTGAAGGTCTCGTCGTAGTCAGTGCCATATTTTTGTGAGTAGCCCTGAGCCACAAGGCGAGCTTTGTACGAGCAAATGCTTCCGTCGGGTCCGGTTTTTCTTTTAAAGATCCACTTTGATTTGATAGGTTTTTTGTCATTAGGACACTCTACAAGAGACCATACTTTGTTTTGATTTATAGACTCCATCTCATTCTCCATAGCTGTTTCCCATAGTTTTGCTTCTGGTCCACTGAGTGCTTCTTGAACACAAGATGGTATATCAAGCTCATTTTTCATTATATACACCCATTCACCAAACCTATCAGGAGCGCGTCGATACCTGGCTGATTGTCTAGGCTCCACGCCCTCCATCCCAGCATCTGACTGTCTATGCTCCACCCCTCCCTCAGAGTCTTCTGGTTCTGGATCCTTAGGAAGAAGAGTAAAATTACCATCATTTACTTCAGAAGGCTCCTTCTCAATTGGCATCTGCTGAGATTCATTGAACATAACGTCTCTACTCAAAAATATCCTTCTGCTGCTTATGTCATACAGAAGATATCCCTGGGATCCACTTCCATATCCTACAAGAACACACGGTTTAGATTTTGGATCAAGTTTTTCCCTTTCATCTTTGGGGACATGTGCGTACGCACTGCAGCCAAAGGTTTTGAGGTGCTGTACATTGGGCTTGTGTCCATTAAGGGCCTGATAAGGGGTCATATCATTCAATGCACTAGCAGGGCTCCTATTTTTGACATACACGGCAGTTGATATAGCTTCACCCCAGAATGATTTTGGTAACTTTGAACCAGACAGCATAGCTCTGACAGAGTCAAGGAGAGTTCTATTCATTCTTTCTGCAACTCCATTTTGTTTAGGTGTCTTAGGCACAGTTTTTTCATGGATAATTCCTTCCCTTTTTAGGAATTGTTCAAAGTCATTAGAGATGTATTCCCCACCGTTATCGGAGCGCAGAATTTTAATTTTTTGATCATAGTGATTTTCTACCAAGGATTTGAACTCCTGAAACACTTTAAAAACATCACTCTTATGTTTGATAATGTACACCCAAGTATATCTGGAGTGGTCGTCTATGAAGGTTACAAAATACCTTCCACTCCCAAGTGATATGGGATTAAGCTGGCCACACACATCACTGTGGATAAGTTCTAAGGGTTGGCGTTCCCTTTTGTGATTTGTTTTGGGGGAACGGAAGCCTATGATTTTTACCATCACAACAGTTTTCACAAAAAATGTTATCTCCACTCACAGAACAATCAAAACCTCTAACAAGATTCTTAGTGGCTAATTTCTTAAGATTATTGAATCCTAGATGACAAAATCGTTTATGCCACAGAATTTCATCAGAGGAAACGTTCATGCATTTAGCAGCTGAATTAAGGGTGCAATTAAGGTCATACAATTTTCCTACTTTACTGCCTAAGGCAATTAATTCATCGTCTTTATTTACAATCTTACATGAGCTTTCGTCAAAGTAAACTGAGTTTCCACTTTCTGTAATCTGAGACACAGAAAGTAAATTGTAGGCTAAGCCAGGTACATACAAGACATTCTTAACAACACAGGTATCTACTAGACCTTTAGGCAACAACACCATAACTTCAACATCACCTACACCAACACCTTGCAAGTTTCTACCATCACCAACTTCAATGTTAATTGGACTAGATAGCTCATTCATACAAGAAAAATCATTCCTATTATTACACATGTGTGCTGTTGCACCGGAATCAATTACCCAACAATTATTGATATTTATCACAGACAATGCACTGATATAATTTGTTTTACCTGCTACAAAATTGTTTTGGTCTTCTGTGTGGTTCCCATCTTCTTTCTTCAACTTTTCTTGATAGATCCAGCACTTGGTACGTAGGTGTCCCAATTTTCCGCATTCATAGCACCTTGAGTTTTTCAATTTGGAGGTCACAAGGGATTTTTCACTCAAGTCTGAAGCACTTTGGTTTTTCAGTTTTGCTTCTTCATTCAGAAGACGCTCTGTCACAATATCCCATGACGGTAGTTTTTCATGAGCTTCCAGTGCTGTCACCAGTGTGGAGAAATGGTCGGGAAGTGACGACAGCAAGATTATTACACGACTTTCTTCATCAACAGCGTCATCAATCACACTCAAGGACTCAAATATTTCGACAAATGCTTTGAGATGAGTTTGTAAGTCTTGGTCTTCTTTTAGTTTCATGTTGTAGAGTCTTTTGCGTAGTCTGAACTTGTTAGACCAAGTTTTCTTTTGGAATGTATCTTCAATCTTATGCCATAGTTGCACAGGGTCAGTAGGATCACCCAATAAATAAAGTTGACTTGTTTCGACACCAAGCACAATTGTTGCAAGTGCACTGTCACGTCTTTCTTCAAATTTTCTTCGAGCAGTCTCGTCCGTAGTCTGTGGCATGGTTTCCGTTCCTCGAACCAAGTTCCACAGTTTTTCCTTCATCAGGATCATCTTCATTTGCAGCTTCCACGTAGGATAGTTTTTATCATTAAGAGCCGTGAGGCAGTTCTTTGCACTTTCACTTACGGAGCCTGCCATGTTTCTTCTCTTTCACCGTTTCTGTTTCACACAGCACTAACAAATCACCAACGTCTGTTCTCGCTGTCCCGGGCTGTTTTTCGCTTCGGGACTTAGGATAACCTCACTTGATATTGCTTCATCGGAAGGTTTTCTGGGCCCATAACCTATTGGAGGTAGGTTAAGTAAGACGAGACACTTGGAGTTCGTATAATCAGTACACACAGCAGGACACAGTTTACATCACGAAGGATAGCGGTGGAGTAGGCTCCAGCCAAGCCCGAGAACCATGAGCTCAGTTCTCAGCGCGGAGTTCTGTCTAAACACATTCTAACACAAGAACACTGTAACATTATCAGTATTATGCACATATACATTCAAGGTGCTACAATAAAGGTTCCAACAGGAAAATCCGTGCAGGCGAGGTCCGGTGAGCGAGGATGTGGGCCAGGTGTGAGTGAGCGTGTTTTTGTAGAGGTTACTTTCAGATTGCTGACAATTTAAAAATCCCAAGAAATTCGTTGGCTTTAGGAATAGGCTTCAATTCTGCTTAATTTTAGCAGGTGAATGAGAAGTAATTTTGGAAACGTGATTGTTGTTGAGATATCGATTTTTAATTTATGTCGGATTTCAAGATCGTTAAACACTGACGACAAGAATCCAGGGTTGGAGCAGTTAATATCTTAGCCAGTAATTTGATCATCTATCAGGCTGAAAACAGCTCGAAAACCGAGGAGAATGCGAGGCAACTAAGGTCGAGTTAAGAGTCCGACTCACGTCACAAATAAGCACTTCAAGTGGTGGATCTCGATGGTGTAGTGAGAGATACTATGCCACATGAACTGAACTTGTAAGGCTAAAGAACCCAAGGAATGTGTGTTGTGGTGTTTGGTGCCGTCGAGGATCTGCAATAGTCGAAGATGCTGAATGAGAAGGTTCTCGAAGAGGCATCAAGTAAGATTCCACAACTGACAATCCCTACACTGCAATGGATAATTTTCCCATCACGGAGAAAACCCTGAACTTCTTCCATAGATTTTAACTCAAGCTATTAATTTCCTTACAGGCTCAGGAAGAAGATAGAAAGATTACAAGCTGGCAATGGCTGTTCTCCTTTTGTCAAGCTCGTGAAATAGGATAGACTTTCAACAGCTGGCAAGCTCTTTCACTACTGCCCTGGCTTTTAAAATAAGAGCATGAATATTTAAGAATTTTTGGTAATGACACAATTGTTATTCATATTGAAAACTAACTGCGATTAAGCCACGCAATTTATGGAATTTAATGAAATATCCACACAGCTAAAACTTTTGCAAGAATATGCATGCCTGAATTTCATACTCTATAATATGTCTATATCCGTACGAGAAATAAAAAGAAAGTCCTAAATTCATCCATGTCCATCATACTGAAAAACACTGCAAGAATATCCTGTAGTAAAAGGATAATATTTACACATAAAGGAGGTGCCATTCTTGAACATAGAAATGACATGACACGTCAGTTAATTTTTGCGTTCGCCATCTTCCCGCGAAAACGCCGGCATTCCGCCGTACGCTCTCACAAAGTATTTTTATACGCGAGTAGCAAAATCACCATGACAGATGCAAGTATATATTTTTGCCGCAAGAATAGAAAGAACGTGTTTGAATGTGGATAATAAAATCTTGACACACGAAATGCACATGACACGTAAAATTCACGCTATGTCATGTTGAGATAGCACTCTGAATAAACCATGCTACATCACGACTAATACGCATAACTACGTATTTGAATAATACGGCACTGTCACAATTTATACTTAACCTGAACACGAAGAAGGAACACGATATGTTCTAACACAGATTTACTTACGAGAAATGCTGTAACACCAAACTAAAGAGACGCACAAGAGAGAGTGAGTTTGAAAGAGACCCGTCACCGCGCAGTGTTGCCAATCCCCAGAGGCTTCTCTCTCAAAAATTTCGAGTGGTATTTTATATCTCATGCATTTACACAAAACTTCAAGGATTACTTATTATAAGTAGAAAATTATTAATAATAATTTAGAGTAAGATTTTTAATGTCAATAATTATGCTATTTAAGTGCGAATGAGGAATTTTATAATTTTACACTTTTGTAGCAAATGCTACATTACCCCCCAAGGCGCAGACCGAAAGGTCCACCCGCTGCAATCATTTGTAGCGGGAAGGAGTTCGAACTACGCGACCATGCCGGGTTTGGCGGTCGGAAAATGTTAATGAGCGGGGAAGTTTCACCAAACGGGTCTGCAAATTTAGATCAGCAAGAGTTCTTGGTATAGGAGTTACTGCAGCGGTCTCGTTTGGTCTCTCCAGACTTGTCGCTGTTTCACTACGAGAGCTAGAATTAGAGTCTACGATAGGCTTAGGGGTAGGGTTTGAAGGTACAGGCACAAAGAAAGGATTACACTCAAGTTGACTAGGCAACAATGCAGCCAACTGAGGAAGCTGAGATGGACGATATGATCGAGTCTCAGTGGAAAAGAAGTTCTGTGGAGAGAATGAAGAGTTAGAAACCACACTATTATCGGAAGTATACGCGACATTTAATCGATCTATGCTCACAGGGTCGGGTGAACCAGATCTTTCAAGGATAAAGTATTTTGGCGTCCGTTTTAGTACTTTGAATGGGCCATCATAAGGGCGTGTGAGACTTGGCTTTATAGCGTCTATGCGAACATACACGTGTGTGCAATGTTGCAATGCAGGATCGAGTTTATCTTTTGTCTGCCACATTCGTGGAGCAACATACTTGATCTGCCGCATGCAATCCTTAAGACAGGTTACATATGCGGAACGGTCAGCAGATGAAAACTCAGGCAACGGTTTTGGGTCAACAATGTCGCCAGGGAGGCGAAGCGTTTTTCCATACAACATTTCTGCTGCTGTGCACTGCTGATCCTGCCGATGTAAATTCCTAATACTCAGTAATACTACTGGAAGTCTGTCAGTCCAATCGTGACTGCAATTAAGGCAACGCAATGCAGCTTTTAAATCTCTGTGGACTCTCTCAATGAGTCCATTCGACTGCGGGTGATATGCTGTGGTGTTGATATTTTCACACCCTAAAGCGGTGCTAAGCTCACTCCAGAATTTGGAGGTAAATTGTGATCCCCGGTCATGCGTGACACTTAAGGGAACCCCAAATCTGGAAATCCAATTACTTGTGGTGCCCGGAAAAATTACTGAATAATTAATACAAATTTAGAATTTAACATTAAAAGTAATTTTGTACCTTTAAAAGTCTTTTATTTAAAAGATAAATAAATATTAAAATTGATAAAATCTACACCGTCTTATGAGACGAGTTGAGTGCCGCTTTATGGCAACATTCACGCTCTTCAAGCATCGTTCGCTGCTCAGCAGCCCATTCCTCCGCTAAACCTCGTAGTGTAAACAAGTGCTCTGATCAACCTGGTGAGTCTCGCTATTCTCGAAGTGATACTTTTTGTATTTATGTGTTGTGAATTATTAAGTGAAAGTAACGAGCTAACTGGCTCGCGAGTAGCATATAAATTACATTTGACTACCTTCCGTGCTGTTCGTAAGGTTTATTAGATATGATGAATTTTGGTTTATTAGATATAAGGTTTACTGGATATGATGAGTTTTGTAAGATCATGTGAAGTAGAAAATGAGACTAGAATTTACGCCCTAAGTAGAGTGACGTGTGACCGGCCGGAGTGTGCCGCCATGGAGGCGTTTACGTAACGGCCCGGTAACTTTGAAAAGACCCGGTCGTTAAGTTGGAAGTGTTTTAACTTAGTTCATCATGCGAGACTTTAGGAGTGAGAGCTTAGACGTTAGTTTAAAGTATAACTTAGCTTCTAGTGTGGATTGTGCCAACGATTAGAGAATTTCAAAGTCGGGAGAATTAACTAATTTAATATTCGAATTACAACCTGATAGTAGAAAATATAGGTTGGTGGTTGAATAATTTATATGTCATATTTTACCTGGTGTAATTAGGTAATTTCGAGATCTTCATATTGCCATGCTAACCATTGTTTTATTCTTGTAATTGCAGGATCTACAAAACAAAGCTACCTCCCCTACCTTTACCTCTTTTGATCAAGTGATTATTCGTTATTCAGGCATGTCGTAATTAACCGTACTTAGAATCCTAACACCATTAGAATATTCCATTACTATTCGGATTATAGTACGTTGCGAAGTTCCCCAGTCTTTTCTCCTGAATAATCCCGTGGGCCAAAAATAAATATTTACTCGTTCGACTAGTCTTTATCCCTTACTAGTCGCTATACGAATAATCGACTCGTAGGCAGTTCCAAACGAAACCCTACGTTTGAACTAGCCTCATTGGTGACCCAATGGTGATAAATATAAATACACCCTCCTTCTTTACAATTACACATCATCCATACTAAACAAAGGAAGCACACAATAATGGTTCAGGGGAGGTAGCAAACGCCAGCCGCTGAAGCCGCCGGTTGGACGCCGACACCAAGAACCAAGAAAGAAGACCGCAGTGGCATACAAAAGCCGAAGACTGCAAAACTATCGTGAGTAGCGAATTCACCAGTGATCGAGCACATATTTTTTTTATTTGGAATATTTTGTGTTTTATTGATTTGCTTTTTCATTGCATAAGTAGAGTCCATTCCGGTGCACCATAGTATATTTCGCCAGCGAGCTATTTTCTATATTTCCTATTCCTTGTTTTTTTTATTTATGCTTTTCCAACGAGTTTCCCCTATTTCGACGTTTTCTCTATTTCCCGCACTACATTTTCCTCCAAATTCTATCGCTATAACCATTATATTTCACATTATTTTATTTTTTTCCTTTCCGTGAACGTATCCTATTTTCGACGTTTCCTGTATTTGCGCATCGCATTTATTTCAATTTTTTCCAAATTCTTTCGCTATATATATATATTTTTCCTTTTCATATTTTTATTGGGGAGCAAAGAAATGGAGTCCTCACCATCAAACAGTAACGGTCACGAAACAGTAGACGACAATGAGTCGCACATTCCCACAAACGCGGCATTGGTACGTCCCCCCGACTTTGATGAGGCTTATCCTCAAATGTTTTTCAACATACTCGAAAGCCAGTTTATTTTCGCCGGGGTGCGTCGCTCATCGTTAAAGTTCCACCACGCATTAGGCGCGTTGAGTAGCCGCATAGCTCGTCATATACCACAAACGCTCATAGAGGCAGCTGATTATGAGGGGTTAAAAGAGTTTGTGCGCGCACGGTACTCCCGATCCGAAAAAGAACTCTTTGATGAGCTCCTTTCACAGAAAGGGTTGTATTGCCATGACAGACCTAGGGAATTTCTATCAAAGCTACGCACTTTAGCCGCTGAAAGCAACTTAGGCCTGTCGGAGGATTTCCTCCGACTCAAGTTCGTGAGCAGTTTGCCAGAAGCCATACGCCCCTGGATAGACGCGCGCCAGGAGCACGACTTGGACACTATGGCGTCCATTGCAGAAACCTATATGGAATACTTGCCGAAACATCAGATAGCTGCTGTGGACCCAATTTTTAGAGAAAGGGCACCTGACGCGGGAGCACACACGAATTACCGAAGTAACGCCCGGAACGCAAACGAGGAGAGAGCGGGGCAATACAATAGCCCTAGCATACCAATAGGTGTCAGAGCTTTTCGTTCAAACCAGCGTCCTAGGGTCTGTAGAGCACACCTTTACTATGGGGATGAAGCTAGATCATGCCGGCGCTGGTGCTCTAATTATAAACCCGGTTTGCCGGTCTCTCGACCCTCAAGTAGAGCTTCCTCCCCCGCTAGACCTGCTAGCCCGTTCCGTAGGTCGGAAAACTAGATCGGTCGTCTGTTCAAGCTGTGACCGTCGGACGACCGCTTTCAGTAAGCGCACGTATAGGTCGCAGTGAGGTTAATCTGCTCATCGATACAGGGGCGGGGATTAGCATTTTACCACCCTCCTGTGAGGTAGGATACCTACGTCCCACTGCAGTAACACTCTCTACAGCGTCAGGGGAAAGAATTAATTGCAGAGGCGAGGCCGACCTTGTAGTGGACATTAAAGGGCTGGGAAGATCTTTTCAATGGACATTCGTCATTGCGGAGGTAGTTCAACCGATTCTAGGAATTGATTTCTTGGCCGTGCACTCGATACTTGTTGACTGCCAGAACAGTAATCTAATAGATACCTTGACAGGTAGGAAAATTCCCCTTCATTTTTCGAAGGATTCCTTAACCGCGTACTCCGCTGATTTGACCCAAATAGATCCCCGTGTACGCAAAATCTTGGCCGACCACCCGATTTTGACCTCTCCCTTACGACTCGGGTCGAACGATGCATCAACCGACTGCCCCGTGCAGCACTCAATTGATACTGGTTCTTGCTCCCCCGTTCACTTCAAGCCACGACCGTTAACGAGTTCTAAACTTGAAGCCGCTCGAAAAGAATTTGAATTTCTGTTGAATGCAGGCATCATTAGAAGGTCCAATTCTCCTTGGGCATCGCCGTTGCACCTCGTTCCAAAGAAGGAACCTGGTAAATGGAGACCTTGTGGAGATTACCGTGTACTTAACTCTCTCACTGTATGTGATAGATACCCTATTCCTCACCTTCGCTCTCTGACAATGTCCTTGCACTCAAAAAAAATCTTTTCTAAGCTCGATCTAGAGCGTGCCTACCTTCAAATTCCTGTTGCTCCTGAATCTATCCCTAAAACTGCTGTAACGACTCCATTTGGGTTGTATGAATTCTTGTACATGCCTTTTGGACTAAAGAATGCCGGACCGACGTTTCAGAGGTACATTCGTTAACGTAAAAAACGTCATCGTCTATTTGGATGATATTCTCATTGCCTCCGAAACCGAGGAAGAGCACTTAAATGATGTGTCCACTGTTCTTTCCCTTCTCGCTCAACATAAATTGCGATTGTTGATTGACAAGTGCAGTTTCTTCCAATCTAAACTGACCTTCCTTGGCTATGAGGTGAGCGCGGACGGCATACGACCTCCCGCTGACAGAGTGGCTGCGATTGCCGACTGCGCCCGTCCTCAATGTTCTCGAGACTTACGACGTTTTAAGGGCATGCTTAATTTTTTTCGCCCCATGATCCCTTCTTTTGCCACCAAAGCTCTTGGTCTAACCGAACTCTTGCGTAACTATCCGTCAACTAAACAATTGCCTTGGACTGAGGCAGCAGAGCAATCTTTTAGCGACCTAAAACAGGCTCTCGCCGACTGTCCAACTCTTCATTTTCCTTCTCCTGATGCTTCTGAATATCATCTTGTTTCCGATAGTTCTAACTTCGCTGTTGGAGCAGCACTGTACCAACTGATTGACTCCCAACCTGCACCTGTCGCTTTCTTTTCTAAGAAACTTTCCGATGTTCAAAAGACGTACTCGACATACGATCGTGAGCTACTTGCCGCATTCCTAGCGGTGCTGCATTTCAAATCACTCGTTGACGGTCACTCAGTGACATTGTTCACTGACCACAAGCCACTCGTGTCGGCTTTTTACTCCAAAACTCTTGCTAAATCAGATAGGCAGCAAAGACAATTGTCTTTCCTGTCGGAATACGTGACATCAATAGAGTATATTAAAGGAGATCTGAACGTAGTAGCAGACTGCTTGTCGCACCCCGTTTGCGTGACATCAGTGGACGTATTCGATCTCAAAAAGCTGGCTATAGCCCAAGCCGACGACCCTGAAACGAGTGTTTTGAAAGAAAGGCTGACACCCTTCGATATTGCCCCTGATCTTAAACTATGGTGCGATTCCTCTACCGATTGTCCTCGACCCTATGTTCCCCTCGCTTGTCGCGAGCAGATCATGGCGTTCTTGCACAATCTCGCACATCCGGGCTATAAAAATACTGCCAAAAATGTCAAAGCCCGTTTTTTTTGGCCAAATATGGACAAAGATGTCCATCGTTTCGTCCGATATTTTGAAAATTGTCAGCAGGCAAAGGTGCATAAACACACCAAATCTCCTGTTAGCCCTATCGCTCCGCAATCTGATCGTTTCCACACTGTCCATATCGACATTGTGGGCCCTCTTCCTCCTGCTTCCTTACCTACTTCAACAATTTCTTTACCCTTCAAGTACCTATTGACTTGCATTGATCGCGCTACTTGATGGTGCGAAGCTGTTCCTCTGGTTGATACCACTGCTTCCTCGGTCGCCATTGCCTTCGTATCCGGATGGATATCACGCTTTGGTGTCCCGTTGGAAGTGGTGACCGACAGAGGTGCACAGTTTGAGGGAGAAATTTTCAATGAATTAGCGATCCTCTTAGGTTTTCACCATGTTCGCACGTGCAGCTACAGGCCGCAGGCCAATGGCCTAGTTGAAAGATTGCACCGGACTCTTGAAGCTGCCATTATGGCCCGTAGAGAAAATTGGTATTTCTCCCTTCCTATCGTCCTGCTAGGCTTGCACATGACTCCAAATTCTTCGGGTTTTTCTCCTTTCACCGCCGTGACTGGCGCCTATATGCTTTGTCCTCAACCTTTAGTTGCCGATACAAGGCCTAGAACATTTTCTTCGGACGTTATCCAAACCTTTGTCAACGAAATGCATAAGTTCGATTTCCGACGCCTTTCCGAAGGCTCGTGCCATGATTCACCACCTGTTTACGTGCCCGTTGACTTGCAGAATTGCGAAAAAGTTTGGTTGCGAGTCGACCGGATCAAGAGGAGCTTAGAAGCCCCTTATTCGGGTCCTTACGAAGTCCTAGAACGTAACCCAAAATTTTTTAAGCTTAAACTTCCTCAGGGTGATTCAAACGTATCGATTGATCGTTTGAAACCCGCCTATACTCGTACCCCTACCTCTTCTAAACCCTCTTCTACACCCTCATCCCCGACTCCTCCTGAACCTCCTCCTCCTCAGCCTTCTCCGCGGTGTCCTGAGGTCATTTCAGCACCCTCGCTACCTCCTCCTCGCACTAGATCGGGTCGTACCGTTCGTTTCAAACCCTCAGCGGACTACCACTATTTTGGTGTCTGAGGGCGCTCCGCGTCTGGCCGGGGTAGTGCTGTGGGGCCCGGAAAAATTACTGAATAATTAATACAAATTTAGAATTTAACATTAAAAGTAATTTTGTACCTTTAAAAGTCTTTTATTTAAAAGATAAATAAATATTAAAATAGATAAAATCTACACCGTCTTATGAGACGAGTTGAGTGCCGCTTTATGGCAACATTCACGCTCTTCAAGCATCGTTCGCTGCTCAGCAGCCCATTCCTCCGCTAAACCTCATAGTGTAAACAAGTGCTCTGATCAACCTGGTGAGTCTCGCTATTCTCGAAGTGATACTTTTTGTATTTATGTGTTGTGAATTATTAAGTGAAAGTAACGAGCTAACTGGCTCGCGAGTAGCATATAAATTACATTTGACTACCTTCCGTGCTGTTCGTAAGGTTTAGATATGATGAATTTTGGTCTATTAGATATAAGGTTTATTGGATATGATGAATATAAGGTTTATTAGATATGATGAGTTTTGTAAGATCAAGTGAAGTAGAAAATGAGACTAGAATTTACGCCCTAAGTAGAGTGACGTGTGACCGGCCGGAGTGTGCCGCCATGGAGGCGGTTACGTAACGGCCCGGTAACTTTGAAAAGACCCGGTCGTTAAGTTGGAAGTGTTTTAACTTAGTTCATCATGCGAGACTTTAGGAGTGAGAGCTTAGAAGTTAGTTTAAAGTATAACTTAGTTTCTAGTGTGGATTGTGCCAACGATTAGAGAATTTCAAAGTCGGGAGAATTAACTAATTTAATATTCGAATTACAACCTGATAGTAGAAAATATAGGTTGGTGGTTGAATAATTTATATGTCATTTTTTACCTGGTGTAATTAGGTAATTTCGAGATCTTCATATTGCCATGCTAACCATTGTTTTATTCTTGTAATTGCAGGATCTACAAAACAAAGCTACCTCCCCTACCTTTACCTCTTTTGATCAAGTGATTATTCGTTATTCAGGCATGTCGTAATTAACCGTACTTAGAATCCTAACACCATTAGAATATTCCATTACTATTCGGATTATAGTACGTTGCGAAGTTCCCCAGTCTTTTCTCCTGAATAATCCCGTGGGCCAAAAATAAATATTTACTCGTTCGACTAGTCTTTATCCCTTACTAGTCGCTATACGAATAATCGACTCGTAGGCAGTTCCAAACGAAACCCTACGTTTGAACTAGCCTCATCTCAGTGGAAAAGAAGTTCTGTGGAGAGAATGAAGAGTTAGAAATCACACTATTATCGGAGGTATACGCGACCTTTAATCGATCTATGCTCACAGGGTCGGGTGAACCAAATCTTTCTAGGATAAAGTATTTTGGCGTCCGTTTTAGTACTTTGAATGGGCCATCATAAGGGCGTGTGAGAGTTGGCTTTATAGCGTCTATGCGAACATACACGTGTGTGCAATGTTGCAATGCAGGATCGAGTTTATCTTTTGTCTGCCACATTCGTGGAGCAACATACTTGATCTGCCGCATGCAATCCTTGAGACAGGTTACATATGCGAAACGGTCAGCAGATGAAAACTCAGGCAACGGTTTTGGGTCAACAATGTCGCCAGGGAGGCGAAGCGTTTTTCCACACAACATTTCTGCTGCTGTGCACTGCTGATCCTGCCGATGTAAATTACTAATACTCAGTAATACTACTGGAAGTCTGTCAGTCCAATCGTGACTGCAATTAAGGCAACGCAATGCAGCTTTTAAATCTCTGTGGACTCTCTCAATGAGTCCATTCGACTGCAGGTGATATGCTGTGGTGTTGATATTTTCACGCCCTAAAGTGGTGCTAAGCTCACTCCAGAATTTGGAGGTAAATTGTGATCCCCGGTCATGCGTGACACTTACGGGAACCCCAAATCTGGAAATCCAATTACTCATGAAAGCGCGAGCTACAGTCTCAGTTTGGGTATCAGGAAGAGGCACGGCCTCAACCCATCTGGAGAACCTATCAATTATGGTTAACAAATAAGAATGACCGCGTGACAAGGGCAACGGACCCACCAAATCTAGGTGTACGGAGTCGAATTTGTGTCCAGCAAAAGCACAACTCTGTAACGCTGCACGATTATGTTTCACAACTTTGCTACTCTGACATGCATGGCAATTTTGCACAATTTGCTTGACCTCCTTACGCATCGCTGGCCAGACGAAACGATCGGAAATCAAACGCAATGTACGGTTAATACCAGGATGTGACAGAGAATGTTAGAGA
Organism: Morinoia aosen; assembly: GCA_030386875.1. NCBI lineage: Eukaryota > Metazoa > Arthropoda > Malacostraca > Amphipoda > Talitridae > Morinoia > Morinoia aosen. Next base: position 4,670,543 of record CM059574.1, read on the forward strand.
AGAATAGCTACTCTGCGGAGAGTCGCAGGAAGGTACAAACGAGAAAGTCGCCCAGCATCACGGTACACGCCGTCAACCAAGGTTAATTTCAAAGAGGTAGTGTTAGAAGGTTTGAGAAGGTCCTGAAGTTCAGGATCCTCCTTCTGTGCGTTACTAATATTACCGAAAGAGATTTCACCACTGGAATTGATAGAGTTAATCCTTGACAGACAGTCTGCCACTGTATTGTCCAACCCTTTAATTAAGCGGATGTCAGTGGTAAACTGACTAATGAAAGACAGGTGTCGAGCTTCTCTTGGCGAGTGTCGCTCAGAAGGCATGTTGATCGCCGAGGTCAAGGGTTTGTGGTCTGTGTAGATCACGAACTCCCTTGCCTCTAGAGCATAGCGAAAGTGTCTCACAGACAGATAGATAGCAAGGAGTTCCCTACCGAACGCGCTGTAAGCACGCTCAGTAAGCGATAGCTTTTTGGAAAAGAAAGCAAGAGGAGAGATATTAGTACCTACTTTTTGTTGCAAAACAGCACCTACGGCAGTACTGGAGGCATCAACCACCAAACTGAAGTCAGCATTGGCAATAGGGTAGGATAATTCAGTCGCGGTAGCTAGCTTGTGCTTAATCTCATCAAAAGCTTTGCGTGCTGCATCCGTTCATTTTACCTCAGTAGATTTACCTTTTCTTTTAGGTTCCAGTAAGTCTGACAAGGGGGCTAAAGTTTGCGCGCAATTTCTGATGAATCTATGATAGAAATTAACAGAACCTAGGAACCTTCTCAGTTCCTTCTGGATCTGTGGAAGAGGAAAGTTTTTGATCACTTCTACTTTGGAAGGCAAAGGTTTTAGACCTAGGCTAGAGATTTCATGACCTAAGTAAATCAGTGATGGCTTTCCGAGCTCACATTTTGCAGGATTTACCAAGAGTCCATTGTCGGACAGTCTTTCAAACACAACCCTAAGATGGTCTTTATGTAGCTCCGGGGTTGCGGATGCCACCAAAATGTCATCCAGATACACGTAGGCAAAGGTGAGATCCGAAAAGATCTCAGCCATGTGGCGTTGGAAAGTCTGCGGAGCATTACGCAGACCATACGGCATCTTGAGGAATTCAAAGAGACCAAACGGAGTGATTACCGCGGTCTTAGGGATTGCGCTTTCCTCCAGTGGTATTTGATGGAAGGCGTGTTGGAGGTCTATTTTTGAGAAAATTTGTGCTCCCTCTAAATTTGCACTGAAATCATGTAGGTAAGGAATAGGGTAGCGGTCAGGTAGAGTAACGGCATTCAACCTGCGAAAGTCCCCGCACGGTCTGAATTCACCGTTAGCCTTGGGTACTAGCAAGAGAGGGCTAGCCCAAGGGCTTTTGGAACTGCGGATGATGCCGCTGTCTAGCATCCTAGCAAACTCTTTCTTGGCTAAAGCCAATCGATCAGGCGGTAAGCGTCTAGCTCTGGAGTAAACTGGCGGTCCAGTTGTTTCAATGAAGTGTTTTGTGCTCGTCTGCATATTTTTAGAAGCTAAGTTAGAGTTTGTTAATGCAGGGTATTCTGTGAGAACCTGCTCGAACATGCACTCTTTCTTGAAAGCAATAGAGAAGGAATGCAAGACATTAGCTCTAGTTATGCCACAAGCGGGAATTGAGATCTGTGTCTCCTCGTCCCTAATTCTACGGTTTTTAACATCTACAACGATCCCATACTTCGCTAAGAAATCCGCGCCCATTATGGGCTCTTGGACTTCCGCGATGAGGAAAGTGAAGAGAAAATTTCGCCTCAATCCCAGACTGCACTCTAGTACTCTCTCTCCATAACAAGCTATTGGCGTGCCATTTGCGGCGCGTAGTGTCGCCACCAAATTATTGTTGTTTTTATCTTTAGCCGTGGCTGGGATAATTGACACACTTGAACCAGTGTCGATGAGAAATCGATATTTGGTAGTGGGATCTAATATAGTTAAGAGGCGAGTAGTCTGGGAATTAGGCAACGCAGTACTCGCTACTATGCGTTGCTGTTGGCGTTTCCCGAAGTCATTTCGGTATAACGAGGACAGTGTCTAGAGGCACATTTGCGAGCCTGGTCGCCGAACTTTTCATGATACCAACATAAGAGACTGTTGGCATCGCGAGAGCGCGATCTAAAGCGGCGGTTTTGATTTGACCTATCATAAGATCTACCTCTATCGAAACGTTGAGGAGGAGGAAGAGGATGATAGTCATAGGGATAGTCGTAGGCATGGTAACGTGAGACATTCCTTGGGTCTGGCTGGATATGAGATACACTCTGACCTAACTGGCAATTCTGGAAAGCTTGCTTCAGCTCTGCGATTTCTCGCTGCATCGTTTCTATTGTTGCTGAGGATTGATTCTTAGCAGTATTTGACGGGCTACAATTCGCAGCTGATGCGTTCAAGGAAGCTACCTGCGGTGCTTGTGACATGTTTAGATTGCGCATCACTGTCTCCGTGGCCTGAGCAAGAGTCTCGAGACTCTCGCTCGGACCGACCATCGACAGGAAAGGTCGCACCGTAGACGGTACTTTGCTTAAGAATACTTCTCTGAGAAATCCCTCAGCTACAGCAACCCCGGCTGCAAGCTTCCGCAACTCCTTAACTAACGAAGTAGGAGAGAAAGAGACAGAGACAGGTGGAATTGCTGAGGCGTCAACCAATGACCTAAACTTGTCCGCATCGGACATTTATAATTTTTCCATGATTTTACTTTTTAAGATTCCATAAGGGTTTATCGCCGGCGGATTGACAATCAAATCATTTGAGTCACTTAACATCTGCGTGGGCGCAGCGGCTATTAATGCATGGAACATATCACTCTGCTGGGTAATATTATTGTAGCGGAAAATCGATTCAACTTGGTTGAACCAAGTTTGGCTTTCTGCTGGTATGAAAGGAGGCAAGGTTATAGGCTTATTGCGCACTGGATCTGCAGCATTCTCGGTGTCGGGCATACTGGCAATTTTTGTTTGAATGCAAAATTAAGCTATAACGGCACGGAAATTGCGTAATCAACGGCTAATAACTTTGGTATTAAAGTGTCAAAGGTTTTTCGTTACTAGTTACCTATTCAATCATTCAAACAAAGTTGAAACGGAAAGAAAGAAAAAAAAAATGGAAACGAAAATTTTTACGGTAGTTAGAAATAAGCGTAAAGCACGGAAATAAGGGAGAAAAAAAATTTTTCTCTACCTACTGTGGCACATGAAACAAAAGACAGGAAACAGCATGAAAGAAAAAAAAAATTTAGAGCTGCTCAGAGACGTTAGCACAGTACATCCATGGAAAATTCTCAAGGCATACTACACAATGGGAAACTTATCATTACAATGATATGCCAACATTATCCTCTCTCACGTTTTTCTCAAACACTTATCGAGTTGAATAGTTTTGTTTTAAGCTCGAAAGCTGGGGTCACCAGTGTTAGGATTGGCGGGGATGCTAGTTATTAACTTCCAATCCTAATCGTTTTGTTCGATAGTGTTTTTCGAAATCGTAAGAGAGGGATAATAAAGCATAGGAACTCAGCTCGAAATTTATTGGAGGAAACCGTGAGGAGCAATGGCGTGCTTGGCTTCTGAAGATCTTCTCTTAGATGGGAAACTCCGTGCAGGCGAGGTCCGGTGAGCGAGGACGTGGGCCAGGTGTGAGTGAGCGTGTTTTTGTGGAGGTTACTTTCAGATTGCTGACAATTTAACAATCCCAAGAAATTCGCTGGCTTTAGGAATAGGCTTCAATTCTGCTTAATTTTAGCAGGTGAATGAGAAACAATTTTGGAAACGTGATTGATGTTGAGATATCGATCTTTAATTTATGTCGGATTTCAAGATCGTTAAACACTGACGACAAGAATCCAGGGTTGGAGCAGTTAATATCTTAGCCAGTAATTTGATAATATATCAGGCTGAAAACAGCTCGAAAACCGAGGAGAATGCGAGGCAACTAAGGTCGAGTTAAGAGTCCGACTCAAGTCACAAATAAGCACTTTAAGTGGTGGATCTCGATGGTGTAGTGAGAGATACTATGCCACATGAACTGAACTTGTAAGGCTAAAGAACCCAAGGAATGTGTGTTGTGGTGTTTGGTGCCGTCGAGGATCTGCAATAGTTGAAGACGCTGAATGAGAAGGTTCTCGAAGAGGCATCAAGTAAGATTCCACAACTGACAATCCCTACACTGCAATGGATAATTTTCCCATCACGGAGAAAACCCTGAACTTCTTCCATAGATTTTAACTCAAGCTATTAATTTCCTTACAGGCTCAGGAAGAAGATAGAAAGATTACAAGCTGGCAATGGCTGTTCTCCTTTTGTCAAGCTCGTGAAATAGGATAGACTTTTAACAGCTGGCAAGCTCTTTCACTACTGCCCTGGCTTGTAAAATAAGAGCATGAATATTTAAGAATTTTTGGTAATGACAAAATTGTTATTCATATTGAAAACTAACTGCGATTAAGCCACACAATTTATGGAATTTAATGAAATATCCACACAGCTAAAACTTTTGCAAGAATATGCATGCCTGAATTTCGTACTCTATAATATCTCTATATCCGTACGAGAAATAAAAAGAAAGTCCTAAATTCATCCATGTCCATCATACTGAAAAACACTGCAAGAATATCCTGTAGTAAAAGGATAATATTTACACATAAAGGAGGTGCAATTCTTGAACATAGAAATGACATGACACGGCAGTTAATTTTTGCGTTCGCCATCTTCCCGCGAAAACGCCGGCATTCCGCCGTACGCTCTTACGAAGTATTTTTATACGCGAGTAGCAAAATCACCATGACAGATGCAAGTATATATTTTTGCCGCAAGAATAAAAAGAACGTGATTGAATGTGGATAATATAATCTTGACACACGAAATGCACATGACACATAAAATTCACGCTATGTCATGTTGAGATAGCACTCTGAATAAACCATGCTATATCACGACTATTACGCAGAACTACGTATTTAAATAATACGGCACTGTCACAATTTATATTTAACCTGAACACGAAGAAGGAACACGATATTTTCTAACACAGATTTACTTACGAGAAATGCTGTAACACCAAACTAAAGAGACGCACAAGAGAGAGTGAGTTTGAAAAGAGACGCGTCACCGCGCAGTGTTGCCAATCCCCAGAGGCTTCTCTCTCAAAAATGTCGAGTGTTATTTTATATCTCATGCATTTACACAAAACTTCAAGGATTACTAATTATAAGTGGAAAATTATTAATACTAATTTAGAGTAAGATTTTTAATGTCAATAATTATGCTATTTAAGTGCGAATGAGGAATTTTATAATTTTACACTTTTGTAGCAAATGCTACAGGCTGGTGCCCTGTGGAGGCCACGTCCTGTCGATTTGCCAGAGTTACGGAGTATTTTGTAATAATAGGTTAGGTTCTGAAGTTCGCCCAAAGTTGGGAACTCAATTTGATTTCTTGAATTTAAAGCTTGAGGAACAACAATTATCGAGGTCACCAGCGCGTGTTAACGCACATTGAATTTAGTGGTTAGCAAAACTCAGAAGGAGTTGAGGACGGTGTTCGGACGCAATATTTCAAGCGTCTAATAATCAACAAGAACAATAAAAACCACCATACAGCCAACACTCGGGGAGAATGAGAGAACAGACTAGCTCGCCTATGGTTTTATTAAAGTTGAGGTTGAACGCCGAAGTGCGAGGCTTGATTCTTGGTTCGAGACGTTCTTGGGGAGAGCCTGAGGCGGTTGAAGAACTTCAGACGATGCGTTCAGCTCAGGCTTGTGGAAGCTTGTACTGGAGTGTGAAGTTGAGGATGGTATAAGGTGTGGGAGGTACCGACGTTAAGTGGGAGAACTTAACGGTTGAGTAAATTCGGTAAGAATGGAGGCTCTCAACCCAATAGTCTCAACTGGAGATTTTAGCGGCTTAGCTGCAGGGATGCAGGCCCTCCAGTTAATAAGATTAGATAGGAGGAGAAACTTGTAGGAGGTAAGCTCTTTGATTTCTTAATGCAGAGTGGCTGCAATTAGGGGGTTAGGGTTTGGCTCCATACGTGTTTGTGAGTGCATGGAATGTGTGGTCCAGTAGATCCTGTCAAGGGACATCGTGCTGGATTAATTTGTACGATAACAAGTTTATTCATACACATGTGCAAGACTGCTGCAGTCTGCTGCTTACAGGGAGAACAATGGCAGAAGTCTAGTGCTAAGGGCAGTGCGCAGCTCTAGCGCCCGAGTTGCAGCCTGAATCATCTTAACACCCAGAACCGGTGTTCAAGACCAACTGGTCATAAGCTCTATCTTGATATCACAAGCAGCAATACGACTGAGTGTATAATCCAAATGAAATAACAGCTAGAAGCAAAATAGCTACAGCACTGAGGCAATTCAATAATGTACCAAAAGTAAATATGAGAAAAGGTGAAGCCTCTATAAGCGAGAATTGCTTCTAGGCGCAGCAAAAGTACATATAAAAAGTAGTAGCATAAAAAGGCACAACGGTATAAAACAAACTAAAGATGGAAACAAGGTTATAGTGTTTTAGCAAAGTCAAAAGGAAACAATGAAAAAGATGGGGCAGTGAGCTTGAAGCTTGTGCCTAACTAACACCGGCACTAAGGAAACATAGTGAATGTTCCTAAGTTAATCACAAAAATGAGCTCTCACTACACAGACAAGTTAATATATATAATAAAACACTTAACATTAACACTTGATACTTACAATTGCCCCATCTGGGGCCCAAGCACTACACACAGGAGAATCTCTTACGTGAATGACGACTCTGCCTGGAAAGAAAAGAAAAAGAAAGAAAAACATTTTATTTCCAATAAAGTACAAACATGAAATGTCGATACATTGGTTTTTAAAACACCTTAAAATTAACATCCTTAAATGATTATAACACATTGGTATCGTAATACCCGTGTAGAATGTTGAAACAAAATGATTTCAACGATATCATATATTATTTCCTGGCGTCAAGAATTGCGAAGTCTTATGTCATGTACATGTAAACTGTCAAAAGTGTTTTCACCCCACAATGAAAATGCATCGTCCATGAAATTGTGTTATCTCTTAAAATTTTCATTACATGTATTATCAGATGTAGATTAAGCTAGATTAGGAGTTCATTGCCCTCAATCATTTCTTTTGACTAGTGACACGAGTTTTTCAATACTCGTGTGTGTGTATCATCTAAGTATATTAATTTTAAGATATTTTAAAAACGAATGATGGTACTTTTGTACCATCTCTATTGGAAATAAACCAATTTTTTTCTTTTTTATGTGTACATATATGTGTATATATTTACATGTATGTGTGCACATATGTGTGTACTAAACTGACAACTAGCATTTTACTAGAGATAATGGTCATTTTCTGTTCACTCTCAACTTGTAACATTACCTAACTCGTCATCTCTTTATTATTGCAAAGCATTCATGTACCAACTATACATTTGTTGTACGATCATCCATTTATATTTAAATAAAATGCTTATTAACTAACGACCGTTATGTTAAAATTGTTGAATTAGAAATACAAAACTTATAATCTTCTTGGTCCTCATGCTTATGCGTACATATATATATATATATATCTGTATGTGTGTGTGTATGTATGTATGTATATATATATGTACGTATATATATGTACATGGATTTGTATTTATATATTTTTTTTTCATGCTTCCTTAAAATGACACTTTTGAACATTTGCCGAAACAAGCGATTCATATATAATATATTATTTCATATATTATTTCCTGGCATCAATAATTGCGAAGTTTTATGTCATGTACATGTAAACTGTCAAAAGTTTTTTCACCCCACAATGAAAATGCATCGTCCATGAATTTGCGTTATCTCTTATAATTATCATTACATGTATTGTCAAATGTAGATTAAGCAAGATTAGGAGTATATTGCCCTCAATCATTTATTTTCGACTAGTGACACGAGTTTTTCAATACTCGTGTGTGTGTATCATCTAAGTGTATTAATTTTAAGATATTTAAAAACCAATGATTGTAATATTGTACAATCTCTATTGGAAATAAAGTTTTTTCTTTCTTTTTTTTTTCTTGATAGAAAAGTACAACAAAATTGAGTTCCTTTCCTTGCCTAATCTGATTTTGAACTAAGAGAGCACAATCCTCGCGACGCTCATTTGAAAAACACTTTCATTAGTACGCACAAGTTTTGAAAATGAAAGCGAAAAATGCATTCAAATACCTTAACATAGAAACCCTTAATTGCTATTTATACATGGTTATCGTAACACCCATGTTAAGTGTTGGAACATATGATTTAGACCCTTAATTGCTATTCATACATGGCTATCGTAATACACATGATAGTTGTCGGGAGATTTAGGGAGAAGCACAAGTTAATAAAAAATAAACAATAATATGTATAAGAGGATCGTTTGCATTTGGAGGGCGGCATTAAGTTTCAGTTTCTGTGTTTCAATTTCTAAGTTTCGATTTCTGAAATTTTTGCTAGGAAGTGAAAATTTATCTTATTGTACGTGCGCTAAGTCATTCTAATATTGATCTTACTTATTCCTGTCGAATAAAATGAGCATTAAAACTGTTGGTTCCATGCAGGGGAATGAGGTTGCTTTCCACAATTACTAGTACTTCATCTGTGGTGCCCAGGAATGGAAATGGAGCCTATTTTTTCTAATAAATTATCAACTCCAAAATCCAAAAATTCCTTTCGCCCATCCGACAACACTTCACTCCCTCTTCCGGTGATGCCCCGCATCCGGTCATGCCTCTTCACTTGGTCACGCTTCACATTTGTTTATATCTTACATCCGGTGAAAGCCCACATCCGATCTTTCATCCCTATGTAAGGTGTCCCAACGATAATATTTGCTTTCACAAAACACAAGATGGTTATGATATTTCTTACTTGCGCTAATAGTACTGGCACAAAGAGTACATCGGGGTTAAAAGACATGAAAAGTATTGTTTTACATCGCTAGCTGTAATATTTTCAACATAGGTGGAACCGTACAAAAGTTAACTATCTAAAATTAGTGTTGTCGTAGTGTATTCACGAGAATAAAAAGGTAAGAAGAGTTTACCACACAAAGCTTACGACAGCAATTTGAGACCAGAATAAGAGGATTTAAATGATGATGTTTAAAGTTATGACATTCGTCAGATCCGAGGCCTTTTTTAAATGTTTCAATGAGACCGAAGTAGAGAAAGTATGTACTAAAATACCCTCACATTTAACATCCTCTCTCTCTTTGCGGTAATTAATATGGGTTTGGAAATGCAAGATGAAAGTGAGTCACTAAGAACACAAAATCCCTGTGACACATAGCTGAAAATAATCTTGTTAGGGTGCGCGTTATTGGATCACGAGTCCGCAATATTTGCTACATAGCTGGAACACCAATGTACACACGAGCGCAGGAAAGTAAAAAATTGCTAATGAACTACGTCGCATGTTCAAAAAGCTTCAATATGAGCGAAAAGTACTTACGAGTATCTTAAAGTTAAGACCATGACTTAAGATCGAATACATGAGGGTCTTAATATTTATATTGGTTGATTTGAAACAAATGGTTGGGAGAAAAGTACAAAGAAAATGCATTCCTTCCATTGTGTTGATATCAAATACATGATGATCGTAATATTTCTATCGGTTAAGTTTTGGAACAATTAATTGGGAGAAAAGTACGTAGATAAATGCATTCTCTCCGTTGTGTTGGTCTGATTTTAACACTGGATTTTATTTCAAGGGGTCAAGAAAATATTGCACATGTGATGCGTTGTTAAGAACACTCCAGTTGGTGCACTTCCATATTGAAATTTGAGCTTACGAACTTTGGAACTAGTGAAATGAGGGATTAAAGGTTGAAAGTACAACGGGTAGATCCAAAATTAATTTGCATCTTTGACTGCTAGGTTGATGCTAGAGGCAGTTTTACATTGTTTTGTATCAACTAGTAAGCTAAAATACCTGGTATGGATGAAATGAAGGATTTTACAATAACGGAAAAATTTAAATTTCGTATACTATAAGCTTTGGTGTAGAAAAATTCACCGGATTCAAACTAGATGAGAGGGACCGATGTACAATGCCAACCGTAACATTATCAAGATTTCTGGGGCAAAACGAGAAAGTCAAAACAACCTCAAATGGTGTGGCCGAAGCATACTGGAAGAGTGTAAAGGACGACACTGCGTCACAACAGGATCAAAATGAGCATTTTAAAGGGGAATATGTTCTAAACATACAGACACGCACATACGTACACCTATATCCATACGCAAATACGCACACACGTACTGCATACACGCACTCTTCCAGCACGTACTGCAGTTCACACTTATTGTGTTGACGCAAGATAGAGAGCCATTTTAGTTTTGAATTCTCTCAGTGTTTGAGGGGTTTTGAAGCTCTGGGGGAGTCTGTTCCACTGTAAGGCGCCTGATACTGACAGAGCTTTCTGCCCGATGCTAGATGAACGGTATTTGATTGAGACATCACGTCTCCTGTTCGGCTGTTGGTTCGTGACGGTAGGGGAGTAGAATTCCACTATTTCAGCACTGCAATGAGGAAGATATAAAGAGGAGAAAACGTATTGGGCTTTTTCCGCCAGAAACCTTTCCCGAATCGGAGCCCAGCCAAGTTTATTCAGGAGAGGTGTTACATGGTCATGCTTTTTGAATTTACCGTTGCATACAACCTTTGCTGCAAAATTTATGCATTTTTGTAGGTCTTTCTGAAGATCTTTCGATATATCTCCCCAAACCAGGCTACAGTAGTCAATACGTGATAAGACCAAAGAATGAACGGCTAACAATCTAGATTCTTCGTCAAGCATTCGTCAAGCATATTTTTTATACGATTGAAAAACAATAAGGTCCCGTGAATTGCGTTGCAGGTTTTATCAACGTGGGATTTGAAGGATATGTTTCCATCGAACCAAATACATAAATTCTTTACTTTTTCTGATGGGTGAATTTTATCTTTTCCAACTGTAAGAGTTAGATCTAGATTTCGAATGGTGTTTATTGAATGCTTTGACCCAAAAATAATGAATTGTGTTTTGTTCGCGTTTAGCTTGAGACCATTTTGGTCATACCATGACTTGAGGCTGATCAATAGAGCTTCAGCTCCTTTTTTCGTCTGTGGTATTTCTGCTACAGAGCTTGTCATTGCAATTTGGACGTCATCTGCATACATGGAGATTCGTGTGTTAGAAGGCATTGGAGGGAAATCGTTAATGAAAATTGAAAACAGTAGTGGGCTCAGAATTGATCCTTGAGGGACACCGAAGCTATTTTGAAGGAATGGGGACAACTTGTTGTCTAAGAGGACTGCATGAGACCGATTTGAAAGGTAACTTTTAAACCACTGTGTATCCACTCCTAATTTCAGTATTTTTCGTAGGAGTTGATCATGTTCGACGCTGTCGAATGCTTTAGAGAGATCAAGTAGCAGCAGAAGTGTTACATTTTTTTGGTCGATGTCGTTGTATATTTTTTCAGTGATGTTAAGCAGGGCGTCTTGGGTGCTAGTGTTCTTCCTATAGGCATATTGATTTCGATGAAGTAAATTTGACTCGTCCAGGTGAGATGACAGCTGATTCGTTACTACTTTTTCTAATATTTTGGAAAGGACAGGTAAAAGGCTAATGAGACCGGCGCGCCGTTTTAGAGAACCCATCTAAGATCCTTCCCGAGTTACCCTAACAAAAAGGGTAATTTCTAAACTATAAGACGTACAATCTTGAAATTAATACCAAATGAACGGGCGTGACGAGTATTTATTTATTTATGTAATTCAAAAATTTTTTACGCCCCTGTGGGGAGCAGGAAGAGGGCCTCTCGTGGCCCGTCAAGGGTCGGCCGATTTTCTCTATAAGCCTCATTTTGTACTCCTCATAGTTTCTAAAATATTGCACCTAACAATTTGAAAGTAGTCTCATTATAAAGATCGATTTATTCTCCAAATGTGAGTGTATAATAAAACTGTCATACGCTCCCTGGAGGAAGATGAAGAGCAAGTTTCTCCTAGCCTCTGAATGGTCGACCGATTTTTCAAAAGGCTCATTTTGTATGAGTCATAATTTCTAAAGTATTGCACCTAAAAATTTGAAATTAGTCTCATTTTAAGCGTCAATTTATCTCCAAATGTGAGTGTATAATAAAAATCTCATACGCCCCTTGGGGGATGACAGAGACCAAGGTTTCTCGTTTGGTCTTTTGGTCTTTTGTTAGGTCTTTTAGGGTAACTTGGTCTTTTGTTAGGGTAACTCGGGAAGGATCTAAGATGGGTTCTCTAAAACGGCGCGCCGGTCTAATGGGCCTGTAATTTGACGCTGTATTCATGTCACCAGTTTTATGCAACGGTCTAATTATAGAGTGTTTCCATTGTTTTGGAAACTTATTTGTAGCTATTGATGCGTTGATAATCAAACGAATCAATGGTGCTGTGACTGGAAAACTGTATTTTATGTATTGGAGGTTGATTCCATCATATCCAACTGCTTTTGTGTTCTTCAATGAGTATAAAATAGTTTTTAACTCTGGTAAATCGATAGGGCGTGGCTTCCACAGGGCGCCAGCCTTTAAAAGTGCAGTAGGGCATGAACTTTCAACTGTCAATTTCCTCGGACTGGTGTTACTCACTTCATCGAAGACTTGGGCACCTACTTTTGAAAAGAAAGTGTTGAACTCGGTGGCTTTTTCCAGAGGATTTTCAAAATCACTTTTGCGCTTTAAGTTTTTATATTGAGCCACCTCACTAATAATTTCCCATGTACGTTTTGAATTATTTTTGCCATGAACAGTTCTTGGTGGAAGTGAGTTTGTTTTGCTTGCGTGATTTTCTTCCGAAGAATCTTTCTAAGTTCTTTATATCTCCTGTATAAAGTAATGTTTGACCTGTTTTCTTTATACTTTTGCAAGAATTTTTTTTTTATTCTGCTTAGGTCTTTAATTTCGCTGGTAATCCACAGAGTGCGTTTTGGCCTAGTTTTTTTGGTGATATAAGGAGCGCATTCATTTAGAGCTGCTGTAAAGTTCTCGTTAAAGATAGAAACTTGAATGTCAACATCGTCAGATTGCATCATGCTCTGAAATTCGGTGAACCTGTTTAGGAGTTTTTCATTAAATTATTCTGGCGAATATTGACTTTTTAGGCGGTAATTCATGAGACGATAGTTTTGTCTTTCCTTTGCAATATTAATTTTACATTCTACGGAGTGGTGATCGGCGACAGAGGGTGATATTACTGTGTTAAGTATTGCCGTAGGTTTGTTTGTGATTGCTAGATCGAGGAGAGTCTTAGATACTCATGTAACGCGAGTCGGTTCTTTGACCATTTGTGAAAGGTTTAGTTTGTACAACAGTCTGCTAAGCTGATTTTTTCATCCGTCAGGTCAATATTAAAATCACCGAAAGCAAAGAATGACTTTTTTGTAGCTAAAATTTCTTTGAAAATTTTCTCAATGAACTCTACTGTTGTTGGTAGAGAAGCTGATGGGTGCCGGTAAAGGCTGCCGGTAGTGATGGATTCATGTTTATTTATTTGCACTTTCAACCAGACCATTTCTATGCCCTCGCACACTTCGTTTGTTAAAAGTAAAGACGACTGGTAAATTTCTTTCACGAAAATACAAGAACCACTACCTTTGCTATTTTTAACGCCGTCATGGCGGTACAGCACGTAATCGGAAATATTGAAAAAGGAGCTCTGAGTTCGCGAATCGAACCATGTCTCGGAAACACATAAAATATCAATGTCTTCTGTGACCAACATTACTCTAATGTCATCCAGCTTACTAAAGAGGCTACGAGCATTGATATGTTTAATTTTAATGTTTTTTATTTTATGGCGATTATTTGTGGCATCAGAGGGATTTTTCGTTAGGGACTGTTTCGTGGATTTATTGATTTTATCATTGTTGCCCAGAGTGTCAAGTCTAGCGTCTGGTGTGTTTGAGAGACTGTCATTCAACTGGACAACAGTATTTTGTCATGAAGATGATGTGATATCAGTCTTGTTTTTGTCTTGTGCAACAAAGGTACTGTAGTGATAATTTTTCCTGTGAAGCATCAACGGATGGTTATTAGTTGATACTTCTGGTGAGGGGTCGACTATTGTTCTCCAAATACCATCGCCTTGCTCATCGAAGATGAAAATTCTCCTACCAGTGATCTTTGATATGATATGTGGTATTAGGTCCCCAGCATCATGATCAAACTGTTTTTCGTCAATGTATTTATTTATGAGCCTAGGTAGATCACCGCTTTTCTTGGCAAGGAAATTGACATATTTGTTTTCATTTGTAGTGCTTTATTTTTTTATTGCTGCTTTTAAGGAATTGTAACTCCATTTTGAGGGCGATTTTGTTTTAAGCTGGTGAGTTACTGCATGAAGGAGGCAGTGCCCATCGGCTATGGTAGGATGCAGCTTCACTTTCAATGATCGTTTTAACTCATCCATGGTGGTACTGACGAGTGAGTACATGGGGCTTGAGTGATATTTAGGCTGACATTCAGCATTTTCAGACGAGAGTTGTTTGGATTTCTTGCTTTCCTGGCTTTGAATTGGCAGGCTGTGGCCAGTTTTAGTTGAATGAGCGACTGAGAAATGAGGGGTGCTCTTGTCATTTCCACTCTCTTGGTGGTGGTTATGTGTGCGGTTTGGCTGTAAATATATTATCGGATTTTGACCGAGATTCTGCTGCAATTTTTCTCTTTGTATTGATTTTACTGCTTCCGAGTACGTGTTTGGTAGTTGATGATTTGTTCTCGTTTGTGATGAGGGTATATCGCTCTCTGAGTTCGCGTCAGATAATAACGAGAACCTGTTTTTTGTGGGTACTCTGCGGTAGCCGGAGATCAATGGAGGGGAACGTTCATTCCCAATAGGCAAGCAATGAATCAGGTTTCTGGAGACTTCACTGGAAGCAGTTAGTGATCGAGTAAAATTCTTCAATTCATTTTGCTGTTTTGCACTGATGTTGGAGCATTCAGTTTTGTCATTTAGGCCATTTGAGTTTATGATACATGAGCTAGATTGTAAAGTGAGTTTTAGACTCGATCTGAGAGCAATCTGTTGAAGAAAATGGTGTGTTTCTTCTCTTGTACCGGGCCAAGTACGAACATCATTGCAAGTTATGAGATCAGTTGCACCGTTTGTTCGGAGCGGAATCAATTTAATACCGTTTGTTTTGCACAAATTTAACGCCTGATGCAATTGTTTACCGCTACACGCACTCACGACATAAATACGGGCTAAGGCATGCTTAGAAAATATGAGTTCTTTGATTTTAGAAATGTTAGATTGTGAGAGGCTCAAGTCTCTGAAGCAAACGATGTAGTTAGTGAAGTGAGGCATTTGGCCAATTACGTTCAGGAGATCATCGATGCGACTGGAAATTACAGATCGTATTTTACAAGAGGGGTCAATGTCGGTCCTTTGGGCCGTCGTGAGAATTTTATCTCCGACAAGAACAGTATCCAGAGGTTTTTTGCAATGTGAGTCAGAAAATTGGCTTGTCGAAAACGGGATCTTTGGCGTAAGATCGAAAGAGGTTACATGCAAGTTCAATTTGAAAAGTTGTTTTGTAATGAGCCGTATATTTGAAGCGGTTGAAGATATCGAAAGTGGACTTGGAGGCGTCCGCTGTTTTGACATTTTCGTTAAGTGGGCTGCAGTGAGAGACAGGTTATTGTTTACCTGGTGAATGAAATGGGACATTGAAATTTGAAGCGGGTGCAAGCTGTTTGATGTAATATTCAGGTAATCATGATCACTAGAATTATAAATATTAGAAATATTAGAATCGCAAATATTAGGCTCATTCATCGCATCATTCTCGGTAGCTAGTGACAAATTTACATTTTTACCCATCATACCCCGTGGAATACTTGTTGATTCTTTCGCTGGTGTATCTTCTCGAGGACTGCTTGGATTGTGGAGTCCAGGCTCAACGGCTTCTTCCTTGCTCTTGCTAGGGCTTGTTTTGACTGCTTGCGATGCCGATGTGAAAATTTCATTGTTACCAGCAGCGCTTGGGAGATTTCTGTCTGTGGCGGGTGACTCAGAGACTCGACTCTCAGTCGGGCGACCTTCTGTCGACTCTCTGTCGGTTCGCTCTGGTGATGGTGGATGTGTTGCGGTGCTTTCGTTGACGTTGCACTGCTTTATTTTCGGGGTCTCTTCTGTTATTTTGAGCGGTTGAGGCTTTTGAACGAGCGATTTTACGCGTGACGTTTTTGGTGGTTTTCGTTTCCGTTTTATGAACGGTTCAGATATATTCTGTTAATTTGGCTTTGAGTTTTCAAGCGGCGTTGTGAAGGATGTTATTTCTCCAGATAAAGCCGCTTTACGAGAAGCAGAGCGAGTTTCATATGAATACATCGTGAAAGATATTTTAGGTTTTGTTCATTGATTAGAAGTTATTGAAATCATTAACAAAGCATGATCCCTGAAAGTTCATTGTCACGAGGCACGGTCTTGCCAGAGTACAACTTCTATTTTGCTGCGATTTTGGTTTCCATGGTTTGAGAAATAGGAGACATAGGTGACATTGCTTTTAAAATGGGATGAAAAAGAAACTGTCAGGCGTTGAAAAGAAACCCACAGACACTCAATTCATATTCACTGACATTCAACATAAATTTCGCAATAACAGATGAGAATTGCATAAATTTATCACTGCATTTTATGTTGGTGTTCACAAAATTCAACTTTGCTATTTCATCAGGTATTTTTTGCTTCCACGTTAGTATTCGTGGTAAGCTTGTTCCGGTTCAAGTCGGTGCGAGTGACAGGGGATGCAAAGGAGGAGGGAGGGGGTTGTTGCGGTTCACCAGGGAGGGAGGCGGGAGTGACCATTTCCGGGGTCTGTTGCACACATTTCGAGTCTAAACATAGTTTCTAGAAAGCGCCATTCAGTTTTGCTCGATGAAATTCAGCACTTTTCACAGCTGATTGTTTTGATGCCTTTTTCCAGTTTCACGATTCAATGATGTAGAAAGTACATTCACGGATGCTAAGTTTTCCATCACATTTTGAAGTGCTGAAAGCTCGCTTTATATACGCTGTGTAACGGACGATCGTTTCCGGAACTTCCAGAACGAATGAACTTGCGGTATGGTTCTACGTTAAAAACGCCGTTCTTTCTTTTCGAAGTATTTCTTTGGTTAAATTTTAATAGATTTAGGGGTAATGTTGAATGACAATAGTAATCTAAAATTTTAAGAATGATGGCGTTAACTTTATTTAATTTTTAGAAGATGGTTTTAATAATTTAGGAAATTTAGACTGAAGTGCGGCTGAGGCGTCCACTACAAGGTTAACATCGGCATCTTTGGGATGCTTTATTTCCAATCAAGCCTGATACATATGATCTTAGCATTGGTTTTTCAAATGTCTTATAACTAACCCTATATATAGGACACCATGACGGTTCCCCCGTAAAGCCGGTACCTATTTCAGACACCTGGGTTGAGTGGGGTATTGTGCTTGAGCTTTCCCTTATACCCAATAGGGAAAATCTCCACAACAGCGCCGGGATACGAACCCGCGACTCCAACATACGAGCCCGATCCCTTAACCACTGTACCACGGAGAGTACTGCAACGTAAAGTTGTAACTTGTAAGCCTTTCGTGTGGCAGGAATACAAAATGTGCAATTAGTGGCAATAAGATGTTTAATAATAATAACAATGAAGGCATCTACGGATGCTTTATTTCCAATCAAGCCTGATACATATCACCTTGTACATTGCATTTTCAAATGCCTTATAACTAACGCCAGGACGCCATGACGCTTTTCCCCGGTCAAGACCGGTACCCATTTCAGACACCTGGGTAGAGTGGGGAATTGTGCTTGGAATTTTTCTCCTCTCCCAACAGAGAAAATTGCCACCGCCAGGGCCGAGTTTCGAACCCGGGTCTCTGCCGCACGGCGGCAGAACCTCTAGCACATGGCTATCGCGAGCACGGAGATTTCAGAGATTTTAACGTAGATCTGACAAATAAAAACAATCAGCAAAGCAAGATGCTGCACAGACTTAATATCTTTCAAATGGTCCAAGAACCAATGCGAATTACCAACACTTCCAAAACTCATCTTGACCTAGCAATTACAAACAATCCCCAAACAGTACTCAGCAAAGAGATCTTACCGTCCTTTTCTGATCACCATTCGGTAGAATGCCAAATCAATATTGTAAAAGAGAAACAGAAATCTAGTTACATTACATATCGCATGAAAAACCACTACTCCCCTCAAATATTTCAAGAAAAGCTATTAGACAGATGGAGTGAATTTCAAGGCATGGAAAACACCGATGATGTCAATCTACTAGTTTCACTTTTAAACGAAAATTTCGTATCAGCTCTTAACGAATGCGCACCTTTCACTACGAAGAAAGTTAAGCCAAAAATTTCTAAATGGATAACAGATGAGGTAAAACAGTTGAGCAGAGCTAAAAGAAATTTACAGCGTGAGTACAAATTAAATAAATCAGACAGTACGCGTCGAAAATTATATAAAGATCATGAGAAGATCCTACGAAGAAAAGTTAAGGAAGCAAAACGGGACTACTTCCACAAAGAACTCGTGGCGGCAAAACATAACCCAAAAAGAACTTGGGAAATCATTAAAGAAGTTGCTCAGTATAAAAATTCAGACTGCAAAAGCACTTTTGACAACCCCTCAAAAATTGCGAATGACTTTAACACTTTCTTCTCAAAAGTTGGCGAAGATGTTTTCAATGAAGTATCCAGGACAGTTCCAGACACATCTACAGGGGCAAATCTGAGCGATGTTTCATCCCAAATAGTAGAAACAAATGGAGACCAAAGCCGGTTAGCGTCATAGGGATACGAAAAATCCTATACTCACTAAAGAATACTAAAGCGACTGGACATGATGCCATAAGCCTCCAACATATAAAAACAGCTTCCTTGTCACAGCACCTCTCATTCGCTTGATAATAAATACATCTATAGCCACAAACAAGTTTCCCGATCAATGGAAACTATCCATTATTAAGCCATTACATAAATCTAGTGATATCGACATAGCGTTAAACTACAGACCAATCAGTCTCCTGCCTGTTATGTCCAAAATAATAAGAAAAGTAATAACAAACCAGCTCTCGTCTTACATGGACGAGTCACATCTACTGCATCGCAATCAATATGCATACAGAAGGAATACCAGTACTCAGGACGGCCATGTTAATCTTAACAGAAAAAATTTACAATGATATTGACCAAAAAAAATTAACTCTCTTACTTTTGCTTGATCTCTCCAAAGCTTTCGACAGTGTTGAGCATGAGAAACTTCTACAAAAAATTTCAAACCTCAGAATAGACACTCAGTGGTTTGAAAGCTACCTACTAAACCGCTCTCATGCAGTGTGCTTGAATAAAAAATGTCATTATTCATACCGAATTATTTTGGCGTTCCTCAAGGTTCAATCATCGGCCCGTTCCTATTTTCAATTTTCATCAATGATTTCCCCACCATGCCGCCAAACACAAAATTCTCAATGTATGCTGATGACATATAAATTGCCATGACAAGCTCAACAGCGAATTTAAAAGAAACACATGCCAACGCTGAAAACCTTCTGAGAAATCTGAAATTGTGGTATGTCCATAATGGCCTCAAACTTAATGCAAGTAAAACGAAATGCATTGTTTTTGGATCACAGAATGCGACTGAAAATTTAGCACCATTCAAGCTAACATTTGGAAGCGATACAACTGAACCAGTAGATAAGGTAAGAAATCTGGGTGCTTGGTTTGACAAAAATATGACTTTCAATTCACACGTAGAAACAATGTGCAACAAAATTAACGGAACCTTAATGTTCTTTCATGGCATTATGAACACACTTGACGAAAAATCTAGATTATTAGTGATTCAGTCCTTAGTTTTATCGCGTCTGGACTACAGCAGTCTTGTATGGGGAGATTTACCTCAATATAGTCAGGAAAAGTTGCAAAAATGTGTAAACTTCGACGCCAAAGTGGTATGCAGAGGAAATTTCTATAAATACGATCATGTCACCCCTCTTTTAAGAAAACTCGACTGGACCCCAATACCGAACAGATTCATGATCCAAAAAGCTCGACGAGTGTTCTCCTCTCTGTACCTACCCCAAAGTAATGCACAGGTGGTAAAATTTTTTCCATCTAATATCTCAAATAAAAAACCAAATCGGAGGAATGACGTTTTAGTCAGTTACCGTTCATCTAACGTGGGACAAAAAGATTTCTCAGTTTCTGGAGCTTTTTTGTGAAACAAGCTTCCCCAGCATATCAAAAACTCTAAAACTGTAAAAGAATTTAGAGTAAATGTGTCACGTCATTTTGCATCTCTGTCATAGGACCTGCAGCATTTTGGTGTGACTTTCCCATCTACCAGAAATTTTAATTTTCTTGAAATTTCTGTTAGAATATCAGGAACAATTTCATTTTACGTTTGCTAAGCCATTCGTATACCCATCTTACTTATTTCTGTCGACAATAATGAGCACCAGAGCCGTCAGTTCAATGCAGCAGAACGAACGTGTTTTCCATAATGAGGAGTATTTCCTCATCTTTTATTTTGTTATTTTATTTTTTTCTCTTTTCTGTATTAATATTTAACGTCCGTATGACGAACATACCCTGAAATACATTTTGTGTGTACATCAATATACAGGTTTATAGATGGGAGGGTTGTGCAAATTTTTTAATGAAATAAATTCTGGCAAACGTTGTCTCGCTATTTCAAAATCATTCTCGAAGATGTTTTCAATCGATTTCGGCTGAGCTGGGGAGAGGGGGTAATTTAAGAATTTCATTTAGTCTTTTTATATTTTTCCGTGCGTTTAGCGCACACTAGCACTGAACTTTCAAATCGGAAAAAACTCTAAATTTCTTTAATTAAAATTATCACTTTGGACCATTGCTTAATCTACCTATATGTGCCAAATTTTGTAAATATTCGCCACTCAGATGTGATATCCGGCCACAATGTTACTCCATTTTATCCCATGTACACATGTTCGTATAATGCTGAAGAGTTGTTGTTTCTTGACTGTAACCTGAGTTTTCTCTAAAATTTCAATGAAGAAATTAAAAACCAGTTCATTTATACATTTTTCGAAGTCTTCTTTTCCTTTTAGTTATTTTTTCCGAATAATTTCTTAGGATTACAGTGAGCTCAACTCTCATTTTCGGTGCAGTAGATGGTAGGTTGTTTTTATCTTTTTATTTTATATATGCATTTCTTTTCTTATATTCAATTTTCAATAAGTAATATATATTAATATCTGTGTGTACGTATGTAGGTATATATATATATATCTACATAAACATATATACATGTTTCTATTTCATTTCTTTACGCAAAAACTATCCGGTTTATACATTCATTGCACTAGCGAAATGATTCAAAAATAGATCTCTCACTTCCCCAGAGGCCGTTTCTGTGAATCGAATTATTGACAAATACAATTAATAATGAAGGCATCTACGGATGCTTTATTTCCAATCAAGCCTGATACATATCACCTTGTACATTGGATTTTCAAATTGCTTATAACTAACGCCAGGACGCCATGACGCTTTCCCCCGGTCAAGACCGGTACCCATTTCAGACACCTGGGTAGAGTGGGGTATTGTGCTCAGAATTTTTCTCATATACCCAACAGAAAAAATCGCCACCGCCAGCGCCGAGATTCGATCCCGGGTCTGCTGCACGGCGGCAAAACCCTCTAGCCACATGGCTATGGCGAGGCTATTTCATAAATAATGAAATAAAGCGCAATTTAAGCATATGAATCGTGGTAATATTATCTTTCTGTCCGTATGTTGTACAAGCTATGAATTTTGATGTTGAGTATATGTTTGTTTACGCGTTTCTGCCAAAATTTTGTAGATATTTGTCAATCATGAGTGGTAACCGGCTTACACTTTATCTCCATTTTATCCCATGTACCCATGTCCGCATGATGTTGCAGAGAATATCGAGAAGATATGAAATACGTTTTTTGTTGTTGTTGTTGTTGTTCCTCGGCGGTAACTTGAGTTTTCTTGAAATTTCTTTTAGGAAATTAAAAAACGATTCCATTTATACGTTTTTCGAAGTCCTTTTTCTATTCCTTATTTTTCCTCAGATTATTTTTTACGATTCATCAGAGCTTTGGCTGTCATTTTAAATATAGAAAGAACAATATTGTTTTTCATGTTTATTAGCATTTCTCTTATATTCATTTTCAGTACGTATATATATGAATATGTGTGTTAGTATGTGCATGGGTGTGTATGTGTGAGCACGCAAACATGAATGTCCATGTATCAGTGTACACATGCACACGTTCGCACATATATATAAGCACATGTACGTATATATGTTTCTATTTCTACTTTTTGCGTAATAATCAAAACCTCATGACACATTACATTTTACCTAAAGCTCTGCGATGAGTTAGCACTGAACCAAATTCCAGAAATAAACAAATTGATTGCGCTTGCTTAATGATTTATAAATCGATCTATCACGGCATTTCTGTGAACAGAAGAAATTAAAAGTATAAACAGATAAATGAAAAAAGCGCTCGTGCAAAAATTATCTCTATATTTGTACGCCGAACAAGCCCTGCATTTCATTTTTGAGTGTAAGTTTGCTTGCGCATTTCCAGATGTGCGTGCTGTGTTGCGCGATGCTCTTTATAAATTATTTCGTGACTAACCTTTTCTCAATACTTGATTGTCATTTACGATGGTGTTTCAATCTGCTCCGGTATAGCGTTTTTTGTCTTTTTCCTACTTCGATAATTTCAACTAAGAACTTGGGAGTTTCGAATAATTCTTTAGCAGTATTCGAAATATTTATAAGTTGTTAGCCATCTCTTGGAATATAAAATATCCAAGAGATAATATTTTTCATTTCTCATTCTACTACCCTTGACAGAGTTAGACTATTAGCACGCCACGTATGGTTTGTCTATTAGTACGCCTCGTATATTTTGTCCATTAATATGCCTCGTATGGTCTACCTATTTGTACATCTCTGATAGTTTGTCTATTAGTACACCTCGTATAGTTTGTCTATTATTATGCCTCGTATGGCTTATCTATTTGCACACCTCTGATGGTTTGTCAATTAGTACTCCTCGTATGGAACTTTTGCTTTAGGACGTCCTATATTAGAAACTTTTAACACCCAATATGTTGGCATGTATCTCATGTGGCAACTTGGAAAATAAACGTTTTTCTTCTTACTCGATCTCTCTAAAGCATTCGACAGCGTCGAACATGATCAACTCCTACGACAAATACTGAACTTAGAAGTTGATACGCATTGGTTTGAAAGCTAACTATCAAATCGATCTCATGCAGTCCTCTTCAGGGTTGCGGCGGAGTCGGAGGAATAAATTTGCGACTCCAACTCTGACTCCGATTCCACCTTTCCAGAATTCGGCGACTCCGACTCCACCTTCCCAGAATTTGGCGACTCCGACTCCGCCTTTTCAGAATTTGGCGACTCCGACTACACTTCTCCAGAATTTGGGGACTCCGACACCGACTCCGCCTATTCACAATTTTGTGAATCCAACTCCGCCTATTCATAATTTATACGATGAATATTTTATTTCTTAACTAGTGTGCACGGACCGTCAAAAATGACGGGATTCAATACCTTTCTTCAACAAATTTTCGCTAGAGTGGAGTTTCCATGCTTAAAAGCACGATATTTTTTGCTGGAAGGCTTTAATCTAATCAATGTAATATTTTTTTTTTATATAAGCTTATTCCAAAGGTAGCTTAACTATTATTAGAGTAATAAACACTCAGTAACTGAGTAACTTATGAGAGTAATAAACACTCAGAACACAGTATTTTTGAGCCGCAAGAGAAGTATTATAGCCATTCGTGTCGTATCCTAGATACAGAAATTCAGCATTAAGGCCCCCACACACTACACGCGCCACGAGCCGAGCCTAGCGAGCCCCGAGCCAGTTCGTGTAGTGTGTGGGCATGTCGAGCCGAGCCACGAGCCGCGCAATCAGGCTCGTGGCTCGGCTCGTGCTGATCTGTCACTTCCAGGTATTTGGCCTGGCTTGCGGCTCGGCTCGGGTAGTGTGTGGTGGTAAATTTGCACGAGCCGAGCCTGGGGTCAGCTTAGTGCATAATGTTAACGAATTTTTATTTTTCAGAAAGTGTTTGATGTACGCCGCACTATAGAATTTCAAGTGTGATAAAAGTATATTGAATAAAAGTGAATACGGATAAGAAAGATTTTTTTGTAGACTTTATTGAAATTTTTTGGAGTTATCCTTGTCTGTGGAAAGTGAAAAGTCAAGACTATTCAAACAAAGTATAAAAAAAAACAAAGCATATGGTGTCTTGGCTTTGGTTTCTCAACAATGAATTCTTCCTTTTTATAAATGGGGTCATGATTGATAGCAATTCCAAGTACGTTGATTCATCCATTCTCAAGTAATTAGCGTAGTCTCGAGGCTCTAGTCTCAATTCCTGGATTAACTGGCCATGACACAGTTCTCCCCTCTTCAATAGCCAAGACTTGCACCATTTAGACCTTTTCGAGGTTGGTTAGCGCTAAAGCAAATTGCAACCTCTAATCGGTCATCTGAATCGGAATCGGAGAAGTCCATGTTGTCTATAGAAAAACACGTGCAAACTAATGCTCGGCTCGTGTAATGTGTGGGGAGGCAGTAAGCCCGAGCCGAGCCAAGCAGGCTCGCGCGAGCCTCAGGCCCTGCTCGCGGCTCGGCTCGTGGCGCGTGTAGTGTGTGGGGGCCTTTAGTGAAAGCAACTGCGAGCTTGTGCATGTATGTTGTACTATGCAATAAAGTGTAATGTAATACAGTATATTGTAATATACAATACAGTATATTGGGATTTGCAATACAGTACATTGTAACTAATATACAATACCCTGCCGAACTCGTTATCCACAATGCGAACTCGAGTATATAAGGCTCTGAATCTCTATAATTGTTTAGAAAGTGACTTATCATAGAGCACTTGTACAGCGAAAATGAGTGTATTAATTGACCGTGAACTGAAACTAAGACCGCCAGTGCTAATTTCTTCCTATCGATTCTTAAGGAGATCACCCCAAGATTTTGACTATTTTCATCCGATTCGTTTGAAATTTGGCCTGTATATGTATTTGCCGCAAGTAAACTTTTTTTACTCGTGTAACTTTTTCGATTTAGGCCTTATTTTTACGAAAAATTAGTTTTTGGTACATTTTATGGATATTTCATAAGAGGACTCGTCATTGAGTTTTGATGCTAGAACAAAACTAAACACAGTTTTAGAATCCTTGGAGCATTTCTAACAGAAGTACGGTTCCAAATTTCAACATTTGTAATTTTTCATTTTTATGCGATATTTCATCACTAACTCAAGTATACACTAATTTTGGATTTGAGCTTGATGAAATTTTTTTTTGTGTACAATTTGGAAGCATAGATCCGTACTTTTGTTAGAAATTTTCCAAGGATTCTAAAACTGTTTTTGTTTTTTCCTAGCACAAAAACTCACCGACGAGTCCTGTTTTGAATGTTGAAAGTTAGAGGTTTTGGGTATAAGCCCAAAACAAAATTTTTTGTTGAAATCTAGTGAGAGCTTGTTATTTGAAGCGGGTGCAAGTACCCATTAAAAGAAGTAACAGTGTTTTTTATATTGCTCTGAACTGGAAATTTCATTTTGTTCTCGCAGCTTACGCTCTGGGTTAATTCACTGCCAGTATCGGTTTGTGCGCGAATATTATCGAACATACAATCTGGAGAATGAGGAGAGGCTACCACTCTTGGAATTTCCTTATTAATAACAACTATTCTGTATTGTACCACTGATGAGGATGGTGTTTGTGTCCCCATCGCTGGCGGACAGTTCGGAGCGTTGTTGCCGACGCAGAGCTGGGGAGCTGACGCGCTGTTTTGCTCGTTGAGATGAGGCGCAGCAGGCGGTTGTGATGCTGCGGCTGAGACTTGACTGCTTCGAACTTTCAAATGATTGCTGGAGGTTTGGCAGATATGCTTTCCCTCATCCGGCGATATTGGTTGCATGGTCTTTACTGAGGTGGCTTCGGAAGGTGGCACACATTCTCTGACGGGGTTACTGGCAGCTGTGAGCAAGTCTCCTGTCATTTGAGCATTCGAATCTTGTGAGTGAGAGGATGTAGGTCTCCTACTTGCAGGCACTTTGCTTGGTTAGGTCGTATTTTTGCCCTTGAGCGAACTATTTTTTCGGGATGTTGTGTGGGGCAACATTTGTTCAGAGAACGGTACTTTCCAGCCTGCGAAGCGAGTCTCCTAATGATGCATCGTGCGTTATATTTGCATAGCTATGACTGGATTTTGAGAACGAAATAGCTTTTGTATATATATCGCTGATACTGATTTGCTAAATTTTACCCCGCTCAGCAACTATTTTATGAAAAGTGAGGTAAATCCAAGCCGTTCATCGAGGTATTGAAGCTTACAGCTGAGAGAAGATAGAGTTGCCCTTTAATGCTGGAGGACGGAGGCGAGGAACAGGGAGGGTGTGGGTCGGCTGTGAACGTGAACAATAACGTCTTCATGATGAAGGCTGGTTACACTCAGTGGTTCTCTGAGTTCAAACAAAAAAACAAAAAAACAAGCAAACAAACATCGGCATCTTTGGGATGCTTTATTTCCAATCAAGCCTGATACAAATGATCTTAAGCATTGGTTTTTCAAATGTCTTATAACTAACACTTATATAGGACACCATGACGGTTCCCCCGTAAAGCCTGTGGTGGTTTGGGGGGGGGGGCGGTGTCATTAGGAAAGAGAGGAAAACAAGAGTTTGGCACAGGGTGTGCCAGAAGAAAAGAAATAGGAAAGAGAAGATGGACAGTCGGAGAGAGAAAAGGCGAACAAAAACGCATAATTTGGTGATCTCGGTCAGTTCTTTTATGGATTAGTAATTTAGAGTTTGAAGAACTGGAAGACCTTTCAAGGCTTTGTATGTACGAAAAATATGCTAGTCTCTCGAGTTACCGAAAAGAAATCTACAATATTTGCAGTACTTACAATATGCTAATTTTAAAGGCTGGCTAAGATTGCCTAGGTCCTATTTACATACGCTGAGGGCATAATAACATATGTACATAATTTACACTACATAACATATACATATGTACATAATTTACTCTAATATACACGTACTAGAAATTGATAAATACAATACATACACATATACATACACATACATTTATATTTTATTATTTTTTTTTGTTATTAATATATATATATTTTTTTTTCAGAGAACTGTATGTACACAAATTATCTCTATGTACATAGATTCACTTATACAACTATTTACACATATACATCATTGGAATTTTTTTTTTTTTAATACATTATATACATCAAACTGTCCAAGGAACTAGTGTACTCATTGCAAGCCTGCCCGAGGGGGGAGGGGTTCCACCTGACATCATGAATGGAGTTAATCTGGGTTAGAGTTAGTCTGAATGGGAATAATGGAGATAATCTGGGTGTTGCTGGGTTGTGGGTTCTGATAATTAGATGGTTGTAGTGGGTTATTCTGATCGGTTGCCTGATTTAGAGGTTGGGTTTCTATTGAGTTGTGTTGAAATGATGAGTGGATATTTGGGGTTCTGACTTCCCACCCGTGGGGGGAAGACCGTTCCGTCCGCTCGTCAGAACCCCAATGAAAAACAAAGTAAATAAGTAAAGTTGGTACGGTCTTCCTCATGTGCTGTTGGATATGGTTACTTGTATTTGGGTTCAGGTGAGGGTCCTAATGCGAGAAGTTTGGAGCTTTTAAACCGATAGTTTTGGCTATTGGCACTATCTAATGGAAACGTTAATTGATGGAATAGATCGGGTTCTAATAATTGTAAATTTTCCCAAATTTTAAGTGCGTGATTGTGTAGCAGGATGTTTATTGGAAGAATATCGGTTTGTTCATGCAGTGTTTTAGATGAAATTCTGTCCACAAGCCTTGTATTGGTTATAAATCTTAGAGCTTTATTTTGTACTTTCTGCAGTTTTGAAATGACTGTGGGAGACATTGTATGGAGTGGAATGGTTGGGTATGTAATGGCTGATCTTACGAATGCTAAATATAGTTTCCTTTTAGTATCGAGGGATAGATGCTGAAATCTGTATAGTTTACTGAGATTGCTATATCCTATTGCTTGTCGTTGTGTTACTTGGGCTGAAAATCCATGGGTTGAGAAATTGAGACCTAACACTTTACCTCTGTTTGTATACGGAAGGTATTGGTTGTTGATGAAAATATCTCCAGTGTTGTGCCGACTTATGGGAATGATTTTAAATTTTTTGTGGTTTGTTGATATTTTCCATTTATTTTCAAATTGGTTGATTTGTTGGATTGCGTGCTCGGTTTGATGGGCTGCATATGCTGGAGAATATCGGCCTGTGGTAATTTGGGTTATGTCGTCGGCAAAACAGATGTAGTCAGAGTTTGGTAACGGTGGAGGAATATCGTGTGTGTAGAAGCTGTATAATGTTGGTGATAGGCATGCTCCCTGGGGTACTCCGGATTCTAATGTGAATTGCGGGCCTATGTAGTTTGCTATCCTGATTGATGCTGTTCGATCGGTCAAATAATCTGCAAGTGTACGGAGAAATAGTGAATGGATGCCGGATTGAGAGAGTTTGTATATTAATCCTGAGTGCCAGACTTTGTCGAATGCTTTGGTGACGTCACGAAGTACAATGTCTATTGTGTGTTTGTTGGCTAGATTTATGGATATTGTTTCTGTGAATGTTGCCAGTGCTGTATGGGTGCCTCTGTCTTTCCTGAAACCATGTTGTCTGCTATTGTTCAGGTTGTGAATGACTAAATGGTTGGTGAGTCTGTTGTTTAATATTTTGTCCAATAGCTTGCCCTGTATGTCTAGTAAGGATATCGGTCTATAGTTTTGAACTTGCTTCTGAGATGTGAGGAGTTTGGGGATGAAAATCATGATGGCATGTTTCAGACTGTCTGGGAAGTAACCTGCAGATATGGCGTTGTTAAATATGTACAAAAGGTATTTGAGCATATTTTCTGGTAATTTATTTAATTGTAGTGTGGTGATACCTGATGGTCCGGGGGCTTTCTGTTTGAACGGTCGTAGGGTCTGAGTAAGTTCATCTAAAGTTATTGGTGGGAAATGTAGTAGGTCTAATCTGCTCAAGTTACCGGTGTGAAATGGTATAATTTGATGCGCTGTATTGTTCATATGTTCTTTAATTGAATTTATGTGTTCAATGTCGAAATCTTCATCATCCTGCTCTGAGAATATACTTTTCCAACGTTGTCTAAAAATCGGTTCCTTTTCTTCAGGTGTATGAAGTTCGAGTCTATTGTGCTGTAAGTATGGAATTTTTTGTTTGTTATTTGTACCCATCATTCTTTTAATTGATTTCCAGAATTTTGTCGGATCTTCTTGTAGGTCTATTTTTTGTATTATTGAATTCCAAGTCTGCATGTAGCTCTTTTTATAGATGTTTTGTAATTCTTTCCTGAGGTTTGAGAGAGTACTGTTCAATTCTTTAGATGGTCCGTTGATGCGTATGTAGTTTAATATATGTTGGTATCGTACCTGGATGCTCAGGGTTTCGTGAGTGGGTTTAATGCCAGGAATTGTTCTGTGGGTTATTGTTGGTATTACGTTTTTTGAGGCTTCTTGTATGTGTTTTGTCCATTTTTCCAGATGCTCATCAATTTCTTCCAGGGTTGGATTTACTTGTAGATCAGGACTAATGCGGGTTAATTCTTGCCTATATTTTATCCAGTCTGCTCTGTGAAATTGGTACCTTGGTTTAATCGGGATTTGAATTGGGTTTGCTGTTATTGTTGCTATAATTGGAATGTGGTCAGATGGTGTGATTGGTCCGGGTTGTAGATGTATGTTATGAAAGGCCTGTGGGTTTTGCAGTGCAATATCTGGTGAGGTGGTGCTTCTATGAGTTATAAGTGTTGGGAAGTATGGCCCAATATGTATGCATTTATTCCGCTCAATTAAATAGTGTAAATGTTTGCCTCTATTATTGTTATAACTGTATCCTATTGTTTTATGTGCTGCATTTATGTCTCCAATGAAATAAACTGGGTTTGATCTATTGAATAGTGTGTGGAAGTCAGCGAAGTGGAGGTATTCTGTTCTTGGGGGGGTATATGTTGTGCCGATAGTAATTGGTCCCTGCATTGTATCTATTGTAATTGCCAGCATGTCCGAATTGAAGTTATCATATAGTTTATATGATATATTTTTCTTAATTGCTATTGCATCTCCTGCATGAGGTTCATCTTGTTTGTTCGCATAAAAGGTGTTATAATTAAATATTTTCAGGTGGTTATCCCCTCTCAGATTGTGTGCATTGATGAGTATAATGTCCGGATTTATGTTATTATAAATGTTGGATAGAGGTATTTTATTGGAGCTCCAAGATTGTACATTGTGTTGTATTACAGTTAGTTTGCTAATGCTCATTTATTGGAAGTAACTTTTTTAGGTTTTTTTGCTGCTGTGTGTAGTGATTGGTGCCTTGGGAGCGCCAGGAATTGTTCGGGTGGTATTATGTTGATTTTTGTTCTTGTAAATTTTACACGGTTTGAGAATATATATTCTAGTAGGGTTCCTGATTTAATTTCTTCTACTGCGAATTTAAGTCCTCTATTGTTTTCCTTGCTTAGCTCTCCCATATACCAGTCTGTGTCAGGGTTTTCAGGAATTGGAGATGTATCTTGTAGATTGCGGTATAGTTTTATTGGAACATTATGTTTGTTGTCTATTAATATTGTTGAGTTTTCTGCTTCGTCGCTTATCCTTCTCTTCTGCCTTTGATCATTGTCGGGGTCTGTGGTGGTTTCGTCTAGCTGTGCGCGCTCACCACCACACAAGCACAAAAGCGCCACCCCACTGCCTCGAAGCGCTCTTACTGAACGACCAATCAGCGCTCGAGGCTGGCGCTGGGGGGGGGGGGGGGGGGCGGTGAGAATAGGAAAGAAGAGAAGAGAATTAGAGTTTGGCACAGAGTGTGCCAGAAAAGAAATAGGAGGAGAGAAAAGGAAAGGGATAGTGGAAGAAGAAAAAGGCGCTTAACGCATAATTAGGTGATCTTGTGCA
Source organism: Morinoia aosen (assembly GCA_030386875.1). Lineage (NCBI taxonomy): Eukaryota > Metazoa > Arthropoda > Malacostraca > Amphipoda > Talitridae > Morinoia > Morinoia aosen. Next base: position 4,701,694 of record CM059574.1, read on the forward strand.
TCTTGTGTTCTTTATACTGCTAATTAGTTAATTTGATAAGGGAAAAGTACCCGTCAGGGCTTTTTATGCTAAAAAATGATTAATGTTTTCTATTGTGCCGCGTCTACTTTGCTCTATTTTATTATTATATACACGGTAGAGGGCGACATCAGCAATCCGTACATGAAGTGAATTTCAGTTTGAGCTCAGACAACTTGTGCTCATCTACAATACCCTATATACATACACTATATACTAACATATACATATATATACATATATTAAATTTATTTATTTATTTATTTATTTTTTTTTACATATATATGCATATTTACAAAATTTCCATACATACACACATTCATACCAGACACATGCACCCACAATTTATTATTTTTTTTTTATTTTTTTATTATTTTTTTTATTGTGCACACACACGACAAACAAACATACATATGAGTACATACAATTTTTTTTTTATCTTACATATATATACATACCACACACAGCACAAGAGCACACAAATAGTAATATATACATTTCATACTCAAACACCCACAAACATACACACGTACCCGACGATACTCATGCACACCAATATGCATATATACATAATAATTTTTTTTTCCATTTTTTTTTATTTATTTATTTTTTTTGTTTGTTTTTTTTATTCTTTCATTTTTAAATTTTTTTTTATTTTTTTTTCAATTTTTTATTTTTTTTTGTTTTTTGTTATTATTTTTTTTTCTTCTACTTTCTTCATTTTTGTTTTTTTATTTTTTTGTTTTCTCATTAAATTTTTTTTTTTCACCTACACTACATTCTAGCTATCTAAACAATTACACTTATCTTACCTACACAGTAAGCATTACCTAAAATTTCATTCGTGGTACTGAACTATGACTTAGGCCTATCTAGTTATTAAGCAACGGTATCAACAATTTAATATCTACACATGTACATCATCTAGTGCCTATGATTAATGTGTGAGTTTTCACCTATACACTATCTTATTTACAAGTTTATCTATTCTTATGGTAATTTCCACCTACCATACCTACCTACGTATATACATACAATTCAAGTTAATTATTATTCACAACATATATACAATTATAGCGTCTGTGCACATCATACATTATATACACCTAGATACAATTTTGCAGACATGCACTTAACACTACATACCTTTTTTACAGAAAGGCTATTGAATGATTAGAGGTGCAAGTAAACAGGAATTTAAGAACTTTTTAAAGTAATGAAAAATAATTAATGAAAAAAATTTTTTTCTTGTCAGTGCGATTGAAATGAAGTAAAATGTCTGGGGTTTCGGCTTCCCACCCATGGGGGGTGAAGACCGTCCTACCGCTCGCCAAAACCCCAGAAAAACAAAAAATAAATGTATATGAAAGTATTTTTGGTCTTCCCCCACTTCCTCCGAAGAGGTTTTAGAATTTGTTGGTTTTTCGTATAGATATGTTTGTTAAATATTGGTGGTTCAATTAAACTTTGGAGGGGGAGGAGGGGCCATTGCGAGTAACCTTGAGCTTTTGAATCTGGAGTTTTGTTCTGAGATAAGGTCTGGTGGGAAGGTTAGATTAGTATACAGATCGGGGTCAAATTGCTGCATATTGTTCCAGATTTTGTTTGCGTGCTCATGCAACAGTATATTGATGGGAGGGACCTTTAGTTGTATGTGCATATATTCAGATGGTATTGCGTCTATTAGTGTGTTGCATGTGATGAATCTGAGAGCTTTGTTTTGAACCTTTTGCAGTTTGGATATTGATGATGCTGATGCTGTGTATAATGGTATAACCGGGTATACTAGTGGTGATCTTACGTAGGCCATGTACAGTTTTAATTTCGTTTTTGTGGACAGATGAGTGAAACGGAGAATTCTGTTTAGGTTTTTGTACGCTATTGCTTGTCTAGTGGAAGCCTGAGATGAAATGCCTTGTGACGTTATGTTTAGTCCTAAAACTTTGCCTCTATTTGTGTATGGAATCTCTTGGTTGTTTATCATTACATCAAGATTTTTCCTTCGACTGATTGGAATAATGGCAAATTTGCTGCTGTTGGTTAGGATTTTCCATTTATTTTCGAATGAATTGATCTGTTCTATTGCTTTTTTGGTTCTTAATGTTGCAAATCTCAACGAATATTGTCCGGCTGTTATTTGGGTGATGTCGTCTGCGAAACATATATAATCCGTATGTGGTAATGGAGGAGGTAAATCGTGGGTGTAGAAGCTGTAAAGCGTGGGGGATAAACATGCTCCTTGGGGTACGCCGGTGTGCAATGCGAATTTGGGTCCTATGTAATTTGCTATTCTTATTGCTGCTGTTCTATTGCTCAAGTAGTTGCTCAGAGTCCGTAAAAATAGAGGGGGAAGGTTTTTTTGTGATAATTTAAAGATCAAGCCAGAGTGCCACACCTTGTCAAATGCTTTCTTTACGTCTCTCAAACAGATGTCTATTGTACACTTTTGTACTAGTTTGATTGATGTAGTTTCGTGAAGTGTTGCTAGGGCCGTGTGAGTTCCTCGGTTGCATCTAAATCCATGTTGCCTGCTGTTGAAAAGGTTCTGAATTGTGAAAAATTTGTCAATCTGTTGTTTAGGATTTTGTCTAGTAATTTACCTTGTACGTCTAGGAGGAAGATCGGCCTATAATTCTGCACTAATTTTAGGGATGAATTTGGTTTCGGTAAAAAAATCATTGTTGCATGTTTTAAGCTGTCGGGGAAATAGCCTGCAGATATAGACATGTTGAAGATGTAAATGAGAAAGTGTATCATGTTTTTTGGGAGGTTTTTTAGTTGCAGAGTGGTTATGCCTGTTATTCCTGGTGCTTTCTGCTTAAATGATCTGAGCGCGTGCAGTAGCTCTTCATATGATATAGGGGGAAAATGAATTGGATCAAGTCTGTTAATATTTCCTGTTCTGTGAGGGACAATCGAATGTGCTATGTTGTTTGTGTGATTATTTACTGCTTCAATATGTTCTCTGTCAAAAAATGGTTCGTCCTGCTCGGTAAATATTTCCTCCCAATGCTCTCGGAAAATAGGTTGTTTTTCTTGTGGTGTGTGTAATTGAATTTTATTGTTTTCTATATATGGGACTATTTGTTTTGAGTTGTTCCCCATCATCCTCTTGGAGGATGACCAGAATGCCTTCGGGTCCTCCTGCAGTTCAAGATTCTTAATTAGTTCTTCCCAGGTTTCATGATATTTTCTTTTGTATGCTTCCTGTAGTTTGGTTTTGATTGCGGTCAGGTGTCTATTGAGTTCTATAGAAGGGCCGTTTGTGTAAACATATTGCATTGTTTGCTGGTATTGTGCTTGTAATTGCAGGGCTTTATGAGTTGGTTTGATTCCTGGTATGATTCTGTGAGTGATAAGTGGGATCGTTGCTTTGGTGGCGTCCAATACGTGTTTTGTCCACATTTCCAAATAATGATCTATTTCTTTAGGCGTCGGGTCCTGTTTCAATGGGGGTGTGACTACTGAAAGTTTCTGTCTATAGGCTTGCCAATCTGCTTTATGAAAATGTCTTCGAGGTTTTATGGGAATTTGTATTGGATTTGCCGATATTGTTGCTATTATGGGAATGTGATCTGATGGAGTGATTGGTCCCGGCTTCAGAAAGATATTGTGGTAAGCTTGTTTGTTCTGCAGGACTATATCTGGTGAGGTGGCGCTATTATGAGTTATTCTAGTTGGAAAATATGGTCCAACGTATGTGCATTTGTGTCTGGTGATTAGGTAGTAGAGATGTTTCCCCCTATTATTCCAGTTTGAGTATCCTGTTATATCGTGTGCTGCATTAATGTCACCAAGAAAGTAAGTTGGATGAGGTCTGTTAAAAAGCGTGTGAAAGTCTATGAAATGCAGGTAGTCCGTTCTGGGGGGTGTATAAGTAGTGCCAATAGTGATTGGTCCTTGGAACGTGTCTATTGTTACTGCCATCATGTCTGAATGAAAATTATCGTGAAGTCTGTATGAGATGTTTTTCTTGAGAGCTATTGCGGTGCCTGCGTAATTTTCGCTCAACTTATTTGAATAGAATGTATTGTAATTGAAGATCTTGAGAGGTTGATTGTTTGTGAGGCAGTGACTATTGATGAGTATGATATCTGGGTCCAGTGTATTATATATGTTTGATAGAGTGATTTTATTGGTATTCCAAGATAGTACGTTGTGTTGAATTATTGTTATTTTCTTCAAATTCATTTTGGAGCAATTAATTTTTTAGGTTTCTTAGTGACTGCTATTAGTGACTGGTGTCTAGGAAGATTTATGAAGTCCTCGTGGGGGATGATGTTTAGTTTGGTTCTTGTGAATTGTACCCTGTTGTTTTTTATGTATTCCAGTAATGTTTGCGATCTCATGTCTTGAACTGTAAATTTTAATCCTTGTCATTTTCTTCTCTATTGAGTTCCTGGATGTACCATTCTGTTGGGGGATTTTCTGGGATTGGTGAGTTATCAATGAAATTTCTGTAGAGTTTGATATTAAGGTTGTGCTTATTGTCCAGTACTATGCTTGAATTTCCAATGTCATCACTGATCCTACGCTTTGATCTCGCCTCCGTTTCCATGGCCTCCTCCATGTGCTCCTGCTCACCATCCAGAGACACATCCACCGTTTTTTCCTGGTCAGTTTCCGTTTCCTGTGGTGCTGTTTCTGATTTATAGTAGAAATTGAAAATTGCGGCTGAGTCACGGTCTGGAAAAGTGGTATCGATATTGAAGTTCATTTTTAGGGATTGTGAAAGAAGGTCACTAAATTTCTGCGTTCTATTGAGGGCTGCTATATGTGCTTCCAAAATGATTGCTGTAAGTTTAATATGTGTCTGTGATGTTAGTGTGAGGGTATGTTCTGGGGGTTTGTTTGTAGTATTGCGTGTTTTGCAATTTCAGCATAGGTGTTTTGAGTTTGTTGGTGATGCTCTTGTTTTTCATTTTCGATTTTTTGTTTGACTACATTTGACTGGCGCTGGGGTGCCGGACCGAGCCTCTACAAGCCGCGCGCACCGAGCAGCCAGGCAACACCTCTGAACACTCACGTACGCTTAGCTCAGCCTCAACTGCTTCAAAAGCCCCACCCCGAGCCGGCTAACCAGAGGCTAGCTCGGTTCAGTGCGGCCACCACCAGCCCTATATAAAGAGCTGCGCGCTAAGCGCAGTTCAGTTCGCACAGCTTACTCAGTGCACGCGCAGGAACCCTGATATTCACACAAGTCTTCTTCCTGCGAGCCTCGTCACTGCAACGGCTCACACAAGCCTTCCAGCGAGCCTCCTCACAGCAGCTCACACAAGACTTCTCCCTGCGACTCTCCGCGCAGTGACTCCGACATTCACTAGTCTCGGCTGCTCAGCAAGCAATAGCCTCTCGGCCTCCATCGCCACCTCGACGGCTCCGCTACGCCACGGCACGCACAACGCGACTTACCGACAACCGTCGGTCCTCCAAGTCGTCTTTGTGTACTATACTACCTGCCTGTTATCATTTACCTCATGTGCCATACCGTCGGCGATCTTCTCAATAATACGGCCTTTATTCCAGTTGTGTATTCCTTATCCTGTCGGGTTCGTTTGCACCTCAGGCACTCACTTCGGGCATAGATACCACAAAGTCTAAAGATATTTACATAGTCTGCCCGGAGTGTAAAGCAGCCTGAGGGAGAACACTACACTGGTGACCCCAGAGTGACCCGGCAGGTGGGAGCATGGCTTGGAAAGATGTCCGTTTACCCGCCTTCGAAGGCGACATGAAGGGATGGCTCCTCCACTGCGAAGTTTACCTCGCTCAAATCCCAAATCTCAACGACGCTTTAAAGTTCGGGGCACTCCTCGGAGGGCTACCTACGCACATCATCACCGGAGTACAAGAGATACCACTGAACCCTCCGGCTAACGGTAAATTCGACGCCCTGAAAGCCGCACTCACAAAACGTTTCGTTCGTCACGACGACGAGACCAACTACGACGGCATTGTCAAACTAACGCTCGGAGACAGCATGCCATCCGAATTACTCTTGGAAATGACGCGTCTCAACAACTGCAGACAAGCTCCGCTACCACCTTCAGTCATCCGATCCATGCATCTCGCAAAATTACCGACTGAAGCGCAACCACTGATTGAAGCCTTAGGAAAAGGAAAAGCAGACGACGAGTACGGAGAGATTGCAGGTCAAGTTACTACAAGGCAATCAACGTGCCGGGCCGCAACTACCAAGCCCGTCACCGTAAACGCGATCAAGCCATCGCCTACCCCGACAGTGTCAAGAGCCGAGTTTGACGCAGCTATGAAAGAAATAGCCGAACTCAAGAAAATTTTAGGAAGAATAGTACGCTCGCACGAAGACACCCTCAAAGCCGACAACTGGCGGAATCAAGTTCCGGCACCTAGAAACCTTCAACACTCAAACGAAGGAAGCACGCTCGACCATGGACGCTGCTACTACCACCATACATTCGGTGACCAGGCAAGAAAGTGCACAACGCCATGCAGATATACTCAACGACGGCCGCACAGGATAGTAAAAACCACACCCTACTCGCGGGCAAACGCAGCTCATTTGTTGTCCGTCACCGACTCCAATACTCGGTACCTCGTCGATACCGGCTCGGCGGTCAGCTTAATTCCGCCCGACGAAAAACCCCCAACCAGACCCCCGTCCTACGATCTTCTAGTGGCTAACGACACTCCAATAACCTCAGACGAGACGCTGTCTTCACACGAACGCCCTTCTCAACAAAAACAAGAAAGTCAAATATCCACTGAGGTACTCGGAAACTTAAAAAACAACAGGAAGCACCTGTGGTGGTTTCGTCTAGCTGTACGCGCTCACCACCACACAAGCACAAAAGCGCCACCCCACTGCCTCGAAGCGCTCTCACTGAACGACCAATCAGCGCTCGAGGCTGGCGCTGGGGTGCCGGACCGAGCCTCTACAAGCCGCGCACACCGAGCAGCCAGGCAACACCTCTGAACACTCACGTACGCTTAGCTCAGCCTCAACTGCTTCAAAAGCGCCACCCCGAGCCGGCTAACCAGAGGCTGGCTTGGTTCAGTGCGGCCACCACCAGCCCTATATAAAGAGCTGCGCGCTAAGCGCAGTTCAGGAGCAGTTCACCAGTGAAAACCGTCTAAGAAGCATCTAATCTTCAACAACGACCTTCTCACTACCAAAATATCACAGCAGCAGCCGACTCCCTACCTCGCTTGCCGAGCCCTGACCTCTCAAGCGAGTGTGAGTAGCCTTTCCTTAACTCGCTCTTACGTTTACCGACCGTTGAGCGTCGCCGGAAGGTAGTAGAGTCTGGTGTACCGAAAGGCCCCAGACCATCTGGGCAAACCCCATTATAGTAGGGGGGGAGAGGGTACAAGTAGGGCACCAGCCGCCTTCCGGATAAATCCGACGCCTGAGACTATACACCAACACTTAGGACTAACACCATGCATCACCACCAAGGAAGTCGTGGTTCATGGAGAGCTGGCTACAGCCAGTTTTCCCGCCCCTTACTACAAACACCCACCCATATAAGACCCAACACTATGCAACATAACACCAACACACGCACCAACGCCATCCCTGGCAACAACACTCAACCACGAACGACCAAGCAAACTACCACAACCATCCCAGCACAGCCTGCCAACAAATCCAACACTACCTACAAAGTCCAACTCCGCAAGATCGACCCCAGCAAAGGTACAAACCGAGAACAAGTCTTTGAAACTGCTTTCAAACACTTGGAAGCCCCACTCATACGACTCACCAGCAACTCAAGCGGATTCTACGCCATAACCGATGACATCACTGCCATCGATAAACTGACCTCGGACAAAGCAACCACTCACTTCCAGAAAATAAATCTGAAGCCTGTCATCCCCCCAGACCTCAGAGCCAAAAGAACCATATTCATCAGACAACTGGACAGCAGCATTGGCCAACGCCAACCGCAAGAAATACAGGAAGAAATAACACGAGTGCAACAATGGGCAAAAAATCCTGGAAATTAGCAAAATCAAAAATTATACACACGTTATCAAAGTAACCTTCACCGACACTGCCATGACACAGCGCGCTCTCCAGAATGGGCTCCTCATGTTCAACACAAAGATCACACCATCGCAAATGGAACGTGAAAAGTAAACTCACCTACGGATCTGCTTCAAATGCTACAAAATTGAGGACCACTCCACACATCAATGTACTGCCAAGACATCGAACTGCTCTGAATGCGCTGCACACGGCCACACCTACCAACAGTGCAATTCACTGTACAAGAAGTGCCTCAACTGCCAAGGAAACCACCGCACCCTCGCAGCTTCCTGCCCATACAGGAAAGAAGCTATCCGCAAGAAGAACGACGAACTCCAAAATAAAGAAACCGACCAAACCAAGAGCACATACATTGAAATTGCAAAAACGGCCATCCAACAAACTGCAAAAACAGAACATACACTCACACTCACCAGCGAAATACATATAAAACTTGCCGCTATCATCATCGAGGCCCACATCGCAAACCTCGCACAGGGAGGGGATTTCGGATCAATCTTGTCGAAGTCCCTAAAAGAAAATTATGACGTGGACACCCAGTTCCCCAATCGCGACTCACAAAAAATATTCAACATGTTCATCGAACAAAACAAACAACCCCAAGCAGGCATAACGGAGGCTCCTGCAAATCAAGCAAGAACCGACCCCAACGATGACGCAATGGACACAAGCTACCACTCAACAGAAGAGAACTCAACCCAGGACGAAACAAGCGACGACAACCTGAAAGAAAACTGGAGAACGCAGTCCAGCCCTAAGAAGAAAAACAAAAAACGGAAGAAAAAGAGACAACCCTCCTCGGGAGAATCTTCTGGACACGATGACAAAATAGAGGTTTCACTATTCCGCAGCGACACGAACTCACAGCATATTCCAAGCAAACCAACCAACCAACAGATATTAGAAGAACTAACAAAAATACCTCCTGGCCTCAAAATCGCTGTCCCACACCCAAACTCGGACACCTGGAAAGAAATCATTGACGGCCAATTCGACCTCCAACAGGCACCCATAGCCACAATCCCACACCAACACTTCCTCTTGATGGACACATGCTCAAAAATTATCCCTCACAAGAAACCCAAACACTCGACTCCATAATGGATACACACAATATGAACAAAACACTAACTGTCATCCAACACAACGTCCAACACTGGCAAAACAACAAAATCGCACTATGCAACATCTACCGTCAATACAATCCACACATAATTCTACTCAACGCGCACTGCATGCGTAACGACACTCCCATCGAAATTTGGAATTACAACACATATACCACAAACAAAGCAAATGAAAATCACGCTGGAGTAGCAATAGCAATTCGAAAAGACCTCCCATTCAAGCTGCACGATACCTTCCACACAGATATGTTGGCCATCACAGTAGAAACACCACAAGGCCCAATCACACTTGCCACTACCTACATACCTCCACGCATTGATTACATAAATTACATTGACATGCACACTCTCTTTAACCGAAAACACCCCACTTACCTCCTTGCCGACATGAATGCCATACACCCCACCTTTGGATACACATACGCAAACAGGAAGGGAAGACAAGTACACTCACTAATAGACAGGAACAAATGTCTTCACATCGGCCCTAACTTCCCCACGATAATCACTCACCGCGCTTGTACTAGCCCAGACATAGTACTAACAAACACGCAAACATTCCACAACATCATACTCGAACCAGGTCCACTAACACCTTCCGACCACATCCCCATCATAGCCACAATATCAGCCAACCCCATACAAATTCCCATCCGCCCACGACCCTCCTTCCACAATGCAAACTGGGAACTATACCGCAACCTTCTCGCTGACCACACAATACCGCAGGACCTAAGCCCTACACTAGAGGACATAGATAACCACCTAATCACATGGGAAACCCACATCAACGAAGCCTCCAATCAATCTATTCCAACTATCACACACAGAACCACACCAGGCATCAAACCCACTCATGCCATACTCGTCCTTCAAACGAGACACAAACACATTTACGACCATCTCCAACGACACGGCCCCTCACCCCACCTATACAGAGAACTCCTCAGCCTCAGACAACAGATAAAAACTGCATATCAACGCATCTACTCAGCGACATGGAACAACACTATCGCACCCCCTACAATCAAGAAGGCGGCATCTTTTACCACTCACCACAATCCAAGGAACCTCTGGTCCGACAACATTGGTCAAACATTTACTCAGGTATTGATGACCCCAACAACGATTTCGACGCTGAACACATACACACCATAGAAACGCAAATGAACGGCATCGCTCCCCAAAACGAACCACACGCGACAGGAGACACTTCCCGCCTTCAAAATTTCCACTACCCAGCAATCACAATCGAAGAACTCAAAAACGCACTTCGGAGGTTTTCCCAAAAAGCTCCAGGACCAACTAAAATAACCACACACCACCTTAAACACTTACCGCAAAACATGCTCCAGTACCTTCTGTACATATATAACAACGCCCTCTCAGCGGGTTATTTCCCAAACAAACTAAAACACGCAATAATGATCTTTTTACCGAAGCCCTCCACCTCCCAACACGAGGTGCAAAATTACCGCCCCATCTCCCTACGCGACACCCACGCTAAGCTTCTAGACAAGATATTAACCTACAGGCTAGCAGACCACCTAACCATCAACAACATCTACAACAGCCGCCAACACGGATTCCGCCACGGAAGAGGTACACACACCGCACTTGCCACGCTACACGAGACTCTCCACATTAAGCAAACACAGAGAAACAAAACAGACATCATTCTACGAGATGTAAGCAAGGCATTCGACAAAGTTTGGCATACAGGACTCAAATTCAAACTGTCACAGCTACAAATTCACCCCCTATTCACAAAAATCCTGGATAGCTTCATCACTAACCGCACCGCAGCCATACGAATCGCAAACTACACTGGCCCACCCTTCTCCATCAAGTCAGGAGTCCCCCAGGGAGCAGTCCTCTCCCCAACACTGAACAACTACTTCACGCACGACCTCCCCCCACCAATACCCAACACTGACTACATAGCTTTTGCAGACGACATCACACAAATCATATCCGCAAAGCATTCATATAACATGGCAGCTCTTCTAACAACACGAGCCATTGCCCAAATCAACGATTACGAACGAAAATGGAAAATCCAAACCAACACAAACAAATTCAAATTAATTGCTATCAGCCGCCGCAAACACCCAACAGTGCACATCAACAACACCCCACACCGTTACACAAGCTCAGGCAAAGTTCTAGGTCTCACAATCAGCACAACCGGATATGCAACCCACACCAGACAACGAGCAGCAATAGCACATCAAAACCTCTCACGCCTTTACCGATTCAAACACCTGAACCCAGAAGTAAAACGCCAACTCTACATCGCCCTAGTAAGATCCACTCTCATCTACCCAGCCATTCCCCTACACACACTTCCACCAACATCCATCTCAACACTCCAACGTGTACAAAACCGAGCCACAAGATACATAACAAATTCAGAATGGCAAGATTTCTCCACATCTGCACAACTACACCGCCGAGCAAACCTGCAACCAATCAACATTACACTCCACAAACACGCAAAAAGAATCTGGCAAAACATTCACGACACGCACCCACAACTCTACCTACAACTCACATTCCCGCAAGACACTCCACAAACACCGCACAAACAATTCCAGAGCTCAAAAATGAAAACACTCGCACCCCAACCGAGACCAAAATACACTTAACACGACTCTAACGACGGACGGACGGACAGACTCGACTGACCAGCACCGACTCAAGCACATGTTTTGTGCTAGAAGAGAGACTTAACCCCTACGGCAAGCCAACCCACCCACGACCGGTATTAAAGATGCATACTAACTAAATACCCAACCATACAAAACCCTGACGGGTAATTAACTTCTACCACCCTCAAACTACCTACAAAAAATTACCCCCTAACACTAGCATCATATGCGCAAAGCGCATCTCTATCAGTTTCCTATCTATCCTTTTCCGTTTCACCCCTTCTCTTCCCGACACACTCTGCGTCAAACCCTATCTCCGTCTTTTCTATAAGCATCAAACGAACGAACGCAGTTCAGTTCGCATAGCTTACTCAGTGCACTCGCAGGAACCCTGATATTCACACAAGTCTTCTTCCTGCGAGCCTCGTCACTGCAACGGCTCACACAAGCCTTCCAGCGAGCCTCCTCACAGCAGCTCACACAAGACTTCTCCCTGCGACTCTCCGCGCAGTGACTCCGACATTCACTAGTCTCGGCTGCTCAGCAAGCAATAGCCTCTCGGCCTCCATCGCCACCTCGACGGCACCGCTACGCCACGGCACGCACAACGCGACTTACCGACAACCGTCGGTCCTCCAAGTCGTCCTTGTGTACTATACTACCTGCCTGTAATCATTTACCTCATGTGCCATACCGTCGGCGATCTTCTCAATAATACGGCCTTTATTCCAGTTGTGTATTCCTTATCCTGTCGGGTTCGTTTGCACCTCAGGCACTCACTTCGGGCATAGATACCACAAAGTCTAAAGATATTTACATAGTCTGCCCGGAGTGTAAAGCAGCAGCCTGAGCCGGTACCCATTTCCGACACCTGGATAGAGTGGGGTATTGTGCTTGAGCTTTCCCTTATACCCAACGGGGAAAATCGCAGTGCCAGCGCCGGGATACGAACCCGCGACTCCAACATACAAGTCCGATCCCTTAACCGCTGTGCCACCGCGAGCACTCAAGATGTCTGTTTCAAGATGTCTGTTTCTCGAAATTTTCTGTGGTTGTGATCGCGCCACGAATGTACATATATTTTATATATGCTTTATAATACTCAAGTGAAATGAAATATTACGTAGTGACACATTCACCTATCTACGTACGCATAGCGTGCACACGTATACATATACGCAAGTAAGCATGTGCTCGAATATCAGCGTAAACTAGTCAGTATAAACTAGCATTCCAATCGAGGGAAACGGAGAAAATATCTTATATTATGGCATGAATTTTATAAAATTTCCGTACTAAAAATAGTGGCACAATGTACGTGCACTTGTTCGTGTGTGTGCTCAGTACAATGCCCTCAATGCGGGGTGTCCGCAATGCGCTTGCTGAATCAGCAATATATGTCATATAAATTAGGGTGCGGGGCGTTCAACGCCGCATTTGATTCGCGTCCCCACCTGTACAACATCGTTACCAGTAAACGTCGCATTTCACCAGCGTATCTCTTCCTCTGCCTGCATATTGGTGGCACAGTCTGTGGTGAATTTACGACTCCGTGTGTAACTAGCACAGAAAATAAGGAGCTTTTAAGGAAGTGAAGAAGATATAGTATTCGACGAGAAACCTACAGAAGTTTGAGAAGAAGATCCAGTGATTTCAGCAAATCTACGAGGCGGAGAAGACAGATAACTGAAACTACAGAGAAATCAAGAGAACTACCGTGAAGATCGTCTGGTGACGAGAATTATTGTAAGTAACGTCTAAGAAGAGGATCTGCAGAGACAGCCAGAGCAACGAGAAATCTATTATAAGGAGAGCATCTACAGACAGGGAGCTTCAGTGATCTACGGAAAGAGTGGCTACAGACCCAAAAACTACATCTACTTGGTGATTCAGCCCACTACAGCTACGGTATCTTCGTGCTAAGGACGAAGCATTAACGGTGCATCGCCTACAACGTCTGCAGAGATCGCGACATCGTTCGACAACGACAACTAAACCTACAATTTAAGATAAGTAACGCAGCAACAATTAATTGTTATAATTGTTACAGTTCCGTTGCAGCCTAGCTATTCGTTGTGCATGAGGCAGGCAGGGTGCGGCAGCACAGCAGTGGTAGAGTTTTTGTCAGGCAGTGTTTTTTGCAATAGCCAGTGAGTGCGGGCGTCAAGGTCATAGGCTGCACTGGCAGTGAGAGCAAGCAGTGTATTCAATGCCCCTAGACATGAGCTTTTTTCAAGAGTGTAAGAGAGTTTTTTTAATGTGAGTGGCACTATTTTCTCGAAGTGTTGCTATAAGTGTTTCAAGTAATTTTGTTGTAGCCTGAAACACTAATTTTGTATTGTATTTGTATTGCAGCCTCAAGTAATTTTTGCTTGAGCAATCGTTAAGCTCAGTTGAGCAGTGATGTTATTTGTGTAACACCTAGGTACCAAACTAGTAACGTAACTATGCCTGAAATTTCAGTAACCAACGCACTTAGAACTAGTACAATGACCACCACAGGTTTTTTTCTGACCTGGATATATTGGCGAAAGAGACATAAGTATCCTTAAATGCCTTCTGTAGCCTGTGCAACATGTAGGTCATGTAATGCTACCTGTAATTTGAACGAAGCGGTCAGTTGCAAACCATGTTCTTTACAAGTAATACCTGCTTGTTTTGGGGCAGGAAGGACATTTTTTGGGGTGACTGTATTTTGGACATTTATTGTGTCAGTTTTAAAAATCATATCTGAGTATTTTCGCTGGATGCGTCTGTTGAGATATTGCATCGTCTGGTGCAGGGGGAGGTGCGTTCCAATTTGCCCAAAGGTAATGCTGAAGACCTTTGTAAAACTCAACGTTCAAGCAGTTAGAGAATAAGAGGAAAATTGTTTGCAAGAGAATCATTGCATTATGATTTCGAGGAAGTACTACTGATCAAAGGATCAATTATTGAAAGAACAATTCGCTGTATTAAGAGGACAGGAATTGATTAAAAGATGATGTACGAGTAGTACAATGCAGTGAAATGATGTAATAATGATGAAATATGTACTGAGAAATGCAATGTGATTTCGAGAATTAAATATATATTAAAGTAGGAAGAAGTAAAGGTACTCTTCCCGAGTGAAGTGAATAATAGTGGATGTTCTGATGATACATACCCGATGTTATTGCTCTGAGTATGATAGAAGAAATATGTGTGAAAAATAGAGAGCAAAAAGAGCAGATTTTGCGGCAGAGTGAATGTCCGTGAGAGAATAAAAATAAAGAAGAGAAAGACTCTTCTAGTGTACGTAAGAGGTAAACCCAGAGATTGTACGTGAGAGGTAAACCCAGGTAGAGGTAAACCCAGAGTGTACGTAAGAGGTAAACCCAGGTAGAGGTAAACCCGGAGAGCGTTGCAGCGTTTGGTAAAAGATACCGACAAGTCTGTGGTTATATCTGGTAAATGGTTTAAGGTTACCAGGTAAATTTACCAGCGAGGTCGAGTGATACTGTTGAGGAACAGTATTGAATTATTGCGCGCAGACAAATGAATAAGCTCTAGGAGAAGCTGTTACCGTTGATTTTCGATGAGACTCTGATTTCAGTTCATAATTTCATGTGGTGGAAGTAATACCATTGATACCATGACGGTCAGAGTTTAGCATTGCAGATTGCGGTTGTCATTGTGCTGGCAAACAGCAGTACCATACGAGAGTAATAATGAGAGGCGATAGACGCCCATTACCATGCGAGAGTAATAATGAGAGGCGATAGATGCCCATTAATTAACCTCACGTGGTGGTCTGGTAATTAGTTAGGAGTAACGAGTAATAGAGTGTAGAGTGTGCAGAGTGTGCAGAGCAGCACGCATAATTTCATGTGCAGTGCGAGTGAGTAGCTTATTCTTTTTGCATTGGCTCAAGGCCGCGAGTAGCTCAGGCTGCACATGTCAATGAACTCTACAGTTGACAGCCGAGGTACGTCGGCGTGGTCATGAATATGACTGGTGAATAGTCACGAATAAGATGTGTTTTGGACAATTGACGAATAATTGAATAGTGGAAACTAATTAAAAGTAATAACAAATTTTAATATATTTTTTAGTTATTTGTTAAACGAGAGTGGCTGTTTTTAATGTTTTTTGAGCACGTTTACGACCTAAAGCGTCATATAGTCATTTTGCAAGCCTACTCGAATTTCATAATCAGCAAAGTTTTATGTTGTGTAACTTATTATTCAAACGTAAAATAATGCAAAATTTATCGTCAAGTCTCAAAGTTTCTACGGGATAATTTACAACTGATTGAACGATTAAAATTTAGAGTGTTTAACGTCAATATTGATTTTTACCTTGACAACAAATCGTGTTTTTACCGTGAAAAGTATGTTCTTATGTGTTCAATTTTGTCTTTTTGTTGTATTTGCTTATGCTTCATATTTAACCTCGTATATGCTTTAGTATTTAACTTTTTTTGATTCAGTCGTTAACGTAACGCGATATATGAAATGTAAAGTAACCGTTTACAGTATGAAAGTATAACAAGAACAGAATAGCAATGGTCCTAAATTCTTATGTTCTTGTATAAAAGCCGCACGTGATTGCTGGCATGTTTTGCGAGAATTAACGACTTTGCATATATTTAAATCTTTTTTGCCGTGCATTGGCTGGGAACGTTTCAAGTGCGCACTTTCATGTCTCGTTGAGAATTAATATGCTGAATTCATATTTTAAATACAGATTGGAAAATTCTAGCGACATCCGGTTGCTGATGCCGAGATTTTAATATGGAGACAGTGTTTTCGACCTCTCAGCAAATTGAATGCCTATTCGGAATTGAGCTGATCTTTATGGAGTCAGCATTCATTCTCTGAGAAAACTTAAATGATAATGAGAGACTTGTTCTTGTTGGACATTTAAATCATTGACTTGAAAAGAATTTTTTTTAAAATAACAGTTCATTATCAAGCTGCAGTTCACTGTGCTCAAGCTTTTATGCTTGTGTTTTAATTTAGTATATCTTTTAGCATTGTTAAAATTGTGTTTATTTTCATTTCTAATTGGTCATGCTAATCGTTCTTGTATTCATTTCAATTTCAGATTTGCGTGGGTGTACGAGCTCAGGGAGCACGAACGAGTCCCGTATAACACGCGACACCTTCACGCAATGCACGATAGGTGTGAAGGCCTGGCGCCGAGCGCTTGTCAACAACAGAGACGGCTTGACGACAGTTAACCTCCGCGCACAGGCAACAGTTTGAATGCAGTGAAGATCCGCGCGCAGTGTTTGCAAAATAATTAGGGGTAAATCACCTTCGTGCAAGGGAAGGATAACGACACTAAATTATTAATGCCAATAGAGTAACTCAGTTTGAAGATTTAATTTGGTGTTGAATTGGAAAACAGGGTTTACCTTTTACAGTGTTACGTTTTCCATAAACGTAGTGTTTGAAATTGTTAGATTTTTCCTTTGCTAGATTTTCAAAATTTTCGAAACGTTTTCATTGTTGCATTTGTAGTAGACTTTTTCAACTATTTGTGACTGTTTATGTCAAAGTTCCTTGATGAACCCACGTGGTAAAAGTGTTTTGATACTATATTGAAAACATATATTTAAGCGTTTTTAACATTCATTTAGACGTATTTAATCAAGCGTATTATAACTACAACTTCAATTTTAATAGTTGTTCGTTTGATTCACAATATGTATGATTTTCGGTAATAATTTTTTCAATATTTTTTGCAGTTTT
This sequence comes from Morinoia aosen, assembly GCA_030386875.1. Taxonomy (NCBI): domain Eukaryota; kingdom Metazoa; phylum Arthropoda; class Malacostraca; order Amphipoda; family Talitridae; genus Morinoia; species Morinoia aosen. Next base: position 4,719,239 of record CM059574.1, read on the forward strand.
CAAAACTTTTTCTATATGATATATTACTTTCGTTAGTAACTGTAATTGAATAATTTTTTTGTGTATTGCTTCGTTGCTTATTTTTATTTTATATCTGCGAATCAAAGTCGTTCATTTTTTAATTAAATTTGGCGTACTCTGAATCGACAGAATTTTTAGAAAGTTCAGATTCTTTTCTGCGTATATGTCTTTGTAATAATTTTTACTTGTAACCAAACGTTTTCTAGTGCTTGTCACTCTTTAGAATTCGATATTTTAATATGCGCCGTAGTATTTCATGTTTCCCTCGGTTTCATTTCTCAATGCGAATACATCCGGAGCATTCTTCAGAAGCGTTTAAAATAAATAATGTTGTGACCCATTGAACTTTTTTTTGTGAATTAATTGTTCGAAGTTGATAGAACCAATTCATTTCTTTGCGAGCTTACTTAATGCGCAGTTACGTCATTTGTTTGAATGGTTATTCATTCTTATGTTTAATTCTATGAAAAAATGCAATTTCTTTTATTTCATTTGCTTCCGCAGCCCTTTTTCTCTTTCGTGTTGTATCGCCTTTAGCATTTTAGAATATGTAACCACCTTAAACTTTAGTGATTGTTGTTAATAGTTCCTTTTCGAAATAGCGGACTGTGCTAACTTTGTTGTTTTAATATAACAGTTATTAATTAGGTAATTGTTTTGCGTAGTACCTAGTTTAAAGTTTATTTTGATGAAGAGGGTAATTTATCTATTTTTGCTTGCGTTCCTTCTTATCTATTTAGCTTAACGCATTGTTTAACTATTCAGTATTTATAGTTTTTTGCTTGGCCAATATTATTGTTCTTTTGGCATTAATGAGGTGTGTGCGTTTATCTTGTTATTTTGGTACTCGAATTTGGTTTTTGTTTTGATTTTTTGATTCGAACGTTTTTTTTGGTGGTTGCGTTCTTCCTGTGGTTGGAGGAGGTGTGTACGTGCACTTGTTCGTGTGTGTGCTCAGTACCATGCCCTCAATGCGGGGTGTCCGCAATGCGCTTGCTGAATCAGCAATATATGTCATATATATTAGGGTGCGGGGCGTTCAACGCCGCATTTGGTTCGCGTCCCCACCTGTACAACATCGTTACCAGTAAACGTCGCATCTCACCAGCGTATCTCTTCCTCTGCCTGCATAACAAAACAGTCTACCTAAGTCAGAAACATGAAAACGATTTTGGCACGCAAATAAGAAATAAAACATTAATATCCTATAAGGGTTTCACAAATGAGAAAAATCATATTATCTTTGAAATATGGCGCAAATTGTCGGCAATTGATACACAAACATAGGTATCACATTATTATAAGCGTATAATTATCATTATAAGCATATTACTGCAGTGTAAATGGATGATCACACAACGAATTTATTGTTTTTTTACATGGATGCTTTACAATTTCACATTAGAAAAAAATCACATTATCTCTGTAATATGGTGCAGAATGTCTGCAATTGATAAACATACACTCACACACGTACCATGACGATCTAGTTTGATGCTTGCACAGAAACGGAGAGGAATGACATAAAATGCAACCTTCGGCTGGTTTATCTACTCTAGTGCACACAGGTGTACGTGTACATATGCACACCCATATGCGCACATACACCCATACACGTACACACATCTATAAGTAAGCATGTTTGCAAATGGCAGCGTATGGGCGATCAAATCATAATACCTACGCACACTTCAAAACTGTTGTGTAATGTCTTGAATTATAAAACAATGAGCAAGGGAGATTGTTCAGCAATGGAGATACCAGACAAATGAGATTCATCAATACTTATTCAGTATGTTCTGTAACTAAGAATTATTTTTTAGACACAAGATGACGAGTTATTTTGGCTTTAAATTCCCTGGGTATTTGAGGGATTTTAATACTCAGGGGAAGTTTGTTCAACAGTAAGGCGCCTGATATGCACAGAGCCTTCTGCCCTAAGTGAGATGAACGATAGTTGACTAAGACATTATTGTTTCTGTTCGGTTTTTAGTTGGTTACAGAGGGTGGATGAAAACGCACTATCTCAGCATTGCTCTGAGGAAGATGTGACGAGGAGAATATGTATTGGGCCTTCTGCATGAGGAGCCTTTCTTGGATAGGAATCCAGCCTAGTTTATTGAGGAGAGGTATTTCGGGTTGGGTGGCAGATGCTAGATCTTCGCAACTTCCGACCCGATTGAACGGACAACAAGGGACTCCAAAAAAGACGTAGATTCTTCTGATTTATTTTCTCGACTCGAGACGCCGTAAACTGCACAACAAGGACATTTTCAGGTTCGGTGGTAAAACGAGGAATAACCACATGATAAGAAGACTCCTAATTCAAAAATATAGGTGAGGAGTAACTGATTAAACTATGAAGAACAACTAATGATGCTGGAACTGATATATCTCAATGACAAGTAGTAGTAGTAGTAACATGGGTTTGCAAGTGCTTCAGTTACTCAAACTATGTCGCACCGAAGGTCACATGTTTTAATTCGTATCAGACTCATTCCAAATAACCACACAAGATGAAAATTTTTGTTATTTGAAACATCAAATTATATGAGCATCTTGATCATAAATACAACTCAAAATTAACCAGTGTCTCCCCATTAAATTTGTATACAACACAGGACATTCTCAATGACAATGATTTATCACGCCAGTCTCAAGAGTCTCGTAGCACACGTGTCGACTCATGTTGGCGGAATTTTGGTTCCGGGGCACGACAATAAGGATAGTACTCCACGTTCAGAACAACCCGTAAGGGCTTTTGAACACATCAATGATAGATGTCAAAAGTCAAACACATAACACAGTGAGACAGCTATTGGAATATCTAGACAGGAAAGTAAATTTTTCCAGCTAAAGAATACATTTGTAAACGCACATTTTGTAATGCACACATAGGATCAAAGGAGGACAGTCTACTCACGCACTTCCCTACATACAATGTCACATGGAAACCACATGGTTAGTTGCTGGTTTCGTGGATTTCAGCTGGCAAAATAGATTTGCCACTGAATATGCTCATCATAGCCATGTTAGTACATTGCATGCTGTATTTGATAAGTAGGGTCCACGTGGGATTTCCTATTAGCTACCACATTGGCTTAAATAAATTTATCCACATGGAAGGCACGTGTGTTTGTAACGTACTTGATTTTGAACCACAAATAAAATTACTGAAAGAGGTAGAAAAACTAATTGTTCAAAAGAAATGTTTTAAAAACAACACTGGTGTTCTTCTTTATTTCTCAATACCTACTGTTAGAAAATAACTTCACAATGATGTATCCTACATACCACAAGTATTTACGCCCTCTGAGAGGTTATTCACTTCCATATTCCATCATTTGAAGACACCTAAAATGCAGCTCAATAAATATCAAAGATTTTCAGCGTGTTTGAATATGAAGCAACGAAAAACTGTGGAAAAGTTAGAAGAGCATTTAAAGAAAAATTCCCAGAAAGGAACTCTCCTGATAAGAAGACTGTGTTAGAAGAAGACACAGTTAGAAAATTAGAAGAAAATTATATGCTGTTCTAACTTTTTCACAGTTTTTCGTTGCTTCATATTCCAACACGCTGAAAATTCTTCGATAGTTATTGAGCTGCATTTTAGGTGTCTTCAAATGATGAAATAAGGAAGTGAATAACTTCTCAGAGGGTTTAAGTACTTGTGGTATGTAGGATACATCATTGTGAAATTATTTTTAACAGTAGGTATTGAGAAATGAAGAACACCAGTGTTGTTATTAAAACATTTCCTTTGACGAATTAGTTTTACATCTTTCAGTAAATCGATCCCTGCAAAGTGGTTATTAAACGACTGTCAAAAACTTTAAATTTAAATCATTCGAAAAGAAAACAAAATTTATTAGATTGTGAAAAAATATATTTCAAATATGTTTATTTAAAGCGGAGATATAATCAATTAAAATGTCGGGGACATTTTTGTTGAGAGACCCGGTATAGCTTGGTATAAGTTATACCATGGAGGTTTCATAGTTTTTGGTCTTCTTTGAAAGCCTTAATTTTAGAAAAATTCAATTTTTTACTTTCTCGAATTACAAGTCAATAAGTATAAAGAAAATTGGAAATGTTTGAATGATGGAATAATTCATTGCATCTTAGCCTAGCTGCTAACCTACATTCTACACCCTGAAAAAATATCTCAATTCGTAAGTTGCTCCGAGATCGTCGGTTGAAGTTTCATTCACCATGCATGTATGACTTTATGAATTAACAGCCTTGTGACATAAATATGAGTATAATACTTATATATATGTCACTAAAACACGCGACAATGAGTGGTGGAGGCTGCCATGAAACCCTATGAATACTGAGATGCCATTCGTTTCGCCGCTAATTACTGTACCGGCTGATAAATTACTTCAAAGAAAATCGCGAAACATTTGCGATCAGTTTATATAACATAACCATGTATGGTATCAAGATTCAGTGCGTGATGAAAATGGCATTTTGGGGGGACATGTTCTCAACAGGTCATCTGCTACAAGACGTGGCATTACAACGGCACCGGAGCGACCAACGAACTTTGATCACCACATGGAAACAATGTATAATACACGTCGGCAGAATTCATGGTAAGTCTGCTTGATTTATAGATGGATCCCATGCGTTATTACCACATGGATCCTAGCTGGCAGAAGCGAGGGATGACCACGAGGCATATGGATTCCATGTAGGACCCACATCCTCTATATGTGTCCTAACCAGGTGGGAACCACATGGGGCCACTTTCCAAAAGTCCATGCGGTTTCCACATAACATGGGCTCGTAGAACCCAAATGGCAAACATGGACAATCCATGTCATAACCATGTGGCTTCCATGTGACCTTGTATATAGGGTTATCAACGACAATTGTCAAAAGCCAGACAAATAACACAATGAGACGGCTATTGGAATAACTGGACAGAAGAAGGAGTAAATTTTCTAACTGTTAAATATATGCGCTGTGGTCAAGGGTTTACACCCTCAGTGGGACAACTGACACGCCTTAACATATATACTCACAAACAATGAGGGACGGTATCCTCACACTCCTATTCTCAGCCTACATAAATGAGACTATCTCAATAAGTCATTTGCTTTACCTGCGGGGAGAGAGTTCAGACAGGATTAGGTCTCTGATGCAGAGACAACACTAAAAAGAGAACAGCAAATTATCTTTCACGCCAAATTTCACAGGCAAGCGCGACGGCTTGTTCAGCCGTAGAATAATCAGAGCTTAAAGTTAACAGCAGATCAGCTATAATTATTTTAACATCATCCTCGCTATCTCATTGATCAGCTTAACGCTGAAAACTGTTAAATAAGTCAACACAGGTTCCTACGCATATTTCTTATAATAATGTTGAGTGAATGCCCTGGGAGTTGCTGAATTCATTTGGGCTCAAAATTTGCTAAAATCAAGTTGGATCACTGTACTAAATTTGAGAAAGATTCTGACTATCACTCGTGTCGACAAGTTTTGACTTTCCCAATCTGGAGACAGGTGAACCGTCCCCAGAGCAGCAAATACATGTTTGCTATCACCCCGAGTATACAAAATCACAGGGGCAGTGAACACACAAATTTCCGGACGTGCTCTCAGACTGCTTTAACTCTAGGCTTCCACCCTGCTGACTGGCGCAACTTGCTCAGCACAGCTCATGGGTGAGGAGCCGACACATTATTGACATTCAAAGTGTACTTTATCTCTCAGCCAAAAAATACAAGAATCTGAGCTGTGCACTGTCAATGTATGAATTTCTTAACACAAGCTCCAATCCAATCTGTTTACATCTTATAAGGTGCCAGTTCAACAGTTTAATTTTTCTTAAGGCAAAATGTTGGCTGCAGCAATTTTTTAGTTGCAGAAAAAGAAAAAAAAGAAAAACTGCAGCTTCTCCAAGACTGCTGGCTGCCTTAACTTACATAACTAAATTATCAATTTCCTAGCGTCACAATGCAGCACAATAAAGGTTAGGTTAAAAAAAGGTTAACATCGGCATCTCTGGGATGCTTTATTTCCAATCAAGCCTGATACATATGATCTTAGCATTGGTTTTTCAAATGTCTTATAACTAACCCTATATATAGGACACCATGACGGTTCCCCCGTAAAGCCGGTACCCATTTCCGACACCTAGGTTGAGTGGGGTATTGTGCTTGAGCTTTCCCTTATACCCAACGGGGAAAATCTCCACGCCAGCGCCGGGATACGAACCCGCGACTCCAACATACGAGCCCGATCCCTTAACCACTGTACCACGGAGAGCAATAGCTTGAGTAAGGACTAAACGATTTCACAGAGGCTAGTCTGACTCAATGTAGGTGGTTCGCCGGTTGCCAGAAGCATCATTGAATGCTCTAGGAACCGGCTGTTCACCACTATCTAGCACAGTGACAACACATAGAAATAAAAGAGACTAAAATTAGAGTTACGAATACTCTTAGCAATGTTTCTTACACACACAATTACACAATTACACTGGGAGAACTATAAATAATGAGAACTTTTCAACTTGACGGCTACAGCCAGACAAAGATGGTGTGTTGGGCTTGCGGACCAGCGTGGCTGTCCGCGGCGATGTTGTCACAGATCTTGTCGGAAATTCGCGTCTTGTAAAACGCGATACTCCCCCCCCCCCCCCCGGTTGGCGGTAGCCAACTAAATACTGCCGCCGGAGGGGCGCTGGATAAGAACTACACCTTTTTCCCTTCAAATTAATCCAAGTCAAGTTCAAATTAATCCGAGTCAAGTTCATATTAATCCAAGTCGAGTTCAAATTAATCCAAGTCAAGTTCAATTTAATCAAAGTCAAGTTCAAATTAATCCAAATCAAGTTCAAATTATGATTAAATTAGGTTGGAGCACTCTTGACAGTTTTAAAACAAAAAAGATAGCAAAGATAGCTGATTTAAAAATCATTTTAATACGTGAACGTTTCGGCTTAAAGCTCAAGCCATTATCAACACCTGTAAAAGCGAATTGAAATACAGAAAACAAGACACAGCTAAAAGACAAAATGAATACAACTTTAAAGAGTACAAGAAACAAAAAAAAAAACAAAAAAAAACATAGAGATTATACTGCAATTAATTCTGAGAGTCAGGCTATTTCTAACTGAAATGATGATAACATTGAATTTAGAGCTGGCTTTAATTCTTTAATGTAAAGAGATTCTAGTATATGTAGGTCGTTTTTATTTGCACAGAAATTTAAAATTGAAAAATCAGATTTGCTTACTATTATACTACACTGCTCTGCGTGATCCCTAATGGCTGAAAAAGATGGCTTTGCTAAAACTCTACCCGTTCTGGAGCTCCTACCAACGTGCTCAAAAAATCTTGTTCTAAAACTACGCTGGGTGCAACCCACGTAGCTAGACCCGCACAGCGAGCAACAATACTTGTAGATTAAGCGAGAGCACAGTCCAGTAGGTAGGCGGTCTTTAAATCTAAAAAATGATCCTATACTACGCTTGTTTGTCAATATTGGAATAAAATATAAGCAATTGTAAAATTTCTCCACCAGCTTTGAAACTTCACTGGCGAGCTTCTCAGACTGTGCACCGTAAAAAAGCAAGTTACAGTAGAATTTCTTTTTCTTTACAGTTGTCTCAGAGTAGGTCGGCATATATTTTTTCTGTCTAAAAATAGCCTTATAATTTTAGAGACTAGATTATTCGGAAAACCGTTGTTACTGAAAAAGGTTTGTAGAAAATTAAATTCATTATGCATATTGTGGTACGTTGAACTTATATGAAAAGCTCGATGCAACAAGGTTTTAATGCTATTGAGTTTAAACTTAAATGAACAAAAACTAAAAAAGCTAGTGCCCAAACCCGTAAAGGTGTTTTTCCTGTAAACAGAAGTTGTGAACCTTTGATTTTGTTTTTCAACGGAACAGTCCAGAAAAGCAAGCCTATGATTAGTTTCACATTCCATCGTAAATTTTAAATTGGCGTGTTTGGAATTGATGTAGTCCAAGAATTTACTTGCATGACACTCCTCACGGAATATAACAAATGTGTCGTCAACATACCTCCTGTAAAAAATTGGCGCAAAGTCTAGCGGACACTCGGATAACCAGTTCACCTCATGATGACACATAAAGATATTTGCGAACGTCGGTCCTAATGGGAGACCCATTCCTAAACCTTCTGTCTGCCGATAAAATCTACCTTGGAACATGAACACAGAATTCAGCACAGCCATTTCGAGTAAGGTCTTAAAATAATTCAGAGTCAAACCTAACACTACTTGACTAGACTGATACAGGTACCCTAGGCAAATTTGTACTGTCTCGTGTAGAGGAACGTTAGTAAAATGATTACCATAATTCGCCCTTCGTTATTACCATAACTTCAAACCGTTCAAAATTTTTTCTGCCATTTTCAATTCTGGAGACTACGCTCTTTTACGGAATCTAGCTAGAAACAAAGATTTAATTGTCACTCGGCCCGATAGGGGTAACGGCGTAGTTTTGTTGGATCGTAGGAATTACTTCGAAAGCCTTGCCAATATAATTTCAGACCGCACTAAATTCGTGGAAATCAAAGAGCCAGTGCACAATCTTATTCAGAGAATTGAAGACAAAGTCAATAATTTCTTACGTAAACTCAAGCAATCTGAACTAATTTCAGAAGTTCTTTACAAAGAGCTGTATGCCTCGGGCTCAGCCCCTGGTATACTTTACGGTCTTCCTAAAATTCATAAAGTGGATTTTTCATCAATGTTTCAAATGCGTCCAATATTTGCTGCATATAATTGTCCTACCTTGAAACTAGCTAAGTATCTTGTCTCTGTCTTGAATCCGTACACCTCTAACCAGTTCACTGTTTCAAATTCTCAACAATTTGCAGCTGAAATCAGTAATTTGAAAATAGATACCCCTTGTTTTATGGTGTCGTACGACGTCGAGAATCTTTTTACTAACGTTCCTCTACACGAGACAGTACAAATTTGCCTAGGGTACCTGTATCAGTCTAGTCAAGTAGTGTTAGGTTTGACTCTGAATTATTTTAAGACCTTACTCGAAATGGCTGTGCTGAATTCTGTGTTCATGTTCCAAGGTAGATTTTATCGGCAGACAGAAGGTTTAGGAATGGGTCTCCCATTAGGACCGACGTTCGCAAATATCTTTATGTGTCATCATGAGGTGAACTGGTTATCCGAGTGTCCGCTAGACTTTGCGCCAATTTTTTACAGGAGGTATGTTGACGACACATTTGTTATATTCCGTGAGGAGTGTCATGCAAGTAAATTCTTGGACTACATCAATTCCAAACACGCCAATTTAAAATTTACGATGGAATGTGAAACTAATCATAGGCTTGCTTTTCTGGACTGTTCCGTTGAAAAACAAAATCAAAGGTTCACAACTTCTGTTTACAGGAAAAACACCTTTACGGGTTTGGGCACTAGCTTTTTTAGTTTTTGTTCATTTAAGTTTAAACTCAATAGCATTAAAACCTTGTTGCATCGAGCTTTTCATATAAGTTCAACGTACCACAATATGCATAATGAATTTAATTTTCTACAAACCTTTTTCAGTAACAACGGTTTTCCGAATAATCTAGTCTCTAAAATTATAAGGCTATTTTTAGACAGAAAATATATGCCGACCTACTCTGAGACAACTGTAAAGAAAAAGAAATTCTACTGTAACTTGTTTTTTTACGGTGCACAGTCTGAGAAGCTCGCCAGTGAAGTTTCAAAGCTGGTGGAGAAATTTTACAATTGCTTAGATTTTATTCCAATATTGACAAACAAGCGTAGTATAGGATCATTTTTTAGATTTAAAGACCGCCTACCTACTGAACTGTGCTCTCGCTTAATCTACAAGTATTGTTGCCCGCTATGCGGGTCTAGCTACGTGGGTTGCACCCAGCGTAGTTTTAGAACAAGGTTTTTTGAGCACGTTGGTAGGAGCTCCAGAACGGGTAGAGTTTTAGCAAAGCCATCTTTTTCAGCCATTAGGGATCACGCAGAGCAGTGTAGTGTAATAGTAAGCAGATCTGATTTTTCAATTTTAAATTTCTGTGCAAATAAAAACGACCTACATATACTAGAATCTCTTTACATTAAAGAATTAAAGCCAGCTCTAAATTCAATGTTATCATCATTTCAGTTAGAAATAGCCTGACTCTCAGAATTAATTGCAGTATAATCTCTATGTTTTTTTTTGTTTTTTTTTTGTTTCTTGTACTCTTTAAAGTTGTATTCATTTTGTCTTTTAGCTGTGTCTTGTTTTCTGTATTTCAATTCGCTTTTACGGGTGTTGATAATGGCTTGAGCTTTAAGCCGGAACGTTCACGTATTAAAATGATTTTTAAATCAGCTATCTTTGCTATCTTTTTTGTTTTAAAGTTCAAATTAATCCGAGTCAAGTTCAAATTAATCCAAGTCAAGTTCAAATTAATCCAACCCTCAGTTGAGTTAAAAAATGACATAATAATTTGTTAATTTGAGTTTTTTTGTTAAATATGTATCTATTGGATGTGATGAGCAAAACTGGTTTCGAGGATTTATTTACACTCATAGATATTTATATACGTGAAATTCCACTTTACGACACATATGAAATCAAATACATGCAGGTACAAAATATAATCATTGGACGATATGTAGATTTAATCTTTAAAATAAATATACAAATGCGATTCACTGAGTACTAATGTACGATTCCGTTTGATTACAATTTATACCTGTACATTACTACCCAGATACATTCTTGCAATAGCAATATAAATGTTGCCATCCATTCTAATTCCGTGTTAGTCAATGTGAAGAAATGTAGGATCCACTTACAATACACAATAATAAAACAAGAAACAATGTTTCTAACTTAATACTGATTTTATTTGTGTATGTTCACAATTCAATATATAATAATTTCGAGACTTGAATATTCATAAATTAATTATTATAAAAGTTATTGAAGTCTTAAAAGTAAATTAAGAAAAAATTATTTCAAATTAACAAAATAAATTCAAGTTAATAAATTATTATATCATTTTTTAACTCAACTGAGGGTTGGATTAATTTGAACTTGACTTGGATTAATTCGAACTTGACTTGGATTAAACTGAACTTGACTTGGATTAATTTGAACTTGACTTGGATTAATTTGAAATGGACTCAGATTAATTTGGACTTGACTCGGATTAATTTGAACTTGACTTGGGTTAAATTGAACTTGACTTAGATTAATTTGAAGTGAAAATAGTGTAGTTCGGTGGCGGGACGCACCACTCGTTGGTCCTTATCGTTGTCGTTTCGTCGTGCGAGCCGTACGGTGGCTGTCCTCAGCGGCCCATCGTGACTGGGGAGGGTCTCTTCGATGACGCCTGTCGGCCAGGCTGTTCTCCTAGCCATCTTCTCCCTCTCTAGGACGATGTCTCCTTTCTTTAGCGGTGGGTTGACAGCCCTCCACTTGCTGCGCTGTTGCAGTTCGTAGATGTAGCCTCTCCTCCACCTCAGCCAGAACTGATCTGCTAAGTACTGCACCTTTTTCCATCGCAGCTTTCCGTAAGCGGGGTCGTGTCAAGCGAGCGCAGGCTTATCGTACTGGGGCGTGCTGGTCTTTAGCGTCAGGAGCATGTTCGGGGTCACTGGTAGTGGTTCGTTGGGGTCGAAGGACGTCTCCCACAAGGGGGTGGAGTTCTCGATAGCTGCCGCCTCTTGCATTAGGGTATGCAATTCGTCGAAGGACAAAGGGTGTTGACCAGCGTGCAGAAGAGCTGCTTCTAGACACCTTCGGATTTGACCTATCTTGCGCTCCCATACTCCGTCGAAATGAGAGGCATGCGGCGGGTTCGTCTCCCAACGCACACCAAGGTCTAACAGGGCCAGACTGGCCTGCTGGATGTTGGCTTATTCGGCTAGATTCTTGGCTCCGACGAAGTTGGTGCCTCTGTCAGATAGAAGGATTGAGCATGGACATCGTACCGCTATGGACCTCCTGAAGCTGTTGATAAAGGTAGAGGTGTCGAGGGATAGCAGCATCTCTATGTGAACTGCACGAGAAGCGAGGAACGTGAAAAGCAGAGCCCAGCACTTTCTAAGGGGGGCGTTCCTTCTTGTAGATGGCCCGTTGTTTACTATCCAGTGCCCGAAAACGTCGAAGCCCACGAAGGTGAAGGGCGTTGCGGTTTCTGAGCGTTCCTTCGGTAGTTCGGCCATTTGTGGGGTCAAGAAGGAGGCTCTCAGTCGCTGACAGATGACGCAGTTCCGAAGTACCTTCTGTATCGCTCTCCGGCCGTTCTCGATGTGGTACCCGGCTTCTCGAATGGAAGCGTGGGTCACGTGCCAGCCTAGATGCTTTGTCTTCTGATGGTAGTACATCATGACAGCGGTACTGATGGGGTGGTTGAAAGGGGGCAGCAAAGGGTGCTTGATATCCTCTGGGAAATCTGAGATGGAGAGTCGACCTTCCCCTCTGATCAGCCCGCTTTGGTCAACGAAGGGCGCGAGGCTAGAAAGTTTGTGTCGGGGGACCGAGACCTCCCCCTTGACGCATCCGGTTGAACAGATCTGAGAGGGCGGACTTCTGCGCCTCCAGGACCAAGACGTTGTGAGCCAAGGCTTGGGGGTCGACGACCGTGATGTTCTGGTTGGTTCTTCTAAGAAGGACTCTGTTGAGCAGCTTCTGCGACAGGCCTACTACCCTGGCGGCGATCCTCAGAATAGCTGACCATGAACTAAATTTCGAGAAGAGTTTGGAAAATAGGAATTCGGGGACTTTTCCCGTCGATAGAAAGACTTGTGCGTCGGCCATTCTTTCAACCTCGGGGAGTTCTCCTGGATCCGCTGAGTAGTCCGAGGTAGAGGAGGGGGAGACAACATCGTCGATTAGAAATGCTGGACCCTGTAGCCAATTCGTCTGCATTAGTCTCGAAGGGTCTGTCGTTCTCGAGACTAGGTCGGTGGGGTTCGATGTGGTGTCGACGTAGTTTCATTGAGACGGATCGCTGCTTTGACGGATGACGTCCACTCTTCTCTGAACATACCGACTGAATCTCGCCGAGTCGTTTCTGAGGTAACCCAACACAACTTTATGTCCGAATAGAAGTATGTCCAAGCGGGTTTCCTTTTCAGCTCCTGTATGGTTTGCAGGCTCGACAACACAGCCCCCACTGCCGCGCACAGCTCTAGCCTTGGGATCGAGGGGGCGGCTCTTGGGACCACTCGGCTTTCTCCGTGCACAAACGCAACGTGACCTTGGCCATTGTCGGTGATCGTACGCAGGTACGTCACGTTTCCGATTGCCTCCTGTGAGGCGTCCGAGAAAATGTGCAAGGTTTGGGTGCCGTTCCCATTCGATTCTCGCGGGAGGAAGCATCTTGGAATTGAGAGTTCGTGCAGACATTGGAGGCTCTGGAGCCTGCGTAGCCACGACTGAACTGTGCAGCTTGGAATGGGTTCATCCCAATCCAAAGTCCTCCCACCAAATACTCGGTCGGTTTCGGAGAGCAGGTTTCGTAGGATGAGTCGTCCGCCGAGTGTGACTGGGCTAGCGAAGCCGATAGGATCGTAGATCGAGTTGATTGCAGATTGCAGCCCTCGCTTCGTGTGAGGGCGGTCTAGTATGTTCATTTTCAGCACAAAGCAGTCACTGGCGATGTTCCACGACACGCCGAGGGTGCTATGGTTGGGGGCTGTAATCAGGTCGATGTCATCTTCAGTCGCTCTCTAGCTCGGGGGGAAGGCCTTGAGGACCTCCATGGAGTTCGACATGTTCTTGTGCAATCTGATGTGGTATCGCGAAAGAAGGTATTTAGCTGTTCGCAAAATCCCGATGGCCTTTTTGGTGTCTGGGGCGGTTCCGAGCCCATCATCGCGGTAGAAATGTGACGTTACGTAGTCTTGCGCTGTTTCGAAGTGTTGTAAAACTTCGGGCTGCAGTTCGCTGGCCGTTCCCTTGGCAGTACGGTGAAGGCACATCGTGGCTACGGCAGGACTGCTGGTGTTACCAAACACGTGCACGCGCGCTCGATGTGGCACGAGGGGCTTTCGGGGGTCGTTGTCGGCCTACCAGTAGAATCTCATCAAGTTCCTATGGGCCGGTGGTACATGGAAGGCGTGGCACACATGCTCTCAACGACAGCTACGAAGGCGATCTTGTGCTCTCGGAACCTCGTTAGTACGTCCCGCAAGCGGTTGTTGTAGTCTGGTCCTGACAGAAGGCGTGTGTTGAGGCTTGTTCCTTGATATTTGGCCGCGCTGTCGAAGACGAGTCTCACTGTGGATTTTTTCTCTTGAATCACTGGGAAGACGGGAATGTACCAAATGAGGCCACTCTGTTGGTTCCTTTCGCGTTCAGGTATCTGCTCGACGTGTCGCATGTCAAGATTTTTCTTCATGGCGTCAAGACACTGCGTAGCTTCGTCGGCTCTTTCTTTAGCCTCTTCAACGTGTTCTCTTGACGACAGATCACGGCCGCTTTGTTGTCGGGGAGTGCCGTGTCGAGGGATCTTAGCGGTAGTGGCGCTTCGAGATGTCCCTCGCTGTTCACTTTGATTTCCTCCATCGCTTTCCGAAACTTGCGGTCGTCGTGAGACAGGCCAGGCATCTCGTCGTCAGGCTGTTGGACGAACATGTCCTTTTCAGGGGACGGTCCGAAGCACATCCTGGTGCTGAGATGTTCGTGGGTGGTCTCAGCTGCAATCTTTAGGATTGTGCATCTTCGTCCGACTGGGGGGCTGACGGTGTCGTTCACTTTGCCAACTACAGCCCAACCCAAGGCCGTGTGATGAACAAACGGAGCGCTTTGACGATGTTGATCGGCGTGGCTGTACAGTATGTCCTCACTGTCCGTCCCGAGAAGCACCGCAACTTCAGCTCTGTCGTCAAGAGGGAGGAAATGAGGGGCAAAGTGAGCAATTTCCGGAGTCCTTTCCACTCTCTCTTTGGTCGCCACTTCCTTTTTGGTGTCGGGAATGATGTCGCACTAGAACATTGGCGGAAGTTCGAAAACCTTGTTTTCGGAAACCCCTTTGATCTTCAATCTAGACACACATCTACCCTGTCGAACGACAGATTGATCGGACAAGGTCTCTAGTGTGTAGTACGATTTGGGACCTGTCACTCGAAGTGCGTCTAACAACTTGGAGGAACAGAAGGAGGTAGTGCTCTGCTCGTCGAGTATGACGTAGACACGGCACGGCAGGCCCTACCTCTCGTCGAAGACGTCGGCTAGTACGGTTTTGCTGCATGCTCTTCCCCCGGTCGGTCGTAGCCGAGCGAGAATTCAGTGCCCTGGCTTTCGGATTCTCTCCGGTTCCACTCTGATTTTGATTGTCGCTCGGGTCTCGCTTGGCGCGTGTCCTGCCGACAGACATTCTGGAATTTCCGGCCTTTGGTCGGTCGAGGTGGGCCATCGTGCTGTGATTGTCGGCTCCGCAATCATCGCACTTCACGACTTCTTTACAGTGTTTGGCCCAGTGAGTGCCTAGACAGCGGTAACACAACTTGTTCTCGCGCATGAACTCCTTCTTCTTTTACGGTTCCATCTTTCTCACTGCTTGGCACGAGCTTGTCTCGTGCTGTGCGCTCTGGTGGAGAACACAAGTGATGGGTTGAGGGTTGATTCTCAGAGGATGTGAAGAGGACCCGCGGGGCCCTTGGTTTGGGGTGAGCGGGGGCTGTGGTGTTGTGTCGAGCGCTCAACTAGTTGAGCTTCGAGACTCCGAAGCTGTCGCACTGTGTGTCTGCGATCGTTTTGATGAATTCGCAGAACCTCTCAAAATCTGGTTCTAATCCGGCTTGTTTCCTGTGCCTGGTTCTCTCGCTTTTCCAGGCATCCATCACGAAGATAGGCAGTCTCTCTACGATGGGGGATAGCCCCATGTCGGTGTTCAGGAAGAAAAGGGCGGGGGTGTACTGCATAGTATGCTGGGTCGCTAGGCAGAAAGACGAAAGAAAGAAAAAAACTTTATTTCCAATAGAGATTGTACAATATTACAATCATTGGTTTTTAAATATCTTAAAGTTAATACACTTAGATGATACACACACATGAGTCTTGTAATACCCATGTCACTAGTCGAAAAGAATTGATTGAGGGCAATGTACTCCTAATCTTGCTTAATCTACATTTGATAATACATGTAATGATAATTATAAGAGATAACACAATTTCATGGACGATGCATTTTCATTGTGGGGTGAAAACACTTTTGACAGTTTACATGTACATGACATAAAACTTCGCAATTATTGATGCCAGGAAATAATATATGAATCGCTTGTTTCGGCCAATGTTCAAAAGTGTCATTTTAAGGAAGCATGAAAAATATATATATATGTAAATACATAACCACATACATATATATATGTATAAATATATATACACATACACACATATATATATACATATATATGTACATATAAGCATGAGGACCAAGATGATTATAAGTTTTGTATTTCAAATTCAACAATTTTAACATAACGGTCGTTAGTTAATAAGCATTTTACTCAAATAGAAATGGATGATCGCACAACAAATGTATAGTTTGTACATGAATGCTTTACCATAATAAAGAGATGACGAGTTAGGTAATGTTACAAGTTGAGAGTGAACAGAAAAAAGACCATTATCTCTAGTAAAATGCTAGTTGTCAGTCTAGTACACACATATGTGCACATTTGCATGTAAATATATACACATACACATGCACACACATACCCACGCACATACTTACACCAAACTTGTAAGCATACTTAAATGCATTTCTATGCAGCGAGGCAATTACAATACATACGCGTTTTATAAAGTGTCATACGCATAGCGTGCACACGTACACATATACACAAGTAAGCATGTGCGCAAATATCAGCGTAATCTAATCAGTATAAACCAGCATTCCAATCGGGGGAAATGGAGAAAATATCTTTTAATATAGCATGAATTTTATAAAATTTCCGTACTGAAATTAGTGGCACAAAACAGTCAACCTAAGTCAGAAACATGAAAACAATTGTGGGACGTGAATAAGAAAGAAAACATTAATGTCCTATAAGGGTTTCATGCGTGTCCTGCCTACAGACATTCTGGAATTTCCGGCCTTTGATCGGTCGAGGTGGGCCATCGTGCTGTGACTGTCGGCTCCGCAATCATCGCACTTTACGATTGTGAAGTGCGATGGCCGAATGTGGGACGTGAATAAGAAAAAAAACATTAATGTCCCATAAGGGTTTCATATTAGAAAAAATAACATTTTCTATGAAATATGGCGCAAATTGTCGGCAATTGATAGACAAAAATAGGTATCACATTATTGTAAGCATATAACTAAAAGCTTTATAAGCATATTACTGCAGTATAAATGGAAGATCAGACGTCGCTGAACTTCCGCAGCTTGGGGCCGACCGTGCGGTCACACTTCGACCCCTTGATGTCTGACGCGTGTGCGAGACGTTCGATCATGCTGTCAGCTACCCGGTCGCTGGCGCCGAAACAAGTCTTCAATTGGTCGATGACGTGGGTGAGCAGGGCCGCCGTGTCCAGGTAAGTTGCGGACATTATGTCTTCGATGAGGCTTCTTGGTTCGCCACAAGAATGACTCGTGAGAATCTCCACGGCGTCGATAGGCTCCATTGCGAGCCTTTCCATCCTTCTCCTGAGGGCGTCGAACCATCTATGGAACAGATGGGCCTCTCCCGCGTAAGGCTGGCTGGGCGCCCTTTTTAAGTCTTCGATCATCGAGAGTCTCAGAGCTTCGTCGATCACTGGTGGCCTTGTTTCGAAGACCACGGCGGGTGAGCTGGTGGAAGCCTTGGGCTGGAATGATGGTGCGAAGGGGTTCATCGAGGGGCACGCGAGTAGTGTCGCTGGGTAGAACGTTCGTAACCACCACCGCGCCCCCTGCGGGCTCCATGACGCGGTGTTGGAACGCCTGGTCGACCCAGGCTCCTGTGCGAGCATCTTTGCATTCGGAGTCCTCCTCGCCAAAAGGCTGATCGTCTTCCATACGGTTCCCATTTCTCAATTTTGACCTCTCAATGGTGATTTGTGCCAAGACCACTGATGGATCTTCCGTGAGGTTAATAAGCATTTGCTTATTGCCTTGGCCAGGGGACCTGTGGTGCTTATACTCCCCATCCTTGTGATGAGAGCTAGCGCTAGGAAGGCTCTGGCTGTGATCGCTCTCACTGTCTTGGCTGTGATTGCTCGAGCGTTGGTGACTCTGGCTGCGATGGCTGGAGCTGGCTGGTCGTTGCCCTGATGTTTGGAGCCGTGTTCGCTCTGACTCTTAGCCGAGGGAGGTTTTGAGGACCCGCCTCGCTGATATGCAGCACCTTGCTGCTGGTTTCTGTGCGTGATTTTCTTGGACTTCGAGCTCCTTCGCTCTGAAGGTTTCTTTGTCGCACTCCGTTGCGAACTCGCCCAGAGTTCCTCATTCCTGTGGTCGATTGAACTTGCTAACGCCCTTCTGCGGGCTCTGGCCAGTGTCAATGAGTCCCGAACGACAGTTGCCTCTACAGTGGCCCCTGAGTTCTCAAGAACGGTGACCAACTGCTCACCGAGTACTCCGAATTCCAGCGTGTACCTGTTCGACTTCGTCGGAAGTTCTGAGCTCTCGTGGTGCTGCACCATTCAGGAGGCCGTTCAGAGCTGATAGGGCTGTGTTGAACCGGTCTTCCAGCTGGGGGAGCCTGGGCGTTGTTATGCGCTTCTGTGGGGTCATCTCGGGCTCCGGGCTCCGGCGTGTCGTGGAACCAACTACCAACTGTCGTGGCTTCCCTACAAGCCTCTTTCAATCTTCTCTCTGAAGGCTTCTTCTTTGTGGAACACCTCCCGGTATGTTTTTAATATCTCGGGTTGGGCGGCGGATGCTAGATCTTTGCAACTTCCGACTCGATTGAACGGACAACAAGGGACTCCAAAAAAGACGTAGATTCTTCGGATTTATTTTCTCGACCCGTGACGCCCTAAACTGCACAACAAGGACATTTTCAGGTTCGGTAGTAAAACGAGGAATAACCACATGATAAGAAAACTCCTAGTTCAAAAATATAGATGAGGAGTGACTGATAAAAGTATGAAGAACAACTAATGATGCTGAAACTGATATATCTCAATGACAAGTAGTAGTAGTAGTAGTAGTAACATGGGTTTGCTAGTGCTTCAGTTACTCAAACTATGTCGCAATGAAGATCACATATTTTAATTCGTATCAGCTTCATTCGAAATAACCACACAAGATGAACATCACTGTTATTTGAAACATCAAATTATATAAGCATCGTGATCATAAATAAAACTCAAAATTACCAGTGTCTCCCGATTAAATTTGTATACAACACAGGACATTCTCAATGACAATGATCTATCACGCCAGCCTCAGGAGTCTCGTAGCACACGTGTCGACTCATGTTGGCAGGAATTTTGGTTCCGGGGCACGACAATGAGGAAAACACTCTACGCTCAGAACAACCCGTAAGGGCTTTTGAACATATTATTGATAGATGTCAAAAGACAAACACATAACACAGTGAGACAGCTATTGGAATATCTAGACAGAGAAGTAAATTTTTCCAGCTAAAGAACACATTTGTAAACGCACATTTTGTAATGCACACATAGGATCAAAGGAGGACAGTCTACTCACGCACATATCAACGACAATTGTCAAAAGCCAGACATATAACACAATGAGACGGCTATTGGAATAACTGGACAGAAGAAGGAGTAAATTTTCTAACTGTTAAACATATGCGCTGTGGTCAAGGTTTTACACCCTCAGTGGGACAACTGACACGCCTTAACATATATACTCACAAACAATGGGGGACGGTATCCTCACACTCCTATTCTCAGCCTACATAAATGAGACTATCTCAATAAGTCATTTGCGTTACCTGCGGGGAGGGAGTTCAGGCAGGATTAGGTCTCTGATGCAGAGGCAATACTATTAAGAGAACAGCAAATTATCATTTACGCTAAATTTCACAGGCAAGCGCGACGGCTTGTTCAGCCGTAGAATAATCAGAGCTTAAAGTTAACAGCAGATCAGCTATAATTATTTTAACATTATCCTCGCTATCTCATTGATCAGCCTAACGCTGAAAACTGTGAAATAAGTCAGCGCAGGTTCCTACGCATATTTCTTATAATAATGTTGAGTGAATGCCCTGGTAGTTGCTGAATTCATTTGGGCTCAAAATTAGCTAAACTCAAGTTGGATCATTGTACTAAATTTGAGAAAGATTCTGACTATCACTCGTGTCGACAAGTTTTGACTCTCCCAATCTGGAGACTGGTGAACCGTCCCCAGAGCAGCAAATACATGTTTGCTATCACCCCGAGTATACAAAATCACAGGGGCAGTGAACACACAAATTTCCGGACGTGCTCTCAGACTGCTTTAACTCTAGACTTCCACCCTGCTGACTGGCGCAACTTGCTCAGCACAGCTCATGGGTGAGGAGCCGACACATTATTGACATTCAAAGTGTACTTTATCTCTCAGCCAAAAAATACAAGAATCTGAGCTGTGCACTGTCAATGTATGAATTTCTTAACACAAGCTCCAATCCAATCTGTTTACATCTTATAAGGTGCCAGTTCAACAGTTTAATTTTTCTTAAGGCAAAATGTTGGCTGCAGCAACTTTTTAGTTGCAGAAAAAAAAAATGCAGCTTCTCCTAGACTGCTGACTGCCTTAACTTACATAACTAAATTATCAATTTCCTTGCGTCACAATGCAGCACACTAGCTGGAGTAAGCACTAAACGATTTCACAGAGGCTAGTCTGACTCAATGTAGGTGGTTCGCCGGTTGCCAGAAGCATCATTGAATGCTCTAGGAACCGGCTGTTCACCACTATCTAGCACAGTGACAACACATAGAAATAAAAGAGACTAAAGTTATAGTTACGAATACTCTTAGAAATGTTTCTTACACACACAATTACACTGGGAGAACTATAAATAGTGAGAACTTTTCAACTTGACGGCTACAGCCAGACAAAGATGCTGTGTTGGGCTTGCGGACCAGCGTGGCTGTCCGTGGCGATGTTGTCACAGATCTTGTCGGAAATTCGCGTCTTGTAAGATGCGACACTCCCCCCCGGTTGGCGGTAGCCAACTAAATATTGCCGCCGGAGGGGCGCCTGATAAGAACTACACCTTTTTCCCTTCAAATTAATCCAAGTCAAGTTCAAATTAATCCGAGTCAAGTTCAAACTAATCCAAGTCAAGTTCAAATTAATCCAAGTCAAGTTCAATTTAATCCAAGTCAAGTTCAAATTAATCCAAATCAAGTTCAAATTAATCCGAGTCAAGTTCAAATTAATCCAAGCCAAGTTCAAATTAATCCAACCCTTAGTTGAGTTAAAAAAATTACATAATAATTTGTTAATTTGAGTTTTTTGTGTTAAATATGTATCTATTAGATGTGATGAGCAAAATTGGTTTCGAGGATTTATTTACACTCATAGATATTTATATACGTGAAATTCCACTTTACCACACATATGAAATCAAATACATGCAGGTACAAAATATTATCATTGGACGATATGAAGATTTAATCTTTAAAAGAAATATACAAATGCGATTCACTGAACACTAATGTACGATTCCGTTTGATAACAATTTATACTTCTTGTACATTACTACCCAGATACATTCTTGCATTAGCAATTTAAATGTTGCCATCCATTCTAATTCCGTGTTAGTCAATGTGAAGAAATGTAGGATCCACTTACAATACACAATAATAAAACAAGAAGCATTGTTTCTAACTTAATACTGATTTTATTTGTGTATGTTCACAATTCAATATATAATACTTTCAAGACCTGAATATTAAAAAAATAATTATTATAAAAGTTATTGAAGTCTTAAAAGTAAATTAAGAAATTAATTATTTCAAATTAACAAATTAAATTCAAATTAATAAATTATTATAGGATTTTTTAACTCAACTGAGGGTTGGATTAATTTGAACTTGACTCGGATTAATTTGGACTTGACTCGGATTAATTTGAACTTGACTTGGATTAAATTGAACTTGACTTAGATTAATTTGAAGTGAAAAAGGTGTAGTTCGGTGGCGGGACGCACCACTCGTTGGTCCTTATCGTTGTCGTTTCGTCGTGCGAGCCGCACGGTGGCTGTCCTCAGCAACCCATCGTGACTGGGGAGGGTCTCTTCGATGACGCCTGTCGGCCAGGCTGTTCTCCTAGCCATCTTCTCCCTCTCTAGGACGATGTCTCCTTTCTTTAGCGGTGGGTTGACAGCCCTCCACTTGCTGCGCTGTTGCAGTTCGTAGATGTAGCCTCTCCTCCACCTCAGCCAGAACTGATCTGCTAAGTACTGCACCTTTTTCCATCGCAGCTTCCCGCAAGCATGATCGTGTCGAGCGAGCGCATGCTTTTCGTGCTGGGGCTGCTATTCTTTTGCGTCAGGAGCATGTTCGGGGTCACTGGTAGTGGTTCGTTGGGGTCGAAGGACGTCTCCCACAGGGGGGTGGAGTTCACGATAGCTGCTGCCTCTTGCATTAGGGTAAGCAATTCATCGAAGGACAAAGGGTGTTGACCAGCGTGCAGAAGGGCTGCTTCTAGACACCTTCGGATTTGACCTATCTTGCACTCCCATACTCCGTCGAAATGAAAGGAATGCGGCGGGTTCATCTCCCAACGCACACTCAGGCCTAACAGGGCCAAACTGGCCTGCTGGATGTTGAATTATTCGGCTAGATTCTTGGCTCCGACGAAGTTGGTGCCTCTGTCAGATAGAGGGATTGAGCATGGACATCGTACCGCTATGGACCTCCTGAAGCTGTTGATGAAGGTAGGGGTGTCGAGGGATGGCAGCATCTCGATGTGAACTGTACGAGAAGCGGAGAACGTGAAAAGCAGAGCCCAGCACTTTCTAAGGGGGGCGTTCCTTCTTGTAGATGGCCCGTTGTTTACTATCCAGTGCCCGAAAACGTCGAAGCCCACGAAGGTGAAAGGCGGTGCGGTTTCTGAGCGTTCCTTCGGTAGTTCGGCCATTTGTGGGGTCAAGAAGGAGGCTCTCAGTCGCTGACAGATGACGCAGTTCCGGAGTAACTTCTGTATCGCTCACCGGCCGTTCTCGATGTGGTACCCGGCTTCTCGAATGGAAGCGTGGGTCACGTGCCGGCCTAGATGCTTTGTCTTCTGATGTTAGTACATCATGACAGCGGTACTGATGGGGTGGTTGAAAGGGAGCAGCAAAAGGTGCTTGATATCCTCTGGGAAATCTGAGATGGAGAGTCGACCTCCCACTCTGATTAGCCCGCTTTGGTCAACGAAGCGCGCGAGGCTAGTAAGTTTGTGTCGGGGGGCCGAGACCTCCCCCTTGACGCATCCGGTTGAACAGATCTGAGAGGGCGGACTTCTGCGCCTCCAGGACCAAGACGTTGTGAGCCAACTCTTGGGGGTCGACGACCGTGATGTTCTGGTTGGTTCTTCTAAGAAGGACTCTGTTGAGCAGCTTCTGCGACAGGACTACTACCCTGGCGGCGATCCTCAGAATAGCTGACCATGAACTAAATTTCGAGAAGAGTTTGGAAAATAGGAGTTCGGGGACTTTTCCCGTCGATCGAAAGACTTGTGCGTCGGCCATTCTTTCAACCTCGATGAGTGCTCCTGGATCCGCTGAGTAATCCGAGGTAGAGGAGGGAGAGACAACATCGTCGATTAGAAATGCTGGACCCTGTAGCCAATTCGTCTGCATTAGTCTCGAAGGGTCTGTCGTTCTCGAGACTAGGTCGGTGGGGTTCGATGTGGTGTCGACGTAGTTTCATTGAGACGGATCACTGCTTTGACGGATGACGTCCACTCTTCTCTGAACATACCGACTGAATCTCGCCGATTCGTTTCTGATGTAACCCAACACAACTTTGCTGTCCGAATAGATGTATACCCAAGCGGGTTTCCTTTTTAGCTCCTGTATGGTTTGAAGGCTCGACAACACAGCCCCCACTGCCGCGCACAGCTCTAGCCTTGGGATCGAGGTGGTGGCTCTTGGGGCCACTCGGCTTTCTCCGTGCACAAACGCAACGTGACCTTGGCCATTGTCGGTGATCGTACGCAGGTACGTCACGTTTCCGATTGCCTCCTGTGAGGCGTCCGAGAAAATGCGCAAGGTTTGGGTGCCGTTTCCATTCGATTCTCGCGGGAGGAAGCATCTTGGAATTGAGAGTTCGTGCAGACATTGGAGGCTCTGGAGCCAGCGCAGCCACGACTGAACTGTGCAGCTTGGAATGGGTTCGTCCCAAACCAAAGTCCTCCCACCAGATACTCGGTCGGTTTCGGAGAGCAGGTTTCGTAGGATGAGTCATCCGCCGAGTGTGACTGGGCTAGCGAAGCCGATAGGATCGTAGATCGAGTTGATTGCAGATAGCAGCCCTCGCTTCGTGTGAGGGCGGTCAGGTATGTTCACTTTCAGCACAAAGCAGTCACTGGCGATGTTCCACGACACGCCGAGGGTGCTATGGTTGGGGGCTGTAATCAGGTCGATGTCATCTTCAGTCGCTCTCTCGCTCGTGGGGAAGTCCTTGAGGACCTCCATGGAGTTCGACATGATATTGTGCAGTCTGATGTGGAATCGCGAAAGAAGGTATTTAGCTGTTCGCAAAATCCCGATGGCCTTTTGGTGTCTGGGGTGGTTTCGAGCCCGTCATCGCAGTAGAAGTGTGACGTTACATAGTCTTGCGCTGTCTCGAGGTGTTCTAAATCTTCGGGCTGCAGTTCGCTGGCCGTTCCCTTGGCAGCACGGTGAAGGCACATCGTGGCTACGGCAGGACTGCTGGTGTTACCAAACACGTGCACGTGCGCTCGATGTGGCACGAGGGGCTTTCGGGGGTCGTTGTCGCCCACCAGTAGAATCTCATCAAGTTCCTATGGGCCGGTG
The DNA here is from genome assembly GCA_030386875.1 of Morinoia aosen. Taxonomy (NCBI): domain Eukaryota; kingdom Metazoa; phylum Arthropoda; class Malacostraca; order Amphipoda; family Talitridae; genus Morinoia; species Morinoia aosen. The sequence continues at coordinate 4,744,153 of CM059574.1, forward strand.
GTACATGGAAGGCGTGGAACATGCTCTCAACGACAGCTACGAAGGCGATCTTGTGCTCTCGGAGCCTCGTTAGCACGTCCCGCAAGCGGTTGTTGTTGTCTGGTCCTGACAGAAGGCGTGTGTTGAGGCTTGTTCCTTGATATTTGGCCGCGCTGTCGAAGACGAGTCTCACTTTGGATATTTTCTCTTGAATCACTGGGAAGATGGGAATGTACCAAATGAGGCCACTCTGTTGGTTCCTTTTGCGTTGAGGTATCTGCTCGACGTGTCGCATGTCAAGATTTTTCTTCATGGCGTCAAGACACTGCTGTAGCTTCGTCGGCTCTTTCTTTAGCCTCTTCAACGTGTTCTCTTGACGACAGAACACGGCCGCTTTGTTGTGGGGTAGTGCCGGGTCGAGGGATCTTAGCGGTAGTGGCACTTCGATGTGTTCCTCGCTTTTCACTTTGATTTCCTCCATCGCTTTCCGAAACCTGCGGTCGTCGTGAGACAGGCCAGGCCTCTCGTCGTCGGGCTGTTGGACGAACATGTCCTTTTCAGGGGACGGTCCGAAACACATCCTGGCGCTGAGATGTTCGTGGGTGGTCTCAGCTGCAATCTTTAGGATTGTGCATCTTCGTCCGACTAGGGGGCTGACGGTGTCGTTCACTTTGCCAACTACAGCCCAACCCAAGGCCGTGTGATGAACAAACGGAGCGCTTTGACGATGTTGATCGGCGTGGCTGTACAGTATGTTCTCGCTGTCCGTCCCGAGAAGCACCGCAACTTCAGCTCTGTCGTCAAGAGGGAGGAAATGAGGGGCAAAGTGAGCTATTTCCGGAGTCCTTTCCACTCGCTCTTTAGTCGCCACTTCCTTTTTGGTGTCGGGAATGATGTCGCACTCGAACATTGGCGGAAGTTCGAAAACCTTGTTTTCGGAAACCCCTTTGATCTTCAACCTAGACACACATCACCCTGTCGAACGACAGATTGATCGGACAAGGTCTCTAGTGTGTAGTACGGTTTGGGATCTGTCACTCGAAGTGCGCCTAACAACTTGGAGGAACAGAAGGAGGTAGTGCTCTGCTTGTCGAGTATGACGTAGACACGGCACGGCAGGCCCGACCTCTCGTCGAAGACGTCGGCTAGTACGGTTTTGCTGCATGCTTTTCCTCCGGTCGGTCGTAGCCTAGCGAGAATTCAGTGCCCTGGCTTTCGGACTCTCTCCGGCTCCATTCTGATTTTGATTGTCGCTCGGGTCTCGCTTGGCGCGTGTTCTGCCGACAGACATTCTGGAATTTCCGGCCTTTGGTCGGTCGAGGTGGGCCAGCGTGCTGTGATTGTCGGCTCCGCAATCATCGCACTTAACGACTTCTTTGCAGTGTTTGGCCCAGTGAGTGCCTTGACAGCTGTAGCACAACTTGTGCTCGCGGATGAACTCCTTCTTCTTTTACGTTTCCATCTTTCTCACCGCTTGGCACGAGCTGGTCTCGTGCTGTGCGCTCTGGTGGAGAACACAAGTGATGGGTTGATTTTCAGAGGATGTAAAGAGGACCCGCGGGGCCCTTGGTTTGGGGCGAGCGGGGGCTGTGGTGTCGTGTCGAGCGCTCAACCAGTTGAGCTTCGAGACTCCGAAGCTGTCGCACTGTGTGTCTGCGATCGTTTTGATGAATTCGCAGAACCTCGCTAAATCTGGTTGTAATCCGGCTTGTTTCCTGTGCCTGGTTCTCTCGCTTTTCCAGGTATCCATCACGAAGATAGGCAGTCTCTATACGATGGGGGATAGCCCCATGTCGGTGTTCAGGAAGAACAGGGCGGGGGTGTACTGCATAGTATGCTGGATCGCTAGGCAGAAATACGAAAGAAAGAAAGAAAGAAAGAAAAGAAAAAAACTTTATTTCCAATAGAGTTTGTACAATATTACAATCATTGGTTTTTAAATATCTTTAAGTTAATACACTTAGATGATACACACACATGAGTCTTGTAATACCCATGTCACTAGTCGAAAAGAAATGATTGAGGGCAATGTACTCCTAATCTTGCTTAATCTACATTTGATAATACATGTAACGATAATTATAAGAGATAACACAATTTCATGGACGATGCATTTTCACTGTGGGGTGAAAACACTTATGACAGTTTCCATGTACACGACATAAAACTTCGCAATTATTGATGCCAGGAAATAATATATGAACTGCTTGTTTCGGCCAATGTTCAAAAGTGTCATTTTAAGGAAGCATGAAAAATATATATATATACAAATACATATCCATATATGTATATATCTATATATACACATACACATACACATGTATATATATGTACATATAAGCATGAGGACCAAGAAGAATATAAGTTTTGTATTTCTAATTCAACAATTTCAACATGACGGTCGTTAGTTAATAAGCATTTTATTTAAATAGAAATGGATGATCGCACAACAAACTCATAGTTTGTACATGAATGCTTTACAATAATAAAGAGATGACGAGTTAGGTAATGTTACAAGTTGAGAGTGAAATGAAAAAAGACCATTATCTCTAGTAAAATGCTGGTTGTCAGTCTAGTACACACATATGTGCACATATACATGTAAATATATACACATACACACATACCCACGCACATACTTACACCAAACTCGTAAGCATACACAAATGCATTTCTATGCAGCGAGGCAATTACAATACATACGCGTTCTATAAAGTGTCATACGCAAAGCGTGCACACGAACACATATACACAAGTAAGCATGTGCGCAAATATCAGCGTAATCTAATCAGTATAAACCAGCATTCCAATCAGGGGAAATGAAGAAAATATCTTTTATTATAGCATGAGTTTCATAAAATTTCCGTACTGAAATTAGTGGCACAAAACAATCTACCTAAGTCAGAAACATGAAAACGATTGTGACGCGTGAATAAGAAAGAAAACGTTAATGTCCTATAAGGGTTTCATATTAGAAAAAATCACATTTTCTATGAAATATGGCGCAAATTGTCGGCAATTGATAAACATACATAGGTATCACATTATTGTAAGCATATAACTAAAAGCTTTATAAGCATATTACTGCAGTATAAACTATAAATGGAAGATCAGACGTCGCTGAACTTCCGCAGCTTGGGGCCGACCGTGCGGTCGCCCTTCGACTCCTTGATGTCTGACGCGTGTGAGAGACGTTCGATCATGCTTTCAGCTACCCGGTCGCTGGCGCCGAAACGAGTCTTCAATTGGTCGATGATGTGGGTGAGCAGGGCCGCCGTGTCCAGGAAAGTTGCGGACATTATGTCTTCGATGAGGCTTCTTGGTTCGCCACAAGAATGACTCGTGAGAATCTCGATGGCGTCGATAGGCTCCATTTCGAGCCTTTCCATCCTTCTCCTGAGGGCGTCGAACCATCTATAGAACAGATGGGCCTCTCCCGCGTAAGGCTGGCTGGGAGCTCTTTTTAAGTCACCGATCATCAAGAGTCTCATAGCTCCGTCGATCACTGGTGGCCTTGTTTCGAAGACCACGGCGGGTGAGCTGGTGAAAGCCTTGGGCTGGAATGATGGTGCGGAGGGGTTCATCGAGGGCACGCGAGTAGCGTCGCTGGGTAGAACGTTCGTAACCGCCACCGCGCCCCCTGCGGGTTCCATGACGCGGTGTTGGAACGCCTGGTCGACCCAGGCTCCTGTGCGAGCATCTTTGCATTCGGAGTCCTCCTCGCCGAAGGGCTGATCGTTTTCCATGCGGTTCCCATTTCTCAATTTTGACCTCTCAATGATGATTTGTGCCAACACCACGGATGGATCTTCCGTGAGGTTAATAAGCATTTGCTTATTGCTTTGGCCAGGGGACCTGTGGTGCGATGGCTGGAGCTGGCCTGGTCGTTGCCCTGATGTTTGGAGCCATGTTCGCTCTGACTCTTAGCCGAAGGAGGTTTTGAGGACCCGCCTCGCTGATATGCAGCGCCTTGCTGCTGGTTTCTGTGCGAGATTTTCTTGGACTTCGAGCTCCTTCGCTCTGAAGGTTTCTTTGTCGCACTCCGTAGCGAACTCGCCAAGAGTTCCTCGTTCCTGTGGTCCATTGAACTTGCTAACGCCCTTCTGCGGGCTTTGGACAGTGTCAATGAGTCCCGAACGACAGTCGACTCTGCAGTGGCCCCTGAGTTCTCAAGAACGGTGACCAACTGCTCACAGAGTACTCTGAATTCCAGGGTGTACCTGTTCGAATTCGCCGGAAGTTCTGAGCTCTCGTGGTGCTGCACCATTCAGGAGGCCGTTCAGGGCTGCTAGGGCTGCGTTGAACAGGTCTTCCAGATGGGGGAGCCTGGGCGTTGTTATGCGCTTCTGTGGGGTCATCTCGGGCTCCGGGCTCCGGCGTGTCGTGGAACCAACAGGGTGGCTTCACTACAAGCCTCTTTCAATCTTCTCTCTGAAGACTTCTTCTTTGTGGAACACCTCCCGGTATGTTTTTTACTATTTCGGGTTGGGTGGCGGATGCTAGATCTTCGCAACTTCCGACCCGATTGAACGGACAACAAGGGACTCCAAAAAAGACGTAGATTCTTTGGATTTATTTTCTCGACCTGTGACGCCGTAAACTGCACAACAAGGACTTTTTCGGGTTCGGTAGTAAAACGAGGAATAACCACATGATAAGAAAAGTCCTAGTTCAAAAATATAGATGAGGAGTGACTGATTAAAGTATGAAGAACAACTAATGATGCTGGAACTGATATATCTCAATGACAAGTAGTAGTAGTAACATGGGTTTGCTAGTGCTTCAGTTACTCAAACTATGTCGCACCGAAGATCACATATTTTAATTCGTATCAGACTCATTCCAAATAACCACACAAGATGAACATCACTGTTATTTGAAACATCAAATTATATGAGCATCGTGATCATAAATACAACTCAAAATTACCAGTTCTCCCGATTAAATTTGTATACAACACAGGACATTCTCAATGACAATGATCTATCACGCCAGCCTCAAGAGTCTCGTAGCACACGTGTCGACTCATATTGGCAGGAATTTTGGTTCCAGGGCACGACAATGAGGATAGTACTCCCCGCTCAGAACAACCCGTAAGGGCTTTTGAACATATAAATGATAGATGTCAAAAGTCAAACACATAACACAGTGAGACAGCTATTGGAATATCCCGACAGAAAAGTAAATTTTTCCAGCTAAAGAACGCATTTGTAAACGCACATTTTGTAATGCACATATGGTATCAAAGGAGGACAGTCTACTCACGCACATATCAACGACCATTGCCAAAAGCCAGACACATAACACAATGAGACGACTATTGGAATAACTGGACAGAAGAAGGAGTAAATTTTCTAACTGTTAAATATATGCGCTGTGGTCAAGGGTTTACACCCTCAGTGGGACAACTGACACGCCTTAACATATATACTCACAAAAGATGGGGGACGGTAACCTCACACTCCTATTCTCAGCCTACATAAATGAGACTATCTCAATAAGTCATTTGCTCTACCTGCGGGGAGGGAGTTCAGAGAGGATTAGGTCTCTGATGCTGAGGCAACACTATAAAAAGAACAGCAAACTATCATTCACGCCAAATTTCACAGGCAAGCGCGACGGCTTGTTCAGCCGTAGAATAATCAGAGCTTAACGTTAATGTACGTGAATACAGCAGATCAGCTATAATTATTTTAACATCATCCTGGCTATCTCATTGATCAGCTTAACGCTGAAAACTGTTAAATGAGTCAGCGCAGGTTCCTACGCATATTTCTTATAATAATGTTGAGTGAATGCCCTGGGAGTTGCTGTATTCATTTGGGCTCAAAATTAGCTAAACTCAAGTTGGATCATTGTACTAAATTTGAGAAAGATTCTGACTATCACTCGTGTCGACAAGTTTTGATTTTCCCAATCTGGATACAGGTGAACCGTCCCCAGAGCAGCAAGTACATGATGATTGCTATCACCCCGAGTATACAAAATCACAGGGGGAGTGAACACAACAAATTTCCGCACGTGCTCCCAGACTGCTTTAACTCTAGGCTTCCACCCTGCTGACTGGCGCAACTTGCTCAGCACAGCTCATGGGTGAGGAGCCGACACATTGTTGACATTCAAAAATGTACTTTATCTCTCAGCCAAAAAATACAAGAATCTCAGCGGTGCACTGTCAATGTATGAATGTTTTAACACAAGCTCCAATCCAATCTGTTTACATCTTATAAGGTGCCAGTTCAACAGTTTAATTTTTCTTAAGGCAAAATGTTGGTTGCAGCTATTTTTTAGTTGCAGAAAAAGAAAAAGGTCAGTTCAGGCTGGCTGCCTGAACTGACATAACTAAATTATCAATTTCCTAGCGTCACAATGCAGCACACTGGCTGGAATAAGCACTAAACGATTTCACAGAGGCTAGTCTGACTCAATGTAGGTGGTTCGCCGGTTGCCAGACGCATCATTGAATGCTCTTGGAACCGGCTGTTCACCACTATCTAGCACAGTGACAACACATAGAAATTAAAGAGACCAAAATTAGAGTTACGAATACTCTGAGCAATGTTTCTTACACACACAATTACACTGGGAGTGTGCGAGCGAGCACGCCCCCCTACCCTAAGCACCTCAGAGGTCTTATAAGCGGTGAGCTCTTTAGGGCCCGCGCATTTGGTCCGCATCCCTACCTGTACAACATCGTACCAATAAACGTCGCATTTCACCAGCGTATCTCTTCCTCTGCCCGTATATTGGTGGCACAGTCTGTGGTGAATTTACGACTCCGTGTGTAACTAGCACAGAAAATAAGGAGCTTTTAAGGAAGTGAAGAAGATATAGTATTCGACGAGAAACCTACAGAAGTTGAGAAGAAGATCCAGTGATTTCAGCAAATCTACGAGGTGGAGAAGACAGATAACTGATAACTGCAGTGAAACCAAGAGAACTACAGTGAAGATCGTCTGGTGACAGAGGAATCAAGAGAACTACCGTGAAGATCGTCTGGTGACGAGAATTATTGTAACGACTACGAAGAGGATTTGCAGAGACAGTGAGAGCAACGAGAAATCGATTATAAGGACAGCATCTACAGAGAGAGAGCTTCAGAGATCTACGGAAAGAGTGGCCACAGACCTAAAACTACATCTACGAGGTGGTTCAGCTACGTTATCTTCGTGCTGCGGACGTAGCAGTAACGGTGTATCGCCTACAACGACTGCAGAGATCACGACATCGTGCGACAACTAAAACTACAATTTAAGATAAGTAAAGCAGCAACAATAAATTGTTATAATTGTTACAGTTCCGTTGCAGCCTAGATATTCATTGCGCGCGAGAGAGACAGCGTGCAGCAGCAGTGGTAGTGTTTTTTCTCCAGTCAGTTCTTTTTTGCATTAGCCAGTTCGCGCAGGCGTCAAGGTCAAAGTCTACACTGGCATTGAGAGCAAGCAGTGTGTTCAACGACCCCTAGACATGAGCTATTTTTAAGAGTTTAAAAGAGCTGTTTTTTTAAAGTGAGTGGCACTATTTTCTCGAAGTGTTGCTATAAGTGTTTCAAGTAATTTTGTATTGTAGCCTAAAACACTAATTTGGTATTGTATTTGTATTGCAGCCTCAAGTAATTTTTGCTTGAGCAATCGTTAAGCTCAGTTGAGCAGTGATGTTAGTTGTGTAACACCCAGACACCAAACTAGTAACGTAACTATGCCTGAAATTTCAGTAACCAGCGCACTTAGAACTAGTACAATGACTACCACAGTTTTTTCCTTGCGTGGATGTATTGGCGAAAGAGACATAAGTATCCTTAAATGCCTTTTGTAGCCTGTGCAACATGTAGGTCATGTAATGCTACCTGAGTTTTTTTGCTGGTTGCGTCTGATAGGATGTTGCAGGGGAGGGTGCGTTCCAATTTGTCCTAAGGTAATGCTGAAGACCTTTGTAAAAATCAACATTCTAGCGTTAGGATATAAGTAGAGTTCGAGGAAGTACTACTGATCAAAGGATCAATTATTGAAAGAACAATTCGCTGTATTAAGAGGACAGGAATTGATTAAAATATGATGTAAAAGTAGTACAATGCAATGAAATGATGTAATTATGATGAAATATGTACTGAGAAATGCAATGTGATTTCGAGAATTAAATACATTTTAAAGTAGGAAGGAGTAAAGGTACACTTCCCGAGTGAAGTGAATAATAGTGGATGTTCTGATGATTCATACGCGATGTTATCGTTAAAATAAAGAAAAGAAAGACTCTCGTCTAGTGTACGTAAATGGTAAACCCAAGATGAGGTAAACACAGAGAGGTAAACCCAAGAAGAGGTAAACCCAAGAAGAGGTAAACCCAAGAAGAGGTAAACCCAGAGAGGTAATGATACCGACATGGCTGTGGATATATCTGGTAAAATGGTTTAAGGTTACCAGGTAAATTTACCAGCGAGATCGAGTGAATAGTATTGAGAAATAGTATTAAATTAATTCGCGCAGACAATTAAGTGAATAAGCTTTTGGAGAAGCTGTTACCGTTGATTTTCGATGGGACTCTGATTTTAGTTCATAATTTCATGTGGTGGAAATAATACCATTGATACCATGACGGTCAGAGTTTAGCATTGTAGATTGCGGTTGTCATTGTTAGCTGGCGAACAGAAGTACCATACGAGAGTAATAATGAGAGGCGATGATAATTTCACGCATAATTTCATGTGCAGTGCGAGTGAGTAGCTTATTCTTTTTGCATTGGCTCAAGGCCGCGAGTAGCTCAGGCTGCACATGTCAATGAACTCTACAGTTGACAGCCGAGATACGTCGGCGTGGTCATGAATATGACTGGTGAATAGTCATGAATAAGATGTGTTTCTGACAATTGACGAATAATTGAATAGTAGAGAGTAGTAGTAGTAGTACAAAATTTAATTTATTTCTTAGCTATTTGTTAAACGAGAGTGGCTGTTTTTAATGTTTTTTGAGCACGGTTACGATCTAGAGCGTCATACAGTCATTTTGCAAGCATACTCGAATTTCATAATCAGTAAAGTTTTATACTATATAATTTGAAATTAATCAGGCGTAAAAGAATGCAAAATTTATCATGAAGTCTCCAAATTTTCTACGGGATCATTTACAACGGATTGAACGATTAAAATTTAGAGTGTTTAACGTCAATATTGATTTTTACCTTGACAACAAATCGTGTTTTTACCGTAAAAAGTATGTATGTATTCTTATGTGTTCAATTGTGTCTTTTTGTTGTATTTGCTTATGCTTCATGTTATCCTGCTTTAGTATTTAACGTTTTTGATTAAGGCATTAACGTAACGCGATATGTGAAATGTAAAATAACCGTTTACAGTATGAAAGTTTAACAAGCACAGAATAACAATTTTCGTATGTTCTTGTGTTAAAGCCGCACGTGATTGTTGAGAACTTTTGGATTTTTTTGTTTGCACGTTTTGCGAGAATGGACAACTTTGCACATATTTAATCTTTTTTACCGTGCATTGTCTGGGAACGCACTCTCATGTCTCGATGAGAATTAATATGCTTAATTCACACTTTAAATACATATTCGAAAATTCTAGCGACATCCGGTTGCTGATGGCAAGATTTTAACACTGAGACAGTGTTTTCGATCTCTCAAGAAATTAAATGCCTAGTCGGAATTCAGCTGATCTTTATTGAGTCAGCATCCATTCTCTGAGAAAACTTTAATAATAATGAGAGACTTGTTTTTGCTGGACATTTAAATCATTGAATCAAGTTTTGAGAATGTTTACTCGTCATTAACTAAATAGTGAGATTCGTTGAGGATCACTCTGACACTACAGGTGTTTCTCAATTTACTTTATTCAAGCATTCATGTACTAAATTTTGCGCTTTAACCATGCTAATCTTCTCGTATTTTTTCCAATTTCAGGTCGCACGGGTGCGATCGGTAACACAACATCTTGTAACACGGTAACATGGTACATGTACATTGCCGCGTGCAGTTTACCCATACTACTAGGGATAATTCACCTTCGTGAAAGGGAAGGAGAACAACGGTGAACCATTGATACGGTGAACCATTGACTTTGAACGGCCATTGATACGGTGAACCATTGATACGGTGAACCATTGACTTTACATACAAAAATAACTCAACTTGAAAAAGAGTGTTTTTATTCTACGATGTTACTTTACCATGTTCGTAGTGTTGCCAACGTGGTTTAAGCATATTTAGAAACTTGATAGTAGGTAATTATAAATTCTGAGTCGTTCAAAATTATGGACTTTGTTTACATTTCATTACGCTTACATTAGTGATTATTCTTTTATTTTTGCAGGGCGCGAAGACTGATTTCCATATTCACACTTGATGTTTTAAACTAGCGCGAGTTTGATTTTACTACATGTTTTTTTTATATCTTAGTCCACATTCTATATCATTATGTTACCGATAGAATTAAGTTTTACGAGTCTACGGCACTCTTTTTATTCTGATTGGTTGTTTTACTAATAGTGGAAAAGTTCCGTTGTAATTTGTGCGATGTTTGGATTTAACATTATAAAAATTAATAAGAATAACTTTAATTAACATCTATTCTGAAGTCTACGGAAACGCAGACGATGTTTTGTAATAATTATCAAACGTCAATATTTTTTTTTTAATTTATTGATTCTTTTATTTGACGTCCAGCTAATTTCATTATCTTTTCTGAATTATTTTTCGTTACCTACGCGGTAATAGCTCTGTTCATTATAAAATTTTCCGAGATTGTTTTGCCGAGGAACTCGTATTTTGCGTTGCAGTTAACCTATTTAAACGTTACTATAATCTTATAATCACTAGATTTATTTTGTGTTGGAAGTAATACTTTTGTTTATGCGCGGCTTTATTAACGTGAAGTGGTGATGCTCAATTAATTTGGTGATGATATCAGTAGGGGTAATTTTTGTGGTGACGTTTCCGAAATTATCCATGTGAATACCTGCTGTCGAAATTGTTTGTCATTTACAAAATTGTTGCGTCTTTACACTTTTAATTGTGAAAGAAGCGAAATTAATTGTCGAAATTATTCTTTTAGCCATTGGTTTTTTTAATAAGATTATCTGGCGTTTCTTTTTCTTTCCTTTGCCATGCCTTGTTGACGTTATTGGTAAGTCCGTCAGTTGTGCTGTTGGTTTTTGTAGCAGCTAGATTTTTATTTCTTTTCAATGTTTAGAATAAGGGCATTATGTTATATCGCTTCAGCGCCTTTATACTCCCAGCTTGTGTTGCGGTTTGTGTTGATACTTCTTGAGCTAAGTACTGTTACTAAATTTGATATCAGGTGTACCAGTGTATTTCCGAGTTAATAGAATTACCTTTGAGTATTACACGCATGTGAGGCGGATTTTGTGTTTGATATTAAAATTTTTGTTTTTATCCGCCCGAATATTATTTTTTTTATTAATAATTGAAGACCTATCCGGTTAAAGAGGGGAGGTATGTGCGAGCGAGCACGCCCCCCGACCCTTAGCACCTCAGTGGTCTTATAAGCGGTGAGCTCTTCAGGGCCCGCGCATTTGGTTCGCGTCCCCACCTCTACAACATCGTACCAGTAAACGTCGCATTCAACCAGCGTGATCTCTAGCCTCTGCCCATATAGGAGAACTATAAATTGTGAGAACTTTTCAACATGACGACTACAGCCAGACAAAGTAAGCCGCAAGCGTTGGGCATAAGTAGTAAGCAGAATACCAATCAGAGTACAATTCATCACAATTAGCTTATAATTGAAATTAATTAAGAAAAAATTTTCATAGAAGATTTATTCGTTGACGAATTTTTGACTTTTTATAAGCCGAAACGACTTACACAAACGATCAAGTATCTTATAGATATAAATTTCAATTTTCTCAATCTATCCGTATTTTAACAAATGAAATTAATTTTACTCCATTCGGGAGCATTTTAGAAAACCATTTTTTTAGTTCAACGGTTCTACGGTGTCTCGTCTCAAAGTATTCTCTAACGATATTAACCTGTTTTTAATATCAGCATTATCATCCTCCAATTTCTGCGATGACTGTTTCAATTTTTCTATTTCATTTGTATTTATGATTGTTTCTCTATCCTGTTCATGGAGATTATTTCTAAAAGTTTCAATTTATGAACTCATGTCGTTGAATACTCTTTCGAGATTTGCATAGTCTAATTTCATACTTTTTATTACCTCTTCTTCCAACCTCTTTATCTCATTTTTCAAAAAGTCTGTGTGTTCTTAAGTACCCGTACGAATAACCTCTATTTTTTCCTCAAATATTCTACTATGTTCATTGAGATTTCTCATAATTTCACTGAGTTTTTCTTGAAAACCTAAAGTATTCTCATCTATAGATGCTTGGCTAAAATCACTTCTGAACTGATAATTTTCATTGAGAAGATTTTCTCTTACCTCTATATATTTTCTGAGATGAAGCCTCAAATTTTCCAAAACTTCATCAACATATTTTTTATTCGTAGCGTCAAATTCTTCGATTGGAAAATAACTATTTGCAAGTCTTCTATTATTTAAATCGAAATTTTGATCTTCATCAAGATATTTAAAACCTATTCCAGGACCTTGTCCAGAACCTATTTTCCTTGTTGTCCAAAAATATTTACGCCTATCATTTTTTATACATAGAATTTTCAATTCTCTAAATTTTCTCTAACTCTCATTGATATCAAATTGTTTACTCGGTTACTCAAACTTTCCACTTCATGGTTTAATTTTACATTTTCATCAGTTTCATTCTGAAGCATTAATTTGAACTGACTGATTTCATTCTAATTTGAAATAATGTCTCTTGAAAACTCCTGGAAAAGACTTTCTACATCACTCAAGTTCTTAGCTAGTTCTTCTATTTTTCTTAGTGGGACTGACTCTGCTCGTAATTCCATTATAATTTTGTTAAGATCATTGAATTTTTCTTCGCTGGATGAGGTTACGGTTGACTCTAAATTTTTCAGCTTATTGTCAACTTCAACAAACGAGGGTGCTAAGGCTACAGTTCCTTCCATAACAAAAAGGTTTCTATCACTTAATTCAGTTAGTTGTGCCTCTAAGCTTTTACTTTTTTCTTCAACAGTATTGTTCAGTGCTGATTCTAAATTCTTCAGCTTTTCTTCAATTTGATCATTAAGTGATGTCTGCAAGCTCATTTATTTTTCATTCACAACATTAATTATACTAATTTCTTGTTCTTCAACTTTATTACTTATTAATTTGTTCTTTGAATCAATTTGATCATTAATTTTAGTGTCTAAAGCCTTCAGTTTTTCATCCATTTGATTTTCTATAATTGACTCTTGATTCTTGAAATTCTCTTGAATCTCAGGAATTTTAACATCAATCAAATTGTTATCTTACCACAACCTCAAATTTAGCTTCAACTCCTTTAATCTGATCGGTTAATGCTGACTCTTTAACTAACAGCTTTTCATCAGTTCTAGTTTCAATACCTGACTCTAGACTCTTCAATTTCTCTCCAATCTCTGGAATTTTAACGTCTGTTAGGCTGATTATGTTTGAATCAATGTTTTCAAATTTAGCATCAATTTCATCAATTTTCTTCATCAATGTTGAGTCTATGCTTGATAGTCGTTCATCATTTGCAACAATTTTTGGTTCAAGAGCACTGAACTTTTCAGATAAATCATAAATTAACTTCTCTAAGAATTTACCGATTGAGTCTACATCAAAAAATTTTAGGTGTAAATCTGTTTTCAGAGTCACATATTTCTCATCATACTCGTTTATAATTGATTCCAATTCAGTTCTTTCATTTTTGAGAGCTTCAATTGTGTCTTTCAATGACTCTATGTTACATTCATCAAGTAAACTTTTTATTTGCTCTACATTTTGCAAAAGTCCTTCAGAATTATTTTCACTATTTTCATGTTCATGATTTTTTTACAGAAAGGTAAAAAGACCAACTTTGCTGCATAAATATTTCCACAAGACATTTTTTAAAGAAAAAAATTTAACTATAGTTTATTTTCTAAAAACTAGTTGAGGTTTTATACAGTTCTAAAAGAATTGCAAGAAAGCTTTCATTTTCTAAACGCTTCAGCATTTCTAGACATAAATATCCACAAATTACATCACCTATTTTCTGGATTTTGTAAGTAGAGAAAATTATATCAACACAATCTGTTAAGTAGTCTTTAAATTCAATTGGATAAATCAAACCATAACTGTCAAAGTAATAGCATATATTGTCTTTCTTATACCAACAAGTCCAATGCGTTCCTAATCCTTTTTCAGTGTCTAAATTTAGGATTCCGCATTCCGTTTCTAGAGGGTGTTTAGGTAAAGTATCTCTCATGTAAATACCTCGAATATTCGGAATTTTCAATATATTCATGTAGTATTCTAAATCATCTTTTGATAATGGTTTGTTAGGTATTACTTTTTTAGTGGTTTCAAGTAGAGACCCTTTCCACAAGTTTCTTTTCTCGGAGTTATCCGTATACCTGAACCTTTTTTACTTTCCATTGCTTCATTGTGCCTTTTAGTTTCTGACAAGAGTTTATCATCAGCTTTTTTCTTATTAACTGCGGATGCTATTGCAGCAGCACCTCCAGCCAAAGAGCCAGCTGCACCAAGGCCTGCTAATAAAGCTGGAATTGTAAATATAAAACCCCCTTTCTTCGCAGTATCTTTAGAAACAAAAGAAGTCTTTGTCTTTTTACTTATAATACACATACCTTTGACTAGTATCTTATTGTTCTTTGTAATTAAATATTGAGGATTATCAGTATCAGTTTTCTTCTTACACTTTACACAATACATTTTTTAAACATTATTTTGTGAATATGTTTTAATTTTTAGTAGTTTAAACTCATTTTATCACCGTCAGATTGCAATCGAATTACTCTGTCAGATAGAATCAGTGCATATGCATGTGTATCATCAGGAATATTAGTTTTAAATTCTTCTTTAATTTTAATATCAATTATAGTTTCTTTGATACGTTCATTTTGTCTGCTGATATCAAAAACATAGATGGGATACAAATATTTAAAGTGTCTGTATTCGATAGCACAATTTTCATTATGTACATAATCTTTTAACTTTTTATAAGCTGTAGCATAATTGTTGGAATCGAAATAAATCTGTAAATTGTGATCAGGGTATCGTTCATTATTTAGCTGAACATATGCATTCGTCAAGTTACAATGATCGAAAATTGCATTGTTTACAGCTTGTGAATTAGCTTTCTTAGTTTGGAACGCTAAAATTATGTATCGAGGTCATTGGGATCCTGAATTTGGAGTTAAAGTCCAATTTAAGAATTTCTGTTGAGAGTTTACAATTGTTTGTTCCAATTGTCTATTCAAATAAGGAATAGGTAATGTTATTTTATCCTTAATTTGACGATATAGCTTGATTTTATACTCATCAGACAGTTTGTAAGCTGGCATTTTCCAAATTAATTTTGTAATAGTAATTTTACCATCAACTACTTTATCTTGCTGGTTTGCATCTTTCTCATCCGAATTGAATATAGCATTAAAACTGTCACCTCTTCTTTTGACAATTGTCAAAATTGTCAGAGCATGTTTCACTCTATAAATTACCTTCGTATTATTTTCACGAAATCCAAACACATGTTCGAGTGGGATAGCAGCGCTGAATTTCCCATTAGCTGAACTTAAGTAGTCATTTCGATCGCTAAATCCTTCGTTTTTTTCATTCTTCTTAGTATCAACGCTCCAGAAAAATATCATGTTTTCTTTAACATTTCGCGGATAGCTAACTAATCCTTTTAGAGTTGTTGTAATTCCAGGGTAACTATAACCTTCAATTTTTTCATCTCCAATTCTGTAAGAAACTCTATCAAACAAATGCATTAATCCACTCTTGATCATTGTTATTTTTTCATCTTTAAAATTATAATCACTTCCATCTTCTTTATTCAAAGCTCCTCCTCCGTGGTACAGTGGTTAAGGGATCGGGCTCGTATGTTGGAGTCGCGGGTTCGTATCCCGGCGCTGGCGCGGAGATTTTCCTCGTTGGGTATAAGATAAAGCTCAAGCACAATACCCCACTCAACCCAGGTGTCGGAAATGGGTACCGGCTTTACGGGGGAACCGTCATGGTGTCCTATATATAGTGTTAGTTATAAGACATTTGAAAAACCAATGCTAAGATCATATGTATCAGGCTTGATTGGAAATAAAGCATCCCAAAGATGCCGATGTTAACCTTAATCTTACCTTCTATATATATAAAACTTTTACTAGGTAATACAAACTGATCTTGATTCTGGATAATGATCTTGATATCGTTATGTTCACGATTCAGATCAGTACCTATTTGTGGTTCATAGTTATGCGCTTCAATTTTTTCAATTGATTCATAAACTTTATTATTTTCATTCCATCTTAAAGAATCCATTTTTTAAAGATAATTTTCTCAATTTTTTTTTATTTCTAGATCTTAGGTGTAATCGAACAGTTACTTCTTCACCTCTAGTATTTAGAGCATGTCCATTTTGATCAGTAAGCCAAATTCTCAAATCATAGAGTAAAGGTTGATATATCGGTAGATAAATTGGTCTATTTGGATTTTCTACTATTTTATATCCTGGTGTGACGTTTGGGAAAAAGGAATATAGAATATTATGCAAAGAACCGTTAAGGTATGAGCCGTTAATTGCACTACAATGAACGAGTATTGCGTTAACAGACATTATGTTCACTATATTTATACTTTCATGTTCTCCAACACCTTCTAAGATAATTTCTCCAAATCCTAACATTGTATTTAAAGATTTTTCTTTATTGAAAAATACTTTTAACGTAGATGAATGGAGAACTATGACGCATTTCAAAGTATTAGTATTTGCTTTGATTTCAATAAAGCCTGCCAATGTTTTTTGAATGAATTCGTTTATACATTCTATTTCATAACATCCTGTTGGAAGTGTAATTACATTTTCAACACCATTTAATTCATAATGAAATTTATTATTATTATTTTCATCAATGTTAGGAATAGAATGGTACATGTCTAACCCGACCAGTCCCATTTCGTGAAATTTATTTGTGTTCAATTCTATTGCTGGACTAAAATTTATACTTATACCACTTTTTCTTTCACTAATTACAATGCTTTGAGATTCCATTTTTTAAACAATAAATCATCAAGCATCTTTACCTCAGCAGTATTTAATAGACCTCGCTTTAAGAGTTCATGTGTAAGTATTTGTAGTTCATTAAAAACTCCTGTATTTCCAGCGTTAAACGAACCGAGCAATAACTGGTGTCTCTTTACAAGATCATTGATGTTAGATGGTAATACAATAATACCCGATCCTGAAACGTCTGAATCCTCTCTGGGAGGATGACGAGGAGGTATAGGAGAAGATGTAGGAGAAGGTATAGGAGTAGGAGTTGGTCTAAAAGTAGACCTTCGTGACGGGTCGAAAAATGGTCTCTGACTTGTTGAAGGACTTTGGTGTCGACTCGAAATTGAGGATTCTACTACTCTTGGGTTTCTTAAAGGACTCGGTTCAGGGCTTGATTCACGACTTGATTCAAGACTTGATGGACTTGCTGATCTAATTGTTTCAACTGCAGCTTTAGCTTTTTTTCGTTGAAATATTTGATAGAAGTGTTTGATAAATTTAGAATATTTCTCACCCCTATTTGCTTTTATGGAACCGTCTTCCCTCAAATAAGCATCAGTTGAATACAACATGTCATAATGATTATTTTTATCTTCGTCCCTAAAATCAATAGGATTTTGCTTTGTTAATAATTCCCATAATCCAGTTGTGCCTTCATATACTTTATCTCCAATTTTCAAATCATTACCCAAATATCTACCTTTTTATTTCCTAGCATAACTTTACTTCCATCCCATCGTATGCCATAAGCTTTGTCATACTCATTTCCAGGTTTCCATGCAAAACGTAAGAAATTCAATGCGATAGGCCCAACTACAGTGTTGGATACAGAAGATGGCAAAGCTAGTTTCTCAACAGGTTTTCCTATGATAGGTTCAAGTTTTTCATGAGGTATGTCTTTTATTGCAACCTAGTTTGTTTAGTTTCGTCAACAATTTTAGATAAAGGTTCAATCAATAGTTTGTAAACTTTTTTAACATCATGATATAAATCTTGTTCAATTATTTATAATTTGTGAATTGCTTTTTCAAACTCTGAAGTTTGGTAAATCTGATTTAGTTTTGATATCTATCAACGCCATTTTTTAAAGAGAAAAATTCAAAAAGACTTTAACTTAATATGAGTTTACTCTGAACTGACATTAAGTTCAGTTGCTGAGATCCATGAAGGTTCATCATAACCTTTCCACTTGACCAGAAGTTTGCCTTTGCTCTTCTTAAGAATTTTCTCAATTTCATAAACATCACTAGTATATTTTGATAGTTCTTGTTCATAAAAATTTCCTTTTATTTCTTCATTATCCATGTCTTTTAATCTATAAGTAATTGGTTCAGTAGACAGTATTTCGGTTACAATGAATAACTCATTAGTGAAATTTGGCAAATAACCCTTCCGGAAGTCTTTCCGTTTCTTGCTTATTCTTACCCTATCCCCGATTTTGAGTTTCGGTGATGTGAAAGTTGGTTTGGCTGGAGGGAATAAGTTATCATAAACCTTTTTACTGTTCTTTTCCAATGATGCTTGTTAGGTGTCATTTTTATTGTTCTATGACAGCTATTTTTGTAATTTTGCATTAAATCTTGTAAAATATTCACCCATTTTTTAGTTTTCATGTGTGTAATATATTTCCACATTTTAGTTTTTAACGTCCTGTTGAAGCGTTCCACAACTTGAGCATTGGTTTCATTTTCTGAACTAAACCACTGAATGTTATGTTTCTTGAATAGTTCTTGAGTGGATATATTTGTAAACTCTAAACCTTTATCTGTCTGAACTTTAGAAGGAATTCGTATTTTAAATAGTTTTTGAAAAGAAGTTTTGTTTTCTTCACCTGTCTTCTTACTTATTGGAATTGCCCATGCATATTTACTGAAAATGTCAATTACTGTTAAAATGTACTTTTCCCCTCATCTTTATAGTTTTGCATGTCAACCAAATCAGCTTGCCATTGATCATCAATTTTTGATACCTTCACCCTTCTCATTTTAAAATTATGTTTTATTGGTTTATGTAGAGTGTGAGTTTTTTGAGTTTCTAACCAATTTTGTACAAGAGTTGAAGATATGCCGGATTTTTTAACAAGTTGATTCATTCCAGTATAACCGGTCTTTGGATTATAATATAAGTCATTCAAGATTTTATTGCCCACATCAGTGAGCGTGTTATTACATTTTTTGAAAGCCCAAATCCTGCCCATGATTTACCTGCCATAATTGCGTTAACTAATTTAGCATCTTATCGAACGTATTCTGATTGATTTGGATCAGTTGCAATTTCAGCGGCTCTTTTCGCTAGAATATCATCAGCATAATTTCTGTCTTTCGTTTTTGGATGTTGTGAATAAAATATGTCATGGTTCTTACAAGCCTGATCGAGTGAGTTAACTCCTCAATAACCTTCTTGAATTCGCTTCTGCACCTTAGTTCCTGGACCGCAAAATGAGTAGGTATGTTTATTGTTGAATGAACCGTTCGGGACTTGTTCAGATTGAATATTAGATGGTAATTTCAAATGCATTTCAGGTAATGGAAATTTTCTAAGCAATGTATTTACAATACCCTTCCCAGTTTTTTCTTCATTAACTATTGATTTTAAATCGCTCATATACTGTTCATTTTCAACAGATAATAAATCTTGGCTATAGAAGTCATTATTGTTGTAGACAATCATTTTTTATACTTTATCTACTGAATATATTTTACAGTGATTTAATGCTAGTGTGTTGATACCATCTGGTAATATATGTCGCTTGTCATCATTTCTTTGGTATATAATTCGTGGTTAACACTTTGGATATTGTACATCGTTTTGTATATTGTTTCATTATTCAATGCTCTCTTATATTCATCCACTGTGATGTTGTTTTCAGTTATGTTCTTACTTACACCTTTTGCTTTCTTACTCACGGAATTTTCGTTTTGTAACAATATAGTTTAGCCCTGAGACCGACGAATTCTTCAATTGGTATTCCACAAGTTTCGTCTTTCATTTTCCCAATTACTTTCATATTTTTAGTTGAATATAAGAAGTGTTCTTTAGAATAGTTTGATGTATCATACAAGTCTTTATTTCTTTCCATATCTTTGTACAAATCTTTTGTTTCGATATCATAACATAATGAATCTGTATCTGTAAACAACAGCTTTGCCTTATTGCCATATTTCTTTTTAATATGATTATAATGGAAATCATACATTAATGTTTTACTAATATCTAATACAGATAACCCTACGTAGATTGGTTTATCAAATTTCAGTCTTTGTTTTTGCATATGACATGCTATCAGTTTTTCTGAGAATATTTTAAAACTGGTAAAGTTTGGTTTATTTGCTAATTTAATTAATTCTTTCTTTGACTTTACTAAACACGCATCTACTATATTTCTAAAATTTTCCATTGTTTTACCAAATACTGAATTGTTCATCAGTTTGTAGAAGTCTTTTTCAAATTCAGATTTAGCTTGCTGACGCATTTTTGTGTTGATATCAATGTATGATTTCATCCGTGGACTTTCATCAAATTCTAATATTCTGTGAATTTTCTCTAACTTCAATCCTAGATCTAGATATTGTGTTAGAGATTTAATATGTACAACATATTTTCCTCGTTTTCCAAGATGTGAAACTAATTTATTTACATCATTTACTTTGATATTTTCTGGAGCTAATGGTTAATCATTATGTAGAGCATGTAAGTCTTTCGGATAACTTAAATCAACTTCTAATATATAACCTTTATCTGCTTTGAGTTTCGACTTTGGATCTTTCCATTTAAAGTTTCCAGTAGGTAATGATCGACACATAGCCCAGCCATGAAGATTATTTGCATCTACATATGTGATAAAACTATTTGGTTTTCCTTTATCGAATGTTTCTGGAATATATGGATTGTTTGGTTTCGCATATCGTTTGATATTGTAGAAATCCCACCTCTTATTCCTTTTTCGATAAATAGGAGCATATCAGGATCTTCAAACAAGTCCAATTCTATTTTTTTATGTTTCAGTAAAGCATCGAAAGACAATCCTGGAGCTGTGAAATAATGTGCTGGATCTAGAGATTAAGTTTTCATGCATGTCAGTCTAAATTGTTCAAATACTTCTGCTAATAATAATGGATCAACTTTTAGATATAAATTATGATAATCTTTGAATGTTGTACAATTAAAAGCTCTCCATACTTTTAGTGCATGCTGATATTCATCTTCTGAAATGTTTTTACTATTTAATCTACTGTAGAATTCACTTTTAGCTGGTAAACTATTACAGTTTATTTTTTCATAACTATTTACATATTCATACGGATAAATACCTTTTTTGTTAATCAATTCTAATTGTTCTTCATTGAGAAAGAACTTCGACAATTCTTTGTGCTCGGATAAATTCTTCGAAAGTTTATCTAGAGACGAAGGTAAAATCCTGTAGCTGTCTAAGAACCGTAAGTCTCTGGTGATATCTTTAATTTTTCCTGTATGTTTACATACATAAGAATCTACTTATATGGTTTGCGTAAAACTAATATATTTTTCATCTGCTTGTGGAATCACGTTCAACTTTCCGGATATATTTCCCAAATCTTTCACGAACAAATGAGCATCGTAATTAGACAGATTATGTAAAAACACCAGTATAAAATTTGGATTCCTAATTTTTAAATTACATTTTAAATGAGCTGGACCTCTGTAATGACCTGTCAAATGATTGTGGTCTCTAACTTTATAATTATCTTCTGTAAATTCTCCGCCACATTCATAGCATCTTGTGGCTTCTTTATATTTTTTGAATTTATCTGATGGTAAATACATTTTCTTGTTAATTTTTAACAGACTATGAATTCTCTTGGTCTCTTTTTCTAAATATTCTACAAACTTTTGGGAAGCATCTTTACCATTATATATTTCTAAACGGGAATATTCATCTGCTTCAGATTTTGTATAGCAACAGAATGAATTAGGATTGTGCTTCTGAATGTTCATGGTGTAACTTGAGTTTTGATTTGGTTGACACGTATCTATTTTTGTCAACGTTGATTCAAAATCAGCATAAATTGCAAAAGGACGCTTAATTGTTTTTTGGCAATGTATAAATTTCAATTTACCTCCCTCAAGAACATACTTTGTTGGAGTGTGAACTGAACAATCATTAATGTGGTTTGTTAATAAACATTCTTTTGAGAATGGCCATAAACAATATGGACAGACATTTTTATGACCATCTTTAGTTTGCATAAATGGACTTAATGACTTCATTAAAACATAATGACTTTTATTTTCGTCTGTTAACAGTAAAAGTGATATAACATCTTCATTTTTTACCTTTGTTATTCTCAGAGGACATAATTCTTTCAAGTAATTAAAGTTGTAAACATTTATTGACACATTATTGTTTCTATCAAATTTATCGATATCTTTAAGTTTCACTGGGAATATTATGTCTCTGAAATTTAACTTTTCAGCTTCAGTTTTTAATCTTTTAGATATTCTATTACCGTTTTTCTCATCTCGGCAATAATATCTCGCTACACTCCACATAAAGCATTTATTATCTGTATTTTTAATATTAATTGGTTTATCAGTAGACTCTTGAAACTTTTCAGGTAATTCTATATAACTAGAACCTTTGATAGGCTTGTATTCAATAATTTTTACATTGAAGTCTAATAACTTATCTGTTATCCAGCTCGAGGAGTTTTTTGTATATTCTTCAATCTTTCTAATAGCTTCTTTATACAGATCATCAATGTTTGTAAAGTTTTTCGATATGTCTACAAACTTGCCTGTATTCATCCATGCTGTTGAATATACCTTTTCATTTTTTTCATTGTAATTATAAAATTGAACTAAAATTGCCAATTGTATCTTCATATTATCAAACTTTTGCTCTCTCAAAATTGATTTCACAACCGGGGTCATATTCCTCATAAAAACTGTTGGATCTATAACTGATATATCAGAGAACATATATTCCAGGCATTTTTCATTTATACCACATTTTTTCCTTTGAATTTACAGCCATAAACGTTTCTAAAATGCTTCTTTGATATCTTATGCTGTTGTAGATTTTTTACTTCTACTTTACATATCTTACATACCTTTTTCTCAAAATATGAATCGGATATCAATTCTTTATTTATGTTTTTAATATGCCTGGTAGATTTTTGATGTGTTTTTAGTTTAGAGACATTTATATTACATATATTACAGAAATCTTTGTTTCTATCAAAATACAGATCCGAGATTAATAGTTTACTCAAGTTTTCATTGTGTTTCATACTTTTCTCATGTCTTCTTAAGTTTATGATGTAAATATGACAAATATTACAAAAATTGTTACTTGAAGTCATCTTTACTGAAATTTTCTTAAAATTATTATGCCTTTTTGTATTCTTAGTATTAGATAGATGTGATACATCAAATGGTTCCATTTTTAATAAATTAATTTCCCAACATATTTTAAAAATGTCAATGTATTTTTTCCAATGTAAATTTTAAAGTATTCTGAAAATCTATATTAATCAAAATGAAACGCAACGTTCCATATGAAGTAATAGATGCTCAAAAAATTGTAAACTCGATGTTTTGCTTTATTTACAACTGGGTTTTGAAAGAACACTTCTTCTACGTAGTTGCGAAAAATTCCCTAGAGATATTAAAAAATACAACTGTTTAGTATATAATGGAAAAAAAATATTTTTCACAACAGGTAGCTTCTTCTCTCGTTATTGCCTAACGCGACAGCCAATAAAAAGAAAAACACATTGAATAATTATATTTAATAAAATGGAAGATATTATAACAGATATTCAAAGAGAAGTTGTTCTCAATACTGCAAACATAAATCAATTGCAATTAGATGTTAATCAAATTCAAAATGATATCGAATTAAATAGGGAAGATATAAATCATTTACAGTCACATATCATTCATCTTGAAACATTAATCAGAGACGTTTCTTATGAAGTAGGAGATTTAAAAACAATGCTTATAATTGCTACAAACAGAAAATAAATTTTGGAAAATCAGTTGTAGTTTATTAGTTATATAAAATGGTGTATATGTGGAAAGACAGTAAAAGAAATAATCAAAAGAATCACTTCATTTTTCCTTTTCCTGGCTTGAGATGTCTCATCGTAGGGAGATCAATCTGTGGTAAAACTTCTTTATTAATAAAGCTTCTGTTAGAAAAATTTGTCGATTTTAATCATCTTTTTCTGTACAGTAAATCAATACATCAACCAGAATATAAATTGTTAAAGTATGCTTTTGATAAAGGCTATAACCAATCTGAAATAATTGAATTGTTTGAAAAGGGTAAAGGTGATATTGACGATTTCCTTGAAGAGTTACCTATTAAAAGAAACTCAAAATCTAAAATTGAATATTTCCAAGATATAACATCTATTCCTGACCCAAGTGACGTAGATTCAATGAAGAAAAATCTTTTCATTTTCGATGATATAGCAACTGAAAGAGATCAAAGTCCAGCTGATAGCTTTTACACTAGAGGGAGACACAACAACTGCAGCTCAATTTACTTATCACAAAATTATTATTTATTACTGAGACAAACAATTAGAACAAATGCCAACGTTCTGATTCTTTTTGGTGTAGACTCAACTGATATGAAAAACATTTACATAGATATCATATCTCAGGACATGCCCTTTGAAGAATTTAAAGAGTTTTGTTCTAACACTCACAAAGAACCATATAATTTTATCTTTATTAATAAAGACAGACATCCACTTCAAGGTAGGTATTTTCAAAACTTTGATAAATTATATATTCCTAAAAAATACTTCAAAGAATGGAATTATTCCTAAACATACTATTTATTTTTTTTTGTTTATTCGACAAAGAAATTTATAAGTGAGTTTGTCCTTTTTCAAAGTAAGTCATTTCTGGTTTAAAAAATATAAAATTCGTGGACGAATGACTATTCTAAGAAGTTTTGCGTTAATTAATATTCATTATTATGGCAATTGAAGTGTATGACGCTCCCTCCAGTTGCTTCGTGACGCATTTCCCCAATAGGTGTATGACTCTCCCTCCAGTTGCTTCGTGACGTTCTCTCCAGTTGCTTCGTGACGTATCTGCAGAATAGGTGCGTGACGTTCTCTCCATTTAGTTCGTGACGTTATCTCCAGTTGCTTCGTGATGTATTTCCCCAATAGGTGTATGACTCTCCCTCCAGTTGCTTCGTGACGTTCTCTCCAGTTGCTTCGTGACGTAGGAACTCAATTAATTTAATTATCAGAAAAGCACGATATTTTTGAACGACAAATCAGCTCTATTTCACCACTACATATGATGCACTCTTTTATTTTTGCAACGCTTTTCACAGTGAAATTGAAAGGTAATTCAAGTTTAATATCGGATGGATACTCTTTCAGAAACTTATTTAATGTTAAATAGTTTTCGATAGTTCTAACCGACACTTTAAACATTACACTTACATAGTCTTTGTTTATATTAGGTTGGCGTAACAGCCAAGAATAAAGTTCACTCTTCACATAACATGGTATAAGTAACATCGACTTCACTTTATTTTCAGACACTGTAAGCATATTGTTTGCACTCACGATTTCCTCTTCATTCACTGTCAGGTTTGGTTTTTGCAGCTTTGTATAGACATCGAAGTTTTCTGTCATATTAACGTTAAAATCAGCAGAGGGTGTGGTTTTCAGTTAATTCAGAGCATCATTAATTCTTATAAGTGTTTGGTCAATAGAAACACGCTTTTTACTTTTCACTCGCTTCGCGTGTGAGCTATCATATTTCTCTTTAATTGAGTATAACGCAGATGTAATTTCAGAAAGTTCATTCCTACTTAACTCAAACACTGCGTCAATAATACTATCTTTGCATTTAAAATGTTGTAGGAGGTTAGCCAGGTCAGGGTAGGTAATATCATTCATATTTCGTTTGTGAAACATCAACACCTCCTGGAAAGAGAAAGTGCTATAAAGCTTTCCAAAAACTTGATAAATAAGTATTACATTACATGATGGAAAATTGAGCAATAAAACTTCAATTTAAAACTTCATCAAAACTTCATTTTTAAAACTTCAACTCAACTAAGCAATAAAACTTCAAAGTACTAGAAAGTTTTTCTCAAAAATTGACATCATTAAATAATTACATTCTTTGATTTTGATTCAACTTTTCTTCGCTTTCGCATCCCGAATTCGTCTTGGTATTCTTCTTACCTTTTACGTTTCGTAAGCGTCACTGTAAAGAGGACTAAATTTATCTTGAAGTACAGTTTAAAGTAATAAAAAACACTTACAAAAAAATAATAAACAAGCGTTCATTTGAGTGACACATAAAATTCAATTAGAGGAGTATAATATCTGCGCTAGTGCGTACAATCTGTCAAAATAATGGGATTTAATATTTTCTTTCAATAAGTCTTGCAGATTTGGATAACAAATAAATATATCCAATCTAATATTACCTATGAATAAAATATAACATAATTATTCTTTTGCTCTGGTAAAACTCATTTCACAGATATGGTCATTAAGCAACCTTATGAACGTGATAGGGAAATGGAAGATACGCTCTACAAACAAATTTTAAAATAAATATGTAACTAAATATATAACATGTATTTTTAGGTTAGTTTTTAAATTTCTTAAGAAGTGCTATCACTTGATACAATAACGAAGCATATATATATATTACTTATACATCAGAGCATATATATTAGAATCAGGGCATATATGTACATATTTTTATGTAAAAATGCTTACTTGTAGGGAGGCTGAGCTGTTACTGTGAGTCTCAGTCTCATGGCACTCTATTTATTTAGTAAGTCAACCTTCAAGCTCAGAAGTTTCACTGCTTAAAGGTCATAATCACCATAGAATCGTTCAGGGTGTGCCAGGGATAATAACCAACAATGATTACCTCTCAACATGCGATCTGAGCTGCAACCAGAAAGTGTGACGGTAATTACAGCTCGGTTTCCACCGAGCGCTCATATGTGAGTGCGCGCGGTCGCACAGCCAGCATTTGTAAAGGTCACGAGAAAGCGAGAGTGACCGTTATTCCTGTACACATAGATTCAAGTATTGTAAATAGTTTATTACATATTTGAAACGTTATGTTGAAGATATTTATTTGTTTTTGAAACTTTGATAAATTATACATTCCTAAAAAAACATGGATTTCTAAAATGGTCGCGAACAGAGTAAAATTAATTTCATATGTTAAAATACAGGTAGATTAAGAAAATTGAAATTTATATCTAAACGATACTTGGTCGCTTGTGTAAGTCGTTTCGGCTTATAAGAAGTAAAAAATTCGTCAACGAATAAATCTTCTATGAAATTTTTTTATTAATTAATTTCAATTATAAGCAAATTGTGGTGAATTGTGCTCTGATTGGTATTCTGCTTACTACTGGCATACCACTCTGCATACCACTCTGGCCGCAAAGTTCATGCACTTTTGTAAGTCCCATTAAAGGTATTGAGGTAAGTCTCCCCATACTAGGTTGCAGTAGTCAATGCGCGATAACACCAGGGATTGAATGGATAATAATCTGGATTTTTCGTCTGAAATACTGTTTATGCGATGAAAAAACATCAAAGTTCCGTAAATTTTGTTGCAAGTATTCTCAACATGAGATTTGAAGGACATGTTTCTATCGAACCAGATACCTAGATTTTGAACTTTTTCTGATGCATTTATTTTTTCATTTCCAACTGCAAGAGTAAGATCTGAAGTTTTTTTAATAGCATCTTTGGATCCAAAAATAATGCATTGTGTTTTATTAGCATTTAATTTGAGACCATTTCGGTCGTACCATGATTTCAGGCTAGTCAGTAAAGTTTCGGCTTTAATTTGCGTCTGTGGTATTTCCGATACAGAACTTGTTATTGCAATTTGAACATTATCTGCATACATTGAGATCCGTGTGTTAGAAGGCATTGGAGGGAAATCATAAATGAAAATAAAAAACAGTAGCGGACCAAGAATGAATCCTTGGGGAACACCAAAATTGTTTTGAATGAATGGTGACAGTTTGTTTTCTATGCGGACTGCATGAGATTGATTTGACAAGTAACTTTCCAACCATTGCGTGTCTATTCCCAAGTTCAGTATTTTACGTAGAAGTCTATCATGTTCGACGCTATCGAACGCCTTAGAGAGATCGAGTAGCAGCAAGAGTTTTGCATTCTTTTGATCGATGTCACTGTATATTTTTTCAGAGATATTGAGTAGAGCGTCTCGAGTGCTAGTGGTTTTTCTATAGGCGTATTGATTTTTGTGGAGTAGATTTGACTCGTCCAGGTGAAATGACAGTTGATTTGTCACCACTTTCTCCAATAGTTTGGACATGAAAGGCAAAAGACTGATGGGCCTGTAGTTGGATGCTGTATTTAGGTCACCACTTTTATGCAACGGTCTCATGATGGAGTGTTTCAATTGGTTTGGAAACGTGTTGGTTACTATTTTATTATTAATTATCAGACAAATCCATGGTGCTGTAACATGGAAACTGTCTTTAATACTCGTATATTGAAGACTGATACCATTATGTCCAACTGCCTTTGTGTTTTTTAGTGAGTATAAGATATTTCTTTGCTCCGGTAAATCGACAGGACGTGGTTTCCACTTGACATTAGTCCTCGAGGGTGCAGTGGAGCATGAATTTTCAATTGTCGTTTCACATGAATTGGTACACACCTCACTGAAAACTTGAGCCCCTACTTTTGAAAAAGAATGTGTTGAAATCC
Organism: Morinoia aosen; assembly: GCA_030386875.1. Classification (NCBI taxonomy): domain Eukaryota; kingdom Metazoa; phylum Arthropoda; class Malacostraca; order Amphipoda; family Talitridae; genus Morinoia; species Morinoia aosen. The sequence goes on from CM059574.1 coordinate 4,773,014, forward strand.
GTGGCTGTTGCCAAGGGATTTTCAAAATTACTTATACGGTCTAAATTTTTATATGGGGCTACCTTACTAATGATTTCCCAAGTTCGTTTTGGGTTATTTTTAGCCGTTATCAGCTTAACCGTTATCAGTGTAATATAATGGACAATTTTTGTAATTGAATGCTGTTTTCATTTTTATTTCGATAATTTATGCATAACTTCATATTCACACTGTGAATTGTTATTTAAAAAAATTCGTTTTTATAAAAACTATGAATTTTTTTTATTCTCAGTCTGATTCTTATGAAATTTGACTATATTACGTAACTTTTGAAAAGAAACATAATTTCTCCTATTCATTTTTTCAATTCAGGCCTTAGCTTATGAAAAATTGGACATATTGGTTTTTAGTTCATTTGTATTAGTATTTCAAAAGAGGACTAGTCATTGAGTTTTTATGCTGGAACAAAACAAAAGACAGTTTTAGAATCCTTGGAACATTTTTAACAGAAGTGCGGTAGAAAATTATCCATTTCCCGTTTTTTTTCTTTTTATATGGGGTCGAAATGGGGGTCGAAAATTCAAGATTTTCTTCCCCTTACAAGATTTTTGTCCCTTTTGTCTCGCTGGGGAGGATCTAGTGTCCGTAGCGCCATAAAATTTTAGGATCGAATAGTCCACCACCCAAGGATTCTTTTTCAATAAAAAGATGGAAAATACTCGTCTGACCGACAGGGGCTTGTCAGGGGCCTGGGTCGACCCCCTCAAGAGCGTGACACGAAACGTATAAATAAACACACGACAGTCTTTCTTAGTAGCAGACGGTTGCAGATGTTGAAGCATGTGCATATGTTCATTAAATTCTTTATTAACGAACGACTTTTAAATTGACTACAGAATATTAATAATCAAGTTACTAGTGTACATGATTGGTCAAAAATGACGGGATTCAATGATATCGTTTTAAAAAATTTCAAGATAAAAATGACAAACAAAAATATCCTTCCTAATAGTACCCGCGATTAAAATACAGTATTATCGTACATGTGCGCTGGTAAAACTCGTATCACAGTTACGGTCATTAAGCATCTTTAAGAACGTCACAGAAGCACACACCAACCAAGCATGCAACAACTGTGTATTATAATTTAAATTATTGTCGGCCAAGAAGTTTTAAAAAATTTGCCATACCTTTTTACTGCGATAAGCCGCATTTTCTTGAAAAAAGATTCGATTTTCACACAATTTTTTCTAATTATAAACAAAAGCGAGCAGATGGCAGGTTTTTCATAATATTTCAATGGTATTTATGATACTGTCCAAGCAAGCAGATTCCCATTGTAAAAACATAGGGGAAATTACGCACGAGAACATATACTTATTTTAACAGTGTTGGGAAGTTGCGCCGCAACACGTTGCGGCCGCAATTGCGATCGCAACTTTTTCTGTTGCGGTTGCGGTTGCGCCGCAACAATTTTTGGAAAGTCGCAAATCTGTTGCGATCGCAACAATTTTTGACGTGTCAGGCCGCAACTCGCAACCGTACCTCACGATGATAATTTAATTTTTGAAAAATATTCGGTAAAGCTTAATATGCGTTTCATTCTCGTTTGAAACTAAACTGTAGAGGGTACAACCCGTCTGGCAACGGTTTATTATCAGCATTAGGCGATACAGTGATACACATACACTTTGCTTACAGTATATAAGTATATTTAATGTAACTCACTATACAACATATGTTATTAAGAATGATATGAGTTGTAAGTGTAAAATTACGTGTTGTACCGCAAATCTACGTAGCTAGATGTTGCGATTTGCCATAGTACTTCACAACGACGATTTTATCTTGGCGTCCTCTCTGCATCCACATTTTGGGCTAAAATGGCTAAGCGATGTACAAAGAGTGAAGGTAATAACAAAAAACTAATCGCCCATCTTAATACCAGATCGGAAAATGGTATTTCAGCTGAGGGGAGTAGTGCTGAGGACGTAGATGATGAAGATGACATCTTCAACGTCGTAATGATAACGGTTGATAGGGAAAAAACGAAGAAAAGTTCGTTGCAACAAGTCAATGGTTGGCTGAAACGGGCAGTAATCAACAGAACTCGCCACCCTGATGTATGTTTACAGAGCGATGTTTCCTTCCAGTGAATTTTTCGCTTTGTTCATCCAATTTAACACGCCAATATACCACCGAGCGCTGCGGTCGAACGACTGTTCTCCTTAGGCAGAGAAATTTTGCGACCACGACGTGCTTGGCGTTCTGACAAACATTTTGAAATGTTAACATTTTTGAAAGGCAACGTTGATCGTCATTACAGTGCATTAACATTGTCACATTGAGATCAAGAACTAGCATTAAATCATAACAGAGGAACGACAAAAAGCAGAGGAATATCATGTATTTCAGGAGCATATGCATGGTTTTTCTTTATGCGTCATATAGGCTGTACAAATGTTCTGCACTTTTCTGTTTATGAATCTTTTGCTATGTATAGGGAACTTCTATGAAAATATAGCTATTAGCTAGGTACCTTTTCGACATCATTATTAGAAAATAGAATTCATTTTATTTTTTATACTATATTTACAAATGAAACGTTTCTTTCAGTATCTTGATATTTCATTTAATTCTAGTCCACACATTTATTCGATCTATTAATTTTTTTTATTAAAACAGTGCACTTTTTTGAATATCCTAATACTATTTTTATTCATAGCAATATATACGTAAAATGAATTGAATAATATTTAATTAAAATTATATTTAATAACTAAAAAGTTGCGATTGAGAGTTGCGGTTGCGATCGCAACTTTGTTTTTTTTTCAAAGTTGCTGTTGCGGTTGCGGTTGAGCCGCAACATTTTAAAAGTTGCGGACCCAATACTGCTCATTTATAAATTGACGGACACCTGGATTTTCATTATACCGGGGGCCCCACAAAAATGTCCCCGATTTTTAATTAATTATATCTCCGCTTTTAATTACCATATTTGAATTGTCTTTTTTCACAATGTAGTAATTTTTTTTTGCTTTTCGAATAATTTAAGTTTTTGAAAATCGGTTGAATACCCGCTCTACAATGATCAATTTACTGAAAAAGGTATAAAAACTAATTGTTCAAAGGAAAAGTTTTTAAAACAATACTGATATTCTTCCCTATTTTGTACTTCCCATGAAACCGAACCAACAAAAATATAAAAAAAATAAATCATTACCGTAAATGACGTTTAAACAAATAAAGTAGTCTAGCATTCTTCGACATACCCTCCATTTCTCTCAAGGCAAGTATAACTTCCAGCCACCATTGAGCGAAGAGTTTTATGCATTATTTCTCCGTTTTTTTCAGTTCTTCAAACATTACTATTGAAAACACTTGAAACTGAAACCTCTCAGAGGGCTTGAATACTTGGTGGTATGTAGGATACATCGTTATGAAATTATTCTTAACAGTTGGTATTGAGAAATGAAGAACACCAGTGTTGTTTTTATAACTTTCCCTTTGAACAATTAGTTTTTCTACCCCTTTCAGTAAATCAATCATTGTGAAGTGGTTATTCCACTAATTTTCAAAAACTTAAGTTATTCGAAAAGGAAACAAAATTTACTACGTTGTTAAAAAAAGACTATTAAAATATGTTAATTTAAGATGGAGATATAATCAACTAAAAAGTCGGGGACATTTTTCTGGGACACCCGGTATAGCGTTGATTGTTCTTATGCAATAAATGGGCAAGTGTCTCCTTTAAACAAATAAATAAATATGTTTAGGTATTTCGTGTGCTTAATCTCTCTTATGTTATAACAACGGAATTTTAGGATTTAAAACGTAAGGGCAACTGTTCGAACATTTATTTCAAATACAGAAGAACTTCAAGGGTAGAACAGCAAGTCGTTTCCCGAGATGCGCAAAAAGAGAAACAGCACCCAAGTTAGGCGCATCTTGAGGATTCCAACAGTACGCACAGCAGCGTCCTCTGCAGTATTTTTATTGTTAAATTCCTTTAATATGGAGACAAGTTAGAGGTACCAGACCCACTTTTATATTATTAAAAGGGCGACATGCTGCCCAAGCAGAGTAAGCTCAAAGATAATCTAATTGGTGAACGCCAAAGCGTCACGAGTAATATTAATTTAAGCGATTTAAGGTTAATACAGGTCTGGGAAAAGCTCAAACCTGCTTTATTATAGAAAGTTTAAATTTAACCACAAAAAACGAAAAGATAAGAAACAGTTGCAAAACAAAAAAAAAACAAAGAACAGAAAGAACTAATTTCAACAGTTTCAAATTCTTGTCTGTAAACTAAGAGAGGCCAACTGAAGAAAAATTTTTCTTCCACAAAGCCGTCATCAGAAATACGAAAGATTTTCAACAAGAAATTTCATTGAACAAATAAAATTGGCTGTCCGTCTTTGTTGGTTGGCCTGTCTCCCTTTCACCCTCATAAAGATGTTTAATGACTGTATCTCTGATGCGAACTTCACCAGTGCACAAGTACTAGAATATTTTAATCGCGGGTACTATTAGTATGGATATATTTCTTTATGATCCACATCTGGAAGATTTGTATACAGACAATATTGAATCCCGTCATTTATGACGAGTCGTGTACACAATTATGTATACTGAGTGTTTCAGAACACGAAGTATAAAATTGCACATCAAGTAGAAAATGGCCAAATAAACACTTTTTGTTCTATGAAATTTTTCCCAAAAAAATCGGGGTTGTGATTAGCTGTTTATTGTTTTAAAGGATGAAATTTAATGGCACAATTACTCGCAGTATTTATTTTGAATTTACTTTACAAAAATTGTTCAAAATGTGGTCCCCTATATCAATGCACTTTTCGAATGGTAGCCTTAACCACTGCTAGATATTAGGAAACACGTCTGGCATTAAGGAATCTCACCTGCAGCCCCTGCAGTTCTGGCCACAAGATCTTCCTCAGACTCAATGGGTGTAGCATAAACAAGGCTCTTTACGAGTCCAAAAATGAAATCGAGTGGAGTCATATCAGGAGATCTAGGAGGTCATGTAACTAGAACATTTCGCCCGATCAACGTAAATTCAAAATATATATTGCGAGTAATTTAGTCATTGAATTTCATCCTTTAAAACAATAAACGACTAATATCTCAATGTCTCTTTCTTCGGAAAATTTAACCTGAAAACTAGAAGTCTTTATGTACTAGACCATACCCAATTGAAAATTATCGCCCTTTTCAGATAGTAAATTAGTCGTAAAAGGTCGAAAACGGCCCAAAATGGCCAAAAATCACGACTTCAAACCGACTCCTACCTATACTTGGCCTATTAGGGCTTGAAAAGGGCTCTTCATTCAACTGGCCTTTTATAGGTCTAGTCAATGGCTGTTTGCGGGCTCATTCGGGTCGTTTAAAGTCGTTTTCAAGCCTTTTCGACGACCTCTATTTGGACGCGTAATAGATTGTAAAAAGACTCGTAATCGTAAATGTTGTACAAGTCGTATTACTTCAGTAAATGTAAAGAACTAAATGAATTTCAACTAACCTAACTTAGTTAAGTTAGATTAGGTAAGGTTCGTTAAACATCTTCAACAATACTATAAATAATTAATCCAGTCAACATGAAAACTAGGATAGAAAAGCTAACTGCTGAGCATAACATCAAATTGGCACTTTATTTATGCATTATATAAAATAAATATGAATGATAGCTTATAACTGTTGGAACACTTGGGTTGTCGAACGCTGAGCATTCAACTTGTAGTGCTTTACCCTAGTTACCCCTCAAACCTCGATTCTAGTCCTTCTATGTTCAGTAATCTTAATATATCGCAATGTAAATTTATTTTACAAAAAGTTCCCACTTCTCCGCCGCTTATCATCGATACCTACAGCCGGAGAAGTATAAACGTAAGTCCGCTGCTTCACTCGCCTCAAATCGGAACTCACTAGGCGAAGCAGTCACAAGACCCGGCCTTACAAACTCTTTATATCGTATAAAAAATCTGATGTTGGAGCTCTTTGAGGTCGTTGCAAGGCCCTCTATAAGTCGTACGGAAGCCTAATAAGGCCGGTATTAGCCTTGATCAAGCAGTAAGGAAGCCCAAAAGGGCCGGTATTAGCCTTGATTAAGCAGTAAGGAAGCCCAAAAGGGCCGGTATTAGCCTTGATCAAGCAGTAAGGAAGCCCAAAAAGGCCAGGACGAGACTCGTTCAAGCAATGGAAAAGCCAAAAATGGTCGTGAATAGCCTCGTTCAGGTAGTAGAGAAGCCCAAAATGGCCGTTGCATTAGCCGTTTCGATGCCCAGAAATAGCCGTTTAAAAGGGCTTAAAATACTAGACATTTGCTCCGAAAAAGGCTAATTTACTGCTTGAAAACGACTAAACTCTTGGCTTATAACTGCCTGAAAACGATCTGTAAAAGGCTCAGAATTTCAATTGGGTAGCTTCAGGTTTTGGCAAAGACTACTCATTGGCAATGAATCATAACCTAAAGACTAGAAATATTAATGATCAGAACGTAATTTTAAGTCTCTGCAAAGACTATTCATTACCAATCAAAGTATCATTAAGAGCGCACAGATTTACCATTCCTTATGTGATTACAATGTATTACATCAACTGAAATGTTCTATAAGTTACTTGCAACACATTTACTTCTATTTTCTACTTCCTATATATTAATTGAAGAGGAAATGAACTAAACAGAAGTATACAGAACGAATTTGCAATGCTTTCAATTACTAATTTTTACTTTTTAACTACAAAATATGCATCATTACTCCAGTGCAATTATATTTCTTTCTCGTATGTATCATATATATACAGGGTGTTTCAAAAATACACGGCATAATTTCAGGTATGTATTTCCCACATGTAGACAATCAAAATAGTTCATTACAACATATGTCCGGAAATGCTTCATTTCCGAGTTATGGCCTTCACAACATTGAAATTCACCGGAACGTTTTTCTTTCCGCAGGTCGTTGCCATTACAGAAGATGTTCAAAATGACCACCTCCTGCTTGAATACAGACCTCACATCGATGTCTCATTGACCTGCGAACACGATCCCACACTCCAGGAATGTTGCGTATGTCCTCAGAGCGTGCCACAATTCGATTCCGAAGGGATTCCAAATCAGGCACCGGAGACGAATAAACCAATGATTTTAAATGGCCCCACAAGTAGAAATCGAGAGGGTTCAGATCAGGTGAGCGTGGAGGCCAAGCAATTGGGCCACCTCTACCTATCCATCGATCAGGAAATCTTCGATCCAAGTACCGGCGAGCCGTACGACTGAAGTGTGCAGGAGCGCCGTCATGCAAGAAGTGAGCGTGCTGACGATCGATCAGTGGAGTGTCGTCATAAACATCAGGTATGATGTTTTCCAGGAAGTTTGTGTACGCCTGCCCCGTAAGTCTGTTTACAAGTACATGGGGTCCAACTAACCGATCACCAATGATACCGGCCCACATGTTGAGGGAGAACCGCACCTGGTGATGAGATACAACAGTTGCATTTGGGTTTTCATACGCCCATACATGCTGATTGTGGAGATTTGTTATGCCATCTCGTGTGAACTGTGCTTCATCTGTAAATAATACTAAGGCAGGAAAGTTCGGATTTGCAGCACATTGCTGCAAGAACCACTGACAGTACCTAACTCGTGCAGGGTAATCTGCTGGTGACAGCGCCTGTACACGTTGCAAATGGTAAGGATACAATTGATACTCTTTCAGCAGTCTCCAGACAGTCGTATGGGGAACATTCACTTGCAACGCTAACCTTCGTGTGCTGATAGAAGGAGTTCTGTTCACAATCTCCAGAATCTCCTCCTGTTCTTCTGGAGTTGTAGATCTTGGTCGTCCCCTTCCCAATCCAGGAGAGTCAAATTTTCCATACTCGCACAGACGCTGATGGAGACTTACAAATGTCTTCCGATCTGGACATTGTCGCTGTGGGTACCTCTCCTGGTACAAACGACGAGCCAGCGCAGCATTGCCGTCTGCCTTACCGTAGATCAAGTGCATCTCTGCCAGCTCCTGATTTGTGTACATGACACACAGTCGAACGCCAAACACAACACTGAATTTAACCTTCGCCTAGGAATGATCTGTCAGAGTGCCCTCTTAATGTGTCCTTTGACGGCAACGACCTGCGGAAAGAAAAACGTTCCGGTGAATATCAATGTTGTGAAGGCCATAACTCGGAAATGAAGCATTTCCGGACATATGTTGTAATGAACTATTTTGATTGTCTACATGTGGGAAATACATACCTGAAATTATGCCGTGTATTTTTGAAACACCCTGTATATATAGGTATGCAAACCCACAATGACTAGATAACAATGACGGTATAAGGTGATAGGTATAAATACGCTAATTCAAAATTTAAAACAAATAATCAACAAAAACATTGCGCATTTTTTAGATTTTCAGCAAAATATTCTAACTCTGTATTGTTTACTTTCGGTTGTAAACAATTATAAATAATTTTTAGCCAAAATTAGAATGGAAGACACCAAAAAAAGTGACTCCAACCTCGACTCCACCACATCCGAATGAACGACTCCGACTCCGACTCCACCACATTCGGAAAAGCGACTCCGACTCCGACTCCACCACACTTCAGAAAAGCGACTCCGACTCCACCACACTTCAGAGAAGCGACTCCGATTCCGACTCTGACTCCACCCTGAAACAAGCGACTCCGGCGACTCCGACTCCCGACTCCGCAACCCTGGTTCTCTTAGATAATAAGTTGTCCCCATTCCTATCAAAATAACTTTGGTGTCCCTCAAGGATCCATTCTGGGTCCGCTATTGTTTTCAATTTTCATTAACGATTTCCCTTCAATGCCTTCTAACACTCGAATCTATATGTATGCAGATGATGTCCAAATTGCAATGACAAGCTCTGTATCAGAAATAACACAGACGAATAATAATAATGAAGGCATCTACGGATGCTATATTTCCAATCAAGCCTGATACATATCACCTTGTACATTGGATTTTCAAATGCCTTATATCTAACGCCAGGACGCCATGACGCTTTCCTCCGGTCAACACCGGTAACCAATTCAGACACCTGGGTAGAGTGGGGTATTGTGCTTGGAATTTTTCTCCTATACCCAACAGAGAAAATCGCCACCATCAGCGCCGAGATTCGAACCCGGGTCTGCCGCACGGCGGCAGAAACCTCTAGCCCCACGGTTATGGCGAGAATAATTGATCTGAAGCCCTATTGATCAGCCTCAAGTCATGATATGACCAAAATGGTCTCAAGCTAGACGCGAGTAAAACACAATTCGTTGTTTTTGGGTCAAAAAGATGCAATAAACAATATTCGGAATATGGATCTAACTCTTACGGTTGGAAATGATAAAATTCACCCATCAGAAAAAGTTGAAAATTTAGGTATTTGGTTCGATAGAAACATGTCCTTCAAATCCCACGTTGAAAAAACCTGCAACGCAATTCACGGGACTTCAATTTTTTTTAATCGTATAAAAAGTATGCTTGATGTCGCGTCTTACAAGATGCGAATTTTTGAAAATGTCTGTGGCAACATTGCCGCGGATTTCTGCGCTGATCCGCTAATCCAATTTAGCGTCTTTGTCTGGCTGTAGCCGTCAAGTTGAAACGTTCTTCCACTATTTTGTATTAAAGCCGTGGTACCAGTGTAATCGTGTGTGTAGGAAATCTGATTTAGAATATTCGTGCTCTCAATTAGCCACACGTGTCTCTTTTGTATGTGTTTTGTGTGTCAGATAGTGGTGAACAGCCGGTTCCTAGAGCATTCAATGATGCTTCTGGTGACTGGTGAGCCACCTATATCAAGTAGGCCAGCCTTAGGAAATTTTCTGGTGCTCCCTCTAGCTAGTATACTGCATTGTGATGCTAGGAATTTGATAACTTATATTATGTAAATTAGGGTAACCTGTAACTATAAGAATGGCTGCGGCCAACATTTTGTTGGGAGTGAGAACAAACTATTGAACTGGCGCCTCATAAGATGTAAACAGATAGCTAGTACTAAGAACTTCATCTATTAACAGTGCATAGCTCAGATTCTTTTTTTTCTTGCTGAGAAATAAAGTGCATTATTGGAATGTCAATAATGTGTCGGATCCTCACCCATGAGCTGTGCTGAGCAAGCTGCGCCAGTCAGTAGATTGGAAGCCTAGAGCTAAAGCATTTAAAGCAGACTGAGAATATGTTCAGAAATTTTTGTGACCACTGCCCATGTGATTTGTGTATTCAAGCCGATAGCAGCAACCATGTACTTGTTTGCCTTGGGGACGGTTCACCTATAATTTAAATCGAATAATCGAAATTTGTTTAACATAAAAGATAGTCAGACTATTTTGCTAGTTCAATACTGTGATCAAGCTTGAGTATAGCTACCTTGGCGCCCAAAGAAGTTCAGCAATTTCTGGGGAATTCACCAAGCCTTATTATGAAATGTGTAGGAACTTGGGCAGACTCATTTAACCTAGTTCAGTAATGGGCTGATAAATGAGATAGTCATGTTGACATTAGATAATTGTGTCTGATCTGCTGTATTCACGTGCATTAACTTTAAGCCCTGACTATTCTACGGCTGAATAAGCCGTCGTGCCTATGAAATTTAGTGTAAATGCTGGTTTGCTGTTCCTGTTGTAACGTTGCCTCTGCATCAGAGACCTAATCCCTTCAAAATTCCTTTTCCACAGGTAGAGTAAAGAATTTAATAAGATAGCCCTTCATTTATGTAGGTTGAAAATAGATGCGTGAGAATACTGTCCCCCATTGTTTGTAAGAATTACATATAAGATGTTGTCAGGTTATCTTCCTGCAAGTTGTAAGCCCGTGCCCACAGTAGCACTTAATTTTTGTAAACCGTTGGATCTAATTTTAAAGCCGAGTCCCTGTAATTAAAATTAGTGTGCGCGAGTAGACTGTCCTCCTTTGATCCCATGTGTGTGTTTACAAGATGCGTGTGTTCACAGAATGTGTGTTTACAAAATGTGTATGTTTACAGAATGCGTGTTTACAAAATGTGTGTTTACAGAATGTGTTCCCTAGTTAGAAAGTCAATCCTTTTTCTGCCTCAGATATTCCAATATGCATTTAGTCTCGACATTATTGATCCACGTCCATATACTAAGTCGCCATGAGATGTTTTATTCAGTTACCATCGCGTATTTCATTTCATTCTCAGTAATTTCGATAATTCCTTTTTTTATTCTGAACCAAAAATCTCCCTATCGTGCGGTCCTTCCTCATTATTCTTGGAAAATAAAAATGTCCTTGTTGTGCAGTTTACGGCGTCAACGGGTCCTATAATAAACCTTAAGAGTCCACGAGTCTTTGGTGTCCCCTGATGTCCGTTCAATCGGGTCGAAGTAGTGAAGACATAAGATCCTCCAATCAACCCGATACACTTGACGAAGAATCTAGATTATTGGCCATTCAAACTTTGGCCTTATCACGTGTTGAACATTGTAGCCTGGTATAGGAAAATATACCGAAATATCTGTAGTAAAAGACTAGGACTCACCTCAGCTAAGACGAGGGTACTCGACGATACGACGAACGCAGTACGATGCAAAATTGGACAGGTAAACTTAGAAACGACAAAACGAACAAAAACAATAAACAAAGCAACAAAACCCGACACTGAAGAACTAGCACGAAACAGTAAACAAGCAAAAACACTGGGACGCCGGCAGACAAGTAACCGCACCACCGCCCCAAACTCTCACCACGATGTCCAGCTTCTGTTTGCCCCCCGCCACATGCCGCCGGCCACATGCAGCCAGCCACATGCCGCCAGCCACATGCCAACAGCCACATGCCGCCAGCCAAATGCCGCCACCCACATGCTACCAGCCACATGCCGCCAGCCACACGCCACCAGCCACATGCCGCCAGTCCCATCCCCCCGTGAAACCTATTTCAATACAAAACATAATCCCTCAATCTCGTCGGCTCTCGCCTCGCACGAATAGGCCGACCACCCTCCTGGGCACAGGATTCAGTTTCCTTCAGCTGAAAACCTTCACCTGGTGACTCATCTTCGTCACAAGGAGCCTCATCATCGGAACTATCCACCAACCGCCGAATATCCAATACATGGCGAGGGACGCCATTCACCTCAATATTGTTAAGAGAACTTACACCTGTCACTCGACCCTGCCTCCATCTCGACATACACTTAGCATGTGGTGGTTTCACGCGTACGTTCTCTCCAACATGAACGGGTGAGTCTTGCTGTTCTTGATCGGGCGAGGCGTTGACAAGTGGATGCCTCCATCTCCACAAATAGGTGTGCAGCATATTACATGGCGCCGTCTCCCTTGATCCGTTACTCTTAGCAGACAAATTGTACCAAAAGACGACATCCAGCGGACTCGATCTACCCCTAGCAGCGACACTCTTTATCGTTCTATGGTGACGCTCGACGATCCCATTTCCAGATGGTCTATAACCAGCACGGAAATGCCTCGCAACATTCCAGCGATTGCAAAAAGCCAACACCTGCCTCGATCGAAAGGCGCTCCCGTTATCCATCAATACTTCAATTGGAAGTCCTCTTTTTCTAAAAATTTCCTCAAAATGGCGGGCCACAATTTCCCGCCAAATGGCAAATCGGCTGGGGCCACAATCCACCACGGTCAGGTAACATTTCCGGTCATAATGAGTCGCATCAACAGCTAAGCGAGATCAATCTTCTTTTACACTCAGGCTTCCTCCCTCATGAGTCACCGGAGATGGATCAATAGATCGACAGTGTAAGAACGATTTTACACACTGCTCAACATCCTTACGAGCGACACTAGGATAGACTAGTCGCGCCAAGTACTACGTACATTCTACTCCAAAATGGTGTTACTCATGTACATCATGCAGACTAACGGCACACACAAATGCCTCTGTCGTTCGGAGCCACGACTTATGAAATCGCGAGAGCGCATCAGCTTTGTTTTTACTAGACTTCACGCACACAATGTCAAACTGCAGACCCTACTCCTCTATCAGATCGTTGATCACAGAGAGTCGCCGTTTCACCAACATTTCAGACATCCCAGTAACTTTCACTCGGTACTCACCACTAAGAACTGCACGTACCCAACTCGATGCTGTTGTAGAATCGGTTTTTACTTGAACAACTTTAGGTCCTCACTTAAGAGCCAAATTAAGTCCCTTAACAATAGCGTCAAGCTCAGCGACATTGATATGGGACGTATCTGCAGGCTTCTGAAGCCATTCATCATCCTCAACAACGACACCACCCACTTCGAGAACCACGCCAAGGCCTAGACTACTCGCATCACGCCACACTGTCCCTTCAAATACATCCGGTACCGACCAGCGCCCTCGAACAGGATCCTCTGCTCTCACCTTTTCCATCATTAACTCAATTAACCTCTGAGCTTCTTCGCCAATCCAGTCATCCCACGCGTCACCCTCACTCTCTCGCTTAGCAAAGCTGCAGGCAATACGAAGCCACCCACACATAGGGTAATGCCCAACCAAGCGGCCCCCCAGAGAAAACAACTGTCTTCGGCTAAAGTTCTCACCTCTAATATCAGGAATGTCATTTGCACGACGGAATGAAAGTTTCTCATTGACATCACGGTACAATGATAAGCCGAGGATTTTGTTGCCCTCTAAGGGCTCGGGTTCTTTGGTCTCCAAACCATACTTCCGAAGATGAGCAACCACCTCGTTTACTGTCACCACGATTTCGTCAACAAGAATGTTGTCAATGTAACTGTCGGTACCCCGCCGAATTTGGTCATCTTTCGATAACACCGCATTTAAAATCACTGTCATGATCTTGGGAGCGCTATTGAGCCCAAATCCCAGTCGGGTCAGGTAGTAACATTTATCTCTATGTCGTGCACGCTGGTACGGCCACAAACTCTGGTCAACGTCAATTTGAAAGTAGGCAGATCGGAGATCAACCAACTTTAATGGTTCCGCTTTCCGTCGCCACCTTCGCGTAGCCTCATCGCAAACTACGCCCTGGGATAGCTCTCAACGTGGTCATTTAGCTCCCTGAAATCAAGCACCGGTCGGATCTTGTTTTTAATTTCCTGGACTACGGCCATTAATGGAATAATCCCAGTTTCACAGTTTTTCCCACACGGCCGCCACCAGCCCTTCGTTATCCAACTTTCCACTTCTTCATCAAACTCTCCTTTGGAAGGACCGGCGTTCACACTACTATAACTGTCGACAGTATTGAGTAACACCGGTGCCACTCCTCCCTTCCACAGCCATTTTACAGTCCATTAAGACCCATCGAACTCCGCGTCAAAATCTTTATTCCGTATCACGACCGTCTTAGCAGAGACGCAAACCGAGGCAACCTCAGGTTTGCCACATGGAAACTCTTTGCTCCAAACTTAATCACCCGACCGTCTAGCGACACCCCACCACATGCCCGGACAAAAGCCATGCCAAGTATGGCATCAACACCACGGCAAAACTCCGCCCCCACACAACCCAGGGGCCTCTAAGTCAACCACCTTGATTAAAGCAGTAGTTTCTCCCTTACAAGGAACCTCTCTCCCGTCGAACGCGATAGTGGAACACACCCCACCCGACGCCCCCGTCACCAATGTCGGAGCGAGAATTGACCCATGAACACCCCGTATCAAGCAACGCGCGTGCTCTTCAGCCATTAATATCAATAAAAAGAAGGAGAAGCGCATCTAACGCTGCTTTGGAAGATCTGCCGGCGCACCAGCTCCCCCTGGCTCGTTTCCCTGCAGACAGTCTCGTGATATGTCACCATCTTTGCCCAACCTCCAACATGTGACCTTGCGCTTAGGGCATGATTTAATGAGATGAGGCCAACCACATTTGAAGCAGCTTATTTCCCGAGACGCAGAGGCACTACCCCTCGAAGCCCCACCAACAACGGCTGCCGAGAATCCGACAGGCTTTTCAACACGTTCTGCTAGCAACGATCGGGCTCGCCTCACGACTTCATCCAGCGCCAACGTTTTAATTTTCGTTAATGCGTGAAGCTCCCGCGATACTTCTGACGGCAAACCAACCACGAACGCTCGCAACAAAAGTACATCTGACGTAATACCGGCCAGCTTGGCAAGTCTTCTCAAATCAGTCAGAAAAACATCGACCGGCTCGTCACACCACATACGTCTCGTGAACTGTTCGTACGCATGGAAGGATTTCAAAGCAAATGCATCAACCAACGCAGATTCAATGTTCTCATAAGATTTCTTCTTGACATCACTAAGTTCACTGTATACCGCACAAGCACTTCCTGACAAGAGCAACGGCACCAGAGTCTCCAGTTCTGTAATGTCCTTCAATTTTTCCACCTGTTCAATCTTATTCAGTCATTCCACCACATCACCACTTCCATCAAATGGCCTCAAAATATCCCCCACTTTTACAGCGGCTGCCATCTTGGCTTAGATAGCTTGTATTAAAAGACTAGGACTCATCTCAGCTAAGACGAGGGTACTCGACGATACGACGAACGCAATACGATGCAAAATTGAACAGGTAAACTTAGAAACGACAAAACAAACAAAAACAACAAACAAAGCAACGAAACCCATCACTGAAGAACTAGCACGAAACAGTAAACAAGCAAAAACACTGGAACGCCCGCAGACAAGTGACCGCACCACCGCCACAACTTCTCACCACGACGTCTAGCATCTGCCTGCCCCCCGCCACCAGGGTTGCCAACTGGCATATTTCACTGCCAAATTTGGTCATTTTTGGCAGTGAAAAGTCTTTTTGGCAATGAAAAATTACAATTTGGTATTAGGCATTGAAATTAAGGGAATTTGGCAGTGGAAGCTATTTTTGGCATTAAACTAGCAATGAAAGAAGTCACTTTGTTATTTTTACCTATTGAGCAAACAGGTTGGCGCCTATTTGGACATAGGACCAAGTGAACATGGAGAGCTGCAACGTAATATGTATTATCGAAGATCGAAAGAGTCTTGTTCAATCTTCGATCAAACGTGTTCGGAACTCAACGGTTGGTCGGTTGCCGCGCCGCTACCTTCGGTGACCCTTGCCGGGCCACAGTTCTCTTCGCAGGTGCGTGAGGATCAGTAACTGTTGTGGTTTTTAGTTTGTGTCAGTGCTGTCATTATGTTCAGCTGTTGAAAGCTAAATTCGTCATTATGTCGAAGTGGAATAAGTCCTATGACTCGGGACGTACCTACAGAGTGATATGGAAGAAAGAGTTTCCATGGATCACAGAAGCCAAAGATGGTACGCAGACTGCTTTTTGTAAGGTGTATTCCAAGAATATGCACCCCAGAAAAACTACGATTATGCTGCATGCTGACAGGAAAGAACACAAAACAAGGGCTTCCGTAGTTAGCTCTGAACGTGAGTTCTAACATTTTTTCGGAGAGCCGCGAAAACTCAGGGACCTAGTGATGAAGTGCAGAAAGCTGAGTTAGAACTCGCATTGGTTATCAGCTGCCACGGTTCAGTGTCTGCTACAGATCATTAATATTTTGTGCGAAGTAATTAAGAATAATTCCGCCAGAAGTAAATTAGAGAACATACGGAAAGTGTTCGATGTTAGTTACCAAGGAGATATCACCAGCGCTTGAAAAGGAACTACGGGATAAATTTGCCAAAGTTAAAAAATACTGCTTGATGATCGACGAGTCGACTGATCTATCAAGTGTCAAGAACTGGTGTGTTTGCGTTCGATACTATGATAGCATTCCTCAAAATATCGTAACTTCACTGATGGGGTTTGTGCCTGTGCTAGAAACTACAAGTGAAGCTTTGTTTCACGCAACTACGCCACTACTTGAGAAGAATAACATGGCTTTGAAAACTGTATTTAGCTATTGCAGTGACGGTGCTAGCAATGTGACAGGACACAATTCTCTCTTTCTCTTCGCATTAAAAACGAATCTCCCAATTGCATAAAAATGGGGTGAACGTGGCACAGTTTAGCGCTTTGTATTCAGAGCTAATACCCAAAAGTCATCTTGAGCACTTTGTATTCAGTGAAAGATGTCTTTGCATATTATATTTGAGAATATTTTGTGAAACGCTTACTATTTTTATTCTAGTGTTTGTATCATGTGATAAATTTTTGTTCATTTCAATTCTAAAATTTCAAAACACCCTAAAAGGTTGTACATTAACTCTAATTCACCATATTTTATATAATTATTCAAAACTTATATGTACACGAAAGGTTAAACTTGTAAAAGTCTTTCACAGAAAGATTTTAGGGGTATCTTTGTTATATTTAACAACGTTCGTGACTTTTTGGCAGTAAAGCGCTAGATTTGGCAGTGAAGCTTGAGCAATTTGGCAATAGGTCACTCACAGGATCTGGCAACCCTGCCCGCCACATGCCGCCGGCCACATGCAGCCAGCCACATACCGCCAGCCACATGCCGCCAGCCACATGCCGCCAGCCACATGCCTCCAGCCACATGCCACCAGCCACATGCCGCCAGCCACATGCCGCCAGCCACATGCCTCCAGCCACATGCCGCCAGCCCCATGCCGCCAGCCACATGCTGGCAACCACAATATCTTCAAAAAGATTTACAACAACGCATGAATTTTGCAACTAAGATTGTATGCAACGGTAAATTCAAAAAGAATGATCACGTAACACCTCTCCTGAATTAGCTCGGCTGGGCTCCTATTCAGGAAAGGCTTCTGGTTAACAAAGCCCAATACGTATCCTCCTTTTTATATCTTCCTCATAGCTATGCTGAAATAGTGAAATTCCATTCCCATACCATCACCAACCTAAAGCCGGATAGGAGACGTGATGTCTCAATCAAATACCAATCATCTGCCATTGGGCAGAAAGCTCTGTCAATATCAGGCGCCTTACTGTGGAACAAACTCCCCCAGAGCATCAAAGCCCCTCAAACACTTAGAGAATACAAAACTAAAATAGCTCTCTATCTTGCGTCTACACAATAAGTGTGAACTGCTGTACGTACTGGAAAAGGAGTCAGGAATTTTAACTGCTAATTATCTTATCTTTCGTTTCATCATACAACAATCAAGACATATTTGTATTTTGCATATGCAATATGATTGCTTGTATGCTAATATTGAGTACATGTATGTACGCACATGGGACGCTCGTATGTGGGTATATGTGTATATATGTGTATGGATATATATATGTATGTGTGTGTATATATATGTGGAACACATTTCCCTCCTAAAATGCTCTAGTTAATATTATGTGCTAATGTGTCGTCCCTTACACTCTTTGAGTATACTTTGACCACACTATTTTAGGTTGTATTGAGTTTCTTGATTTGTTCCAGGAGTGTTGCAAATGTTATGGTTAGCTCATTGTACAACGACCTGTGGTGGTCTCTACAAGCTGTTCGCGAATACCACCACACAACCTTAAAAGCGCCACCTAAAACAGGCCTCGCGAGCCTCTACTGGGTAACCAATCAGAGTACAAGCTTGCTACGGTGGTAGTGGAGGTGGCGGTAACAAAAGAAAAGGAGAGAAGAGAATTAGAATTGACACAGATTGTGTCGGAAGAGAAAAAGAGAGAAAAGGAAAGGGATAGTAGAAGATGACGAAGGCGCATTTAAGCGCATAAATTGGTGATCATGTGCATCTTGTCATAAATATATGTTACTACCTAGTTACAAAGATAAGGGAAGGGGTACAAATCAGGCCTTTATATGGTTAAAGTAATTTGTCTTTATAATATTGTGCCGTGTAATCTCTACAGTAATTTAGCCGGCAGTGGGGGGGAGGGGGGGGGGGGAGGGGTGACAAGATAAATCGGTGCATTAATGAATTCAAGTTCATCCTGTGTTATTTCATCCCTATCTACAGGACCCTATTTACATACTTTAGACATACATATACATTTTTGATTTTTTTGTGTATACATACATGTACACATACATACATATATATTTTTTTTATTTTTTCATTGTTTACTTTTTTCCTTTATTTCATTTTATTTTAGTACATACGTATTTACCTACATTACTTACTGCACCCTAGCTTCCTAAACATATATACATTATCTACACAAAAAGCACTACCTAAAAGTTTCATTGTTCACAAACTATGATTTAGGTCCATCTAGTTCTACATCGATTTACTATCTAATGTCTATACACGTAAATTACCTAGCGCTTATAATTAGAGAGAGTTCCTACCTATACACTATCTTTATTTACATGTGTTCACTATGCTCTTCAACACATGAGCACACTATTTTGTACTAATTTACACCTTCCGTATATACCTAATAATTTACATTTCAAGTTATTTGTAGTTCCCAACCTATTTACAATATTAATACTATATATATATGTATATATACTTATGCAGGGATTTAAGAACTTTTGTGATCTTAGTTAGAGTAATGAAAAATTAATTGATTTGAAATTGATAAAAAATTGTACGTTAGTGCAGCTAAAATGAGATGAAATGTCTGAGGTTTCGGCTTCCCACCCATGGGGGGGAGAAGACCGTCCTACCACTCGCCAAAACACCAGAGAAACAAAGCATGAAAAAATATTATTGAATTTTATTTTCGGTCTTTCTTCGTCTTCCTAAAAAGACTATGAGCTGTCTTATTAGGTGTGCCTGGCAAAGTGGTTGGTTCACGTATATTTTGGATGGGGAGGGGGCCATTGCAAGTAGTCTGAAGCTTTTAAATCTGGAATGTTGTTTGGGGATGAGCTCCGGAGGAAAACTTAAGTTTGTACACAGGTCAGGATCAAATTGTGATGTCCAATTGTGATCATGTGATGTCACAGTGTCCTGAGAGACTCCGTGTGGTACGGACGTGTGTTGCGCTCGCTCCGAAACAAAGTGCCTAACGCTAGAAAGAATCTACCCCTAACCTGAATGGGTACACACTCTCGCCATGAGGATTCAAATGTGACTTAAACAAACGACAAATAAAAAAGCATCAAACGAAGTGTAAAAATATTCCTTCAAAAAGTGTGAAAGTGCTCATCCCTCGAGTACACGAGGAAACGAACTCTCTCAATCTCCAAGATGGGACCCAAGAAGCAACGCAATAACAACAGCTGCGGCAACAATAACAGCGACGAGTATCAGCCGAAGTTTGGTCAATATCCTGATGTGTCTAACCTAACGAAAGATGGCAAAGAAGTGGTTTCTGTCCTTATAAAATACTTTGACTCAGTGATGACAAATTTTAAGAGTGACATTGATAATATGAAAATTGAAATAAGTTACCTTAAACACTAGTTGAAACAGTAGCGGGAAAAGAAGCAGAGCACAAGAAAACTCTCGAAGAACAGAATGAGAAAATGGATAGCTTAGCCTTCCGTCTCGACCAGTTGGAAAAAAGTGATCAGCACCGAGCCATTGAAGACAAAAAATGTACTCTCGTCATTTCTGGTAAGGATCTACCACAATCACACTCGAACGAAATCTGCAAGGAAACCGTCTGCCATCTCCTGAAGGACAAGATCAACATTGACCTCTCCGACACTGACATCACGTCAGCTACAAGAATGGGGAAAAAACAGTAACTGGGAACGTAGATCAAAGAAACATTGCATTTGAACTAAAACATTATAACAAAAAACGTGAAATTCTCAACGCCTGCCGAGAAAAGAAACCAAAGTTCTTCTTCATAAATGAATACCTCATACCTTCACGAGCTAACGCCATGTACATTCTGAGGATGGCCAAAAGGAAATTCCCGGATAAAGTTGGGATCCCATGAACACAAAATGGAAACATCTTCATATTTAACCCCGGAAACCCAGATTCAAGACGCCGCGAGATTAACACGCCAGATGACCTCGAGCAATACCTGATGCAACAACTCAATATGTCATCGAAGCAGATCATGGGTGACTAGACTAGGTGATCCCCTAAATTAGATATGTGAATTCCGTGATAGTTTAACCTCAATTAGGTATCATGTCAGTTTAACCTCAACTTGATGTTAGTTTAACCTGAATCTATACAAATGTATAACAGATGTGTTTGTAAAAATTTATGACAGCTGTGTGTGAACTTTTGAAACAACGCAATCAGCAATTTTTTACCTCCCAATGTTACTGTGAATTTTCTTCTTTTTTTACCACTAAAGTTATTATTGCGTGTAAACCATATTAGCTGATTATATCATTGTCGTTATAATCTTTAAAACTTATTACCTGCTCTATGTGAACTTGTGAAAGCGCCCTCATGCAGCAATCTGTTTACACCAATGTTGTGATATTGAACTCCAATATTTTTCGCTCATGGACTGAGTTTATGTGTACTCACGTAATCGCACTAGATTTTTTTATATATATACTCTATTCTCTCTTACTTCATAAGCTAGTTTTTTTAGACAGGAATATCCCTTAAAGCTTGACTCTGTATTTCGTTTTAAGTTTTATAGTACCTAATTCTTACTGTTTACTAATTCTAAATGACTGATCACCCTGAGATATTCGAGGAAATCGACCCAGATCTCAATCATTTGAACAGAATATATCCAAACCTAAACGACTCTCAAGAGTGTAGGTAAACTAATAAATCAAAATTCAACGAAACTATACGAATAACTGACCGAGATTTATCACTCCTGTGTTGGAACTGTAGGTCACTCTATCCAAAATTGGAAGAGATACAATGTACTATTACTGAACTTAAATATCACCTAGTTGTGATTAGCTTCACCGAAAGCTGGCTAGATGACTCGACTAACGGCATGATTCGATTTGAAAATTATCATAGTTACCATTCGCTAAGAAAAAACCAGCGGGGCGGAGGCATCAGCACATATATATATCTAACCACATAAACTCGAAAACCATAGCAAGTGCAACAATGAATCAGGATCATATAGAATCACTCTTCGTAGAACTGACTAGAGATGGTAAACGCATTGTGTTTGGAACGGTGTATAGGCCTCCTACAGCCTGTCCTATATCCTTCCTGAATGAGCTGAATCATATTATTTTTCAATTCAACAGGCCCTTATACAATGACATAATAATATGCGGTGATTTCAATTATGATCTACTGAAACATGAAAGCTATGAACCGATCTCTAATTTCCTATCAACCTTTCAGTCTCAATCCTTCCTTCCGATCATTACAAAGCCTACACGAATAACCTCAGAGTGTGCTACGCTGCTTGACAATATCTTTATGACAGACCCAAGTGATTTTCTTGGTGGAATAATTACTTCTGACTTATCAGATCACTTCCCAGTTTTTCTTATTAGGAAAAATGTCTATATTGCTTGCACCAAGGCACGGGCTGAAACTTACTCATATCGTAAAATAAACGAATCAAATCTTGAAGAAATGCGCACCGTTCTAGAAGAATCAATGAATACATTACACATCTCTCAACAAAACAATAATGCTTCGAGCATTGATGAAGCAGTAGTAAAGTTGACTGAAACTATAATGACCGCATACAATCAGTGTTGCCCAATAATTGTAACTCGTACAGTTACCCCGAAAAATAAACGAAAGCCCTGGATTACTAAAGACATCGTGATAAATATAAAGAAACTTCAAGCGTACCTAGCCCTCCTTTACGAAGGGCGAATATCTAGAGAAAAATATAACCGATTCAGAAACTATGTAACAAACCAGATAAGAACATCAAAAAAGAACTACTTTACGCTCAAGTTTACTCAATTCAAAACTGACGTTAAAAAGACTTGGCATCTCCTTAACTCTTGCTGTAAACCGAATAATGCTGATAAAAAGAAAATTGGATATGTTATTCAAGATAATGTGAAATACCATGAGAAGAAAGAAATTGCTAATCTCTTTAAAAACTTCTTCGTAAACGTAGGTAAAACTATAGCTGATGGTATTCCAAGTAAACCTACTGATCACCTGGAATTTATGGATCATATTCGAGGGCCCAACTCCTTTTTCTTTACGCCTACAAACTCCTCCGATGTAATTACGTGCATAAACAACATGAAAAATAAATCGAGTGGGTTACAAACGTTTCCGACTAAAGTACTTGAAGTTATTGCTGACATTGTAGCCCCGCTGATATCAAATATTATTAACCAGTCTCTCTTGCTAGGCACTTTCCCAAACTCCCTCAAAGTTGCTAGAGTAACCCCTATCTTTAAGAGTGGGGAAAAAACCTGTGTAAACAATTATCGACCTATCTCCGTACTACCAATTATTAGCAAAGTATTAGAAAAGATTGGGTACAAAAAAGTGTACTCATATTTTGAACAAAAATCATTTTTTTACGATAAACAATACGGCTTTCGCTCCAAAAAATCAACAACACAGGCTATATTAAATCATTTACAATTCCTCTATTCTAATATAGATGAAGGAAAGCCTGTCTTCTCTGTATTTCTTGACTTTCGAAAAGCATTTGATTGTGTGGACCATAAAATACTACTCTCGAAACTACGCCGTTATGGCATTCGAGGGATTGCCCATGATTGGTTCAGGTCATACCTAACAAATCTCAAGCAATACGTTGTCATTGACGACGCAAAATCAGACCCACAGACAATTAGCCATGGAGTTCCACAAGGATCTGTTCTTGGGCCTCTCATGTTTCTGATTTTTATCAATGGTATTGTAAAATCTACATCATTCTTCAAATTCATACTTTTTGCCGATGACAGTACGCTTTCTGCGGTCCTTCCGAACCAAAATCCTGCTATGATTGTGGAGAGTATAAATACTGAACTTCACAGGGTTTCATCGTGGCTCAAAGCTAATAAAATAAGCCTTAATATTGATAAAACAAATTATATTACATTCTCATACAAGAAAGATGTATCACTCCCATGCATTAAAATTGGCGAAGGTGAAATCGAAGAAACCAACTCATGTAAATTTCTGGGCATCAAAATAGATAAACATTTGACCTTCAAAGAGCACATCACTCATATTAGTTCTAAATTATCAAAATCCATCGGAATCCTAAATAAAGTTAAAAATTTTCTGCCTGAAACAGCTTTACAAATGCTCTACCGAACGCTCATTTTTCCATACTTGCAATACGGAATAGAAGCATGGCACGGAACTGATAAAAATAAAACCAACAAAATTTTTACTCTACAGAAAAGAGCTGTCAGAGCGGTAAAGAACCAAGAATATAATGCTCCCACAAATGATTCTTTCAAAAATTTAAAAATACTTAAACTTTCGGATCTCTGTAATATCTTCATTTGTAATTTCATTTACAAAACATTAAGAAATGATGGCGACAATAGCCTAAGACAATTATTGACTGCGCCAACTGGTCATCACGACCATTTAACCCGAAATAGAAGTAAATTCATGCTTCCTTATTATTCAAAGGCCCGGTCGCAACACAGTATCCTCTTCGTTGGAACCAAAACTTGGAACTCTATACCTGCAGAGATCCGTGAATGTAATTCGTACAAAGTATTCAAAAGACATCTTGAGTCTCACTTCCTATCAGAATACTAGTCGTGTAAGATCACCGTGTCAAAATCTTGCCTCCTACATGTAACTAATGATAATGTCATAATGTAACTTGCCTTGGGTACCATAACCAATATTCTGTCTGCTCTTGAATCGTTTTATCAAGCACACTATTAAATATAGCCGATTTGACCTATATTGTAAAATACAGCATAAAATATCGAGTTAATTATCTCAATGATCAGTCTAATGCGAAACTAGGTTAAGTGAACTAGGTTAAACATTTTGTACACCCTAGAATAACGTGATGGTAGGATGCCCTAGAAGTCGCTGAACTTGTTCGGGCCCACAGATAGCTATACTCAAATTTGACCATTGTACTAGACTGAAGAAAAATTCTACCTCTGTATCACCTGTGGTAAATAAGTTGTTTAAATTGTTTAAATTATTTAAATTGTTTAAAATTGTTGCATGTTGTACCAGATCTTTTTGCATGTTCATGTAGCAGTATGTTAATGGGAGGGACATTTATTTAGTTTTGCAGGTATTTGGATGGTATTGCATCTATTAAACTTGTGCCGGTGATAAATCTAAGTGCTCTGTTTTGAACTATTTGTAATTTGGATATTGCTGATGCCGATGCTGTGTGTAGGGGTATGACTGGGTATATTAATGCTGATCGTACAAAGGCCATGCATAATTTCAGTTTGGTTTCTGTAGATAGGTGAGTAAAAAAGTAAATTTTATGTAGATTTTTGTAGGCTATTGCTTGTCTAATGGAGGCTTGTGATGATATGCCATGTGTGTTTATGTTCAAAACTTCAAACCCAGGACTTTCCCTGTATTAGTGTACGGTATTGTTTTGTTGTTTATAGTTACTTCAAATGTTTTCCTTCTTTTTATGGGGATTTTGGCAAATTTACTACTGTTGGTTAATATTTTCCATTTCCTTTTGAACAAATTTATTTGTTCTATTGCTTTTTAGGTGTTGGCTGTTGCGTATCTTGGTGAATGTTTTCCGGCTGTTATCTGGGTGTTGTCATCTGCAAAATATATGTAATCTGTTTTAGGTAGCGGTAGTGGTAAATCGTGAGTATAGAAGCTGAAGAGTGTAGGGGACAAACATGCTCCTTGGGGTACACCTGTGCACAGTGTGAATCGTGGCCCTTTATAATTTGATATTCTTATTGAAGCTGTTCTGTGGTTGAGGTAATTGTTCAGAGCCCGGAGGAATATAGGGTGAACATTGATATGTGATAATTTGAAGATGAGACCAGAGTGCCATACTTTGTCGAAGGCTTTCTTGACATCTCTTAAGCAAATGTCTATTGTAAATTTCTGTGCTAATTTGATGGAAATTGTTTCATGCAGGGCTGCTAAAGCTGTGTGTGTGTGCCTCTATTGCATCTGAATTCAAGTTGTCTGCTACTGAGATGATTTTGAATTGTGAGGAAATTTGTCAACCTATTATTCAAAATTTTATCAAGTATTTTGCCATGTACACCCAGGAGGTAAATTGATCTGTAATTTTGGACTGATTTTGGGGATGAGTGTGGATTTGGGAGGAACATTATTATGGCATGTTTTAGATTGTCCGGAAAGTAACGAGTTGATATGGGCATACTGAAAATGTAAATCAGAAAGTGGATCATATTTTTCGGTAGATTTTTAAGATGTAAAGTAGTTACTTCCGTTATCCCTGGTGCTTTCTGTTTGAACGGTCGCAGCGCCTGTAATAGCTCTTCAAGTGTAATAGGGGGAAAAGGTATGGGGCTCAGTCTGTTGATATTTCCAGTTCGGTATGGTTTAATCGTATTTGCTATGTTATTCATTTGCTCTTGTATTATTGCGATGTGTTCTCTGTCGAAGTTTAGTTCGTCCTGTTCTGTAAATATTTATTTCCAGTGTTCTCTGAACGTAGGTTCTTTTTCTTAAGGAGTATGTAACTGTTTTTTATTATGTTCTATGTATGGTATTTGTTGTTTGGTGTTGTCGCCCATCATCCTCTTCCAGGAGGACCAGAACATTTTCGGATCCTCCTGCAGTTCAAGACTATGAATTAGATCCTCCCATGTTTGCTTATATTTACCTTTCTTAGTGTATTCAGTGTATTCAGATTCTGATTCTGATTCTTAGTGTATTCAGATGTCTGTAGAAATCTATAGATGGTCAATATCTGGAAATATACTGGGTTGTCTGTTGGTATTGTGTTTGTAATGTTAAAGTTTCGTGAGTTGGTCTGATCCCCGGGATTATTCTATTAGTTATGAGTGGGAATGCTGTATTTGTGGCATCCTGTACGTGTTTGGTCCATGTTTCTAGGTATTTGTTTATTTCGTTCATAGTTGGATCTGGTTGTGAAGGGGGTGTGACACGCGATAGTATCTGTTTGTATTGTTTCCAATTTGCTCTACGAAAATGTCTTCGTGGTTTAATAGGAATTTGTATTGGGTTATCTGAGATGGTAGTGATTATTGGAATGTGATCCGAGGTGTGATGGGGCCGGGCTTCAAGAAAATATTATGAAACACATGCTTATTTTGTAGAACTGCATCGGGTGAGGTGGTGCTATTGTGAGTTATAAGGGTGGGAAAAAGAGTCCAATGTGAGTGCATTTTTGTTTTGAAATTAGGTAGTAAAGATAGTTTCCTCTATTGTTCCTATGTGAGTATCCTCTTATGCTGTGTGCTGCGTTTATGTCTCCTAGAAAATAGGTTGTGTGCGTTCTATTGAAAAGCGTGTGAAAGTCTATGAAGTGTAGGTAGTCTGTTCAATTTGGGGTGTATATGTAGTACCGATAGTGATTGGTCCTTGAAGCGTATCTATTGTTACTGCTATCATATCTGTGTGAAAATTATCGTGAAGTCTGTACGAAATGCTTTTCTTGAGTGCTATTGCGGTGCCTGCGTGGTTTTCGTTTAACTTATTTGAATGAAATGTATTGTAATTGAATATCTTGAGGGGTTGTTTATGAGGCAGTGACTATTAATGAGAATTATGTCTGGGTCTGGCGTGTTATATATGTTGGATAAAGTGATTCTATTGGTGTTCCAAGATTGTACGTTGTGTTGTATTATTGTTATTTTCTTCAGAGTCATTTTTGAGTAGTTAATTATTTTTTTGTGGTTGCTATTAGTGATTGGTGTCTTGGAAGGTTTATGAAGTCCTCGTGTGGAATGATGTTTATTTTAGTTCTTGTGAATTGGACCACGTTGTTTCTTATGCATTCCAGTAAGGATTGTGATCTCATGTCCTGAACGGTAAATTTTAATCCCTAGTCCTTTTCTTTTCTGTTGAGTTCCTGAATGTACCATTCTGTAGGGGATTTTATGGGATTGGTGAGTTGTCGATAAAATTTCTGTATAGTTTTATATGAAAGTTGTGTTTGTTGTCTAGTACTAAGCTTTAATTACCCATATCATCACTTATCCTGCGCTTTGTTCTCGCTTCTGTGTCCGTGATTTCCTCCATATGCTCCTGCTGACACTCTAAAGAGACATCCACCGTTTTTCTTTGTTCAGTTTCCATCTCCTGTGGACTGTGGTGTTGTTTCTTATTTGTTATAGAAATTAAAAATTGCGGCTGAGTCACGATCTGGAAAAGTGGTATGAATATTGAAGTTTGTTTTAGGGATTGTGATAAAAGGTCGCCAAATTTTTTAGTTCTATTGAGTGCTGCTATATGTGCTTCTAAGATGAGTGCTGTAAGTTTAATATGTGTTTGTGTAGTTAGAGTGAGGGTGTGTTCTGGGGGGTTTGTTTGTAGTGTTGCATGCTTCGCAATTTCAGCATAGGTGTTTTGAGTTTTTTGATGATGTTCTTGTTTTTCATTTTCGATTTTTTGTTTGATTACATTTTTCCTATACGGGCAACTTGATGCTAATGTTCTATGTGGTCCATTACAATTAAGGCATTGCTTAAGTGTGCTTGTACATTGATGGTATGTATGTTCTTGTGAGGAGCATTCTGAGCAATGTTGTGTTGTGGTTGGGTGCATTTGTATGTTGGGTGGTCTTCATACTTATAGCATTTGTAGCAGATGAGGATGTGTGTGTACTTTTTCTTGTTCACATTGATAAGTTGTAATTTTTGTATGATACATGTAAAACCCATTTCGGAGGATCCTTCGTGCAGTAGTGGTGTCAGAAGTTATTTGTTTTATAAGATGCCTCTATTGTTTTATTTTAACTATTTCTGTCACTGTTAGCCATGAATTTTGCTGCTGGATTTCTGCTTTAATTTCGTCTCCAGGTCGTGAGCCTATTTCATTGTCAATTTGTCTGACAAATATTGATCTTTTAGCGCGCAGGTCTGGGGGGATAACTGGAATTATGTTCAGTTTTTGGAATGTGTTGATTGCTTTACTCGAAGTTAGCTTGTCAACCGGAGAGACGTCGTCAGTAACTGCATATAAACCGGTTTTAGTGGAGATTAAGAGAGAGGACGGTTTTAGGAAGTTTTCTTTATTATTGAACCTAGAGCAATGAAATTTGCTATACTGATAGAAAATGCAGAGACAAACTGTTTTCATTTGGTAAAAATGTGATTTTCCCAATAGAAAACGAGATATTCATAGAAAACGAGATATTCATAGAAAACGAGATTATTGGGGGGTTTTCAAAATGCATCTCCTTCGACAGTTTTTGAATAAAAGTGATGCTTTTAGTGTCATTGGATGCGGAAAGACTTGTAGATTCCAAAAACTAATACGGTATTCTCCAAACTTCCCAAGTTGAAAAAACAAAAAATTCCAATGCACGTCTTTTTTTTTGTAAAATTTCGTATGTTATGACGTCACGACTTTTGATCAGAAATAAATTTCGAATTGCCAAGTTAGTTTTTGAAAAGCCCACGTCGTTCCACAGCAATGATACTAAAAACATCACTGTAGCTCAAAAACTGTAGGAGGAGAAGCATAGGTAAACAAAGAAACATAAAAAATCTCAATTTTTCTTTATTATTTTTTGGTTGGGTCAGCTAGGACCCTTGAAATCATTATACAGTAATAAAGAGACATAGAAGATGACATAGCAACGTTGCGCCGTGAACAAAGTGCCAAGGGGGAGGTATAACATGATAAAATACCACTTCCCCCTCCCCCCATACTTCAAAGCGGGCGAACGAGTGCACGTACGAAGCTAATTTTTTTACAGAAGCTTCCTAACATGTCTGTCTTGCTTTTGAGAATAAAATCGAAGACTCAGCCAGTTTTCGAATTTTGGCCGCCCTCTCCCCTTAACCGAATAAGAGGTGCGTTAAAGTCTTGGAAGGTTGTTTTGAAAATTTTTGTTTTGTCTACTGATATTGAATTGTCAATAAATTTCAGGTGCACTCTGTATGTTGATGATTTTGTTCTAGGTGCAGTACTGGTTGCAGCACTGTTGGGTTTGGAGGGATGAGCAGCGTAGGCGAAAGGCTGCTAGGGTTTAAGGGGACGGACACTGGACTTGTATTCTTAGTTTTAGAGGATGAACGAGGGTTTTGAATAAGAGGGGCCCTGGGGGGCCTCCCCTCCCAGCACCAGCTCCCCTCCTCCCGATCTGGGGGAGGCATTTCGGAAAGAACCTAGCAATACCTTACTATATTTACAATACAAATATACACTATTACAATACAATATGTACAATATAAAACTATATAAATCAGAAAAACAAACTAAAGGCACACCAAAGCAGCGGTTCCACTAAGTGAGATATGAATTAACGAATTAACGAATTCCAGAATATATAATTCACTGTAAACTATACAATACTAATACACTTAAATTCAACATGTATGCACAAGATCACATGAATTGAAAATCTCACAGAAAATTGGAAAAAGCAATAGTTGGAAAAGTGCTCTCACCTCTGGCCAGGAAAGGGTACCCCAGGGCAGGTGGTCAACAACCACACTCCGTTTCTTCGACTAAACTGTCTCTCAAGCCTACAAACAGACAGCATAGATACATATCATACATATACCAGGCTTCTCCTCTCTATGGGATCTCCTCCCTATGGGAGGGTGGCCGACAGCAGGCCACAGTCATCACTCTTAGTCACTAGGAGGCGAGAGAGCCAGCACTGGCCGCACCAGAACTGCCAGGATCAGCAGTAGCCCAGCACAACCACCTTCCACAGTCAGGCCCGACAGCCATAGCTGGTTTACCCCGACCGCTTCATTGAGTGCAGCCCCTCTCCGTGCACAAGACAGGTCAACTCCATCACACGCGGGCAGGCTTCCAGAACCGCGTCAAAAATAAAATTTCCTTCTTATGCTCTGCCCCCCCCTCACTTTTGTCCGCAGTCATCCCTCTCGCCACGTCCACAGTCAGACCCCTCTCATACAAAGCACGTTTCACCCTATCCATCCAACTCATCCGTGGTCTACCTCGTGCTCTAATACCACTCACTTCCGACATACCAGCCGCTCAGCATTCATTCTTTCAACATGTCCAACCATCCAAGCACTCTTCCATCCACTCGCCCTGCTCAACGTTTTAATAACATCCGTCTGCCCCCTGACCAACTCATTCCTGATCCTATCTCTTCTTGATACTCCATACATGCTCCTCAAACACTTTATCTCTAACACATCCAACTTCCTCCTCTCAGCTGCTCTCAAACCCCAAGACTCTGCTCCATCCAACAAAACTGGCACGATCAAGCTTTCATACAGTCCCCTCTTAGCATTCATACTCAAACTCCTACATTCAAAAACTTTCCTCATTGCATCCAATGTTTTACAGCCTACACTCACTCGATGCCTCACTTCTACTTACATACTATCCTTAACAGCCACATCCGACCCGAGGTACCTAAAATGCTCTACCTCCTATAACACTTCACCATTCATCCTCACATACAAATTTCCAAACACTCCATCTCTTGAATATCTCATCACCTTACTGTTATTCACATATACCCTCAATTTACTCCTTTCGCACACTCTACCAAACTCTGCAACCAGTCTCCTCAGTTTTTCCTCTGAATCAGCCACAATCGCTGTATCATCTGCAAACAACAGATGACAAACTTCCCAATACACACCATTTTGTCCCACTAACTGCACATTCACCACTCTGGCACTTTTCTGGCACCACTCCCACTTTTCCCAACACTCTGGCATTCACTTCTTTCACCACACCATCCATAAACAAATTAAACAACCACGGCGACATCACACATCCCTGTCTCACACCTGTCACAACTGGGAACCACTCACTCACTTCATTACTTAATCCCAACCATGCTCTGCTATCAATGTAGAAACTCTTGATCGCATTCAACAGTCTCCCACCCACTCTATACAAGCTTTCAACTAGCCATAGAGCCTCACGGTCCACTCTGCCAGACGCCTTCTCTAGATCCATAAATGCCCAATATACATCTTTTCCTTTTGCTAAGTATTTCTCATTTACCTGCCTCACAGCAAACATTTGATCCACAAAACCTCTACCATTTCTAAAACCACGTTGTTCTTCAGCAAGCACACGATCCGTCATCACTCTCACTCTTCCAATTAAAACTCTTCCATACAGCTTCCCAACGACACTCAATAGACTTATACCTCTAGAATTACTGCACTCATACCTGTCACCTTTCCCCTTGTACAACGGAACTATACACGCGTTACTCCAATCTATCGGCACTTTACTAGCCTCAAAACACACATCAAATAAACGTACCAACCATTCTATAACCACATTTCCTCCTTTCTTAAGACATTCAACCGTGTAGCCATCCATACCTGGAGCTTTCCCGTTTTTCATCACATCCAACGCACCTTTCACTTCTACACTTCTTATTCGACTTTTATTCACTTCACAAAACACAAGCATTCTATCATCACATCCAACAGCTACCACTTTCGCAACCCTATCATCCTTCACGTTCAGCAGTTCCTCTAAATACTCTGCTCTTCCCTTCCTCACATCACAACCCTCCACTAGCAGCCTACCATTTGCATCCTTTACTCTTGCCTCACTCTCCACCTGTCCTTTCCTAATTCTCTTCACTTCCTTCCAGAAAACCTTCCTTCTCTCCATGAAGTCCCCTCCCAACTTCCTCCCCACTCCTCATCCGCCACCCTCTTCGCTTTCCTTACCATTTTTTGTACTTCTTTCTTCCTCTCCTTATACTCATCGAAATTTTGCTGGCCTCCCCTCTGCAGCCACCTTTCGAACGCCCCCCGCTTTCTTCTCACATCCGCTCCTTCTCCGTTCCACCATTCACTCCCCTTTCTATTCCCCCCTCCAACCTTCCTTACCCCACACACTTCCCTTGCACATTTTTCTACCGCATCTTTAAACAACTTCCATTCCTCTTCCACTCCCCCAACCTCACTTACCTTCACCCTCCCATACTCTATTTCCATCTTCTCCTGATACTCACACTCACGCTCAGAATCATGCAACTTGCTTATATTTAACACCTCCTTTCCACTCCTCCTTTTTACACCTTCCCACACTCCACTTACCCTCAACTTTCCTTCGACCAGGTAATGAACCGATATCCCATTCATCTCACCACGGA
The DNA here is from genome assembly GCA_030386875.1 of Morinoia aosen. NCBI lineage: Eukaryota > Metazoa > Arthropoda > Malacostraca > Amphipoda > Talitridae > Morinoia > Morinoia aosen. The sequence goes on from CM059574.1 coordinate 4,805,890, forward strand.
ACACATGCACATTGAGCAAACGACCCGTCACTCCCCTGCTAACCAAAATATATTCCAGCAATGCTGTCTACACTATCACACCTCAATTCGTCCTCAAATATGTATACTTGTTTATACTTTTTTCTCAAACATACAATTCCCAATCACTAAATCACTCTCTACTCATAACTCCACCAAGTTTTCACCACTCTCATTCACCCCAGCTGCTCCATACCTACCAACAACACCATCCACCACCTCATCACCCACACTCGCATTCAGGTCCCCCATCACCACAACTCTACAACCATTCCCCACTCTTGCAACACACTCGGACAACTTCTCCCAAAACTCTGCTCTCTCCTCTCCATTCCTCTCCGATTCCGGTCCGTACGCGCTCACAAACACCCATGACTCTACCCCCCATTTCACTCGCACCCCCATTATTCTTGCTCAAAACTCACCCCATTCAACAACTTTCTCTCTGATTCTTACACTCAATAATACAGCCACACCCTCTCTTGCATATCCCCCATGCACCCAAGATACTCTCCCCCCCACACTCCCAAACATCAACTCACCACTACCTTTCAACTTCGTCTCACTCAGGGCCAGCACATCCATCTTCCGGGCTTATCCTCAATCTTCCGATCTCCTCCCTCTTACTCTCAGTTGCTCTACTTCCACACCCCTTTACATTCATAGATCCTGGTATTAGGGTTTGAATTGTCTTTCGACTCCTCTCACTACTCTCACAAACAAAAAGAATGGAAAAAATAGGGAGCTGGAGAAAGTATGAACTATATGCTCTTTATTCGCAACAGAGAAAAGTCGGTAACCATCAACGGCGCATTCACGAGGGAACAACTGAACTGCGCTTCCCTCGGAGCTCTTTATATTGTGCTTGCTGCAGCCGCGCTGCGGCAAACTAGCTTTCTGATTGGCCGACTCGGAGTGGCGGGTTGTTGCCGCTCAGCCTGAGTTAAAATTACTAGGGTGTCTTGGGATGTCGCCTAGCTGCTCGAAGCAGGCAGCTTATAGAGCTTCGTGTGGCACCTCCGCGCCAAACACTCGCTCTGGTTGGTCGGGCAGTAGTGGCGCTTCGAGGCATGTTCGGGTTGTGCGAGGTGACGCAACTTAGCTTGTGTGGTGGTGTTCGCGCACTGCTTGTTGAGACCACCCCAATTATCATGAAAGGTTGTATAGTTTATAAAGAAAGGGCTTTAGTCCCCAGGTCATTACGTAGTTTAGTTCTTGAAACATTTCGTGATGGACATCCTGACATTTGTGGCAAGAAGTCGTTGGCCAGATCTGTTATTTGGTTTCCCGGGGATCGATAAAATTATTGAAGACATCGTATAAGGTTGCCCTCAATGTCAATTAAATCGAGCAAAACCTAAGTCTCGAAACGTAGAATTGAGAGGAAGAAAAGAAAGAACGTTTATTTCCAAAGAGGTTGGCACATGAGATACATGACAAACATATTGGCTTTTAAAAATTATTTAATATAAGACGTCATTAGACAAACGTACTATACGAAGAGTACTAATAAACAGACCATACGTGGTCTACATATAGATAAACCATACGAGGTGTACTAATAGACAAATTATACGAGGTGTACTAATAGACAAACTATCCGTGGTGTAAATAGGTAAACCATACGAGGCGTACTAATAGACAAACTTTCCGAGGCGTTCAAATAGGTAAACCATACAATGCGTACTAATACACAAAACTATCCGAGGCGTACAAATAAGTAAACCTTATGTAATATAGCGAGTGATGTACGTTCTAGTTAGAGAAACCATTAGTTGGCAACGCTCGTGACGGCAACAACCGCAGCCAGTTCTCTATTGGTCGCAGCCAGCTTAACAGTAAATGTTGAGCTGCGTAAGTATATATTAGCAGCGTGTGGTTAGTACTATCCTAAGCTTTTCTAACTACCTACTACTAATTCCATTCTACCCTATTCTATAACTCTAACCTATCTCCGCTCTTCTCTCACTGGCCACGTGTATATTAAATTGAGCCTATTCATAGCTTAGAGATGTCCAAGAGGTGAGTGCCTATTTGCTTATATATTAGTGATGTATCACAAGTGCTATTGATCTATGTATTGCTAATTACTACTTATGTCAGCACTATTGCTGTTGATGTACTATCGTGTCTATTGGTGTCACTACTACTACTAATAATAATAATAATAGTAATAATCGTATCTTAGGTAGGATATGCAACACTGGCGACGAGGATTTTGATAGAACTACTGGGAGAGACTAGACTAGTGAAGGAACTCAGTATTGATGAAGTGATTATATTATTTTCGCTGTGAATTTTTTTTTTTGTTTTTTTCCCAGGGTGTTAAACTTACTTGAATTCAATTTGCCATTAATAGGTTCAGTGGGAGAGTTTAATCCTTTAGAGGAAGAATTTGGAGACTATGAAACTAGATTGCACTGCGATTTTTTATAGTGACATTCAAAATTGTTTTCTGAATGAAGCTGGCCTGACATCGCAGAAAGCCGTGGATCTAGCAACTGCCATAGAAACCCAACTAAAAGAAACAGTGGTGTTGAGACAACCTAACTCTATTTTGAATGTTGGCCAGAGTAGAGTACAGCAAACTGCTAACAAGCCTCAGGGGAAGACTCAGGCTCAAGCTAGCCCCAAATCAGCATGCAGCGGCTGTGGTAATCTGCACTGGCGTAGAGATTGCCCCTATAAAGACAGTGTTTGTCATGGTTGTGGCCAAAAAGACCATCTTAAGAAATGTTACTTCAAACTAATGAACCAAAAATCTGCTAATGGCAACAAAAATAATTTTGTGCATGCTATGCATGAAAAAAGGGGGAGGGAACACCACCCAAATCCAAATAGAACTAACAATGCAACCAGTGCAGACTACCCTGTTGTTAATCGGGGCTGCTACGGGGATATTTTCTCCATTGCCGAGGGAATGAAACCCCCATTAAAATAAAATTGTTTCTAAAATATACCCCAGTGGAAATGGAGGTAGACAACGGTGCTGCCAGGTCTATCATTTCTAAACCTGCCTACTTAAGGTTGCCCACCAAGACAAGACCCGAGTTGAGACCTTCTGATGTTAAGCTTAGGCCTTATGGTGGAGCCGAACTAATGGTTTGTGGGGAGATTAGGGCTAACATCCAGCGCGAAGCTAGTGGTAGGGCTCCTCAGCTAGCAACTATTGTAGTGGTAGACAGGGGAGGTCCAGCTTTGCTGGGTAGGAACCTGATTTAAACAATTTAAACAATTTATTTACCACAGGTGATACAGAGATAAAATGTTTCTTAAGTCTAGTACAATGGTCAAATTTGAGTATAGCTACCTGTGGGCCCGAATAAGTTCAGTGACTTCTAGGGCATCCTACCATCAAGGTTAGTCTTAGGAGTACAATAATGTTTAACCTAATTCACTTAAACTAGAGACGCATTAGACTGATCAATGAGATAATTAACTTGAAATTAGACACTTCATTTCACAATATAGTTCATATGGACTTGATTTAACAGTATAGTCGACAAACGATTCATGAACAGACTGAAGATCGGCGAAATTAACCACGGCGAATTACATTATTAGGACCAGTTATGTAGGTGACAAGGTTTGACTCTGTGATCTTACACGACTAGTAATCTGATAGGAAGTGAGACTCAAGATTATTTTTGAATACCTTATAAGAATTACTTTCACGGATCTCCGCAGGTATTGAGTTCCAAGTTTTAGTTCCAACGAAGAGGATACTGTGTTGTGACCGAGCCTTTGAGTAATAAGGAAGCATGAATTTACTTCTATTTCGGGTTAAATGGTCGTGATGACCAGTTTGCGCAGTTAATAGTTGTTTTAGGCTATTGTCGCCATCATTTGTTAATGTTTTGTAAATGAAATTGCAAATGGAGATTTTGTAGAGATCCGAGAGCTTAAGTATTCGTAAATTTTTGAATGAGTCATTTGTGTAAGCATTATATTCTAGATTCTTTACCGCTCTTATGGCTCTTTTTTGCAGGGTAAAAATTTTGTTGGTTTTATTTTTATCAGTTCCGTACCATGCTTCTATTCCGTATTGCAAGTATGGTGAAATGAGCGTTCGGTAGAGCATTTGTAAGGCTGTTTCAGGCAGGAAATTTTTAACTTTATTTAGGATTCCGATAGATTTTGATAATTTAGAACTAATATGAGCGATGTGCTCTTTAAAGGTTAGATGTTTGTCTATTATGATGCCCAGGAATTTACTTGAGTGGGTTTCTTCGATTTCACCTTCGCCAATTTGAATGCGTGGGAGAGATATATTTTTCTTGTATGAGAATGTAATATATTTTGTTTTATCGATATTAAGGCTTATTTTATTAGCTTTAAGCCACAATGAAACCTTATGAAGTTCATTATTTATACGCTCCGCCATCCTAGCGGGATTTTGGTCTGGAAGGACCGCAGAAAGGGTACTGTCATCGGCAAAGAGTATGAATTTGAAGAATGATGTAGATTTAATGATATCATTGATAAAAATTAGAAATAGGAGAGGCCCAAGGACAGATCCTTGTGGAAATCCATGGCTAATTGTCTGTGGGTCTGATTCTGCGTCGTCAATGACAACGTATTGTTTCCGATTTGCTAAGTATGATCTGAACCAATCATGGGCAGCCCCTCGAATGCCATAAGAGTGTAGTTTCGAGAGTAATACGTTATGGTCCACACAATCGAATGCTTTTCGAAAGTCAAGAAATACGGAGAAAACAAGCTTTCCTTCATCTATATTAGAATAAAGGTATTGCAAATGATTTAATACCGCTTGTGTCGTAGATTTCTTAGAACGAAAACCGTATTGTTTGTCGTAGAGGAAAGATTTTTGTTGAAAATACGAATACACTTTTTTATACACAATTTTCTCGAATATTTTGCTAATAATTGGTAGTAAAGAGATAGGTCTATAATTGTTAATGCAGTTTTTATCACCATTTTTAAAAATAGGGGTGACTCTCGCAACTTTGAAAGAGTTGGGGAAGATACCTTGAGAAAGGGATTGGTTGATAATATAAGATATGCACGGTGCTATTATATCAGCTATAGCCTTAAGAACTTTAGCCGAAAAATTTTTCAATCCACTTGATTTATTTTTCAAGTTGTTTATGCACGTAATTACATCGGAGGGATTAGTTGGCGTGAAAAAGAAAGAGTTAGGTTCACGGACATGGTCCATGTATTGCAAGTGGTCTCTGGGTTCACTGAAGACACTATCGGCTATATTTTTTCCTATGTTTACAAAAAAGTTGTTAAACACAGTTGCAATATCTTTTTTCTCGTGGTATTTTACATTTTCGTGAACGACGGACTCAATTGTTTTCGTAGTATTATTATTCGGTTTATAGCATGAATTAAGCAGGCGCCAAGTTTTTTTAATATCAGTTTTGTATTCAGTAAATTTGCGCGTGAAGTAGTCTCGTTTTGAGGTTCGTATTTGATTTGTCACATGATTCCTGAATCGGTTATACGTTACTTTAGATATTCGCCCTTCGTATAGTAAGGCTAGGTACGCTTGACGTTTCTTTATATTGATCACGATATCTTCAGTAATCCAGGGCTTATGTCTATTTTTCGGCGTAATTGTGCGGGTGATTATTGGGCAACACTGGTTATATGCGGTCGTTATAATTTCAGTTAAATTTAGTATTGCTTCATCAATGTTCATCGCATTATTGTCCCGTTCATAGATGTCTAATGATGGCATTAATTCTTCTAGAACAGTTCGCATTGTTCCCAAGTTGTATTCGTTTACACAACGAAATGAATAAGTATCAGCCTGTGGGCTGGGACAAGGATTATAGACATTTTTCTTGATGAGAAACACCGGGAAATGGTCAGATAAGTCAGAAGTTATTATTCCGGTAAGAAAATCAGTCGGATCTAACATAAAAATATTATCGAGTAACGTAGCCGATTCAGAAGCAACACGCGTAGGTTTCGTGATGATTGGAAGGAAGGAGCTAGACTGAAAAACATTTATGAAGTTTGAGGTTTGCTCACAGCTATCATATTGTAGAAGATCGTAGTTGAAATCCCCGCAGATTATTATGTCATTATATAGAGACTTGTTGAACTGAGATATTATGCTTTGAAGCTCGTTCAGGAAAGAGACGTTACAAGCTGTTGGGGGCCTATATACTGTCCCAAGCACAATCCGTTTATCATTTTTCGTTAGTTCTATAAATAAAGTCTCAATATGTTCACGATTCATAGTTGCACTTAAAATGACTTTCGAAGATATATGTTTAGATATGTACGTACTGATGCCACCACCACGTTTGTTACTACGGAGTGAATGATGGCTATAATAGTTTTGAATTTGAATCAGGTCTTTAGATGAGTCGTCTAGCCAACTTTCGGTGAAACTGAGAACATCAAAATTGCTGTTCAGCTCAGTGATAGTACAAGATATTTCATCTATTTTCGGGTAAATGGATCTACAGTTCCAACATAATAGAGAAAAATCGTTACAGGTCTTCCTCATCGATTCATTGAATTTTTTAATATTTAGGTATTTACAGTTTCCAGTTTCATTTAGGTTTGGGTGCAGTCTATTCAAATGATTGAGATCTGGATCAATATTGTCGAATACGTCAACATGGTCAGTCATTAGAATTAAGAGACAGTAAGTAAAATGTGACGTAAAAATAAAAATGATAAAAACTACAGGATCAAGGTAAAAATAAGGACATTCCTACTTATAATTAAATTAAAAAAAAAAGAGAAACTAAAAACACACAGAGATTATTAGTCTAAATTGTCTGAAACCTAGTATGATTTCATAAGGAGAGCGCAAATTCAGTCCATGAGCAGGAACATTAGGGATCATAAATGGCAAATAATGTAGTTACAAGGCTGTCGTACCAGTGGTTTCCGCATGTAACACTTATAAGATGTAGCAAGGACGAAATGGATTTAAAAACGATGTGACAGTGAAGTTATTTATGGAATTTAAAAATCTTGACTATCTAAATTGTTTCCAGATTTAGAAACATGTACACGAGTCAAGTCTGAGCAGCAAGTTCGGTATGAGCATTCGATAAAAAGGAGAAAAGAAAGAAATTGAAAAACAATTTAGTAGGCAGCAAAACAAGGCTGCAAGGTCGACGTGGATGCCTTGAAGAGGTAAACGTAATTCAATCAAAAATCAAGAAGAAAACATGTGGACAGATATCAAAATAATATTAAACTCAATACGTCAGTCTAAAAAAAATACTAATCACGAATAATTTCCTCTGAGGACTTGCCGACATGTTGCAACAAGTACTTGTCTAGTTCTTCAGGTGTATTGATGGTTAGAGGTTTCTGAGTTACTTGGCCAGGTCCCTTTGGAGAGAAGACGTTGATATTGCCATCCAAACTTCTTGCGGGTCCTATTTGTTCCGGAAATTTTCGTTTGGCCAATCTCAGAGTGTACATTATACTTGCTCGCGAAGGTACTAAGTATTCATTCACGTAGAGTTGTTCTGGTTTTGTCACACGACAGGCTGTCAGAACTTCTTGCTTCTTTTCGTATTTTCGTAGCTCAAAAGAAATGTTTCTTTTATCGACGTTTCCGGGTGGAGGTTTTTTTCCCAATCTACTCGCTGTGGTGATGTCAGAGTTACTCAGGTTGATTTTGAGTTGGTCCTTCATGAGCTGGCAAACCGTTTCTATGCAATTTTCTTCAGGACGTGATTGCGGCAGTTCCCCTGATATAACCAAAGTGCGTTTTTTGTTCTCCAATTCTTCACGTTCTTCTTTCCGTTCGAGTCGCTCTAGACGAGAGACTATGTCATTCATCTTCTTATCTTGTTCTTCAATTCTTGCATTTTGATTTGATTCTTTCTTCGTTAGTGTTTCAATCATCGTTTTCAATTCACTAATTTCGCTTTGAAATTTCTTCATTACTGATTTGAAGAGATCAATTAGGATGGAAACTACTTGCTTACTCGGTTTTGGCAAGCCTCGTACATCTGGATAGTCAAGCTCCAGCATACCCTCGCTGTTGTTGTCCTTGGTTGAGCTTGTCGCCATCTTGTGAGAAGGGAGACACTCTCAAAAAGAAGCAAGGGTTGAGTGCTTGTTCTGATGGAATATTCACACTTTTTGTTCGATTTTTTGAATTTGGTTAGATAAAATTTATTCTTGGATCCTCATGGTCTGAGTGGGCACTCTTTTTTGGTTAGAAATGCATGATCATTAACCAGTTGGGCACTTTGTTTCGGAGCAAAGACACAGACGTCCTCACTGCCTCACTGCACTCACTGCACTGTAGGAGCTGATTGATCCCCTAGGGCTAACTGTAGTAGCTAGTGGGATATATAAGCTGACCACTTGCCCTGAAGAGCTAGGAGAGAAATTCCCCGACCTTTTTCAACCAGACCTAGGTCTCTTTAAGGGAAGGAATTTCAAGATCGAGGTGGACCCCTCCATGCCCCCAAAGTTTTGTAAAGCCAGTAACGTGCGTTACTCACTTAGACCTAAGGTGGAGGCAGAACTAGATAGACTGGTACAGGAAGGTATCCTCACCCCTGTACAGCTAGTACTCAAGATGGGCAGCGGCTATTGTTCCTGTGCCCAAGACTGATCAAAGCATCCGAATCTGTGGTGACTACAAACTAACTGTCAGTAGAGCCACTAGGCTTGATACCTACCTTATACCCAGGGTGGAAGATTTATTTAGCGGGTTAGCCGATTGAGTTATATACTCCAAGCTAGACGTGTCTCAAGCGTATGCCCAACTTCCGTTGGACGATGGATCGAAAGAACTTACCGTGATCAACACCCATAGAGGTCTGTTTGCTTATAATAGGCTATGCTTCGGCGTAGCCTCGGCACCCGGAATCTTTCAGCGTGCCATGGAAGGTCTATTGCAGGGTCTCCCAAGAGTGTTCTGCTACCTGGACGATGTACTAATTAGTGCTACTAATGAGCAAGAGCACTCAAAGCGTCTCCATCAAGTCTTATCTAAACTACAGGAGCCAGGGCTAAAACTGAAAATGGAAAAGTGCCAAATAGGTGTATCACAGGTATCCTACCTTGGATATCAGATTGACAATTATGGGCTGTACCTAGCGGCTGAGAAAGTAGCAGCAATCCGGACTGCCCCAGCTCCTACTAATGTGACTCAGCTGAGGGCTGAGTCACATCAAGGCTCTTGAATCTAGGGCTTTTGAATTTTTATCTAGGGCTCTTAAATTTTTACAAGAAATTCCTAAAATCTTCTGCGACTATGTTGGAGCCCCTAAATGCCTTACTGCGGGATAAAACTCCTTGGGAGCGGGATGCAAGTCAGAAGAGGGCATTCCAGAAGTCTAAACAAGCCGTTCTAGACTCCCAGACTTTAATCCATTTTGACCCTAACCTACCCATAGTGGTAGTGGCCAAGAGTAGTGCGTATGGTGTGGGAGCGGTGCTGTGTCACCTTAGTGATGGAATTGAGCGCCCCGCCTATTTTGCCTCCCGGACTCTAACAGCAACAGAGCGTAGCTACTCCCAGATTGAGAAAGAAGCTTTGGCTATGGTGTTCGCACTCCGAAAATTTCATTGCTATCTGTGGGGACAGGAATTCACGGTAATCACCGACCACAAACCCTTACTAGGACTATTTGATCCGGGTAGGAGCATCCCTCCGATGGCATCCGGGCGCATTCAAAGGTGGGCTCTACTGCTGCAGTCCGACAAGTTCACCTTGCGTCACCGGTCTGGCGTGCTGTTGGGCACGGCTGGTGCTCTCAGTCGTCTACCCCTGACAACTCCTGAAGAAATCTGCTAATGGCAACAAAAATAATTTTGTGCATGCTATGCATGAAAAAAGGGGAAGGGAACACCATCCTAATCCTAATAGAACTAACCCTGTTGTTAATTTATAATAAAACATGAGAATTCTTCGGAATTCCTAAATTATTTGTTGAACCGAACGTAAGAAAAGAAAAAAAGCTATACCGAAGCCGCTCGAAACATTGTTGTACTCCTGCGTACTCTGGCCTATTCCAGCGGAATGGACGTCCTTAGTAAACTTCCTTGAGTCAGCTCCGGTCACCAGCACCCACATTCGCGACGGCACCCTAAGGGACCCAGTACTTTCAAAGGTCTACAAATACTACCAGGTAGGCTGGCCTTCGACGGTAATTGGTGACCATGATCTCGCTCCGTACGCTAGGAGGAGAGACGAATTGTCCACAAAAAATGGCTGTGTACTCTGGGGAGCAAGAATAATTGTGCCCCAAGCCCTCAGACAAGCTATTGTGGATGAACTTCACTCTGGCCATGCATGATCATCCATGATGAAGGAACTAGCCCGCAGCTACGTGTTGTGGCCTCTTCTAGACAAAGACCTAGAAGAAACGATTGAGTTATGCAGCGAGTGCCTGAGCACTCGAGCTCCTGCGACGAAAGCTGAACTCCATCCGTGGGAACGGCCGGCGCAGCCTTGGCATTGCATACATATTGACTACGCGGGCCCAATGGAAGGAAAATACTATCTAGTGATCATGGACGCACACTGTAAGTGGCGATCTCATGCCCGAAACACACTTTTGAAAAGTTTGGATTTCCAGTAACAATTGTTTCGGACAACGCAACGTGTTTCACATTGGCTGAATTCCAAGAATTTGTGAAGGCATGTGGTATGCGGCATATTACGAGCGCACTATACCATCCTTTAACTAATGGACTGGTAGAGCGCATGGTTCAAATGTTCAAGAAGAATATACGAAAGTCAACGGAACCCCTGCGCCTAGCACTAGACAGGTTCCTGTTCAACTATCGTTACGCCTGCCGAACTGATGTTAGGCAGGGAAGTTCGCTCTCGTCTTGATTTACTTTGGGCGCCAGAAGCAATCGCGTCCAAAGTTGCTCAACGCCAGGACGCTCATAAAAGATACCACCCAGGGTCTCGCGCGGTTGACATTCCACCGGAGTCCCCTGTGATGGTCCGTCAATACACACCGGGTTCCCCAAAATGGACCCCTGCTACTACCATTGAAAAAACGGGCCCGGTGTCCTACAAGTGCCAACTGCAGGGGGGAGAGGTCGTTCGTCGACACCAGGACCAAGTTATTACCTGCTCGAACGCCATCCCTGAACCCATGGAAAAACCTACTGAGGAAACCGTGTTGATTCCCCAACCTGCTCGAAATTCATACCCACCACCTCCGACTAATGAACCTGACCCAGAAACACCTGACTACTCGATTCCCACCCAGGAGGGAAGGATGCACGAGCCTCCAAGTGCTAGCATCTCATGAAGGTCTCACCGTACTCGGAAGCCTGTGGTGAGAATGGACCTTTAGGATTGACTAGGTCAAATAAGGAGGGTAGGGTTACACGGGGGCTTCTAATTAAGGAGGGAGGGGTGTAATATAGCGAGTAATATAATTTCTAGTTAGAGAGACTAGGAATTGGCAACGCTAGTGACGGCAACATCCGCAGCCAGTTCTCTATAGGTCGCAGCCAGTTAAACAGTAAATGTTGAGCTGCGTGTGTATATATTAGCAATGTGGGGTTAGTACTATACTAAGCTTTTCTAACTAACAACTACTAATTCTATTCTACCCTATTCTATAACTCTAACCTATCTCTGCTCTTCTCTCACTGGCCACATGTATATTAAATTGAGCCTATTCATAGCTTAGAGATATCCAAGAGGTGAGTGCCTATTTGCTTATATATTAGTGATGTATCACAAGTGCTATTGATCTATGTATTGCTAATTACTACTGATGTCAGCACTATTGCTATTGATGTACTATCCTGTCTATTGGTGTCACTACTACTACTACCACTAATAATAATAATAGTAATAATCATCTCTTAGGTAGGATATGCAACACCTTACGAGACGTACTAATAGACACGTCATATGTACCATAGACGCGCCATACGTAATCGCCATAATAGACACGCCATACGTAATCTATTTTGCACGCCACGTGCAAAATAGATTAACCCTGTCATGGGCTAGTTAATTATAAAATATGATTTCTTAGATATTTTATATCCCAAGAGATGGCTGACAACTTATAAATAATTTAAATACTACTAGATAATTCTTTGGAATTCCTAAATTATTTGTTGAACCGGAAGTCAGAAAAGACAAAAAAAGCTATACCAAAGCCGCTCGAAACACCGTTGTAAATGACTATCAAGTATTTAGAAAAACTTAGTCACAGAGTAGTTCATAAAGAACATCATGCAACACAACACGTACATCTAGAAAAGAAACTCGTAAACAAACTTACACGTAAAAAGAAATTCGTGGCTTGTTCAGCATACGTACAGAGAGCTGATAATTTTTTACGAGCGCTATTATTCCATTTGTCTGCTCATATTCTTAAATTTTTCTGTTCACAGAAGCGCCCTCTTAGTAGTATTCTTTCATACTTTCCCATCTTAATTTTCCTGATTTTCTATTTTGTGTATTTTATATATACCATCCGTGTGATAAACCAACTTTTGAAATACATTTTTGTGTGTACATCTGTACACAGGTTTACAGATGTGAGGGTTGCGCTATGTTTTAAATAAATTAATTTTTGGCTAACGTTGTCTCACTATTTCGAAATCATTCACAAAGGTGTTTCCATTGGTTTCGGCTAAGCTGGGGGGAGGAGGGAATCTAGCATATTGGCATTTTTAAATTTTCTTAATTTTTCAGTGCGTTCAGCGCACACTAGCTCTAAACTTTCATATCAGAAATAATTCTAAATTTCAGAAATTAAAACTATCACTCAGGACAACTGTTAAAACTACCTTTACATGCCAAATTTTGGAAATATTCGCCACTCAGAAGTGGTATCCAACCAAAATAGTATTCCATTTTATCCCATGTACCCATGTCCGTAAAATGCTGAAGAGAGTACCGATAGGATGTGAAACCCGAGATATGGATATATCTGTGCACACGTATGTAGGTATATGTATATCTACATAAATATATAAAAACATGTTTCTATCTTTATTTTTACCTTGAAAATAATAAAGTTAATTAATTTCATTGCTCATGCAAAATTATTTCAAAAATAGATCTATCACTACCCCAGAGAACGTTTCACTGAATAGGAAAAATGAAAAATACTATTAGACAAATGAAATAAAGTGCAATTTGAGCATATGAATCGTGGAAAAATTAGCTTTCTGTCCGTATGTCGAAAAAACTATCTTTATTTTGAGGATATGGTTGTTTTCGCGTTTTTGCCAAAATTTTATAGATATTTGCTACTGATAAGTGAAATCTGGCTTACACTGTATCTCCATTTTATCCCATGTACTCATGTCCGTATGATGCTGCAGAGAATACCGAGACGATATGAAACCCGAGATTTTTTTGTTGTTGTTGTTCCTCGACTGTAATTTGAGTTTTTATTAAAATTTTCGTCATAAAATTTATAAAGCATTTCATTTTTGCGTTTTTCGAAATATTTTCCTCTTATGTTTTCTTCAGGTTATTTCTTACGATTACATTGAACTTGACTATCATTTTAAATGTACCACGAGCAAGATTGTTATTTGTGTTTGTCAGTATTTTTCTTATTTTTTTCCAATACGTATATATATATATATATATATGAACATGTGTGTGTAGGTGGGTGCGTGTGTGTGAGCACACGCATCCATGTATGTCTGTGAGTGCGCACATATACATGTTCAAATATATACACACATATGTATATATATTATGTTTTCTCTTTCTATTTTTTGAGTAAAAACGAAACCTCAAGACACATTACAGTTTGTAGTGTTCTCCCTCTGGCTGCTTTCCACTCCGGGCAGACTTTGTAAACCTTTAGACTTTGTAAACCTTTAGACTTTGTACATCTATGCCCGGAGCGAGTGCCTGAGGTGCAAACGAACCCGACAGGGCAAGGAAAACACAACTGGAATTAATGCCGTATTGTTGAGAAGATCGCCGACAATGGTGGCACACGACGAAATATTACAGCCGGCTAATACAGCAACCGAGGACGTCTTGGCGGGCCGACGGTTTCGGGGAGGCGCAGCGTGGTTGTAGGACGAGAGCAGACCGGTGAGGCGGCTACAGACCGAGAGTCTCCGACCAAGGAGTATCAGAGGCGCTAGCAGGGAACGGGCTCGAGTCGAGGGAGCGACGAGGAGTGGCGGCTGGCAGTCGAGGCGGCGGTGACAGTAGCAGAGGTGGTGATTGCGGAGCGTCGAAACCTTGTTGTAAACATCAGGGACGCTGCGAGTGTACCGAGGCTGCGCTGGCTGAGCGGCTGTTTATATAGGCCTCGCTGGAGCCTAACTCTGGCCGTCCAGGTCTCCGATTGGTCAAGACGGGGGTGCCCGCTTTTCGCCGTCTAGGCTTGTGCTATACTTACGGAGGTTTCTATCGACGTTGCCTGACTGTTCGAGGCAGGCTGCTTATAAAGCTCGGTCCGGCACCCCAGCTCCAAACTTGAGCTCTGATTATTGGTCGTTTAGCACTGGCGCTTTGAGGCTGTGAGGTGGCGCTTTTAAGCTTGTGTGGTGGTGTGTGTTCATACCACCACAGGTGCCCCCCTCCCCCCGTTGTTTTTTTTAGGTTTCCGAGTATCTCAGTGGAGGTTTGATTCTTCTCCCGTATTTAGTTATGGTTCCTTGTTCAGGAGCCACCACTGCCTGGGGGAAGGGAACTCCTTCGTAGACATCGTGTACTTTTGCGCTTGTTGGTTCCACGAGCTCTGTTTCTGTTTCGCTGCTGTCGGGTACGTGCGCTGCTTTCACCCTGTCAATCGTTATATTGGTAGGTTTTCCTCGTATGTCTAAGGTGAAGTACTTCGGGGTCCTTTCTAGAACGTGAAAAGGGCCATCGTACGGTCTCTGCAATGGTTTTCTGACCCCTCCATGTTTAACGAAAACTTTGGTCGCCGTTAGCAAGGCGTCTGGGACATTGACATTTGTAGGCCCTTGCTGTCTTGGGAGTACTGGCTGTAATCGTGTCACTGTCTCTTGTAGCCTTTGCAGGAATTCTCCCGCTGGTAGAGTTTCGTTCTTCAATGCGGGTAGTTCTCCGGTGAGGCGTAGCGTCTGCCCGTACACCATTTCGGCCGGCGAAATGTTAGCATCAGAGTGTGGTGTGGCTCTGATGTTAAGAAGTATGAGAGGCAAGGCGTCCACCCAGTTCGCGTCGGTCACAGTAGCTTTCATGGCTTCTTTCAGTCGTCGATGTAGTCTTTCCACCAAGCCATTGCTTTGTGGATGGTAGGCTGTAGTCCGGTGTCGCTTTGTGCCCAAAGCTGCTAGGTGGTTCCTCCACAGAGTCGATTCAAACTGTACACCTTGGTCCGTTATGATCGTCATCGGAACTCCAAACGAAGACACCCAGCCCTGGAGAAAAGCGCGGGCTGACGTTTCTGCCGTACAATCCATCATTGGTATAGCCGTGCACCATCTTGTGAAACGATCAATGCACGTAAGAAGGTACCGGTAATTCTGCGATACGGGCAGCGGTCCGACGATGTCCACGTGTATGGTTTGGAATCGTTCATTTGGAACTGGCATTTTTCCAAGTGGACTTTTGACGTGCTTCGTAATCTTGCTCGATTGGCACGGAATACATTCTCGTGTCCACTTGCCGACATCTTTGTTGAGGCCGGGCCAGATTACCCATTGTCTCAGGAGATCTCGCGTAGCTTGAATTCCAGGATGACTGGTTCCGTGAAAATGCGTGAATATTGTTTTTCGGCAACTCTTGGGGATGTACGGCCTCTCCTGGCCGGTGGACACGTCGCACCACAGGGGTATTTTGCTGCCGTGTGTATTGATAGGTCGTATCTTCAGAGCACTCTTCGATGCTGGATTCAGGAGCTCTTCTAATTTTGGATCTTCAATCTGTTCCTTTCTTATTTCCTCGTAGTCGATTGAAGGTTCTTTTGGTAGGATTGCTGACACCATACGCGATAGCGCGTCTGCTACAGTGTTGGTGGTGCCACTGATGTGGTTGATCTCACAGTCGAACTTCGAGAGATACGACAGTTGCCTGGCCACGCGTGGATTGCTGCCCTCCGTAGATTTGTGAAGAGCGAAGCAGAGTGGTCGGTGATCCGTTTTGATCTCAAACCTCCGGCCCTCCAAGAAATGTTCAAAGTGTTGGACTGCTAAGAAGATAACCATTAACTCCCGGTCGTAGGTGCTGTATTTGCGTTGCGTGTCGTCCAACTTCTTTGAAAAGAAGGCTACTGGTAGTTGCTCTCCTTCGATTTCCTGTTGCAATACGGCCCCCACCGCGGTGGCAGAGGCGTCCGTAACTAGGATACTCTTGCCTTCTGGAGCCGGGTGCGCTAACATGGTGAGCTGGGAAATCTCGTTCTTCAATCTCACAAAAGCTGCATCTTGTTCCGGAGTCCAATTGATGATTTTCTTCGTGTTCTGTGAGTAGCCTTTCATTAGTTCAGTGAGGGATTGCATTTTTTCTGCTGCAGCTGGGAGAAATCGATAATAGTAATTGACGATTCCCAGAAACTGTTTTAGTTTTTTTATCGTCGATGGTCGTGTGAAGTTGCAGATGGCTTCTATTTTCTGTGGAAGCGGCGAGATCCCCCGAGCTGACACTCTATGCCCGAGGAAGTCTAGTTCGGGCACTCCAAAAATGCATTTTGCTGGGTGCACTTGTAGTCCCTCTTCTCGCAGACGACGGAACAGTTGCCTTAAATGATCTTTATGCTCCTTGGCTGACGAGGATGCTATCAGCACGTCATCTATATTCTATATACCCCGTGACAAAATCCATGTCTCTGGTGATTGAATCGATGTAACGCTGGAACGTTTGAGCAGCATTCCGGAGTCCGAAAGACATTACAGTGTACTCGTACAAGCCAAACGGCGTGGTGATGACCGTTTTCTGGATGTCTTCGGCTTTCACCGGTATCTGGTGATAGGCCTTTGCGAGGTCAATTTTTGAGAAAATTGTCTTCTTGTGCAGCTTGTAGTGGAAGTCTTGGCAGTGTGGAATGGGGTAACGATCGGGCTTCGTAACTGCATTTAGTCGCCTGTAGTCCCCGCAAATTCTCCAAGGCCCGGGTTCGGACGACTTAGGAGACGCCCAGGCGCTTTTTGATGGTCTGATGATGCCTTAATCTAACATCTTTTTGAACTCGTCTCGTGCTGCTTCGAGTTTTTCTGGAGGGAGTCTCCGAGGTCTCGCGTGCACCGGGGGGCCGACCGTTTCGATATGATGCTCTACATTTTTTCTTCCTGCCTGAGGAGTGCGTTCGTGTGACGCCAGTATCTCGGGAAACTCCTTAAAAATATCGTTGAACTCCGGCGATGCTTGATGATCGATCCCGTGAATTTTTGCGCTACTCAAGTTTGCTCGCTCACAGGGAATTTCAGTTTGTGTGGTTTGGATGTATAATCTTGAATTTGCTGCGTCGACGTTAATTTTATTCGCGTGTAGGAATTCAATGCCTATAATAGGTTGACCGACGTCGGCCACTACAAAATCCCATATCACAAACAATTGAGGGGCGAGCTGGATGTTCCTTCCTGCCGTCCCGTATGAAGCTATTGGAGTATTGTTGGCTGCTAGCAGATCGTAGGACGGGGGTCTGGTCGAACTTTTTCCGTCGGGCGGGATTAGACTGACCGCCAAGCCAGTATCGACCAGATATCGGACGTGGTTCGCGTCTTTAACGTACAACAGCTCGCCTGCTTTTGCCTGCGCGAAAGATGGGGCGCCTACCATCCTCCGCGGCCGTCGTTTCCCGCAAAGCTGCACGGTTGCGTGCACTTTCTTGCACGATCGCCAAAGGTACGGTGGTAGTAGCAGTAAACTTGGTCGAGCCTGCTTCCTTTGTTAGCGTTTTGGACGTTTCTGGGAGCCGGGGCTTGATTCCGCCAATTTTCTGCTTGGTGGACATTTTCTTGCGGGCGTAACGCCCTTCCTAACATTTCTTTGAGTTCTGCTATCTCCTTCATAGCTGCGTCGAATTCGGCTCTCGACACTGTCGGAGCCGGTGATGGCTTGACAGCGTTTACGGTGAGGGGTTCGGCAGTTGAGGACCGACACGCGGATTGCCTCGCTGTGACATGATCGGCAATCTCCCTGTACTCTTCGTCCGTTTTTCCTCTTCCTAAAACTTCAATCAGTGGCTGCGCTTCCATTGGCAATTTTGAAAGGTGCATCGAACGGATGACTGACGGGGGTAGCAGAGCTTGTCTACAGTTGTTGAGACGCGTCATTTCCAGGAGCAACTCGGAAGGCGTATTGTCTCCCAGTGTTATTTTAACGATGGCGTTGTAGTTTGTTTCTTCGTCGTGACGCACGAAACGTTGCGTCAACGCCGCCTTTAATGCGTCGTATTTACCGTTTGCCGAGGGGTTCAGTAGTATCTCTTATACTCCGGATACAATGTGCGTGGGTAGTCCTCCTAGGAGCGCCCCGAACTTCGAAGCGTCGTCCAGGTTCGGGATTTGTGCGAGAAAAACATCGCAGTGTAGGAGCCATCCCTTGATGTCACCACTGAAAGCGGGTAACCGGACACCTCTCCCAGCCATGCTTCCACCTGCCGGGTCACTCTGGGGTCACCAGTGTAGTGTTCTCCCTCAGGCTGCTTTACACTCCGGGCAGACTTTGTAAACCTTTAGACTTTGTAAGCCATTAGACTTTGTACATCTATGCCCGGAGCGAGTGCCTGAGGTGCAAACAAACCCGACAGGGCAAGGAAAACACAACTGGAATTAATGCCGCATTATTGAGAAGATCGCCGACAATGGTGGCACACGACGAAATATTACAGCCGGCTAATACAGCAACCGAGGACGTCTTGGCGGGCCGACGGTTTCGGGGAGGCGCAGCGTGGTTGTAGGACGAGAGCGAACAGGTGAGGCGGCTACTGACAGAGAGTCTCCGATCAAGGAGTGTCAGAGGCGCTAGCAGGGAACGGGCTCGAGTCGAGGGAGCGACGAGGAGTGGCGGCTGGCAGTCGAGGCGGCGGTGACAGTAGCAGAGGTGGTGATTGCGGAGCGTCGAAACTTTGTTGTAAACATCAGGGACGCTGCGAGTGTACTGAGGCTGCGCTGGCTGCGCGGCTATTTATATAGGCCTCGCTGGAGCCTACTCTGGCCGTCCAGGTCTCCGATTGGTCAAGACGGGGGTGCCCGCTTTTCGCCGTTTATGCTTGTGCTATACCTACGGAGGTTTCTATCGACGTTACCTGACTGTTCGAGGCAGGCTGCTTATAAAGCTCGGTCCAGCACCCCAGCTCCAAACTTGAGCTCTGATTATTGGTCGTTTAGCACTGGCGCTTTGAGGCTGTAAGGTGGCGCTTTTAAGCTTGTGTGGTGGTGTGTATTCATACCACAACAGGTTTATCTAAAGCTCTGCGACCAGTAAACATTGAACCATATTTCAGAAATAAATATATTTATTGAACTTGTCGCTCACTTCGCGACCGCCTCAATGGCTCAGGCTCCCCTCGCTGCTCCTCTGCATCACTGCCAACAGCGTCTCGCTCGTCGCTTTGCTCTTCCGGGGAATCATCAGTCGACTCGCGATCAACCGCCGGCTCAGCGGGCACCTTGTGTAAGGCGTCAACTATAACTCCCTCTGGCAACGCAAAGGGAGTTGCACCGCAGTTGCCCCCTCCACCGAAGACCATTGCCTAGGGCTCCGCGGCACCAGCAACACCACCATGGTTCTCAGGAACCCTGCCCACTCACCACCAAACCGATGTTTCCGAACGTCGCGCACGTGCCTAGGCATGCTGTCTACGCTCACTACGTGCTTAGACACGACGCTGGTGACCTCACCTGACGTTCGCTGCTTCGTGCATGAGGGCAGTGGGGGTTTCACCCACACCTCATCACCAACAGCAAAGCTGTTGTTCTCGCAGCCATCAATCACCCTGAGATTCACATCAAATGGCATTCGCCAGCGATACCTGAAAATTTCGCTCGATGGGACCGAGCCAGCCTCAGTTTCTTTCAGAGTCGTCCCATTGTACCAAAATGTAGCCTCTTCCGGAGAGATACCTCCCCTGGCGGCGATCCTCTTGATCGTCCGGTGATTTCTCTCAACGATCCCGTTGCCACTCGGGGCGTAGGCGGCACGGAATAGCAGAGAAATTCCCCACGCATCAGCGAACTGCTCAATAGTCGCTGATCGGAACGTCGTCGAATTGTTCAGCAACAATTCGTCACACGGCTCACGCTCAATTACGACCTCACGCAAATGAGCGACAATACTCGCTGCGATTCATTCAGCAACCGTCGCTAGATGGCGAACCGCGAGGGTCCACAGTCAACCATGGACAGGTAGAGCTTGTCACCATAATGGGTTACGTCAACCGCAACCCGGCGCCAGTTCTCCTTCACAGAAAGACCCCCTCGCTCCACGAGATTTTCCTCATGCAGCGCGGGATCGATCCGTTGACAGGCCTTGCATCCAGCCAGCTCACGCTTCACCTGCTCTCGTGACAGATCATTACGGATCTGACAAGCCAAGTAAAACGTCCGATCGATGACAAAATGATGCGGCAGATGAGCCGCCCAAATGGCATCCTCGAGACTCTCTCCAGTAGCAAGCACAGCAGACACCTCTGCGACGGCTTCACCAGCGTCGCGGTAACTAAGCCACCTCTTAGGTACCCTGGTCATCTGATCGGCTTTGTTCTCGATCGTCGAAACGAAGCGAACAGACACGACCAGACCATGCTCAGCGATCGTCTCACGGATCACACCAAGACGTCGCTTCACGAGTATCTCCGCCGCGCCCTTCGTGCAAACACGATTGCGGCCATCGACAGTGCTATCCATCCATGTGACGACTGTCTGGGAATCACTGGTGATCGTGAAGGTTTTAAAACCCCAAGCAATCGCCAAATTGATACTCCGCGCAACAGCCTCTAACACAGCCACATTGATATGAGGATGGTCTGACCCTTTTCGGAGCCAAGACGCATCCGCAACAATGCGGCCATCGACCTCAAAGGCCACAACGACTCCGAGAGAGCTGGTATCAGCCCACACGGTAACCGTACCATGCGGATCGACGCTTCAAACGCCCCCAACAGGGTCCTCCCGACGAGCTCGTGCCAACAGCTCTTCAGCCAACAAGCTGACAGAACTGTCAACCGAGTCCCAAGAGCCGCTGTATCTCAGCCTATTCAAAAACTGCAACATGGATGCAGCCACCCCGCCACGGGGTAATGGCCTACCAGCCGACCACACAAGGAAAACAGCCCTCTCTTCGTTCAGCCGGCATTTACCGAACCGAACTCGGTGATAGCAGCCCCCCTCGATATCCGAAGATGTTTATTGGAATCTTTCCGTAAAGAAATTCCAAACAATCGGCCTCCATCCAGGCTCTCAGGTTCCTTCGTCACAAGTCCGTACCTCGCCAGATGCTCCCGGAACTCCTGCGCGCTGAGAACGGACTCACAAAACACTATATTATCGATATAGTGGTCCGTCCCTTGACGAACTCGGTCATTCAACGACAGAACCTTGCCGAGAATCACCGTCATGATTCGAGGCGCACACGAGAGGCCGAAGCCTAATCTCGTCTAAGCGTAAGGCTTCATGATCTGGTATCGCCACAGATCCTTGGAAACGTGGATTTTCAGGTACGCAGACTCAAGGTCGACGACCTTAAGCTCGCCCCACAGCTGCCGCCATTTAACCGAATCCTGTCGCCACACACAGCGACCATGTCATCACCAGTATGACACTCGACAAAGCCGTTCAACTCACGATAATCCATCGCCGGACGGACTTTGTCCTTCGTCGGTTGCTCGACTGCCAGCAACAGAATGACGCCCTGAATGGGGCCCTGCCACCGCCTCAACCAACCCTTTGAGACCCAACTCTGAATCTCCGCGTCAAAGCGCTTACACACATGATGCGCCCGAGTACATCCGTACTCCACGATCCGAGTCTGCAGCCCCCCGGGTGGCTTCTCGGACCACCGTCAACTGATGGTCCACCGACCGTCAGCGAACCTAGCAACAAAGTCAGGGCCGACAACCTCGATCAGTGCTGGCACACCTGTCGGATTTACCGACCCCGCCCCTGTTACCAGGCCAGTTCCCAGCTTGGCACAGGTGAATTCATTGCTGGACCCCCTACAGCATCCAGCTGACCTGGATCTCCCCCAGTCAACTGCATACTTCGAGTCAGGGTCTTTCCTGACGGTGACGCCCCCCATGTGAACAATAACATCACTCCCTAATAGACAGTCATCGGCAAGATTCCCCAACTCCAGCATAACGAGCGCAGTGACACCAAAACAATGCCCCTGCAACCCGACTACCACACGACAGTGCTTCCCCTCACAGGAAGTTCTGTCGTCCGCCGTTAGCAAGTGCCGTCCCGTTCGGAGGCGTTGGCCCACTACCACCCGCGGACAAACCACCGTCAGCTCGCTCCCGGAGCCTACCAGACACCAAGAACAATGCCCATTCCAAATGGCACGAACGACTGGCAAACGACTCCTAGTCGTAACACCAGTCGCTACGAGCGATCCTAGATCGTCCCGCCTCAGCGACACACTTGTGCCGCTCATGGTCCCTCTCTCCGAAGGGGCGCCGTCACCTCCCTCGGAGAGAGGAGACCTCCGGTAAGCTCGGCTTACGCGGTTTCCATTAAGGAGCACGCGTCTCCGGCTGGCGTCCTCCGCAGAGAAACCCGACCCACCAACGTGGGCCTAGCTACCATCCTAGACGGAGCTACCGTGGGACAGCCACAGGCAAAATGCCCGATCTCTCCGCACGCAAAGCATGCGGACTTCCTTTTGGCGGAAGCCTTCGCAGATCCCCTACCAGGAGGCGCCGCAGTGCCTTGCTTCTGCGGGCATACCCTCACGCGGTGCGCACTGCCACAGCGGTAGCAAGCCCCCTTGCCACCACTGCCCTGTATCCCAGAAGCGGTAAGGTCTGCCCCAAGCTTGGCCCCCTGGCCTCGCCCGGCCACAGCCCTCTGTGCGGCCATTCTCTCCCACACTTTCGACACCACAGCGTCGAACAGCGCAGTATACGCATTCTCACGCGCAGCTTCCCAAGTGTACAGAGTAGTGTTGAGACCTTCGTAAAATTTGAGCCTAAAGATCAAATCTCCCTTGGTCAACCCCACTCTCCCACCCAGACGTGCCAAGTCATCCAGGTATACGTCCACCGACTCGCCAGCTCCAAGCCGACGTTCGGTGTACCGCCTATAAGCCTCCTGCAAAGGTAACGCGAATTGCGTGGCCAGCGTAGACCCAACTACCTGCCACTGAGCATCATCACCTACAGTCATGCAGAAAAACACCCGCGCGGCATTGCCGTCAAGCATAAACCCAATGACGTCTGTCGTCGCCACGCGCTCCAACTGGCAGAGCCTCTCCAGATTCTCCAGCTACTCCAGCGCATCGATCGAACCATCGCCGGTTAACTTAGGCAGCTGCCTAGCTAACTAATCCAGGATCGGACCACGTGCCTGAGTCAGGATGTTGGCCAACATGCTAACATCCACGAGCACTCCCAGGATGCTTCCCGCTGACGGCACTGGCAATCCCGGATCGCCATCCCCGGCCGCCGCAGCCTTCTCAGCTGGCTCAGCCACCGCAGCCTTTCCAGCCGCCGCCATCTTGCTCGCAACAAAGATGGCTACCACCGCTAAAGGCATAGATAGCTTGTGGTCTTTAGCCGGGAAATAAAGTCGCGAGTGATACGGTAGCGCGCCTATTAGCACTCGGTCTCATTTTTCACACAGTCATCCTCCGCAGGAGCCGGCCTCCCAGCCGGTACGACTGTTCAGAGGTGTAGCCGATACCTCTCCCGGAGCAAGTAGATCACTCCGACCAGTTACCGGGCACTCTCAACTCGAACAACTGCACAGCTTCCCCACTGCAATAACTCTAGTTTCAACGCAGAATTAGACAACTCGAATGTCAGCCTCGCAATAATGAGCAGAGGCGTAACTAGGAACCAAGAACGAACTCCACGTCTTCATGGTACCGCTGTCTAATCCACACTGCCCACCCCGATCGCAGCCGTCCGGCTGCGGCGGCAAGATGATCATGTCGCCGTGGCAGCGCGCACCGTTGCAGCGCCCTCTTGTGGCGGCAAACACCACAACACCACAAAAAAAAACTAAACAACACCTAGGAACACACTAGGCCGACATTTACTGTTGACGATGCCAAGTTTGGAGGGGAACAGGCGTGGCCGAGCAGGCCGACGTTCCTCAACAGTATTACCACCAAGATGTCTCTATCCAACTGGCAACCTACATTTTACACTATATTACAACAATGTATTAGAAGTTTGGCTTAATAACTATATTTTTTAAAGAATAAACGGAATAAATAGTTTATTTCTGACAAAGGTGAAACAAAGAATATCACGCTTTTTTAAAATATCTCAGAATAAGGATCCTTAGTTGGAGTGTCATAGCCGTGTGGTGTAAGGACCTGCCCTCCATGCGGGCATTGAGGGTTTGAATCCCGGCGCTGGGGGGTGATTTTCTCCGTTGGGTATAGGGGAAAAATTCTAAGCACAATACCCCACCCTACCCAGATGTCTGAAATGGGTACCGCTGTTAGTTTGTAGTGAACTCCCTCAGCCGCACTCCAGCCTAATTTCATAAATTATTAAAACTATCTTCTAAAATTAAATAAAATTAACACAATCATTCTTACAATTTTGGATTACATAATTCATTTAACATTACCTCGAAATCTATTAAAATTTGAACTGAAAATACTTCGACATTTCCGAAAATTAGCTCTCATGCGTTTTGATGCAGAACCATTTCGCAAGCGTTTCCGGTTATCGTACGTATATAAAGCCAGCACTCCAGGCAGAGTCCGTCATTCACGTTAGAGATTCGTCTGAGTGTAGTGCGTGGGCCCCAGAGGGGCATATGTAAGTAACACGTGTTAAATGTTAAGTGTTAAGCTAGAGTTACCTTATTTAGTCAGTTGGATGTTTCTAGAGACTCCAATGTGCACAACGTATCTGAGCCCATTCTTGTGATTAACTTAGGAACATTCTCTGTGTTTATTTGTGTGCCGGTGGTTAATAATGAACAAGCTTACTGTGTCATCTTGGTCCTGTTGCCTTCATGTTTTTGCTAATTAGTTAAGTAATTCTAGTTCAAAAGTACCCTAAAGTGATTCCATCTTATAAGAATGAGAGTTTTTTACCCCTCACATATTACCCAGCTTATTGCACTGTGTTATTCATCTCAACTTAGGAGTCATAATTATAAACTCACTGACTCTGTTGTAATGTGCCTGTAGCTGGGTAAGGAATGTATAATAGACCTGGTAATTCTACACTAAAGCACAGTGTAGGTTAAACAACACCGGCACAGTATCTGGGTTCCACATAGACACAACACAGTAACAGTGCTGACATAAATAGACAAATGCAATGACACATCACTTCAGGTAAATAATCCACTCACCTCTTAGATACCCTACAACTTAGATACTCAACTACCAGACATGTGGCCAGCGAGAGTAGAGCGGAGATAGATTGAAATAGCAGGATAGAGTAGAATAGAATTAGTAGTAGGTAGGTAAAGAATAACTTAGAGGTAGTACTTAGCCGTCTGAGATAATCTATATATACACTAGCAGTCAGCATGAGCTGTTTAGCTGGCTACGACCAATCGGAAACTGGTTGATGATCTTGCCGTCTCGAGCGTTGCCAACTTTCGGTTTCTCTAACTAGAACTTACACTACTCGCTATATTACAGAATGTAATTTTTATATATGTTCCCTGATGTTCGGGGAAGACAAATCTTACTCCCAGTTTTTAAAAAACTTTGCCTAAATGTAGGTAAATGAATTCCCTTCTTGACAACTCAGAGCAACCTTAAGACTCCTGTATTACTCATGAATTATTAACTTAAGATTTTTACTGCTTCCATGCTTAGATTACTCATATTTTAGCTGCTTAAGTTTTGCGGAGGTTTCCCTGTTATTTTCCAATTGGGATAAGTTAGCATTGATCCTAGTTAATTTTAGGCTTAGATATGGTTATTGCAGACAGTAAAAATTTATGCTCGTGCAAACTTTTAAGTAATAATTTTTAGCAATAGCTTTATGCCAGGAAAATATTAAGGCCCCCCTCTGAAGGCCCTCGGAAATTTCACTGTTCCCTTTACCAATTTTACTGGCGGGAGACGTGGCTGGTAAAGTTTGTTTCAGAGTAACCCAGGCTTTACAGGATTTTGTTTGCGAGCCTGCACGTCTCTAACGTAACTCTAAACTAAATGAGTGCCATGTATCACACTGTCCCGAGTGGGACGTGCTGTGGGCTGTGCGGGGAGGAGTTGGGGGGATCGGCCCTCAAGTGTACAGACTGCGGAGTCTTTGTCCACTTGAGGTGTTCTGGTCTGCCAGTGTACCCCCTGGTATGGTTGGAGACCTCCCGCAGCAAATTCAAGTGTGAGACGTGTGTCGTGAAAAAGTGCGGCGAGGAGTTTGCCGTCATGGCTTCTCGAATTGAGAGGCAGCTGAAAGCGGGGAATGCCGGATCTGGGACTCTCGCCCCATCCGTCGTCGTCGAGTGTCCTCCTGCTCCTCTGACACCGGGCCATGGATCTGGATCTGTGTCGGATGATTCGTTGATGGTGCCGGAAGGGGAGGTTTCGGCGGCGGTTTCTGTGCCTGAACCAGCTAAGGCGTTGTCGGCCACTGGGCTCTCTAAAGCTGGACCTAAAGTGTGTAGGCACTTCCTGAGGAGGGAGTGTAAGTATGGCAGAAGGGGGGAAGGTTGTGAGTTCTCCCACCCCAAGGTGTGTTATAAATTCGCGAAGTTTGGGGGAAAACTGAAGGAGGGATGCAGCAAAGGCCGGAAATGTGAGTACTTCCATCCACCCTTGTGTTGGAAAGCGGTGGAAGGTCTGAGTTGCACCAGGAAACAGTGCAAGTTCCTCCATCCGGCGGGAATAAAAGTCAGAGAAGCTGCCAACGCAGTGGGTAGTGAGGTGACTCCGAATGCTGTTGGCGCGCCTCCACCGGCGAGAATCTCTTTTAGAGAGGCTGTGAGCGGCCGCGGAGTTGAGGCTTTTGGAGTTCCTCCGCCTGCAGCGACTGTGCCGAGCCTTGGGTCGGACAGGACTAATCTTCTAAATTTGGAGAATGCGACTCCTTTTTTAGAGTTGCGGAGACAGGTGCAGGCAATCCAGGAGCTTTTGGAGAGAGTACTGAGTGGGCGAGACGAGCATCGTCCTTTGGTAACAGAGGCCCGAACCTGCACCTGCAAGCGAGTCTGGTAAGCAAGGAAACTCATTGCACTATAATGATGTGCAATGTGGAGGGCTTGAGCACCCGTCATAAGAAGTTCAAGGTCGGAATGCTCAGGGACAGAGCTCTTCTCGCGGGTGCTGTGTTGATTGCTTTGGTGGAAACCCATCTGAACGTGGACGTGCTTGACGCTGAGGTCTACATGGAGGGTTTCCAGCTATTTAGATCGGACCGACTCCCAGGCCGAAAGAAGGGCGGAGTTGCGGTGTTCGTAAGGGAGGATATAGCCGCTGAAGCTGTTGTCCTCACTGGCGGTTCTGATGGAGTGGTGGAGCACCTTTCGTTGTGGTTCGACAGTAGGAGGCTGGTCCTGGCGGTGATTTACAGACCTCCTACATGTGAATCGACAAACTTCGATACTGCGCTTGGCCATCTTGTTGGGAGGTTGGAGGAGCTGGGTACTCCCACCCCAACCATGGTGGTGTTGGGAGACTTCAACTTCCCTCGGATGTGCTGGTCCACTGGTAGGATGGAGGGAGGTGCCAATGATACCAGAACACAGGCGGCTGCTCTTTGGAGCTTTATGGAGGAGTTTGCCCTGGAGCAGTATGTCACTGTGCCTACGCGGTTGGACAGTGTACTGGACCTATTCCTGACAAATGATGGGGACCTGGTGAGAGGACTAGCTGTCGAAGACACTATCCTGTCGGATCACCGGTTAATCCTGGCCACCGTTGACCTAGGCTCAAAGTCTCGTAGTGAGGAGCGCCAAAGTGAGCGGTGTGCGCTTGACTCTCTGAACTTCATGAGCGATCGTGTGGACTGGACTGGGTTGAGGAGACACCTGTTGGAGATACACTGGGAGGACCGGATAGATGCGGATGTGGCAGAGGAAGAGTATCAGCAGTTCTGTGGGGTGCTGGCTGACGTCTGCCCAAAGTGCGTGCCGAGGAGAAGGAAGCATAAAGGTAGATCTGTTCCTAGTGATCGCCGTACTTTGATGCGCAAGAGGAGACGGCTCCTAAAGCGACTATCAGAACCAGCCACTCCAGAGACAAAGCAGAGAATTGTTGCAATGGTGCGTGACCTCGAGGTATTGCTCCAGCGTTCGCATGAGGAGGAAGCTTTGAGGGAGGAGGATTTGGCCGTTAAGGCAATCCAAAGAAACCCTAAGTACTTCTATGCATTCGCCAAAAGGAGAACCCTGACAAGGTCTACGGTAGGACCGTTTCGCATCGGTGATAGTATTGTCAGTGCTCCAGACGAAAAGTGTGAGGTCTTGAGAAAGCAATATGAGTCCGTGTTTAGCGTACCGAGACTCCAGAGCCTGAGGTCACACTTGGATGAGCTGCTGCGAGGGATCCGGGAACCGGGACTGTTGGAGGACATCTGCTTTACGGAGGACGATTTGGTGGTCTCTATAAAAGAACTGTCCCCGACGTCGGCGCCGGGACCGGATGGAATCCCTGCCGTACTGCTGCGAAATTGCTGCGAGGAACTAAAGATGCCACTCTTTCGGCTGTGGAGGTCGTCGATGAGCGAAGGCAGCGTCCCGCAAGCACTGAAGCATGGTTTAGTGACGCCGATATTCAAGGGCGGAGAAAAGCACGCCCCAATGAATTATCGACCAGTAGTACTGACGTCACATGTTATTAAGGTCTTTGAGAGGGTGGTAGCCAGGAGATTGGTGCGTCTTTTGCAGAGTGCGGACCTCTTCAACGAGCATCAACATGGCTTCAGAAGAGGAAGGTCATGCCTCTCGCAGCTCCTAGAGCATCACCGCTTAATAACCGAAGAGCTGGGCAGTGGACGGGCAGTCGATGTGGTGTACTTGGACTTCGCCAAAGCCTTTGATAAGGTGGACCACGGTGTCCTACTGCGAAAGCTGCGGGCTTGCCACATTGGAGGAACGTTGCTGAGATGGTTGGCCAGTTTCTTGACAGATCGGAGGCAGATGGTGGTCGTGGATGGGTGCCTCTCGTCTGAGTCGGTGGTTGCAAGCGGGGTCCCGCAAGGCTCAGTGCTGGGCCCGCTACTGTTTTTGATCCACATCGCAGACATTGATCTAAACCTGCAACATGCGCGGGCGTCCTCTTTTGCTGATGACACCAGGATAATTAAGGAGGTGGCCAGCTTAGAGGATTGCGTCGACTTACAGGAGGATTTGGAGAGGATCTATGTCTGGGCGGAGGAAAATAACATGAAATTCAATGAGGCTAAATTTGAGCTCATTAGGTACGGCCGGCATCCAGACGAAGCATTCTCCTACACGACAGCGGGTAACCTCACGATTGAGAGAAAGCTTTCTCTTCGAGACTTGGGGGTTGTTGTGGAGGAGGGAGGAGGCTTCGGCGAGCACATCAGTGGTGTGGTGAAGAGATGCAGGCGGCAGATGGGGTGGGTGTGGAGGACCTTTAGGACCAGAGAGCCGACCCCAATGTTGACCCTGTACAGAGCGCTAATTCTCCCCCTGGCAGAGTATTGCTGCCAACTTTGGAGCCCAAGTGGGCGGGGAGATATAGTGCGGCTGGAGAGTATTCAGCGGTCCTTTACTGCCAGGATTGCAGGTGCTCGTCGACTGGATTA
Source organism: Morinoia aosen (assembly GCA_030386875.1). NCBI lineage: Eukaryota > Metazoa > Arthropoda > Malacostraca > Amphipoda > Talitridae > Morinoia > Morinoia aosen. Next base: position 4,835,655 of record CM059574.1, read on the forward strand.
TTGGAGTCGACTTGAGCATTATCGGATGTACTCCCTCCAACGGCGTAGGGAGAGGTATATAGTAATATATACATGGAAGATGCTGACGGGGCTTGTTCCGAACTTCACGGACGGCAAAATTGGGCTTCGGACGAAACAGCACATTCGGTTCGGTGCATTGTGTGTGGTCCCGACCTTGAATAACAGAGCCCCAGCAAGTGTGAGGAGCAGGCATGAGCAGTCGTTTTCAGTCATGGGCCCAAAACTTTTTAACTGTCTTCCCCGCACCCTGAGAGAGCATGTCGGGTCGCTGGAGGCATTTAAGAGGGCATTGGATGAATTTTTGAGGACGGTTCCGGACAAGCCACCGCTGCCTCACTACTATCAGCCTGCTGCAGGCAACAGTTTGCTGCAGCAGCTCGCCCACCGAAGGGCGCAACAACTGTAGCGGCGCGACAGCGCTGTGAGGCGGCGCCTTCGGCGTGACCTGGACCAGAGCGTCCGAACTTCACCAAAGGACCAAAGGACCCTCTGTAAATTTCATGTTGTCTAAACAATATTGTCGACATTGCGAAGTTAACTCCATACCTGCACTCGGGCTCCAGAGCTGCAGGTTGTTGTTGTTTCGTAGAGACTCCTCGCTTTGAGGCAGCTTTTAAATCACAGTTGTTCACAGTCTGGCATGTGTTAAGATATTGGTCGCCTTTATCCCGTGTTCAATTTAACCCAGCGTATCGTTTCCCACACAGGAAGCCACGAGACACTCCATACTCTACTGCCACATTCACCTACCGTGCCATCTTAGCTCACTCATGAGATAGGCAATTACACCGGTAGAAAACGTAACCGTCCAGAAAGACCTGAACGCAGTTACATTTCAACAAGGCTTCCATACAACCCATATTGCTGAGGAGAAACTGCTTCCTTCTCCTTTCTTCTCCTTCCTGTCCTTCTTCATCCCTCAATCACCATTACCCTCGTCAACCCACCAAAACGGGGTTGAGTATTTCTCGTCAGCTGTTTAACCACTTACCAATTAGTCGCTTCAACAATCCCCTGGGAACACCTGCACACCAAACCTTACGCAACCTTACACTCGCCATCTCACCATCACTGCCGCGAGCCGGGTGCACCCCTACTCAAGATCGGACCAGGAACGGTTCACCCTGAAGCGACCGACGGTTAACAGCCCTTCGTTACCTCAATAAAGGCCTTGCGAGCTACACCAAATCTTTCCTTTTGTCCTTCTTTTTGGTCCAGTCCGTGGTAAAAACTTGATTAACTTGATGCCGTAGAGCATCCGAACACCGTCCTTAACTCCTTCTGAGTTTGAAAATCATTAAATTCAACGCGCGTCCCCACGCGCTGGTGACATCTTTAATTTTCTTGTTCTTCAAGCTTCACATGATTAAATTGAGTTCCCCAACTTTGGGCGAACCTTAGAAGTTGCAAAGAATTTGATAAAACAATGTACAAGGTGAAATGTATCAGGCTTGAATTGTAAATAAAGCATTAGTAGATGCAGATGTTGGTTTGTTTGATAGACACACATGGGTATCGTATTACCCATATCACTCGTGCGTGTGTATATTACCCACATATAGAAAAAATGTGTATTTCCAAGTTGTCACATGAGATACATGCCAACTTATTGGCTTTTAAAAGTTTCTTGATATGGGACATCCTAAAACAAATGTTCCATACGAGGAGTACTAATTGACAAATCATCCGAGGTGTACAAGTAGATAAGCCATACGAGGCATAATAATAGACAAACTATACGAGGTGTACTAATAGACAAACTATCAGAGGTGTACAAATAGATAGACCATACGAGGCATATTAATTGACAAAATATACGAGGCGTAGTAATAGACAAACCATTCGTTGTGTGCTAGTAGTCTAACAAAAGTTCTATACTAGGAGTGCTAATTGACAAACCATCCGAGGTGTACAAATAGATAAGCCATACGAGGCATAATAATAGGCAAACTATACGAGGTGTACTAATAGACAAGCTATCAGAGGTTTACACATAGATAGACCATACGAGGCAGATTAATAGACAAAATATACGAGGCGTACTAATAGACAAACCATACGTGGCGTGCCAATAGTCTATCTCTGTCAAGGGTAGTTGAATGAGAAATGAAAAATATGCCCTAAAAATATGCAAAGCCCTATCACCACCAAAAACATATTTCAGTTCTTCTCGATATTCACCACATCATGCGGACATGGGTACATGGGATAAAATAGAGATACAGTGTAAGCCGGTTACCACTCATGATTGACAAATATCTACAAAATATTGGTAGAAATGGGTAAACAAATATATACTCAATATCAAAATTCATAGCTTGTACAAAATGCGGACAGAAAAATAATTTTACTACGATTCATATGCTCAAATTGCACTTTATTTCATTAATTATATTTGACATTAATCCGATTCACAGAAACGCCCTCTGGGGAAGTAATAGATCTATTTTTGAATCATTTCGCTATTGCAATAAACTTTATTAACCGGATGGTTTTTGCGTAAAGAAATGAAAAAGAAACATGTATTTCTATATATGTAGGTACATATATATACCTACACGTACACACACATATTAATATATATACCTATTGAAAATGAAATATTAGAGAAAAATACTAATATAAAATAAAAGATAAAAGCAACCTACCATCTACCAAACAGAAAATCACAGTTGAGCTCACTGTAATCCTAAGAAATTTTTCGCAAAAAAAATAACTAAAAGGAAAATAAGAATTCGAAAAACATAAAATGAACTGGTTTTTAATTTCTTCAAATAAATTTTTTTAAGAAAAATCATGTTATAGTCAAGAAGCAACACAACTCTTCAGCATTATACGGACATGTGTACGTGGGAAAAAATGGAGTAACATTGAGGCCGGATATCACATCTGAGTGGAGAATATTCACAAAATTTGGCACATATAGGTAGATTAGGCTTTGATCCAAAGTGATAATTTTAATTACAGAAATTTAGAGTTTTCTCCGATTTGAAAGTTCAGTGCCAGTGTGCACTGAACGCACCGAAAAAAGTTAAAAGACTAAATGCAATGCTTAAATTACCCCCTTCCCCCCAGCTCAGCCGAAAATCGATTGAAAACATCTTCGAGAATGATTTTGAAATAGCGAGACAACGTTAGCCAAAATTTAATTCATTATAAACTTTGCACAACCCTCACATCTATAAACCTGTTTATTGGTGTACACGCAAAATGTATTTCATGATATATTTGTCATACGGATGTTAAATATTAATACAGAAAAGAGAAATAAATAACAAAATAAAGATGAGGAAATAATCCTAATTATGGAAAGAACGTTCGTTCTGCTGCATTGAACTGACGGCTGTGGTGCTCATTGTTGTCGACAGAAATAAGTAAGATGAATATACGAATGGCTTAGTAAACGTAAAATGAAATAGTTTCTAAATTTCTAACTGAAATTCCAGGAAAATTAAAATTTTTGATAGATGGGAAGTTCATACCGAAATGCTGCAGGCCCTATGACAGAGATGCGAAATGACGTGACACATTTACTCTAAATTCTTTTCCAGTTTTAGAGGTTTTTATATGCTGGGGAAGCTTGTTCCACAAAAAAGCTCCAGAAACTGAGAGAGCGTTTTGTCCCACGTTAGATGAACGATAACTGACTAAAACATCGTTCCTCCGGTTTGGGCTTTCGTTTGGGATATTAGATGGAAAAATTTTTACCACCTCTGCATTACTTAGGGGGTGGTACAAAAAGGAGAATACTCGTCGAGCCTTCTGGATCATAAATCTGTTCGGTCTTGGGATCCAGTCGAGTTTTCTTAAAAGAGGGGTGACATGATCGCATTTATTGAAATTTCCTTTGCATACCACTTTGGCGGTGAAGTTTACACATTTTTGCAACTCTTCCTGACGACATTGAGGTAAATCTCCCCACACAAGACTGCAGTAGTCCAGACGCGATGAAACTAAAGACTGAATCACTAATAATCTAGATTTTTCGTCAAGTGTGTTCGTTATACGATGAAAGAACATTAAGGTTCCGTTAATTTTGTTGCACATTGTTTCGACGTGTGAATTGAAAATCATATTTTTGTCAAACCAAACACCCAGATTTTTAATCTTATCTACTGGTTTAATTGTATCGTCTCCAAATGTTATCTTGAATGGTGGTAACATTTCAGTCGCTGTCTGTGATCCAAAAATAATGCATTGCGTTTTACTTGCATTAAGTTTGAGGCCATTGTGGCCATACCACAATTTCAGATTTCTCAGAAGGTTTTCAGCGTTGGCCTGTGTTTCTTTTAAATCCGCTGTTGAGCTTGTCATGGCTATTTGCACGTCATCAGCATACATTGAGATTTTTGTGTTTGCCGGCATGGTGAGGAAATCATTGATGAAAATTGAAAATAGGAGTGGGCCGATGATTGAACCTTGAGGAACGCCAAAATTATTTGGTATGAATGATGACATTTTGTTATTCAAGCACACTGCATGAGAGCGGTTTAGTAGGTAGCTTTCAAACCACTGAGTGTCTATTCTGAGGTTTGAAATTTTTGTAGAAGTTTCTCATGCTCAACACTGTCGAAAGCTTTGGAGAGATCAAGCAATAGTAAGAGAGTTATTTTTTTGGTCAATATCATTGTAAATTTTTTCTGTTATGTTTAACAGGGCGTCCTGAGTACTGGTATTCCTTCTCTAAGCATATTGATTGCGATGCAGTAGATGTGACTCGTCTATGTAAGACGAGAGCTGGTTTGTTATTACTTTTTCTAATATTTTGGACATAACAGGCAGGAGACTGATTGGTCTGTAGTTTGACGCTATGTCGATATCAACAGATTTATGTAATGGCTTAATAATGGATAGTTTCCATTGATCGGGAAACTTGTTTGTGACTATAGATGTATTTATTATCAAGCGAATAAGGGGTGTTGTGACAGGGAAGCTGTCTTTTATATGTTGGAGGCTTATGCCATCATGTCCAGTCGCTTTAGTATTCTTTATTGAGTATAAGATTTTTCGTATCTCTATGACGCTAATTAACTGGCTTTGGTCTCCACTTTTTGCTACTATTTGGGGATGAAACATCGCTCGGATTTGCCTCTGTAGATGTGTCTGAAACTGTCCTGGATACTTCATTGAAAACATCTTCGCCAACTTTTAAGAAGAAAGTGTTTAAGTCATTCGCCATTTTTGAGGGGTTGTCAAAAGTGCTTTTGCAGTCTGAATTTGTATACTGAGCAACTTCTCTAATGATTTCCCTAGTTCTTTTAAGGTTTTGTTTTGCCGCCAAGAGTTCTTTTTGGAAGTAGTCCCGTTTTGCTTCCTTAAATTTTCTTCGTAGGATCTTCTCATGACCTTTATATAATTTTCGACGCGTACTGTCTGATTTATTCAGTTTGTACTCACGCTGCAAATTTCTTTTAGCTCAGCTCAACCGTTTTATCTCATCTGTGATCCATTTAGAAATTCTTGGCTTAACTTTCTTCGTAATGAAAGGTGCGCATTTGTTAAGAGCTGATACGAAATTTTCGGTGAAAAGCGAAACTTGTAGATTGACATCATCGGTGTTTTCCATGCCATGAAATTCACTCCATCTGTCTAATAGCTTTTCTTGAAATATTTCAGGGGAGTAGTAGTTTTTCATGCGATATGTAATGTAACTAGATTTCCGTTTCTCTTTTGCAATTTTGATTTGGCATTCTACCGAATGGTGATCAGAAAAGGACGGTAAGATTTCTGTGCTGGGTACTGCTTGGGGATTGTTTGTAATTGCTAGGTCAAGAAAAGTTTTGGAAGTGTTGGTAATTCGCGTTGGTTCTTGGACCATTTGAGAAAGATTAAGTCTGTGCAGCATCTTGCTTAGCTGATTGTTTTTATTTGTCAGATCTACGTTAAAATCTCCGAAAACATAGAAAGACTTTCTGGCTGCAGAGATTGATCTGAGCTTTTTTTCAATGAAATCTAATGTTGGACGAAGAGATGCTGACGGATGTCTGTAAAAACTGCCGATAATGAAAGGCTTGTGTTTGTTTAATTGAACATTGAGCCAAACCATTTCTATGTCTTCGCATTTTTCTTTTATCGGAACTAAGGATGTAGAGTAGACATCTTTGATGAAAATGCATGAACCGCTACCTCTCTTACTCTTGACTCCGTCATAACGGTACAATTTGTACCCGGTAATGCTGAGATATGAGCTTTTGACTCGTGAATCGAACCATGTTTCAGATACACATAAAATATCGATATCATTAGTGATCAACATTACTCGTACGTCATCCATTTTACCAATGAGACTGCGAGCATTTATGTGCAATATTTTGATATTATTTATCTCAATAGGCAGATCTTTAGTGGAGTTATTGCATTTTTTAGGTCTAGCAGGGCATACAGTATTCGTCTCTAGGTCTTTATTGCCGCGTTCATTCAGCTTCAAATTCAATGTGATCACTGTTATTTAGTCACAAAATGGGGGAGGGAGCAACACGATTTTCATCACGCATTTTCAAGAGGGCGCTATAGTGGTCCTGTTTCCGGTGTACGTTTACCGGACGACAGTTTATCAGAGCATTTGATGTAGGGGAGATTGTCGTCTTCCAAATACCATTGTCTCTTCCATCAAATACGTGAATTTGTGTTCTCGTTACATTAGAAAGTATTTGGGGTATGAGGTCTCCAACTGCGTGATCGAAGACTTTTCTATCGATGTATTTATCGATGAGTTGTTCGTAACTGCCACTGTTCTTGTCAACGAATTTTGCATACTGGTCCTTGTTTCTGGAGCTCTCAGTTTTGATGGCTTTTTTCAGAGATATATAAATCCATTTCGATATTTGTTGTGAAGCAAGCTGCGTCGTTATGGCGTGGAGGAGACAGTGTCCGTCAGCTACAGTGTAAGCAGGCTCCATTTTGAGCGATCGTTTCAAGTCGTCCAGTGTGTCTGCAACGCGTGTGCAAATTTGATTCACTGTTGATTTTTCGGTAGCAGTATTGGTTTGGTCGTTCGACGGAGGCCCGGCAGGCATCAGATTTTTTTCGAATAATTTGATTTTCTTTGGAATAGTTTTGAATATCGGTATTCGCTTGACTTTCCTTGGTTCCTGCGTACTCACTGGAAAGTTGATAATTGGTTGGGAAGGAGGGCATGTCGCGCTCACTATTTGTGTCTGTTGCAAGTAACGCAAATTTATTTTTCGTACTGACATTATATATGTCTGAGATCGAGTCAGGGAAAGGCTCAGGCTTATTCACGTTCCTCATGCTGTGGGTGAGTGAGTTACTCAGAGCTCTGCTTGATGACGCAATCAATTTTGAAGGATTTTGAAGGATTCTTCTGATCGTGCTTAGGATATTATCACCTAGCAGCAAAGTGTCGTAAGGTTCTCGACAATTGGAGTCGATTTCACAAGAGATACTAGCAGGTACCACAGGGGCAAGGTCTTGAGAACTTATATGAGAATTTAAAGCAAAAAGTTGTTCGGTTAGGTTCTGAATGTTTGATACTGTAGAGAAAATCGACGACGGGCTAGGAGGCTCACGTTGTCTTAGGGATTTATTGAAAAACGCTGCTGTTAGAGACAAATTTTGAATAATTTCATGAATTTTTTAAAAAGCTTGTTATTTGAAGCGGGTGCAAGTAGCCATTAAAAGAAGCAACAGTGTTTTTTTTCATTGCTCTGTACTGGAAATTTTATTTTGTTTTCACAGCTTGCGCTCTGGGGTAATTTACTGCCAGTATCGGTTTGTGCGCGAACATTATCGAACATATTATCTGGAGAATGAGAAAAGTCTACCACGCTTGAAATGTCCTTATTAATAAAAACTATTTTGTCTTGTACCACTGATGAGGATAGTGTTTGTGTCCCCGCTGCTGGCGGACAGTTCGGAGCGTTGTTGTTGACGCAGAGCTGGGGAGCTGGCACGCTGTTATGCTTGTTCAGATGAGGAGCAGGTGGTTGTGGGGCTGCGGCTGAGACTTCACTGCTTCGAACCTTCAAATGATTGCTGGAGGTTTGGCAGATATGTTTTCCCTCATCCGGCGATATTGGTTGCATAGTCGTCACTGAAGTTGCTTCGGAAGGTGACACACATTCCTTGACGGGGTTACTGGCAGCTGTTAACAAGTCTCCTGTCTTTTGAGCATTAGAATCTTGTGAGTGAGAAGATATAGGTCCCCGACTTGCAGGCACTTTGCTTGGTAAGGTCGTATTTTTGCCCCTGAGAGAACCATTTTTTCGGGATGTTGTGTAGGGCACCATTCGTGCAGAGAACGGCACTTTCCGGCCTGCAAATCGAGTCTCGTAGTGATGCATCGTGCGTTGTAATTGTATAGCTATGACTGGATTTTGAGAACGAAGTAGCTTTTGTATATATATCGCTGATACTGATTTGCTAAAATTTTACCTTGCTCAGCAAGTATTTTATGAAAATTGAGGTAAATCCAAGCCGTTTATCGAGGTATTGAAACTTACAGCTGAGAGAAAGAGGGGTTGCTTTTTAATGCTGGACGAAGGAGTCGTGGAAACAGGGAGGGTTGCGGCTGGCCGTGAACAATGACGTCTTCATGATGACGGTTGGTTACGCTCAGTGGTGCTCTGAGTTTGAGATGTCTGTTTCTCGAAATTTGCTGTACGTAATGTTACATTTCGTACGACCAGGTAAGTCTCCGACAAGAGTCGCATTTTTTTATGAGTCGCTTTTAATGAGAAAATATTTTAGTCAAAGTCAGTTCAAAGTCAGTTGCACTTTTTATCATGTTTTCTCTGGTAATTGTGAATGTTTTTCAACTTCTCGTTCACCCGTTATTCTCACTGGTAGCTCACTTCAAACTATCGGTGTTTTTAAACTATTCGGTGTCAGTAGGGAAACGGAGGTACGAAACACAATAATTCTTCCGTGAACATTTGTCATCTTGGCCACGTAGGAAGTGAACAAAAACTTCACCGAGATGTTAGACATTACCAAAAATTTATCAAATCAAACGTAATTTCTCTGGTTGCTTGGAGCGAAAAAGTTCAGGATTTACCATGCTCTGAACAGTCAGAAAGACGGGAGGCAGAGGTACGGGAAGAGAGGGGGGGGGGGTGAACGGGTTCAGTGAGGGGTGATTGAGGGAACAAGGACACTTCAGACAGACAGGCCTATAGGTCGAAACTGGGCTGAGCACACCATTGGCTTCGTGTTGCTAGTACTGCTGTGTTAGCATCGTATTTAAATTGCACTGTTTTAAGGACACCGTCTGGGTAGGAGAAAAGTCCGTTATTTATGGATGGATTTCTCTGAAATTTTCACAGTAGGTGTGAAATGATGGAAAGATCAATTGTTATTTCGACAAAATTTTTGTATCTGCACTGGATTTTTTTTTTTTGAAAAATATGATTAAATAGGGTTTTTTAAAATCCTACTTCTTCTACAATTTTGAAGTTACAGAACCAGAACTTCGTTTTTAGATTGCTTATATGTCTATATAACCATAAGGGGCTACGAATTTTGATAACTTTTTTTTGTGGATTTTATGAATATTTTTTTTTATATATGTATCCTTTTTTCATTTTTTTTTCATGTCGTGTAATTTTCAAAATAATTGATATATCGAAAAATGTCTCCCCTTATGGATACACCTTGCTAAGCCCTATCGAATGGTATATAAACCATTCTTGTAGCTCTGAAATTGTGGAAGAAGTAGCATTTGAGAAACCAATTATCAAGTTTCCAGAAAAACGTGTTTTTTCACAAAAAAAATGTTTTTCTTTTTATCTTTTGAACTACAAGATTTTCTACAATGAACTCTTGAGCGTTTGTAGCTCTTTTCAAGCCCTTTCGATTGATATAATTTACACTGCTGTAGCTCTGTAACTCTGGGAAAAAATATACAACAAAACACAATACATGTAATTCTTCAAAATAACTGTCACGATACAATGCTGATCAAGCACGTAACGTAGGAGGACTTGCAACCTCCGCAAAATAAATAAAATGTACACCTTTCTGCTCGCCAGCTACCCACATAATTAGTCATGGAGAATAATGGGCCTCAAGATTAAACACATTTATTTTGAGTGAACACATGGAGCTGACACAGGGAAATTATGTTATCGCAACACTCATATTCGCACCAGAGCCCTCAGGCAAGATGCTAATGATTTGCGACATGGCACTTTAAAAATTTAGACACACGAAATGAATATTCTAGTTAATGCACACATGAATGAATGGTTACGTATAACATAGGTTAGAACCCACTTCACAAAATCGGACACATGAAATGAATCTTCTAGTTAGTGCACACATGAATGCATGGTTACGTCAAACATGGGTTAGACCCCTCGGCTATTAAACACCACGTGCTGCCTAATTCATATTACACACTGCGCGCCAAATGGATTTGCACTGTTCAGCGTGCTGCTGCGTATCTAAACTGGCACCACGGCCATCCTCTGGAGTTCCCGCTGCAATACAGCACTCGCATTTTGTTAACGCTTCGTTGACATTAATTTACTGTTGGTTCCTTTTGCCTTACTGAAGCTGAATACTCCTCGATCGTTGACCGGTTGAGACATGTAAGCACTGTACCCCGGGCACTCCTGTCAGCAGCGAGCACCAGGCGGCTGACCACTTCACGACTCTGATACTGCCCGGCTGCAGCTACTGCCCTCGGTCTCAGCTGACGCGCAGGCCAGCTTCCCAACCCGCCTGTGCAAATAATAAGCGGGGGTTGAGTCATCTATTCCCCGAGACATAAACGTTATATCCCCTCCGAGAATTGACATGAAGCTTCAACTGACAATGTGGCTATTCCCGACATGATTAATTGACTTTCTCCCTTTTTTACTAGAACAAATCACAAGCGCTTTGTTACATTAAACATCAAGCCTGCACTTTAATAATAAAACACGAATATTCTAATTCCCCATTCAATGCCGTCTCAAAAAAAGAACCCTATGAAAAATGATCATTTTACCGTCATACAGAAAGTCAAACTCAAGGCATCCTGTTTGAGATAATAAATCCCACACGCCCCGGATTGAAAAATTAAACATTTGCATAGATCCAAAGACTGATCCTAGCACAGAACAAAGAATATGATCTCACCTCCCATCTTGGCACACGCAGGCCTACATCTTCACTTAGTCAGGATCACGCAGAAATAGACCGGCTGCTTTCAAGCCTCAGCTTATATATCTCACCCCCACAAAGGACGCGTCCCATGCGGCAGTGCGCTATACCCGCGCCAAGCTGAACGTGACGTATCCCTTCGTGATTGGCTATCCCTCGAGCGTCACCTCACTACACTGACGTGTCCCTTACTTCACAATATTGCTACGCATATTTCTCAAAATAAACCCATAACTCCTTGATTTCTTAACCCGTGGGCAATTAAGTTTTTAACCCCTTCTTTTCCGTGCCATGTATTCACGTTGCACTCGTCTTATTATGTATTCAATTTGGCGCACTAGCTTTTCAGTCCAGTCGCTACCCTCTACGTACTCCTCCCATCTGCTGATGTGGTGCACCCCTCATCCCCTCACGATCGCGCTCTGCTGCAGAGCCGGTTGCCTTGCTGCGTAGCTTCGGTTTTCATATGCCTAATATAAATTGTATCCTAACATAACCACTTTTTTATTTTTTCATTTTTTTCGACCAAAATACGTTTTTTTTAAGTCAACTCCTCTGTTTTGTAGCTCTTTTCAAGCCCTTTGGATTGGTGTGCTCGCCATAGCTGTAGCTATGATACTGCAGCTGTCATCGAGCTATGAATGAAAGCTGCGGTATCATAGACACGGCAGAACAGCTTAATTTTGAAATTGTCAAAATCTTATAAAAAATATTTATTTAGCGTTAGAATGATTCGTTTGAATAATGAAAACACTTTGAGTAGCTCATGAACGAACTCTATTGCCATTGCCGCAGAGAAACACGCTCAATTGACTCCCAATAATGAGGGGGGGAGGGGTCAAGGTCACGCCACCCCCATCGCTTTCCCCCCCTCTGGTGGGCGCACTATTTGGAGTAGACGTAAACGGAAAGTACCAATGGAAGCGCAAGAAAATCCTCTATAAGATGCATATAAAAACAGAAAATCAACACTCATCTCGATTTCTACCCAGACGGTGTCCTTAAGCAGAAATAATACAGAAGTAATTTTTTTCTTTTCGCAGTTCCATAGGTTGCAAACACATTCACTGATGGTAAAATTTTAGTATAACAGTAGTATGCCAGATAGTATGACAGAGCCCTCGTAAAGGTCTTGTCGCAACTCCAGCCTGCTCCTCTTGTATGTCCCATGCAAGTTAATTAATATCTTGTAATATAAGGGACTGGGTCAAAATCAATTCTTAATTGACCTAAAAGAATTATATAAATTAAATATGACAAGCAGGCAATAATGGATTGCTTCCCCTTCCTGGCAACAAACGCGTATGTCGAACATCCTTAATGTGTTCGTTTATCTTTGCGAGCTGCATCCGAAGTCACAGCGACGGATTCGGAGCGCACGTGACGTCGAGGCCTTCGCCGGCTGACACGTCAGGAGACAACCACCTATGGAGTCGGCAGCACGTGCCTTGTGCGTTACGACTTCTAAACCGGTCCTGCTTTCGGGCATCTGAGAGCCCGGAGAGCCGGCTATCATTGAGGAAGTGTTCCCTGGACAACTTTTCTTCGAAGTTCAGGTGAGCAATCCTTATTTATTGTCTTTGCTTGTCATATTATCATTTAACTTAATGCAGAAGAGACTATGTCAATGCCAGGTTTATCTGGAAGTTGGCGCTTAGGTGGTTAGCGCGACATAGTTCTTTTTTTCGAAGAAAAGTTTTTTTATATAAATCTTAATATTTGTTTCCTTCGAAAGTTACTTTTTTCGAAGTCAAGTTTAACGTAATTGTAATCTTCGCAACTTTATGAGGAAAGTGATTTAATCTTCGAATACTTCGAAGAAAGTGATCTAATCTTCAAATCTTTGTTCTTTCAACTCAAAATTCATTTATACGAAGAATTTCTTAAATTATAAAATTCTTCATTTCATTTGAAAGTTCGCAGTTCTGATGTGCGCAATTCGTTCGTCAGCTGCTAAGTAAGGCTGGAGTTGCTTCAGGAATAATCCTGGTGACTATATCTTTTTGTTTCTTCTTTCTCCAGTTTAAATAACTGTTTTTCATAAAAAAAAAAAACTTAAAATAAATGTAATAAATTTTCCGTAATTAGGAAAATCTTGTTGATTGCCGAGCTTTCCGGGCTTGAGGCCGGGGTGGTTCTCTTCTCATTTAGCTTAAGGTGCATTTTTTTGTGTCGTTTTTTGTGCAAGGTACTATTGTTCGTATTACTGGCTCCCTGTGCTTTTGGAAGCTAGTCTCTTGTTTACCTTCCACAATTAGAATTTTCTGATTGCACTTTTGTGTATTAGTATGTAAGTAATAAATTAAATATATTGAAGCAAAAATTTAAAAATAGTATTTTTGCGAAAAATTTAATTGTGTAACCAATTATAATGTGATCAAACTTTAATTGGTGGGGAAGAACCTTTTTGTGTATTCTATGTGTCCTTTTTTATTTTTTCTATCTATATAATATAGGGATGTAACCGAATTTGTCCACTTAAAAAAAGTGTAGACCTTTATTAGCTGAACTTTTTTCTAATAAGCCTATTAACTATTTACTTATTACTTTTTTTGCCAACGTAACATGACTGAAACGTTTAACGCCTTAGCCCTTAGCATGAAAATGCGGGGAGTAAAATGTAGTATTACCGCTTTGCGAAAGAAAGTGCTAGCTCCTGGCTGTGCACCTTCTCTCCTAAGGGAGGCTATTCCTCAGTTGAGTAGCCTTCTAAAGGACTTTCGCCATCTCTCTTCTATTCTACCTTCTGACCTTGAGGAAATTTCTGAGGAGGAGTTAGTTAGACGAGCTGAATATGAAGTACAAATTGTTGAATTAATAGCTGAATTAAAAAATTCAGTTTTTTCGGCACAGGTATCAAACTCTAATGATACCGCGCCTCCTTCTGAGGCTAGTAAGGTTTCTGTTGTGGATGTACCATTAAACATTTTCCGAGCTCCTCAGTTAACTTTAAGAAAGTTCAGTGATAATGAACACTGTCCTTTTTCTTTTCTCCATTTTCAGGAATCTTTTCTTAATGCTCTTCAAGCCTATCCTAATATGAGCGAGGAGCAAAAGTTTATATTCTTAAAAAATCAATTACAGGGAAGAGCCCTTAGTCTGGTTGAGGGACTTCCCAATGAGAATTGTTTCCAAGCTGCTTGGGCTTTGCTCAAGCAGGAATTTTTGAACGCAGACAAACTAGTTTCTCTTGCACTGGACGAATTAATAAATTCTCCCAGTGTCTTTAGCTTTGCAGAAATAGGGACTTTTCTTTCTAAAGTTAAGTTTCGTCTACTTGAGCTCTCTAAGCTTGGAGTAGATTTTCGTAACGAGAAATCAGGCAATCTCTTGTTTTCTGCTATAATTAAAACCAAACTGCCTGACTCTTTTTTGTTAGAACTTCTCCGTTACTGTAAAGCTAGTTTCTTCTCTTTAGAAATGTTTGAGAACGCGCATCATGTGCTGTCTCTGTTGGAAACTAAATCCAAACCTAAGAAATGTCTCTCCCTTCGCAATGATAGGGTGGAGGAGAAGACTCGAGCTGAAACTAAGTTTAAATCTTCTCCTGTATCTTCTAACCTTCCTAACGTGAAAGTGTGCCGGTTTTGTAAGCAGACCGGTCACACGTCCTTTTCTTGCCGTAAATTTGATACTCACGAAAAACGCGTGAAGCAAGTAGGCGAGTTGCAATTGTGTTCCGTATGTCTTAGTCACAACCACGTAGCTAAGTCTTGCCCTGCAAAAAGCAGAGGCTTGCCCTTTCATTGTTCGTTATGTAAGGCTAATACCCACGTTAGCCCGTTATGCCCTAAGTTTGTAAGTTTTTCTTCTCTTGCCGCCTCATCTTCTTGACGGTTAAAGGCACGTTTTCGAATGTGCCCTGTAATCGCTCTTTCTACTAAAGTTAATAATATTTCTAAACGTGTAAATTTCGTCATTGACTCAGGAAGTCAACAAACGTTGATTGACCTGAATACCGTTAGTTCTAATAGTTCTAACGATGATTTGCAGCAAATTACTGTAAACACGGTTGGTGCCTCTGTCCCGTTGCGGGGCAAGCACATTAACGTCGAGCTCGTGCTTCCTGACTGTGAGAAGCATGAGCTTGATATTTTTGCAATGCAAAATTTGCACCTACAGATGGGGATGAAGGGTTTGAAATCTAAACTCGAGCTCCTTAAGACTAAGCTTCCTCTGTCTACTTCCTTTCCTGAAGTCGTTGATGACAATATTCAAATCAACGGCATTCTGGGGGTTGATGCTCTTCAAGCTTTTCGAGTGCTTGAATTGCAAAACGTCGCTGGCTATAAAGTTATGCGTGTAGCTAACGGTTTTTTACCCTTCGGGGATCTAAAATGTTATAAATCCTCTTTTCCTATTGTGGCTTCGGCCGCTAAAAAGCAAGACGGTGGCTCGCCTTGTTCTGTTGTTTCGCCTAAGAGTTCTTCTCTTTCTGTTGTTTCGCCTGACGTTTCTTCCTCTTCTTCTGCTCTGCATAAAGTTTCTTCTTCCTTGACTATTGCAAATAACCAAAAAAAGCAAACAAAAAAGAGTAAATCTAAAGCTAAGCGTTATCATGGTGTGTTGGAGGCATTTTTTGAACCTCCTAAAGTTTGTTCTTCTGCCTTGGATGGAACTGAGTGTGATGTGCAGGCCGGTCTTGATAGACTTCTAGACTTAGAATTAATAGGGGTGCCTGCTAAGGAAGTGGAGAATGATAAAGAGTTAAAAGACTTTAAGAGTAGCGTAGTTTATGACGAAGGCCGCTATTATGTTCACATACCTTGGAATCGTAATATACTAGCGAAAGTGCCACATAGTTTCGGGTTGGCGCGCTATCTCGCGCAGAAAGTTGCTGCTTCTAACTCTCGTAAAGGGATAGAGAAGCAATATAACGATGTCTTTCAGGAACAACTCGAGCTAGGTATAATTGAGCCTCTCTCTCTCGAGAATTTAAATGTGTGTGAGCATAAGTGGATACCACATAGGCCTGTCGTGAGAGAACACGTTACCACTTCCAAGATACGCCCAGTGTTTAATTGCTCGCTCAAGCGAGGTAAATTGCCTAGTCTAAATGAGGCCTCATACGTAGGTCCTAACCTCATGAATGATTTGCTTGGCTTGTTGGTGTATTTTCGCTCTAATTCTGTTGTTGTGCTATCAGATATTTTCAAGGCTTTCCTTCAAGTGAAGTTAGCCAAAAATTTTGACCGAAATCAGTTTAGTTTTGTTCTCTTTCAAAATGGGGAATATAAATATTTTAGGTACACAACCTTGTTATTCGGTTTTGTCGCTTCCCCTTACATTCTCAATTTTCTTCTCAAACTACATGCTAAAACTATTAGTGATTTGGTGGTTAGAGACATCATGTCTAACAAACTGTACGTTGATAACCTTATATTCACAACTAATAGTCCCGAGCTTGCGCTTGACACTTTTCAACGCTCAAACAAAGCTTTCAAAGAAAGCGGCTTTCCACTGCGTCAATGGCAGTCTAATAACTCTAATCTTCTGTCTCAGATTGACCCTTCTCTTTGTAGCTCCAGTGAGCACTCCAGAGTGTTGGGTTACAACTTTAACTCTTCTTCTGATTCTCTTTCCATATCTGTAAAAAGCTTAAATCCTTCCTGTAAAACTCGTAGAAGTATGCTGTCAGACATTGCTTCGTTGTATGATCCGCTAGGAATTCTGTTACCTTTCTCTGTTAGAGGAAAACTCATCTTACGTAAATTAACACCGTTGAGACTAGGCTGGGATCAAGACGTTCCAGATGATATCTGTAAAGAATGGCGTAATTTTTGTCAGGAATTTTCTCAATTGCATGAATTTGAGTTCCCTAGGATGAATCTTGTTGAAACTGAGAAAGTTGACCTCGTAATTTTCTGTGATGCTAGTGAAAGAGCTTTTGGAACCTGTATGTACGGTGTCCAAAAAGAGCGCAGCTCACTTCTTTTCTCTAAGGTTAAAGTTTCACCTCCTAGGCAACGAACTCTTCCTTCTCTAGAACTTCTGGCTGTGTATCTTGCGTACCAGTGTCTTGTTTCTCTGATGAGTGACGTCAATTTTCCCTACACGGTCTCAAGTGTAACTTTTCTTACCGATTCCCAGGTTACCCTGGCTTGGTTATTGAGTGGTAAGCCTCCCCGAAAGAATATTTTTGTCAGTAATAGAATTAAGGATATAGACAGCATGCGACTAACGTTGGAAGGTACAACTAAAGCTTCTTTTCACTATGAATACGTTCCCACCATGTACAATATGGCAGATATGTTAACTCGAGGCATAAAAGCATCAAAGTTTCTCGAGAGTAAAAATGTATGGTTAACAGGTCCTGACTGGATTCGCGAAGGTAAGGACCAGTGGCCCAAGGGCCACTTGGGATGCATTCCCCATCAATTTATATCCTCTGCATGTATTAATGTTAATGTTGTCCCTCCGTGTAAAGCTCCTATTTTGGAGATTGAACGCTTCTCCTCCTATCCTAAGTTACTAGGTACGGTTGAGAAGGTGTTTAAAGCTGTCGCTATTTTTCGACATGCAGATTTGGGCAATGCAAAATTGCGAGCTTTCCTGTTCCTTATTTCTTCTATGCAAAGTATACACTTTGCAGGCGAGCTCGAGGCCTTGAAAAACAAAAGTCCTCGGCCGCCGCTGTTAGTTAGAACTTTAAACCTTTTTCTCGATTCGCACGGTATCATTCGTTCGAATAGTCGTATTGCGAATGCTGAGGAATTAGACTATAACACTCGCAACCCCATCTTGCTGTCTAGTTCTTCACATTTGACTCATTTACTAATTTCGCACACTCACAAACTTCTTAACCATCAGGGGCTCGACATCACCGTTCAGAAACTTAAGGTAGACGGTTATGTCGTGCCACGCTGCAAGCGCACAGTTCGCGGCGTCTTGGCTAAATGCATTGTATGCAAGAAGCTAAACGCCAAAGCTTTTTCCTATCCCGATCCTCCTGCTTTACCTGACTCGCGTACTAATTTCGTGAGGCCATTTGCCACAACTGGCATGGATTTCTCTGCCCACTTTTGGGTATTAGACCCTTTTGGTCACAAGCAAAAGGTGTACTTACTGTTATTTACGTGTTTTCAGACTAGGGCTATTCACATTGAAGTTCTTCCATCTATGACTTTGGAGGAATTTTGCTTTGCCTTCATTAGATTTACAAACGAAAAGGGCATTCCTAACACTGTTTATTCTGACAATGCTAGAACTTTCACCGCCGCTCCCGATCTTCTATCGGAAGTGTTAACTTCCTCTTTGTATGAAGAGCGGTTTCGACCTTTTAATATTAAATTCAAAACTATCCCTATCTATAGTCCTCAATTTGGAGCGATATGGGAACGCCTGTTCAAGTCCATAAAGGATTGCATATATAAACTTTTTGGACGTAGCACTTATTCTTATTCTTCCTTCATTACTGTTATTTCTGATATTTCTCTTAACCTTAATCGGCGTCCCCTCTCTTACACTGAGATGGGGGACTCGATTCTACCTATAATGCCCCTTCAATTTCTTCAGCTTTATCCTACATCTAATTCTCTTATTCTGTCCGATGAGCTTCCGGACTTGGAGACTGACGATGTTGAGCATCGCGAGCATTTGCTTACTCTTTTGGAGAGACGCGATGTCATGGTCGCTAAGTTCAGGGAGCTTTGGTATTCTCAGTATCTTGTTTCTTTGCGAGGTCCATATCCTCTGAAATCTTTACCTTTGCAAAATAAATTATTATCTGTGGGTCAAGTGGTACTTGTAAAACACCCGATAAAACCCAGACCATTTTGGGCCTTGGCTCGCATCAGTGCTTTGCTTCCTGGTCGCGACGGCAAAGTCCGTGTTGTAAGAATTATAAGGGCTGATAATACTGAAAGCGCCATCAAAATCTCGTTACTGTACCCACTGGAGTTAGTTGTGACCGATCCTACTCCAGAGGAGGTAGGAGATAGCGCAGACGGGAGTGGTTCGGACGCGGAATCATACCCTCGTTCCGAACCTCCCGCGAGGTTTGAAACTCAAAGGGGTAGTTCTACCTCTGAACACCCTAGAGTTCAGCAGCTTAATTCTTCAAATTCTTTTGATACGGATTCTTCGGTCTTGTCCGAAGAACCGGTAGTTACTCCTGCTGACCGCCCTCTTAGGCAAGCGGCGCGTCAGCAACGTAGTAAATTAACGTATCTTATTAAGAAAGGGCATTTGTAAACCCTTTCAATTATGTGTTATGCGCAGCTATTATTACTTGGTCCTTTACAGTATTGAGCTGGAAGGACATTGCATGTCTTTGTGTATTTCACGGAATTTTCAAATGAAAACTCCGTTTTTTCTTTTGCCGGGATTGTGTCGCAACTCCAGCCTGCTCCTCTTGTATGTCCCATGCAAGTTAATTAATATCTTGTAATATAAGGGACTGGGTCAAAATCAATTCTTAATTGACCTAAAAGAATTATATAAATTAAATATGACAAGCAGGCAATAATGGATTGCTTCCCCTTCCTGGCAACAAACGCGTATGTCGAACATCCTTAATGTGTTCGTTTATCTTTGCGAGCTGCATCCGAAGTCACAGCGACGGATTCGGAGCGCACGTGACGTCGAGGCCTTCGCCGGCTGACACGTCAGGAGACAACCACCTATGGAGTCGGCAGCACGTGCCTTGTGCGTTACGACTTCTAAACCGGTCCTGCTTTCGGGCATCTGAGAGCCCGGAGAGCCGGCTATCATTGAGGAAGTGTTCCCTGGACAACTTTTCTTCGAAGTTCAGGTGAGCAATCCTTATTTATTGTCTTTGCTTGTCATATTATCATTTAACTTAATGCAGAAGAGACTATGTCAATGCCAGGTTTATCTGGAAGTTGGCGCTTAGGTGGTTAGCGCGACAGTCTATAGTTTCAGACATGTACAGGGTTTCATATTTTACTCGCTCAGTTTTACAACGTTTCACATTTACAATAAATGTTTTCCCTCTTCCACGTTATACGTCACTATTTCACCAAAGTTTCTCGATAAAACGACAGTTACTTGCAGGAAAAGGAATTTGAAACACAATTTTGTGAATTAAATGTCTAAATTAAGCGTCATATACACTCAACATGATTTTTTTTGCAATAACAGATGAGAGAAACCGAAGATGAAAAAGTTTTTATTCATCTCAGATTTTACGTCACTAGTTAACCAACATTTTCCATCAAAAGAACAAGATAATGATGTAAGCCAATTTGGTGAATCAGAAATTGATTGTGTACGTTAGAGATTTTTCAACATTCATGCTCTATTGTAACATAGAAATAGTTCACGAATGATGGTCACTGTTATTTTCCCAAAAGATGCGAAATTACCAGAGTACACTTTCTATTTTTTTCTATTTTTCTATCTATTCTATCTATTGTTACAGGAAATCCAAATGTCGCAAAAGTGTGTTTCAGGCACGAGATCGTTTCGCTAGAGGTTGTAGTAGATGTGGGAAAAATTTCAACCCACTTAGAGTGTGCATCCACGATCACTAGATAGTATTTTCCATCCATTGGGCCCGCGTAGTCAATGTGTATGCGATGCCAAGGCTTTGCAGGCCATTCCCACGGATGGAGTTCAGCTTTCGTTGGTGCAGCTCGCGTGCTCAGGCACTCGCTGCATGACTTTGTCGTTTCTTCTAGATCTTTGTCCAGCAGCGGCCACCATACATAGCTGCGAGCTAACTCCTTCATCCTGGATGATCCAGCATGGCCAGAGTGAAGTTCATCCACAATAGCTTGTCGGAGGGCTTGAGGCACAATTATTCTAGCTCCCCAGAGCACACAGCCATTTTGTGTTGACAATTCGTCTCTCCTCCTAGTGTACGGAGCGAGATCGGGATTCCCAATTACCGTCGAAGGCCAGCCTACCTGGCAGTATTTGTATACCTTCGAAAGTACTGGGTCCCTTAGGGTGCCGTCACAAATGTGGGTGCTGGTGACCGGAGCTGACTCGAGGAAGTTTACTAGGGACGTCCATTCCGCTGGGATGGGCGTGGCTTCATCGGGAGTTGTCAAAGGTAGACGGCTGAGAGCATCAGCCGTGCCCAACAGCACGCCAGACCGGTGACGCAAGGTGAACTTGTAGGATTGTAGCAGTAGAGCCCACCTTTGAATGCGTCCGGATGCCATCGGAGGAATGCCTCTACCCGGATCAAATAGCCCTAACAAAGTTTTGTGGTCAGTAACCACAGTGAAGTCCTGTCCCCACAGGTAGCAATGGAATTTCCTGACTGCAAACACCATAGCCAGAGCTTCTTTCTCAGTCTGGGAGTAGTTGCATTCAGTTGCTGTAAGAGTTCGGGAAGCAAAATAGGCGGGGCGTTCAATTCCATCAATAAGGTGACACAGCACCGCTCCCACACCATACGCACTACTGTCAGCCACTACCACTATGGGTTTCTGAGGGTCAAAGTGGACTAGATTCTGGGAGTCCAGGAGGACTTGTTTAGACTTCTGGAATGCCCTCTCCTGACTTGCATCCCATTTCTACGGGGTTTTATCCCTCAGTAAGGTGTTTAGGGGCTCCAGCATAGTTGCAGATGATTTTAGAAATTTCCTATAGAAGTTAAGCAGCCCAAGGTAGGCTCTCAGTTGAGTTACATTAGTAGAAGCTGGTGCATTCTGGATTGCTGCTACCTTCTCTGCAGTGGGGTGTAATCCATCCTTGTCGATTTGTATCCAAGGTAGGATACCTGTGGCACTCCAATTTGGCATTTAGCCATTTTCAGTTTTAGCCCTGCCTCCTGTAGTTTAGATAAGACTTGATGGAGACGCTTGTTGTGCTCTTGCTAATTAGTGGCACTCACCAGGACGTCATCCAGATAACAGAACACTCCTGGGAGGCCCTGCAATAGTCCTTCCATGGTACGCTGAAAGATTCCAGGTGCGGACGCAATTCCAAAGCTGAGACGGTTGTAGGCAAATAAACCTCTGTGGGTGTTTATTACCGTGAGTTCCTTGGAGTCTTCATCCAAGGGTAGTTGGGCGTATGCCTGAGACATATCTAGCTTGGAGTATATAACTCCTCCTGCTAACCCGTTAAATAAATCTTCCACTCTGGGTATAGGGTAGGTGTCAAGCCTAGTGGGTCTGTTGACAGTTAATTTGTAGTCGCCACAGATTCGGATGCTTTGATCCGCCTTGAGCACAGGGACGATAGCCGCTGCCCATCTCGAGTATTGTACAGGGGTGAGGATACCTTCCTGCACCAGTCTATCAAGTTCTGCCTCCACCTTTGGTCTAAGTGTGTAAGGCACGTTCCTGGCCTTACAAAACTTTGGTGGTACGGATGGATCCACTTCTATTTTGAATTTCCTTCCCCTAAAGCAACCTAGACCTGGTTGAAAAATGTCGGGGAATTTATTTGCTAACTCTTCAGGGCAGGTAGTCAATTTGTTGACCTCATTTGCTACCATAGTTAGCCCAAGGGAATCAATCAGGTCCCTACCCAGCAAAGCTGGACCTCCCCTGTCTACCACTACAATAGTGGCTAGCTGAGGAGCCCTACCACTAGCTTCACGCTGGATGATAGCCCTAATCTCTCCGCAAACCACTAGTGTGGTTCCACCATAAGTCCTAAGCTTAACATCAGAAGGTCTCAACTCGGACCTTGTTTTTGTTGGTAGTTTACAATAAGCAGCTTTTGATAGGATAGACCTGGCAGCACCCGTGTCTACCTCCATTTCCAGTGGGGTATTGTTTAGTAATATTTTCATTTTAATGGGGGGTTTTATTTCTTCGGCTATTGAAAAAATCTCCCCATAACAGCCTAGATTAGCAACTGGATAGTCTGCACAGGTTGCATTTTTAGTTCTATTAGGGTTAGATTGGTGTTCCCTCCCTCTTTTCTCATGCATAGCATGCACAAAATTATTTTTGTTGCCTTTAGCAGAATTTTGATTTTTCAATTTAAAGCAACATTTCTTAAGATGGCCTTTTTGGCCACAACCATGACAAACACTGTCTTTATAGGGGCAATCTCTACGCCAGTGCAGATTACCACAGCCGCTGCATGCTGATTTGGGGCTAGCTTGAGCCTGAGTTTTGCCCTGAGGCTTAATAGCAGTTTGCTTTCCTCTATGCTGGCCCACATTTAGTATGGAATTAGGTTGCCTTAACACAACCGTCTCCCTCAGTTGTGTTTCTTTGGCAGTTGCCAGATCCACGGCTTTTTTCCATGTGAGGTCAGCTTCATTCAGCAAACAATTTTGAACATCATTACTGGCCACACCCAGTATGAACCTGTCTAGCAGTGTTTCTTCTAGAACTTCCTGTTTGAAATTACAGGTGTCTGAAAGGGCCTTTAAGCTAGCCACAAAATCAGCAATGCTCTCCCCTTGTTTCTGGTTCCGCTTATGGAACCTAAACCTTTCAAAGATCTGGTTGCGTGTCGGCTTAAAATGCCGTCTTAACGCTTCCATGATCTCATCATAGGTAGCATCTAAAAGTCTTTTAGGGGAGAGTAGGTCCTTTGCTAACCTAACAATTTTAGGACCCACCAGAGCAATAAATGTTTTAGCTTTATTTGAATCTTCCACTTTATTAATACTCAGGAAGCAGTTTAGCCTGACTTCATATTCTGGGAATTCTTCCTCTAAAGGATTGAATTCTCCCACTGAGCCTAGCATTGGCATTTTTACCCGGCTTTACAGCTAATTGTCAGATATCTACCTGAAATAATAGTAGCAACAATATCAGTTGCAAGAGTAGCCAATTCAAGAGACTGTAATAATACACCTTGTTAAAAAAACAGAAATTTACAGCATCAATACTCTAGTCACTGAGTAATTCTGAGTTCCTTCATTAGTCTAGCCTCTCCCAATAGTTCTACAAAAATCCTCGTCGCCAGTGTTGTAGCTCTAGTAACCCTACACTAGAGCACAGTATAGGTTCCACATAGACACAAATAACACATCAATAGACAAATGCAATGACACAGCAATTTAGGTAAATAGTCCACTCACCTCTTGGATACCTTACAACATAGATACTCAGATACCAGAATGTGGTTAGCGAGAGTAGAGCGGAGATAGGTGGGAATATATAGAATAGAGTAGAATAGAATTAGTACATTAGTTTAGAAATTAAGAAGTTAGATACTAACCACAGTAGGTAATTATATACACACTCGGCCAACATTTACTTGTTGTTCAGCCCGAGATCACTAGAAAACTGGCTGCGAGTGTTGCTCTCTCGAGCGTTGCCAACTTTTGGTCTCTCTAACTAGAACTTACACTACTCGCTATATTACATTAACATGGCAAATTATTTCCGTAAGTTGCTGGGTCAAGCATTTTCAATTTTTAAATTTAAAAGTTCCTTCAAAGAAGAAGTTTTTAACCCTTCTGACGTTACACGTTTCTCACGTTAACCCTTCTCACGTGCCGCCATAGCCATGTGGCTAGAGGGTTCTGTCGCCGTGCGAGAGACCCGGGATCGAATCTCGGCGCTGGCAGTGGCGATTTTCTCTGTTGGGTATAGGAAAAAAATTCCAAGCACAATACCCCACTCTACCCAGGTGTCTGAAATGGGTACCGGTCTTGACCGGAGGAAAGCGTCATGGCGTCCTGGCGTTAGTTATAAGGCATTCGAAAATCCAATGTACAAGGTGATATGTATCAGGCTTGATTGGAAATAAAGCATCCGTAGATGCCTTCATTATTATTATTATTATTATGAACGTCACTAGTTAACCAAAATTGTCCATCAAAAGAACATGATATTAATGTAAGCTAATTTGGTGAATCAATAATTGATTGTGTACATTAGAAATTTTTCAACATCTATGCTCTATTGTAACAAAAAATAGTTCACAAACGGTGGTCACCATTATTTTTCCAAAGATGCGAGTTTGCCAGAGCACACTTTCTATTTTGTTTCTGGATATACATAACGGTACTTGTTGTTCCACGTTAAGAGTCGAGGTGTTTTGGAGGGATGGAGCGAGGATGGAGGGGGTAGGGGTGAGCTTGTTCGAGCTGCACCTCACCGGCACCACGAGGGCAACACAAAGTTTACACATGTCGCCAGTCTGATCTGCTTGTTAAAATGATCAGAACTGAATCACTGAGACACTGAAAGTTCACTTTTACCATTTAGTCAGGTAGAAGGCACATTCACGGACACATAGATTCCAATTTCGTATTTCGTGGAGTATACATTCCCTCACATTCTGAAACAACTTAGCTCCAGTGACTTGGAGCGTGCGTTCACCGGCGTGCCCTGGCTAAAGCCGGGCTAAAGCCCGGGCAAAATCATATAAATGATTGAGGGCAATGTATTTCATTTTATACGTAATATAGGATTTTTGAAAGTATTTAACTACAGTTTGAAAAGAAGACATAATATCAGTGACGATGCATTGATGAAAACACTACCAGTAGTGCACATATACAGGGAAACACGAATTCAGTAATTTTATTCATACCAGTACGATTTTCATAAACAGATGCTAATTATTTTCTCAGCACTTAGTTTTGTGTAATAAAATTGAAAAAAAAACATAAGGAACAGTTGGGAATCTACGTTCTGTGGTTAAACGAAAAATATTCCGACGAGTGCCAAATTACGTCCGTCAAATTTTGTGGTCTGAAAAAACTTGTAGGTGATCTCCACGATCAACATTAGAGTCTAGTATTTCATAATCGTTGTGGCACAGCAGACGAATGACACTTCCGGTTTAAGTTTGAAATTTTTTATTTAATGTAAATTATTATTATTAATATCTAGGATTTTGTGTACTAAGTTTAATTTGCATCATAAATTTTACTGTATACTGAATAATTGGGCATTCGACCTTATTTATAATTCAGGTTTGTTGAACGAAACTGGGTGTTTCTAATTAATGGAACATTTATATTTCATCATTTTATTAGAAAAATGAATCTTTAACTTTGTTTGGCAATCAATTTTTCAGTCGAATTTCTGTTGAAAAAAGGTTTATATTTTGTAATAATTTATAATTGTTTGATCAATTTTTTAACAAATAAATATTGGGTCAATATGCATATTAGTTAGGTGCTGCACGGAAATTAATAATGTAGTTACAAATAATCAGTAAAGGAACACATTTAAAAACGTTTTATAAGAATGACATTCTGCTTGCTGATGCGTTATTTTTGAATTATTGAACTTTGAAGTTGGCTGTCGCACGCCAAAGGAAGTGATGGCGCCAAGCGTAATTTAATTAATAACGGAAGCTAACCCCCCTATTACAAACGTAAAGAGGTTGGGTCGTGAGGGTTAGCCACAGTTCTTTTAGTGAAAATTATAAGTTAAATAAAGCTTCTAACCCACCCATTAGAGTGACGACCGCAATCTTGTTTATATCAGCTCTCTAAGATGGCGACCACCATTGGCGCCGCCATCTTGGAGCCGGCTCAGCCGATGTAAGCAAGATTGCGGTCAGTTAAAAGCTTTATTTATAATTTTCACTAAAAGAACTGTGGCTAACCCTCACAACCCAACCTCATAACGTTTGTAATATGGGGTTAGCTGCTGTTATTAATTAGATTACGGTTGGCACGGTCACTTCCTTTAGCGCGACAGCCAAGCTCAAAGTTCAATAATTCAAAAATAACACATCAGTGAGCAGAATGTCAATATTGTAAAACCTTTTTAAATGTGTTCCTTTAGTTAACTAGTTAGTGATTCTTTGCACGTACATTTCTAATTTCTGTGCAGCACCTAAAATGCATATTGACCAAATATTGTTACATATACATGAAATCTTCCTTTAAGTTACAAGCATACCAATCATATGCCTCATTTTTTTTGTATGCAAGTTTGGATATGGTGGATTATTGTTTATCACGAGTTGAAATGAAAAGCAGTTTTGACGTTTTCCAGATTTTTGATAAGTTAATGAACTAAGTATAGTTCTGGTGGTAGGGTAATTCATCAAATATTGAACTGAAGTGATTATCGAACAACTTTGGAAATATGCGCGTAATAAATTTAGTAAGCATCCAAACTTGCTCAGTGACTGTGATCTTACATCTAAAATTCCTATTTTAATGATAAGAACTCATTTCTGTGAGCTGCAAACTGCTACCAGCTGTTGCGAATGCATTTTCTGTACGACCCTTACAAATTGGTCGTATTTTTTCACTTGAAAAATCTTACGCACCTTGGGAAAATTGCGACGGCTTAACTGTTGTTGTGCCAACGTCAACCTCCCGTCATAACTAGAGAGTAGTGTTGCCATATGATGTTCTGTTGTTGTAATTTTTCTTTCCCGCTAAAACCTTGATAATTATTCCATGTTCGACATTCAGTTCCTATTTCATGTCAGTATTAAATATTGAACAATAGTGTTCAAATCAAAATTCCTTAAAAATCATGAATTTATGCCTCGAACAAGGTTTTTCGATTCTTAATTTCCTTAAATAACTGAATCGACCTATTGAACGCCTGTTTCATTTCATTAAAATATTGTATTAACGCTTGATATTAACATAGAAGTAGTTGAAGATGGCAACCAATCAGCTGCTGGTGTTCCAAGGCCCTCAAGATAATCAATGATTTGTCTGGCTACATTTACTGATGATCAATCCCTTGCCAACAAAATTGATGCAAGCATCAATAATAATTCATTGACGAGTGCTCTACACTCTACTCCAAAAAAGGTCACACAGGTTGATGATCACAATGATGGTTCCATAAGCACTGCAAATGAAACATTGACATCATATTAAAAAATTTGATAACTCTCCATTCAAATGCTTCTTGAAAATAAGTAATGAGACAGTTATTTCAAGCAAATCAAGTGCACCAAAGCCAGTTACACCTAGCGCTAACACAGGGAAGATGCACAATGAGACATTAAAACTGGCACAGAAGAAGAAAGCTGATGCAATAGCTGAAAAGAATCAAAGGAAGGAAGAGAGTAAAAAAGAAGGCACTGAAACAAGCTAAAGGAAAGTCTACAAGGATTCGTAAGGAAAGTTCCAGCGAGAGTGAAGATGATGAATCTAGAGCTGCTTGCCAAGCCTGTGGTGGGAAAGACAGGTGGGAAGACAACACGGCATTGATTGGATGCAACACATGTGATGCGTGGTTGCACAGGGATTGTGTTTCTGAAGAAGTTGGGAACATGACCGAAGAAGAAATTGAACATTTCAATTTTGTTTGTTTAGCATGTGAGTGGCAAACGATTTGTATTAACCGGAAGAAATAAGTTGGAGCTTGCAGCAAACCCCCGAACAAGAACCTCTTGGGAGGAACGCCTTGTTCGTTGAACAGAGGGTCCGTTGTGCAGGGGGGGAGGGGAATCCCTCCCTTGGCACAATTGAAAATCCCCTCTGCACAACGAACTTTCATCAGTTTTCTCTGTTGTGCAGAAGTCCGTTGTGCGGGGGTTTTTACTGTACGTATAATTGGCTCTAGTCTTGAGACATGTCTAGTTGTGCGGAAGTCCATTGAGTTAAAAAGGAATTTATTTTGTGTAGGTTAGCCTATGGCAATATATACGGACGTGTTTAACATTACAAAGTGTATTATACGGGTCAAAGGTCAATAAAAAGTCAATTTAATTACTGAAGAATATATCTGTTAAAAAAATAAGTAAAATAAAATAACATCTCCGTCTTAACTGTATACAAGCTCGGTCTACCTTCCCAGACGATATACGTTGCAGTACTTAGCCATAATCGTAAATGTAAATCTAAGATCTAGAAAATGTACTGTAGTATAAAGAAGAAGGCGCTCCGTAAATATATTGATATATCCCAAAGCCTTTTTTCCCTAAACCTAGATAGGCCTACATAGTTTTTAGTAAGTTATGTTTGGATTCAAAATTTGAACAAAAATCTGTTCGGATCAAAATTCTTGTTCGATTCATGTTCGATATTGATGAAATTGTAATTAAAGAGTTTGATTTTTAGAACAATAAATAAATTCCAACAATCTACGTTGTCTTTAAAGCGACATCACAGAACAAGAAAGCAACTGTTCAAGAATAATCTTGAGGCCCGCAACAGTTATTCAGAGCAAAAGTTACCAATTTATGAAGGTTGTTTCTAGACAAACGTAGTTTCTGTTCGATATTTGATGAATTACCCTATTAAATAAAATAATAGCTAATATAATGGAGAAATTTTAATAATGTTCTCGGTACAGGTACACACTGAGCTTTATGATTCCATCATAATATTTATCAAAATGTTTTTAACAGCTATCATAGTCCTATTCAATCACCATTATTTAATTGCTGTTTAAATTAGTGCAAGGTAGGCCTTGAAAATTCATCTGTATATACCTGTGCAGCTTGCTAAATGAAATCCTAAATGCCCAGCCATAAGACTGCATTTTTATTTATGATTATAAGCCTACTAGAAGCTGTTTTGATTTTATAAATAAAAAATATTCTTAGTTTAATTTGTATTCCACAATCATGAATCTATGGCAAAAACAGATTTCATCTTTAGTTATACAAAAGTATACTTAATTATTGCTTGTCTGGAAATAATTAATGCCATTCAAACATGCTGCAATTACCAAATACCGTAACTAAATTTACTATATAACAAAGTATCATTTAAAATATTATTAGCTCCTGCCAAGCAACAAATTGGATAAAGAGAATATCACTAATAAAAGCTCTTTGGGATGCTAATACCTATTGTTGCTTATTATAGCTATATTAAGTTTATTGTCCATATTGTGTGAAGCAAGAAAAAGGTTGAACTGGACTGCAGAGTGGAGTAGACTTCTTGAGTCATGCTGCAAGTAAATCAAGATGCTAAGCAGGCTATGTTACAGAGTTTTGGATGTCCTTCACCAATGTAATGGGTAGTACATGATTATTAATATTAGAGATTTCTTGCTATCAGTCATCTGAGGAATGTGATGAGGTCTTTCTGTACACTAAAGAGACTAGAGATAAAACTTACTTTAGCTCTAAATATGTCAATCTGACTTGTTGGCTGATAGGCACTGAGTAAATTTATAAATATCAACACTGAAATTTCAGTCTTCCAAACATCAAGTCAATCACGCAAAGAAGAGCACTTAAAGCTGTCTATGAACTCAGTAAACTAACAATGACATTGCTCACCGGCAGCACTGCAGCAGTTGCAGACTGTATGAGAAAATATGTTAGGAACTAATTGAAATGCTTATAATTAATTGCAATATTCTGTTTTTTTTTTCTATCACATCAACAACATAAGACTGCTAATATATCACAAAATCCTAAACTAACAGGGTAGATCAGCACACTGATCTACCACTCAATTCAAATAGACCACTGTCCTGATAATAGAAGCGTACACTTGTGGGAATGTTGCTTTAAGGAGACCGAACGGGGGTCCTTTTGGGTCGAGACATCATAGATGAGATTTTCACGAGAAAATGTTCCTAAACCCTTCCTACATCACTTGGTGAAAACGGGAACCATGTACGAGGCTTCGAACCCCCCAAAATACACTCTAAAAGAGGGTTACTTGGGAGTTATTTTGGAGGCATACCCAGAGGGTTTCCATAAGACCCAAAAGGAGAAAACAATGGAAAACCAAGTGAACTATTATATAAAA
The DNA here is from genome assembly GCA_030386875.1 of Morinoia aosen. Lineage (NCBI taxonomy): Eukaryota > Metazoa > Arthropoda > Malacostraca > Amphipoda > Talitridae > Morinoia > Morinoia aosen. The sequence goes on from CM059574.1 coordinate 4,866,316, forward strand.
TTAGTTATGTTATAGTTATTTTGTAGGAATAACAAAAACCTAAGTATCATGTATGGCAAAGTGCCCTGAAGGGGAGAATATCCCTTTAGGAAGAATTTATTTGATATTGATCCTAGAGCAATGAAATTTGGTACACTGATAGGAAATGCAATTTAAATTCATTTATCTTGGGTAAAAAAGTATGATTTTCTTCTAAGAAAACGAGATATTCATAGAAAACAAAGTTTTTGGGAGAGTTTTTCAAACTGCATCTCCTCCAACAGTTTTTGAGTAAGTGATGAGTTTGGTGTCATTGGATGCGGAAATACTTGTACATTCTAAAAACTAACATGGCATTCTCCAAACATTCAATTTGAAATGAAAAAACATGAAAAATTTCATGGCACGTCTTCTTTTGTAAAAAAATATACTTTTATGACGTTACACATCATGATCGGAAATGAATTTTGAATTACCTATTTAGTTTTTGAAATGCCCGCGTTTTTCCGCATCCAATGATATCAAATTCATTGCTGTAGCTCAAAAACTGTAGGAGGAAGTGCATTTTGAAACCCCACATGCCGATCCTTCAAAATAAGGTGAACAAAGAAACAAACAATCTCAGTTTTTCTTTATCATTATTGGTTAGGTTAGCTAGGACCATTGAAATCATTATACAGTAATAAAGAGACGTAGAAGATGACATAGCCACTTTGAGCTGTGAAGAAAAAGCCAAGGGGGAAGTGTAAAATATAAAATACCACTACCCCCTCCCCTACCTCCCATTCCTAAAACCTCCGTAGCATCGGACCCAGTGCACGTACAAAGCTAATTTTTTCCCAAGATGTACCTGACATCATACCCTTTCTATAGCACCTAAAAATTAAAATCCGAGAAAATTTGCCAATCTGGGGATATTCTCCCCTGAACAAAACCCCCATTTTCTCAGAACCAACTTTTCAAGATTTGGCGCTCAATTTCAGCCACAGTTTTCATCCGATCGAGATCATCTATTTTGGATCACCGAGAGCAGTGTGAATACTATAATATGTTGCAGTACGTTTTTTGATAATCTTTTAAAATATTTTTGTATGAATTTTTTATGAAAATAATCGACAAAATATTTTTAATTTTGATAATTTTTTTCAAACTGAAACGAAGAACTATCCGCAACATTTTGACACATGTTCATTGTGAATCAAACCCAAAAAAAAACATTCGTCTCTATCTGCATTATTGGCTGAGAAATTGACTTTTGAAAAGATTCCTTTTGAGCGCATGGAGGGGGGAGGGAGATTTGGGCAAATTCTGAAAACTTTATAGGTTATACCTGTCTATTCGAATGCTGCAAACGTGCTCTGATTACCTCAAAGGTTATTTCAATCTGGAGGTATTTTTTATTGATTTTTTAAGTAATTTTAGGAAAAGCGCGTTCAGTCTTCTTAACCCTTTACTGCCCAACTGGACTATTTCGTCCTCTTTCAAAAATAACAACAATATATCGTATTTCGTATTCAATTTGTTCACTAATGTGTCCTTTGAACTGCACTGCCGAGTGGCAGTTCCTTCCCCATCTTGATAACAGTGACTACCTAATGCCAGTGTCGGTTTAGTGATAGTGGTTGTCATAACAGTAATATGAGTATAAAAATGTGGGCGTTAAAGGGTTAATGTGAAGGTAAAAAGACTCGTCAATATTGACATGATAGTTTATTTTGTGTATCATTTTCTTTCATCAAAAAATTCTTTTCCTTTGAGTCATTTCATCTACCAACTGACTTAAGAATCTACTTGTAATTATTAAGGGCAGCAGGTTTATTATTTGGGTGGTTGCTAAACTGCCCATTTGATTTTACAAAGTGGATTTTTTTTTCAAGATTTTTCTGGAAAGAAATTGTGGCATTATAGAGAAATATTACAACTTGCTAAGTGGTTTTTAGTTACTACCATAAGCATTTAAATGATGTGAGAAATGATACAAGATGTTTTCAACATCTGGTGATATTTCCAATATAATGCATGACGGTTACTCAACATTAAATGGCCAAATATTCCTAGATGTAAAATATTCCTCTGTTGGACCAAATGCTGTATTGGATAATGTAACAGCTACGCCATTCACTGGAAAATTTAGAGGGAGATATAAAAATACATTCCTTCATTTGGTTAACTGTTTGAAATGGAAGTGGGTGGATTGTAAGTAGGCAGTAGTCATTTTACAGGAAATTTTGACTTGTCATGTTTTCTAAATATCATGTTAGGAGATTGAAAGTAACATTTTAGAACCAACAAGTAACTTTTTTTTAACATCCTAAATTGTGCTGAACAGGGATGATCCTTCACTGTACCTAACAACTGAATGTACATGTTGAAATAGAATTATTCAGAAATAACTCCAGTATTGATGCTTCTAAGCTTGAGGATAAAAAGCGAGGCAAAAATCGCTTCATGTAAAGTCATTTTTATTAAAAATGATCAAATAAAACTGAACATTTTGGACTAACTGTCCATCTTCGGTTTTCCTAAACCGTTTTAAAATCTTGCCGGTACCTCTTACAGAACAGATCTGCGCATTTGCAAAATGAAACCTACTCTGAATGACACCCAAAGTGCTTTCCCGCTTCATGTTGCTAACACGTAATTCAGTTATTCAGTTTTCCTCTACCTTTGAAATTTTTTTGCTGTTAGTGTTTTTTCAAAGTTTAGGTTATTTATAGATACTTCATTAGTGTATTAATTCTTCCTCTTTTGGTTTTTGTTTTTACAGATTTTTTGCTGAAGATATACAGTTAGTTTAAAATGTTAAGTTTTATTTGACCATTTTTAATAAAAATGAATTTACATGTAGAGAATTGTTCAGAAGACGGTATAGTCTTAGAATGACGAAAAGTAACAAATTAAGATTTTTTGTGCTGAGCTACAAATAAACCTCAAGTTAACATTGCAAGGATTACAGCAGAACTGTAAAAGGCTTACGTAACAGGAAAAATGCCGAGACAGCAGAAGATTACTTGCATGGCAGAATGGCTTAGGCTTGCTCCACTTGAAATTTTATCTTCTTTAGCAATTTTTATTTCAATGTTTCATCATGCATACTTGTGTTAAGTAGCAATAAAGATTTATACTAAATTTGAAAATAGTGTAAGTAACATTTTCAATGTTTCAAAAATTGGTGGTTTAATCTTGAAAGATTTTAGGTGATTATACTAACCCCTCAACTAAGCATGTGTTCTCTGCAATTTTTTAAGCAAAAATGAAGTTCCTCTAAGGGAAGAATTTGTTTGAAAAACTTTACCATGTTGTAAAATTGATAGTATAATTTATGTACATTCAAATAAATTATAACTAGTCACTTGTACGAGCAAATATTGTTGAAATTCATGATACTCTTGAAAAATGTTGTGTCATTTTTGTTAAATAAATTTTTGATAGACTCTGCAAGGGGATACTACTAAACTACTATGTCTACAGGAATTAGCCCTCCCAACGGAAAAATGTTAGATCCTGAGCTGAGAGTTACAAAGGCCTTTTGGTTGAAATAAAAAGATTTTGTTTTGTTGAAGACTACCTTTTTCAGTTCATTACTTTTCTGTTTTTTTAGCACCTCTTATATTCTTCTACTTCTATCTTGTTTCATAGTCTATCTTCTTAACTTACAATTTTGGTATACAGATCTTGTGTGGAAACTCACCTATTTATGCGGTCCATGTTTCTTTAATGTCAAAGTATATGGTACGTTCCTTCTTCCTCTCTTTGCAATATCTTCATTGGAGTTAGGGCCTCTCAGGAGGATACAGCTATTGTATCTATGAGAATTAGCACTCCCTGGGGGAAAATATATGAAGGCCCAAGCTGGGTGTTTGGTAGGCTTTTTTTGTTGAAATAAATGTTTTTTGTTTTGTAATGGACCACCTTATTTTGGTTCACTGCTGTCCTGTTTTTTTTTTTTACTACTGAATCTTGTATGTCTGTTTTTCATTAATGCTTGTTTGTTTAACAAACAAGAGTGTATTTTGTGCATAAGAGAATTTTCATATTTTTCCAGATAAGCATATATTTTCATAATGCAAAGTTTTTTCAACTCTTTTACTACAAAATTTTTTTTAGTGGTAGTGATTTTCCAAAGTCTACTCTCTCTTTCTATTGGAATTATTAGTTGAACTGTTGAATACATTCTGATATTAGTAACATGTTGAAGAATGACATGACCTCAATGAGCATTCATAATACAAGCTAAGAGCTCTGTAAAAGTTTCATGTGACTGTTTTGGATGGGCTGGGAGTGGTGCGGTGCTCAACAATGGGTGCAACGGGCAGCAAGGGAGGCAGCAAGAGTGCTCCCCAGACCCCTGTCAGAGATGCTGCTGCACCTGATGAGCCCCAGCCAGCCTCTTCTGCTGCTGTTTCCTCAACAGACCTCAACAAGAGAGGCATTGCTGCCCTCATCAGGCCCCTCAAGCCACCTGCTCTGCAAATTAGACCTGGGCAAAGCCTGTCAGAAGTAAGAAGCAGGTTTTGTTTACCCTAATTTGAATTTTATAGTTTTTTTCTGGTAAAGCAACACAAAGAAGCTCAAGTTTTTTAATAATTTAATTATATGTTATAGTTGATATGAGTTTTTTGGTATCCTGCTATAAAACTTACTCTTTGTGTTATATCTTAGTGAAAAAGTTCATTTAAAAAAAATTTTGTATAGGATACTTTTGATTTCAACATTTCACTGTATGTATTGGTGTTTAGTAGAAAGTTTCTTAAGGTTTACCTGTGAGGTAACATTATTATAATATTTTCTTCATCCTGTTGTTTCTATATTCCTTTCTTGGTTGACCTGCAGGTTTTGACACCGCAGTTCAATGTGTTGAGCCTGGCCAACAATTTGTCACAAAGATTCTCTGTGCTGAGTGGCTTGTCTTTCATCTCTCTGGTCTCTGCCCCTCCCTCTGCTGATGGATCTCGGAAGAAAATAACTCGCACAAGGTATTACCACAGCAAGCAGTACTCATCTTTACAATATCAATTAGTTGATTTGTATTTTACCAAGTTTCTAATATGTCAGTTTAATCTGCTTCATTAACTCATGCACCATTTATATTAAAATGGTAAATTTATTAGTGTTGATCTAATATGGAACAGAGCTATTAACTCAGCATGCTCGTTTGATAATGATTATTATAGTCATAACTTTCTCAAGGCAAAAATAGTTTCTATCAACCTTTCAACTTAAATTATAAGGATTTTTTTTGTTGTGGGAGTCTTACAAAACATAATGTTATTTCAATGATAGGAATCAAATACCTATGCAATTTTCTTGTTACCAATCTGCTATAATATTTTTGTACATCAGGATGGCCATGATGATAATGATGTAAATGAGAACAAATTTCAATAATCAAATAACCAACCATCACTCACTGTTGCCTACCTACAGCTTCTGGGCATCTCTTCCTCAGCATGGCCCAACAGCAAGATGCTGGTTCACCCCTGCCCCTTCATAAGAGCTTAAAAGTTCTAGACCTATAGAATTTACCCATAATCACATTCTTATTAAGATTGCTGAGTCACTTCTGTGAATTGAGAAATCTCAATTCCACCCATCAGTACTGCCTTCCAGTCAGACACCATCATTCTCTACTCATCTCTTTCTATTGTGCATCTTCTAGCTTTAATGATAACTCAACCTTACAATGCTTTTCTAACTCTTCATTCATTCATCCAATCTTCATCCAACTTCTAATATTCCTTCCACCCATCTCTAACTTCAATATTTTCTTAACCATTTGTTCATCTTTTAATTTCCTCATTTGGCTCACTCACTTTAAGACACAGCAGTTCACTCTTCTAGCTCCAGTTACACTCCTCGTTACTCTGCATATCCCGCATCATTCCATCCATGCTCCTCAAACAATTCATCTTGAGTACATTTAACCAACTCCTATCAGCTGCACAGCTCAGATCCTATCACTTTTAAGCTGCACGGCTCAGATTTGTGTAATTCTGTTGACATCAGAGCACTTCCATACAACAACTTCCCTCAGCTGAGGCCCCTATTTTTTACTACCATTTTTAACCCCTTCCCCAACAATTTTTTTGTTAATGTTTTTTTCTTTTCAGAATAATTTTTTATTTTGGTTCTCCACTCACCCCCCTCCTTACTTTTCGAGAAATAGTCATTGTCTGATGAACTGGCAGAGTTATCAGAAGTATTCAAGCTTCTGAGAGAAGGTTCATATTCACTATCTTCCGTTGAACCAGATGTTTGGGGTGTAACACTTGAAAATGCTACAAAAAAATGAATGCAAATGTGGATGCAAACAATACCCCTCCCACGACAATTGCTGTTGGAGCAAGTCTAGTAAAAATGTCTTTGAAATCCTACAGCTCTACCCTATCGCCTCTGCCAGGTGTACGATTGGACGAGAATACTCATTTCGCAGGTAGAATGGCTTACAAAGGCCTAGAATCGACGAGTATGTACGTATGTAGCTGGTTTTTTAAGGTAAATTTTTAGACGAGTATACTCGTCGACGACTGAAAAAGAACATTTTGTGAAAACGTGTATACACGTTACTGCCTGGGAAGGGTTTAAATCTCCAACTAATTTTAATATAGTACTCTTTTCTTAATGCCCTCTCCTAATACTATTAATTTTCTTACTCCTGTCCTACTATTAATATTTTTAATAACCTCTTCTTTCTATATATCTCGGTTCTAATCTAGTCAAATTAATCATTTGCAGACACATGGTCCTGTAATAGGATGGAGCACTAGCATTTGCCCATCATTGCATGTAGCTGCTATTCTATTTTTGGCCACACAATGAGGGAGTAATAAAACTTGGTTTGAAAAATTATGATTTATTGTGGAACAGTTGTTTGGTGTGGCCAAAACAAGGGACAGGGCTTTGAATTGATAGTAACCAAAGCTGTCCATTTCGATTCTACAAAATTAAACTTCAAAGTGAAGTAAGAAGGAAAAAAAATTGTATGCAGAATGAATTTATCATGAATAAAGTAAAGGTATTGAAATAAAGTGAAATAAAACTGAAAAATGGACTATGAAATGAGTATGAATAAATTTAATACTCAAATCAAACCATTAAATGACAAATTCAAATGGCAACTGAAGAATGTTTTTAGTACAAAGTGGTCTTGAAGTCTGGTAAAATTAGAAAAAAGTTAAGTCAGTCTTGTAACAGAGAAAAAGAACCAATTTTCTAAAATAAAATATTATACCTGAAATAAAGTAAATTTTAGCCTAAAGGAACAAAAATTTACACAAGCATAGCAGAACTGAATTGAAATATTCACCAGGTCAACACTTTGTTATATTATCTGAAGGAATAGCTTTAACGAGAAATGCCACTTGAATTTTAGTGGAAACCCCACTGACTGAAAGTGCATTTCATTTTTTTTATCATAGTTCAAAACTTAAAATTTAGTATATTTTATATACTGGTAAAAATTGCATATATTAAAAAAAATTCAAATACAAAATAAATGGACTATCACTTTTTTACAAATGCTCCAAGGATTCTAAAACTGTCTTTGTGTTCTTCCTAGCATAAAAACTTTTTGACTTCTATCTCTTTGAAATTTGGGTAAAAATGACTGAAAAAGCTAATATTTCAAATTATTCGGAAAAACTAAGGCCGAAATCAAAAAATTTCTTGAATAAAATGTGTTTTTCTTTCAAAAATACACACGCTGGCCAAATTTCAGACCAATTGGATCAAAATTCAAATTTTATGGGAGGACCCCCTTAACACTGAAAATCAATGAAAGGGACAAGAGCATGCCAACGCTACTCAGACTCTAGCAAACTGGATGTTTCTTGCACACATAAGACTTGACATTTAAGACCATACTTGCACTCCCAAATACTCGAATCAGCTCCTGTCTTCTAGCATATCTTCATTCAAGCTTACATTCATTCCTCCCCTCTTCTTCAAACACCTCATAACTTTCGTCTTGTTTATGTTCACCCAAAGTTTGTTTCCCTCTATTTCACACCATTCCAAAACAGTCTGCACAATTTCTAATCTGATCCTGCCACTAACTTGGTTTCGTCAGCAAGCAGTAGCTGTGTTGGATCCAAGGACTTGCCCTGAGCATCCAACAACTCCAGCCCCCTTAAGCCAACACTCTTGTCTTCTCCTTATGCACAGCTCCATCCATATACATTACTCATCTCTGATGTAAACCTACCTGCTCTTCAAAGCACTCAATTCATTTCCTACTGAAACATGCTCTCTGCCAATTGACGTGGAATCTCCTTACAGCCTCAAGATCAATAAATGCCCAAGACATCTCTCACTTTTGTTCTATACCTCTCATGCACACTGTAGCATTATCAACATCTGATCTACACACCCTCTACTCAGCAGGAACTGTGCTGCTCCTCTCCTATTGCACTTAACGTTTCTCCCTTGAAAATTTACTGGCACTCAGTCATACACCTCTCCAACCACACTCAACAAACTTATAGACCTCAAATTACAGCACTCACACCTACCCCGTTTGTCTTAAAGCTGAAGATTCTCAAATACATTCCTCTAGTTCATTTGTATCAAACCTACTACAAAACACAAATTCAAAAGCAAGCCAACCAATTAATAGCTGTCATGCCATCTTTATTCCAACTTCCAACACTTCACTGCAACTCTGTCGAAACTCAATACTTCTGCAACTGCATTCTTTTTAGGGCAAGATAACCAATTCATAATTGCATCCTCTTACCACCAGCATTCTCTTTCTGTCTTCAGTCATCACAATCACTGCCTGTCTGCCTATCATCTTCTTCATTTGACAATTGTTGAAAATACTCTGCCCTACAATCCATGATATTCTGCTCCATTAACATCTGGTATCTCATGATCTTGTGCTTCATCAACCTTTCGTATTATTTCCACTTGTTTCCAGTTCGTTTTCTTACCATCCTCAAAACAGACCTTTTTCCTCAATCAAATCTCCAATCAGCTGCTCTTTTCTCTTCAATCATTCTCGTCCTGGCAGCCCTTCAATACTTTTCATATGCTGCTATGTTATCATAATTTTGCAGCCACTCTCCATAGGCATTCTTTTCTCTCTTGTTTGACCATTTACATTTCTAGCTTCTCCTATTGGCCTGATATATACAAGTAACTAAGATGTTTGTGTGAGTTATTGCGCTTATAATGAAAACTCCAGCCAGTGTACTGATGGATCTTTTTGATGAAAAAAATTACTGAATCAGGAACTTGCATGAGCTATTCCTGTCATGGTGACTGGCAGGTATCGTGGTGGGAGCATCAGTGGCCCAGGGAAGACAGCATGGCCGGTGGCACAAACAGAGCTGCTTTTCTTGCCTGAGTTTCCTGTGGGCACAGATCAGAAGATGCAGCTCATTGTGAGTAGTTATGAAGTTTGTTATTGTTGATTTGATGTTGTTGTCTCTGAATAGGGAATGTCTCAGCTACTTCAGGTCATTTGATATATTTTTGGGGCTTGTAACACTTGCTCTGTTGAATTGTCTTAACATTGTATTAGTTTTTCATTTCTTGATGTTCTGGAACATTTGAAAAAGGATTTGATGATTTGTTTGACACCATGTAACTCATTTTACATGAGGTAGATACAATTTTTCAGTTCTTTTTTTGGAACTCATTTGTGCCTATGTGCATTTCTCAAGTATAGGAAACTAACGCAGAAAATTTTTTCTTTGTATAAACGGATGAGAAATGTTGAAATGATAACTTGCAACCCAGTACGAATTTATACTTTGTTACCTACCTAATGAAAAGGTAGTGTGTAGGTTACATATTGTAAATTTAGTTGAGTTTGAAGCACCAGTAATATTATTATTATATATGTGCTTCGTGGGTGAGCTTCCCCCTGCTTCATGATAAGCTGGCTAGTATATGAAAATTTCCGAAAACCGATGTTCATTGTGAAAAGGTGTTTAGTTGAAGATGAAGATCTGATGAAAGTGTACATGGTATTTTACTCATCTCTGTGAATAGAGAAATTAAGTTTTCGTTCCAATGCAATTCGACGAAGTAGTAAGAAGAAAGACTACCATTTTTGGTGTCAAAGTGATTAGCTAATGAATTTTTTGACTGTATTTTTTAGGCACGTGCTTTTGAAAAGCTTGAATACTAATATGTTTTTTTTTCAGTTTTATGGTGAGGTGTCCCGAGGAGCGTTTGGCCAAGTGTTCCATGTGCAGTGCGGCAACACTCTGCTGCACTACGCCATGAAGGTGCTAGCCAAGAGCCAGGTCAGTTCTGTGTGCCCTTATATTATTTTTTCATACTGTCATCTCATGTCAGTACTGTACAAGTTATTTTAATTGTGAGTGTTGTGAAAACGAGAGACCAAAGTTTTGTTAGATTTGTTTGATTATATTTATATTCTAGTAGTACGTTTCACAGTGGTGCTTGCTGCTACGTGTTTGATCAGCATTACTCTGTACATCTGGTCAGTATTGTCTTATTACATGGAAAGGTTAATTGACTAGAGCGCATGGAATACTGTTTAATGGTTAAAAATCAAGCTTTAAAGGGTGAAATATAAAAGAAGATGCAAAATTCATTTTATTCGTGAAGCCCAATAAACTTCCACAACTTGAACTTAGGTGACTTAGTCAACCATACTCAATAATATGGATTGTTGAATGAAAAGAAAAGGTCTCGATGAACTGTGAACTCCCAATCCACTAAATGATTAGACAGGGGCCATGGAGACACATTCCTAGAAATCAGACACAATGTATTACTGCCTGTTTGAGCAAACCTTTTTGCATAGGGAAAGTGAAGTACAAAAACTAGGTATGTCAAATTATGTTAATAAGCGAAAATTATACCATTTACACCTCTCAATGACTAAGATCTGGTCCACTCTCATATCATACCTATTTAATCTACATTCTTACTACACCAATCTAATCTACTTTCACGCCAAACAAAATAATCTAGTCACTCCTAACAAAATCTATATTCACTCCTAACAAGATAATCTACATTCACGTCAATCAAGATAATCTACATTCACGTCAATCAAGATAATCTACATTCAGGTCAACCAAGATAATCTACATTCACGTCAACCAAGATAATCTACATTCACGTCAACCAAGATAATCTACATTCACCCCAAGCAAAATAATCTACATTCACACAAAACAAGATAATCTAAATTCCACTACACCAATCTCATTTAAAATCACATCAGATTAGTGTGGTGAGCACTCGGAAATACACCAATCTGATCTACCAGTTACTGTAGTTCAATAATCTGATCTGTTAGTTACCAGCTAGATACTTTGCGTTTTAGCAGAAAGTGGAATATTTTCATTTACCTCCCACGAAGCAATCGCTGAAGCCTAAGCACTACGTGTTGATAATTACGGCCGACATGCGAATTTTTGTGGTGAAGCAAAGCTCTGTCTTCTGATGGTCGGTGACGTCGGGTCAGTGCGCGTATCTCATGTCTGATACAAATGCTGAAGTAATAAATATGTACATCCAGATTTGGTTGGAATGGCTGGTATTTTCAGTGAATAGGAAGGAACGGTCTGTGGCTTTGTGCAGTGGTGATGATTGTTGAGAGAGGTCAGCCAATTTTGGGTGACTGGAGTTTGACGTTGCCTTGGCAGTGAACACCTTGACGGAAAAAATTTAGTTGCAAGATGGAAAGGTGTGGAGTTGTTACTGCTGATTTAGAGCATCGTGATTACTACTTGAAGCCAATGAAGAGCTAATGTTCAACATTGAAAATTAGGAATAACCTATTTTCCTCAAAAATTTGCTGCAAATTATTAGAAATCAATAGAACATTTTCAACAAATAATAGCCTCCTTTAAAGGCAGTAAAATTGATAATTAATGTTTTATTTTCTGTGATATTAGTTACACCATATGAAATAAAATTACACCAGATTAGTTTCATTATTAATTTTTTTTCATTGTTAAAAGACCCCATTTTAATAATAGAAAAAAAACAATACGCTTGGTCCTGAAAAAATATTTTATTTTCTGTTAGTTATTGCTGTAATTGAGATTGTCTTTTTATTTGTGTGAGAATGGAATTGGTTTTCAGGTATGCAGCCTGGACGTGGTGAACCAAGTAAAACAGGAGGTCATGATCCAGCAGATGTGCAGCCACCATCCTTTCGTGTGCCCTCTCACGCATCACTGGCAGACCAGAAAGCTCCTAGTTGTCAGTGAGTTCTCGTTCACTCTTGTCTTTGCTGTCAGTAAATCCTTTGCATTGATGGCAAATCTTGTTTTTAATAATCAGTGAATCATCTTCATAGACTGCAAGTTTTGTAATGCGTTAATCCTCCTCATTGATGGTGAATATTTGTGGTTACTAATTTCTCCATATTGACTGCAAGCGTTTGTAGTCAGTGAGTCTTCTTTGTCCTCCTAAAGTTCTCGCTGTGTGCGAGTCCTCATGAACTCTCGTTTTAGGCTGAGTTGAGATTTCTGTAGAAATCATCTAAGTTTGTTCCCATGAAGTTAACGAATTAATTTTACAACTATTTGCATCTCAAATGCCTGCTTAGTATTGCATAGATGCCTATTAAACGTTAGTAAAATCAACAGTATGATTTCAATTATTTTATGGATTATAATAACTGCTCCATAAATGTGTACACTAACACCCGTTAAAATACAAATATACATATACATACATATACCAGGCTTCTCTTCCCTATGGGAGGGTAGCCGACAGCAGGCCACAATTATCACCCTTAGTCAATAGGAGGCGAGAGAGGCATCACTGGCCGCACCAGAACTGTCCAGCACAACCATCTTCCACAATCGGGCCCGATAGCCATAGCTGGTGTTAGGCCAGAAGCAAACGTAAGTCGACTAGTGCCAAATATCTAACATGGTTTACCCCGACCGCTTCATTAAGTGCAGCCCCTCCCCCCGCACAGGATAGGTCAACCCCATCACACGCAGGCAGGCTTCCAGCTTTCAATATCTATCTTGCAGCTTAAGATTAATGCGATTAGCCATAAAATTCTGAACTTCATCTGTGCCTAACTTTGTGTCTGCGTGCAGTGACGGAGTACGTGGCGTATGGTGAGCTGCACCAGCTGTGGCAAAGCTTGGGCACGCTACCTGACAACCTCGTGGCCCTTTATGTTGCTGAGATTGCTGTCACCATTGGTGGGTGACCTGGGATGCTTCGTTGGGGCGTGTTCTGTAGCGTAACTACTGGCGTTTAGGGGTGGCTAAACTTCACGGGGTCTGAAGGAGAAAGGGGGAAAGGTTCAACTGTTCATTATCAAGAGGTATAGCTAGGCGTAATAAAGCTGTTAGTAGTGATAAGGTTATAGTGCAGATGGGAAATTTGCTGATCATGGGACATAACCGGATTGGGATGGTTAGAAAAGGGTAGCAGGTGTTAGTGAAACAATTGATGGTTGGCAGGTTATAGAAGGCGCTTCATAACGATTTGGTGTTCTGAGTGTGAAAGCAAGGGAGGTTTTGCCGGTTTTGTTGTTCAGGCGTTGGTTTTGGTCAGGTTGTTAGGATATAAATGAAATGGTCTTCTCTCACTTGTTCAAACCGAAGGTGTCTTGTTCGTACGTTCCTGCTCATTTTGGCCTAACATCAGAGGTGGTGGTGGTGGGCATGATTAATTTGCTTTCAGTACCAAAGGTAGGAACAAAATGGTGTTGGTGGTGATAAATCTCAATTTAATGCTGAATCGTTATATTGAAAAAATTTGAATGAGACCAATTCTGTTAAGAATTTTATGGAAGTTGGGTATAAAAAACGGCTGTTGCTATCATGTTTCATTTTACTTAGTGTTGTAGCAATACTGTCAAAAATTTTTCAAAATTTCAAAATTGTTTTTTATTGTATGTAGTAGGTTTAAGAAATATTTCTACTCCTAAACGTACCTACATACTACAGTAAGTATAGCTTCGTAAGAGTAAATGGTACTTCTTGATGAGCTAATGAAATAGTGAGCTACATCGATAACATCTTCTAAAACAAAAGTTATTGTAGCTTCATGGTATGTGGTGTCTCGTACAGTAGGTCTTGTGTAGGGTTTTTACGAGGTGGTTCTTCAAATGATGCGGGAAGCTATAGAGCCTGATTAATTATTTCTTTTCAGTGACTGGAGATAGAAGCACAGCCAAAAAATTTTTCTAGGGTACACAATATTCTTGGAATGTAGTGAAGCTTGTCACTGGACCAAATACTTCTGTGATACTTTCACAATGATGCTGCACACAAGCAACATATTTTCTCTGTTTGAGTTAAAATGACGTTTACTTTTTATTCAACGTTAATAAATTTAGTAGATCAACAAATTGTGTGTGTCCTCTAACTCAGCAAAGTACATGCTTTGTTGGTATTTCATTACTACAGGCGTTTTATTTCAGATTTTCTCCACAACGCGGGCGTCATATACCGGGACCTGAAAATGGAGAACCTGCTTTTAGACGAAGATGGGCACATCAAGCTGATCGACTTTGGTCTGGCCAAGTGGCTGCGGTATGGCAGCAAGACGGGCAGCATCTGCGGCACTCTGCATCTTATGGGTGAGTGCTGAGATTGGTAGAGTACTACAGGGAGAGAGGTGACATGCATGTTCAAGTTCAGAAACCAGCAAAACATGTCAAGCGTGGTATCATAGCATGTGCATGTAAGAGTTAGTTAACTACAGTGCGTTTGTATTGTGGAGACTCCAACCCCCTGCAATTTTGCCGGAGATCTGTTGGATTATCATTGGGAGTATTGTGTATCTGATGTTCGAATTTTCTCAATTGTGTTGTACAACTGAAGAGAATACTTTGTGGCTGAGGCTGGCAATTTAGGGAAAAATGGTATGCATGCATTTTTGAGTGACTAATTGATTATAGCTTTTGAAGTATTATGACTGATTTTGAAGGTAGCTTAACATCGTAAGTCCTGCTTGTTGGTGTTCATCATTGTGTGGATAGAACTGTAGAATATACAGGGTGGCCCGTAAGTAAGGTATTTTTTTAATTATTATAGCTGTTAAGTTCATTGAGAATGAAAGAAGAAATTTCAAAATTTGATGTACATTTACTTATGAATTCAACAATGGAATACAATATGTTTTAAATGACCTCCATTATTAGTCGAACAATGGCGTGCTCTTTAACTGGTGTTGTTCACTACTTTCCTTAATGTCTCTAGTAAAGTGTTGTTGATCTCGTGAATGATCTTTAATTTCAATTGCTGTAAAGTATTAGGAATTTCAATGTGAAAATTTTGCTATAAGTATTTTCAGAGAAAGAAATCAGGAGCACTTAGATCTGGAGATCGAGGCGGCCACGGTATATCAAAAAACAAGAAATTATTTGAATGGATCAGTTGTTTGCTCTAATCAAAACTTGATGGGAAATTTGAAAACGAGAAAAATTCCGAAAAACTTAATCATATTTAATAGTAATACGTTTTGGAGTTCAGCTCCATCATCAGTTTTTATGAGTACAAATCATTTTGTCTGCAATAAAAGAAAAAACAAAATGTTGGATACAGTCATTTGATACTACAAAAACAAAAATAATACATGTCACTGAAAAATTAAAATTGACAAGATTACCATCTAGTTACAATTTGCAATGGATATGAACTGTCGGTATTGTTGAGGGTTGGTTTTTCTTTAAAAATATGTAGCGACTCTAAAATCCTAAGGTCATATGAAGTTGAAGCAGAATCTAAGATTTTGAAGTCTGTAGAGGATATCGGTGTGTTGCATTTTTCTGCGTGAATGCGTACTGCGGAGCAAGAGGGGTGTGCTAATTGGTTCCCAGTACGGAAGCTTCTACCCCGATGTTCAGCCATTCTGATACAAAAATTCCGTGACGTCACGCCGACATACGATGATGTGCACTGCACACAACTGTAAGAATAAATCAGAGAGGACTGCATCTCTATTGGAAGCGTATCCTTGTACCGGAAAAAGGAAGCTACCTCAAAATTATTAACAAGAGCTACGGGTAACTGAAGGTCTTGAAAGTATTTTTCACACAATAATTTCAACTCGTATGACAATTTTTCAGAAGGCACTCCACCATTCCTTGCCAATATTTTTATGTTTTTCCACATATCAAAGTGGTTAAATGAATGTCCCTCTGATTTTAAACCGGTGTTCTGTAATTGATACATAGACGATACTTTTGTTCTATTCAGCCATCCATCTCATGTTGAACAGTTCTTGAACTACTTTATTCATAAGCATCAATCAATTAAGTTTACCGTAGAAGTTGAAAAGAATAACTCCCTTGACTTTCTTGACTGACTCATGACGAGAGACTGAGATCACTGTCAGACCTAAGTGCACCGTAAACCAACTTTCACAGGATTAGGCTCAAGTTTCTTCAGTTTTTGTTCAACAAGCTTCAAAATTTATGGTGTTCAAACTCTAATCAATAGGGGTTACAAAATATGTTCAACCTTTAAAAATGTTCATTATGAATTTGAACTTTTGCGCACATATTTTACAACTAACGGTTTTTTCTTAGGGTGTCGTCAGTTCACAAATAAAAAAATTTCTCTTGAAGTAATACGCATCGCAGACTATTGAAGAAAGCAATAAAGACCATCTATACTGCTCTTTCCTGTATATTGGAGTGCCTTCTGAAAAATTGTCATACGAGTTGAAATTATTGTGTATACATACTTCCAAAACCTTAGTTATGCATAGCTCATGTTAATAATTTTAAGGTGTCTTCCTTATTTTGGTACTAGGATACGCTTCCGATGGAGATGCAGGCCTCTCTGATTTATTCGTACGTTGGCGTGACGTCACGGAATTTTTGTAGCAGAATGGCTGAACATCGGGGTAGAAGCTTCCGCACTGGGAACCAATTAACACACCCCTCTCGCTCCGCAGTACGCATTCATGCAGAAAAAGGCAATCGACCGATATCCTCTATTGACTTCAAAATCTTAGATTCTGCTTTAACTTCATATGACCTTAGGATTTTAGAGTCGCTACATATCCTTAAACAAACACCGACCCTCAGCAATACCGACAGTTCATACCCATTGCAAATTGTAACTAGATAGCAATCTTGTCAATTTTAATTTTCTGTGACATGTTTTATTTTTGTTTTTGTGGTATCCTTTAATGACTGTATCCAATATTTTTTTCTTTTTTTATTGTAGGCATAATGATTAGAACTTTTCCTAACTGATGATGGAGCTGGACTCTAAAATATATTCCTATTCAATATGATCGAGTTCCTTCAAATTTTCCTCGTTTTTAAAATACTCAAATTATTTTGTTTGAAAAAGTTGCTTTTAACATTTGTATTGTTTCTACTCGTACAGTATGTTGTAATTGTTGGTAGACTTGATTTGCTGGTAGAAAACTTTGAAACCTGTCATTCATTCTAGATTAACTAAATCTTTTTACCATTTGTAGTTTTATAGCTATAATAGTTTCAAAAAGGTACTTCTCTTACGGCCCACCCTGTATGAGCAAAACAGTTTGTTGTTGAGCTGGGAGTGTAACTAAAGTTGGACATACGGGATACCCTAGTATTTCCAATAAAATTGCACCTGATTTTCTAAAGTGGACTGTGGAATAATTTGTCAACATGCAGCCAAAAAAGTGAAAGAACAATTCTTTATTACAATCCAGGATTTTGCTTAGCAAGCCGACTTGTATGGGATGCTAATTGTTCGTTTTGCACTAATCTTCCAATTTTATAGCATGTTTCAATGATTTTACACCTTCTGTTTTCTGTCATCAAGTAGAATTTGGTATTAAATTCTGCAAAACTTTGTTCCTTTGTTTTGAGATTGATTTAGTGACCATTTAACTGTTGTAACAAACAAATAAACTACTTTACAACTTCATGTAGATTAAGACGCTGCAACACTGCTCGTTGGGATACTACGCGAACATTCCCGTGCCTGCTGCAACATCAATGCGCTTACAGCGTTCTTTGTGCAGTGCGATATTTTTGGTAAAATTTAATTATGGCCCCATGCAATGAAGACTAAAACTAGTGACTGCACCTCGTGAGCTCCCTGGAATCACTGCTTTCAAACGGGGGTGGGATGCTCTGAGTGAGCATTGTAGTCCGGAAGTGTACCTGGTTATCTGCTGACCTCTAATAAGAGTTATTGTTGAAAAGGTGAAAATTTGAGTCTGTACTGCTTTTCTGATTGCGGAAGTGAAATAAACTGGCCAAGCGCACTGTGCTGTCACCTTCGGCTCTGTGGGGGTACCAGCATGGATAAGACGCTCGGCCTTAGTGAGGGGGAGTAGCTGGAACTCTTGCTTCAGAGACCCAGCTACCACTAGTGTAACTCGACACACGTTATTTCAAAGGCAACTCATGCTTACCTAGCCTAAGGGAAGGAGGTCTATAGTTGCATATTGCTGGAGACTCCATTGGAAACGTAACACTAAGTTTATTTTTATTATTCTGATAGGGTACAAAGAATGGTAAGGAGAGCGAAGAGGGCGGCGGATGAGGAATGGGGGAGGAAGTTGGGAGGGGATTTCATGGAGAGAAGGAAGGTTTTCTGGAAGGAAGTGAAGAGAATTAGGAAGGGTCAGGTGGAGAATGAGGCAAGAGTGAAGGATACAAATGGTAGGCTGCTAGTGGAGAGTTGTGATGTGAGAAAGAGATGGGCGAAGTATTTTGAGGAACTGCTGAACGTGAGGGATGATAGGATTGCGAGAGTAGTAGCTGTTGGAAGTGATGTTAGAATGCCTGTGTTTGGTGAAGTGAATAGAAGTCGAATAAGAAGTGCAGAGGTGAGATGTGCGTTGGATGAAATGAAAAATGGGAAAGCTCCAGGTTTGGATGGCTGCCCGGTTGAATGTCTAAAGAAAGGAGGAAATGTGGTTATAGAATGGTTGGTGCGTTTATTAAATGTGTGTTTCGAGGCTAGTAAAGTGCCGGTTGATTGGAGTAGCGCGTGCGTAGTTCCGTTGTACAAGGGGAAAGGTGACAGGTATGAGTGCAGTAATTCTAGGGGTATAAGTCTACTGAGTGTCGTTGGGAAGCTGTATGGAAGAGTGTTAATTGGAAGAGTGAGAGTGTTGACGGATCGTGTGCTTGCTGAAGAACAGTGTGGTTTTAGGTGTGGTAGAGGTTGTGAGGATCAAATGTTTGGTGTGAGGCAGGTGAACGAAAAATACTTATTAAAGGGAAAGGATGTATATTGGGCATTTATGGATCTAGAGAAGGCGTATGACAGAGTGGATCGCGAGGCTCTATGGCAAGTGGTAAGTTTGTATGGAGTGGGTGGGAGACTGTTGAATGCGATCAAGAGTTTCTACATTGATAGCAGAGCATGTGTGAGAGTAGGGAATGAGGTGAGTGAATGGTTCCCAGTTGTGACAGGTGTGAGACAGGGATGTGTGATGTCGCCGTGGTTGTTTAATTTGTTTATGGATGGTGTGGTGAGAGAAGTGAATGCCAGAGTGTTGGGAAAAGGTGCGCAGTTGGTGGGACGAAATGGTATGTATTGGGAAGTGTGTCAGCTGTTGTTTGCAGATGATACAGCGTTTGTGGCTGATTCAGAGGAAAGACTGAGGAGACTGGTTACAGAGTTTGGTAGAGTGTGCGAAAGGCGGAAATTGAGGGTAAATGTGAATAAAAGTAAGGTGATGAGATGTTCAAGAGGTGGAGTGTTTGGAACTTTGGATGTGAGGTTGAATGGGGAAGTTTTAGAGGAGGTAGGGCATTTTAGGTACCTCGGGTGGGATGTGACTGTTAAGGATAGTATGGAAGTAAAAGTGAAGCATCGAGTGAGTGAAGGTTGTAAGACATTGGGTGCAATGAGGAAAGTTTTTGAATGCAGAAGTTTGAGTATGAATGTTAAGAGGGGACTGTATGAAAGTTTGATTGTGCCAGTTTTGTTGTATGGAGCAGAGTCCTGAGGGTTGAGAGCAGCTGAGAGGAGGAAGTTGGATGTGTTTGAGATGAAGTGTTTGAGGAGCATGTATGGAGTAACTAGAAGAGATAGGATCAGGAATGAGTTGGTTAGGGGGCAGACGGGTGTTATCAAAAAGTTGAGCAGGCGAGTGGATGAAAGAGTGCTTGGATGGTTTGGGCATGTTGAAAGAATGAATGTTGAGCGGCTGGTGAAAAAGATATATATGTCGGAAGTGAGTGGTCTTCGAGCGCGAGGTAGACCACGGATGAGTTGGATGGATGGGGTGCGACGTGCTTTGTATGAGAGGGGTCTGACTGTGGATGTGGCGAGAGGGATGGCTGCGGACAGAAGTGAGTGGGGGCAGTGTATAAGGAGGTAATTTTATTTTTGACGCGTTACTGGAAGCTGCCCGCGTGTGATGGGGTTGACCTGTCATGTGCGGGGGGAGGGGCTGCACTCAATGAAGCGGTCAGGGTAAACCAGCTGTGGCTGTCGGGCCTGACTGTGGAAGGTGGTTGTGCTGGGCTGCTGCTGATCCTGGCAGTTCAGGTGCGGCCAGTGCTGCCTCGCTCGCCTCCTAGTGACTAAGTGTGGTGATTGTGGCCTGCTGTCGGCTACCCTCCCGTAGGGAGGATAAGCCCGGTATATGTATGTATGTATTCTGATAGGGTGATCCCCTCAAGGAAATACAACAATTGTATCAATGGAATTAGCTCTCCTAGGGGAAAATGTGTGAGGGACCGAGCTTAGGGAGCGAACTTAGGCATTCTTCTTGTTGAAATTGACGGTTTTTTTGTTGTTTAAGGATCGCCTTTTTTGGTTCACTGCTGTTCTGTTTTTCAGCACCTACTACTTTCTTCTTTAACTTTCATCTTGTTTCATTAACTTTTTTCTCAACTCACTGTGTCCATGCCCCTTCTGCATACATTCCGCATTCCCTTATCTTTATACAAATGATGTGCACCTCCTTACTCTCTTTGAAACACTTTTTTTTAGTGGTTAGGGAGGCTGAAACGAACATCTAATCTAATCTTCTGCTGGAGTGAATAATGATATGATTCATCATATCTCGCGTCTAAGGATACGTGTGCTCTGGAATACTTCAAGTGGAACGACAGGCCTGTGTATTCACTTCGGATTTCCAAAAAGAACTGAGTCTATCATATCTGAAGAAATATTTCCTCACGAGTTTTCTTACGATAGCAAATATACTCTTTCTACAAACATTCTAGAAGCCTTCCTTCTGGAGAAGCTTTGCTGTGCTGCATCATCGTCACAAAACGTTTCATCGAGATTTCTCGTCTAGCACGCTCGGAGCTTCCAACGATCGCCGTTTAAGACATCTTCGAATGTGTAATTCTTCTAATTATAGGAATATTTCTTGTATTTTATTTGGAAGTTCATCATATTAATTAATTTGCAGATTATTGATTCAATTAGGCATATTTCCGTGTCCGCTAGGATGACTTTTATAATTCTGTAACATCGATTAAACAAGGACGCCGAGCCTTAGCGGTTGTTCTCAGAGGGAGGGTTAGTTAGGCGCCTGACACCATTAAAGCCAGAAGTGCGTTTTAGCTCTCGCTGCCCTCGCCAATGTGGGCGCAGGCTATTGTACTCTTAATCGTATGGGAGTAAAACTGCCCAGTGGAAATTATACATAGACGAAAGTTACTCCTTCGATGACATTCATCTCTGTTTTGAGGTGCCCGACAATCACGAATTACGGTGTCCTGGCGCTCTGCTGTTCTCACAATTCTGGCAGCTTGCGGCTCCTCCAACGCACTTGAGTTTCACTTGTTGTTCAGTTCCATAGATCAACTCAATTAATTCTTCTCAGGTCGTGAAATTGATTTTGAATAGCCAGCGATGTTTTGTATCAATATTCATGTACGTCAAAATAGCTCTTTGCTAGGACCTAACGAATTGTCATCCGCGTTGGATTAATTCTCTATAAGTAAATTTCTTTCTTGGTCCCAAGGGTATTAATTTCTATGTTTTGAAAAGTGAGACAGGCATGAATCCACGTTACCATTCATTCTTTTCAATAACATATGATTCATAATAATTATTAGATTATTTGCTCCTCAAGGAGATGGTGGTGGCATCTCTGAATCAATTAATATTATGGCGTGGACATCAAAAAGTCCCGTCTGACTTCAATTAACAAAATGTAAGAATGTGGCAGAAGAAAATGTTACAACGGCTAAAGATATAACAGCGAATGTGGGATACTCAAAAGAGGACAAAAACCATCTAGTGACATCCGTGCAATATAATCACGTTCCAAAATATTGGGCCATGCTAATAATAATGCATGATAAATCTCTAGAAGTGCCTGACAATCCTCAAAAAAGTGAAGCTTCTTTGAAACTGTTAAAAACACCACCTCCCTCCGGGGGGCGGCAGTAGATTGCGTCTGCTGACAGACATAACGAATTTGCGAGCCAAGCGTGACGTTTGCTAAGCTAGCAAGTGATTCTCCTTATACGGTACTACCTACTTAAATCAGCGTTCAAGTTCTTTCATTCGAGGCAAAAAGAGTTTTGTTACTTGTTCACCTACATTTAGGTACAGTTTTTGTAAATAACTAATGGCAATATACAGGTGTACATTCATGTATGCAACATTTAATAACACTCTGTTCAACATTCATATTGCAACCGGTATCAATAGTGGGGTGTCTACTGGACATTCATGTTGTACACAACAGGTTGCAATACTCTGGTCTAAATCATGTGCACAACGGGTAGTAAGAAAAATAAGACGAAAGTTGCAATAATATGAACAAAAGCTTTCATGTCTTTGCTAAAATGAACTCATAGGCAGCTCCGTTGACCGTGGAATCAGCCCAAGATGCGCTTTCCACCTCCTGCAACTAGGCAAACGCCAAAGGACGCGATTTTCACCACATTCGACCGAGCTAACGGTCCAAAACGCGCTTTTTAGCTTTGTCGACCGTAGAATCGGCCCAAGGTGCACTTTTCACCTCCGTCGACTGGGCAAGTAATACTCGGGTCTACATTCATGTACACGCCAGTTAGCAAGCAATGGTCATGACCACATTCATGTGTTAAACTGTGAGTAACACTCAATGCAATACCTCGTTGATTGTGTTGGGCAGCGCCGGAGGTGTGCAGCGGGGCGTGGTACGGCCACAGCGTGGACTGGTGGTCGCTTGGCATCATCGCCTACTGCCTGGTGGTGGGCCGCTATCCGGTCCCCCTCCAGCTCAACCACACCTCCATGATGCATGCCATCGCCAAGTGGGTGCCTCTGTAAGCCCTCGTGCTCTTGGCTGATGCGGAGTGGGCGTTCTCGTGTTCTGTGCTAATGCTGAGTGGGCGTTCTCGTATAGTCGCGTGTTCTCTGCTACTGCTGAGTGGGCGTTCTTGCGTGGTGGCGTGTTCTCTGCTACTGCTGAGTGGGCGTTCTTGTGTGGTCGCGTGTTCTCTGCTACTGCTGAGTGAGCGTTCTTGTGTGGTGGCGTGTTCTCTGCTACTGCTGAGTGGGCGGTCTTGTGTGGTGGCGTGTTCTCTGCTACTGCTGAGTGGGCGTTCTTGTGTGGTCGCGTGTTCTCTGCTACTGCTGAGTGGGCGTGTTCTTGTGTGGTCGCGTGTTCTCTGCTACTGCTGAGTGGGCGTTCTTGTGTGGTCGTGTGTTCTCCGCTGATAATTTAAATATTATGGGTAGGTGCAATCCTTGTGTCATTTTAATAACCTGGTTCTTCTTTTTATGTTCTTAATTTATAATTTCTCAGTAACTTTGTTCAATAATGAATAAACCATAAGTGTTCTTCTAGTATATGGTAAGCCAGATTCTTTTCTTAAAGACGTACAGACGGGTTAATGAAATCGGTCTCAGTCACCGTCGTTTGTGCAAAGCTTGGGGTTTGTTAGGCTTCCTGGCTCACGTGCTGCAGTTCAGTCTCAGTAAGTAGGTGAAAATTCCATGGATAATATTTTGTTTGGCTGAGGCTCATCTTGCATTTTTCCTTCTACTCATGGAGGTGTACACCACTCGAGATCACCGTAGCTAGTTTACTGTCTCCATTTCGTTAGCGAGAGATCACCTGTGCTAATGCGAGCTCTGATTTCGACTGGCAAATTGCTAGTAGTGTTCTGTTCATTCTCAGTTGTACTTCGGTTAAGTGAATGCCTGAACGCTGTAAATTGACTGCAAATTTCAATTTTGAATTGGTGTTGTAGCTAGAAATATATATAGAAGTTATTCTAACACTGAATTTGAACAATCAAAGCAGAAAAGATATGCATTCAATCAGATTGTTTACAAATGTTTTCGTGAATGGCTCTTGGTTAAAATTGATCATTAATTGTTTTTGTCAATGATTAATAATTAAAAGTGAAATATTGGTCAGAGTCTAATGTCTTTTCTTGTTTCATTAACTTGCTTCCTAACTTCCTGTATTTTCAAAGGATCTGAAACTTGCTCACTGGTTGCTCTCAGAGTAACAACTCACGAGCAATTAAGTGACTAGACACTAGTAACTTTATGGGTTCCCTAAGGGAGCGGTTTTGGCTAGCTACATTTCATCTATACGTCACTGATTTTGACCTGCAAATCATCAATGAAAAAAAATTCACGGACACAAAAAAAACAAAAAATTCACGATTGATACATTAACGGAGCAAAACAGTTCCTATTCAAGCATGCCTTAACGTTCTTATTCAGTGTGCCAAAACTTTGTAATGGGCTTTGACCCTTTGCTTCCCGTCGGGAAGCAAAGGGTTAAAGCCTGATGGCTAGTGCTTTCAGGTTATGGAAATTGACAAAATTTCAGGGTAATTCAACTAGCAGGGAAATAATTTGAAGTAAAGGACAAAACTAGGGCAATTGAAAATATTCCTGCAACTATGTTTTTAGACAATCCAGAAGTTTGACACGGGCAATTTGCTATTGATATCCACTCAATGTAAGCTTCATGGTCTATGCAATACATTTCATACCTTTTTTTTACTTAACCCTTTACCGCCCACATTTTTATACTCATATTACCGTTTTGACAACCACTATCACTAAACCGACACTGGCATTAGGTAGTCACTGTTATCAAGATGGGGAAGGAACTGCCACTCGGCAGTGCAGTTCAAAGGACACATTAGTGAACAAATTGATTAAGAAATACGATATATTATTGTTATTTTCAAAAGAGGACGAAATAGTCCAGTTGGGCAGTAAAGGGTTAACTTGAGCAAGATTGTCATGCGTACATGTATTTAAGATAAAATTAAGAAGAAAATGAATTGATATTTTTTCTCAGATTTTCGGCCATTTTTTTTTTTGTCGTCGAAGCATACTCTTTTTTTTAATTCAACACTTTGAACCCGGAGTGGGTCAAATGTGCACCACTAGGTAAATTGTTCATACACGCATCAATGTAAATGTATAACATTTCAAACCATTTTGCGACCTTTTATGAAGGAATTTTATCATACCATGAAAATATTATTGAGTTCTTACATATTGTTCATTTCTTACAAAGGACGGAAACTTATTCAAGCAAATAAATCGATTTTACCAGTCTGTTTTTCACAACCTAACCAAATCAACTTTACAACACGCGCAATCGTAGTCGACGTGTTGAAAAAGAAGTAAGCACCTGCTTATGCAGAAAAAAACGTGCATGGGCAATTTTGCTGATATTTCATGGTAATGACTGAAATTCCCTTAGAAAATTTTTCCCTTAACAATTCGAGTGTTGGGAAGAAAAGGGTTAACATTAAGAAATGCTCAGTAATGCACGTTGGATGATACTCCTGTTGAAGTGGTACACCAACTAAGGAATCTTGGGAGTATGTATCACCAAAGACCTCAAGCATGACCAACGAGTGGAATTAAACGTAAAAAATGTTAGCGGAATTTTCAACTGCATAGCAAAATATATTAGACTACGGTTCAAAGGGATCTGTGTCAGTGATCTAGGAGACATTAGTCCGACCATCTAAAAGACACACTGCAACTCTGGTCCCCTACGCAAGACGAAATATTAAAGAAATGGAGAGTTCAGCGTGGAGCAACAGATATGATTCCAGAACTCTGCAACCTCAGCTACGAGCCACGTCGTTGACTAATTCAGCTCATTTCCCTTGAACAAAGAAGATTGCGAGTTCAATTAATTGAGACCTCAAATATCTTAATGGCTTCAATGATAACCGAGAAAAATTTTTCTACGCTAAAGGCAAAGTCTAACCTAGAAATTACGGACGTAATGAGAAAAATTTAAAGAAAGCTTAGGGTCTGAATTCCTTTTTGGTTAAAATTGACAAAATGGGGAACCTGCTGCCAATAAAAGTTCTCTTCTAGCACGCTGTATGCATTCAGAAAACAGTTTTGACGGTTTACTGTGTTGCTATCACTCAATATGGCTCAAAGTAGAATCCCGCAGAGATTCAAAGAAAAAACTATCTGCGTAGTTTTTCATGCAATATCTTAAAGTTTGTCTGTTTGTGCAATGTATTTACAGTTTTATGGGTAGTGCCTCATTAGGTAGCACAAAAGCAGCTCTAATGTTAAAAGTAGGTGCAAAACTGATCAGTCATGGGATCCCAATTAGTGTAACGGTGGTTTACTGTTGTATTGGTTTGACCTGGGAATTGATGACTGTAAATGTGATTTTCTAATGCCTATGCATAATTAGTGTCTGACGGGCCTATATTTAGAGAGTAACCAGGTAATGAGCTACTTGACTCATTTATATTATTTGTTTTCCACTCTAATTCAATCTTTCTCGTGTTTACGTGCCTTTACATTTTATATAAAAGCAAGTGTGAATCATCAGTCAGAGTCCAGCGCTATCGTTTGCCAGCGCAAGGGTGAGCATCATTCGAGCGTGTTGTGTATGCAGGTGTGAGTACCAGCTACCAGAAGACACGGATCCCGCGCTCGTATCCCTGATCCGCGGGCTGCTCAACAGAGACCCCAACGAGCGCATCCACAGCCTGCTGCAGCTGCAGAGGGAGCCTCTCTATTCTGACACCGACCTCTCCACCATCACGCAAAAAAAGGTACCTACCGTAGCAGCTCTTTTGCTGTCCATCTGTGATGTTAGTCTTGATTCATGTGCCTCCTCAGGGATGTATGAGTGTTATAGCTATGGGAGCCGTACTTATGTTGAGGCGATTACATTTTTGTTTTGTTGCTGATCAGATTTTTTCTGGTCACTGTTGATCTGTTTTACAGTTCTTTTTTACTTTCATCAACTTTCATCTTGTTTCATAAACTTTTTTCATCCCTACTGTTTCAATGCGCAGGGTGTAGGAGAACTCTTTTTACATAGCTTCCCTGTTCTCTAATGTCCATGCTAAATGGTCCCTTGTCTTTACTCACTTGGGATCGTCTTAGTTTGGGTTATAAATAGTCTTTAACTAAACTCAGGTTGTCGGGAAGGAAAGCTCATGCCGATTCTTAGAAGTTCATCTTTGGACTTATTTTAGAGCATGGTTGAGTCTGGAATTTAGAATTTGATTACACCTCCTTTAAACATAGTTCAAGGTATCTTTTCGTGTAGAAAGTTTGAGATCCTACAACCATGTAACCCTTAAAATGGAAGATGAAGAATTCATTTTTGGCACTTGGTACTTCTTTTTTTTTTTTTGAGAAAAAAATGCATCATGAGTAGCGAAAGAAAAACGCGCAGTTTACGGTAATGATTTTTATCCCAAAGAATTGTCTGGAAGTGGTTTGCTAGCGTCTGAGCTGGAAATTGTAGCCTTATTGATAAAGAAAGAAAAAAAGAAAAAAATAAAAACATTTTATTTCCAATAAAGTACAAACATGAAATGTCGATACATTGGTTTTTAAAACACCTTAACATTAACATCCTTAAATGATTATAACACATTGGTATCGTAATACCCGTGTAGAATGTTGAAACAAAATGATTGATAGAAAAGTACAACAAAATTGAGTTCCTTTCCTTGCCTAATCTGATTTTGAACTAAGAGAGCACAATCCTCGCGACGCTCATTTGAAAAACACTTTCATTAGTACGCACAAGTATGGAAAAATGAAAGCAAAAAATGCATTCAAATACCTTAGCATAGAAACCCTTAATTGCGATTTATACATGGTTATCGTAATACCCATGTTAAGTGTTGGAACATATGATTTAGATCCTTAATTGTTATTCATACATGGTTATCGTAATACACATGATAGTTGTCGACACAGGATTTAGGGAGAAGCACAAGTTAATTAAAATTAAACAATATGTATAAGAGGGTCGTTTGCATTTGGAGGGCGGCACTAAGTTTCAGTTTCTGTGTTTCAATTTCTGAAATTTTTGCTAGGAAGTGAAAATTTATCTTATTTTACGTTCGCTAAGTCATTCTAATATTGATCTTACTTATTCCTGTCGAATAAAATGAGCATCACAACTGTTGGTTCCATGCAGCGGAATGAGGTTGCTTTCCACAATTACTAGTACTTCATCTGTGGTGCCCGGAAATGGAAATGGAGCTTATTTTTTTCTAATAAATTATCAACTCCAAAATCCAAAAATTCCTTTCGCCCATCCGACAACACTTCACTCCCTCTTCCGGTGATGCCCCGCATCCGGTCATGCCTCTACATTTGGTTACGCTTCACATTTGTTTATATCTTACATCTGGTGAAAGCCCACATCCGATCTTTCATCCCTATGTAAGGTGTCCCAACGATAATATTTGCTATAACAAAACACAAAATGGTTATGATATTTCTTACTTGCGCTAATAGTACTGGCACAAAAAGCTCATCGGGGTTAAAGACATGAAAAGTTTTGTTTTACATCGCTAGCTGTAATATTTTCAACATAGGTGGAACCGTACAAAAGTTAACTATCGAAAATTAGTGTTGTCGTAGTGTATTCACGAGAATAAAAAGGTAAGAAGAGTTTACCACACAAAGCTTACGACAGCAACTTGAGACCAGAATAAGAAGATTAAAATGATGATCTTTAAAGTTATGGCATTCGTCAGATCCGAGGCCTTTTTTAAATGTTTCAATGAGACCGAAGTAGAGAAAGCATGTACTAAAATACCCTCACATTTAACATCCTCTCTCTCTCTTTGCGGTAATTAATTTGGGTTTGGAAATGCAAGATGAGAATGAGTCACTAAGAACACAAAATCCCTGTGACACATAGCTGAAAATACTCTTGTTAGGGTGCGCGTTATTGGATCACGAGTCCGTAATATTTGCTACATAGCTGGAACACCAATGTACACACGAGCGCAGGAAAGCAAAAATTGCTAATGAACTACGTCGCATGTTCAAAAAACTTCAATATGAGCGAAAAGTACTTACGAGTAACTTAAAGTTAAGACCATGACTTGAGATCGAATACACGAGGATCGTAATTTTTATATTGGTTTGTTTTTGAAACAAATGGTTGGGAGAAACGTACAAAGAAAAAGCATTCCTTCCATTGTGTTGATATCAAATACATGAGGATCGTAATATTTCTATCGGTTAAGTTTTGGAACCAATAATTAGGAGAAAAGTACGTAGATAAATGCATTCTCTCCGTTGTGTTGGTCTGATTTTAACACTGGATTTTATTTCAAGGGGTCAAGAAAACATTGCACATGTGATGCGTTGTTAAGAACACTCCAGTTGGTGCACTTCCATATTGAAATTTGAGCTTACGAACGTTGGAACTAGTGAAATGAGGGATTAAAGGTTGAAAGTACAACGAGTAGATCCAAAATTAATTTGCATCTTTGACTGCTAGGTTGATGCAAGAGGCAGTTTTACATTGT
The DNA here is from genome assembly GCA_030386875.1 of Morinoia aosen. Lineage (NCBI taxonomy): Eukaryota > Metazoa > Arthropoda > Malacostraca > Amphipoda > Talitridae > Morinoia > Morinoia aosen. Next base: position 4,895,930 of record CM059574.1, read on the forward strand.
TTTGTATCAACTAGTAAGCTAAAATACCTGGTATGGATGGAAAGAAGGATTTTACAATGACGGAAAAATTTAAATTTCGTATACTACAAGCTTTGGCACAGAAAAATTCAACGGATTCAAAATAGATGAGAGGGACCGATGTACAATGCCAACCGTAACATTATCAAGATTGCTGGGGCAAAACGAGAAAGTCAAACAACCTCAAGTTGTGTGGCCGAAGCATACTGGAAGAGTGTAAAGGACGACACTGCGTCACAACAGGATCAACATGAGCATTTTAAAGGGGAATATGTTCTAAACATACAGACACGCACATATGTACACCTATATCCATACGCATATACGCACACACGTACTGCCATATACGCACTCTTCCAGCACGTACTGCAGTTCACACTTATTGTGTTGACGCAAGATAAAGCCATTTTAGTTTTGAATTCTCTCAGTGTTTGAGGGGTTTTGAAGCTCTGGGGGAGTCTGTTCCACAGTAAGGCGCCTGATACTGACAGAGCTTTCTGCCCGATGCTGGATGAACGGTATTCGATTGAGACATCACGTCTCCTGTTCGGCTTTTGGTTCGAGACGGTAGGGGAGTGGAATTCCACTATTTCAGCACTGCTATGAGGAAGAAATAAAGAGGAGAAAACGTATTGGGCTTTGTGCGCCAGAAACCTTTCCCGAATCGGAGCCCAGCCAAGTTTATTCAGGAGAGGTGTTACGTGGTCATGCTTTTTGAATTTACCGTTGCATACAACCTTTGCTGCAAAATTCATGCATTTTTGTAGGTCTTTCTGAAGATCTTTCGATATATCTCCCCAGACCAGGCTACAGTAGTCAATACGTGATAAGACCAAAGAATGAACGGCCAACAATCAAGATTCTTCGTCAAGCATATTTTTTATACGATTGAAAAACAATAAGGTCCCGTGAATTGCGTTGCAGGTTTTATCAACGTGGGATTTGAAGGACATGTTTCTATCGAACCAAATACCTAAATTTTTTACTTCTTCTGATGGGTGAATTTTATCATTTCCAACTGTAAGAGTTAGATCTAGATTTCGAATGTTGTTTATTGAATGCTTTGACCCAAAAATAATGAATTGTGTTTTGTTTGCGTTTAGCTTGAGACCATTTTGGTCATACCATGACTTGAGGCTGATCAATAGAGTTTCAGCTCCTTTTTTCGTCTGTGGTATTTCTGCTACAGAGCTTGTCATTGCAATTTGGACGTCATCTGCATACATGGAGATTCGTGTGTTAGAAGGCATTGGAGGGAAATCGTTAATGAAAATTGAAAACAGTAGCGGGCCCAGAATTGATCCTTGAGGGACACCAAAGCTATATTGAAGGAATGGGGACAACTTGTTATCTAAGATGACTGCATGAGACCGATTTGAAAGGTAACTTTTAAACCACTGTGTATCCACTCCTAAGTTCAGTATTTTTTGTAGGAGTTGATCATGTTCGACGCTGTCGAATGCTTTAGAGAGATCAAGTAGCAGCAGAAGTGTTACATTTTTTTGATCAATGTCGTTGTATATTTTTTCAGTGATGTTAAGCAGGACGTCTTGAGTGCTAGTGTTCTTCCTATAGGCATATTTATTTCGATGAAGTAAATTTGACTCGTCCAGGTGAGATGACAGTTGATTCGTTACTACTTTTTCTAATATTTTGGACAGGACAGGTAAAAGGCTAATGAGCCTGTAATTTGACGCTGTATTTATGTCACCAGTTTTATGCAACGGTCTAATTATAGAGTGTTTCCATTCTTTTGGAAACTTATTTGTAGCTATTGATGTGATGATAATCAAACGAATCAATGGTGCTGTGACTGGAAAACTGTCTTTTATGTATTGGAGGTTGATTCCATCATGTCCAACTGCTTTTGTGTTTTTCAATGAGTATAAAATAGTTTTTAACTCTGGTAAATCGATAGGGCGTGGCTTCCACAGGGCGCCAGCCTTTAAAAGTGCAGTAGGGCATGAACTTTCAACTGTCAATTTCCTTGGACTGGTTTTACTCATTTCGTCGAAGACTTGGGCACCTACTTTTGAAAAGAAAGTGTTGAACTCGGTGGCTTTTTCCAGAGGATTTTCAAAATCACTTTTGCGCTTTAAGTTTTTATATTGAGCCACCTCACTAATGATTTCCCATGTACGTTTTGGATTATTTTTTGCCATGAATAGTTCTTGGTGGAAGTGAGTTTGTTTTGCTTGCGGGATTTTCTTCCAAAGAATCTTTCCAAGTTCTTTATATCTCCTGTAGAAAGTAATTTTTGACCTGTTTTCTTCATACTCTCGCATGTAAATTTTCTTTATTCTGCTTAGGTCTTTAATTTTGCTGGTAATCCACAGAGTGCGTTTTGGCCTAGTTTTTTTGGTGATATAAGGAGCGCATTCATTTAGAGCTACTGTAAAGTTCTCGTTAAAGATAGAAACTTGAATGTCCACATCGTCAGATTGCATCATGCTCTGAAATTCGGTGAACCTGTTCAGGAGTTTTTCATTAAATAGTTCCGGCGAATATTGACTCTTTAGGCGGTAAGTCATGAGACGATATTTTTGTCTTTCCTTTGCAATGTTAATTTTACATTCTACAGAGTGGTGATCGGCGACAGAGGGTGATATTACTGTATTAAATATTGCCGTAGGTTTGTTTGTGATTGCTAGATCGAGGAGAGTCTTAGATACTCTTGTAACGCGAGTCGGTTCTTTAACCGTTTGTGAAAGGTTTAGTTTGTACAACAGTCTGCTAAGCTGATTTTTTTCATCCGTTAGGTCAATATTAAAATCACCGAAAGCAAAGAATGACTTTTTTGTAGCTAAAATTTCTTTGAATATTTTCTCAATGAACTCTACTGTTGTTGGTAGAGAAGCTGATGGGTGCCGGTAAAGGCTGCCGGTAATGATGGATTTATGTTTATTTATTTGCACTTTCAACCAAACCATTTCTATGCCCTCGCACACTTCGTTTGTTAAAAGTAAAGACGACTGGTAAATTTCTTTTACGAAAATACAAGAACCACTACCTTTGCTATTTTTAACGCCGTCATGGCGGTACAGCACGTAATCGGGAATATTGAAAAAGGAGCTCTGAGTTCGCGAATCGAACCATGTCTCGGAAACACATAAAATGTCAATGTCTTCTGTGACCAACATTACTCTGTCATCCAGCTTACTAAAGAGGCTACGAGCATTGATATGTTTAATTTTATTGTTTTTTATTTTATGGCGATTATTTGTGGCATCAGAGGGATTTTTTGGTAGGGACTGTTTCGTGGATTTATTGATTTTATCATTGTTGCCCAGAGTGTCAAGTCTAGCATCTGGTGTATTTGAGAGACTGCCATTCAACTGGACAACAGTATTTGTTCATGAAGATGTGATATCAGTCTTGTTTTTGTCTTGTGCAACAAGGGTACTGTAGTGATAATTTTTCCAATGATCCATCAACGGATGGTTATTAGTTGATACTTCTGGTGAGGGGTCGACTACTGTTCTCCAAATACCATCGCCTTGCTCATCGAAGATGAAAATTCTCCTACCAGTGATCTTTGATATATGTGGTATTAGGTCCCCGGCATCATGATCAAAATGTTTTTCATCAATGTATTTACTTATGAGCCTAGGTAGATCACAGCTTTTCTTGGCAAGGAAATTGACATATTTGTTTTCATTTGCAGTGCTTTCTATTTTTATTGCTGCTTTTAAGGAATTGTAACTCCATTTTGAGGGCGATTTTGTTTTAAGCTGGTGAGTTACTGCATGAAGGAGGCAGTGCCCATCGGCTATGGTAGGATGCAGCTTCACTTTCAATGATCGTTTTAATTCATCCATGGTGGTACTGACAAGTGAGTACATGGGGCTTGAGTGATATTTAGGCTGACATTCAGCATTTTCAGACGAGAGTTGTTTGGATTTCTTGCTTTCCTGGCTTTGAATTGGCAGGCTGTGGCCAGTTTTAGTTGAGTGAGCGACTGAGAAATGAGGGGTGCTCTTGTCATTTCCACTCTCTTGGTGGTGGTTATGTGTGCGGTTTGGCTGTAAATATTTTATCGGATTTTGACAGAGGTTCTGCTGCAATTTTTCTCTTTGTATTGATTTTACTGCTTCCGAGTACGTGGTTTGTAGTTGATGATTTGTACTCGTTTGTGATGAGGGTATATCGCTCTCTGAGTTCGCGTCAGATAATAACGAGAACCGGTTTTTTGTGGGTACTTTGCAGTAGCCGGAGATCAATGGAGGGGAACGTTCATTCCCAATAGGCAAGCAATGAATCAGGTTTCTGGAGACTTCACTGGAAGCAGTTAGTGATCGAGTAGAATTCTTCAGTTCATTTTGCTGTTTTGCACTGATGTTGGAGCATTCAGTTTTGTCATTTAGGCCATTTGAGTTTATGATACATGAGCTAGATTGTAAAGTGAGTTTTAGACTCGATCTGAGAGCAATCTGTTGAAGAAAATGGTGTGTTTCTTCTCTTGTACCGGGCCAAGTACGAACATCATTGCAAGTTATGAGATCAGTTGCACCGTTTGTTCGGAGCGGAATCAATTTAATACCGTTTATTTTGCACAAGTTCAACGCCTGATGCAATTGTTTACTGCTACACGCACTCACGACATAAATACGGGCTAAGGCATGCTTAGAAAATATGAGTTCTTTGATTTTAGCAATGTTAGGTTGTGAGAGGCTTAAGTCTCTGAAGCAAACGATGTAGTTAGTGAATTGAGGCATTTGGCCAATTAAGTTCAAGAGATCATCGATGCGACTGGAAATTACAGTTCGTATTTTACAAGAGGGGTCAATGTCGGTCCTTTGGACCGTCGTGAGAATTTTATCTCCGACAAGAAAAGTATCCAGAGGTTTTTTGCAGTGTGAGTCAGAAAATTGGCTTGTCGAAAACGGGATCTTTGGCGTAAGATGGAAAGAGCTTACATGCAAGTTCAATTTGAAAAGTTGTTCTGTAATGAGCCTAATATTTGAAGCGGTTGAAGATATCGAAAGTGGACTTGGAGGCATCCGCTGTTTTGACATTTTCGTTAAGTGGGCTGCAGTGAGAGACAGGTTATTGTTTACCTGGTGAATGAAATGTGACATTGAAATTTGAAGTGGGTGCAAGCTGTTTGATGTAATATTCAGGTAATCATGATCACTAGAATTATAAATATTAGAAATATTAGAATCGCAAATATTAGGCTCATTCATGGCATCATTCTCGGTAGCTAGTGACAAATTTACATTTTTACCCATCATACCCCGTGGGATACTTGTTGATTCTTTCGCTGGTGTATCTTCTCGAGGACTGCTTGGATTGTGGAGTCCAGGCTCACGGGCTTCTTCCTTGCTCTTGCTAGGGCTTGTTTAGACTGCTTGCGATGCCGATGTGAAAATTTCATTGTTACTAGCAGCGCTTGGGAGATTTCTGTCTGTGGCGGGTGACTCAGAAACTCGACTCTCAGTCGGGCGACCTTCTGTCGACTCTCTGTCGGTTCGCTCTGGTGATGGTAGATGTGTTGCGGTGCTTTCGTTGACGTTGCACTGCTTTACCGTCGGGGTTTCTTCTGTTTTTTTGAGCGGTTGAGGCTTTTGAACGAGCGATTTTACGCGTGACGTTTTTGGTGGTTTTCGTTTTTGTTTTATGAACGTTTCAGATATATTCTGCTTATTTGGCTTTGAGTTTTCAAGCGGCGTTGTGAGGGATGTTATTTCTCCAGATAAAGCCGCTTTACGAGTAGCAGAGCGAGTTTCATATGAATACATCAGGAAAGATATTTTAGGTTTTGTTCATTGATTAGAAGTTATTGAAATCGTTAACAAAGCATGATCCCTGAAAGTTCATTGTCACGAGGCACGGTCTTGCCAGAGTACAACTTCTATTTTGCTGCGATTTTGGTTTCCATGGTTTGAGAAATAGGAGACATAGGTGACATTGCTCATAAAATGGGATGAAAAATAAACTGTCAGGCGATGAAAAGAAACCCACAGACACTCAATCCACATTCACTGACACTCAACATAAATTTTGCAAAAACAGATGAGAATTGCATAAATTTATCACTGTATTTTATGTTGGTGTTCACAAAATTCAACTTTGCTATTTCATCAGGTCTTTTTTGCTTCCACGTTAGTATTCGTGGTAAGCTTGTTCCGGTTCAAGTCGGTGCGAGTGACAGAGGATGCGGAGGAGGAGGGAGGGGGTTGTTGCGGTTCACCAGGGAGGGAGGCGGAAGTGACCATTTCCGGGGGCTGTTGCACACACTTCGAGTCTAAACATAGTTTACAGAAAGCGCCATTCAGTTTTGCACGATGAAATTCAGCACTTTTCACAGCTGATTTTTTTGATGACTTTTTCCAGTTTCACGATTCAATGATGTAGAAAGTACATTCACTGATGCTCAGTTTTCCATCACATTTTGAAGTGCTTGAATAATAGCACCAACAACTCCTCGCTGGAGCAGCGCGCAACACCTCACCTCCTCTCACTACCGCAGCCTCAACTCAACTTCCAAAAAAGCGATGAGGCTGCTCATTCTCTACAGATGATGACCAAATCAAGTCATTAATTGAAAATAATCCACGTTGCACAACGCGGGAATCGGCACAAATCCTCATCCTATTAAAATCCTCCATTCATGAGCACCTAATAAAGGTTTGTTTCGCAAATCACTACGATGTTTGGGTGTCACATGACTTGAGTGAGAAGAACCTTTTGGATCGCGCTTCTATCTGTGGTTTGCTTCATATCCGTAGTGAAAACGCGCCTTTTTTCAAACCAATTTATGACACGATGTTAGAAAGGGATTGTTTACTGAAATGTTCAGAGAAAACAATCTGGGAGTAAGTGGTGTGATCCTCCCTTAGCCTCTCTAAAAGCTGGTCCTCACCTTGAGAAAGTTCTGCTTTGTGTTTGATGGGATTGCAAAGGAATTCTGTACTATGAGCGTCTCCCAAATAAACTGAAATTTAATTCTGAGAAATACTGCTCACAATTGGCCAACTGGAAAGGTGTTCTCGATCAGGATAATGTAAGACCACATATTTCTTTGGAAGTCAAACAAAATTTGCTGTAGCTTGGCTGGGATGTGTTACTCCATCTTTTCATTCACCAGATATTGCTCCTTTGGATTTCCACTTATTCAGGTCTTTGATGATGTCTAAATGGTAACATTTTGAATTCCTTGGATGACTTGAAAAGATACCATGATGAATTCTTTATCGTGAAACCACCGCAATATCGGGAAAAGGGTGTTGCAACAAAATGATTCATGTATGATGGATTAGGAATGCATTGCCCAATATTTATTGACCTTTTTTCCTTTAAAAATCAGCGCGAACTTTCTGGAAGACCATATACCTATAATGATATGCAGGGTGACTGATACTTTGTCAAACAACTTTTAACTTAAGGTTGGGACCAATAAAATGTACACTTTTTACTAAATAACCGTGTGGTCTAAAATGCTTCATTAAAGAATTGCAAGGGCTTTTCAAATTTGAAATATATGGGAGAAAAATTTGTACTTGGTGAGTGGCGTGAAATGAAATGCAGAAGTTACCGAAAAAAATTTATTGAGAGTTGCAGAAATAGAATAACAGCCTCAAATATTTTGACCACAAGAAACCGATTCTTATATTAGGCAACAGGTTTACAAAAAAAGTTTGACATGACGCTTGCCGGTTGCAATGCAGGCTTTCAAACGCCGGTGCATTTATTGCCGTATGCGACTGAAGACACCAGAAGTTTCACGACCCTTGCAGAGGCTTGAACAATTCTACCGATGAGGTCTTTTTCAAAATAAATTGGTGTTTTGGACACTAAACTCTTCAAATGTTACCAGAATTTGGAATCTAGGGGCATAATATCAGGAGACCATGGTACCTCTTTTAGGACATCTTCTGTAAGTATCCAACATAATTTTGAAAAATGGTTTATTTGTGGGGGTCATAATACTCAAGACTGTTAATTTGTTTGTGTTCAAAATGAAAATGATGTCCTAACCCATACATTTCATTTCTATGCCAAGTTACTGAGTGAAAAGTCTTTATTTCAATGGTCCCAACCTTATGTTATTGTGTTGATCACCATAGGTTAAACAAAATTTCAATATTCAACTCAAATATAAAGTCAATTATAGTAAGTTATTTTGAAAACAGCAAACATCAACTGGATCATGCTTTCATTTAGCATTAAGTATTTATGAAAATTGAGTTTGTGATTATCGGTAGGTCAGCAGCTTTATGAAAATTCCCTTGAGGTTTGTTCAACGAAGTGTTGGTCGCACAGTATAATATTGATTGTGTATAAAAATAACTGGACGACTTGAAACTGGGTTGCAATCCGAGAATGGACCGTTCAGCCCGCTTCTGTTGCCATATTCTCTTCCATGTTTTATTCTGTTCCTATGAACATTTCATTGAGAAAGTCAACGATTTCCTGACTGCTGAATCATTTGCATTATTTTTTCGCCAGAATGGGTTCTCCAAAATACAGCTTCTTTTACCATCGTTCAACTGTTCCATCAAATTCCCTTAGGGGGATAGAACTACTGTATATCCGGGAATATTCTATCTATTAGCTATAATATGTGAGGGCCTGAGCCAAAGGTACGGTAGGCATTCTTTTTGTTAAAATTGAATTGGTTTTTGTTTTGTTATGGACCATCTTTTTTCGGTTCACTGTTGTCCTGTTTTTCAGCACCTACTATTTTCTTCTTCAACTTTTTCTTGCTTCATAAATTTCTTTCTTAGCTTTCTGTTTCTGCATTCCCTAACTCCATATAAAATGGTGCCTTCATCCTTCCCCTCTTTGAACATCTTCGTCATGGTAAAGGGAGGCTAAATATTTCTTATATAATTATAATCTAACCTAATAATAACCGTTGCGTGTTTATTTATGTATTTATTTATATATTCGTTTGGTGTCCGCTTTTTGAGGAACATAGGATGTCTGAGTTTGCGGTATCATGGATGCCGAACTCCTCAGTATAAAATTAAAATATGGCCTATACATGCATTGATATGCTTGATTGTATCAGGATATGTCTTTAGGTATAGGTTAGCATAGGTTAGATAATATTGACAGAATTTTTACACAGGTCCACCGAGGAATTTCCTACGGGTCGGGTCCTGCGACTACTTGACAATATCCGTGGTTTATATGTTTGGAGTCCACTTCTTCCATTTCTCTTTCATGCTCATAAAGATAGCCATGATGACCGTATCTGTGATACGAGTTTCACCAGTGCGCAAGTATAATGATCTATATACTTAATAGCAAAACTCAAAATTTGTGCGAGTCCGTTTGGAAAATTGGCTGAGTCTACATGGTCGAGTGAGGTATTAAATTGAAGCCACTGGTGTCTATATTTGCAGAAAACTATTTATTTAAATTTTTTTTAATTTTTTTTTTTTTTTTTGATTTTTTTTTCTTATTTATTTCTTTATTTCTTGATTATTTACTTTTTTTTTATTTTCATTTTTTTTTTATTTATTTATTTTTTTTTCCATTTTATTTTTTATATTCTTTTTTATTTTTTTTATTTTTTTTTATTTTTCATTTTTTTTTTATTTTTCTTATTTTTCATTTTTACTTTATTTTATTTATTTTTTTTATTTTTTAGGCAAGTCGGACAACCCGATACTCGGGTTGAACCGGCTTAAGCTTAGCCGGTTACCGGAGGTAACCGGCTAGTATTTTTTATCACGGGTACTCTTCGGATAGATATTTTGTTGGTCATCCACGCGTGGAAAGTTTGAGGAAAGTACTGAATCTGGTCATTTTTGGCTTGCCGTGCATACTAGCAGTAACAATAATAATAATGATAATAATAATAATAATAATAATAATAATAATAATAACTAGCGGGACCCCTGGAAATTCCACGGACAGTGCCATTGTTACGTTAGATGGATTCGCTCATCATTGCCTTACCAATTCCAACAAAACCTTTTATAACTTAACCCTTCACAACATATTCTAACCTAACCCATCACAACATATTCTAACCTAACCCATCACAGCGTATTCTAACCTATCCTATCCTAACCGAACCATTCCTGAAAATATATCAAACATAAAACTGTGGACCCAAGATATATTCCGTCAACACTATCTAATCTATCCTAACCAAAACATATCTTAACCTGTCCTAACCTAACCTGTTCTAACCTAACCTGTCCTAACCTAACATGTCCTAACCTAACATGTCTTCACCTATCCGATTCTTACCTAACCTATCCTAACCTATCTTAACCAATGTCGTCAGTCAGCTAGGTGAACCTTTGAAAAAATTCGGTCAACATTACCTTACCAATTCTAACATAACATATTCACACCTAAACTACCCTTACTTAACATATTCTAACCTAAACTACCCTTACCTAACATATTCTAACCAATCCTACAAAAACCTATAGTAACCGAACCGATCCTGATATGTCAAAAATAAAAAAAAAAGTAAACCCGTGAAAAAATTCAACATTAAATAACCTATGCTAACCTAACCTATCCTAACCTAACTTATAACCAAACCTATCCAAACCTACCCTAACCAACCGACCCTGATAATATGTCAGACATGAAAAACTGTGGACCCGTGAAAGAATTCCTTCAAAATCGCCCAACCTATGCTATCCTATCCTAACCTGAAAAACCGTGGTCCCGTGAAAAAAATCGGTCAACATTACCTAACCTATCGTAACCTAACATATCTTTAACCTATCCTAACCTTACTCAACTAATGTCATTGCTAAGCTAGGTGGACTCGTATAAAAATTCGGTCTAAATTACCTAACAAATTCTAACATAACATATTCCAATCTAACTTGTCCTAACCTAAAATATAATAACTTATCGTATCCTAACCGAAGCTATCCTGATAATATGTGAAACATAAAAAAACTGTGGACCCGTGAAAAAATTTCATCAACATTATCTAACATTTGGTAACCTAATTCTTGGCTGCTCTTCGTTCACATTCTGCCTTCTTAGCCAAAATACTCGTAAATTCCTCTGACGCTCTAGGTACTGTGCTCGCTGTTCCTCATTTTGCTGGGATAGATTCCTTTGCTGCTCGCGATACTGCGATTGTTGCACCTCGTTCATATTTTACCTTCCTTATTGAAATGAATTTCTCTGCCACTCAAGGTACCAAAATTTCTGCTTCTCGTCCATATTTTCACGCATGATTTGCTTTCTTCGACTGTCTCACTGAAAGTACTCTTCATGTTGGATATCATTCATTTCAGCTTGCCTCACTTGCTGATGTTGCCTGTCCCTTTCAAGGATTTCCTGCTGTTGTTCATTCATTCCTTAATTGCTGCTGGTAGTTTCATTCTATCGCGCGTAGCTTTCAATCTTTGCTCCATTGCGTAGCTCTAAGGCTATAATTATCACTTAAACATGAATAAAAAACCTCTGGGGGATACAACTATTGTCTCTATGGGAATTAGCACTCCCAGGGGAACCATGTGAGGGCCCGAGCTAAAAGTTAGGTAGGCTTCCTTTTTGTTATAATAAGATAGGTTTTTGTTTTGTTACAGACTATCTTTTTTCGGTTCACTGCTGTCCTGTTTTTCAGCACCTACTACTTTCTTCTTCAACTTTTTCTTGTTTCATGAACTTCTTTCTTAGCTTACTGTTTCTGTGCACATTGTGCATAGATTCCGCGTTCCCTCAACTCCATACTAAATTCTGCCTTCCTCCTTCCTCTCTTAGAACATCTTTGTCTTGGTTAAGGGAGGCTAACACTTTCTTATATAATAATAATAATTTCAGATGGCTGCGTGGCGAAATAGCAAAACTTGCAATAGTAGTCAAGCGAAGAAGCGATTGAGCTAACAAGCTAACGAAGTTTTGAAATTCGAGTCAGAAGTACGTTTCGCAAGTATCTGTGATACGCGAGCTCGTTTATTTGAGGGAAAAATTATTTTCCCTCCGTAGTACAGAGGCTGAGAGGCACCAGTCGACCCATCCTGGCGATGGCCTAACAGGGATCTTTTAATGTAAAACTCAGGAATTCGGTATCCATGATACCGCAAACTCGGATGAGAGCGTAACGGACGGACTAAGGCAGCCCGCCCACTGACGCTATGCGATTGGTGCGACGCGTTGTGAAATCGCACGGTTCATTTGCAGCACCATAGGAATAGCATTGTGTTAACTAGCTGACCGCCCACTAAGGCGATAAGACTCCTGCCTTCAATTCTCCTCATTTGTCTGTCGCACTAAAATGCTGCATGTTGCATTTTTCGTGCGACGAGGCGATGGTCACTAGCTTCTGTGCAGGTTGTCATAACGTCATTTTGGTTTATATGGATGAATATAACAATAATTAATAGGGAATTATGTATGAGAATGTAGGAAATTTTTCTCTTGAAAGTGATCTATGCTTGGGCGACAGCGTGAGGTACACAATGTATAAAGTTGCTTTTTTCATATATTAGCGATAATTGGTATGAAACATTTACCATATCTTAGAAAAATATTCCTAAAAGTTTCAAAACCCACAAATAATTAAAATAGACATTAGACTAAAGCCAGTTGAAATGAGTAAGATATTTCTATGCAATACTGCGGGACATGAAACACGAAAATATGGCGCTGCTTGGCATCCATACCGCTTGCAACCAGCACTGACCAACGACTTCGAGGCTTGAGCTTGTCTGGCAGTTGGATATCACGTACGAGCTTAATTTTTTTGTGATGGCCTCCCAACCGGAAATGGACACAAGTGAAGAATTGATATGCCTTGTCCAGGAACAATCGGCGCTGTATAATTCAAGTGATATGCTGTAAAGTGGCAGAAACTGCCAGGATATGTTATGCAAATGGGCTTTACAGAGCAGAGCATTACGGTCACTAGAATTTGTATACATAAAATTTCCCGCCTCGCAGTTCATCAGCAGTTGAGCGCTGCAAAGCAGGGCTCGAGTTGTTGCCAGATGTAAAATGTTTATTGGGTTCTTGCGATACGAGTGGCTTTAATGGGCGGTACTGATGCAACGCGTTGCATGCGACTTGATGAGCTCAGTTTTGTGCAACGCCTCACCTATCGCATCGCCTCAGTGGGCGAGCAGCCTAACTAAGGGAGGAACAAGCAGAATATTAAATAGAATGTTCCACCGAATTGCATAGAACTTTTCGATATCATGGTCGTCTGTCTCATTTCAATCCCCTTCATTTCTACCAAGGTCGTTTATAAGAAAGTTATTCAAATGTCTTTAGCAGCCTTGTGGCGTATTTTAGGTTTACCGTATTTTAAGAGGAATTCTGAACTTCATTTTTAAAATTCTCTTGAATGTTACGTTCTGTAAGACGTATACGTGGGTGAAAATTCTTGTATTAAACTGAAATTTTATTCCCAAGCTGTTCCAATAATACTGGACAAGACTTTTTTTTGGTGTTGAGTATACGTTTATGCCATGATTGCTTAAGCAATGTGTGGCCAGTCAATTATATAGTTGTAGAAATCCTCGTTTTGCTTCTTTTAATATTAGCGAGATGGTGTCGCCGTGAGATATGTACGTTTGTGCGCCTCTTTAGCATTGTTTGATGTTTTGTAGAGCCTGTTGTGCAGAAGTATGAGTGCCATTTTTTTAATGAGCCTGTTTTCATCATGCAGGTGGCTCCACGGAAGCTTCTGGAAGACTATATTGAAAAGAAGACACGCCAGAACTTTGAGGATTTTGCAGGTCTCACCAGCACTCCGAAGCGCTGTCAGAAATCTACTGAAGTGTTTCCTTGTACCAACGGTGACCATCTCTCCAAACAGTTCTCGTCTCCCGGCATTGATCGCGCTGGGGTGTCGAGTCCTGCATCGCAGAGGGGCTGTAAAACTCCTCTGGGATTCCACAAGCGCTCAGCCTCATCTCCTCTACTTCACCCTGGCCGTCTTGGCCACCACGATTCCGTGCTCAAGTGTGGAGGTGCTGTGGGTCCAAGCAATGGTGCAGCGGTTCCTATACTGCAGTCGCCTCTCCTGCGCCTTGCACGCCAGCACTGCATCAACCAGGCGTCAGCGCGGTACTCCAGAGCACCCAAACCCATCCCGCGTCCTCACTCCCATTCCTACGTCAACATCACAGCGCTATCGTCGTCTCCGTCTCTGCTCCACTCCCAGAGAGTCAGGGAACGCAAGCAGCGTTTCAGGGGCAGCAAGAAACAGCCCAGTTTGCCCACCCTCCACCAGGAGAAGTCAACTTTCGACTCCATGAGAATGTCAAGTTCGATAAATGAAATTCCCAGTTGTTTGGAGGGCTCTTCTTCCTCCAATAGCTGTGAAAAGCTTTTTAGTTCCCATTCTTACCATACAAATGAGTCAGATGCTTCCAGCTCGTTGAAGCGCGAGTGCTACTCAAGACCAGTGTCAGCAGATCTTTCATCCAGAGGAGCATTCATCTCCAGAGGTTTTGGCAAATCTCCTTCTCCGCCTGTGGCGAGCAGCCCTGTGCACGGTAGAGGAGGATGCAGTATGCCCTTCATAAACACTCTTCCTCCCATCGCTAGCAGCCCCCTTCCTCCTTCTTCCCCTAACCCTCCTTCTAGTCCTCTCCCTCAGTCCTCTCCTTCCCTCACTGACCAGCCTGTGTATGGTAGTTCTTTGCTGCCACCTCAACTTTCCAATCGCCCCTTCCTCAATTCTTCTCCATTCTCATCATCCTCCTCCTCCTACTCGTTTCTGCCTGTGCCTTCCTTGCGAGTGGAGGGCATCCATCCACTGCCTGCCAGCGATACCAGCAGCAGCAGCAGCAGTAACAGTGCTCCGAAGTCCCAGAACTTGAGTGCACGTGTTGCAGCTGGAAATGATAGTTCTGAGGTGCTGGTTAAAGATGACAAATATGTTGAACCGTCCATTTCAGCTTGTAATATATACTTTGAACCGACCCAAACGCCTTCTACAACGCAGTCTAGTCCATTATTCTTTGCCGATGTCCACAATACCAGCGCTGCTCTTCAGGACACGGACAGTCCCCCTCCCTGTGTCATTAATAATATCAAGAACAGCCGCAACTCTCTGAAGTCACGAGAACTTGCGGTTATTAGTTCTAACTCCATTACTCATAACAGCAGTGTTTGTACTGGTTCTTTTGCTGTTGTTAGGACTGGTGTTTCTAGCTCTGATACCAAAGATAACAATTCCGATGCAGAATCCTACTTGACCACAACTGTGGATGGTGGCGTTTGTACCTCCACGAGCAGTTTTGGCTCCATCTCAGTTGTAGACAATGCATTTGTGTGTAGTTTTAATGCTGATACGTCCGAGTCATTGGTGAGTGGTACTAACGTGATAAATACTTTTAGTGCTCCAAGTTCTGACTTGACTTCATGTGAATATTCTGAAACCAAAGAAAGCGAGAGTTTCTATTTGGGTATCTCTAGCTCTAATACTAGTGCATGCGACTTGACTAGCTCTGGTGCAAGCGTGTTGACTCATGTGAAAAGTGTTTCCAGATCAGGTGCCCCTGTGTGCTCTCAAACCTCAGGTATATTGACTGCTGGAACAAACAATGATGTTAGCGTTCAAACCATCGTGCCATCCGCACTAATTAGAATCAACTCCACTAAAGTCAACTCCGTTCCTCAATCTTCTACTGCCCTTTCGAGTACATCGGGAAATTTCTCCGCAAATGAATTAGCTACTTCTACTGTCAAAAGTACGGAGTGTCATAGTTCTTCTCAATCGTCCACGGCAGCCAATGCGCGGGAAAAGCCTGAAGATGTTAACGCGGGGCACAATCGTAGTGCTTCCTTTTCTTTGCCTTCTTCAGATTTCACAAGTGGTCCTGTTGAGGTGTTTCCTACCTGCTCTTCGGGCCCTATTTTTTGCTTACCATCTCATAATAGGAGTGCATCTTTTTCTTCTCCGAGGAGTAGTGGTGATGGAAGCAATCTGAGGTGTTACCATAATGATGGAAAAGACTCTGCCAACAGCGTTCTGACGTCTTTTGGGTCTTCTTTGGGTGATCACTCGACATCATCTAATCTTCGAACATCTGGTGGTTGCAGCAAATGTCATGAAAGCGTGCCTAGTGAGGTTTCTAAATTCGCTGTTAGAGAAAAACTGGCAAACTTTCAGAAAAGCCTCGATAGAATTTCAGCTTTTCAGAGGGACTTGCTGCCTCACGAACCTCGAGCATCAGGAAGTGCAAACTCTGTGTTTTCTGAAAGTGAACTGCCTGTGAAAAATACTAACACATATGACCCTAGTCCCTCAATTGCTCCAGAAAATCAGCTGTTTTCCCAAGTTGGATCTTCTTTAGAAACGTCATCTTTTCAGAATCTTGGACACTTCTCTAGTTCTTCATCGACTCCGAGCAAACCTGTTCTTGCTATAAATTCTGAAGTAGTGAATTACAACAAGATAAGAACGTCTCCTTTAACTTTTTGCAGAGCAAAAATTACATCTTTGTCTTCTGCATCAAGTATCATTAGTTCTCCTCATTGTTCTCCAAAGCTTACGCGAATGGCATCCATCCGCACATCTCCTCACTTTCGTTACAAGCAAAGTTCTCGAAACTCCTCTGCCTTGGCAACTGGTGATCTTCTATCCAATTCTGCTACCAATTCACTAAATTGCCCTAACCAGCAAAATGAGTACCAGGATTGCAACCAAAAATGGCAGGAAGATAACGTTTCGTGTCTTTCTGAGTCGCTGGACTCCGCAAGAAGTTTGACAGCGTCTCCTAAATTATCTGCTAGTAAAAGCTCTCCTTCCACCCTAGTTTCATCTACCACTGGTAGTGACAGCTTGTCTCCTAGAACATCCCCTACTAGCTCTAGCTGTAATTTAGTACCCTCCTCCAAAGGCTTGTCCATATCGCCCACCAACTCCTCGCAGAACATAAGTGTGCACTCCGTTCACGCATTTATTAGTCAGCCCTTAAACAATCGTCTTCAAACGTCTGGTGAAAGCCGAGGTGAGTGTCCAGCGGGCAAGTCTATGCCTAGTGAAGCTTTGTCTAACAGCGGCCGTCCCCCCATCTCTTGCACTCGTCTCTTCAGCAACAATTGCGAGTCCTATCCATTGTCTGGTATCGATGCTACGTCTTCAGGTCGCGAGTCGAGGGCATCCGAAGCACTCATTAACGCCAATATAGATGTTCTCAATAAGAGTAATAACAATATCAATATCCATCAATGATAGTGACCAAAATCCGGGAACCCGAGTGCTTATTTTTGTCACTGTCGTTCAGATAATAAATACTAACCTTTCCTATCCTGTCATGGCAACTTATGTTGTGAATTCAAATTCGTTTTACATCTACTGTCATAATGGTGTTACATTGGATTTGATAATGAGGCAAAAGATATCAGGAGAGTTTTTCTCCGCAAATCTGAAGAATATTGATTGGTATCAAAGTTATCTTCATTGATATTCCTATCGCTATTGCTCGCAAGTTTTAGATTTCTAATATTTTCTATGCCAATTACAAATATTTATTCTACTTCACAGCACTTTCATGCTTGCACACTCTTCAATATTCTGAATTATGAAAAGTTTTTTCCAAAATTGATCCCCGAAAATAAAGGTGCCAAAAAAGGGATTGAAGTTTATGGTAGTTGAATATTATTAGTTTTTTGCATTGATGCTCTATTTCCATTGGATGAAATTCCTATGGAAATTATGCTGAATGTTCCAGTTGAAAATTGTTAAAGATTATTTCCCAATTCATGATGCTTAAAGATTTCAAGTAACTTCAAAAAGTCATACTTCATGACACGTATTCATAGGTAAATAATGAGTTCCCGGAGCGCGAATGAGGACTGCAGAAAATGATTGTGGCGTCACGGCTCCCGATTCATCTAAGATTCTACGCTGTACAAGGATTCGCGACTACGGTAGAAGCGAGCTGTAAATAGCTTATTACCTAATATGACAACCTTTGTTTATTTTTGAGTCCCTGGCAGGGAAAATATGTGTAAAATAATGCTAAAATCTTTCGTCAATTCACGTCTTTAGAGAAAATGTCTTACTGAAGTTTTATCGTTTCTCTTCTATTGAGTTGGCAACGAATGTTTGAAGAGCCGTACTGTACGTTTGCCAACACTACACGTGTGTGCCAAAGCGTTTCCACATGTGTGCCAAAAGTTTACACTTGTACACATGTGTACCATTACACGTTCGTTCGTGTGTATCAGTTTACTTAGCACGTATTTCGTGAAAGTTTTACGTGATTATATTTCGACTTGCACCGGGCACTGGTAATCATCATGCAAAAACTGAAGAATATACAAATAAGCATGAATTATTTTCACTTATTCGGTTTTATTCGTACTTGCAGTGAGATTTCTTTCATCGCCCGTTAAACATATCTTTGTAATGCTTATGGAGGTGCCTGCTTTGGGTTCCTTACTGCTACGTTTCGTTAGCATTGCATATGAAGCTTGTGGGCGCTTATTTAGAGCGTCTTTGAGCTTCACGAGGTTTTCTTTAAGCGGGTGCGCTGGGAGAGAATCTCTTTCAAGATGTTTCCAGAGCATTAATGGCGCTCTTCGGGGCTGTTGAAGAGATTTGTTGATTGTACCAGTCCTCGTCATGATAATTTGGTGGGATTAGCGCTTCTATAATGTAACCTTGGTCAACTAAAAAAATCAGCTTAAGTTGTTACAAACTGATGAAAAACATTTCAGTATTTTCTGGAGGAAGGTCTGCATTTCATCCAGCCAGTCTCCTACGCTAGTACCATCAGTAAATTTCAACTTTCGGTCTCACTATGCTTCCCGTCACTCTCATTGTGTACGGTTTATCAACCCTGTTAATCATGGTAGTGAATCGAAATCTGATAAAACATGATCTGAAAGCATAACGTTATGATGCTAGTAATTACACGGAGGGTTCGAATTAATGAAAGGGGTTTCTGCTGTCGTTCCCTTGTAGACGTAGATGCTGAGTTCCCTGAAGATTTGCCCTCTCCCTCCTGGTCACGGCTTGGTACTTAAGTTTAAAAGCTAGATCGGTAAAATGTACAATCTGGGTGTGAAGTCGATGTTTTGTGTGTCTCATTGGAAGAAATTTAAAGAGCTGGACATTCTAGAAAAGTGCCGCTGACTTTCCGTGTTCTTCTTCATATCTTCAGCTGCGTGCTGTTGATGCTTCCTTTTCATAAAGCAACAATTTTGGACGAAATCACTAACTTGTTATGTTAACAAATTTTCTTTTTGTATTGTAAGTTTAACTAAGTTTCATGGTGAGTTAAAAATTTTGAGATAGTGAGAACCTTGCAGATTGAGCTACAATCGAGCTTCTTCATGTGGTAGCTAGTACGAGCTTTCTGTAATACCGTGTCCAATGATAATTTATAAGATATTTAAAGATAAAGATTATGTTAATTCATAAAAGTGTTTAAGAAATTGATGTACTTTTAAAATGTAACTCTGCGGATCGTTATTGTTCTCAACTTCATGATCTTCTGGGTAAATAAATTTTCCTTCAATTAAGAGCTTTGTCACCTGTTGGTCTGGCTAGAGATCACGATGTCACTTACTACTTGCAACACTAGTTGCTTAGTTCGGGTTGTCAGTAGATATTTGGTGTGTTTCCATTACCACTGCTCTACTGAAACACCTCGATATTTTCTTTATTTTCTCGTAGCACTGATCATTCACTGACAATGTTCACTGTAATCACTCGACCTGAGTTATTCTCTAAAGTGAATTGACTCAAATTTATCAACATTTGGTGTAGCACCTTAGACATTCGAAGGTTCGAGCAATTTGAAGCTTCTCTTCAATTAAAGGCTGGTGAGTCAAAGTAACATTCTTAAATCCTTCTCGTCATGATATTGATAAATCATTTCCAGGCTCTGGCCGCAATGGGACTTACAGTATGTGTCACACAGATGCTTTATACTTTGACTTTATATTCCTAATTAGTTCGTTGTTCATTGTCGCCTCGTCGCAGTTGCAAGGAGAGATTCACCTGTAATCGCAATTTTCTGGACAGGTTTTAAAGAAATACCTGAACAGATTATTTTAAGTTAAGGCATGAAATGCATGGGCAACCTATATGTAAGTCGGAGAGGGTTCTCTGCGCATAGGCTATATGTGGTGACCTGTTCATAGGTCACACATGTGTGTCTCCGTAGGTCATGAGCGATGGCCTTCGTATAAATGTACGCTGGTCACGCTATTGTCTCTGGCTCTGAGCACGTGACGTGATGCTCTCATGTGATCTCGTATTTTATCTTTTCATGATTGTTTTGTTTTAGGTGTGTAAGTTACTGATGCTTGTATTTCTTTCCACAACTTACGTATTTTGTGAGCTCTTTATGCCGTAAAATCGTGATGTTTCTTGACGAATGTTATGCAGCTGACGTGGGTTTTATATGTGATGGATTGTGGAGAAATCGCTTAATTAAGATCACGGGTTATGGTTTACTGCGTTTGTGTTCGTGAAATTTAAGGAAACATTAAATAGTACGATCTTCGTGGAATGTAATTTTTCCCATTTTTTCCCTGCAGCTTGTAGTATTGATACCAGAACACGTCCTAACCTTAGCATTAATTTCAGAGTAGGCCATACCTCTTATATTATTTTTAGATTTTTATCGTAAGTATTATTTGAAAGCATATTCTATCAAGCAGTAAATAATTTATCGTTGGACAGTAATGACGTGAGAGTGCAGTGCTTGAAGCTGGTCTTGAATCGTCGTATACAACCTTCCATTTGATAACTATATCAAGATTCCTGTCTTCAAAGTGAGTACACCGTTAATGGTGATAGGTTTTTGCGGTTTGAAAGACAAAAAACTTGGAGCGTTCAAGAGAGACAAAGCAGGAGACGCGGGGTGTTAGAAGGAAAGCTGTCTGGCAACGGTATGCCGCTCCTTAGTGCTTGGAGCGACTTTCTCGCTCTGGAACATCCTTGTTGCTAGCAGTTGTGATCATTTACATAACTTGTCTAAAGATGATCTGTGCTCCCAGTAACTCGTTCCTACTTTTAGAGTATTCATTCGTACTTATTTCACATCAGGCGATTTTCTTCAAATTTTGAGCGTTTTTGTTCTCTATCATTTTTGAGTGGGTTACGTATCTGCAACTTTTGAATGGGTAAATAATCTTCACCTATTGAGTAGGTTAATTCTCGTCTCCTTCCGAGTAGTTTATTTTTATTTTTGTTAGCGATATTTTATTCCCTTTGCCCCATCCTTTTATTGTATTCTCTACATAGTATGATGTTGAATTTCCTTTATCTTAAGTTGGTATCGTATTTTTTTTCTAGTCATATGTGTGCTTGTGTACCGTTAGTCATGTAAAAATATATTGCAAATCTATATCAAACGAAACATAGACGTTTTTATTCCCAGATTCTAAAATTGTTTTCAAAAATTGCGCTCTAAATAATTTGTGTATGAGCTACAAGCCTTCTTAAGTTTTCTCACGGTTTTAAACATAATTTCTTTCTTGAAGATAAGCGATATACTATTGGTACCTTAGTGATTTTTTATTTTCGATGTAAAAGTCAACAACAGGTCTCTTGACACATCGTGTAAAACTATTTGAATCAGGTTCACAAATTAGGTTCAGATCTGTACGACGGACGTTCATTTTCTTAATGTAAATCCACACCAGCTCAGGCTGCTTCATGTTGTGTAATGCGAGTGGAAATATCGAGGATCATCTCGTTTAGTGAGGTTCTCTTGTCATGTCGCCCCGCAGCCTGGATACTCTAGTGTTCTCATTGAACGCAACTGTAACATGCTGGGCCTTGGACGCCTCTCATTTCTTCTTTGTTGTGAAGTCTTTTGCATTTGCTTTTGTTGCAGTGTGTTGATGATGGTCACGGCCGCTGAATCGAACATTGAGGACTACTGTAGTGTCACTGCTCTTGGGTCACATAGAACTCATTTTAAATTGATAAACCATTATCACTCCAAATGGTCTTGCAAAATTTAACATGGATGCAAATATGCGCAGAATATCTGGAATCGGCTGGGCAATATGGCTCTCTCGTGGCAGTAAAAATTGTGAATGCAAACAATGTACGCATTCTTGTGTTCGTATATTGTCATAGAAGTGCATTTTCTCCTATTCGTCTTAGGAATTTCGTTTGAATTTTTTAGCTTTCAAGGAGGAACATGTGAAGTCCCGTTTCTTGAAATAGAATATATTTTTTGTTTGTTACGGACCCTCTGTTTTCATTTAACTTCTGTCTTTACTTCTAGCTTTTATTATTTTTGTCAACTTCTATATTTATTCTTTAACTTCTTCTTCTGCTATTTTTTTGCGCATCGTGAGGAGCGGGAAATCACATTCGTGATTTCCCGCTCCCTTAATTCCATGCTAGATGATACTTTTTTCTTCTTCTCTTGGAAACACATTCTTGTGGTTATCGAGACTCAAACTAGGATTTAATCTAATTTATCTTGTTTAAAGCGCGATATAATGTCACACGCTCCCCTACAGTACGACCTTTGTTGCTATGAATTCAGTAGATATATTAAATATTTATAAGTGATGACCCTCGTGTTATTGTCAGTGTGACAAGTTAGAGATCTGTGATGACTTCGCACACGCGTCGTGACATATTTCCGTTACCATATCGTACAAAACTAGCTTATATTGATTTTTTTTCTTTAGTTCACACTGAAGTAGCTCATCCAAAAGAAAAATCTGGAATCTTGAGTCCGTGCCGCCACATTCCATTCAAGGTGTGATTCCATTCACATTCTATCCAAGTGAGTTACGCTGTCCGTACACCAGAAGTGTGGGGCGGCCTCTTTAGATCTGGAGTGTGAGACCCTTACCATTAAAGTTTTATTGTGGTATTTCTTCTGTTAATGTTTAGGTTTAGTCTAATTTATTATTTTAAAGATAAATAAAGTACTACTTGTAATACATAGGAAATTTACCTTGTTATAAGTTAATTATGATTTTCCTCTTAGATGAAAATTTTAAACAAGGAAAACACACTACGTGGCCTAAAAAGGCCCGTGGAAAAGAAATTCATTAGCAAGTTATTGAACCGCTCCCAGCTCGAATTACCTTTTCCTTTCTACCAGGCATTGATTCTACAAGATTCTGGATCCTCAGCAACTATTTGGCCATCATTGAAGTAACTTACGTATGTTCTTAAGCAGTCAGTGTTGAAGGAAGAGACCATAAGTCACTCCAGCTCTTCTCAACCTCATCCCACAAATTGTGAATGGGATACAAATCAGGAGATTGGGGTGGCTAGTCCATGTGCTCAAATGTTTCCTGATTTACAACAAACCGATGTTAACATTCCTACTCCTGTGGATGCGAGCGTTATCGTCCAGCAGTATCTCGTTGCTATCAGCAAAATAAAACCCCATTGAAGGATAAACATGGTCGGAAAGTACTTGCGAATAGTCCTGGGAATTTATTTTTTTATTGCAATGTGTGCCAGATTCATGTACATCCCAGTAAATACAGCCCCAAAGCATTACACTGGATGCGTGAACAGTTGGAACGATGCAAGATTGATCCATAGCTTCCTGTGGCTGTTGGTTGCCACACCGTAACATTTCCATCGTTTTGAAAGGAGGTGAATCTTGACTCATCAGAGCACATAACATGTTTTTAATCCTCGATAGTCCAATCTCGGTAATCTCTAGTAAATAAACCTTTTTGTCCGATTTGCTAGTGACGCTAACGGCTTCCTGCTGGATTTACATTTGCCTGAGGACATTTTCTTTTAGAAGAACAGTCCTTTGAGAAATCATTTTGGGTCTTTGTAAAACTCGCTAGTTCTCATTTGCTTTGATGCACAATGAATTCTATTCACCTATCTCTCTGAAGAGCGTCAACGAGCTCTACCATTGTAATATTCATACCAGTTACTGTTGATGTCCCGAATTTATTTTCCCCTTTGATGCAACCAAATGATGCGTTTTTTTCAAATGGTGACAGTCCTTTCCACGGGTCTTCAATTCTCCGATGTGACTGAAAATATAGAATTCCAAATGCTCTCAAAAACAAGTTTTCTCTCTTTCTTAGATTTGACCTTCGCCACTTCTAGAGTGTTGTCATGTGCAGTTTTAATGTTACAAATGCACAATGACAAAAAATAAGCAAAAAACATAGTAGGGAACAACGCAGTATGCAATTTTTTTTACCACTTAGTGTAAGACAAATGTTTGTCGTACTTTACGCCTCAGAAAGTTGTTTGTTTATGCAGCTGCTTGTAATTTTTATTTTTCTGCCAGCAATTCGTGCAGAGTCACAAATTTCTCGTATATAGAATTTCCTAATAGTTAAGGGCGAATAGTCTTCCTCATTTGTGATTTTAGAGATGTTCGTTTTTTGTTTCCGTGGAATGTTGACTTCTGGAGACGGCTGTCCAACCTAAGTCACTTGCTTGTTTGTAAAGGCGTACTATTTTGCTTGATTTTTTTGTGCTTTGGTGGGCTTTCTATTGTGACTTTATGTTTTTACCTTACTATGAGATGAGCATAGAACCCGACGAGGTTTGTGTTTCTTCGTATGGGATAAAGGCGTTTGATTCTGCTGAAAAATTTTTATTCTTCGATGCGAAAAATTATTTTATTTACATTCTTATGACGGTATAATATGTATATTCCTGGTCATGAAACGAAGAAATAGATTGAACGTGACAGAGAATCGTAATTTTTTCAACATAATAGGAATGCTGGCTTGCCTTCTATTGTCGACACGCAACCTAGTTAGCATTTAGTATAAGGAGGTGATGTCTTAACACGGTAACCGCCATGTAAGCCACCGGTTGTACGAATTTTCATAATGCTGACCGACCAGTAGTCACTCAATTTTTAACGATACTTGATCAAAGCTAAATGAAGGCACGATTCAGTTAATGTTTTCTATTTTCAAAATTGTTTATTACAATTGACATTAAATTTGAGTTGAATATTGAACTTTAGCTTAACCCAAGTCGGTTACCGTTTTAACTCCTCCGCTCCCCTCCTGGGGATTCAATTATTTTATCTGCGGGAATTGGCGCATCTGGGAAAGACAGTGAAGTCCCAAGTTGAGAGTTAAGTAAGCTTTCTTTTGATGTGAATAGGAAAGCTTCTTTGTTTTGTCAAGGACCATCTTTTTTGGGTTAACTGTTGCCCCATTTTTCAGCGTCTTTTTCTTTCTTCTCCAACTTGAATCTCATTTCAAAAACTTTCTTCTCTCAACTTACTGTTCTAATGCGCATGTGATCTTGTTTGGGAACACACTTTGAGCGTAGAATCAGCGTTCCCTCAACTCTATACTAAATGGTGCCGTCATCCTTCCACTCTATAGAACACCTTTGTTGTGGTTTTTGAAGTTTGAACTAACTTTTTTCAGCTCTCTGTATGCGGTAAAATTTGTGGCAATCGTTCCGTGTCATGGCTACGTTTCCATGCGTGTCCGTCAAAGTTCACTAACTTTTGAACTGTGTTATTTTTGGCGTACAATGCATTCAGAGAACGAATTTATTTGTATGTATTTCAGATGTGTAGCTCCTAAATCTAGATTGGACTTGCATCTCAAAATTTTATGCGTAGTTTCCAATCCCGTGCAAAGTTTTGTTGGGAAA
This sequence comes from Morinoia aosen, assembly GCA_030386875.1. NCBI lineage: Eukaryota > Metazoa > Arthropoda > Malacostraca > Amphipoda > Talitridae > Morinoia > Morinoia aosen. The sequence goes on from CM059574.1 coordinate 4,921,437, forward strand.
TGAGTGATTCTTTGTTGAATCCGAGTTTAAAGGGTGCATTTAGGTATGTTTTTTTTTTATGTTTCCATGAATATACTGGATGCTTCGGTGAACTGTACATTTTTGCATCCTACCTAAGCCCAAAGACGTTTTTAGTTGAACGCATTTACCTTCAAGGGATAAAAGTCCTTAAACGTCGTTCGGAAGGTTATTATTGTTGAGGCGTGAGCATAGGGTGCAATGAAGTTTGATTTTAATATATCAACTGCAATGGTGCCGTAAGAGTTTCCGTCTAAATAATGGTTAAAATTCTAATTCAACAAGTATGTTAGCATTGAATGAGTTATTGATTTTGTAAAATCTAGGGTTTTGTACGACAGTTTTGTTGCTGTAAAGTATGAGTGGGTTTGAAATATCAATGCCATTTTTTTCTTAGTGCTTCATTGCATAGTTCTTGATGAAACCACTGCTCAGATTGGTACACGTTTAGTATTCCAGGCCTTACGAGAGATGCTGACGTTTCTGCGACATGAATTTGTTCATTAAACTGATCTTGCTGATTATATCCAGTGAGTACCCTGCAGTTCTGACTAAACGTTTGATTCCATTGCAGGGATATGATAAAGGTGTGAAGGATAATGAAGCCAGTAGGTTGCATGCACATTGAGTGAAGCGTGGCATCGCTGCATGCGTGTATTACGCCTGGCAAACATAACGTGCTGAGGCTCGAGTTATTGCCTTTCGAAAACTCACAATTAAAAGGTTCGTAATAATTTTGAAGCCTGACTGGCGCTAAAATGAAAGCACAATTACATTTAATCCCCGTATCAAGTCCCTATCGGTATACCTTGTCCACTCTGAATCTCACTTTCTGCACAATGTATTATCACGTTACTCCAAAGATGCTTAATATTAACCCTAGTGATAAAAGTATTACATGTTATAATGTAACTCACAACTATGAGTATGTGTTGCCGTGTCGCGCACCGAGATCCCTGCGTCAGCTGTTAGCTTCATGTGCGTGCAATCACTTCCAGTTGAACTACCATACGTGAGGCAACTACCATTCGTTGTCTTTTCGAAGCTAAGGCACGTAATTATTTATGAATTCCTCGGGAAAAACGTTAGCTTAAGTGGTTTTCATCATGTGCACGACTCCCATGTGGGCATGGTGATGTTGAGCCAGAAGCTGTGTTAAATATACTCCAATATCGTAGGCATTTCCTCCCATTCCTTTGCGTTTGCGGCAAATCTCGCACCTCAGCGCCAGTGTAGCCATCAGATGCTGCGCGTATCGTTGTGGGTATTTTTATGGAGAGATAACTTAGCTATAAGTCGGTGTGTAATGAATGTAGCTACTTCGTTGGTGTCAGGATAGAGTCTGGAGAGTGCCTCAGTCGTTCGCGTCTCAAATAATTCAAATCGCAAACCGTTACAAAGTTAGGCATACTGTACGAGGGTGGCCAATTTTGTGTGTTTGTAGAACTTTTTCTACTTCACGTATTTCTCATTTAAAATATAAATGGTTTTTTGTTTTGTTATGGACCATCTTTTTTCGGTTCACTGCCGTCCTGTTTTTTAGTTCTTACAACTTTCTTCTTCAACTTTTATCTTGTTTCAAAAATATCTTCCTCAACTTGCTGTTTCTATGCACCTTGTCCATAGATTCGCGTTTCTTTAACTCCATACTAAATGGTGCTTTCCTCCTTCCTCTCTTTGGAAAGGCTTTGTTGCGGTTAGGTTAAACGAACATCTTATCTAAGTCATCTATGTTTTCTCATGCGGCGAAGCAGATGTTTGATGCTGCAGACCTACAGAAGTTACCGATTCATGGCATTCTACACTTCAGAATTCATTTTGTTGAGATGCAGGCATTCCCAGCCATTGCTGAAAGCTCTTCGAGTGAACGTGCTGATTGACATCCGATCTTTAATGAAAGTTAAATGCACCAGTTCCTTGAGCTTGCAAAATATGAGAAGATACACTCATACAGTTAAAACTCGTCCATAACTGCAGTAAAATTTTGAAGAGCTGTAAAATTTTCCAAAATATTAATGTAGATAAAAATTGTCTCGAATCAAAACAAATTTTTTATTTCGGCCGTATTTAGATGAAACTGTCAAGCGATTTTTAAAACAAACTATAGCTCCGTCAAACTTCTCACTTATCACTCGTAACCCTTGCGGAAAATATTCCTTCTGATTTTGATACGCGTTTGGCTGAGGCGTGAGACTGCGGTTAGTAAGGAAGGTAGTTGCTTTGGTTTCCTGCATCATTCGCTTGTATGAGACTTGAATGTATGTGTGTGTGAGAGGAGAGCACTGCGTGGTGATGCACTCTCCCGTGTGTAGTACCCTGGATACACAGCATCATGTCTGTCACATCACGCTTTACCAGTAAAGCCTTGTCTATGGAATTGCAGTCTTTTATTTTCTCCGTACTCGGACCTCAAGTGGTAGTCTAAGCGCTGGCTCGAATCCGTTTCAGTTTTCAAAACTAATAGCTCGATCTGAGGAATTATTCATCTTTTGGGTGTTGACATTTGTGTTACTTCTAGTTTAAAAGCGTAAAACTTGAATATTTTCAACGGTCACTCAATGTGATAGTCATATGTGACATAAACCCACCGAGAGGAGAGGTTGTGTTTATGCGCAAGTGGGGAAAATCGAGGAAAATGTTATTGGTGCTTTTTTACCGAAATATTCAATTTAAATGTTTGGGATTTTTCAGTTAGTTGTTAATTACTGTTCAAATGTGGCGGAATTTTTTGTTCCGAAGTGGTCGCTAGCGAATTTTTCTTTAACATTTGCGGTGTTAATTCACGTTTCAGTTTCTTTTGAGCAATTGGAATTTCCCTACAGCGCAATTATCATGTATTTCGTTTTGATTTCTAGTGCATCTGTCTAAAAGTTTCGTCGCAGGTATTTTAATGCCTACCAGACTCTTTAATTAGTAATCATCCTGGGAATAATCATCCTATTTGCTATATTTCGTGAACGACCTTCATTCATTTACAATGCAAGCTAATCTGCAGGTACTTTCATGTAGCGACTATTATTATCAAAAGCAAATTTAATTGAATTCTAAAAGTGGAATGTACATCCGGATTTGAAAAACGTTATTGGTTGGGCTTTTTTTCCTGCTTGCCATAACTCCCAACAATGTTTATCTTGCACATTTGCAGTGTTGATTCATGTGTCAGTCTTTCTGGCTGTTACAAGTTCCCTACAGCGCATTTATTATTCGTTTTGTTCGAGTTTTAGTGCCAAAATATACATGCTAAAAATTTTGAATGAATAGCACTTAACAGGAAAAGTTGCTTCATGAAGAACCCTTCTCAGTTAAAATGGAAAAAATCCTTTCCGGCTTGAAAAATTTCGTATGCAAAAAACGATCAATGGAAGAAAGCGTCCTACCGAGTATTTTTTTTTTTTTGCTTCGTATCCCAAGGGCATCCGAGTTGAAAATCGGGATCCATCAATCGACAACGAAACAAAAGTGCGTAACTTATCCTCGAGGAGCGCCTTGCAAGTGAGCCCTTCTAGCCCACGAGTAAGACGCGCTTGTTCCGTCAGACAAACAATTGTTTCAATTGGCGCTTGTTTGGGTTCGTCAATAGCTGCTGTTTGCTGCGCTCAGTCGAAACACGGCTCATGACTTTGATGTGAAGCTGCGGAAAAATGCAGCCTAATGAAGGTGCTCTAGAAGGTAAAGAAGGTTAACCACTTTCTGGGCGACTCTTGCGTTAACTTCATTATGCCTTCTTCCAAGGCATGGTGCGTCACTGTAACGAGCAGGTGAAATATTTAGGTTTTTACCTTTTATTATTGAAGAGTTTTTGAAGCATGTACTTTATGATAAGGTCATCTTTGAAGTTTCGCTGCGGTTCGTCAAGACCTGATGAGCAGAGTCTAGTGTGGAAGCTTCACATTTCGTTCGTTTCATGCATTATCAGGCATACCGAAAGTTTTGAGCATTTTTTAAAGGACATCTATAAAAATTGTTGAATAAATTTAGCCCTTCGTTATTAGCACTCTCAGCACAAAAGTCGTTATTCTTACCGATTCTACGACACTTTGTTTAAAAGCAGTTATTGGCCTAAAATGATTAGTTCAAGCTAAAAGCACGCAGGCTCCATGTTGCTCCATGAATTTCAGATGGGGAATACTACAATTTCAACTGCAAACTCTCTCGAGGAAACAGATAGAAATGATGGAGTGAGGGACGCTACATGAAGAAATTAATTTTCTCATTTCGAGAAGGATAATTTCAGTCATAAAAATAAACCAAGAGATGAACGTTCGGAGGGACTGGTTTCTTAGATACTTTAAACAGATGATAATGAAAATTAAACCACAATTGCGAAGGAAATTCATCAGAAAATTCAATGTCAGTCATTTATGTGACTTTATTTCGTGAAGTGATATAGCGTGCTAAGGTCTCGATGACTCTAAAATGTATATCGTATTATTTGTTGAATAATAATCAACAACGCATTGATTGCTGGGTTTTATTGGCTTCTCGTCAAGTTCAAATACTTTTTTTAGGAGAAATCATTACAAAAGGAAAATGGATCCAATACAAAAATATTCAGTACAATATGTACTCGCCGGGTCATGAAGCAAAGGCTATCGCACCAACTTTAAATAACTGGAATGCACTCTGTATTGGAGGTTTTGCTTAGTATTAGTAGGGAATTATCCATTATGACCTTCTCATAGGGAGATACCACTATTGTATCTATGGGAATTAGCACTTCAAGATGGAGAATACGAGGTCCCGAACTAAAGTCAGGTAGGCTTCTTTTTGTTCAATTAATTTTTTTTAAGAATCATCTTTTTCGGTTCACTGCTGTTCTGTTTTTTAGCGCCTGATTTTCTTCTTTGACTTGCATCTTGTTTCTTAACCTTCCTACTCAACTCACTGTTTCTATGCGCAAGGGGTCCTATGCGGGAACACACCTTGTGCATAGATTTCGCGTTCCCTTAACTTTATAATAAATGGTGCCTCCATCCTTCCTTTCTTTGAACATCTTTGTTGTGGTAATGGAGGCTGGAACTAATTCAAAATCAATCGATCCACTATGATCTGTTAGCTAACAAACCGAAACAGCTGAAGTGTATTTTCGACAGCTGAGTTATTTTAGAACAGCTTTACAGCAAAATGACCTTTGGTAATGAACTTGTAACGAATGAATGACTGCACCAGAACCGCGCCAAATTCATTTTGCAGTAGTAACAACCAAAGTATCTAAAGAATTCGGTTGAGAAATAATACCTCGGTCAAATTATTTTCTTTTCACAGGCGTGCAATACCGTTTCGACAATCCAAGGCTCACTTCAAGAAAAGAAGTTGAAATGAAATTAGCTTCTTTTTACTTTTCAAAACGTATCTCATTAGGCATAGGCAAAGAAATTTTGAGACCACGACGTGCTCGGCTTTCAAACAAACATTTTGAAATGTTAAAATTTTTGAAAGGCAACGCTGATCGTCTTTACAGTGCATTGACATTGTCACATTGAGATCATGAACCAGTATTAAATCATAACAGAGGAACAACAAAAAGCAGAGGAATATCATATATTGCAGGAGGATAAGCATGGTTTTTCTTTATGCGTCATATAGGCTGTACAAATGTTTTGCACTTTTCTGTTTTCTAATTTTTTTGCTATATATACGAAACTCCTATGAAAATATCGGTACTAGCTAGGTACTTTTTCAATATTATTATTAGAAAATGGAATTCATTTTATGTCTCATGCTATATTTACAAATGAAACGTTTCTTTCAGTACCTTGATATTTCATTATATTCTAGTCCACACATTTACTCGATCTATTAATTTTTTTAGTAAAACAATGCACTATTTTGAATATCTTAATATTATTTTTATTCATAGCAATATTTGCGTAAAATAAATTGAATAATACTTAATTAAAATTATATTTATTAAGAGAAAAGTTGCGGTTGCGAGTTGCGGCTGCGATCGCAACTTTGGTTTTTTCAAAGTTGCTGTTGCGGTTGCGTCGCAACTTTTTATGTGGTGTTGCGGTTGCTGTTGCGCCGCAACATTTTAAAAGTTGCGGGCCCGACACTGCATTTAGGTTTGGTAACAATGCAGCCAAATGATTGAGATCTGGGTCAATATCATCCAATACATGTATCGATATGATCAGCCATTAAAGTGAACTATTGGAATATAATAGACAATGCAAATATTAAAGATAATACAAAGTAAAGGTACAAAATAAGTATTATCAAAAAGGCAGAATTTAAAATTTTAAAAATCATGCGAAGATGATAAGCCTTCAGTCTAGCGTAATTTCATAACGAGTATACGCACTCGGTCCATGTGTGAAAACATTGGAGAGCATGAATATCTCATGGTGTAGTTGCAAGAGCTGGCATGCACCAAATAGTATCCGCATACAACACGAAAGGCGTAACAAAAGGTTAGAAGGATTACAACAGAAGGGACATTGACATGATATTTATCATAAGGACCTTGAACGCTTAAATTATTCTTGTATTTAGTACCATAGGTGACATAGATAAGAACCTAAGCAGCCAATATAACGAATGCATTATCAAAAAACAATAAATGAGTAGAAATCGAAGTGAAACGTTTGGAGTGAATGTCTTGGCCTGTATCATCAGTTAAAGCTGCAACGATAGTCTGAACAAATGCAAATAAATGTCACAGAAATTGAAAAAATAAAAGTAAAAGATTTAGTTGATGAAAATCGAAGTGCTATATCTTACATGATTGCCTAGAGTACCTATATTTTCTATAAAGTTGTAACAAATTATGACTCATATTAAAATGTACATAAATAATGAAAAAAACACTTTATTTCCAACATAGATGATACAAAAACTCATCTTTGGCTTTTAAAATATCTTAAAGTAAGGGTTCTTATATGCTACACAGACATAAGTATCGTATAACCTATCTCATCAGACGACATAAATGATTGAGGGCTATGTATTCCCAATGTTGCTTAATCTAAATTTGATTGTACAGTTGGTGACGAAATTATTCGTACACCCCTCGTCTTTCAAAACTCTCTAGAATAACTCAAAAACTGTTGTTGCCACAGGCATAAGGTTTACACAGGGTGGGAGGCACATATTATTGACAATAATACGAAGTTCCTATAACAAAATATCATTTTTCAAAGATTTAATAAGCTGAACTTCAGAACAAGATAAGACAAAATTATTCATACAGTTGTGAACATTAAAATTCATTGATAAGTATTTACTTGTTTTACTAAAATAAAATTTTTGTCTAAAATGTTCTCGAAAATTCTAGATGTAAGATCACTCTAGAAAATTGTGCCAGAGCTAACAGGGAGCTAGAGGAGTAGAGCTTTGTCATTCGTCCACTTGTGCCACGATAGGAAAACTAAGGAACTCGGTGTGGACCTCAGACAGAAGATTATTGACTGCCATAAAGCTGGAAATAGTTATGACGACATATCTTAGCGTTACAGCATCCCAAGATCTACAGTACAACCTGTTATAGAAAAGTTTGTTAAGTTTAGTACTGTAGAAACGTTGCCTGGGCGTGGTCGCAAACAAAAACTCTCGGTGAGAACTCGAAAATTGTGTCGTGAGGTCAACGCTAATCCATGAGTGAAGCTAGACAACATTGCCGAGAGATTGAACGCTCACGGAACTAGCATGAGCAATCATACAATCCAGCGCTGTCTTAACAAGGAAAGCCTACACGGACGCCGACCTCGAAGGACTCCAGTCACTCCACTCCACAAACCATGTCATGTTGCTGCTTGCTTGAACTTTGCTAAGTCACACTTGGATAAGGACAGAGACTTTTGAGAGAGAGTATTAAGGACAGACGAAACCAAAATCAAGCTTATGGTGAAGCTATCCGGCGGAAGAACACTGTGCCTACAGTTAAACACGGAGGTGGATCTCTGATGTTTTGGGGTCACTATTGTTTTGCTGCATCGGATGCTGGAAAATTGGTTGCAATTGAAGGGAAGATGAACTCTGATGACTATATTTCAATTTTGGACGAAAACTTGAAGGTATCAGCTAATAGTTTGGGATTTGGAAGGCGGTGGGTATTTCAACAAGACAATTACCCAAAGCACACGGCCAAGTCTACAACTATATAGCTGGCTCCAAAGAAATAAGATAAATGTACTCCCATAGCCTTTGATGAGTCCTGATCTCAATCCCGTTGAAAATTTGTGGAAGGAATAAAAGTCAACATCAACAAGAGAGCTCCAAAGAATCTTCAGGAATGGAAACTCATCGCCACTGAAGAATGGAACAATATTTGATCTGAAACTACTGAAAAGCTTGGCAAAAACTATAATAAAAGACTTTTAAATGTTATGAAGATGAAAGGTCACGCTATTGATCATTAAAAATGTACTCAAATGGTAGATTTACCTCAATCAAGTGTAATACTACTCACTGTATGAATAATTTTGTCTTATCGTGTTTCTGAAGTTCAGCTTGTTGAATCTTTCAAAAATAATATTTTGTTCTAAAAACTTCGTATTATATTCACTAATATGTGCTTCACACACTGTGTAAATCATATGCCTGTGGCAACAATAGTTTTTGAGTAATTCTAGAAAGTTTTGAAAGGCGAGGGGTGTACGAATAATTTCGTCACTAACTGTATGTATATGTAACTACAATAATAAAAGAGAACACAATAATAAAAGAGAACACAATTTCAGTAACGATGCATTGTTGAAAACACTCTTCTAGTGCACACTTACCTTAAAATACGAGCTCAGGGCGGAAACAATGCGCAAAGGCGCTTCTAATAGAAAAAAATATGAGGGTAGAAATCGAATGACATGAACTCTGGCATGACGGTTACAAATAATTTGTCTCGAGGTGTTGCGCACTTGTTGCGGCAAATATTGATCGAGCTCTTCAGGCGTGTTGATTACTAGAAATCTGGAAGCACTTTGCCCTGTAATATTATGAGGAGAAACGCTGATTTTTCCAACAAGAGTTGTTGCGACTGTTATTTCCTCAGGGAATTTTCTTTTGGATATCCTTGAAAAGTACATAACGTTAGCTTGCGAAGTTATAAGACATTCATACATATAAAATTTTGGTTTTGTCATGCGAGATGCTGTTAACATTTCTTACTTCTCTTCGTAGTGCCTTGGTTCGAAAGTAGTTTCTTTTTTTATACCATCGGTTTCAGTTGGAGTTTCCTTTCTCATTCTGTTTGCTGCATGATGTTGGAGTTACTTCGGTTGTGTTGATTTTTTTCTTCAGCAGTTTTCGAACTGTTTCCTTAGTCTTCACCTGCACGTGATGACGGCAGCTTCTCTGAGGTAACAAGAGAAGGTTTTTGTTTCATAACTCTTCACGTTTTTCCTTTCTTTGTAACCAGTCCAGACGGGAGACTGAGCTTTTATACGATAATTTTGGTCGTCTATTATTTTCTTATCCTCAGATTCTTCCCTATTTCTTTAGTGTTTCTTTTAGTGTTTCTATTAGCGTTTTAAATCCGATTTTTTTTTTAATTTCATCATCAATGAGTTGAAGAGATCAATTAGAAGAGAGGCCACCTGCTTACTCTGTTTTGGCAGTTTTCCTACGTCACGATACGGGCCAAAGTCTGGCATAGTCTCATCATTGCTCCTAGAGTTTGCGTTTATCGTCGCCATTTTGGAATGACGGAAAACACTAGCTAGTTTCTGGAAAGAAAAGAAGAAGAAAGAAAAGAAAAAACAGTTTATTTCCAAAAAGGTTGGCACATGAGATACATGTCAAACATATTGGCTTATAAAAAATTTCTTCATATAAGGAAGAAGTGGGGGTTGAGTTTTTTTTGTGAGACAATATTAAACTTTTCATTTAATGATCTTTGATTACGATAAAATGAATTTACTTTTGGATGCTCATGGTTTGAGTGGGCTCTCTCTTAATTCAGAGAGTAAATTTAACACCCAATTCGGGCACTTAGTTTTGGAGCGGAATAAGAAGTGTCCTCACTGTTCGATACACACGAACGAACAAAACGAATTCACGAAGTTCCGGCGTCCACTACATCTGAGAGTGGATGAGCACGCTCACCCTAATGGTAAACCTCCTTCCTTTCCAGTGGGCAGAAATTGTGGAATGGGAGTTTCTGTTTGGACGGGAGTGCTATTTACTATCCAACACTATTTTTCCAGTTTCGATCAGCACTAGTCCATGTGCACTAGCACCAGTAATGGGTGCCATATACTTTAAAAAAAGTAAGGTAAACCGCTTATTTCCAAAAAATTTGATACATGAAATGTATTACAAAAACTGAATTTCAAGGACTTCTTAATACAAAGGTCCTTAACTGAAAAAAAACAAAAGTTGTATGATAGATAAACATCTGACCTTCAAAGAACATATTACATATCAGTACTAAATTATCAAAATCAGTAGAAATCCTCAAAAAGGTAAAAACGTAATACCTGACGAAGTTAAGCAAATACTTCATCGAACGCTCATTTCACCATATATACAACACAAAATACAATAGTTGCATGGCACGGAAGTGATAAAAATAAAACTAATTTGCTCTTTGTACTGCAAGAAAAAGCTATTAAAACAGTAAAAAAATTAGAATATTATGCTAACACGAATGATTCATTCAAAATTTTAACAATACTTAAGCTTTTGGACCTCTATGAGCTCTCCATATGTAGTTTCATGAGTAAAACATTGGCTAATGAGAGTTACACTCCATATTACTGTCCTACTGCGGGGCATCACCAGAAGAGGGAGTGAAGTGGTGCCGGATGGGCGAAAGGAATTTTTGGATTTTGGAGTTGATAATTTATTAGAAAAATACTAAGCCCTATTTCGATTTCCGGGCACCACAGATGAAATACCACTAATTGTGGAAAAACAACCTTCATTCCGCTACATTGAACAAACAGTTGCGATGCTCATTTTAGTCGACAGGAATAAGGAAGATCAATATTAGAATGACTTAGCGAACGTAAAATAAAATAAATTCTTACTTCCTAGCAAAAATTTTCAGGAATTGAAACTTAGAAACTGAAACTCAGCGCCGCACCCCAAATACAAACGATCCTTTTATACATACTATTGTTTATTTTTATTAACTTGTGCTTCTCTCTAAATCCTGTGTCGACAATTATCATGTGAAATGTGAATGTGAACCTGAATCTATACAAATGTATAACAGATGTGTTTGTAAACATTCATGACAGCTGTGTGAGAACTTTTGAAACAACGCAATCAGCAATTTTTTACCTCCCAATGTTACTGTGAATTTTTTTTTCTTTTTTTTACCACTAAAGTTATTATTGCGTGTAAACCATATTAGCTGATTATATCATTGTCGTTATAATCTTTAAAACTTATTACCTGCTGTATGTGAACTTGTGAAAGCGCCTTCATGCGGCAATCTGTTTACACCAATGTTGTGATATTGAACTCCAATATTTTTCGCTCATGGACTGAGTTTATATGTACTCATGTAAACGCACTAGATTTTTTTTATATATACTCTATTCTCTCGTACTTCATAAGCTAGTTTTTTTAGACAGGAATATCCCTTAAAGCTTGACTCTGTATTTCGTTTTAAGTTTTATAGTATCTAATTCTTACTGTTTACTAATTTTAAATGACTGATCACCCTGAGATATTCGAGGAAATCGACCCAGATCTCAATCATTTGAACAGAATACAGGGTGTTTCAAAAATACACGGCATAATTTCAGGTATGTATTTCCCACATGTAGACAATCAAAATAGTTCATTACAACATATGTCCGGAAATGCTTCATTTCCGAGTTATGGCCTTCACAACATTGAAATTCACCGGAACGTTTTTCTTTCCGCAGGTCGTTGCCATTACAGAAGATGTTCAAAATGACCACCTCCTGCTTGAATACAGACCTCACATCGATGTCTCATTGACCTGCGAACACGATCCCACACTCCAGGAATGTTGCGTATGTCCTCAGAGCGTGCCACAATTCGATTCCGAAGGGATTCCAAATCAGGCACCGGAGACGAATAAACCAATGATTTTAAATGGCCCCACAAGTAGAAATCGAGAGGGTTCAGATCAGGTGAGCGTGGAGGCCAAGCAATTGGGCCACCTCTACCTATCCATCGATCAGGAAATCTTCGATCCAAGTACCGGCGAGCCGTACGACTGAAGTGTGCAGGAGCGCCGTCATGCAAGAAGTGAGCGTGCTGACGATCGATCAGTGGAGTGTCGTCATAAACATCAGGTATGATGTTTTCCAGGAAGTTTGTGTACGCCTGCCCCGTAAGTCTGTTTACAAGTACATGGGGTCCAACTAACCGATCACCAATGATACCGGCCCACATGTTGAGGGAGAACCGCACCTGGTGATGAGATACAACAGTTGCATTTGGGTTTTCATACGCCCATACATGCTGATTGTGGAGATTTGTTATGCCTTCTCGTGTGAACTGTGCTTCATCTGTAAATAATACTAAGGCAGGGAAGTTCGGATTTGCAGCACATTGCTGCAAGAACCACTGACAGTACCTAACTCGTGCAGGGTAATCTGCTGGTGACAGCGCCTGTACACGTTGCAAATGGTAAGGATAAAATTGATACTCTTTCAGCAGTCTCCAGACAGTCGTATGGGGAACATTCACTTGCAACGCTAACCTTCGTGTGCTGATAGAAGGAGTTCTGTTCACAATCTCCAGAATCTCCTCCTGTTCTTCTGGAGTTGTAGATCTTGGTCGTCCCCTTCCCAATCCAGGAGAGTCAAATTTTCCATACTCGCACAGACGCTGATGGAGACTTACAAATGTCTTCCGATCTGGACATTGTCGCTGTGGGTACCTCTCCTGGTACAAACGACGAGCCAGCGCAGCATTGCCGTCTGCCTTACCGTAGATCAAGTGCATCTCTGCCAGCTCCTGATTTGTGTACATGACACACAGTCGAACGCCAAACACAACACTGAATTTAACCTTCGCCTAGGAATGATCTGTCAGAGTGCCCTCTTAATGTGTCCTTTGACGGCAACGACCTGCGGAAAGAAAAACGTTCCGGTGAATTTCGATGTTGTGAAGGCCATAACTCGGAAATGAAGCATTTCCGGACATATGTTGTAATGAACTATTTTGATTGTCTACATGTGGGAAATACATACCTGAAATTATGCCGTGTATTTTTGAAACACCCTGTATATCCAAACCTAAACGACTCTCAAGAGTGTAGGTATACTAATATATCAAAATTCAACGAAACTATACGAATAACTGACCGAGATTTCTCACTCCTGTGTTGGAACTGTAGGTCACTCTATCCAAAATTGGAAGAGATACAATGTACTATTACTGAACTTAAATATAACCTAAATGTGATTAGCTTCACCGAAAGCCGGCTAGATGACTCGACTAAAGGCATGACTCGATTTGAAAATTATCATAGTTACCATTCGCTAAGAAAAAACCAGCGGGGCGGAGGCATCAGCACATATATATCTAACCACATAAACTCGAAAACCATAGCAAGTGCAACAATGAATCAGGATCATATAGAATCACTCTTCGTAGAACTGACTAGAGATGGTAAACGCATTGTGCTTGGAGCGGTGTGTAGGCCTCCTACAGCCTGTCCTATATCCTTCCTGAATGAGCTGAATCGTATTATTTCTCAGTTCAACAGGCCCTTATACAATGACATAATAATATGCGGTGACTTCAATTATGATCTACTGAAACATGAAAGCTATGAACCACTCTCTAATTTCCTAACAACCTTTCAGTCTCAATCCTTCCTTCCGATCATTACAAAGCCTACACGAATAACCTCAGAGTGTGATACGCTGCTTGACAATATCTTCATGACAGACCCAAGTGCTTTTCTTGCTGGAATAATTACTTCTGACTTATCAGATCACTTTCCAGTTTTTCTTATTAAGAAAAATGTCTATATTGCTTGCACCAAGGCACGGGCTGAAACTTACTCATATCGTAAAATAAACGAATCAAATCTCGAAGAAATGCGCACCGTTCTAGAAGAATCAATGAATACATTACACATCTCTCAACACAACAATAATGCTTCGAGCATTGATGAAGCAGTAGTAAAGTTGACTGAAACTATAATGACCGCATACAATCAGTGTTGCCCAATTGTAACTCGTACAGTTACCCCGAAAAATAAACAAAAGCCCTGGATTACTAGAGACATCGTGATAAATATAAAGAAACGTCAAGCGTACCTAGCCCTCCTTTACGAAGGGCGAATATCTAGAGAAACATATAACCGATTCAGAAACTATGTAACAAACCAGATAAGAACATCAAAAAAGAACTACTTTTCGCTCAAGTTTACTCAATTCAAAACTGACGTTAAAAAGACTTGGCATCTCCTTAACTCTTGCTGTAAACCGAATAATGCTGATAAAAAGAAAATTGAATGTGTTATTCAAGATAATGTAAAATACCATGAGAAGAAAGAAATTGCTAATCTCTTTAACAACTTCTTCGTAAGCGTAGGGAAAACTATAGCTGATGGTATTAGAAGTGAACCTACTGATCACCTGGAATTTATGGATCATATTCGAGAACCCAACTCCTTTTTCTTTACGCCTACAAACTCCTCCGATGTAATTACGTGCATAAACAACATGAAAAATAAATCGAGTGGGTTACAAACGTTTCCAACTAAAGTACTTAAAGTTATTGCTGACATTGTAGCCCCGCTGATATCAAATATTATTAACCAGTCTATCTTGCTAGGCACTTTCCCGAACTCCCTCAAAGTTGCTAGAGTAACCCCTATCTTTAAGAGTGGTGAAAAAACCTGTGTAAACAATTATCGACCTATCTCCGTACTACCAATTATTAGCAAAGTATTCGAAAAGATTGTGTATAAAAAAATGTACTCTTATTTTAAACAAAAATCATTTCTTTACGATAAACAATACGGCTTTCGCTCTAAGAAATCAACAACACAGGCTATATTAAATCATTTACAATTCCTTTATTCTAATATAGATGAAGGAAAGCCTGTCTTCTCTGTATTTCTTGACTTTCGAAAAGCATTTGATTGTGTGGACCATAAAATACTACTCTCGAAACTACACCGTTATGGCATTCGAGGGATTGCCCATGATTGGTTCAGGTCATACCTAACAAATCGCAAGCAATACGTTGTCATTGACGACGCAAAATCAGACCCACAGACAATTAGCCATGGAGTTCCACAAGGATCTGCTCTTGGGCCTCTCATGTTTCTGATTTTTATCAATGATATTGAAAAATCTACATCATTCTTCAAATTCATACTTTTTGCCGATGACAGTACGCTTTCTGCGGTCCTTCCGAACCAAAATCCTGCTATGATTGTGGAGAGTATAAATACTGAACTTCACAAGGTTTCATCGTTGCTCAAAGCTAATAAAATAAGCCTTAATATTGATGAAACAAATTATATTACATTCTCATACAAGAAAGATGTATCTCTCCCACGCATTAAAATTGGCGAAGGTGAAATCGAAGAAACCAGCTCATGTAAGTTTCTGGGCATCATAATAGATAAACATCTGACCTTCAAAGAGCACATCACTCATATTAGTTCTAAATTATCAAAATCCATCGGAATCCTAAATAAAGTTAAAAATTTTCTGCCTGAAACAGCTTTACAAATGCTCTACCGAACGCTCATTTTTCCATACTTGCAATACGGAATAGAAGCATGGCACGGAACTGATAAAAATAAAACCAACAAAATTTTTACTCTGCAGAAAAGAGCTGTCAGAGCGGTAAAGAACCTAGAATATAATGCTCACACAAATGATTCTTTCAAAAATTTAAAAATACTTAAACTTTCGGATCTCTACAAAATCTCCATCTGTAATTTCATTTACAAAACATTAACAAATGATGGTGACAATAGCCTGAGACAATTATTGACTGCGCAAACTGGTCATCACGACCATTTAACCCGAAATCGAAGTAAATTCATGCTTCCTTATTATTCAAAGGCCCGGTCGCAACACAGTATCCTCTTCGTTGGAACCAAAACTTGGAACTCTATACCTGCAGAGATCCGTGAACGTAATTCGTACAAAGTATTCAAAAGACATCTTGAGTCTCACTTCCTATCAGAATACTAGTCGTGTAAGATCACCGTGTCAAAATCTTGCCTCCTACATGTAACTAATGATAATGTCATAATGTAACTTGCCTTGGGTACCATAACCAATATTCTGTCTGCTCTTGAATCGTTTTATCAAACATACTATTAAATATAGCCGATTTGACCTATATTGTAAAATACAGCATAAAATATCGAGTTAATTATCTCAATGATCAGTCTAATGCGAAACTAGGTTAAGTGAACTAGGTTAAACATTTTGTACACCCTAGAATAACGTGATGGTAGGATGCCCTAGAAGTCGCTGAACTTGTTCGGGGCCACAGGTAGCTATGCTCAAATTTGACCATTGTACTAGACTTGAGAAAAATTCTACCTCTGTATCACCTGTGGTAAATAAATTGTTTAAATTGTTTAAATTGTTTAAATGCGTATTACGATAACCATGTATAAATAGCAATTAAGGATCTAAATTATTTGTTTCAACACTCAACATGGGTATTACGATAACCATGTATAAATAGCAATTAAGGGTCTCTATGCTAATTTAATTGAATGCATTTTTAGCTTTTATCTCAATACTTGTTCGCACTAATGAAAGTGTTTTTCAAATGAGCGTCGCGAGGATTGTGTTCTCTTAGTTCAAAATCAGATTAGGCAAGGAAAGGAACTCATTTTTGTTGTACTTTTCTGTCAATCATTTTTGTCTCAACTTTCTACACGGGTATTACGATACCAATGTATTATAATCAGTCACACGTATACAACTCTACGATCCTCGCCCAATCTATCTCGAACAACCGTTACATCATCGCCAGACGTCGTTTGAATGTTTCTATCGCTAAAAAATTGACTTATAAATATATAAACATAGCTTTACCCAAATTTTGAGCTAGTAGCAGCAAATATCAAATATTCTATTGAAATGATTCCTAAAAAACATGATTTGGCTGAATAAGTATCGAGAGTTCAAAGTCAAGTCACCCCCCAGAAACAGTTACGAATTTGGTACGGAAAGCTACTGCTTCCACAAGGTTTTTCAAACAAATAAATGTACGAGGAGCTCACGAGATTAGAACTCAGGACTTAAATTCACCGCACCAGAACGCTATCGATCGCGCTACCGACCACCCTAAAAGGTGATCGACGCACAATGAAAGCAATCTTGGCACAGTGAAAGCAGGCACGCACTTGGCCCGACAGATATATTTTTTCATTTTTACTTAAGTATCGAGAGTTCAAAGTCAAGTCACCCCCCAGAAACAGTTACGAATCTGGTACGGAAAGCTACTGCTTCCACAAGGTTTTTCAAACAAATAAATGTACGAGGAGCTCACGAGATTAGAACTCAGGACTTAAATTCACCTCACCAGAACGCTATCGATCGCGCTACCGACCACCTGGGGGGGGGGGGGGGTGACTTGACTTTGAACTCTCGATACTTAAGTAAAAATGAAAAAATATATCTGTCGGGCCAAGTGCGTGCCTGCTTTCACTGTGCCAAGATTGCTTTCATTGTGCGTCGATCACCTTTTAGGGTGGTCGGTAGCGCGATCGATAGCGTTCTGGTGCGGTGAATTTAAGTCCTGAGTTCTAATCTCGTGAGCTCCTCGTACATTTATTGGCTGAATAAATATTACCTTCAAAGTACGATACGAATTTGCTTGAGATGATTTAGGGAGAGCCCACAACGATAGTGCGACATCAGGAAGATTACCAAGAGGAAGTCACAACAATGATGACATCGAATGTGGCATTTGAGCGTATTTCATTCATATTAATTCATTGATCTTGCCGTGTACACGCTCCGTAAAAGCGACCATAACATGAGAGCAACAGAGACCTTAAACAATTGTTAACTGCACAAACTGTCCATCATGATCATATAACCCGAAACAAATTTAACTTCATACTTTTTAATCATTCAAAAGCTCGGTCACATCACAGTATCCTTTCCATTGGAACCAAAACTTGGAATTCGATCCCTGCTGAAATCAGCGAAAAAAGTTCTTACAAAGCATACAAAATGAATCTTGTATCCCTATTACTATCGGAATATCAAAGAAAAGAAAAGAAAAACGTTTATTTTCCATGTTGCCACATGAGATATATGCCAACATATTGGCTTTTAAAAGTTTCTTAATATAGGACGTCCTAAAACAAAAGTTCCATACGAGGAGTACTAATTGACAAGCCATCCGAGGTGTACAAATAGATAAGCCATACGAGGCATACTAATAGGCAAACTATACGAGGTGTACTATTAGACAAACTATCAGAGGTGTGCAAATAGATAGACCATACGAGGCATATTAATAGTCAAAATATTCGAGGCGTATTAATAGACAAACCATACGTGGCGTGCTAATAGTCTAACTCTGTCAAGGGTAGTTGAATGAGAAGTGAAAAATATCATCTCTTGGATATTTTATATTCCATGAGATGGCTAACAACTTATAAATAATTCGAATACTACTAAAGAATTCTTTGAAACCTACAAGTTCTTAGTTGAAATTATCGAAGTAAGAAAAAGACAAAAGACGCTATACCGGAGCAGATTGAAACACCATCGTAAATGACAATCAAGTATTGAGAAAAGGTTAGTCATGAAGTAATTTATAAAGAACATCGCGCAACACAGCACGCACATCTAGAAATGCGTAAACAAACTTACACTCAAAAATGAAATGCATGGCTTGTTCGGCATACAAATATAAAGATAATTTTTACACGAACGCTTTATTTCATTCGTCTGTTTGTGCTTCTAATTTCTCCTATTTACAGAAATGCCCTTCGGGGCCGTGATAGATCGATTTATAAAGCATTAAGCAAGCGCAATCAATTTGTTCATTTCTGGGATTTGGTTCAGTGTTAACTGATCGCAGAGCTTTAGGTAAAATGTAATGTGTCTTGAGGTTTTGCTTTTTACGCAAAAAGTAAAAATAGAAACATATATATGTACATGTGCGTATATATATATGTGCGAACATGTGTATGTATACACTGATACATAGACATTTATGTTTGTGTGCGCACACATACTCACTCATACACATACTAACACACATATTCATATATATACGTATTGAGAATGAATATAAGAAAAATGCTAATAAACATGAAAAATAATCTTGCTCTATCTATATTTAAAATGACAGCCAAAGCTCTGATGAATCGTAAGAAATAACCTGAGGAAAAATAAGGAATAGAGAAAGGACTTCGAAAAACGGATAAATGGAATGGTTTTTTAATTTCCTAAAATAAATTTTAAGAAAACTCAAGTTACCGCCGAGGAACAACACCAAAAAAAACATATTTCACATCTTCTCGATATTCTCTGCTACATCATGCGGACATGGGTACATGGGATAAAATGGAGATACAATGTAAACCGGTTACCACTCATGATTGACAAACATCTACAAAATTTTTGGCAGAAATGCGTAAACAAACATATACTCAACATCAAAATTCAAAGCTTGTACAACATACGGACAAAAAGATAATTTTAATACGATTCATATGCTTAAATTGTGCTTTATTTCATTAATTGTATTTGTCATTAATCCGATTCACAGAAACGCCCTTTGGGGAAGTGATAGATCTATTTTTGAATCATTACGCTGGTGCAGTAAAATTTATTAACCGGATGGTTTTTGCGTAAAGAAATGAAATAGAAACATGTATACCTATTTATGTATATATATATATATATATACCCACATACGTACACACACATATTAATATATATGCTCATTGAAAATGAAATTACATCAATTACAAAGGTAATCAAGTCAAATCTTTTCTGCTATATGATTCATCTTGATAGGGTAATTTACCACGATTGATGATATATGTTGATCTTAAGTCTGATCTTATGTCTTTCCTAGAATATGTTCTCATCTAGCCCATTTTAACTAATGTCATAAAATTAAGCATCGAATCTCAAGCGAACCAATTCACTGACTAGTCTAGTATGAAACTAACTTTATTGAATCAGGTTAATTAAACGTAATTGTACACCTTGAAATAGCGCTGACGATGGCATACCCTTGAAGTCTCTGAACTTATACGGGCCCACAAGTAGCTACGCTCAAGTGTGTCCATTGTAACAGACTCAAGAAACAAGCTACTGATGTTTCGGCTATGGTAAATACATCATTTGAATTTTTTAAGTGTTTCACATAGAATTCTGTTAAATGTTAGTCATTAGGTGTTCAGTATACGAGGATTGAAGGAAGTTATTTCAGGTTACACAAGCTCGTTCCAAGCAAAAAACGTTAATAAAAATATATAAACAATGACGTTCATTGGCGTCGAGCTTCAATTTTTCATAGGATCTTTTTAATGGGAGCGACTTCTGCCATTTCTCATGGGAGTATTCATTACTTGGTTCTGATGTGAAAATATTTTCCCAACCGTTTAATTTTTATTAGTTGAGTGAAGCCTATAACAGATGTCGAAATTTGGACCAAGAACCCATTAATGGAGAAACTGAGATCTTCAAAAATTTCTGATCATAATGATGTAACAGATTTGATTAAATAAGTTAGTTTAAGGCTCCCTTGCCTCTACAAAAATGTTCCAAAGAGAAGAAGAACGGCATCTGTCGCGAACTTATTTAGGTGAGCCTGTCCACGACCAGTCTTGGTTTAGGAATCAATGACTAATCTTAATAATGGTATTCTACGATTAACGAATGTATTTAAGACTACTTCACAAAAGTGCAGCCGCCCGATAAGAGGTGATGTTCGTAAGCTCAGAACTTTAGATGAACAAACACAACAAAAGACTTATGCGCTCAACGCACGTTGAGTCGGCAAAAATCTTCGATTCCCTCTCCAAAACGTTTGTCAAGAAACTATAAATTCAATGTTTACATCGCTAAAAGACTTAAAAATACTTCAAAGAAGACTAAAAACGTCAGGAACTTAATTTCTTCAACAGTTTGATTTTAATAATTTGATGATTTAAAGTACTCTCTTCTCCCTCAAAGAAACAAAACATGAGGCCGCCAATTTTACATCCCCTAATCTCCTCAGGCTGAAAGCTCGTGTCACCCGTGAATAAATTACTTATGAAAATCAACAAGATGCCAGAGCTTGAGACCTTTAACCATCTAAGTCAAAAACACCCGACGCATTCGCAGTTAGTTAAGCAGCAAAGAGACGACTGAACCCGAACGAAACAAATCTTCCTTCACAGACTTGACAAGTCCGGACCAGCCGCCCGCGGAGGGGAAAACATCCGCCTCCATAGGCGACAGTAGCGAGGCTGCATTAAGATGAGGCTTCGTTTAACTCACTTTTAGGAAATAAATAAATGTAAGTTATAATTACAACAATTTTTTGACCTCCGCAATTCCACGATCCCCCACCTAAGCCAACTTGTTCAGATCAGTCCCGAGTCTGAAAACTGCGCACTCAGTCTTGCCGGAGCAGAAACGTGCAGCCATTATTGGTGCTAGAAGGGAATGAGAAATTGCCTTAAATACAGAGTTAATTTTGTAATAGTCTTCAAGAGACAATGTCATTTATTCCTTCATTTAGGTTCATTTATTAAGAAGTAATATCAAGCTGATTTTAAAACGTAATCAGTGGTATGTGAAGCTTTTAGTTATTGTTGTAAGAAATTAGGAAGAAAAAGGCAAGATAGCTCTGGTCCATTTCAACATAAATTGTTAATATTTAATTTGAGACTGAACCGTCAGAGGCCATGTAAATAGGTTCTACTTTTAGGAAAATTCAGAACTCTTAACTCAGTACGTCAGTTCATTAAAAGCTAACAATTTAACCATTTAATTAAAAAAATTGCTGGAGGAGGGAGCTTAAGATTAAATTTGCAGCAGGCCAAGATAATTTCAAATGAGATTTAAACAAAAATAAAAGAAACCCACCTTAACACGTTAGTGCGGCGGGTTTAACTGAAGTTCAATATGCAACTCAAATTAGAGTTAATTTTAGAGATCAACGTCAAAAATAACGAACATTAAATAGATCGCGCCTTCATTTAGTTTTCATTAAGCATTTATCGAAATTGAGTAAGTCACTGTTGGTCGGTGAGCGGCATCATGAAAATCCATTCAGTGACCGCTGGAGGGTCAGGTCTTACTTAAAGTGGTAAACTCTTAAAATTTAAGTAAAGAAAACGTCTGAAAGAAGAGAGGAGAACAAGAGGACCAGGCACTGACAAACTTAGCCCTGTTGTTGATCTTTGTAGTCCAGCCGAAGCTGTCCTGCTGATCGTAACTCTCCCCATGCGCAGGGGATCTTGTGGGCGATCACACATAAAGTATAAATTCCCCGTTCCCTTAATTCCATTTTAAATTGTACCTACCTCTTTTCTTTCTTGAGAACAACTTTGTGGTGGTTAGGGAGTCTTAAGCTAACTAATTGTGTAATCGAATTTTATCTGCAAGTTAAAGGAACACTAAAGGTAAAATCTCGACGGACTGGACCAATGGGAGTTGTGCCGAGTTAAGTTGTTAAAGTTTTAGTGAACTGCCTTTCTCGCTTTTTCATTTATCCGTTCTTTTGCGAATTTGAATATAAATTAGCTTGAAATTGCCTTATTCACAGAAACCTTAAGTCAATTTGCGGTCGATCATTTTAGCTCATGTGGTGGGTAGAAGCGGCCATGCAAAACACCAGCCGTCAGTCGCGATATGACGCTAATGAGGTTTGGTAGGGCGACGAGAGTGAGGTGATAGGCCCGTGAACAGACTTTGCTTCCGTTGTCAGTTTTTCTCTTCTCGAATAATACTTCTTCATAAGCTTTCGCAAATAACATTAAAAGCGCGTTGATAATTCATTCGGAAGGCTCATTTAAAAATGGGGAAATTCATGATTTTAGTTGAAAATCCAAGCTTAAAAGCATAGTAGTTCATATGCGAGCATAATTGAAGTTTCATGTACAGTTCAATAAATGTTTGAAAAATTAGTTGATTCAAGTCAATGAGAAGGACAACCAAATCAAATCACTGACATTTTCTTTAAACTCTTCGAGAAATGTTGTGGGAAAACTCTTATCGGTAAACGTAGATGTGCTACTTGATTGATATAAGCAAATTTTAAGGAATGTTTTTTATAAGACTTAGGTAAGCAAGAAGAGTAATTTATAAACAGTTACGGCAAAATGTTATGCGTAGTCAGTCAGCTTACTTCACATAAATTGTGATTTGTTGAATAGTAAAAGAAAGTTTCTCAGCGGTGAATGATCGGCTATATTTGGTGGAACATGAAGCTGAAGAAGCGAATAATAATCCCAGTGGTTTCTTCACTAGTTTTGTTTGGGCTGATTTCTTACATCATTTATTGTGACCTGCTGGTTTGCTACTCGGAGGAATCACGACAATATTCTCCCATAACCTTGGCAGAAAACATCTACTCTCGGCGTGACCATGATTTTGAAGATAGAAACGTTGTTCAGTTGGGCTTAGCGCGAACTTTGAAGAGGAACATTTTCAACGGAAACCACCCACAATATCTCGAAAATAATTCACTTTCAAAGAGGAAATTCAGATCTCGAAGAAAGTCCAGGCACTCAGAGCGAGCTCATACACTGACATGCAGGAGCAACCATTCATACTCCAGTAATTTATCGTCCGACGACCTATGGAGAACAAAGTTACTCGGCCACCCGTCATTTACCCGAAGGTACTCCGACGCGAGTGGAAATTTCGATATTTTGAAAAGTTACTCATTTAACAAAAAGCTGATGGTGCTTAGTAGTAAAAAAAATCAGAATATAATTTTTATGACTCAGTTAAACCAAGTTTCTCGTAAAGTTTCTTTTCTTAACTATATTCTGTCGGAACACGTCACTTCGGAAGAAACGCATGCAGATATCGAGAAACAGCTACGATCTGGGAACACGCGGCGTTTTTGGCAATCTCGAACGCTCCTGTCCGCTGCTGGGGAGAGATCCAGGTCTGCACTATTTTCAAGAGGGAAAACTGCCGACATGATTAAAAAAAATCCGTCTGGCAAAAACAACGAACGCCAAACTTTTAGATGCGTTTTGCGCACAGAAAATATGGGTAACAGTCATAATTGGCCAGAAAAATCTTTGAGCAAAGAAGAGTGGCTGCCGGCCGTGTCTCTCATCACCAAACTGCTGCAGGATTTGAAAATCAGCGAAGTTCACTTGTGTTCTTTAGGTGAGACAAGTCATGACCTCACGCTTAACTTTTTTACGCTGTCTTCGTTCTTCATCAGATGTTTTTCTTTCTATGAACTCAAAAGAAAAACTAAGCGTTCGGTGCTACGTTTAGGTATTGCCAGGTTAAGCGTTTGTGCTTTATGTATATATATATCGGCGAAATTGGGTGATGGTCATTTTGTCATTCTGCGAAAAGTTTACAGAAGGAGCAACTAGAAGTATTGGCGTCTTTCATCTCCCAGCATTGTTGGGCTTTGGAGACAGTCTCTCTCTAGGCGGTGTTCTTGTGTCATTAGATCATGTCTAAAGTAGAGGTTGGTTTCTGCGGTACCTCTTGGTATATAGATTAGTTTTGATTTCTTGCACAACGGTCACGAATTTTATTACTTTAGTTACGCTTAATGTGTCGTTCGAGTCGGTGTTTTTAATTTAATACTTTAACTAGCACAGGAAATTGTTCACAGACAGTGCCAGGGCTTACGGAGTTACGGGTCTCGTGGCCGTCGTTGGCGGACGATCTCAGGCGGATGGACAGCTGGGCGCAACTCTACCTTATTCCGTTACTGCTTTTTCTCCATCCTCAGTTTTGCTTGAAGGATGTGTTGTTTTCGGCCATACTTATGTTGCAGTTTGTAATTCTTTATTTAATTTTAAATATCCCAAATAATTCAATCATACGGCGATTGTAAACGGTCGTTTTTAAGAGTTAGTTGAAATGGAACTTGGAAGAGAAGTGACTCGTTTGCAAGAAGGGCTCAAGCTTCAGTAGATCAGAATCAGCATCCATATTACTCCTTTTTATTTTATCGCGGTCCACTTGCGCTTAACTAATATACTTTACTTTTTTATGCTTGGCATATTTCCATTCTATTGATTTAATCGAACTTTTATCATTTATTTTCGCTTGAATGTGTACGGACGCTTAGTGCATTATAAACTCAGCTTTGCTATTATCTGTATAATTGTTGATGTTTTTTGCTTCTATAAATTATTGGGGTTGGGCAAAGTGCCTAATTTTTACCTGATTAAAGGTTGCCAATTTTTTTCGAGGAGCTCCTGGAGACTTCCTTGGAGTTTCTCGATGGCTGCTAACCGTCGCTTCGTCGATCAGGAGTTTTTCCTGCGATAAGTACGAGACGAAAGTGTTAATTTTAATACTTGGAATTTTGCATTTAATAGATTGTCTTCTCAATGAAATTCTGTTAAAATTATTGATCTGCACACCCCTTCGTTTTCATTAAATTTCTTTCTCCAACTGCTGTCAGGCTGCTGGGGGAAGTCATTGCGTGTGTCGTTGGAGCATCGACAGCGCTCCTCTTGCGGAGTTCATGGCATTGGTTGCTTCTCAATGTCTTGCTTGGAGTCCAGCAAGCCGCAATACTCGCCATTAGCGTTTGTATTGTTCTCCTCAGTGCAACTTTTCCTTTCACGTCTCAGCCTTCTTTAACCCGTGTTGTACAGGCTGGGATTCACCACTGACAGTTGTAAATTTCCATTTTCGGTGAAACTTTGTTTTCAGCTCATGAAACCCTTCAAGATGATACAGTTATTGTATCTATGAGAATTAGCGCTCTTAGGGAGAAAGTGTAAAGTCCCGAGCCGAGAGTTAGGATGTGCATGCACGCTTACTCTCGCCCCCTACTCTGAGCACCTCAGATGGAAAGGATGGTTCCTGCCGTAGGCATGTTTGCGGCGATTTCGCGTGCCAAAAGCGTCCTGTCTGTTGCGCTAGTACTAGTATTAGCACCCCTAGCTGCCGATTCAGTCATTGTTGTAACACTCTGATTTCTAAATCTAGGCACACTAACTCTGCCGCTACTAGTTTTAATCGTAGTGGAACGAATAAACCCCTCCGAATCGGAAGACTCAGACGTATGGTTTTTCCTTTAGCAGTGAAATTTACACCCAAATTTACACATCTTATCACCATAAATAAACATCAGGTAAGAACACACCTCTAATTTTAAATTTTACACACCTCTACTTTTGAATTTTACACACCTCTAATTTTACGCAAGAAACACAAAAATTTTGTACGCTCACCATCAATAAAAATGACAACAATAAGGCTACACTCACTTTAAATTGAAGTAATCGTCCCAACTAGTGCCTAGATTCAGAAATCAGAGTGTTACAACAATGACTGAATCGGCAGCTAGTGGCGCCAATACTAGTACTAGCGCAACAGACAAGACGCTTTTGGCACTCGAAATCGCCGCAAACATGCCTAGGGCAGGAACCATCCTTTCCATCTGAGGTGCTCAGGGTAGGGGGCGAGAGTAAGCGCGCATGCACATTATCCCCATACTGGCCACCACTTAATATGCGGGCCAGTGAAACGCAGGGGATCTTCTTGGGGGTACACTTGATTGGTCCGTAGCAGGTGTGGTACAGGCGAGGTACGTGATCGATTGAGCTCAGAGAAAAAGCGCTAAACGCTTATAAAGCATCTGAGGTGCTCAGGGTAGAGGGCGAGAGTAAACGCGCATGCACAAGGAAGTCGGTCATTATGTTGAAACAGAATAGTTTTTGTTTTCTTATGGATCATCTTTTTTTCGGCTCACTGTCATTCTGTTTTTCTAGTCTACTACTGACTTCATAGGTTTAAATCTTATTTTACAAACTTTTTGTAATTTCCAGTTTCCATCCACAGGGGATTTTGAGTGGGAACACATCTTGTGCATTGATTCCGCTCTCTCGTAACTCCGTACTAAATGATGCCGGTATCTATCCTTTTTTTCTGGAACGCCTCTGTTGTGGCCAGGGAGGCTTGAACTAACTTTTAATCTAATGTAATCTTCGGTGACTGAAAAGTCTTGTTCGAGACATGAAGGTTGGCAGTCGCCATTGGGTGTCCAGGATTGATTGACCCTGCAGTCTCGATGCCAAATTACGTGTCCTATTTTAAACTGCGGTGCGATTACATTGCTTAATCAAATAAAGAATATGTATATGAAACGTATTGATTTTTTAAATTGAAAAATAACTGATTAAGTTGAGTTATTGTGGCATTGAAGTTCAATAATAAAAATAATTACTTGATTATGGTCCAAGTTTTCTTCCCTAAATTGACGACGACGTTTGCGTGAGAAGCAAAAATTCTCAAACCTGATAAAAATAGTTTACTACAGTTTGGTAATGTTGCACCTGAGCCAGCCTATCACAAGTTCTCTTTCTTCTCTCTCAGTAGTCGAACTAGCATGACATATGTTGCATTAAATTTGTCTTAAAATAATAACAGTACGGTGCTCTTCTTACGAGTTCATTTATGTTGAAACTCGAATCTATACGCTACATTTATGAGTAGAAATTTTTCTACAATACCACTAGCCTTTTCTGCCCTATTATGTTCGAAATGGAAATTGAATCCCGGTGTAACGTGCAGCGTTCTGTGTCGAGCAGCACGGCGTTCGCGCCTGCACGCGCTGCTCTCGCTGTCTCTGCCTCGAGAGCTGCTGTACACGGGGGCGTGCAGCAGTGAGCAGCTGCAGCACCGAGCTGCACAGCTGCAGGATACGGCGCTCAGCATCACCACCGGCGTCACCCACAAGTCAGCCTCATAGGGTCATGATTATTTCCTTGCATTGAAATTGCTCTGGT
Organism: Morinoia aosen; assembly: GCA_030386875.1. Taxonomy (NCBI): domain Eukaryota; kingdom Metazoa; phylum Arthropoda; class Malacostraca; order Amphipoda; family Talitridae; genus Morinoia; species Morinoia aosen. Next base: position 4,949,287 of record CM059574.1, read on the forward strand.
TTCATCCGTATGATAACATAGTGTAGAAAATGTAGTTTATATGTAATCACTTACTTGTCCTCGAAGATGCAAAAAGTAATGCAAAACTACAGTTGACAATTCATGAGACTTTTTTTGCAAAGATAACTCTAACATTCAGCTTTAAAAATCCAGATCTATTGAGTTTATAATTTTTTGGAATAAATTTCGCTAGCACTAGATTTTAAGACAAAATAATCAAGGAGGGTAAAAACATCATTCATGAGGTTTTCTTTATAAAAATAGAGCTTTCGAGTAAACTATACTCATCTTCAGTATCTGGAACGATAATAAAAATTCACAAATTATAGCAGCAGAGTAAACATAGAAAAAGTGATACAAGATTGATACAACATAGAAAAGTGATACAACATAGAAAAGTAATACAAGATGGGAGTCCTAATTTTTATTATCGTTCCAGATACTGAAGATGAGTATAGTTTACTCGAAAGCTCTATTTTTATAAAGAAAACCTCATGAATGATGTTTTTACCCTCCTTGATTATTTTGTTTTTATGTAGATTACGTTTTCCAAAAAGAAAATCAATAAGTACTATTCTAAGAGATAGATTTTAAGAATTTCAGGGGTGGTGAAAGCAGTTTTTTCCAAGCGACTTGTCTACCTACGACAAGGGTAATGATCTCATCACTGTAGCTCTACAAGGGTAGTCGATTGTAGGGAATTTCTTAAAGAAGAAAAGTTCCACGTTTCCTCTTTCAGGCTGACTCTATCTCTCTCTACACTTTGCACAGCACAGTACAGCTACAGGTATAAGACAAATTCCGAACAGTGGGTCGATTGTGGAATCATGGTTGTTCCTTTGTTCTTCCTTTTCGTAAAAGGGAGAATCATCGCTGTGCCTCTGCCGGGAATCGGACAGGCGACTTTTCCAGAAAAAAACGCCAGCTCTCAACAACTAGGCCACAGGCTGCTTTTAAAGTAATTCAAATCCCACTTGTGTTATGACGAGTTTTTGTGAACTTGTTTCTGGCACAAATATGTACTCGTATACCAGTTACAGGTACCGGTCTGCAGTGCTCTACCTTGTGGATCACGGCCAAGAAACCAGGATGCAGCAGCTGCTCACCAGCCATGACACCATCACCAAAGGAAGTTTCTACTCAATCATAGTGTCTTCGTCACCACGGGCGTGTTTTGAGTCTCCCAGCCTGCGCACCTCCTACTGGATGCAAATCACCTTTTCAAATGCAAGTTTACATTTTCTTACTCTGTATCCAGCTTCTTTGTTTGGATGTTGGCCGTAGTTGTCCTTTATTGAAGCGAGGAACTCGCCAGCTTGATCCAGGGAAGAACTCTTCCGTATCACCATGCATGCAATGTTTGACGGTAGAATATTTCTCATTCAGGAGTGAAATTTAGGTCTTACGTTACTAACATTGAACGACCTATTTCAGGCCGGAGAGCCAGTTCTGCACGTACACGAGAGCTACTCCTTCTTGGGTGCTTCTCAGCCAATCGTGGTCTATCTCGGAGCAGTGAGATACCGCAACCAATCACGGGAAGGTTCCGAAGCTAACCCCCAAAGTGATGAAAAATTTATTTCAAAGAGAAATTTCTACCCACGTAAACGATGGACGATTCATCGGCAGTTGCGGAACGTGGACGTCCAACTGCTCAGTAAACCTCGCCAAGGCCCGTCAAATTTTCAAAATTACTTCATCAACGTCATAACACTGATGGTGGGCCACTCTTTCGTCCCATGATGTTGGAGAACGTGCCGTTGTTTTTTAGCTAGCACTATTTTGTTCATATTGCAATGCTTTCTCTGAAGTGTCACATTTTTAGTATGAACTATAGCGTTTAGATGATTTTTTCATACTGATGAATGGCGAATTCTTACAGATATTCTTGTGTTGTGGTCATTTTCCAGTAATAGTTAAAATGTAACAAGTTTTCAATGCACAAGAAGAGACCGTGTCCAAATGTTCAGGAGCGAGCAAAATTACATCAACTTTTAGTTTTTAACAGGTAACTCAACTTGAAAAATTCATTGAAGACAAGTTCCGCGTCTGTTTGCTCGCATTTTTTTCTTTCGAACAATATATTTTGTAGCACTTTTTCAGAAAAATCTTGCATATAATGAAAACCTATTGGAAGTTGAGAATATTTCTTCACAGGAGCTGAAAGCCATTTATGAAAGAGAAAAGCCGGATTAAGAGTATATTTGACCCATTTGCCACAGCAGGTTAGGTGATCAATTTCTATAATATCAAGCCTCCAAAAACTTTGGAAGACGCAAGAGGCAATGACCAAAGTCAGCTCTCAGAGGAAAATGTGAACTCCCGAGCTGGATATTAAAGACCTTTTCATTGAAATAGAATGAGTTTTTTTGTTACGGATCGTTTTTTTTTATTCAATGCTGTCGTGTTTTTCAGTGCCTATTTTCTTCTTCAACTCTTTTCTTGTTTCATGATGTTCTTCCTAACTTACTTTTCTATGCACACGGGATCTTGTGTGGGAACACACTTTCTGCATAGATTTTCCGTTCCCTTTACTTCATGCTTAATGGTGCCGTCCTTCTTCCTTTCTTTGTACCACCTTTGTTGTGGTTAGAAAAGCTTAGACCGAGTAATCTAATTTAGTTTATATAATTTACTGAGGTCAACTAGGTAGAACACCATGAATGACTGGCTGTTCGCTCAGTCGAGTGAAAAATCAAACCCGCGTTTCAAGTAAATTCAACACTAATTGAAGTTGATATAAAACGAAAAATTGGTGACACTCGAGGCCCTTTCCCGCCGGCGCACTCAGCAAATATCTAATAATCTCAAAACTGTTGGTAAGATAACCCTTGCTGTACGCTGTTTATCTCAGGTACATGGGCAAAAAATGCATGTTCACTGGATGACTGAAGAATAAAATTGGGTCGTCTTGAATGACCGATTGATGTATAATATGCTAGGTTCGAAGTGAGTAAAGTTTGTCAGATGTCCAGAAGATGCAAGGCTTGAACACAAATTCTGAAGTCTCACTGTGATAGTAGGCAGGTTGTGCTTTAATGTATATTGTTTTGTAACGGACCCTCTTTTTCCGGTACTCTGCTTTTTTCACCTACTATTGCTTTCTACTTCAACATATATCTCATTTCATAAACTTTTTTTATTGTGTATCAGAGCGCAGAGTGTTCAGGTGCATCTTGCTCATAGATTCCCCGTCCTCTTAATTCCAAATTAAATGGTACCTTCACCCTTTCTCCTTTGAGGACACCTTTGTTGTGTTGAGAAGTTTAAACTGCCCCATAATCTAACGTAATCTGCGTGACCATGCTTTCATTTCTATTTGATCTCATTTACCTATTTTGAAAGGGGTTTCTTTTGCCGATTGAGTATTGTTATTGAGTAATGTACCGAACAATTTCAGTACAACTGTGCTTAATTATTTATTGTTGTGAAAACTAATTTCTTTACATTCCGTTCTTTTTGTTCTACTCCAACGTTCAAAATTGACTTGGAATGTTACAGGCGAGTTTTATTTGAAAATTTGGAAATTTATTCAGTAGAGTTCCTTTTGTCGTTACCTGGCAATCTTACTCTATTTTTGCAAAAAAAATACTTTCTAAATCTTGCAGAGGCTTTTATTCATCAGATGATCGAATTTCTCAACATATCGCATACCTGACAGCTCTGTCATTTATTGTCAGGGCAAGATATGCAAAATATTTGAAGAACAGGGCTCAGGAGCCTGTATGCTGCAAATTACGTATTATTTACGGCAATAATAGTGTATGCATTCTACGTTCCAGTTGCATGCTCAATTTAAGCCTCACGCGAAATATACGTTCTGCCGTACCTAATGTTCGTCGTGTAGGTGATACCCTCCAGACATGCGCTGAAGGGATTGTAGTTCGGCGCATTTTAAGGACTTGGCGTTCTTCGGGGACACGTAGGCTACCTGAGTTACGCGGATAGTTTTCGTCTTTCATCGTCAGAGTTAATTCGGGAACCTGTACTTCTCAGGGGCAACCTAAGCTATCTACCACAGAATCTGTAGCATTTATCGCAAGAGTCTGTTGTGGGCCTTAGCTTTCTTTTTGTTTGTGGTTGTGTACGTCCTGTCTCTCTCACTGGAAATGCCGGCCCTTCGAATAACTGACCCGGTAGTGTTTTCCTTTTTTATTCATCATTATTTTGCCTTTTTTCTCATCGAGACGCATGCGTCTTCTTTTCCCACCGAGTTGTTCCCTCTGAGACGTACAAATTTTGTGCCCTCGTGACGCCACTGATTCTTTTTAATTAAGCGGAAAAGAGGGTTAACCCAGGAATGAAATAAGAATACAATAGCAATATTAATAATATTCTTCATTGTTACTATTTTAAATGAACTATTTTAAATGAACTAAAACCTAGCTCACCTAACCCATCCTGTTCGAACGTAACCTAACCTAATTTGTACCTATCGTCTGAGTTTTACGGTTAGTAAAATATTGTTAATTATTATGTATTTGCTTTCTAGCACAGTCATAGATAGCCTTAATTATAAAATTTACCTCTGATATGTGTTGTGAGGTCCTTGGCTGTATGATAGGAATGCTTTCCTTTTGTTGAAATAACATAGGTTTTTGTTGGGAACGGACCATCTTTTTTCGGTTCACTTGTGTCCTATTTTCATCACCTAGTCCTCCCTTCTTTAACTTTTATCTTGTTTCATCATGAACTTTCATGTTAAATTACTGTTTCTATGCGCAGGGAATTTGGCATTGGAATACTCTTTGAACATGGATTCCCCGCACCCTTAACTCCATACAGAAGAGTGCCTTCCTCCTTCCTCTTTTTAAAACTCGTTGGTCTGGATGTGGTTAAGGAGGCTTAAACTAACTTATCTAATCTAGGTTTTAGGATAGCCAACCTTGAACGTCAGAGCGGGCAGAGGTTCTTACACTGGAAATTTTTGCACAGTTGGTGTCTTGAATTGCAGATGAGGCGATTAATAATAATGCGAACGCGATGTAGGCAGGGTATGAATTGTACGTTGTGACTGTTATGTACGCTGTACAGTGTATACATAATATAGGTAATGTGCTTCATGTAGGTTGTACACGAAATGCAGGTTGTGTACTTCATGCAGGTTGTGTACATCATGTAGGCTGTGTACATTATGTATGTTGTGTACTTCATGTAGGTAGTGTACTTCATGTAGGCTGTTTACTTCATGTAGGTTGTGCACATCATGCAGGTTGTGTACTTCATGTAGGTTGTGTACTTCATGTAGGTTGTGTACTTCATTTAGGCTGTGTACTTCATGTAGGTTGTGTACTTCATGTAGGTTGTGTACATCATGCAGGTTGTGTACTTCATGTAGGTTGTGTACTTCATGTAGGTTGTGTACGTCATGTAGGTTGTGTTCTTCATGAAGGTTGTGTACGTCATGCAGGTTGTGTACTTCATGTAGGTAGTGTACTTCATGTAGGCTGTGTACTTCATTTAGGTTGTGTACTTCATGTAGGTTGTGTACGTCATGCAGGGTTGTGTACTTCATGTAGGTTGTGTACATCATGCAGGTTGTGTACAACATGCAGGTTGTGTACGGCATGCAAGTTGTGTACGACATGCGGGTTGTGTACGACATGCAGGTTGCGTACCCATACCGCAGGTGCCTCCGTACATCATGGCCATGCCGCCCCACTGCCTGCGCGGCAGAGCTGCCGAGGAGCCGGGCCACAACGTGGGGCCGCTTGGGCCTGATGACGACTACTGTCCCTTGGCGCATCATGGTAGGATGAGGAGTATGTCAACAGGCAGGAAAAATGCTCTCCTTTCGTCTTATTTTGGTTTTATTTGAATTCAAATATTCATCAATTAGTCTTTCATATTCATAACATGAATTCTGTGTTGAATTTTCTCTCGTGCTCAATGCTTTTTGTGCTTGTATATGACAACATTTATTTTTACCGTAATTATTCCTCTCGACTACTATGAGCAATACAGCCGTCAGTTCAATGTAGCAGGACGAAGGTCATTTCTATCATTACTATTATTTTTTCATCTTTATTTTCTATTTTTTCTTTTTATGTATTTATTTTTAACGAAAATACAGAACCTTAAAATAATAACGATTGATGCTCTGAGACCAGTTAGCACTGAACCTTTAATCAGAAATAACTCGATGTGTCAGTAAATAAATTTATTTTAATTGTTAATTGTTTCGAAACGAGATTTATCGCTACTCCAGTGAGCGTCGCACATTTCTGTTTCCCAGAATGTATGTAGACAGGCAAGTGAAAGAAAACCTAATCCGAGCGTAGGATTCGTTAACCAATTACAGTGTCTTACTATCCGTGCGACGAACAACCTCTGAAATTCATTTTGTGCGTTTGTTTGTTCACGTGACGTGTTTCTAAGTGTACGTGCTGTGCTATATATTTTACAAATTACTTTTGGTAACCTTCTCTCACTACTTGAATATCATTTGCTACGGTGTTTCAGTCGATATCGATAGCATTTTGCGTCGTTCCTTCTTTAGCTTTAACTTATAATGATGGACTTCTGAGGCATTCTCTAATAGTATTTATAGGCTTTCAGTCATCTCGTCATGTCTTGCCTAGAGTTAAAAATCTATTATGTTACCAATCTGCCGTGAAGATTTAGGATAAAAATGACTGCGTCATATAGCTTAGAGTGATAATATTATTGCAATGATAATTATGATATATTGTTATTAATGTGTTATATTAACTCGTCCATTATGACTACTCCACGAAGCGTGAAAGAAATTTATGTATCTGAGTAATAAACTAACTTGACCTGGTAATATTGGGGGCGTTCTTGATCAGCATGGCGGCGCCTGTACCTCAAGAACCATACCACGCCCGGAGGGATCCCACTTCATCCGCCGGAGCCGCGCTACGGGGGGTACCTCGTCGATCTTCTCATGACTCTCGCTCACAAGCTCAACTTCAGGTGATCGCTACGTTACCTCGGTCGTAACGATTTTTACCAACAAAGTCACGATAATGCTGCTGTCACGCGAGAACCAAATGGTAACGTTTAACGTTTTGTTATACTGTATTAGTCTGCATATCCGTATCATTCTGTCTATCCAGCGCTTCGAAACGGTCGGATTTCGGCCTTTGAACTTCGGTGTATGTTTTTGGTAGCGGTCACGCCATCATTTCGCGACAAAACCCGTAACCTAGTCTACAATCAGGCTGGGAGATATTCTACCTCCAGTGACACTTTTGGGCTCCGGAAAATGAATTTAGATCTTAGAACCTTTAAGAGGGATTTTTATTTTTCCTAATAACTTTTTGAAAACTGTTCATTTTCTCTTATAAATTACGGATTAGGCCTCGAATCGCTAAGAAAGAGGAGTGTGTGAGCTCACTTCATAATTCTGTCAGGCTACCTGATGAATTTAGTAACTTGACCTTGATATATTGATATTCGTGTGACGGTGGCGTAGGATTAACTTAATTCTGAGTCAGCAACTTACTTATCAATTATATTTAACGCTATTGGAACATTAATAAATTGTACTTTCGTTGTATTAAGTTTCTGCACCGTTGTTAATAAAATTTAAAAGAAAAGTAGAAGAATGAAGTTGAATGACCAAACCTTTCAGTTGTCCATATCATAATTTCTAGAAATAAAGTTCGTCAAAGACACTTGGTTAATAGGTGGTAGCTGTGTATATACAGGGTGTTTCAAAAATACACGGCATAATTTCAGGTATGTATTTCCCACATGTAGACAATCAAAATAGTTCATTACAACATATGTCCGGAAATGCTTCATTTCCGAGTTATGGCCTTCACAACATTGAAATTCACCGGAACGTTTTTCTTTCCGCAGGTCGTTGCCATTACAGAAGATGTTCAAAATGACCACCTCCTGCTTGAATACAGACCTCACATCGATGTCTCATTGACCTGCGAACACGATCCCACACTCCAGGAATGTTGCGTATGTCCTCAGAGCGTGCCACAATTCGATTCCGAAGGGATTCCAAATCAGGCACCGGAGACGAATAAACCAATGATTTTAAATGGCCCCACAAGTAGAAATCGAGAGGGTTCAGATCAGGTGAGCGTGGAGGCCAAGCAATTGGGCCACCTCTACCTATCCATCGATCAGGAAATCTTCGATCCGAGTACCGGCGAGCCGTACGACTGAAGTGTGCAGGAGCGCCGTCATGCAAGAAGTGAGCGTGCTGACGATCGATCAGTGGAGTGTCGTCATAAACATCAGGTATGATGTTTTCCAGGAAGTTTGTGTACGCCTGCCCCGTAAGTCTGTTTACAAGTACATGGGGTCCAACTAACCGATCACCAATGATACCGGCCCACATGTTGAGGGAGAACCGCACCTGGTGATGAGATACAACAGTTGCATTTGGGTTTTCATACGCCCATACATGCTGATTGTGGAGATTTGTTATGCCATCTCGTGTGAACTGTGCTTCATCTGTAAATAATACTAAGGCAGGAAAGTTCGGATTTGCAGCACATTGCTGCAAGAACCACTGACAGTACCTAACTCGTGCAGGGTAATCTGCTGGTGACAGCGCCTGTACACGTTGCAAATGGTAAGGATACAATTGATACTCTTTCAGCAGTCTCCAGACAGTCGTATGGGGAACATTCACTTGCAACGCTAACCTTCGTGTGCTGATAGAAGGAGTTCTGTTCACAATCTCCAGAATCTCCTCCTGTTCTTCTGGAGTTGTAGATCTTGGTCGTCCCCTTCCCAATCCAGGAGAGTCAAATTTTCCATACTCGCACAGACGCTGATGGAGACTTACAAATGTCTTCCGATCTGGACATTGTCGCTGTGGGTACCTCTCCTGGTACAAACGACGAGCCAGCGCAGCATTGCCGTCTGCCTTACCGTAGATCAAGTGCATCTCTGCCAGCTCCTGATTTGTGTACATGACACACAGTCGAACGCCAAACACAACACTGAATTTAACCTTCGCCTAGGAATGATCTGTCAGAGTGCCCTCTTAATGTGTCCTTTGACGGCAACGACCTGCGGAAAGAAAAACGTTCCGGTGAATTTCAATGTTGTGAAGGCCATAACTCGGAAATGAAGCATTTCCGGACATATGTTGTAATGAACTATTTTGATTGTCTACATGTGGGAAATACATACCTGAAATTATGCCGTGTATTTTTGAAACACCCTGTATATATACAGTAATACACGCAAAACTGCGCTAACTCATTTCGAAATTGCTGCGGAGTTTTGAAAGCACCGCAGTTTTGAAGACACATCAAGGAAAACCGAGCGCAGGTGAAACTTAGTTATAATTACAGAAAAATGGTAAACACCGTAACTCCGTTATTTACGTACACCAATGCAAATTACTAGAGTTTTCAGGAATTTCTTCTTGTAAAAAACTGAATTGACGTTTAGGATAATCAAAAATTATAATACTTTCAGTTTATTTGTGATTGAATACATGAAGCATAGATGTTACAATATAAAATTATATATTTTTACAAACACGATATGATAGTAGATTTAGCTGAAATTAACCGTCTTTCGGATACAGTTACATAATTAATATGTGTATATGAAAATGTAAATAATGTAGAATATATAGATACGCTATTTATTATTATCTATAATTACTGTGCGTCAATAGATCGCTAGAATGATTTCAGCATCTTGGGATCATTTTCTACTTCTAATGTCTTCTCTTTAAGTTTAGCCACAAGTTCATTAAATTCAGCTAACCCTCCATAATTATAATTTCCTTCAGTATTCATGCTTTCTCTTTCTATGTATTATTCAGGAGCGTTGGCTTCTCTGAGATCCTTATAAATCTGAATCAATTCATCATTTGACAGCTCATATTTATTACATTTTTTTCCACATCTTCCATTGTCATATCATCAAAGTTAGCTCTCTTTGCAAGTTCTTTAATCTCTTTGTCTTCTTCAAATTTTCGCCTCTTGGGACTCAGTTGTACGTCATTCTCTCTTCGGTTTTGAACTCATTGGTGTAGCATAGACTCAGTAACAGCAATCTTCTCTTCTGTACAACTTTTTCCACTTTGCGATACTGCATTAGGTACGTTTCTGGCATACCCCTCAATTTTATCTTCATTTTGAATAGTAAGTCTAACGGTGGATTCAGGAACTCCAGTTTCACGAGAAATCGCCATTACTTTCATGCCAGCCTCACACTTTTCAATTGTTTTTAAGTTGTTTTCTATACTTAATCTTTTTTTTCGTAACGCCAGCTCCTTTCCTCATTGCATATCTTTCTTTAGTTTTACGCTCCATATGTAGGGATTTACTCTGGAGAACTAATATGTACTACGATTTCTGAGCTACATACTTTTTCTTTGTTTAATTTTGAGAAGCTCTCTACGGTAAAACAGCTACACATCTGCGCAGTTTTGGAAGCGCAGTTTCGAAATTAAAATCGCAGTTTTGAAGTTTCGTAGTTTTGGAGTTTTGCAGGTATTACTGTATTGTATAACTTTACGACAATGATTTTGTTTTGGGGGTCACTGTGGCACAGGGGTGAAGATCGCTCGTTTTTCATCTGTAGCTTCATCGATTCGGTTCCCCAGATTGCCAGCTCGGTGTTTTTTTCTGTTGGGAAAAGGGAGATCTTATTGATACTTTCCCTTTCGACCTAGGTTTATGAAATGAATACCTGTTTGACCGAGAGTAACCATCTTTGAATCCTGGCGTTAGTTACAAATCATCTGTAGAACAAATGTACAAAAAAGATGACATATAAACTTGATTTATTTGAAAGATATTTTTTTTTACAGTGTGATGTTGCAGTTTCCTCCTTCGGACGACGCATATTTTGGACTCGACCGCGGAAATGGATCATTTTCTGGGCTCGTTGGCGCCCTGCAGCGGAGAGTAAGAGCACTTCTGGATACAGTTTCCGAATGCATCTTCAATCTAATTTTTTCAAACTATAATCGTTACAACTCATTCTTGAATAACAGACCTGGTAATATTGTAACCCTTTCAGAAGGATAACGTAATCTAAATTTTTCTCTAATATCCTCGTAACTGTTTTTCGTCAACAAGACTTGGACTACCAGGATCCTTCAAGATGATTTCCATTCCTGGACTCCATTCAGATAACCGTTATCACTTATAGTTTGATGAAAACACTGCCACTGCATGAATTTTCTCAGAAGGTGGCCTTCTCTAGATTTCTTTCAAAGGATTGTTGTTAACATTTATTCCCTAAAATGGTGGCTTCGTAGAGTATTTTCTAGGATATTACTCATTGGATTTCTTTCTTGGATTGTCATCGTAATTTTTTCTCAGTAATAGTGTCATAACTGAAACATTTTGAAGACTTACAATTTTTATTACAATTTTTATTCACCACGTGCATGTGCATTGTTACGGTAAGACGCACGAATAAACGCTCGACCAAACAATCAGCAGTGTTATCACAGTGGGCTAGATGAACTACAATGCATCGGTAGAAACACATCAAGAGGGGAACTAACTGAAGCAAAACGATGACAATAATTCTGTGGGCTTATTTATATAACTTACAATTACTTACGCATATAAAATAGATATAAGCAAATAAGATAAATAACTTAAATTTTCCCGAAAGATAATCACTGTGTCGCTTGAGAAAACTGATCGAATTCTGTACTGCAGGAGGTGGACCTCAGCCTGGGGCCCTTCACCATGACCACAGAACGCCTAAGGTTCATAGACTTCTCTGTCGCTGTTGGTAAGACCGGGGCATCGTTTCATTTTGTCCTCCACTACTCGTGTCCGTATTATCTCCATATTTAATCTTCGACTCAGTCTCTTTGTTTCAACGATATACATTTCTGAGGGTTCTCTGCCTCTGAGACAACACTTGTATGCTGATCTCTCAGCTTATATGGAGGCGAAATGACTGGATATGTGTTGCTATAAGTGAAGACAAATGTGGGATATTAAGTAACATTTGTGAACAAATTTCGAATTCTTGCAGGGCTTATTTCTCTTCTCTCAAATTTAACCATTTTCTATATCTGTCTCACTATATAAATGATCTTATAAGTATCTTAAGTGATAGACAGTCGTTCACGAGTAAAGACCTCATTCTCAAGTAGAGATCTTAGCTTATCACCAGCATTGGACAATAATAAGTGTTTTGGGAAACAAACTAACTATTCATGATTTGATATGTATGCACCGTAGTTGCAAGGAAAAGTATCGGAAAAGTTTCCATCTTTTTTATGCTGTGATTTATTTCAATAATTTCCGCTATTTTTCAGGAATACGATTTTAATCGTTCGTATATTCCTAGAATATAGTCTCCCACGCATTCAGTACTCATGTTCAAGTTTACCTTTGCTACTTATAACTTCCTATCTCACTGCAACGAGTTTTTTCAAGCAAATTTGGAGTTTTCCACAGCTGAAATTAGTAAGCAAATTCCGACACCTTTTCTTCCAGATCGTTCATCCGCAAGTTTGTTCATCAACCAAGACGCGGTGGTGTCAGCAATTGGTTGGGGTACTTACATCCTGTCATTTCATTGGACGGCGTGGGTTGCGCTCCTGTTGCTGATGATCACGTGCTCTGTAGTTCTTGTCGTCATGGTGCGGCACGACCCCAAGGAAGACCAATACTTCGGCAACGCTTCCAACGTTATTTTCATTTTCTTCTCTTGCCTCGTGCAACAAGGTAGAGCTAGAAAATCTTCCTTTGTTTCGTGAAATATTCCTGAAGCTAAGATAATTGATTTTTTATAGACAAAATTTTCAAATTTTGGCTTTTCTCACGTATTATCTCGCAAAGTTTGCAAATTTTTAACTATCAAAAGTCAATTTGTGGCCCAGGTTCCTATCATTTTTGTTACTGCTTCGTTGAGTCATGTTTCCACGGTGCAGCTTTGTGCAGTATCACTGTGAAGTATGATAAGGTAAAGTAGGAACAAAGTGAACAATTAGAGTTTAATTCAAGTACAACAATCAAGATTAGCTCGGAATATGCGAGAATTTCAACGAGGCTTGCAGTGGGACAAAAAGTAAATAAAAATAGCGCATATGACAGTTCTAGCTTTGGTGACTGCCCTCGAGGAAAATGTCAAGAGTGATATGGTCAAGAATGTCAAGAGTGATAAAATGTCGAGAGTGATATGGTCAAGAATGTCAAGAGTGATAAAATGTCAAGAGTGATATGGTCAAGAATGTCAAGAGTGATAAAATGTCAAGAGTGATATGGTTAGGAGAAAGCTTAATAGGCATTCAAGAGTATAACAAGCTGCCACAGATTCCTTGAAACCACCGCTTCCGAAAACGCGCTGAGGCTTCAGATATTTAGTCTGTAATATGTGATCATTAATTAGTTGCGTCTTGCTCGAAAATTTTTACTATGATGGCTGCAATGAAAAAAATTTTAATAGTTGTTTGACTCTGTCTCGAAGAAATGAAATCTTATTCTCCGCGATTCGTGTCTTAGGTTTTGTACCTTGAACTATCTATTGAGCTCAAAATTATTAAAGTAATTATTGCAACTTGGTACATGAATTATTTTGTGCAGGTTTGACCAGGCTGCCAGTCACCGCCCGAGTCAAGACTGTGCTGTTTCTGTTCTGGCTGTCGAGCAGCGTCCTCTACACCTTCTACACAGCGCGCCTCACGTCCTCCTTCACCACCTCCACTGCCGTGGTGCGTTCTGCGTTTTTTCTGTGCTGCTCAAATGCATCTCGAAATTCAATAATTTTTCCTTGTAATGCTGTAAATGCGAGTATGGAATGAGTAAATTTGAAACAATGAATGGAGAGGCTTATTGAACACTATTGCCGATGCACGCAGTGCATCTCCTACAACAACTCTTTTTGCTGCAGTTACCATTCGATGACCTGAAAGAGGCGATGGCCTCCCCCTCCTGGAAGATCGGGCTGCTGGCAGGCACCTCACTGCTCGATATATTAAGGGTAGGGCGTCACGTCATACCTGTCTTTCATCCCATGCATGAGTCGGCCTGGAGTCTTAACATTGGAGTCTTATAACAAACTGCCTGTCCCAATCAAATTAATGTTTCCATAGGTCGCCATCGCCTTTGTTACTTTAGTTTTGACGAAGATTGATGCACTAAGGTTCCGTTCAATGTTCTATTGTTGACATCACGTCGTTAATGTGTCAGTTTGCTATCACGTCCGAGCTCGATCATCGTAGCAGCTTCGTCTGCCGACGAGAGCTCACGCGACTTTTCATCCGTTACTATTACGCAAATTATTCTGTAGTCTGAAAAAGAACATTTATTGTACTGAGAGGCGATTTATACGTTAATGAAATAACGTAGTATAACAATTGATAATTTGAACGGATTTTCAATTTGTTTTGGGAAGGAAGCTTTGAGATGAGCTATTATAATTTTTAGCTCATTGACAGAGCGATAGCTGCGATTACTGTGGTGTATCTGTATCTGTGCTGGTTCTCTGTTCACGTCACTGTACAGTTCACACGTCGTATTTAATACTAACTACAATCAGAGTACGATGTGCAAACACAGATCATCGCAGTTGTCAGACATCCTCCAATCTCAATACATTGGCTTTGAGTTCACTAATTTATCAATAATTTTTTTTATCTCAAGTTGCGGGTTTTCTTTATAGGTAATTGATACTTCACCCATGTGGGTGGCTGAAAACGGCTTCACCAAACCTTCAATGGTAGTTATACATTGAGTTAGAACGCTGATTTATAATTCTATATTCGTCTAGGCGTTCATGCTTGTCTCGTAGAGTAATACAACTCAATATGAACAGAGCTCGCAGGGCTCGCAGTACGAAGAACTGTACGCCACCTCCCACCGCACGCCGTCCGTGTTCGTCAGGAGCGACGAGGAGGGTGTGGCCAGGCTGCTCTCCGAGGAAAAGTTCGCTTACTTCTGCGAGAGCTCATCGGTTACTTACCTCATGAGGGGCAACTGCTCTATAATGAAGGTGACATTCATTTCACACAACTGGAAGATATTAGTTTTGGCTTCAGAGGGATGTGTTTAAAATACGTAAAGAATACATGAAATAATTTAAGTTCGGTTTGAGAGTCGTGTGTTTGTTTAAAACGAAAAGATTGAAAACACGACTATTATTTAATGAATTACCGTGAGCGAACTTACTTGGGTGTTGCATCAAGTTAAGTATGCATCTATTATCAGGTGTTTGGCGATCACTTGTCTCGCTACCAGCACATCGGCTTCAGCAAGCACCTGCCCTTCGCTGACATCCTCAACGCCGAGTAAGGGTCCTGCCTAGTTGGTTATTACGCGGTTTAGTGCCAATCTTTCTGCCCTGTGTATTGTTAATTATTCTAAGATTTTACCACTCTTCAGGATTTTATAAAGAAGGCAATAGGTTCAAGTCCGTTAAGTTTGTCGATCCTATGCTCTGGGGACTGGCACCCCCACAAGGACACTTTTAGGTCTCCTCAGCTATAGAAAGACATTCGGGAATTCTATCTTTGAAGCCCACTTTACTCCCTTTCAATTTTCATAACTTCTTTGCCTCTTCTTTCTTTCTTTTCTTTCTGAGCTTGCTTTTTCAAAGCGCAGTGTATCTTGCGTGTGAACACCTAGTGCATAGATTCCTCGTTTTCTAAAGTCTTCTAGTCTCTTCCCTTCGCTCTTTTGCGACCACCTTTGTTGTAAAGGGCTAGTGGGATATTAATGATTCTAATAATGCTTCTCGTTGCTACTTTAAGGTTACCGGCCTGTTTTTTCAAAATTTAAATAAACGAATACCGAACGTACTTAACTTAATCTGAATGTAATAATCATCGTAAGTGATTCATCGTAATCATCGTAAGCTTTTTAAAAAAAAAATCATAAGAAGTCATAGGTTTCACTATCTAGCATACGCGGGGATGGCCTCGATCGTTAAATTTTGGCATTGGATTTTGGGTCACCCGGCCGGAAATGGCAAAGTTAGCGGGCGGGCGGTAGCCTTTCCGTAGGAATTTTGTTGGCATTACGGATGTCTTGAGTAGCAGATGAGGAGGTTACTCATAATAATACTAATAATAATTTGCCTAAACAGATATTCACTTTACTTATATCGCAGATTCACAATAATTTAGAAGCAAAGAAAATTCTAAGAAAATTACTTATTTTATTCAAAAAAACAAGAACGTTTCAGAGTCCAGCTCCATTATCAATTCTTTAAAATACAAAGTTTGATCAATACTACGTAAGAATAAAATCAAGATCTACTTTAAATATAAGACTCCCTGTACATCAAAGTGAAAAAAATGAAAAAGAACTAAAGCCAACTATGCATCATCTGAAGGGATATGTGATAGGAATCTTATTTAAAGTTAGTTCTCCTTAACAATAAGCAACGATTCTAAAATCCTAAGGTCAATACTACCGAAAGAAATCTCTATCACTAAAAAAAGTTGTATTGCCCTTCTCAGCATGGTTGCGCATTGGTGATAAGTTCTCTTCGATTGTTTGTGATGATTTTAGAGTAATAGACAGTTTTCCGTGATATTGACCTGTCTATCACTAAAAACTTTATAACACTGTAAAATTATCATAAAAAATAATTGTATTACACTTCCTTCTTAGCATGGCTGCGCATTCCTGAGAAGTGCAATATAATTGTGTAGGTTGATTTTAGAGTGATAGACAGTTCTTCTGGGATTTTGAAATTCATATTTTAGAATCGTTGCCTATTTTAAGGAAAAAACAATTATAAAAACATGCTTATCTCATATCCCTTCAGATAGTTAATGCATAGTTGTTCTGTTTTCTATTATATTTTTATTCTTTTTTCTTTTTTTTCCTGTTTGATCTACAAAGAGTCTGGAATTTATCATCGAACGTGATTTTATTCTTACGTAGTTTTGATCAAACTTTGTATTTTAAAGAATTGACGATGGACCTGGTTTCCTAAACATGTTCGTTTTTTCATTAAAGTAACTAATTTTTATAGCGTTTTCTTCGCTCTTACATTTGTAATAGTGATATATTTCAGAGAGAGCTTTCAGTCGATATTACTACGTCGAGTTTCTTGCTACGTTTATTTTCATCATCGCTGCCTATTAGTAAGCTAATAAATGAGTTCGCATGTAATGGTTTATTGTTAGAAATGATCTTCAGACAACTGATGCTCTGGGGATTTCAAAGGAGGTTTGTAGTTTTCGTATCTAAGTAATTGGTTTACATTTGTTCCATCTTCCTTCATCAAAGTCCTTCAATTTACCCATACATACCATTTCCCTGCTTGATCTCTGTTTAATCAATACAGTATTTTTTTCAATTATAAACATTCGCCCATACTTTCTCAAGAGCCAATATACTCCAAAATTACAAAATAATTTCCTCGTCAAAGCTTCAAATTTTTGTGACAGATTCATTAAGTTCATTCTTCGTTTTCTTTTAGTATGTTAATTGGGCAGGCTGACGAAGCTGCTGATGGGGGGCGTGATGGAGAACCTGAAGTTCCGATGGTGGGGCCAACTGACCTCCTGCTCGCTGCACTCCCCCTACACCGAGCTCGACTTCAGGTCGGTGGGTCTCCACTCTTCTGGTCCTTGTCCAGCTTCTGCCGTGTTGTGGGTCCTATCTATTGTTTTAATCAGACACATTGTGCAATCAGCGTGATTATCTGTAGTTGCCTAACGCCATAGTTCAGTTGTCTGTCGTCGTCTAACGCCATAGTTAGACGACGACAGACAACTGAACTATGGCGTTAGACGACGACAGACAACTGAACTATGGCGTTAGACGACGGCATAGTTCAGTTGTCTGTCGTCGTCTAACGCCATAGTTCAGTTGTCTGTCGTCATCTAACCCCATAGTTCAGTTGTCTGTCGTCGTCTAACCCCATAGTTAAGTTGTCTGTAATTGTCTAAAGCTAAAGTTTATCTAATACTTGACTGCAGTGTACATTCAACTATTTCGTCGCCACTGCAGGTTTTTTTAGCTATGTCTTGTTTGTAGGATAGTTTACAAATCTTAATTTTACAAATTTATGGTTTGAATACTGATTCATACTTTGTTCTGCAAGACTGTTAGCTCGTTAAATAAACTCCGACAACCATTAGTCCTTTTTCTTTCAGAATGAGTATGGATTGTTGAATGAATCATTACTGTTGATTCTTTATCGTAGAAAAAACAAGAAATTGAGCCTTTGTCCTGAATGTTTATAAAAAATCTTGGCTAATTGATGAAACTGTAAAAATAGATTATCTTTTGTCATCTTCATGGCTTAAAAGTCAAAAATTATTATTATTATTTGTTTTAGAGTCGTGTGAAGCAAATTTTAAAATTTAAATTTTGTTTGCCAAAAGAATAGTTAACTTTGTAGCTTCCTTCTTTACGTTTACAAACACTTTTAGAGCCATAAATATGTATACACGACGGGAATAGCTGGGAAATCACCATTTCTATCTGCCTTACTAGATTGATTGGTGAAGTAGCAGCAAGCATGAAAAAAGAGAAGAGAAGCACACATGTGTAGCAGACAATTTAGTTTATCCTGTTCTAGCATTGATACATTTAATTCATGAACTACACGTTTGTGTCATGAAAATTGGCATGCAAAGTTTTCATAAGACAAAGAGAAGCCTCTCAATGACCAATATGTTCTTGACCATTGAGAACTAACGCTTCACTACAGCGCTAGCGGAAATGCCTGCGTTCAATTTTAAATATCGATAATATAATGACTTTGCAAGAATAATTCTACCTGATGAGTGTACGCAAATATTCAAGTATCCATTGGTGTTTTCTTTAAATTAATACTGGTGATAACATCACAACAAGAGACACGGAGGATATTCGGGGTATGACGTACAATACGCGCCACTGGAAATGTGACGATGTCGCTTCTTCGCATGGCTACACTGAGTGCTGTGGTGCAATATGATATTATTTTACTAAAAAATTATGTGGTCTCTGAATAGCAAATTATTTCATAAATGTCATGTACATGAAGTGTTGCATTAAATTTTCAGTTCTTAGATTCCTTGAATAGTTATTGAAAATAATTATTGGGGTTATATCGACATGCAAATAATGCCGTTTGCAGGATGAAGTTAACTGAAACTCTAAATTTGCATTCAACTCGTCAGCGTATTAAGTTTCATACGTTCACAGGGTTTTTAAAATCCATCTGTTCATGGATTTTATTTAATAGGTGTTTTACAATACAAATATTAGTTAATTATAAAAAGATTTCATGACTCTATAAAGAATCTTTATCTCTGACAAAATATAGGTCTTCGTTAACTAATAGCTAACGGATTGGTGCTCAGCTTTTATTTTTTTCACGTCAAGCTTCGAATTTCGGTTGATTCTTTCACCACTTCGTAAAACAATAGAGTGATTAAATAACTAAATACTGGTTGCAATATCCGTAGAGTTGATCGCCCATCAGATTATTTTTCCTTTTTTTTCTTGGCAAATTACTCGAAAGAAACAAGATTAAGTTGAAGTTCCTGCTATTAACAAATGTTTTCTGCTCAGCTAATGAGTGGTCAATTTATAATTATAGAAATTATGAGTTATTAGGCCGTATTGTGAATATTAATTCAATTTTCTGTCAGAATAAAAAGTTTCTGTACTTGCTACAGTAAAAGTTTAATAGAATTTTACTATAGAGTGTCAAAACACATTACGATCATAGTTAGACGTGGCCATATTTATACGTTGAGTTTATTTGTCACCAGCAACATCGTGACTGCGTACATGGTGCTAGCAGTCGGTACGGTGCTCGCTGCCTTCGTTTTCTTCGCAGAATTTTTCTCTGAGAAATGCAAGCACAGCAGCCCTCACACTGTCTTCAAGTCAAGCCGCACTCAAACTCCAAGCCCGTTTTTGAATGAAATACCGAAGCTTGCGAACGGCTTTGCTTCACACAGTAAACAAAATGGTTCTGACCAAGCAACGCATGGATCATTCAGGCAAAGTTCGTTCCGCTCAAAAAACGCTTACAATGTTTCTTTGATTTCGGTACAACACTTCGTTGACTCTAAAGCATCACTTGATGGAGCCCATCATCAATTCAGGAAATCGTCTGCCGTCGCTGGAGGACCAGCCGATGACGTCGCTGAGGGCAGACATGGAGGGTCCAAACGAAGAAGGAGTGCAAGTTACGGTAACTATCCAAAGCAAGCGACAGTTCTGAGAGGAACAATTGAATGTTCAAGTCAAGAAAACTAAACCTAAAAGCCTCAGCGGGAATATGGTCAAAGGAAAAATGACTATTTCTCCAGACAGTGTGTCGCGTAACTCCTGTGGTGATCACAGCAGAGACGCGGCAAGGACTCGGAGTAAGGTGGATGTGAACACGAAGGGAAGAACTAAGGATGCAAACCTAAGTCTGATGTTTGTGCGGCTAGTAATTCTTACTAGGAAGTAAATTAGCATCTTAGCCTATAGATAAGTTTACTCTAATGCGAATTTGGCATTTTTGTTTCGTAGAAAATATCGCATAGGGGAAAATAACTACGGTCAACGTGTTAAGTACAATTAGTTCTCTTAAATATCTTACGAAAATGAAAAATATTGACAATTAGTTTTATGCAATAGTTATACTCATCAAAATCTAACAATGTCACTAAAATAAAATTGCTGTAGACATTTATTTGCACAATCTAAAGTACACAATCGAGAAAACGAAATAAAAGTAATTCTAAATAAAAACAACAGGCTTTTGGCTCCAATTCTGACAACATCATCTGAAAATTAATCAGTTGCGAAAATAATGTTCCGACGAAGTTCTAATCTATTTTAAGCGATCTACGTTTTATATGGCAAATATTGAGATAAATATTTCTGCTATCACGTGCGCAACATTGTGAAAGACTGACTTTAAGCAAAATTTAGTTTTGGCTAGCAATGTTATGATAAAATAGACTGTTCTACGTTTGTGCACGTATACGAAAATATTTGATTGGGCTGATGACACTTATGCTGCTTTATGTTTCTGTAGTCACCCAAATAAGGCATCAAGTATAACACTTTTCGCGGATGTTTGTGAAGGAACTTAGACGAGCACCGCAGAATTTCAGCATGTGGGCAGCTTTGTGTTGCAATAAAAGAACGCACAATGTAACGTTTTAATGGTTCCTTCTGATGCACTATACCTTAAACTCACGTTGAATAATAATGCTAAGTGTTTCAAACATGGCTGGCCAAAATGAAAATCAGTGAAATTCCATTACTGAAATAGCTGATATTATTCTACAATGGGCATGCCTTCCGCCAAAAGCAATGTGGTTTATTTGTGCTTAAATTCTCCAGAATTCTTATTTATTTCTTGCTCAAAAATCGTATTTTCTAAATGGATTTAAATTAAAACCTAAAACATAAATTTGGATTACTTCCGAGTTTATTTTCGACCTTGTCACATGGCACAACGAAACATATCAGTGCGGTAATCGTGGCATTATTTTGCATCTTACGCACCTTCAATCAATAGGCTTCATCTATGTGGTAAATAAAGCCCTACAACGCATAATCAGTTAGGCTCTGCCCCGCATTTCGTTCAGCGAAGAAGGCACAAAGTTCACGCAGTCCCGCTGCAGGTGCAACGAAGCGCGTCTCAGAAGAACCGTTTTTCACCGCAGCTCATCAATGATGCATGCGTGGAGTAAAATGTTGCGATTTACGGTCGCATTATTTTAAAGTCATCCATCAACTAAAAGCTTTTTGTGAGATCAAGGTTGGGGAAAAATTTCACAAAAAAATAGAAATTAAAGTAGACAGCACAATCAATCTTAGGGCCTCATGCGTTTGGTGCGTTCAAGTTAGTCGTGGTGCTGCTCCAAAGTTCTGCCTTCTCAGGGAAAGGGGAAGGAGCATAGGTCTATCTGCAGTGTCTGCTTTGCAGTATTTAGTGCTCATACCCTCTTATCTATTTTTTCTTTGTCGCTTCTTTTTTATTCCTACCGTAGTGTTTCTATGCTCAGAGTTTTCTTCGTTGGTCATACCTTTTACGCGTGTAGATTTTTTTTCCTTTGGTCTGCACTTTATGGTCCCTTCTCTTCACTTTTTAAGATCTCGTTTTATGAGGCTGGGAGTCTTAAGCCAACTTTCTGTAATAATAATAGTAATCGTTGTCATTTTAAAATTACAAGATCATGTCACAATTTTTTTCAGTGAAATAAACCGAGATCTAACTTACCTTACCTATCCTATTCTAACTAAACTCAACTTACCCTGAATTTATCTTCCGTGCTTTAGCATTAAACAAACGTCCAAAAGTTGTTTATTTTCAATTTAAGCACGTGCCCAATTGGAAAAGTGGGCAGGGCGTGCACGTGAGTCGTAGTCCTTACACTGGAAATTTCGACGCTGAGTAATGTTTAAATGGCATTTGAGAAAATGAGTAATAATTCTAAAGTTCTACAGAAAAATGAAGCTGACGCTATTTTCTATTAGGACAGATCAATTATTTAGCAAAATTATGTAGTCCTTTTATGAAAATTGCAAGAGGCATATCAGTGAATTCATGAATAGAAATGCAATTTTAAACTGCATAGTCCAAAGCAACAACGATACTTTGAAATTGCGTAATAAATGGAAAAGAGCGAGCAAAGCAGTGATGTGCTGTTTAAATAAAAGCCACAAATTTTTCTGGTTAGTCTCGGTTCATCGGCTGAAAAATGTGTTCGTGTACAGCAGATCAAATGGTGCGAGCTGCTCTGTCATATGCTGACCACACCCTAATGCAGTGCTGAGCTGCCTGACTGCTGAGTGAGTGCAGCTGTACCGCCTGGCTGCTGAGTGGGTGCAGCTGTGCCGCCTGGCTGCTGAGTGAGTGCAGCTGTGCCACCTGGCTGCTGAGTGAGTGCAGCTGTGCCACCTGGCTGCTGAGTGAGTGCAGCTGTGCCGCCTGGCTGCTGAGTGAGTGCAGCTGTGCCGCCTGGCTGCTGAGTGAGTGCAGCTGTGCCGCCTGGCTGCTGAGTGAGTGCAGCTGTGCCGCCTGGCTGCTGAGTGAGTGCAGCTGTGCCACTGGCTGCTGAGTGAGTGCAGCTGTGCCACCTGGCTGCTGAGGGAGTGCAGCTATGCCGCCTGGCTGCTGAGTGAGTGCAGCTGTGCCACCTGGCTGCTGAGTGAGTGCAGCCGTGCCGCCTGGCTGCTGAGTGAGTGCAGCTGTGCCACCTGGCTGCTGAGAGAGTGCAGCTGTGCCACCTGACTGCTGAGTGAGTGCAGCCGTGCCGCCTGGCTGCTGAGTGAGTGCAGCTGTGCCACCTGGCTGCTGAGTGAGTGGGAAGTATACGTAAGGGAGTGCAGGATGCTTTAGAAATATTCACCTGGAACTCATGTATTTTTATTTGCATTTGCTCTATCCTCTATCTTATATTCACGATATGTTTATCACGTCGTCGAGTACGTGTGTAATCTCTCTTAGAGATTTTTGTTGAATACTTCTAGTCCTTAATTCTCATCACACAGTTACTGATGTAACTACGGGAAAATATATTTTCGGATGCACACGCATTCGTGAATTTCCAAATGCTCTGAGCAAAATGAAGAGTTGAACAGAAATCACGCTTGTTGTTGCATTTTACCGGACGATTTTTGTGTAACACTTGAGTGACTCCACCTCACTCTCGAAAATTGAAAGCATTTGTTGGCAGTTTGGCACTCACTCTGATGCCTCATTGTGATGGCGTGGGCTGCGTTTGTAGTTTTGGTATGACTTGTTTGATGAGAACTTCTGGCACGCAGGGACAATGCCAAGTACGTTGTCGCTTGCTGACCTTCCCGTGCGCGCTATCACTTTAGAGCGCCGTCTGTGGACCACGCCCTCACACACACTCCCCTGAGCGCCGTCCGCTCGACTTGTGTGCCTTTTGTGAATTGAGTATGCGCTGATAGACTACGCATACTGTACATCTTGTTAAAAGTGTTAATGGCAATGCAGAATTATTTATTATTCAATTGAAAATCAGGCACCTTATAGTGTGTAATGGTAGTCTTTTTCAAAATTCTAGCTTCTGGTCATCCCGAGAATGAGATGTCTGAGCAAAGCGCAATGTATACCAATAATGCCATGAGTTAAAAGACGCAGTAAGCAACATTTTCGTACTTGCTATGCTATTCATCCGTGAACTGAGAACTTAGAAATAGGTAGGTCGTATAGTTGAACTAGGAACTTCCTGCGTGTAACGTTAATACTCGTAGCCCAAATCCCCAAAACAGATTCAGCGGGAATATCCTAGCGCAAGAAGTATATCATGTAGATTCTCCGTACACACAAAATAATCTAGTACAAGAATAAAAGCCGAAAGAAAAAACAGAAATATCACTCCGTTCCATTTGGGCAGCGTCTCTTGATCTTGCACTGCGGCCGGTCATTGGGGAGGCTTGGGAGCGCCGCTTTAGACTTATGCCTCAATTCTTAACTGCAACGAGCGGAAGCGCGAACTCAAGATTGCAACTGTGAAATAGCTGCCGGCCTTGGTGCAGCGCGTCCACTTTACGCTGATTCACAACTCTGTAAAATTCTGGTGAAATGCGCGCTCTTCTCTATCGGTCCGGCCTCAGTGCGCTCATGGCCTCTCTATCAAGATTAGAGCACGTTTTCTCCTTTCGATTAAAAGAGGAAAAGAGTGCGGACTTTAAGAGGCATGCTGTTCTCAAACTGAATTTTAAGATGAAAGCCTTGACGACAGTCTTGCTGTGTGCTCCCTTGCAGTGTTGGTGCAACTAAAGTATACAGGCAGTGAGTGATGCTCATCACAGTACAGTGAGTGATGCTCATCACAGTACAGTGAGTGATGCTCCTCACAGTACAGTGAGTGATGCTCATCACAGTACAGTGAGTGATGCTCCTCACAGTACAGTGAGTGATGCTCATCACAGTACAGTGAGTAGTGCTCCTCACAGTACAGTGAGTGGTGCTCCTCACAGTACAGTGAGTGATGCTCATTACAGTAAAATGAGTGATACTCATCACAGTACAGTGAGTGATGTTCATCACAGTAGAGTGAGTCATGCTCGTCAGAGTGCAGGGCAACTAAGTATTTTTTGTTTTAAGTTATGAACATGTTTAAGAAATTACTCAACGCGTCGGCACATAGGGTTTGTAATTCAAACCCTTGTCATCGTGAAGCAAGTTCCCACTTTTCACGGTTCCATAACTGGGTTACCTTTCGTTTAGCCCAGAGCCACCGATGCACAACAGAGCGCGGGTCTACCAAAATTTAGTGTGCCTGTTGTGGCCAATAATTTTCTGATGACGACACCGTGGAACAAATTCGCAGGAAGGGTTCTTTTCTGAGCTACTAGCCCTTGAAAAGAATGATATATGCTGAGATCGTTAAAATACGTTTTTACGGATGCAGTGCAATAATTAAATTTGTCTTATTCAAGTTTCCAAAGCGTGAACAAAATTGATAGACTGCATCACGAGAGTGCTCCTTTCAGAGAGCAACTAAAATTATAAGGAAAGAATGTACTCTCTTATTAAATGCTAAATTCTTTAATTCAGCCAAATTTCCTAACTGAAAGTAGCCTCCCTATCTTCTTGCGTCAATTTCATTATCATTTCTGCATTAATAATGTTTCTTTTATACTCACAGAACTTTCGATAATATTTTCTTGAGATTCAACGGATGCAGATTCTAAAAGATTTATTTTTTTGTAGAAAGCTACCGAATTTGTCATTGTAAAAATTAGCCTATGACAATAACTAACTAGCTTATAAAAAATCAGACTATCTACAATAATTGTAGGGCCAATATACAACAATAACCTAACCGGTTTACAATAAAACATAACCAGTCAACGATATTTACAATCTACAATTATGAAATAACTTGTAATAGAAACATAATCAACTTCAATCATAATTTAATTAGTACTCGTATATAATAAAAATCAAACCAATCTTCAATGAAAACAAAATCGGTCTATAAATTTGCCCAATTAACCCTCCATAAAAGCATCACCAGTCTACGCTTGTAACAGTCTACGATAATAACCTAATTAGTCTTCAATAATTGCCTAATTAGCCTGCAATACCTGCCTGTGCAGACTATAGCTACATAAGGGTGAGGGCAAGCCATTTCTCATGAAGCAATCAAGTTTCAAAATCCTACCTCGGGATGTGGCAGCCATTACATAATATTTCTAGCTTTGAAGTAGGAGTATTGCTACCCAATTCTGAAATGCAGTACAATGGTGTTGGTGGTATATTTCCCTATATTGATTAGATTTCTGCCAAATACCGGGAAACTATGGAAGTTAAAAATCAACTAGTTGAAAAAAAATTCGTTATTTTTGCCTATTAAATGCTGTAAGAAGAATGATGCAGCGGGTTGAAATATAAGCTATGTTGATTAAAGAAAGAATACGCAAAAATTCGCATTTGTTATGTAATGAACGAATTTTGTAAAATGTCAGCCACAAATAATATCAGCTATCTAGAATATCATGAGCATCAAGATTATATTGTGTCAATAGGGCAAAAAAAAATGCGAAATCACATTAGCTTAATGCAAATTCAGAGATGGTGAGTTGCGATTCTGCAGACAAAGCATTAGTTTAGGGAAGAGAATTCCCGAAAAGGAAAATCAAGAGGGCACTGAAGCCTGTATCACAGATTAGCTAAACGGGTCTGTTCACCACCCGAATGCCATGGTTTCAATGGCGCTGGCGCACTACACCTTTTTCACTTCAAATTAATCTAAGTCAAGTTCAAATTAATCCAAGTCAAGTTCAAATTGATCCGAGTCAAGTTCAAATTAATCCGAGTCAAGTTCAATTTAATCCAAGTCAAGTTCAAATTGATCCAAGTCAAGTTCAAATTAATCCGAGTCAAATTCAAATTAATCCAAGTCAAGTTCAAATTAATCCAACCCTCAGTTGAGCGAAAAGATGACATTATAATTTATTAATTTGAGTTGTTTGTGTTAAATGTGTACCTATTGGATGTGATGAGCAAAACTGGTTTCGAGGATTTATTTACACTCATTGATATTTATGTACGTGAAATTCCACTTTATCACATCAATGAAATCATATACATGCAAATACAAAAGGTTATCATTGGACGATATGTAGATTTAATATTTAAAAGAAATATACAAATGCGCTTCACTGAGTACTAATGTACGATTCCGTTTGATTACAATTTATATTTGTACATTACTACCCAGATACATTCTTGCATTAGCAATATAAATGTTACCATCCATTCTAATTCCGTCTTAGTCAATGTGAAGAAATGTAGGATCCACTTATGATACACAAGAATAATACAAGAAACAATGTTTCTAACTTAATACTGATTTTATTTGTGTGTGTTCACAATTCAAAGTATAATACTTTCAAGGCTTAAATATTCATAAAATGATTATTATAAAAGTTATTGATGTCTTAAAAGTATTGTGTATTGAATTGTGAATGAACACACACACAAATAAAATCAGTATTAAGTTAGAAACATTGTTTCTTGTATTATTATTGTCTATCGTAAGTGGATCCTATACATTTCTTCACATTGACTGACAGGGAATTAGAATGGATGGTAGCATTTATATTGCTAATGCAAGAATGTATCTGGGTAGTAATGTACAAGTATAAATTGTAATGAAACGGAATCGTACATTAGTACTCAGTGAATGCCATTTGGACATAACTTTTAAAGATTAAATCTACATATCGTTCAATGATAACCTTTTGTATTTGCATGTATAGGATTTCATAGATGTGATAAAGTGAAATTTCACGCATATAAATATCAATGAATGTAAATAAATCCTCGAAACCAGTGTTGTTTATAACATCCAATAGATACACATTTAACACAAAAAACTCAAATTAATAAATTATGTCATTTTATAACTCAACTGAGGGTTGGATTAATTTGAACTTGACTTGGATTAATTTGAACTTGACTCGGATTAATTTGAACTTGACTTGGATTAATTTGAACTTGACTCGGATTAAATTGAACTTGACTTGGACTAAATTGAACTTGACTTAGATTAATTTGAAGTGAAAAAGGTGTAGTTCTAAAAGATTGGATTTTTGTCTGGTTCACAACTCAACTACTCTATACAGCGGAAAAATACAGGGACATTTTCTCCCCGTTAAACAAAAAGCTATTCTTTGGGTGCTTGCTTAGTTGGTTTGGTTTATCTCTGTTCCACTCACCGGTGTTGCAAATACGAAAATTAACAGCTTCAAGTTAATAATATTAAATGAAAAATTATGCCTAAAAAGAACATCTGAAACTTTCACACACTATCAAGTGAATACCTGCACAGCACGTATTGATTGCGAGATTATTCTTTTGAATTTTACTTTAGGTATCAATCCCCAATGACAGCAGCCGTTGCATGTTTATTTATTTATTTGTTTGCTTGTTTGTACTCGTACCCAATTCGCCATTCTTTCAGCAATAAATTAAAAAACTAGCTTATAAAAAATCAGACTATCTACAATAATTGTAGGGCCAATATACAACAATAACCTAACCGGTTTACAATAAAACATAACCAGTCAACGATATTTACAATCTACAATTATGAAATAACTTGTAATAGAAACATAATCAACTTCAATCATAATTTAATTAGTACTCGTATATAATAAAAATCAAACCAATCTTCAATGAAAACAAAATCGGTCTATAAATTTGCCCAATTAACCCTCCATAAAAGCATCACCAGTCTACGCTTGTAACAGTCTACGATAATAACCTAATTAGTCTTCAATAATTGCCTAATTAGCCTGCAATACCTGCCTGTGCAGACTATAGCTACATAAGGGTGAGGGCAAGCCATTTCTCATGAAGCAATCAAGTTTCAAAATCCTACCTCGGGATGTGGCAGCCATTACATAATATTTCTAGCTTTGAAGTAGGAGTATTGCTACCCAATTCTGAAATGCAGTACAATGGTGTTGGTGGTATATTTCCCTATATTGATTAGATTTCTGCCAAATACCGGGAAACTATGGAAGTTAAAAATCAACTAGTTGAAAAAAAATTCGTTATTTTTGCCTATTAAATGCTGTAAGAAGAATGATGCAGCGGGTTGAAATATAAGCTATGTTGATTAAAGAAAGAATACGCAAAAATTCGCATTTGTTATGTAATGAACGAATTTTGTAAAATGTCAGCCACAAATAATATCAGCTATCTAGAATATCATGAGCATCAAGATTATATTGTGTCAATAGGGCAAAAAAAAATGCGAAATCACATTAGCTTAATGCAAATTCAGAGATGGTGAGTTGCGATTCTGCAGACAAAGCATTAGTTTAGGGAAGAGAATTCCCGAAAAGGAAAATCAAGAGGGCACTGAAGCCTGTATCACAGATTAGCTAAACGGGTCTGTTCACCACCAAATTATGATTGAAGTTGATTATGTTTCTATTACCAGTTATTTCATAATTGTAGATTGTAAATATCGTTGACTGGTTATGTTTTATTGTAAACCGGTTAGGTTATTGTTGTATATTGGCCCTATAATTATTGTAGATAGTCTGATTTTTTATAAGCTAGTTTTTTAATTTATTGCTGAAAGAATGGCGAATTGGGTACGAGTACAAACAAGCAAACAAATAAATAAATAAACATGCAACGGCTGCTGTCATTGGGGATTGATACCTAAAGTAAAATTCAAAAGAATAATCTCGCAATCAATACGTGCTGTGCAGGTATTCACTTGATAGTGTGTGAAAGTTTCAGATGTTCTTTTTAGGCATAATTTTTCATTTAATATTATTAACTTGAAGCTGTTAATTTTCGTATTTGCAACACCGGTGAGTGGAACAGAGATAAACCAAACCAACTAAGCAAGCACCCAAAGAATAGCTTTTTGTTTAACGGGGAGAAAATGTCCCTGTATTTTTCCGCTGTATAGAGTAGTTGAGTTGTGAACCAGACAAAAATCCAATCTTTTAGAACTACACCTTTTTCACTTCAAATTAATCTAAGTCAAGTTCAATTTAGTCCAAGTCAAGTTCAATTTAATCCGAGTCAAGTTCAAATTAATCCAAGTCAAGTTCAAATTAATCCGAGTCAAGTTCAAATTAATCCAAGTCAAGTTCAAATTAATCCAACCCTCAGTTGAGTTATAAAATGACATAATTTATTAATTTGAGTTTTTTGTGTTAAATGTGTATCTATTGGATGTTATAAACAACACTGGTTTCGAGGATTTATTTACATTCATTGATATTTATATGCGTGAAATTTCACTTTATCACATCTATGAAATCCTATACATGCAAATACAAAAGGTTATCATTGAACGATATGTAGATTTAATCTTTAAAAGTTATGTCCAAATGGCATTCACTGAGTACTAATGTACGATTCCGTTTCATTACAATTTATACTTGTACATTACTACCCAGATACATTCTTGCATTAGCAATATAAATGCTACCATCCATTCTAATTCCCTGTCAGTCAATGTGAAGAAATGTATAGGATCCACTTACGATAGACAATAATAATACAAGAAACAATGTTTCTAACTTAATACTGATTTTATTTGTGTGTGTGTTCATTCACAATTCAATACACAATACTTTTAAGACATCAATAACTTTTATAATAATCATTTTATGAATATTTAAGCCTTGAAAGTATTATACTTTGAATTGTGAACACACACAAATAAAATCAGTATTAAGTTAGAAACATTGTTTCTTGTATTATTCTTGTGTATCATAAGTGGATCCTACATTTCTTCACATTGACTAAGACGGAATTAGAATGGATGGTAACATTTATATTGCTAATGCAAGAATGTATCTGGGTAGTAATGTACAAATATAAATTGTAATCAAACGGAATCGTACATTCCGTTTGATTACAAAAAGGGAAATAATGAAACATGTAATAAGAATAAAATAATAATCGAAGCCTGTACCTAGGATGCAATCTTCACTAACTCTAGAATATGAATAAATTAGAGATAGATCAAGAATAAGTAAATGGATTTCATTTAAGTATGTTAGTTTAGCATTTGCATCTGAAAGATTAGTATCGGGAAAATTAGGGAGCTAGTGAATTGTCTTTCAGGCAATGATTAACCTAGTTAAATTGTTTCTGTGTTTTTTTTTTGACGCAATCGAGTTTATTAATTCTTGATGATCCATGTACGTTATCACGTAACTATTTGTCTTGAGTCTGCATCTAAAGGATTATGTTATACAGGGAAATTTGGAGAATAGTGAGGCCTGCTTCACTAATGCGCTTATCACACATTTCAGTTGTTGTAGTAATCAGAGTTGCTAATGTTTTTTATGTTTACTAACGTGATAAATTACTCCCGTCTCGTCCAAGTAATTCATACTCAAGGTAACAGAACCTCAGTCGTCATATTTTACCGCTCGGTTCAGAGATACAGAAAAATAAATTTGATCGCAATGAAGCGCATGGAATGCCACATTCTTATCTTTCCAAAATAACACGTTAGCATCTTTGTAAAGAGCAGCGAGTCAGTTCAGACGGCAAAGCAAATGGCGGCAGTCCAGCAAGCAACAAAAGCCCTCGACCAAAGTGTCTCCCTGACAAAGCTCGCCGCGTTATCAGCAGCCGAGGCTCAAGATGGCATTTGGCTGCAAGTCTCATTTGGTGTGGCGGTCTGCAGGCCGCAACCGCTCAACTTCCTTCGGTGGTGCACTTAAAGTCAGAGAGCGTCTGGGTTGTCCGCAGTGTTGATTGGAGCCTTCACTGACGTGCTCTTGGTGTACAGCTACGTCTCGACAGGCCTTCCCCCTGGCTTGCTCGCCTCTGTACTCAGACGCTGACCTTATGCTATGTGTGTGTGTTTACTGGCAGCCTTCGAGAACAGAATGAATAAAACTGCTCTTAAAGCTCAAGTAAATAAATACGAACTGAAGTCCTGATAATTATGTTGATTTTTCATCTTAAGTAGGTTTTCACATGCTCTTCTATAGTTTTATAATTTTTAATGGCCAAGTTTTATGCTCCGTAATTCAAGTCATTCTTAAGGCAAGTATCTCACAAAGAGTATCTTCATTTGACCAGTAAGATGAAAATATTACCCGCGAGGATATTTCAACTGGAGTATTTATGATCTACAGTTCTATCGTGCATCATATGTATGTACAAACTAAGACCCTAAATTTCCGTTTGCATCACAAGATGTTTGCTTTGATAAAGCTCGAATAGAAAAATTACCTCAAAAAAAGTGAAATTTTGGTTTAGCTCCAAAAACCACCACTAACGCACTTTAATTTATTTCATTCCGGGCCGGCCGTAACTTTCTGTGCAGTAACTTTTAAATTGCGCATTGATCATGTTACAAATTTTTCATATTCAAACGCTGCATTAGAAAGGTGAATATTTCAGCACTGGAAATGAGTTATTTTGAATCGTTCCGAGCATTACTATCGCTGTACACACTCAAGTTTACAATTCATTTATTTCAACAATGAAGCTATCTTTCATATCTCTCAATAGATGCTTCATCCTGCTGTCCTCATAGCCGAAATTAAGCTCGGTAAAAGAATAATAAAACAGATGCCTGTAACTCCGTGAGGCGTACGCGTTACTTGGCGCATGAAGCTTGCGCCGAATGCAGCTTGAGCCAAACTCTTCCCGTTCGTATCTCATATTCAATGAGACAGACCGTTGCTGCGCGCAAGCTGAAGCGAAAACTTCCTCGTATGACAGAAATAAATTTTGGCTTTCAATTTTAATCTGCAGTATCTTTATGCACATACTTATTTGAGCACTGAAACTGCTCAACCAAGTGAAGGACATGTGTGAAACATTTTATAGTACAAAATTCTTTCGTGGTACAAGTGCTTTAGTCTGCTTTATTAAACATTTTCCTTTAACAATTAGAACGAATGACATTGAGCGAAATTTAATTCAACGCGTAAAAGTTTCCTAAAGACGAAATTTTTTACGACACGTGAAATTTCCTTTAAACTACAGTTGAGATCTTGAGTTGAGCCCATGAACTCCATCTGATTTAAACATTAATTGATGTCAGAGCTTTTGCTAGGCGGATTTCGGGTGAGCTTGATAGTCATTAGACGAGCAACCCATCATCAAATAGCTAGATTTCATCAGATAACAGAGACTTCATTGCGGTTTCAATGACATGCTGGGTAAAGCGCAATTTGTCAACCCAATGCTTCGCGCCATCAACTGCAGAGTTTATTGAAAAATTTAAAGCAAAATTAAGAACAAACATGTACCTCAATCTGCAAAACTCCCGATACTCGTAAGAGCGATCATAAAAGAGTGACACTCGAATGGCGCTTTCTTGCTAAGGAAATCCTCACGCGCTCTCCTCAATTTCCCTGGAGTCCGCAACCAGCGATTCTACCAACGCACCGCACCGCGATTTTTCCCTCGAAAGAAACATTCTGCGCGGAAAATTCCTGCTGCCTAATTTTCCCCGCCGATAAAATAGAAAAAACTGCATTAAAATTCTGATGCAAATTTTAACGTGCAGTCTCAGTTCGGAAGCGCATGCAAGAAGGGGAGTTAGGAAAGTGCTTGCAAGGGGAGTTTGTAAAGCACTTGCAAGCAGAAGAACATGTGCCGAGAAAAACGAGTTCCACCGCAGACACGCCGTCCTACGACATCCGTACTGAAAGCACCAGGAGACAGTTCTTATTCGCTTGATCAACAGCTGTTAGTTTCTGCCCAGGTATGCGATTATTTAGATACTGTGTGTGGCAAATGCACCATAAACTTTGGCTTTTGTTGTTTCTAGTAATAATTCTAAGACTTCGGCAACATAATTTCTTACAGGGCACGTGTGGCAAGTTTACGAAGGAGACTGAAGACAAGTGAAGTGTTAGACGATAAAAAAAGAGTGAAAAACATACTAAAAATTAAAATATACAACCTAAACTCGCTGAAGGTGGAAAGTGGACTGACCATCATTTAAAACTGGTTTTGTTGTTAAAATATACAGGGATTCTAAAATACAAAGATTTATAATACCAGATGTAGATGCAATTACTTTAAAATCGTTCAAGCGTACTGGAAGATCGCATTTCTCTGCATGAGAACGGATGGCAGAATGAAATGGCGTAGAGAGAAGGAGGCTTGGTCTAAAACTCCTACCAGCATGCTTCGCAACGTGAATACTGAGGGCCCGTTTAGTTGAGCCCACGTACTCAGACACACAATGTGCGCAATGATATTTGTCTAAAATATGGTCTTATTTCAATTATAAAGATAAAACTCCCGAAGACATGCTCACATCTGTTGTTTACAAATTTATGCTCAAATTTTTTGACTATTGAGATATAACCGTAGCCATCGCAACCGGTCAAAATTAGCTCTAAAAATTTTCGCCAATCATGACCTGCTATGATTAATCTATAACAGCCATTGCAAGCCATAGCAACAAAAACGCTAGCAGAAAGAAACAAATAATGTTTAAAAGTGTCTCTATCATTATCTGTGTTTTCGAATCGTTGTCTCACCATTTGCAAGCCCCAGCCCCGTGCCCCCAAAAGGGGAAGTGTGTTCCAGTCCCTGCTGGTAATTAGCGACACTAGAATCCGAGGCATGCGACATCGCGGACCGGACAGGCAGGGTAAGTGCAGCGGACGCTGCTGATGAGCGCTTACGTGTGGCAGCTGTCACATTCTAGCGAGACCTGACATGAGGGGGATTTTTTCGAGTGCTGAATCAATCGACTTCATTATAGAGTTCTGAAACAATAAGTAAATTAGATTAGAGTTTGGTCACTCAGCGAATTGGATTTAATTAGGCGCAAACAGTGAGCGAATTAGTTTTAACAGAGTTTGGACATTCACTGGAGATCCTATCGTTTGGGGATTTCATCACATTGTGTTGGTGAGTTCGCTTCATCAGACTCGATTTACATTGGCTTTACTTTAATTTTCCTTAAATACTGTAGTTTAGTTGAAAGTCAACGTGTCAGTTCAATATTTAATTTAGGTTAGGGAACGTTTCAAGCGAGCACCGTATGCAATTCGCTCCGGTACATCCGGTACTGGAAGAGCACCCAGCACTAAAAACTAGTCGTCTACACTCGCTTACAACTTTTCGAGTTCAATTAAAGTTTTGCGACCCTCAATGCTTGAAATCAAAGTTTTAATGCTCCCAAATACAAATATCATAATTTCGTGCGCTCCAGCGCGCCTGCAAATTATAACGTTAGTAAAATCTTAATCTTGTTTGAGTTAGAGAGTCTAATGTTTTTTTTCTATCTTTTATATCTGAACTGAAATTAAAGTTTTCACAATGCAGTGCTGATGAAGTTGCTTCCACACTGCAGATCGAACATTTTCTACTAGTTATGTATTCAAGAACAGCTACGTGAAGAGTGCTTGTTAACGCCTCAGTTAACATCTAGTATTGGCTTCGATTTTATCCGTGATGTAACTGTGCAATTTTCTCAGAGATACCATCGAATCTGTGGTTAATTACAGATATATTCGTATTTATATCCCGTGCGTAGAGCTTAGAAGGAGACATGAACAAAAAAAGCGAGTTGTTCCGTAAACAAAACTGTCTGCTAAAACTCTGAGGAAACGAATAAAAAGAAACTAATTTTGTAAAGAAAGTGTTTCCTTTTTCTTCCTACCACTGATATTTTTCCGAATAATTCAAAGTTCAACATCTTTAATACAAGAGATTATCTAGTCTGGTTAGAGCATTTTTGTGCATTGCACTCGACAAAATGCCATGAAAGAATTGCAAGATTGGCAGTTGTAAATTAAAATCATTAAAATCTCTCAAAAAAATCAGATCAAAGATAGAACATGAACAAACACTCGACTTTAGGAAACCTCCATTTAACTCAGTGCAAACGTTTCAACTCAGAGGCATGATAACGAAGTATGCATATTCCCGGAAAATGTCATGAAAAAAGCACAAATTAACTCAGGAGCAGCCGCCGTTCTAGCACCAGCAATACTCGGGTCTCAGGTGTTAAGCGAAACTAACATAGTTGACAAAACTCACCGCTGGAGCTGGCACGCAAACAAATAATCCTACATTAGTGAACTTTGCCTAAGTTTAACTTAGTCTGAGCTGTACTTGTTGCAACAACATAAAGAATTTCGGCTCGCTTTCGTGAGAATGTGAAATGAAAAAATGGCGGTCTAGGCAGAGCTGAGACGATGTACAGGAGTTGGCAGCTGCAACAGCAGTTGCTCAACTTGCAGCTTTGTTGCCAGACACTTTGTAGTCAGGCTTCATTTAAACAGAGATGATATCAGTGCAGTCATATTCGCTTTCAAAGTGTGGGGCTCCGGTGGGCTGTCCTATTATTACTCATAGCTCTTGGCTTCTTCAGAGCTCAGATTTATTTTAAGAATAATTGGTATTTTTTCTTAACATTTAGTTGAATAAGTTATTATTGTGTTGACAATTGCCCAAGTTAATCATCTGTTGCTTCTGTCTGTGATTTTCTTCACACACAAGGACCTTTTGGTTTTTAGATCAAGTCTTCACGGCAGTGTCACATAGAGTAAAACTCTAATTGTAATTATTTGAGCGATCGCTAGAAACTGATAGATGCGAAGAGCCTGAGTTACGGCGTACCTACGGAGTGAGGTATTTTCGTCACTACAGGGTACGACGCCTGGCTAATTTTTACGTTGATGGTTATGAAGCAGCCCTTTGATACTCTTAATGAGTTCAGAGCGAGAAGAATCTCTGATTTCTTTTGAAATACTGAAGAATCGTGTCATGATACAGAGCGCTTCAGAAAAGAACAGGTTTTTTAAAATCTAGTTATAGATGTAGTTTTTCTCATCTAAACCATTCGTATTTTCATCATGTGCTGAAATAACTAAAATTCTAAAATATGTTTAATATTTTTTGTTCACTTCTCCGGCACAGAAACATCGACGAATATCCACTGCGAAGAACAGACGTTTTGTGCGTAGACGTTTGCTCAAAGATCTCCCCAAAACCGAGGTGGGCGCTTTGGTGAAAGTTCGCTTTAAATGCAGCAACATCCATCCATGCAGATTTGGGCACGGAGCAAAAACTTATGAATGGAAGGCCGTCTTTAGAGGAGTGAGAATGACTTGACGTGCGCCTGACACGCGCAAAGCGAGCTTTGAAACCTTGCAAAACCTCCAAAGTTTTGAATTTGTGTACTTTTTGAAAGCTGCCAAGCGAAGCGAATGCAACTGAAGCGAAGGTCAAAACAGGCCTCTCTGGAGGATACAACACGTGTATCTATGGGAAATTGCGCTTTCATGAAAAGATGTGAAGTTCCACGACGAAGATTAGGCAAGCTTTTTCGTTGTAAGAATAAGATTGCTTTTCGTGTTGTTTTCAAACACCCATTACTTTCTTCTTCAACTCTCATTGTGTTTCAATAAAAACAGGACAGCAAAGTCACTGATAAAAATTTCATTTTACTGAAAACGTTTCGGGCAAATACCCATCATCAGCTCATTAAAAGAATCTGACATATATCACTGAAATAAAAAAAATGAAAGTAAATGTACAAACATAAACACGGATTTTAAGGTACAAAAAAAAGTAAAAAAGTAAAAATGCAGTAAATAACACGAAACAACTGAGAACCCATGATGCTGAGAGGATATGAACTCAACTGGTTGTTAAGAAAAGGCTTACGTTTAAAAATGAAAAGCGATTCTAAAATTCTAAGATCTAAAACACTTGAAGCTACACGTTCTACTTTAAAATGACTAGAGTGAGGATTTATATTGCACGTTTCAGCATGATCGCGAACAGCGGAGTGAGATGGACGGTTCAATGGAACACCAGTATGGTTACTAACTCCAACATGCTCGGCCACTCTAGCTCCGAGAGTACGTGTGGTCATGCTAAAGTACTCAGATGCACATCGTGTACAACTGTATGAATACACTAGTGAGGCCTGTATGGTAGAAGGAAGTTTGTCTTTATAATTGAAAAAAGAACCAATTGTAAATTTGTTTCTTAATATGATATGAAATTTCATACCTGTAAAATGTCTAGAAAGCAGGGCAAGTAATTCAGCTTCGAGTTTTTCAGAATACGGTCCAAAATATGATAAACACAAATAAATTGGTTGAGAGATTGGTTCTTGAATGATCGAATTTGGTTCGACTTTATCATTTTGAAACTTGTTGTCTAAAAACTTTCCAATTTGGTGTTCAATAAATAAAACCTAAAATTATTTTGGCGGAAAAATTCTATTAAAAAAGAGAATTCTAAATGAAGGACGCTAAAATTAGAAAAATTTTTGTCAGCACGAGCAAGCTAAGTTTTAATGCAATTCAGTTCAAAATTGAAAGTGTAATAACTATGGAAACTCATTCCTAGACCAGAGAAAGTATTTTTTCGTACACCGACACTTCAAATTTATTCTCTCGTTTAGTCACTAAACAATCCAGGAAAGGTAATTTATTATGCTCTTCACATTCCATAGTGAATCTTATATTTTTATGCCGACTATTAATGAAGTCAAAAAATAATGTTGCGTGGGATTCCTGACAGAACAGCAAAAAAGTATCGTCTATGTAACGACGGTAAAATATGGGTCGAAAGTCGTTGGCAGACAGCTTTAGCCAACTAGTTTCGTAAAAGGACATGAATATATTTACGAAAGTTGGGCCATGAGGTAGGCCCATACCAAGGCCCTCAATCTGCTTAT
Organism: Morinoia aosen; assembly: GCA_030386875.1. Taxonomy (NCBI): domain Eukaryota; kingdom Metazoa; phylum Arthropoda; class Malacostraca; order Amphipoda; family Talitridae; genus Morinoia; species Morinoia aosen. The sequence goes on from CM059574.1 coordinate 4,987,826, forward strand.
GAAACTTCCCATTGAAAACAAAAAAGAATATTTTTCCGCAAGTTCCAATAGGGTTTTAAAAAATTTACGAGAGGCCAAAAACTAGAGAATCAGGATCAGGAAAAAGTTGCTGCAAAAATATATCTATAGTTTCTTCCAACGGGATATTAGTGAAAAGGTTTTCAATGTCAAATGCTGTCATAAAAAATTTTGCTGCATTACTAATTTTGCTAAATCATTAAGAAAAGAATGAGAGTTCTCAATCGTAAATTCATTGCGAGAAATAGGATTCAAGATTAAGAAATAGGGTTTATGACATCATTCGACCCATATTTTACCGTCGTTACATAGACGATACTTTTTTGCTGTTCTGTCAGGAATCCCACGCAACATTATATTTTGACTTCATTAATAGTCGGCATAAAAATATAAGATTCACTATGGAATGTGAAGAGCATAATAAATTACCTTTCCTGGATTGTTTAGTGACTAAACGAGAGAATAAATTTGAAGTGTCGGTGTACGAAAAAATACTTTCTCTGGTCTAGGAATGAGTTTCCATAGTTATTACACTTTCAATTTTGAACTGAATTGCATTAAAAATTTGCTTGTTCAGGCTTACAAAATTTGATCTAATTTCAGCGTCCATCATTTCGAATTCTCTTTTTAATAGAATCTTTCCGCCAAAATGGTTTTAGGCCTTCATTTATTGAACACCAAATTGGAGGGTTTTAAGCAAACAAGTTTCAACATGATAATGTAGAACCAAATTCGATCATTCAAGAACCAATCTCTCAACCAATTTATTTGTGTATACCATATTTTGGACCGTATTCTGAAAAACTCAAAACTAAATTAGTTGCCCTGCTTTCTAGACATTTTACAGGCATAAAATTTCATATTATATTAAGAAACAAATTTACAATTGGTTCTTTTTTCAATTATAAAGCCAAACTTCCTTCTACCATGCAGGCCTCACTAGTGTATTCATATAGTTGTGCACGATGTGCATCTGAGTACTTTGGCATGACCACACGTACTCTCGGAGCTAGAGTGGCCGAGCATGTTGGAGTTAGTTACTGTACTGGTGTTCCATTGACCCGTCCATCTCACTCCGCTGTTCGCGATCATGCTGAAACGTGCAATATATCTCCTCACTCTAGTCATTTTAAAGTAGTACGTGCAGCTTCAAGTGGTTTAGATCTTAGAATTTTAGAATCGCTTTTCATTTTTAAATGTAAGCCTTCTCTTAACAACCAGTTGAGTTAATATCCTCTTAGCATCATAGGTTCTTAGTTGTTTCGTGTTATTTACTGCATTTTTACTTTTTTACTTTATTTTTGTACCTCTAAATCCGTGTTTATGTTTGTTTTTACATTTACGTTCATTTTTTTTATTTCAGTGATATATGTCAGATTCTTTTAATGAGTTGATGATGGGTATTTGCCCGAAACGTTCTCAGTATAATGCAATTTTTATCAGTGATTTTTGGTCTCCCATTTTATTGAAATTGAAGAAAATTCAAGAAAATGTATTTGATTATGATCATTTTGCTTCATGAATTTTTTTCAATTTTACTATTTCGTTGCTCAAGGTGAGGGACACACCTTGTACATATGTTTTTCATTCCCTAAACTCCATACGAAATGTGCCTTTCTCCTCCCTATCTTGGAAAAAACTTCTTGGAGGATGACTGCAACTGACTTACAACGTAATTTAATCGGTAAAAAAGTATCGCAAGTGAACGACGGCAACTGGTAGTTTTATTTTACGTTCTAATTTGATGCGGCTATCTGATACGAATGCAAACCATGCACAGTGGTATTGTTTGTTAGAAGCAAAAATTCCAGGTTTTGTTAGCAAAAATCAAGCATTTTGGTTGAATTTTTCCAATTTGCTAAGTTTAACAATGAATGAAACGGTAAAGCTAGTATTTTAAACGATTCATTATTAATTTATACAGTTTAGTTAAATAGAGAAATCTTCAAAAAACGATGCATAAAAACAAGCGTTTCGATCTCGAGGGTCATCTTGAGCATCTGAAACAACACAAAAGCACGCTTGAAACCATACTAGAAATTCGATAAAGTGACACACATACATTTGTAGTATGATGCTTCAATTATGATTCAAGCGATTGGAAGCAGGATTGAATTCCATTTAAAACCGCTTTGTCTTTGATGTTGAAAAGGAATTCTAAACTACGATTTTTCTAACGAAAGATCGCTACAATTAGCTGGAAATCGTCTATACGACCTGGAAGGTCGCATTTTTCTGCGTCAGTGTCCAGCAGGTTGCAAAGGAGATGCAAAGGAAAGACAAAGGAAAAAAGAAGATACAAAGGAAAGAAGCTCCTTTCAGCAGTCTCTATTATACGAATACAAACGGCCCTCTTTCAGGACCCAATGTACTCAGATGCACAACTTGGGCAATAACATTTGAACATGATTTGCAAAAAGTAGCCTTAAGAAGCCTATTCTTATAATTAATGAGGGACTACATTGAGCAGTTGTAGAATATTGTTAGTCGAAAATTTATGTGAATGAAATGTTTGGATAAAGCATAAGTGTAACATTGTTCTGCTTTTCATATGGATAACAAAAATACCGCAGTACAGGAAAAGAAATTTTACCGAGGAGTTGTTCTGAGTTGACGATTTTAAATTTTAGGGATAAAAAATTATTGAGGTGTCGGCAAGCCGAGATGAAAAGCTATCGTTGAAAATCATTGTTGCAACAATTTAATTTCGTTGAGCAAAGCATGATAAGTAGAGCATGAACAGTAGGCTTTATTCAAAAAATTGTTGATATTATTTATTTTAAAACGGAAGCTACAGAAACTAATAAAACTCATAACCGACCCAGTAAATGTTGGCATATGAAAAATTGAGCTCTGAAATTTGCTGTTTTGATGATTGTTCATAAAATCCAGAAGGAGATGCAATTATATGGCTCAACTTCCCTTGGTTAATTTTATATTTAGGCCTTTGATTAGCCAATAGTTCAAGTAGAGGCTGGAGTGAGAGCTATCCCAAAATAATATGGATGTATCGTCGTAGTGAAGTTGATAAAATATGATCTTACACGCCATTAGGTATATTTCTACACATTTTTATACCTAAAAAGATATAAAAAGGTCTTCAGACAAGCAATTAGACCTATTGTATACGAGTATTTGAACTCCAGCTATCACAATGCTCATCAATCTGTGTTCAAAGCTGTGTCCGAAATTTATGTTATAACCAAGAACTGGACAAGCGTCAGTTTTCATTCAGAATTAGAACATAGGCATTTTTCTTCCATACTCTACATTGATGGGACGAAAGCAATGAGTCTCAGAAAGACAAAAGGGATATTATATTTGATGGGGTTAAGAGACTTACGGTGAAGGAAGTAGCTGAGTTCGCTTGTTTTTCATGCCGCATTGTTGTGCGGGTCTATCACCTTGGAAACAATCCGGTATGTACGAAAATTCAAAGCTAAATAGTGGCTGTAAGAATATTTAAGCCGATTGAGACCGTTGCAGTGCATCCCGAATTGTTGACAAGAATCTCTTTGCATCAGGGATGTAACGCAGCGAAACGTCTATGATGGCCCTTCTCCTGCTGGTTGTGACCGAACTCTTAGCAGGGAGCACCATGCTATGCATATATGTAGCATAGTGGCTCGTAAGCGGCAGATATTAATTCCAGCCGAAAAAAACACTCGTTTAAACTGGGCAAAAATAAGCGCTTGTTAGGTTGCGGAGGAGTGGAGAATTATCATGTGGTTAGATGAAACACGATTTTGTCTCCACAGCATTGATGCTCGCCGCCGTGTTCATTGAAAATCTCATGAAGCCTTCAACAAACCCTGTGTACAACGGGTGATACAATGAGAAGAAGGAGTATCTGTCATGTTCTGAGGTTGTTTCCACAACAGGGAAGTGAATCTTTTAGCTGCGGTAATAATAATCTTCAAACCGAACTAGCAAGGCTATATTGAACTGATAGATAACCATATTTTGCCCTTTGCACAATATCTAAATGAAGGAAGGCATGTTGCTTTGCCTATCAGGATGACAACTGCCGGGCACATCGGGTTAGAACAGTCATTAATTGGCATGACAGTCATTCAAGAAATGTAAGACATTTATATTGGCCAGCTAAGTCTCCAAACATGAATCTAAAAGAATATTTTACTTCCACTTAGATGCCCATTTTAGGTGTCAGGAAAATCGTTCACGAACAGTGGCTGCACTGGGTAATCAGTTGATGCAAGAGTGATTTAAAATCGACCAGTTGTACATCATAACACTTGCAGACTCAATGCCACGAAAAATTACCGCCATTATTCGTGCTCGTAGAGGTCCTACACCATTTTGGCAGATGGTGAATAATTTTAGTTAAATCAGAGAAGGCAACGAAGTTTTGTACAATTACCGAGTCAAACCATTGGCAAAATCCTTACGAGCAAAAAGATAATCTAAACATATACCAACAGTTCTCGAGGTGAGGAATATTACGAAATTAATTTTCTGTGGCAAAAAGATGCAGCATAAAGTATATTCGCGTTCACAACAGGAACTACATCGTCAATAAAATACTTTGAACTTGCTACCGTATACGGATTACCCCATGAGGGAGATTAAATTAAAGTTTCAATCTTGCAATATTTTCAGTTTCAGTATACAGTTCAGTTTCGAATAATAAGTTGCAAAATTGGTCCACATGGTAAATTTAAGGAAAAGTTTGCTCTGGGAATCTTTATTTATCAAGCCATAAAAGAGGCCAGGAGCAGTCCTTGCACAAATCATGTTTTGTGACACAAATTTGTAACACAACAAATGTTTTAGACAAATTAGTCAGATACAAACGAGAGTTCTTAAGTTCACGTAGAAAGTTGTTTACGTTATCTTTATCACATGTAGCTAGCATCAATATTGGTTGAGTTATTGCTTTAAATGTTGTTTTATAGAAAATAGTTTTTACCTCACCAAGTAAAACTTATCACATTTTATAGTAACGCTTCTGCTTTAATCAGGACATGAAACAGTTACGTTTTTATTTGCGGTAAAATTTCTTAGTAATGAGGTATGGTCACAGCTAATAATTGATGAAAATATTCTAGGCGGCCTAAATTTGAAATGGTATTTATGTGTTGAAATTCTCGGATCTTTTCTATGAACAAAGACTTCAAGAGGCTTGATAGCTATGGCAGTAAAACGAATTTGTTAAAAGGTGATTGTCGATACCGTCGTGCGGTCGACGTGAGGGTTCGTGGAAAAGGGGTTGTCTTCTGTACAGCTACCTTTTCCGGGGCGCTAGCTTTTCTTCGCAGCTGCCCTTCCTGAGGTTCGTGTGGGTACCGCCCACGCCGTAATCAGTCCGCTAGGGCAACAGAAGTAAATTCTGTTAGTGCCGAACTACGGCGGTACCGTTGTGTGTGGGGGGGTGAGTGAGGTTAGTGTAGGTACCACCTGCGCCGTATTCAGTCCGCTAGGGCAACAGAAGTAAATTCTGTTATGTGCCGAACTACGGTGGTACCGCTAGGGAGAGGTGTGTGTGTGGGTACCACCTACGCCGTAATAAGTCCGCTAGGGCAACAGAAGCAAATTCTGTTAGTGCCGAACTACGGTGGTACCGTTAGGAAGACGAGCAACTGTCTGCGCCGTATGAGACCGCTAGGGCAACAGAAGTGAATTCTGTTAGTGCCGAACTGCGACAGCGTCTTCCTATCGACAAACTATGCGAAATAGTTCGTCCTTCCGAGGTGGCTCCTTAAACCCCTTATTAGGCGAGGTGTCGTATAAGACTAAAGCCTGTGTCAACAAGGAGAAAGGAAACTCTTTTGACCCCAGGGTATGACTTCTTTAATGATGAATCTCTTTGAAGTCCCTATCACATACACTGATATATTTTAACAAACACAGTGATTTATTTTCTATTGCAAAAATAGTGCGTACAGACGTGAGCTACTGCATAACAGGGTACAACACTCAAAATTGCATTTAAAATATTAGTCACATTTAGCTAGATAACACAAGAAACATTGGAATATCGACATGTAATACAAATGATATTTAAGGGCTAACTAAAGTAAATGCACAAACGCAACATCAGCGCGGGGAAATAGATAAGTCGGCGTTCAGAGAGCTGGACACATGAAGAAAATACTTAAGATTAGGGGTAACTAACACAAAAAGGCTCGACAAACCCTGTGCGGCCTGACACGCCCGGGGGAGGGTGTCTCTGCTACAATAGCCGAGACAGGAAATCTGCAAGGTGGTTGTCGACTCCCGGAAGGTGTTCGGCTCGGAACCTAAAAAGGCTGAAATACAAAGCCCAGCGTTTCAATCGGGGGTTCAACTTGTCTGCCTGTTGCAAATAAAGGAGCGGTCGATGGTCGGTTTGTAACACAAATTCTCGTCCATACAGGTAGACCTCAAACTTCTGTAGAGCCCAGTAGATGCTTAACGCTTCTTTTTCAATGGTAGAATAGTTTATTTCTGCTCCTCTCAGTCGACGTGAAGCATATGCTACCGGCGCGTAGTGACGGAAGTCTCGTTTGCTTGGCTGGAGAAGAGCTGCTCCAAGTCCAGTTTGGGAGGCATCTGTCCTCAGAATGAAAGGACATCTGGGGTCTGGTAACTGTAAGACCGGTCTCTTGACTAACGCTATCTTCAAACTTTCGAACAGATCTTCTGTTGTATCGGTCCAAGGTATTTGTTCTGGGGAGTTCTTCTTTAGGAAATCATGGAGTTTAGATGTCAGTTGAGAGTAGTTAGGAATGTACTGTTGGTAGTACCCAACTGTACCGAGAAAACTTCGGAGCTCCCGTTTGGTTTTTGGGAGTGGAGCCGATTTCAAGGCTTCGACTCGGTTCTCCAGAGGCTGGATCTGATTACTGCTTAGTTGATGACCCAAATACTGGAGGCTGTCAAATCCGAATTCGCATTTGGACGGCTTCGCCTTAAGGCCATGTCGAGAGAGAGCTTCGAACAGTTTAGCTAATGCTGTGCAATGATCTTCCCAGGTTGTCGAGGCGATTAAGATGTCGTCCATGTAGACCTCGGTGTCTTGCAGTCTTGCAGTGACTTGACGTATAAGGCGGGAAAAAGTGGCTGGAGCATTTGCTAGGCCGAAAGGCAGTACGTTGAATTCATAGAGGCCAGACCTAGTTTTGAAGGCGGTGTATTGGCGGGACTCAGGGTGTAGAGGTACTTGCCAATATCCACTGGTCAGATCCATTTTGCTGAATATTGTTTTGCCTGCTAAATTGGTGAAAATAGCAGTGGTGTCTGCTATCGGCTCGGCATCGAATACTGTCTGGCTGTTGAGGTGCCTGCAGTCGAGACAAAATCGGTGGGTTCCGTCTTTCTTCCGGACAGCAAGGAGCGGTGAATAATAAGGTGATGTGGATGGCATCACGATTCCCATCTTCATCCACTTCTCTAAACTTGACCGCAGTTCAGGCTCCAGCGCTAAGGGAAGTGGATACGAATGTTGAAGTCGAAAACTGGAAGGGTCCTTCAATTTTATTTCATGAACTGCCGTGCTGGTTCTTCCGGGAGTATCTGTGAAAAGATCGCGATATTCTTCAAGTAGTTCCTGGAGTTCTGAGCGTTGTGTTGTAGTCAACGTAGAGGAGATGAGACAGTCTTCAATGGTTTCTCCGACGGGTGACGGTATCTCTGGTTCTTTCCGGTCGAGTTCTTCTTCTTCGCAGGTAGGTTCTAGGGCGAGGCCAACCGCTGCAAATGCTTCCTCTACTCTCTCGTCGTCCTCGCGATCTTTCTCGCTTGGTGAGGCGGAACCTTGCTGCTCCCGGTCGTGGTACTGGCGAAGGAGGTTGATGTGATAGACTTTGTTGTTTCCATCCACGTCCAATGTATAGGTATAGGTTCCCAGGCGTGATTTCACTGTATAGGGACCTTTCCAAGTCATAAGTAGCTTCTTTCGAGAATCGGGCAGAAATACGAGGACTTTATCTCCTTGCTTTAGAGTTCGCATCTTGGTACGTCTGTTGAAGAACTTGGCGCTTTTCTCTTGGCTCCTGTTTAGATTCTCGCGAGCGATTTTACATGTTTCTTTCAATCGGTGCTTCATTTCCATCAAATACTGAGCAGTGCTCGTGTCGTCTTGCAAGCTCTCATCGGTCCAGCATTCCTTGAGCACGGTTAAAGGTCCACGGACGCGATGGCCGTAGATGAGTTCGAAAGGAGAATACCCGGTTGAGGCCTGAGGAGCGTCTCGATAAGCAAAAAGGAGTGAAGGCAGATACAGGTCCCAATCTCGCGGCTGTTCTACGGCTAACTTCCGCAACATGACTTTGAGCGTACCATTGAAGCGTTCGACTATGCCGTTCGATTGGGCATGGTATAATGGCGTCAATCGGTGCTGGATACCGACGAGTTTCAGGAAAGCTTCGAAGGTTGCAGCTGTGAACTGAGTGCCGTTGTCGCTTGTTAGCGTGTGAGGGAAACCAACTCTGCTGCAGATTTCGAGTAGCTCCTGGGCGACTGTTTCTGCATCTATATGTCTGAGCGGGGCTGCGTCTGCGTACCGAGTTGCTTGGTCCACCACGGTGAGAATGTATCGGTGGCCACGTGCCGAAGCTGGTTGTAATGGGCCTACCAAATCAACACTGAGCGCGGAGAATGGAGTGGTGATCGGTGGGGTTGAGATAGGTGCCTTTCTTGGTCGAGATGGAGCGTGCGTCTGGCAGGTATGGCAGGAGTGACAGTATTGGACCACATCTTTTGCTAGGGACGGCCAATAAAAATCGCGTTCTAGTCGAGCCTGAGTCTTCTTTTGGGAATAATGGCCAGCAAGTGGATTGTCATGAGCCATTTCCAAGATTTGTGGGCGCACGCTTGCAGGTGCTACAAGTTGATGAGTTTCCTGACCGTCTCGTAACGTTTTCCGATGGAGAATGCCGTCATGGAGTTCAAAGGTAATGACTCTGCCATCCTTGTGTGTTTCTTCTTTGCCAGTATCAACTTTCTTAAATAAAAGCTGCAATGTTTTGCACTCCCGCTGTAATTTCTTGAAGTCTTCTTTGTTGTGTTGCAATATATCGACAGTGCTTGGTGCGGCAGTGGGATCTTCGATCGCTTTTGCTGCTGCCCTTGTGACAACGTGAGAGACTTCTGCAGCAACTGGTTGCTCTTCATAGTCGGTCATCTGTTCTTCGAAGGAGGTGGTTCCGGGAACTCGGCCGAGAATGACATCGTGGGAGAGCTCTTCCATGGCTACGGCTGTCACCTCTCCGTGGTAATAGGGGCACACGAGAGAGACCCGGGCCAGAGGCGCTTCGAAAGAGTGATTGTTGGCCAGCCGTACGGTTATTTCCTTCTTCAAAATGGCGTCAGCTGGGACGAGAGCCTTCTTGACGAAGACCGCCGTTGCTCCTCCATCGAGTAGTACTTGAACGGGTTGTTGGTTCACGGTGCCAGAGCATGTTTTCAGCTGTCCCAATTCGATCAGCTTGTTCGAGGCGATGTGATTGCATGCGACTGGGGGAATATCGTCGTATTCATCTGCTTCTTCATGCGTTGCTAGATTGTTTACTCGAGCGGTAGTACTGGAGATAAGTGGGCTTGCATGGGCTGCTCCATTACTGGGACCATCACCTTGCCTCCTCTGTAATTGGCGGCACTCGTCACTGGAATGCGATTGGTTGGGACCATGAAAAGTACAGTAAAATCCATTGTAAGGTCCTCGTTGTTCGCGCTGCGGAGTGTTGACCGATCCTGAGCGGGTGGGACCACCACGTGTGTTAGAAGTTCTTGGCGGCGTTCCTCGAGAGTTGTTGCTGGAGTTGGGTGTTCTTGCTGGAGTGCTCGGGGCTCGGACAGGGAATGTCGCGCGTCGCTCTGGTGCTCCTGATGCTTTGAGTGCTGGAGGGCCCGCATCCGTCGATGATGTCAGTGTGCGACCCTTACAAAGCTGATGGAGCGATGTATGAGGTCTTGCTTGTAAGAAGCTATCACCTTGCTCTCCTAGGCTTGCGACTGTGTTACCACCCCTGTCACGCAACTGAGTAGCGAGGAAGGGCGGCAAGCTTGAATAAGCTCGGTCAACAATTAGAAAGTCACGAAGAGTCTTGTAGTTGGCTTCGATGTTGCATCCTTTTAACCAAGCGTCAAAGGATTGTTCGAGTCGCCGTAGGTAACGTGACATATTGTCGCCTTCTTCTGGCTTCAATTCGTAGTAGTTGGCACGTAGTTTTGCCGGAGTAACTTTATGAGCATCTAGTAGGAGCAATTTAATTTCCGGAAGCTTGAAGCGATCTGCTGCGGGCAGGGTATCGATGAGTCGACGTTCCTTCGGTGTGATCAAATTATGGAGCATGACAACAGCATCGACTTCAGTAAATCCCATCGCTGTGGTGTGAGTGCAGAAGCGTTGCAAGAATTCGTCCATCCTTTCTTTCGTGGGATCGAATGAGGCCGGTGGAGGTATCTTCACTCTAGCATTTTGGGGAGCGATTCGAGCATCGAGTTGTCGGAGTCTGAGCTCGTGGTCTCGTTGTGCTGCTTCTCGTTCCGCTGCTCGTTCTGCGGCTTCTCGTTCCGCTGCTCGTTCTGCGGCTTCTCGTTCCGCTGCTCGTTCTGCGGCTTCTTCCAAATGCCTCAGGCGGCTGGTAAATTCTTCCCGGTACTCCGCATCGGTGGGAGTGAGGCCGAGGGCTTCGACGTATTCTCGAGCTTGAGCGACGAGATTCATCTTGTTCAAGTGATGCGGTGTCCGCGTAGTCGATTAGAACCCAGAAATCCCAGACAACGTTGGTAGTCGCGCAACGCTTCTGGGTCCCTGTTCGGGCGCCAGAATATGTCGATACCGTCGTGCGGTCGACGTGAGGGTTCGTGGAAAAGGGGTTGTCTTCTGTACAGCTACCTTTTCCGGGGCGCTAGCTTTTCTTCGCAGCTGCCCTTCCTGAGGTTCGTGTGGGTACCGCCCACGCCGTAATCAGTCCGCTAGGGCAACAGAAGTAAATTCTGTTAGTGCCGAACTACGGCGGTACCGTTGTGTGTGGGGGGGTGAGTGAGGTTAGTGTAGGTACCACCTGCGCCGTATTCAGTCCGCTAGGGCAACAGAAGTAAATTCTGTTATGTGCCGAACTACGGTGGTACCGCTAGGGAGAGGTGTGTGTGTGGGTACCACCTACGCCGTAATAAGTCCGCTAGGGCAACAGAAGCAAATTCTGTTAGTGCCGAACTACGGTGGTACCGTTAGGAAGACGAGCAACTGTCTGCGCCGTATGAGACCGCTAGGGCAACAGAAGTGAATTCTGTTAGTGCCGAACTGCGACAGCGTCTTCCTATCGACAAACTATGCGAAATAGTTCGTCCTTCCGAGGTGGCTCCTTAAACCCCTTATTAGGCGAGGTGTCGTATAAGACTAAAGCCTGTGTCAACAAGGAGAAAGGAAACTCTTTTGACCCCAGGGTATGACTTCTTTAATGATGAATCTCTTTGAAGTCCCTATCACATACACTGATATATTTTAACAAACACAGTGATTTATTTTCTATTGCAAAAATAGTGCGTACAGACGTGAGCTACTGCATAACAGGGTACAACACTCAAAATTGCATTTAAAATATTAGTCACATTTAGCTAGATAACACAAGAAACATTGGAATATCGACATGTAATACAAATGATATTTAAGGGCTAACTAAAGTAAATGCACAAACGCAACATCAGCGCGGGGAAATAGATAAGTCGGCGTTCAGAGAGCTGGACACATGAAGAAAATACTTAAGATTAGGGGTAACTAACACAAAAAGGCTCGACAAACCCTGTGCGGCCTGACAGTGATGAATTTTTATAAAAATCCAATCAATTAACGAGCAAAAAATCTAAGCCGAAAGCGAGTAAGTGAGTGTGAGGCGAGCCGACATGTCTACCGAACTGAAGTTAGAGCCCAGTTACAGTGGCTGGTCTCGCAGAGCTGAACATTTCTAAGGACCCCTAGCCCTCTGAGCTTGTTCTAATGGGTCGACTTAGTCTAGTGCACGTAGGAGCTGATCGAGTGATTGACATGGTGGGAAATCAATCAATAGGTAGCAACACTAAAATAATCTTGAGTGCAGAGATTGTTCAAGGTCATTTACGTGTGCAGTTATCTTGATAGGAGCATTCTTTTTAGAAGAGATTTTGTTGACGAGTAGTTATACTCGTAATGGCCAGGTTCTTTGAAATTTGATGACATTAACTACAGTACCTTTTCTAAAGGCTGAAGCGAAAGAATTTTGGGATTGTGCCGGGTATTTTGCAAGTTCCTAGAAATATGACGTTCAGCTTTACCTTGGAAAATTATCATGAAAAGTTTTCGAATTATCTAAAAAGGCGTGGACTATTTTTACAATAATAACGACGCAAGTAATGTCCTATGTTGGAGTTTTGATGTTTCCAAAGTCACCCGATGGATAAAACGGGAAGATAGTCACTCTTCAAAAACTCATTATTCATTCATTTGAAATAAATATTAACAAACCTTTACACCCAGATCCTGTCATTCATGCTTTACTTTTTCTGTTTTTCACAAAGAAATTGAATTTTTACGACACTTTTTTACATTAGGGAAATCCCGTCGGGATGTGTAGGAACCTCAATTAATGAATTTAAGGGTCTTAATGGGTCATGATTGTTAACTCACAGCAACTTTTCGGAAAAAAGATTTTTCTTTGTACCACCACATTTCGTTCCCAATCTAAAAAATTAGACAGACGAGACGAGCTTTTTCTCCATCCAGACATTTTACGCGCATCAATGTTCGGCTCATTCTGGTCACCAACGGTGTATGAAGTTTAGTCTCTTTTAACTAACTATAAAAAACGCTCTCTTATGCTGTGCTCTCGTTAATTGCGTACAAATGTTGTTGCGCACGTTGTGTGTCTGAGGAAATTGGGTCCTCAACGTGTGCATTACGTATTCTTCTAGCAGAGTATACAGGGTTCTTCAGCTAAATTCCCATAGTTTCCCTTTCTGTGTTTAAGTACTAATAAACCCAAAAAGTAACATTTATTTTAAAATTTTGACAGATCATTACGCATACCAGGCAAACAAAATTACGCATACCAGGCAAGACCGCCTTTAGCCATGATGACGGTTTTTACACACTTTCGAAAGGTGATTGCGACGCAGTGTCTGCCGTTTTTGGTGTCCTTCTTAAGGCCAGTTCCCACTATCAATCTTTCAGCAGAATCTTGTGTTTTTCGGCAGTCCGCGAACACGAACACAGGTGGAAAACTGCCAGATTTTAGTGTGTTGGTGTTTTCGAAGCTGTTGGAAAACTCGGACCACAAACTTTCGTAGAAACAGCGAACACTCACTTTATGTATTGTGGATGGTGTTTTTGCTCGTAAATTGCTTGGTTTCTACATCTTTTTTACAATTTTATCTATTTACTTATGTTTGTCTCGCGAATACGGTAAATTCTAGGACTGCGTGGATATTGTATTTACCAAAACTAACTACGTTACGTACTAAACAACGTACTAAATAAACTAAACGTAGTTAACTACTGCTACTAATTAACTGCTAAAACGTATTCCAGGAGCAGTCTTCTTTGCTTGCACACTGCTCGCGGACAACTTCAAGCCGCCGAAAGCTATAGTCTGGATACGATTCAGAAAAGTTTGTGTTTTATTCGCGTTTTGGTGTATTTGTGATTGACGAAAATTTGGATCGTATAGATGAGCCTTAAGGACTTTGACGCAGTTGGAGGACTTTGCACAAGCTTTGGGCTCAATTTGCATCCAAAAATTAGAAAACCATCTGGTTCTGGTGGATGGGTCGGAAAGCTAAAAATCTTTCTCCTACAATCGCACGTCTGACTTCTTGAGCAAGTCAACGATTTTGCTTGCCGTGTGGGCGGATGCCGTGTCATGATGGTACATGAAAAAAAAATTATTTCCAGTAGAGATAGTGCAAAATTCCTATCACTGGTTTTTAAAATATCTTAAAGTTAATACACTTAGGTGATACACACACACGAGTATTGTAATACTCATGTCACTAGTCGAAAATAAATGATTGAGGGCAATGTTCTCCTAATCTTGCTTAATCTACATTTGATAATACATGTAATGATAATTATAAGGTGCTCCCTAGTTAATCTACATTTGATGATTCATGTAATGATAATTATAAGAGACAACACAATTTCATAGACGATGCATTTTCATTGTGTGTTTAGAACACTTTTTACAATTTACACATACATGATATGAAACTTCGCAATTCTTGGCGCCAGGAAATGATATTAGAGTTGTTTGTTTCGGAAGATGTTAAAAAATGCCATTTTAAGAAAGCACTAAAAAAATTAATATACACATGTAAAAGCATGAAGTTCTTATTTGAAGCCTTGGCCTTTATCCGATGAATTATTGAAGTTTGTAAAACGTTACAGTAGGATTCCGTGTTCGCATATTCGTAGTCGGCGTAGAAGTGGGCAAAAACGCCATCCTCACTTAAAACCACGTAGAACGGCATCATGCACTCTTGCTGGTTTCATCGCAGTCAACGTAAGTTGAATGTCAGTGCTGGAAGAGGCAATCCAGCGATCGTTACTTCTGTCACGAGACCTATCAACTGTAAAAAATTCTCATAGGGAAAGAACTTTATGATCGATCCGATTGTTTTCAAACAGTTTAAAACATTCCTACTCTTTTTTTAAGCAAACTTCTATCATCTTGTTAGTTAGGAGATGCTTCTTTCCTGTTGCATTTGAGTTTAAACCAAGGTTAGATTGTTGTGATGCTGATGAGCCTCTCTTTAGCCAAGATCTCAAATTACACGATGGGATTGGCCTTGAGGCTTCTTCAGATGCCAGCTAGTGAGCGAGGTTAGCAAATTTTATATTTCCTTGGCGTATCTGCCTGGCGTGCAGGAGGGATTTTGCCAAAACTACGATTGTTGGCCAACACGACGAATTTACAAATGGCTGAACGTTTCGACAGCTCCATTGTTTTAATATTTATGTACCGAACTCTAAGTGTTAATTATTGGCTTTAAAGATAACTAAGGGTAATTTATTCACTATAGTGATGTCAAACTGCGAAAGAACCAGGATTATTAAGATTTTTAAACTTATATTGATTAGTGTGAAAGACCCTGTAAGTTGGAAAGAATTTCAGTTCAAGCATTCCTCTTGGATTTCATCTGCAATCTGGCGTATGCTCTCTATATCAGAGAAATGCGACTTTACTGTTCGTTTACATGATTCGCACATGACTGCAGCTATATATAGTCAAACAAATCTTCGTAATTTAAAATGCACTTCTATCATCAAAGAAAAACGTGTCTTAAATAAAACTTAATCGTGCTTCCAGTTGCAAACTGTGTAGTCTCAAAATATATAATTGGTCTTCATCAACTTGTCATGTTTGCTTTTATGTTGTTTCAGATGCTGAATACAACACTCGAGAACGAAACGTTCATTATAATGAATCGGTTTTCAAACTAGCTCCGTTTAATTAAAGCCTATCAATGAATATTGAATTGAAGCTCATTGTCATCTTATTCATTGCCGATTCAACAATAACAAAATAGCATAACATCGTGTCCTGGTAGTTGGCTAGAGTCTGTTCCGTGAAGAGAAGCATGTTGCTTTGGAAGTGGATGAGTGTTCCGTCTCTCATTTCAGCTTAATAAAATGAAAAGTATTAGACTAACTCATTTTTACTATCTGGCTCTGGTTGGTAAACAGTCACGATGGTGTCTTTGGCTCGCCTTTGACACAGAAAGGATAACTAAAGGGGCCGACGCAGTATGCCATTTCGGCTGTCATGCCTACAGGCTTGCTCGCAGCTACACGTTTTGCTGTGACGCGGCCGAGACATGATGCATCGATCACTACCGCAAGTGCAGAGCACCATGTATAATCATCATGTGCCGTGGTGATGACAGCTACATAGACCAGTGTATCGCGCACTTAATTGGTCGTACCTGCGTCTGTACGTTACATCAAAGGGAATACATCCCATGTTCTACCATAATTCTGACGTAATCCTGCGTTAATATTTAGTTAAAACAAGCGAACGGAAGACAGAATCTAAAACCGCCACTCCTCGTACTTCAGCGCTAGCTAAGCGACGCTGTTAGCGATGGGTGAAGCCGGCATTGAAGCATTCAGCTTCAAGTGCCGAAAATCTTGATCGGCTAGAAAACTGTGTGTGTGTGTGAAGGAAAGGGAGGGGAGGTTGTGTCAGAAGTGAGTGGATGTGATGTACGTCGAGGTTGCGAATGGGGGTTGAGTTAATGAGGTTGAGCGTAGAGTTTGTGTTTGGGGCTGTATGTGTATGAGGGTTCTCATGTGAAGGTTGTGTGTGTGAAAAGGAGGGAAGTGGCATGGGGGTTACATGGGGATTTGTGAATTGGGGTTGTGTGAGTATGGTTGTGTGTGTAGGTGGTGAATGAGGATTATTGAGAAGAGGTTGCTTGCGGGGATTGTATGTAGGAGTTATGCGTGGAAGTCGAATAAGGAGAGTTGTGGTAAGGGAGAGGGTATGTGTAAGCTGTGTTTGTGAAATCTTATGGAGAAACACGCATGTAAACGTTGAAAAGCACGCAATGTACTCGTACTGAAAGTGTTTCCGTCATGACTCACAGTAAGCTTGTTTTATTCTGCACTTTTCTCATACGGTCGACTAGGTCTTAAAAAACGTACTATTTCAATTGCATTATTTTGTGGGACGGGCTCTTTTTAAATGTCGCATTGATTTTATAGTACTGCTACAGCTCTGCAGTGCTCCACTGACTGCAAGTACTGCACCATTGACTGCAAGTACTGCACAACTGACTGCAAGTACTGCGCCACTGACTGCAAGTACTGCACCACTGACTGCAAGTACTGCACCAGTGACTGCAAGTACTGCACCACTGACTGCAAGTACTGCACCACTGACTGCAAGTACTGCACCACTGATTGCATGTACTGCACCATTGACTGCAGGTACTGCACCACTGACTGCAAGTACTGCACCACTGACTGCAGGTACTGCACCACTGATTGCAAGTACTGCACCAGTGACTGCAGGTACTGCACCACTAATTGTAAGTACGGCACCATTGACTGCGAGTACTGCACCACTGACTGCAGGTACTGCACCACTGACTGCAAGTACTGCACCACTGACTGCAAGTACTGCACCACTGACTGCAGGTGCTGCACCATTGACTGCGAGTACTGCACCATTGACTGCGAGTACTGCACCACTGACTGCAAGTACTGCACCACTGACTGCGAGTACTGCACCATTGACTGCAAGTACTGCACCACTAATTGCAAGTACTGCACCACTGACTGCAGGTACTGCACCACTGACTGCAAGTGCTGCACCATTGACTGCAGGTACTGCACCACTGACTGCAAGTACTGCACCACTGACTGCAAGTATTGCACCACTGACTTCAAGTACTGCACCATTGACTGCGAGTACTGCACCATTGACTGCGAGTACTGCACCATTGACTGCGAGTACTGCACCATTGACTGCAAGTACTGCACCACTGACTGCAAGTACTGCACCAGTGACTGCAAGTACTGCACCACTGACTGCAGGTGCTGCACCATTGACTGCAAGTACTGCACCACTGACTGCAAGTACTGCACCACTGACTGCAGGTACTGTACCAATGACTGCGAGTACTGCACCATTGACTGCGAGTACTGCACCAGTGACTGCAAGTACCGCACCAGTGACTGCAAGTACTGCACCATTGACTGCAAGTACAGCACCAGAGACTGCGAGTACTGCACCATTGACTGCAAGTACTTCAACCTTGATTGCGAGTACTGCACCACTGATGGCGAGTACTGCACCACTGACTGCAAGTACTGCACCACTGACTGCAAGTACTGCACCATTGACTGCGAGTACTGCACCATTGACTGCAAGTACTGCACCACTGACTGCAAGTACTGCACCATTGACTGCGAGTACTGCACCATTGACTGCGAGTACTGCACCACTGACTGCAAGTACTGCACCACTGACTGCAAGTACTGCACCACTGATGGCGAGTACTGCACCACTGACTGCAAGTACTGCACCACTGACTGCAAGTACTGCACCACTGATGGCGAGTACTGCACCACTGACTGCAAGTACTGCACCACTGACTGCAAGTACTGCACCATTGACTGCGAGTACTGCACCATTGACTGCGAGTACTGCACCATTGACTGCGAGTACTGCACCATTGACTGCGAGTACTGCACCATTGACTGCGAGTACTGCACCAGTGACTGCAAGTACCGCACCAGTGACTGCAAGTACTGCACCATTGACTGCAAGTACAGCACCAGAGACTGCGAGTACTGCACCATTGACTGCAAGTACTTCAACCTTGATTGCGAGTACTGCACCACTGATGGCGAGTACTGCACCACTGACTGCAAGTACTGCACCACTGACTGCAAGTACTGCACCATTGACTGCGAGTACTGCACCATTGACTGCGAGTACTGCACCATTGACTGCGAGTACTGCACCACTGACTGCAAGTACTGCACCACTGACTGCAAGTACTGCACCATTGACTGCGAGTACTGCACCATTGACTGCGAGTACTGCACCATTGACTGCGAGTACTGCACCACTGACTGCAAGTACTGCACCACTGACTGCAAGTACTGCACCACTGACTGCAAGTACTGCACCACTGACTGCAAGTACTGCACCACTGACTGCAAGTACTGCACCACTGACTGCAAGTACTGCACCATTGACTGCGAGTACTGCACCATTGACTGCGAGTACTGCACCATTGACTGCGAGTACTGCACCATTGACTGCAAGTACTGCACCACTGACTGCAAGTACTGCACCACTGATTGCAAGTACTGCACCACTGACTGCAAGTACTGCACCATTGACTGCAAGTACTGCAACATTGATTGCGAGTACTGCACCACTGACTGCGAGTACTGCACCATTGACTGCAAGTACTGCAACATTGATTGCGAGTACTGCACCACTGACTGCGAGTACTACACCATTGACTGCGAGTACTGCACCAGTGACTGCAAGTACCGCACCAGTGACTGCAAGTACTGCACCATTGACTGCAAGTACAGCACCAGAGACTGCGAGTACTGCACCATTGACTGCAAGTACTTCAACCTTGATTGCGAGTACTGCACCACTGATGGCGAGTACTGCACCACTGACTGCAAGTACTGCACCACTGACTGCAAGTACTGCACCATTGACTGCGAGTACTGCACCATTGACTGCGAGTACTGCACCATTGACTGCGAGTACTGCACCATTGACTGCGAGTACTGCACCACTGACTGCGAGTACTGCACCATTGACTGCGAGTACTGCACCATTGACTGCGAGTACTGCACCATTGACTGCGAGTACTGCACCATTGACTGCGAGTACTGCACCATTGACTGCGAGTACTGCACCAGTGACTGCAAGTACAGCACCATTGACTGCAAGTACTGCACCATTGACTGCGAGTACTGCACCAGTGACTGCAAGTACTGCACCACTGACTGCAAGTACAGCACCATTGACTGCAAGTACTGCACCATTGACTGCGAGTACTGCACCATTGACTGCAAGTACTGCACCACTGACTGCGAGTACTGCACCACTGACTGCGAGTACTGCACCATTGACTGCGAGTACTGCACCAGTGACTGCAAGTACCGCACCAGTGACTGCTGCAAGTACTGCACCATTGACTGCGAGTACTGCACCAGTGACTGCAAGTACCGCACCAGTGACTGCAAGTACTGCACCATTGACTGCGAGTACTGCACCACTGACTGCAAGTACTGCACCACTGACTGCAAGTACTGCACCATTGACTGCGAGTACTGCACCATTGACTGCGAGTACTGCACCATTGACTGCAAGTACTGCACCACTGACTGCGAGTACTGCACCATTGACTGCGAGTACTGCACCATTGACTGCGAGTACTGCACCACTGACTGCGAGTACTGCACCATTGACTGCGAGTACTGCACCAGTGACTGCAAGTACCGCACCAGTGACTGCTGCAAGTACTGCACCATTGACTGCGAGTACTGCACCAGTGACTGCAAGTACCGCACCAGTGACTGCGAGTACTGCACCATTGACTGCGAGTACTGCACCATTGACTGCGAGTACTGCACCATTGACTGCGAGTACTGCACCATTGACTGCGAGTACTGCACCATTGACTGCGAGTACTGCACCATTGACTGGGAGTACTGCACCATTGACTGGGAGTACTGCACCATTGACTGCAAGTACTGCACCATTGACTGCGAGTACTGCACCATTGACTGCGAGTACTGCACCACTGACTGCGAGTACTGCACCATTGACTGCAAGTACTGCACCACTGACTGCGAGTACTGCACCACTGACTGCAAGTACTGCACCATTGACTGCGAGTACTGCACCACTGACTGCGAGTACTGCACCATTGACTGCGAGTACTGCACCATTGACTGCGAGTACTGCACCACTGACTGCAAGTACTGCACCATTGACTGCGAGTACTGCACCATTGACTGCGAGTACTGCACCATTGACTGCAAGTACTGCACCAGTGACTGCAAGTACTGCACCATTGACTGCAAGTACAGCACCAGAGACTGCGAGTACTACACCATTGACTGCAAGTACTTCAACCTTGATTGCGAGTACTGCACCACTGATGGCGAGTACTGCACCACTGACTGCGAGTACTGCACCATTGACTGCAAGTACTGCACCACTGACTGCGAGTACTGCACCATTGACTGCGAGTACTGCACCATTGACTGCAATTACTGCACCACTGACTGCAAGTACTGCACCATTGACTGCGAGTACTGCACCATTGACTGCGAGTACTGCACCATTGACTGCAAGTACTGCACCACTGACTGCGAGTATTGCACCATTGACTTCGAGTACTGCACCATTGACTGCGAGTACTGCACCACTGACTGCGAGTACTGCACCATTGACTGCGAGTACTGCACCAGTGACTGCAAGTACCGCACCAGTGACTGCAAGTACTGCACCATTGACTGCGAGTACTGCACCAGTGACTGCAAGTACCGCACCAGTGACTGCAAGTACTGCACCATTGACTGCAAGTACAGCACCAGAGGCTGCGAGTACTGCACCATTGACTGCAAGTACTTCAACCTTGATTGCGAGTACTGCACCACTGATGGCGAGTACTGCACCACTGACTGCAAGTACTGCACCACTGACTGCAAGTACTGCACCATTGACTGCGAGTACTGCACCATTGACTGCGAGTACTGCACCATTGACTGCAAGTACTGCACCACTGACTGCCAGTAACTGCACCACTGACTGCAAGTACTGCACCATTGACTGCAAGTACTGCAACATTGATTGCGAGTACTGCACCACTGATTGCGAGTACTGCACCATTGACTGCAAGTACTGCAACATTGGCTGCAAGCACTGTACCACTGATTGCGAGTACTGCACCATTGACTGCAAGTACTGCACCACTGACTGCCAGTAACTGCACCACTAACCAGTAATGGCACTGTCAGTTACGACGCATTTTACTTGTCAATTATCAAGTATTAGACCGTAATACGTACGGTATTCACATTTACTCACTCCCAATAAGATTTTGTTCAACTCAGTGGCGTTGATCTACAAACGTACGTATAAACGAACGTACATACTAATGTACATATGTACTTACGTGCGCAGTTCGAACAGTTCGCAAGAGCACACAGGCTGACTTTGAGGGACGAATTAAGTATGGAAACGTTGCACCGTCTCAGTGGTTCGTATTTTTTGCCCACCTACGGGACGGGCGACACTCATGAGTGAATATCAACTATGGATTCTTAATGTTCAGATTTTTTAAATCCAATGTAATACATTTCATGTATTATCTTTATTGGAAATGAACTGTTTTTATTTATTTCTCTTCATCCCATACAAATATACTTTCGCATAGCTTGGCAGGCCTGGGAAGTACGTCTGGCAGGTACATCGCCATCCGACCTTACTAGCAGTCATTTTTTTTATATTATATTAGCCCGACTCATGCTTCATATGAACCCCGTCGCTACGTCGAGGTCTATTCGATCTTAATAATTAATAAATCTGACAAGTGTCACCTGAAGACGTCAAGCGCTCTCGCTTCAACTCATATTTGTTCATGTATCTTTATATGAAATATTTCATCATTTCCTCGTGTGAAAAAAAATTCCGCATAATAAACTCCAAAATTAATTTTAAAATGAAATAAAATATGTCAAATATTGGCTGTATAAAACTATCTGTACAAAATAGGAATGTCTTTCGAATGTAGAAAATTCCTCAGAATAAACTGTCAATTCCTTCGACATTACTTCATACCTTTACGATAAAATTGCCATAAAACGATTACAAAAATATTTTCTTGCATAAAATAGCCCACGAATTGTATGTTATTGTTTGAGAATAAAGTTAATGATCTCTAGAAAAAACTAATATTCTCATCAGTTAACGTGAAGTTTTCCTCACCATGCACTCTGTACGCTGATAGAAAAGAAAGTTTCCTCCTATCAGCTCAAAGTTCGAAAGCTTTCATAGCTGTTTATTAATAAGAAACTGAAGCTGATAACGCTTCAGCAGCGACATCAATATGTTCAATGCAATCAATAACATTAAAGTGACTCATTTCACGACTCTAGTTATCCGTAGTTACACATTTATGAGAAAGACTGTTTATTATTTACAAACTCCGGAGAAAAGTTGCTAGAATTTCGATAATTTCGATAAAATTTTGTAAAAATATTTTCATTTGTTTGAAATTGACACAGAGTTAAAAAAAGTTTAGATTACGACGCAATGCTGGGAAAATGCTTAATAAAACGTGTCACGAGCTTCAGAGGCTAGAATGGTTATTTGATAATGTTAAAAAGTTTAATTAGCGAAGAACACGTGCATATTCGCACACTTTCAGATTGTACCGTTCATGCAGTTTTCTAAAATACGTGAGTGAAAAAATGAGAAGTGAAGAGCCTTTTCGCAGACTTGGAAGCCATCACGGGGAACTCTGCTCTCTACAGCAACACTCGAATCAGTTCGATGCTGTTCGGAACTGCGAGGTCTTCTTTAATTTTCTTCGTCGCACCCCGAAATGAAGGTGAGATCGACCAGGAGATCCTCCCAGTTCATCTTCACAGTAAATTTAACACTAATTCAAGCATTTCTTGGCAAGGCTTCCTAACCTACCCTGTCAATTATGAAAGTCACCGTATGTTTAAAAAACTTACTAGACTTGGTTCATTTGAGCCGATAGTTTTATGTTATCGACACTGTCCACGCCGTTACTCATTTGAGCCAATAATTTTATATTATCGACAATGTCCACGCCGTTACTGCATTTTCATTTTATAAAAAACATATTACTAAAATGGCGGTAAAAATTCACATAACTATACAGGTCTCTTAGATAAATTCATACAATGACCTCAAGGAAAAGTAACAAAACTTTGAAACTATGACAATATATTCAGCAGACCAGGAGAGCAAACGTTTTATTCAATAGGACTACTTTCAGATAAGATGACGGCTACTAATCTTTTTCTAATGCTGGACTCGGCGCGAATGACTTCTGCCGTTTCCAACGACTCCATGCCTTTTTGAGGGCCCTAACAAGGGTTGTGACACTGTTGTGACGTTTCGTACAACCTTTACCTTGAATTTGTGACAAAAATAATACTCCAACAGGTTATGCCAGGCAGGTTGGAAGGCCAAAAGTCATTCTTCTAGAATGGCAAATCAGACCTTTCGAACAAATAAACAGTTGGAACATAAACCTTTATTTGAGGGTCTAGCCTTCATCCATGAAATAATTTCTGTTTGCAAGACGTTGCAGTAAGATTCGGTACTGAGTTTTTCGGTGTCAGCGAAAAAATGAGTGAAAATATCACCCTCACTCGAAACCACACAAAGGGTTAGACGCCAGCTGGCTTCTTCTGGGTCATCGAAGGCTGAAAATCAGTGCTCGAGCAGGCAACCCAGCGATCATTACGTTCGTTACGCGCCGACTGTAAAAATCTTCTCATCATAATAGAACTTGGTATTAGATTAGTTAGACTTCAACCAGTTCAGAACTTCCTTGTACCGCTCGAAACGAACTTCTTTTATCTTATTAGTTTTTAAAAGTTTTCTCCCTTGTGCATAAGAGGATAGGCCTAAGTCTTTGATCGATCTGTGAATTGTCAGGATACTGACTAGTCTCTTCTTGGCCAATGGCGGTAATGCACGATTGCATTGGCCTTGAAGCTTTTTTTGACGCTAACTAGAGAGCAGGGTTTACGAATTTCATCTTTTGTGGTATATGGGTGATTTTGGACAGATTCATGAAAATGCTTAAAACGTGGTAAAGTGGCCTAGAATACCGAAGATATTTCTTAAATAAAGGCTTGGCTTCGGCCCGCGAGACGTTCTCACATACAGAAGTTAGACGTTTCGTCTGCTACATTGCGTAATGTTTATGAAACAACTTTATATGTAAATTGCCGTCTTTATAGATAACTAACCAGAACTGATGCACTTCACAGTTGACCACTGTTAAAATAATCAGAATAACCTATGTGTTTAAATTTATTTGGATATGTAACACCCTATTCACGTGAGCCTTATTCTTTTCTTCATTCATTTCAATGTCTATCATGATTATCATTTTTTTTCTAGTTCATGTTCTATTAAATCGGTGCGATTATATAAAATATAAACAATTTCCATTGCATAAATTTCAAATTCATCAACAACTTACAAAACACAGCGCCAATTTCCCCTCATGGACAGTTCACTCAGAAGCAATCTGCCAGTGATAAATTAATGTCATAAATCTCATCTTATGAATGATTGATTGAAATCATACTTGAAATGTTGCTGTTCAAAAAGGAATTACGTAGAAAAGCTTCTACTTAAATAGAATTAAAGCTAAAGCTCATAAAGAGAACTCGTACACATCGCTTAAAACCAATTTTCATTGTTATTGACCACACTCCATCGGATTATCCTTATTCTCAATTCTTATGCGCATTCTTGATTCATACGCGCATTCTTGATTCTTTATAACGAATTCTTGATTTTTATTTTCATCATTTATTTTCAATGAATTTTTGGTTATTATTTCATTAGGTCGGATATGGTAAGGTTAAGTTGGGTAAAGTTAGGTAAGGTTAGGTTAGCTTAGATATAGTCAGTAAGGTTAGGTTAGGTCAGGTAAGGTTAGGAAAGGTTAGGTAAGGTTAGGTATGATTAGGTATGGTTAGGTAAGGTTAGATGAGATCAAGTGAGGTCAGGTCGAATCAGCTGAGGTCAGTCTGGCCAGATGTAGTCAGGTGGGGCCAGGTTAGGTTAAGTCACTTGAGGTTATGTTAGGTCAAATGATGTCAGGTCAGGTTTGGTTAGGTTAGGTTAGGGAGGGTTGGTCACGTTAGATTAGGTTAGGTAAGGTTAGGTTACATAGGGTTACCCTAGGTAAATATTAGTTACCTACTATACTGGGCGCATGTTAGGTATAGCTGTCTGGTTCGGCCATGTTTTTCATTCAGAAATAAAATGAAACCATCTTGAAACACTTATGTTCACAAATGGTTTATTATACATGATGCAGTTCTTCCACTCATAAAATTTACAAGCATACAATTTCCCTTCTGGTACTTAATTCAAAAGTAATCCACCTAGCGCCGTATCTAGAGAAAATGTGATGCAAGGACATTCGTCATCATGTATTCTTATAAAGATGACGGTCCTAGTTAGTTGTTATTTGCCAAACTACTCTCAGTCGATAGCCTCTCATGCAGGGTTGTCTCATTGGCATTCTCTGCGGCCAGAGTTTAGGTTTTTAAATACAACCAGGCAACTCTGCATTTGTGAACCGTTTGGCATTGCCGTACAGTTATAGTCCTAGGAACATCCAAGGTTAATGTTCCTACATGTAGGAGGCATTGCCCTAGCCTAAAGGCCTGTTGACACGGGCAGTGGGCGAGCGCTTCACCATGAGCTCAGTAAAATGCTTGGTCGAGTCAGCGTGTCTATACGTCATGGTGCCAGTGGCGCAACACTGATCCCGTAAAATCTTCAGTCTGCTCGTGGAAACGGTTGAAAGTGTATGTATGATGGTGGCTCGGCAACAAGCAATGGCGCTGGCACTCTCTATAACAGTTGTCGCAGCTATAAGAAAAAAGAAAGAAAAACATTTTATTTCCAATAGAGATGGTACAAAAATACCATCATTGGTTTTTAAAATATCTTAAAGTTGATACACTTTGGTGATACACACACATGAGTATTGCAATACTCATGTCACTAGTCGAAAAGAATTGATGGAAGGCTATGTACGTCTAATCTTGCTTAATCTACATTTGACGATACACAAAATGATAATTATTAGAGACAACACAATTTCATGGACGGTGCATTTTCATTGTGGGTTGAGAACACCTTTGACAATTTACGTATTCATGATATGAAACTTCGCAATTCGTGACGCCAGGAAATAGTATTAGAATTGTTTGTTTCGGAAGATGTTCAAAAATGTCATGTTAAGGAAGCACGAAAAAGATAAATATACATATATATAAGCATGGGGACCACGAAAATTACAAGATTTGTATTTCTAATTAAGAAATTTAACATAACGGAAGAGAAGAAACAAAAATGAAAGAGGAAAATGTGGGCAAAGCGCTGGTTAAAAAAAACTTTTCAAGCAGCTACAGGACAATTTTCCAAAAGAAAGCGTAGGGAAGGAGCAGAGACTATACACCCTTCTCGTACGACGACTGAAATGGCACTGGCAAGCATTGGATAGCTCGACGAAGACCAAAGCTACACACACTGTTGTCTACTGCTCCATTCAGTCTGAAACGAGAGAAAATGGGCGTGGTTTAAGCCTCTCTTTCCTGGTGAAGCGCTTGCCCACTGCCCGTGTCAACAGGCCTTAAGGCGTGTATGTCCGGGAGGCACAGACTCCAATCTCGCAGGATTTCTACCCCGCCCAGCCCTCTCCCTCCACCTCTGTGTTGCTACATAAAGTTGGCATTCGCGCCAATTATTTAACTATGTAATAATTCTGAGGTTTATTAACCTATCTGTTCGTTATACAGTTATTATTAATCACTGCATTATAAACACTACAAGTACTTAGTAAGTAGATACTACAGCGGAATACCAAAGTTAACCTGTATTAAATCATTATAATAAGTTTTTACAACGACCGCTGGTGTTTGGCTATTCGACCCTCCATCTCGGCACGCAAAACAGGCATTTTTAAACTTTTTATAGTTAACCTTAAACTAACTGAACTTGGCCTAACCTAACCCAACCTTACCTAACTTAACCTAACCTCTTAACCTAACTTAACTTAACTTGACCTAACCTAAATTAATTCAACCTAACATTTCTGTAGCTGCTTGGAGGTGGTGCTGTAGCTGCTTGGAGGTGGAGGGAGAGGGCTGGGCTGGGTAGAAATCCTGCGAGATTGGAGTCTGTGCGTCCGGGAGGGTCATTGTCGTAACACCATTCACACGAAGCGGCCGAAAATGTCGAGCACTACAATTTTATTTACTCGATTTATTTGCGTGATTCTATTTTCGAGTTAAATTTTTTTAGTTAAACTGTACAAGATAACATGATAGAAGGTTTTTTTCAAGTAGAAAAGACCTGTTTTGAGCGTGTATAGAATTTTAAATTTTCATAAACATATATCGGAAGAATGAAGACCCGAGAAAAGGACTTAACATTTAACAGAGACGTATCATTAGGATTCATAAAAGTGGAATATCAATCTGGGAAGTCAACTCACCAGTAGCCTTAATAAATGTCAGGACGGTACAAAAAACAATAACACGCAGGAAACGAAATGCTGAACCCAGTTCATCTTGTAGAATATGTGGAAGGTCTAACAATCTGGATGACAGACAGTTACTGTTTGAAGAGATTGGCGAAGAAAAATCAGCGTTCACCGAGTTCAATACCATTGGTCAAGTTTTGAGAAGGTCCAAAAATGATTTCTCGAAGGACTGTGCGTCGAGACTTAAGGAAGGTGAAAATTTGGGCAAATGCAAATCGACCAGAAATCCATTAGTGTCAGTAGTAAATCGGGAAAAAACTATTATAATTCATTCGAGGACTCTGAGATTAGACTGTTGAGGCTTAGAAGCTTATAATGTGGTTCAATGAGCCAGATTTACACTCTCCAAAACGTTGGGTTGTACCGCGACAACACATGAAGCCAGTGATCCATGATGCATGATCCCAACTGTTCAGACATCTGGAGGCAGTGTAATGGTTTGGGGCCGATTTTCCTGAGGTGGAGATGAATCTGTCACTCTTGGCAAAACAAAATGAATTCTGAAAACTATCTTCAAGTTCTTTTTACGTTTATCCATTAATGGTTTTTTTATTGATGGCAGCAGCAGTATATTTCAATATGAAAATATTCGCGTTTATAAAGCTAAAATGTTCCTCATTGGTTTATTGTGGATGAAGGAACATATGGGCTGGGGGCCATAATCTTGTTTTAAACTCCATTGATATTTTATGGGACGAGCCTGAGAGGAACCTGCGTGACTTATCGCCCCTATCTTCATCATTGATCGCGTTAAAGAAGACAAGTTACAGCAATAATGGTCATGAATGGAGCTGCAGATGATAAAAATCTTGCAGAATCAATTCTATATGCAAATAATTCAAGCTGAAGGCGTTGCAATCGCTTGCTAATAAATTTCGGAACCCCGCGAACTTTTTGGACACTCACTGCATACTATTTACATGTTAACGGAAACGATAAATTTAGAAATGATTGAGATGAATAGCGCCTCGAACAATTTCACTGTAATATTAAACTATATTTCACTACATTAAAACGTCACTTTTGAGAACCTCAAATCTATCCCTTGCAACTGTTCATGGTGAGAAAACATCTGTCAGCGATGAGCAGAGGCCTCAGGTAAAATAATGTTGACATCTTAACACTGGAGGCCATCCAACTTTCATCAATGACTTCTTTTCCTTCGGTTTCTTGCGCTTTCTGCACCTCTTGCACGTCTTGCAGTTTAGTGTATCTTCTACACCTCCAGTAAGTAGCGCAGCCTCCCGCACTACCTATAATCTCTAGCATATCCTGCAATCACTTATACGTTCTGCAATCTCCTGTGCGTCCTGCAATCTTATGCAAGTCCTGCAGCCTTTGTTATGAAATATGTATGTTTATATCACATGATATGTTTTTTGGCTAAATCACGTAAAGCTAGGTTCATATTAGATGATATTTTTATTTTTACGTGATTTTTTTTGGCTAAATCCCGTAAATCTACAACATATTTAAGACATGTTGCGTATATAACATTCTGCTGGGCTACGACAAAGGAATGTCAGACCGTTAAGCCGGCGCCGATATAGGCGTGAGAATGGGAGACAGCGCCGCGAGTGCGAGGGGGAGCTTCGAAGGGGTGAGGGATCAAGAGAGGGCCGCAACACACGGGCCAATCATGAGCTCGCGAAGACATCACACGTGGAGGTGTGTTGAGCGCGAACCAATCATAGGCAAAACTTCAGGACCGGCAAGTTTCCAACGAATCAAAATTGAGAAAATCGAGTGACTTTCTCTGTAGCTTGGAAGAATCCAGATCCTTCGAGAAAGAAAGAGGCGACACACATAAAAGGAGTGAGACGAGGATAAGGAGGGTTCTTTGGGTGGAGGCGAGTGCGGAAGAGGTGCACGCATCTGAGGGGCACGCTAACAGGCACGCCGGCGCACTGCTGGTGTGCCTTCAACATACTCAGCAAATCGTATAAATATGAGCACATCGAAATTTTCAAGAAAGGCAACGTCGTCCATCATAAATCGTCGAAGCACCAATTTTGCAACAGCGACTCGCGCGAAGAATTACGGCCTGAGCACATCAACAATTCAACGTGAAGAGAAATGCCCATAGAGAATCTCTACGCCAATTATAAGCTCACAAACAACCACAGCATTAAAATGTGGAGTCACGCGTTCACCAACAATGCGGAAGGAAACAAGAAAAGATCTACAGTTATCCAGCCCTTCAACGCAGCCAAAACTCAGACGTGCGAAGCATGGACGTGCGGAAAATGGAGGGCAGCAGCGCCTGCCTGACGGAGCATGAGTATCACCGACGCCGCGATGGAACTCTAAGAACTCTGTCGAGAATTCTGTTGAGAAATTGGAAGAAGTCGGCACCGAACACTCAGCGATCGCGCATCACAGAAAAGTTGAAATTTCGTCTTATAGAGATCGTTGAAACAGTGATTTAAAGTGAAAAATTGGAAAGCAAAATACCAGACTGAACGGTGCTTTCAGATTGCCGCGCAGTCCAATGTGATTAGTGTGATGTGTTTTCTTAGCTGAGGTTCTAATTTTGTATTGTGCATAATGCGAAGCGTTCTGTGTTACGACACCTTGCTGTAAGTCAGGGTTCTTCCTGTTTTGGCATATTCCTTTTATTTCATGTGTGCGCTGGCCAGGATATTCATTTCATGTTTCTAATTCTCTTGTTATAGTGTGAAATTCAATGTTTGATAGTTGTCGAGAAATTCTATGCAGCCAAGATTTAGCTATCTCATTGTGCCGGATAAAACTGTCATGACGTTAAATCATAAGCGCATATTTATTATTTCGTTAAAATATTCCCTGTGCCAAAATTCCACGTGTTCTTAAAAATAAACCCATGTTAATCTTTCAAATTCTTTTATTCTCCATGTCTGGTATGCAGGGGTACGCAAGCGTGAAAGTATAATACTAAAAAATTGTGCGGGGGTTGAAATTCCCTCAAGCGTCTGGGAAGGGGGTCCTAAACCACACCCTTTTCTCATATCGCAACACCTTCTTCACGTCCTTTAACCTTCTGCACATTTTGCAGCCTTCTGCCCGTCCTGCAGCCTTCTTTGCGGCCTTCAATGGTCTGCACGCTTTGCAGCTTCATACACATCCTACAACCTTCATCGCAACCTGCTCATAAATTTGTCACTGCCTTTGCACTGCATCGCTGCAGCCTGAGGAGAATTTCACGCGCAGACGGCCGTGAGATTGGAGCTGCCACGCAACACCAAGTGGGGCCATCGAGCGGCACGTGATGACAGGCGCGATGCCCGTCACGCCGGGCGTCAGAGCAGCTCAACACAAGGAACTCTGCCCTGTATCACCGCAGTGCCTCATACCATCTTTATAGGTCATAGCAAAGTTAGACGGTCGTGTTGCGGGGCTAAACGAGGTGGTTAGCGCGAGTTGGAGTGCGTCTGTAGTCGAAAGTGTCGTTCTCCAGATAACCAGTCGCGTTCAGCCGTGAGGGTATATTACAAGCTTTTACACCCTGAAACCTAGGTAGAGTGAATAATTATAAGAAAGTTTGAATAATTACAGAAGTTCTGGACTCCTTGCCTTGTTATGCATCGTGCAATGCTGATGAGCACGAACAAGCAATGTGCAGGTTTACTCGTCTAGAGGAGTACCTACTGAGACCTAAGACTTGAGCCTGTCACCACGAGTCTGCATCTCTAGAACGCTAATGCAAACAAGAACCCTTTAGTTTGGTGCTAACTTTTGACGTTAGTGTAATTAATGTTTGACTTATCCTTTAAAAACAAAAAGTTTTTTAAATGCGCAAGAAACAAGTCAGCTTACTTTTTAAATGGAGCTCCCGTTCCCTCAGGAATATTCTCCTCCCAAATGCAAGCGAATGTCTCTCTGTCTTGTGAGTTGGTGAATTGAGAATTTTTGAAACTGCAAAAACCGGTTCATGCTGAGTGGAGTGAGACCAATTTGATCTGGATGGGAAATTGCGGCGTTGCGTTCATGGGAGGCGGCACAGCCTGGAGCTTTTAAGTATAAGTGTGAAAAATATATTTCTCCAACTAAGTAATATATCATATTATAATTTGGCTTTGCGACTGCCTTATAACTAATGTTAATACGTACTTATAGTTATTACGGTCGAGCCAGTACTGATTTAATACATCTGGGGGGAGTGAGGAATTATGGTGTCGTGATTCACGACTGTGAGGTGCCATGGAGTTGGACAACGATTAAACCATCCCTGACCCGATAGGGTAGAGACGTCAAGGGAGGATGGCTTAACCATTTTAGTAGGAAAATTCAAATGGCTTAGGAAAAAAATTTCCAGGAGGAAAGTTATCAGTACACTGAAATATCAGTGTATTTGCTCACGTGTGGGTGTTTTTCGCTTAATCAAATGCCTACTTCTTTATTTTGAAAATAAAGTTTTTTTAATTTAAAAAAATATATATTCATAGGTTTTTGCCCAAACTTATCTGAAAACGAATTAGAAAAATCTTGCTCAAGTTAAATAGAAAAGTTATTGAATATGTTGCACGGACCCTGTGGCGTAAACTCAGAGATAATCAATGGTAATTCACGCGAGCCGGCTTGTGGAATGTCTAAAAAAGAGTTTCATAAATGCTACTAATTTCCCTAATTTTGTTATTTATTTCAAAATGTTCCCTCAGTAGTTAAATGACTTTAAAATTATGTTTGATACCCTAAACTGGAAGCACAAGCCATCTCGACACTATAGTAACCGTCAATACCTAAACGGTTTATATAATCTTTTTACTTGGTCATGAAGTTCATAGTTGTAGGGGGTGTTACTGGTAGTGCAGCACCCAAGCTCAGCGATTATGCGTGACGGGGCTCTCTGTGCAGCGAAAATGTTGAAATGACGTCCGCTTCGCTTTGTTCCTAGTGTATGAAAACAGCAGAGTGAGCGCATGGACGCAGTCGGTAGCGAGATCCCAGTTAATGATTAATTGTCATGTTGAATGGGTGTGTTGGCTGCAGAGTGGGTTAGCGAGAGTTTGTTGCGGCGTATAAGATATTGTAGAAGGGTTGCGCGTAGGGACGTAGTAGTGTGCTCTCATAAGCTATCGGTTTCGGCCAAATATGGTGGAGTGAATGAGCGCTGGTGAAAGGGGGCTTTCGTAGAAAATCTTGTGTGAGAGCGCATGCGTAAAAGCGTTTGCTCGGTGATCGAGCGCTTGTTCCGCTCCGGAGAGCAAAACTGTGCTGTAGGCGTCGTCGGAGTAGAATGAGGTGAAGTGCTGCTCACCTCAAACCCGAGTTTGAGACTTTTGAATGGGCCAGCAGAGTGAGAAGGGTGAGAGAAGCCTTGACCGTGAGTTGGCGTTGGAATGACACACTTTGATAGATAGAAAGCTCTCCGGAGCTACTTTGCTTCAACCTAGGCTAACCAAAAGCGTGCAGTTATTGGTCCGTGTGAGGGGCGAGTCGATATTCGATATTCGTACGAGTAATTCAAACTCATCTCATAGTGTGGACTACATGAGAAGTATTTGGCTAGGGTTTAGGTGCGTAGCGGGTTTGCAGTCAATATGCGGTATTCATCCGTATGGTTTGACCTAGTTTGTAGTTTTTCTTCCACTCCAAAATACAAAAAATACCTTTTTGGTAACGCTGGGTATCGGACCTATAACCTTTCATATGAAAGGAGTGTGGTTTAAAAAACGAGGCTAATATAACTAAGAGACAAAACACACAACAAAAATTACTTTAAATTCATGAATTAAATTTGAATCTTATAGAAGCTGATTTGAAAAAGCGAAAATAAAAACATGCCAGAAGATGAAGATCAAGACGAAAAAGATCAAGTGTCAACAAGACGGATCATGAACAATCATAAGAAAAGAGACGCGGAAACGCTGGTTAGTTAAACAACATGGTGTTCGATAAAATAAAAAGGTGTTCAATAAAAGGAGGTGGAATTTTTAAATATTTATTACTAATTAAGT
This sequence comes from Morinoia aosen, assembly GCA_030386875.1. Taxonomy (NCBI): domain Eukaryota; kingdom Metazoa; phylum Arthropoda; class Malacostraca; order Amphipoda; family Talitridae; genus Morinoia; species Morinoia aosen. The sequence continues at coordinate 5,021,584 of CM059574.1, forward strand.
ATTGATCGTAGGTTCTTGAACTTAGTCTAATTTTAAAGCGTGAAATGTCTTCTTTTACTAATTAAATTGTTTCTTGGTCATAATAATAGTTTAGAAACTTTTTGGCCAAAATTAAGATTTGGTTTTTTGCCCATTACGCGAGCGGGTCTTTAAAAGCGTAGGCAATAACTTTAAACGCTTAATCACTAACTTTATATACTTGAATAGAGCTGTATATAAAAATGCGCAAAAAATATCGAACAGGTATTTTTAAGAAAAAACAATAATTTTCAATAACAACACAATTTTCAATTCCAGCCCCAATTAGTTCATTAGTTCCAAACGATGGCCACCGTTGCTTGCGAGACACTTTTAGCATCGGTCTCTCATTGCTTCCATCAATTTCCGAATCATTAAACAGTTGTCTTCAAACTCGTTAACATTGTGAATCATGCGTCCATCTTACAAATCAATTGGAGGTGTTTCATAGACTCTATTTTTCAAATAACCTCTGAGAAAGAAATCTCATGGAGTCAGGGCGGGACTACGTGGTGGCTATTTTACTCCGTGTCTAACTCCAATGACACGTTCTCCAAAAACTTCGATTAATACACCTTAATCAGTTTTTACGGGAATACTTCTGTTGCATAAATCCCATCTTTTACTATACTTTGTTTGATAGCTCCCCGTAACCAGTAGGAAATTGTGGAATAATTTGTTCATTAAGCATGTCTAAGTAAGCTTGGACATTCAAATTTTGTTCATATGGTAAATATGGACACCATTTTGTAATATGATGTGGTCACCGTGGCCAAGGGGTTAAGAACGAGCCCGCTCTTCACGGGAAGGAGTCGGCTGTTCGAATCCCGACAATACCGCCCGATGTTTCTCCGGGTTTGGAAAAGGGAGAACTCAACCACAATTCCCCACTCTACCCAGGTGTCAGAAATGGGTACCGGCTTGACCGCGAGTAACCGTCATTACGTCCTGGTGTTAGTAATAGAATATTTGAAATCCAATGTACAATATGATATGGATCAAGCTAGATTGTAATAAAGCATCCTTTTATAGAAAACTACCCCAACAACTTAGACCAGTTCCAGTAAGTCCAATCCAAACTGATATTTTTTCTCGAAAGTTAGATTTTTCGGAAAAATTCTTGATGGTTGTTTGTAAAGGGAACATGCCCTTTGTTTTTGAGAGTTAACTGAATCATTCATACGAGAAACCGCTTCATCAGAAACAACGAGGTCTTCAACAAATCTTCCACTTATGTCAGTAAACCACCTACAGAACATGTGAATTTTTCTCAGATCATTTTCTATCCATGCTTAACTAATTCCAGTTTTGTAAGGAAAATAACGTAAGTCACTTTTCATGATTGTGCACTCCGTTGCATGGGAAAGATTAATTCCATTTCGCAAGAAAAATTCTATTCTCTTCAGTTTGATGACGCTCCCTTTGAATGTTTTCTGGTATTCTTTTCGTAAAGCGTTTCCCAGAATGTTCTATGTTTCTGTTAAGTGAAGTTCTATTAAATCTAGCAACTGTCTTTCTCACGGTAGTATCGCTAAAAAATCTTCCCTCAAATTTATTTTGAAATTGTAGAACTTACATTTTTTATTTCACCGTAAGTTGTGATGGTGAAGATTCACAGCTCCTTTATTTACTGCATGGTTGAACTCGGGGCAAAACTAACTTTTAAAAAGTTAAATGTAAATCCATACCGACCTGTAAAATTACAGGTCGTTCGCATGATCAAAGAAATCGATCCTACAATCAATACTTAAGGAGCATTAAATAACTGAAAATTCCAACACTTTTCTTGTAAAACACCCTGTAAATTACCGTCTAAGTAAATTGTTAACTAATGCTCATTCAAATGCTCGAGACTACGTTTTCGAGTGCAATAGCTTCATAAAAATATGGCCTGAAAATTTTAGGTTATAGAAGGCTTACTGCAGTTCAGCGAATTTTAGAATTGTATGTCTTCTAAAGAATAGCATGATCATCTCCGATACTATTCGCAAGTTTTCTAGTGTTTCTTCCCGTCGACTTCATATTTAACTGATATTTTACAATTTTTCAATTCCGTTTTCTTGCAACATTATTCGTTTCGTATTTTTAGATGAAAATTTCAGTGCTGACTTCTCTGCTGATGATGTGCGAATGTACAAAGCGTCTTTTTGAAAAATTTGATTTCCACAGCGCTTTTAAAGGATTAAATGCTTCACTCGGTCTAGTTCAATTTTTTTTACCAGTGAAGCACAAAATCCGAGTGGCTGCGCTAAGTTGCACTTTGCTGAACAGAAGGAATTAATCAGGCCACAATACAGGCGCGGCGATGAAACGGAATATCTCACGTTGCTTTCCAGACAATTTTTAACATTTCCCCCGAGGTTGCCTCAATGACGTCTCACTAATTGTAATTCATATAGCGTTAAATGGCTTTCAGGAAATGAGGCCTTTAAGCACGAAATATATGAATGAGGTTATCTATAAAACTTAAAATGGAACTTCCGAGTTAATTGATTCTAAGTTAGGAATATTGTAGAAGTTAATTATAATTAGCGCCCCTGCTTTACTACAGGACAGAACTTCATCAGGGATGTCATGCAGATAGTTTTTGCGAACCAAAATCTTATGATTTAGCCATTTGATGCTAAAGTTTGTCCAAACCTGAGAGTTTTGGGCAGTAAAAGGTTAATTAAGCAACCCTAAGCTAAATAGCCAAGTCAAACACTCTCGTGCTATGTGATGCCCTCATTCATTGTCGAATACTCACTGACCCATCGATCGGAGTGTCGGGTTGCAGTGGGTACTCTTCGAAGCCCGGGTTGTATTCCTGCACTTGAGCACTCCTGTGATATGTACTCATGCATATTTGATATGGTCGGAAGAACCGATCTCATGATACACGTCCCATGCATTTCTTGTTTGGGTCATTATAAGACGCAAATATAATCAATCGGAGAGCTGTGATGTGTGCATATTCGAGCCTTGGAAACATGACTATTTGAGCCGGTCGTGAAGACTCTCAAGATCTGGTAGCGACTTCTGGGATTTTGATTTCAACTTTTAAAATAAACTCATCAATTTTGATTGCATCTTGGAGATAAAGTTGACGGAGCAATGTGCTGATTCACATTTCACCAGGACTGTACTTTTAGATTTTTTATTAGTCGAGTGAGGGCTGCAACAACTTCATAAATTTTCAATATATTCGTGAGGACATCCATGCCTACAATGAATGCGATGATCTCTTATGGGTTAAAGCATTGATAATAGTGAAAACTTGAATTTCTATCAACAACAGACATGATATTAGAGAATCAATAACTTCAAATTATTCCGTTTCCACTACGAAGGTAAAACGAAGAATGTTAAATTCAATGAAACAAATTACTTTTTGATGCGGCCATCGACTTTGCTCTCCTCATTTGGTATGAACTACTGGCGAGCACGCACCGCTGCTGCCGCGTCGCACAGCGTCTCGCCTCCTGAGGTGTGAGGTGCGTCACCCGCTGCACTGTGGCTGCCGCCGGTTGCCCACTTTGTTGCTCTCTTTACAGTCTACTGCCAGTAAATATTTATTTCAACTCCGTATACAAGTTAATCTGCCCTATTAATGTCCGTCATTCATGCCTCTGAATATCTGTTCTGTGCCCGTGTTTGAGGAACTTATATAAGAAAGATTCGAAAAGTATTGGAAGTCCGTTACGTAGATACGCTTATCTCACACATTAATTGTTCGAGTATTCAGAGAGTAATTAATGCTTTATGTGAATGCCTGTTTCTGTTAGTTTGTTCATTTTTAAGACATTTTTTTACTTATTTTCTAATTGACTCACTCAACTAAATATTTACTCACTTATTTATTTATATATTAATTTTTTGCTTATTTAATTTCTGACTTAGTTGTTTTTTCTCTTTATGATTGAAAATTTACAATGCAATTTCTTTTAATAATGTCAAATTATAATGGATACACAAACATTACATAATATTGCTGCTTTTGAATTATAATTGGTCCATACTGTCGATATTCTTTAGTATTAAAAAGCAAAAATTACTTATGAATTTCCCCAAACATAACCGAGTGTCGCCATTTTTGCTGAGATTCGCGAATCAACATCTACAACTAAGAATGACCGTCGTGTGTTTATTAGAGAATAGATAGGAAGAAATAAACCCTGTTGGTCTTGGTTCCAGTTCACTGGTATATTAATGCACTTTTTTTCGCTGCACAAGTGCGCTATAATAAGTCACTTTCAAAAAAACTAGAGCCACCCAGAGCCTTATATACTCGAGTCCGTATCGTGGATATCCGAGTTCGGCGGGGTATTGCGTATTACAATATACATACACAAGCTCGCAGTTGCTCTCAGGAATGCTGAATTTCGAATTGCTGAATTGTTACCTAGGATATGACACGAATGGCTATAACTACTTCTATTGCTTCTATTGCGGCTCAATAATACTGTTTTCTATGTGTTTATTACTGTCAGAATAAAAATAAATTACTTTTCAAACATGGTAACTCCACTGGAACGAAAATTTGTTCAAGAGAGGTATTGAATCCCGTCATTTTTGACGGGCCATGTACACTAGCATAAATAATAATATTCTGTTTCGAAGACTCGAGTAAGCGTGCATTGAAGAACATGAAATAAAGTCCGTAGCGCAAATACTGTACACGATCAAACTACTGCCATTTACTTTGAAGAAACATTTTATTTTACCCCCTTTTATATCTAATGCCGGGTACTCTGTTTAATTTCTGAAAGAAAAAAATATGTGAAAGAAGCAGATGTGATAACACAGTAATATAACAAATATTAACAATGACAAACTTACCCAAATGACTTTCATGCTTTATAAATTATTAGTTTTGAAGCAACTTGCCAGCAACATTGAAGTGCGGAATTTTGTACTTGCATTCGTATCACTAAGATTGGCTCAAAAATTTCCATACAGATACACTAATTGAAAAGCTGATATTTTCAGGGTTTGTAAATAATGCCGTCATTTCTTTTGGCATGGACACACTAGCGGTGTAATGTATAATCAAACTGATTAAATGAGAAACTTCTTTCAAAATTAATTGAGACTTCATGAAATAGAAAAAACTCCTTTTTTGACAGAAAGGGAGCACTTGCAGACTGATAACATTTATACTTATTTAATTCTTCAAACGATTCATTATTGTTAAGATCATATTCCAAACCAGTTGCCCTGTCTTGCCTGCGACGCGCAGCGAAGATATTGCAGGTGCCGGTGACAGGAGCCGAACACATGGAAGTTAAAAGCAGGTTTTTCTCCACCCAACTTCTGTTATTTTATGTTTAAGTGCATATGATAACTACTGGGTGGCATGGATACGATGGCGCAGTCTTCAAAAGCTAATGCCATTGATGACGCACTCGAGCAGCCTGGCACACGCGCCTGGAGTGCGACGCGTGGCCTGACAACAGGGCATTCATTTCTCAATAAATGCTGAGGCCATCTTGCCGAGCGACGTGCCTTCATTAGAAGTTCATTTCGGAAGATTGCGCTGCATAAACTAAAGGCCAATCAGTCGGCCGGTCGAAGGTAAGTTAACGGCAGACAGAGGGCGGCTTTTGGAAACACGAAGAGCTGCAGCAGGGCTCGATGGGTCACATATTTATTATGCATTTAATTCAAAATGCGCTCTGAAATCGATGCGGCGGACGTGGCTTGGAAATGGGAAAAAATTTAAACCGATTGTTAACACTCCCACGACAGACACTTCAAAACACTTTGTAGTAGAATCTTCACTTCCCTTTTCAATAACCCTTTCGATGGCCTTTTTCAATCGCTCTTTCAAATACCCTTCAAGGGAATCGGCAACGGACTTTTTAATAGACCCTTGCTATGCTAAACCCGTTCAATAATCCCTTCAAAAATATCTGAGTATATCTGGGATTTTTAGCCCCTTCAGAGTAGTATCTTCACCCTTTTAAACATTCCCTTCAATAACCCCTTCCAGCGGCCCCTTCAGTTACTTTACATAAGCCTCTTCAGTACCCCTTCAGTACCCCTTCAGTGCCCCTTCAGTGCCCCTTCAGTGCCCCTTCAGTGCCCCTTCAGTGCCCCTTCAGTACCACTTCAGTACCACTTCAGTACCCCTTCAGTACCCATTCAGTACCCCTTCAGTACCGCTTCAGTACCGCTTCAGCAGCCCCTTCAACAACTCCCATCACCGCCGCCCCAAAACTGCACCCGCACTTCATCACCACACAAATGAATGCCTTATTTCAGCTAACAACACTTCAGTCCCCGCACACCGTGTGCGCTGTGGTCAGTGTATCAGGTCTAAGTTCGTCACTGCCCAACGATTGCAGGAAAGCCCGAGGTGATGGTCGATGTAGACCGGAGTATCTCCCACCTACACGACACTTAAATGGTACCAGTGCTTAATTTATCCCACTTGGAAGATGGAACTGACCACGTCACCACGTGGATGACACAACTGACCACATCACCACATGGATGATACAACTGACCACATCACCACATGGATGATACAGCTGAAAAATAAACAAAGAGCACGCAAGGCACAATAACGAAGATATTTTCGCATTCAAAAGACGAATTCGGTACACAAATTTCTCTGTCTTCTAGGAAAATAATCGTTCTGCACTTCCCGTGATACTTACCCGTGATGCCTATTGTGGTGTACATACCTATGGCTACACGGTGTTTCTGCCTACTGGTCTGTTGTAAAATATTGTACACGTCTATTCCTTTACCCTAGGTATAAGCTGCCCACAATTTATTGTATCAACTTTTGGCCTAGGTATAATCTACCTATTGCCTACCTAGCAGTCAACCTTCCGCCTCACAACCAATTCTAGCAAACCTACTTACATTTCCCCACTATACGTCACCAACCATCAAGAAGGGACCTTATTTCGGGTTGGTTGGTAGACCTAATGTCTTCACTACTCCCGACCCGATTGAACGGACATCAAAGGACTCCAAAGACTCGCAGACTCTTCGGTTTTATTTCATGGCCCGTGACGCCGTAAACTGCACAACAAGGACATTTTCAGTTTCGGCAACAAAACGAGGAACAACCACATAATAGGGAAACTCCTAGTTCAAAAATATAGATGAGGAATAACTGATTAAAGTATGAAGAGCAACTAAATGATGCTAGAACTAATACATCTCAATGACAATGATCTATCACGCCAGTCTCGAGAGTCTGGTAGCTCACGTGTCGATTCTTGTTAGCAAGAATTCTAGTTCCGGGAAACAACAATACGGATAGTACTCCACGCTCAGAATCAACTCGTAAGGACTCGTGAACATATCCATGATAAATGTCAAAAGCCAAACACATAACACAGTGATACAGCTATTGGAATATCTGGACAGAAAAATGCACGACTTTCTAACTGGGCAACACATTTTAAACTTTGTGTGGGGGCACACAGTATTGTACAAAAATCCAATTTTATGAACATGCACCTGGAAGTTATTTCTTTAGCTTCCCGTATAATTTTCTAAACTGTTAAATATATATGCTGTGGTCAAGGGAGGACAGTACATTCGCGCATACTGTGTTTAACGCAGGTTCTCACAAATGAAGTTCACATAAATGAAGCGCTGCTGTGGGCACGGTTTTACACCCTCAGTGGGACAAACTGACGCGCCTTAATAGATATACTCACAAGCAATGGGGAGCGGTATTCTCACGCCTCTATTTTCAGCCTACATAAATGAGGCTATCTCAATAAGTTCTTTACTCTACCTGTTGAAAGGGGGTCCTGAAAGGGTTAGGTCTCTGATGCAGAGGCAACACTAAAAAGAGAACAGCAAATTATCATTCACACTAAATTTCACAGGCAAGCACGACGGCTTCTTCAGCCGTAGAATAATCAGAGCTTAAAGTTAATGTACATGAACACAGCAGATCAGCTATAACTATTTTAGCATCATCCTGGCTATCTCTCATGTCAAAAATTTAGATTGTTTAATTTAAATTATAGGTGAACTATCCCCCGGGCAAAACAAGTACCCAGTTGCTGATATCATCTTGAGTACACAAATTCATATGGGCAGTAGTCACAAATTTCTGAACACATTCTCAGTCTAGTTTGAATGCTTTAGCTCTAGGCTTCCACCCTACTGACTTGCGCAGCTTGCTCAGCACAGCTCATGGGTGAGGGGCCGACACATTATTGACATTCAAAAATGTATTTTATTTTTCAGCAAAAAATAAAAAATCTGAGCTATGCACTGTCAATATATGAAGTTCTTAGTTTTAACTAGCTGTTTACATTTAATGAGGCGCCAGTTCAACAGTTAATCTTACTCCCAGCAAGTGTTGGCTGCAGCCATTTTGTGGTTACAGAAAAATTTAAAAAAAGCTACAACTTCTCATAAACTGCTGGCTACCTTAACTTACATAACTAAATTATCAAGTTCCCAGCATCACAATGCGGCATACTGGCTAGAGAAAGCACTAGAAATTCACGAAATCACAATGGCTAGTCTGACTCGATATAGGTAGTTCGCCGGCTGCCAGAAGCATCATTGAATGCTCTAGGAACCGGCTGTTCACCACTATCTGGCACAGCGACAACACATATAAACGAGACTAAATTCGGGGTACGAATACTCCGAATAATATTTCTTACACACACAGTTACAATAATAACACGGAACGAGATAAACTTGGGGAGAGAACCTTTCAACTCAACGGCTACAGCCAGACTTACTTTTTTAGAGTACGGCGCGTCACCCGATGCTGGTATTGGCGCCCTACAGCCAGACAAAGACGCTGCGCTGGGCTTGCGGACCAGCGCGAGAATCCGCGGCGATGTTGCCACAGATATTTACAAAAATTCGCGTCTTGTAAGACGCGACAGACCTTTACATAGAGACATTGTTAAATCCCAATCCTGTTTCACGTCTTATGAATCAATTTATAATAAATACCGGATGTTGTTCGTTTTGTCTTTTTCCATCGGAACGTTACTCTCAGCTGAAGAGACGCACAGAAGGAGGTCTTGGGTGTACAGGTACAGGTATGAGAGGGAGCTCTGTGTACAGTGGAGGTTGTGTGGTATACAGTGTGTGTCATGCAGTATCTGTGTCATGCAGTGTCTGTGTCATGCAGTGTGTGTCATGCGGTGTGTGTCATGCAGTGTGTGTGTGTCATGTAGTGTGTGTGCCATGCAGTATGTGTGTAATGCAGTGTGTGTGTCATGCAGTGTGTGTGTGTGTCATGCAGTGTGTGTGTGTGTCATGCAGTGTGTGTGTTATGCAGTGTGTGTGTTATGCAGTGTGTGTGTCATGCAGTGTGTGGGTGTCATGCAGTGTGTGTGCCATGCAATGCGTGTGTGTCATGCAGTGTGTGTGTCATGCAGTGTGTGTGTGTCATGCAGTGTGTGTGTGTCATGCAGTGTGTGTGTGTCATGCAGTGTGTGTGTGTCATGTAGTGTGTGTGCCATGCAGTATGTGTGTAATGCAGTGTGTGTGTCATGCAGTGTGTGTGTCATGCAGTGTGTGTGTCATGCAGTGTGTGTGTGTCATGCAGTGTGTGTGTCATGGAGTAAGTGTGTGTCATGCAGTGTGTGTGTCATGCAGTGTGTGTGTCATGCAGTGTGTGTTTCATGCATTGTGTGTGTGTCATGCAGTGTGTGTGTCATGCAGTGTGTGTGTGTGTCATGTAGTGTGTGAGCCATGCAGTATGTGTGTAATGCAGTGTCTGTGTCATGGAGTGTGTGTGTCATGCAGTGTGTGTGTCATGCAGTGATGTGTGTGTGCAATGCAGTGTCTGTGTCATGCACTGTGGGTGTCATGCAGTGTGTGTGCGTCATGCAGTGTGTGTGTGTCATGCAATGTGTGTGTGTCATGACGTGCAGTCGCTGTAGACGTGGTGTATCTGGACTTCGCCAAGGCTTTCGATAAAGTTGACTATGGCGTGCTGCTTAAGAAGCTCCGCCTTTTTGGAATCAGTGGTGTGCTCCTGGAATGGATTCACACCTTTCTAACAAATAGAAAACAGGTTGTCTCAGTGGACGGGAGCCGCTCGACGGAGTCGGTGGTGGTGAGTGGTGTGCCTCAGGGTTCTATTTTGGGTCCACTCCTTTTCCTGGTCCACATTACGGACATCGATGTCAACTGGTTGCACTCATGAGCCTCATCCTTCGCTGACGACACCAGGGTCTTGAAAGCTATAGCTACTGTGGGGGATTGCGAGGCTCTTCAGAGTGACCTCCAAAAGATTTGCGAGCGGGCGACACGAAATAACATGACCTTCAATGAAAATAAATTTGAGTTGATGCGGTACGGTTTGCACCCTGACGCCTCGTATGCGTACAGCCCTACTGGTGGTTCAGTGATTGAACGCAAGTCTTCAGTCAGGGATCTGAGGGTCGTGATCTCGGATGACGGTGGCTTCGGAGAGCACATTAACCAGGTGTTGCTTAGGTGCAGACGCCAGATTGGATGGATCCTGAGAACCCTTAATACGAGGGAAGCCCCACTGATGCTTCAATTGTTTAAATCGTTGGTCCTCCCATTGGCGGAGTACTGTTGCCAGCTCTGGAGTCCGAGCACTGTCGGCGAAGTACAGAAGTTGGAGGGCGTACAGAGGACCTTCACTGCAAGGATCGAAGGTATGCGATCGCTCGACTACAGGAAACGGCTATCGCACCTGTCCCTGTTTTCGCTGCAGCGTCGCCGTGAAAGGTACTTCATCATATATACTTGGAGGGTTTCGAATGGCTTGGCACCGAATTTCAGGGACCAGGCGATGCGACTAACAGCCCAACGGCATATTCGGCGAGGGAAAACCTGTATCATCCCAGCGTTTAGTAGCAGGGCGCTGGGGAGCATCAGGACGAGACATGAAAACTCGTTCTCTGTTATGGGACCTCGTCTGTTCAACTGTCTTCCGGCGGGTGTCCGGGAGTTTGAGGGGACGCTGGAGTCGTTCAAGGGGAGACTCGGTGAATTTTTGAGGACGATCGCGGACAAGCCTCCCTTGCCCCATTACCACCAGCCTACCGAGGGTAACAGTATCCTGCAGCAGCTGGCAAATATGAGAGCGGCTGCCCCCTAACCATTCAGGAGGCGCCGTGGCCCGCCTCGGCTGTGGTGGAGCTGCTGGCTCCATTCCCTGGGGACCTGGGGCTCCGTCGCTGCTGGGAGGTTGGCGGCGTCGTGAGGCATCGTGGCCTGGAGCTGTGCTCCTAACTCCATCTCAGGATCTCAGGATCTCTGCTGTGTCATGCTGTGTGTGTGTGTCATGCTGTGTGTGTGTTTCATGCAGTGTGTGTGTCATGCTGCGTGTGTGTGTCATGCTGTGTGTGTGTCATGCTGTGTGTGTGTCATGCAGTGTGTGTGCCATGCTGTGTGTGTGTCATGCAGTGTGTGTGTCTTGCAGTGTGTGTGTCATGCAGTGTGTGTGTGTGTCATGCAGTGTTTGTGTCATGCAGTGTGTGTTTCATGCAGTGTGTGTGTTCATGCAGTGTGTGTGTCATGACACGCAGTGTGTCACGCAGTGTCACGCAGTGTGTCACGCAGCGTGTCACGCAGCGTGTCACGCAGTGTCACGCAGTCACCAGCAGGCCGGCCCGCCCCAACACGCAGGCCGCCACTCAGCCATCGATTGCAGCACTCACTGCCAGGTCAGCTGGTCATTTACCTCGTAATTATAGCGTGTGATTATGGTCCAGGTGGTTGGTTATTTTTCTGGACTATTTAGCAAGTCATTGTTAATTCAAATGTTTTTTTGGAGTAATTATTCAGTGATTGTTTTTCTGATGTGCATTTTCTAAGTGATTGGTGAGTATGTGACGTTTAGATGGCTATTTTCAGCGTGATTTGGAAGCTATAGTCATTCTCCGCGAATGTTGAGCTGTTTATTTTACTCAAAGATAGATCAGTGGTAAAATGAACGATGCTATGGAAGCTAACGCATGTACGAGGGCGCGCAGTGTTTTCTGCCTAAACTATACTTACCGTGTACACGATGTTTACAGCGTACACGATGTTTACAGCGTACACGATGTTTACGGCGTACACGATGTTTACGGCGTACACGATGTTGACAGCGTACACGATGTTTACAGCGTACACGATGTTTACAACACACGATGTTTGCAGCGTACACGATGTTTACAACACACGATGTTTACAACACACACGATGTTTACAACACACACGATGTTTACAACACACGATGTTTGCAGCGTACACGATGTTTGCAGCGTACACGATGTTGCCAGCGTACACGATGTTAACAGCGTACACGATGTTTACCGCGTACACGATGTTTACGACACACACGATGTTTACAGCGTACACGATGTTTACAACACACACGATGTTTACAGCGTACACGATGTTAACAGCGTACACGATGTTTACAGCGTACACGATGTTTACAGCGTACACGATGTTAACAGCGTACACGATGTTTACAGCGTACACGATGTTTACAGCGTACACGATGTTTACAGCGTACACGATGTTTATAGCGTACACGATGTTTACAAGACACACGATGTTTACAGCGTACACGATGTTTACAGCGTAAACGATGTTTACAGCGTACACGATGTTTACAGCGTACACGATGTTTACAGCGTACACGATGTTTACAGCGTACACGATGTTTACAGCGTACACGATGTTTACAACACACACGATGTTTACAACACACACGATGTTTACAACACACACGATGTTTACAACACACACGATGTTTACAACACACACGATGTTTACAACACACACGATGTTTACAACACACACGATGTTTACAACACACACGATGTTTGCAACACACACGATGTTTACAACACACACGATGTTTACAACACACACGATGTTTACAACACACACGATGTTTACAACACACACGATGTTTACAGCGTACACGATGTTTACAACACACACGATGTTTACAACACACACGATGTTTACAACACACACGATGTTTACAACACACACGATGTTTACAACACACACGATGTTTGCAACACACACGATGTTTACAACACACACGATGTTTACAACACACACGATGTTTACAACACACACGATGTTTACAGCGTACACGATGTTTACAACACACACGATGTTTACAACACACACGATGTTTACAACACACACGATGTTTAACACACACGATGTTTACAACACACACGATGTTTACAACACACACGATGTTTACAACACACACGATGTTTACAACACACACGATGTTTACAGCGTACACGATGTTTACAACACACACGATGTTTACAACACAGACGATGTTTACAACACACACGATGTTTACAACACACACGATGTTTACAACACACACGATGTTTACAACACACACGATATTTACAGTTAACTGAGTTCACGGCGTTTTGTGTTCCTACCTAGTTTTAGATATTAGTTTAGATATTAGTGTCTGAAGTTGAGTGCGCAGTCTTTGCATTTCATTTTGGGCCAGTTATAATTCTTTATTCTCCATGACTCGAATCAAGTTCTTCTCATGATCCTCTTCATTAAAGGAAGAAATATTAAAAACCTCTATATTTCCAATAAAATTGAAGTATGAAATTCGATAAAACATTATTTTATGAAAGTTTTTTTTTAATATATATTAGTCCATAATTGATACATATGCCATTATAGATATCATAATAGTTATATTAGCTGTTTAATTAAATGTTATGGGTCAACATAAAAATGAATTTCTTCGGTTAGTTCATCCTATATTAAAAATAGTGGAAATAATCCTCACAAAAAGAAAAGGGTGATCATTGACATGAACGCCCCGTGGAACGTAGTCTCCAATTATGATGTCAGTTGGGATTTAACAACTCTGTTATAGCAACCACTGCTGCTAAAAATATGGTGGGAAGAAATAATATACTGTGTATGTAAATTAGTTATATATTAGTTACTCACCCTAATCATTTCTAATCAATTGTCTAATAATTATATCGAGTCAACTGATATTGGTAATCAAAATTTACAAAATTATTGTGGATATGAAATCGATAAGATTTGAGAGAAAAAGGTTATGAGCAGAGCACTTAAAGGCGGCGAGATACGGAAACGTTCAAGCTGTATACATCGAAATTGCTAATATAATTAGGATGTTATTTTGTGCTTGATGTCGCACATTTATTTTTCATTTTAAAAATTATTTCAGACCTAAACTTATGAGCTTACGACCAACAGTATGACGCAATGATGTCAAAAAGCAACAGTTCGGTAGTTGGTGAAAAGATATAGAATCAAAATGTAAGCCACAGACTCAGTCATATTGCACTAAGTCTTGTACAGATCCTCGTAGTACCCATTTGATAAACACACACACACGTAATCACATACACATCCAAACTTTCTTTTGAAAAATGATTGCGTAATTTTGGAGAATGGCAAGATTAAATGGTAAATTAACTTTTCGTACATACATATCAACAACCAGTGTCTCTACATCAAAGAGAGAACAAGCTATACAAAGTAATAATTTTATGAAATTTTCTACATAAGTCATGCCGGCGGAAACGAGGGAAGATCATCGCCCAATCAAAACGTAATCTAACGCGAAAACAGAAAAACGAAATAAGTTTTTGCGATGATGAGCCAATATCACCATGCCATTCATCATACACTGGTATTGGTTTCCAATATAATATTAGCTAAACGTGTATCATCATGTAAGGGTAATTACCAAAAATTTCAAACTTGACATTTGATAAATGTAATGTACAACATATTATATAAAATGTCTCCATATGAATACCTTTAATGGGTAAAAATGCCGTGATAGCCTTGTCAATGATTGTACAAAAGATTGAAAAAGAAAGATGTAAATGTATTCCCTCGGTTCAGTTATTCTAAGTTTGATAAGGTAAATAAGTTCATCAATTTGATATATTAATAAAGAACTCTTTTTGAGGACGATCTCCACTTATATTGGCAAGTGATTTTAATTGAGTTTCTGCGGTAACCGTTGATATTGGTGAAAGAGTATTGAGCGGAAATAACTGACTCTACGTGTACATGAAACTAAAAGAACGACTGCGCGGAAGCTCTGAAACAAAATTTTTGTGTATACATGTTCAATAAGAAGCTGTGATCTAACTTGAAAGACGTGCATCACGATACAAAAAAACATTAAATTTCATAACTAAATACGTGATGATTCCCGAGTGTCAGAAATGAGAAGGAAATTGTCACTCAAAAAGATTCCCAAATGTCAGAAATGAGATGGAAATTTTCACACAAGGCTAACCAAAATATTATACTTCAAGAATGAAGCAGTGAGATAAGCGTTTACGCTCAAAAGCATAAACCTCAATGCTTATTTCTATACACTGATAAGATGGATTTGTAATCTCATACAGACTACTGTATACCACAAAAGGCGTCAAAAATAAATAAGATTCTCCTAAAATTGATTGTAGATTTCAATTAACTTCACAAATCGATGACCGCTGCCAGCCTAAACTCGGTGATTGCGACCAAGGAAATTTGAAGTTAAGTAAGTTTAAGGATAAAAAAATTGATATCCAACGCAAAGTACCACTGCATTCTTCATATTATGTTCTTAATTACTTTTCATTCATGAAATTAAATAGCTGAGAATAAATATATAACTAAGTGTTGAGTAAAGTAGTGTATCAAGTCGATAGCGGATAAAAAACGCAGTATTCAAAGCAAAAATGAAAGCCACTTGCTTAGCAATTCTGGACTAGCTACCGTGCATGTGGACTTGATGCGCAGTAGCCTACAAGTGATCGCATCATGTGCGCATGCTAGGAAAAGTTTGGATCGATGATTTATTAATTAGAAATGAGAAAAAGTATGTCTTGACTTCTTTTTAGTATATATATGTACGACAGTACACAGTTATTGTTAAAACTCAAAATGGCGAGCTATCTATACCTTGAAATTCTTCAATTGTTACAAATATTTTTATACCTTGAAGTTTTTTGCACAGTAATTCATTCGATATTGACAGAGCCTTTTGCCCAATGTCAGAAGACCAGTAACTCACTAAGACTTCATTGCTCCGATTCGGCTTATGGTTCGTTTGAGAGGGGATAGGACTTGTACAAAATCAACCTTGCTCTGATGAAGGTATGAAGAGAAGAATTCGTAGCGGGTGTTACGAGTGAGAAACCTTCCTTAAGAAGGGGTCCAGCCGCGTTCATTTAGGAGAGGGATTGCATGATCGCGGTTCTTGAATTCATTTTGCACACCACCTTGGCCACAAAGTTCAAGCATTTCTGCAGCTCTCGATGAAAGTATTGAAGCGTGTATACCCAGACTAGGCTGCAATAGCCCAAACACATTAGCTTTAAAGATTAGAGGACTAATAATCCAGATTTTTCGTCGAAATACTTTTTATACTTCGAGAAAACATAGTTCCGATAATTCCGTGGCAATTTTTACACTTGTGAGATTTGAAGGACATTTCTTGATGTAACCAAATGCATAAGCTTTTCATTACTCTTTCCAGTGGCTTAACTATATCATTTCCTGCCGTTAGAATAAGATTTCTTAATTTTTTGATTGCTTTTCTGGATCCAGAAAGTTATGCGCTGTGTTTTGTTTGAATTTGGTTTGAGGCCATTTTATTTAGACCATGATTTCAGGCTACTCAATGGGCTTCTAGCGTTTATTTTCATCGTGAGTAATTAATCCACAAAACTCGTTTTAGCAATTTAAATATCATTTGTAAACATAACAATTTGTATGTTAAGGTGCACTAAAGAGAAATCATGAATAAAAATAAGAAACAGTAGCGGACAAAGAATATATCCTTGAGGAATAGCAAAATTATTTCGAATGAATGGGGACAAATTTTCATATAATCAGACTGCATGAGATTGGTTTGATAAGTAACCTTAAAACTACTGTGCGTTTACCCCTAAGTTCGATTTTTTCTGTAAAATTCGCTTATCTTCAATGTTACCCAGAGCGATCGAGTAGTAGTAAGAGTATTTGATCGAAATCTCTGTAGATTTTTTACTGATAAGCTAAGCACAGCATCTTAGGAGATAGTGTTCCTCCTACAAACATGTTGATGCCCATGAAGTAATTTGATTCGTTCAAGTGCGATGAGAGTTAATTCGTTATTACCTTCGTTGATGTTTTGAACATGATTGGTGAAAGACTTAAGGGACTGTACAAAATGTACATAATTTGATGGAACATTAACATCACCATTTTTCCATAACAGTTAAATTATGGAGCATTGTCTTCGACCGGAGAAATTTTTAGTAGCTGTTGTTATGCTAGTAACCAAGCATATAGTTGGTGTTGTTTTTTTAAGGCTAATGCTATCCTGTCCGATTACTTCTGTATTTTTCAGTGAGTAAACATTTTTTCGTAACTCTGGTAAATCTACTTGATGAGGTCTTTATCAGACAGTGTCATCTACAAATGAAGTATGGCACTGTCTTACAACAGTAGGTTGATTTGGTTTTGGTTTTAGAAAATTCTTTGAAAACTTATGCTCCTACCTCTGAAAATAACTTGTTGAAATTAGGGGTTGTTACCAAAGGAATTTCGAAACTACCTCAGCTGTTTGAATTGTTATCTTAGGTTACCTAATTCATGATTCCAGACGTTCGTTTTGGATCGTTTTTTGCAAGCCAATAATATTTTCTTGTGAAATTGTTTTGTTTCTGTTCTTTAGAAAAATATTTTGTATTTTTATGTTCCACGCGTGTGGTTTGTGGATTGCTATTAGATCTTTTTTGTACCCAAGCAAGTAAGTTTTCTTTGTTCTGACCAGCGCTCTTTAATGTCTTCTGTTTTCCAAACAGCTCGTTTGGTTTGCTTTTTTGTAATGTAGAGTGCAAATTCATTCTGATCTGCAACAAAGTTTTCATTGAAGACTGAAAATTATCCGTGAATACCATGAGATTTCGTCATGTTTTGAAACTGACCTGGTGAATTGTTTTAATTGAAACAGTTCATGTGAGTAGAATCTCTTAAAACGTTAGGGCATGTAACTATATTTCTATTTCGTCTTTGACGTTAAGATATTTGTTAAATTCTACAAGTTACAAAATGAGTATTGATTACGTTAACATAATAATTCACTCATTGACACTCATGGTCAAGTGATGCTTTTAGTAACAGTAACAATTAAAACAGCTTAAATATAATGAAAGAGATCACTTAATCGTGTATATTCACAGTAAATATTTCACAATCACCGCCCCTCTTTTCCGTCTCATATGTTCTCGCACCCTTCCTAATTACGATCGATAATAAAAGCACACACTAGCACATCTATTGCACTATTTTCAACGATCACCGATGGTACACGCTATGCATTTCAAAGTTGTTCAGAGAGAAGTATTGTTCGGTAAAGGAATACTTCAGCGCGTACGTATCTTACGAATCCCTACATGGCGTGAGTAGTATGAGTTACATTAATGAACTTGTACTGTAACAGATATCAATACGAAGTAATCGGATGAAGAGTGGGTTTCTCGTCCTTTGAGGTAACATGGAGTGGGTGAACTGAAATACGTTTACAGCGCACAAGATGTTTAGAGCTTTGCAATAAAGTATCATGAGTGCTCATGGAAATTCACAACGTTTGCTTCGTTTTACCCTTTCTTATTCAAATCAAAGATGTTTAAGAAAAACTGTTCAAAAAAATCTGGAAAACTCATTCAAGCGACTGAATTATACAAAACTTGTGTAGAGAATTTTATCAATGAGCATTATTCGTGCGTAGTTATTAACGTGAATTCATTATTCCTTACACAGGGTGTTTTTTAAACACGGGACCCAAAAAAATCTTTAATGACTTTTGATATAATGAACGGATTTTTGAAAACAAAACGACAGTAGAATCCTGTGAATTTTATCGTTCATTTGATATCTTCGTTCTCAGGATACAATAGTCAAAGAAAGAATCAGAGGACACAGTAAAATTCATCATGCTTTGAAACTGCCGCCAAGATGACGAACTGAACAAAGGAAAATTAGCTTTCATAAGCACTGCATACTTCTCTAATAGAATGTTAAGGAAAATACTTCTTCTAAAATACCTGCTCACGTGCCGCAGGCATTTGAGGTAGAGCGTGCGTGACAAAAGGTAACTCGAAAGTCGACAACTGCGCTAAAGTTACTTCATTCAATTGGTTGGTCGCGTACTTAAGAATTTCTATCACGATTTTTTCAAAGGTGCAAAAATAATAGGCAATAAAAGCAGCAGGAAATGTTTCCAATAATTACAAGAAGGTTAAAATTTTACCTGGTTCAAAGGTTAGCCATCGAGGGAATTATCAATGACTAACCTAATATGAGTAAAGTCAAACTACAGGCCTCTAGGTTTGTTGGCTATGTGATGCTGTGATATTGTGGCTCTCAGTTTTGTATTGTGGCTCTCATGAATAATAAATTGAATGATCTTAATTCATCAATCATGAAACACTGCCAAAAATTACCATATTCAAGTTCCATCACTTCATGATGTGGACTTGCACAAATTGAACATCATCTGAGACAAAGTTGTTTAGTAAACGAACACCAAGACTTTAGTTAGTCCTGTCTCGTACGAAGCCCTCGCTCCTTACTCCCGCGTAGCATTTGGTCCCTACACACACCGAACACTTGCTCCCTACTCCCAAGTAACACTCGCCCCTACTCCCGCGTAGCATTTGGTCCCTACTCACACCAAGCACTTGCTCCCTACTCCCAAGTAACACTCGCCCCTACTCCCGCGTAACATTTGGTCCCTACTCACACCGAGCACTTGCTCCCTACTCCCAAGTAACACTCGCCCCTACTCCCGCGTAACATTTGGTCCCTACTCACACCGAGCACTTGCTCCCTACTCCCAAGTAACACTCGCCCCTACTCCCGCGTAACATTTGGTCCCTACTCACACCGAGCACTTGCTCCCTACTCCCAAGTAACACTCGCCCCTACTCCCGCGTAACATTTGGTCCCTACTCACACCGAGCACTTGCTCCCTACTCCCAAGTAACACTCGCCCCTACTCCCGCTTAGCCCTTGCTCCTAAAATTCTGAATTCCGCATGATTTGTTCCGCATAACAGTTCAAATTGCTGACGCAACTGCCATTCATGCATTACGTTAGGTAGAGCAGTACAAATAAAGGCTAGGGACCGCATTACCTTTCACTGTTCAAACTTTACGTTTTATTGCACCCTCCTGTACCAAGGAAATACAATTCTCTATAATCCACGGCGAGTTGCAGCATCCATAAAACGAGGGTGCTGCATGTTGTACTATCGATGACTGAGATTTAGAAGTTGATAAATAAAAAAAATATTCACGTCTATTTAGCTGACTTTCATCTGGTTGCGTTGGTGGTTTTCAACGCAATTAATTCCGAAAGTAAATGAAATACTCGCACTCAATTCCGTAGACTTTGTGTGACGGATAGCCTTGGAAATCCCTGAGTTCGAATAATTATTGTGGCATGAACGCAACACTTAGTAGAGCTGAGGCCGGTTTCTGCAATCAGCAAATTTTATAATCAAAGTGCGCTCTCACTGGTTGAGAGAGCACTGGTTCACTTTTACTGGGCTGTCTCGAGAATAGAGTTCATAAGCAGGCCTTTTATTGTCTCAGCTGTTGGACGATCATCACCGGAACATTTTAGCATTATTAGCTAATGGAGAGTAAAAGGTCTTCCATAAGTAAGGCATAGGAGCAAGAACTCTGTTGCTCAAAAAAGAATCATTGTTTTCAAGAGCTGTGATTCAGCTCGTTTTATGAAGTCTTATCCAGAGAAAAATAACCGTTTTTGTTAGCTTCCAACAGCGGTACAACGGAGAGGAATTTAGAAGAGTAAAATCCAGAGCTGACTTAAATGAATTCTTCCATTAATACATCATAAATTTCTCAGCATGACGCTAATTTATGCTTATAAATATCTCACATGTGCTCGAAAAATATCACCTAGTATTTTTATCCCCTTTAAAGTAGGAAACGTGATGCTTCCAACGCAATCATCGATCTTTCGTTTACTATATCAGGAGATGATTGAAAACCTAAGCTTAGTTTTATACTGCAAATGTGCTGGCCACAAGCTAAGGCTTTAGCTCAATATTACTGCGTTCTAGATGCTCAACAGTGTTTGTCTCAGTGAATGTATAACCTAGATATTCAAAAGCATTTACCTCAGTGAGCTTAGAGCCAAGAGACTCAGAAGCATTTACCTCAGTGAGCTTAGAGCCAAGAGACTCAAAAGCATTTACCTCAGTGAGCTTAGAGCCAAGAGACTCAGAAGCATTTACCTCAGTGAGCTTAGAGCCAAGAGACTCAAATGCTTATACCTCACTGGGTGTGTATCCACGGTTATCAAAACAGTTTACCCCGTCGAGCCTGTATTGTGCATAAAGAGTTTACATCAATAAGTTAGTATCTTAACTTCCTTTAGCTTAACTTTCTCTAGCTTTTCTGTCAATTTTTTTTTGTTTCAGCATTTTACACGGGAATTACGATTCCAATGTGTTATTATTAGTTGAGGATATTAATGTTAAGATGTTTTAAAAACCAATGTATCAACATTTCTTGGGTATACTGTATTAGAAATAAACTTTTCTTCTTTTCTTTTCTTAAAGTTCTCAAAGCAAATACAGGAAAGGAAGTTCTATTCTAATCAAGCCTGATACATATCATCTTTTAAATTAGTTTTTAAACCTTTTAACTAACACCAGGGCTCAATGACGGTTATCCCGGGTCAAGCCGGTGCCCATTTCCGACATCTGGGTAAAGTGGGGATTTGGAGCTGAGTTCTCCCTTTTCCCAACGGGGAGAATAACCGGGCGGCACTGCCAGGATTTGAACTGCCGACCCTTCGCGTGAAGGGTCCGACTTGTCAAATACTACATATACCTCTTATTTGGGAGAATTCGCTAATCAAGTACAATCTCTCAAATATCATCCCTATGCGCAAGAACCCAGTCAGCTACCGCCATCTGAGCAAGGACTACTTTCTTTAAGTACTCCTCTGAACAAGGCTTATGGACCGACAAAATTCTCCACGTATAAATCAATGTATCTCTAAAATGGGCTGAGCATTTAACATCCAAAAACAATCTGCTACAAGGTTGCAATGTGCTCTATGCCCCATTTTAAGTGAAGTGGAACATTTTAACGATGAAAATTTTCAAAATCCTACCACAAAATTTTAGAGTATGGTTTGAATTTGAATCTATTTGTATTTCTTTTTTTATACTTATTTACTCAAGCAAAGCACATCGGATGAACATTTCAAACTTTTGTTTTCGAAATGAAGTAAATAAAACTGACTAACCGCCTAAATGTTGACTATCATGCCGTGAAGCTATCCGCCTATTCCTGAATATTGCAGGATCTATCAGTGGTTAACAACTGCCATGGCTTGCTTGTGTTTCTAAGGGCCGTTTGCCACTAGGGAACACTTCGGCCGTGAGGCGCGACACGTGTATACGAGGCATACCACTGAGGCTCAAATTTGTGAGTGTGTGTGTATACGAAGTTCCCTAATCGCTATGATCGAATTCGTGAGGCGCGACACTCAAGAGCCTCGCAGCAACTACCGTGGCGAATAGGGAACTTCGTATACACACACACAAATATGTGCCTCTGGGGTGAGTCTCGTACACACGTGTCGCGCCTCATGGCCAAAATGTCTCCTAGTGTAAACGGCCCTTTAGATACGCACCAACTAAGCACAGTTACGTTAAGGCATTCTTAAAATTTTCAAAGTTCCCTACTCGCAATGATCGCTGGAGCTTGAGAGATTTGATGACAATGTTTCCCCTGCAGCAAACTTGAAATATTCTCAACGTTCTGATACTCTTAGAACACAGGAATTTATTCGGAGTGTTCAAAACATTATCCATTAAGACCTTGGAAGTTCGTTAAGGACCATTGCCAAAGAAATCCAGATATCAGAGTAGACTATCAGACCTGTGGTAAATCTAGATAATTAATACAAGTCATATTTGATGAGAAAAGGCCAACCCGGATCAGCAAAGACACAAGAAAACCGTCTAATGCGATCAGAACTGTTTCTTAACTAAATTGAAAATACACACGGATATGACATGTTTGGTTTTTCTCTGACATAAGGATAAAAAGTAGCAGGATCAAATATTAACACGCGGAATGACAGGTGACCATGTGCAACTCCTTCTGAAGTACTCAGGGTGATGGATACAAATTTTCTGGATACTGTGATTAGAATGCGATAAACCAGCAGGTAGAAGTGAATTGGTGGAAAATTAGGCTTGGGGCTAAAACGAGATCAATAAATTGAAGCTTCCAAGAAATCTCAATTTATTTTCACATCATCAGAATAAAGAAAAAAAGTCATCTCTGAAGCCGCATGCTCTTCAAAAAAAATCCCTAGCACTGCAACCTTAAAGATGTGCTGGATTAGATTATATTTATAAATATGTATGTTATTTGTTCGATTATTGCATCAATAATTATCCATTGTCAAAAGTTATGTATTTAGACATCACAAAATATATATGGTAGTAATTATCATCTATAAAAATTTCTAAATATTTCCTTGTATTCTTTATTACAGCACAAATTGGTAAGTTTTCGTACTGACATCACTCCAGTAATCTTCAGTAGCAAGCAAATTACAGAGAACTGTAGCATGACGATAAATATTGTATTCTTAATGAAACTAATACAGCTTAAATCTTTGATAAGGAAGCATAGGTGGAGTGCACTGACTTGGCGTCAAACACGCTGCTTCTCTGCACAAGTTTTCATACAACCTTGCACAAGTTCTCCTCTAATTCAAACACTAATGATAAAAAAATGTAAAATTTTTTGAAAAACAGGTACTTATTCGTTTAAGTAACTCATAAAAATGCTTGTTGCTGAATATTCCATCAGTTGAATGTGTAACAACTTCACCACTAGAGGGCTGGCCAAATATTTTAGCCCATGGTCATATGCGTGATGTGACGACACACTCTGTAACCTCATGGTCTGGCAGCGAGGCACTGCACCCACTCTGTGTGATGACAGAGCGCCAGTCAATAATAACTATGCGGTTGTGTGGGAGGGTGGTATGAGCGCTGTGCGCGTAATTTCATATGTGTGCGATATTTGTCAATTTCACTGGTTATTATGGATTATCAATTCATTAATAAAGTTCTTCAATTTTAAGTTTTTGTAAATCCAGTGAGGACTTAGCTTCAATTTGATCCACAATATCATGTCATAGTAAACAGTTTGCGACAGTGTGGAACTCGTGCCCAACAACGCGTGCGAACATCGTGAGCAATAACACCTCAGCGTCTTGTAAATATCATAAGCTTCAAGTTATTAAAATACTATGAGTAGCGAGCTCATTATTAAGATTATCTGGTAAATCTATTTCATTTTTGGGTCTGTTTTTCTATTTTGTGCTTTTTACGTTTCGAAAACGCTAGTATTCGTTTTAAATGTTATTTTTCAATTCCTATACCTGTTTAATAAAAAAAACAATGCGATACTTTACCAACATATGTAGGTTGAAACAGTAAAATTAGTAATATCTTTTTAAAGTTTGAGTTAGGCAGGATATTATTGTCTGATTGGAGGTGAAAAGGTCAATATTGAATATAATGTTGTCAACGAATTTCATAATTTCGTAGGTATAGACGGGTAATATAGTCGAATATAAGACGTTTTACATGAATGACATTCTGCCCGGCGATGCGTTATTTTCGAATTATTCAACTTTGAAGCTGGCTTGTGCGCGCCATGGAAGCACGCGAGGCTAGCATAATTAAATTAATAACGGAAGCTAACCCCCTATTACAAACGTAAAGAGGTTGGGTCGTGAGGGGTAGGCACAGTTCGTTTAGTGAAAATTATAAATAAAGGTTTCGAGTGACGTTTGTTTACATCAACGCCAAGGTGGCTGCCGCCATGGCGCCAACCGGCTGAACATGGCGGCAGCCATCTTCGAGTCGATGTAAACAAACGTCACTAGAAAGCTTTATTTATAATTTTCACTAAAAGAACTGTTGCTACCCCTCACGACCCAACCTCTTTACGTTTGTAATAGGGGTTAGCTTCCATTTTCATTGCTAAAACAATGACTGTTTTTGCGTTAAAAGGGCCATTCAGGAGCGCCGTTTGTATAACTTCAAACTTAAATAACTCAAAAACTAAGCATTTCCATGCACATTGTCATTTGTGTAAAACGTCTTAAAATCGATTATATTACCCATCTATACCTACGAAATTATGAAATTTGTTGACAACATTATATTCAATATTGACCGGTGAAAATACAGGAACATTTTCAAGAAATTCATCTCTGATTTGTTAAAATATTTCAATGCAAGTACTGTTATTGAGACACAACTCTGAATGGTGAGATTCTGATAAGTTTATAATCCCTGACCCCTCCGGTCAATATTTACTTTAATGTTGTCTACGATTTCCATAATTTTGTAGCTATAGATAGGTAATATAGTCTATTTCAAGACGTTTTACAAGAATGACAATGTGCCTGGAAATGCTTAGTTTTTGAGTTATTTTAGTTTGAAGGGTAAATCTGAAGGAGATGACAGTTGTCGATTTTGTAAATTTCGATGCCTTAGCATAGTTAATTAGATCGAAATAAACAAGTTTTCTTCTATGCACTTTTTGTCTCAAATGAGTATTTTATAAGTTATAGCGGTAAATGACTTACCGCAACTCCAGTCTTTGAAGCGGAAAGAAATTCTTTGATCGAGCTGTATGGCAATACTGCAATGGCGTCTCGCTTCCAGCGCTCTGTCTTGAAAGACGAAACCAAACCTCCCGCTATACCTCGTTAAATACTCATTGGACGAAAAAAGTGTATAGAAGAAAAGTTGTTTATTTCGATGTTATTACCATGTTTCAAGCAACAAAAATTAAAAAATCGATGAGTAGCTGTTTATTCGAGCGCATTCGTCATCAATGACGAAACTAAACTTACCGCTATAAATCGTAAAATACTCATTTGAGACGAAAAGTGCATAGAAGAAAACTTGTTTATTTCGATTCAATTAATTAGGTTCAGGCACCAAAAAGTGGAAAATCGACAACTGTAATCTCCTTCAGATTTACCATTTGAAGTTATGCAAACGGCGCTCCTGAATGGCACTTTTTGCGCAAAAGCAGTCATTGTTTTTGCAATAGAAACGGAAGCTAACCCCCCTGTTACAAACGTAAAGAGGTTGGGTCGTGAGAGGTAGCCACAGTTCTTCTAGTGAAAATTATAAATAAAGGTTTCTAGTGACGTTTGTTTACATCCACTCCAAGATGGCGGCCGCCATCTTGCGTACTGGGTGCCCGCCATCTTGGAGATGATGTAAACGGACATCACTAGAAACTTTCATTGATAATTTTCACAAGAAGAACTGTGGCTTCCCCATCACGACCCAACTTCTTTACATTTGTTATAGGGGGTTAGCTTCCCTTGGCGCGCAAAAGCCAACTTCAAAGCTGAATAATTATTAAATAACGCATCAGCCAGCAGTAGTGATGCAAAAAAACTTGTTTTATTTGACTGCGTTTTTTTTGCAAAAAAACGTGTTTTTTGTGTTTTTTTTGTTTTTTTTTGTTTTTTTTTTAGCACACCTAAATTTTGTTTAGTATATGTCTGGGTTTTTTTCGGACACCTAAAATATATTAATATCCATGTTTTTTAGTCATTGTATTGCTATAAAAACATCAAAAAGAAACCATACAGTAAAAGTGGTGGCAGATAACCCACAATTACCTAGAGGCGTCTAAGAGGAACAGCAGGAGCCACAGAACTTATATTGATGGAGTCAAAATTTAGAGCTTACTATCTCTACTAAGTCTGATTTTATTTTTATGTGACCGAAAAAATCAGACATAGCAGAGATAATAAGCTCTTTGACTCCATCAAAACAAGTTCTGTGGTAAGTCCTGTGGCTCCTGCTGTACCTCTTAGACTTCTATAGGTAATTGTGGGTCATCTGCCACCACTTTTACTGTATGGTTTCTTTTTTATGTTTTCATTAGAAAAAAATTACTAAAAACCATAAATATTAATATATTTTAGGTGACCAAAAAAATATGCTGTTTTTTTAAAAATGTTTTTTTACAAAAAATTCTGACAAATAAAAATGAATATTAATATATTTTCTGGTACCAAATATAACCATGCTGTTTTTTTTACAGAGTCATGACTAAAAAACAGTATATTTTATGTGACCTAAAAAGCCCCATGCAGTTTAAAAAAAAACGTTTTTTTACTGAAAAGTCATGACTGAAAAAACATGAATATATTTATGAGACCAAAAAAATATTTTTGTACTAAAAAATCATGACTAAAAAAACATGAATATATTTATGAGACCTAAAAAACCTCATGCTATTTTTTTAAAAAAGGTTTTTTTACAAACAATGATGTATAAGAAAACCTGGATATGAATATATTTTATGCAACCAAAAAACCATGCTGTTTTATTTTATGTATTTTTCATGAAAAATCATGTCTTAAAATCATGGATATTAACAAATTTTATGTTACCAAAAAATCATTGTTTTTTTAAACATGTTTTTTTTATTAAAAAGTTATGATTTATTTTTTGGTCACGACTTCTTCGTAAAAAAAACACCCCCTCAGTGGGATACAACTATTGTATCTATGGGAACTAGCGCTCCCAGGGGGACAATGTGAGGGCCCAAGCTGAGAGTTAGGTAGGCCTCCTTTTTGTTGAAATAAAATGTTTTTGTTATGTTGAGGACCGCCTTTTTTTGGTTCACTGCTGTCCTGTTTTTCAGCACCTAATACTGTCTTCTTCAACTTTGATCTTGTTTCATAATCTTCCTTCCTCTCTTTGGATTGCATTTGTTGCTGGGTAGGGAGGCTAAAACTAATGACTAATCTAATCTGTAAAAAAAACATGGATATTAATTTATTTTAGGTGACCAAAAAACTATGCTTTTTGAAAAAAAGATTTTTTTTTGCAAAAAACAGGAGTGTTATTAAATTTTATCTGACCAAAAAAAAACATGACATTTTAAAAACCATGTTTTTTTCACAAAAATTCATTAATATCCATATTTTTACGTCATGATTTTTTTGGTAAAGAAAACATGATTTAAAAAAACAGCATGTTTTTTTTGGCACATAAAATATATTAATATCCACATTTTTTAATAATGATTTTTATGTAAAAAGATGTTTTTAAAAAAAAACAGCATGGTTGTTTATGGTAAAATAAAGTATATTAATATCTGTGTTTTTTAGTCATGACTTTTTTGTAACAAAATCATTAAAAAAATATCATGGATTTTTTGGTCACATAAGATATATTAATATCCATTAGAACCATACCAGGTCTTAGAATAAAATAGCCACAAAGAATCTATTCACTCGATAAAACCTTTCGGAGACTAGCTCCATCCTCAGTAAGTCATTCAGTCAAATGTTTTTCAAAGTAACAGTGAAAATTCATTGTCCATTTCACCAAATTTTTCTGAATGACTTAGGATGGAGCTGGTCTACGAAAGGTTTTATGGAGTAAATAGATTCTTTGTAGATATTTTATTCTAAGACCTAGTACAGTTCTAATAAACATGATTTCAATAGTAACAGCATTCTTTGTTTATAAGTTTCTAAAGACAATTCGATTAAAGAAAAATAACTTTCCTGATATTTACATCCGTGTTTTTTAGTCATGATTTTTTTAAAATGTTTGAAAAAAACAATTTTTTGGTCCCATAAAATATAATAGCCATGTTTTTTTGTCAAGATTTTTCTGTTAAAAACAATGTTTTAAAAAAAAAAAGCATTGGATTTTTAAGGTCACATAAATATACTATTATCCATGTTTTTATACATAATTTTTGTATAAATAACATGTTTTTTTTTTAAAAACAGCATGGTTTTTTAGTCACATCTCTATCAATGACCATAAGTAAAGATATGTTATTCTAACACACCATTTTGGGAGTTGAAGGTCACTCACATGTATTGTAAAATAAATGAACTATCAAAGCATAAAACTGCAGAAAATGAAAAATTTCATAAAACCATGGAAAACCACCATTAAGAAGTATGCTGTTTTATTTTGTAATCTGACATGAAAACAAATAATGTAATGTGGTTCTATATCTTGCCGAGTTATTTTCAGACAAAATATTTAAAAAAAACAAAATATCCACGTTTTTTTTG
Source organism: Morinoia aosen (assembly GCA_030386875.1). Classification (NCBI taxonomy): domain Eukaryota; kingdom Metazoa; phylum Arthropoda; class Malacostraca; order Amphipoda; family Talitridae; genus Morinoia; species Morinoia aosen. Next base: position 5,050,738 of record CM059574.1, read on the forward strand.
CCACTTTTTTTTTGTAAGAAAAACATGTTTTTTTTTAAAAAAACGGCATGGTTTTTTTTGAGTCACATCTCTAGCCAGCAGAATGTCATTTGTGTAAAACATTCTTAAATTTGTTCCTTTATTGATTATTGGCAACAAAATTATGAAAATCATTGACAACATTAAACTCAATATTGACCCTAAAAATGGGCAAACCCATTGGAGCTCATTTTTTGAAATTTATGAGTCAGATCATAGGTGAGCTTTGCTTTATTGTATAGCTGTTGGTATTCTGACAGCAGAATAAGAGAATTTGGTATCCAGAGTGTAGCATTAGGAGGGTTTTTCTTCAATTGGGTCAATATTGAATTTAATGTTGTCAACAACTTTTAGGTAAATGTAAAGTGTTTGCTAGTAACGGATTTTCGAATTTTTGGTGCCTATTCATAGTTAATTAGATCGAAATTAACAAGTTTTCTTCTATGCACTTTCCGTTGTAAATAAGTATTTTAGGAGTTGTAGTGGTGAATTATTTACCGCAACTAAAGTGCTTGAAACGGGGGTAAATGTTGAGGACTTGACCATAATTGATTTTCTAGTTTTGGATGCCTAAATATTGTTAATGAGATGAAAATGAATAAGTTTTCTTCAATGCACTTTCCGTCGGAAATGAGTATTTTACAAGTTATGGCGGTAAATGAGTTACCGGAACTCGTGTTTGAGGCGGGAAGAAATATACCGCGTGGTCCGACGTGAAAGTAAACAGGAGTTGCCACGCGCTAACCAAGCCGACTTTGCCATAACTCCACTGTTTGAGGCGGGAAAAAATAAGTAAGAGAAGCTAATCCCTATTACAAACGTGAAGAAGTTAGGTCGTGAGGGTTAGCCACAGTTCTTTTAGTGAAAATTATAAAGAAAGGTTGTAACCGACCCATTACGTCAAATGATACGAAACACATGTAGCCATCACCGCTGCTTCGACGTAACTGGCGGCCTTGAGATGACCGCAGGTCCGTCCGTGACTTCAACCCCAGTATAGTGTGGGTTCGACGTATCTGGGAACATTTGAATTAAGTCTTTCGCATCAACAATATAACTCGTCATCTCATTAACTATGTTTATGCATAGTAGAATTTCAATTGATTTATAATTTTCACTAAAAGAACTGTGGCTACCCCTAACGACCCAACCTCTTAACGTTTGTAATAGGGGGATGCTTCCCTTATTTATTTATTCCCGCCTCAAACACTGGAGTTCCGGTAACTCATTTACCGCTATAACTTTTAAAATACTCATTTCTGACGGAAAGTGCATTGAAGAAAACTTGTTTCTTTTGATCTTATTAACAATATTTAGGCATCGAAAATTTGAAAATCAATTATGGTCAAGTCCTCAACATTTACTGAAGTGGGAAGTAATTCATTGAGCCTGGCATGGGGCAACACTGCAATGGAGTCTTTCTTCCGGCATGCTCGTCATCAAAGACGAAACTAAACCTACTGCGCTAACTCTTCAGGGGACCGTACTCCCAAAAAATCGAGATGTTGTCGAATTTTGTTTGCATTCATTAAAATGTACGTATATATGTAGCGGACATATTGGTGACGTTTTACACCCAGAAGACCACAGGAAGTGGGTCAAAAGGGGGTTGGGTCAAAATGTACGTATATATGTTATATGTACGTTTTCTTTGAATAACACGTTTTCTATGGGGAAAAAAGGAAAAACACACGAGTCCAATCTTGGTCCTTATTCAATTTTACATATCTATACCAAGTTTCATGAAGATCGGTCGAATAGTTTAGGATTTTGTTTTGGGAGTACGGTCCCCCTCTCTCTCTCCTGGCTCTCCTGAACAATTGGCTCTTCTGAACAATTGAAATTTACGGCTTCTACACCTAGGGTAGTTTTCAGTTTTTGAGCTACAGGTATGATTTTAGTATCAAAAGAACCGGAATTTAATCCTCTACAAGATGACGTGGGCTTTTATTCATTTTCAGAATAGAAAATTAGCTACATTTTCTTTTGTCAGGAAAAGTGTGAAAATGGGTCAAATTTTTGTATTTTTTCATTTTTTTAAAAAAGTATTTTGAAAATTCAACAAAACTCCACGTCACGTTGTAGAGAATACATTTCTGCTTCTTTTGATGCCAATATTATCTCTGTATCTCAAAACCTGATTACGTCCATAGATTTTCCCCAGACCCCTTATTTTGACGTTTTCTTTGAATAACACGTTTTCTATGGGGAAAATGGGAAAAACACACGAGTCTAATCTTCATCCTTGTTCAATTTTACATACCTATACCAAGTTTCATGAAGATCGGTCTAATAGTTTAGGATTTTTTTTTTTTGGGTGTACGGTCCCCTTAAAATATTCATTTGACAAAAAATTGTATAGAAGAAAAGTATTTGATTTCAATATTAATTATAATGATTCAAGCAACAAATATTCTAAAATCAATGAGTAGCTGTTTATTCGAGCGTATTCGTCATCAAAGACAAAACTAAACCTACCGCAATGATTCGTTAAATACTCACTTGCGACGGAAAGTGCACAGAAGAAAACGTGTTTATTTTGAACTAATTAACTATGTTTAGGCACCGAAAACCTAAAAATATATCACTAGCAAACACTACATTTACCGACTTTTATAATTTCATCACAAAATTTAGGTAATTGGTGACATTTTAAGACATTTTACATAAATGACATTGTGCTTGCAAATGCTTTGTTTTCGAGATATAGCATAAATAACGTACGGGTAAGAATAGCATTAACGGCAGTTTTGACGTGGCTCTTGCGATTTGCGGACGCGGAACATCCAAAGTTATTTGGTAGGAGATATCGGCCTTGGTATGATTATATTAAGTTATTTTAGGTTAGTTTATTTAAGTAACCCAACCTCACCTTATCTATTATGTAAAAACCGTATTTCTGCTTATTCACGTGTCAGTTTGTTTAATTTTATGAACGACATTCCTAAAACTTCAAAGTTAAATATCTCAAAAACTAAGCATTTGCAAGCACAATTTCATTCGTGTGAAACGTCTTTAACTGTACCATTTTACCTATATGTGGCAACGATATTATTGAAATTGTTGACAACATTTAATTAAATATGGACCTTCAATTTTGGCAAGAGAGGCCTTACTATTTTGACTTTGACGTGAAAGATTAATTATTCTAGCTATAGCATGTGAAAGTTTTGTCCCCTGATTCATACTGACTTTGGTATGAAGTTTAGTGTTCTGACTAAAGCATAAGAATGTTGGTGTCCTGGCTTTAGCATATTGGGAGATGGTATTTAGGATGTAGAATAAGAAAAGTTGGTATTCAATTGTAGTGTCAGTTTTGTATTCTGGCTGTAGATTGAGGAATAAGTGTAATATAGCATAAAGGGGAAGGTGTATGGGTTGTTGTGCAAGGAGGCTTAGTTTTTTGGCTGTAACATCAGTGCTTTTAGTTTTTTACCTGTAGCATAGAGGGTTTGATATTGTTGCTCTAACGTGAGTGAAGGATTTGGTATTGAGACTAGGATTAAGGAAAGATTTGGTATAATCATGCAGACTGTAATATGAAGGAAGGATTTAGTATTATCATGCATAATGTAATATTAAGGAAAGATTTAGTATTCAGACTGTAGCATAAGGGAGGGTTGGTATTCTGGCAGAAGCAACTTTCCCATGCTGAATTATACATGTACTGTGTCAACTAGCATGTTGCTTTGAATTGCTAAATATGCTTATGCAAGTTAACATTCTCTTTGTTCAATTTTAATGGTTTGTTAGTCTTTGTGATGAGTTGAAAGTGCAAGTATTTTCTTATTTTCTAGAAGATTCTTAAATAACTCCCCCACAGGGGGATTCAAATGTTTTATCTATGGGAATTAGCGCTCTCAGAGGGACTACGTGAGGACCCGAGCTAAAGGTTAGGTAGGCTTTCTTTTTGTTGAAATAGAATAGGTTTTTGTTTCATTATGGATCATCATTTTTTGGTTCACTGCTGTCTTGTTCTTCACCACCTACTACTTTCTTCTTCAACTTTTTCTTGTTTCATGAACTTTTTTCTTACCTTACTGTTTCTATGCATCTTTTGCATAGATTCTGCATACCCTCAACTCCATATTAAATGGTGCCTTCCTCCTTTCTCTCCTGAAACATATTTGTCATGGTAAAGGGAGGCTAAAACGTTTTTATTTAATAATAGTAATAATAATTCTTAAATATCTAGAAAAGAATTAAAAGAGCAAAATTTTCTGTCTCTTCTATGATTTTTGAGTCAATGTGGGCAGGCATATGGGTCTTGTATATGGTTTTATGGATGATAGTGTTTTATAGAGGATACAAAATTCAAGTGATAAAAGTAGTATAATATTGTGCATTTGCATTAGGGGCATATTTTGTCTGTTGTGTGTCTGGTACGAGACTTTTTGCTTGAAGTAAGGCAATTTCAAATGACATTTGTTTCCTGTAAGGTTACATTTTTAACCTTGAAGGTCATCAAGCCATGACCGTTAATAAAAAAAAATTGAAGATGATTGAAATTGAATTATCCATGACATTTAATCTAAAGGCCTGTTGACACGAGGAGTGAGCGAGCGCTCCACCGGGAAAGAGAGGCTTAAACCACGCCCATTTTCTCTCGTTTCAGGCTCAATGGAGCAGTAGACAACAGTCTGTCTATGTTTGGTCTTCGTCAAGCGACTCAATGCTTCCCAGTTCCCAGTGCAATTTCAGACGCTGAACGTGTAGGGTGTGCGTCTCTGCTCCCTGCCTACACGTTCTCTTGGAAAAGTGGCGTTTAGCTGCCAAAAAAGGACTTTTTTAAACAAAAAAAAAACAAAACCGTTTATTTCCAAGTTGTCACATGAGATAAATATGCCAACATATTGGCTTTTAAAAGTTCCTTAATATAAGACGTCCTAAAACAAAAGATCTATACGAGGAGTATTAATTGACAAACCATCCGAGGTGTACAAATAGATAGACCATACGAGGCATATTAATAGACATAATATACGAGGCGTACTATAATAGACAAACCACACGTGGTGTGCTAATAGTCTAACAAAGTTCCATACGAGGAATACTAATTGACAAACCATACGAGGTGTACAAACAGATAAGCCGTACGAGGCATAATAATAGACAAACTATACGAGATGTAATATTAGACAATACTATCATAGGTGTACAGATAGATAGACCATACGAGGCATATTAATAGAAAAAATATACGAGGCGTACTAATAGACAAACCATACGGGTCGTGCTAATAGTTTAACTCTGTCAAGGGTAGTTGAATGAGAAATGAGAAATATTATCTCTTGGATATTTTATATTCCAAGAGATTCCGGTACAGCGCTTCTTGCCTTTTTCCTACTTCGATAATTTCAACTAAGAACTTGGCAGTTTCGAAGAATTCTTTAGTATTTTTCGAATTATTTATAAGATCATCGAAGTAGGAAAAATACAAAAAAAACGCTACACCGTACTAGATTGAAACAACACCGTAAATGACAATCAAGTATTGAGAAAAAGATAGTCTCGAAATAATTTGTAAAGAACATCGCGCAACACAGCACGCACATCTAAACCACGTTCGTACGTTCTCTCTCTCTCAAGCCAACGCTTCGCCCACATTTTCCTCATTCGTTTCTTCTTTATAGCCGCGACAACTGATAGAGATTGAAAACGCCATTGCCTGTCGCAGAGCCACCTTCGTACGTTCTCTCTCTACCGCTGCTAGGAGCAGACTGAGGATTTTACTTGGAGCAGTCTGCACCTCTGCCATGGTCCGTGTGGACACGCTGACTCGAACAAGCATTTTACTGAGCTCGTGGTGGAGCGCTCGCGCAGTCCTCGTGTCAACAGGCCTTAAGAAAATATATCAATCTTTATTTTCTCTTAAGGGGACCTCCTACCCTGGACTTGACCTAATGTACCAAATATTAAAAACTTATTTTTTCCTATTTTTATTGAAACTAGGTCAACAAAAATGAATATCGCATGTAAAATTGAATTCTAAACACATTTGCTTCTATAAAAATTTTTTATTTTTTGCAAAAAAAGTTATTGCGCGATTATAAGAAAAATAAATATACTCACGCCAAACTTTTCACACTCAACAATTTTCAACGTAGAAGCGTAATTTTGATCTCATTTTACGCGGAAAGACTAGGAACCTCGTAACGAAAGATTTTTTTTTGCATTTCAAACTAGAAAAAAGTTATTGTTACATATGTCCAACATGTAAACAATAAAAAAAATTTATTTTTTCCCAATAAAAATTTAATTTCAAATTCAAATAGAATTTTACTTTGTTACACTGTTTCCCCCATTGAACTGCATTGAATGAGACCAAAATCATGCTTCTACGTTGAAAATTGTAGAAGGGATGTAGTTTTGCGTAAAGAAAAAATTATATGTATGTTTGCCCAATGACTTTTCTATCACAGAAATTGAAATTTTTTATAGAAGCAAATGTGTTTAGAATTCCATCATACATATCAGAATTCATTTTCGTTCACCTAGTAGCAATAGAAGGCTGCAATCTGAGATTAGGAAAGTATATAGGTTTTTTATTAAAACATTTTTTGGACATATGTAACAATAAATTTATTTATAATCCGAAATCCAATAAAATCCTTCGTTACGGTCTTTCTACAGTCCTTCCGCGTTGAATGAGACCAAAATCAATCTTCTACTTTGAAAATTGTAGAGTGAGAAATGTTTGGTGCAATTATATATATTTGTTCTGATAATTGCAAAATAAATAAATTTTTTTGCAAAAATCAAAAATTTGTGTATAAGCAAAAGTGTTTGGAATTCAATTTTACATATCTGTATGCATTTTTGTTCCCCTAGGTGCAATAGAAATGTGTACAGTGAAACTTTAAAAATGAGGTAAAGTGCAGGGTAGGAGGTTCCCTTATAAGATGCATTGCTGACAAATTGCTGTTGTGGAAAACATGCAGATGATTGAACTGCTGATTTTGGCAGTAGCTTTAGTATCACTGACAAATTTTCACTCACATTTTTGCAGAGGTTTAGTGAGTTTCACTGACACATCTTAAATGTCTGCAATTGTGCTTCTCATGGCATCTTATCAGGCTTTGCAATGGAGCAGAGGTGTGCAAGTGTAGTGGTGATTCTGGAATCTGCTTCTCAACATTTGACTGTATTTTTGCTCAAAATTAGACGTTCATTGTGCAAACTTGACAAATCCAGTTGTGTAGTTATGTTCTTGAAATTCATCTAAATATGTTACTAGCATTTAAAATTTTATGTCATTGAAAATTTTCTGAACCAAATTTTTTCTGTCTCTGTATACAATGAAAGAATTTGATCAAGTAGTTCAAAAAATACTTATATATTTTTGATAGTTATTTTCTAAAATTTGTAGATGACCAAATTAGTCAAGTCCAAACAAAAGCTAAATCTGTTAATTTCTTCAATTGTTGAGAAACATATAAAGAAAGAATTGATGTATCTACACTGCTCTACCTAGTTACCTTTCTATTTGTAAAAAAGGAGTAAATGAAATAGATTGATTTCTGGGAAATCTCACTTTTAGGATAAAAAGGAAAACCGACGGGGCTAAGAATATCACAATAAAAATAAACGTTTCGGATTATAAAAAATCCATCTTCAGTGTTCTGAAATACAATAAACCTAAGTATTATAACATTGTAACATATATCTTCTGAATGAATTGGATGTAAGACAATGAAATTTGAAAGACGTGATAAAACAAAAAACTAGACAAAATTTCAACAAACAATGGAAAGTTTGACCGCCGTATCACACTCATTTATTGACGGACGGTTTTCTAAAATGTATATCGATTATAAAATGCGATGATTGGACAAATTTGACGTTGAATCCAAATTTTAAAGTTTGCATTTTTAAAAATATGGTCTGTCTTCAAACAGTGTTCTCTTACAGATGAGTTGGATGGTTTGGTAAGGTTACAGCTAGTGCAAAAGGAGTGGTTTACAAAATGAGTGGCTTGCCTCACATGGTGAATGCTCATTTGAATTGTTTTCACCTCACAAGTCAATTGAGTATGATAGAACATCACAAGTGCTGCACATTAGAAGAGTTAATGTGAATTTTGATTAATGAGCATTCTAACTTGAAAGCCTTACTTTACTACTTTTGTAAAAACCATATTCTGAAAAGTTATGGCACCATTCTTTTTTATTCTTTATAGCTCATGTACTTGAGATTAGAAGGTATACTTGATGACTGATGAAGAAGGCTCAAACATTTAATATCTTGTTGTGCAAGCCTCATACCTCTTGACTTGACAACGGTGATTGGTAGCATACCTTGCTTCCATAGTTCTTTTTTGTTTGCTCAGAAATTTATTTTTTTGAATTCATAATTAATAATTTTTTGAAAACTCGGAAAAGTAGCATGCAATAGCTTGCTTTCCAAGCAATTTCCAACCCAAAAATATGACCTTCTAAAATGAAACTTGGTATGTAAAAATGATTACAGGACTCACACATTTGCTGCTTGAGATTGTTAATTAAGACTCTGCAATGGAGGGACTGTGTTGGATCAAAATCTTCTTAGGCACCAATGTTGGATCTGCCTCCCTGACACATCAGAACCAGAGGCTCGAGGTAGGCCTTGTATCACATGTGTAATGGGAATTGGCTCACAGAAAATGAAGTACAAAATAAATTTTGAATGTAAATAAGATGTTCAGGGCAATTGATATATGGATCTTGGTTAATGCTTTAGATTGCTCAATCAAGTTATTTTTTAGTTACCAGATGACTTGAAAAATGCAAAACAGAAAATTTAACGCAAAGTAGAAAGGAGTAACCCTGGAATATAAGTATGCATCACTAAGGAAAAATGAATCCCCCAGAGATGAAAGTGGTGTTTGGTAAATTGAAAGATGAAAGAGGCATCAGATTTTCATAGCATTGAGCTTTTATTCTTTATGCTTTTTTTAATAAGTCAGTAGAAGGGAAACTGGAAGTTTTGAATAAGTTTTTGTGAAGTGTGAGTGATTACATTAGCAAAGAAATTCAAGGAATTTAAAGGGAAGAGGCGCGACAAATACCATATATTGAATAATGCAAAGATTGATGTTGCTGTTGGTCTCCCACAGGTGAGATGAACTCATTGTCCGCTCACTTATTTATAAGTGGCAACTGGTAGGGAAAGAGAACAAAACTTTTTGAATTGGTTAGTTGCTATTGGGAAATTGGTACAAATGATGATGTAATGGAAGACAGCAAAAAAAGGAACTAAACTTCAAGCAAAAAAAGGAACTAGAGCAACTTGAATAGTAGTCTTAAGCAAGAGAGAGAAAAATATACACACAAACAATATTTTACAAAGAAAAAAAATATAAGAGATCCACAAATGGACATGTATAACTAAAAGAAACATTTGTTAACTTCAATGTGAACATAAAATTGAATAAATTTCATTGCTCATAAATAAAAACTAATGATAATCTATGAAAGGAAATAAGAACTGAGGATGAAAAAAATAATTACTAAGCCAAGAAGCTAGTAACACAATATAGCAATATTATTCATGTGGCCTAAGAGAGATAACTTATAAGTTTACCTAGCAGTGAGAGTGGTGCTTCACTTAGAATTAATACTACTAGTCTTTTACAGTAAACCCAAATTTTGCAAACAAAGCTGAAAAGAATGGGAATAGACAAAATTAAATAATCGAAAAAATATCAATCGAATAATTTATTTGAAGGACGCGTGAAGGCTGTGAAGGAACGAATTGTAGTACCACAACCTCCAGTTAAATTATAAATACATTATTTCTCAATGATGTGACACATATTGATAACTTAGGATTGTTTTAAACAGCATCTCAGTACCAAATGTTGTATTGATTTACAAGAAATATTTAAAGTAGTTCAATTTTTCAATCAGAATTTTATCCTGCTATGCCTAGGTTACATCAATATTTAAATATTTGTCTATTTTTTATGTTCTGGCTGACCATTTTTGATTTTGTAATTTAATTTCCTATGGTTTTTTATTCATGGTTGAGTCTCCAATAAGTTAGGTTAGGTGAAAATTGTACTGTGATTTTAATTTAGTTGATAAACTATATATGAAAACTGGAAAATTAAGTTAAACTGTGCTGACAATAGCAAAAAAATGTATCAGTAGTTGTTACAAATTCAATATTAGAGAACAATTGCATTGATTGCAATAGCTTAATTGGGAGAGCTCTAGTACGCATTGCAGAAATTTTAATTTTACCTGTTTTAATAAGTCAGATATGATGAGTTAAATTTGAAGCTGATCCCTATACATATTTATTTAACATTACTACTGCTACTGCTACTATTTTAGAGACCAAACACAATATCCTGCTGTATAAGCTCAAAAGAATAATGGGCTCAGTGAAGCTCTGTAATTTGGTGAGCTCACTTATAAGCAGTGATCTCCTTAGAGGTTTCAGGTGGGACGAAGCTAATGAAAATTTAGAAACTAGATGCCTTATTTACAGCCATTTGGGCTAAAAAATGACTAGCTCAATGGAAAATTTCCAAAATAATAGTATTTTTCAGATTTCTTTCATTACAAAACATAAATTCTATTGTCATTGCACAGTTAGCAATTTAACTGGACTGGGTTCAAGTTTTTCTGCTTGCGTTATTTCACTTCAGACATTAATGGTTTAGGATATTTTCAGGAAATTTCCTGATGCTGCTGCTTCACTAGTGTTCATCAGTTGAAATTTTTACTTTTTCCCGTGAGGTGATACAACTATTGTAGCTGTGGAAATGAGCACCCTCAGAATGAAGATATGAGATCCTTCTTTTCTAGAAATAAAAATTTGTTTTATTTTTTATCAATAATTTTTCCTTGATTCACTGCTGTCCAATTTTACAGCACCAACTACTTTCTGCCTCTTTTTTTATAGACTTCTTCCTGCCTCTTTTTTTTATAGACTTCTTCCTTAATTTGCTGCTTCTGTGCTCATGGGATCTTGTTTGAGAACACATCTTAAGCATTGATTCTGTGTTCCCTCATCCCTCATGGGATACAACTATTGTATTGATGGGAATTAGCACTCCTAGGTGGGAAATGTGAGGGCCCAAGCTGAGAGTTAGTTTGGCATTCTTTTTGTTGAAATAAAATGTTTTTGTTTTGTCAAGGACTATTTATTGGTTTATTCTCTTTGATCTATCCCAGAAAGCCTATTGTCTTCAGTATATGTGTGAGGGCCAACCCTATGACAATTTAGCTGTAGCCTCCCTAACTACCCTAACTACCACAAGGTCCTCCAAAGAGATGGAAGAAAGCACCAGAGATGAAAGAAAGAGATGGAAAGTATAATAACATAGCTGGCATTCAAGGCCAGCTATGTTATTAGAAGCACAGTGTTCATGTAGGTTTAATTTTTCTTGGTCACTTGAAATTAGAGAACCAAAAATGAGCTACGCTATTATACAACATTCAAGTTTTATTTCTTGTGATTAATTTATAACTAATAATACATAGATTTATTTAACTTCCATTACAAGGATTTATTCACTTCATTTCACAATTTTATTACCCAAGATGCTCATGTTGATCACTTAAACTGGACTAGTGAAAGTTAGAGCTCATTATAGAGCAATTGCATTTGTGAGATCCTGTATAATTTACACCTAACAGTGCAACATGTACTGGTAATGTTATACTAATTTATGTAAGTATGCCTATTTCTAATTCTGGAACATTTTTGCATTTCAGAGCTATCAAAAATAAGCACATGTTAGCTTCTGCTGCAGTATTATGGACTCTCTCTTCCTTGCTCTTATTCTTGTGATGTATTTACTCTAATTCTTGAAGCAGCATATCTTGAACACTTCAAGTCTGTGTAACGAATGCAAAGACTGTCTGAAAGTTTTGGTCACCTTTCAAAGTGTTCATTCAGACAAGAGTTCATAATATTGTTTGAAAGACACCTTTGTGGAAGTATTATTGAAGGCAACAACCTCGTGATAATTTGGATGATCAAGACATCGCTCGCTGCTACGGATGTGTTCCTGGACACCAGCTTCTCCATTACTGGACACCAGCTTCCCCATTTGCAGCATAAATACAACCTTCCTGACACATTCAAGCATTTCTCAGTTTACCTTGTACTTCGTATCTTTAGAAATATAAAGATAGAAATTGTCCACTTGCATTTTTATTAGGATTTGCCTATTGTGGAGTCAGGCATTTTTGGGCTTTTTTGGTGGAGCATTTGACTAATCAATAGATCACTGTTTTGTTCCTCTATATTAGTTAGCTATTCTATGCCTTTGTAATCAAAAAAAGTCACACAAAATAGACATTTTTTTCTTGCATTTTGTACTCGTAGCTTATGTATTTAGTATCGCATATTGTTTGGTAATTTAAAAAAAATTGTTAGTGAGTGCCAAGAGAGTTATAAACTGAATAGCTTTTGAGTAGCTGTCTCTGTCAAGCTCCTGGTGCGTGTCTCCAACATTACCTTGTCTGCCGTGTAAGCAGAACTTTTTTCCGTCCCTGAACAACTCTGTTGACCTTAGATATCAGCCACCAGTTTTGTGTTAGTCCAGCTCCTCATTATTGCGTCGAATAATTGTATGCTTTCTTTTGCCCCTCTCCAAGGAAGATCTTCATTAGTGTAGGAGCAGCCATTGTGTATTAATGATTCTAGAATCAATTTGATTTCTATGCTGATATTTGGTGTATAATAGAATAAGTTTTGGGTATTATTGACTAAGATATATTAGATTGTAAAACATTCTTGCAATAGTACGATCGATTGGAAAGTTCTGGAAATTTCTTTCTATTACTTGTTTAATTTGGTGTGGTAAATTTAGACTTCCTTACTAGTTTACATCCAGACTTTGGTGTTTGCTGTTATATGTGTTAATTTAGATTCATAGATTATGGTTTGACTTTAGGCTGTTATAACTGTAACATCGACGCATTGCTCACTGGTACACTGAGGCTCACGTGAAACTACTGCTCCCATGGCTCACAGTTTCTGATTTGTTAAAGCTCACAATTTGACATACGGTTGCAAAACTCTTTGGTATTCGTAAAATTTCCCATACTCAACACTAATAAGATAGCTGTTCAGCTTTTATATTGTTGTGATAAAGTTTCACAAAAACGAACGGAAGTTGTTCTTTAGTCGAGTCACTGAGGTATTAATTCGCTTGCCTCTCAACGGCACACTATACGGCGTGCCAAACTTTAGACTGTGATCTTGATGGCAAAAGTACAAGTAGGTACAACATGGTTGAGGTTGTAGTCTTTAAATTTTCCCGGAACTGAAAGTTAAATCATTGTCAAGTTCCCTGGCGAGCGCATACCTACTGTTAGAGTGAATTGTTTGTAGAGGTCTTTGCCGCGTACTTCAGTCCTTAGTTCTGTGTAGTGGAGGTTTTTGGTGCTTGTGAAGATATCGGCATTTGGTGCGACTGGTTGTGGTGTCCCAGCCTCTGAACAAAACCGCCAGCATGGCCAGCCAAGCGGCCCACCAGCGCAGCTCCGCCACCGACAGCCCCACCAAGAAGTTGACTGGAGCATCTCTCATCCAGGTCAACAGATCTGGACTCGCCAGTATCCTGCCGCCTGCGGAAGACTGTCCCTACACACAGTATTATTGGTGAGTTGAGCTTGTGATATTTCCTAGTGTTCGTGTTGTGTCATTTGCTGTGTTGGTGCTGGCATTACTTGCTAAGTCGGTCCTGGCATAACTTGTAGTGCTATTCAAAATGAAGTCTACCTGGTTTCATTGAAGTTTGTTTACCCTCATTAAATCTTCAGTTGGGTCGATGACGGTTTGTTTGAGCAATCCAGTATTGAAACAATTTGATGTAGTGATGTCGAAGTTGTGGTCGTTACTGTCACTCCAGTGTGAGCAGTTCCAGTGGCTCTTTGTCAGCGTAACAACAGCCAATGCACTGCCAAAATGAAATAATCAAAGACTATTTTGTGCCAATGTTTTAGAAAGATACGGGTGCTTTCAAAATGCCTGTTTTTGCTGATATTGGTACTTAAGTGCATTTGTTTCAGAAATGATCTTATTACTCTTTACTTGCTTCCACTTTTTCTCCAAGCAGAATACAGAGACATAAACTAGCCAGGCGGTACATCATTGCGTTGATACCTGTTCCTCCTAAGTTTTCAGATTCTAACTTAGATGCGTGTTAGTATTATTGTATTGTTCATGCATAGAGCACGGTATACAGTAGGCATTGAGTAAACTGTCCTGGCCAACCTTCTTGTTCGACCGAGAAGTTACCAAGGAGAAACTCTCTAAATCAAATCGAACTTGAACAAGTCCCAAGTTTGGGAAGCCCATGACAAGTTCCGTGCTTGGCTGTTCAATTAAAATCTTTTTCGAGAATGCCTCCAAGTTCGTCTATGGTGACGCGTTTTGCAAAGTTGGAAACGCCATTCTCTCGCTCGTCTGCTGTTGAACAGCTTCGTTGCGCTTCTCATGTTGCTTGGTTTCCTTGGCCCAGTTAATATGTCCCCTATTTCTGTATGAATGTCGAGATTTGAAGAAGATAATAATGCAAGGCTACCATAAACACAATAATCTATATCTTGAACTGAAGGGTTCTGTCGTGAACAAGAGTCCATTATATATTAACCTACCTGTACAGTGCCTTGTTGGCTTGATTCACGTGGAACGTGCTTTAATGAAAGATAGTCTAGGTTAATTTATGACGATATTTGATTGAGATATTGTGTATTTTCATGGTCTTAAACTCGAGGGGATAAACTGGGGTAATTTATTGAACATGTTTAAGCGCTATTCTGCCATAGGTGTGGTATGCGTGCGCTATTTGGAAAATGCCAGTGCCTATCCTCGACAAATATTGAAGACTACGTCTCTGAGATACCTGTGGCCCATAGCATCGAAAATGATTGTTATTAAGATATCATGATTCAGAGCAAGATAGGTGACCTGAAAATTGACCCCCCTCGTGTAATTCCTCTCTGTAAATCAGTTCCGGAACGAAAAATTTCTTTGATACTGTTAATGTTAGTGATGATTTTGTTCGTTTTGGATATTGCTCTTTACGATCGTTTTAAGTTCTTCTCTCCACCAGCGACACTTGGGTGCGCATGTCCGAACCGTGTAGTGTCTCCTTGGCCCTTGCGAACGTATAGTTTGAGCCGAGAGTTAGTGAGAAGTGTAGTACTTATATCGCTTTGTTTTCAAAGGATCCGCAGTTGGACTGGATTGAACCAAATAATTTCACTTCTGTTTCATTTAAACCTAGGCCTGTTGAAGCACTTTGTGAAGGTTCATGATTATAATGGACTCTGCTGTCATTATTGAGGGCAAAAATCCTTGTGCGAAATACAGAAAAATTCAATGTTGGCATTTGTGATGGTTCTCAAATCAGACGGTTTACTAACGTTACTGGCTTTGTAGGCTTCGTGTTGAACGCATCTGCTTTCCTGTGGTTGTTGATTTCTGTTTTGTGCAACCATAGGCATGAGGAGAAGATGGATGGGAGGCCCTGAGCTGAAGGTTAGGTATACCTTTTCTCTTGTTGAAATATATTTTTTTGTTCTGTTACCTATCATTTTTTAAGTTCACTGCTATATTTTCCAGTGCCAACTATGTTCTTCAACTTTTGTCTTGTTTCATAAACTTCTTTCGATCTTGCTCTTTCTATGCGCAGGGTTTGGGGACACACTTTGTGCATGTATTCTTTGTTTTTTTTTTCATTCCAATTGGTGCTTTCTTCCATCTCTTTGGAGGACCTTGTGGTAGTTAGGGTAGTTAGGGAGGCTACAGCTAAATTGTTCATAAATATTCTTCCCATGCATTTATATGAATGTCAAGGAGACCTCTTATGCTTCAATATTTGACGTCAAAAGTATTTTGTATTTCGTTGTGTATTCATGTGCAAAACTGTAGCATACTTTGGTGCTGTACTCGAACAACAAACACCTTTAATTCAAATCTGCTCCCGTGTCAGGAGTAGTATCCCACAACTTCGATGGCTCTATAACTAAGAGAAGGATGGTAGCTGCTGGCGTAAGTAACTAAGGGATGGTGTGTGGGTGTTGCAGTGAGGAGAACGTGTGGCAGCTGTGCGACAGCGTCAGAAGGCAGCGGCCAGCCGAGCTCTCCCGCTGCCACGTGGTCTTCATCAGCAACGAGGCGCGCTGCGTGCCGCTCTGGCGACAGCGGGCGGGCAAGACGGACGAGCGCCTCGTAACCTGGGTGAGTGTGGCTCTTGGAGCTCGCTGGGCTGTGTGGGGCTCGGCCTTTTGTGGTGTTCGGAGGGCTGGTAGCGCTTTGTAGGGCTGGGCTGGCTGTTTGTATGGTGTTGGGAGGGCTGGTTGAGCTCTACCTTCGGGGTTTGTAGGGCTAGGCTGGGATTTGAAAGCCTTGTTGGCCGTTGTTAGGTCTTTCGAGGGCTGATTGGGTTGGGAGCTTGTTAGGTTTTTGTAGGGCTGGTTGGGAGTTACTGAGAACTTTGGGGGTGGTTGAGACTCTCCAGTGAGAGACAACTATTGTATCTATAGAAGTTAACGCTCCATGGGGAAAATACAAAGTCCGAGCGGAAAGTTGGGTAATCCTTTCTTTTACTGTGGTAGAAAAAGGTTTGGTTTTGGTACAGACCACTTTTGCCGGTTTACTGCTGTCCTTTTTTCAGCTCCAATTACTTTTTTCAAATTCTATCTTTTTTCATCAACTTCTGTGAATCCTGCTTCTTCTATGCGCAAGGAATCCTTTCTGGGAACACATCTGTACCCAGATTATTCATTCATTCAATTCTATACTGAATGATCCCTTATTCTTTTCTCTCTTGAGCACATTTTATGCGGTCAGGGAGACATGAGATAACTCTAAGCTCATTTATTGGGAGGTTTTGAAGGCTAGACTGGGTGGCCTAGTGTCATGCCTGAAAATCTTGTCATGTGACGGAAGACCTAGTATGTGTGTCGAAAAGCGTGGTCGCATGTTGGAAAACCTATAGTTGCTGTAAAGATCGGCATTGCCATTTCGGTGCGACCTTCACACAACGATTGCTGCTTTCATGTCTTTGTGCTGGGCTGTGCTTGTTGCCGAGTTGTTTATATCGTTCAGTATTGATGTGTGTTGTGTAGAGCATTACCTCGACTTTCGATATTATATAGATGTCCTTCCGACAACAACGTAATTTGACAAAAAATGTTGCTACGGGTGAGAAAAGATTGAGTCAGATTTTCTTCACAGTTAGCTTAGATGGATGCCTCAATCCTAAAATAATAATATGGGAGAGGAGTGTGCATTACGGGCAGAATTGCTACACGCAGAGAATTTCGGGAGAATTAAATACAAGTTGAAGTCAACCAGTGCCCATTGACGTTATCTCCACCAAAGAAGGAAAAAAATTCTCCACTGCAAATGGTAACACTGTAGGCACCCTCCATCATCACATGGCCAGAGTGTTCCACGGATTTAAGTGAGGTCTGCAAGGCGTGTCTCAACTCATCAGTGGGGCGACAAACGATCTTGACCTCCTTTTCTACCTAAGCCAAGTTCTATCACTGAATGTCATCAGCAATTTCTCTAATGCTTTATCTTTGTATTTCTTACGTGAATAATTATTTTTCTGTAACCTGGATGAGAGAGGGTTTCTTCATATCAGTTGAGCTGGTATATTGAGATCCTTGTGTATCCAGTTTTAAATCGTTCTCACAGCTGCATTTTTGAAGAGAGCTAATTCAATTTCGTGAGGCGACTGCTATTACTGGTGGATTTGACTTCTTGTTTTATGATCTCGTCAGTGCAATCAAAATCCATCTCAGAGAGCTAGAGCTTAATTTTGTAATTTTTGTAATTGATACAATACCGGAAGGAGCGCAGAGGCGGTTTTTCAGGTTGTATGTGAATGGCCATCCTTGTCAATTGCTCCTAACGGCCGTAGAACATGTGAACCATTGACATCTCTTGCTGTCAGAGGGGAAGGACCACAGTCTTTTCTTCCATGCAACGTTTTGTACGACACATGCGGATGCCGAGAAGGCCTGTAGTAAAGGGCCAAAATTAGTGAGAGAGTGGAAATCAAATCAATATGCTGGGAAGCAGCGTGAAGGAAATCCCATCTCACCGAGCGCAAGCAGCACTGAGGCGTATCAAGTGCATTCGGGGGTAGTGGAGCATGGCAGGTTTTGTCTAGTGCTCTCTTGTCACTAACTCTCTGTTTTTTTTTTCATCATGGAAACACTAGTGAAGTTTATCCTTGAAATGACGTGTGTAGCTTTTTTGTGTTGAATATGTATCGATTCTTTTTGGTCTGTTAGTACGCCAATGAACAATGTGTTGACATACGTCCAAATTCTTGGAAGAGCAAATCTAAAATTGTTCTGCGACACTAAATTCCCTGTTTGAATTATCAAGTATACTCATCCACAAAGTGCTGTTATCTACAGTCACGCTGTTATGAAGAGGTAATACAATTGTCTTTTGCTTTATTCCATTTCCTTATTTCTTCCACGTGAACTGCACATGGTATTCCTCTCACAACCTTGCTCAAATCGCAGCTCACTCACGAACAGAAGCGGAGTTCTAGAAGCGCACGAGTTTTTGGTGTCGTGAGGTTAGAAGGCATTCCAAGGCTTGGATATTTTTGGATGAACTAAATTAAGTTTGTGAGTAAATGTGTGATCAAAGTTCGCATTAACTCTTATACGTGCATCGTTACGCCGTGCCTGGATCCTTTCCTCCTTTCCTGGATCCTGGTGTCGAGTGATTCCTGAATGACGTTCACGACTGGACACCAATCCTTGGTTTTAGCTTAGTTTATCCTTGGACTGATGTCTCTTGTCCGTGCCACTAGGGTACAATAGGACTTTTTGTCATGAAAACGTGTTCTGGGTACACATGGAACTGACATCCGCTGCTCGGGTCTAAGTTTTCCGAGTTGATTCACACAAGACTTGGAAGTGTTGCAATTTTGTCGAAATGAATGAGTCCATTCACTGTTGGAGGGCTTGCTATTGTGTATTATGAACAGTGATCTAGTGAAATTATGTGTGGTAACATCAT
Source organism: Morinoia aosen (assembly GCA_030386875.1). NCBI lineage: Eukaryota > Metazoa > Arthropoda > Malacostraca > Amphipoda > Talitridae > Morinoia > Morinoia aosen. The sequence continues at coordinate 5,069,758 of CM059574.1, forward strand.
TTAATACAGTCTAATGTAACGTTATTATGTAGTGCAATATAATGAAGTGTTTCGATTATAAATTTTAGATGTGTAAATTTAGTGCAGAAGCACCTACAAATTTTGGATTTGAGAATTTTTTTGCAAGTTTTGCGTTTGCGTGTTAAGTTTCATTGTGAGTAAAAAGACCTTCATATAACGCATATCTCCTTGTGCTGCTAAGCAACGTGAAAGTTTACTTTTAAATTTTAATTAAAGTATTTGAAATGAGTGTTTTTTAATTTAAAATTCTCGTGTTCGAGGCACTGTGACTCCTCTAGCTTGCATTTTGACAGCTACCCGATATTTAATCTAATAATCAGCAGTCAACAGCAGTTTATGACAAGTTTATTTGCTGAGGTATTAACTGCATGCTTGCATCCATTAACAAATCTAGGTTGATGATATTCTAACTTGGTTCATTAACTGAGCTGATCTGTGACACAGATCTGTTCGGACCGGCCCTCAGGGGCATGCATCCATTTCATTTATAGGAATTAGCATTCCCAGGGGGATAATGTGAGGTCCCGTGCTGAGAATTGGGTGGGCTTTCTTTTGTTGAAAGAAGGTTTTATTTTATTTTGTTAAGGACCATCTGTTTTTAGTCCACAGTTGTCCTTTTTTTCTGCGCCTCGAACTTTCTTCAACTTTTGTTTTGTTTCTTAATGTTTCATAACACGTTAACTGCGATGGGTTAACCGAAGTTCAATATTCAATTCAAATTTAAAGTCAATTGTAGTAATCAACTTTGAAAATAGCGAACATCAACTGGATCGGGCCTTTATTTAGCTTTCATTAAGTATTAATAAAAAAATGAGTTAGTGACTGCAGGTGGGTCAGTAGCACTATGGAAATCACCTAAGTGACTAACTAAGGTCACTTCGCAGGAAATGTGTTAACCTTCCTTCTCAACTTACTGCTTCTATGAGCAGGAGGTGCTGTGCTGGAACACTCCTTGTGCATAGATTCAGCGTTCCCTTAACTCTATACCAAATGGTGCCTTCATCTTTACTCTCTTTGAATGTCTTTATTGTGGTGGGGAAGGCTGCAACTAACTTATAATCTATCAATCTGATCAGACCTCTTCACTGCCATATGATTTCGCCGCCTATAATTATCCAAGTGTAATGATCACGAAGAGCATGACTTGAATGAGAAACCCTCGATAAGGATCTGTTCGTCACGAGCTTGCTTCTCCGAATTACAGGGCGTTGTAGCAGACGTAATTCCGGAAATTGTTCGACAGTATTGAGATCGACGCACAACATCAATATTCTGCGGGACATTGATAGTGCTTTCTTATGATGCCTTAAAATTGGTTGCGGGAGCCTCGTGTGTGGTGATAGAAAGTGTGCTGCACATTTCCAGACCCCCTTCGGCTGCGCACAATTTCGTTGAGGCCATTTATTGTGTGATGAAGGTGCGCTTTGTCTGCTCCAAAGTGGGGCGCGCGCGTCCCTGTTCCAACATTTTTATGAATGGTTTCATTTCCATTGTTCATCAGAATTTTTTCTATGTTATGCTGCTATTATTTCCCCTGTGCCATGGCTTGGCGTGCGCTACACTGCAATCGACCTCGTTTCCCTAATATTGGGTGCCGATGTTGATATCCTTGTGGTGCTTTCAAATTATAGCGCGGATTTCCTGAAGTTTTCGCGTAATAAAATGGCATAGCAGGGGGTCCAGCCGCTCCCCCTGCCATTAAAGGGCGCTAACCTGGGCGAGCAAAGCCTGCTGCTCTGAGCTGCGACTGCGCTTCTCACGTCTGCTTGCCTCCATAATGTTTTGCGCTTCAGTATAATTCATTTTCAATGTCCTCATGAGTCCGGTAAACTTCATCTATTTTCTCATAGCCTTGAAAGCTTTCGCATCATCAGAACCCAGTGGGTGTGCTGAAAGGGATTCGTATCAGTGTATCGTGAGACTAAGCGCTCCTCAAAGGATAGTAACGATGTAATCTTTTGAGGAGAGGTACAGATGGTGTCAGTTTCAGCGGCAGCTTGCTCATGCCCTTAAGGCTGCATGCTGCTCAGCGATATCAATATTATTGGATATTGCGTTCATCAGTAGGCTTCGATTCTCTTTCGATTAACTGGAAGAAAAGAACTTGATAGACATGAAATTTTCACTCTTCTTGGAAGTGCAATGAAAATCAAGTGTAAATATGAACGTTTCGTGCATTCGCAAATCATCAGCTCGGAAAAAAGCTCGGAACGAGCAGTACAAATAAGAACTAAACCGTAAAGTGAGCAAACAAACACGCATAGGCGAAAAAATAGAAGCTTATTACCTATTGACTCAAGTCATCGGGCTAAAACCGAGGTGATTGATTAAAATAACATTGTTTTTGAAACTGAACAATGGTTCTAAAGTTTTCTGGTCTCAAGTGAATGTAGTTTTACCTTCCAATTTTAAAATATTGAAGTTGAGTGGGCTATTGCACTTTTCAGCGTGGTCCCTTTAAATTTTGGAGTGTGGCGTGCACTTTAAGAGGTGGTTACGATTCATATTGGGTCACACCAAAGTTGCTATACGAGGGTGATGCAATACGTATTGGTCCGTCATAGATATGTCAAGTTGTAACAACGCGCGTGTTGAAGTTTGTTGATTATATATTTTACGCTGAAAATCAGTAGTTGCGCGTTGATGCTTTGTACGTGTATGAGATCAAGTACTTCACTCCGTGTCATATTCTCCGTATAATGATGAATTATGCAGTGTATTTTCATAAAATCACTTATATTGCGAAATATGCAATAGAGAAAGTTTATCAGTTACTTGACAAACAAACATGGCACATCTGAGTTGACCATTAATTCATCACTTACAATTTATTCTGTCATATCATATTGATTAGTTCGTTACGTGTAAGTCTCGTCTTATTATGAGCGTGTCGTGTGAGAAATCAGCGTGTGTGCTTATAGCGTTGCAGTCTTGTGTTCCTACTGACAGTGACCGCTGTGGTGTGCACTGCTGGCTGTTTTCATGTACTCGGCCGCAGTCGTGATGACTAGATGGAGATCAGTAAGCACGTACTGGTACCGATCATTGGAGCTCTTTGTGGATGTACCAGTACTAAGTGTTGCGGTGTGTCCTTGGTGAATTTATCGAGTGAACAGGGGATGTCCTAAGTGGTGCCTCTGTATAGACCATAATGATATAATCGGCATGCGAGTAATGCGTTTCACCTTCACTTCTTTCACCTGACGTTGACTCAGGCGACCGTGCTTTTACGGTTGCCTGCAGGAGGCAACGAGGCACTGTCAACAATGGGATTTAACTCGTTGTCATACATTCTTAAATAATAGATAAAATAGGTCGATATCGAGGAAATCTCTCTTTTAGGACCAAAAAGTAAAACCAGCGTTGATAAAAGATCATGATAAGAGTAAACGTTTCGGATTAAAAAAATCTCATTAGTTCTTTGAAGAACAAAAATCTAGGTATTGAAAATTTGATGATAACTACTATATATGAACAAATCGGAAATAAAGCATTGACATTAATTAACCATAAAACAAAAACGTTGAAATTTTTTATATATGTTTGAAAGTTTCACCGCCGAGTCGCATTCATTTATTGACGGCGGGTTTTTGAACCTTTTGTCTACTGACATAAACTCCAGTGCCTAGATGGCTAGTGCTTCCAGTTTAGGGCAACTAACTGAATTTTAAAGTAATGCAGCCCCCTCAGGGGGATACAGGTATTGTATCTATGAGAATTAGCGCTCCCAGGAGGACTATGTGAGGGCCTGAGCTAAAGGTTAGGTAGGCTTCCTTTTGTTGTAATAAAATAGGTTTTTGTTTTGTTACGGACCATCTTTTTTCGGTCCACTGCTGTCCTGTTTTTCAGCCCCTACTACTTTCTTCTTCAACTTTTTTCTTGTTTCATGAACTTCTTTCCTAGCTTACTGTTTCTGTGCACCTTGTGCATAGATTCCGCGTTCCCTCAACTCCATACTAAATGGTGCCTTCCTCTTTCCTCTCTTGGAACATCTTTGTCGTGGTTAAGGGAGGCTAAAACTTTCTTATATAATATTAATAATAATAATAAAGTAATGCAGCTAGTATAGGAATATTTTGTAATAAATAACAGATGTTAATCGTTAAGTGCTCAACACCTAGTTTCAGGGTTTTCCAGAGCACTAAAGGGAGATGTTTTATAATCTGTAGCGTTTAATTTTTATTATGATATTCTTAGCTACGTTGATTTTATTTTTTATCTTTCGTAATTAATGGTGCAAAAAAACTTGAGGAATGTTTTCTTGTAATTATTTTATGAGAAATGTTCATTTCCACTTCAACACCAAAACGTCTTCACTAAACGGACGCGAAAAAATCTGGTTATTTCCTCATTGACTTTAATCTCAAATTTTAAAAGCTATAAACTTTATTAAATAGATTGGGTAGCGATAGTTTAATAGCTAGGTAGTGATAGTGTAATAGATAGATAGTGATGGGACGGGCGCACTCGTGTGCCGAGGTAGCCATTACATGCATCAGAGACAATCAGGCTCTTAGCAAAGATGCGTTAAAGCTTCGCAGGAGTAGTAAGCTCCTAGAATGGCACTGTCCAGTGAGCAGTGTTGGGGCCAAAACTTCACGTGAAAAAACGCCGTACATCCAGAAGGTCAGCCGATGGCAAGGATGACCAGAGAGCCAGAAGTAAAGGAGCCGAATGGGGCGCCGCTCACCCTAGAACGCCTGACGTTGCGAGGAACAGCATTTGTTGGAGAGAAACTTCCATAAGGTACTCCGTGCCTCCAGCACCATCAAGGTAGACGGCTTGCTAATCTGATGAAAACACCCGTTGTTTGCTCCTAGTCGCAGCCAACCAAGGAAGAAGAATGCCACTTCCAGTCAAGAAAAATAGGGCAATAAGATGAACTTACTGTTAAATCAGTGCGCCATGAAGTCGGATCAAGATTTTAAGTGTCAAAGACAATTTGAACATTGCAGACGTATCACAAACATAAAGTTTAGCATGCAGTAGACTTAGCAGGTCAGCTAGCGTAGCGAAATGATTAATCTTGAGCTGAACGAAAAGTGGACATTGGAAAAAATGCACAACGATTACGTATGGAATTTAGACACTCATTAGAAATAATTTTCGGATAAGATTGACGAAATAGAGTAACATTACCCACCTCTGTTTACATAGCACAGTGTGAGGGTATACGTTTAGGCTTAAGGTAGTTCCAATTGAAACGGGAATAAATCGATAAAAGGTAAATACTCTAAACGGAGAGATAGAGAGAACAGTTAGTGTTCAAATGCTCAGGAAAAGCAGACAGAGGATTAGTTTGGAAGCAGTATTGATTCAGGCTTTCTACAGCTCATCAAACAGGCAAACTATCTCCACCATAAGCTACATAGCTTGTGTCAGACCAGCTGACAAGCTGGTCAATTAACAAAGTTATGTGGGATTAATTGTTTAATTTAAATGAATGGAATACTCAGGTGTTGAATAAGCATGATGAAACGCAAAGTAAAATTCAGCAAAAATAAAATCATCATACACTAAAAATTGACAGAAATAGATGTTAGGAAGTTAGCGCCCACAATTATCGATGATATCCCAGCCTTCAACACCGGTGACAGCCCGATTCACCCATCAGCGTCTCCTCGTCCAGAAGTCAAAGCATATCACCACGTCCTCGTCAAGTAGAAAATATTGAAACGAGCATCGTATTGAAATTCATCGGGTACTCCCCTCAGGGGGATACAACTATTGTATCTATGGAAATTAGCGCTCCCAGGGGGAAAATGCGAGGGCCCGAGCTGATAGGTAGGCCTTCTTTTTGTTAAATAATGTCTTTTGTTATGTTAAGGACCACCTTTTTTCGGTTCACTACTGTCCTGTTTTTCAGCACCTCTGACTTTCTTCAACTTTTATCTTATTTCATGAACTTTTTTCTCATCTTACTGTTTCTATGCCCTTTCAGCAAAGATTCCTCACTTTCTTATCTCCATACTAAATGGTGTCTTCCTCCTTCCTCTCTTCGATACGCTCTATTTTTGTAGCGGCTAGGGAGGTTTAAACTAACTTATAATCTTATTCATCGGGTACTATCCAAATTACGATAATTGTGGCCGAGTCGAAGAGCCGTCTACAGGGTGATCAAAATACCATCTAAGCAAAATGTCACATCTCTCCTCACTTGGTGTTCCGACAGAATCTAAGAAACGATAGAATATCGTAAGGCGAACCTCAATACTCGGGACGATTGCGGTAAAAATTCACTATAAGAACATATGGGGGAAAGTTTTCCACAGTGCATCGAATGAAGTGCTTGCTTCAATTCAACCTCGTCTTGCGTTCTTCACTGCAGCTGTCCAGTGAAATTTTTTCTTTGAATTTCATTTCTTAATTCTCTCCAACAAGCAAGCTTCCACAGGCAGTTCGGGCTCTTCAAATTTCGTACTGCTTGCTTCTTTAGCCTGTGTTGTGGCTCAGTAAATTAGGCGAAGTCAAATTCTCAAGAGTTCTCACTGCGTTGCGGAGCCGTGCAGTGACAGCGTCGCTGTCAATATGCGAGTGTGGGCTTGCCAAAAGTGCATCGTGTCAAAACTACATACACTCACTCCAAGCGACTGAAGGGCGATGTCAAACACAAATACATTTCGGCGAAAATTTTCTGTCGGTTAGCTAATGAGCAAACAAGAGTTCAGTTCAATGTTTGGAAGTCGCGCACTTTCGTTTCGAGTCATGTTGACATTCAATATCGATAAAAATGTTTCTTAAATGTTTTCTAAACTCTGTTAGCTAGTTATCGTTAGGTTTAAAAAATTCCGTGGGCGTCTATATTGTGTACTCATTGTGCATAAAATAACTTGCCAAATGACGAGATCATGTGTGACTGTTGCAAACTCGATGCAGCATCTGGTTAACAGTGGCTTCATGCGTGCCGTTGGTGCTTCCTCTTTAATTACTTGTGAAATGTGCTTGATAGTTCAGTCGAAATCCCTGCTCATCTGGAGGTTGTGAGCGCGGTTGTAACATTGGCTATTTTTCTGGCCAAAATGTTAAAATATAATCTTTTTCCCAAATAAAGTTTGATCGTAAAGACCTCTCAGCATTTACCAGCCTTACTCGGTTGCCAGATGCCATGTTTTTTGGTTTAATTTTGTATGAATGAAGAGGGAACTTGATAATTTTAGTGAAAAAAATCTAGCAACCATGGTTGTGAAACAGTCTGCAACATCATTATAGTGACAAAGTTGACGTTTCTAATATAAATTATGAAATTTAGCTCAGTATTTCCTTAAGTAATTTTCCTTTACATCTAAATTTTAATTTAAATTCATGTGTTTGCTGAAAGAAAGACCACTTTGGCAACCGTAGTTTTGAACAGTGTGCGGGACCAGTGACGTGGCCCAGCTGCACATTCGGTTCATGTCGCACCGTCGCGTTGTGTCTTCTTTGTTTGTCTGCGCTGCGGAGCTTGGCGCATCGCTCGTCTGGGATGTGTCCTAATTTCTGAGCCTGAATAAAAAGTGGCAGTCATCTGTGCTTGGGGAATTGAGCCGCGTGCCCAGGGAGTCATGATGTCAGGGTTGTGCAGTCTTGATTCTTATGTTTTGTAGCTTACTGGGGTGCTGTTTTTTCAGTTAATAATGTTAATAAAATAGAATGTTTGAAATTTCTTTGTGTACTTATGTATTAAATTGTGTTGCAAGTATTACTTTTCTGTGAGTTTTGGGTTAATTTATATATATATATGTGTGTGTAGGAATATATTAAACTTTGAAATTTTATTTTAAAATAATAGATAGCACTGATGTATGTAATTTAGCGAGCAACACCATGGGAAGCACATGGGATGGGCATGTAAAAACTTCGTCCTTCAGCACCGCCATGGCTGTTGACGTCCTCTGTGCTTTAGAGTTGAAGTTTTGTCTCGCTATTTCACTGTTCATTTATTAGTCATAAGAATTATGGGCGATGTAATTCATCGTATTATTCGTCAGTATTACCTGCTCCCGTTTACATTGAGGTCAAGATAGTGACGGTGTTCGGCGTCTTTGTTTTGATCGTGAAAGCGCAATATTAAGTGTGAGGTAATCTTTATTTATGAGCTTCGCTGATATGTTTCATCCAAATTGTTGTTGCTTTTGAATGCTATATTTAAAAATCTACGTACTGTCCCTTTTATGATTACGTGCTTGATGTTCAAACGGTAATATGCTAGATGTAGCAATTTTGATACACTGGACTCTCAATTTTGACAGAGTATGTACTTTGATATTCGTGAGTAGTGTGTGGCGATAGCGCGTGTGCTCGCAACGCGCGTCACCGCCGCCTTATGCATGCAGTGACCCAGAAAACACAGCAATTGTTTGCTGATGTTCTGTCCTGCGCTGAAATGTGGCGTGTCTTATTTGAATCTTGGGCGCTCTCATATCCAGTGCGCTGCTTCTGCTCATTGACTGACAGGCGTTATTGCGTGCTGCTGGACTGGCTGCATTGTGGGCTGCTGAACTGACTGACGTCCTTATGTGCTGCTGGACTGACTGGCGTCATTGTGGGCTGCTGGACTGACTGACGTCATTGTGGGCTGCTGAACTGACTGGCGTCATTGTGGGCTGCTGGACTGACTGACGTCATTGTGGGCTGCTGAACTGACTGGCGTCATTGTGGGCTGCTGAACTGACTGACGTCATTGTGGGCTGCTGAACTGACTGACGTCATTGTGGGCTGCTGAACTGACTGACGTCATTGTGGGCTGCTGGACTGACTGACGTCATTGTGGGCTGCTGAACTGACTGGCGTCATTGTGGGCTGCTGAACTGACTGACGTCATTGTGGGCTGCTGAACTGACTGGCGTCATTGTGGGCTGCTGGACTGACTGGCGTCATTGTGGGCTGCTGAACTGACTGACGTCATTGTGGGCTGATGAACTGAATGACGTCATTGTGGGCTGCTGAACTGAATGACGTCATTGTGGGCTGCTGAACTGACTGACGTCATTGTGGGCTGCTGAACTGACTGACGTCATTGTGGGCTGCTGAACTGACTGACGTCATTGTGGGCTGCTGAACTGACTGACGTCATTGTGGGCTGCTGAACTGACTGACGTCATTGTGGGCTGCTGAACTGACTGGCGTCATTGTGGGCTGCTGAACTGACTGACGTCATTGTGGGCTGCTGAACTGACTGGCGTCATTGTGGGCTGCTGGACTGACTGGCGTCATTGTGGGCTGCTGAACTGACTGGCGTCATTGTGGGCTGCTGAACTGACTGACGTCATTGTGGGCTGATGAACTGAATGACGTCATTGTGGGCTGCTGAACTGAATGACGTCATTGTGGGCTGCTGAACTGACTGACGTCATTGTGGGCTGCTGAACTGACTGACGTCATTGTGGGCTGCTGAACTGACTGACGTCATTGTGGGCTGCTGAACTGACTGACGTCATTGTGGGCTGCTGAACTGACTGGCGTCATTGTGGGCTGCTGAACTGACTGACGTCATTGTGGGCTGCTGAACTGACTGACGTCATTGTGGGCTGCTGAACTGACTGACGTCATTGTGGGCTGCTGAACTGACTGACGTCATTGTGGGCTGCTGAACTGACTGACGTCATTGTGGGCTGCTGAACTGACTGACGTCATTGTGGGCTGCTGAACTGACTGACGTCATTGTGGGCTGCTGAACTGAATGACGTCATTGTGGGCTGCTGAACTGAATGACGTCATTGTGGGCTGCTGAACTGACTGGCGTCATTGTGGGCTGCTGGACTGACTGACGTCATTGTGGGCTGCTGAACTGACTGACAGCATTGTGTGCTGCTGAACTGACTGAGAGCATTGTGTGCTGCTGAGCTGATTGACAGCATTGTGTGCTGCTGAGCTGATTGACAGCATTATGTGCTGCTCAACTGACTGACAGCATTGTGTGCTGCTGAACTGATTGACAGCATTGTGTGCTGCTGAACTGATTGACAGCATTGTGTGCTGCTCAACTGACTGAGAGCATTGTGCGCTGCTGAACTGACTGACAGCATTGTGTGCTGCTCAACTGACTGACAGCATTGTGTGCTGCTCAACTGATTGACAGCATTGTGTGCTGCTGAACTGACTGACAGCATTGTGCGCTGCTGAACTGACTGACAGCATTGTGTGCTGCTCAACTGACTGAAAGCATTGTGTGCTGCTCAACTGACTGACAGCCTTGTGTGCTGCTCAACTGAATGACAACATTGTGTGCTGCTGAACTGATTGACAGCATTGTGTGCTGCTCAACTGACTGACAGCATTGTGTGCTGCTCAATTGACTGACAGCATTGTGTGCTGCTCAACTGACTGACAACATTGTGTGCTGCTCAACTGATTGACAGCATTGTGTGCTGCTCAACTGATTGACAGCATTGTGTGCTGCTCAACTGACTGACAACATTGTGTGCTGCTGAACTGATTGACAACTTTGTGTGCTGCTGAACTGATTGACAGCATTGTGTGCTGCTGAACTGTATGACAACATTGTGTGCTGCTCAACTGATTGACAGCATTGTGTGCTGCTCATCTGATTGACAGCATTGTGTGCTGCTCAACTGACTGACAGCATTGTGTGCTGCTGAACTGATTGACAGCATTGTGTGCTGCTCAACTGACGGACAGCATTGTGGGCTGCTTAACTGGTTGACAGCATTGTGTCCTGCTCAACTGACTGACAGCATTGTGCGCTGCTGGGCGAGGAGACTGCGTTGTGTGCCGCTGGACCGTCGGACAGCCTCGTGTGCTGCGGGCCGTGGGGTGTGTGGGGCGGAGGTTGCAGCGCTGCTCCTCAGTGGCTGCGCAGTGCAGAGTTTCTCTAGGGTGACAGGTAAACGTTACCATCGAACATCAATGCTTAGTTGACAAAAATTAAGAGCGTCGCTTTTCTTGCATTGATATGAGTACATGATGTCCTTTTGTGTTGCTTTTGGAGTGACGCTGCGGTGGTATGTCCTCGAGGTGTTCTCGGTCAAAGTTTGAACCTGTGTGGTTCAATGCCCTCGAGCTATTTTTTTATGAGTCGTATATCAAGCACTTGCATTTAGCAGCTCCATGACATAAAAAAAATTGTTTGCAGTTATCACCCAAGTTCAGTTTTGACTATGCGTTTTTTCCATAAATATTTCTCCAAGCATCACTTAAAATTAGTATCCTCAAGTCTTTTCTCTTGTGATATACCTAGCATCACTCAAATTGTCTGCCCTCAAGGTTTTTCATTAATGAAACTTATTTACCAGCATTCCTTTCCTTTCGCCAGCAGGAAACCATTTGCCAGTAAAGCCAATTTAACGAAACGGCTCCAATTTGCAAAAGACCCAGAAGATTGGACTGTAGAGCAATGGAAACACGATCTACTGCCAGATGAATCAGGGTTCACCCTGTTCCAGATCGCAAAGTTCGGAAGCCAATAAAGTTTGAGGTCCTTTTCCGGGAACAACGTGTCTTTGCGGAACTACCATCGCGATTCATCACCAGAAAATCTAACTGGAGGCTCTTTGAGACTCTTACCGCGGTGGACACTGAGGAGCTTTCCCCCGAGCAAGCGTCAATTGAGGAATTAGTTACCCTCATCGAAAACAAAATACGCGCGGCTGCGGAAGCGTCCATACCCCGCAGTGGAGGAGCTCTGCGAAGACCGCCTGTGCCCTGGTGGTCCGAGGAGTGCAGACTGGCGAAAGGAGAAAGAAAACGAGCCGAACGAACATTAAAAAACCGCTACACATTAATTAATAAAATAGCATACAATAGAGCCAAAGCCCGTTGCCGCTGGGTTTTTAATCAATGTCGGCAGAACTCATGGAAAACATTTGTATCTACCTTGAACCAGCACACCAGTCTTCACCAAATCTGGAAGAAAATCAACAAAATATCAGGCAAATATACCGTCGACCCTTCACCATCCCTATACTCGAATGGGATAGGTTCGCCGCTACTGACATCGCACATGGACGTTGCCAACTTACTTGCCGTGACCTTCTCTCAGGCGTCCAACCTGACTAATGGCCCTCCTCAATTTGCAAGACACAAAAGAGAGGCCGAAAAACGACTCCTCGATTTCACAACACCCGAAGATCGACCGTATAACGCACCCTTCAACATAAGCGAATACAAATCTGCACTACGGGTCGTAGGCGAGACGGCTCCCAGCGCCGACGAGATCACGTACTCCATGATCAGGCACAGTCACCCAAGCCTACAAAACCTTCTCCTACGTCTGTATAATAAAATTTACGCAACCTCATGTATACCTCACCAATGGCGCACCGCAATAGTTCTCGCCTTCCCTAAGCCTAACAAAGATCCCAAAGATCCGCAATGCTATCGACCAATTTCATTAACTTCATGTCTCTGTAAACTGCTAGAGAAGATGGTAAACCAGCGCTTCATGTGGGCTCTGGAGTTGAGCGGACACAACCCCAACGCAGTCAGGTTTTCGACGCAACAGGAGCACCACTTACGCCCTAGTTCAGCTGGAGAGTCGCCTCCAAAACGCCATCACCTCGCGGATGCACTTCATAGTGGTCATGTTCGACAAAGCATACGACACAGCTTGGAAATATGGAATCCTCCAAAGCTTCATGGGTATGGATTGCGAGGTCTCCTCCCTTTATTCATCAGGGAATTTTTGGCTGATCGAAAAATACAGGTGCGAGTTGGACGCGACCTCTCAGAACCGCGAACACTGGCAAACGGAGTGGCGCAGGGCAGCGTACTCAGCTGCCTTTGCTTTATGGTCGCCATCAATGATATTGGCACCAACCTCCCACGTTCAGTCAGGTCTTCGCTGCATGTTGACGATTTTATGATTTATGCCTTTGGGCCATCAACAAGAGGAGTAGAACGACAACTCCAGTTGGCCCTCAATTCACTTGAGAAATGGACGCATGAAACAGGATTCCGCTTTTCAACAGCCAAAACCAAATGTGTGCATGTATGCAGAAAACAGAACTGTCCGAAACTTGCCCCGAACCTGGCCCTCCACAATGAACCAATAGCCTGCGTAACACATCACAAGTACCTTGGTCTCTGCGGAGACAACGGCCTAACATGGCGCAAACACATAATGCAACTAAAAAAGTCGTGCATCCAAAGTTTGAATGTCTTAAAACACATCTCCCATAAGAGCTGGGGGGCAGACCGACTCACCCTGCTCTGACTCTACACCATGCTGATCAAACCAAAACCCCTCAGGGGAATACAACTATTGTATCTATGGGAATTGGCGCTCCCAGGGGGACTATGTATGGGCCTGAGCTAAAGGTTAGGTAGGCTTCCTTTTTGTTGTAATAAAATAGGTTTTTGTTTTGTTACGAACCATCTTTTTTTCGGTTTACTGCTGTCCTGTTTTTCAGCACCTACTACTTTCTTCTTCTACTTTTTTTCTTGTTTCATGAACTTCTTTCCTAGCTTACTGTTTCTGTGCACCTTGTGCATAGATTCCGCGTTCCCTCAACTCCATACTAAATGATGCCTTCCTCTTTCCTCTCTTAGAACATCTTTGTCGTGGTTAAGGGAGGCTAAAACTTTCTTATATAATAATAATAATAATAATAATAATAATCAAACCAAAAATAGATTATGGACGTGAAGCTTACTCCTCCGCTTGTCCTACCCTACTGCAGTCAATTTCAACTATCCAAAACGCCGCCATACGTATTGCAACTGGAGCCTTCCGCTCGTCTCCAGTGATGAGCCTCCATGCAGAGAGTGGAATAAGACCTATGAATATCTCTTTAAACATTAAACTTCTCAACTACTACATCCGAGTATGTTGTAATCCGACTGCCCCGCTGCTCGAGGTGTGTGAAGCTGTGGACGGCACAGAGAGCGATGATGACCAGGATCAAGATGCCTCCAAATCTTTCATTGGCAGAGCAAAGAAACTCCTGAAGACTAACCGCATTGACCTGTCCCGCATCCTCATGGAGACAACTCTCCCAATCCCACCATGGCCGATGAACAATGTGGTCATTTGTGAAGAGCTATATGGCTTTAACAAGGGGGCCAACATCGCTCAGGTACTGCGCTCAGCCTTTGTGGATCATTTTGCAAGGCATGAAAGAAATTCAGTGATCTTCACGGACGGATCGAAGACCGAACAAGGTGTTGCATATGGCTACAAGCATGGGGACCGAGTAGTCACAGTGCGGATCCAAAATACTGCATCCCACTACACGGCAGAACTGCTCGCCATCCGGGAAGCAATATCATACCCCTCAACGCTACCCGGAAATTCGATCACTATCGCAACTGACTCAAGAAGCTCTGTTGTATACCTCTTTTTCTCGTCGGTAATTCGTCGTGAGGCATTTCTTTTCTGTCGTAATTTATCGTCGTTCCATTCAGTTGATATCATTTCTTTTGGTAATCGTCGTGACAGAAGGCCACTCTCTCTTATTTTTATTTATTAAAGATCATAATTAGATAATTAGATCGAGACTTTTCAATGTCATCAGTTTTCCCCTCAGGGGGATACAATTATTGTATCTATGGGAACTAGCGCTCCCAGGGGGACAATGTGAGGGCCCGAGCTAAAAGTTAGGTAGGCTTTCTTTTGTTAAAATAGAATAGGTTTTGTTGTGTTACGGACCATCTTTTTTTCGGTTCACTGCTGTCCTGTTTTTCACCGCCTACCACTTTCTTCTTCAACTTTTTCTTGTTTCATGAACTTCTTTCTTAGCTTTCTGTTTCTGTGCCCTTTCTGCATAGATTCCACGTTCCCTTAACTCCATACTAAATGGTGCCTTCTTCCTTCCTCTCTTTACATCTCATTGTTGAGGATAGGGAGGCTTAAACTAACTAATAAACTAATAAACTGTCATCAGTTTTAATTAATTAGATTATTGGTAGCGAATGTTATTATGATTTAATTTGGTAGCGTATGTTATGATGATTTAACAGAACATGATTATTAACCTCTTTCTCTCTAAATAAACCGGAAATAAAACTATGAGAATAAACAATTATTTGATATTCCTACCTCGTTACAAATTTAATGACATGGAAATCGTTGCGCATCTAATTTACATTACAAGAAATATTACATTTATAAAGAATGAATTATAGCGCGGTTACTTTACGTTACAAGAGATATCACTGACATTTGTTGAAGATATTCATCTAGTTAAATTAAGCCTACGCACAGAGAACTCGACATGGGGATGCTTCATGGAATTAAGTATTGAACGAGACTTATCTTTATATTAGATTCCGAGGTGGTGTTGCTATATGCTTCGCGGACAGCCATATACGTTACGTTACTTTAGAAGTATGATTAATTCACTGAGACACATGGTAAGATATAACGAAGTCGGGAGCGACGAGCCAGCCCCGACGGGCTGCCCAGTGCCCGCAGGCAAGAAACGATTCTGCTCTGTACTCTATGGCTGTCGCCCACTAACCAGGGTTGCCAGAAGGTTTTCGTGAATAGTAACAAATTCCCATCGCAAAAGGTAACAAATTGAATCAAAAAGTAACAAAAACTAAAAATCGTCAAATAAATAATTTAACATTGAAGGAAGTGTTCACTAACCTTTCAAAAAGTAGCTCCTTCTTCAGCACTGCCGTATAAGTCCCCTTGCGTCATCAATTTGAGTAATTCTTGAGAAGGCTGCCATTTCATGCAGTTAGTGCCAGTAAGTAAGCTTTTGGAGTACAGAAGTGCGTTTAAAGTTTCTGTTTTCAACAGAGACCTATTTTTACGTTTATTATTATTTAAAAGGGAAAATATTCTTTCGGCACAGGCTGAGGAATGAGGCAACGCAAGTAGGCTCATCATTAACTTTGACAATAGTGGATATCGAAGTCCATCACCGCACTTTTCTTTTGAAACAGTGTACCAGAAGTTTTCAGGTTCCTCGTCAGTTATACGGTTCGTGTCCTCCAAAGTGAGCTCTCGCCACTCGGTATTCAGTGTTTCGAACTCTTCTTCAGAAATGATGTTAGGAAATTTTAAGGCAAGAGGAATGATGGAGGCAGGTTTTCCCATATTAACGTTGGCGGGGTCCATAGCCTCAAGTAATTCTAACTTTTAAAGCATTTCATTCGAGAGAAAACGGCTAAACATTTCTTTCATTAATCGTACATAAAAATTCAAGATGTTCACTCGAAATTGTTTTAGGTCCTTGTCAGAAATTTTTTCAGAATTTTCGCAATAAACAGCTTCTGCTTTGGCCCCAGGGTAAATTTTCTCAATTGGAAGGAAGACCGAAGGATCATTAAAAGCAATTTCTGCTAGATCCTTACTTTTGATTATTTCTCGTTTCACAAAGTAACTCAGGATAGTTTTTACAGAAATATTTATAGAACTCTTCAGTTTGTGCAGTCGAAAGGTCTCAGTTTGAAATTCAAGGTTAATCTTACTGACATTGGGTAATATGAAGGCCAAGAACGAATAGTACATCTTATTTTGTGGGTTCCGCAATTGTTCTAATATTGCTGCAGCCGACTTGACATTATCTTCTAATGCTGCTGATGTGAAGAATAAAGTGAGAGCTGCCCACTGATCCAGAATTCTCGTTACGACTTGCTCAAGAGACAGCCATCTAGTGCAACTTAGATGCAAGATTTTTCTTGGGTCGGTTGTCTGTAAGCTTTTGAAATTCTTTATACTCATTGAGACGTTTGGGACTATTTGCTTTGTATGAGTAAATACTTCGAGCTAAATCTTCCAACTCGTTCGGGAGTTCTAGGCAAGCCTTGGAAGCGCACAGGTGCATTGAATGGCATACGCAACCTTGAACAAATAATGCTGGGACCTTTTCTTTCAGCAAATGTTGAACACCGTTTTTCCGGCCCATCATGACACTTGCGTTATCGCTTGCAAACCCAATAAGATTATCAAAGGAAATGCCATGTTTTTCAAAAAAGGTAGTCAAAGAATCAAAAATTCCTTTAGCGTTACAATCCATTACCTCAATTAAAGCCAAAAATTGATCCACAGTTTTTTGCACATCAAGATCATAATATCTGGCAACCAAAACAAGTTGTTTAGTAGTGGAAACATCAGTGGTTTCATCGATAATTAACGAAAATTTTATTTTCGTTAATTTTGCAGTAAGTTCGTTTAAATAATGCTTACCAATGACAGCACGAAACACACCGGTGCCTTTCGTTCGGCCGCATTTGATGTCTTTACTGATTGAGGATTCTTCGCAAACATTAGCCACCAACCCAGGTAAGTGGTCCAAAATAGAGACAGGTAAGTTGTGTTCTGCGACGAAGACACAAAGTTTTAGTTCAGCTGCAGCAACTTTGTTTGAATGTAGCGTTGACGTACTGGGTCGCACGATGTCAGTCCCCTTTGAGCACTTGTTAATAGTACGCTCATTTTTTTGTGCTTTTCTGTATTTCCATGTCTTTCAATCTGTGTTATTCCACCAGCTAATTCACAATTGCAAACCTTGCAATATGCTTTATTTTCATCTCCTTTACTAACTTGAATCCACGCTGAAAATTTTTCATCGTCAAGCCATTCTTTTCTGAGCTTTCGTTGGTAAACGTTAGCTAGTTTACACTTTTTCTTTTCGGGTGTTTTGTTAATATCACTTTCCGAATTATCTCTTTTTGCATTCATCATGGAATAATGGTTTATAACTTGAAAAATTATAAAGATGAACCGATAAGATGCTATTAACTGAGTGGAAAGCACAAGCGACCTGAACTGCGGCACCGCTTTCACAGACGCAACTCAACTCAATGAATCATTGCATCATTTGACAGTTACCGGCGAACGTTGCCGAACTTGTCGACTCGACCATACGAGTTATGAACGAGACAAGGCGCGGTTGAAACGACTCTTTAGTCAGCACGAGTGCCTACGGAACGGGACCTTCTTTAAAGAACTATTAGCTGAAATTTCAAAAAGTAACAATATTTGTCGAATTTTGTCAAAGTCGTAACAAAAGTAACAACATAGGGATCTGATAGCAAAAAGTAACACTTTTGTTACGAACGTAACACTTCTGGCAACCCTGCCACTAACTGAATGGCTCGCTTGGTACTGTGCGGCTGTGCCCTTCCCAGCAGGGTTGGCATTGCACGATAACACAAAATCTTTAAGATGGATTGATTCATAATTGAGCGTTATAAATAACTCCATCGTATTTAATTATTTCGCAGTATAAAATATCAATTCATGATAATTGTATTAATGATCTAAGAAACGTTAGCTACTGAACAATGCAGACATTATTTAGAGTAAAACCTTCTAGTATCGATGTCTTGCAATCCCTCGTCGGTCGGTTGCTACTCTTCACGTTTCGTGTCCTCTTCGAAGGTGGAATGAAGCGGGTAGATGGAGAGATGATAACCGTCAGTGACTCACGACATTTCTCTGGCTGCTTTAAATCCATTCGAATAGTGGAGCGTCCTCCTTCGAATGATCCTTTTTTTTATATGTGTCGTGGGTAGAATTACAACAGCTCCATACAAGCAATAACCAACATCCGCCTCCCAAACCCCATAGTTGCCTCGATTAAGGAACTACTTTTTCATGACCACCGCAGATTCTACTTGTGTTGGGTACCAAGCCATGTTGGAGTAGTCGAAAACGAAGCCGTCGACGCGGCTGCTTGGGCTGCGACAGAAGACGGACCAGTAATTCATGTCGGACTGCCACGATCGGACATGAAAATGTACATCCGAAAAACCCTGACTACCGCATGGACTGAAGAATGGCACACAGTGGCCAATAATAAGCTCAGAAGCATCCACAATAACACCAAACCATTACCCAACGCGCTGTGTTCCAACCGCCGCTGGGAGAGGACACTGTGCCGCCTACGAATAGGTCACACTCAGGTGACTCATGGATACCTGATGGACAACAGCGCACCGCCGTACTGCGAGGACTGCATAGTGCCCCTGACCGTGAAACACCTGCTTATTGAATGCCCTTCATACATGGAGGAGCGTATACGTTTCTTTGGCCCTAACCCCGGCAACCTCTCCTTGTCCGATTGCTTGGTTGGAAAACCGTCGGAATACAGAGGACCCTTATACTTCTTACATTCTATCGGTGCTCTTAATAATATATAGCTGAATGGCCGAGCGACATGTGCTGCAGCTCTCGGCGCCCTGCTGGGGAGAGGGGGTTCCAACATGGGTAAGTCGCTCGGCCAAGTGTGGGAGGGTAGCTGGAACCCCCGCAAGGGGGTACCAGCTACCACAAGTAAAATTCAACCCTGACCGGACCTGCAAACTAGATAGAAAATATTCAAACCTTTATAGCTTATGTAAGGAGCTAACTTGCGAGGCAGCGCGTGGTGATGGTCTTTTTTCCTGGCCCAAGCGAGCTGAACTACACACCATGCCAGTACTAAAGTAAAACGTAACATACCTTAAAACTACAACTATGCCGCCACGCGGCGATGATAGGAGTGATATTTGTTTTATGTACAGAAATGACGAACTAGGAAATACCGAAGTCACCGATGAAACGTCTTCGTAGCGTCTTCGGTGGTGAAACGTCCTATGTAATAATAATAATAATAATAATAAGTTTTAGGTCCTTCATGCATCCCTGCGACAGTACAGGCTGAAGCAGTTGAATGATCTGAGGGTCACTTACATGGTCGGGATTAGGTTTGGCAACTTTGACAGGAAAATAATACTCATATTTCAGGATTATTTGAACGTCCTAGTTGACCTGTTACTCCCGTCTTTTGGTTTCTATTTTTCTGGTGATTCTGGTATTCTTTAAGACGAAAATGCTTGTATCTATCGGTCTCATATAGTTCAAGGTTGGTTCAGGGAGCACGAGAAATAAGTTTTTCAGGTGGAATGATCTTCACAGTTCCTGCCTTGATTTAGGTCCTATCAAAAATTAGTGGGACAGATTAAAGCGGTAGTTGTGAGCCTATGCCTTTTTTATTGGAAGTGTTTTTTCTTCAACGTTTACTTGTACTTCAGGCAAATATTCGTTCAGATTCTGCGCAAAATCTAAAAAAAAGCTATTATCAATGTACTAGGTTGTTCAGTAAACTATTAGGCTTGATGGTTTTCATTACATTCACATCTCTTCCGAGTACGACAACGGGTATTGGAGTTTCCCCTTTTTCTTCTGAACTTCAGTGCGGTAGGAAAAAGTTCAAGCAAAAATTCTCTTAGAATAAATTTGTAATTGCCCATACATGGGTGACATCACCCATGTTTATGATTTTACTTATCTAATAAAAAGGCAGATGTGAGGTCCCGAATTGAAGGTTAGGTACGCCTTCCTTTTGTTGAAACAGATTAATTTTTCATGTTTTGTTACGGATCATCGTTCTCGGTTCTCTGCTGTCCTTTTTTCGGCAACTCTTATTCTTTTTCCAGCTCGCCTCTTGCTCCGTAATCTTTTTCAATCATGATGGTTTTATGCGCAGGGTGTAGGGACACTCGTTGTGTATAGATTGGGCCTTTCATTTCTTAACGGTTGGTGCTTTGCTCCTTCCTCTCTTTGGAACGCTTTTGTTGTGGTTATGAAAGCTTGAACTAATAATTTAACCTTATATTTCGAAATACTAAGAAATCTTAGGTGGTTCGTAAGCGATAAGATACTGTCTAAAATGAAGGAAAACATCAAATTATATTATGGGAACTCAAGTGTGCGGCTCGACTAACCCGTAAATTAACTATGCGATAAGTTGTTTTTGAGTTGGATAAAAAATGCAAAATGTTTCGCCAGGACTGTGGCACAAATTAAAGGTTAACGAAAAGCAAATTGTATTGAATGATTTTTATGTTATTGAAATGGTTTTGGGCCTGCTACTGATTAGCTGAAATTTTGCTCATTATCTCAATATTTTGCCATAACCCTCAAACGACTTCAAAATGCCACGCTACGCTCTGAAGTAGCAGCACTGACCAACTTGGCGCTAGGTAACCCCTTCGTAGGCGGAGGATTAAACGCGTTGTGTTGAGTGATGCGCCTTGTGTCCCGCCAGTGTCGCAGCTGATGTGTTTCTAGAGGCTGAAATGGGGGCAAATTGCTTGTTCCTCGAGGTATTTGCACGGCGGCCACAGTCGGCAATTGCTTCTTGCTGGTGTTGACCGCTCGAACTGCCGGCCCGAGCTAAGTTTTTTCTTCTTGTCAATTGCGGGGCCGGCTGCTCCCTGAGCCAAAATGTCAAGTTGGAGGAAGAAATAAGGAAACATAGCTCAGTTGTCTGCTGCAGGCCTCGCTGCTCCACGCTACTCAAAATGATAATAGGATCCGAGTTGTGGTTGGATATCTTCGCTCTAATCTGAACCGTGACACATTTTCTAGATTGAAACCTCGCGTCGTTAATAGAGAACTCAAATCTTTTACCATTAATTTTGATGGAAAATTCAGTTCTAAGTTTTAACTTTAAGTCTTCGGTAACGCTCCTGAAGATATTGACACCATTAGCGTCAGCTCTGACATGTGCTCTTGCATACCAACACGGGAGCTAGCATCTTCTCTCGCCATGGCTTGAATAGAATCGAGATGAAACACATTCCGACTCGCGTAGTCACGACGGTATAGTTCATTAATGCTGGCGGGCGGCGTGGCGTCTATGCTAATGCAGGCGCTAATTCGCTGCAGCTTCTTCGAGTTTGTCAACATCGAGAACGATCTGGAGCTGAAAATGGGGCGCTTCTGGGTGTGGAGCCACGTGATGCTGTGCTCGCAAGATTGCATCGCATTCTAGAGCAGGAACTCCCTTGCTCTTCAAAAGAAAAAAGCCAGAAATTACATGACGCGATCGTGGCTGAACTCAAGTTGGGGCCCACGTCTTGTGTGAGCGCCTTTGCCATTTTGTTCGCTATTTTTACGAGTTTATTTCTATACCCGATGTTTTCAGCCTTGCTTGTGTGGCACTGTCAGAATTAAGCATACGTCATAAATTTTACATCGCTTATTTTACGACAGTGATCATCTATGACACTATCATTGTTCCTTGGTTACTCTCCACTAATTACATAGAAAAGAGCTAGAACGCAAGTAGGGATTAAAGCGGTTTCCATCTGTCATGGTTGGTTGTCGTTACGGTCGTTTTGTGAAGAGAAAATTCATGTCAGGTTACGATTCGTTTTTCTTACTGAAGATAGGATAAAGTCGTAGCGAAGAGGTTGGGTTACTGTACAGTAGGTAAGGTTAAGATCAAACCTTGCCGTAGTTAGGTAAGGTTAACGCGTTAACTGCGATAGGTTGAACTAAAGTTCAATATTAAATTCAAATTTGAAGTCAATTGTGGTTATTAACTTTGACGATGGCAAACATTAACTGGATCGTGCCTTCATTAGCTTCCATTAAGTATTATTAAAAAATGAGTTAGTGACTGCAGGTGGGTCAGTAGCACTTTGAAAATCACCTAAAGTGACCATCGGTGGGTCACTTCGCAGGAAATGTGTTAAGGTTGAACAGGTTAGGTTCGATTAGAACCTGATAGTGTAGGCTTGTGTGTTTAAGTTGAAAAACATGAATTTTCTCTTGGGTCTACTAGTTGGTATCGAAAACCTTTTCCCCCTCGGTTGGGTAAAACTATAATTTCTATGAGAATTAACGCTCCCTGGGGTGAAAATGTGAGGGCCCGAGCTGAAAATTTGATTGGCCTTCTTTATTTTAAAATGAAACTTTTTTTTTGCTTTGATATGGACTATCATTTTTTTGGTTCACTGCTGTCCTGTTACCCAGCACTTATTAGTTCCTTCTTGAACTTTTATCTTGTTTCATAAGCTTCTTTCTCAACTTACTGTTTTTATGCATTTTGTGCATAGATTCTGCGTTCCCTTAACTCCATTCTGAATGGTGTCTCCCTCTTTCCTGTATTTCGAACGCCTTTGTTGCGGTTAGGGAGGCTTAAACTAACATCTAATGTTCCTTTGTTAAGGACCATCGTTTTCGGTTCGTTGCTATCCTGTTTTTCAGAATATCTTTCTTCTTTAATTTTATCTTGTTTCGTGTTCTTCCTTCTTAACTTACTGCTTCTATTCGCAAGGGATCTTCTGTGGGAGTACATTTTGTCTCTAGATTCCACGTTCCCTCAACTCCGTACTAAATGGTGCTATCGGTCTTCTTCTCCATGGAACGTCATTGTTGATGTTAGAAAGGCCTTAACTAATTAATTCAATCTAATCCAATCGAAAAGCTTGTACAACCAAACGATCCAATATAACGTACATCTCCTCATGTCTGGTGTGCGCATTAATAAGTTGATCTTATTATTCGTGTTCTGGTAAAATACGCTCTTCTTCGTAAGCAAGTGTAAACGTGCTCCATTTGCGCAAGATCTTACGCGAACAGAACGCGTTTGCTTAGCAGCAAAAGTGTTCGTACCCAGTCTTACTTTTTCGCGCCTGCATGCATGGTTTTTGCCGCCCAAGTAATTAAATTGCTTAGGCGGCGAAAAACATGCATGCTCCGGTGAAAAAGTTTGACTGGGTATGTATGTACAAAAATGAAATCGATTTAGTTCTACTCTGCAGCACGTGAAATTATAAGTAAATCTGGATTTTGAATGGAACTGTAGACACATCGTGATTATTCCCATTATCTCCCCCCAAAAGACTCCCGTCACGCCAATGTAGTTTTGTCCTTACAACTTTTCTTACGAAAATTAGCGATTTTTTAACACCATTGAAGTTCCTTGTTACTCTTTTACGTTTGCCGCTGCTGCGCTTTGCTCTCGCTTTCTTTAATTATATTGTTCATAGTTGCCACTATTACTTTTACTTTTCTAAGCTGCTGCCATCCTTAGCTGCTGCCGTTATCTCCAGCTGGTGCCTTTCTCCAGCTGCTGCCATCCCTAGTCGTTACTATCCTCAGTCACCAATATTCCATTATGGTTCTGGCTATAACATCCTGTTAAGGCTAACACCTCCAATTGCGCGCTGAATTTTTAGTAGTGGTACGCTGAAGGAAGTGTAAAATATAGTTTTCGATTGATGAGTATCACTCTTCTTCGGTAGCAATACCAAATCCTGCGGTGCAATTCGAAGTCTTGATGCCAGGTATAAGACGTAAAGCTACAAGTTGCTGGCGCTGTCAAATGGACGGAAACTGGCGGCACTTCCTGGAGTGCCTTAAAGATGCTCTCTCGAATGTGATTCTGGTGCTGCTGCGGCGTGCTACTGCTGCTGCTGCTGCTGCTGCTGCTGCTACTGCTGCTACTGCGTGGTGCTGCGCAGAACAAATCTGCTGCTTTATTATATGCCTTTTTGAACGGAGACTACTCCTACCATGAATTCGAAGAACTAACGTCAAGTGCATTGAGTATAATGGTGAGGTGTGAGCACTTCAGACCTGCTGGTCATTCAGCAGCCGCGCGGTCGCCGTGCTGTCGCGGGGAGCAATATTTGCGTGTTGCTGATGAGCTAAATTAATGGGCGGAAGGTTATAGAAGCACGTAGGCGACCTTGAGTCATGACTGCTACACTCAAGTGTCTCAGTGATAGCAATGTTCAATGACACTTTGCGTGTTACTGAATCACATGCTCGTTACATTTACTTTGTCATTTTGGGATTGTCTTGAGTGTTTTGAAGTGCGACCGTTTCTAGAATGTGATGAAATGTCCAAGTTTTACACTCGTGTGTCATATTTCGTTGTTTACTGAATAGCACTTTGCGGTTATTTTCAAGAATTTCTTTGACGAGGCATCTGCATTTTTGTTTACTTTGATCGGACAATTAATTGCGTTGGAAAAATTTTGACTCGGATGTGTTCTTCACCCTCAGAGGGATACAACTATTCAATCGGAGTTAGCGCTCCCAGAAGGAAAATGTGAGGTCCCGAGCGGAGGATTAGCTTCCGAGCTTCCGTTCTTTGAAATATTTATTTGGTTTTGTAATACTTGCCATTTTTCGTTTCACTGCTGTCGTGTTTTTCTCTCCCTATAACTATTTTCTTCAACTTCTATCTTGTTTTATTAATTTCCTCTGTAACTTACTGTTTCTATGCGCTGGGGATTTTGAACACGCCGTGTGCATGGATTCCCTGTTCCTTCAACTTCATGCTAACGCTTTGACTACTGCAGGTAAAACTGAAGTTTAATTTTCAACTCAAATTTAAAGTCAATTGCCGTAAGCCATGTTGAAAATAGCAAGCATTAACAGGATCGAGCCTTCATTTAGTTTTGATTGAGTTTTTACGAAAATCGAGTTTGTGACTACTCGTCGGCCAGCATAATTATAAAAATTCCCTTCGTGTCCAACGGGGGCTCACGTCGCAGTCAATGTACGAGTATGAAATGGTGCCTTCCTCTTTCTTCTCTTTGGAAAACTTGAGTGGAAAGTAGGAAATCTCAAGCTAACTTATAATCCAATTTGTAATTTTCACCATGCTGTTATACCATTACATTGTCTCCGGGTAGCCAGATTAGTCTTTCAAGGGCCAAAATCTTCGAGTTTTGGCTTTTCATTGAAATTGATCGTGAAGGGAAGTTTCTTGCAACTTTTCAAGATTAGGCGATGGTATTTGATATTCATGGTCAAATTTTACTTGTAAAAGTAAAAACCAAAACTTGAGGATTTTGACCATAAGAATAACTAACTAGCAACTCTAGTTTGTCGTATTCAGTGGAAGTGTGTTGAGCTTTGAGTCAAGTGACTTGTTTTCGTGCCCATTATTCTTGGACTCGCAGTATCTATGGGAATTACCGCCTCCCAGGAGAAATATGTGAGGTCCCTAGCCAAAAGCCATTTAGGCCTTCTTTTTGTGGAAATAGAATAAACTATTTTTGGTCTGTTACGGACCATCTTTATTCAGTTCACTGCTGTCTTGTTCTTCAGTACTTACTACTTTATTTTTCAACATTTATCTTGCTTCATGAACTTCTCTTTCAACTTACTGCTTTTATGCACTTTATGTATAGATTCTCGCGTCCCTTTATTTCATACTAAATAGTGAATACCGAAGTCCAGCGATTCACCTAATAATCCAGGTGCCTTTCTCCTTCCTTTCTTTGGAACGCCTTTGTTGCGGTTAGGAAGGCTTAAGCGAACATCTAATCTCACGGGTCTTTAGGAACTAAATGACACCATTCACTTCACATTACTGAGGCTGCATTGTAGTAATGAGAGATGTTATACTTCGGTATGATCAGACCAGGTAATTGGTATGGCCAGACTAGGTAATTGGTATGGCCAGACTAGGTAATTGGTATGACCAGACCAGGTAATTGATGTGACCAGACCAGGTAATTGATGTGACCAGACCAGGTAATTGATGTGACCAGACCAGGTAATTGATGTGACCAGACCAGGTAATTGATGTGACCAGACCAGGTAATTGATGTGACCAGACCAGGTAATTGATGTGACCAGACCAGGTAATTGGTATGACCAGACCAGGTAATTGATGTGACCAGACCAGGTAATTGATGTGACCAGACCAGGTAATTGGTATGACCAGACCAGGTAATTGGTATGACCAGACCAGGTAATTGATGTGACCAGACCAGGTAATTGATGTGACCAGACCAGGTAATTGATGTGACGAGACCAGGTAATTGATGTGACCAGACCAGGTAATTGATGTGACCAGACCAGGTATTTGGTATGACCAGACCAGGTAATTGATGTGACCAGACCAGGTAATTGATGTGACCAGACCAGGTAATTGGTATGACCAGACCAGGTAATTGGTATGACCAGACCAGGTAATTGATGTGACCAGACCAGGTAATTGATGTGACCAGACCAGGTAATTGATGTGACCAGACCAGGTAATTGATGTGACGAGACCAGGTAATTGATGTGACCAGACCAGGTAATTGATGTGACGAGACCAGGTAATTGATGTGACCAGACCAGGTAATTGATGTGACCAGACCAGGTAATTGATGTGACGAGACCAGGTAATTGATGTGACCAGACCAGGTAATTGATGTGACGAGACCAGGTAATTGATGTGACCAGACCAGGTAATTGATGTGACCAGACCAGGTAATTGATGTGACCAGACCAGGTAATTGATGTGACCAGACCAGGTAATTGATGTGACCAGACCAGGTAATTGATGTGACCAGACCAGCTAGTAATTGATGTGACGAGACCAGGTAATTGATGTGACGAGACCAGGTAATTGATGTGACGAGACCAGGTAATTGATGTGACGAGACCAGGTAATTGATGTGACGAGACCAGGTAATTGATGTGACGAGACCAGGTAATTGATGTGACGAGACCAGGTAATTAATGTGACGAGACCAGGTAATTGATGTGACGAGACCAGGTAATTGATGTGACCAGACCAGGAAATTGATGTGACCAGACCAGGTAATTGATGTGACCAGACCAGGAAATTGATGTGACCAGACCAGGTAATTGATGTGACGAGACCAGGAAATTGATGTGACCAGACCAGGAAATTGATGTGACGAGACCAGGTAATTGATGTGACGAGACCAGGTAATTGATGTGACCAGACCAGGAAATTGATGTGACGAGACCAGGTAATTGATGTGACCAGACCAGGAAATTGATGTGACGAGACCAGGTAATTGATGTGACGAGACCAGGTAATTAATGTGACCAGACCAGGTAATTGATGTGACGAGACCAGGTAATTGATGTGACGAGACCAGGTAATTGATGTGACCAGACCAGGAAATTGATGTGACGAGACCAGGTAATTGATGTGACGAGACCAGGTAATTGATGTGACGAGACCAGGTAATTGATGTGACGAGACCAGGTAATTGATGTGACCAGACCAGGAAATTGATGTGACCAGACCAGGAAATTGATGTGACCAGACCAGGTAATTGATGTGACCGGACCAGGTAATTAACATGAGCTCAAGGCTCATTCTCGACACAAGAAATGACTGACCCTGTAAGACTGGGCAGCGATGAAGCTTCAGGAGCTGCGGGTGTGTGGAGCGGAGGAAAAAAACCGTTTACGTTTGCTTTTCAGGCGTTACTGATAATATTCATTGAATTGTTTATTTGTTTAATATATGGTGAACGACTTACTATTAAGGGCTTAATAATCGGGCCTAATTAAGTGTACTATTTATCTATTTACTTGCGTGAACATGTCTGCTATAACTACTTAAAACCATGGGTGTCGCTTACAATTACCTTTAAAATTGCACTGCTTTTAGCAGACTTCAGGTGATCGGATCTTATCCGAAATGTTTGGACAATTCCAGTTCCGGATTGATTCGAGTTCCGTCGAACTCTTGAATTTAAAACCTCTAAGTCATTTTAAATATGAGACCTGAGGAGCGCATAATCCTGTGCTGAAATTGGAGCACGTTTCTATCGATGGCTGTTAAAAGTATTTGAACTTATTTTCATAGCCTTAGAAACCACATGAATCATATTATAACCTCAAAAGAGTTTAACAAGTTGAAGAAGTCGGCTGCCAAAGCTCTTAAAATGATTTCAGATAGCATTGTAAACATCGCAATCTGCTTATCTGACGTTCAAAGCCCCGCAACTGAACCATTTAATTGGCTTTCAAACTATAACGTTACGTCAACCTTTGCAGATAAGTTCAAAAATCGTTTAATGCGTGTTGGCGGACGGTTTTAAAAATTACTCGAAGCACTTAATGATCTTCAAACAAACACGTAAGCTGCTAGAGACCGCCTTCAAAGCAGCCCTAGGTGCCAGGCAAAAAGCTTTCTCAATATCGGGGGCTTTTTTGCGTTCGGATTTGGTGAAGTGATCTAATGTTAGTCCGAAATAAAGTGACCGAGCTCTAGAGAGTGAGGCATATATTTCTCATTTGCAAAAGTGCAGTGTGAATGACTTAACTATGTTAGCGGGCCATGTTGTATCAAAAAAAGATTTACAGAATTGAAATTTTCGAAGCCTTTGTACTTGAAACAAAGTCTAGTGGGAAGTAACTCACAGATCTTACAGACTTCTTGCGACGACCCTGTGA
This sequence comes from Morinoia aosen, assembly GCA_030386875.1. NCBI lineage: Eukaryota > Metazoa > Arthropoda > Malacostraca > Amphipoda > Talitridae > Morinoia > Morinoia aosen. The sequence continues at coordinate 5,098,613 of CM059574.1, forward strand.
TGTGTTTGATAAATTCAGTTCTGTGACGTCGCCCCCTCAGGGGGATACAATTATTGTATCTATGGGAACTAGCGCTCCCAGGGGGACAATGTGAGGGCCCGAGCTAAAGGTTAGGTAGGCTTTCTTTTGTTGAAATAGAACAGGTTTTGTTGTGTTACGGACCATCTTTTTTCGGTTCACTGCTGTCCTGTTTTTCACCGCCTACTACTTTCTTCTTCAACTTTTTCTTGTTTCATGAACTTCTTTCTTAGCTTTCTGTTTCTGTGCCTTTTCTGCATAGATTCCACGTTCCCTTAACTCCATACTAAATGGTGCCTTCTTCCTTCCTCTCTTTACATCTCATTGTTGAGGATAGGGAGGCTTAAACTAACTAATAAACTAAATAAACTCTGTGACGTCGCAACGCATATGTGTTCACGAGAAAATTTTAGGATGAAATTTGAGCTTTTAACTGGCGAGTACTTTGCTCTGTTTTTGTACTAATACGAATAAAAAAATATTTTTTCATCCAGTGCTTGTAGAGGGTTACCGTACTACCAAGTTTGTCAATGCTACTTCTTCAGGTTGTTACGAGATTTTTAAAAGTAATTCGACTATTGGGCTGAACTATTAATAAAATGAGTAATATTTGAGGCTGTCAGAAGCAGGCAAAAAAGAGAAGGGTGTGAGGAAAAAAACATTCAAGTTATTTTATGCCTCCAGATTCGGGAAAATATTTTGTATTTTGTTATTCAACTTGGAAATATTTGTTTCTGTTATAATTTCATTTATTTACTGATGACCCGAGGTATAAATGTGGTTCACATTGTATAGTCTGATTTTTTTTCTAGTGGAAAGTATTTTGTCATTAACTGGACCTCATGAGATTTTGTAGAGTTTTGATATTAAATTGAGCAGGTAAATCATGGATCAAGGCATCCCTGTTCGGACAATTAGAAATTTATTTCAGGAAACGAACTTGAATAAGAATGAGGGAAATCTGAAATTGATGCCTATCACATGTTGTGCTTATTTTATTTTCTATTTTCGATCATATCACGTCGAAGTACAGCTGAATTTTTTGGAGCTCGGAGCGTAATTTGACCTCGCTAAACGTTCATGCCTAATTTTCCTTTGTACATTTGTACTTTAACCTGTTGATATGCGTCCAACATTCACCGGGATACAACTGTTGTGTCTATGGGAATTAGCGGGGAATTTGTGAGGTCACGAGCTTAATGGGCTTGAAGCTCGTGACCTCACAGATTTAAGTGGCCTTTAAGTGGCCTTTTGCTGAAACAGAACAGATTTGTTTGTTTGTGTTACAGACCGTCTTCTTTTCAGTTCACTGCTGTCCTGTTTTTCAGCATCTATTATGTACTTTCTTCTTGAACTTTTATCTTGTTTCATAAACTTCTTTCTCAACTTGCTGTTTCTATGCACCTTGTGCATAGATTCCGCGTTCTCTTCAGTCCATACAATATTGTGTCTTTCTACTTGCCCTTTTTGGAACGCATTTGTTGCGGTTAGGGTGGCATAAACTAGCATCTAATTGTAATCTAATTAACTGTGATGATTTTCCACTCTGGGAGCCCAGTGTAGCGTTTGGAAGGTGTTGATCCCTTTTGGAAAGTAAATATTTTATTTAAGCACTGTCAACAGTGTTCGGTTGTTGAATATGCCGCGAGATATAATTCAAGTCCCTGTAATATAATTGGCTTGACAAAGTTCAATTTATCCATGGTGATGAGTGGACAAATTAATTATGAACTTCTTTTAGGGGTTGTACTACCCTGGGCTTCACCCGAATCACCCAATTTTACAAATGCCATTTTTTCATTTCTATTGCACCTAGGGGAACGAAAATGCATACAGATGTGTAAAATTAAATTCCGAACACATTTGCTTCTATAAAATTTTTCGATTTTCGCCAAAAAAGTTACTCTATGAAAACAAGAAGAAAATGAACATTGCTCCGCACCTATACCTATTTCACTCTGCAATTTTCAACGTAAAAGCGTGATTTTGGTCTCATTCGAAGCGGAAGGACTATACAAATGTCGTCGCGTAGGATTTTTTTGATTTTCGAATTATAAAAAAGTAATGGTTACATATATCGAACATATATAAAAAATGAGATATTTTCCAATAAAAATATAACGTGAATTTCAAATAGAGTTTTGCTTCGTTACGCTGTTCCCACCGTCGAACCGCATCGAATGAGACCAAAATCACACTTCTACGCTGAATATTGTTGAGTGAGAAATTTTTTGAAATTTTATTTTATTTTATTTATTGTTCGCACAATAACTTTTTCTATGGCAAAAATCGTAAATGTTTATAGAATCAAATATGTTCAGAATTTAATTTTACATATCTGTATTCATTTTCGTTCACCTAGTTGCAATAGAATGTTGCAATCTGGGATTAGAAAAAGTTGTCTAGGACTTTTCTTGAGAAAATGTTTGACATAAATAACAAAACTTTTTTTCTAATTCGAAATCCAAAAAGATCCTGCGTAACGACGTTGGTACAGTCTGTCCGCTTCGAATGAGACCAAAATCACGCTTTTACGTTGAAAATTGTAGAGTGAGATAGGTTTGGCGCAACGTTTTTTTTCTTGTTTAAAAAATAATTTTTTTTTTGCAAAAATCGAACAATTTTATAGAAGCAAATGTGTTCGGAACTCAATTTTACATATTTGAATGCATTTTCGTTCCCCTAGGTGCAATAGAAATGTGTACAGTGACTTTTGAACCATTAAGTCAGTTCCAGGGTAGTAGATCCCCTTTAGCTAGTTAATAACATGTTCTGTTTTGGTTGAAGTTATTGAGGAAAAGAAACGGGGTTTTCTAAGCACCAGTCCCCTCAGGGGGATACAACTATTGTATCTATGGGAACTAGCGCTCCCAGGGGGACTACGTGAGGGCCCGAGCTAAAGGTAAGGTTAGGTAGGCTTTCTTTTTGTTAAAATAGAATAGGTTTTGTTGTGTTACGGACCATCTTTTTTCGGTTCACTGCTGTCCTGTTTTTCACCGCCTACTACTTTCTTCTTCAACTTTTTCTTGTTTCATGAACTTCTTTCTTAGCTTTCTGTTTCTGTGCCCTTTCTGCATAGATTCCACGTTCCCTCAACTCCATACTAAATGGTGCCTTCTTCCTTCCTCTCTTTACATCTCATTGTTGAGGATAGGGAGGCTTAAACTAACTAATAAACTAAACTTCTAAGCACCAGTCAAATTTGATACTGATCCCATTAAAATCAGGATTGCTATCTTGCTCAGCATCTGAAGGTCTCAGTCAATCGCTCTGTGCTGTCAGTTTTGTGAGTTCCATGTGCTCAAAGTGAACAATTTCTTTAAAACGATGAGGAAAAACATTTAATATTTGGCGAGACCTGTTGATTAGAAGCGAGGACGTCGAATGCCAGTATTCTGACACTCGGTTTCGGTTACGAAAATGAAGTTCTAAACAAGCTTAGCTGCAGATGGGATAAAAGTCCTGAATTAAGTGAGCGATGACATTAATCACATTCTTTCAAGATTAATGTAGAAACGTTGAGGTTAGAAATGGTATCGAAGTGCAGTCAGATGATGTTTGTGGTCTTTCAATGTATTGAATAGCTTGGTGACCGTGAGCCTGGTCACCTTTGGAACTGAAAACTTTTCGAGTCCCGTCGTAAGAAACAGTCAAGAGCAATTTTATCTGTTACGAACATTTTAGCTTCAACATTCCGTTATCTGTAGTCATAAGAGGTGAGATGTAGAAAGTGGGCGGCAGGGCTGAAGAGAACAATTATCATTCAACTTGGTGTTTGTAGCGATGGTATATGATGTGTAGGCGCTATTAGGGCACCACAGCTGCGGGGCTGGTGTGAGCAGCTGTGCGGCGGAGCACACACACACACGCGCTGCTGCTGCTGAGCACAGCTGTGGGACCTGAGCTTCCCTGCTCTTGTGCCTGCGCTTAATTCTCTCTTCAACAACTTCCGCTCGCCATGGAACTCCTCAGTGGGCATAGCGTAGGCAAAATTTTGGGTGAGGTAGCCTGGTCTGTTCGCTGCTATGGGGGCTGGCGTCACCTGCGCACACACCGTTTCGTTGCCTCGGCTTAGATAGGCTTTTGAGACTTCTATCTTTTGTGCTTTCTTCTGGATTGGAAGTTTGAAATCAATATAATGATAATAATTTTAGTGATCATTATCATTAAGCGAATAAGCGGCGAATTATAATTTGTCGCTTTCAAGTTGCCGGATTGTATTCGTTTTTATATTTATTGGAATGAGCCCAAGCTTAATTTGCGTAGCCGATCTCATTAAATCCCAACATAACCCAACCAAACCTAAACTGTGTTTTAATTTCAAATTAATCGTGAAATTTTTAAAATTCTCTATTTGGGGCTCGCGCTGTTAGCCTCCAGAATTGAGTTTGGTGTTGGGTTTTGGGCAAGCCAGCCTTACACCGCTGCGTGGCGGGGCGCGGGCCAGCGGTAGTCCTTACTCCCGCAAATTCGGTATTGCGGACGTCTTAAATGCCAGATTAGATAGTTCACAATAAAAATAATAGTAATAACATTAAAATCGTTGTGAGCTGCGATCGCTACTCGTAACTCAGCGTGTAAGTCTCAGGTTCATACACCAAAAATTTTTTACCAATTTTTCAACACTCTGGGTATGGAGGCGCAATTTCAAAGTACAGAATTAAGATATTTCGGTTGGTTTACTGTTCTTTCAATTTACGAATTTCGAGCGAAATCTTCAGGGATGTTGTGATCTTATCACAACGTAAGGATCTTCAGAACGAGGGACGCCTCTATATGTTCGGAATGATCTAAAGCAGCCGAAGAGAGACGTCGTGTGCTTCGAAGGACGGTTATCGGATTCTGCTAGTCGTGCTAAGTAGTTATTCTTCCCTCCTTCTGTTTCTGCTCTACGTCGACTCCGAGATCGCGGGGGAAGCAAAGGACGTCAACTGACTGAAGGAGCTGCCGAATACCGACACAAGAGAGATTCTTCACTGTTATTTCTGTCATTATTCAATAGCCCATGTTAATTAGATCATTTGTACGATTAGCGAGAATTAATGTTTCCCTTTGCTCATGTAATTTAATACGCTAGAGTCATACACAACCGCTTGGTCGAGGAATAATCTATATTGAGATTGCAATGTTAAGCTATCGTTCGAAGTGGGCGTGAGAGCAGACGATCTAGAGGGTGAGCGCTCCGCGCAGACGAGAAGGGTCAGTACGCCCGAGACTTCCCTCAGAGAAAGAGCGCCTTACCACATCTTGAACGCCTGCCTTCGGGCTGGGCATTGTTTCTCCTTTGAAATGTGTACTACTAGTGATTCCGCATACCTGTTAAATTAAAGTAATTGATAAATGTCTCGGCGTACACACGATATAGCTATCTTCCGGATTTCGAAACAAAGATAAGTCCACCATGTCATATGCCCCTTAGGTAACATCCTCATTGCCTCCCTTCTGGGCGTAGGATTATCGGTATTATGCCTTAAGCATTCATTTATATCGTCATGCCTTCAGCATATCTTATGTTTTGTCTTCAATGTCAATCGAAGTGTAATTTAGTGCGTTAGGCTTACTTTACTTTAGAATGATAACCTGTTGTGACGAGATTAGGGAATAAATCTCGATGTGCCATTGCGTATAATTTCCTGCTGGTTAGGAAGATGAGTTATCATTATCTGTGGAGAGAAATATTCCATGCTACCAATTTATACTAACTCCACGCTACCAATTTGCCGCTCATTTAATTTGCCGCTCATTCATTAATTAAATTCGTGGACGTTGAAAAGTCCCAGTTTATCTACGTTAACCCAAAATAAAATAATGTGGTCGTCAATCACGCCCGTCAAAAGAGAGCTAAAAAGATAAATAGAAAGAAAGAATGACATCGAGAAAGAGCTCCATAACAAGGGAATAGTGGGCCTATTTCTGAACATGGCGGTGAATAGATGCTTGCGACTTGAGCCGTGGCTTCTCGTGTTGCGTGACGAGGAAAGAACGAAATGTAAATATTCAACGTGAAATTTTGGTGTCTGTTGGCGACGTGCTGTACAGCTCCGGGCTCTGTGTTGGCTGGAGTGGGGCGCCTGTTGGATGGAGTGGGGCGCCTGTTGGATGGAGTGGGGTGCCTGTGGGATGGAGTGGGGCGCCTGTTGACTGGAGTGGGGCCTGTTTGCTGGGGTGGGGTGCCTGTTGGCTGGAGTGGGGCCTGTTGGCTGGAGTGAGGCCTGTTTGCTGGAGTGAGGCCTGTTTGCTGGAGTGGGGCGCCTGTTTGCTGGAGTGGGGCGCCTGTTGGCTGGAGTGGGGCGCCTGTTGGCTGGAGTGGGGCGCCTGTTGGCTGGAGTGGAGCGCCTGTTGGCTGGAGTGGGGCGCCTGTTGGCTGGAGTGGGGCGCCTGTTGGCTGGAGTGGGGCGCCTGTTGGCTGGAGTGGGGCGCCTGTTGGCTGGAGTGGGGCGCCTGTTGGCTGGAGTGGGGCGCCTGTTGGCTTGAGTGGGGCGCCTGTTGGCTTGAGTGCGGCGCCTGTTGGCTTGAGTGGGGCGCCTGTCGGCTGGAGTGGGGCGCCTGTCGGCTGGAGTGGGGCGCCTGTCGGCTGGAGTGGGGCGCCTGTCGGCTGGAGTGGGGCGCCTGTCGGCTGGAGTGGGGCGCCTGTCGGCTGGAGTGGGGCGCCTGTCGGCTGGAGTGGGGCGCCTGTCGGCTGGAGTGGGGCGCCTGTCGGCTGGAGTGGGGCGCCTGTTGGCTGGAGTGGGGCGCCTGTTGGCTGGAGTGGGGCGCCTGTTGGCTGGAGTGGGGCGCCTGTTGGCTGGAGTGGGGCGCCTGTTGGCTGGAGTGGGGCGCCTGTTGGCTGGAGTGGGGCGCCTGTTGGCTGGAGTGGGGCGCCTGTTGGCTGGAGTGGGGCGCCTGTTGGCTGGAGTGGGGCGCCTGTTGGCTCGACTGATACAGAGAGGGCGCAATACCTGGGGCTTGATCTTAAAACAATACGTCGTCGTAGCGGAATGTTAGTAGCGAACGTTCTTCAAGTGGACGTATTCGCATGCGTCTTGTACATGGCGACACTTCGGAGCTGTCTAAGTTCATTAATTTAATATGAAAAAAATTGGTCTCTATATGACAAGAAAAAGAGCACGTAGCGTAACCAAGTTGACCTCAGAGACCTAACGCTACGAGCTGTACCGTTACGAAAACGTAAATTGTTATAAAATCCGCTCCCACGAGCTCCTCATTTGTGCTTATTCAGCGGTGGGCCTGCAGATCCAAGTTCAGTGTATCTGAAGGTCAGCACCTGTAACTTTCTTAGAAGTGTCGTCCACGGCTCTTCGTGAGAATGCTGCCGTCCGGTTCTGTTTTGTCAGCAAATGTTGTTTTCTTTTGTCGGGCCTACTGTGAGTCTGTGGGTTATGATCTGACAACCGTCAATTTTGGTAGCAAATATGAAGTTGAAAAAGTTGAATATGCAAGTGCGTGTTTCGTTCGATTAATTTAGCAAAAAAAAAAAAAAGATTCAGTGAAAATGGATTTATCATTGTCTTTGATAGAAGTAAACATTTGGAATGATTATCGAATGACATAATTAAGGCGTTTCGTTTGTAAAACCAGTGCTTATAACTGGTCAAGGCATTCGAATCTTCAGTGCCTGCCAAGGCGCGTCAGGTAGAAAGGGTGTCACTCGAAAGAAGAACGGAACCATTGAGTGTGTGTTGATGTTTCCTGTGGGCTTTACTTGTCTTAATTTTGCTTGCTACAAAAAGAAAGATTGTTTCTGGAGCCAATTCAAAATGTTACTTGTGACCGTGAAGTTCTTTGACGAATTTCTCTGACACCATTGAAACGAACACAATGTAAACTGCTAGAATTCATGGTCTCTGCTGGACACCCCACACAGAGCATAAGATAGGCATTTGGGTTAGGTTAGTTTGATTCATTGATCCTATCTATGTTATAGGGACGAGCGCCCTTAGGGAATGCGGCAAGATTACCTCCGCTATAGATAGTTTTTTCGAGACTACTTTTTCGTGCCCACTGTGCTTCTTTCAGTTTGCGTTCCTTCTTTGCTTTTAGTTTTTTCCTCTTTCTTCCTTACTTGCCGTTTCTATGCGCTTAAAATCTTATGTGGAATACACTTTACGGATACGTTCTCTTTTTCCCCATTCCTTAATCAATGGTTCGTTTTCATTGTTCCCTTGTCTCTCTTATTGTGGCTAGGGAGTCGAACTAATATTAATGATTAATTGTGACATAAATAAAACGTAAACATTTTCAGGTCCAGTTACTAGTTCTGAAATTTTTGCGAGCTATCAATAGACGCTGCATCGAAAAGAGGCTATAAATAGCGAATCCGAAATAGTGCACTTTTATAAAGTTTAAGACACGACTTGTAATAAAATTCTGATAATTCAGATAGTTAAGGAATATATGTAGTTTTCTCATGCTGAATGCTTGTGGGTTACTTTGTCTTTTTCTTGATGAAACAAGTGCTTCGCGAGTGTTACGGAACTCGCGTCTTTCTTAAAAGAATGATAGAGAGACCAATCTCAAGGGAGGAATTTAAACCTCCCAAGAAAGGATAGCGCCACAACGGAAGGGAAATGAAAAATGCACTTAGAGGAAGGTCAATAGACACAGTAATAAGTGTGACCGATATGGTTAAGTAACGACTTTGCATAAAAGATTGGAAAAAATTATTTTAAAAGTAGCACATCAGGAAACACAACATATGAAGCAACCTAAAAAGTGATATGAAGGTAAAGGGGAAAAGTTAAGAGGTGCAAAACGTGAACTTCAAGTGAGATAACCGCGCTACATTGGTGACCGTCTCTGAAACCACGCGCACATCGGGGCACAAGGGAAGTGCAGTAATTTACCATATTGTACTAAAACTGTGCCCGCAAAAACTTGGAGAATCTGAGTTGCGCGTTACAGATATTTTAAAATTTCAATTGATGATAAAATATCGTTCAATAGATTAACTCGAAACAAAGGATATCAAACTTACGGAAGATACAAAATACAGATAAATTTTTAACACTAACTGCGCTCATTATGGAATCCTCAGTGTGAGCGCAGTTTTTCATCCATGGTGAGTTTTAGTAATTTTGCATTCTCGGGACGATTGTCTGATGAAACACAGTTTGCTTACTTCACTGATTTTTCGTCGTGAACTCTTCTAGCCTAACTTTCAATTAGTGCAGGTTCGAAGATGCCTCAGTTGCATTATTTCTGACGCTAATGTACTATACACGTGCTGCTTGGAGCACAATGAAGACAGCAGTCGAGATTTAGAATGTGAAGTGCCGTCTTATGGTTAGCGCGGCCTGCAACGCAGCGGCCTGCAACTCACCGTGTTCGAGTGCTGGCGATATGCGTGATGTAATAACTCTTTCTTCCTTCTTTTCCCATACTCAAACGTGACCATGGATTATGAGCTTATCTTTATGAAAATTTTACGCAATATTTAATTCTCACTTTCACTCAACGGGACTGATCAATACATTTGATCACGATCAAAAACAAAATTTAACGGTAAAATATGTGCAGTTTTTAAGTTGAAAAGTTGAATTCTTGCGCGTAAATATTCACAAATAATGCGATTGCTACAAATTTGATATTTACCCGTACCTGGTACCTGGAAAATTCAAATTTTTTTATGATGATCAAGGAAGGAAGTGTGGTGCAATTCACATAATTATTCTTCAATGCTATTCATTAAGTACCTACCTGAGAATTGTTGGATATATTTGCTCCACTAACTTGAATAAAACATTTTTTATTGTCGCTAGAAAATCCACTTTGCGCAGTTTAATTAACTGCGTTATTACAAAGGAAAATTTAACCGGTGAAACTGTAATTTGGGCTCTAATTGTAGTTTACCTACGTAGAATTATGAGACTTCTAAAATCACGTACCTCCGAACCCCGCGATGTTCCACCATCGCACCTACATTTTGCTCTCTTATGTTACTATATTCAGGACAATTGTGTCTAGGTTCGAAAAACTACTTATGTTGTGCAGCTGAGAAGTTCATGGCTATGTTTTAATTTTTTATCATTCGGCTGAAAAGCTCCAGTTTTTTTCCTTTAGGGGGATACAATTATTGTATATATGGGAATTAGCGCTCCCAGATAGAAAATGTGTGAGGGCCTAAGCTGAGAGTTAGGTAGGCCTTCTTTTTGTTGAAAAAATTTTTTTGCGCTATTTTGAGGACCACCTATTTCGGTTCACTGCTGTCCTGTTTTTCAGCAGTTACTTTCTTCTTCAACTTTGATCTTGTTGCATGAACTTTTTTCCCAGCTTACTGCATGTTTCTATGCCCTTTCTGCGTAGATTCCGGAGTCCCTTAAATCCATACTAAATGGTGCCTTCCTTCTTCCTCTCTTCGATACGCTTTTTTTTTGTAGCGATTAGGGAGGCTTAAACTAACCCCTAATCTAATCTTATAGCGGTTTGGGAGGCTTAAACTAACCTAAAATCTAATCTGATTTCCCATTTTTATTTGCTTAATCATTGTGTGGTTCCTAAACTACGTCGCACTTGCTTCTCGTAGAGCTTGGCTTGCCTAAACAATCCAATAGTTTCTTCGATGAATGCTGTGAAACCCTTACGATGAAGTACCTATTGTTCTGCTACTCCAGTAACTGCGTTCGAATCAATATACTCTTTCAATGTTTATACTAAGTCAGCAGAACGAATGACGTACGAACACCACTTGCTATGTACTCAATAATCTTGCACTTCTACCTCCTTATACTTACAATGTTCCACATAGTGTAAAGTACCTAAGATTTTTTACAGACAAAAAAAGATATACACACATATGAATAATATTTGTAATTGCTAACAGGAAATTTGCAAGGGGAAGGAAGATTGGGCATCATTTAAAACCGGTGTGTCTTTCATGATAAAAAGAGACTCTAAAATTCGAAGATCTGTTTGACTAGAAGATGTTGCAATTATCTGGAAATCATCTAAACGAACAGGCAAGTCGCACTTTTCTGCATGTGCACGCACAGAGGATTGAGAGGGAGAAGCAAGAGGCCTATTTGTTCGAAAGCTTCGTCCAGCATGCTCTGCTACACGAGTACGCAAGGCCCTTTTTGTGACCCCACGTACTCAGACGCACACAGTGCGCAACGATACTTGTAGACGACTGAAGAGAGCAAAGCCTTCGGAAGCTTATCTTTGTAATTGAAAAAAGAATTGATTTTGTATGCGTTCACTAAAATTATCCGAAAATTAATATGCATTAAATGTTTTGATAAAAGCGTCAGCAAATCTTTTTTCAATTTTTCAGATTGGTAGCCAAAATATGGTATAACAAAATAAAAATCTTTTTCCCGTACAGTTGTCATAGGCGGGCGGTTCCAAAATTTTGAATTCAAAAACTTTTTGATTGAGGAATGTATCAGCCAAGCGGGGAAACCATTATTACGGAAAAAGTTATTCAAAAATTCAACTTCACCATGAAACGACTGAAAACTTGAACATACATTATACGCTCTACAAAACTGAGTTCTGTTACTATTTAATATGAAATGAAAATTACAAAAACTATAGAAACTCAAACCCAACCCAGTAAATGTTTGCTTGCGATAGACGGAACTATGAAATTTGTTATTTCGACGAGTAATCATAGAATCCATAAATGGGAGACAGTTTTCTTTTTCAAGTTCCATGGTGAACTTAATATTCGGATGCTGAGAATTCAAGTACGACAAAAATAGGTTACAATGAGAACTATCTTTAAATAAAAGGAATGTATTATCAATTTAACGTTTATAGAATAAGGCCAGGCTTATATTCAACCGGACACATTTCCAACCACTTTTTTTCGTGAAAAGCCATGAACATATAGCAAATGTAGGTCCTAACGGGAGCCCCATTCCTAGCCCGTCTAATTGCTGATAAAAGATATTTTTAAAAATAAAAAATGAATTTAGAACAGAGAGTTGCAACAAAGTTTTGAACAAAGATTTGGTTAAGCCAATAACAGAATCAGTCTGAGAAAATAAGTAATCTAAACAAATCTCTATGGTCTCGTGTAGTGGAATAATAGTAAATAAATTCTCGACATCAAAAGAAGCCATAAAAAGGTTATCTGCGTTATCAATAGAAACCACATCGCTTACAAAAGATTTTGAATTTTCCACTGTATAATCATTAGAAGTAAAGGGAGTCAGAATAGGTACCAAAAATTTGGCCAGATTGAAGCTAGGAGTACGGTAGGCTTCAAAAATAGGTCTGAACTGAAAATTTACATCGAAATTGCGTTTGTGGATTTTAGGTAAGCCATATAAAACACCAGGAGCGCTTCCGGAAACAAACAAGGTTCTGTACACATCATCGGAAATTGAGTCAGATTTTTTGAGTTTACGTAAAAAATTATTTATCTTATCTTCAACACTGGTTGTGAATTTTAGTATTGGTTGAGAAATCACTCTAAATTTAGTTGCATCTGAAATAATGTTCTTCATACTATGTATATACTTATCTCTATCAATAAGAACAACACCTCGTCCTTTATCAGGACGTGTAACAATTATGTCTTTATTTGAGGCTAGGTTTTTCAATAGTGATACATCGTCTCTGCTGAATATGCATGAAAAAATTTTATATGGCTTGAAGCCGTAATAATACTTGTGTGCTAAGATTTTCAATTGATCTTTGACAACAGACGATTCAGATGGTAGTGAAGATTTAAGGCTGGCAAAAAATTTTTCGAAATGCAAAAAGTAATTGAAAAAATTTAACTTATAAACTGGCAAAGAAAAATCCAAACCGAATGCAAGTAAATAGGTAAGCCGTGCTGACAGATTCACAGAACTGAAATTAAAGACCACTTTGGAGGGATCACAAGGCTGAAGGTTGCTGTCGATGCCTAGCTGTTTGAGTTTGTTCTTATGAGTCGACTTCGTAGTGATCTCGAAGGAGTTGACAGACCGTTTGACGTAGTTTTTTATAAGCATCTGGGTCACAAAAGAAAAACTTGAACGCAGCGATTGTATCGTGTGCGTCTGAGTACGTGGGGTCCACAATAAGGGCCTTGCGTACTCGTGTAGCAGAGCATGCTGGACGAAGCTTTCGAACAAATAGGCCTCTTGCTTCTCCCTCTCAATCCTCTGTGCGTGCACATGCAGAAAAGTGCGACTTGCCTGTTCGTTTAGATGATTTCCAGATAATTGCAACATCTTCTAGTCAAACAGATCTTCGAATTTTAGAGTCTCTTTTTATCATGAAAGACAAACCGGTTTTAAATGATGCCCAATCTTCCTTCCCCTTGCAAATTTTCTGTTAGCAATTACAAATGTTATTCATATGTGTGTAAAGTACCTAACGTCGTAATTTGAATTTCCTAATGTCGTGGGGATTTTCCTGGTATCGTAACCTGAATTTGCTGATGTCACACGAGTTATGTATAGTTTTCTTTAGTATCTTTACTCGTTTGAAACTTATTTTTGTCGCGAGTATTGGCATTTTGTATTTCAGGGGAACAGGCAGTAAATTAGCGGTGCTGTGCGGTGTGCGAGTGCCAAAGTTTGCGTGCCGTCAATTTCCGATGCGTCCGTGATTCCGAAGTGCTTTAGTTAGCATTGAGCTTGTGAGTATAAGGTGACGTAATTAGCAAAGTTTCGTGACATTCGCATGTTGAGTGCTAACTTGCGCACGGCCGAGCCATCCATGGCCGTTTAGCATCGCCGTAGAGCTCAGTCGTCGCTGGGTGAGCATGCTAGCGCTTTTCAAACTTTCATAACCTGAAAATATTCCAATCAGAAGGGATGTCTAAAATGACGCTATCTCACGTACCTCGGCTGAATCGACTTTGTTCTTGGCCCGCAAACGGGCCCACACTCTCTGGCTGCCCTCTACTTAACTTCTAAGGCCGCTCTCGATTTTTTGCTGTGGCTGCCCAAGCTCGTTTCAAAAGTTCGGCTGTGGCATGCAATGGCCGTCTAATGGGTTCAGACCTGGCACTCCATGTATAAACAAGACCGAATTCTGCGCCGTGTTGTGGAAATTCTTCGGAATAGCGCGTGTGTATCGAGGTCCTAAATAAAGGTTCATCACGGGAGTGCTCAACCCCCCTGAGGTGTGCATCAGAAATCAGATAGCAGCAAAGCGGTTGGAGAGACGGCATGGCTGGGCGCTGCCTATGTTTGCATGCTGAATACGGTACGTGTACTGGAAAGTGTTTGTATTCTGGATACATGGTATACTTTCAGGAAAATACACAAATTATTGAACATGTGCAGAAGAAAGACTGATGGTTGTTGCAGTCGCCTCAGCCTAACAGCGGTGATGCTGCCAGTGATGCCATACTTCTCTTATCAATGGTGAGAATATCGCCCCGTATGATGGTAACTGACGCGAATAACGACGTCACTACTCTCGACTATATCGTTTCTTATGAAAAAATTACCGCCAATGGTAAAGTATTGTCTTAATGGTAATAATACTGGCACTGACGGCGATAATACTATCAATAATGGCGATACTATCATTAATAGCGATAATAATGCCATAAATGGCAAAAATACTGCCATAAATGGCGAAAATACAGCCCTAAATGGCGATAATATAGCCGTTAATGACGATAATGTAGCCATAAATGGTGATAATGTAGCCATAAATGACGATAATGCTGCCATTAATGGCGATAATACTGCCATTAATGGCGATAATACTGCCATTAATGGCGATAATAATGCCATTAATGGCGATAATACTGCCATTAATGGCGATAATACTGCCATTAATGGCGATAATACTGCCATTAATGGCGATAATACTGCCATTAATGGCGATAATACTGCCATCAATGGCGATAATACTGCCATCAATGGCAATAATTCTGCCATTAATGGTGATAATTCTGCCATTAATGGCGATAATTCTGCCATTATTGGCGATAATACCGCCACTTACAGCAATAGTTTTGCCCGTAATGGGGATATAACTACTCCTAATGGCGATGGTATTGACCCTTAGCGATCATATTCCTCGGAAAGGCGATAATATTGTCCTCAATGGCAATAATGTTGCCTTTAATTGCGATATTATTACCCTTCATTAGAAGATTTTCCCCAATGGTGATGACATTGTCCCTAATGGTGATGGTATTGTCCCAAATGGTGATATTGTCCCTAATGGTGATGATATTGTTCCTAATGGTTGTGACATTGACCCTAATAACCATGGTATTGGCCCTAATAACCATGGTATTGGCCCTAATAACCATGGTATTGGCCCTAATAACCATGGTATTGGCCCTAATAACCAAGGTATTGTCGAATAACGATGGTATTGTCCCTAATAGCCATGGTATTGTCCCTAATAGTCCTGGTATCGTCCCCTGGTAATAGTCCTGGTATCCTCCCCTGGTAATAGCCCTGGTATCGTCCCTTGGTAATACTCCTGGTATTGTCCCCTGGTAATAGTCCTGGTATTGTCCCCTGGTAATAATCCTGGTATTGTCCCCTGGTAATAGCCCTGGTATTGTTTCCTGGTAATAATCCTGGTATTGTCCCCTGGTACAACTCCTGATATTGTCCCCTTGTAATAATCCTGGTATTGTCCCCTGGTAATAGCCCTGGTATTGTCCCCTGGTAATATCCCTGGTATTGTCTCTTGGTAATAATCCTGGTATTGTCCCCTGGTAATAGCCCTGGTATTGTCCCCTGGTAATAGCCCTGGTATTGTCCCCTGGTAATAGCCCTGGTATTGTCCCCTCGTAAAAGCCCTGGTATTGTCCCCTGGTAATAGCCCTGGTATTGTCCCCTCGTAAAAGCCCTGGTATTGTCCCCTGGTAATAGCCCTGGTATTGTCCCTTGGTAATAGCCCTGGTATTGTCCCCTGGTAATATCCCTGGTATTGTCCCTTGGTAATAGTCCTGGTATTGTTCCCTGGTAATAGTCCTGGTATTGTCCCCTGGTAATAGCCCTGGTATTGATGATAGAAGTTCCCCTAGTGGCGATTCCATCGCCCCTCGTGATCCTGAGAAGGTGGTACAACTCAAGTATCTGTGGGAATTAGCGCCCCCAGGAGGAAGATGTGAGGGCCTAAACTGAAGGGTAGGTTGCCCTCCCTCTACATGTAAGAGATTTTTTTGTCGTGTATCTGACTTTTTTCGGCTCACGGCTGTCCGGTTTTTCAGCACTTGACACGTTCCTACGATGGGACCTGCCGGTGGTCACTCAGGAAATTTTTATGATGCTGCTGACCGACCTGCAGTCACTAACTCAATTTTTTATAAGTACATGGTGAAGGCTAAGTGAAAGCAATAGCAAAACACTGTTAGCACATTTTGATATTTTCAAAATTGCTAACTACAATTGACTTTAAATCGGAATTAAATGCAGAACTTTAGTTTAACTCAGCGCAGTTAACGTGTTATTTCTTCAATTTTTGTCTCCGCTTCATTCATCAGCTTCTTTCGTTCTTGCTGATTCTATCCTAGGAGTGCAGGGACACCTCTGTTCATTGATCTCTTCATACCATACTGATGGTGCTTTCCTCTTTCCCCTCTGGGGAGCAGTTTTTTTGTTGTTAGGGAAGCTTAAACTGTCAAATTTTGCTAATCCTCATCTTGACAAAATTGATGTCTGGTTGTGAAATTTGCCACTCGAAGTAAGCCGTAGGCTGATGATAATTGTAATTGTGGTACATGAAACTCTTCGTAGCTTTGACTTTGAGGTTTCCTTTTACGTACGCAGCACTCGGTCGAGATGATTATTTTAATGCAGGATCACTACATCTTCACGCGTGCGTTTAATAGCAATAGGCTGTAAAAATAATTATTGCAAAGTTATTTTTTTGACGAGATTTTCAAATTTATCCTTTATTTAACTCTGCGTAGCCATAAAAACTGCTCAGCGGCATCTGAACCCCTCTCATGGTTGCCACTTTCCGAGTGTTCTTTATGGCTAAATTTGGTTTTAAAAAAATTGATTATCAGTGTTGTCAGAGAAAAACCAAACGTGCCATCTTGATCTAAATCAAGTTTGTGTTGACACTACACGTAGTAATTAATTCATCTGTGCATTTATTTGTGTTATAAGTCTGATAGTTTCCCTTGAAACATTTTGTATGAAATTAAACAGAGCTCTAGTGTCGAATAGTTTCCGAATAAGGCACGAGAACGCCAAGCGAAATGATGCTGTTCTGAAAAGTGGAAGAAAAGTACATGCAAATCGATATTATTTCTGTAAACTTAACGAAAACTGTTGGAAAAAATTCAGTGCTGCGACACTTGTTTTTTTAGGGATCGTTTCTTGCTGCTTTTCTCGTGTAAAAGTAACCTTCATTTTCCTCAAGTTAGCCCGAGTTATTTCTAAGACCTCGCCTATTTTGTGTTAGGACGCTTCAAAGCCTCGTGCTCGTACTGGCTGCAGCTCTTCTATTTATGCAAGAATTTTTAGCCGATCTGTTGTTTAATATTTAGAGAGAATGTTTTTTGCACAGAGTCTGTGTGTCTGTCAACAGTTTAATGCACTGGCAACTGACTCAGTTTGTTGACAGGAGCTGCAGGCCCGTGCCAGGTCGCAGCATCAGCGTATGCTTGCCGCAGCGCACCCTCTCACGCTGCCTGATTTACTTTCAGCTTTCCTTTGCGTGAATCGGTATTGTTATTTTCGTTGTCTAATATTGTAGACCGCTGTCCCAAAAATCTCCTATTCAAATTATCAAACTTTTCCGTTTTTCAAGCTGCTGTTAAGTTGTACCGTTATTCGATGTTGTTAAACTTTTCTGTTGTTGAGTTGTAGTGCACTGAACCGCGCGGCCTCATCATTTTTGGTGCTATCTATTACGATGAGCTTACTTCCCCGGTGTACATTGCGGACTACTCGCTTCATGGAGTGTTAAGCCAGCCTACTGTACGAGGTGTTGCTGCGGCTTATCGTTGTCGCTAAATTTGCAATATTCCTGAGTTAAATTCAGTGGAAGCCGACATGTGTTGTAGGTTCAGTTTTTGCTGTATTTTAATTGTAAACGTGATTAGCACGTTTTAAGTTTAATTTTCAGCTATTGAATTCTGCCAGTTAATAGATTTTTGGGTTTGCTTTGTTTAATTTGGTTGAATCATCAAGGAATTAATTCTCTATAATACCTATGTGTTCATATCAATAATTGATAATTAAATTTCAAGTATAAAATGAAATACCTCTTTGAAAATATATGTCATACTGATGATGGTTTCACTTTGTCGATATCTGTACTCATGATGCTCGGGAGTAACTTGACTGACCTACTTGTAAGTGATTCCAGTTATTCATTCACAGGTGGGATTTTAAGGTCGTGTCAGAGTGAGCCGGACAGTTTGCTTAATCGCGAACATTATCATGCGACGAACTACATACTGGTTTTTCATCAGTGATGAGGTCTACTCGAGTCAAAATGACAAACAAGTCAAAACTACTCAAGTCCAAGCAGCAACTCGCATGAAGCACGCTTAACCGCGATACACATTTATTGTATGATTCAAAACTTCGTTGCAAATCGTTGGGGATGCGAAGACTGTGCTGCGGGGCAGCTGCAAACTTCGCTTTGTTCTGTCCGGTGCCAAAAGCTTCCGTCGTGACATTGGTACTTCCGTATTACAGCGAAACGATACACTCAGAATGTGGGATTACTCTCGATAGTTTTTGTTTACTTTTTTCTTTACATTGGCAAAGATTGAGCCACGCATTCGGACTTATTTCAAACATGATTATTTTACCTGTCCTCGTACGCTCTTGTCTGACTTAGTGACAAGCTACAACCTATGTTTTAATAAAAGCGACAAATACGGTGCATATAGAAAACGAATGACTAATTTATCGCGCAAAACTGGCTCCCGCATCGTTGTTCGTGTTATTGTTAATAACATGACTGCTGTTTAGTAGCCATTATGAGATATTTGGTTCCTATCTCGTCTGCTACTCACCTCAGGAGACTGAACAATTGTGTCGATATCTATTGGAATTAGCCTTCCAAGAGGAAGATGTTAGGTTTCGAGGTGAAGGATCGGTAGGCCTTTCTTAAATTGAAATAAAATTGGACGTTTGTTTATTGCGGACTGTCTTTTCTTCAGTTCACTAGTGTCCTTTTCCCAACGCTATTTTCTTCCAATTTGATCTTCTTTCATTAACTTTTGCCTTTTCAATACGCAAGGTTCTTTACTTGATAATGCCTTTCCTTTGCTTTTTTGAAACACTTTTCTTGTAGTTAGGGAGACTTAACTTCAATTATTTCGTAATAAAATCTTATCTGCCACTTGATTATTATTGAGTTATTCGGTTACTGTTTAGCCTGCCGCCAATAATTATTGAGTTGTCCCCTCAGGGGGATACAACTATTGTATCTATGGGAATTAGCGCTCCCAGGGGAAAAATGTGAGGGCCCGAGCTGAGAGTTAGGTAGGCCTTCTTTTTGTTGAAATAAAATGTTTTTTTTTTTATGTTAAGGACCACCTTTTTTCGGTTCACTACTGTCCTGTTTTTCAGCCCCTCTGACTTTCTTCTTCAACTTTTATCTTATTTCATGAACTTCTTTCCCATCTTACTGTTTCTATGCCCTTTCTGCATAGATTCCTCATTTTCTTATCTCCATACTGAATGGTGCCTTCCTCCTTCCTCTCTTCGATACGCTCTATTTTTCCAGCGGTTAGGGAGGCTTAAACTAACTTATAATCTAATCTAATCTAATTATTGAGTTGTTTGACACATAACTATCTTGTCTGCCTCTTGTTAACTATTCAGTCGTTTGGTAACCATTGTGATTGTTTCATCAACTAGCTGTCACAGCTGTGCAGGAGGTCTCACAACGACAAATAAGTCTCCATTTCTGTTGAATTTGAGCAATTCCTGAGGTATCACTCGAGTTACTGTGTGCAGCGTTCACGGTCGGTTGAGCATCTCAATCTCGCCTGTGATGTTGAGGTAATCCTTTAAAGTGCGCCCTGTCCGTGTGGGCGAGCAAGGTAGCGTTGAAGGTCATGAATTATCCAAAACAGGCGTGCACTTCAGTGCTGCTAAAGCCATTATTTCCGCGAATTTCCAAAGTTGTTCATTTTCTTCTAGCTGAGCGCGACTGTTCGTTGTTTGCTTGAACTGCGGCTGCAGTGTCTTCGTCGCTGGGATATCGAGCGTGTTTTCAGAGATGCATTCAGTAACGTGCTACTGGTGTGTTCATTGTTAAGATGTGCGATCGTACAGCCCATTACTTGTCAGTAACACATACTTCTGTGAGATGCCTGGTTTGTGAGGAAAGTGATGTGTTTCGTAACAAGTTTGTGTCTTGTAAGATCTATATTTTCGGGGGTAGAATATCTGTTAGTTAATCGGTGCTTTTTTGTGGTGATAACAGGAACTGTCGCGGAATAAAGGGGTGATGCCCAAAATTCCTAGAAAATGAGCAGGTAGAGAGACAAAAAGAAAGAGGTTTACACAGATGGAGATGGAAAGACATAATAGTTGGAAACTAGTGGGATGTGAAAATTTTGTGGATAAATAATGACGCGTGTAAGATTATATCTCTTCATCATCAGAGAGACACGTGGAAAATTGTGAAATCTTAGCTAATCTCAGTTCAGTAACGATCTCTTGACGCTTTAGATTTCTGGTTGTAAAATGTTCTGTGCCCCTCAGAGGGATACAGCTATTGTATCGATGGGAATTAGCGCTCTCAGGGGAAAATGTGAGGGCCCGAGCTGAGAGTTAGGTATGCCATTTTTTTGTTTAAATAAAATGTTTTTGTTATGTTGAGGACATTCTTTTTTTTTTGGTTCAATGCTGTCCTGTTTTTCAGCACCTACTACTTACTCCTTCTATTTGATCTTGTTTCATAATCTTCTTTCTCAACTTAATGTTTCTATGCCCTTTCTGCATAGATTCTTCGTTCCCTTAACTCCATACTAAATGGTGCCTTCCTCCTTCTTCTCTATGAATCATCTTTGTTGCGGATAGGGAGGCTTAACACATTCATTGCGTTACGACCCACCGGTGGGTCGTAGTTAGGTTTTTCCTGCTGCGAAACGACCCATCGATGGGTCGTTTTGAAAAATTCCAACAACCTTTCTAAATTAATGGTAGTTAACAGGCCCAGTTAATGTTTGATATGTACCAATTTGCTTATCACTTTTGACTTCAAATTTAAGTTGAATATTGAACTTCAGTTTAACCCATCGCAACTAACGTGTTAAACTAACAAATAACTAACTGTAGTTATGTTGCTTAGGAAGCCTAGTGTTGAAGTGCGTGCATGCACCGAGCAAAAGTGCTGGTCGAGCTAAGCGTGTTTTGCTGCGTGCAGCGCGTCAGGCCAATTCATTAACGAAGTGTCGCCCTTTAATTTGCTACGCTGTTGTCGAGCACCAGGTCATATAACTCTGAAATTCCATCACGAGTGCAAATATTTACTAAGCTATTCATTCGAGCTCTGCAACGATTCTTAAATAATTTATGAATATTGTTATACTGTAATTGCTTCGTTTGAACACTGGGGAACTTTTAATTACTCTCGGAGAATATTAGCTCAGTGTGGAATAGGGTTTGGGGGAATTTAAGCTTCAAATTGGCTTTGTGGGGTCTCCCCGTTGAAATATACCGACGTGTCGCAAAGCCTAGGCATTTTTACGCTCGCAACAATTGTCAAGTAACTAAGAGACGAGACAAATGCGATAGCATTTCTAATCAAAGTGTCCGTTGATTAAATTTTACCGGCCATCTGTGTTTTGTGTTGGCGCGTGTCATATCTATGATGGGACAATGTGCCCTTTAGGTGCTGTTGAACTTTCGGCGCAAAAACATTTAAGGAAAAAATCAGCGGGCTAGTTTCTGCACAAATCTCGTGCTGGCTAGCACATTTCAGTGTGTTGTGTGCCATGAATGACAAATTGTGTTCTCCTCAGGGGTTGCAAATATTGTATCTATGGGAATGCGCTCCCAAGGGTAATATGTGAGGTTCTGAGCTAAAGGTTACGTAGACCTTTTTTGTTGAACTAGAATAGATTTTTGATTTATTTACGTATCATATTTTTTCGGTTCTCTGATGTTTTGTTTTTTAGCACCTACGATTTTCTTTTTCAATTTCTATCTTATTTCATAAACTTTTTTCTCAAGTACTGTTGCTATGCACCTTGTGCGTAGATTCCGCATTTCCTCAAGTCTATACTAAATAGTGCCTTCCTCTCTTTGATACTCCTTTGTTGCGGTTGAGACCTTGGAGATGGCGACCAGGTGAAGTTTGGGGAACCGTTGTACAGCTTTATCTGACAAATAAACTTCTACAACTACATCTGAAAGTGAAACTTGCCTACGCAGTGGATTAACTACTACAGAACAACTCGCCCTGATACGGAAACAAGAAAAATTTAACGCAACAAACCAGTATAACTGAGAATCACTGCTGAGATCAACATTTGTGCGGCTGCGGTGGTAAAACCAGGAATATAATAATAATAATAATGTTGCGGTTGAGGCTTTAACTAACTTCCATTCCAATGATGAATTACTTCTTACATTCTTTCATGAAGATGTGAATGTTTCCTCTTTTGTGTATGCTAACCAACCTACATGGTATTTTGCGACATTTCTTCTTCACGTTCGCTCAACCTTATGTCCAAACTTATGGGTTGGGATGTATAGTCAAACTTATGGGGGGGGGATGTATTGTCAAACTTATGGGTAGGGGTGTATAGTCAAACTTATGGAGGGGGATGGATAGTCAAACTTATGGGGGGGACAAACTTCTGTATAGATTCCCTAAGTTCATGCCCTTCCTATTCCTCACTTGAGAGCATTTTATGTGATTAGAAAGGGTTTAGCTATCTTATACTAAAATCTCCGTCTTCGGACAAAATTTTTCGCAACTGAAGCGCAAAATAGTACAAGATCTGTGTGAATGACAGCTATTTTCTTACGGTAAGTTTATGTTACCACTAGACCAATATTGTCGCTCACTAAGAAATAAATGAAGAATCCAGTTGAAATTAGTACACCGAATTTCCAGACGTTGGAGTGTAAAAGAGAACTACTACGTCCATATTATGAATCAACAATGGAACAACCCCTGAGTGGTAGTGAATTTAAGGAACACACTCGGGTAATCATTTGATATGATCAAATGAGCCCACAGTATTGTTGGCCGGCTTTGCAGGCAGGTGTTGCGATATATGGTTCGTGCGAGATAGAGAGCAATGACATGAAACGCGGCACAAGGTGCTCTTAATGTAAATATTAACTGGTGGACTGACTGGTGAGGCGTAGGGATGAGGAGAGATTAGGCCCGCACGAGACGACCAGCATCTGAATCCAGTGTAGGACCGATTGGAACTTGCATGATCTACTCTTCTGAGTAATCGACCCAAACCAAACCACGCCGAAGACGTCGACTCATACGCCTAATAATAATATTAATGAATATCTGACAGCGAAGCGATGGTGCTTACTACACCGAGGTTACGGTGGTTGTAATGGGCTTAATTAACCACTTGCGTGACTCGAGCTTAACAAATATACGGATACCGAACCACGAAGAAAGAACTGAGAATCAAACCCGGAGATAACTACATGAATAAATGAAATAGAGGATTTTCTATGTGATCAATTTGTTGTTGGTGATCGATAGGATTCAAAGTAGTCAATCAGGAAAACGCCCACAACAATCGTGATTAACTTGCCTTGTAATCGTTATTTTCTATGGAACGACTCATGACAGGCTTTTTGAACGACATCCTTGTTTGAATGAATGCTTGTTGAAGGACTGCCTTATTGTTGAAGTAGAGAAGGTTTTTGTTTGCTCATGAATGAGCTTTTTTCGTTTCACTGTTCTTTTTCAGCGCAAATTGTTTTTTTTCCCAACTTATATTTTGTACCATAAACCTCTTTCAAAGATCCAGCTGTTTGTATGTGCCAAAGTGTGGAAATATACCTTGTGCAAGGGTTCGCTGTTCCCTTTAATTTATAGAGAATGGTGCCTTTCATTTTTCTATCACAGAAATACCCCTATAATGGTTTGGGAAGCCTAAACTAATTATTAATCTAATCTGAGAGTAACTTTTTTCGCTTAGATTTTCCAAAACTGATCTTCTTGATTAAGGAATGGAGCTTTTTGTTGATGACGCCGCCTTGTTTTAACAAGTTTCAATGATAATGCAGTTATCCAAGCATAACTTCGAACGCGGCAATTCAGTCTTCGCGATCATTGGTAACAAATTCCAATTCATTTTGTTCCTTAACTTTTCGGCTAGGAAAAATGTGGAAATTTGATTTCAAATGTCTATTAAGACCAATTAAGCGAAAATATAAACACAAATGTGCTTGTAGAAATTATGCATGTAAGTTACATCCATTCGTGGTGCAATTTCATTAACACTTGACTGCGACGTGCGCCACCGGTGGTACACGGAGGTAATTTTCAAAATGCTGCTGACCGATCAGTATTCGCAAATTCAATTTTCATAAATGCTCAATCAAAGCTAAATTAAGGCACGATCCAGTTCATGTTTTCTATTTCCAAAATAGTTTTCTACAATTGACTTTAAATTTGAGAGTTTGATGTTGAATTTAATATTTAGTAGTCGCAGTCAAATTAAGTGTTAAGGTTTATGCTGTACTTTTGGAGTCCTAAATTATTGTTTGTCTTCGTATCTTTCCTTATGTTGTTGCCTGGACTCTGTATTAAACTTGACTCATCGGCAGCATCTAGAAAATCAGGTTCGTGTTCGTTTTCTCTTCTAAGATAACGAGAATTGATACTTCAACCCTACCTATGAGAAATGCACTTCCACCCTACCTATGAGACATGCACTACAGTGGTATATTTACCCTGTATATCGAATCGCGAGACATTAGAGCGATTTCTTATTCGTTACTGAGAATAAGACAATTAAAAGATAAACGTACGTTTAAGAAAAAACAGTTGACATCTTGCCTTCATGCCTGAGAAAACAATAACAGTTGTGGAATATTTTAACCCGCGTTCGAGGAAAACCAATTCAGGAATTTTTGAACGCGTTTTAAGGAAAAGCGAGAGCAGGAATGGTGAGCTATTTCGGTTTAGGGTGCGTTAGCTGAACCGAAGCGGCGTTGTGCAAAAGAGGGGCAGGGAGGAAGCGGTTTTGGCAGCGCGTTCTCAGGTGCTGACCGTGATGAGGAGAACAATCCCTGCCAAATATATGGGTCAAAAAGTGCGCTTTTATTTTTAGCTTCGTCTATGCACATGCTGCTGCTGCTGCTGCATCTGGCGCCCGTCTCCTGGGCCTGCTCAATTGTGGGCATCATGCAGTGCAGATAGCGCGCATGCTGGGTGTCCCACGGGTTGTGTGTGTGTGGCTGCGCGTGTTCTGGTTTGTGTGACTGCATGTGTTGTGTTTGTGTCACTACGTGCTTTGGTGTGTGACTACACGTGTTGTGTTTGTCACTACGTGTTCTGGTGTGTGACTACACGTGTTGTGTTTGTGTCACTACGTGCTTTGGTGTGTGACTACACGTGTTGTGTGTGCCACTACGTGCTTTGGTGTGTGACTACACGTGTTGTGTGTGCCACTACGTGTTCTGGTGTGTGACTACACGTGTTGTGTGTGCCACTACCTGCTTTGGTGTGTTTCTGGTGTGTGACTACACGTGTTGTGTGTGCCACTACCTGCTTTGGTGTGTGACTACACGTGTTGTGTGTGCCATTACCTGTTCTGGTGTGTGACTACACGTGTTGTGTGTGCCACTACGTGCTTTGGTGTGTGACTACACGTGTTGTGTGTGCCACTACGTGTTCTGGTTTGTGTGACTGCATGTGTGGTGTTTGTGCCACCACGGGCTTTGGTGTGTGACTGCACGTGTTGTGTTTGTGTCACTACGTGCTTTGGTGTGTGACTACACGTGTTGTGTGTGCCACTACGTGTTTTGGTGTGTGACTACACGTGTTGTGTGTGCCACTACGTGTTCTGGTGTGTGACTACACGTGTTGTGTGTGCCACTACGTGTTCTGGTGTGATTATACGTGTTGTGTGTGCCACTACGTGTTCTGGTGTGTGACTACACGTGTTGTGTGTGCCACTACGTGTTTTGGTGTGTGACTACACGTGTTGTGTGTGCTACTACGTGTTCTGGTGTGTGACTGCATGTGTGCCTTCCTCCTTCCTCTCTTTGGAACATTTTTGTTGTGGTTAGGGAGCCTTAAACTAACATCTAATCTTATCGAAGTCATGTCATCAGTCTTATCTCGCACTTGTGATCTCAGGAGGGTGCACCTCTCTTTCCTGTTCGACTACGTGTAATGGTTCGAAGTGTGTCATGAGAATTAAGCGCTTCTCTTGAAGACATTAAAGGTCCCTGAGCTGCCCTCGCGAGGACACCTTGATGGTAGCGTGTACCGACATCATTGCGTCCTGAGCAGTTGTTGGGCTTTTCTTGTGTCGCGGGCTCGTTATCTAAATCTCTATTGCTGCGTGCTAGTCCTTTTTTACCCTTTGTCAGTCTTTTCTCTCCCTCTCGAGGGAGTGCTTGATGTATACCGACAACTTACACTATTATTTGAATTTTTTTCTTTACTTGCCGTAGCCGTTCTAGAGGCTTGCATTCTCTCTCTCACCGGCTGTAGCGGCTGTGCCAACTAGGACGCCAGGGCTCTACATCTTTTTGCAATGCTTTGGTTTGCACTGAATTTTACTGAGAATTCTGCAATTGGAGATATCACGCCCAGAATTGAACTTGAGTGATAATACATTTTGATTTTTGATATCTTGCTCGAATGGCCTGTAGTTACCACCTTTAGTTTGTCATCTCTGAGAGGTGTTAGAACCACTGTTGGCACTCCCGTATTTTGAAAATCTCTGTGCCATAACGCAACCTCGTGTTCGTAGGAATATTCACGATTCGTTCCTCATTTTTCGTTTCTGTTCGTGGTGTAATTTCTTGGCTGCCCACTTTTAGTCCGGTGGTTATTGCTCTTCCTGTACTGTGTTTTGTCTAGATTCATTCCACCGGAAGCTCAATTTCTGCTCTGCGCGCTTTACTATCGTGCTGCCTTGCGAGGCTCTCTTTTTTTCCCTCTTTTTTGTTGGCTGCAGGGGCAGCGAGTTCAAGCTGCGCATACTCGCTGCCCTCGCGTACGAAATAACTGATATTACGTTCTGCTATTTTTGACATTTTACTTGCTTCCATTTGATCAATTTGATGGGATGAAGCATCCAGATGACAGCATTCATACACAATACGTTGTGAATTGATTTGATTCATTATCTTTTTAACTTATATGCCATGGAAATATTGTTAAATATCTTGTTTCTGTTATTATAGATTTGTATTATTATTTATCTATGAGTGTGGGGTAGGACGCATCATACAATGCACGTCCTATTCCAATATTATCGACGTAAAATCTCTTAATGTTCCGCCTCTGTGAATCGAATCTGTACAGGAACGCATCCTCATATTAGTGATGTAGAGCTGCGCAGTCAAACGTGACTTCTGTGCGCTAGAATACAAACGATTTGGAGAGAATTTCTCAGCACAGAAGAAGTCAAAGCACTTCTGGTGTGACTACAGGTGGAATGTGTTCAAATTATGTGGAGTATCTTGAACATTATTGTATGAAAGGTTACTAAAAGTATATGAGTTGCTCTCTCTTGCTTCGGACGCAGTGTACGCCGCACATGCATGGCACCGCTGTAGCTTTAGCAGCGCTCGAGACGGTAAGCCTCTTTACAGAATAAATTCACCTGAGAAATGGTCCTTGTCTCTTTGATGTGTCTCGCTTGGCGGGGCTGTGATTCATCTCAGCTTTCGAGCCCAATTGTTGCTAAATCTTGTATTCTCCTCGCTTGCGTTTTGTGCAAATAAGGAAATTTTCAGGTCGCCTTTCGTAAAAATGCCCGAGGAGCTGCCGAGTTTTGGCTTAATTATTTTACGAGCGCTCAGGATTTGCTCTGATGAAAGCCTGCCTCATTTCTGGGCTTGAGCGATAGATGGCAGATTTTTTGTGTCAATATTTTTGTCTTCTGCCTTTTTCAAATGAAATCTTGGCCAAATTGATAATTTCGGCCTGGAAGAAGGCCTATTTGACAACCCAGATTTTGGCATGGTAGCTGTGTTGCTGTTGCGTCTTAACGTCGTAAGGCTTCAAAGTAAGTAGCAGACATGGTTCTTTACATTGTTTTCTATCTGTAGCTTCTTTCCGAAGTAATTTTATTACTGAAAGTCAAGTCAGTCTCTACTTGAACTGTTTAGTAGGGCAATCATTGTGACATTTACAATTTTGAGTATCAATATCTATCTTATGTAATTAGTTAGCTGGCTCGAGCACGGCACGGCGTATCTCATGACAAATCAAAAACTTTTAGAAAATCTATCCCAAGTTGTCTTAGGTTAGTTTGTAGAGGGGTTATGAGATGTTGAGTTCCTTAACGCTTACCTTACTTCACATTTGTTTATGGGATCTACCAGGGTTGCACAAAATAATGGAAACACCTAACGTTTCGAAATCATAATCTTTAAACATATTATAAACAGTCAAAACTTGACATATTTTAAAGTGTTATTGTTCATTATTGTAACTATTTTGTATTTTATTACATATTTTTAACAGATATCTGAAGGAAAAATTTTGTTATAACCTTATAAAAATAGCAGACCTGACTTTCAGAAAGGCCACATTGTTGGTGCTCGTATGACAGGTGCTAGTGTAACAGAAGCTGCCTGAATGCTTGACATTTCAAACGGTACTCTCTCAAAAGTAATGACTGCATTGGAAAAAGGAAAAACGTCCTCAGCACAGCACTGGTCTGACCGAAATTCGAAGTTGTCTGAGAGAGACCGTCATACTCTAAATCGAATTGTTAGAAAGGGTTGCTAGACCACGGTTTTTGAAATCACTGCAGCGTCAATGAACACCTACAGAACCCAGTTTCTACTAAAACTGCGTCGGGAGCTGCACAAACCTGGATTTTGCGGAAGGGCTTCAAATAGAAAACCTCTGCTCTCAACGACAAATATTTCGAAGCGTTTAGAGTAGTGTAGAAACCACCAGAATTGGTCCGTCGAGCAGTAGAAAAAGTGATTTTCCCTGACGAATCGTTTACCTTATTACCGACCTCCGGCCGAGTGTACATTTAGAGACAGCCGAAAGAAGCCTTTAGTCCATACTGCCTTCTCCCAACTGTAAAACGTGGTGGGGGTTTTGTGATAGTCTGGGGTGCTGTTACTTGAAAATCCGACGTGCCAATGATTTCCCTTCATAGAAGAATTAGAAACTGAGACTATATTGGAATTTTGGACAACCAAGTTCATCCTGTGGTTCAAGCACTGTTTCCGGAGGGTAACGCCATCTTTCAAGGTGATAATGCCCCAATCCATACAGCTAGAATTGTTGAGAAATAGCGCGGGGAACATTCTAATGAAGTTGAGCATATCATCTGGCCACTATAATCCTCAGAACTCAACATTGTTGAGCGTTTATGGTCGGTTTTAGAGTTTCAAGTGGGGTAGTCGATTTCCGCCGCCACCGTCTCTGAAAGAACTGGAGGGTGTTTGAACTGAAGAATGTGTTGAAATTCCTTTGGAAACAATTGTATGAATCAATACCTCGGGGAATTGAGGCTTTGATTGCCGCCAAAGGTGGACCTACACCATATTAACACTTTGACTGCGATGTGCACCACCAGTGGTATACGGAGATAATTTTCATAATGCTGCTGACCAACCAGTATTCGCAAACTCAATTTTCATAAATACTTAATCACAGCTAATGACGGAACGATTTAGTTCATGGTTGGTATTTTCAAAATAGTTAACTACAGTTGACTTCAAATTTGAGTTTGGTGTCGAACTTAATATTTAGGTGCAGCAGTTGAAATGTTAAAATATACGAGTACTTTGTTGATTTTCCAAGGTGTTTCCATTATTTTGTCCAACCCGGTATATTTATTCTATTTAAAAATGGACTAAACTTCCCTAGTTTCGTTTGCAAATGTTTCTCTCTCAGAGAGCTAAAAGAGCCTCTGAAGGGATACAACTATTGTATATATGGGAATTAGCACTCCCAGTGGGAAAATGTGATGGCCCGAGCTGAGAGTTACGTTGGCCTTTTTGTTGAAATAAAATGTTTTCATGATAATGACAATTTTTTTCAGTTCAGTGATGTCCTGTTTTTCAGCACATACTACTTTCTTCTTCGACTTTAGCCTTGTTTCGTAATCTTTCTCAATTTAATGTTTCTATGCCCTTTCTGCATAGATTCCTCGTTCTCTTAACTCCATACTAAATGGTGCCTTCCTCCTTCCGTTCTTTGCATCGTCTTTGTGGCGGATAGGGAGGCTTAAACTAACTAATAATCTAATCTGTGTGTATGGGAATTAGCACTTCCGAGTGAGAGATGTGAGGTCCCGAGATGAAATTTTCATTCCGAATAGAATGTTTTTGTTTTTTACAAATAATTTTTTTAGTTTATTGCTGTTCTCTTTTTCAGCACCTATTACTTTCTTCAATTTGTATCTTGTTTCTTAAACTCCTTCATCTTACTGTTTCTATGCGTTCGGGACACCCTGTGCTAAGATTCTCCATTCTGTTAGTTCCATACTAAATTGTGCCGTCTTTCTACCTCTTGGGAACGCTTCTACTGTTGAATGGGCTTAAATTCGCCTAACATCTCCGAGTATTATATCCAAATTTGTTCGTTTGATAGTGAATGTCGGGGGATAAATAGCGGGTTAAAGAAAATGAGTAATGTGAATGAAGTCATCGACTAGTTTCCTTTAGACACGTAGAGATCGACGAATATGTTGAGATGAAATCGATTGAAAATTTGGCGAGAAGCTGCGAAGTTTAGGCTTGTTGTGATGCTGGGCGGGTTTCTCTACTCGCTTATGAATACTGCGATGGCCTCAACGATTCCGGAGGCTGAGTGTGGAATTCAGTTGTTACGCTGCAGGTCCTCAGGGATGCGTTAGTGGGAAGTGCTATTTGGAATGCCTTATTGGTTTAGCGCCCCTCGTGGCAATACACGGTGCTGTTAAACTTCTCACAACTGAGGAGTAGGTGTCGGTTCTCTTCAGGGAAGCCTAATTGAGTTACTCTGAAATGATGCTTGCTTACCCCCTGCAGAATCTATCGCACTGGTGCAGGACACCTAAATGGAGTTGTTTCATTCTGACTCGCTGTCATGCGAGGAATGATGACTGAATGAATCAGCTTTTGTAAGTCCTCCGATGCTGCTGAAGTGTGCTTTACGTCTTCTTGCGCTCTCCCGTATTCTTGACTACGCTGGCTGCAACTCTGGAAACCTTTGCAGTGACTTCTGTAACAGACCCACCATGACCTAAGCGCAACTTGATAAAGAGTATCCGAAAACAGTATTGAATGAGAAAAGAAGCATTTAAGCTCGATGCAACAGAATATAGACTACTTGTTCCGTGCCAGAACGCATGAGGAGAATGAAATATGAAGCCGCTGAGATCCGTGCGCTGCATTATGTTCGCGTTTTGGTACGTCCGTCGTCGCCATATACAGGGTCCGCCATAATTATGGAAGCATAAATTTGAGGTAATATTAAAGAGATTTATTCCCAAGCCATTTTATTAGTTTTTACCTTCCTTGGGACCTTTTTATGTCTATTTCACATTATAGAAGAAAAAATAATGAAGTTTTTTAATGATTATTGATAGAAGCATAATCGTATCCCTTTATAAAAACAGAGAGTAATTCGTGCATTGCTAGACCAACTGCAATTTCGTCGTTAAACAGTTTGAAAAGTTGTGAGTTTTTTTTGGAAACTGATAAGCCATGTCATGAACTGCAGGGCACAAAATGATCCGTCCAAAGACTGTGTCTCACAAAAACAAAACACACGAAAAAATTTGTGGAAGAATTTACGCCGCTCTGCTACAGAAGGAGTTAATCAGACTTCAATGCTTCGACTCTTAACCTTTTGCCTCCTGACGTGAACTCCAGTTCCCAGATGGCTAGTGCTTCCAGTTTATTGACAAAATTTCAGGGTGATTCAGCTAGTACGGAAATAATTTGAACTTAATGACAAAATTAGGGCAATTCATAGTATTCCTGCAACTCTGTTTTTAGACATTACAGAAGTTTGACACGTGCAATTTGCTATTGACATCCACTCAGTGTAAGCTTCATGGTCTATGCAATACATTTAATACATTTTTTATTCAACTTGAGCAAGTTTTTCACACGTACATGTATTTACAGATAAAATTAATCAAAAACTCAATTGATATTTTTTCTCAGATTTTTCGACCAGTTTTTGGCGTCGAAGCATGCATTTTTAAAGCATAATTTTTTCAATTTAAAAAAAGGAAGTAAGCACCTGCTTATAAAGAATAAAAACATGCTAGGGCAATTTTTCTGACATTTCAGGGTAATGACTGGAATTATCTTACAAAACTTTTCCCTTAACTATTTAAATGTTGAGAAGCAAAGGGTTAAAAGAAAATATCATAGTATATCCTTTTCATAAATGTGGAAAAGGCATCAACATTCAACCCCTCATGAACGTGAAAGATTCGACAGGTTCTCTGCCTCATGGAAGATGTGCATGCTGTCCAATTTGTTTTTCACGGATGAGAATAAATTAGACAGTTATCATAGTCTAAACCACCAGAGTAATCGAGTTTGGGGTGAAAATTGTTTAGTGAAAGGACGAAAAGTTAAACAATGCCATAATCCACTCTCAGTGGTCTAGACTGCTATCATTGCCACTGGGCGGTCTCCTCTCGTTTATGTTCATTCAGGAGTTAAACTTAACAGCCAGCGCTACATTTGAGACACATAGGAAGCAGAACCGCTACCCTGGGTGCGTGAAAACATCGGTGGTGCACCTTGAATCCTTCAACGAGACTGCTCCATCGCACAGCTCCATAAATGACTCAAGGCTGGATTCTAGCGCACATTCCAACCAACGTTCATCAGCAAGGAAGAGGTGCCCTCTAAGCGCCCGAATTTGAACCTGCTAAACTTTTCTATGTGACCCACCTTGGAGAATAAAGTTTGCAAAACTCCTCATGATTCGCTTCATAGCTTGCTGTCTAATCTGCGACGACGATGGGCTTTGTTTTCGCCGGAAGGTCTTCGTGCCTCCTGTTAAGCTTTCAAAGTAAATTGTAGTCTGTTATTAAAAAAGTAGTGGTCATGTTGAATAAATGCTTTTGGGTGTTGTTAGAAACTTTTTAAGCTTTATGACCATTTAATAAACTTAGAATTTCACTGTTTTTTCAATGAGAACCTTGGTAAAACGTTATTGCTATAATTATTGTTGGCCCTGCACGTGTCGAACATTGTGTTCAGCAGTGATATTGTGAGCTAATCAATTTTTTTCCCTTAACATAGGTATTTTTTTAATGTTACAGTTATGCTAAACACAAATGCACGAACAATTATTTTCTGCTCTAGAAGTTGGTCTTTTAGAGTGGCGCAGGTAATGTGAAAGGTTAGTCTGTTAGAAATATATTTTTATTTGATCTTTTAGTTGATCGTTACTCGAGACTATTCTTGAGGACTAATGTATATAACTGTTGAACTTGAGAGATTAATCGCTTGGACGATCAGCAAATTTTGTGCTTAAATTTACTGATGCCTGAATAATGTTCATACGATATTAACGTAAAGCTTTAAAGTTCCTCTTTATGCTTATGACTGTATTTAAGTGCTATTGTGCATGGAATTAACGTCCGCATATTTTTATGACGATGTAAAATAAAGTCGTTACATATTTTTCGCAGTCAACTTCTTTGTCCGAGCTAGAGACATAATTTCACATTACGGGTGTTTTATCCTACGTTATCTACTAGATGGATGTGTTGAGTGCACTAGTTTTCTATTAAAACTTTAGTGTCTGTGATTAGAAAACTTGAGGTGATTCAACATCAGCGCTGAACAATAATATCTGTCGCAATCATCGACCTGTAATCATCGTTTATCTGCCGTTAGAAACAAAGGGCCTCGAAGAGCAAGGAAGCCTTTTATTTAGTATTGTTTCGTATTCTTTACAGCTTTCATTTCTCATGCGAGTTGTCGTTATTGCGCGACATGTCCACGAGAATAGACGCTGCTTTATCACGAGGTGTAAGCTCAATTTCGAGCCGTATGGACCTGTTGAATTTATTCTGAGTTGCAGATCTGTTGCGAATTTTTCATTTGCTTACATATTGCTTTGCGTTTATCGCCATTTCGGATTTATAACCAAGAATTTAATTTTATGTTGAAAACCTGTTTCCTCAAATTCACAGCTGTTTATTTCAAGTACTGCATGATGTATTAGTTCAAGCACTGCATGTGCTTCTGTGGTATGTGTGAGCCCCACCTTGGGGGCGCATGTCCGGTTTAGGCTGTTTGCCTAAGATATGGGTGCATTCACGTCGAAATGAATATGAATTTCAGCGAGTATTTCAGAGCATTCAGTGTGCGAACGATAAATTTCTAGATACATTAAAGCGTATACATATGTACAATAAAGCCGGCAGTTGGCAAGTGCATGACTTGATGACAACTCCTCTCACTGAACGCTGAGGAGCCACATGCGGTTCAGGTGTCCCTGCGCCCTGTGCTGCGCGTTCGAATTAAACAAATTAGCCTCCACCCTCTCCCCTTCTCTCCAATGTTGCTGCGCTCACCTGCCTGTGCTCGGAAAAAATGGCTGAGGATCGGCAAGCATATTACTTCTTTCCTGTTGACTGATGAGGGAAAGTGCTTATTTAAATTTGATTTATTTATCGCGACTAGTTTTTCAGTGATGTATCGAATTTCTTCTTGTCTTTCTTCTCATAACGAGTGCATGTTCTCAGTATAATAAGACTTATAGTTACTAGTTATATTTTTTTTAGTGAATGGGAGCAATTTGGTTATGTTTACCTTCTGAGGGAGATGGAACTATTCTATCTTTGAGAATTAGCGCTCTCACGGGGTAAAGTGTAAGGTCTCGAGCTGAGGGTTGGGTAGTCCTTCTCTTTGTTGAAATAAAATGTTTTATTTTGCTGAGCGCCATTTTTTTCGGTCCACTGTTGTTCTGTTTTCAACATCTCTGACGTTTACCAACTTTTATCTTCATTCAGGGCCTTTGTTTTTAACTTACCGTTTTTATGCGTAGGAGATCTTGTGAGGGAGCACACCTTGTGCGTAGATTCATTCTGAGTCCTTAACGCTTTCCTAAATAGTTCCTTTATCCTTCCTTTCTCAGGAACGTCTTTTTTCTTTTAGGGAGGCTAACAACTAATTTATTCTAATCTCGTTAGCTTACTCTTTATCAGCTTTCCCATGGGAGAAATGTGAGGTCCCGAGCTGAAGGTTAGGCATACCTTTTTTTTGTTGACCAAGAATGTTTTTTTGGTTGACCAAGAATAGTTTTTGGTTTTGCCATAAACCAATTTTTTTCGATTCCCAACTGTCTTGTTTCTCAGCACCTACTACTTTCTTATTCAACTTTTATTTTACTTCATAAACTTCTTTCCTGACTTAGCCGTTTCTATGTGCAGGGGGCGTGTGTGGGAACACACCCATAGATTCCACTGCGTTCCTTTGACTCCATACTAAGTGGTGCCTTTATCCTTCCTCTTTTTGAACATCTTTGTTACGGTTAGGGAGGCTTAAACTAACTTATTTTATCTAATCTGTTCTTTCTTTTCTGTGCTAAATTGCATGTTTTCAGTTCCATAAGAGATCCAGTTTCTAGTAATATTTTTTGGTGAATAGGAGCCATTTGATTGTTTACCCTGTTACGTTTTGCTGGAGCAGCAGGAGCTTTCGCTTGTCTGAGCACTACGATAATTTTATAGTCTTCACCTCTAGGCCCTCATTCCCATATCTGAATTGTTGGTGTGGGCAAATTCTCATCTCTCATGTAAGGTTGCTTCACGGTAGAGGTGAAGCAACACCGTGGGTTGCTTCAGTGTTTACACTAAGGTCTTGATCAAATATTTTGGATAGAGTGCTCCTTATTCGCTAGATTTTCATCTGATGCAAGTGCATCACAGCTCTCATCAGTTTTTACATCGTACATCCGAAATCTAACTTGCCTGACATCGCATTGATACGAACGAGGCGTTCCCAAATCTTGTTTCTATGTACACAATTAATACGCCTATACTCGAGTTCATTTTTTAGCAAGCTTGAGTGTGCATTTTCACAATTATGAAGCGTGAAGACGCGTTTGCTAAACATTATCTATTCACGACAGCGCTTTGTGCATGATCCACTGTGCTGACGCGAGGCGGAAGGACAAGTTGTGAGCCACAGCACTAGCGCAATTAAATACGAGCGCTCGACAAGCTTCCGTATCCACGATACCTGCAATCTGGTAATTACTTGACCCGGTTGCCGCGCTGTCGTTGACCTGCGTAGCCCCGCGTGCTGGCTGCTTGGCGCTCACTGCTGCTCTTTCTTTTGTGTGGATCACGCCTGTATTTCTATGAGCCTCTGCGAGCTTAATGAGGGGCGTAAATGTGGAGGCTCTTGTGTTGCGTATTGTATGCCATGGCATAAGTGTTACGGCCATGGCTGAAGTGTTGGGCCCAAATTTGCAGTGCGTTTCTGCCATTACGGCAGAGTGTAGAGCAAGCGTTTTGTTAGCATGCGCTGTGAATGGAGGGGGGTGTGGGGTTGTTCGTAGTCAGCATCTCACCCTCCTCGTACTCTCTCTCTTCACCCCCTCCGCCCTCTCTTTTTCTACCCTCTCAGTGCAGATCGTCTCTTTTTCAAATTGGTGCAGTTTTTCGATGAACCAGAAAACGAAGTCGTGTGTTAACACTGTCACTCGCCCCATATTAGAATCAGCCGTTGCCCGTCTTTCTCTAGAGTTTACTCTCAATAGAAGGATGACAGCACGTGCGACGGCCGCGTAGACAACCTCACGTGGTCTTTGCGTTCAGCCACCATTTTTGAACAACTGTCCTCATCAATCATTCAACTGATCAACCGTTCACTCATTAATCATTCTGCTGAGCAGCCATCCACTCACTAGTTATTCAACTGAGCATTTGTACTCTCACTAGTCATTCAACTGAGCAATAATTGCCCGCTCAGCAGCTGATGAACTTACTTGTCACCTTCACCCTCGAACACGGTGGACAACGTCCACCTAATATATGAACACGCTGAGAAGCCTTCGCTCATTCCCCATGGCTGCTACTCAAGTGTCACCCACACCCATCACTGTGCTGAGTTATGACCACTCGTGACCATGCCAATGGCCACCATCAGTCACCATCACGCGCTGGCAGGGGAGGAGCGGAGGTGCGGGGCCTACAATGCCCGCGCCCGCCGCCCCCGATCAATGCCACAGCTACACCCGCCGTGCATTGCTTTCGTGCCCTTGTCTACTTGTATCTACCACCAACCACTGTGACCTGACCGCTACAGCTCGTGTGCCTGATATACCTCATGTCGTCGTCGGGCGACTCTTCGCTGCACGCGTGCGTGTGTAATATACACCTTTTTTTAGGACTTGCGTGCGCATCAAGCCCGCCCCGTCACTGGGAATTGTGCCCGTGCGCTCTTTTTTTTAACAGTGCGTTGTGAACCCTCGCACTCATTGTTGAGCGCTCAGTGGTCAGCGTTAGAGCCTAATAGGCTATGTTCAGAGTCGAGAATGCGCATTTAGTGAAGGAAGTACTAGAGTCCTCCTTCCTGATGGGCTCGTAATTACAATCCGTTGAGCCTTCTGGTCTTGATATGTCCAAGTCTCTGTTCGTTCGTCTGTCTCTGTCTGTTTGGTTGTTTATCTCTGCTTGTTTAACTGTTTATTTATGTTCGTCTGTCTCTCCGTTCGTCTTCTTTTGTGTGAGGTGAGAGCCCTTATTCAGCGAGGCCTGTCACATGCGCTGTCCCTAGGGCTTCGGATTCACGTGCATTTATGGAGAGAGATGACAGTCGCGCTGTGTCTTGTCTTTACTTCTCCTCATGGCAAGAATGCGTTGCTCAGTTCTTTTTCCTTTCTGCTCTTAGAGTGAGCCAAAAAATGTTGCGCTGTGGTAAAGTTACTCTAAAGTTGAGTAAACACTCTTAATGTTACAAAGAAAGATTAGTTCAAAATAGACAGGATTTTTCTTGAGCATCTTTTGGTGATTATGATGGTCCTAATCTAGTCAGCGCGAGTAGTCTTTGGTCATGAACATTCATGTCAATTTTTTTTGCAGCAGCCAAGTTTAGTTTACCGTTAATAGGTTTTGTTTTTCTTATTCTAGTTTTCTTTTATTCGATAGAGGTGCCCAACTTACTGACAATCTATGCGCCTACGGGAATGCATTTTCTGACCCCACATTATTATGCACGGTTCTATCCAGGTTTTTTACGAGCACATGCAGACGCTAGATAAGCTTGCGCAGTTACTTTGAATCAGTTTTACAATTTTTTTCTCAATATGAGCCGAAACATACCCCTGTTTTTTAGGCTCATGCTAGGTTAAAGAACGCGAGGATGAAGGCTGAATTCCGTCTTTATCCTTGCGTTATTTTCCTTTGTATTTGCTTCATACTTGTTTTTTTTAATTGTGACCCGCTGGGGCTGCTGGATGTATGTACTCTAGCCGACGTGGGCATAACGTGGTGCTTGTGATGTTCTTGAGATGTATTTTGTTGTTTATTGACTGCAGAGCTTCTTTAGTTTTCTATGTGCACTTATATTATTTCATTTCAATAAATACTTTCTAAAGGAACTGGTTTGAATGATTCAAATATGGAAGCGCACTAGATCATTTGCTTACATTTCACTACTCGAAGAGTCTCGTGTAAATAAAATGTAAGAGTTGTCACTTCGCTCGATAAATTGTCTTTTTACTTGAGGGCTTCAGTGAAACCGAGGAAGAATAAAATATTCAAGTGGTGCGTCATTTTAGTGTCACCGCGTTTAAAGCCTGAGGAAAATCTCTCACGGGGGCATGCATAGGATAGCCAATTGTGTTTTTTTAGTAGTGTTCGTCAATCCTACGTTATGAGGCTAGCGCCCCCAAGGAAGATATTGTTGGGTACCTCAGATATTGATAGACTTTCGAAACTTCTGTCTTCGTGCCGACTTTGCTTCTTTCAGCTTTCATGCCTCCATCGCTATCTCTTCATTGCATTTTCTTTCTTTTTCTTCTCAGCTTTCTGTTTCTATGCACAGGGTATTTAGTGTGGGAATACACAATGTGCGTAAATTGCCCATTTTCTTCTACAGTCCATATTACACTTTGATTGCGACTTGCGCCACCGGTGGTACGGAGGTAATTTTCATAATACTGCTGACCGACCAGCAGTCGCAAATCCAATGTTCTTAAATACTTAATCAAAGCTAAATAAAGGCACGATCCAGTTAATGTTTGTTATTTTCGAAATAGTTTACTATAATTGACTTTAAATTGGAGTTTGGCACCGAACTTGAATTACTTGATATTTAGTAGTCGCAGTCAAAGTGTTAAACAGTCACTTCTGTTCGCTCAGTTGAGTTCGCCTGTGTTGTGGCTAGGGAGTCTAAAACAAATCTAATCATAATCTAACGTAACCACAAATCTCTTGGATAAATACGCTCCCAGGGGGACAATGTGAGGGCCCAGCTAAAGGTAAGGTAGGCTGTTTTTTTGTTGAAATAGAATAGGTTTTTGTTTTGTTAAGAACCATCGGTTTTCGGTTCACTGCTGACATCTATTTTCAACACCTACTACTTTCTTCTTCAACTAAGATCTTGTTTCATGAACTTCTTTCTCATCTTACTGTTTCTATGCCTATTCTGCATGGATTACGCGTTCCGTTAACTCCATACTAAATGGTTCCTTCTTCCTTCCTCTCTTTGGATCGCATTTGTTGCGGATAGGGAAGCTTAAACTAACTAATAATCTAATCTAGGAAAAATATTAACCATTTTACTTTAATTGTGATTAACACACTAAGAATCTCTTTCGGCAGTAATTTAAAATCTTGGACAGAACTTGATGAGAAGAGTGCCATTGTTTTGTCCTTTCGCATAAGGATAAAATACCCACCGAATTTTGGCCTGGTCATCTTTTTTAGGTACAACTGATGGCAGTACTTTAATTTGTTCTTAAATTAAAGTTACTGTTTCATAGTTATGAGCAGGGACTGCGAATTTATTACTCAAGAATTCCCGTGAAAATTCTAAAATTTCAATGCGCTCTCAGTCGTCCAAAAGTTTTAGAATTGAATGTTTTTCATTTTCTTATTTCTTGAACCAAATCTGCAATCCTTGATCAAACTCAGCTACGCTCTCCCTTTCTGGAAGGCCTGGGGAGAAGATGAATGAACATGTTCTTGATTGGCTCTTCCTCCTACGGGGATACAACTATTGTATAAATGGGAATTAGTGCTCCTAGGGTGAAGGTGTGAGGCTCCGAGCTGAAGGTTAGGTAAGCCTCTTTATTGTTGAAATAGATGAGGCTTTTATTTTGTCATGGACCATATTCCCTTCATGGGGATACTGCTATTGTATCATTGGGGATTGTACTCCTAGGAGGAATATGTGAGGTCCCGAACTAAAGGTTAAATAAGCCTTCTTTTTGCTAAAATAGAACTAGTTTTTTTTGTTACGGACCCTCTTTTTCGGTTCACTGCTGTCATATTTTTTAGCACCGACTACTTTATTTTTCTACTTTTATTTTGTTTCATAAACTTCTTTTTCAACTTACTGTTTCTATGCACCTTGTGCAAAGATTCTGCGTTCCCTTAAGTCCATACTAAATGGTGCCTACCTCCTTTCTCTCTTTGGAACGCATTTATTGTAGTTGGGAGGCTTAAACTAACATCTATAGTAATCTAAATCTATTGGTCCTATTTTCCTTGTTACTTCTGTTCTTTTTTCATCATCTTATATTCTGTTCAACTTTCATTCTGTTTTATCAAATTCTGTTTTTTTTACGTTTTTCAATCTTGTGTTACTATGTGCACAGTCTGGGTGACACACTCTGTGCATAGGTTTCCAGTTCCCTTAACTTCATACTTATGGTTTCTTCCTCCTCATTCGCTTGAAATACATGTGTTTGGTCATGGAGGCTCAACGCATTCGTCGCGTATTGGGCCATATGTGTCCCAATCGGTGGTTTCTTATCCACGTTCTCATGTAAATGGAAGTCATTTCATTTTTCTCGCGACTTTATTAATGACTAACTGTTTTCATACTAGGTGAAATGTTATCGTGTAATTGTATCTTCATATTTCTTGGGAAGGATAAAAAAGCATTCGAGCAGAAAGTCCATTTCCCAATTTTGGGACTTATGACCTAATCAAGCCAACCGTTAACAACCGTGGAAATGTGAACGTGTTAATCTAACTTGAAATCTAATCTTGGTTAGCTATTACTGTGCAGCAGATGCATAAAACTGTCGG
Organism: Morinoia aosen; assembly: GCA_030386875.1. Taxonomy (NCBI): domain Eukaryota; kingdom Metazoa; phylum Arthropoda; class Malacostraca; order Amphipoda; family Talitridae; genus Morinoia; species Morinoia aosen. The sequence goes on from CM059574.1 coordinate 5,139,894, forward strand.
TTTTTCCACAGAATTCTCGGCTCATGTCCTTGGAATGTCAGGTCGATGCTAAAACTATTATAACTATGGGCAATGATGTGCAGAGACCGTGTTCGTATTTGTATCCCGCGCGCAGACGATTAATACGATTGCATTGAGGATCAAAACGGTACCCGATTCCTGACTTGTTTGCTGACGACTCGGCACCATCGGCAATGAAAATACTCCGGAGACAAGATTATTCGTTGCGGCCAATGACAAGGAAATTATTGGCAGAGAAGGATGAAAGGCTGAGCAGCATCAGTGTATGAGCGGAAACGAACTCTCTTACGTAGTTTGATTAATTTCGGTAAAAACGTGCGCTCCAATTTACCGGCCATGAGAGACACTGCGTGAAATTACAAATCTTGACATCAATTGTCTCTTGTGCGTTAATTATGATTGGCAATCCATCCTCGTGAAACACAGCAAATACTGAACTTTTGGGTTTAATAATGAACGAACTTTTTACCCCATTTATTGGACGTTGGCCTGATGTATGGTTCTCTCAGTGTGAACTTTCTGTGTTAGCTGAATTTTTTTTTACCGAGAAACACGATTCTTGCTCCAGTGCGCGTATCTATCTCAATTTAGGGTCCTATTTTTGTTTTGTGTATTCGAAATGTTTGACAACATTATTTCTCTCTCATTTTGTCAGCTATTTGGTATATATTTTCATATCTTGATCCTAATCCTTGGGTGCTTTCTTTGCTAACATATCTGCAGCTCTCCGTACCCATTCACTATCCCTTTTATGGTCCCATTCTCCTTCCTGTTTATGGACACATTCATCAAGCTGTTTTATGGTCTCATTCCCAGTGTGGCTTTATGGGCTGCGTGTGCAAGCCTTCGCAAGGAGTGTCTCCCGAGACGCAGTTCTTGCTCGTGTATGTGGTGCCTCCGTCCTCTGTGACTGCAGCAGCGATCCATACCGAGCCCTGGATTGCCTTGTGCTTGTTGCTTACAACGCTACCTAGCTTGCGTACTGCATGCCGCCTCTACTTACACTGTGCCTTGCTTGCTGCTGCTGCTTATTATCCTTTTTTTAACCTGGATCTCTTGCGGACACCGTAGAAATCACTGTTGCTTTTTACCGTGCTAGCTACTGCTGCTTAGATAACTATAGGAGATATCTTTCGTTTGATAGTTTTTGCGTCCAAATCTTGCGAGCTTGTTCTGTCGATGTCGAAATAAAGGTTACATAATTTGGTGGAGTCTTTGTTTTGTTATCTTTGATTCACTCATTCGTTTACCCCTCAGGGGGATACAATTATTGTATCTCTGGGAATTAGTACTCCCAGTGGGAAACGTGTTAAGGTCCGATCTGAGAGTTTGGTAGGCCTTCTTTTTGTTTAAATAAAATGGTTTTTGTTATGTTAAGGACCGCCTTTTCGGTTCGCTGCTGTCGTTTTTCAGCACTTACTACTTTCTTCTTTCACTTTTTCTTGTTTCATGAACTTCTTTCTCGACTTGATTAAGGACCATCTTTGTTTGGTTCGCTGCTGTCGTTTTTTAGTGCCTATTACTTTCTTCATCAACTATTGTCTTGTTTCATAAACTTTATTCGTTCTTGCTATTACCACGCATAGAGTATGGGGGCACGCCATGTGCAGATGGTTCTTCTATTTCTATACTAAACAACAACAACAACTTCCTTCCTCTCTGGACAACACCTTTTTGCGGCGAGAGAAGTTGGAACTAACTTGTGATCTAATCTCTTAATTAACCGACTCAGAGTGTAGGAAGCCATGTATTTTGGTACCATCAGAGAGGATATAGGATTGCCAATAGGCTGAAATTAGTTAGGTTTATCTGTCTTATGATGGATCTGATACCTTCAGGGGAGATCCTATCAAGTACCTTGGCCATTGACAGGCCTTCGGGACTTCTGCCTATTGTGGTCACTTCGCTTCTTCTATTTTTTAGGCCTTCATTGGTATCTAGTTTTTTCCTTTCTTCCTCTTTCTTTTCAACTTGCTGTTTCTATGCGTATAAGTTCTTGTGCGGGAACATCTCTTGTTCATTGATTCTTATTTCCCTTAAATCTGTACTGAGTGGTGCCGTCCTCCTTTCTCTCTTGGGAACACTTTTGTTGTGGTTAGAGAGGCCTAAGCTAACGCGTCTTTTTTAATTACGTCAGTCATGAATAAATGGCACTTTCTTCCACACTCTCTGTAGATTGCCTTTGTTGTGGCTTGGAAGGCTTGAACTAACTGCATATTATACGGGCAATGACGCCTTCAGCAACTGGACGAACTCTGATTTTCTCACCCGATATGGCTCAATTACTGATGAACGTTTATCACTAACTTTTTACTATGTTCAGTGAAAAGAAGATTGAAGATAAAGTTTCGAAACACTTCCAGTTTTTTGCGTAGGCTGAAAAATGATTTTCACGATGTTTCAATTCATACTGGTAATTAGTCCAAGCCATTTAAGCCCCTGTGGATTCGGCTTTGTATCTCTCAACGCTTTAAAACACATGATCTAACGTGAAAATTTGGCGCAGGGTATTTTTCTATCTTCAAACATTGAGGAAAAAGTGCGAGAGAAAAACGCTGCAAAAGAAAATACCAGAAGACTATTCTTACTTTATAAACGTTGTTCAGATGGTGTGTTGGTTTTACGCGAAGCGAGTGCTTAGTACGATATGAGAACATGGATGATCGGATGAGGCTCTAGAGCAGTGGTTCTTAACTTGGGAGGCGCGGCCCCCTGGGCGGACGTGAACCTCCGTAGTAAAGCCTGATTTTTCCCAGTAATATTTTCAACAAAAGAATAAACTTTCACTCTTGAATACGTTTGAGGACCTATTGACAATCTTTTTTGTTGTGAGCTCTTATTTACCAATCCATCTGCACACAATTTCCCCTGACAATTTTTAAGGGAGGCGTGGGAGTAAAATGGTTAAGAGCCACTGATCTAGAGAGCTCCTAAAAATTCTTAGAGAGTCTATCAATCCGTCATAGAATTGTACAGGTGAGTACACAGTGTGTGTGATGCTTGTGTGTTCACACACATTTTGGATAAGTTGTTGAGGCAGGTCTCGTGAGCGGTAATGTGACTGAGGAGGTAGAGAAAACAGCGCTTCTAAGAGCCCGTTAGCATCGTAATGTGTAACAAAACTTTTATAGGGTATGCTAGGGTGACTCTTGATCCCTCGGCATTTGCCATGGTCTTATGTTCAAGCTCCGTTCGGCTAGCATCTTGGTCTATTATATCATCAAAATTTTAAATCTCAAGTTTTCTTCAAGTTTCTACTAGCTGCTGAGTTCTAATCAGTGTAATATTTAATAATCAGTGTTTTTAATAATATCAGTGTAATATTTAAACGTGTATTTTCTATGACACGTGAAAGTTGACAATTATTTTCCTATCCGCGAAAATGCGTATGCAGTTCATAGGGGGTAGTTTGGTGCAAATAGAAGTTTGAAGCTTAGGCTTGCATTTCTTCAATCTCTTAGTAAGATGAACAAATATTCAATTTGATAGGGAATGGATAGATTTGATGTAATGGACATACAATTCTGGGGAGACTGAAAAACTTGTTGAGAATAATTTACTAGCAGCAGGGAAGGTCGATGAGTCCTTGAAGATATCAGGTCTGGTACGTCGCCGTTGCTGAGGAGTCGGCAGGTGCGGCGGAACCTGCTGGTAGCATGGCATGGCTGGATTCAAGATAATTGGATGTATGTGAAGCCGAAAAAATACATGCCTTATTACTCCACAAATGCATCAATCAGCATACTCTCTGCCCCTCTCCGTAAGTGCTGAGGTGTATTTTGAAAGTGTTTCCTACATTTCAGTGAGTCTCAATTTCCCCTATTTGGAGAAGGCTGTGATGCCATTGAAATCCGTCTGTGCAACGCCTTGCCGTTGTCAACCATTGTCAGCTCGTACTTGCGTGTAAGTTCCAACACGTTGCTTGTTGTGAAGCGACTTCGGATAGAAACTTGAGCTTGCTAGATGATGGGATGCGGAACTTGGTCAACTTCCGACACGTTCAAGTTCGTGATTAGCTTGTATCTCGATCGCAACAGCGTTTGTTCCTTGCACCATTCAGTGAATTTGGATCCTTTTTGTGCCAGCGTGTGGAAACTTGGTATCAGAGTATATTTTCAAGTGGGTAATGTGTTGTAGCAGATCTTGTAAAGCAATGAGGCGAACGAGGAAGTAGAGTAAAGAGTGCTTCCCGTATCTAACTTTTTATAATCAGCGTTCAATTCATTTCTTTGAGACAGCGATAGCATAAACTACGATTGAGTAAAATGATTAGTTAAACAAAGCCATTCGTAGCTTTGGAAGATTTTTTGTAACGTGACTCAAACACCTCAGGTTTCAAAGCGCGTAACCTGTATAAATGAGAGCAATATGTAATTATATTCTGGGATAAATGAGCATCCTATTGCATTAAGTTGGCTGTTTATCACTTGAATTCTGATTTTCTATAATTTTAAAATTGACATCAAGTTTTACTTGGACCTCACTCTCACTCCTGCTCAAAGAACGTTGGAAGTTGTTGGTTTCTACCTTCTTTCGACGTACTAACTTCAATTACAGAGTGAGGGAAAAGTTCCCGGACTTAGCTAATTGGTAATATATCTACCCTATGTTAGTGTAATGAAAGAAAATACATTCTGACATTAATTTACTAACCACACGATGAAACTAAATAGAAGTTCATTTTTCAATGTGCCCTTCTTTTGCATGGTTAGCTTCTAAATTCTTCCTCTAAAACTTAGTACAGAGACACGCAGTTTCTTTTACGGGCTTTAGTCGGCAATAGACGGTTTTTTTTTCTGGGATGTCTGCAGCCTGATTTGCTGGCACTCAGTCATTTCTGATTGAACTTCGCTACCTCGGTAAACTTCTTTCTAGCTAAAAAGGCAATCTCTTCCTTTGATACTTATGAATGATGAAGATCAATAACGCTTGTCGTTAACTCATTTTCAGAATATTGCAGGTTCTAACAACAAATTGTGCCCGAGTCGTGAAAGTAAGACATAAATTAATTGTGTATATTTTTTTGGTGAAGACAACAATTGCAGCTTTTATTTCAATTTGGAAGACTCGGAGGACTTAGTCCTCATCATGTATTTCTTCCATTCCTCTCTTTGAATCTCTTATAGAAAACGGATAAGCTATGTCTTGCTACACTAGGGTGGCCAGTACTCATAGGGTAGATTTTTTTCACAGAATCTTCTTGACGGGACCCCCTAAAAAGGTGAGGTTGATAGAAAAAATTATACTGGTAAAGTTTCAGACCATTTGAACATCGTTAACCCGTACCCCAACGGCCTCAAAGTTCTGAAAAATGGCATTTTTCGCGATTTTTCAGAACTTTGAGGCCGTTGGGGCACGGGTTAACGATGTTCAAATGGTCTGAAACTTTACCAGTATCATTTTTTCTATCAACCTCACCTTTTTAGGGGGTCCCGTCAAGAAAATTCTGTAAAAAAAAATCTATCCTATTAGTACTGGCCACCCTATTGTTGCACGCTTGTGTGGAATTATTTTTTTGAATACATCATGCTCTAATCACTCACAATGATGAAGTAATCCCCTCAGGGAGATACAACTATTGTATCTATGGGAATTGACATTCCTAAGAAGAAAATATGAGATCCCAAGCAGAAGGTTAGGTAGGCCTCCTTTTTGTAGGAATAAAAGTTTTTGGCTTCGTTACGGACCATCTTTTTCAGTTCAGTGCTGTCCTGTATTTCAGCACTGACTACATTCTTTCTTCTTCAACTTTTATATTATTTATGAACTTCCTTCTAAACTTACTGTTTTATGCGCACAGAATCCTTGTGTGAAAGCACACTTCGTGCATAGATTCTCCGTTCCTTAAACTCCATATTTAGTGGCACCTCCTTCCTTCTTCTCATTGGAACGCCTTTGTTTTGGTTAGGTTGGCTTAAACAAACTTTGCTCGTTTTAGTTAATTTTATTGGAACAAATAAAGTATTTGCCGAGAAGATCTCTCAACAAATCTTTATTACGAAAGCCAATTTAACACCATGCTTAGCGACTGCTCGAGACTAGGCTTAATGAATCAACTCGACCCATTCTTTTCATTTTGATGATTAAAGATCATGCAACGAGTTTAGGCCAGGTTCTGTCAAATTTGACGCTTAAGTGTCACGTCGAGTGATCGACGTTGTGAGAGTTATGTTTTTCGAAGAGTTGAATACCGCTATTGACCGTATTACAGAACTTGACTCAAGGGTCCATGATGCTCACACTATTATAAGTTTTGTTTTTTGAATTAATGTATTACCTCAAATTGTGCTCATTATTTGATGTTTACACTCACTGCATGTTGCGCATGGTTTCCAGTCCTGAAATTTAAATAACTAGCGTTTAACCCATACTTGAATCATCAGACGTGTTCGCGTTCTTGAAGAAATATTATTTTGAGTAAAGGAATCGAACAAGCTTGTGAAATACAACTTTGGCTAGCTGTGCACCACTCCAATGTTTTTTCAACTATGTTCACGCATCGTATTTAAGTCTGATTCTAAAGAAGAACATTTTTTCTCAAGGTTACTCAGTAACGTACTTTTAATTTGATTCTTTGATCTGGCTTTTCTTGAAGGTGAGTTGTGCTTCAATTGAAAGCGTAATGCGCGCGGCATATAGGGAAGAAATCGAGGAAATCTTTTCTTACAATATTTCTGCGAAAACTAGAACTTACAGCGGGCTTTGAAAAGGCTATTTTATTATTATTTTCATAGCACTTACACTATGGTGCATTTTGATCTTTTATTTCACTTGCAATTGGAAAGATTTTTTCACATCCTTGGAGTCTCAGCTAAATTACTCGCGCATCTTCTAGTGTAAAATTCATACATCAGTTGTGTTTTCGAAGGTTGTTCTGGAGCGATATTTTGAGTCCTCAACAGTTTATTGAGATTTTGACGGGCAATGTGTTCATTGTATATTTCCTAGAATGACAATCTAACTGTATCTCGGTTCATTTTTCGTGGCCGAATCACTTTTATACCCTGTGCAGTTTTGTCTGTTTTATGTAAGAAGTCTCCATCGGTATATGCGTATAGACATTTCGGGTCGATGTGGTATTTATAGTTTTGATGCTGTTTGTGTTTATTGTAATTATGGTATGTGATTATGATTTCACAGACAGTTTGTTCTCATCTGTTCATTTTAATATCCGAACGTTTTTGTTGCGAAGTTGAATGTGTAAAATGTACTTTTGATAAGAAATAACTAATCTCACTGAATGTACTCTGTGCAGGACTATTCTAACATCTTCACGTGTGTTGCGCCCTGCGAAAAGGTACTCAAACTGAGCTATGTGTGACCGATTCGTTCCAGCGTGCTAGTTCCTTTCCTTTCGAGTTCATTAACGCCGATCCAAACAAAACAATTGCGTTGATTTCTGTTTGCGTTTTAGTTGATGATATTGAAGAACGTAGGCTAATTTTCCTTTGCCGTCAGTCAGTGTAGTTAAATGAAATATACTTTTCGTAACTTAAACAATTGCGTCAGTGAATTTTTTCATGAGAAATCAACGCATATGTTTTCGTGTGTTTTAAGTGTGTTCACCGCAACGCGTTAACTTTGTGCTGCTTATTTTTGCTTTACTTCCATCGCTGAATTTCATTAGAAAATGCAAGCCTTATAATTACTGGACCGTTCCAGCCGCTGATTCCACGAACTATTTTCAAAAGTGAAAGGCGATTTTTCCGTCAAGAAATAATTGTAATGCAAGAAAATCTTTACGGTAATATACCATGGTCGTTCGTTAATATTTATTGAACTGAGTTATTGAAATATCGTTATTGAAAACACTGGGAAAGTTTTAATGAGGGAATGTAGAACTTTGTATTATATCATCTGAATGAAACTTTCTCATTTGAGTCAAGTTATTAAGCCCAGTGATGAGTATTATTTCTAGCACTTTTTAGCTAACACATGGATCATTTCTAGTTGAAGCATCACGTTGAGTATGTTAACTTCCAAAAAATTAAACGTTGCGAAAAACGCCAGCATTTAGACGAAACTATTCCTTTGAATGTCAGGTACAGCCTGTCACCTGTAAATATAGTAAAAAATCATTGCATACTGCCATTGCTATTCTGTTTTGCTCTAAATTTCAATACTTGGCTTTGAACACATGCACGATCTATTCGAATGCTGTTGAATACCCGGGCCTTAGTTTAGAATAGACGGCAAAAGTGTTGTACTTGGGCTGGCATGGTAGCTAATAATAACTGCAGTACAAGGCTTTTAAGTTCTATTGTTACCTCTAGCAGGCCACCGTTGCTTCATTGTCATATCAGCTCTGCCATTAGATAGTAGAGCGTATGTAATTTCGTCAAGCTAACCATGAATTAAGTGCTTAACTTGGCTACCAAAATACGTTTCTTGGCAGAACGCTGCAGCACACAATCGCTACGCTCAGAAACGCAACTAAGCCGAATGATTTCGAACAGCATGCAATAACTCTGTTTGTCAAAGTTCCAACTTACTCTGAAATGGAATCTAAAATTTGGCCATTTTGAAAACTTTCTAAGCTAAAGTAAAGAATGTTCGCTTTGCAGTGTTTCATCAGCAGGAGGATAAAATAACAGGTTAATTCTTTCAGGCTGATGTCGCGGCATGGATAAATTAATGACGTCACAAAATTTTGCACAAAGAGTCGCTCTTGAGGGAAAATTAATAGCCTCTTAGCTTAAAAATTCGATTTGTTAGTAATTTTTTGCTGCCCAAAAATGCAAATAATTCTGTGTTCTGTACAGTAGACATGTAATATTTATACGTATGAACGAAGTAATTTCTGTGCTCGATCCTGACCGTTGCCGTTGTGTTACATTTGTTGAATTGACGCTTGAGATCAGCAGCAAAAATTTGAAATAATTAGTTGTGGTGTGGAAGTACGTTCATTGAACTCTACTACAGTGAGATAAAGATTTATTTTAGGGACATTTTTCAATTGAGATATCCAAAAATCAGGAACGTTGAGAACATGGTAGTCGATTGAAATCAGTGAGAATACAACGTTGGGTTAACGAGTCCACTCGTGTACTTCGTTCCTTTTTAGAGCTGTGGGTGTTCCTGGTTCTTATAAAAAATGAAAATATATGCAAATTAGCGCCTAGATTGATGTTATTTTACGAATTGCATTGTTATAAATCAATAGACTGTATGATTCAGTTTAGTGCTGAGTGGCAATACCTCCTTGATTGAGACTCGTGAATTATAAAAAATGGTTATTTCTTATGCAATTGATAGCATTGACTTGCTGTATTGAAACTTTGCTGGATAAATGTGAATCTTGCGTTCAAGGAGCGTAGTTGTACCTAATCAATCTCCGGCGGCAACTTTGCTCATGTTAGCAGCCTTCATTGCCCTGCATTACGCACCTGATTTGCTATTGGGTGTGTGGTTAGCCTCGGAACCGCTATCGTCGCTTTCCTCACTCGAAACTTCGCACCTTATTATTAGTGGTAAAAAATATCGACAACTATTTCTATTCATGGTTCTCGGTGTGTTTGCAACTGACGTGCTTATCTTGCTTAATGGACGAACTTTTGGTTTCTGTGATAATTAGCTGTGCACTCTTTACTTCTCAAATTGACCTGTGTTGCACCCCGGAGTTACGAGTGCTGAGTGTGCAGTGACGGGCGTGACGTGGCCCTAGTATCGTGTTTTACGTGCGTCTCCTTATGCCCTTTTCGCTATCAGTAATTCTGCTTCTTTCCTGCGCAGGGTTCGACATCACGATATGACGAACCCTAACAAATTAATAAAAATGTGTGTTCATGAAGATTACTTTGATCAAATGAAATTTTTTAATTCTGTGTACGCTAAGTAATTTCTTAATATGAAATAGTCAAGGATTTATCTGGTTAACTTGAGTAGCGAAGTGTTATTTTTAATTTAAATTGTACCCTGATTTTTATATTGGTTCTGAATGAGTCATTAAATATTACCTAAATGCTAGATGCGATTTGAGAACTCCTTACAGCAAGACCTCAAAGGAAGAAATCTATTGTATCTGTGGGAATTATGTCTCCGGACCTGCCCAGGAGGACTATGTGAAGGCCTGAGCTAAAGGTTAGGTAGGCTTCCTTTTTGTTGTAATAAAATAGGTTTTTGTTTTGTTACGGACCATCTTTTTCGGTTCACTGCTGTCCTGTTTTTCAGCACCTACTACTTTCTTCTTCAACTTTTTTCTTGTTTCATGAACTTCTTTCCTAGCTTACTGTTTCTCTGCACCTTGTGCATAGGTTCCGCGTTCCCTCAACTCCATACTAAATGGTGCCTTCCTCTTTCCTCTCTTGGAACATCTTTGTCGTGGTCAAGGGAGGCTAAAACTTTCTTATATAATAATAATAATAATAATAATAACACTCCGGACCTGAGCTAAGCTATTTCTTTTGTTGAAATGAGTTTTTTTATGCTGGCCATCTTTTTTAGGCTTACTGCTGTCCTTTTTTTAACACATGATACTTTCTTCTTCAGCTTTTATCTTGTTTTATGAACTGCGTTCAACTTTGCTATTTCTATGCACTGGGTGTAAGGACACATCTTGTGCATAAATCCTTAATTCCGTTTTAAGTGTTGTTTACGTCCCTCCTCTCTTGGGAACACCTTTGTTGTGGTCAGGGAGGCTTATTTTTATTTAAAATTTAATCAAATCACCGTACAGTGATGTTTCGATCAAGGTAATCATTATGGTTACCTCTCCATCAAGATGTTATTCCGTACGTAGTTAGTATAATAGTTCGTAGTGCAAGCGTTAGACGGAAGTGATTGTGTGAACAAAGCACCTTTGTGTTGAGTGTGGCGCACTAGTTTACTTCTGAGCAGATGTGACGAATCGTTTTCTGGAGTCATGGCCCATAATAATTATATTTAAACCATTAATAAATACGTCTCATTTTAGTGCAAGTTATATCTTTTTTTTGACAGTCCATAATCCAAAGATTTCTAGTCATTTGCATTGTCTATCAATCAATTTTCCCATTCAAGTTTTCTCAATTGTGCATGTAAATGAGATTAATTTTATCTTATTGTTATGAAATTTTGCAACATACAAGTGAGGATGCTGCATAATTTTTAGCGTAGTTTCATAATTTTAGTCTAGACCTAACACTTTACGTTTGTTACTGTGAAATTCATGTCAGCCGGCTAGAAATGGTTCTTCAACGATCGTCATTTTAGAAGAGGAAGCATCGCACCTTCCGAGTTCGGCTCTTTCCAGCGCTAATTGACTCGCTGGCGTAGGCGACGCGCCTTGCCTCCTTGTTAGCCAGGATACCGGGCCGCTTCTCATGAATGACTCGGAGCAAATTTGGGTTAAGGGGCCTAATTGCGTTCACTCTGCGTCTCTAATAATGTTTTATTCACTGTACACGCTTTAAATCAAGGAAGCGGCCGTTCGTTAGGATTGCACCCAAATGGTTTCTCAGTTTACTCGCTTTTGAGAGTTTAAAGAGCATAACGAAAATCCGTCCAAGAAATTTACGTTCTTTTTTAGCCTCTTAAGCTAATATGAGAGAACGAACTCACTTTGTATCGACCAGTTTGTATGCTGGATCTTCAGTCCATTCGATCATCAGAGATAGAGCAAACTAAATTTTAAAAATAAATTAAGACCTGATGACTGACCGATGGTTAATGAGATAACGCCTGTGAAAAGTGTAACGCTTTGTCGTCGCTTGAGGTAGGCAGAACTTAAGCGCGCGTGAAGCTTGATCAATCATTCTTTTAAATCGTGGGCAGGACTACCACGTGATCTTCATGTACCAGCCGGACGAGCGCTGCCTCGTCTTTGACTTGGATTCAGATCTTCCATTTCCAACATATTTCCAGAAATATGTCACAGAGACTCTACGCACCGACCACATCCTCCACCCGGAACATCACAGGTGAGGCTGCTTCTCCATCATTCTTTCTGTCGAGCAATGTTGATGATTGCTCGACAGAATTTCAAAATTTAAGTGTTTTGTTACATAAGACTGCTGTGCTAATCCTGGCGGGCTTGTTCATTTGTGTATGTCGTTCCTTTCATGTAATTAAAGTGGAAATTTCACGTTCTCCGTGTTATCCAAGTTACGCGTATCTCCCGAAGGCTGAGAGGGGCTTATTGTATAAGGCTATAATTTTCTTCCATGTATCAAACATTCCAATCTAGCAGAATTATTTACTTCTCTTTTCCCAGTTTACCTTTGTGAATGTAGCCTACATCCATCACTGCCATCGTAATTGGTTTACCTGCACACATCAGTTTTAATTTTTCATTTGAGATGTTGAAGTTAGGAAGTGCTCATTGCAATGGTTACGTAAATAAATTCTTACTCAGCTTATGTCAATATTTTTCACGCGTTGGAATATATATCCAGTTCATATTTTTATCCACTTATTTTAAAACATCACGTAATAAAAATTGCTAATACCATTGAAATTTGGCTGAACTGCCTTTGATCGACACCGTTTTTAGCCCATTATTATAGTGTTACAGATACAAAAAATGAAAAAATTGTATTGGCCCATGTTGATAACAGATTCGGAAGCTTCAAGCTCTGATAGTCACCGCGATTGTCGCTTAGCTGTTTAGATTAGCCGCAACTCGAAAAGCGCCGCTATCGTACATAACTTAAGTAATTTGAACTTCATAATCGATCTTTCTTTTTCTTTTATATTAATTTATAACAGATGGTGTTCTTATATCTAAATGTACAGTATCACTGCTCTATCATATCAATACTATTATTGTGTAACCGACAGTTGTTTCAACAGCTTTTGAATTTGCACAGAGTTGCTCAGTTGATGTCTTTTGATCTAGAAAACTTTAATGCTCTGTTTTAAAAGTCCTTTTTAAACTAAAGTTTGTAATTTAACGATTAGCAGAAAGCTGTATTTGAGCGTTAAAATTAATGGACATTTGAGACTTTTTTATTGTTTCGATCTGCTTCGTAAATGTGTTGAATTTTCCCATTCACATTATATACTACTCAATAATCTTTTGCTAACTTATTGAAACGTTTTCTCTTAGATGTTATTTTCCAAGTGTTTCGTTAAAATATGCATTTTCAGGCGCTTTCGCGTGTTACCGGCTTCGCTATTCTTGCAAAAATTCGCCAGCGACAGACGCCACATGCGACAGGCAGATGGCACGTGGCTGCAGCCACCACCGCCTCACCCTGCAATCCGATCGCAAGGTAACACCGGGAAAATTTGTGCCTTCTTATTGAAAAAATTTTATTCGTGGATTCAATAGTGTACATGTGAGCATTGCATTGTCTAAATGAACTGAAATTGTGATAGAGGTGCTGATGGAATTCCTTAAGTGCGGCATCTTGAATGTGATACTCGCATTGTACATAAATTTTTCGGGCGCAAGAATCCTGAGGTGGTATATTGACTCCTAATGAGAGCATTCATGCGAGAATGCGACTAATATGTAGATTGAGAATTTCTATTCATCATTAGAGTTGAAAATTACACCCGACACAAATTTACGGTTCCACATTAAACAGTGATTTAAATTCATCCTACACAGTAAAATCAATACATTCGCATTCAATCTCTTAATATGTTAGTGTTGTTACCTATAGAAGCATATTTTCTATTAAGAACTTAATTTTAGAGCAAGGTTAAGTGGCTTACGAGTACTGGATAGACTTCATAATATTAAGTACAAGTTTTTCTAAATCGAATGAGCGCTTCACTGGCGACATTCTCAATAGTTGTGCGAAATTATTGTAGAAATCAGTTCGTGTGAGAAGAAGTTAAATCCTGAAAAATTTATGAGCGTATAATTTAATTGGTAACTCTTCATGAATCATGTATGTAACTCTAATGAGTCACTCTTCACGAGGGTACAACTATTGTATTTATGGAAATTAGCGTTTCTAGGAGGGAAAATGTGATATCACGAGTTGAAGATTATGCGTCTTTTTTGGAAGAAATAGAATAGGCATTTTTATTCTGTTTCAGACTTATCTCTTTTCGGTTCACTGCAATCATGTTTTTCAGAACCTATTACTTTCATCTTCGCTTCCATCATGTTTCATAAGCTTCCTTCTTAATCCATTGTTTTGTGCGTAGGGGATCTTGAATGGGATTACACCTTGATACGTATTCTTCATTCTTTTGACTCCATACTAAATAGTACTAGTAATAGTCCATACTAAGTCCTTTTAAGAACCTTTGTTGTAGTAAGGGAGGCTCTAATTAACTTTTCTAATCTAGTTAACTTTCGTTCTCTCTTCTTTCACGAGAGAAAGAGACGAGTTGTTTTTCAAAATTTGTCTTCCCATGCTATGTAGACTGGCGCCGTAACGGGATACTGATCGTTTACCTCAGCTACAAAGCGCCTTCGGGTCTTCTATTTTTCCTTCAGTTTTTATGACTTCTTTGCTTTCTCATCTCTTCCTTACAAACTTTCTGTTCGGATGCGCAGGTTATCGTTTGTAAGAACGTACCTTATCTATAGATTCCTCGTTTTCTAGTCGATTCTAAATGGTCCCTGCTCTTCCTTTTCTTGAGACCGTCTGTGAAATGGCTGTATGGGGGTCATCAACTCATCAAATAATTATTATAATAATCATATTAATACACTAATTATTCATGATAATAATTCTATACGAAGCGCCTTATTTTTGAGTACGTGTCATCTTTTGGCATTTTGTAATATACAGTGGCTAAAAAAGTTTGGAAAACTTTTTTAGTAAGCGATTGGAGCGCCTATAACTCCAGTTACTACTTTCATTCTACCTGACATTGATTCTACACGATTCTGGATCCTCTGCAGCTTGGCAAAATTGAAGTAATCTGTTCCTTCTAAGCAGTCATGCTAAAGAGAGGGACGATGAGTCACGCAGGTTTCTCTCAAGCTTATCCCTTAAATTTTTCAATGAGGTATAAATCAGGAGATTGTGACCCCAGTCCATGTACTCAAATGTTCTCTCATATGCAATAAACCAATCCTAAATTTGTCTATTGTATCTGTGGCTGTGACGAATGCAATCCTAAAATATCCCATTGACATCAGGAAAATGAACCTATGTGTAAGGATAAACGTGGTCAAAAAGTACTAGCAAATACTCCTTGAAGTTCATTTTATTTTTGTAGAGAGTGACTGATGGCAGATCTATGTTATACCCAGCAAAAACCGCCTAAATCATTACACTGCCTTCGGATGCCAAAACGGTTGGGACGTTGTAAGATGGATCCATAACTTCATATGACTGTTGCTAACCCTAATACGCTCATCGTTCTGAAAATGGGTAAATTTTTACTCATGTAACCATATTATATCCATACTTCTAGTCTTCAGCAGTCCAATCTGTGTTTTCGAGCACATTGAAAATTTTTTATTTGCTACTGACACGAATGGCTTCTTAATGGATTTACATGTGCCAAAATTCATTTTCTCTAACTGGACGCGCAGCCCTTTTCGAGAAACTATTTCCGGACCTTCACGAATTTCGCTAGCTATTACGCGAGTTGATGAACGCTGATTTATCTTAACTAATCTCTATTAAAGAAATGTCTGTGTTATCCAAGATATTAGGCCTTCCACAGTTTCCACGGGATTAACCGGGATCGCCAGTCTGTTTCCAACAAGCCATTGTTCTCTGTATCGTTCTGATATTTATACTGGTACTGTACAGTTGTCCCGAGTTGATTTTCCCCTTCGATTAAACACAATGATGCTTCTTTTTATCAAATACTGACGGGCACTTTCCATTGTCTTCATTCTCCGATAAATGTATAAATTTAGAATTTTAGATGCACTCCATACATGTCTGTACTACACTTCTAGAATGTTGCTATCTACTGTTTTACAGAAACAAACCAACTCAGAAACAATATCGTGCAAAATATTACTGTAGGTAAAAATGCAGTCGCGTATTTTTTGCCACTTAATGTATATTTGAGTTTTTAGAAAGTCGATTGTAGATCGTAAACGATTTATCAAATCTAACTACGTGGGCAACTAAGTATTATAACTTGAGAAATTGAATTACAAAGTGCCATCAAGTAATAGACAAGTATCCAATATTAGTGTGGAATGAAACGAGTGAAATGTCTGAGCATGGAACAACTGGAATTATTTGGATAATTTTTTTCAGACTCTGTACACAATCTTGACGAATTTATCAGCATGGACACGAGTAAGCCGGGCATCGGCGGCACCGTGTACAACCTCACCGATTTCGTCAGATGTTTCTACAAAGCAAAGTGAAGGGAGATGGCTCGTTTTGCTTAGCCGCCACTGCTGGTGCTGCAGGTGAGCCCTCGTGCGGCTAATGCATCTGTTGTAAGTTGGTGCAGATTCAGTGATGCTTTGCAGCGGTGCCAATTCTGGGTTGCATAGATAGTAGTATAGCCAGGAGTCCTTGAAACGGTGTCATCCCTGCTCAATGGGCTCATGTGCTCGTATCTACCAATCTTTAGATGAACGAGAGGGGTAGTACCAATCCTCTAAAAATTCCCGCAGCGAGGTAATAGTGATAGTTTTCTAGGCACAAATTCGCCAACTGGGGTTTTTGGTGACAAATGTATCTGTTTAAATGGCTGAATGATAATAGTGGTTCGTCGAAGATTGCAATTTTATCTCGGACGGACACTTAAGAGGTAATTTCATCGATAAAATTCGAAGAGTCGCCGTTTTCACCCGTCTGTAATTTCTGTCAACGTTTGGGGATTACACCTGTATCTACCAGTTCATTAATGTGTGTCATCGTCTGAAACTGTGAATATTTGGTTATTCATCCTGCAATGGTGGAAACTCGACAATGAAGCAGTGCATTCTATTTCAAGCTATAGAAGGGGATTAGCGTGGGTCGAGTGATAATTTGACCATCCATTTACGATCGTCGAGCGCGGTGAGAGTCAACCAGTGAAGATAACGGAAAATGATGCCGAGTGCTGTTATATCTGATCCAAGAGTTACTGACGCTTCGCTTATGGAGATGAAATTGACTTCATAGTAAGCACCGAGAGCTGAGACCTCTGATTTGTGATTAAGCATGACTTGCACAAATAATACATTCTGATGCAGTGAAATCGAGAATGCCGTACTATTTTGATATAGGAAATTCTTAACTCATAGTTGGTTTTTATGCATTGAAATTCAACGTTTGCATTTATATCATCCTTATGAATTTACACTTTTTTGAATGTTATATCAAATATTATAATTTCGATCCATTGGTGTTGAAGCGTCTCTGCAAGCATAATATCCTCCTCTTAATTGCAAGTCCGATTCTAAAACATTAGTAATTCGTATGCGATACTGACTTACTTCAGTAAAGAGGTCTACCCTATATTTTCCAGACCTTACTATCAGTGCTTCTCTTTGGGCATTCGCCGTACTTTTCTTTGGCCAAGTACCTATTAGAGTAAGCCTGACATTTTCTGGTTCTTCTCGTAAAGTAAGTTCTTCTTGTAGCTTTTCATTCTGGACTCGAATTATGAACCCTCTTCATCAGTGATAACTCATTCGGCCCATACTCTTCTTTATTCTCTTCCTTAATATATTGAAGTTCATCTTTCACTCTTGTACGTACTCTTTTTCTTGACATACGCTCTTTTCTCTCGTCACACTATTAATAATCTCTAAATGCTGAACTCTATCCGTGCTTGTGTAGTTTCCATCGTCCTGCCATGAATATATGCGTCTTAAATTTCTTTCTCTTTCAATGAAACCACGCTCGGCCTCATCTGCCAATTATCGGTTAAAATTAATTATTTAAGACCCATCAGTATACTTAATAACTCTTTACGCAGCCAGTCACATGCCTGCTAGTCGATTATTGATTTATCTTTTAGCTTCAGAAAACTATTGTGATGAAACTCGTTTGCGATTGTGTCTACCCACGCGAGCAAGCTGCTGCTGCTGCAGCTTCCTTGAATTGTACATTTGCTAATAAAAATTGCTCCGTCAACAGTATCGGATTATCATACATTTGTGGCACAAGATTCCACTAGTCAATTATAATGTATGACGGATACCATGTCAGGTAGTTACAGCATGAATTAGCTTTTATAAGAGTTTCTTAATGTGATTTTTTTAGATCGGATTTGAATATTTTATAACTATAACATTTTTGGTATCAACAGTTTCATAGTTCTTAGAACCTTGACAGCCAAATTGAACCTATTTAAAGTGTTACGTATATTACAACTTGAGATATTAAACTGAAAAAAAAAAATCATCAACGCACAAACTAAAGAGACACCAGTAGTTAGTTCGCAGTTAAGCTGATTTAGTCTAGCAAAATAGTGAAGTTCAACTTTCTTGGGTTATCCTTGAAACGAATTATTGTTTCTAAGAAAAAAGATAAGTAATACTTCAAAGGCCTTAAGACATCAAAATGCAACGAGTGCAGTTATAACTATTTCGCGTGTACTTTGAATTTCCTTTTCTAATAGAGCTAGCTCATAGCTGGCTTCAAGCTCGTGTGAGAACCCAGAATTATTGGCTGTTGAAGCGATCTTTCTGGTAAATTCACTCTGATTAATCGCGTACGCTAACAGAGTCAAATTAATGCAATGGCAGCTTTCTCCGTGACCAAGTATGATTTTATCCGTTTAAATTTAGGTTGTCATCTGAGTCGGTAGAGGATTTACTTCATTAGCTACTGCGACATTTTCTATGCAACTGTCTCTGAAACTAGAAGCACATTTTTATAATTATACTTACTAATTATTGTTTATGATATTCGATTAAATATAAGTATCTTTTCAACGCCTAGCGCATTGTGTAATTATTAAAATTTATTTGATATTTAATTTTTTTGCTTGGTAGGATGCAATTATATACTTTTGAAAATTGCAGTTATTTAGACCTGTATTGATTGGCATAAAGAGAAGTTGGGATTATCCGGTTTGATTTCTGTTGCAATTTGTCACACAATTTAGATCATACTCGCTTATTAGTTTCAAGGGTGGTATGAAAAGGAATGATACATACGTATTCATGAAACGGAATTGCATTCAGAAAAAGTGAGCTCACAATCGCAAAAATAGCTTTTGATTGTACCAATAAGGCTTCTTTTAGCAACACAAAGCGCATAGTAACATTTATATCCTTCAGCGCATAGTAAGGACTTGGCTGCTCGTGAAGTAAATTAAGGACTTTAGAGCTCCTTTTAAGACGAATACGTTACGGTCCTAGCTTACGTGTTAGGAGAATGTGCCCTGAACTACCTACAGCAGATTAAGCTTTACTCGGTTAGAATCTGAGGTCGGTTCAGTTGCTGCGTCCGAGAGTCCATAGCATCCACTGTCTCATCTCGCTATCAGACGGTGCCTCACGTATCAATTAAGTGAACGCCTGCTCCAGTACAATCCATTCAGTTACTTTTTTTCTTAGATGCGATGTGAATTGTATTGGTTCAAGCCCTTCGACCTGGGCGTCTCTGTCTCGCACCATGATAATAAATTAATTGCTTCATCGCCGGTTTATGGCATGGCACCTCTTCTAAACATATTTCTTAGGTAAAGAATTAAATGGTTTCTTGGGAAACTCGCTCGTGAAATAAAATATTGAGTAAGGTGTTCATAGTTGAGAATATTATTGAACTTCATTTTTGCCAACGTGTAAGTTATCTTATGCTCGTCTTCAATGCTTGATTGGAAATTTAACGTTATATTGTGAATCGCAGTAATACCAGTCATTTACTGGTGGCTTAGGCGTTAAAACACTTAAATTGCTGAACACTGATGTAAGAAATGAATTGGAGTCGGTAATTTAGTTCTAATTCTGCAAGTAAACTTTTGCATAGTAAAAGCTTTGTTTAACTTTTTGGATAAAATTAGGTTCATGTGATAAACTTTCGTCTCTATGCAGATCAATTTTCAAGTGAAACGTATGAAAGCTTAAAATGAAACAATTGATGTACAGCATTTCTCGAGCAGTACGTAAAATAAGTGACTACTATACCAGGCTCATTTGCTTTACGTCACTCGTGCTGTTTTCTAAAGGTTCAACTGACAGTTTTGAAGTTCTGGATCTAAATGTTTTTAGTTTTTGAGTTATTTAGCCGTTTGTTTAAATTTGAGATTTGAACTCTAACGGTAGAGCATGACTTGGTGAACTACCGCATTAAGCAGGGATTCATATTGAGGGTTAGTCAAGTAATGCTTAACCTTGGTTCTCACATTTGAGAAGAATCTTGCGGGATTCACAGCGCTATTTCATCGATTTCATCGAAAAGTTTATTTGGCTACTTTAGTGCTTACCGTGTCGGAGACTGTTGCTCATGTGCTTCTTGGGTATTGGAAGACAGATACCGCTATCAGTTAGCAGGATGAACCATGCCTTAAGCTTCCTGGCATAATTTCTTTTTCTTAGTTCTCGTACGGTAGGTCGCTTTGGGGTGCCTGTGGCACACTACGCGAGTGTTTTGTCTCCATTCCTAAAGTTAAAAATTTTGAAACGTTCACTTTTATACTCTCGAAACGTATTTGAAGCGGCTTTGGTGGTGAATTTTAACTTTCTATTGTATAATGGAAGATTAAATTCCCTCATCTATACTTGTAGTCGCTCTTATTACGATTGAGCTGAGTGCACTGCTGGAAGCGTCGCTTAGAACTATTTGTGCTGTTGTGTCTTGTTTCTTTTTCTGCAGAATTCCAATCCCTTAGAATTAACGATTTGATGTACTGTAGCTGTATGTACTGTGTGAGTCATATCATTTCGGTTGTTCCTGTGATCCATTCATGGCATTGCTGTTTCCAATGTGATGTTGCCCGTCTAATCAAGAAAACATTAAGACCCCCATTTGCCTTACACGTAACTGTGTCGGTTCGGCTTGGATTTACTTTGGGGGACTCTTGTTATCATTCGTTGTTATGTTATAAGTGTTGAATATATTCCTTTAGCATTAGCATTTTGAAAACGTTGCTGTCATTATTGTGATAATTGTAAACATCGTTGATATTCGTCCTATTGTTTTGTGTTTCACTGTCCGCCTTCTAGTTTTCCTTTCTTGTCAAAAATTAAGTCTAGACAAAATGCTTGGTGACTTGATGCCAATTTTTGCTTTAACAAGAACATTCACAGTTAGTCGGAATTTTCGTATTCTAGGAATTACATTGCAAAGTCAAATCCGATTCGAATTAAATCTTCAAATTTTCAGTTTATTGTCGTCGACTTAAAACCAGCGAAAAACGTATCCATTAATTTCACTCGTTGAGCATGTGACTGGTTCTGTATTTAGTGCTATATGAGTTGTTTCTTTTCGGAATCAATTCGTTCGGAAGTGTTTATCAATGACCAAATTTACGAATAATTTCCAGTTTACATAAAGCGCAATAGCTGCAGCGTCAGTTACATTGTAGTTAAAACAGTTGCGAAGTTAAGTTTACAACTTTCAGATTTGAAAATATCTACATTTTCAGCGATTTTTATCGAGCGAGATAAGCGTTCGTGTTGGCGTATCTTGCCCTTCTAGTTCTCTATCTTTACGGTATTAAAGTGCACTTGTGACTTTTGACTCTCTATATATACATATATAATAAATAATAAGCTCTCACCATTTATCAGATCTCAGCTCTACCTTTGAATGCGTACGGTGACGGCTCACTCGCAAGAGTTACCTCCAAAATGTCAAGCTTTTCAATGAAAGCGCTATTAAGTTAGTTATTAGGACACCATGGCCTGACGTATTACAATAGATAGGTAAATACGACCCGAATTAGTTACCGTGAGATAATATGGAACTTTTATACGGATATAGCCTTTGTTCATTTAGCGTATCAGAAATAGAAACGTTTGTAGCTGTAACATGTATTATAGCGCTGTTGAAGGATACTTGGGCTCTTCGAATTAAATTTTTGTCTTTTTCTTACAGTACGAATCTATGTTTTGGAAGAGCAGAGGGTACTCTTGTTGTGATCAATAAATTTATGTTTATTTATTCAACTGATATTTTGGCACCACGTTTGCTTCCTACACTCGGTCCTGTTTTATGGACACCGAACGTACTGTTATTCGTTTTAAAACAACACTATCAGATTTATATTGTACGATAATCCTTCTACGATAGTATTATACTGTAGCTCTAAATCATGTGACATCTCTAATGATAATTAAAAACTTTCTCATATCTGCATTTTGTCCACCCTGGCTATGATGCATAATAAATTTCTCCATGAAAGGAAATTGTTTAATAACCTACACAAATTGAGTACATACATATTTATTCATTGAAACCACACAAGAATCTGTGTTGACGCACACAATCTCTCGAATGCGCAATCATGTACGACAGCTGTCTAAGAAGAATAAACTTGAGCGTAGAAAAACTTCGATTTTACAGTTACGAAATCACGCTCTTAGGAAAATGGGGATGAAACACGTATACTCCGACACTAGCATGGCGGTTAATTACAGAGATGGATGGAATATTGTAAAAAGTTGAAGTTTCAGAACTTGACACTAAATCTAAGAACACGAATATAAAAATGTAGCAGTAATATATGCCCCTTCCTACTCCGAGTTCCATCGTTGAATCTATTAATGCATGTTATCTGTTGCAAAGCACCAATGAACAGGAATAACTGTTCTTTTGGTAGCTGCGTAATTCATGCCATAATTACATGAATGTAAATAACGGAAGTATTTCAACTTTGAAACCCAAGCTAAGTACGGTATTCATATGCTGAAACGTTACCGAATTATGTGCTCCACAAATAAAATTCTGATTTAGAGCAGACTCTCGAGCTAGCCAGAGGGGCCTTAAAAATTAAAATGGTTGCTTGCCTGCAGAGATGTTGTGGATAACCTCTTTCATTTTCTGCAACATTTGATTCACTTTGGCCAGCTCTTCTATTTTTTGGTCCCGATCTGCCACACTCTGCTCTAAATCTCTGATCACTTTTTCCAAGTCGCCATTCTGCACATGAGAGTACATCGATTAGACCAATTCTATTAAGTTCGAAGAAAATATTGCTTTAAAACATACCAGAGAAAACACTTAGATTTGATTATGAAAATTAAAACATCACTTTAAGAATATAAAGTAATTTGAATATTTTGTAGTCCACACATTCTTGACATGCATTTTAAAATCTCAACAAGAGAAATTAGACCACAGATATCCACTAGTGGAGAAGAGAAGTATTCTACATATTATTCAAGCCTTCTATTTAAATCAAGCATGATCTAAGGTCTATTAAGTTAGTCCTAGCTAATATAAATTTGCTGCTGACTTAAAGCTACCCAGCGTACTTGATTCTAAGAAAGAAATAAATTTAAATCGTTCACAAAATAAAGTAACACTCAACGCTTGCATTATGCGTCTTCCCCCCCCCCCCCCCCCCCCACTTTCCGATCAAAAGCAGGGACAGCTCAACTATTCTCGAATGAGAAGCTACTTTTTTATACAATGAAGGGGTTTACAGTGCGCAAACTTTTTAACAAAACATATGAAAATATCAATGATGACCATGGTAAACTGGATTCAAGAGTCAACTGCTGAAATATAAAATAACGTTCGCATGAAAAGCAACGGAGAAACTTAGTTCTTACACTATGGCATTTACTTACTGTAGTCGTAGGGATGCCCAGGTTCGAGACAGACCCTTCACATTTCTCGTAATCCTACCATCTATTTCACATTTTAATCCAAACACTTATTGTGAGCCGTCGGTACTTAGCTATGAGCTTACAGAGCTAAATTTTTGTCAAATTTCTCTCCTGACTTCGCACCTCAAACATGTTGCGACTAACCCCGGAATGCTCAAAGTCAACTATGAAATGTTTTAAAGCTCGTACCTCCTGAGTTTGTTTCGCCAAGGACTTCTGTAGGTTGGCTTGGGTGCCCTGCAATCCCTCCAGCTCTCGCTGCAAACCTGCGAAACGTGGAGGAAGCGTCAAGTCAAGATTAGATTAGATTAGATTATTAGTTAGTTTAAGCCTCCCTATCCGCAACAAAGGCTATCCAAAGAGAGGAAGGAAGAAGGAACCATTTAGTATGGAGTTAAGGAAATGGGGAATCTATACAGAAAGGGCACAGAAAGTTAAGAAAGAAGAACATGAAACAAGAAAAAGTTGAAGAAGAAAGTAGTAGGTGCTGAAAAACAGGACAGCAGTGAACCGAAAAAAGATGGTCCGTAACAAAACAAAAACCTATTCTATTTCAACAAAAAGAAAGCCTACCTAACCTTTAGCTCAGGCCCTTACATAGTCCCCCTGGGAACGCTAATTCCCATAGACACAATAGTTGTATCCCCCTGAGGGGGGTCAAGTCAAGAGGACAAAGACGAATATATTAATGCATCTAAAGCTTCTCACACCAATTAACTGAATTAACTGAATAAATAAGTTCAAATAGAACGAAAAAACTTCAACGGTAAAACTGAGAAAACGTGAGGCTGTAATTATAAAACTATTCGCACACTTACGACCCCAATCCCATTTTTTATTCAATGTTTCCGAAATATTGGATTGCCCCACATGATTGTACAGCATTACATAAAATGTATTATTACTGAAAAAAAACAGCAGCAAGTCATTTTCAGCCATTAGATGCGCAATCATCTAAAAACGTGTGTTTTGCAGAACATGAACTTAAATTTGCTACTTAACTATCATCAGAAACTAGGCTATCTAAGATTTTCTTGAAAAGTACCAAGACTTGATACTTTGACCGCGGCAACTAAATATTAAGTTCAATATCAAACTCATATTTAAATTCAATTGTAGTATACTATTTTAAAAATACCAAACATGAACTGGATCGCGCCTTCATTTGGCTTTGATTAAGTATTCATGAAAATTGGGTTTGCGACTACATTAGCAGCATTATGAAAATTGCCTCAGTGTACCACCGGCGGCGCACGTCGCAGTGAAAGTGTTGAACGGTGAACTAGAAAAAAAAAAATATAACTTAGCAGATCAACTGACTACCAGTATGCACGTGGAGGTTTTTAAAAATAATTTATCCTCACTTTAAATTATAACATTCTATATCGTCAATCAACTCTAGCTTATTTACAGTCCATTGAAGTAGAGACGAGTTGTTCATTGAGTGATAGAAATGTTTTTTCGGATACCGTTTCTCTGATACGTTTTTAAGACACATAAGACTGGCCACTGAATTATTTGTCCATTGTTTTGAAAAACGACAAACCAGTGGTAAAGACGGCAATGGATAAAATGACATCAGCACAGCAAGTGTCAACAAAAACCGAGACGCCAAGTTGAATAAGAGCCCTTCAAAGGAAAAAGCTACTTTATTTGAATTCCGTTTGGAAAATTTCTGTCCAAATAAAAAAACTCTGTTTTTTCAATTTTTTATCACCCAACATTTTTGGTTATTGTTTCACACAACCACCTAATTACCAACAATTGCAACGCTACGAAAGAGGACTGCATCTGGCCAAAGTAGTTATTTCAATACCTCGAAATCAACCAAAATCGCCATCACGTAAGAAATGTGTTCTCGTCACAATGGTCAAGCATCTGTACAATCTTCTAAAATCCTCCAGATGAACTACAACACATCTAATACACGAAAATCGTGCAACTAGCTTACGCCCAGTATGAGACGGCGTCAGTTGAATGCTTACGCTTTACCCCAACACCCTCATCACCTTCAGCCAGCTACCCTAAGGGACCAAAGGTTGGACCAAATGATGGAAATGCCTAACATTTTGGAGTCATAATCTTTGAACACGTTATGAACAATGAAAACTTGAGATATTTTAATGTTTTATTGTTTATTATTGTAGCTATTTGATATTTTATGTAAATTAACTGTTTTATTAGATTTCTAAAATGAAAACTTGGTTATAATTTTATAAAAATGGTAGACCTCTCTGACTTTCAAAGAGGCCAAATTGTTGGTGCTCGTACGGCAGGTGCTAGTGTAACAGAAACTGTCCTAATGCTTGACGTTTAAAGAGGTACTCTCTCAAAATTAACGACTGCCTTTGAAAGCGATGGAAAAATGACCTCAGCAAAGCACAGGTTTGGCCGAAAGTCGAAGAAGAGAGATAGCCGAAAGAGAGATCGTCGGACTCTAAATCGAATTGTTGGAGAGGGTCTCCAGACCAAGGCTCTTAAAATAACTGCAGAGCCCAATGAACACCTACAGAACCCAGTTTCTACAAAAACTGCTCGTTGGGAGCCGCACAAATCTGGATTCTACGGAAGAGCTAAAATTAGAAAACCTCTGCTCTCATAAACAAATTTTTCGAAGCATTTAGAGCGGTGTAGAAATCACCAGAATTGGTCCATCGATTAGTGTAAAAATATGATTTTCTCTGACGAATCATCGTTTACCTTATTCCCTATCTCTAGCCGAGTGTAGGTTTGGAAAAAAGCCTTCAGTCCAGACTGCCTTCTGCCAACCGTAAAACATGGCGGAGATTCTGTGATAATCTGGGGTGTTATTTTTGAAAATCCGCCGAGCAAGTGATATCTCTTTATGGAAGAAGTAACAGCCGAAACTATTTAGGAATTTTGGGCGACCAAGTTCATCTTATGGGTCAAACACTGTTTCCGGAGGGGAACGCCATCTTTCAAGATGATAATACCCCAATCCATACAGCTAGAATTGTTCAAGAATAGCACGTTGAACATTCTAATGAAGATGAGCTTCTCATCTGGCCACCAAAATCTCCAGACCTCAACATTATGAGTTTTTAAGATCGGTTTTAGAGATTCCAGTATAAAATCGATTTCCGCCGCCATCGTTTCTAAAAAATGGAAAACGTTTTAACTGAAGAATGAGCTAAAATTCCTTTGGTAATAATTCACAATTTGTGTGAATCAATTGAGGCTGTAATTGCTGCAAAAGGTGGACCCACACCATATTAAAATATATTTTGTTGATTATCCAAAGCGTTTCCATTATTCTGTTCAACCCCAGTAATTCGGATCGCGTGAAATATGAAACAAGATGTTATAACAGTAGGACAGAAAACGATCTAAATTAAACCCTTATAGCTGGTGGCGTATGGATTGAAGAGAGGGAAACCCACCTAACTAAAACCCATAACACTGTGTTTAAGTTATACGCTAAGGAGTTTAAATTCATGTTTGGGTTATTGGCTTTCCAATGAAGTAAACTTGAGACACCATTTCCGTCTTTTCTTGACATTAGCTTCCGAGTAACGTACAACTGAAAAATATTTAACCAACAGGCAATATTCTGGTCATTTTCGCTTTGAACAAGCTCAGTTATTCAGAGTTGGCTAAATATTAGAAATACTACGGGACTTCAAATCAAGATACACAGTTTTTTAACGACCCCAAATGAATTATAGGAAGAACAAACAGTTCAGCTTACCGACATATCAAGCTTGCCCTCAAGTTCTTTTCATCGTCGGAACTAAAAATTCGCGTCAGACAGCGCTCGATTCTTATAAACATCATAGACTAGGACTAATACCGACTTCCTTCTTCATGCCACTTCTTACCATAAATCAAGCCAAAGCCATGGCAATCATAGGGTGAAATGATTCTTATATTGAATCAAAACAGTGAAGTTTATTTGACTACAGAAAACATCTATTTCAGCAACGTGTGTAAAATTAGCTTCAAATAAACTTCAGTGAGTAAACTTTTATAAGAGAAAGAATGAATAAGAACTGAACGAATACTACTATGTGGCCGTCCTAAAATGCTTTGGTAACCAAAACAATTGCATAAAACGAAATCCACACCTTCTTTTTCAGCCTTTTGTTGATCGAAGATTTTCTGAAGCGATTTGATCTCGGCAGTCTTCTCCTCGAAGGCGGTGGTGATGCTCAGCAGTTTCTTCTTTTTTGCGGAGAGCTCCTCCAGCGCTGAATTGAGGGACCCGCGTAGCCTCGAGCTCTCGCGTTCACACCCAACTTTTTCCTGAACACAAAGTGTGCAGATTAAAAATCCGCTCTCACGTACGTCTGCCATGAATCGTGGGCTCGAAACGACTGTCATCCTGAAGTACCGGTTGTTCAACTTTAATGAAAAAATGCAAACATCTGACTCATTTCAGCGGCGTGTCATTACTTGAAATAGAGGTCTAATTTTCCGGCCTCATGGGAATGCAGACACTCGTGAGGATTTTTGTGAAATCTATTAGATTAGATTAGATTATAAGTTAGTTTAAGCCTCCCTAACCGCTGCAAAAATAGAGCGTATCGAAGAGAGGAAGGAGGAAGGCACCATTTAGTATGGAGATGAGAAAATGAGGAATCTATGCAGAAAGGGCATAGAAACAGTAAGATGGGAAAGAAGTTCATGAAATAAGATAAAAGTTGAAGAAGAAAGTCAAAGGAGCTGAGAAACAGGACAGTAGTGAACCTAAAAAAGGTGGTCCTTAACATAACAAAAAACATATTATTTCAACAAAAAAAGGCCTACCTAACTCTAAGCTCGGGCCCTCACATTTTTCCTCTGGGAGCGCTAATTCCCATAGATACAATAGTTGTATCCCCCTCAGGGGGTGAACTCTATTAAGAGACTCAAGAAATTCCTCAAGGTTCAAGGAGAGTTTAGTCACCTAAAGTATTGGCTAAATCTGGTCAAAAACTTTCAACACTGACGAGGATTTCATACTTTTTAAATACGTATACTTACCCATCATTGGGCTCTTATGCTGAGATTGGACTCTTTCACGTCACCTATGATCTGGCAAAAACTCGCTATTTTTAAATTTGTACAATTGCAAACACTATATATATCAACGATCACCTTTAAAGATAGCTAGCACACGCACCTTCGCCAGCGTCTCTCGGATGAGACGAGCCTCGGCCAGCACGGTCTGGATGCGCTCCTCCTTGGTCCGCAGCATGCTGCGTATACGGTTGCTCTGCACAGTCACGACAGTCATTCATTACTTTGGACGTTTAACATGGCTGTACATAATCCACTTTTTGTCTACAGTAACAACTCTATCCTAAAATGTGTTCGCAATTGGCGTGAATTCATAGATACACAGGTATTCACGCTGTGCTGACAATTAGCAGCGAAGAGGTCATAAGGAGTCCACTTCCCAAGTTTGGGCTTCCTTCCCAATTCCTTGAATTGACAATGAATTATCATCGCACTCACATTTAGGTTCAGAGCTCAATTGTCATATTGATCCTGCAGAAATAGCTGCAAGCGTTTCACCCAAAAAAGCTGCAGCAAACTCAACAGGCCAAGCTTTTCGAACGCTATCTTCGAAACTTTTGGAGCCATGTTCTGCATCTCCGTTTAGTAACTGCTTCTGGATAATACATACATACATATACCGGGCTTATCCTCCCCATGGGAGGGTAGCCGACAGCAGGCCACAATCACCACACTTAGTCACTTCACTAGGAGGCGAGAGAGGCAGCACTGGCCGCACCTGAACTGCCAGGATCAGCAGCAGCCCAGCACAACCACCTTCCACAGTCAGGCCCGACAGCAACAGCTGGTTTACCCCGACCGCTTCATTGAGTGCAGCCCCTCCCCCGCACATGACAGGTCAACCCCATCACACGCGGGCAGCTTCCAGTAACGCGTCAAAAATAAAATTACCTCCTTATACACTGCCCCCACTCACTTCTGTCCGCAGCCATCCCTCTCGCCACGTCCACAGTCAGACCCCTCTAATACAAAGCACGTCGCACTCCATCCATCCAACTCATCCGTGGTCTACCTCGCGCTCGAAGACCACTCACTTCCGACATATATATCTTTTTCACCAGCCGCTCAACATTCATTCTTTCTACATGCCCAAACCATCCAAGCACTCTTTCATCTACTCGCCTGCTCAACTTTTTGATAACACCCGTCTGCTCCCTAACCAACTCATTCCTGATCCTATCTCTTCTAGTTACTCCATACATGCTCCTCAAACACTTCATCTCAAACACATCCAACTTCCTCCTCTCAGCTGCTCTCAACCCCCAGGACTCTGCTCCATACAACAAAACTGGCACAATCAAAATTTCATACAGTCCCCTCTTAGCATTCATACTCAAACTCCTGCATTCAAAAACTTTCCTCATTGCACCCAATGTCTTACAACCTTCACTCACTCGATGCTTCGCCTCTACTTCCATACTATCCTTAACAGTCACATCCGACCCGAGGTACCTAAAATGCTCTACCTCCTCTAAAACTTCCCCATTCAACCTAACATTCAAAGTTCCAAACACTCCACCTCTTGAACATCTCATCACCTTAATTTTACATCTCATCACCTTAATTTTATTCACATTTACCCTCAATTTCCGCCTTTCGCACACTCTACCAAACTCTGTAACCAGTCTCCTCAGTTTTTCCTCTGAATCAGCCACAAGCGCTGTATCATCTGCAAACAACAGCTGACACACTTCCTAATACATACCATTTCGTCCCACCAACTGCGCACCTTTTCCCAACACTCTGGCATTCACTTCTCTCACCACACCATCCATAAACAAATTAAACAACCACGGCGACATCACACATCCCTGTCTCACACCTGTCACAACTGGGAACCATTCACTCACCTCATTCCCTACTCTCACACATGCTCTGCTATCAATGTAGAAACTCTTGATCGCATTCAACAGTCTCCCACCCACTCCATACAAACTTACCACTTGCCATAAAGCCTCGCGATCCACTCTGTCATACGCTTTCTCTAGATCCATAAATGCCCAATATACATCCTTTCCCTTTAATAAGTATTTTTCATTCACCTGCCTCACAGCAAACATTTGATTCACACAACCTCTACCACACCTAAAACCACACTGTTCTTCAGCAAGCACACGATCCGTCAACACTCTCACTCTTCCAATTAACACTCTTCCATACAGCTTCCCAACGACACTCAGTAGACTTATACCCCTAGAATTACTGCACTCATACCTGTCACCTTTCCCCTTGTACAACGGAACTACGCACACGCTACTCCAATCAACCGGCACTTTACTAGCCTCGAAACACACATTTAATAAACGCACCAACCATTCTATAACCACATTTCCTCCTTTCTTTAGACATTCAACCGTGCAGCCATCCAAACCTGGAGTTTTCCCATTTTTCATTTCATCCAACGCACATCTCACCTCTGCACTTCTTATTCGACTTCTATTCACTTCACCAAACACAGGCATTCTAACATCACTTCCAACAGCTACTACTCTCGCAATCCTATCATCCCTCACGTTCAGCAGTTCCTCAAAATACTCCGCCCATCTCTTTCTCACATCACAACTCTCCACTAGCAGCCTACCATTTGTATCCTTCACTCTTGCCTCATTCTCCACCTGACCCTTCCTAATTCTCTTCACTTCCTTCCAGAAAACCTTCCTTCTCTCCATGAAATCCCCTCCCAACTTCCTCCCCCATTCCTCATCCGCCGCCCTCTTCGCTCTCCTTACCATTCTTTGTACCTCTTTCGAATATTTAATATTTTTTAATATTTAATATTTTTGGCAGCTGTTGACTGATTTCATCTTCAACCCTTTGTAAAACCAGAACAGCATTATGTGTTTTACGTGTTCGGTTGATGGCTTCATCTCAATTGAAGGGGGAAAGATAAAAATGACTAGATATCTACTAGTACTTCGCTGTAAAGTGTATGGAAGACCACAATGAACTAATTGCCTAGCAGAATAAATCACAAATTTTTTCCATTCTCAGAAATAAGAGTTCAAAATAGTCACAACATGAAAACTATTAGGACTTATAGTGCTAAGAGATGGGACCATTTAGTAAGGACTACAAAAGAGGGAATTGATGCACGAGGTATTCCAATACAGGATACCTTGCTTTAAAATGAAGGTTATAGCAAAGACTATTGCTTTAAAAGACATTTTTGTTAAAAATGAACGTTTCGACCCCTAAAGTCATCATCAGCAAATATCTGAAAAAACACAGGGAAAACAGATATTCATAAATTGAAGAAATACTGCACAAAAAGGTAATAAAATGCTAATTGGAGGCTATTTTTAAAGGGTGTGATGACTGCATATCGTATAGATCTGGTTTTAAGCGACTAATGAAGAGGGATTCGATAATACGTAAATCAGAGATAGAGTTAGCAGAGCTTAAGACGGAAAAATTTATTCTTGCTGCAGAACAGAAGATTTACACTGATCTGAATGAATTCGTATAGCTGAGTGAGGTGGTTTGCTTGATGGATTACCGGTTCTGAAACTTCTGCCAATATGCTCAAACACTCGACATCTTAGTGCACGTGTGGTAGAACCAACATACACAAACCCACACGATGGCCAACAATATTTATAAACAATAGAGGAGAGCATAGACACAGCTAGTTTATCCTTAAATGAAAAAGTACCAATTCTAAAATTGTTCACTAAAACGATTTGGAGGTCCATACACGAAAAATATTTCATTGTAAGAGAGCGCAGTTCCTTCTTCAACTTCTTGGACTGAAAACCAAAAAACGACATTGACACGTAAAGTTTCTTTTTCTCTACTGTCGGCGGCATCGAAGCAGAATTATATTTTGTTTCTATCTTATCTATCTATCCTTGCACTTAAAAATAGCAAGCTAAAAACGAAGAGGAAGAAGAGAAAAAGGAGAGATAGCAAAAAAGGCATGAAAACAGAACAAAAAAAGTGGGCCCGAAAGATAGAGTCTCAAAAGGTCCATTTATGGCTGAGGTAACCTAACAGAGTCTTCAGAGCACAAGTTTCCATGCGCACCTAAAATGAAAAATCCACTCAATTAAAATTTTTAGAGCGAGAATCTAAAATTATCCTAATCTACCGAGGAACATCAATCTACACACAAGAGAATAGATATAAGATAAATACTTTTCACGGCCCTAACCTCTACTCTGGCTCTGAGCAAGGCTCTCTCAAACATCCTGCTCTTGGTGTCAGCAACGCTGAGCAGCCGCTGCAGCGCTTCCTCCGTGAGGGCCATCCCTGCTAACTTAAACTCATATAGGTCCACCACATCGGTCAGGGGCAGGTCACGCATCTGAAAGACAGTGAGGACTTTGCTGAAGGATAATCAGTTTCAGATGAACCTTGCACCTGACGAAGAAAATACGCACATTGTAGTTATCGTAAACACGCATCGTCTGCATCGTAGTTATTGTGCATGAAAAAAATATGAATTTTTGTATGCTCGGTAAATGACTTAGGGTGGAATATAAAAAAAACTATCATCAAAGTTCTAAATTATAAAAATGTGACTCCTGGTACTAGCGTTATATTTTATAGTTCAGACAACTATAGCCTGTGTAGGGTCTCAATGGCCCTGTCTCCCCTATGTACACCACCGAAGTGATCACCAGGATCATGTACCTCAGCAGAATCTGCGATCCCTTTGAGTCTAGCCATGAGTTCGTCCACTCTTTGGAGCATGTCGGCATTACAAGCACTTCCGGGGGCCAGGTGCTCGCTACCACCATTGGTGAGATGCATCGCCTCCAAGGCGTTCTCCAGCAACAACCCAGCGCCATCCTCGCCGGGGGTGCGATCTACACTCAGCTCTTCTGACTCCGCACACCGGCGGTTTTGTTCGAAGGTCATATTGACGATAACTTCCAGACTGGAATTACAAGAAAATAAGCTGAATTAATTGAACTACATAAATGCTGATTTTTAAAAACGTCTCAAACGTCAAAATACTTCAAATCTTTAACTGAACCAATGAGAGATGGTAGACAATAAATCTCACTAAACACCATCCCGAACTGTTTGAATGTTGCAAAAACAGACCCCTAAAGTACGAGGGGTGAAATAGTGGTGATCTGTCTACCACTATCTTGAGTAGTATTATTCGGGCACATACTTGAAAGTAGACAGATACAGTGATTCAGTCAAACATTAAATGGTTAGATGCTCACCTCTCAGAGGACATATTGGGGTCAGACAAAAGCTCCACCGAGAGAGCCACAAGCGGCCGGCTTAGAGAGCTTTGACAGGCCATCAGGTGAGGCACAAGGCTGCTCTGCTTCAGCATCTGTGAGAATAACTGGCAATCAGCACGTCACTAGTGTCGGATCCAAGATGGGACTTTTGTTTTTATTTTTTATTAAGTCTGAGACTAATGATGGCTTTTATTCCTCTATGATAGCCCTATTAGCGGAAATACTTTGACAATAATCTTCACAGGTATTTATCAGTATAATAGATAATTATTCATGACTCCTTTATCCACAACAAAGGCAGTCTCAAGACAGCGAAAAGAAAAGACCAATACAAATGAACTTAAGAAAATGGGGAATTGATGCACAAGGTGTGTTTCCACACTGAATACACTCGGCATAGAAATAGCAAGCCAGTCCTCATAGCGTGGGATTGAGGAAACCTACATACATATATACATACATATACCGGGCTTATCCTCCCCATGATCCTCTAGTAGCCGACAGCAAGCCACAATCACCACACTTAGTCACTAGGAGGCGAGAGAGGCAGCACTGGCCGCACCTGAACTGCCAGGATCAGCAGCAGCCCAGCACAACCACCTTCCACAGTCAGGCCCGACAGCAACAGCTGGTTTACCCCGACCGCTTCATTGAGTGCAGCCCCTCCCCCGCACATGACAGGTCAACCCCATCACACGCGGGCAGCTTCCCGTAACGCGTCCAAAATAAAAATTACCTCCTTATACACTGCCCCCACTCACTTCTGTCCGCAGCCATCCCTCTCGCCACGTCCACAGTCAGACCCCTCTCATACAAAGCACGTCGCACCCCATCCATCCAACTCATCCGTGGTCTACCTCGCGCTCGAAGACCACTCACTTCCGACATATATATCTTTTTCACCAGCCGCTCAACATTCATTCTTTCTACATGCCCAAACCATCCAAGCACTCTTTCATCCACTCGCCTACTCAACTTTTTGATAACACCCGTCTGCTCCCTAACCAACTCATTCCTGATCCTATCTCTTCTAGTTACTCCATACATGCTCCTCAAACACTTCATCTCAAACACATCCAACTTCCTCCTCTCAGCTGCTCTCAACCCCCAGGACTCTGCTCCATACAACAAAACTGGCACAATCAAACTTTCATACAGTCCCCTCTTAGCATTCATACTCAGACTCCTGCATTCAAAAACTTTCCTCATTGCACCCAATGTCTTACAACCTTCACTCACTCGATGCTTCACTTCCACTTCCATACTATCCTTAACAGTCACATCCGACCCGAGGTACCTAAAATGCTCTACCTCCTCTAAAACTTCCCCATTCAACCTCATATCCAAAGTTCCAAACACTCCACCTCTTGAACATCTCATCACCTTACTTTTATTCACATTTACCCTCAATTTCCGCCTTTCGCACACTCTACCAAACTCTGTAACCAGTATCCTCAGTTTTTCCTCTGAATCAGCCACAAGCGCTGTATCATCTGCAAACAACAGCTGACACACTTCCCAATACATACCATTTCGTCCCACCAACTGCGCACCTCTTCCCAACACTCTGGCATTCACTTCTCTCACCACACCATCCATAAACAAATTAAACAACCACGGCGACATCACACATCCCTGTCTCACACCTGTCACAACTGGGAACCATTCACTCACCTCATTCCCTACTCTCACACATGCTCTGCTATCAATGTAGAAACTCTTGATCGCATTCAACAGTCTCCCACCCACTCCATACAAACTTACCACTTGCCATAAAGCCTCGAGATCCACTCTGTCATACGCCTTCTCTAGATCCATAAATGCCCAATATACATCCTTTCCCTTTAATAAGTATTTTTCATTGACCTGCCTCACAGCAAACATTTGATCCACACAACCTCTACCACACGTAAAACCACACTGTTCTTCAGCAAGCACACGATTCGTCAACACTCTCACTCTTCCAATTAACACTCTTCCATACAACTTCCCAACGACACTCAGTAGACTTATACCCCTAGAATTACTGCACTCATACCTGTCACCTTTCCCCTTGTACAACGGAACTACGCACGCGCTACTCCAATCAACCGGCACTTTACTAGCCTCGAAATACACATTTAATAAACGCACCAACCATTCTATAACCACATTTCCTCCTTTCTTTAGACATTCAACCGTGCAGCCATCCAAACCTGGAGCTTTCCCATTTTTCATTTCATCCAACGCACATCTCACCTCTGCACTTCTTATTCGACTTCTATTCACTTCACCAAACACAGGCATTCTAACATCACTTCCAACAGCTACTACTCTCGCAATCCTATCATCCCTCACGTTCAGCAGTTCCTCAAAATACTCCGCCCATCTCTTTCTCACATCACAACTCTCCACTAGCAGCCTACCATTTGTATCCTTCACTCTTGCCTCATCCTCCACCTGACCCTTCCTAATTCTCTTCACTTCCTTCCAGAAAACTTTCCTTCTCTCCATGAAATCCCCTCCCAACTTCCTCCCCCACTCCTCATCCGCCGCCCTCTTCGCTCTCCTTACCATTCTTTGTACTTCTTTCTTCCTCTCCTTATACTCTTCAAAATTTTGCTGGTTGCCTCGTTGCAACCACCTTTCGAACGCCCCTCGCTTTCTTTTCACAGCCGCTCCTACTTCTCCGTTCCACCATTCACTCCCTTTTCTAATCCCCCCTCCAACCTTCCTTACCCCACACACTTCCCTTGCACATTTTTCCACCGCATCATTAAACAACTTCCATTCCCCTTCCACTCCACCCACCTCACTTTCCTTCACCCTCCCATACTCCACTTTCATCTTCTCCTGATACTCACACTCACGCTCAGAATCATGTAACTTGCTTACATTTAACACCTCCCTTCCACTCCTCCTTTTTACACCTCCCCATATTCCACTAACTCTCAGCTTTCCTTCCACCAAATAATGATCCGAAATCCCATTCATCTCACCACGGAACACATGCACATCGAGCACATTGAGGAAACCTAATTAGCCA
Source organism: Morinoia aosen (assembly GCA_030386875.1). NCBI lineage: Eukaryota > Metazoa > Arthropoda > Malacostraca > Amphipoda > Talitridae > Morinoia > Morinoia aosen. The sequence goes on from CM059574.1 coordinate 5,176,735, forward strand.
AAACCTATTCTATGCTTTGCGAGAGGTCTACATAGGTAGCAACAACTGCCTAATACTGACAGCTACAAAGCCACAAAACTTTAGAATGACCAATTAAAAAGGACACATCGCTAACGCTCAACTTGAGTCTGGTACAACCAAGCCGTCTGAGCTAGATCTCTTGAATTAATATGCTTAAATATTATTGTGAATCAGAGAAGTGGAATAGACGTCCAACAGCATTTGTACACATGGACATATACTGACGACTAGTGTTACTGTACGGCACATAGCCACCTTGAAAACGTTAGCTCGGCTAAGTAAATTGAAACTCTCGTGCTGCACACAGCCAACAGAACACGTGCAAGTAAATAAAAAAATAGGTCCACTGCGCATTTCACTCTTACGAGTAAACCAAGGACGTATTCAACGTCATTCTCATTCGAAGTGAAAAGAATCGTACCTCACTGCAGTGTAAGGAGTACTGGAGGTCTCGTTTGCCTATTTGCTTGACCAAGAAGAGGATGCGCGCAATGGTCTCGGAGCAAAGAAGGCTCAAGCTGCTCGTGTGAGAGAAGGGGCCACCTCTGCTGGAGTGCTCCCGAATGCTACCGCTGCCAAGCCACTGCTCACTTCCAGTGAACCTGATGAAGTATTCTCATGTACCGTGACCGTAATTGTTGTTGTTCGGGTGTAGGTTACAGTTTTAGGTAACATGAAATTCATGACCAGATGAGGTATAAATAAATATTTAATTGGGCATAAAATGATTCAAATTATAAACACATGTTTTAGCAGTTACATAAAACATAGTGATAATTTGTCAACTGAACGGAATCAATCATTCAAATTTTTCTCAGGAAATGGCAATTTTTCCAGCAAAAGAACCCAGAAGGTGTGACAATAATAAATTAATGCAACATTCTCCATAAAAACAGAGAGAATAGTCATAGATAAGAACATAATTTCACCAATAAATTTCATACGTCAAAATACATTAGTTTTCAAAATCCACTTTCTTAGCTAGATAAACGAGAATAGATTACATTTAATTAATAAGTGTTTCTATGGTTCCCTTATAACAACTAAGTTATTTTGAAGAGAGGATGGATGAAGGCACCATTCAGTGTGGAGTTGTGAGAACATGGAATCTACGCACAAGATGTGTTCTCACAAAAGATCTCTGCGCATAGAAACAGCAATGTAAAAAGGAAGTTCATGAAATAAGATAGATGTTGGAAAAGAAATTCGTGCTGAAAAACAGGACAGCTATGAATTGGAAAAGGATGGTGCTTAACAAAGCAAAAAAAGCTGTTCTATTACAACAAAAAGAAAAACCACCCAACTCTCAGCTCGGGACTTCCTTTTTCCCTCCGTGAGTGCTGCTTCCCATGGATATAATACTTGTATCCTTCTCAGGGAATCAACTAACCTATAAACGCACATCACAGAATGAGCAGCATATAACTGCGACGTAATAGGATGTGCAGGTTATTTTCAAACATGAGGATTTATTGTGGGTAGTTGTACACTTAGATTTAGACATTAGGTAATTATTCCAAGAGAAAAGCATTTTTACTGACGATTTCTCGCGACTGGTACGAATGCTGGAATTCTATAGCTGAAACTTGTGGGTTGAAATGATTATACACAAATTACAAAATGGTAGCACAGGCCAGGAAGAAGAACACAGTTGCTCACGTGATGGCAAGGGTAGAGTCTTGAGAAAGGCCGGACTTGGACGATAGTATCTTCTTTGAAATGAGGGCTCCTTGCTGGTGCAGCTGGGTGGCTTCGATGGACAATTCGCACAGCCTCTCCACTCCTGCGCGGCGACGGCAGCACGACACATTTCAGACATGTTCTCAATGAGACAAGCTGATATCTTTGCCTAGTGTCAGCAAAGTAGTTGTTAAATAGAGTGTATAACATTTAACAATGATACGACTCTTCATAATATCTTAACCAAAGGGATTCATGCTTTCTAATGAAGTTGTAGTACAAAATGAGTACGTGAATGCAGATCAAATTTCGTGAATGATTCATCATATAACCCTGACAGCAGGAAATTATATTTCGAAGCATAGATTCAACATGAACGCCCTAGTATGAGTTGAGGCATCTCTATTAAAGAGAACAATTACACTGAAAAAGAACAGCTTAAATGAACAACTTCATTAATTTCAATACATAAATCAACATTTACGCTAACCAAATGGCAGTACGAAACAGAGCAGCACAACAGATGATTACAATTACAGGAAATTACTTATGTTCTAATGAGCTTTAAGCGCATCCAAAATAGAGAGAATGCCTCTTCTATAAAAGCCGAAGTGTTGAGGTACGCATGGAACAAGCAAGCTGCCAGGCCAACTACCTGAGGTGAGGCGGTATGGCGCAAGCTTCATGCGACTGTGAAGATCAGGAGTGCGCAAAAACACCTCCTGCAGTAGCTGCACTGCCACCAGCACCTGCTGTACCTGCTCCACGCCTCCGTCACCCAGGTCCTCCTCCACCACTTGCTGCTCGACACACACCTTTCGTTAGCAATGGGCTGACCGGATCTCAAAGCAGCGCACAACATTTGTCTTAATTTATATAATAAGGCAAATCCTTAGAATCCCTGTCATTACTGTCATTATTTCACAAAGGATCGCTAGCTACTGGAGGTGGCGGAGCCAAATGCCTCACATACCAGCGCTGCAGAGCAGAATCTGGAGACCTGGTCGTCTGTGAGGGGCGTCGAGGACGCCGTGAGCAGGGCGTGCAGCAGCTGCAGGCACCAACCTCGGTTGTTGCTGCTGCTACTGGACATCCATGCCTCAGCCCTGCACCAGGGGGTTGTGTTACCATTTTGGCATACTGGTATGCGTGCAGATGTCAGTGTCACAATATCAAAGCATTTGTTACTATCTCACAAATGTAATGATCTTTGGAATCATAATGTAGTAAATGTCAGAATCACAACTGAATGAATGCTGGAGTGATGAAATCAACAAGGGAAGAACGGTATTGAGGCTGTGTAAGGTTCCAAGAAAGGGTAGCCAACCAAAGAGAACCAAATCCCTCCCCCTAATAGAATAACCCAAAAATCGCTCATTATCACACGCCCACGTCTTCAGGGGGCCTCTTTCACAACAAGGCCCAAAAGTACAACAATGGTGTACTCCTGCAGCTTCATAATGGCTCAAAGATTTCCTAATATCTACAACAAAAGAAAACGAAAAACTTTACCTCTCTAACACAGCAGAGGCAATATCAGCATTAGCAGGAATGTTGAGCTTGACGACGCCAGTGAGGAATGCAGCGGTGTGCGGCACCATCGAGTCCCGGCAACTCTCACTCAGCTTCAAAATTTCTCGTAGCTCTCGAGCGGAATTCTTTAGGCTGTAAAAATTTAAGCATCAGATTGTACGCAATTAGCGCAATGTATATGGAGATGCTTGCACCAACCTCTCTTCTGTACGTTTCACTCCTAGCCTAAATGATGAACATGAACAACATGCATCACGCCTTAATAATATTTAGGAAGCATATTACTCGTATAATAGTAAGCGGCCTTGTGTTGCACCACAGAATAATTGAGCAGTTCTTGATAATGCATTTTTGGTTCCAGTACTAAGCTGTCCCCCACCTGCAGAGCCTGGGTCGGAGGTGGTCCATGTACGCCAGGCTGGTGAGAGCGTCAGAGGCGATCTGGACGAGCTCTCCTCTCGAGTGGGAGAGGCCTTCCTTGCATACAGCCAGCAGAAGCGACATTGCGCGGTCCACCTTTTATAAAATTATGCATAAATATCATGTATATTTCATCTTAAGCTGTCGGATGATGCTATTTATGCGAGTGAACCTCCATTTTCTCTCAGCGGCGATAATCTAAAAGAAACTAAGTGAATCTATAAGGACGGTAAATTCAAGTCCCTTGGATGTCACACCGCAAAATATGGCGCAAGCACATGTCAGTAAGACAAAAAAAGTGAAATAAGAAAGAAGAATAAGAAACAGATGTTTGAGCTGGTGGTCTATTGCAAGGTAAGCAGGCATTCTACACGAGAGAAAAAGAATAGAACAGCAAAGATGCACGAGGCCTGCTAACTAAAAATCTTAACCAACAATCACTTGCAAGTGTAGCTGCCTTTGAGGTAAGTAGCTCCGTTATCACCGCGTAGAGGCTAAGCGACGCGCATATACAAAAGCGCAGTAGTAAAATATCTGTATCTACACCTAGACCTTTATTCCAATAGGATTCTAATCAACGCCAGGAAACATTTATGTTCTTTTTCACATTCCTCACTCGCTTCATCTCACCCTTGTGAGTTGAGGTGAAGCAGCATTAACCGGTCGTGCATACCAATAGTGTACTGTAGCACAACGCAGCCGGGCCTCAAAGGCGTCAGCGGTCACCCAGCTCCGAGCCCCTCAGGTGCTTTTTCTTTCACTTTCCACATGGTTTTGTCTAAAATACACTGTCTCGTTTACTCGTTAGTCATGCTTCTCACTATCAGACCTCCCCTGATACTCCTATCAAGCCAGTTTTTAGTCTCCCCTAGGTCCCACTTCCTTTAACTTCAATTAGGCTTTGCTCTCCCAGTCTGGCCATTCCCCCAAAAGAGTGTTGGCACCCAAAAACACCAAGAATCTGAAACAATGCATAAAAAAACCATATGATGTATATTTTTCTCAATTTTTCAATGCTAATTTGATTTCAAAGCGAGATAATACCCTCAACTTGTTACTCACGGCAAGCGAACTCCCACTCGGTTGAATGTGCGAAAAAATACTAGTAATAAAACCCGTGAAAAAAAGAAGAAAATATGTTTAAAAAAAATACTCGACTTGTCGCCGTTGGGCGGGCAACGCAAGCTGTAGGAAAACATGCTGTCTTCAAGAGCCAATCCATACTTCCCGGTGTCCCAGCGCGCTCAAACTTGGTGAGCGTGTAGAGCGCAAAATCCTGACCTATGGACCTCTTTTCAGCCTTCAAGTGCAAAAAGACCTCTATTTTGGGGGTCATAGGTCGAAAATCAACCAAAAAAGGAATCTTATATAAGTGACCATAAGTTTTTTGACCATGGGCTTTGAGAACTTCAACGCTCAAGATGTGGCAGAAATAATGTTTAAATTTACGCTAGTGCTCTCACTGTGGCGAAAAACGAATAAAAAGTATCACTTTTTGAACCTCAAAGTTGAGAATTTTTTTGCGATTTTCGACAAATATTTGACAATTTTTTGGACGAACTACAGCTTGCGGTGCGCTCAAATTTTGAAAGCTTATAGATTTATGAAAGTTCTACAACATATACAATCACCGACACATAAAATGTTTCAAGTTCAGATTTTATGAGCATTTGAATTTTTTTCGAAAATTTTTAAAAACGAATAGCGTTTGTGGTTTTCGAGCGAATTTTTGGAGTTCTATGTTTAGAGCTGCAAATTTCTGTGTCGCTTAAAAACATTAGTATTCAAAACATAAATTATAGAAAAATCCTGCATATAGGAATATTTTTTTGCAACTTTAATAGGGTAAAAAATGCGTTTTTTCAACTTTGGCCACCATTTATGGCGATGTTTGATCGCGTTAACATTCCAAAACTTGATAGATTGTAGTTTGGAATTTTTTCTCACACCTATCACGCCTACGAGGAGATAGTTGACAATTTTTTTTTGAAAAAGTGATTTAAAAGTACCCTTTTTGTCGAAAAACTCAAAAACCATGGGCGAACGGTGCGTCGGACAGGAAAAGTTATTGAAGACTTTTTGCTTGTTTTCAAATGGTACATACTAAGAAACTGGAACGATCCCATGAATAGTTTTCAAAATCTGAAAAAAAATTTTTGGACGTCATTTTGACTTTGGTTGCCCCCTGGCGCTATTTTCTTTACTTTTTTGGGCTTTGAAAAACACTGTACTAATGCATCTCAATGAGATCTTACGATTGACACTTGTCTCAAAGTTATAGGCTTTCAAGTTTTTAAGAAAAGTTGGAAAAATATCGAAATTGATGATCATTTGACCGAACATGGGGTTGTGAAATGTTTTTCATAGTCTGTAGATTTATTAAAAATATTTATTACCTCTAGGTGTCACATATAAGTTTAAGATCATGACTTACAATAATGAGATCTTAAACTACATTGAGGCCTCCAATTAAGTTTGCTTGAGTTTTGAAAGCTCTATAAGGATGTAGAAAATCAAGACGCTGATGTAATATTTCTGAGTTTATTGCGATATATTTGGAGTGATTTTCGAAGTTCAAAGTTTTGCCCAATTTTTTCCCATTTGAGGCCCTGTTGCAAATTTTTTTATAGGTGTACAGTGTTCTTAGGGTTAATAAAATTTTATTTAGACTAAAAAGTCAACCCTCTAACTCACTTCTTTCGCCTTTAAATTCTGATAACTTTTAGTCATGACGTGTAATTCACCCGTTTCAAGTGTTTATATTTGTTTCACAAAACACTTGATAGAGAACAAATGTGTTTTAAATTGGTGATTTACCTACCGGTAGTATTTTGTTTTCAAGAAGTTTTGCAGAAGAAAAAACACTTGCGCTGCTTCGTGGGTCAATGAATTTTCAAGAAAGTTTTCACCGGCATGGCCACCTTCAATTGCAATATCTCAATGAGATTTGATATTTGAGACTCAAATTTTCAGTTGCTTGTAGTAGTGTAATATTAATCAGGTTGAAGCAATATAACATACCATAAGTCGAAAACTAGCTCTTGTGCAAAGGCGTAAATATAGGATTTGGTTGGTTTTGGACCAGACGCGATACGATGCTCATTCGCTCGAGGTGGCGAATTTAGTTCAGCTTTATTTCGGAAGGATGAGGTATGGGATGTCGACTTCTCACCCCCCCTGTTTTGAATCAACAGTTTAACATACTGATTAAGCGCAAAATGTCACCATCATCGAAGTTACTTTGTAGTATGAGCTCAAACATGCAAAGTGAGTATTTTTAGACGCGAAAAATTCCGCAACTATTGACCTGGCGTTTTTGAGAGCAATTTTCTTCCAACCCTGTAATATTTCGATATCGAAAATTCTGCTTAATGATTTTCGTTCATAACGAAAACAAGGCGTTTTTGTTAAAACTTCGTAAATGAACGAAAATTTCATGTTAATGAACTTTAAATTCGTCATCTCTAGAGATCTAGCAGCTAAACTTTTTTCGTTCGGCACAGCTGTTTGTGCCTATTTGTGTCGTGTTTAACAGGTGGTTTTGACGTTAGAAATTTGAAATTAAAATCGCACCTAGTCCTAAAACTTGTCTTTTCATTTTGTAAATAGAAAAAGCTCATTCAGGAACGAATCATTCGTTATTGTGGCTCAAACTCCACAAAAATGGTTCCTATCGACATGCTTCGATTGAACGAGGCATTTTCTACGAAGGGTAGTTCGGGTGAATGTTTCTCTCATTAATTTCTATTATTGGTACGTGAAATTTCAGAATCTTCATGACCAGAAAATTTTTCAGTGTACAAGAAAAATTCGATCTAAAATAATAACACTAGAAACTCGTTGTTTGAAGACCTTCAAGTCGCTCACCTGGTATAGGTGAGTTTCACGAAATCATTTGAGTGCGTAGACATTTCGAGGTTGTTGTTGATTAAAATTTTGTGAATGTGTGTCCCTGACGGAGACATAATTTTTAAGAGGTTTTGCGTGTTTCAATGATGTAATTTATGGAATTTTAAATGGTATAACTGATATATTTTAAAAATTTTAAATTCGCACTCAGTCTAATGTAAGGTTTTTATATCGGTCCATGCTAGAAATAGAGGAATAGAAAGAGGTGGAAATTGTTCACATTCATGAAATATTTTATTTTGGGAGAAAAAATGTCTAATGGGAAATTTCACTGATTCGAAAGTATCCGCTGATGTTGGCAGACGCATTTGTCTGAGAAATGTGATAAATATGTTCGGATATAATATTGTCAAAATCAATGTGAAATGACTGAGTTAAATTTATGATATAGAGATAAAATTTCATGCCACTGATACTTCAGAACATTTTAATGAAGTGTACAGTGCACCCGAAATTGTAAAGGAATGCCAATGCCCAATGCTCAGGAATTGTTGAAAGTTTCTAAGTGATTTGCAGGTAATGCGTTCTTTCTTGGTCTTTACTGACTACCAAGGCGAAAACGCTTGCGCTCGGCGAGAGCTTCAGATCTCGCCGAGGGGTCCCAAAATAAAGTTTACTTCTTGGGCCCTCAACTTAACAGCGCGATAGCGCGGTGTATATTCGTTTATCCATTTGTGATGCACAGTTAGGAAACTTTTATTATCAGACTTGAATTAAGTTCCGTTTGGTTTAGTGTTTTGATGGTGAGTTTTTGTTAATGATTACTGTTTTGTTTTGAGGTGCTTCGACCGTAAAGGTTTAGGTTTGAATATTGTAAACGAGTCTTTAGCAAAATGATAGAGATTCTATCGTATGTTTTCCAATTGACATAGCTTTGACGTCCTTTATTCGTGAAAACTAATTTCCATCGACAATGCAGTTTGGGTGTCATTAAGTGTTGATTAGAACGAAACGCAGCAAAAGTTTAATGATGTAAAGCTGTGAATAAACCGACATGTATTGTGTTTCGTCACAATGTTTGATGAGATAAGATTTTTAACATGTTTAACCGGACCCTAAATCGAAATTGAATGGAAAAAAATGCAACCTGAACGTCTTCTCTGCGGAAATAGTTGTGGAACGAATTGTCGAGGTTTAAACATTAGGATATTAAGTGGTCATTAGTTAATCAGATGAATGAATGTTAGCGCACCTAGAAGTTTGGAATTCATGAAGAATAAGAGCAAAGGTGTTAAATCGAATAGGATAAAATAAGTGGGACCGAAATTTCAAGTACAGAATGGGACAGGGCACCCTGGATTAATGTAGATGAGTTGTATGTAGGTGAGTTTAACCTCTTTCGAGTAATTTTAGTTCACGTTATATATGAGCAGAATAGGTTCAATCCAAGTTAGGTTAGAGTAAGTTACGTGCAATCAGGTTTGCTTAGGTAATGTTTGATTATGTTTTCTTACTTGAGATTAGGTGACCTTGCCTTACTTAGGTTGGGTGAAAGAACGTTATATTACTTTAAATAGTGTTATGAGAGGGTGTGACATGAAAACTGATTTAATGATTGGATGAATTGTAACTCATACGTTTAGTCAGTGTAATGCTATGAATGAGGGTACCATTGCTTTGGTTAGGCTGTTATTCATGGAAATGGTTTGGAAAAATGATTTTTCACTAGTTTGTTGCTGGCAAGGTTAGGTTAGGTTTTAATTGTTTTACGTTGGTATTGGTGACTGATATTGCTTTTTGCTAAATGTAATGCTTGTGGAGTTTGAAAGTTCAACGTAGAAGTTAGAGTTAAATACATGATATATATATATCGGTTTGTCATTTAAGACGATGGTGTATCTAAATGGGTTGCTGCTGAATAGTGGTGAATTGTTAAGTTTCGCAAATTGATCAATGTGTTGGAGTTGGTGAATGAAATGCTTGTGGTGTTTGAAAGGTAAACAGAGGTTTCGAGTGAAAGACTTGGCGTATTTGTATATTATTTTGTTGTTTGAGACGATGGTGTATCTCATTGCGTTGCTGCTGGTTTGTGGAGATTTGGCAAGTGTGCCTTGCATGTGCATGTGCGTGTGTTTGTGTACATGTGTGAGCGTGTGTGTGTTGCGAGTATAATACGAGTGTGTATGTCTGTTTATGGGTTCGCCCCTTGTGGCTATGCTGGGTATGCTACATACTTTCATCAATGTATTTCTTCAAAAACAAAATTCGTTAAGAAATATAACCACAGAAAATATTCAAACTTCCTTTGAGAATTTTTCATAGAAACAGAAAATTTAAAACAAATGAAACTTGTGAAATGCAAACAAACCAACAAAGTATAAAAACTTTACGATAAAGTGCAAATATATAGCTTAACTAATCTTTTAGTATCAAACATGATCATTTATTTGGAAGAGGTAACATGAAATGATATTATGAACTATTCTAGGATTTCGAGCCCCTGCGAAATTTTATTAGCTTTTGGGCTTCATCAGCCTTTAATTTATTCTGCACATTTTTCCTACCAAACTAAATGTTGAAAATATATTTTAATTGAGTTAAAACTTTGTCATGCTTGAAGCTGTACAATAAATGTGCATAGACCATTTTGTACCTATATTTCTAGTTGTTTTCATTAATTTTTATCGAGCTTCCTGCATTTTTTTTGGCACTATCAAGGATAAAAAAATCAATTAACATGTAAGAAAATTTTGAATATGCTACATTCATTTTACAATATGTTGACAAACTTAGATACAAAAATACTACTTAAATGTTGAAACTTGGGTGTTTATTTGCTGAATTAGTGTACACCACATTTCATGCGTTACGGAAAATAAAATTTGATCTGAACACTAAAATCGTAAGTAAGATAAATGCTTCTCTTAGCCTGAAGTGAATGAAACCTGGAAGTACTAGACTCTTCAGTTGCGTTCGCAAAATTTGCATCCAATTTTCTTTAAACTTAAATCGAAATGCCCAGAGGAAGTATTTATTAGGGATGTACCGAGAGTATCGATTTCGGCGTCTAAAAAATGAAGGACCTCAGCCGATACTCCTATATTTTTATACTACTTTCACGAGACCGTTAATGCAAAATTTTAGAAGACAAGCTTAATAACAAACATTAACTGTGTAAATTCATTCATTCATCAGATATAATAATAAAAGTTTTAATGTTGAAAATAACAAGAACAATAATTGAACACGAATAATTATTATCACAAGAATTTGAGTATTGAAAGCAGTTATCAAAGATACTTATCTTTCTCTCAAAGGAGTACGGTTTATTTTGACGAAATATATTATCATAGGGTTTCATGTTTCATCTTCTCTGACCCCTCACTCCAACACAACAAGCTCTCCTATTGCCAAACTCCCATGGCTCGCTTTCTCTTTTGCTAACTCTAGCATTCCATTATGGCGATGCCATACAAAACTTTAGATGCAATAACCTATTTATTATCTTCACACGAATACTGCTACATCAAATCATATTTATTAAAGTCCATATCTTACTTCTCTTATCCTCTACCAAACCTCTTCATCCCCAATGCCTAGCTGTGATACACATGGACCTAAATATGTGAAACACGTATCCTTATTTGGTGGCATTAACCTCATTAAATATTCATTCTACCTCTGCGTATTTCTTGAGAAATTCCCAGTATCCTACTCGTGTTGCATTCATTTTGAAGCTTATCTCCTACACACGTTATCGAACTCCAGTAATGCTTGCAACTCCGCTTCCGATCCCGCCACTAAGAACAAGTTACCAGCAAACAGAAGCTGATTTTCTTAAAATTATTTATTACTTTCGCCAACTCTTTTGTTCTGTCTCACGATGATCTCATCTTAACGCCAGCTTTATTTACTCTGAACATCACGGGAATATTATAAATTTTTTCTTAGACCGCATATCACATTAGCCACTCACTGATTTTGTTCACTATTCTCAAACACGTGTAATGACTTTGCTACGAAATAGCCAAGGTCATTCCGCCGAGTGAGGAAGAGCTTAGGAATGTAATACAAGCCTATGCCACGCTCAACAGTATCGACCCGCTGACCCCAGACTAAACAAGCAAGATCCCTTATCAGGACCAAATTCCACAAGCCTGGCGCTACAACGACACCCCAACGGCAAGGAGACTCCGACGGAACACCACATCCAGCAGAGTGCCAGCGAGCGATCACGACGGCGGCGGCCTTACGACAACGATTGCCCTATTTAAGCTTGTGTAACGGTAGGATTGAGGCATTCTAATACGAGAGTCCGTCTCGTAAAGGCCATATTACACGTGCGGAGTTTTCACCGACAGTTTACTACTCGTGTTCACATAAAGCCACGCCCATCAGAGTAATTGCGTGCGCAACTGCAGCCGATGCTTTTACACGTAGTTACCTACCGCTTGCAGTCAACGCAGTATCTCACAAGCTTTCGTAGACTCGTCATGTCGTCCTCTGATGATAGCGTAGAGCTAGCTTTGTGTGTGGTTGTAGTACGAAATAAAAAGCGCAGAAGAAAATCTATGTGGTGCAGAGAGTGGCTACAACATAGACAAACTCTCGGTAGCTACGGATCTATTTTCCAAGAGCTCAGTACTGATGAGAGGTTATTCTCGAAGTATATGAGGCTCTCAGTACCCATGTTTCAACAGTTTCTCCACAAAGTGAGTGAGAGAATTCAGAAAGAAGATACAGTAATGAGAAACTCCATCCCACCAGGGGCTAGATTGGAAGCTACGTTTTTGTACCTGATATCAGGACTTAATTATTCAAGACTTCAGTACTTCGTGCGAATCCACTGTAGCACCTTATGCTCCATTGTTCCTGAAACCTGTGAAGCAATATACGATGCTTTGAAGAATAAATACTTGAAGGTGAGTCAAGAAAATGGTTAAAAAATTCACTAAATTAAGTATATATATGTCCATTGTATTAATTGTGACGTGGATACTTACAAAATATGGCGAAGTGCCATAAAAGTATTAAACGACTGTTTATAAAGAATTGAAATACTTATTATTGTCCGTTTTAATTATTAATGTATGATTGTTTTCCTCTCCATTGTAAAGAACCGAAGTGTATTCTAAATGTTTATGGATTTTGTGGCAGTTGCATTTTTCGGAAATGGACACCTTTTTGCGAAAACGAGGATAAAGTAAATGTAACTGAAATTGAAAATCATCCATTTCATTCGTCAGTGATACAATTATAAATTGCCAAAATTGTGACAAATTATAAACCTTCTGAGGAATGAACACAATATAAAAATAATTTCTATTGAAATACGAAAGTAAGCATCAAAATAATAAAGAATTCAAAAGTAAACGAAAAAGTGTATGCATAATAGAACAACAAATATACTGTCTTAATATCAAGTAATTACTTAGGCAGTAGAGTAGAATATCTTTGGGGCATATTAGGAACGAAAAAGTAAGATAGTTATTCCACTAAATTTCAGTGAAAACTATGGGTATAGCGTATGATAACTTCTTATAAGTTCTCATATATACATAAAACAAACAGAAAAACCTACATCATAAAAGTATATAAAAGAAATCCGTCTATACCTTACATGTAAGCAACTCATAAAAATATTACATTTCCTGCTTAGCTAGATGAGTTCCTCCATACTCTTACTTAGCCATACAAGAAATGATTTTCTAATTATTAGCATTCCATTCATCTATGCTTACGCTTGCCACATTCACAATTTTCGTGTTTTTATTTAACCCTTTAACGCCCCAGAGGACACCAGTGTCCTCTTTCAAAATTCCCCTTCAATATATTTTATTTCTTATTCAATTAGTTCCCTAATGTGTTCTTTGAAGTTCTCTGCCGAGTGGCAGTTCTTATCCCATCCTGATATCGGTGACTGCCAGATGCCAGCGCCAGTTTAGTGACGGTGGTTGTGTTAACGGTAATATGAGTACAAAAATTCGGACGTTAAAGGGTTAATTCTCCTAGATAAGCCTTCATTATTATCTCATCCATCAATTTTTTTGCTAGTATGCACGCCAGTGGATTTGCTTTATTTAATTCTCGCAAATCTGCCGCAAATGACGTGCCATGAGCTTTAAACCTATCATCCTGTTGATCTTTATTTCGAGACGGTTGTGCTAGTCTTTTTAACGCAGCCATGTACAGTGGGTCACTATCTTCGGTCTTCTTCTTCTTGCATCGTGGTTGATTTTGGCAAGGAAGATACTCTGAACTGGATGTACCAGGCTGTGGAACAGGAGTAGGCGGTCGACTAGAAACCGCTGGGCTAGAGGCTTCGCTCCTGGTAGGAGAGCTAGGCTTACTCGTAGAAACGGAAACTGGAAAGGGTTCAGGAGGTTGACTCAAGGTTGGGCTTGGAGTAGGAACGATAGCGCTTTCAGTATCTTGTGACTCATCTCCTTCATTTGCTGTGTTCACAAGTTCGCTCTGACTGGAACATGGCTGCAAGAAATCAATGAATAATTATAAAATTGCAGTTTAATGACTAAGTTATCAACAAACATTATTTATTTAAATGGACTAAACTACTTCTATTTTCATTTCAGGTACCTGACTGTGATCGAGAGTGGAAAAATGTTGCTGAGGGATTCTCCAATAAATGGAATTTTCCCAACTGTCTTGGTGCTATCGATAGCAAGCACATCGAAATTCAACCACCTCCGAATAGCGGATCGTTTTATTTTAACTATAAAGGATCACACAGTATTGTGCTTATGGCTGTTGCAGACGCTAACTATGAATTTTTGTACGTCGATGTAGGCGCTAATGGGAGGGTTTCCGATGGAGGGGTTTGGAAAAACTGCTCACTTAGCACTCTCTTGGAAAATAATGAAGCGAAATTACCCAAGCCCTGCAGACCTTATAATTCAAATACAGAACTCCCCTTCGTGTTTGTTGGAGATGACGCCTTTCCATTGAAACCCTTTCTAATGAAACCGTTTCCACATAGATCTCAATCTGAGGAGCAGCGCATCTATTCGTACAGGCTGTCAAGAGCCAGACGAGTTGTAGAAAATGCTTTTGGCATCATGGCAAATCGATTCCGCATCCTGCAAACTCCAATATTACTTGAACCAAATAAAGCTGTGAAAATAGTTATGGCATGCATTGTGCTTCATAATTATTTGCGAAGAGAAAATGCCAACGACTACATTGGACAAAACGGTGTTGACCATGAGCATGAAGATAGAGGTACTGTGTCTGAGGGAAGTTGGAGAAGTGAGAGAACAATGATACCTTTAGAGACGACTAGAGATAAACACTCTTCACAAAACAGCCAAAAAATTAGAGAGAAGTTTGTACGATATTTTAACAATGAAGGTCAAGTACCTTGGCAGAGAAGAATGGCTGGGCTGAATGAAATATAAATTAATGTATTTCTAGATTATGAGCCTCCTGATTTAATAAATTTAATATTGTTTCGTATTTGTATACATGTATTCATGTATAGTACATATTGCAATTGAACATTTTTTTAATAAAAGTAATGTATGCAATCTCCCTTTACTTACAAATTTAAAGAAAAGAATCTGAAAATTTACCTAAAATAGTTTCATTTCCCTAAGCACTTTACACCAATCTGGACTATTGGACGATATATGTTGCATGTAATAACATACCTGAGATAAAGATGATGTAGTTTCGCAGATAATATCATCTTTCAAAAAATTAAGAAGATCGTAACACCATAGTTTTGGTTTGTACACGTCATCAGATCCAGAACCAGATTTCTTTGTTTTCTTCATAGCCATATTTTCAGTTCTGTATTGTCTTCGTAGAGTTTGAATTTTAGATTTTATTGAATCTACCGTGTAATTTGGGAGACTGTCTGAAATTTTCCGGTAAGCGTCATCTCTAGAGTTTCTATTTTTATATTCTTGCAGTTTAGTATTCCACAAACATGGAAAATCTTTGTACATCTCAATTAATGTCACAACATTATCTCTTGAGAACGCCATTGTGTGCACGTCACGGATGTCTGCACAGCACTAACCACATTATTACCACCGGCAATATTGCAGCTGCAGTCAATAGAATCAAGACATGCTTGATCGCGGGTGTTGACTGCAGGTCGGTCGTGAGTAGTCAAAAAGTGGGCGGGGCGTTGAGCAAACAGGCGGCGCTCAGTTCACGAGTAGTCAACTGTCGGTGAAAACTCCGCACGTGTAATATGGCCTTTAATAAGGGTCTTCTTGGTGCCACTTTTGACTTGTTAAATTTGAACTCAGCCGGCATCCTGAGTTAGTCTATGTATCATTCTGGTGTTAATTATTACGTCCGACATACTCAATTTAACGTAAACCCAAGACCCTTTATCATCATCGCTACTGCTGGATCTTTGAAGGTCGAGTATTTGTAGTTACTTTGTCATTCCGTTTGCGAATCTTCATCCATCCCTTGTCATGTGTTGTCATCATTCACCTCCTATTAAATGTACTGCCCATGCGAAGACGTGTTTTATCTCAATCCAAACCCGCTGAAAAACCGACGATTTGAAGGTCGACCTTGAAAACGACTAATAAAATAGGACGAACAATATATTACAATAAAAAAAGAGTACGGATACAACAACGCTCAGATTAGATAGTAGGTTAGTTGAACACGTTTCGTGCGATGGCTTAAACTGGAGTTCAATACTCAATTCAAGAGTCAATTGTATGAAGCAATGTTGAAAATAACACTTATTAACTGGATCGTGCCCTCATTCAACTTTTATTGAGAATTTATAACAAATGAGTTAGTGACTGCAGGTTGATCAGCAGCAACATGAAAATCCCCTAAGTGACCATCAGTGGGTCCCTTAGCAGTATACGAGTTAAACACCCTTAATTACAAAAAAAGCGTTCTAAAAAAAGGATGAAGGCATCATTTAGTGTGGAGTTGAGAGAGCAAAGCATCATTGCATACGGTGCTTCCCCACAAAATCCACTGCGCATGAAAGCAGCATGCAAGAAATGAAGTTTATGAAAGAAGCCGTAAGTTGAAAAAGAACGGGATGGATGCTGTAAAAAGACAGCAATGAACTGTAAAATAACGGTCCGTCACAAAACAAAAATATATTTTATTTTAAAAAATGAAGGCCAACGTAACCCTCAGCCTGAGAGCTCACATTCTTCCTCCAGGAGTGTATACTTCCTTAAATACAATAATTGTATCTTCCAGAGGGGCTCAAGAAACGCCCTATCTCCCGCTAACAGACCCTTGATTGTTTTTAGCTAATTTCTTCTCGTTACATACACTTGCAACACATTCCACAGAGCTTGTACAGAGCTTTAGCGAGATCCATGAAAATTGAACACGCACTATCATTTTTATAAATTTTCCACAAACATACCCCTCAGTAAATATTTGGTTCTCAACCACGTCGCTTTCGGAACGCACTTGGTTCCTCTCTAATCAAGCAGCCAGTTGCAGATCCTATCCGATGATTTCGTAATCGTCCGCACAGATTTCACGCAACATTCAACAAGCTAACTTCTCTCGAGTATTTGCATTCGTCTATTACCCTTGCCTTTAAACAAACAAGTACTAGAACAGTGGATTTTGGAGTTACTCACTTTACGAAACACACTTTCACTGAATGAACCAACTATATCATTACGGATATGCCTTGCTTTCGGCAGGAATTGTCCCCCATTCCCCTTCGGCACAAATGCTCTCCATACTCATACAGCCTCATTCACTTCCGGAAAGGAAATTCTTTCATCATTTGACGTAACCCAAACAGATATCCTTTCTTCACCAACCATTACAATCTCGTCCTCTTCTGTCACATTCAAAAACTCCTCAAAATATAGCACCCATATTCCCCGCATTTCCCCATTTTCGACTATTATTCTACCATAAAATCTTCTGACACGCTCTGTTTTTGTACTTACCGACTTTTTATTTGTTACTCAACTTATTTCTTTCTGAAATCATCAATAAAATTCATAACAATAAAGAACAATGCTGATCAAATCAGCTACGTAAGCTGAAGTAAACGTGAACACATCAGCCCTTGCCAAAGATGCTCTATGCCTATCCAGATTTAAAAGAGCCACTGTGACTGTAAAGCCTGGACCTGCTGTCAGACCCTGAAGCTGTACACACCTGGAGGGACACAGCCTCGTCCACCAGACCAGGCTCGAGCGAGACGATAAGAAGCCAGAGTTCCGTGGAGAGCAGCTGAGCCTCCTGGCTGCAGCATCGCAGCTTCGTCAGCAGAACGCACAGCAGGCGCTGCACGGTCAAGAAGACTACAACTCACCACCACATGTATTCTAACATAATCAAAGACTTGAGCAGTCCCATACACAATTTGACAAGGTTACAAAATCTCATTTGAACAGATTTCAACTATTTTTTAATATGAAACAGGAATAAGAATTGAGTTTCATCGTTATTCATTTGAATACTAATCACAATTTTTTTTAACAATCAGAATTTTAAACTGCTGAAATTCCTGAAAAACGCTGCAGAAAATTGGAAATCTAGGTCTAGCAGATATTATTTACTCAAATAAAATTGGGGTTCGAGAATTGAGGCTCATGGCTGAGAATTGACAAGGTTGCACACTACATATCAATAAAGATTCCTTATTGCCTCTTCAACACGATGCTACTTGTACTCACACATTTGTTGCCTTCTTACATCCACTAGCAGCATTTGAGAAAACAGAAAATGAAGTTACAGCCATCTCTAATTAACGTAACTCTAAATTAGATAAACGGTAACTGAATCGTAGAGAGAAAAATGGCATCCTTGTGTATTTCCAACACCTGCAAATGAAGGAGCTGCTCCAGGCAGAGTAACAAATAGCTGTGTGTAGGGTCAGATCTTCTATAATGATAAACCAGTTCAACTACATGATGAGGACGGCTATGGGAAAAATGTCACCGAGTGAACAAATGTTGCAAACGGAAGGACGATTGGCATCAAAATGATAGCGTGTATAACGAATTCTGTACTGCATGGAGCAAGAACAGCAAAATACGATCAAAAGAAACATTCAATATGGAAATATGTAATGTAATAAGGATAGATTAAGAATACGAATAAAGTTTAGTTGATTATAATTAAACTTGATATTGTAACTGCGCTTAGTCATAAAAAAGATAATGTAAAATTCTAGACTTAGAAAGAAGTGCAACAGCATATGATAGACAAGAAATCAGAACAGTACACGGCAACATACGAGTACAACAAAGAAATGAACGCCTAGTAAACATCAAGAAGAGATAGGTCATAAGTCGGACATTGCTACGATGCAGACGGACTATTCTGTTGGTAGTAAAAAGTGTGAGCATGAAAGGTGGCCCAAAGATCGAGTAATTAAGTAATTGAAAGAGCAAATTACGAAGACCAGATTATAGATTAGATTATAAGTTAGTTTAAGCCTCCCTAACCGCTGCAAAAATAGAGCGTATCGAAGAGAGGAAGGAGGAAGGCACCAATTAGTATGGAGATAAGAAAATGAGGAATCTATGCAGAAAGGGCATAGAAACAGTAAGATGGGAAAGAAGTTCATGAAATAAGATAAAAGTTGAAGAAGAAAGTCAGAGGTGCTGAAAAACAGGACAGTAGTGAACCGAAAAAGGGTGGTCCTTAACATAACAAAAAACATTTTATTTCAACAAAAAGAAGGCCTACCTAACTCTCAGCTCGGGCCCTCACATTTTTCCCCTGGGAGCGCTAATTCCCATAGATACAATAGTTGTATCCCCCTGAGGGGTTACGAAGACCAGTTAATCCTTTGAATTAGTTCATGTCAGCAGCAAAAAAGAACAAAAATTACCGGTCGAATTCAACAGATCTTCAATGCTTCGAGTCACAAAAACTTTTACTATAATGAGCTGAGTCTGTTACACTTTGAAAACGTAAGATTGGGCACGTAGCATTGACACACGATGTACTAACGGGTCCTTGCACTTGAATTCATGAACTGAGTAAACAAGCCTATACAATTTTTCATCGCTAGCACACACTTTTCCATCTCCAACCGTCGAATTTTCTCGCTTTGAACGCATATAATTTAGTGTGTAGCTTAGCATAAGGTGAACAACAATTCAACTCAAGTGCGATGGAACTATTTCGAGTGCAAATAAAAAAACGTGGCAAGAATTTCATGGTAGCATAGATATAAATTCTCAATTCTCATTGCTTAGGGTCCATCTGGGCGGTACACTCGTCATTTGCGGTTTTGTATCGGCATTTTTGGTCAAATTTTGCATTAGGCGCCTTTAACCGACTTTCTTGGAACTCGTCATCGGTTGTCTATGATTCTTAACCATGTCACTAAATAGCACTCTGTTGGGCGGAGCTAATTGAACTTTGTAAGCATGCTTCATGCACTGTTAAACAGCTATCCATACGTAAAGATCTATGGGAAATAGACGATCGACATTCTGCTTCTGAAGCCCAAGATAGGCAATAGGTTCAGGTTAGTTAAGTTTGCCTGTATTATGGCATGGGGACTGCCACCCCTAAAGGGAGAAGAGAAAACTGTTAGGATATAACCGCTACAGATAAACAGGTAAGCCTCCACGAATTTCATGTTTCGTGCTCACTCGGTTTCATTCAGTGCTTATACAATATTTTTGTTTTTCTTTCCTCTGACTTTTGAACTTTGTTTCTTCGCGCACAATATTTTGTGCGGAAGCACATTTTGCGCATAGATTCCCACTTTTCTAGTCCATACTAAATGGTCCTTCTATTCGATCTTTTCACATCACCTTTGTTGTGATTACAAAATTTCAGAGCGACTACTATAATAATACCAATTTTAAAATTAAGGTTATAGCGAAGACAATAGATTTAAAGATTAGATTAGATTATAAGTTAGTTTAAGCCTCCCTAACCGCTGCAAAAATAAAGCGTATCGAAGAGAGGAAGGAGGAAGGCACCATTTAGTATGGAGATAAGAAAATGAGGAATCTATGCAGAAGGGGCATAGAAACAGTAAGATGGGAAAGAAGTTCATGAAATAAGATAAAAGTTGAAGAAGAAAGTCAGAGGTGCTGAAAAACAGGACAGGAGTGAACCGAAAAAAGGTGGTCCTTAACATAACAAAAAACATTTTATTTCAACAAAAAGAAGGCCTACCTAACTCTCAGCCCGGGCCCTCACATTTTTCCCCTGGGAGCGCTAATTCCCATAGATACAATAGTTGTATCCCCTGAGGGGACAATCGATTTAAAATATATATCTATTAAAAATTAGTACGTTTCGATCATCTAGATCATCATCAGCTATAGTCTGAAATACAAGAAATGACAAATTAAGACCGGCAATAAAAACCATTCAGTAAGTAATATATGTACACAAATGAAAATTAAAAAAGAAAATTATGTAATACCTATTTTCAATGGATAGGAAGACTGCATGTCATTAAGGTTAGGTTTTAATTCGATAATATAGAGGGATTCAAGAATGCGTAAATTAAAACACGAATCTGCAGAACCAAATATTGAAAATTTTCCGAGTGAGATAGTTGTATTGCATTTTTCAGCATGGATTCTAATAGCTGAATGAGAAGGCCTGCTTAATGGAATACCAGCTCTAAAACTTCTACCACTGTGTTCAAATACCCTCGTAGATAGCAACCGAGATGTCGAACCGACATACATAGACCCACACAGTGGGCAACAGTGCTTGTATACAGCAGAGGAAAGCATTGAAATGTGTAGCCTATCTTTGAAATGAAAAAAAATAACCTATTTTGAAATTATTAACCAAAATAATTCGAAGGTCAACACTCAACACAGGGAAAGTATTTCACAACTAATGAGAGCAATTGTTCTTTCAACCTCTCAGACTGAACATCGAAGTAAGGAATGGTGACGAACAATTTCTTGTTATCTGCAGTCAGCACAGTAGCAATGGCGGAATACTTTTTATCTAAAAATTGCTTGAAGTATTTCTGAATAAAATATAAGGGATAACCATTTTTTACAAAAAATTGCTTTAAAAATTCAAACTCATTATGCAATAATGGATAACTTGAGCATATTTTATACGCCCGAAATAAAAGGGTTTTCATGCTGTTGATTCTAAATAAAAAAATTAATTTTCATTTGTGTACATATTATATTACTTACTGGATGGTTTTTATTGACAGTCTTAATGTGTCATTTCTTGTATTTCAGACTATAGCTGATGATGATCTAGATGATCGAAACGTACTAATTTTTAATAGGTATGTATTTTAAATCTATTTTATTCGCTTTAACCTTCATTTCAAAGCAATGCCGTGTTGTGCAACCTAATCTAATTAAAAATACCAATATTGCGTTAACTTCAATAGTAAAACGGCTAGTTTATAAGTTAATTTAAGCCTATCCAACCACCACAAAGGCGCCCCCAAGAAATGAATGAAAACACTATTTAGTACGGAATTAAAGAAACGGAGAATCTACGTCCGAAGTTGTGTCGCCACACCTTGTACAAAGAAACAGCAAAAGTAAATGAAGTCTCTTAAACAAGATATCATAGAAGCCAAAGAAGATGCGGAATGTAATGTAATAGGATGCTGAACATCCCTCATGAGGATACCACTATTCTATCCATGAGAATTAGCGTTCCTCGGGGATAATGTGAGGTCCCGAGTCAAGGGTTAAGAGGGCCACCTTTTTGTTGAAATAGAACGATTTTATCTCAACACAAGGAAGGTCTATTAAACCTTCAGCCCAGGACTTCATATCTACTCGCTGGGTGTGCTAATTCCCATCGATACACTAGTTGTATGTCATGAGGGGATTATAGGCAAACATTTGTTTTTGGTAATGAGAGTCCGTATCATAGATACAGTAATTAAACAGTGCATTGGACGGAATATTTCCTCCCATTGTCTTCAAAATTCCCAAGGAATCAATAATTGAACATCTATATCGCTGCTCGGGCCAAATTTTCAGAGATTTTACTTCGAAACAACTAAATAACTGACAGCATAAGGTCTTTAAAACCGACTGTAGTAAAGTATATACGGTATACATAGTTTGGAAAGGACAAGTAAGGTTGGTTTACGAAACGTTAATATAGGTTAGAGATAGGATAGATGAAGGGGGGTCAATTCAGCGATTTTCGTTAAAAATTTCATTTTTTGCTGAAAATGGATTCTTAGGTAGTGGGCTATTGTGTCATAAAATTTTACGGGGCTACAGGCACTAGAACCTCCATGGGGGTCTGAAGAGACGATGAGGGTCAAAAATCATGAATTTTTGAACCCCATATTAAAAGAAAACGAAGAAGAATCTATAAAATATTCTGCTTCTTCCTTCCTTAGTTAGTCCGTCCGTTACGCTTTCTTCTGAGTTTGCGGTATCATGGACACCGAATTCCTAAGTGTTAAATTAAAAGATCGCCCTTACGTACATGCATTGTTTTTTTCACAATTTACATCAGTTTTTCCTAATTTTTTAGAAATATTTTTAATCAGAAGACCGTATTTTACATAGAAATCTGTCATAAGAAGTCTCGATAGGACCAGCGTCTTTTCTTCATGTTTAAGTGATAATTGCGCCTGAGAACAACACAATGGAGCAAAAAATTGGAAGCTGCTCGCAATAGAATGAAACTTTACCGGCAGAGAATAAGGAATGAAGAACGGCAGGAAATCCTTGAAAGGGACAGGCAACGTCAGCGAGGCGAGCTGCAATATGAACGATATACAACATGGAGAGTACCTTCAGCGAGACAGTCGAAGAAAGCAAATCATGCGTGGAAATATGGACGAGGAGCAACAATCGCAGTATCGCGAGCAGCAAAGAAAGCAAAATATGGATGAGGAACAGCAGGCACCGTGCCTAGAGCAAAAGAAATTTATTTCGGCAAAGAAGGCAGAATACGGACGAGGAGCAGCAACGGGTTAGGTTACCATCGGTTAGATAATAATAATATTGATGACATTTTTTCACGGGTCCACGGTTTTTTTATGCTTAACATTATCAGGATAGCATCGGTTAGGATACGATAAGTTCTTATATGCTAGGTTAGGATAATGACAATGACAATGGCTATGATATTTGTTAAGTCATTTGTTAATGGCAATGACATTTGTTAAGTTAGGTTAGGATAGGTTAGGATATGTTAGGTTTGGATAAGTTAAAGATATGTTAGGTTAGGATAGGATAGGTTAAAGATATTAGGTTAAGATAGGTTAGGTAATGTTGATCGATTTTTTTTCACGGGGCCACGGTTTTTAATGTTTGACGTATTATCGGGATAGGTTTGGTTGGATATGTAAGGTTACGATAGGTTAGCATAGGTTAGGTGATGTTGATCCAACTTTTTTCACGGGTCCAAGGCTTTTTTATGTTTGACATATTATCAGGATCGGTTTGGTTAGGACAGCTTTGGATAGGTTAGGTTATGATAAGTTAGGTTAGGATAGCATTGGTTAGGTAATGTTGATGGAATTTTTTCACGGGTCCACAGGTTCTTTATGTATGACATTATCAGAATCGGTGCGGCTACAATAGGTTAGGGTAGGATTAGTTAGAATATGTTAGGTAAGGGTAGGTTAGGTTAGAGTATATTATGTTAGAATTGATAAGGTAATGTTGACTGAATTTTTTCAAAGGTCGACCCAGCTGAATAACGACATTGGTTAAGTTAGGTTAGGATGGGATAGATTAAGATATGTTAGGTTAGGATAGATCAAGATAGGTTAGGTAAGAATAGGATAGGTTAGATTAGATTATAAGTTAGTTTTAAGCCTCCCTAACCGCTGCAAAAATAGAGCATATCGAAGAGAGGAAGGAGGAAGGCACCATTTAGTATGGAGATGAGAAAATGAGGAATCTATGCAGAAAGGGCATAAAAACAGTAAGATGGGAAAGAAGTTCATGAAACAAGATCAAAGTTAAAGAAGAAAGTCAGAGGTGCTGAAAAACAGGACAGTAGTGAACCGAAAAAAAGTGGTCCTTAACATAACAAAAAAAAAACATTTTATTTCAACAAAAAGAAGGCCTACCTAACTCTCAGCTCGTGCCCTCACAGAATAGGATAGGTTAAGATATGTTAGGTTAGGATAGATTAGATAATGTTGACGGAATTTTATCATGGGTCCACGGCTTTTATGTTTGACATATTATCAGGAACGGTTCAGTTAAGATAGGATAGGTTAGAATATGTTGTGATGGGTTAGGTTAAATAGAATTTTGTTGGAATTGGTAAGACAATGATGACCGAATCCACTTAACGTAACAATGGCACTGTCCGTGGAATTTCCACGGGTCCTGCTAGTAATAATAATAATAATTATAATAGTTATAAGTTTAGGGTTACGTTTCCACCAAAGTCGCCAGTAACTTGGAACTATAGACCCCCATGCTTCAGCTAGGTAATCACACATCGGCTTGGCGATTACATTAGGAGTGACGAGATTTTCTACAGGCAACTAGATCCCTGGAGCGGGGGGCTCCAGCTACCCACCCCTACTTTGGCCGAGCGCTTTACCCATACTGGAACTCCCTCAGACCTGAGAGTGCCAGCACAGAACACTCGGCCATTTAATGTTAATATTCTCAGTTGGTGTGGTGTCGGACACTCGTCTCAGCGCACATCGGAAATAAAGCAAGTAGCACGACGGTTGGACTCAGTAAGGTCCACAGGTGTGCAGTTCCATATGCTTTCACCCGATGACAACAGCTAAGCTTGCAGTAAACTTATCTGGCAGGAGCCCGCATAATTTATATGAGGTCGCACGCGTTAATTTTACGACGGTATTCCATAAGTTCGGCCATAGGGGCGTCATGACCCAGCAGGTCTCTGATTGCGAAAAGCGGGTGGTGGTCACCAGCAAATAGACTTATGCGACGACGTCTTGCTCTGTATATGGCTGGGCAATCTATGACAATGCAATGTACAGTGAGGCGAGCTCGCAAAGAGGACAACCGGGCGGGGGGTTCTTGAACTGTGTTGTTCATTAAGTATCCGTGGGTGAGAAGTGTGTGGCCACATCGCAAGCAGTTCAAGACTACTTTGTTTCTTCTAGTTATATTTTCTCGTTTGTAAGAGTTCGGATCGGGTTGTATGTTGAATAAGAAATTTCTCTTCCAGTTTTCCTTCCATAGGGCATGTATTTTGCTAGTTGTGATTGGGAAACAGTCTCAGTAGAAGATTATGACATTGTCTGCAGGTCGAAGTGCAGCCGTTTTAGCGAGTTAGTCAACTGCCTCGTTGCCTTTGATGCCGACATGGCTCGGAATCCAACAGAGTTCAACTGTTTTGCGGCCTTGGGTTAGTTTGCCGATTTGATGTGAGATACCGCACAAGGAAATGGGGGTGCGTATATTTTGCGGTGCTGTGAGGGCGCTCAAGAAGTCACAGAAGATCACAAATCTTTCTCGGTTGTGGTCGCGAATAATTTGTAGAGCCTCTTCAATAGCGCGGAGTTTTGCGATGAAAATTGACATAACTCCGGGAAGAGACATTATCCCCTTGTACCGCCACACAGTGCCGCGGTGCCGACTCTATCATACTTTGAACCGTCGGTAAAGATCAGGACATGCTCTTAATATTCCTCGCGCCGCAGTCGCTGGTATTCCTGAATGTACAAGACTGGGTGGGTACATTACTTCTTGTAGAAAGTCAGTTCTACATTTTTTCCAGCGGGGTGGTTTTCCATGTGGTTATAGTGATATTTAGTAGCCGATAAGAGAAGGCAGGCTTTATATGGGGCTCGTGGAGAGCGAGAGATTCCATGAGTTCGACAGTGCGAACGGCGAAAGGCGGGGAGGATTGTGTTTTACTTAACAGTCTTCTGTCGATAGGCCGTGCGGCACAATTACGCGCCGGGATTGACAGATGGCTTTTTATTTTGTAGAGGTACTTCAGCGAGAGGTGCTGTCTTCGCAGCTCAAGGGGCATCTCGTCGGATATAACTTGTAAGCTAGGGACCGGTGTTGATTCAAATGCACCCGTAGCTAGTCGTAGGCAACCATTCACGATGGGGTCAAGCTGCTTGAGTATTGATAACGAAGCAGAGGAGTAGACTATACAACCGTAATCTAATTTTTGCCGGATGAATAATCGGTCTAGATGGAGCAAAGTTGCTTGGTCTGCCCCATTCGTGCGAGGCGATAAGTTCAAGTATATTCACGTTTTTCTGACAGCTTGCTTTCATGTTGGTGATATGGGTCTTCCAGTCAGTTAGCGATCCAATGTTAGCCCAAGGAATTTTATTTCGTTATTTTATTTATAGCGTCCAGAGCGCTACAGGGTGTTGGTGGAACTCTTGGTACAAACTTCGGCTACTAGTAAAAAATACAAATTTAAACACTTTTTCATCAGTGAAAAATATCGAAAAACGCTTCGTTTTTTAATTATTGGGCTTAGCAGTTTTTAATGCTGCGCTTCAAGAACTCACGGCGATCCTAGTTAACCACATGCACTAATGGTCAATAATAACACGCGAGGGTAATGAAAAACGTTAAATAGCATGAGGTACTTTAATAAATAATAGAAAGTAACGCATCAAAGTAGGTGTTCAAAATTTCGACCATTGACATCGATCCACGCACGCCACCTTCGTCGAAGCGAGTTGCGTACGTTGCCTAACATTCCTGGGTTCAGGGTTGTCAGCGATATCTCCAGCAGCGACTGCAATTCGATCGACAAGGTCTTCATCCGACTCCACAGGTGTCGCATGAATCAGAGATTTCAAGTGCCGTCAGAAAAAATCTAACGGAGTCAAATCAGGTGATCTCGGTGGCCAGGACACAGCACCACCACGACCAATCCATCGATTTGGAAATTGTTGGTCAAGAAACCGTCGCATATTTGGAGCATAATATGCCCGAGCTCCATTGTGTTGAAACCAAAGTCGTCGACGAATACCTAATGGCACATTTTCCAATAAACCAGGAAGGCCTTCTTCAAGAAAGATTTTGTACACATCTCCAGTAAGACGCTCTGGCAGAATGTATAGACCAATGAGTTGATTGTGCACGATACCTGCCCAAACATCGACAGTGTAGCGATGTTGGTGATGACGTTCCTGGATGACATGAGGGTTGTTCTGCTGCCATGAGTGAAAGCTATGATAATCCAAAAATTCCATCTCGGCTGAAGGTTGCTTCACCCGCAAACAACACACTGCAAAATTGGCATCTTCTACCCCCCCGATCTAAAAACCACTGCGCGAATCGCTCACGAGGACCATAATCAACGGGAAGGAGACCCTGGACTCGCTGGAAGTGATACGGATGATAATTTTTCCGGTTCAATACATGCCACACTGTACTACGGTCACGAATACCCAAAGATGCTGCTGCAGCACGGGTGCTCGTACACGGGTTTCTACGGAAATGTTCCAACACTTCTTGCTCTCGATGATAATTTATTGGGCGACCAACGTCTACTCAGTTTACACTAAAACTGCCGGTTTCCGTCAGTCTTCGGTGCAATGCAGTGAATAATCGATGATCAGGGACTTCTCGATTAGGGTAACGTTCGTGATAGATTCTCGCGGCACGTCTTGCATTACCATCAGCAGCACCATAAGTGAAATGCAAGTCTGCCATTTGTGCATTTTTAAGGCGATACATCTTACCACTTCAGCGCCACGGTGCTAACTGACAAAAGATACACATACGCTTCTCACCAGAGGTCGCTAACGTTGGCTAGGAATTTCTAGAAATTTCCTGAATCAGTGAATTAATGTTTTAAACTGTAAATAAAACATGTTCGGTTCTGCCAACACTTGTTCATTCTAATTCCCCATATTGACCTTATTCCTGTCTGCTGCGAAATCGCTGTTGTGTTCTTGTAGCGTAGCATTAAAAACTTTTAAGCCCAATAATTAAAAAACTAAGCGTTTTTCGATGTTTTTTTACTGATGAAAAAATGTTAAAATTTGCATTTTCTACTAGGAGCCGAAGTTTGTACCAAGAGTTCCACCAACACCCTGTATATTTTAATTTCCAATTGATAGTGACGGTGATAAATGAATGCCAGGTAGAAAAGTGAAATGTACAGCTCTGGATTTGTCCATTAAAAAGGAGAAGCCCTTGACTCGAGTCCAGAGCGCTACCCTGTCGATTAGGGTGACACTTATTTTCCGACTTGTGAATTTCAACTGGGACTGGCGGCCATATTGTGAGGTTTTAGCCAGAAGCAATGTACAAATTTTTTTTGGAAAAAATTAATATTTAAAGGTGGCTCAAGGAGCTCAGAGTTAGACGTATGAATACCAACTGGTGTAAAAATCCCAACTATTCCATTTTTTTGCAGATATCATTCAAAGTGTGCTAAATGGAAAAGCCGGTCAATTCTAAACTCTGTGAATGACAGAAAGGAATGCCGAAATTGTAAACAAGGTTTTATGGTGCAATGTTATGGTTGTTGCAAGGAGGTTCATCAGTAGCGATGTGACCATTAGTAAGTGAGGTTGTGGGAAGTGCTCTCCGGATATAGCTAGTTCTTCGTTCCACAAAACATATTCAAAATAGTTTCTAAATTTAACGAAAACATGTTGGAATGTTTATTGCTTTGTTTATTGTGAACTTTTTTTTTCAGATACTAAATAAAAGGTAATAGCTATATTAGCTAGATATTAATTCTTCATTCTGGATGTAATCTAGGATGGCGTCAACAAGATCTGAGACAGACATCTATTTACTTGGCTCGCTGGAGAAAACCATAACAGGAAGTAAGCTGCCCTCAAGAAAGCAGGTGCTGCAGGTTTTTCTCTATTATCATCTGGAAGAAAATAGGACAATGAAGGACGCAGCAGCTGATACATTAAAAGTTTTGGGAGATTTCTGGCAGCGCGTTCGAATTCCTATGCAGAAAGACCAGCGACCGAAAGAAAACATTTTACGTTTGTACAAGGAATGGACCAGTCTGAAAAACAAAAGCCGAACGACAAAGACCCAAAAGGAAAATGAAAAAAAGTTTGTCAACTCGTTTGAAAATCTGTTCGATATCGCTCACGCAAGTGCAATGTCAATGATAGATTTCGAAGAAGACAGTTTTTGAAGGCCAACGGGAAGAAGGGAGGCGAAGCTTGATGATTTCTAAGGATATGGTACTTTCAAATGAAGTGTCTCGACGCCGGAAACGGGAAGAAAAGGAACAACACCGTAAAACAAAGTCTCTTCAAGAAAAAGAGAAGATAAATGAAATAGGCCAGTTGGCATCGAGCTCAAGTTCAACATCTTCTCCAGAACGAAAATCTGATGTAGACAATTGCGCTGGTCCATCTACGCATCAGATGCCTCCCTCTTAACGTACGCGGGCGTCCAAGAAGATAATGGATAGCGAATTGCCAGCCGCAATGGATCGTACCTCAACTACTGATCGTGATGCAGTATTGCTTCTCAGTGCTGCTGCTCGAAGTCTCGGACATGATCCCAACAAACTTGTCATAAACCGTGAATCATTCCGGCGGGATCAGCAAAAATTCCGCGCTGCAAACTGCTGTTGAGATAAAAAAAATCCTTAAACCGTGTGTACCACTCACTGTTCATTGGGACGGTAAGATTGTTCCTGCAGCAGACGGAGGACCAGGTGTTGACCGCCTCCCAGTATTGGTTTCGGGAGATGGGGTTGAAAAGCTTCTTGCTGTGCTAAGTCTCCCCAAAGGAACCGGACAAGCTGCTGCTGACGCAATAATGACATCACTCTACGATTGGGGCATTGAAAAACAGGTGGTTGCTTATCCTTTGATACCACTGCTTCGAACACAGGTTTGGCAGCAGGGGCATGTACTATCGTAGAGGAACGACTAGGGCATGAAGTTCTCCACCTAGCCTGTCGCCAACACATGTACGAATTAGTCTGTGAGAAAGCGTTCTCCACTTGCTATGGACCCTCTAGTGGTCCTGAGATTCAACTTTTCAAGAGGTTCAAAACAACTTGGGCTGAGTTGGACAAGACAGCACCAAAAGCAATGGAAATGGATAATATGTCAGAAAACCTACTCAATCGACGTAATGACCTTTTGGTGGAGTTCCAATGCCTACTTGATGGGAAGCACCCAAGAGACGATTATCGTGAGCTAGTGGAGCTGTCAATAATTGTTCTTGGTGGGCAGCCAAAACGAGGGACACACATTGCTTCCCCTGGTGCTCTACATCGTGCACGATGGATGGCAAAATTAAAATATGCCATAAAGGTGTTCTTGTTTCGTCACCAAGATAAATTCGTGCTAACACGCAATGAGCTTTCCAGAATCAAGCGATTTGTGGAATTCAGCGTCTCTACCTATGTGGCTCCTTGGTACAAAGCTCCATGTCCAACATCAGCCCCAACGCAAGACCTAGCTCTATTGAAGGAACTAATAGCATATCCAGATAAGGAAATAGCTAAATCTACATCTACTTCATTGGGGCGCCACTTGTGGTACTTGAGTGAACGATTGGTTGCTTTGGCATTCTTTGATGACAGTGTAAGCTTGGAAATAAAGCGAGACGTGGTGAAGGCCTGTAATAATGAAGAAGGTTCAGAGGATCCTCCACGTCGAGTCACAGTTGACACCATAGACGCATCCTTCACCAATAAAACTATCGCAGACTTTGTAAAAAAAAGATCCATGAAGCTTTTGCAGTTATTTGATATTGATACAACCTTTTTTGCCACTGACCCAGCTTACTTGGACGCCAAACAGCGTATCAAAGCTCTTCGAGTGGTCAACGACTTCGCAGAGCGTGGAGTGGCAATGATGCAAACACGCAACCTGGCCTTACTAAGGATGAAGGACAAAAGCAGTACCTATTGCAGGTTGTAGAGGCTCACCAAAAATCCTTCCCAACCGCCAGCAGTCAAACATAGATCCTGCAAACTAGGCGACATGAGTGGGAGATTGGCGCCCATGAGACCCCTGCCTTTGAGCAGCTAATACTCACGACATACTGTGAGGAGGACCTAGGAATTATTCATCTTCAAGCTTGAACAATTAAATTAAGCAAAAAATAATCGACATTTACTAGTTTCTAATCAAAGCAACCAAATATTAAGCATATATGACGAAAAACCTCATAATTTATTTTATTGCGATTCTACGAACTTTTACCTGCTCGAGCGACCTCTAAATATTGATATTTAATGAAAAAAATGTACACACATTGTTTTTAGGTGGAACCTCACAAGATGGCTGCCAGTCCCAGCAGATATTGGAAAAAAAATTTACCCTCATATGTCACCCTACTGTCGATGCACTTTTGGAGTTAAGCCTGAACAATTTTAGGATCGCTGTGCTGGTACGCGAGTTGGAAGTCATCAACGTATAACGATGCGTGATACCGTGGATCTTTTGGGACGACGGAGGCAATATTGTTAATTTTAATGATGAAAAGGGTTACTGATAAGACGGAGCCTTGAGGGACATCTTTTTGTGTAAATGGGTCGGATAGGTGATTGTTTATCCGTACACTGAGGGTACGATGATGAAAGAACCGTTTTCGGTAGTAAGGGAGCCGTCCACAGAGGTGTAGTTTGTAAAGACCTCGCATAATTCATTATTATTATTATATTTTTTAAATATGCGCACATAGATGCATAGAGAACCGGCGCGCCAAAACTCGACCGGTGCCGAGAGAGGGGAATAGGGATTGGCTACACCAAAATAAATGGGGGAGTACATAGGGGAGAGGAGCCAATGCAAAAAATCTACTTACATAATAAGACGAGGACAACTTGAATGCATAGCAGAGAAAAATAGCGGGTTGAAAAATTGATTATCTACGAGTAAGGGAACTAGGGGGTGTTTGTATTTGAGAGGGATGTGCGGGGTAATATTAGTTTGAAGCAAGGGACACGTCAGAGTAGAGAGGTGACGCTCGAGGGATAGCCAATGGTAGAAACCGCCGGATCTGGCGGGTATCCCGCACAGCCCACGGTGCTCGTCCATTGTGCGGGAATCTATATAAAAGTAGAGACTAGGAGGAGCTAGTCTATTTCGGTATTTGCCTGGTTCTATACAAATGTAGGCCTCCGAGATCTACGGGAGAGGTAAGCATACTGTTGTGGGTTAGGAAGTGTTAATCGGAATACCAATTTGTTCTTCGTGTTTTATATTCATGTGTTGTGCTCAAACAGAGCGTTTTGATTTTCATTTTTTGATTAAGGTGAAATGGGGTTATTTCTAGTGATGTACCGATACCATTTTTATGGCCGATACCGATACCGATACCCATTTTTTACCCGATACCGATACTCCGATACTTGAAAATACCGATACTTTGACCGATACTACTACCGATACCGATACTTTTACAATCATCTAACCTAATAATACCCGTTGTATGATTGTTTATGTATTTATTCGGTGTCCGCTTCTCAAGAAACATATCATGTCTGAGTTTCCGGTATCATGGATACCGAATTCATCAGTGTAACATTGAAAGATCGTTTGTACAGTGTACATGCATTGATATGTTTGAAATTTTATCAGGATAGGTTAGTAGTATTGAATTGGTTGTTGTGATGGCAGTAATTTGCGCATTTTTCCTAACCTTGTCGCTTTTGTACAGCTTTCAGGCCATATTGAATAATTGAAAAAAATTAAATTAAATATAGTAATTTTGAGAATAGCTGTGCCCGAAGTAATCGTTTTTGAGTAATGGTGATTTGTCACCGGAGGGGAACTCCGAGTCAAGAGAGCTTTGTGTGTTCTTGTGCCTATGAGCTGGGCATAAACATTTTAAACCTACCTGATTTTCCATTCTACGTATTGGCAACAGTGAACAACGCATTAGTGGTGTAGGGCCTACAAGAACCGCAGTTGCTACCATGTAATGACGATCGTTAGGCCTTCGCGTCGTGAATGTACTTTGCGGCGATGCGGGTCACGACATAGAATTAGGATACCATGGGTTAGATAATGTTGACGGAATTTTTCCATGGGTCCATTAGCTTAACGCTGACATTGTCCTTGGCGAAATCCATGGGTCCTGCTGCTACGTAATAATACCCTTGCCCTTGGTTTATTTGTTTGGTGTCTGTTTCTTCCATTTCTCTGTCGCGCTCATAAGGATAGTTATAATGACCGTATCTGTGATACGAGTTTTACCAGTGAGCAAGTACAAAAATATTGTTCATCACGAATACTGTTAGGATGGATATACTGTATTTGTTTGTCAGCTACATCTTGAAAATTCGTTCATGAAAGGTATTGAATCCCATTTTTGGCGGGCCGTGAACACTTGTATTAAAATAAAACCATTATAACCCCTACATGGAGTTATAATAAAATTATTAGCTAATATATCTAATAATATAAAAATATTGACAATAAAGTTTCGGATTATGAAAAAGAAAATTCTCTTGCTATGTTAACTATATTGTTGAGAAAAATAACAAAATGAAATCCATTCAATAGATATGTGTTTCTAATCGTATTGCAACGTAATGTAGACTAGCTATAATCGCAACTGGCTCCAAAAGTGGACCAAAACAATAAATTATCCAAAAAAGGATTGTCTTTTTTTGTGTTATTCACGTCAAATACGAGTACATAGTTAGACGAAAAGAAAATAGTTAAATTCTATAAGCCTCGAAGCCGAAAATATCCGCAAACACGCAACCATCTATAAGATGAGGAATTAAAAAAAGAAAATTTCAAGGAACTTGATCATATTTATTAGGAATACGTTTCGGTGTCCAGTTCCACCATCAGTTCGTAAATTTACAAATCGTTATGTCTGCAATAAACGAAAAAACAAAATGTTGGATACAGTAATTCAAGGAAATCAAGAAAATAGAAATAAAACATGTCCAAGAAAAACTAAAATCGACAAGATTATTATTTAGTTACAATTTGTAATGGGTAGGAACTATAAGAATTGTTGAGGGCCGGTTTTCGTCTAAAAATATGTAGCGAATCTAAAATTCCGAGGTCACATGCAGTTGAAGCCGAATCTTAGATCTTGAAGTCCGCAGAGGATGTTGGTTCGTTGCATTTTACTGCGTGATTACGTACTGCGGAGTGTGAGGAGTAAGCTAATTATTTCCCCGCGCAGAAGCTTCGACTCCGATGTTCGGCCATTCTGTTATAAAAATTTCGTGACGTCATGCCAACGTACGATGATGTGTTCTGCACACAACTGTACAACTGTTAAGAATAAATCGGAGAGGCTCGCATCTCCATCGGAAGCGTATCCTTGTACCAGAAAAAAGAAGCAACCTTAAAATTCTACAATTCCGGTACAAGGATACGCTTTTGTTGGGGAACCGAGCCTTTCTGATTTATTCTTACAGTTGTACAGTTGTGTGCAGTGCACATCATCATACGTCGGCATGACGGCACAAAATTTTTATGTCAGAATGGCCGAACATCGGGGTTGAAGCTTCCGCACGGGAAACCAATTCGCACAATTCGTACGTAATCACGCAGTGAAATGCAACGTACCGATATCCTCTGCGGACTTCAAAATCTTGGATTCGGCTTCAACTACATGTGACCTCGGAATTTTAGAGTTGCGACATATTTTTAAACGAAAACCGGCCCTCAACAATTCTGACAGTTGCTACTCATTGCAAATTGTAAGTAGATCTTGTCGATTTTATTTTTCTCTGGGGCATGTTTTATTTTTGTTTTGTTTTCGTGATTTCCTTTAATGACTGTATCCAACATTTTCTTTTTTCTTCTATTGTAGGCATAATGAATTTTACTTCTACGAAATGATGATGTTGCTGGACTCCGAAACGTATTCCGAGTAAATATTAGGTTCCTTGAAATTTTCGTCGTTTTTAAATGTCTCATCAAGTCGCGATTAAAGCAATCAACTGACCCGTTCAGATGTATTCAACTATGTATAAGATTGTTCGAGAATTTTTAAAAAATCTTAACATAAAAGAAAAATACAAGTTTCGTTATGAACGGCGATATACTTGCTAAATTAAATTAAATTCTTAGCCGCGGAGTATTTGACGATTTACAAGCAAAATTAAAATAGAATTTTCAGCTACTTCTATATTAAATTTTCAAAAACTTTCAAATGCACCTTCAACTTTATTGAATTGGTTTGATTTTCGTTAGCCTGTCACATACTTTAAGAAATGGATATTAGGTCAAACTATATAGGTTTTAGTCTTAAAAGTATAATTATTTTATGTCGCTACAGGGTTTAACCATTCATGTTACATAGCTTTCAGTTATGACCGTGACTCATCGGGAATTCAAAGTAGTGAATTCAGTTAGCGGGCCTGATTAAATGCTACAATTCAACAGTTAGCTAATTTACTAGGTATGAATAAGCTCTTTATTTGATTACAAGTACGCACAGCCCGTCAAAAATGACGGGATTCACTAACTTGCTTGAACAATTTTTCCAGATGTGGTGCCCAACGAATGTATCCATCCTAACAGCACCCATGGTGAAAAATATTATTGTACTTACGCACTGGTGAAACTCGTATCACAGATACGTTCACTATAACTCTCCTTATGAGCGTGACAAAAAAATGGAAGAAGCGGACTCCAAATAAACCAAGGGTATTATTAGATGGTAGCAGGACCCGTGGAAATTCCATGGACAATGTCATCGTTAAGCTAGGTGGACCCGAGAAAAAATTCTGTCAGTATTACTTAACCTGTTCTAACCTAGCCTATCCTAATCTAAGCTAACATATCCTATGGTAACAAAACCTATCCTGATAAAATTTCAAATATTTAAATGCATATAAACGCCATCTTTTGATGTTACACTGAGGAATTCGGTATCCATGATACCGCAAACTCACGCAACGTATGTTTCTTAAGAAGCGGACACTAAATAAATATATAAATATACACACAACGGGTATTATTAGGTTACATACTTTTACTTTCATGATTTATGACCTTCATTTAATGATAAAATACGCATTATTGGAAAGTATCGGCCGGATTTTGCCGATACCGATACTACTAAAAATGGCCGATACTGCCGATACCGATACATCGGTACATCACTAATGGATTACTCAACCCCTTTTCTTGTTCTCAGGAGGGCCGGGATTCTCAGCGGCTTCGGGCAGCATCGCAGTGATACAAAATGGCATGCATCACAGAGCGACAGTGTCGGTGCCTTACCGCCTACTCACCAACCTATTAGGAAAGTGATGCAAGCAAATGAGCGTGGCAGTCTTTTGCATAGGCGCCATGAGATTAGGAAGAATTCGGTTTTATTCGATCATCTTTCTTCGTGCAGCATGATTAATAGGAGCATGTGTAACTTGCCATTACGTGAATTGTGCTTATTCGCGCGCGCTACGATCGCCTAGGATTGTGTATGTTTCTTGCTAAGGTGCATCGGTTGCGTTGGCGTTACAAAGTGCGCGCGCAAGTAATTTTCACTAGGTTTGTGTTTCGTAAATTTCTCAATGTTTGCCGAGGATGCTTCATGTCAATCACGTGTTCACGAGCGGATCAGTGCTTACTATATCTCTATTTTTCCACCTGTTCTAATGTTTCTCCTCCTGTGTTGCTTCAGCCCTAATTTTCCATCTTTCTCTCCTACTATGAGGATTAAATCCCTCAATACGAATACAGTGAAGGCGACAGCCTTATCACTGTTTCGTGACATTATTATTATTATTATTATTATTATTTTCGGGTTCTCCCGTCGTTTTCGATACTCTGACGAAATCACAGCGTAATTTGGTAGCATTGTTACGTTTGGGTCTTATAATGGGCAGTTGCAGAGGGTGAGTCATCTCAACCCCGTTTTAGTGCCGTGGTGTCGCTTGGTCTGACGGAGGAGCGATGGTGTTTCAAATCGCGGGCATCCGCGCTGGCGTTGGATTGGGCCTCTTATGAGGCGGAAAAGATTTTCTTTCTGGAGGTTCCTCATTTTCAGTTGGCGAGTCAAATTTCATGGAGTAGGCGAATTTCAAATAAGAAAAGGTTCCGAGGAGAGCGTGGCCCGCAGATGGCAAGGCCGGTCAGTAGTTCAGGGAGGTTCGGCTCCTTGCCGCTCTTGTATGTAGTCGGGACATTCGAGAAGAATGTGGCGGACCGTTAAAGGCACAATACAATTTCCGCAGTACGGTTGCGGTCGGCCCTGCAGCAAGTGCAGGTGCGTGAGGCGTGAATGGCCTATACGGAGCCTAGCGAGGACTACTTCCCAGAGTCTATCCCTCTGCTGGGAGAATGGGAGAGGACGGACATCTGGTTTTATTGCCTTTAGCTTGTTGTTGGCAAGCGCCGACCACTCAGCTTGCCAGTGTTCTCGGATGCTCTTTTTGTAATATTATTATTATTATTATTATATTCCTGGTGGAACCACCGCAGTCACACAATCGTTGATTTCAGCAGTGATTCTCAGTTAGATAGGTTTGTTGCGTTAGGTTTTAAGCTTTCACTTCCGCATAGGGACGAGTTTGTTCTGTAGCAGTTATTCCTCTGCGCAGGCCAGTTTGTAGCCGCTTCATAGTCGGGCCAAGCCCTCGAGGTTTCAGCTGTCTTGTTAAGAAAAAATTTGATTGTGTGAATTTTTTGAGAATTAGGGAAAATTTTAATAGTGTGTTTTGGAGAATCCGGCGCAAATTTTCGCTAGATGATTTTTTCAATTGTGTACTTCATTGGGTTTTTGTGTTATACTTCAAAGTATACCTGTAAGAGAAGCGACGTTAAGAATTTGACGAAACGATTGGCCCACGTTCTTGTCCATAAAAAATTCTAGAAGAACCACAAGTCTGTGAATCAACGAAAAAGCGCGTCATGTCATCTATACCTTCGAGAAGAAACCGAGACCGGACGTCGACGAAACAAGGAACAACAGAAAATGCCACGAACTTCAACATATAATCTTGTATAGTATTTACTTAATATTAATAGTGTTTTATGGGGAATATTAGTATAACTATATTAACAAAAGTAAGTACCAATGTATTTGAATTGTTTTAGGAAATATCTTCCGTTCATATATCAATCTTGCGATATCATAATTAAGAGTCGGCATCTGGAGAGGCAGCCATAGCGTCGACCAAGGCGGTGGCTTGCGAGGGTCGAGTCAGTCAAGCTGGAGAGGGCATTTAAGACAGAGGTGTGAGCAGTTTAAATATCAACTCCCGGCCCAGCTTGGGCTGAGGGTCTCTTTCAATATAAATATTTCGTCAATATGTCAACAATTAGTTCTACTTCAATTTGATATTAAATTGAACATACGCGCCCTCGCTCATTTGAAAGTGATCTTGTGATCAACATTAGCCAGTTGTCGACCGTTAACATATCGGTCCCGAAACTCCAACATGGCGGCTCCACAGCAAGAGCCCGGCCTCTCAACAAAGGCCAGCGAACCTCAGGTAAGTGGCATTCTTAATCCACCCGTGTCTAAATCCATATGTTCCCCTCCTTCAGATTTTCGGAGTATGTAGGATAGGATGCGTGCGATTACAATATGTAACCAATAACATCTTGATTTCTTTTAATATCAATAGTGAATGTCTAAATCTTATGTCTATTTAATTACCTTCGTAATTAGGAAGAGTGAAGATGATGATGTCGGGATGATGAGAAAAGAGGATAAAATGATGCACATCGTAAATATTAGCCTTCCGTTGCGAGTCCATGGTTACCTAAGATCTTAAAATTAACATGTCTTATAAATATAAATAATGTTTGTCCGACTATCGGACTGGTGGCAGCATTCATAAGCTATCGTGATTTATAAAGACTAGAAAATATAATAAAGTGACGAATAAAGTATTTGTAATGTCACGACAATTAAAATCACGGAAATACCGGCAGCAATTAAAGATATAAAACACGTATTCAAACGTCAACGACGAGAGAAACCTAACGATGATGCGACAACGCAGGGGACGTCATAACATTTGCTTTGCATTTTGTAAAATATTGTAAGGTTCGCATTCAGCAGTACATAGATTGGTCGAGTCCACATGTTCTTTGAAAGAATTTTGCAGGAAGGCTATTCTGAAGAGCCTTGGGCAGTGTTTATGGGCAGATGTCAAGCGAACCGAAATTTATGGGGCACCCTCGAGAAGAACAGCCTAGCCAGCTTGTATCAAATTACAAACACCGCCTGTTGGAGTGTCGAAAAAGAAAAAAGGGATAAGCTTTCACGGCGAAACTCGCTGATTAAGATCTCAGCAGCACTTAGATGGGGCGGAGTTCAAAAGGGGCAGAACACCAATGAAAGGGCAAGAGTAAGGCACAAGAGGGATTTGGACACCTACGTCCGAAATTAGAAGAACTCGATTGGTGCACGCGAATAAAGGGTCAGCCCTCTTCGAGCAAGTTTTGGTGGAGTTGACGAAATAAAGTCAGTCGTACAACGAGAGCGCTCTGAGGAAGTACGTGTTGCAAATTAGGAGGTGGAAATAAAGTTATACTGAAAATATCACGTTGAGATACTTAAATATTGTTTGCGTCGAAAGATATATATTGTTGAACGTATAAAAAAATTCTTTTTTAACAACACAGTAAATTTTCTCCTTTTGTTTTAGAAGGGTAATTACAAACCCAACCATATTGTGGTAGTCATTGATGGAGCATTATATGTCAACGTTCCCGGGCGGGTGAGAATCTGTGCAGAAGCAGTTTTCCTTGAACGAATATCAATTTTGGAATAGAGATAATGAGAAATTTAATGCCAATTATTGAAGTGAAAACTTGAAGTTAATATGATAATGGGTTAAGAGTAATGGGTAAACATTTTGACAGGTGGGAGGCTTACGACGTCTAGTCACACTTCTACATGAAGTGCGCGAAGCGGTGAACACCTGCGTCAATAGACATTTCCTAATTGGTGCATGACTAAGGGAGCTGAACTGAAGCAGTGACTGTACGATGGGTGCCTGTGATGAGAAGAATGACCGAGCCTAGCACGGTGGAAGAGCCCTAATAATTGCGTCTTATTCTCTATCTGTCGTATGTGTAGATATTGTAAAGGGAAGGGCTGGCCAGCCGAATTTACCAGGATAAAATTTTTTGTGAAAGTTATTAGGTTAGGGTTTTGAGGCAGTTCGTAAATTGCACTGTTTTCTAATAACATGTTCATTGTAAGTCTCCGTTCTCGTATTGTATGATCTCTGCCGTAATCATAAAATCAT
The DNA here is from genome assembly GCA_030386875.1 of Morinoia aosen. Lineage (NCBI taxonomy): Eukaryota > Metazoa > Arthropoda > Malacostraca > Amphipoda > Talitridae > Morinoia > Morinoia aosen. The sequence continues at coordinate 5,217,265 of CM059574.1, forward strand.
GCTAAATTCAAATGGAGTATCTAAATACCCGTCAACGTAAAGGCAGTTCATCAATACAGGTGCGCACAGAAACGCGCTGGCGTAAGTCGTGTCCCTACTCATCGGTGAGTACAGCCCTAATTTCAGCATATACCAATTGTTTGTCTTTTCTTTAGTGACTGTGTTCTTTTATATGTCCTTGCGTTTCTTGTGTATTGTGTCATTTGTGTGGAGGTACGCCAATCCCTCTATTCCGAGAACCTGATTTCCTTGTTAATGCAAATCAACAAGGAGGCGGGACCTTCACTCGTGACAGTCTATCCATTCACAGCCGAGCGCCTCACCCCTACTGGAACCCTTTCAGGTTACAACGTGGGCTGCGCTCGGCGGTTCTGTTAAAATTAAGTTGCATCTAGTATCAAGATTAATCGCCACGGTCCTCCAGAGGGTGCTCTCGGTCAGTTTTAGATGTAGTTGTATAAGTTTATTTGTCTAATGAAGTTATACAAAAGTCCCTCAAACCTCACTTGGTCGCCATATCCAAGGTAACCCTCCAAGGCGTCCGCCAAACCAAAGGTTCAGCGCAGCATCATGAGACCGAGACTCGACATGTATGTGGTGCACTGTCAGTGGAGCCCCACAAGCCCCGCACGTCGGTGCCACGCCCCACTTCATCAAATGTCCATGAGTGGCATGCGGGTGGCCAATTTGGACCGGGCACAATTCCACTTCCCAAGGGCGGTTCTGCTGTTAGCTGGTAGCGAAGGGCACTGTTGATTCTTTTATTGATTTTAGTTTGTCAGCTTGGGCTGCCTACTCCTCTGCCCACTTTCGATTCACACTACTCTTTATTGCTGCTTTGTAGTCAGTTGAGAGAATTGGCTTTCGTACGATAGTTTGCGTGTGAGTTGCCCATACGGCGGCATTATCCGCCCGCTCATTGCCATTCACCTCAACGTGACTAGGCACCCAGCAGAGCGCAATGTTTCCCACTTTGCTGTATCGCCAGTTGGATCGCAAGGCTGAGAGGGTGCAGAGGTTTATATTATGCAATCCCAATAAGCGCACTACAACAGACACAATAGTCACAGATTCTGAGGAACGAAGCGGCAGGCTCGGACAGCTGTCAGGATAGCGTAAAGTTCAGCTGTGTAGCTGGATACTACTCGCTGGATCCTTTCAGATGTTTTATGATCTCCCCGTACTACAGCGAATCCAGCACCGAATTCATTACGAGAACCGTCCATGGAATGGATTGTTGACATGCTGTTAGATTACAAGTAGTCCAAGAACACCGATCGAGCTGTCACTGAGCCAACCTGCGATTTCCTCACAATACGTCTCCCAGCACAGTCTCTGAACACCTGCTTGCCAGGGTGGGAAGACGTATGGCATTTCCACCAGCACATTGTTGAAGCGTACGTCGTATTATTCCAGTAGATTCGTAGCTCTCATGAAAAATAGTCGAGATGTTGACGATTCTGGAGCGTAGATGCGGTGGGATATTTCTGAGTTCTTGAAGTTTATATGTTTTGGAGTTTTTTGAAGGCGGAGATCTAGTTCATAATTTTTATCGCTCGATATTGTTCTATTGTCTTGGTCCCGGATTCGCTGAGTAGTGAATTTATGGGCGAACTTCGAAAGGCACCAGCTGCTATGCTCAAAGCTGCATTTTGGATAGGTTGTGAAGAATCTAGTAGCGAAGGGCAGGCAGACTCATAGGCTTCGTGTTATGCTTCTCCGCATAACTGTGTACGGAACATCGCTAAGAATCTGGAGCATCGTTGTCTGGCCTACAACGTAATCCTAAATGATTCTAAAAGACCAAATATTAAGTCTGATTTCTGCGAGAAAGCATCACAACGTTAAAGTCTAGAACGGTCGACTCGTCGGGAACAATGTTCGGACGCCGAGAAAACACGTAACGAACCAACACGCCAAGGGAAGATGCCAAGGACCTCAACGAGTGTCTTCTTTGCTTTAATTCATAATGTTTTACATTGTTTTATGGGGACTTTTATATAGTAATAAGTGTAAGGTTAATGATGTATATTTTCTATTCGATAACAGGGATATATTACGTTCATATTTGTAACCTTGTGAGGTCGTTATTCAAAGTTGGCATCTTAAGCGAAGCCGAACGCGGGTTGTCTGAGGAAGCGAGGGTCAGTCTGGGCGAGGTCACCACCGAAAGCAGTCACATAGGAGATCATTCACCTTCCTTGGCCCAGATGGGTCGAGGCTTGCCTCTTAAATTCACTACTTGAAAGTCATCCTAGAACATCTGCGTCCTCATTCACTTGAAAGTGATTCACACCAAGTCACTTAAACTATAGTGCCAATATAACGTAAACTATCGGTGTCAACTTAGACTGCCAACCGTCTGTCAATCCCCAACCAAACATGGCGGTTGCCGCTCCAGCGTGCCGGCAAGACGACGCTCGGTCAGCGAGTCCTGATCTCCGAACCTCAGTTAAGTCTCTTTCTGATATCACGTCGATCCCAGTTCCCTCTCACGCTTCTAAGTATGTTAGGTCGCAAGTGCGTAAATCACGTACGTTCAATTAGTTTGCGTATTTTCGATGATTAATGTCTTGATAATTTCTTTTGTTCAATAGCGAATCTCTTTAATGTCCTTGTGTCTTCAATATCCTTCAGATAGATAGGAAGAGATGGTGTAGTTGATTTAGAAAGAAAATGATGATGTTTGAAGCCATGAAACACGGCTAAAATGCACGATTAATTTATGGCCTTACGCTCTTAACGCTTACCGAAGATTGAATTAAATGTTTATTCAGATGAAATCTGAATTGGTGGCAGTTACCTTGAAAGTTACAAGTAGAAAATATACGAGAGTGACGAATAATCCTAATGTCACGACAAATAACATCATGATTGAGAAAAAAAGATGACGAGAAAGGGAAAGATGATGCGATCACCACAAGATTACCACGAGGGTCGTAACAACGATGTGACAACGGCGTTATAAAATTCAAGAAACTGTAACATTCGCATCCATAATTAATTTTAGGTTTGATTAGAGCTATATAGAGACGCATCAACAGCTTTTTGTCGGATCCGTAGGACGATAACCTCAAGAAGTTCAGCCCTTTAATACACGATGTCCTCATTCGTTCAATGTGGGGTCGCCATGTCAGGCTCTCATCTATAGTTAAGGGCACGGTCTGGGTCGAATTTGGATAGTGGTAGGTTTACGGTTTATAAACTCATCATATAGAGAATTTTCTTACGCATCCAACGGTATAATTTGCTCTCAAGTACGTACATTGGTTCGTCTCCTAGACGGAGTAGAAAACACGCAGTAACGTGACCTTGGCGCGCCAGTATATGAGCGATTTCCCCCTTCCCCCCTAATTACGAATCAGTTTTGGGCGTTCCTCGACGTGAATAGCAAGAGAATTCATTCATGGCCTTGCTTGAAATGCTTTAGTACTCAAACGAGACATTCCAACTCTCAGTGTTAATTATGATGATGCAACTGGGTGTTTGCTTTGAGTCCAGCTGCTCTGACTCATCAGCTAATTAGCTGTTGTGTAAACATATAATCGCCTTTCGCAGTGTTGAAGGTATAAGAATGGCAAATATATCATTCGAAAGGGTTCAAAAAGAGCTACAAATCAAACGAGTTGAAAAAGAATTTTTTTTTTTTTTTAAAAAAAACTTTTTTTAAAAAAGACTGGTGTTCTGAAATTTGCATTCATTGTTTTTTGATATAGATCCTTTCCAACAGTTTCGAAGGTACAAGAATGGCTAATATACCAATCGATAGAGCTTGGAAAGATCTACATTAGCTGTAAAATTTATTAGAAAAAATGCCTAGTTCAGAAATAATACAAAGAAAATAAGAAAAAATTTAGAAAATTGGCTCGATTGAAACCTTCGCTTCTTGATCTTTGAAGAGGCTCTTCTCCCAAGGTACTGGAATGTCAAATATATCAATTTATGGCGATTAAAATATCCTAGAGAGGCAGTGGTACAGTTTCTTGAATCCCAAATCATGTAGAAAATTATAAGCAGAACTTGAAAAAACGAAAAAAAGATCGATTTTTGGGAAAAAAATTCTCGTACTTCAAAAAATTATATTATCGAAAAACCTTACCACCGGATCTCAAGACAAGACAATTAGCTACATAGAAAACCTTTATCCAGGTCTGTAACTTTAAAATTGTGCGTGATGGACACTTTTCCGCAACACCCACTTTTTCAGGTTTTGAAAAAATCATATTATTTATGAATTTACGAAAAAATCCATGAGTTCAAAAATAAATGCATCATTTGACACCTATTGTGAACGTCTTAGAAAAATCCGTCGAGAACCGACGTACTTTTGGTCTGCCCCGGATAGTCCCCTTAAGCCGAGGTATTTGTATGACTGCACCTGGTTGATGTTTTTCCCGTGTTGGACCAGTTGTGGTGCGATTTTGGTACACCCACGTACTCGGCAGATAATCATGATGCTTGTCTTGGCAGCAGAAAAGCGAAAGCCAGTTCGGTCTGTTTAGCGCTCCAATCGTTTTATTGCGATTTGGAGTTGTCTTTCCAGCGTGTCCGTTCGGTGTCCTGCTATACGGCAAAATCATCCACATATAGGGAGCTTTTTATTTAGAGGAAAGTCTTCTGCTATATAATTTATTGCAATCAGGAAGCAGGTGCAGCTTAGCACACTGCCTTGGAGCACTCCTTCCTGTAAATATTTAGTGTCAGAGAAGGAATTCCCAACACGTACTTTTATCTTGCAATCGGTGAGAAAATTATTGATAAAGTGCAGTAGACGTCCTCTGAGTCCTCCAGCGTGGAGCTTTTTTTATTATATTATAGCGTCATGCAGTATCATACGCCCTGACCAAGTCGAAGAAGATAACCAGAAAGCGCTGCTTCTGACCCATTGCTGTACGGATAGCTGTTTCTACACACGACGTTGTCGGTCGTACCATGGAATGTTCTGAAACCGTACTGCACGTTTGTAATTTTATTATTTGCTTCTAAGAAGAACATGAGCCGTGAACTGACTATTCTTTCCAATAATTTGCTCAAGCAACTTGTGAGGGCAATCGGTCTGTAATATCCTACGCACTGGGGATCTTTTGCTGGTTTGGGGATGGGTATTATTACTGCAGTTTTTCACTGGTCCGGGAACACATGAAAAATATAGTTGAATACGAGTAATAGGAGCTGGTGGAAAGATCCATGCGCGCGTTTAACCATTGCATAGGTGATAGTATCGGCTCCAGGGGCTTTCTCTTTACTTTTTGATAAGGCTCCGTGTAGTTCTTCTATTTTAAGTGGAACATTGTAGATATCTTTGCTGTTTCCAAAACGTAGCACCTGGCTCTCCATTCTTTGCTCATGAGTAGAGAAGTTGGCGCTGACGTCTGAGATGTTGCTTGTCCTGGCTATGTGGTTTCCAATTAGGTTTGCAACTGTAGTCGGATTACTATGGAGGCGCTGGTTGTTGTCCGCTATTACTAGCGTTGGGGAGTGAGTGAACTTATTTGATAGCTTCTTCACTCTTTTCCAGAGGTCATGCTCGTCCGGGATGCGATACTGTTGAGGTATGTTACCCATGACTTTGAACGTTTCTGTTGAAATGTTTTCCTACAAATGGCTCTCGCTTGGTTGTATCGTATTTTATTGGCGATGCAGTTGACTCTGCGTAAAGCTCATCCCACCACGGGGACTGGTAGTCTCTGAAGCGTTCCGCTGGTGAGAGGTATTGCGGCATTGGCTGCAGATAAGAGGATGTTGCATACGTTGTCCAGGAATATTTCTGTATTTTCACTTGTATACAACTCCTGGTTCTCGACGGTAGTTTGGGTGTACTACATTGGCCAGTTTGCTTTTGCAGTATTAAACCGGAGGATACGCTCGTGGTTTGTGGTTGGTTGGTTAGATTACAGTTGAATTGGATAGTGATCACTGTCGTGCAGATCATCGTGAACAGAGTATTTAAAGTCGGGGTGACAGTTTGACGAGCAACTTGTCAAATCTATTGCAGAGGTGGTGGATGTTCTGTGATGAAAATGGGTGTGCTGGCCTGAGTTGAGGAGTGTGACGTCGTGCATTAGCAGTAGGCGCTCCACCGATCGTCCTTGGGCGTTTATAGTATGGTCTCCCCATAGCGTACTATGTGCATTAAAATCTCCCATGATTATAAATGGTTCAGGCAGCTGAAGGATTAACGAGTTCAAGTCTTCGTAGGCAACATCCAGGTGTGGTAAGTAAAGGGAGCATTGAGTGTAGCTTTTGTTGAGGGGAATTTGGGCAGCAACTGCCTGCAAGTTGGTGTTCAGCTTCAATTTTTTATATGGGACTGAATAATGGACGAGGATTGCAGAACCTCGCTCATGGTTGTCGGCACGAGTAATAGTGGACACGATTATTTTATAGTCCGAGGGAGGATGGGCTTGTTGATTTCGTAACATTGTTTCTTGCAGACACATAAAAATTTATGTTTGATCATGTAGGATTTTCTTGATTTCATTGAATTTGGTTCTGTAGGATTGTAGGTTCCATTGAATGAATGTCTTCCGCATCAGTGCCTTTTTTGTTTTATTCCTAAGGTCACGGTTGTTGACCTATTACAGGAATCTTGTACTCACTAGAGCCACGTTTAGTCTCTTCAGAGCTGGGGCGTTCGGTTGGCTTTCCACGTGGTGGTGTTTCCTTTGTTCCCAAAGATGTACTGTGGGATTTACTGGGTGACTTTTGCTGAACTTTCTTTGAGGGGTTGTCTTTTTTATTGTTGATGGTCTGATCGGCCGAGCTGTCACTGTCGTAGGTTGATAACTGGTTAGGGCTGTCTGGCCTGTTGAGTCTCTTAAGTGTATTTTTTTCGCTTTTCTTTCTTCGCGCCCTGGCGCTTCCTTAGTTGGTTCCGTCGTTTTTCGAGTCCGTGGTGGGCAAGTCGAGTCCAGTTGCTTTCGTGGATTGCCTTGGGTTTTGCTATGAGTAGTCATTTTTGTTGCACCAGAAGGCAAGTCTTTGTTGCTACCGGGTCTGCTCAAATCCTCCTGCGTTGGTAGCTTCGGGGATCCGGCACTCTATGTGGTATCTCATTTACATTAGTGTCATCTGTGGCTGATTATGGAATAGAGTCCGAGATAGTCGTGGGTTCGGGAGTTGGTGATGCATCTGGGAGTCTTAGCGTTTGCATAGTTGTGTTGAGAGCGTCAGGTATTGTTCTAGATGTGCTTGCCTGTAGATTCGTTTGGTTATGCATAGGGTTATTTGCCGTGTCGGGGGTTGATAATGGCGTTTGCAGTACTGTGCAATAAAAGTGGTTGTGGTCTGGTGATCGTTCCAGAATCATTTGGAGAGCTTCTGTACGGTGTTCGCCTAGGAGTAACTTCTATTAGTCATGTTTTATGTGAAGATAGTTTAGCTTAACGGTCAACCCCGCATGAAGTTCAGTTGTAATGAGGCTCTCTTAATAAACAGACTTTCCATATCGTGCTCGGTATCATTGTTATTGCCGACCTACAATACCTGTACATGGTGCTCCGGAATGAGCATGTCCAATAACTATCGCACGCCTGCTCCAATAAACTTCCTTGAGCCCCGTTGGGATGCTTGGAAAGCATCGTTTCTAACGTACAGACTTGCAACTAAGCTTCACAAAGAAGATGGCGAGGTGCAAATAGCCAGTCTCAAGTATGTGATGGGTCCCGAAGCCGAAGAAATTTTTAGCACATTCTCATTCAACGAGGGTGAGCTAACGGATTTCAATGTAGTGCTGACTAAATTTGATAAGTATTTTAAACCCAAAGTAAATATTATCAGGTACCGAAGGAATTTCCAGCGTAGAATGCAGAGAGCTGACGAAAACGAAGAATGTTTTTTTTGCGAGCCTTGTACACTGCTGCTTAAGACTGTGAATTTGGAAATTTACTGACAGAGAGAATAAGGGATCAGTTCATCGCGGGAATTCGGAATGAAGAATTAGCCGAGAGGTTAGAGCACCTCTATCTGTCTAATAGAGAAAATTTTACGCTGGACAGAGTCCTCGAGTTTTCACGGACCTATTGTGAAGTTAGAGATGGAAGAAAGAAGGAAAGAGCCATGGAGCCCTCGTCGGACGTTTTTAGGGTAAAGGAAGAAAAGAAATTTACCTCGTCATTTGCAGTACTAAATAGGAGTCAGCGATGAGGATATTGTGGTACATTTCATGAAAAGGGAAAATGTATTGCATATGGAAAGAAATACCCCAACTGCAATGCGAAGAATCATTTCTCCAAAGTTTGCAAGCGCGCCAATTCGTCGGAGGCCAATTCGAGAGCTGCTATTGGTCAGATCGAGGCTTCCTGTTACAGCCAGCGCGAGGCTGATCCCAGCGACAACTACCCTGCATATCTAGGTGAATGTATAGATAGGGAACCTTTGAATTGGGCTGTTCAAGTTTCTTTAGCTTCCGTGTCTAATTTTTCTTTTAAGGTGGATACAGGAGCCGACGTAAACGCAGTTAACTACAACACGTATAAAATTATATCTCGCGAATGTCAAATTTCGAGACCAAATAGGAAACTTTTTACTCCAAATGGAGAATTAAAATTATTAGGAATGTTCTCTTGTGCTTTGAAATACAAAAATTTGAGTAAATGGGTGACGTGTTACGTGCTTCAACCGGGAAACTACTCCGCTAATTTGCTATGTAGAAATTTAGCAGTTAGGTTGGGAATAGCTCAATTTGTAAATGATGTCGAATCTGTTTTTGGATTCGGAAAGTGGGACACTGGGCCAGTAAAGTTTATATTGAAACCATATGCTGTCCCATGCGCTATCAATGTCAGTAGACGTGTACCAGTCCCCTTAAGATTACCTGTTAAAATCGAGCTGGACTGGATAAAATGGATAAAGAGGGAATCATTGAACCTGTCACTATTCCAACCGAGTGGGTAAGTCCCATTGTTCCAGTTATTAAAGGTTCGGACGCGAACGGGCAAAAGAAAGTTAGAATTTGCGTGGATTTTAGAAAACTCAACCAGAGTTTAAAACGTGAAAATTTTCAAATTCCTACGTTTGAAGAATTGTCGTATAAATTATCTGGCTCCAAAGTATTTACAAAGCTTGATGCTGCATCAGGATTTTATCAAATTTCAATTTCAAAGGATTCGCAACTTTTAACAACTTTCATTACCCCGTTTGGTAGATATAAATTTAAAATGTTGCCCATGAGATTAATCTTGCACCAGAAGTATACCAACGCAAAATGAACGAGCTTCTAAGTGATGTTGAAGGCGTAATTATGTTATGGATCCTGTATGGATCCTAGTGTTCGCTAGGACTGAAGCGGAGCATGATAAAATTGTGTCGATTGTAATGCAAAGATTAAAATTGTCGGGCTTGAAATTGAACAAATCTAAATGCGTTTTTAAAACTAATGATGTTGAATTTCTGGGACATAGAATCAATGAGAAGGGAATTCAGGTATCCTCAGCAAAAACAGACGCTATTCAGAATATGGAAGCTCCCAGGAATGTCGAAGGGTTGAGAAGGCTTTTGGGAATGGTAAATTTTTTTGCAAAATTTGTTCCTCACGCTCAAACTATTTTGAAACCTCTTAATGATCTTTTGTCCAAGGATACAGAATACATTTGGGATGAAAATCAGAAAAACGCATTCAAAAATATTAAGAATCTTTTAATGAAGGCTCATGTCCTTGCATATTTTGATCCATCTAAAGAAACAATTGTATCATCAGACGCTAGCTCTTATGGGTTAGGGGGGGGGGGGGGGTGTTGCTTCAAAAAGAAAAAGATATTTGGCGTCCAGTTAGCTTTTGTTCACGCAGCCTCACAAAAACGGAAATCAACTACGCGCAAATAGAGAAGGAATGTTTAGCTTCAGTTTGGGCCTGTGAGAAATTTCATGTTTATATTTGCGGATTGGAGTTTAGGCTACAAACGGACCATAAACCTTTAGTTTCACTTATAAATAAAAAAGATCTACCTGATGTTCCTCTTCGGTGTCAAAGATTGTTAATGAGATTAGCTCGGTATAACCCTATAGCTGAATACGTGCCTGGTAAAACTTTAGTCGTCGCTGACTCTTTCCAGATGCAGGGAAAATTCAGGAGAACTCCATATTTCTGATTTAATATGCGAAGTTTCTTCTTATGTGAACGATGTAATAAGTAATCTTACTGCTACTAATCAGAGAATTAAAGCTATTGAAATAGGACAGGTATTGGATGATGCTTTGGAAAAAGTTATTAAATATACAAGAGAGGGTTGGCCAACTTTGACGAAGGTTCCAGTGGAGCTGAAAGAATTTTTTAAAGTAAGAAATTTTTTATCGATCGATAATAACTCGCTACTACTTTTTAAAAATAGACTTGTCATTTCATCTAGTATGAGATGTGATATTTTAAATCGCATTCATTCAGATGGTCATCTTAGTTTGAATAAATGTATTGAGCGGATAAATGATTCAGTCTGGTGGCCATCTATTACCGTTCAACTGAGAAATTTTATAAGTCACTGCTCACATTGGCAAATGTATGCACAAAATACCAGGGCACTACCGATGAAATCTTCAGAGTTGCCCACTTTACCATGGAATGAATTGGGGGCAGATTTGTTCGAATTTAAAGGAATTTTTCATCTCATTGTTGTAGATCATTTTAGTAGATGGATAGAATTTTGTCCTTAAGAGCGTCCCGACAGTGAAACTATAATATTAAATTTGAAAAGAATGATTGCAACCTTCGGCATACCAGACTATTTACGATCAGATGGAGGACCTCAATTAACTAGTTGTTTATTTAAGAAATTTGCCCGTGAATGTGACTTTATCCATGAATATTCTACCCCGTATTCCCCCCAGGGTAATGGATGCGCTGAGAGAGCTGTGAGAGTGGCGAAGGGACTCTTGAGGTGCGTGGACCCGTGGGCAGCTCTCTCATGGGCAGAAAACTACGCACTAAACTTCCCCAGCTGCCTGCCAACCTTGTTCCCCAGTGGCCAGAGATTACAACAGTACAACAGAGATCATATGAAGAAGAAAATATCGGAATAAAACTTCAATAAAAGACAAGGAGTACGGGAGTTACCTGCGATCGAGCCTGGACAGAAAATAAGAGTAAAGCTTCCGAAAGATAAACATTGGAGCGATACAACGGAGACGACTCTGGCTAAATTGGGGGATAATTCGTATCCAGTGAGACATCGCAGGCACCTCAAAGTTGTTCCCGATGAGTACAAGGAGGGGGGAGAGACAGATGGCGGTGATGCGTGTGGGGGGAGCCCTGGCTGTGCCCGCGGGCCACAGGACACTCGGAGTCCTACGTCAGACTCCAGTCACGCTCGAGATCAGGAATGTCAGGATGTAAGACCTCTTGTAACTACTAGGTTCGGTAGAGTAGTTAAACCTGTTTAAAGACTACAAGTTGGGATGTGATAGAAATTCATTTTCATTAAAATTCGAAAATGACTTTTAAAAATACGTTGCATTTTAACTTTTAAGAATTTTGATTGTGGCTAGTTGCTTAGATAATTATACTTCATTTTACTTATCAAGATTGATGTACTGAAAAACATGTATTGATACAGTTCAATCGTTGGGATTCTTTCAATAAAGATACTCGGGCTTCTTTTATTAAAGAGGAAAGATGTACGGTGTTCGCCTAGGAGTAACTTCTATTAGTCATGTTTTATGTGAAGACAGTTTAGCTTAACGGTAAACCCCGCATGAGGTTCAATTGTAATAAGGCTCTATTAATAAACAGACTTTCCATATCGTGCTCTGTATCATTGTTATTGCCGATCTACAGTACCTGTACAGCTTCAGGACGGGGATTTTTTTCTTTTCCTTGCGTGGCCAAGACTTCATTATCAGGTATGTACTTTGGTCAGCTTCTGTCGTTGGAGTAATTGTCTTGCTGACAATGGTAACAGCAGATCGGGTTCCTACAGTCGTTTTTTACGTCCTTTTTCTCAACATCGGGCACAGGTTTCAATCTCACTTCGGCAGTATACTTTGCTGCGTGACCAAATCGCTGACATCTGAAGCATCGCTGTGGTCATTCCTTGTATGCCTCGACAATTTCGTGATATCAGGATGCGAGAGAGATGGTTCATTGTAGGGAATGTTTCTCAAATTAAAGGTATGAATGTAGGTATTTGTTGTGATTAGTTCTCCCTCTGCTTTTATCTTCACACGCCGGAGACCTGTAAAATCTTGGTCACTCAACTGCCGTCTTAAGTCGCCCTCCAAGCACCCTCCGAAAGCGTGGCTATGCAAAACGACCTTCAGCACATTTGAGGGTCCAGTGTGGAGAGACAACAATTGGATTTCCAGCAATGCGTGTTATAGACAGAAGTTTCTTTGTTTGGTCTTCCGACTGGGTGGTTATTAGCAGAGAGCTCTTCCCCCAACTTGAGATTTTTCCAGGGTCACCTATTTATGTTCTGATGTCTTTGTGAATTTGGATCACGTTGAGGTTTCTTATTATGCTAGATTTGGAAAGTTTACAGTTATGTACTTAGCGTAATAAGGTGTATCATTATACTGTTCATCGTATGCAGTCCACTGTCTTCCTCCTCGCTGCGGGCGCAGACGTTGTTGAGGATCTCCTCTGTTAACTCTCGTCTACCGAGGGCCATCATCGTGGAGATTTTGCGATGTGTCAGAGATCGTAGTCTCTAGTATGACATTATGTATTTATGTGGTTGCTTCTGGTGGGTCTTCTCTTGTGCCGTCTTCTGGGCAAGTCCGAAGTTGGCTCTCTTCGGTGTTTTGTAGTTATGTTGTGTCGTTTATCATTGAATGTCGGATTGAAAGGCTCGAGTGTGTATTTACATTGCAGTTGTAGCTCCACGCGTTCCTCGCCACTCGCAGATGTGCCTTGTAATGGTTTTGGTGCCGCGGAGGTTGACAGAGAATTACTTTCCGCATTTCTTGTCTGGGAGATTTCCATGAAGTCCGGAGGCAGGTTCAGGTCGTAACCATCCAATTTTTGTATGGTTTGGAGTTAGAATTATTCATGATTAATGGATCAAATCTCACCTGTGCCCTGAGCCGGCACTAGCTTCAGGCGGCCGCCAACAAGGGGAACCCTTCTGCCAGGCTCACGCAGTCCCGACGGGCACTCTCACTGAGCACAGACATAGCTCCTGGCCCGAGCAAATGCAACAGGTGGTTGCGTTTGACTAACCAGCGAGGCGTTTCCGCGCCTCACTGGCGTTTAACCCTCCCCCCCCCCCCCTCCCCGCTTTTCCAACCGGCAATCGGCTCACCCTCGCCGAGTACGACTATCACGCCGGCAAGTCGGGGGCTAGTTTCCGGCCGGCCTAACAATCAAATCCAAGGAGAGGTCAGTGTGTGTCCAGTAGAGTATCCAGTTGTCAGCTTGGTCGTCAGTGTTGCCATCTCAGTTAGTCTGGATCTCGGCCCAAGCCTGTCTGTCATGGTTGAACCTGGGACACCATAGCCTTGGCTTCATTGAACATACAAGCTCCCTCCCGACAAGGACAGGATGGCACGAGGGGGCATAATTCCGTATTTCCAGGTCGTGTTGTAAGCCTTTTTCAGGTCAAAAAATATGCTTATGAAGTGCTCGTTGTGGATGAAGGATTTTCGGATAGTGGTTTCCAGACGGATTAGGTGGTCGATGGCGGATCGGTTAGGGCGGCCACCGCATTGATAGCCGTGCATGTCACAATGGTAAAGGAGTCCATCGTTGATGAGTCGTTCTGGAGTCTAGCAGAGGCAGCTTGTTAACGCAATTTGCCTGTAGTTTAATGGTGAAAATGGAGACTTTCCGAGTTTTGAAATGGGATGATTACTGCTTCTCTCCAACTGGGTGGAAAATAACCATGGAGCTACAGCTTGTTATAGAGGGACAGGAAACTTTCTTTGCCCTATTTTGGGAGGCGTTTCAAAACCTCATATGAGATTACTTCAGCTCCAGGTGATGTTTTCTTTGTGGTGTTTAAAGCCGAGTCGAGTTCGGCAGAGGAGAATGCTTCGTTGTACGTTTCGCTATTGGAAGACGATATATCAATTTCGTTGAATTCTGCTTGTGGTTTTTCTTGTATTAAATCTTGAGGGTAGTTGGCCGTACTGCTCATATGGCTAAAAGTTGCTGCTAGTTTGTTTGCTATTATCTGGTACTGTCGAGTATATCACATTGTTTTCCCTTAAAATTGTTGCATACCGCTGCGATTTTCCTTTTATTTGTCTGACATTTTCGTATATAGAGCTGATTGGTGTGTTCTTTGTGAACGTCTAGGCCAGTGAAATCCATGCTTTTCGTTTTTCCCTTTCGCAGAAGGTTTCTATGGATGGCTCTTTCTCTCTTACATCACAGGGCATTCTGCACGGATTTTGTTTGTATCTTTGATAGAGGCGTTCTCTGTTATTGCACGTTTCTGTAAGTCTTGCACTCCAATAGGATTCCGGAAAAAATGTTAGTTCGGTTGAAGGGATGCATTCCCTTGCTACGGTTGCCAATGTACTGATGAATGCTTCAAGTGCTTCGGCGCATGTAGCTTTATCGGGTATCCGGAGCTCCTCCCACATGGGGTGGGCCTTGTACGACGTCCAGTCTGCCTTCTTAATGTTCTATACAGTGCGTTTCAGCTCGTTGCGTGGTGAGTTCATCAGTTTCAGCGCAATTGGAAATTGATCGCTGTCTTCTGGGGATTCGGATATGTTCCACATTAGGTCAGCACCAAGGTGAGAGGTTGTCAGGTCTATTGCAGATTCAGAGTTGCACGATACTCGAGTCGGAGTTCCCGTGTTGGTTACAGTTAGGTTATATTGGCTGAAGTCTTCTACCAGACAGCCCCGGGCATCTGTAGTTTGGCATCCCCAGATTGTGTTGAGGCTATTGGATATTTTTCGGAGGCCAACTTCATCAAAATGATTGGAGGAGGCAATTGGGCTAATAACTCGTTTAACAATTCCAGAGATAATGAGGGGTTTTTTGAACTGTAAAGCAAGACAAAAGTTATTCGTTGAGTGAGTTAGACAGTAGCTGCGATGACATGCATGGTTGAGGTCAAGGGGACTTCCTGAAAGGGAATGGATTCGTGGATTAGAAGGCCAACTTCTCTATGGGGTGTGAAATTGAAGTGTCCATGCTTGGTGAGTAGAACGTACCGAGGTATTGAAAAGTTACAGTTGTACCACAGCTTGGTTTCTTGAAGAGCAATTACGAACGGTTTGTGGAGGTTGATTAGTTGTAATAATTCGTCTTTTTAGCCCGAACACCCTGGCAGTTCCATTGCAGCGCGCTGGCTCCCTCCACTATTCATTTTGGTTTCGTTTGATTTCCATTTGATACCGTTCGTAAATTCTTCTTGTTTCACTTCTAAGGTCAGATTGTTCTCGCTTATGTTTCGCTATCACTCATTGCAGAGTCGTAGTTTGATATGATTTGCATAGGGGTTGTATACGTTTCTATAGTGGATGGACCCACACAAACTGCTTCAGTTACTTGTTCCTTTTGGGTGGTTTTTCCTTGATTCTCGGAGTTTTTCTCGTCCTCCTTCCGTGCAGAGATTTTAGGATTCTGAGGCTTAGAGGGTCCGGATAAAGTAGCTGTGGGAGCTGCTACTGCTTCGGGTTCCCGAGGTACAGGAGGCTGTCAGTTGGGTGCTTCTGAGCTGTTTGATGTTACAGTAGCAGCATAGCTGTGGCGATAGTGTGGTTGTTCCGAGTCTAGTTTAACTTTTGCTTGGGCTCTGGTTAGTTTGTATTTGTGTTGAATGATGAGAATTTCCTGCTGATATTTAAATTCGCTACATTTATAGGATCCTGAGTAGTGATCTTGATCGCACTTGTGGCATTCTATTTTGGGGTGGTGCAATCTCCACTATCGTGGTTTGCATTGTTGCACCTAGCTCAGGTCCCTACATTGCTAGGGCATCGTTTCAGCGTGTGGTTGTATTCGAGGCACTTTTTGCAGAACATGGGACGTGGCACGTATGGGATCACCTTTGTTTGAGATTGCTCACCAGGAATGGTAATGTTGTCAGGGAGGTCATGTCTAAAAGTGAGTAGAAGAGCTTGAGAAAGGGGTTTTTTGGTCTGATCCAAGTTGCCTTACCGCGTCGTACAGTCCGTCATCCGCTATCAGCCCCTCTCGAAAGCAGTCGAAGTCAGAGAGATCATCCTCATAAAGATACACAAGTCCTCTGACTAACTTGAAATATGGATGTTCAGATATGGAGACTGGGATATCGTTTAGGGATGTAATGTTACAGATTTGGATGCTTTGTTGTTCGCCGGTTACCTTTAAAATAAATGAGCTTTCATCTTCGGAGGTAATTTGCTTGGGCTCATCACCCAACTCGACCTGGAGACATTTTTCGAGAACCCAAGGAGACATTTTACGCTTTTCTTTTGGATCCAACGTGCATTTGAAATGTGTGACATGTAGGGATGAAGATTTTTCAGGTACGTTTGTTGGGCCGTTGAGCATTTGTCTGGCGCGGCGTTTTTCTACCTTGTGGCTGTTCTGGATGGCAAGTTCCTGATCTTCATCAATTTGTCTCGGGCATGCTTTGTCCTTGACGCGGTGGGGGCCTCGGCAGTGGAAGCACACGGCTTCCGATGCAAGGCACTGGTCGCTGCTATGTCCCACCACTCCGCACTTTCCACAAGTGAGCACTCGGGTGCAACGTTTCTTGGTGTGTCCATAAATTTGACAGTTCGTACATTGCATGGGTTTCTCGATGTACGGATATACCCTTGTATCGGACCGCTCACCCGGTGTATACATATGTATTCGGGAGGAGGTTCAGAATTAAATTCAACGATTAGGGCGCTGGTTTGTTCGTATTTTGTTTCAATGAAGGTTGCGTCTATTACACCGCTGATGTTGTAGTTTTCCTTCAGTAGGGCTGCGAATTCAGTAAAGTTTTCTATGTTACATTCTTTAATGTAGGTAAGTCCTTTTGATTTCTCAAGTTTTGAGTGGGAGAAGACCTTGCACGGTGTTGAATTTATGTGTGATAGTCATGAGTGTTTTACCTTGGCTCTCGTCTCTTACCTCAAGGGTGGAGCTCCCTTTGCTGCTGGTGGTTATGGATTTCGGCGGCAATTTTGTCAGAATTAGAATAAACTTTTTGATCGAGTAAGTGTCGATTGCACGCTTTGTTTCTGGTGCAAACTTTATGCAGTAAAAGCGCATGAATACTGGAGGTGGTGGCGGCTGTTTTGCAAAATTCAAAGGAATGAACTTGTTTTTATCTTTCTGTCTTGGAGGGTTGATTGAGCTCTTCACACCTGCAGAGGAAGATGGGGAGGATAGTACATTTGTTATTTCTTTAATGGTATTTTCAAGCTTCTCGATTCTTTCTTCATTGGAGATTAGGTTGGGTACACCAGAGGCATGGCTCATTGCATTTAACCCAGCGACATTACGATCCGGCAGCACCCCATCCAAGCACTTCATGACTTCGTCGAGATTGCTCTCGATGTTGGTGGTTCGAGCGGACGTGCCCCCTGGTTGCTCCCGTTCCCCAGTCTGACTGCCCGCGCCTGCTGTAGAAGTCGAACAAAGATGTGCTGCTTTTTGGTCTATTTGCATGTTCTGCAACAGGCGTCCTGATCGATTTCACCGCATTGGGTTTGGCGGATGACTTCTTTGGCTTCCTTGCGGACGTCTTCCGATCCCCCGCAGAGCTTCCCTGGCTGGGTCGCGATCCTTTGCTGCCCCTCGCCATTCTGCCTGTTCCTCGGGGCACTAAGCCACCGGGACCAGGATTGTGTGTTTTATATATAATACCTTATTTGTTACAGTTTGCTTTTGTCTTACAAGATGCAAAATGAAGATAAATACACAACGCTTAAAAATAAAAGACCCAGATATTAGTGGGCGCCCCCCACGTTGGTTCTTCCCACTGACAACACTTTAATAAATAATCCTATGAGCACTTCGTTATAAATTTTTCATGAACTATACGTAACGAGTAAACAACCCCAAATGGTTATACTAACGGTACCACCACGGGAAGGTGGGGGTGGGCTAGATTACTTACTGAGTGCAAGTAATCTTTGTCAAATCCTTGTCTATTAGATGTTCCTTTCACGACGCACAATAATAATTATTCACAAATAAAGATAATTCAGTTCGGCACCAGTAAAATTGGTAAAGGGAACAGTGAAATTTCCACGAAAAAGAAAATAGAAAATCCGGAGTCATTTCTTTGATAAGATATTACAAAGATTCTAAAACTATTTTAGTTTTGATCTAGCATATAAACTCATAGACTTCTATTTTTTTAAATATCCGAGAAAAACATAGGTTTCTCTCTGCATAGGTTCACTTACTGTAAAACATGGGAATTTTTGTTCTTAGTATATTTCGACCAGAAAGGTTAACCCCGAACTCATGGTAGGTTGAATTAAACATGAATTGTTTAAAAAATATTTCCCATTTTCTCAAATACTAAGGCCAAAATCGAAAAAGTTATACAAGCTAAATGCGTTCCTATTTCAAAATCACATATAAAGGGCAAATTTCAGAACAATCAGTCCAAAAATTAAAAACCGCTGAGATGACCAAGTTAAGATGTATTAAGTTATGATATGATGAAATAAGTTTTGTTTATTAATTGGGGGGTTAGGACCAGATAGACATGGTTATTCCAAGCTAAATAATAGCAGAGTTTTCCATGGGTACAAAACAAGACAGGTTAAAATTAAAATAGAATAGTTTGGCTTAGGATTGAATTCAATACATCTCCAGTAAGCTGAGAGAAATACCCGCGTATTCTGTTACGAGTCCCGCTAGTGCCTGTAACTTAAAAAAGAAAAGAGTGTGAATACACGAAGAGCAAGTTCTTAACTCAAGCATACACCTTCTTGACATGACAAGGAAAGAAACACAATAATGAGACTGACGTTGGGGTTGGCCCACTGGAGGAGGCAGTGCAGCACGGGAGGGTTGCCCCGACAAAGGTTGCAGAGAGCAGCCAGGGCGGGACACAGGAGGGACTGGTCCCTGTCCCCGCTGGCCTCCACGCTGCTCACGATCGTGTGCACGAGGTGCGGCAGCAGCTGCTGCAGCCACGCCTCCTTCCTTTCAACCTGGGCCACGGAACAAATCTCATCAGAACTACGGCAGGGCCTACGTTTTGGTGGAATACAACGTAACGCACATTGCTTCTTTAGACAGTAATAAGAGAGGGGTTGAAGAATTTTACTTACTGCAGAACAAGGTTTAGGACATATGTATACTAATATCGATGAAGACTAAGAGTAAAATGAAAGGATTTACTACTATAAGATTTTTTTCCACGACACGAGTCTACGTTTTTCTGGCATTCCAAAAAAAGACTAGTTTGCTTTCACAGTAGTAAGAGAAGGGTAATGAGCTCTAGTTTATTTGAAGCAAAAATGTGGTCGCTTGTAGTATATAAAAGCAAGAACAGTTAGTTATTAATGAAAGAAGAGAGGAGCCTAACTTTCTGCATAGGTTCACTTACTGTAAAAATGGGAATTTTTGTTCTTAGTATATTTCGACAAGCAAGGTTAACCCCGAACTCATGGTAGGTTATATAAAGAGGAATCATAATTTTATGAAAAATATTTCTTTTTATGAAATAGAGCCTGTAATATGAACCAAATGGGCATTGGCATACGTGGCATATTTCGGTTTCTTGGGAACATACGGACACCGTCCACTACAGCTAGATCGCCTCAAGCTTCACATAGAAATGTAATAGGTTGACGCCGACGAATTTTACTGAAGACTCAAAAATATAAATGACGGGCAACCATAAAAACGAAGTTTTCCAAAATGGTGGCACAAAATTAATCTATCCTAATCAATTTGAAAGGACAATTGCAAAATTGCATGACAAAAACCCCAAATCTCAATAATTGAAAACTGTCAACATAGTTTCATAGTTTATTAATTGAAAAGGAATTAGACCAGATAGGTTGAGGCCTTCCCAAAAACAAGAATGGTGCTCCAAAGAGAGGAAGGGCGAAGGCACCATTTACTATTGAGTCAGGCAACAGAGAATCTATGATCAAGGTGTGTACCCACACGAGATCTCCAGCAAATAGAAACAGCAATTAGGAAAGAACTTTACGTAACAGGATGAAAGTTGAAGAAATAAGAGCTGAAAAACAGAATAGCAGTAAGCTGAAAAACGATGCCTCGTAACAAAGCAAAAAATTCAAATTCAACAAGAAGGCTTACTGAACCCTCTGCTGGAGACCTCACTTTCTTCCCCTAGGAGTGGTGACTTCCATAGATACAAAAGTGGCAGCCTCTGAGGGTGAAGCAATAATCCAGTACTTAAGTTGATATCATGCTATACTCTTTGGGTATTCATACACTAAATTTGTATTCAGGGTACATAACTATATGTAATGTTCAACGTATTAAAACTTTTCTGTTGTGAAACAGTGGTGAAGACCTTAGACCACGTATCGAATATTTATTGCACCCACTATATGACACAAAATTTATTCCTTCCAAACAGGGGGTTCAGCTTTACAAAACATTAGGAAATCATTATTTTGGGGTTGAAGAATTCTTCCAAGCAGAATGATCATGTTGAAAAAACTTTAAAATAATAGATGAAGCCTGATGGAAAAATGATAAGAACGGACACAAAATGGTACTAAGAAAATTGGCTGCACAATGGACATGCCTCACTAAAAAAAGTGAGAAAATGCATCCTACAAGACCTGCTGTGAGAGTCATAAAATTAAATGTGGGTAAATAGGAAGCATTCAAATTAGTGCGACTACTGATAATGTACTTGTACATGGAATTTATGCAGTTCTATCGAACATCAATAAAACTTCAAACCATGAAGCTTTGCTTTATTTCCAATTTTGGTTATGAAATTAAAGCAGTTTCTAATTTTAAGGTTTCTCCGCTGCACACTGCAGCAGCACAATGTGTTAGCATTGAAGCTACCTAACGCTTGCCTGCTGCAGCTCACCTTGATACCGTGTGTCAGCCTCTGGAGAAGAACTAAGGTCTTGGAGTAGCGGTCGTGAGACAGGCCCTCGCTCTGTAGGTACTCCCCCATCACCGGTACCATGTTGATGTCGTCCCTGCGCACAGAGAAACGTTAAAATCAAAGTGGTACTACTCAGCTCAAATGTTACAGTCATGGTTGTATTAGGCTATACAAATGTTAAAGTGGTACTATGCCATGCAAATTTTACAATCGAAATGGTATTTTGCGATGTAAATATTGCGAAGCATAATGTTCGGCAAATATTGCAATGAATGTATTGTGTAATGAAAATGTTGCAATCAAACTGGCATTAGGCAATGCAAATATAACGATTCAGGCGGTATTCCGCAATGTAAATAATGCAATTGAGGTGATATTATGCTTTGATGCTTTGTAAATATAACGCTCAAACCATTTGAATGCTGTCTTTACACACGTAGGGATGACATGGAACTATACATATGAGGGTAGCTCCACTCTGTGAAACCTACAATCACACCGTATTTGACTGACCACCTTACATAAGTTTTAATAAGCTGTCATCAGAGCAGAGGCCCAAATACACAACCACAACAGAGCCGAGAAAGCTGATGGTAGTGGAGAAATTTTAGACCTGAAACTAGGTACTAATATCTGTAACATCTCATGGTCTAGATTAAGTTTAACTCCGAAGGAAGAGTAGTAAATAGGACATACAGTGTATTTACACTTATCCATCCAAAACTTTGATAAAGTCTGTCGTTTTTTGCGCTTTTTTGCTTAGTCGTTGACACCATCTACGATCGGCTTCAAATAAGATAGGGCAATATTCATCACCTTGCATATAGGAACACAAAGCAATATTTGATATTTTTATATGCAGCATTGCAGACAATAATTGTTACAATTGTCCACTTTTTAAGAATATTTCCAAAAAAATTAGCTCAACAAGCAACCCAATGGAACAGGTTATAGGTGGTCTAATATATTCATAAAACTAATAAAATTGTTGGTTTGATACCTATATCGTCACTGTCGAAGTACTGCTTTCAGTAATAACATAAGGCAAAATTTCAACCAACTGCTTTTCATATTTTGTGGTACAGATCTCAGTAATATTTTTTTCATTACTTTATGCGTTTTCCCGCCGTTTTCGACACTCTGACGAAATCGCAGCGTAATTTGATAGCATTGTGACATTTAGGTCTTATAATGGGAATTTGTGGAGGGTGAGGATCATCCCAACCCCGTTTTAGTGCTGTGGTGTGTCAGCTTTGGTCTGACGGAGGAGCGACGGTGTTTTTAATCGCAGGCATCCGCGCTGGCGATGGTTTGGGCCCCATATGAGGCGGAGATTTTCTCTCTAGAGGTTACTCATTTTCAGTTTGAGTCAAATTCCATGGAGTAGGCGAATTTCAAGTAGAAAAGGTTCAGAGGGGGGTGTAGCCCGCAGATGGCAGGGCCGGTCAGTAGTTCAGGTAGGTTCAGCTCCTCGCCGAGGCGTGCTTGACGCTCTTGTCCGTAGTCGGGACATTCGAGGAGAATGCGGCGGACCGTTAAAGGCACTATACAATTTTTGCAGTACGGTTGCGGTCGGTCTTCCAGCAAGTGCTGATGTGTGAGGCGTGTATGGCCTATACGAAGCCTAGAGAGGACTACTTACCATAATCGATCCCTCTGCTGGGATAACGGGAGAGGACGGACATCAGGTTTTATCGCCTTCAGCTTGTTGTTGGTAAATGCCGACCACTCAGCCTGTCAGTGTGCTCAAATGCTCTTTTTTTAATATCACTTGTGGTCTGTTCGAGGAAGGCGAACCGGATTGATTTGCAAGTGAAGGGCCTCTCGAGCTACACGGTCGGCTGCTTCGTTTCCCGGCACTCCGACGTGGCTGGGCACCCAGCAGAAAGTAAATTGTTTACCGCTCGATATGAGGCGACACTGTATGAGTTGAACAATGGGATTAGGCGAGTTATATCTCGAGAGAGCTTCAATAGCACTCAGCAAGTCGGTAATTCTAGTAGTCGTCAGGTGAGGAAGAGTTTTAGCGTGGTTAAGAGCATCGTATATAGCATATAGTTCTGCTGTATACGAGGTAGCATGCGGTTGGATACGACGTTGATACGTCCTAGAGCCTTGAAGTTAAGCATATGCTGCTCCTTCTGGTGCTTTGGCTCCATCCGTATAAATACGGGAGAGAAAAATTGGTGGGTTCAAACATGGTCAAGGTTAAGTGCTCGAAGTTGGTTGGACTTGAATTATTTGTACAGTTCGCGACAGATGCTAATAGCAGGTAACCGCCACGGTGGAAGTGGAGAAATCTGTTTTAGAAGGACCTGGTCTCGAATGGGAGCATATCGATCTCGGCGGTCCGAAACACGTTCGAAAAAGTTTCTTGAGTGTGGGGCCTCTCTCCTGCCTCCGCGCCGGTCTGCGGGAGGCGCATTTGCTTCGGTGCTCAATTCGTGCAACGGATTGGAGACGCTCACCTCAGCTCTGGCCACATAATTAAAACTTTTAATAGTCGCATATAGCCACAGAGGCAACAGACAAGAGTAAGTGGAGGCGTGTGTCACAAGGGAGGTACGGTATGCTCCCGTTGCGATACGAATATCAGCATTTCGGATGGACTGGAGAAGATCCAATACGGACGGTGCTGCAGCAGAGGAATAAGCCTCCACGCCATAATCCAGCTTAGGCTTAAGCAGCATTATGTAGAGACGGAGTTGGGAAATCCTATCTGCGCCCCATGATTTATTAGAAAATAGCTTCAGCAAATTAAGAGTTGGGTTACATCGCCGCTTCAGGTCTTGGATGTGCGGCCTCCAAGTGAAGGAAGTGTCAAAAATCAGTCCTAGGTACTTACACTGCTCCACCGTTCGCACAGGTTGACCATTCATTGTCAAAGTATGGGCCGTTTTGGGGCCGTGGTGTCGGCGACAGATATGCATGGATACTGTCTTTTCAGCATCGATTTGGAATCCTGTTTGTTGACTCCAGCGGGTTAGCGAGTTGATTGCAAGTTGGAGTTGCACTCGGCAACTCGCGTGGAAGCTCCAGCAAAGTAGATTGTGAAGTCGTCCACGTATAGTGAGGCTCCAACAGATGGGTGTAAGGTAGCTGCTATGTTATTCACAGCTACAAGAAACAAGGTACAGCATAGTACGCTGCCTTGTGGTACACCTCCTTCGACAGGGTAGAGCATCGAGGTGGCTGATCCTATTCTCACTCTGATCCGATCACGGAGAAAATTGTCGACGAAGTATGCCAGATTTCCGCGCAGTCCAAAGGAGTGTAGGGATCAGAGAATTTCGCGTCGCCAAGCGGTGTCGTAGGCTTTAGACGTGTCAAACAAAGAAGACTGCTATGAAATGTCTAACGTTGAAAGATTCACGAATCGCTTTCCGGCTGGATCAGGTTATCTGTGGTACTGCGATTGTGTCGGAAACCAGACTGAATAGGGTTTACGTGGCTTCCCCGTTCCAAAAACCAAACCAGTCTGGTGAGAATTTTCTCCAGCAGTTTGCAGTGTACTTAAGAGAGAGATTGGTCTGTATGGGCTTGGAACGTGGGGATCTGCCTAGTTTAAGAATCGGGATTATAGTAGCGATTGTCCATGAGTTTTGATATGAGTGGGTGATGTATATGTGGTTGTACATGTGAAGTATTAGCTGCTGTAGTGTTGGATCAGCCGATTTTCATCATTGAATAAGTGATGCCGTCTTGACCCAGGTTGCTATCTTTGCAGTGCGATAGGTTGGAGTAAAACTCATCAGAAGTTATCAGGTCGTTATACGGTTGGTGAGAAGTTGCTGCAAGTTGAGAGCTTGGGTCTCCGCAGATGTTTTGTACGCCAGAAAAACTGGACTTGGTGGAAACCGAAATCGCGAGAGTAGTGGGAAGCAAATCGATCGCTCACTTGGTAAGGGTCTGAGACAATTGTGTCCTGGATGCGCAGAGATGGGTGGGTAGTCGGGCTGAACTTTCCAGCGATCTTCGCTACTTATTTCCAAATTTTAGAGGGGGAGATATGAGCGTTGATAGTAGTCGAACAGTTTCGCCAAGAGTGCTTTCTGGTTTTGGAAAATACATATTTACACTGCGCACGTGCTCTATTGAAAGCTATTTTGTTGGTTACAGATGGGGAGCGGCGCCGTTGTAGCGCGCTCGTTGGCACTCAGCTGTCCACCAAGGGACGGGGGTTTCGAAAATTTGCGAGGTTTGTGGAATGGCTGCATTTGCCGCTGTCTTGATCTTGTTTTCTATTTGATTAAGGAGAGCATCGATCGAGTCGGCTGGGCTTCTAGGCCCGTCAACCTTTGAGTGATCTCTGTAGAGTGGCCAGTTCGCTTTATGAATAATTTAGTGCCATCTCGTTTGGAGTGGAGTGTCGCGGCGAAGAGTGACTGGTTGGGTAGTGGTCACTGCTATATAGGTCGTCTAAGACTTCGAAGGTGAAGTCCTGAAGCCCCCGAGGAGCATGTGGCTAGTCGATTATTGAGAAAGTTCCTGATTGCGCATGAAAATGTATTGGTGAGTTATTATTCAAGAGGGAAATGAGGTCTGCTCTCTGTCTACCCCTCCGGTTGGCTCTCGGGGGGCCCCACAAGGGGTCGCTTGCATTCATGTCCCCCATGAGCAGGAATGGTGGTCGCAGCTGCTCGATGAGGTGGGTGAAGTCGCGGGCAGAGATATCTAAGTGGGAGAGGTACAGGGAACATACGGTGTATGTTGTGGGTAGGTGGATTTTTATGGCTACTGCCTGGAGATTTGTGTCTAGTGGAAAGAGATCATATGGGTATCTCTGGTGTACTAAGATTGCTGATCCCCGTTCGTGGCCATCGTCACGAACAGAGGCCGAAAGTTCGAGGCGATAATGTGAAGGGGGGGGGGTTTGCGTAGCGCCCAGTCAGGAGGGTTCCCTGGAGGCAAACGCAGGTAGGATTTTAATTGCGAAGGACTTTGAGACTGTAGACTGTGGTAAGACTGCATGTTCCATTGTATGATTTTCGTCATTCTTCAGAGATATTCAAAAGTTCATGGTCTGTCAGGACGAGAGGAGTGTAGGACAGGAATTGGAGCATTGCACTTGTCTGCAGGCTGGTCGGATGGACGGGTGTGTTTCTTTTTTGAAGTTGAAGTATTATGTTGCTGGTATGGAGAGGGATTTCGTTCTAGTTTGTTCAGAAAGGAGACATCCATTTTCTCGGACTCGGAGTGGGAGCGAGAGTGCGGCGGAGACAGCGAGGCGATGCGTGCATTTCGGGCGCAGGGTTTATGCTTTGAGGATTGGGAACGAGAGTGTCGTGGTGACACCTCGTTACTGTTCGAGATAGGTGAGGGTGTATCCAATGATTTATTTAGTTGTAGTTGTGGGGGAAGCATCCCCTGCTCAGGCCGTTCCTGAGAACTTGCTTTTGAGCCTAGGGATGGGGAGGGAGGGCACTTTGCTCGTGCACCTTCCCAATTTATTTGAGGGAGGCTGCCGCCAGTTCCAGCTGAAAGCTCCGGATCCTGCGCATCCCGAGCGGTCCCTCCCCTGATACCCTACCAGGGGTGAGTTACCGGAGACGGAAGCTGCGCGAAGTACCGGGGGCCTCCCCCCGGGTAGGCGGCGTAGTCATCCTTGGTCTACACGTGGCCACTTGTGTGTTCGCATTCGATAGTGTTTTTGCATTCAACGACCGCATGTGCGGCTGCTGCGTGCCGTTGTTCCCGTCAGTCTGAAGCTGCACGGTGTCTGGAGGGAGACGCTCAAAGGTGTATTGAGCACGGATCGTAGTATCACGTTGGTCATCACTTGAACTTTGGGCAGTAGTGGAGTGAGTTCTTGCTCATCCCGGGACTTCATGCTGAACGCTGGTTTTCTGGATGGAGGGGCATTCTGCTGAGGTGAAGTTGAGTGTTGTAGGGACTCTAGTTCCGCTGCCGGGGGAGAGGTCACCGAATGGGCCGTACCTGGCCTGTGAGGTTCTGAGGGTGCTGGTCCCAGTCCAGTAGGGGCTGCCACCGGCGCTTCATTCGGCGACCGCTGTACTGCAAAACTATACGAGCGGCCTGGCGACTTGTACCAGTCAGTGACTTGAGCTTTGGCGATTCCGTATGTTGTATGCTCTTTTATCATGGTGGAAATGGTTTCCTTCTGGTATGGGTAATGTGGACAGGATGGGCTGTATGAAGGGTGCGACTCTCCGCAATTCACACAGGATGGCGTCACGGTACATGTGCGTGAGTGGTGTCCCAGTGTTCCGCACCGAGCACAAACTTTAGTCGTCTGTCGGCACCGTTTCTTGGTGTGTCCAAATTTTTGGCATCGAGTACACTGAATGGGGTTCGGGAAATAAGGCCGGACGTACTCCGCATGCCATTCACACAGTTGCACTACGGGGGGAAGGGATGTGCGGTTGAATGTGAGCACATACCGTGGAGTAGGTTTAAGGACACGGTTCGAGTCTACTTCCGGATAATGGTAGGTTTTCGGTTTATAAGCTCATCTTATAGAGAGCTTTTTTGCGCATCCAACGATATAATTGGCTTTCAAGTACGTCAATTAATTCGTCTCCTATACGAGATAAAAGACGCGCACTAGCGTGACCTTGGGGCGCGCCAATGGATGGGTGACCTCCCTCTTCCCCCCTCATTACGAGTCAGTTTTGAATGTTGCTCTACGGGAATAGAAAGAGTTTATTCATGGCCTTGCTCGAAATGTTTTCGTACTCAAACGAAACATTCTATTACTCAGTGATAAATTATGGTGTAATTGAGTGTTTGTTTTGAGTGCGGCTGATGAACCATCAGCTAATTAGCTTGCTGTGTAAACATAATCGCCTCCCGGAGTTTTGAAGCTACAGGAATGGCAAATATATCAATCGAAAGGGCTCAAAAAGAGCTACAAATAAATATAGGTGATTAAAAAAATTAGTTAGTATTGAAAAAAGTAATTGTTCTAAAAACAACCTTGTCCTGAAACTTGTGTTTATTGACTTTTGATATGGATCCTTCCCCACTGTTTTGAAGGTACAGAATTGCTGATAAGACTCAGTTCAAAAATTAGGAAAAAAAGAAAAAACAATTTAATAAAAATGGCTCTCCTGAAAACCCACCTATTTAACGTTCGAAAAGTTTATGATGCCACAGTTTTCAAGGTACAGGGATGGCAAGCATATCAATTAATAGCGATTCAAGAGATCTATAGATCCGGTGCAACAGTTTTTTAGTTTTAATTCATGTTGAAAATTCAGAGCAAAATAATTCGAAAAGGTAAAAAAGGTCTGCTTTTAGGGAAAAGTCGTCAAAACCAAAAAAAATCAAATGATCGAAAAACTTTTGCACCGGATCTCTAGCCAATACAATCAGCTATTTATGAAATATTTTCCCGGTTCCGTGAGTTCAAAATTGTAGAAGATTTTCCGCAACACATGTATATTCATATGTTTTCGAAAATAATCTAATTAATGTATGGTTACAAAAATCACACAAAAAAATATTCTTAACAATTTACACCTACAGTAGATGTCTCAGAAAAATCCCTCCAGAACTTACTTTTTTTAGCCCGAACCGTCCCCTCAAGTTTTCCATCTATTCGGGCTTTTTGCCTTTCTATTTGGGTGACTCCCTGGCCGCGTAGGGCCTCTAACAGGTCTGTCTCGGGGATGTTGGTAAAGGTGTGGCTCTGCACTGTGCCCTTCACAGTATTGAGGGTAGAGTGAGGCTGTACTTGGGTGGGATTGGCTCCGAGTTGTGTAATCGTCTGGAGACTATTGAGCTGGTCTTCAGCAGCCAGCTGGATAAGTAAAGTTTTTGGATATTTTTTGAATTGACTTGGGAGAACCAAGTTTCGACATTAGATCCCTGTTCACAGAGAGGACATCCACGCCTTTATTTAGGTCAGCTTCTGGGAAGGTGACGTGGTAGACAGGGAAGTGAGGAACTTTTTTTCCTTGCTCCAACTGGAGAAGGTGCTTGAAAGAAAGCGGTTGAGGGCGTGGGCAATAATGCTTAGGCTTCGTTCTTTTAGGACTTTCGTAGGGCTCCAGAGTAACAATTGAGGATGTCCCTGCTTGAGAACTTATCAACCGTTTTTTGATTCTGGCTCGAATCGATTATACCTCCACCCAAATGCAGAGGTGACTTGAATTCTGGGGTCGGAGTTTCAGCAGTGTCGGGCAGATTTTTCCTTTGGGGAAATCCCCGCGGGCACCGAAGAGGGCGCCAGGTCGTCATCAAAATGTTCAGTTGGGTATTTACTTCGAGGAGTAGCAAGCACAGGATTTGACTTTGTCAGTGGGAGTTTTCCCCCACCTATCCCAGCTGGCTCAGGCTGGAAGAAAGCCCCCGGGCGGTCGGTAGCCTTTTAGTGTATGTATACACTTAAGGCAGGCGAACACCGACCAAGAGGGTGTAATACTCCCTCCCACTGTCAGCCCCATCCCGTAGCAGTCCCCAAAGTACGCCCGGCATAACAGGGACTTTAGAACCCGTGACTGCCGGGGCCCGGATTTTTATTTACATAGGGTGCCTTCCCCATGGCCCCTCTTTCGTCTGGCTACTCCGGCTGAGCCAGCCTGCCATGGTTGGACCTACCGGGACCTGAGTCCCGAGAGTATAACCTCAAATCATCTCCGCAGCTTCAAAGCCCTCCCACCACAAGGCGAGGGACGTTTGGGAAAGAATCTCAGTAATATCTGTGTGAGACTAGCTTAAAGAATTTGTTGGTGAAATATTGTACGCATATACAACGAAGGTCAAAAAATGTGGCAAAATATTAGCATATCATATGATAGAACTGAGCTAAGCTGATAAATGGCTTTTATATGGTCATTGGTATCATACATTCGTTACAGTTTAAAGCTATTCAACAATACCCACAATTGAGTTTCTAGTAGTCAATAGCCTGAAGTTGAGAAAAATTTTTTAGCCTATCCTGTATACGTAAATGACTAAGTTAATGAATGTATGATATACCACTAGAATATTGCATTGAGCCCAAAGTTTTAATTATCATTCCTTGCCGACATAGGTCACTCAAAGCTCTACTGTTAATATTTGTCATCCTAGTTCAGCCTCCCTTCAATTTAATTTATTCACCCATAAGTCTTCATCTTATACTGCCAATTTCATTGGGTGAATTATATTTTTCTTATATTTATAACGCATCATATTTATCATTTGTTCTCTGGCCGATTTAGGCGTCTGTATTTATTTATATATTTTAATGATTTTTTCAGTACATTAATTCATAGTTTTGGTTGCCATCTGTCATTCACTTTCATTCTATGACCTCGAGTATAATTACTTGTAATTCTTCATCTCTAATTAGTTGACAAATAGAATCGACAAGTTTGTTTTTCTAGGAAAAAATATTTTACAGATTAGAGGAATTCGAGCCACTACTAGTAGTGATGAGACATTTAATGATGAATTTCCACAAAAATTGCACTATGCGTGTTCTCACCGTTACTTTAGTCTCGTGTATGACTACCCATTTTTCGTACTCGAGATAAACTCCGAAGATCAGCAGGTTCAACAGTATAAATAAAAAGAGTAGAAAGGACGGCTGCTCTAGCTGCTCAACGTATCACACGTGGTTAGTTTATTGCCAAAGTCTACCAGCCCGAATCAAGCACGAGTGTTCAAGTCTGAAAAGTGCTAGATTATTACTGCAGCGGTACTAGGAGCTGATATTTCAATATCGCAAGCTCTGAAAATTATCGACAAATGTTGACAAGTTTTGCTTTTTAATTTGAAAACATAAGGTTGCCTCTGAAAGCAGAACTCGAACCATTAATTTGATAACTTACCATTATTATAATATACGAAAGTTCCCCACCGAAGACGCCACAGAGGCGTTTCATTGGTGTATTCGATATTCCCGTTCATCATTTCTGTATACAGGGCGAATATCACTTCTTGGTATGGCGAATATCACCTCGCCATATGGGAGCATAGTTGCAATTGTGTGGTAACGTTTTATTTAGTGCTGACATAGTATGCCGTCTAATCCGCGAGAGTTAGGATAAGGGTTAGGAAAGGGACCATCACGCCTCTAACCTGCCACTTTGCGTTACGTGTCGCGCTCCTCTGCCACCAAGTGCCAGCTCGCACATCATTCACACTAATATCACGTTTTATTCCGTACATAACCTAGACAGGTTTGGACATTTTAATCAAGTTAGCAATTGCTGATGGGACCGTAAGGGCTGAGTTTTATTACTGGCAGCTGGGGCCCCAATGCGGGGGTTCCAGCTACCCATTCGCACTTGGCCGAGCGACTTACTAATGCTGGAACCCCCCCCCCACTGATAAGGCGCCGAGAGCTGCAGCATAGTGCGCTCGGCCATCTCACTTGTACAGATTATAATGCAGTCGCACTGACCTCGGTTTCCTCACAACTTATCTCTGCACCTGCACCAGCTAAATATGTTATTAAGAGCGCTGATAGAATTTAAATAGAAGTATAAAGGTCCTCTGTACTTTGACGGTCTCTCAACCAACAATCTGACCGAGAAAGGTTGCCTGGGCTAGGGCCAAAGAAACGTATACGCTCCTCCATGTATGGAGGGCATTCAATAAACATGTGTTTTACGGTCAGGGGCACTATGCAGTCGTCACAATAACGCAGCGGGTTGCCCATTAGGTGTCCATGAGTCACTTGTCACCAATTTGTGATAGAGTCCTTTCCCAGCGACGGTTTGAACAACACGCGTTGGGTAACGGTTTGGTGTCGTTGTGAATGCTTCAAGCTTGTCATTGGCAATTGCGGGCCATTCAACGGCCCGGCCCATGCGCTCGTGAGGGTTTTGTCGATTTGAATTTTCAAGTCTGATCGTGGTAAACCAACATGAGTTATTGGTCCATCTTCTGTTACAGCTCGAGCAGCCACGTCGATTGCTACGCTTTCATCTACTCCAACATGGCTTGGTACCCCACATAATTGGAATCTGCGGTGGTCATGAAAAAGTAATTCCTTAATCGAGGCAACTATGGAGTTTGGGTAGCAAATGTTGGTGTTTGTTTACATAGAGCTTCTTGAATCGGTTACGATAGTGATCGAGTTTTCAGGTAGCGTTGATGAGTATGAGATAGCATCTCGGATAGCGAGTAGTTCAGCCGTGTAGTGGGAGACAATGTTTTGAATTCCCACACTGACTATCCGGTCCTCGTTTTTGGAGCCATTTGCGACACCTTGTTCAGTCTTTGATCGTCTGTGATGATTACTGTACTTCGTTCATTCGTTGTACAGTGGTCTGTAAAGGCTGAACGTAGTACCACAGCGGTGTCGGCTCCTTTGTTTACGCAATACCGCTCATTAAAAATGACCCCATTGTTGTTTTGCCATGGTGGAACTGGGAGAACGGTCTCGTGAGCATGCCGGACATGTAAATGTGATTAATCCTCAGCAGTTTTCTTTCTCTGACAATGAAAGATTTGAACGTTTCTTGATCCTGATCGTCATTATCGCTTTCTGTGCCTGTTTGCTTCATACTACTCGCGCAGCGGGGTAGTCGAATTACTACAGACAGACGCGAGTGTAGTTGTTAAGAAGTTTATTGTTTTGAGAGATGTTCATGGGTCTTATTTCACTCCTTGCATGAAGGCTCATCCCTGGAGACGAGCGGAAGGCTCCTGTTGCGATGCATATAACAGCGTTCTGGATAATTGATATGGACTGCAGAAGCGCAGGACAAGCAGAGGACTATGGTTGACGCCAGTAATTTATTTTTGGTGTGATCCTTATATTGTGTAGTCTGAGCAGGGTTAGTCAGCCTGCACCCCAGCTCTTATGAGAGATGTGTTTCAGGACATTCAAACTTTAGATACACGACTTTTTAAAATGCATTATGTGTTAAACCATGTTAGGCCACTGTCCATGCAAAAACCAAGGTACTTGTAATGTGCTACGCAGGTTAGTTCCCCTGACGGGCTAGATTCGGGGTCATTTTCGAAAAGTTCTGTTTTCTGCACGCATGCACACATTTGGTTTAGTCTGTTGTGAAAAGGAATCCAGTTGCATGCGTCAATATCTCAAGTGTATTAAGGGAAAAATTGGAGTTGTCGCTCTACTTCCCTTGTCGATGATCCAGAGGCGTAAATAATGAAGTAGTCAATGTACAACAAGGAACGGACTGATTGTGGGAGGTTGGTGCCAATATCATTAATGGCAACCATAAGCAAAGACAGCCGAGTATGTTTGCCAGCGTCTAATTTGCACCTGTATAATTTTTCGACCAGCCAATAATTCCCTGATGAATAAGGGAAGGAGACCTCGCGGTCCGTACTGATGTAGCTTTTTAAGGATTCTATATTTCCAAGTTGTATCGTATGCTTTTTCAATATCCTACATGATCACCATGGAGTGTCAACCGGAGGCGTTTAGGAGGCGACTCACCAGCTGAACTAGGGAGTCCAAGGTACTCGTCGAAATCCTGACTGCGTAAGGGTTTTATGCCCATTAATTCCAGGGCCCACATGAAGTGCTCGTTAACCATCTTCTCTAGAAGTTTACAGAGACATGAAGTTAATGAAACTGATTGGCAAGATTGCAGATCTTCAGGGTCTTTGTTATGTTTAGGGAAGGGGAAAATTATTGCGGTGAACCATAGGTTAGGTATCGAATTGGTTGCACATATTTTGTTATTTAGATGGAGGATAAGGTTTTGTAGGCTTGAGTGATTGTCCCTGATCATGGAGCAAGTGATCTCGTCAATGCTGGAGGCCGTCTCGCCAATAAGCCGTAATGCAAATTTGTATTCAGTTATGTTGAAAGGTGCGTTATACAGTCGATCTTCAAGTGTTGTACAACGAGGTGTCGATCCTTGGTCTCTCTCTTGTGTCTTGCAAGTTGGGGAGATATTAGTCGGGTTTGAAGCCTGAAAGGTCTCGGCAAATAAGTTGGCAACGTCCATGTGCGATGTCAACAGTGGCGAGCCTATCTCATTTGAGTATAACGATGGTGAAGGGTTCCCAGTATATTTTCCGGACATTTTGTTGATTTTCCTCCGCATTTGGTGAAGGCTAGTGTGCTGGTTCAAGGTAGTCACAAATGCTTACTATGAGTACTATCGGTATTGATTGAAAACCCAGAGCCAATGGGCTTTTGGTCGATTGTATGCTATTTTGTTAAGGTGTAGCAATTATTTAATGTTCGTTCAGCTCGGCTCTTTCCTGCTTTTGGCAGCCAGCATTCCTCGCACCACCACGGTTAGCGCTGTCTTTGCAGAACTCCTTCACAGCAGGGAAAGGACGCTTCCGCAGCCAGTTTTCATCCTTATAGCGTTTGCGTATGTTTGTTGGCGTCTTTGTCTGATTGAGTGTTGCGACGATGGTTTGGTCCGCTCTGTGCTCATACTGGTTAGATTGGTCTCCATTTCTCACGCTTCCTCCGTACTGTCTTGAGGTCCTATTACACGGGACAACCAATTGCCTCGACTACGGCAACTCAATCGACGCTACTTGTGGGTGCACTTTCAGACAAGGCAACTAGTGTGGCAGTGCCCGTTGCAAAGGGAGGTTGTACGAAGTTTTTCATTTCATAATTAAATGAAAAGCAGCAAGAACATATGCAAAACTGAGTTCCTGTTTCACGTCTATGAATGTCCTTGTATTACTTACTGTCTTTATTCATTACTTGTCATCAAAAAATGGATGAGATTGAAGAGACATACGACTAATTGATTCAATACAATTCTTTAAAAGTGTGTAATTAAATTCTATGAAAATAATCTTTAATTTTTAAGATTTAATACCGAATGCATTATAATAATATAACATTGCAATAATTTTTAGACTTTTTTTGCAGCTTATATTCGCATA
The DNA here is from genome assembly GCA_030386875.1 of Morinoia aosen. Taxonomy (NCBI): domain Eukaryota; kingdom Metazoa; phylum Arthropoda; class Malacostraca; order Amphipoda; family Talitridae; genus Morinoia; species Morinoia aosen. The sequence continues at coordinate 5,251,986 of CM059574.1, forward strand.
TTATAATAAATATGTGTTTTTATTTCTCATAGAACTAAACAAAAGAAAACGCAAATTATTTAATCAAGTTCATACATTTGTTGTATTGATATAGTTTAGTTCAGGTCTGAACAACATAATATATGGTTTAATCATTGAAAGCGAAATAAAGTTTTACCTCTTTTCTATGCTTTACTTACGATAGAAAATTAAAATAAATGCACTTTTAGTCACCTGACTTCATAGAGTCAATCGTCTAATTTCCAGTTTCGTTTATAGCATGCAATGATGTTTAACAATTTTTTGAGGTGGCTTTGACAGCTACATCAAATTTAGCTAAGCTGTCTTGGATCTTTCGCAGAGCTTCGTGTCTCACGGTACGGTTTTTCTACTGACGATTTGAAATCTGGATATAAAATTTGGAAGATCATTGAGCGCTTATTATGGTTCTCAATTTTATTCATAAATTTCAATAAAAAACCGATCAGTGCATCTAGGTAAACATGTTTTATATTTCTTCACACAACTTATGGTTTATACTTTTTAAGGGCACAGTTCAGGTCTATTTTATGATTATGGTCATTTTTCAGTTTATAAACTCATCTTATAGAGATTTTTCTTGCGCATCCAACGATATAATTGGCTTTCAAGTACGTCAATTGGTTAGTCTTCTGGACGACGTAAAAGACGCGCACTAGTGTGACCTTTGGGTGCGCCAATGGATGGGTGACCTCCCTCTTCCTCCTCCATTACGAGCCAGTATTGAGTGTTTCTCTACTGGAATAGCAAGAGAGTTCATTCATGGCCTAACTTGAAATGCTTTCGTATTCAAACGAAACATCCTATTCCTCAGTGATAAATTATGATGGTGTAATTGAGTGTTTGTTTTGAGTCCGGCTGCTGAGTCATCAGCTAATTAGCTGGCTATGTAAACATAAACGCCTCCCGGAGTTTTGAAGCTACAGGAATGGCAATTATATCAATCGAAAGGGCTTAAAAAGAGCTACAACGCAATACAGGTTTTTGAAAAAAAATTTAGTCAGCATTGAAAAAAAAAATTGTTGAAAAATTAACCCTGTTCTGAAACTTATATTTATTGACTTTTGATATGGATCCTTACCCACTGTTTTGAAGGGACATAAGAAGGTACAGAATCACTGATAAGACTCAATTAAAAAATTAGTACAGAACGAAAATTTTTTTTTTGGAAAAATGGCTTTTCTGAATACTGAATACTCACCCTCTTGATTTTTGAAAACCTACTCCTCCCACAGTTTTGAAGGTGCAGAGATGGCGAGCATACCAATCAATAGCGATTGAGAAGGAAAATAGATCCGGTGCAAAATTTTTTTTAAGTTTCAATTCACCGTGAAATTAGAAGCTAATTATTCAAAAAAGTGGAAAAAGAGGTCATTTTTGGGGAAAAACGTTATCAAAATTCAAAAAATCAAATAATCGAAAAACTTTTGCACCGGATCTCTAGACAAGACAATTTGCTATCTAGAGAATATTTTCTGAGTTCTATGAGTTGAAAATTGTAGGAGTAGGATTTTCCGCAACACATGTTTTTTCGTGTTTTTTAAAAAAAATCTTATTCACGTATGGTTACGAAACATTCGTATGAATCAAAAAAGTTATTAACAATTTACATCGATGGTAGATATCTCAGAACCAGGCACAGCCCGCTAGGGGCGAACACACAGACATTCCTCTGTACAACACTATCATAATAATGATAGACACGCACACACGTTCAAACACACACGCACACACACTTATGTACACACGCACATGCACACACTTTTCAAATCAACACAAATCACAAGCAACACGCAATGAGATACACCATCGTGTCAAATGCCAAAATAATATATGTATCAAAATGCAATGCTATTTACTTCAATTTCTATGTTTAACTTTCAAACACCACAACCATTTCATTTTTCAACACTAATACCATTGCTGAATTTACGAAACAAATCAACACAATTCAGAAGCCACCCACGTACAGACAACATCGTCTCACAAAACAAACCACTATATATACCCAACGTCTTTCACTCTAAACTCTATGTCGAACTTGAAAACACCACAACAATTTCATTTAGCAAAAGCAATATCATTCACATATATACTAACAGTAATATCAACCTAACCTTGCCACCAACAAACTGGTGCGAAATTAGTTATCTAAACCATTCACATGAAAAACACAGCCTATCCAAAATGATGATACCCTCATTCATATAGTATTACACTGACTAAACGTATGTCTTAAACAACCAACAAACTGGTGAAAAATAAATTCACCAAACCATTCCCATGCTGATCACAGCCTAACCAAAACGATGGCACCCTCTCATTCGTAGTATTACACTGACTATACGTATGTGTTACAGCTCATCAAATCTTTAAATCAGTTTGCGTGTCACACTCTATCTAAAGTAATATAACGTACTCTAAGCCAACCTAACTCAAGGCAAAGTCACCTAACCTCAACTAACATAGTCTAAAATCACCTAAGCAAACCTGATTTAACGTAACCTACTTTAACCTAACTGAAATTAACCTATCTTGCTCCAAATATGACTTGAATTAACTTACTCGACACACACTTCCAACTCACCTACATACAACTAAACTTTAATAATTCAGGGTGTCCTGTCCTGTTCTATAGTTCAAATTTCGGTCCCACGTATTTTACCTTATTTAATTCTTATGTCTTTGCCCTTATTCCTCAAGAATTCAAAATCTCTTTGTACGCTAACATCCTTCCATCAAATTCTAAATAATAACCACTTAAAATCCTAATGGTCAAATAACGAAAATGCGTTCCATTACTATTTCGCCAGCAGAGACATTCTGGCTGCTATATTTTCTCGTTCAATTATATGGAATAGGGTCTGCTTGAATTTGTTCAAAATTTTACCTCACGAAATATTGTGACGAAACATTTCTTACATTTTGGTTTATTCATCGGTTCGCATCACTAGACTTTCCCTCTGTTTCGAAGTTGACAAGTTCACTTCGTTCTAATCGACAATTCATCAAATATCCAACCTACATACTCCAAAGAAATTCGATGTCACGAAGAAATGATGACGTCACAGCGATGCCAATTGGGAAATATTACATAAAATCTTTATTTTGCCAATAAGCTAATTTTCAAAATTCAAGTCTAAAGCTTTACGGTCCAAAAATCGTAATCAAACACTTATCATTAACAATTAATTATAGGGCTAGCAATCAAAGTCTCTTAACTGTGCATCACAAATCGGTAAACGAATATATACACACCGCGCTATCGCGCTAACTTGAAGGCCCAAGAAATAAACTCTCCATTTTGGGAACGCTTGGCGAGACCTGAAGCTCTCGCCAAGCGAAAGCGTTTTTGTGTTGAAGTCAGTAAATACAAAGAAAGAACGCATTCACAGCAAATCTCTTGGAAACTTTCAACAATATTTGAGCATTTGGCCTTCACCTACAATTTTGAGTGCACTTACAACTTACATTCCACTAAAAGCTTTCTAATGCATCATTGACAAGAAATTCATCTCTTCAAATCAGAAATCAAACTTAGCAAGTCCACATTCATTACGACAACATCATATCCGAACATATTCCTCACATTTCTCAAGCAAATGAATCTGTCAACAACTGCGGCTATAGCTTAGAATCACTTATATTTCCCAATAGACATTATTTTCACCACAACAATCAATTCTTTCAGGAATGTGAACAATTTGAACCTCTCTCTAATCTTCTATTTCTATTATTCATCGATACAGAAACCTTCAATTAGGCTGAGTGGAATTTATAAAACATTCTTGCAAATATATCACTTATACCATTTTGAATTTCATAAATAACATCATTCAAACATACAAAACCTGCAAAATATTTGGTTGTCTTCGGGGACAAATATTCACCAAATATTATTCATCAGTTAGAACCTCGTAATGTTGTCTATACTCACTCAAATGATGACTTCCTGAAACTCACGCATATGCAATGTGAGCGATTTTGAGGCCTTCAAACAACGAGTTTTAATTATTATTCTTATTGGAGATCGAATTTTTCGTGAACACTTTACAGGTTCTTGGTCGTGAAGATCCAGCAATTTTACATCCCAACAATAAAAAATTATGATACAAATATTCACTCAAACTATACCCTTCCTAGAAAATGCCTCGTTCAATCAAAGCATATATGTCGACATGAACCATTTTCGTGTTGTTTGAACCAATATATATCGAGAGATTCGTTCCTCAATGAGCTTTATTAATTTAGAAAATGAAAATTCAAATTCTTGGACTATGAGCTCTTTCAATTTCAATTTTCTAACGTCATAAAACAAGTTTCAAACACTACACAAATAGCTGTGCCGAACGAAAAATATTTAGCCACTATACCTTTATACAAATGACTAATTTAAAGTGTATCACCTTTGAATTATAGTTCATTTACGAAGTTTTACGAATACGCCTTGTTTTGCGATGACACAATTTGCGATGTCGAAGTATTATAGGATTGCTATAAAATTGTTCTCAAGAACGCTAGCAAAGTAGTTGCGGAATTTTTGGCGTCGAAAACTACTCGCTTTGCGTATTTGAACTCATACTACGAAGTAAGGTCGATGATGCTGACACCTTAAGGTAAAACACTAGATTGAACTTGTGATTTGTAACGTGATGGAGAGAGAGGACAACATATAATACGTCATAAAAAATAAATAAAGTCGAACTGAAATGAGCACCTCGAACGAATGAGCATCATTTCTGGTCAAAAACGCATCAAGAGCAATATTTACGCCTTTACGCAACGTTTGATTTGCGATTTATGTCACTTTGTATTACTTCAACTGGATAATTATAATACAATTATTATAAGAAGCTGAAAATTTAACTCTCAAATACTAAACCTCATTACTATATTGCAATTCAAAGTCGCCATACCTGTGAAAATGTGTGTCTGAAATTCATGGACCTTCAAGCAGCGAAAATAAAACGCGTAACCATCATTTATTCTCCATTGCAAAACTTGTTAGAATTAAAATAATACTACCTTAAGGTGAATGAAACATTTTAAACACATTTGTTCTCCATTCATTTCCATGTAAAACCAGTTTAAACACTTGAAAAGGATTATTTACTAGTCATGACTGCAAGTTATGCGAATCTAAAAGCGAAAGAACCGAGTTCGAGTATTGAGTTCCACGTCAAAATAAATTTATAATAACTTTAACAACACTGTAGACCTATGAAAAATTTGCAACACAGCCTCAAACGGTCAAAAATTGATTGAAACTTTGAACTTCACCAATCACTCGAAATATATGGGATCAAACTCGACAAACATGAAAACATAAGCGTCATGATGTTCAAGATCCTTATACAGCCCTCACAACTCAAGCAAGCTTAGGCCACGTCATCGCAGTCACCCATGATCTCGATGTGGAGACTTCAATGCAAAACAAGAAATAATCCGTGTCATTAATCTACGGAGATTGAAAGACCTTTTCACTGGCACATTTCGCGTCCAGGGGAAATTTATTTCGATGTTTTTTCCATTTTTCTCAAAAACTTGAAGAGCTAGGACTTTGAGACAGGTATCATTATAGAAAGATGTCCTCGAGACGCATCACTACAGAGTACTTAAAAGCCCTCAGGGGTAAAGCAGGGGGCGTGAGAGGGGTAATAAAAGTCGAAATGACGTGAAAAACATGTTTTTTCCATATATATATGGAACGGTTGATGCGATCGTTCCACAAAAACTATTTTGTATGTAGCGTGAAAAAACGAGCAAAAAGTGTTCAACAACTTTGCCTGTAAAACGAAGCGTTCTCCAATGTCTTTGGTTTAAGTGAATTTTCAGACAAAAAGGACTATTTTTAAATCGCTCATTTTGAGAAAAGTATCGCACTTGTCGCTTCATACATTTGATAGATTTTAGAAAAAACTCCAATCTACATTCTATCAAATTCTGGAAGGCGAAAGCCCATCGAAAACGCCGCAACTGGCAGCCAAAGTCACACTTGAAAAACGGCCGTTTTTTACCCAAAAGTTTTTCATTCATTGAACATTTTCCCGAATACTTTTCGACGTAACGATCACACCGTCGTAAAGCCCGAATTTTTCTCTACCAGTTCCGACCAATTCAGCTCCTCCGACGGCGCAATGAAAAATATCTTCATGTTTGAAATGACTCTATTTTCGGTCGGTTTTCGACTTCTCGGGGGTCTCCTATGGGGTTTTGGGGCCTGGAAAGGGGTCCGTATGTCTTAGAATTTTCCCTTGTACACGCTCACCAAGTTTGAAAGCGCTATGACCTCGGGAAGTCGGTTTTGGCTCGAATTAGGGAGTGATTTGCTATATCTCCGATGCTCCACCTTTATGGCGACAAGCATTTTCGATCTTGGTGCAACTTGTGATTTTTTCACGGGTACTATTTTTAGTCTCTTCTCGCAACACTACTACAAAGTTCGCCCGCCGCAAGTAAAAATCCACCGAGAACTTAGACTTTTTTTTTACCCCGAACCGTCCCCTTAAATCTCTGGCTACTTTATTTTATCATAAAATACTCGCTGAACACTCAATTGCATTGGAAATGTGACAGCATTTGAAAGTGAAACGTATCACGTATGTATTGTAAATGGTAATATTCCACCTATTGTGAACAGCACTTACCGGAAAGTGACTAAGTGACTATTTTTATTTCTGTAGCATTTTATTATATTCCATGGTATAAGACTTTATTGAAATCCTTCTATCATCAATTGCATGGCGGATTGAGTCCATGTTGCCTCAGAGGGAGGTGGTGTCACAACCACCCGCGCTCTACGACAGGCAGTCAAGCACTGGCTGGTCGCTTTGGGTTGCTCGAGGTTTCTGAACAAGCGCGACAACCAGGAATCGCCCAGCAACTGCAGCCAATTGCTCATAGAGGCCATCGTAATTGCTTCTAGGAGCAATTGGTTGCCCCCATGTAACAGCGCTTTTAGTCAACCAGGCTGTTTTATTCGATTGAGGGTGTGTTTTGCGTCGATTTGCCAGATCGTCTTTGGTCGCGGTAAAGAGGCCAAGGCGCTATCGACTCAAACGGTATCTGGCTGTTTTCGGGTTGGTTTTATAAGGAGTTAAGAAGGTTTTCAAATTTGCTGGTTTTTTTTACGTCTTCATCCGCATGCTGCGATGGGGACGGACATAAGGGGGTCGTCTTTAGAAGAGTGTATCTGGTACCTAAAACTTGCACTAGGGTTATTTGAGTTTGACCCATTTGTAACAAAACCGTAAGGTTTTATTTTGCTCGTGGAATTGGTCCCCTACTTTTCCCTTAGCTTTTGAAAGGGTGATAAGTTCTCTGGTCTGTGTGACTGCAACCACTGCTTGGAACTTGTATGCGTCACAGTCACTGCTACTCGATGGGTGGTCACCACTACAATTCACACAGGATGGGTTCTCTGTGCATGTTGTCATCCGGTGCCCATTGGTTTCGCACCGTGCACACACTTCTTCCGTGGCTCTACACCAATTTCCTGTGTGTCCCAGTTTTCAGGTAGGTAGATTTCAGGTAGATTTCACTTTGAATGATAAAATTTGGTTGTTTTAAAAGATTGCGAAACAGATGAAATGACATTCATTTATAGCAGTGTGTGAATGAGCAATTAACACATGTCAAATTTTGATGCACAGGATCCGGAGTTTTGGAGATTAATGCAACCAGTTGCATTGTTGTGGCCACCGTTGAACTCATTCACAGCCATATTTTACATTGATCATTCCCGTTGTTGGCTACCTTTCCTGGCTTTGGTCAGATACTAATATTACTGGTTTCAATATATTAGAAGTTATAATTACCGAGCAACCATTTTAGTGTGTATTTTAAAAGCGTGCTTATTTTACTGACACACCAATGAATAACTCTAACTATCAATGTAAGTATGTAACCCCATTTGTACATTATGTAGACTGTTTAATTGCCTAATGCATTTTGAAAATAATTTTTTGCAATTTGACTTGCTTTTTCTTCGTGTAAACAGTTTTGGTCATTCACAAATTTGTAGGATCAGCTTTGTCTACATCTCATTTCAACATGCTGTACAATTGATAAGGTCTGTTACAAATGTTCTTTTAGCCGAAGACATTCTCCAGTCTTCTCAGTATGTTATTCATAGAATAGTGTTAATCTGACCTTGAATTATTCTCAAGTCAAATTCATGAGCCCCAACCAATTTCTAGGATGAATTATGTAGAAAAAACACCCTACCAGATGAGTCATGTAATTATGCACTACATGTACAATTTACAAACATTTTGAAACAAAATTCAATAAAATTGTTCATTATGAGCCCTAATCTCACTAACACAGCATTTTGAAGGCTTAGTCAAAAATGCAAGGCCAAAACCTAGTTGTAGAAATTTTGGCAAGCTTGAGTAAAATAAGAAACTGAGAAAAAACTCATTTTGTGAAATATTTTCCTTGCTGTTGCCACATCATAAATTTTAAATGTTTAGTAGATTGTATTTCAAGAAGAGATCTTCATTCAAGGAACAGAGATAAATATACTGGACATCAACAGACGGGAGTGAGCAGACACATTACTTCACCTGAGAGCACGAAGCAGAGCGTGGGACTTGGCCATGTGAGATATGAGCAGCACCACTTTCCAGGCTATGTGATCCCTCATGTTCTCCTTTGCCAAGAGGTGGTCCAAGCACGTGTAGAACTCCAGGGTGATGAGGGAGGATGGCTCAAAAACACTTAGGTCCTCCTCCACCGACAGCAGCTGATAGGCAAAAGAGAGGTGTCAACAGCACCCTGTGTGGCAGTGATACAAGCCATAGTTGGTGTAATTTCTTGGCAGCAAGTTAGGAATACAATCATAATAATGTGTAACTGAGCAATAAATGTGTAGCAACAGGGATTTTTATACTTCAATCAAAACTATAAAAGCTCACAGTGTTGAACAATTTTGACGTTCATTCAACGAAATCATTATACGACCATGGCAAATGGTGCTGACCAGAACAAAATGTAAAATTCAAATAGTTTTCCTGAATGGAAAAATTTAAGTGAATGTAGAATTTATACATCTTTTCTACAACAGCAAGCTATTTTGGTAAGCATTTTGCAGTTTGTTATTAAGAAATACATTTCATGTTTCTAAGTTGAAGAAAATGTGGTTACAACTTAGCTCTAGTACAGCAAAAAGATTTTTTTTTTTCAATAATGTAATTACAGATTTTCCTCTTTGTTTACAAAGCCACAAGGGCTATAAGCTACAGTCATGAGGGATAACTCTATAAGCATATAGTTACAATAGAAGAGACAGGTATGATCAGCATTTTGGACTAGGATGTGATGTGCATTGAGTTCTGGTGCTGTGCGGTGTGCCCCAGAAGCAACTGTCTACAACAACAGTAAAAAGAAGAGTGAAGATTGAAAGGCAAGCCACAACAAAGGCAATCTCTAAAGAGCAGAGGGAAGGGCCCACTCTTCAATTGGCAGTATACATACTGCCAATTGTAGAAATGGGGTAATGAGCATAGAGTGTCCTCCCACTTAGGAAAGATACCCTGCACATAAAATCGTAAGTTACGAAGGAAGAGAAAGAAAAGAAAAAAAGAGATAGTGAAGCATGAAAGCTAGTAAAAGTTAAGCGGGTACTTAAGGCAAAAGTACTCAAGGCTTATCTGAGCCTGAGGTAACCTTACAGTATCCTTCCTGGGGATGGCAAATAAAATAACATGAAATATGTAAACCTTAAGTCTCAAAGTTATTGCATTTCTTTTCCCTCTTGAGAGTTTAAAGAGGAGGAGTATTAATTAGTGGTGTACCGATACCATTTTTTGGCCGATACCGATACCCATTTTTTGGCCGATACCGATACTACTTGAAAATACCGATACTTTGACCGATACTACTACCGATACCGATACTTTTACAATCATCTAACCTAATAATACATATTTCGTAGTATGTTTGTTTAAGTATTTGTTTGGTCTCCGCTTCTTAAGAAACATAGGATGTCTGAGTTTGCGGTATCATGGATACCAAATTCCTCAGTGTAACATTGAAAGATCGTCTGTACATGCATTGATATGTTTGAAATTTTATCAGGATAGGTTAGTAGTATTGGATAGGTTGTTGTGATTGCCGTAATTTGCCCATTTTTCATAACCATGTCGCTTTTGTGCAGCTTTCAGGCCATATTGAATAATTAAAATACATTAAATTAGATATAGTAATTTTGAGAATAGCTGTGCCCGAAGTAATCGTTTTTGAGTAATGGTGATTTGTCACTGGAGGGGAACTCCGAGTCAAGAGAGCTTTGTGTGTTCTTGTACATTTGTGCTCGGCATTAACATTTTAACCTACCCGACTTTCCGTTCTACGTATTGGCAACAGTGGACAACGCATTAGTGGTGTAGGGCCTACAAGAACCGCAGTTGCTACCATGTAATGACGATCGCTAGGCCTTCGCGTCGTGAACGTGCTTTGTGGCGGTGCGAGTTACGACATAGAATTAGGATAGCATAGGTAAGATAATGTTGACGGAATTTTTCCATGGGTCCATCTAGCTTAACGATGACATTGTCCTTGGCATTTCTATGGGTCATGCTGCTACCTAATAAATACCCTTGCTCTTGGTTTATTTGTTTGGTGTCTGTTTCTTCCATTTCTGTCACGCTCATTAGGATAGTTATAATGACCGTATCAGTGATACGAGTTTCACCAGTGCGCAAGTACAAGAATATTTTTCATCACGGGTTGGGTACTGTTAGGATGGATATACTGTTTTGTTTGTCATCTACATCTTGAAAATTCGTTCATGAAAGGTATTGAATCCTATCTTTGGCGGGCCGTGCACACTTGTATTAAAATAAAACCATTATAAGCCCTACATGGGGGTTATAATAAAATTATTTGCTAATATATCTAATAATATAAAAATATTTACAATAAAGTTTCCGATTATGATAAATAAAATGCCCTTGCTATGTTAACTATATTGTCGAGAAAAATAACAAAATGAAATCCATTCAATAGATATGCGTTTTTAATCGTATTGCAACATAATGTAGACTAGCTATAATAGCAACTGGCTCCAAAAGTGGACCAAAACAATAATTTCTCCAAAAAAGGGTTGTCATTTTCGTGTTATTCACACCAAATACGAGTACATGCTTTGGCGGAAAAAATAGTAAAATTCAATAAGCCCCGAAACCGAAAATATTCGCAAAACGCAACTATCTATAAGGTGAGGAATTTAAAAACGAAAATTTCAAGGTACTTGATCATATTTATTAGGAATGTTTCGGAGTCCAGATCCATCATCAGTTCGTAAATGTACAAATCGTTATGTCTGCAATAGAAGAAAAAACAAAATGTTGGATACAGTCATTGAAGGAAATCAAGAAAATAAAAATAAAATTAAAACATGTCCCAGAAAAACTAAAATTGACACGACTATTATTTAGTTACAATTTGTAATGGGTAGGAACTATCAGAATTGTTGAGGGCCGATTTTTGTTTAAAAATATGTAACGATTCTAAAATTCTGATTTCACATTCAGTTTAAGCCGAACATAAGATTTTGAAGTCCGCAGAGGATATTGGTTCGTTGTATTTAGCTGCGTGATTACGTACTGCGGAGTGTGAGGAGTAAGCTAATTAGTTCCCGGCGCGGAAGCTTCGACCCCGATGTTCGCTCATTTTGTCATAAAAATATCATGACGTCATGCCGACGTACGATGATGTGCACTGCACCCAAATGTACAACTGTTAAGAATAAATCAGAGAGGCTCGCATCTCCAACAGAAGCATCTCCTTGTACCGGAAAAAAGTAGCAACCTTAAAATTATACAATTCCGGTACAAGACATGGATACGCTTTTGATAGAGAAGCGAGCCTTTCCGATTTATTCTTACAGTTGTACAGTGGTATGCAGTGCACATCATCGTACGTCGGCATGACGGCACAAAATTTTTATATCAGAATGGCCGAACATCGGGGTTGAAGCTTCCGCACGGGGAACAAATTCGCACAATTCGTACGTAATCACGCAGTAAAATGCAACGTACCGATATCCTCTGCGGACCTCAAAATCTTAGATTCGGCTTAAACTACATGTGACCTCGGAATTTTAGAGTCGCTACATATTTTTAAACGAAAACCGGCCCTCAACAATTCTGACAGTTCCTACCCTTCGCAAATTGTAAGTAGATCTAGTCTATTTTATTTTCTCTGGGACATGTTTTGATTTATGTTTTGTTTTTGTGATTTCCTTTAATGACTGTACCCAACATTTTTTTTATTGTAGTCGTAATGAATTTTACTTTTACGAACTGATGATGGATCTGGACTCCGAAACATATTCCTAGTAAATATGATCAAGTTCCGTGGAATTTTCCTTGTTTTTAAATTCCTCATCAAGTTGAGATTAAAGCAATCAACTGACCCGTTCAGATGTATTCAACTATAAGATTGTACGTGGACTTTTTAAACGTCTTAACATAGAAGAAAAATACAAGATTCGTTATAAACGGCGATATACTTGCTAAATTAAACTAAATTCTTAGCTTCGGAATATATGACGATTTACAAGCTAAATTAAAATAGAATTTTCAGCTACTTCTCTACTAAATTCACAAAAACTTTCAAATGCACCTTCAACTTTATTAAATTGATTTGGTTTTTGTTAGCCTGTCACATACTTTAAGAAATGGATATTAGGTCAAACTATATAGGTTTTAGTTGTAAAAGTATAATAATTTTATGTCGCTACAGGGTTTAGCTATTCATGCTACATAGCTTTCAGTTATGACCGTACGTGACTCATCGGGAATTCAAAGTAATGAATTCAGTTAGCGGGCCTGATTAAATGCTATAATTCAACAGTTAGCTAACTAATTTACTAGGTATGAATAGGCTCTTTATTTGATTACAAGTACGCACAGCCCTTCAAAAATGACGGGATTCACTAACTTTCTTTAAAAAATATTCCAGATGTGGTGCCCAACGAATGTATCCATCCTAACAGCATCCGTAATGAAAAATATTCTTGTACTTGCGCGCTGGTGAAACTCGTATCACAGATACGGTCACTATAACTCTCCTTATGAGCGTGACAAAAAAAAATGGAAGAAGCGGAATGCAAATAAACCAAAGGTATTATTAGATAGTAGCAGGACCCATGGAAATTCCATGGAAAATGTCATCGTTAAGCTAGGTGGACCCGAAAAAAAATTCTGTCAGTATTACCTAACCTGTGCTAACCTAGCCAATCCTTATCTAAGCTAACCTAACCTATCCTAACAAAACCTATCCTGATAAAATGTCAAATATTTAAATGCATGGAAACGCCATCTTTAAATGTTACACTGAGGAATTCGGTATCCATGATACCGCAAACTCACACAACTTATGTTTATTAACAAGCAGACACCAAATCGTAAATAAACACACAACGGGTATTATTAGGTTACATAATTTTACTTTCATGATTTAAGACCTTAACTTTAATGATAAAATACATAATATTGGAAAGTATCGGTAAAGTATCGGTAGGATTTTGCCGATACCGATACCACTAAAAATGGCCGACACTGCCGATACCGATACATCACTAGTATTAATTGGAATTATTTGAGCAAGACAACAATTTCACTGGCCCTTAAAGAATAAGCACCAGCCCTTAAAATAAGTTTCAAAATGAATTTTATCTCAAAATTTTAAGGCTAACCTCAGTATGGGCTTCACAAGGTCCAGACCTGCAAGTAATGTAAATGCTAGCTTCATGTGTCTCTGAACTATCAATCATGATTAAAATAGTTTCATGACTTGCTAGCCCAAAAAAAGCAATTTCAAGAGAGCAAACTAGAGGGACCATTTAGAATGGACTGTAGAAAACTGGAAATCTATGCATGTTTGTCTAGCTACAGGATGACTTATGTATAAAAACAAGTTAGACTGAAAGATATGGCAAAAAAAAAGACAAAGAAAACTGAAAGAAATCCAATGGGTTTGAAAAATGAAAGTTCCAAAGGCTCATAAATAGCTGAGGCAAATGAACAGTCCCTGCCTGGGAGTGCTGATCCCCATAGCATTTGAACGACAAACCCAACTTCCCTAAACCTTTCACATTTACTTTGTCCCCTGGTAGAGATCTCTGAAGCAATTACAGGAACTAGAAGCTTTTCAGCTAGCCCTGAGCAGCCAACATAGAAAAACCTATTCAGAACTTTTTTGAATGTTTGCTGTTTTTGCCTCATATACTTGATTCTGTCAATGTACTTCTTTAATGGTATGAGACAGTCCATATTAGGAAAATACATCAGGTTCTTAACTTGAACTCAAGTAGGTAGAAGTTTTTACAGAGGTTTTAGATACCACACAAGCCAGATATCTAATAGGCAAAGAATATTTTACACCTTGAACAATTACAGTTACTTCTTTGTATAAAATCTTTCTTTGTGAGAGAATAGTGAATTGAACAGAACTTTACTGAACAAAATTCCCAAACAGAATCTCCACTTAAAAAAATAACAATCCCAAATCACACACATATATGGTAAATTAATTTTAAAGTAACAATGCTCAACTTTAACAACATTACAATAATGGAGAAAAATTCCTCAAATTTTGAAATGCAGAATAAGCCAATACTTCACTAATGGCTCAGTATCTATTAAATGTTGTGCGTATGACATGAAACAAACAGCAGTTAGTTTTAATGGCTAACATTTCTGTAATGAAATTCATCTTCAGTGCAGCGTAGTGAAATAGAGACACCAGTGAAAATTACCTGTTTACTTGCCCTACACAATATTATATTACATTAGGGATGAAATTCTAAATTTCAAATTGATTACCACTCAGTCATTATTATCAATAGCATCATAAGAAGCTTAACTCAAGTAACATCTACCTACACCATTACCTGCATCTGTCGTTGGAGTTGTGTCATGACTTTTTCTGAAGGTCTCAGTAAGTAGTCATAAGTTGTCCTTATGAATTTTTTCATTTGCTGCAGGTGATTTTCCTGCACTTCGTGATTTGCCATTGTACTAAAATAACCTGGTCAAAAAAAAATACATATAATAGTCAAAACATCCTAGTTTTGCTCTGGTGAAGCAAATTTATTAAAAAATGAAGATTTATCAAGCTTTAATAGGGATAAACTGAGCAAAAAACAACACTAAATACCAAATAAAAATCTGCTTGTATTTATGAGGTGTAAGGTTTTGCTATGAAGAAAAGAAGGTAAATTAGATTCAATTTCCCTTAGAGAATAAAACAATGGCAAACAAAATAAACAGATCACACTTGATCAAGAGGTGTACATTATGAGTCAATGCTTTAAAAAAATCTCTTGGCAACTTTGGGCACAAAGCAACACTAGACTACAGCATATCATCCATTTAGCAACAGTTTGATGGAAATTATAAAATAAATTGGAAAAAAATCATTTTAAAAAAAGAATGTCATTTCAAATTTCTTGTCTCATAAAAAAAATCACTATGTTTCTTATGATATTGCAGTGATTTTGAAAGCTTGTCAGTTAAGATTTATCAATACTCTTAAAAAAAGAAAATGAATAAAATTTAATGCAGTCCAAGCAGCAGGGTATCTACCAAGGCACATAAATTTTTAAATGATCTATATATAGTAGCTGCCGCTCTTCATGGCAGTTATTTTTTGAAATATATTATTTATTATTTGAAATAATATTTAAAAAAATAACTGAAATATTTTTAAAATATATTTATTATTTGAAATATATTTAAAAAATAATTTTAAATACATTTTTTAGAAATATAAGAGTGAAAACAGCATATTTATTACTATTTATTTAGAATTGTACATAAAAAATGACGGAGAAATAAATTTCAATTTGAATAAGTTCTAAAGTATAGATTTTTACTGGATTTTCATTTTTGATACTTACTGGTGTTTTAATACTTGAGTACTGCCGTAAAAAGAATAAGTAGGTTGACAGACCTCAAATAAGTGTTTCAACAATCACATATAGAATGGTACATTCGAATCTGATTTTTAAAATACGAAGTGGAAAGCTCAAACAGAATGCACAAGAAGTATTTTACTTATAAGTAAAAGACGCACATCAGAATTCTGAAATAAATTATTACTACAGTGGTGCCTCGAGATACGAGCAGCCTAACATACGAGTTTTTGGAGATATGAGCCGGAGCTCAGGCCATATTTTCATTCAAGATACGCGCCCAAATCCAAGATACGTGCCGTGTTTCCGGAGCGTCCGGCTAATTGAAGCACAGGGTCAAGCATCTCTTGCTTAGTCGTACATGTTGCCCGCTTGAGTCAAAGTGTATCCTGTGCGCTGAACTCTTTTATGCTTTATTTTTGTGTGATTACTGAAATTTTTTGTGTGTTATTATGGGGCTGGAGAAAGCGAGTGCTAAGGACAATGGTGACAGGAAGAAGAGGATGATGTTGATAGAACTAAAGCAAGAAATAATAGGGAAACACGATCGTGGCGCACGAGTGATTGAACTCGCAAAGATCTATGACCGTAGTACATTAACAATTTGTACAATATTAGAGCAGAAGGATGCCATCAAGAGTGCTACACCAGTAAAAGGAACAAAAATTCTTTCCAAATTAAGAGCAAATATCCACGAGGAAATGGAGAAGCTTCTGTTCATGTGGGTGAAAGAGAAGGAGTTGGCCGGAGATACAGTGACGGAGACAATAATATGCGAGAAGGCACGGAGTGTTTATGCAGACTTAGTAAAGAAAAAGGCATCAACTTCTAAAGAGACATCAGAAGAAGCATTTAAGGCAAGCCACGGCTGGTTTGATCATTTTAAGAAGAGAACTGGCATCCGTTCAGTGGTGTAGTATGGCAAAGCTGCGAGTGCGGACCTGAAAGCAGCCGATACGTATATCCAAAATTTTGCTGCGCTTTTTGCGAGGGAAGGTTACATCCCACAACCAGGGAAGGCTACATCGCATATTTTGTTATGTATTTGTTAATTATACATGTTTATTGATTATTTAAAAACATATCTTTCTTCATAATTTACCATGGTTTGGGGATTTTTTGTAGGTCCAGAACGGATTAAATCAAATTCAGTTATTTAACAAGGGAGAAATTTGTTTGAGATACGAGCTGATTGACTTACAAGCTCGGTTCT
Organism: Morinoia aosen; assembly: GCA_030386875.1. Lineage (NCBI taxonomy): Eukaryota > Metazoa > Arthropoda > Malacostraca > Amphipoda > Talitridae > Morinoia > Morinoia aosen. Next base: position 5,269,142 of record CM059574.1, read on the forward strand.
GGAGCAAATTAAACTCGTATCTCAAGGTACCACTGTATAATTATTAGAGGTTTTTATTTTAATTATTATTAGAAGACAACCTTCAGAAAGTGAATAAATTTCAAGACAACTGGGAAAACGAGCAAAAATGCTAGCAAAGCAGGTAGAGGAGCAAGTCTGTTACCTCTCCTGCTCTGCAATCAAGCACCACCCATATCGATGACTAGTAAGACACTGAACTTGTTGTTCAACTTGCTTAAAATTGTCTAAGGAACTGAAAAGGATGCCCAACAACACTTATATGCATGCAGTCTTTATCTTGTAGCCACCACTTATGTGTAGCAGGCAGGATGAAACAGCGACTATATATAGACGCACCGCTGAATGGACCATTTTTGGGATGAACTATATTGTATATAGTAGGCATAATAAAAAACATTTTAAATTAAAGTTAAGAAGATGCAACTAATCAATTTTCAAAATTTCGTTGCCTGTATCATGGTAATTACATCAAAATATGCAACTTTTATTCTGAACACTCTTTTAGGCAAATGACTAACGAGTTATAGAGGTATGTTAATTTTTGTCTTTGATGACTGGAATGTGCTTGGATAGACAGCTACTAATCGATTTTCAAATCTTTGTAGCTTGAATCATGGTAATAATATCAAAATCTATTTTTCTTCTATACACTTTTTGCGGCAAATGAGTCTTTTACGAGTTATAGCGGTAGGTTTAGTTTTGTGTTCCATTGCAGTTCCAGTTGAGCTGTTAGAGTACGTTTGGGTACTTTGTAATTTATTATTATCCAACCCTGCAGAGCCTGAACCCACTTCTAGGATCTTATAGTTAATAACACAATATAAATTACCACCGAAAAATAACGAATTATAGCGGTGTTTATTTTTGTCTTACATGGCGGGAATGCGCGCCACCATTCGAGCGCGTTAAAAAGGAGAGTCCATTGCAGTGTTGCCATACGACGCGCTTGACGAATTACTTGCCGCTTCAAACACTAGAGTTGCAATCAGTAATTTATCGCTATAACTCGTTAAATACTCATTTGCCCCAAACAGTGCATAGATGAAAAATTCTTTATTTCGGTGTAATTACCGTGATACAGGCAACAAAATTTTGAAAATCGATTAGTTGATCTCGCATCTCCTTAACATTCATCGTAGTACATTTTGATGTAATTACCATGATTCAAGCAACAAAATTTAAAAATTGATAAGTTGCTCTTTAATTGAGTGCATTCCAGTCATGAAAGACGAAAATTAATATACTACTATAACTCGTGATAAACTCATTTGCAACGGTAAGCGCATGGAAGAAAAATGATTTATTTTGGGAAAATCTGAAGGATATGTCAGTCATCGATTTCGTAAATTTGAAGGCCTACGCATAGTTAATTACATCGAAATAAACAAGGGTCAATATTGAATTTAATATTGTCAACAACTTTCATAATTTCACTACAAAATTTAGGAAATTGGAGACATTTTAAGACGTTGAACACGAATGACATAGTACTCACAAATGCTTAGTTTTCAAGATATAGCATAAATAACGTTCGGGTAAGAATAGCATTTACGGCAGTGTCGATATAGCTCTTCCGGCGCTTCGCGGACGCAGAACACGCCAAGTTTTTTGGCGGGAATCCTTGGCCTCGGTATGGTTGAGGTAAATTAGGTTATTTTAGGTTTAATCATGTTAGTTTAATTAACGAACCTAACTTTATCTAACCTAACCTCACCTATTGTTACTTTAAACCACATTTTTGCTTATTTACGTGTCCATTTGTTCAGTTATATAAACGACGTTCCTATAACTTCAAAGTTAAATATCTCAAAAACTAAGCATTTGCGAGCACAATGTCATTCGTGTAAATGTCTTCCATTGTACCATATTACCCATATGTGGCAACTAAATAATTAAAATCATTGACAAGATTCAATTCAATATTGACCTAAACAAGTTTTCTTCTATGCACTTTCCGTCTCAAATGAGTATTTCATTAGTTATAGCAGTAAATGACTTACCGCAACTCCAGTATTTGAAGTGGGAAGTAATTCAAGGAGCACGTCAGCCGGCAACACTGCAAAGCGCACTCGCTTCCAGCGCGATCGTCATCAAAGACGTAAACCAAACCTACCGCTATACCTCGTTAAATACTCATTTGACAAAAAAAGTGTATGGAAGAAAAGTTGTTTATTTAGATGTTATTACCATGATTCAAGCAACAAAAATTTGAAAATTGATGAGTAGCTGTTCATTCGAGCACCTTCGTCGTCAGAGACCAAACTAGTTAAACGGTACCTACCGCTATAAATCGTAAAATACCCATTGGAGACCAAAAGTTTATAGCCTAGAAGAAAACTTGTTTATTTTGATTCAATTAATTAGGTTCAGGCACCAAAAAGGGGAAAATCAATAACTGACATATCCTTCAGATTTACGGTAAATGTTGAGGAGTTGACCATAATTGACTTTCCACTTTTGGATGAGTAAATATTGTTAATGAGATGAAAAGGAACAACTTTTCTTCAATGCACTTTCCGGGGTAAATGAGTATTTTAGAAGTTAGAGCGATAAATGAGTTACCAGAATAAGGGAAGCAAACACCCTATTACAAACGTAAAGAGGTTGGGTCGTGAGGGGTAGCCACAGTTCTTCTAGTGAAAATTATAAATGGTCAATATTGAGTATAAGTGATGTGGGGTAACTAAGCATTCGCTTTTTAACAATCACTTAAGAAGCCAATTTAAAAACGTTTTACATGAATGACATTTTTTCCGCTGTAGCTTAGTTTTTGAGTTAGAGCGGAAAATTAGCGCGCCAAAAGAAGCGGGCGCACCAAGCATAATTTAATTAATAACGGAAGCTAACCCCCTATTACAAACGTAAAGAGGTTGGGTTGTGAGGGGGAGGCACAGTTCTTTTAGTGAAACTTATAAATAAAGCTTCTAACCGACCCATTTGGGTGACGACCGCAATCTTGTTGACATCGGCCGGCTCCATGGGCGCCGCCATCTTGGAGCCGGCCGATGTAAACAAGATTGCGGTCGTCACCTTAATGGGTCGAATAGACGCTTTATTTATAATTTTCACTAAAAGAACTGTGCCTCCACCTCACGACCAAACCTCTTTACGTTTGTTATAGGGGGTTAGCTTCCGTTATTAATTAAATTCTGCATGGTGCGCTTGCTTCCTTGGCGCCCAAAAGCCAACTTCAAAGTTTAATAATTCCAAAATAACGCATCAGCAGAAAAATTTCATTCTGTAAAACGTTCTTAAATGGGCTTCTTAAGTGATTATGTGAAACAGAATGCTTAATTTCCCCACATCACCTAAACTCCTTATTTACCTTATAAATAAAGTGAAATTCTAGCATGAATAAACGTGGTTACATTTACCAATTGAGGCGGGAACATTGCAAAAGCTCCACCACTCCCACCGCTATATAAGCATCAAGATGGCAACCACCATGGACGCCGCCATCTTGGAGCCTATGTTAACAAGATTTCGGTCGTCACCCTAATGTGTGGGTTAGAAGTTTTATCTATAATTTTCACTAGAAGAACTGTGGCTATCCCTCACAACCCAACCTCTTTACGTTTGTAATAGGGTGTTTGCTTCCCTTATTTATTTTTTCCCGTCTCAAACACTGGAGTTTCCGTAACTCATTTAGGTAAATGTTGAGGACTTGACCATAATTGATTTTCCATTTTTGGATGCCTAAATATTGTTAATGAAACCAAAATAAATAAGTTTTCTTTAATGCACTTTCCGTCGGAAATGAGTATTTTACAAGTTACAGCGGTAAATGAGTTACCAGAACTCCAGTGTTTGAGGCCGGAAAAAATATACCGCGCGGTCCGACGTGAAAGTAAACAGGCGCTGCCGCACGCCAACCAAGCCGACTTAGCCATAACTCCACTGTTTGAGGCGGGAAAAAATAAATACGAGAAGCAAACCCCCTATTACAAACGTAAAGAGGTTGGGTCGTGAGGGGTAGCCACAGTTCTTCTAGTGAAAATTACAAATAAAGGTTGTAACCGACTCATTACGTCGAATGATCGAGTGTCGTTCGGATCGACAATATAACTCGTCATCTCATTATCTATGTTAATGCATACTAGAATTTCACTTTATTTATAATTTTCACTAAAAGAACTGTGGCTACCCCTCACGACCCAACCTCTTTACGTTTGTAATAGGGTGATGCTTCCCTTATTTATTTATTCCCGCCTCAAACACTGGAGTTCCGGTAACTCATTTACCGCTATAACTTTTAAAATACTCATTTTCGACGGAAAGTGCATTGAAGAAAACTCGTTTTTTTCAACTCGTTAACAATATTTAGGCATCGAAAATTCGAAAATCAATTATGGTCAAGTCCTCAACATTTACCCTCATTTATCCTGCTATAACTTCTAAAATACTTATTTGCCCTGGAAAGTGCATTAAAGAAAAGTTGTTCCTTTTCATCCCATTAACAATATTTACACATCTAAAAGTGGAAAATCAATTATGGTCAACTCCTCAACATTTACCAGATTTACCTTATTTTGTTCTAATTAATTATGTTTAGGCAGCAAATTTGGGAAAATTGATTACTCTTCTCTCTTTCACAAATACCTTTCTTCCTTTGATTAACAAAATCTACCTCAGAGCAGTCATACTACATGAACTTGAACTTGAACTTGAGGGCCGACAGTGTCGGGGCCTTTGTAACGGCCTACAATTCCCTCCACAATTTTCACACAGAGTTCAGCGCCTGGTACCAGACTTGTCCACTAAACTACTCAGGATCTACGATCCTTGTCACAAGCCTCCATTGGATGGCATCACCGGGACAACCAGTGTGTCAAAACACCATCCCCTGGCACATTGGGTCATTACAGCCCATTCTACCAGACTGGCTCATTCCAGTCACTGTCTCTTACTCCAGGCACGCACAAGAAACACTTTCATAGCCTCAGTGATACTCACATTACACTCCTGATCCAATCCAGCAAGACAGCTCATACCGCAATCATCTTCAGCACATCTGGCATTCCACTCATTCTCTCCATACTGCTCAGACACTACATTCATAAAACTCTCTCTCTCTTGCTCATACTTACTACATTCCAGCACAAAATGCTGAATTGTTTCCTCTACTCCACATTACACTGCTGACATAATCTGTTATTATTCTCATTCCATCTCCATGTACGTCTGTTCACACTCAATGACTTACATCTCACAGCAAACAAGAGTTGACTTCCAAAACTACCATCATAGAACAGCTCAAACTTAGGTGCTTTCTTTTTCATATACCAGTTAAGTGTAGGCTTCTGCATCATGCTAAGCTTCCACTTATTCAATCCATACTCTTTTGTTTGTCTCTCAATCTCTTTCTTCCACCTCTTGCAGTCCCACTCAGGCCCTACACCTCCAACATTTATTAAACTCCAGTCATCCACAGGTCTCCCAATTCTAACATGAATAATCTTTTGCATACTGAGTTTCCTTGCATGCCCCCAACAATACGTGGGCAGCTGAAACCCCCTACGGGGTTTGGCTGCTCAGTGCGTTCGAATGTACTGTGTTGTGTACAAATTTTAATGGGGAGACACTTGTAATTTTGAGTTGTAATTATGACCATGATGCTCATATAATTTTGATGTTTCTAATAATATTGATGTTTATCTTGTGTAATTATTTAGAAGAGTCTGATACGAATTAAATTATGTGACCTTTGGTGCGATATAGTTTGAGTAACTGAAGCGCTAGCAAACCCATGTTACTACTACTACTACTACTACTACCAACATACTTTCTCCCAATAGCTTACACTCAGATTCCATTCAAAGATTCGCCTTACCCACCTGATATTCTGCATTCTTTCAATTCTCACCTTATAATTCAGCACAGCTTTCATCATTCTTTCTGAAAATAGGCTCCACCCTAGGTCACCTCTAATGGCTTCTATAGCTGTCCATTTTGGAGCACCCAATGCTACACGTCCTACCTTATTTTGTATCACATCCAGCTTTTCAAGATCACTTCCATTCCAAGCAAGAGCACTCATACCATACATGACACTAGGTACAGCAACATACTTCCACATTCCTCTCACACATTTGTACTTGTTTGCTCTGTATCTGGCCACACTACCTAACCGTCCACTCCACTGCATTGCTTTAGCCACTTTCTCACCTTTAGTTCTAGTACATCCATCTTCACTTATCATACAACCTAGATATTTGTATTCTTTTGTTCTGCCTATTCTGATTTCTCCAATATTCCACAGTCTGTCTCTATCAGTCTCATCACTATTTATAACCATGACCTTACTTTTATCTGCACCAAAGTTCATCTTAAAATCTGTACTATATCCATTCACAATGTCAAGCATCCTTTGTAGTTCATGACCACATTCACTAACTACAACCACATCATCAGCATACAACAAACAGCTCAGTCTCTCATTACCAACTTTCAGTCCTAAACCACTCCCTCTCAGTCGAACTGCTAATTCTTCTGTGTACAATCCAAACAACAGGGGGGACAGAGTACAGCCTTGTCTCACTCCTCTAACACTCCTCACTTGCCCTGTTTCCAAATTCCCTAACCTGTAGATAGCACTTGTGTTCTCATACAGACTCTGTACAATGTTCACTATTTTTCTGCTAAAACCAACTTTTCTCAAAATTTCAAACAGCCTAACCCGATCCACTCTGTCGTACGCCTTTTCAATATCCAGGAATGCTAAATATACCTTCTTGTTATCCTTCTTCATTGGCTCAATTATTTCACTCACTACAAACAGATTATCCTCCCCACGTCTATCTTGCCTAAAACCATTCTGTTCTTCTCCCAGGACTCCTAATTCCTCAACTAAGTTTTTCATTCTCTCATTCAAAATACCACAAAAGATCTTACATACGGTGTCACCCAGTGCAATTGGTCTGTAATTTTTAAGTTCTTTCATACTCTTATGTCCACCCTTATGCAACAGAACTACATTACACTTGTTCCAGTCTTCCGGTACTCTTTCACTCTTCCATATCTCATCAAATAAACATTTCAACATACTGACTACACTCTCTCCTCCACATTTATAGAACTCATATGGTATCTTATCAGGGCCACATGCCTTTCCATTTTTCACTTTCTTCAAAAAACTTACGGTCAATATTGAATATAATGTTGTCAACGAATTTCATAATTTTGTAGGTATAGATAGGTAATATAGTCGATTTTAAGATGTTTTATACGAATGACAATGTGCCCGGAAATGCTTATTTTTGGAGATATTTAACTTTGAAGTTATAGGAACGTCATTTATAAAATTGAACAAACGGAGAGGTAAATAAGCAGAAATCCGGTTCTGACGTAACGATAGGCAAGGTTAGGTTTGGTAAAGTTAATTAGGTTAAGTATCCTAACCTAAGTAAGCCTAAAATATCTTAATTCAACTCAACCATACCGAGGCCGATGACTCCCGCCAAAAAACTTGGCGTGGTCCGCGTCCGCAAAAAGCCGGAAGAGCCATATCGAAACTGCCGTTAATGCTATTCTTACCTGGCGTTATTTATCCTATATCTCCTACACTAAGCATTTCCGGGCACATTGTCATTCATGTAAAACGTCTTAAAATTGACTATTTTACCTATCTGTACCAACGAAATTATGAAATTTGTTGACAACATTATATTCAATATTGACCAAACTTACAACCTCTTCACAAGTGATTTCGTTTTCCAGTTGCAGTTCATGTTCATCTATCAGAAAATTTATTGGTTCATCATCTGTAACCTGCTCATTCATTCCACCAATGTCCTCCCAGTATTCTTCAACTGCTTTCACCATTTGCATCCTATCTTGCACACTGCAACCATTGACTACTAATTCATCAACTTGAACTTCACTAGCTCTATCATTACCTGGTATAAACCTATACCAATCTTTTATTCCATCTGGACCTTTCTTTCTTAGATTTTCAATTTGGTGTCTCTCTTCTTTAACCCTAGCCTCACTGATCATTCTCTTTACTTTCTTCTGCTGGTCCTTGTACTCATTCCATACACTCTGCCATTCATCCTCAGTAATTCTGCGTCTTTCATACATTTTTCTCATACTGCGTTGTTTTTTATTTAAAGTCTTCCTTCTTGTTCTTTCTTCCTTTATCTCACTCGTAAACCACCTAGCATTCCCTGTACTTTTCCTGCATTTCATTCTACCGATCTTTTGCTTTGCCACATCATACAAGGTTCTTGCAATCTCCTTATTTAGGTCATTTACATTTCCACACCTGTTCCAGTCACATCTACTCAATTCATTTCTAAATTCTTCCCAGTTTGCCATTTTAATACGCCAATTTTCTCTTACTCTGCTGGCCTTCTGCATTGGCTCCTTTCCACCCCAATTATATTCTAGTACAAGCATTTTATGGTCACTATCAATATCAAAATCATCATCTACAAACATTTCTTTGACACACTCTCTTGCTCTACTATTCACTATCACATAGTCAATTGCAGTTTTACATTCCCTGCTTTGCCATGTATGCAAGCCATTTCCTACTGTTACATTCAGGTTCTCAAGTTCATTCTCATCACAGAAATCAATCAATTTTTGTCCATTTGCATTCACAGGCTCACCAAGTATACCAACATGGCCATTCATATTACCCATCAAAATCAGAGGGCATCTGCAATGCTCTTGCACAATTCTTGTTAATATTTCATACTTTTTTACATTCTCTTGATGAGCTAAAATACCATCAGTTGTCATATAGCATACAACCACAATAACACATTCTCTGGCATGCATTCTTTCACACTTTATTACTAACAGATCTTCACTCTCAGGTTCATTTCCAGCAGGAATTTCTTCTAATTTCCAATTTAGAGCATTTTTTACAATGAGACCAACTCCACCACCTCTTTTTTGCCAACTTACACGCCCTTTTCCAATCATATAGTACTTACTCTCCTTACATTTTAAACTGACTCTATCACGCATTTGGGTCTCTACTACACCAACACAATCCAAATCTCCATTCTCAAATTCTGCTACAAGGTCATTTAACTTTCCTGCATTCCATCCACGCACATTTATACATCCAAACCTTACAACACTATTGGACAATTCACGACATTTTTCATTTTTGTTGACAGCTTTCCATTCATTGTCTCGACTTCAACTCGCATTAGTCGTTTGTCTCACCTTTAGCAATTGAATTTTAGATATATATGTGCGTGGCAACACAATAGAATAAATAAAATAAAGTTTTCTCAAACTTAGAAGATTTTATTTACAGTCCATAAAATTTTAAAGCTTTCAACACGTATATATAAACTCTTCTTCCTGGGCATAAATATTAATTTTAATATAAAATGTCTCATAAAACGATGAAATTGCTCTATTGTGTAAAATCTTCATTCCACAGAGTAGGAGCTACTATGCTTTTACTCAGCTTCAGGCATAAATGGTAACAAATTTCTGAATAAAAAGGATTGAATGCAACTTTACTACGAGAACAATAGCCGCGATACTTTTGAACTTACTAAAGTACTATCACCATCGTCAATCTTGTGGAAACATGTTAAGAGCAAATTAAGTTTTTAAGTCAATGAAAATACGTATAATTTTTCAAATTCATCTCTGAGTAAATTTGATGTATATGAGTCAATTAAGCTCATTTAAAAGCAAAATTTTCTTCATTTACCTGAATACTTGAACTTGAAACTGAGAGTTGACAGCGTCAGGGCCTTTGTAACGGCCTACAATTCCCTCCACAATTTTCACACCACGAGTTCAGCGCCTGTTACCTGACTTGTGCACTAAGCTACTCAGTATCTGTCAATCCTTGTCACAAGCTGCCATTGGACGGCATCACAGGGATAAACAGTGTGTCAAAACACCATCCCCAGGCATATTGGGTCATTACAGCTCACTCTACCTGACTGGCTCATTCCAGTCACTGTCTCTTACTCCAGGCACGTACAAGAAACTGTAATATAGCGAGTAGTGTAAGTTCTAGTTAAAGAGACCATAAGTTGGCAACGCTCGAGAGAGCAACACTCGCAAGCCAGTCTGCTATTGGCCTCGGGTTCAACAACAAGTACATGTTGACCGAGGGTGTATATAATTACCTACTGTGGTTGGTATCTAACTTCTTAAGTTCTAAACTAATGTAATAATTCTATTCTACTCTATTCTATACATTTCCCGTCTATCTCCGCTCTAATCTCACTAGCCACAGTACCTCCATTTGAGTATAAAGTTAAGGTATCCAAGAGGTGAGTGAACTATTTACCTAACTTGCTGTGTCATTGCATTGTCTATTGTGTTCAGTACTATAACTATGTGGTGTCTATGTGGAACCTATGCTGTGCTCTAGTGTAGGGCTATCCACTCCATAATAGAAACATTTTCATAGCTTCAATGATACTCAAATTACACTCCTGATCCAATCCAGAGAGACAGCTCATACCGCAATCATCTTCAGCACATCTGGCATATTTTACGTCCGATGGTCGGGGTAGACTTTACGATAATACCCAACCACCCAAACGTAAATAATCTCGAGAAGTACGTTTAAGATCACGATAACGAGAGGGGAATGACGACAATGTTGGGACTCAGCTTTATAGATCTTTATTGGAAGAAGCCGGGAGGACCGATGCGTTCTTGATTAACTGAAGAGCTTGACTGAGATGGTGCAGTCCGTGCAGGCGAAGGCTCCGGCGAGTGATGAAGTTGACAGGGTGTGCGTGTGTGTGTTTTGTGGAAGTCACTTTCAGAGTGCGGGCAAATTAACAAGCCAGAGAAATCAGTGGGATTTCGGAATAAGCTCCAAGTCTGTTTAATTTGAGCAGGTGAATGAAAATCAATTTGAGCCGTGATTGATGTTGGTAAATCGATCTTAATTGGTTTTGAAATTTAAGATCATTACACGCTGAAGACAAGTGTCCAGAGTTGGAAGCAGTTTAAAATTTAGCCAGTAATTTGATAATATACCAGGCTGAAAACAGCTCGAAACCGAGGTAATTGCAAGGTAAATAAAGCCCAGGTAACAGTCCGGCTCACGTCAGAACTAGGGCAAAGTAAATGGTGAAACTCAAGGCTGAGTTTAAAGGTAAAGCTCAAGGCCCAGGGATAATGTGTTGTGGCGTTTGTTGACGTCAAAGAATCTGGAATATTCGAAGACGCTGAATGATACATTCCCGGAGAGGCACCAAGAAAACCCACAACAACTGTTCTCCCTAGCCTTGCAACGGTAAATTCCCATTACGGAGAAGCCCTGAGTTTTCCTACAGATTTAAACTCGAGCTATTCATTGCTCTTTTTTGTTAAGCTCATGAAGAATAAGGATAGATTTAACAAGCTGGTAATAGCTGTTTCTCTAATGCTCTTGATTTAAAATATAAGCATGACATTTACAAGAATTTTGATTTTGATAAGGTCATAATTGTTATACATATTATGAAAACTACATGTGATTTAAGCGCACGATCGGCGATCCAATTTGAGCACACGATCAATAATAAAATGAATGAATATTAATGAATCCCGTAATTTTATAATATGCCCGAACGAAAACCAACAGGCAGTCCTACACTGTCCACATGCCAATTATACTGAAACACTCTAAGTATTTACTTGCAGTGGAAAGAAAATATTTGAATATATATAGTGTAATCTTGAACATAAAAATGAACATGACACACACCATTCACGCTACGCCATCTTTGAGAACACTTCAGAACATGCCATGCAATTCGCACGAAATATCTACGAACTATTTGCACATCTTTAAATAACACAGCTCTGGTAACAATCACTTAGAAATTAAACACGATGAAAAACACATAATCTTCTAAGCCAGATTTCCTAAGGTAACACTTATTTTCACTTACGAGACGCTGACCCACACGAGCTAACACACAAGTAAGAAGTGACGGTCCGACAATGGCGTCGGCTGTGATGTTGCCATCACAACGACTTAAAATTTCGAACAACTGTCGGTGGTATTTTCATTTGTGTGCTTTTACACAAAAACTTCTAAGATTATTAATTATAAGTAGAAAATTATTAATAATAATGTGATTAAAGATTTTTAATGCCAATAATTATGTTATTTAAATGTTAATGAGAAATTCACTGAATTTATACATTTTGTAGCTAATGCTACACATACAACTCATTCTCTCCATACTGCTCAAACACCACATTCATGAAACTCTCTCTCTCTCTCTCTTGCTCATACTTACTACATTTCAGCACAAAATACTCAATTGTTTCCTCCACTCTACTATTACACTGCCGACATAATCTGTTATTATTCTCATTCCACCTCCATGTACGTCTTTTCACACTCAAAGACTTACATCTCACAGCAAACAAGAGTTGACTTCCAAAGCTACCATCATAGAACATCTCAAACTTAGGTGAGTTCAATAATAAATGAGAGAACTGAGTTCAATTATAAATGAGTATGGGGTCTGAGTTCAGTTCGAAAATAAATTTGTCTTTCCGCGAGAATTGAAGAATGAAGAAGAAAATTGTACAATATAATAACTCACTTTCTATTATGGGGTGGATAGCCCTACACTAGAGCACAGCATAGGTTCCACATAGACACAACATAGTTATAGTACTGAACACAATAGACAATGCAATGACACAGCAAGTTAGGTAAATAGTTCACTCACCTCTTGGATACCTCAACTTTATACTCAAATGGCGGTACTGTGGCTAGTGAGATTAGAGCGGAGATAGACGGGAAATGTATAGAATAGAGTAGAATAGAATTACTACATTAGTTTAGAACTTAAGAAGTTAGATACCAACCACATTAGGTAATTATATACACCCTCGGTCAACATGTACTTCTTGTTGAACCCGAGGCCAATAGCAGACTGGCTTGCGAGTGTTGCTCTCTCGAGCGTTGCCAACTTATGGTCTCTCTAACTAGAACTTACACTACTCGCTATATTACACCCCTCCCTCCTTAATTAATTAGAAACCCTCCCCCTGTATCCCCAGTCCCCTTATTCAATATCGTCAATCCTAAAGGTCCATTCTCACCACAGGCTTCCGAGCCCGGGTAGACCTGCGTGAGATGTTAGCACTTGGAGGCTCGTGCCTCCTAGCCTCCTGGGTGGGAGTCGGGTAATCAGGTGTTCCGGTGTCAGGTTCATTGGTCGGAGGTGGTGGGTATGAATTTTGAGCAGGTTGTGGAAACACGACGGTTTCCTCCGTAGGTTGTTCCAAGGGTTCAGGGATGGTGTTCGAGCAGGTAATAACTTGGTCCTGGTGTCGACGAACGACCTCTCCCCCCTTCAGTTGGCACTTGTAGGATACCGGGCCTGTTTTCTCAATGGTGGTAGCAGGGGTCCATTTTGGGAAACCCGGCGTGTATTGACGGACCATCACAGGAGACTCCGGCGGAATATCAACCGCGCGAGACCCTGGGTGGTATCTTTTCTGAGCGTCCTGGCGTTGAGCAACTTAGGACGCGATTGCTTCTGACGGCCAAAGCAGATCAAGACGAGAGCGAACTTGTCTGCCTAACATCAGTTCGGCGGGCGTAAGTTTGTACCATGTGCTCTGCCAGTCCATTAGTTGAAGGGTGGTTTGGTGCGCTTGTAATATGTCGCATACCACATGCCTTCACAAATTCTTGGAATTTAGCCGATGTGAAACACGTTGCATTGTCAGAAACAATTGTTACTGGAAATCCAAATGTCGCAAAAGTGTGTTTCAGGCTCGAGATCGTTTCGCTAGAGGTTGTAGTAGATGTGGGAAAAATTTCAACCCACTTAGAGTGTGCATCCACGATCACTAGATAGTATTTTCCATCCATTGGGCCCGCGTAGTCAATGTGTATGCGATGCCAAGGCTTCGCCGGCCATTCCCACGGATGGAGTTCAGCTTTCGTTGGTGCAGCTCGAGTGCTCAGGCACTCGCTGCATGACTTAGTTGTTTCTTCTAGATCTTTGTCCAGCAGCGGCCACCATACATAGCTGCGAGCTAACTCCTTCATCCTGGATGATCCAGCATGGCCAGAGTGCAGTTCGTCCACAATGGCTTGTCTGAGAGCTTGGGGTACAATAATTCTTGCTCCCCAGAGCACACAGCCATTTTGTGTGGACAATTCGTCTCGCCTCCTATTATACGGAGCGAGATCAGGGTCACCAATTACCGTCGAAGGCCAGCCTACTTGGCAGTATTTGTATACCTTTGAAAGTACTGGGTCCCTTAGGGTGCCGTCGCGGATGTGGGTGCTGGTGACTGGAGCTGACTCAAGGAAATTAACTAAGGACGTCCATTCCGCAGGAATAGGTGTGGCTTCCTCGGGAGTTGTCAAAGGTAGACGACTGAGAGCATCAGCTGTGCCCAACAGCACGCCGGACCGGTGACGCAAGGTGAACTTGTAGGACTGCAGTAGTAAAGCCCACCTTTGAATGCGCCCGGATGCCATCGGAGGAATGCTTCTACCCGGATCAAATAGTCCTAACAAAGGTTTGTGGTCCGTAACCACAGTGAAATCCTGTCCCCACAGGTAGCAATGAAATTTTCGAAGTGCGAACACCATAGCTAGGGCTTCTTTCTCAGTTTGAGAGTAGTTGCGTTCTGTTGCTGTTAGAGTTCGGGAGGCAAAATAGGCGGGGCGTTCAATCCCATCAATAAGGTGACACAGCACCGCTCCCACACCATACGCACTACTGTCCGCCACTACCACTATGGGTTTCTGAGGGTCAAAATGGACTAGAGTCTGAGAGTCCAGGAGGGCTTGTTTAGATTTCTGGAAGGCTCTCTCCTGACTTGCATCCCATTTCCAAGGGGTTTTGTCACTCAGTAAGGTATTTAGGGGCTCCAGCATAGTTGCAGATGATTTTAGAAATTTCCTATAGAAATTTAGCAGCCCAAGGTAGGCTCTCAGTTGAGTTACATTAGTAGGAGCTGGTGCATTCTGGATTGCTGCTACCTTCTCTGCAGTGGGGTGCAATCCATCCTTGTCAATTTGGTTTCCAAGGTAGGATACCTGTGGCACTCCAATTTGGCATTTATCCATTTTCAGTTTTAGTCCTGCCTCCTCTAGTTTAGATAAGACTTGATAGAGACGCTTGTTGTGCTCTTGCTCATTAGTGGGACTCACCAGGATGTCATCCAGGTAGCAGAACACTCCTGGAAGGCCCTGCAATAGTCCTTCCATGGCACGCTGAAAGATTCCAGGTGCGGACGCAATTCCAAAACTGAGACGGTTGTAGGCAAATAAACCTCTGTGGGTGTTTATTACCGTGAGTTTCTTGGAGTCTTCATCCAAGGGTAGTTGAGCGTATGCCTGAGACATATCTAGCTTGGAGTATATAACGCCTCCTGCTAACCCGCTAAATAGATCTTCCACTCTGGGTATAGGGTAGGTATCAAGCCTAGTGGCTCTGTTGACTGTTAATTTGTAGTCCCCACAGATGCGGATGCTTTGATCAGCCTTGAGCACAGGGACGATCGCCGCTGCCCATCTCGAGTATTGTACAGGGGTGAGGATACCTTCCTGCACCAGTCTATCAAGTCCTGCCTCCACCTTTGGTCTCAGTGTGTAAGGCACGTTCCTGGCCTTACAAAACTTTGGTGGTACGGCTGGATCCACTTCTATTTTGAAATTCCTTCCCTTAAAGCAACCTAGACCTGGTTGAAAAAGGTCGGGGAATTTATTTACTAACTCTTCAGGGCAGGTAGTCAATTTGTTGACATTATTTGATACTATAGTTAGCCTGAGGAAATCAATCAGGTCCCTACCCAGCAAAGCTGGCCCCTCCCTGTCTATAATCACAATATTTGCTAGTTGAGGAACCATATTACCAGGTTCACGCTGGATGTTAGCCCTAATCTCCCCACAAATCACTAGGGGGGTTCCCCCATAAGTCCTAAGCTTAACATCAGAAGGTCTCAGCTCGGGTCTTGACTTAGCTGGTATTTTAGAGTAGGTGGCCATTGAAAGGATAGACCTGGCAGCACCTGTATCTACCTCCATCTCTAATGGCACACCATTTAGTAACAATTTTATTTTGATTGGGGGTTTCATTTCCTCGGCTATTGAGAAAATCTCCCCATAACAGCCTAGATTAGCAACTGGATAGTCTGCACAGGTTGCATTGTTGGTTCTATTAGGGTTAGGGTGGTGTTCCTTCCCCCTTTTCTCATGCATAGCATGCACAAAATTATTTTTGTTGCCTTTAGCAGAATTTTGCTTTTTCACTTTAAAGCAACATTTCTTAAGATGGCCTTTTTGGCCACAACCATGACAAACACTGTCTTTATAGGGGCAATCTCTACGCCAGTGCAGGTTACCACATCCGCTGCATGCTGATTTGGGGCTAGCTTGAGCCTGAGTTTTGCCCTGAGGCTTAATAGCAGTTTGCTTTACTCTATGCTGGCCCACATTTAGTATGGAATTAGGTTGCCTTAACACAACCGTCTCCCTCAGTTGAGTTTTTTTGGCAGTTGCCAGATCCACGGCTTTTTTCCATGTGAGGTCTGCTTCATTAAGCAAACAATTTTGAACATCATTACTGGCCACACCCAGTATTAACCTATCTAGCAGCGTTTCTTCCAGAACTTCCTGTTTGAAATTACAGGTGTCTGAAAGGGCCTTTAAGCTAGCCACAAAATCAGCAATGCTCTCCCCTTGTTTCTGGTTCCGCTTATGGAACCTAAACCTTTCAAAGATCTGGTTGCGTGTCGGCTTAAAATGCCGTCTTAACGCTTCCATGATCTCCTCATAGGTAGCATCTAAAAGTCTTTTAGGTGAGAGTAGGTCTTTGGCTAACCTAACAATTTTAGGACCCACCAGAGCAATAAATGTTTTAGCTTTATTTGAATCTTCCACATTATTAATACTCAGGAAGCAGTTTAGCCTGACTTCATATTCTGGGAATTCTTCCTCTAAAGGATTGAATTCTCCCACTGAGCCTAGCATTGGCATTTTTACCCAGCATTACAGCTAATTGTCAGATATCTACCTGAAATAGTAGTAGCAACAATATCAGTTGCAAGAGTAGCCAATTCAAGAGACTGTAATAATACACCTTGTTTAAAAAAAAATCAGAAATTTACAGCATCAATACTCTAGTCACTGAATAATAATATAAATTCTGAGTTCCTTCATTAGTCTAGCCTCTCCCAATAGTTCTACAAAAAAAAATCCTCGTCGCCAGTATTTTGGGGTGGATAGCCCTACACTAGAGCACAGCATAGGTTCCACATAGACACAACATAGTTATAGTACTGAACACAATAGACAATGCAATGACACAGCAAGTTAGGTAAATAGTTCACTCACCTCTTGGATACCTTAACTTTATACTCAAATGGCGGTACTGTGGCTAGTGAGATTAGAGCGGAGATAGACGGGAAATGTATAGAATAGAGTAGAATAGAATTAGTACATTAGTTTAGAACTTAAGAAGTTAGATACCAACCACAGTAGGTAATTATATACACCCTCGGTCAACATGTACTTGTTGTTGAACCCGAGGCCAATAGCAGACTGACTTGCGAGTGTTGCTCTCTCGAGCGTTGCCAACTTATGGTCTCTCTAACTAGAACTTACACTACTCGCTATATTACACTTTCCGTCAAAATTTGGATTTTACAGTAACATGTTCAATGAACATTAAACGATGGGTTAAAAATTATAAAAGAAAGAAAGAAAAAAAAAAGAAAAACATTTTATTTCCAATAAAGTACAAACATGAAATGTCGATACATTGGTTTTTAAAACACCTTAACATTAACATCCTTAAATGATTATAACACATTGGTATCGTAATACCCGTGTAAAATGTTGAAACAAAATGATTGATAGAAAAGTACAACAAAATTGAGTTCCTTTCCTTGCCTAATCTGATTTTGAACTAGGAGAGCACAATCCTCGCGACGTTCATTTGAAAAATACTTTCATTAGTACGCACAAGTATTGAAAAATGAAAGCGAAAAATGCATTCGAATACCTTAGCATAGAAACCCTTAATTGCTATTTGTACATGGTTATCGTAGTATCCATGTTAAGTGTTGGAACATATGATTTAGATCCTTAATTGCTATTCATACTTGGTTATCGTAATACACATGATGGTTGTCGACACAGGATTTAGGGAGAAGCACAAGTTAATAAAAAATAAACATTAATATGTATAAGAGGATCGTTTGCATTTGGAGGGCGGCACTAAGTTTCAGTTTCTGTGTTTCAATTTCTAAGTTTCAATTTCTGAAGTTTTTGCTAGGGATTGAAAATTTATCTTATTTTACGTTCGTTAAGTCATTCTAATATTGATCTTGCTTACTCCGGTCGAACAAAATGAGCATCACAACTGTTTGTTCCACGCAGCGGAATGAGGTTGCTTTCCACAATTACTAGTACTTCATCTGTGGTGCCCGGAAATGGAAATGGAGCGTATTATTTTTCTAATAAATTATCAATTCCAAAATCCAGGACTTCCTTTCGCCCATCCGACAACACTTCACTCCCTCCTCCGGTGACGCCCCGCATCCGGTCATGCCTCTACATTTGGTTACGCCTACATTTGTTTATATCTTACATCCGGTGAAAGCCCACATGCGATCTTTCATCCTTATGCAAGGTGTCCCAACGATTATATTTGCTATAACAATACACAAGATGGTTATGATATTTCTTACTTGCGCAAATAGTACTTTCGCAAAGAGTACATCGGGGTTAAAGACATGAAATGTATTGTTTTACATCGCTAGATGTAATATTTTCAACATAGGTGGAACCTTGCAAAAGTTAACTATTTAAAATTAGTGTTGTCGTAGTGTATTCACGAGAATAAAAAGGTAAGAAGAGTTCATCACACAAAGCTTACGACAGCAATTCGAGACCAGAATAAGAAGATTAAAATGATGATTTTCAAAGTTATGACATTCGTCAGATCCGAGGCCTTTTTAAATGTTTCAACGAGATCGAAGTAGAGAGAGTATGTACTAAGATACCCTCACATTTGACATCCGCTCTCTCTCTTTGCGGTGATTGATTTGGGTTTGGAAATGCAAGATGAAAGTGAGTCACTAAGAACACAAAATCCCTGTGACACATAGCTGAAAGATACTCTTGTTAGGGTGCGTGTTATTGGATCACGAGCCTGTAATATTTGCTACACAGCTGGAACACCGATATACACAAAAAAAATTGCTAATGAACTCCGTCGCATGTTCAAAAAGCTTCAATATGAGCGAAAAGTATTTACGAGTATCTTAAAGTTAAGACCATGACTTGAGATCGAATACATGAGGATCGTAATATTTATATTGATTGATTTTGAAACAAATGGTTGGGAGAAAAGTAAAAAGAAAATGCATTCCTTCTATTGTGTTGATATCAAATACATGAGGATCGTAATATTTCTATCGGTTAAGTTTTGGAACAAATAATTAGGAGAAAAGTACGTAGATAAATGCATTCTCTCCCTTGTGTTGGTCTGATTTTAACGCTGGATTTTATTTCAAGGGGTCAGGAAAACATTGCATATGTGATGCGTTGTTAAGAACACTCAAGTTGGTGCATTTCCATATTGAAATTTGAGCTTGCGAACGTTGGAACTAGTGAAATGAGGGATTAAAGGTTGAAGGTACAACGGGTAGATCCAAAATTAATTTGCATCTTTGACTGCTAGGTTGATGTTATAGGCAGTTTTACATTGTTTTGTACCAACTGGTAAGCTAAAATACCTGGTATGGATGAAATGAACGATTTTACAATAACGGAAAAATTTAAATTTCGTATACTACAAGCTTTGGCACAGAAAAATTTACCGGATTCAAAATAGATGAGAGGGACCGATGTACAATGCCAACCGTAACATTATCAAGATTGCTGGGGCAAAACGAGAAAGTCAAAACCACCTCAAATGGTGTGGCCGAAAGCACACTGGAAGAGCGTAAAGGACGACACTGCGTCTCTACAGGATCAATATGAGCATTTTTAAAAGGGAATACGTTCTAAACTTACAGACACGCACATACGTACACCGATATCCATACGCATATACGCACACACGTACTGCATGTACGCACCCCTCCAGCACGTGCTGCAGTTCACACTTATTTTGTTGACGCAAGATAGAGAGCCATTTTAGTTTTGAATTCTCTCAGTGTTTGAGGGGTTTTGAAGCTCTGGGGGAGTCTGTTCCATAGTAAGGCGCCTGATACTGACAGAGCCTTCTGCCCGATGTTGGATGAACGGTATTTGATTGAGACATCACGTCTCCTGTTCGGCCTTTGGTTCGTGACGGTAGGGGAGTGGAATTCCACTATTTCAGCACTGCTATGAGGAAGATATAAAGAGGAGAAAACGTATTGGGCTTTGTGCGCCTGGAACCTTTCCCGAATCGGAGCCCAGCCAAGTTTATGCAGGAGAGGTGTTACGTGGTCATGCTTTTTGAATTTACCGTTGCATACAACCTTTGCTGCAAAATTCATGCATTTTTGTAGGTCTTTCTGAAGATCTTTGGATATACCTCCCCAGACCAGGCTACAGTAGTCAATACGTGATAAGACCAAAGAATGAACGGCCAACAATCTAGATTCTTCGTCAAGCATATTTTTTATACGATTGAAAAACAGTAAGGTCCCGTGAATTGCGTTGCAGGTTTTATCAACGTGGGATTTGAAGGACATGTTTCTATCGAACCAAATACCTAAGTTTTTTACTTTTTCTGATGGGTGAATTGTATCATTCCCAACTGTAAGAGTTAGATCTAGATTTCGAATGTTGTTTATTGAATGCTTTGACCCAAAAATAATGAATTGTGTTTTGTTCGCGTTTAGCTTGAGACCATTTTGGTCATACCATGACTTGAGGCTGATCAATAGAGCTTCAGCTCCTTTTTTCGTCTGTGGTATTTCTGCTACAGAGCTTGTCATTGCAATTTGGACGTCATCTGCATACATGGAGATTCGTGTGTTAGAAGGCATTGGAGGGAAATCGTTTATGAAAATTGAAAACAGTAGCGGGCCCAGAATTGATCCTTGAGGGACACCAAAGCTGTTTTGAAGGAATGGGGACAACTTGTTATCTAAGAGGACTGCATGAGACCGATTTGAAAGGTAACTTTTAAACCACTGTGTATCCACTCCTAAGTTCAGTATTTTTCGTAGGAGTTGATTATGTTCGACGCTGTCGAATGCTTTAGAGAGATCAAGTAGCAGCAGAAGTGTTACATTTTTTTCATCGATGTCGTTGTATATTTTTTCAGTGATGTTAAGTGTTCTTGAGTGCTAGTGTTCTTCCTGTAGGCATATTGATTTCGATGAAGTAAATTTGACTCGTCCAGGTGAGATGACAGTTGATTCGTTACTACTTTTTCTAATATTTTGGACAGGACAGGTAAAAGGCTAATGGGCCTGTAATTTGATGCTGTATTTATATCACCAGTTTTATGCAACGGTCTAATTATAGAGTGTTTCCATTGTTTTGGAAACTTGTTTGTGGCTATTGATGTGTTGATAATCAAACGAATAAATGGTGCTGTGACTAGAAAACTGTCTTTTATGTATTGGAGGTTGATTCCATCATGTCCAACTGCTTTTGTGTTTTTCAATGAGTATAAAATAGTTTTTAACTCTGGTAAATCGATAGGGCGTGGCTTCCACAGGGCGCCAGCCTTTGAAACTGCAGTAGGGCATGAACTTTTAATTGTCCTTTTCCTCGGACTGGTTTTACTCACTTCATCGAAGACTTGGGCACCAACTTTTGAAAAGAAAGTGTTGAACTCAGTGGCTTTTTCCAAAGGATTTTCAAAATCACTTTTGCGCTCTAAGTTTTTATATTGAGCCACCTCACTAATGATTTCCCATGTACGTTTTGGATTATTTTTTGCCATGAATAGTTCTTGGTGGAAGTGAGTTTGTTTTGCTTGCGTGATTTTCTTCCGAAGAATCTTTCCAAGTTCTTTATATCTCCTGTATAAAGTAATGTTTGACCTGTTTTCTTTATACTCTCGCCAGTAAATTTTCTTTATTCTGCTTAGGTCTTTAATTTCGCTGGTAATCCACAGAGTGCGTTTTGGCCTAGTTTTTTTGGTGATATAAGGAGCGCATTCATTTAGAGCTGCTGTAAAGTTCTCGTTAAAGATAGAAACCTGAAAGTCCACATCGTCAGATTGCATCATGCTCTGAAATTCGGTGAGCCTGTTTAGAAGTTTTTCATTAAATAGTTCCGGCGAATATTGACTTTTTAGGCGGTAAGTCATGAGACGATAGTTTTGTCTTTCCTTTGCAATATTAATTTTACATTCTACAGAGTGGTGATCGGCGACAGAGGGTGATATTACTGTATTTAGTATTGCCGTAGGTTTGTTTGTGATTGCTAGATCGAGGAGAGTCTTTGATACACTTGTAACGCGAGTCGGTTCTTTAACCATTTGTGAAAGGTTTAGTTTGTACAACAGTCTGCTAAGCTGATTTTCTTCATCCGTTAGGTCAATATTAAAATCACCGAAAGCAAAGAATGACATTTTTGTAGCTAAAATTTCTTTGAAAATTTTCTCAATGAACTCTACTGTTTTTGGTAGAGAAGCTGATGGGTGCCGGTAAAGGCTGCCGGTAATGATGGATTTATGTTTATTTATTTGCACTTTCAACCAAACCATCTCTATGCCTTCGCACACTTCGTTTGTTAAAAGTAAAGACGACTGGTAAACTTCTTTTACGAAAATACAAGAACCACTACCTTTGCTATTTTTAACGCCGTCATGGCGGTACAGCACGTAATCGGGAATATTGAAAAAGGAGCTCTGAGTTCGCGAATCGAACCATGTCTCGGAAACACATAAAATGTCAATGTCTTCTGTGACCAACATTACTCTAATGTCATCCAGCTTACTAAAGAGGCTACGAGCATTGATATGTTTAATTTTAATGTTTTTTATTTTATGGCGATTATTTGTGGCATCAGAGGGATTTTTTGGTAGGGACTGTTTCGTGGATTTATTGATTTTATCATTGTTGCCCAGAGTGTCAAGTCTAGCATCTGGTGTATTTGAGAGACTGCCATTTAACTGGACAACAGTATTTTGTCATGGAGATGATGTGATATCAGTCTTGTTTTTGTCTTGTGCAACAAGGGTACTGTAGTGATAATTTTTCCGATGAAGCGTCAACGGATGGTTATTAGTTGATCCTTCTGGTGAGGGGTCGACTACTGTTCTCCAAATACCATCGTCTTGCTCATCGAAGATGAAAATTCTCCTACCAGTGATCTTTGATATGATATGTGGTATTAAGTCCCCAGCATCATGATCAAAATGTTTTTCGTCAATGTATTTACTTATGAGCCTAGGTAGATCACCGCTTTTCTTGGCAAGGAAATTGACATATTTGTTTTCATTTGTAGTGCTTTCTTTTTTATTGCTGCTTTTAAGGAATTGTAACTCCATTTTGAGGGCGATTTTGTTTTAAGCTGGTGAGTTACTGCATGAAGGAGGCAGTGCCCATCGGCTATGGTAGGATGCAGCTTCACTTTCAATGATCGTTTTAATTCATCCATTGTGGTACTGACGAGTGAGTACATGGGGCTTGAGTGATATTTAGGCTGACATTCAGCATTTTCAGACGAGAGTTGTTTGGATTTCTTGCTTTCCTGGCTATGAATTTGCGGGCTGTGGCCAGTTTTAGTTGAGTGAGCGACTGAGAAATGAGAGGTGCTCTTGTTCTTTCCACTCTCTTGGTGGTGGTTATGTGTGCGGTTTGGCTGTAAATATTTTATCGGATTTTGACCGAGATTCTGCTGCAATTTTTCTCTTTGTACTGATTTTACTGCTTCCGAGTACGTGGTTGGTTGTTGATGATTTGTACTCGTTTGTGATGAGGGTATATCGCTCTCTGAGTTCGCGTCAGATAATAACGAGAACCTGTTTTTTGTGGGTACTCTGCGGTAGCCGGAGATCAATGGAGGGGAACGTTCATTCCCAATAGGCAAGCAATGAATCAGGTTTCTGGAGACTTCACTGGAAGCAGTTAGTGATCGAGTAGAATTCTTCAATTCATTTTGCTGTTTTGTACTGATGTTGGAGCATTCAGTTTTGTCATCTGGTCCATTTGAGTTTATGAGACATGAGCTAGATTGTAAAGTGAGTTTTAGACTCGATCTGAGAGCAATCTGTTGAAGAAAATGGTGTGTTTCTTCTCTTGTACCGGGCCAAGTACGAACATCATTGCAAGTTATGAGATCAGTTGCACCGTTTGTTCGGAGCGGAATCAATTTAATACCGTTTGTTTTGCACAAGTTCAGCGCCTGATGCAATTGTTTACCGCTACACGCACTCACGACACAAATACGGGCTGACGCATGCTTAGAAAATATGAGTTCTTTGATTTTAGCAATGTTAGGTTGTGAGAGGCTTAAGTCTCTGAAGCAAACGATGTAGTTGGTGAATTGAGGCATTTGGTCAATTACGTTCAGGAGATCATCAATGCGACTGGAAATTACAGTTCGTATTTCACAAGAGGGGTCAATGTCGGTCCTCTGGACCGTCGTGAGAATTTTATCTCCGACAAGAAAAGTATCCAGAGGTTTTTTGCAGTGCGAGTCAGAAAATTGGCTTGTCGAAAACGGGATCTTTGGCGTAAGATCGAAAGAGCTTACATGCATGCATAAAACATTTACATTCATCACAACAAATCGAGTGAAATGTATTTGTCAGTAGACGTTTTGTAAGCTATATTTTTAATCAAATTATTTTTGGCTAACGTTGTCTCACTATTTCGAAATCATTCACAAAGGTGTTTTTTCAATCGATTTTGGCTGAGCTAGGGGAGGGGGTATTTTACGTTTGATGGTCGGGGTTAGACTTTACGATAATACCAACTACCAAAACGCAAATGAGCTCGAGAATGGTGTTTAAGATCACGATAACGAGAGGGTAATGACGACAATGGTAGGACTCAGCTGTGTTCGAGTTTTTATTTGAAGAAGCCGGAAGGACCGCTGCGTCTTGTTTAACTGAAGAACTTGACTGAAGAGGGTGCGCAGTCCGTGCAGGCGAAAGGCTCCGGCGAGTGACGATGTCGACAGTGTATGCGTGTGTGTTTGATTTATGCTATTCTCTTCATGAGTGAGGGCAAGTTAGCAGGCAAGAGAAATCAGAGTGATTTCAGGGTTAAGCTCATAGTCTGCGTAATTTGAGCAGGTGAATAAAAATCAATTTGAGCCGTGATTGATGACGCTAATCGATCTTAATCAGGTAGTGATTAAAGATCAAGTCTTGCTGGATTTAGCAATATGGCTGCTAGTTTTTTTTGGTGCCCGGAATTGGGGTAGTGTCAATTAGGCCAATAATTGAGTAATATGCAAGGCCAAAGTCCAAGGCTAAGTACCAGACTTGAGTACTCGGCTAAAGGCAAGTTACGGCAGAGCTTAAGGCAATATCAAGGTGAAACTCAAGGCTGAGTTAAAGGCAAAGCTCGAGGCCCAGGGATGAATGTGTTGTGGCGTTGTTGACGTCGAAGAATGAGACGCTGACCCACACGAGCTAACACACAAGTAAGAAGTGACGCCTCGAAAATGGCGTCGGCTGTGATGTTGCCATCACAACGACCTAAAACTCGAACAACTGTCGGCAATATTTTCATTTTTGTGCTTTTACACAGAAACTTCTAAGATTACTAATTATAAATCGAGAGCTCAAAGTCTAGTCACCCCCAGAAACAGTTAATTCTGGTACGGGAAGGCACTGCTTCCACAAGGTTTTTTCAAATGAAATAGATGTACGAGGAGTTCGTGGGCTCGAACTCAGGACTAGAGATCACCGCGCCAACACGCTATCGACTGCGCTATCGATCACCCTAAAAGGTGACCGAAGCACAACGAAAGCAATGTTTTGGCACAGTGAAAGCAGGCGCACTGTCCTGACAGATATTTAATTCCCATATGTATCGAGAGCTCAAAGTCTAGTCACCCCCAGAAACAGTTAATTCTGGTACGGGAAGACACTGCTTCCACAAGGTTTTTTCAAATAAAATAAATGTACGAGGAGTTCGTGGGCTCGAACTCAGGACTAGAGATCACCGCGCCAACACGCTATCGACTGCGCTATCGATCACCCTAAAAGGTGACCGAAGCACAACGAAAGCAATGTTTTGGCACAGTGAAAGCAGGGGCACTGTCCTGACAGATATTTAATTCCCATATGTATCGAGAGCTCATAGTCTAGTCACCCCCAGAAACAGTTAATTCTGGTACGGGAAGACACTGCTTCCACAAGGTTTTTTTCAAATAACCAGAATTAACTCTTAACTGTTTCTGGGGGTGACTAGACTTTGAGCTCTCGATACATATGGG
This sequence comes from Morinoia aosen, assembly GCA_030386875.1. Lineage (NCBI taxonomy): Eukaryota > Metazoa > Arthropoda > Malacostraca > Amphipoda > Talitridae > Morinoia > Morinoia aosen. Next base: position 5,295,486 of record CM059574.1, read on the forward strand.
AATTAAATATCTGTCAGGACAGTGCGCCTGCTTTCACTGTGCCAAAACATTGCTTTCGTTGTGCTTCGGTCACCTTTTAGGGTGATCGATAGCGCAGTCGATAGCGTGTTGGCGCGGTGATCTCTAGTCCTGAGTTCGAGCCCACGAACTCCTCGTACATTTATTTCATTTGAAAAAACCTTGTGGAAGCAGTGTCTTCCCGTACCAGAATCAACTATTTCTGGGGGTGACTAGACTTTGAGCTCTCGATACATATGGGAATTAAATATTTGTCAGGACAGTGCGCCTGCTTTCACTGTGCCAAAACATTGCTTTCGTTGTGCTTCGGTCACCTTTTAGGGTGATCGATAGCGCAGTCGATAGCGTGTTGGCGGTGATCTCTAGTCCTGAGTTCGAGCCCACGAACTCCTCGTACATTTATTTCATTTGAAAAAACCTTGTGGAAGCAGTGTCTTCCCGTACCAGAATTAACTGTTTCTGGGGGTGACTAGACTTTGAGCTCTCGATACATATGGGAATTAAATATCTGTTAGGACAGTGCGCCTGCTTTCACTGTGCCAAAACATTGCTTTCGTTGTGCTTCGGTCACCTTTTAGGGTGATCGATGGCGCAGTCGATAGCGTGTTGGCGCGGTGATCTCTAGTCCTGAGTTCGAGCCCACGAACTTCTCGTACATTTATTTCAGTTGAAAAAACCTTGTGGAAGCAGTGTCTTCCCGTACCAGAATTAACTGTTTCTGGGGGTGACTAGACTTTGGGCTCTCGATACATATGGGAATTAAATATCTGTTAGGACAGTGCGCCTGCTTTCACTGTGCCAAAACATTGCTTTCGTTGTGCTTCGGTCACCTTTTAGGGTGATCGATAGCGCAGTCGATAGCGTGTTGGCGCAGTGATCTCTAGTCCTGAGTTCGAGCCCACGAACTCCTCGTACATTTACTAATTATAAGTAGAAAATTATTAATAATAATGTGAAGTATGATTTTTAATGCCAAAAATTATGCTATTTAAACGTTAATGAGAATTTTACTGAATTTATACATTTTGTAGCTAATGCTACAGGTATTTGGGTATTTTATTTTTCAGTGCGTACAGCGCACACTAGCACTGAACTTTAAAACTAGAAAAAATCTAAATTTCCGGGATTAAAATTATCGATGTGGACTACTGTTTAATCTACCTCTACATGCCAAATTTTGTAAATATTCGCCATTCAGATGTGATATCCGGCCACAATGTTATTCAGTTATTTTTTTCCGTATAATTTCTTACGATTACAGTGAGCTCGACTGTCATTTTCGATGAAGTAGGAGGTAAGTTGTTTTATATATTTTTAAACTTTTTATATTTTATTTTTTCTTATAGATGTTTTCAATAGGTATATACATATATTAATAGGTGTGTGTTCGTTCGTAGGTATATGTATATCTACATAATTAGATATACAAGTTTCTATTTCTGATTTTTACGTGAAAACAATCCGGTTAATTAATTTTATTGCATTGGCGAAATGATTCGAAAATACATCTATCACATCCCCAGGGGGCGTTTCTGTGAGTCGTAAAAATGAAAAATACAATTAAAACAGGCAAACGAAGCGCAATTTGAGCATATGAATAGTATTAACATTATATTTATGTCGGTATGTTGAACAAGCTATGAATTTTCATTTAGAGTATTTGTTTTTTTACGCATTTTTGCCAAAATTTTATCGATATTTGCTGGGTGTAATATAGCGAGTAGTGTAAGTTCTAGTTAGAGAGACCTAAAGTTGGCAACGCTCGTGAGAGCAACACTCACAGTCAGTTTCCGATTGGTCGTAGCCAGCTAAACAGTTCATGCTGACTGCAAGTGTGTACATAGATTATCCCGGACGGCTAAGTACTACCTCTAAGTTATTCTCTAACTACCTACTACTAATTCTATTCTACTCTTTTCTATATATTCCCGCCTATCTCCGCTCTACTCTCGCTGGCCACATGTCTGGTAGTTGAATACCTAAGTTGTAGGGTATCTAAGAGGTGAGTAGGTTATTTACCTTATGTGATGTGTCATTGCATTTGTCTATTTATGTCAGCACTATTACTGTGTTGTGTCTATGTAAAACCCAGATACTGTGCCGGTGTTGTTTAACCTATACTGTGCTCTAGTGTACGATTACTAGGTCTATTATACTGATAATAAGAGATTTCCGGCTTACACTGTATCTCCATTTTACATCATGTGCCCATGTTTGAGATGAAGTGTTTGAGGAGCATATATGGAGTAACAAGAAGAGATGGGATCAAAAATGAGTTGGGTTTGGGGCAAACGGGTGTTATCGAAAAGTTGAGCAGGTGGGTGGATGAAAGAGTGCTTAGATGGTTTAAGCGTGTTGAAAGAATGAATCTTGAGCGGCTGGTGAAAAAGATTTATACGTCGGAAGTGAATGGTATTAGAGCGCGAGGTAGACCACGGATGAGTTGGATGGATGGGGTTAAACGTGCTTTGTATGAGAGGGGTCTGACTGTGGACGTGGCGAGAGGGATGACTGTGGACAGAAGTGAGGGGGGGCAATGCTTAAGAAGGTAATTTTATTTTTTTGACGCGGTACTGGGAGCCTGCCCGAGTGTGATGGGGTTGACCAGTCCTGTACTGGGGGAGGGGCTACACTCATTGAAACGGTCGGGATAAACCAGCTATGGCTGTCGGGCCTGACTGAGGATGATGTTTGTGCTGGGCTGCTGCTGATCCTGGCAGTTCTGGTGAGGCCAGTGCAGCCTCTCTCGCCTCCTAGTGACCAAGAGTGATGATTGTGACCTGCTGTCGGCTATCCTCCCATAGGGAGGTGAAACCTGTCAGATGCATGCATGTATGATACTCATATCCGCATGATTTTGCAGAGAATACCGAGAGGATATGAAATAATATTTTTGGTTGTTGTTGTTTTTCGACAGTAAGATGGGTTTTCTTAAAATTTCTGTAAGGAAATTAATAAACAATTCATTTTTACGTTTTTCGAAGTCTTTTTTTCAATTCTTAAATTTTCCTCAGTTTTTTTCTCACGATTACACTGAGCTTGACTGTCATTTGAGATGTAGCAAGACCAAGATTGTTTTTATATTTATAAGTATTTACCTTATATTTATTTTTAATACGAATATATATCAATATGTGCATATAAGTGTGTGTATATATATGTGTGTGTGTGCGCACACATACATGTATGTAGTGGACGCCTCAGCCACACTTCAGCCTAATTTCATAAATATTAAAAAATAACATCCTAAAATTAAATTATAAAAATGTAATTATTTTTATAAATTTACGAGACCGAATTCATTCGGTAAAAACCCGAAATTTTACCAAAAATGTGTTTCGAAAATATTTGCCGATCACGTTTCCGTCCGTCACTTCCGTTGGAAACATTGCGCAGAACCATTTCGCAAGCTCCCGCTAGCCAGCCATCCAGGCAGAGTCGTCATTCACGTGTAGATTCTCTCGTGTGTAGTTCTTGGGCCCCAGAGGGGCATATGTAAGTAACAAGTGTTTTATTGTTAAGTGTTTTATTGTGTCTAGACTACATCATATTAATCTGCGTAGTGAGAGCTCATTTTTTGTGATTAACTCAGGAACATTCACTATGTTTTCTCTGTGCCGGTGTTAGTTAGGCACAAGCTTCAAGCTCACTACCCCATCTTTGTCATTGTTTCCTTTTGTCTTTGCTAAAACACTATAACCTGGTTTCCATCTTTAGTTTGTTTATACCGTTGTGCCTTTTTATATGCTACTGCTTTTCATATGTACCTTTGCTGCGCCTAGAAGCAATTCTCGCTTATAGAGGCTTTCACCGTTTTCTCATACCTGCTGTTTAGAATTCCCTTATTTTTGCATTAGCAGTGCTGTAGATATTTTACTTCTAGTTGTTAATTAATTGAGATATTACGCTCAGTTGTCACTGCTCTTGTCATCTTAGTCTTGTTCCTTCATGTTGTCCTTATTTTTTCATACCTCTTGTGCCAAAAATCCTAAAGAGTTTTGTGCTCAGAGTTCTACTGATCACACTAGCCTATCTATTCCTCATGAGCCCTTTTGTCCAAAAACTTATGAGCATTTTGTAGTACCCGTACAGTTTATTGTATAGTGCAGATCAGGCAAAAGTTTTTGCCTGTGCAAATTATTAGTATAAAGTTGTAGTTTCATGCCAGTAAAATATTAAGGTTAATATTTTTACACGAGCAATGTGTTGATGCTCCGAGGTTCACCCCGTGCCTGCACTCCGGCGCCAGGGTGCAGGTTGGGGGTGTTTTCGAAGAGACTCCTCGCTTTGAGGTGGCATGTTAATCGCAGATTGTTTACAGCCTGGAAGGTGTTAAATTATGGCTCGCCTTAATTCCTGTGCAAGTTAACCCAAATGCGCCGTTCCCTTACAGGAAGCCCCGAGACACTCCACTGTTACTACCGCCATCTTAGTCCACACCTAGAGAGGCCATAACCCGGTAGACACACGTATATTGAGAGCTGCCTCCTTCTTGGTTTTTCCTACTCGGTTCCTTCGCGGTTATTTCTTTTGCCTCATTCCCCTTCACGCCTCATTCCTCATACTCGTTACTTCCCTCGTCCAAGCCACGTGACGAATTGAGTATTCGCCGGCTGTGTCTAAATCACTTGACGCTGAGCCATTTCATCAACCTTTGGGGAATTGAGCATTCACCGGCTGTGTCTAATTCACTTGACGCTGAGCCGTTTCAAAGAGCCACTGGGAATCCATGCACACTAACCCTCCACCGACATACATTCGCCATCTCACAACCACCGCTGCGAGCCGGTTGCATCCCTACTCAAGATTGGACCAGGAACAGTTCATCCTGAAGCGACCGACGGGGGTTGACAAGTCTTCTCAACAAATAAAGGCCAGAAAAAACAAACCCATATTTTCCTTGCCCTGCCGTGTGGTCCAGTCCGTGGAAAAGTTCTAGTATTGATTTGATTAAATTGATGCATAAAGCATCCAAACACCGCCTTCAACTCCTTCTGAGTTTTGCTAACCACTAAATTCAATGCGCGTTAACACGCGCTGGTGACCCTTTTAAATTACTTTGCTCCTCAAGCTTCACATAATTAAATTGAGTTCCCCACTTTGGGCGAACTTTAAATGTATGTCTATGTATCTGAGTGCGCATGGACATGTTCATACATGTATACAGGGTGGGCCAGAAGTATCTGACCCTTTAATTTGCTAATATAAGAAAAACTATGAACGCTATGGAGCTGAAACTTGTTTTATTTGAACGAATGACATTTTTATGGTTTATTTTCGTGTTCATTTATCCAGTTGGCATATAAACTTCATTAATTTTGCATCGTTTTACATCCTCAATTTTTCATCATTTGATATCACGATTTAGTAACATCTCTTGGCCTCCTCGTTCTCCAAATTTGTCCCCATGCGTCTTCTCCAAGTGGGGCTATCTTTAAGTCACGAGTTTAGGTAACAATAAAATTAAAAAAATTTACACGAACCCATAAACAATATTTATCATGAAATGGCTCAACTCTTGTCTAATACACTAAGGAGCGTTATGGAAACGACCAATAAAAGAGCCCTAATTTGTCAAAACAACCCTATAGCAGTAATTTAAGCAACATTATATTCCAAATATTGTGTTTATAAACCACTGTTATTCTTTCAAACAAAACAAGTTTCAACTTCCTAGTTTTTATAGTTTTCCTTTCATTAACAAATTAAAGGGGTCAGTTACTTCTGGCACACCCTGTATACACACATATGCATATATAAGTTTCTATTTCTATTTTTGCGTAAAATCAAAACCTTAAGACGTATTACATTTTGCCTAAAGCTTTGCGACCAGTTGACACTGAACCAAATTCTATATAAAATATTGATCTAAATTTGGTCGACTGGATTTAGAGTAGTCCTGACACGCTAGTAAACGGCCCCTAGTTTAAGTTTGGCGAAATACAGTATACAGTATCCAGTTTACTGTAGCTTCCATAGACACAGCAGAAAAAGCTCTGCTCTGGCCATCTGACCTAATCATCAGCAGATCATAACTACCGGCTACGGACCCTGTGTGTAGCGCTTCCCTGTCGGCGCAGGTTTTACGTGGTTCAGCAGTTGGGCTAATTTGCTCAGAACCTAATGTTTGGGTTTGGACGCGTCTTCGTTGCAACGTTTTAAGGCGAGCCGGCGACGGGGGGCATGAGAGGCTAAGCACTCCGTTACCGCGCTGCTTCGCTCGGCCTTCGCTCTTCTGGTGGTCTTGGGCTGGAGCTGGGAATCCGATGCATCTACGGACGTCAGGATGGTGCGATGCTGAAGCTGTGAGCCCTACACCAGCGCGACTCTTGCAAGCTCGCCATAACCATCTGTCGCCGGAGGAGCTCCCACCCCTATGGACATCGAGGTTCGTCACTCTTAGACTGGGCGCATGTCTGCTGGTGAGTTGGTGTCCATGGAGCTTTTAGACCGGTCGACCCTTACTCTTTTTCTTTCGACTAGGTAACAATTCTATTAGCGTACCTATTGCTGTTCGGGCTTTCACCCTATTATTACTGTTCGGGCTTTCGCCCTATTATTACTGTTCGGGCTTTTGCCCTATTATTACTGTTCGGGCTTTCGCCCTATCATTACTGTTCGGGCTTTCGCCCTATAATTACTGTTCGGGCTTTCGCTCTATTATTACTGTTCGGGCTTTCGCCCTATTATTACTGTTCGGGCTTTCGCCCTATTATTAGAGTTCGGGCTTTCGCCCTATTATTACTGTTCGGGCTTTCGCCCTATTATTAATGTTCGGGCTTTCGCTCTATTATTACTGTTCGGGCTTTCGCCCTATTATTACTGTTCGGGCTTTCGCTTTATTATTACTGTTCGAGCTTTCGCCCTTTTATTACAGTTCGGGCTTTCGCCCTACGAATAGGTTTCGTACCTTTCAATATACTAAAGCTAACATACTCTTCACTTCGCTAGGCGACGTTAAACGGCAGTTGGTGGGAGAAGACTGCGCCGCTTTGGTCTTCTCCGGAATTCTAGGCCGCCTGAAGCATTTAACAAACATCAGCACCCAATCTCATTTCTGTCGAAATAAATGTTGTGCTTGTACCTTATTCGCATTAAATGCTCTCGGCCGCTCGAATTTCTATTCCTCCCCAATTGCGTATAGTTATACACGAACACCGGAGCGTCAAATTACGGATCGTCGTCAGCTTCCCTAATCTGAAAGAAAGGGCAAATTGTGAGAGATGCTAATTCTCTCCCTCTGATAAACATCTCCGGAGTAATTGCAGATGGAGCGTCTGGACAAGAATCGCGCAAGGTCTCCGAGAAGGCCACGGGACGCCTGTTAATGAGACGAGTCGTTAAAAAAAAATTATTTACCACAGGTGATACAGAGATAAAATGTTTCTTAAGTCTAGTACAATGGTCAAATTTGAGTATAGCTACCTGTGGGCCCGAATAAGTTCAGTGACTTCTAGGGCATCCTACCATCAAGGTTAGTCTTAGGAGTACAATAATGTTTAACTTAATTCCCTTAAACTAGAGACGCATTAGACCGATCAATGAGATAATTAACTCGAAATTCGATACTTCATTTCACAATATAGTTCAAATGGACTAGATTTAACAGTATATTCGACAAACGATTCAAGAACAGACTGAAGATCGGCGAAATTAACCAAGGCAAATTACATTATTAGGACCAGTTATGTATGGGACAAGGTTTGACTCTGTGATCTTACACGACTAGTAATCTGATAGGAAGTGAGACTCAAGACTTTTTTTGAATACCTTATAAGAATTACTTTCACGGATCTCCGCAGGTATTGAGTTCCAAGTTTAAGTTCCAACGAAGAGGAACTACTGTGTTGTGACCGAGCCTTTGAGTAATTAGGAAGCATGAATTTACTTCTATTTCGGGTTAAATGTGTTGAAACCTTTATTGTAGCACCTTGAATGTATTTGTGTATAATACTGATAATGTTACAGTGTTCTTGTGTTAGAATGTGTTTAGACAGTACTCCGCGCTGAGAACTGAGCTCATGGTTCTCGGGCTTGGCTGGAGCCCACTCCACCGCTATCCTTCGTGATGTAAACTGTGTCCTGCTGTGTGTACTGATTATACAAACTCCAAGTGTCTCGTCTTACTTAACCTACCTCCAATAAAATGGTCGTGATGACCAGTTTGCGCAGTTAATAGTTGTTTTAGGCTATTGTCGCCATCATTTGTTGATGTTTTGTAAATGAAATTGCAAATGGAGATTTTGTAGAGATCCGAGAGCTTAAGTATTCGTAAATTTTTGAATGAGTCATTTGTGTGAGCATTATTTTCTAGATTCTTTACCGCTCTTATGGCTCTTTTTTGCAGGGTAAAAATTTTGTTGGTTTTATTTTTATCAGTTCCGTGCCATGCTTCTATTCCGTATTGCAAGTATGGTGAAATGAGCGTTCGGTTGAGCATTTGTAAGGCTGTTTCAGGCAGGAAATTTTTAACTTTATTTAGGATTCCGATAGATTTTGATAATTTAGAACTAATATGAGCGATGTGCTCTTTAAAGGTTAGATGTTTGTCTATTATGATGCCGAGGAATTTACTTGACTTGGTTTCTTCGATTTCACCTTCGCCAATTTGAATGCGTGGGAGAGATATATTTTTCTTGTATGAGAATGTAATATATTTTGTTTTATCGATATTAAGGCTTATTTTATTAGCTTTAAGCCACAATGAAACCTTATGACGTTCATTATTTATACGCTCCGCCATCCTAGTGGGATTTTGGTCTGGAAGGACCGCAGAAAGGGTACTGTCATCGGCAAAAAGTTTGAATTGGAAGAATGATGTAGATTTAATGATATCATTGATAAAAATTAGAAATAGGAGAGGCCCAAGGACAGATCCTTGTGGAACCCCATGGCTAATTGTCCGTGGGTCTGATTTTGCGTCGTCAATGACAACGTATTGTTTCCGATTTGCTAAGTATGATCTAAACCAATCATGGGCAGCCCCTCGAATGCCATAACAATGTAGTTTCGAGAGTAATACGTTATGGTCCACACAATCGAATGCTTTTCGAAAGTCAAGAAATACAGAGAAGACAGGCTTTCCTTCATCTATATTAGAATAGAGGAATTGTAAATGATTTAATACAGCTTGTGTCGTAGATTTCTTAGAACGAAAACCGTATTGTTTGTCGTAGAGGAAAGATTTTTGTTCAAAATACGAATACACTTTTTTGTACACAATCAGGGTGTCTACTGGGTGCTAAAGGTGCTAAAAGGTGCTAAAAAGTGCTAAAACCAGCAAGGTGCTAAAAAATGTGCTAAAAAGTGATAAAATTGAATGACAGGTGCTAAAAATTTATGAAAATGTTAAATTGCTTAGATTTTAATATGTATAAGTAAAAATGCAAGGGTTAGGATTGGTACCTGGTCATTCCTAGTAGGGGAAGTTTCTGCATTCCCCCGTACCTGAGCAGTATTTTTTTATTAGTACAATTGCAGAGTTTATATTATTTCCTAATTTGTTGAGTTCTTGATTACAAATTTCTAATTATTATGTTCATAAAAAGTCAACATCTATCTTCAACTGGCTGGTAGGGACTATTAAACATAAAATGTAATAATTACTATTATTTTATATTATTAATATGTTTATTTTTCAGATTTTCTTTGTTGTTCAAAACCATCCTTAAATCCTTTTATAATAAAAATGGAATTGTTCTGAATATACATGTATTTTTGCTTCTGGAACCCCTCAGGGGGATACAACTATTGTATCTATGGGAATTAGCGCTCCCAGGAGGAAAATGTGAGGGCCCAAGCTGAGAATTGGGTAGGCCTTATTTTTGTTGAAATAAAACGTTTTTTTGTTATGTTAAGGACCACTTTTTTTCGGTACACTACTGAGCTGTTTTTCAGCACCTCTGACTTTCTTCTTCAACTTCTATCTGATTTCATGAACTTCTTTCACAACTTACTGTTTCTATGCCCCTTCTGCATAGATTCCTCATTCTCTTATCTCCATATTAAATGGTGCCTTCTTCCTTCCTGATGTGTAGAGAGTGAGTTAGTGATTGGGAATAGTTTGTTTCAGAAAAAAGTATAAACAAGTATACATATGTGAGGACGAATGGAGGTGTGATAGAGGAGAGAGCATTGACGGATTATATTTTGGTTAGCAGGGGAGTGATGGGTCGTTTGCTCGATGTGGATGTGTTCCGTGGTGAGATGAATGGGATTTTGGATCATAGCTTGGTGGAAGGAAAGTTGAGAGTAAGTGGAATGTGGGGAGGTGTAAAAAGGAGGAGTGGAAGGGAGGTGTTAAATGTAAGCAAGTTGCATGATTCTGAGCGTGAGTGTATCAGGAGAAGATGAAAGTAGAGTATGGGAGGGTGAAGGAAAGTGAGGTGGGTGGAGTGGAAGGGGAATGGAAGTTGTTTGAAGATGCGGTGAAGAAATGTGCAAGAGAAGTGTGTGGGGTAAAGAAAGTTGTAGGGGGGATTAGAAAGGGGAGTGAATGGTGTGCTGTGAGAAGAAAGCGGGGGGCGTTCGAAAGGTGGTTGCAACGAGGCAACCAGCAAAATTTCGATGAGTATAAGGAGAGGAAGAAAGAGGTACAAAGAACGGTAAGGAGAGCAAAAAGGGCGGCGGATGAGGAATGGGGGAGGAAGTTAGGAGAAGATTTCATGGAGAGAAGGAAGGTTTTCTGGAAGGAAGTGAAGAGAATTAGGAAAGGTCAGGTGGAGAATGAGGCAAGAGTGAAGGATGCAAATGATAGGCTGCTAGTGGAGAGTTGTGATGTGAGAAAGAGATGGGCGGAGTATTTTGAGGAACTGCTGAACGTGAGGGATGATAGGGTTGCGAGAGTAGTAGCTGTTGGAAGCGATGTTAGAATGCCTGTGTTTGGTGAAGTTGATAGAAGTCGAATAAGAAGTGCAGAGGTGAAATGAAAAATGATGAAAAATGGGAAAGCTCCAGGTATGGATGGCTGCACGGTGTCTAAAGAAAGGAGGAAATGTGGTTTTAGAATGGTTGGTACGTTTATTAAATGTATGTTTCTAGGCTAGTAAAGTGCCGGTTGATTGGAGTAGCGCGTGTGTAGTTCCGTTGTACAAGGGGAAAGGTGACAGGTATGAGTGCAGTAATTCTAGGGGTATAAGTCTACTGAGTGTTGTTGGGAAGCTGCATGGAAGAGTTTTAATTGGAAGAGTGAGAGTGTTGACGGATCGTGTGCTTGCTGAAGAACAGTGTGGTTTTAGGTCTGGTAGAGGTTGTGTGGATCAAATGTTTGCTGTGAGGCAGGTGAATGAAAAATACTTATTAAAGGGAAAAGATGTGTATTGGGCATTTATGGATCTAGAGAAGGCGTATGACAGAGTGGATCGTGAGGCGCTATTGGAAGTGGTAACCTTGTATGGAGTGGGTGGGAGACTGTTGAATGCGATCAAGAGTTTCTACTTTGATAGCAGAGCATGTGTGAGAGTAGAGAATGAGGTGAGTGAATGGTTCCCAGTTGTGACAGGTGGGAAACAGGGATGTATGATGTCGCCGTGGTTGTTTAATTTGTTTATGGATGGTGTGGTGAGAGAAGTCAATGCCACAGTGTTGGGAAAGGGTGCGCAGTTGGTGGGACAAAATGGCATGTATTGGGAAGGGTGTCAGCTGTTGTTTGCAGATGATACAGCGCTTGTGGCTGATTCAGAGTAAAACCTGAGGAGACTGTGTGGGATTGACGTACGATGCGACAATTGTCGTACCATGATGCAACCGCCAGGGATCGGAGCTGCCCTATCGGGAGGGTTGATATGACAGTGGTGGAGAGCAGACGCGCGTGTGTTTTCGCTCTTCAGTTCGCATCATCCCCGGCGCGTTTGTTCGTAACCTGTGTGAAGCAAGGCGGGTGCCTTGCTTTCGTTCCTCATCGCAATCGAGGAAGGCCAACCAGCTACGACAGCTGCGTGGCGGTTTTGCTGGCGGTGAAGGCACCGAGTAAAACTTCAAGGTAAGCCAACAAGCTATCTAGGCTTTTGGCGGTGGTAGCCTTCTTGTGGGCATCAAGATGGCGGCGGCTGGAAAGGCTGCGTCAGCTGAGGTAGCTGACGCAGCTGAGAAGGCTGCGGCAGCCGGAGCTGGCGATGCGGCATCGCCAGTGCCGCCGGCGGGGAGCACGTCGGGTGTGCTTGTGGATGTTAGCCTGTTGGCTAACATTCTGACTCAGGCGCGTGGACCGATTCTCGACCGGTTGTCTAGGCAGTTGCCTAAGTTGACTGGCGATGGGTCGGTCGACGCGCTGGAGTGGCTGGAGAACCTGGAGAGGCTCTGCCAGCTGGAGCGGGTAGCTCCGACCGACGTCATCGGGTTCATGCTCGACGGCAACGCCGCTCGGGTGTTTCGCTCGATGACTGTCGGTGATGCTGCCCAGTGGTCGGTAGTTCGGTCTACGCTGGTCTTGCAATTTGCGTTGCCTATGCAGGAAGCGTATAGGCGGTTCACCGACCGTCGGCTTGCAGCCGGGGAGTCGGTGGACGTGTACCTGGATGACTTGGCGCGTCTGGGTGGGAGAGTGGGGTCGACCAAGAAGGACTTGATTTTTAGGGTCAAGTTCTACGAGGGTCTCCCCACTACTCTGTATACTTGGGCAGTTTCGCGTGAGGACGCGTATACTGCGCCGTTCGATGCTGTGGTGTCGAAAGTGCGGGAGAGAATGGCCGCACAGAGGGCTGCAGCCGGGCGAGGCCAGGAGGCCAGGCGCGGCGCAGACCTTGCTGCTTCGGGGAAGCAGGGCAGTGGTGGCAAGGGTGCTTGTTACCGCTGTGGCGGTGCACACCGCGTGCGGGCTTGCCCGCAGAAGCAAGGCGCGGCGGCGCCTGCTGGTAGGGGGGCCATGAAGGCTCCCGCCAAAAGGAAGTTTGCATGCTTTGCATGTGGGGAGGTCGGGCATTTTGCTTGCGACTGCCCGGCGGTAAGTAGGCCTGCGGTTGGTGGGTCGGGTTTCTCTGCGGAGGACGCCAGTCGGGGCGACGCGTCCTCCTCAATGGAATCCGTGTAAGCCAAGCTTACCGGAGGTCTCCTCCCCCCGAGGGAGGTGACGGCAGCCCCTCGGAGAGAGGGACCTTGAGCGGCACGGGTGTGTCGCTGGGTCGGGGTGATCTAGAATCGCTCGGAGCGACTGGCGTTACGACAGGGCGTCGGTTGCCAGTCGTTCGTGCCATCTTGAATGGGCATTGTTCTTGGTGTCTGTTAGACTCCGGGAGCGAGCGGACGGTGGTTTGTCCGCGGGTGGTGGTGGGCCAATGCCCCCGGCCGGGGCGGCCGTTGCTAACGGCGGACGGCAGAACTTCCCATGTGGGGAAGCACTGTCGTGTGGTAGTCGGGTTGCAGGGGCATTGCTTTGGTGTCACTGCGCTCGTCATGCCGGAGTTGGGGAATCTTGGCGTGGACTGTCTCCTCGGGAGTGATGTTATTGATCACATGGGGGGCGTCACCGTTAGAAGAGGTCCTGACTCGAAGTATGCAGTTAACTGGGGGAGATCCCGGTCAGCTGGATGCTGTAGGGGGTCCAGCAATGGGCTCGCCTGTGCCAAGCTGGGAGCCGGCCTGGTGACAGGGGCGGGGTCGGTGGAGTCGAGAGGTGCGCCAGCACCGGTCGAGATCGTCGACCCTGACTTTGTTGCTAGGTTCGCTGACGGGCGGTGGACCGTCAGTTGGCGGTGGTCTGAGAAGCCGCCCGAGGGGTTGCAGACTCGGGTCGCGGAGTACGGATGTACTCAGGCGCCTCACGTGCGGGAGCGCTATGAGGCGGAGATTCAGAGTTGGATCTCAAAGGGTTGGTTGAGGCGATGGCATGGCCCCATCCCGGGCGTCATTCCGTTGCTGGCCGTCGTGCAACCAACGAAGGACAAAGTCCGTCCGGTCATGGATTATCGTGAATTGAACGGCTTTGTCGAATGTCATACTGGTGATGACATGGTCGCTGTGTGTGGCGACAACATTCGGAAGTGGCGGCAGCTGCGGGGCGAGCTTAAGGTCGTCGACCTTAAGTCCGCGTACCTGCAGATCCACGTTTCCGAGGATCTGTGGCGGTACCAGATCGTGAAGTTTAAGGGTGTGCCTTACGCTTTGACGCGATTAGGCTTCGGCCTCTCGTGTGCGCCTCGAATCATGACGGTGATTCTCGGCAAGGTTCTGTCGTTGACCGATCGCGTTCGTCGAGGGACGGACCACTATATCGATGATGTAGTGGTTTGTGAGTCCATTCTCAGCGCGCAGGAGCTCCGGGAGCATTTGGCACGGTACGGACTTGTGTCGAAGGAGCCTGAGTGCCTGGATGGAGGCCGGCTGTTGGGAATTTCTTTGCGGAAAGATGCCAACGGACATCTTCGAATGTCGTGGGGGACTGCTCTCTCCGAGTTTGGCTCGGTGAATGTGGGCCTAACGAAGAGAGGGCTGTTTTCCTTGTGCGGTCGGTTAGTCGGCCATTACCCCGTGGCGGGGTGGCTGCGTCCTTGTTGCAGTTTTTTGAAACGGCTGGGGTGCAGCGGCTCTTGGGACGACCCGGTTGACGGTTCTGTCAGCTCGTTGGCTGCGGAGCTGTTGGCGCGGGCTCGTCGGGACGACCCTGTTGGGGGCGTGTGGGGTGTCGACTCGCATGGTACGGTTACCGTGTGGGCCGACGCCAGCTCCCTCGGAGTTGGTGTGGCCCTTGAGGTCGATGGCCGCATTGTGGAGGATGCGTCTTGGCTCCGAAAAGAGTCGGACCACCTTCATATCAATGTGGCCGAGTTGGAAGCGGTGGCGCGGGGTATCAATTTGGCGATTGCGTGGGGTTTCGAGACCTTCACGGTCGCCAGCGATTCCCGGACAGTCGTCACATGGATGGACAACACTGTCGATGGTCGCAGTCGTGTTCGCACGAAGGGTGCGGCGGAGATGCTCGTGAAGCGACGTCTTGAGGTGATCCGTGAGACGATCGCTGAGCATGGTCTGGTCGTGTCTGTTCGCTTCGTCTCGACGATCGAGAACAAGGCCGACCAGCTGACCAGGGTACCTAAGAGGTGGCTTAGTTACCGCGATGGTGGTGAAGCCGTCGCAGAGGTGTCTGCCGTGCTTGCCACCGGGGAGAGTCTCGAGGATGCTATTTGGGCGGCTCATCTGCCGCATCATTTGGGCATCGATCGGACGCTCTACTTGGCGCGTCAGATCCGTGGTGATCTGTCGCGCGAACAGGTGAAGCGTGAGCTGGCTGGATGCGAGGCCTGCCAGCGGATCGATCCTGCGCTGCGGGGGGAAAATCTCGTAGAGCGAGGGGATCTGTCTGTGGAGGAGAGTTGGCGCCGGGTTGCGATTGACGTAACCCATTATGGCAATAAGCTCTACCTGTCATTGGTTGACTGCGGTCCCTCGCGGTTCGCCATCTGGCGACGGCTGCTGAATGAGTCAGCAGTGAGCATTGTTGCTCACTTGCGTGAGGTCGTAATTGAGCGAGGGCCGTGTGACGAGTTGCTACTGGACAATTCGACGGCGTTTCGATCAGCGACTGTGGAACAGTTCGCTGATGCGTGGGGGATTTCGCTGCGATTCCGTGCCGCCTACGCCCCGAGCGGCAACGGGATCGTGGAGAAAAATCATCGGACGATCAAAAGGATCGCCGCCAGGGGAGGTATCACTCCTGAGGAGGCTACATTTTGGTATAATGTGACGCCCCGGAAGGACGGAAGGACACTGAGGCGGGTTCAGTCCCTTCGAGCGGTATTTTTCGGTATCGCTGGCGAGTGCCGTTCGACGTCAATCTTCGGGTGAGTGACGGCTGCGTGAACAACAGCTTTGCTGTCGGTGATGAGGTGTGGGTGAAGCCCCCACTGCCTTCATGCACGAAGCAGTGGACGTCAGGTGAGGTCACCAGCGTCGTGTCAAAGTACGTAGTCTGCGTAGACGGCATGCCCAGGCATGTGCGCGACGTCAGGAGACGGCGTATTGGCGGTGACCGGGGCCGTGTTCCCGAGAATCATAGGGGCGCTGATGGCGCTGCGGAGCCCGAAGCAGTTAGCTTCGGTGGAGGTGGCGGCGGCGGTGCAGCTCCTCTGGCGTTGCCCGAGAGGGTGGTTGTTGACGCACTAAACGCGGCGCCAGTGGTGCCGGCGGCAGATAGCGCGTCGAGTGAAGACTCCCCTGAGGAAGGCGAGGAGCCTGTCGCTATCGACGGTGAGGCGGAGCAGCCCCAGGGGGAGCCGGCGCAATTGAGGCGGTCACGCCGTGAGCGACGGCGTCCCTCGTACCTAAGCGAGTACGAGTGCTAGGCACTCCGCCACACTAGTTTCCCGAGAAACTGGGGGAGATGTGGGATTGACGTACGATGCGACAATTGTCGTACCATGATGCAACCGCCAGGGATCGGAGCTGCCCGGTCGGGAGGGTTGATATGACAGTGGTGGAGAGCAGACGCGCGTGTGTTTTCGCTCTTCGGTTCGCATCATCCCCGGCGCGTTTGTTCGTAACCTGTGTGAAGCAAGGCGGGTGCCTTGCTTTCGTTCCTCTGGGCAATCGAGGAAGGCCAACCAGCTACGACAGCTGCGTGGCGGTTTTGCTGGCGGTGAAGGCACCGAGCAAAACTTCAAGGTAAGCCAACAGACTGGTTGTAGAGTTTGGTAGAGTGTGCAAAAGGCGGAAATTGAGGGTAAATGTGAATAAAAGTAAAGTGATGAGATGTTCAAGAGGTGGAGTGTTTGAAACTTGGGATGCGAGGTTGAATGGTGAAGTTTTAGAGAAGTTAGAGCATTTTAGGTTCCTCGGGTCGGATGTGACTGTTAAGGATAGTGTGGAAGTAGAAGTGAGGCATCGAGTGAGTGAAGGCTATAAGACATTGGGTGCAATGAGGAAAGTTCTTGAATGCAGGAGTTTGAGTATGAATGCTAAGAGGGGACTGTATGAAAGCTTGGTTGTGCCAGTTTTGTTGTATGGAGCAGAGTCCTGGGGGTTGAGAGCGACTGAGAGGAGGAAGTTGGATGTGTTTGAGGTGAAGTGTTTGAGGAGCATGTATGGAGTAAAATGAAGAGATAGGATCAGGAATGAGTTGGTTAGGGGGCAGACGGGTGTTATCAAAAAGTTGAGCAGACGAGTGGATGAAAGAGTGCTTGGATGGTTTGGGCATGTTGAAAGAATGAAAGTTGAGCGGCTGGTGAAAAATATATATGTCGGAAGTGAGTGGTCTTCGAGCGCGAGGTAGACCACGGATGAGTTGGATGGATGGGGTGAAACGTGCTTTGTATGAGAGGAGTCTGACTGTGGACGTGGCGAGAGGGATGGCTGCGGACAGAAGTGAGTGGGGGCATTGCATAAGAAGTAATTTTATTTATGACGAGGTACTGGAAGTTGCCCGCCTGTGATGGGGTTGACCTGTCCTATGCGGGGGGAGGGGCTGCGCTCAATGAAGCGGTCGGGGTAAACCAGCTATGGCTGTCGGGCCTGACTGTGGAAGGTGGTTGTGCTGGGCTGCTGCTGATCCTGGCAGTTCAGGTGCGGCCAGTGCTGCCTCTCTCGCCTCCTAGTGACTAAGTGTGGTGATTGTGGCCTGCTGTCGGCTACCCTCCCATAGGGAGGATAAGCCCGGTATATGTATTTGTATGTATGTATGTATATATGGTTATCATTGGAGCTTATTGAAGGAAAAGGGTGCTAAAATTTCATCTTCAAATGTGCTAAAAGGTGCTAAAAAATGCTGAAATGGAGGATGGACATTTTAGTAGACACCTTGACAATTTTCTCGAATATTTTGCTAATAATTGGTAGTACAGAGATAGGTCTATAATTGTTAATGCAGTTTTTATCACCATTTTTAAAAATAGGGGTGACTCTCGCAATTTTGAAAGAGTTGGGGAAGGTACCTTGAGAAAGGGATTGGTTGACAATATAAGATATGCGCGGTGCTATTATATCAGCTTTAGCCTTAAGAACTTTGGCCGAAAAATTTTTCAATCCACTTGATTTATTTTTCAAGTTGTTTATGCACGTAATTAAATCGGAGGGATTAGTTGGCGTGAAAAAGAAAGAGTAAACCATAATGTAATGAAATTCGAAAAAGTCCTGTACCGAACGTATTAAGCTATGGTATATCATTTTCTTAGCTTGTTTAACCAAAGTTTCAACTAACGAGCCCAGAGTACTGTTACTTTTAGGGTAAGTCTGAAAATCCAATGATTGTATGTTGTATGTCTTTAGAAATCTTTTGGTTTCAAAATCGTCTAAGAATGTTTTTACAATGTTGGTACCGGCCACAATCTGACTGCCTAAATCGGAAAAACAACGTTTGAACATACCGTGCTCGTATACATGGAGCTGTAGTGCTCGCAAGAATTCTGGTACATCGGCTTTCATACAAATTTTTATATTTACCGCTAGACTCCAGCGGCAGGTGATTATCAGCACCCAAACTTTTTGAGTTTGGTTACCTAACTTAATAGTCCAAGGGCCCATGTGGTCAATGAAAATTAAAGAAAACACAGACTTGGGCGGATCAACTCTGAAATCTCTATAACTGTTTTGATCGAGCTTTATAGTTCTGTTATTTACTTTTTTGCAGGCAAAGCAAGTTTTTAAGACTGTTAGGCCCCGCACCTGTATGGCCAGAAGGATTTTATAGTATTACGCTCACGGCCTTGTAAATAATGTTCGCCGGAATTTAATCCGAGTATCCTAGATACTCACTAAGCCCCCTTGAATCCGGCTGATCCGAAATTTGAGAGAGTGACGAAAAGAACTTCGGTCAGCTTCCTGGAAATTCCGGAAACGTCTTACCCAATATTGAATGACTCTGCGAATAACCTTGTATACTGTACAAATAAAAAAAGAAAACTTATAAAAACGTCTCTTCTCTTCCCCGAAGAAAGCATAACAACCCTCAGAAAAACCCTAAGACAGGGACTTCAATAAAACGCCATCCAAATTTAGACTCGGCTACTGAAATCATCTAAAAATTTGGCACCCGAACAGGAACCTGAACTCTGGAAAGCTGCAAATATTTTTCAAGCCGGTAAAATAAAACCCGTTTCTGACGCCTGAACAGAAATTCGCTGTGGGAGCAGGCTAAAGGAATTACGCCTAATACTCAAACATTGAATAACTCGTTAAGACGAATTGCGTACAAAAAGCGCAACAATATGCAGAAGCTCTGGGAATAACCCCAGAACAGCCGGAATACCGATAAATTTTCCTCGGTCGATTGCAAAGGCTGGAGCAAGAAGAACGAGAGGAACGAGAACGAGAACGAGAGGAACGAGAACGAGAACGAGAACGAGAAGAACTAGAACGAAAACGAGAACGAGAACGCGAGAGCGAGCACGAGATTCGCATTCAAAAGCTCAACCAGCCAAGAGCCCCAGAGGCGAGACGAATTAAGATTCCTGAAATCACGCCATTCGAGCCAGAGAAAGAAGGTATGCAGGAATTTCTATAACGATTTGGGAACCACAGTACAGCCCAAGAGGTTACAGAATACGAGGCTGTCATTGCCCTCGAAACCTTAGTAACGGGCAAAGAACGAAGGCTCATCCAAACGATACCCGCCGTCGATCGATACCGCTTTAATGAAATCAGAACCCTACTATTAGAATCTCATATGGTCACTACGGCAACATTGCGCGATAGTTACTTGAAAGTAAAACCAGAGGAGGGCGATAAAATGAGTCGTTATGTCCGCAGGATCGAACAAGCCTTTGATGCCTGGATTACGGGAAGCCAAGTCGAGCCAGGTTACGAACAACTAAGGGATTTTGTCCAGGTAGACCGAATATTCTCCGACCTACCACCATTGGTGGCAACCCAGCTCAAAGATCGCGGCAGTAGTATTGTGGCTACACTGAGCGAACAGGGGGATAGCTTCTTACAAGCTCGACCACACACCTCACTGCAACAGCTATGCAGCAACCGTGACAACAATGACCGGACAAGAAATAACGAGCTACCTATGAACAAATCTACCGCAACAAGTCAAACCACGGGAACTTTTGGCCCCCCTAACCGTGCGCAAATCAACGCAGTTTCGGCAACCGAGCGTAACGAACCAGCACGCGTCGCGGCAACTTCCCAACGAACCAACCATGACCGCACAAATTCAACTGGCCCATAAGAGGCATGACGAACCTTCTATTGTGCTCGTCGTAGCCGCGCGACCATCGAACTTACCTCCGTCCAGGCAGACCCTGGTTCGAATCCCGGCGCTGGTGGCGATTTTCTCTGCTGGGTATAGGAGAAAAAATTCCAAGCACAATACCCCACTCTACCCATGTGTCTGAAATGGGTACCGGTCTTGACCGGGGGAAAGCGTAATGGCGTCCTGGCGTTAGTTATAAGGCATTTTGAAATCCAATGTACAAGGTGATATGTATCAGGCTTGATTGGAAATAAAGCATCCGTAGATGCCTTCATTATAATTATTATTATTATTCATTATTGTTCACACCATGGGGAAAACGCCATTCATTCCAGCGCTAATTGTGCCGTGTTTAATCCTCGATACCAAAGGTATCACCCAAACTGGCGTCATCCAGGAAAGAAAGGCCAGGGAGAGGGCGAAGCCTCCAACGCAAGAGTACACGCGAATACGGTCAGCTTCGACGAAGAACCAACTGAATCCTCCAGCTTGCCGCCAGTTGACTGCAAAACGTAGGTTTAGAAAAAGAGCTCGCACTAGGGAAGTTAAAGACCTGTAAAGGTCGGATCAACGAACAACCCGTCACAGTGTTATTAGACGAAGGAGCCAATGCCGTATTTATAAGGAAGAACCTCGTGCCCCTAGACACGCTTACCGGGACAAAAATCACCGTAAAACTGGCCAATAGTCGAACGTTTCAAGCCCCCTTGACAAAAGTACGGCTCGAATGTCCCTATTACCGAGGCGACGTCACCGTCGTAGTCATGGAAAATCCTTCGCACGACGTTATTGTAGAACGAATACCAGGCACCCTTTCCTTTGAGGAACCAAACTTCGATCCGACCCTACCTCCTCCAGACGCAGCCACATACCACGTGATAACTCGAGCGACCACCAGAAAGGAAGCCGAAGCCGAACGCGCAATCCAGGAACGACTCAAACCCGACAAAAAAGAGCTGGAAACGTTACAGCGGAACTGTGCCACTTTACGAAGACTGTTCAAAAAGGCAGAAAAAAGGCAGAGGATGTTAGAAACGACGGCCGAGTTATAACGCATGAATTAAGGGATGAGATTCTATGTCGGAAAACATTACAGAACGGTAAAACGACTTTTCAGCTAGTGGCGCCAGCGAGTCTACGCAAACAAGTACAAAAGATGGGTCACGATAACCCCTTGGCAGGTCACTATTCCCAAAAAAAACCCAGGCACGAATCGAACGAGATTTCTACTGGCCCCAGCTAAACCAAGAGGTAAACCGGTACTGCCATTCTTGCCACAAATGCCAAAAACATGCGCCAGCCCGGCCACCCAAAGCACCTATTGCTACTCCATCTCTAACCGGAACTCCATTTGCCGCACTAAGCGTGGACCTCGTAGGCCCGATTCAACCGTCCTCTGCTAGAGGAAATCGATACATTCCAACTGTGGTCGACCAAGCCACCCGCTATGCGGATGCAAAAGCCCTACGGCATATATGTAGACGCAGTAACAGTCGCAGAAGCACTAAACGAGATCTGCACCCGCACCGGCTACCCGCAGACCCTAAGCACGGATAACGGAACACAATTTACGGCCGCCTACTTTGAAAAGTTTCTAAAACAGATGGGCATCCAGCACCACCGCACGCCCCTGTATCATGCACAATCAAATGGGATCGTAGAACGATTAAATGGAACCATGAAGTCCATGCTCCGAAACTGACTGCCAAGCAGCCCAGGGACTGGGACTTGAATCTTCCCTCGTTCTTATTCGCGTATCGCGACGCTCCAAAGCCTCTACCGGGTACTCACCACTCGAGTTAATCTATGGCCATCGGGTACGAGGACCCCTGACTATCCTGATGGAATGCTGGACAGCTAATCCTGCAATAGACACCGACGAGGCTACGGCCCATTTCATACTCGATCTCCAGCATCGCTTAAAAGAAACAGAAAAACCAAGCTTCGAGTGTTGAAACCAGGAGATAAAGTACTAGTATTTGTACCGGACCAAAGGAATAAATCAACTATGGCATGGAAAGGCCCGTATAAAACCACCACGCGGTTAGAAGCATATACTTATTTATTAGAAGTAGAAGGAAACAGTAAACTATACCATATCAATTTACTCAGAAAATATCAGGAACCCGAGGCTCCAACCAGCGATTCTAATCCCAACTACTTGGAACTCGGAGAACTTGAAGGGGACGCCGTTAGAGAAGCGTTCACTGCCGCTTGCCTCGCTGTCGAACCTACCAATCCAGAAGAGGAGCTCGACACAAAAGAACCGGAAATCCCCCTCGTGTTAGGAGAAACCGTTACCGACTGCTCCCTCGACAACCATCGAGACGAAACGGAACAAAATCAACTGAAGGAGTTGTTTAGCAAATTCGGTCGCCTATTCACCGACACACCAGGAGAAACCAGGACCGTAGTTCACGAAATAAAAATAAAAGACCCCAGCAACTTCCGCCTCCAACATGCCTACCCCTTGCCACTATCGCTAGAACCGCAATTACAGAAAAATCTCACGCAATGGCTACAACTGGGGATAATCACGCCATCCAACTCACCGCACTATTCCCCCTTTTTAGCAGTTCGAAAAAACGACTGAAGTCATCGATTCTGTTTGGATAGTCGCCACCTTAATAATCAAACGCGCTTCGATGCCGAGCCTATCGCCGACATCACTTCCATCTTTACTCGATTGGCAGGGAAAACTATCTTCAGTAAAATAGACTTAACCAACGGCTACTGGTAAGTTCCTCTGCACCCAGGATACTGTCCTTATACGGTATTCAAAACGAGGTCCGGAATATACGAATTCAAGGTAATGCCGTTCGGACTAGCCAATGCACATCCTACTTTTTTCCGCCTCATTCGTTGAGTAACTAGCGACCTAAAGGACATCGAAGTTTGCATGGACGACATTTTGATCGCCTCCACAACCTGGGAAGAGAATCTAGATTCCCTGGAAAAATTATTAGAAGCATTGTCACAACACGGCCTAACTGCGAAACCCTGGAAATTCGCTTTCGGCTATAGTAATCTCCAATACCTCGGTCATCAATTAAGTAGCGAGCAGCTCCGACCAATGACTGAACGGATAGAAGCGCTACGCACCTCCTCACTACATAAGAATAAGAAAGAACTAAGGAGTTTTCTAGGCAGTGTAGGATACTACCAACAGTTTATTCCTCATTACACCGATCAGGCCGCACCTCTGCAATACTTCCTACGCAAAAATTCTCCAGAAGAGATACCCTGGACCGACGTAACCAAATACGTATTCGAAGCACTTAAATTGGCCTTAACGACCAATCCCGTGTTGCAGTTACCAGACTCCAATATCCCATTTATCCTACGCACGGACGCATCTGAAACCGGTCTAGGCGCTGTTCTTCTCCAGCCCAGCAAAATCGACTTCAGGCGCTATGCACCAATTGCCTCTGCATCCCGCCGACTCAGAGGAGCGGAGATGAATTATTCTACTATCGAGAAAGAGGCCTAAACTATCTACTGGGCGTTCCAAAAATTTGAAATCTATCTATACGGCCGAGAATTTATTTTACAAACTTATCACCGGCCTCTAACGAATGCGCAGCTTTCACTACGAAGAAAGTTAAGCCAAGAATTTCTAAATGGATAACAGATGAGAAAAAACAGTTGAGCAGAGCTTAAAGAATTTTGCAGCGTGAGTACAAACTGAATAAATCAGACAGTACGCGTCGAAAATTATATAAAGATCATGAGAAGATCCTACGAAGAAAAGTTAAGGAAGCAAAACGGGACTACTTCCACAAAGAACTCGTGGCGGCAAAACAAAACCCAAAAAGAACTTGGGAAATCATTAGAGAAGCTGCTCCGTATAAAAATTCAGACTGCAAAAGCACTTTTGACAACCCATCAAAAATGGCGAATGACTTTAACACTTTCTTCTCAAAAGTTGGCGAAGATGTTTTCAATCAAGTATACAGTTTCAGACACATCTACAGGGGCAAACCTGAGCGATGTTTTATCCCCAAATAGTAGAAACAAATGGAGACCAAAGCCGGTTAGCGTCATAGAGATACGAAAAATCTTATAATCGCTAAAGAATACTAAAACGACTGGACATGATGGCATAAGCCTCCAACATATAAAAAAAGCTTCCCTGTCACAGCACCCCTCATTCGCTTGATAATAAATACATCTATAGCCACAAACAAGTTTCCCAATCATTGGAAACTATCCATCATTAAGCCATTACATAAATCTTGTGATATCGACATAGCGTCAAATTACAGACCAATCAGTCTCCTGCCTGTTATGTCCAAAATATTAGAAAAAGTAATAACAGACCAGCTCTCGTCTTACATGGACGAGTCACACCTACTGCATCGCAATCAATATGCATACAGAAGGAATACCAGTACTCAGGACGCCCTGTTAAACATAACAGAAAAAATTTACAATGATATTGACCAAAAAAATTAACTCTCTTACTATTGCTTGATCTCTCCAAAGCTTTCGACAGTGTTGAGCATAAGAAACTTCTACAAAAAAATTCAAACCTCAGAATAAATACTCAGTGGTTTGAAATCTACCTACCAAACCGCTCTCATGCAGTGTGCTTGAATAACAAAATGTCATCATGCATACCAAATAATTTTGGCGTTCCTCAAGTCTCAATCATCGGCCCGCTCCTATTTTAAATTTTCATCAATGATTTCCCCACCATGCCCGCAAACACAAAAATCTCAATGTATGCTGACAAGCTAAAATTGCCATGACAAGCTCAACAGAGGACTTAAAAGAAACTCAAGCCAACGCTGAAAACCTTCTGAAAAATCTGAAATTGTAGTATGACCATAATGGCCTCAAACTTAACGCAAGTAAAACGCAATGCATTATTCTTGGATCACAGAATGCGACTAAAAATTTACCACCATTCACGCTAACATTTGGAGACGATACAATTGAACCAGTAGATAAGGATAAAAATCTTGGTGTTTGGTTTGACAAAAATGTGACTCTCAATTCACACGTAGAAACAATGTGCAACAAAATTAACGGAACCTTAATGTTCTTTCATCGCATTATGAACACAAATGACGAAAAATCTAGATTATTTGTGATTCAGTCTTTAGTTTTATCGCGTCTGGGGGCCCTGTTTATGTCTTTTATCGAGGGGCCCTGTTGAGCTGTGAGGGCCTGTTGAAAAGTGAGGGCCCGAGCTGAGAGTTAGGTAGGCCTTCTTTTTGTTGCTATAAAATGTTTTTTGTTATGTTAAGGACCACTTTTTTCGGTTCACTACTGTCCTGTTTTTCAGCACCTCTGACTTTCTTCTTCAACTTTCATCTTATTTCATGAACTTCTTTCCCATCTTACTGTTTCTATGCCCTTTCTGCATAGGTTCCTCATTTTCTTATCTCCATACTAAATGGTGCCTTCCTCCTTCTTCTCTTCGATACCCTCTATTTTTGCAGCAGTTAGGGAGGCTTAAACTAACTTATAATCTAATCTAATCTAATCTAATCTTATACCTTCGCTCCCTTTTCAAATATGTTTTTCACTTTCATTCCTAAGGCTAGTATTTCTGAAGCTTTTTTGATAGGCCTGAATTACTTGCTAAATTATTCAACTCGTACTGATTGAATCCCCAATGAACTGGATCTTCGTGAATGTCAAACTCTGCTTCACTGCTGTCATTACGTTCTGCATCACTCAGATCTTCTAGAGGAGGTCGTTGTTCCAAAACTGGCCTATGGAATTTCAGATGAAAGAGGCATTGGTCATCTAGCTGACGGTATATTAGGGTATATATATATTTTAATTTTATCTTTTTTGTTAAATCCTAATGATTTCACTAAACAAAGGTAACAGTCTGCCGAATGATCTTTTTGTGTTCACCAAACCATGGGGATACTAAACGGTATCTTTTCACGTGTTCCTTTGGTCCACACCCGTAACCTCTCGACACTCTGTGACGCTGAATGTTGGACACTTGGACACTAAATGAGGGCCCATTCATAGGAGGGGCCCCTATGTGAATGGGCCCTCCTCGCTAATGTGAATGGGCCCCCCCTAACGGGCCCCCAGTAATTCATATTACTGGTTTCATATGCAGCTTAAGGAATGTGAATAAACCTATATATATAAGCTTTTCCTAAACTTAATTTCAGTCCATTATAATATATGTACGAATAATAAATTTGCTTTACTGTCAACAGACACAAATAGTGACTGACATACTCTTCTTTTCAATCAGTCATCAACATTCTGAAAGATACGGATGGACTGGGAAATAAACGGAAAACATAGAATTGCTTATTAAGGTGAATTATATTATAACAAAATTTCAGTTGAGTAAACTCTTTCAAAATCATTCTCACAAAAATGAATATTAAAGAAACCCATTGATCGTCGAGCCTCTTTTCAAGAATCAAAATCTCGTTCGCAGTCTCGTAGGCAGTCAATGCAATGGAAAATGACCCGTGAACAAATGCCATGCCTCTGAAAAGCTCTCGACCTACGATCAAACGCATTCTGAAAAATCTATGTCAAACCCAATTTGCTCAAGAGTTGTCAACACATTGGAACTTGAAATGATCGCTCAAAATAGAGCCTAACCTCACTTGACCTGACGGACACTGTACCATATTTATGGATGAGGAATCGTCCTGAAATTGGGGTCCAGCTAAGTTTGCTTAAAAGAGGGATTGCTTGATCGCGGTTCCTGAAATTACTTTTGCACACTACTTTGGCAGCGAAGTTCATACATTCTCGCAATTCTTTTGAATTTATAGAGGTATGTCTCCCTAGACTAAACTGCAGTAGTCCAAGGTGGACCCGGGAAAAAAATTCGGTCAACATTACCTTACCAATTCCAAAATAACATATTCTGACCTAACCTAACCTATCTTATCCTAACCAAACCGATCCTGATACTATGTCGAACATAAAAAAAGTGGACATATGAAAAAAATTCCGTCCACATTACCTAACCTATGCTAACCTAACTTATCCTAACCTAACATATCCAAAGCCTTGAATAGAAACTCTTCTCTCGTACTTTTCTTTCTCCTATTTTCTGCAATGGTATTATGTTAAGAGTCATAGTTGAATTTAATACGGGTAATGCGCTGCCAACAGAGGCACAGGGCCTCGAATTGGTTTAGTAATGAATCAATCAGGAATTTCTCGGAAATGCTTTACTGGGTGGCGTTAGCGCCCATGCTTTAGCTTTTACGTCCACCCCTATTCGCATATCACCTCTTTGATAGCATTGGCCAGAGAATATAGGCTCGTGTTTCTCTTTTGGCGAGTTTATTGCGAGAGGAGAGAGGAAAAATCACGACGCCCGAAGATTTTGATATTTTATTTGGGAGGCAAATACTGAACGGCGGGAGCTCACGCGGGCAAGGACTTGGCGACCACACAGCTTCGAATAAGACACTCCAACATTTACCCGTCCTCAGTGACCAGTAAAGACGACCGCCCTTTTATTTATTACTCTAATGACTTAACAACAGACTGCGTGCATACAGCCAAAATTACGATCCACGAAAACGAACCCAATGAGTGTTTCAGCCTACACTAAAGCGCACCCAAGAATCCTGAGCCACCTAAAATTTGAACGGTTGATTTTCTATTAAAGTGAACTGAAGACAAACAACGACTAACCGACAAATCGGAGTATCTCTCAATACTCGATCCTTCCGACTCAATCGACTTGGCCTCGAACTGGTCACGCCCAAGCCCCTGATCAGAAACCACGATAAGTTCCCTTCTAGGAACTGACCGCCTAGCTGTAACGAACCTAGTCGCTTGACCACTCGCTTTCGCGCTCTGACCCGGAGTGACTCCTAATGATCATCATTTCGCTGTCGTGGACACCGCTCCCCCACAAAAGGGGGGGGGGGGGGGGTTGGGGAAAAGGGGGTAGGTTTTGTATAGGAGCCCGGTTTTCCCAGACAACCCAGCCATGGCCAACTTACAATTGGTCACACACTTTGTCTCTTCTAGTCGAAGCGGCCAAAACCGGCAATCGTTTTATATTAATATGTTGAGATTTTACAATCCCTGACCAATTTACATGGCCGGCGCTAACAAGCGCCGATGTCTCTACGCTCCAGGACTTAAATATTTTATTAAATCGTCATAAATGGAGCCATCTTCTGCCTCGTATTCCCGTGCACTGCAATCGAAGTAAGGGATGAAATTCTATTTCATACAGCCTGCCCTAACCGAACCTATCCTAATAATGTATCGAACATAAAAAACCGCGAACACATGAAAAAATTCCGTCAACATTACCTGACCTGTGCTACTCTAACCTAACATATCCTCACCTAACATATCCTAACCTAACATATCATTACCTAACCTAATCGAACCTATCCTGATAATATGTAGAACATAAAAAAACCGTGGACCCGTGAAAATGTTTCATCACATCCCAAAAAATTTTAACATGCCATTCTAACCTATCTCTTCCTGACCTATCCTAACCGAACCATGATAAACTGTCTCACATAAAAAACGTGGACCCGTGAAAAAATTCCGTCAACATTACCTAACCTATGCTAACCTAACATATCTTAACCTATGCTATCCTATGCTAGCGTAACCTATCCTAGCCTAACATATCTTAACCTATGCCATTCTAACCTAACTTAACCAATATCATTGTTAGGCTAGGTGGACATGTGAGAAAATTCAGTCAACATTACCCGACAAATTCTTACATAACATTCTAACTAACCCATCCTAACATACTATCCTATGCTAACCGAAGCTTTCCTGAAATGATAAACATATAAAACCGTTCACCCGTGAAAAATGTCAACATTACATAACCTATGCTAACCTTCCTAATCCTAATATAACATAACATGTATCTTGACCTACCCTATCCTATCCTAACCTAACTTAACCCATCCTAACCCTACCTATCCTAACCCAACTTAACCAATGTCATCGTTAAGCTAGGTGGACCCGTAAAAAAATTCGGTAAATATTACTTAAGAAATTCTAACACGACAAATTCTAACCTAGCCTATCCTATTTTCCTATCATAATCAAAGCTATCATGAAAATATGTCAATCATTAAAAACCATTTGGACCCATGAAAAAATTCCGTGATCATTACCTAACCTATGCTAACCTGATAATATGTCAAACGTATCAATGCATGTGTTAGGATTTGTTGGCGAGAATAAGGTAGTTCCAAAATACCTTCGACATCTCAAGGTAAATCCCTCGGTCTGTGTCACCTTAAGCCGCGGCCAGACAAACAGCAGTGGAGCAGGGCAGAGCAGAGCTGACACCACGCGGTGTTTTATGTTAGTGGTATTCCTATTAGGGTGGCCAGACAAGTAGCATAGATCAGAGCAGGGCAGCGCTGTCTGAAGCAAGCGCCAGCGGCGTTTTATCTTGGATGATAAAACACCGCTCCGGAGCTGGCAGTCAGTTGCATGGAGCTAGGATATATGGAGGGAGCATAGCGCACTCCGTTCGGGCTCAATTTGGCTGCAAAAGTTGAAACACTCGGGCACGCTCCATGCCCCATTCTGAGCAACCACAGATGCTTGGCTGAAGTTGCTCCACCCACCTTCCCTACAACCCTTCCTCTCAATGGCTCTCATTTTCCAAAGCAAGATTAGTACCTCACCACAAGTCAAAGGGTGAGGTGCGCGTGCAAGTCGCTTTAATTTGTTATAATCAAGGGCCTGTAATCTTTATAGTTTTCAACTCTTAATGTATCTTTGCTAGTAATTTTGATATTATTAAGTGTCTTCAAGTGAGGAAAAACAATTTATTATCTTTCGGAGTCATAGAATCCCAAATTAATCATTAACGACTGAATGATTAACTAAACAGCTGGAAGAGCATTCAGCGAGCGCGTGCGCACTCTAGCGTAGTTGGTAGGTAACTGGCTTCCGTGCTGACGTCACACTCGCGAGACGGCTATTGGTTACCACAGACACAGGAGAAATCTCAAAAACTGGTTCTCTTCACAGACGGCTATGCTCCCTCCATATATACTCCCTCCACGGTCAGTTGCACCCTAGCGTTCGTAGGGAGAGGAAGTCGAACTTCAGATCTCCTCAGTGCGAGCTATTCCTGCGATCGGGGATGCATCTCATATTTCGATCATAACTATGTTAATGAACAATGGTCATTTATAGAAGACGCCATGGAAGTTAGTGTTAAATGGGCTCGTATTGTTATTTATACGTATATAGGTACTTTCCACCTCATAAATCGAAAACTAAACGTATACCAAGTATTTTCTTTATCAATACCTACACTTTAAAGCGTACCACTGCCTAAAATTTTATATTAGGTTTTTCGTGTTAGGCGCACGGCACTAAAATTGACTTCAAACATACTTTTTATGTATCAACTAATAGTTTTTTAGTAATAGTTTAGCTCGAAGCGCTGCACACGGCCGAAACAAAAATATTCAAGTTTACGTTTTATCAGCATTACATTGGTGAAAATAACTTTGAAAAAATGCAAGTAAAAACTATTAGTTTCTCCATAAAACGATTGTGATGTTCGAGTTCTGTGGGAAAATAACAATTAAATTGAAACCTAGTGCCGCAAGCCAAATATAAAAGATCCTTCTACACTTTGAAATTGTTTATCAATTTATTAATTCGAAATTCGTGTTGTTACATCCATAAATGTATATCTTTATACACTTGAACGAATAAGTTTCTTGCTCTGTAATGTATCTACACGTGAAGCACTGCAAAATAATTGAGATTAAAGTATTTAAAAGGTTTCAAGTCATTCGTCAGTGAATTATTAGCATTATTATTCTCTCAGCAATCATAACTTGCATGTCATGCAATTAATTTCTTGAGGAATTTTTTGGAGCAATTGTAAAACACTATTAAAGTCATTTAATTCGTTGAGTATAGCAATATTTGTAGTATCTCAATATAGGCCTCGGAGCCGGATGTCCTTATCACACTTGGTTTGGGATATCGCGGTCACCGGCGGAAGTATCATAAACGCAACCGACGGATGCCGCCATGTTGTGCATTTACCGGAAGGGCTTTGTTTAACTTCCGGGGGCACTCTATTAAGGCATGTATGTCCCTTTTTGAATCAATACAATTCTAGAAGTCTTACTGTGCGTTTGGCTATCCTTCTGCCTGGTATGAGGCTAGGCGAATTGAAGTTAAAGCTTCCTCTTAAAATAAATCTAATGTCGTACTGAAAATAGCGGCATTACGATATTGTAGGGAGATCAAAAGGAAAGTACGGATGTACGGATGTACTTGTAATGCTAACAGCATAATGCGTAGAATAGAAATAAATATAAACAAACATAATTAGATGAAATATTGTCAGTTCTACAGCTATTTAATAAATTAAATTTGAGGTAACTACAGTCACAATGCACTGCTCTTCTTAGCGCCAAGATTGCAACTGCTGCGGACTCAGGACTGCCACAGTGCCACTGCTGTTTGTTTGGCCGCCTAACTTGCTAGCATAAGCTAGCAGCTACCAGCGAGCCGAAACTGCTCTGCTCAGCCCTGCTTCACTGCTGTTTGTCTGGCTGCGGCCTTAGTTTGTAGCCGAGCGGCGTGTGACGTTCACTCTGTTTCTTCGTTTGTGCCTGTGACGTCCATGCTGCTGGTAAGCATTACTATATGTGATTATTTCTTTATTTTTTTGTGCTTCTAGATAAATTGGTGTAAATTTGTGTGTTCAGTATATAAAGTGTCAAAGCTTAATTTGTATTGATAGTGTTCAGTGCGAGAGTTAGCGTTCAGTTTGTAAATGTATTTCTTTTTGTTCTAGGTATCGTTACTCGCACGACTCCTCCTTACCCTTACCTGTAACCCTGTGCCCAAACGACCTAATTTCATGTTAATTGTTTCATTTAATCTTAAACGTTTCTGGAAATTAAATCCGTTGACCTAATAAGCCTGACTTTGCACATTCTATGCGCGAGTATTTTGTAAGCCCAACCTGCTTTAATATTTAATTTTTCGTGTTTTTTGCAATTTATTATCATTACTAAGGCTAGAATCCTCCAAACGAACATAAGACAGGGAAGGTCTTAACAGCATGTAAAGGGCGATATTTAATGTAACACGCAGGAATTCGGTATTCATGATACCGCAAACTACATGGGATGAGAGCGTTACACGAGAACTTAGTTTCAAAAATATTAATATTTCCAGAAAAATAAAAAAATTAAAATAAATTTTTTTAAAAATTGAATTATTGAAAAATGAATAGAAGTAAAAAAAATTAAGAAAAAAATAAAAAATTATAAAAATACATAAAAATTGAAAAAAAATAAAATCTAAATAAATTGAATAAGTAGAAAAAATGAAATTATAAATAATAAAAATTGCTTTAACAGAAAAATAAAACTTAAAGAAATTAAAAAATGAAGAAATAGAAAAAATAGAAAAGATGAACAAAAAATAAAAATAAAATGAAAAATTAAATGAAAAATAAAATCATAATAAAAATATGACAAAAATAATAACAAATAATAATAAATAATATTAGAAATAATAAATATAAATGAAAAAAATAGTAATGAAAAGTACCCTAACCTCACCTAATTTAACCAAACCTACTTTTCCTGTCCTGATAAAATGTCAAACGTATCAATGATGTAAAGGCGATCTTTTTATGTAACACTCAGGAATTCAGTATCCATGATACCGCAAACTCAGATGAGGAGCGTTACCCACGAACTTAGTTTTAAGCTTATTTAATACATAGAAAATGGAAGGGGCCAAGGATTTAATCTTAGAACTGGCTAAGTTATTTGTTGTGAATAGTGAGATTTTTTTTATTTAAGCACACTGCATGAGAGCGGTTCACTAGGTAGCTTTGAAGCCACCGTGTGTCTGATAAAGATTGAAGTTTAGCACAAGTTTAGTCTGTAAAAGTTCAATCTAATCTCTAAACTTTAGTCTTAAATCTAGTTAGTCTAAACTCTAAACTTTAGTCTAAACTTTAACTTTAGTCTAAACTCTAACTTTAGTCTAAACTCTAAACACAGTTTAGTAGCAGTATAGCACAAGTTTAGTTTGGGTACAATCTCAATGACAGTAACTCTGAAATCAACCATTATATTTTAATCAAATAACAGAATGAAAAAAACGTTCGTTTCGAACCCTTAGTTAAGAGGACTCCACTGTTTACTGCTCCTAAAAAGCAATTTTATTTTGTTTTACCTTTTTTGGCAAGTTATCGGAAGAATTGAAGAAGGAGGTCATTTCAGTATCATCGAAACGTTTTATGAACATGGATTTCAGAGCAATCTTACTGATTAAATACTGAGTGCAATCAATTTCCAACTATAAAGATTAGCTTTACAACGCTATGCTCTCTTCCATTGTTTATAAGTACCGTTGCGCACAATATGCGTCTGAATACATTGAGCAATCGACTACACCTTTTTCGATTCAAGTTAAAATATCTGACATTCAAGTTAAAAAATCTGACTTTCAAGTTAAAATATCTGACTTTCAAGTTAAAATATCTGACTTTCAAGTTAAAATATCTGACTTTCAAGTTAAAATATCTGACTTTCAAGTTAAAATATCTGACATTCAAGTTAAAATATCTGACATTCAAGTTAAAATATCTGACATTCAAGTTAAAATATCTGACTTTCAAGTTAAAATATCTGACTTTCAAGTTAAAATATCTGACTTTCAAGTTAAAATATCTGACTTTCAAGTTAAAATATCTGACTTTCAAGTTAAAATATCTGACTTTCAAGTTAAAATATCTGACTTTCAAGTAAAATATCTGACTTTCAAGTTAAAATATCTGACTTTCAAGTTAAAATATCTGACATTCAAGTTAAAATATCTGACTTTCAAGTTAAAATATCTGACTTTCAAGTTAAAATATCTGACTTTCAAGTTAAAATATCTGACTTTCAAGTTAAAATATCTGACTTTCAAGTTGAAATATCTGACTGTCAGGCCGCACAGGAGTTGTCGAGCCTTTTTGTGTTAGTTACCCATAATCTTAAGTATTTTCTTTATGTGTCCAGCTCCCTGAACGCCGACTTGTCTGTTTCTCTGCGCTGATGTTGCGTCTGTGCATTTACTTTAGTTAGCCCTTAAATATCATTTGTATTACACGTCGATATTCCAATGTTTCTTGTGTTATCTAGATAAATACTACTAATATTTTAAATGCAATTTTGAGTGTTGTACCCTGTTATGCAGTAGCTCACGTCTGTACGCACTATTTTTGCAATAGAAAATAAATCACTGTCTTTGTTAAATTATATCAGTGTATGTAATAGGGACTTCAAAAAGATTCAGCATTAAACAAGTCACACCCTGAGGTCAAAAGACTCTCCTTTCTTCTTTTTGACACAGGCTTTAGTCTCATACGACACCTCGCCTAATAAGGGATTAAAGGAGCCACCTCGGAAGGACGAACTATTTCGCATAGGTGGACGATTAGGAAGACGCTGTCGCAGTTCGGCACTAACAGAATTCTCTTCTGTTGCCCTAGCGGTCTCATGCGGCGCAGACAGTTGCTCGTCTTCCTAACGGTACCGCCGTAGTTCGGCTCAAAACGGAGTTTACTTCTGTTGCCCTAGCGGACTGAATACGGCGTAGGCGGTACCCACACACACACCTCACCCTAGTGGTGCCACCGTAGTTCGGCACATAACAGAATTTACTTCTGTTGCCCTAGCGGACTGAATACGGCGCAGGTGGTACCCACACTAACCTCACCCCCACACACAACGGTACCGCCGTAGTTCGGCACTAACAGAATTTACTTCTGTTGCCCTAGCGGACTGATTAAAGCGTAGGCGGTACCCACACAAACCTCAGGAAGGGCAGCTGCGAAGAAAAGCTAGCGCCCCGGAAAAAGGTAGCTGCACAGAAGACAGCCCCCTTTTCCACGAACCCTCACGTCGACCGCACAACGGTATCGACACTAACTTTCAAGTTAAAATATCTGACTTTCAAGTTAAAACATCTGTCTTTCAGGTTAAAATATCTGACTTTCAAGTTAAAATATCTGACTTTCAAGTTAAAATATCTGACATGCAAGTTGAAATATCTGACATACAATTTAAAATTTAATATGGATTACTTTAATAGAACTACATATTACTGTGTGTTCCTACATATATTTGCAGATTTTTTGCATATACATAATCATAAATTATAAAAAAAATTGCAGTAGAATGGATTGTAAATATGATACCACCTACTGTATGTAGCGTATATAAGAGCTCGAATTTTCTTTGCTGAATTATTTTCATTCTAACACCCATCATGACAATGGAAAAGCTCGAAGCAAGCAACCTTCTCAGTGATTCGGAATCTGAAGATCAACATACAACACGAGGAGGGAAGAGAGGAACAAAGCGTGGAAGATATAAAGAAACACATACGAAAAACAAATGGTTTTGTCTGCAGCGGAAGATATCGACGGAGACTGGAGGAAAGTGGCCAACAATCATGGCGTACCAATAGCAACTGCATGTGGTTGGATTCGAAAAATTGATAAGGAAGTTAACAAACACGGAGGTGCAAGAAATACGAAGGTTGCACCCATACATGTGCAGAAAATGATTAGTTATCTTGAAGAAGATCCTCTTATTACTTTAGTAACAATCAAAACTAAGTTATTGCAAGAAACAGGAGTATCAATAGCTACAAACACAGTGCATAGGCATCTTGACTGTCAACTTTATTCTGTAAAGACGCAAGATCGGAGCCATCAGAGATGAATTCCGAAAGTCACAAAAGAAAACGATCAGATTACGTGTCAAAAGCGATGGATTTTATTGGGAACGGCAAAACGTTAGTGTACATCGATGAAACAAATTGCAATCTGTTCTTAACAAGAAGTTGTGAAGGTCCAAGAAGGGAACTCGTTGCAGTGTAAAATCTCCAACTTCGAAAGGCAAGAACGTCCACATCATAGCAGGGATCTCACAGACAGGGTTAACGTACTGGGAAAGAAGAAGAGGAAGTTATAAGAAAGAAGACTGCTGCGAATGGGTCAGAAGATTACTACGAACAGTGTCAGAGGCAATGGAAAATGTAGTAGTAGTTTGTGACAACGCTCCAATCCATGTTAATTTAGAAATGGTTGTGCAAGAGCAGGAATTTCAGGGAGCCGCACTTCTAAGACTTGCTCCTTACAGTGCTCCTCTTAATCCTATTGAGGAGTGTTGGAGCGTTGTTAAGTCAGAGGCAAAGAAACTGCTCAACACAACACGTGAAGATATTTTGAGACCTCCTTCTCCAGGCATGACCCAGACTGAACATCGGCTGCAACATTTGGAAGGAATAATAGATCAATCTATGGGGAAAATCACTCCCACTTTGTGTATGAAAACGTGTACCCATGTACAAAA
This sequence comes from Morinoia aosen, assembly GCA_030386875.1. Classification (NCBI taxonomy): domain Eukaryota; kingdom Metazoa; phylum Arthropoda; class Malacostraca; order Amphipoda; family Talitridae; genus Morinoia; species Morinoia aosen. Next base: position 5,331,981 of record CM059574.1, read on the forward strand.
ACACTATCCAGCAGTTTAGTTAATGCAAGATGTGAACATGGGTGACATTCCAACTGCATGAAATTATACATATGTAGTTCTTAATAAATATATCGCATTCTTATTCAAAATCTATTAGGTTATTTCATTTAAGGATTTATCAAAGAAATTATATTCATTCTTCTGTAGAGAATGCAATTTAAATATATATGGAAATATTTTAAACATCTGTATGTTTGTACATAAAATAGATTGCTTTAAAAAACTTCTGATGTGTTAAGGGAGCATTTGAGACTTATTATTGCATTAAAAGGAAAAAGAAAAGGAAAAAAAGAAAACGATAAAGGAAAACGAAATATTGTAATAAGGAGCATTACAAACTTATTATTATTGTATTAAACTATGCACATGTGTACTCGCCTTGTGTTTTTATATCCATGGAAGCATTTACGCATGTGAATACAAACCACTCCTAAATTATGATTTTTTTAGTCAATATAATTTAATGAGCAATTAAATATTTTAAAGTTCATATTTTTAAATCGTTTTATAAAATATTTCATGGTGAATTTAAAATTTGTAACTTAGATGTCAGTTATTTTAACTTGAAAGTCAGGTATTTTAACTTGAAAGTCACATATTTTAAAAGGTGTAGATCCCTTCATGTTCGCATAGCAGAGCATGCCGAACGGAGCTATCGAGCGAACTTGCCTCTAAAAACTCCTCCTCACTTTGCTGTCTGCTCTCCCCGTTGGCTAAGACAATTTTAATATCATTGCTACCGCATCAAGTCAAACAGATCTCCGTATCCTAGAATCTCTTTTTATCATGCAAGACGAGCCAGTTTAAAATGACGCTCAATCCTCCTATCCGTTACAAATAGCTTGCTAATTTTCCAATGTTTTACAAATGGACCATATGTTATCAATTTTTTTTCAGATGCCGAAGATGACCTTAGGGGTCGAAACATTCGTTTTTTTAATTCTCTTATTTGATTAAAATATAATGGTTAATTTGAGAGTTACTGTCCCTGCTTTTTTATTTATTTTGACACTGTGTGTGTCTATTCTGAAGTTCGATATTTTTTGCAGGCGTTTTTCAGGCTCAGCATTATCGAACGCTTTGGAGAGATCAGTAGTAAGCAGGGTTGCGGAGTCGGAGGAATAAATTGACGAATCCGACTCCGACTCTGACTCCGACTCCACCTTTCCTGAATTTTGCGACTCCGACTCCACCTTTCCAGAATTTTGCGACTCCGACTCCACCTTTCCAGAATTTTGCGACTCCGACTCCAGCTTTCCAGAATTTTGCGACGCCGACTCCAGCTTTCCAGAATTTTGCGAATCCGACTCCAACTCCACTTTTCTAGAATTTGGCAACTCCAACACCGACTCCACCCAATCCTAATTTTGTGACTCCAAGTCTACCTATTCACAATTTATAAGTTGAATATTTTTTTCATTATGGTTGCAGGTGTGTGTAGTAACCTGTACATATGTTTCTTATATTATTTATTTACGAACGTCTTTTAAATTAGCAACAGAACTTTAAAAATAAAGTTTTCCTAATATATATTTACTAGTGCACATGATCCGTCAAAAATGACAGAATTCGATAGTTTCTTTCAAAAATGTCTCAAGATATAGATAACAAACCAATACCGTACATAAAAAATCGAGTATTTATTTTCCCGTATGAGTAATACCATCTTAATCAGTAATACCTTTTCTATAGGCTAATTTTGAAGGATAATTTTGCTAGAAATTAAATGCCATGGTACTCTTATGATGGTATTACTGTTACGGGAAAAAAATACTTTGTTCAGATTTTTGTGGAACATACTGTACATCCATTCTAGAAGTGCCCGTGATTAAAATATACTTGTTCTTACGCACTGGTGAAACTCATTTCACAGATACGATCATTAAGCATCCTTAAGAACGTCATAGACTCACCCACGAACCAAGCAAGTAGCAACTGTGTAGTATAATTCAAATTATTAATAGCCAATAATTTTGTAAAAAAATTCCATACATTTTTACCACGATAAGCTACATTTTATAAACAAATGTTCACTTTGCTTCACAGAAAATTTACTATAAACTAAAAGCGAAGAAAATGCTAACGAAATTAGTCATTTTTATTCAAAAGAAAAAACAAAAAATCGAAAACGTTTCGGAGACCAGCTCCATCATCAGTTCTGTAAAATACAAAGTATCATATAATCAATCTAACTCAAGCATGAAAACGCTATCGATACTAAATTCCAGAATATACAAATAAATGACAACTATGCATTAACTATCTGAAGGGGATACGAGCTAAGCTTGTTGCTTAAAATTGTTTTTTTTCTTGAAATTGTACAAAGATTCTTTTATCTAAAATCCTAAAGTCAGAATCACGGAAAAACTGTAATTATTTTCAAATCACCATCACGAATAATTGAATAATACATCACATCTCGGCACAGCTGCGTATTTCTGCATGAGGAGGATTAGCCAACAAGTTACCAGTACGAAAACTCCTTCCGCGGTGCTCTGCCACTTTTGCGTAAATATTGCGCGACGTCATTCCGACGTAAGCCAATACGCACTGCGCACAACTATACCGGAAATTGCCCGGGAATTGAGTCCTTGTACCGAAAAAATGAACCAATATTTGCTTTTCTAATCAGTATGACGCGTAAACATAGCTACATTTCCTTAACGTAAATTTTTGGCTACATTTTCGTGACAATAGATTCAATTTTCACGCAATGTTTTTTAACCTGTAAACAAAAGTGAGAAGATTCCAGGTTTTTCATACAGTTTGATATGGTATTCATGATACCATGCAATCAAGCAGATTCCCATTGTAATAACTTAGGAGAAATTAGACCCCAAAACATGTGTTTATTTATAAATTGATGGAGGCACATGAACTTTTATTATACCTATATATAGGATGTGTTTTGTGCGGATAAATTTAAACCATAGGTTGAAAATCTCAAAACAAATCGATTTTCACGAATCATAAAATGCCAAAACTCCTTAGTTTTGGAGTTATAAGGATTTAAAGAACTTTAATACCTAAAGTAGGATACCACATACATGCCAATGTTAGCGTTACCCTTTCCACTTCAAATTAATTCAAGTAAAGTTCAGTTTAATGCAAGTCAAGTTCGAATAAATCCAAGTCAAATTCGAATAAATCCAAGTCAAGTTCAAATTAATCCATGTCAAGTTCAATTTATTTCGAACTTGACTTGGATTAAATTGAACTTGACTTGAATTAAATTGAACTTGATTGGATTAGTTTGAAGTGAAAAAAGTGTAGTCTTGTTAGTTTCGGACCCACTAAAACAGATTTTTGATATTTCCGCAATAAAAACTGCAAGCAATGCTGTAAAATATCTGCAGTTTCCAGCTATGTAGCATTAAATAATGAGTGAACGCTATATCAATTAAATGAAATAACTACTAAAGTTTATCATTGATGGCTTAGTGTTAATTTCCTAACGAACATTTAAATTGCAAATTTTTCGTACCTTTAAAATGCTTGCAGGTTTTACTGTAAAAATAACAAAAAACTGCTTTTGTGGGGAAGGAACTAACAAAACTAGCGCTAACATTGGCGCGCACATGGTATCCTACTTTGAGTTTAAAAGTTTCTCTGAGTCTTAATAACTCGAAAGCTAAGGAGGTTCTGGCATTTTAGCATTCGTGACAATCGATGTATTTTGATTTTTTGTACCTATAGTTTAAATTTGTCCGCACAAAAAACCTTCATAGTGTTGATTATTCTTATACAATGAAATGCCAGGAGTCTCCTTCACCAACGAATAAATGAATAAATTTAAATATTTCCTGTGCATAATTTCTCCTATGTTATTACAATGTTCTGTTGAGTATTTAAGAAATAAAATTGGTTGCTCTGTCTTGGTTAGTTGGTCTGTCTCCCTTTGACGCTCTTAATGCTTAATGATCGTATCTGTGATAAGAGTTTCACCAGTGCACAAGTATAAGATTATTTTAAACGCGCGTACTCTTACGATGCATATACTTACACATGATCCACATCTGGACGATTTTTATGAAAACAATATCGAACCCTGTCATTTATAACAGGTCGTATACACTATTATATATACAGGGTGTTGGTGGAACTCTTGGAACAAACTTCGGCTACTGGTAAAAAATATAAATTTAAACACTTTCTCATCTATGAAAAATATCGAAAAACGCTTAGTTTTTTAATTATTGGGCTTAGAAGTTTTTAATGCTACGCTACAAGAACACAACAGCGATTTCGCAACAGACAGGAATAAGGGCAATATGGGGAATTAGAATGAACAAGTGTTGGCAGAATCGAACATGTTTTATTTACAGTTTAAAACATTACTTCACAGATTCAGGAAATTTCTAGAAATTCCTAGTCAACGTTAGCGACCCCTGGTGAGAAGCGTATGTGTATCTTTTTTCAGTTAGCATCGTGGCACTGAAGTGGAAAGATGTATCGCCTTACAAATGCACAAATGGCAGACATGCATTTCACTTATGGTGCTGTTAATAGTAATGCAAGACGTGCCGCGAGAATCTATCACGAACGCTACCCTAATCAAGAAGTCTCTGATCATCGATTATTCACTGCATTGCACCGAAGATTGACGGAAACCGGCAGTTTTAGTGTAAATTGAGTAAACGTTGGTCGCCCAATAAATTATCATCGAGAGCAAGGAGTGTTGGAATATTTCTGTAGAAACCCGCGTACGAGCACCCGTGCCGCAGCAGCATCTTTGGGTATTCGTGACCATAGTACAGTGTGGCATGTATTGAACCGGAATAATTATCATCCGTATCACTTCCAGAGAGTCCACAGTCTCCTTCCCGTTGATTATGGTCCTCGTGAGCGATTCGGGCAGTAGTTTTTAGACCAGGGGCAGAAGATGCCAATTTTGCAGAGTGTGTGTTCTTTACGGATGAAGCAACCTTCAGCCGAGATGGAATTTTTTATTATCATAACTTTCACTCATGGCAGCAGAACAACTCTCATGTCATCCATGAACGTCATCACCAACATCGCTACCCTGTCAATGTTTGGGCGGTATCGTGCACAATCAACTCAATGGTCCATACATTCTGCCAGAGCGTCTTACTGGAGATGTGTACAAAATCTTTCTTGAAGAAGTCCTTCCTGGTTTATTGGAAAATGTGCCATTAGGTATTTGTAGACGACTTTGGTTTCAACACGACAGAGCTCCGGCACATTATGCTCTAAATGTGCGAGGGTTTCTTGACCAACAATTTCCAAATCGATGGATTGGTCGCGGTGGTGCTGTGTCCTGGCCACCGAGATCACTTGATTTGACTCCGTTAGATTTTTTCTTATGGGGGCACTTGAAATCTCTGATTTATGCGACACCTGTGGAGTCGGAAGAAGAACTTGTCGCTCGAATTGCAGTCGCTGCTGGAGATATCGCTAACAACCCAGGAATGTTTAGCAACGTACGCAACTCGCTTCGACGAAGGTGTCGTTCGTGTATTAATGGTCGAAATTTTGAACACCCACTTTGATGCGTTAGTTTCTATTATTTATCAAAGTACCTCATGTTATTTAACATTTTTCATTACCCTCGTGCGTTATTATTGAACATTAGTGCATGTGGTTAACTAGGATCGCCGTGAGTTCTTGAAGCGCAGCATTAAAAACTACTAAGCCCAATAATTATGAAACTAAGCGTTTTTCGATATTTTTTCATTGATGAAAAAGTGTTTAAATTTGTATTTTCTACTAGTAGCCGAAATATGTACCAAGAGTTCCACCAACACACTGTATATATATGTGATGTAAATATATACTCGTGTATATATATATGTATTACTGACAGGTGTCGTATATATACATATATATAAATATATGTATGCATTACTGACAGGTGTCGTCTGAGAAAAGAAAAAAAAGAAAATACGTTTATTTCCAAGTTGCAACATAAGATACATGCCAACATATTGGCTTTTAAAAATTTCTTAATATAAGACGTCCTAAAACAAATGTTCCATACGAGGAGTACTAACTGACAAACCATCCAAGGTGTACAGATAGATGAGCCATACGAGGCATAATAATAGACAAACTATACAAGGTGTACTAATAGACAAACTATACAAGGTGTACTAATAGACAAACTATCAGAGGTGTACAAATAGATTGACCATACGAGGGATATTAATAGACAAAATATACGAGGCGTACTACTAGACAAACCATACGTGGCGTGCTAATAGTCTAACTATGTCAAGGGGTAGTTGAATAAGAAATGAAACATATCATCTCTTGGATATTTTATATTCCAAGAGAAGAGATGGCTAATAACTTATAAATAATTCGAATACTACTAAAGAATTCTTAGAAACTCCCAAGTTATTAGTTGAACTTATCGAAGTAAGAAAAAGACAAAAAACGCTATACCGGAGTAGATTGAAACACCACCGTAAATGGCAATCAGGTATTGAGAAAAAGTTAGTCACGAAGTAATTTATAAAGAGCATCGCGCAACACAACACGCACATCTAGAAATGCGTAAACAAACCTACACTCAAAAATGTAATGCATGGCTTGTTCAGCATACAAATATAGAGGTAATTCTTGTACGAGCGCTTTATTTCATTTGTCTGTTCATACTTTTAATTTCTTCTATTCACAGATATGCCCTTCGGGGCCGTGATTGATCGATTTCTGAATCATTCAGCAAGCGAAATCAATTTGTTAATTTCTGGAATTTGGTTCAGTGTTAACTGATCGCAGAGCTTTAGGTAAAATGTAATGTGTCTTGAGGTTTTGCTTTTTACGCAAAAAATAGAAATAGAAACATATATATGTACATGTGCGTATACATATGTGCGAACGTGTGCATGTGTACACTGATACATAGACATTCATGTTTGCGTGCGCACACATACACACACATGCACACACCTACACACACATATTCATATATATACGTATTGAAAATGAATATAAGACAAATGCTAATAAACATAATAAATAATCTTGCTCTTTCTACATTTAAAATGACAGCCAAAGCTCCGATGAATCGTAAGAAATAACCTGAGAAAAGATAAGGAATAGAAAAAGGATTTCGAAAAACGTATAAATGAAATGGTTTTTTAATTTCCTAGAAGAAATTTGAAAAGAACTCAAGTTACCGTCGAGGAACAACAACAACAAAAAAAACATATTTCATATCTTCTCGATATTCTCTGCAACATCATGCGGAAATCCGCTGTACATGAGATAAAATGGAGATACAGTGTAAGCCGGTTACCACTCATAATTGACAAATATCTACAAAATATTGGCAGAAATGCGTGAACAAACGTTTACTCAACATCAAAATTCATAGTGTGTACAACATACGGACAGAAAGATAATGTTACCACGATTCAAATACTCAAATTGTGCTCTATTTCATTAATTGTATTTGTCATTAATCCGATTCACAGAAACGCCCTCTGGGGAAGTGATAGATATATTTTTGAATCATTTCGCTGGTGCAATAAAATTTATTAACCGGATGGTTTTCGCGTAAAAAAATGAAATAGGAACATGTATATCTATTTATGTTGATATATGTATACCTGCATACCTACACACACATATTAATATATATACGTATTGAAAATGAATATAAAAGAAAAAATTACATACATAAAATAAAAAGATGAAAAAACAACCTACCATCTACTACATCGAAAATGACAGTCAAGCTCACTGTAATCCAACGAAATTATTCGGAAAAAAATAACTAAAAGGAAAAGACGACTTCGAAAAACGTAAAAATCAACTGGTTTTTAATTTCTTCATAGAAATTTTTAAGAAAAATCAGGTTACAGTCGAGAAACAACACAACTCTTCAGCATTATACGGACATGTGTACATGGGATAAAATGGAGTAACATTGTGGCCGGATATCACATCTGAGTGGCGAATATTTACAAAATTTGTCACATATAGGTAGATTAAACAATTGTCCAAAGTGATAATTTCAATTACGGAAATTTAGAGTTTTTTTCGATTTGAAAGTTCAGTGCTGGTGTGCGCTGAACGCAAGAAAAAAAATATAAATAAAACGAATAAGTGAGATACTTAAATTACCCCCTCTCCCAGCTCAGCCGAAATCGATTGAAAACATCTTCGAGAATGATTTTGAAATAGCGAGACAACGTTAGCCAAAATTTTATTCATTAAAAACTTTTCACAACCCTCACATCTATAAACCTGTACATTGGTGTACACACAAAATGTATTTCAGGGTATGTTTGTCATACGGACGTTAAATATTAATAAAGAAAAGAGAAAAATAACAAAATAAAGATGAGGAAATGCTCCTAATAATGGAAAAAATGTTCGTTCTGCTGCATTGAACTGACGGCTGTGGTGCTCATTATTGTCGACAGAAATAGGTAAGATGAATATTAGAACGGCTTAGAAAACGTAAAATGATATAGTCTCTAATTTTCTAACAGAAATTTCAGGAAAATTAAACTCTCAGGTAGATGGGAAATTTACACCGAAATGCTGCAGGCCCTATGACAGAGAAGCGAAATGACGTGACACATTTGCTCTAAATTCTTTTACAGTTTTAGAATTTTTGATATGCTGGGGAAGCTTGTTCTACAAAAAGCTCCAGAAGCTGAGAGAGCTTTTTGTGTCACGTTAGATGAAAGATAACTGACTAAGACATTCCTCCGATTTGGTTTTTTGTTTGGGATATTAGATGGAAAAACTTTTACCACCTCTGCATTACTTTGGGTGAGGTTCAGAGAGGAGAACACTCGTCGAGCTTTTTGGATCACAAATCTGTTCGGTACTGGGATCCAGTCGAGTTTTCTTAAAAGAGGAGTGACATGATCGTATTTATTGAAATTTCCTTTGCATACCACTTTGGCAGCGAAGTTTACACATTTTTGCAACTCTTCCTGACGATATTGAGGCAAATCTCCCCACACAAGACTGCAGTAGTCCAGACGCGATAAAACTAAAGACTAAATCACTAATAATCTAGATTTTTTGTCAAGTGTGTTCTTATTGCGATGAAAGAACATCAAGGTTCCGTTAATTTTGTTGCACATTGTTTCGACGTGTGAATTGAGAGTCACATTTTTGTCAAACCAAACACCAAGATTTTTACCTTATCTACTGGTTCAATTGTATCGTATCCAAATGTTTGCGCGAATGGTGGTAAATATTCAGTCGCATTATGTGATCTAAAAATAATGCATTGCGTTTTACTTGCGTTAAGTTTGAGGCCATTATGGTCATACCACAATTTCAGATTTCTCAGAAGGTTTTCAGCGTTGGCTTGTGTTTCTTTCAAATCCACTGTTGAGCTTGTCAAGGCAATTTGTACATCATCCGCATACATTGAGATTTTTGTGTTTGCCGGCATGGTGGGAAATCATTGACGAAAATTGAAAATAGGAGCGGGCCGATGACTGAGCCTCGAGGTACGCCAAAATTATTCCGTATGAATGATGACATTTTGTTATTCAAGCACACTGCATGAGAGCGGTTTAGTAGGTAGCTTTCAATCCACTGAGTGTCTATTCTAAGGTTTGAAATTGGTTGTAGAAGTTTCTTATGCTCAACACTGTCGAAAGCTTTGTAGAGATCAAGCAATTGTAAGAGAGATAATTTTTTGTCAATATCATTGTAAATTTTTCTGTTATGTTATGTTTTGAGTACTGGGTATTCCTTATGTAAGCATATTGATTGCGATACAGTAGATGTGACTCGTCTATGTGAGACGAGAGCTGGTTTGTTATTCCTTTTTCTAATATTTTGGACATAACAGGCTGGAGACTGATGGGTCTGTAGTTTGACGCTCTGTCGACATCACCAGATTTATGTAATGGCTTAATAATGAATAATTTCCATATGATCGGGAAACTTGTTTGTGTCCATAGATGTATTTATTATCAAGCATATGAGGGGTGCTGTTACAGGGAAGCTGTCTTTTCTATGTTGGAGGCTTATGCCATCATGTCCAGTCGCTTGAGTAGGAAAAGTAGGCAGTGCCTATCTTGAGAAGCATTGATAAGGATCAACGGTTTTTTCTATTACTAAGTATGCACCAACTCAACGAAATTACAATAGTTGATTCAAGTACTATGCTCAAAATCCCAAAAATTATGATACACATATAGGTAAGGTAGGCAAGATTTGGACGCTTGTCTTTTCTTTTCTGTATCTACGCTATGCAGGGTAACAATGCAAAAAAGGTGACATGTTATTTCTCAACACTATCTTATACCTCGGCTATAACAGGCAAAAGTTGTTATGCTGTCATCGCAGGGGCCTGACGTTTTCGGAACGGTTTGTTTACGAATAAAAGCCACTTTTAGCTTCTTTGTGTGTAATGTGATACTGTCTTTTATTCGCGTCTGACTTTTTACTGTGTATTTGACACTTTCTTTTTTAATAAACGCCCACGTTCTTTTCATTTTGTATTTTGGTGCAACTTGGGACGTTTTCAGCAAGAACATTTGTATGATACTATAGCATAAATGCAACAATCATTGCAGCTGAGACAGTGCATTGCTTTCAGCTACAATATGTGTGTGACTATAAGTGAGGTTTTTGCTAGTGTTGTGATATTATTTTTACTGCAGCTTGTTCACATTGTATTTTAGTTTTTCATGTGTCCCAATACCGATATTGATAACCTTAGAACATTTTGAAAACTTTCTTGAGAAAGAGTTGTTCATTATATAATGTCGAAAAACGGATGCTATTTAAGTTTCTAAAATTGTAAAAACATAACTGTAAAAATCTCCATTTCAGCGTATACCTTTATAGAACCTGGGGCGTGATCAGATGATAAAAATTAAACATGAACATGAAACGGTGAAATACAATATAACTTTTGAAGAACCAAACAAAATTAAAGGAATAACTTTACAAATGAGCAGAAATTTTCGTTATTAATACATGTTATCTTAACCCAAAGACAAGGAAGTGAACAAAACAAAGAAATCAATTTGAAGTCCATAGGTACTACATATAGCTGAAAAAAAGCTGAACAAATTTTTCAGTTATTAACATCAAAATAAACTAATTGAATTTTCATTATCAATAGCGATTAAGTACCCTGAAAACTAGAAGTTCTTATGTATTAGACCATAGCTTCAGGCTTTAGCAAAGACTATTCATTATCGTTATAAACACTATAAATATTATGATCACAACATTACTCTGAGTTTCTGTAAGACTAGTCATTATCAATCAATACACCAAAGCGTAGCCAAAAGAAAGACTAGAAAAGATCGTTATAAGGAACGACTGGTATAGAATATAGACAAATTAAGAGCTTACAAAATTATATTCGTTATGTGAGTACAACGTATTGCGTCAGCGAGCTGTTCTGCAAGTAACTTGCAACACATTTACGACTAGTTCCTACTTTCTATTTACTAATTGAAGAAGAAATGAACGAAAGAGAAATAACTAGAATTAATTTGAGAGCCTTTCAATTACTAATTGCAGCTTTTAACTACCAAATATGCATTATTGCTCCAGTTCGAAAATTTTATTTCACACTCGTAGGTATCACATATACGAGTTTGTGTGCGAACCCACAATGACTAGACATCAATGACAGCATTAAGTAATAGGTATAAATACGCTGTTTCGGACTTCGAACAAAGTAATCAATGAAAACATTGCCTATTTTTTACCCTTCCAGTAAACTATTATAACTCTGTTTTGGTCACTTTTGGTTTTAAACAATCATAAATAATTTTGAGCAAAAATTAGAATCGAAGACACCAAAAAATAGCGACTCCAATCTCGACTCCATCACATCCGAATGAACGACTCCGACTCCGACTCCACCACATTCGGAAAAGCGACTCCGACTCCACCACACTTCAGAGAAGCGACTCCGACTCCGACTCCACCCTAAAACATGCGACTCCGGCGACTCCGACTCCCGACTCCGACTTCGACTCCGAAACCCTGGTAGTAAGAGAGCTATTTTTTTTTGGTCTGCATCATTGCTTATTTTTTTGAGATTTTAACTAAAGCATCTTGAGTGTTGGTGTTTTACTGTAATCTTATTGATTGCGATAAAATTGGTATTGTGATTCATCAATGTGAGAAGAAAGCTGGCTTGTTGTTACTTTTCCGAATATTTTGCACATAACAGGTAGGAGAAAGATTAGTCTGCAATTTCATGCTTCATTGATATCACTTGATTTGTGCAATGACTTAGTGATGGAGAGTTTTCACTGATCAGGAAATTTGTTTGTGGCTATAGATGTATTCATTTTTAAAGCAGGAGTGCTGTCATTTATATATTGAACCTAATACCATCATGTCCAACTGCTTTAGTATTTTTTAGTAAGTATACATTTTTTCGTAACTCTTTAATACTAACTGGCCTTGGTATCCAATTTTTTCTCGGATTAGGGATGCAACACACCTGTAGGTGTGTTTGGAACGAGCCTAGACACTCCATTGCAAACTTCTTCACCAACTTATGAGAAGGAAGCATTGAAATCATTCACCGTTTTCGAGGGATTGTCAAAATTACACTTGTATTCTGAGTTTTATACTGCGGAACTTCTCTAATGATTTGCCGCGTTCTTTTTGGATTTCGTTTAGTCGCCAACAATTCTTTGTGGAAGTGGCATTATTTTGCTTCACTAGCTTTTTTCCGTAGGATCTTCTCGTGATGCATATTGGTTTCGGGGAATACTGTTTGATATTTTCAATGTGTACTCTCGCTTGTAATTTCTTTTAATTTTACCCCACTCTTTCATCTAATCTATAACCCATTTAACATGTCTAGGCTTAAGAATATCGTCTTCCTATGGTTCAAGTGAAACTCTGAAAAATTAGAGATTTTCGGTTTTTAAATTCATCGTATAGAGAATTTTCTTGCTCATCCAACGATACCTATGGCTCGTGTGTACGCACATCCGTGCGCCTCCAGACAGGGGAGAGGAAGCGCAGTGGCACGATCTTGGCGGATTGCAATAGCAGAATGACCTCTCCCTTCCCTCCATTATTGGGATTCATTTGTAAGCGTTTTACCGCTGGACTGGCAAGAAAGTTCGTTCATGGGCTAGCTCAAAGTGCTTTCGTACTCAGACGAAACATTTTAACACTCTGATAAATTATGATGATGCAACTGAGTGTTTGTTTTGAATCCGGCTGCTCTGAGCTATAAGCTAATTGGCTTGCTGTGTAAACATCTAATCGCCTCCCGCAGTTTTGAAGGTACAGGTAGGGCAAATATATCAATAGAAAGGGCTTAAAAAGAAAGCAATAAAGCTGATTTTGAAAAATAATTAATTTGAAAATGTTAAAAAGATTTTTTTAACCGTTGTTCTGAAACATGCATTTATTGCCTTGTGATATGGATCTTTTCCCACAGATTTGAAGGTAAGGGAATAGCTAATATATCAATTGATTGAACTCAAATAGAACTACTAAAGCAGAGGAGTTCATTTTATGAAAAGATCTGCTTCAAAAATTATGAAAAAAAGAAAAAACAAATTTTAGGAAAATGGTTGTCGCGAAAACTTGTCTTTTTGACCTTTGAAGGGATTCTTCTCCCACAGTTTTAAAGGTACAGGAATGGCAAACATATCAATCGATAGCGGTTAAAATTATCTAGAGATCCGGTCCATACGATTTTTGATTTTCAATTTGTATTTAGAAGTATAGGCAAAATAATTCCAAAAAGAGAAAACAGGTCTTGGTTTTTGAGAAAAAAATCCTTAAAATTTAAAAATTCAAATTATCCAAAAACCTTAGCTATGGATTTCTTAGCTAGACCTTAGCTAGATCACATTTTGCCAGTTCTGTAACTTCAAAATTGTAGGAGAAGAATCATTTTCCGCAACACCCATTTTTTCATGTTTTTTTCAAAAAAATATATTTCAGATAAATTTACGAAATAAACATACGAGTTTGAAAACAATAGACGCATCAATTTACACCTATGGGAAAAATATCTAAAAAATTCGTCATGAACTGACGGACTTTTTTTTGGGTAGACTGTGTCCTCAACTTTCCTTGTGGTGAAGGGTTCGCATTCATTAAGAGCTGATACAAAAATAGAAACTTAAAAGATTGCAAATATATCAATGGAAGGGGCTCAGAAAGAGCTATGAAGCAATAGTTAATTAAAAAAATTAGTCTGCAATGAAGAAAAAAATTTATCTAAAAAATAACGCTGTTCTGGAACTTGCTTTTATTGACTTTTAATACGGATCCTTCCCCACAGTTTTGAAGGTACGGGAGAAGGTACAGAATTGCTGAAAAGACTCAGTTCAAAAATCAGGAAAGAAAGAAAGAAAAAACAAATTTTAGAAAAATTGCCCTCGTGAAAATTTACCTTTTTGACTTTTGAAATGCTTCTTCTCCCACAGTTTTGAAGTTACAGGGATGGCAAGCATATAAATCAATAGCGATTGATAAGATTTAGATATCTGGTGCAAATTTTTTTTAAATTTCAATTCATGTTGACAATTGTAAGCAAAATAATTCAAAAATTAAAAAAAGTGGTCGGTTTTGGGGAAAAAATTCTCAACAATTCAAAAAATCAAATTATCGAAAATCTTTTACACCGGATCTCTAGAAAAAACAATTAAGTACTTAGAAAGTTTTTTCAGGTCTTTAAGTTCAAAATTGCAGGAGAAGAAGGATTTTCCGCAACACATATTTTTCATGTTTTTCAAACAAAATTACATTTCTGTGTAGTTACGAAAAAAACACACAAGAAAAAAATGATTCCTAACATTTTACACCTATGGTAAATATCTCAGGAAAATTCATCAAGAACTGACAGACTTTTTTTTACCCTGAACCGTCCCCTTGAACTGTTGGCTCCGTCATAACGATACAATGTATACTTTGTGAAATTGAAATATGAACTTTCGACTTGTGGATCGGACCATATTTCAGATACGCATAAATGTCGATGCCGCTGATAATCATTATTACTCATATATTATCCAATTTACCTTTGAGACCGCAAGCATTTTTTGTATCATATATCTCTATGGGTAGATGTTTATTCCATTTAGTATATTTGCAAGGTTTAGCGGAGCATTTGGTATTACCTCTTGTTTAATGTTACTCAGTTCACAGGTTGTGATATCGCTAAGAAGTGGAAATTGAATTTGGTGAATGTTATTTAATCACAAATTTGAAATAAAAGCATCATTATTTTCACAGCTCATTTTCACGAGGGCACTGTAGGGATCATATTTTCAATGAATGCTCATTGGAGGACAATTTATCAGGACACTTGATGTAAGGGAAATTGCTTTTTTCAAACCCCTTTTTCTCTTTCATCGAATATTTGAATTGTTTTTTTCATCCCATTAGAAATTATGTAGGGTATGATTTCCCCAATAGCATGATTAAAGTCTTTTTCATCGCTGTATTTGTGTATTAGTAGCTAGAGGTTGCAAATGTTTTTGTCAATGAGTTTTGCAAACTTATCTTCGTTTTTAGCGGTTACGGTTTTGTGACAAATGAAATAAAGTGCTCGTGAAAAATTATCTCTATTGTAACCTGAGTTTTCTTAAAAATTTCTATGAAGAAATTAAAACCAGTTCATTTTTACGTTTTTCGAAGTCGTCTTTTCCTTTAAGTTATTTTTTCCGAATAATTTCGTAGGATTACAGTGAGCTTGACTGTCATTTTCGATGTAGTAGATGGTAGGTTGTTTTTTCATCTTTTTATTTTATGTATGTAATTTTTTCTTTTATATTCATTTTCAATACGTATATATATTAATATGTGTGTGTACGTATGTAGGTATACATATATCTACATAAATAGATATACATGTTCCTATTTAATTTCTTTACGCGAAAACCATCCGGTTAATAAATTTTATTGCACCAACGAAATGATTCAAAAATATATCTATCACTTCCCCAGAGGGCGTTTCTGTGAATCGGATTAATGACAAATACAATTAATGAAATAGAGCACAATTTGAGTATTTGAATCATGGTAACATTATCTTTCTGTCCGTATGTTGTACACACTATGAACTTTGATGTTGAGTAAACGTTTGTTCACGCATTTCTGCCAATATTTTGTAGATATTTGTCAATTATGAGTGGTAACCGGCGCACACTGTATCTCCATTTTATCCCATGTACAGCGGATTTCCGCATGATGTTGCAGAGAATATCGAGAAAATATGAAATATGTTTTTTTGTTGTTGTTGTTCCTCAACGGTAACTTGAGTTTTCTTCAAATTTCTTTTAGGAAATTAAAAAACCATTTCATTTATACGTTTTTCGAAGTCCTTTTTCTATTCCTTATCTTTCCTCAGGTTATTTCTTACGATTCATCGGAGCTTTGGCTAACATTTTAAACGTAGAAAGAGCAAGATTATTTTTTATGTTTATTAGCATTTGTCTTATATTCATTTTCAATACGTATATATATGAATATGTGTGTGTAGGTGTGTGATGCATGTGTGTGTGTGTGTGTGTGTGCGCACGCAAATATGAATGTCTATGTATCAGTGTACACAAGCACACGTTCGCACATATATATACGCACATGTAAATATATATGTTTCTATTTCTATTTGTTGCGTAAAACGCAAAACTTCAAGACACATTACATTTTACCTAAAGCTCTGCGATCAGTTAACACTGAACCAAATTCCAGAAATAAACAAATTGATTGCGCTTGCTGAATGATTCATAAATCGATCTATCACGGCCCCGAAGGGCATATCTGTGAATAGAAGAAATTAAAAGTATGAACAGACAAATGAAATAAAGCGCTCGTGCAAAAATTATCTCTATATTTGTATGCTGAACAAGCCATGCATTACATTTTTGCGTGTAAGTTTGTTTACGCATTTCTAGATGTGCGTGCTGTGTTGCGCGATGTTCTTTATAAATTACTTCGTGACTAACTTTTTCTCAATACTTGGCTACGCATGTTAGAGTCACTGTATATACACAAACTGAAATCGGCCCTGAATGATAAGCAGAATGCTTATCAATTAAAAATTATAGGTTCATAGTGAACAATATTCAATGTATTTATATATCTTATTTCTCTCTTTTTTTACTCTCTCTCTCTCTCTCACTCATTTTTTTCCTGTCTCTCTTTTTGGTTAGATTTTATTTGGTCATATTAGCAGACCTTATGACCGTTCGCATTTTAGTTGTACTCTTATATTCTTATTTTCCGTTTTAACTCACATTTACGATACTGGTTGGTGAAGTTTTGATATTTAGATTTAATCACTTTTTATGTCTTGTCTTTTTTTATTTAGAAACTTGTTTAAATGCATAAAGGATGAGCAATTTTATGATTTTGTTGTGTTTTAATTCAATGCATGCATATTTTGTACTTGCAGATATGACTGATGGTGAGCTCAGGCTTGAAACGTTTCGTTAAAATGATTTTAAAGTTCTTCTTTGCTATAACCTTCGTAGATAGTTCCATTGTGAGGTTTGTTGAGATACAATCTGATTTATTCTCGTATGGAGAAAGTGTCCGTCAGCTAAAGTTGAGGTTAGGCTCTATTTTGACCGATCGTTGTAAATCATCCATTGTGTTAGCGACGCGTGAGCAAATTGGGGTGACGCGGATTTTTCTGTATAAGCTTGATCGTAGGTCGGGAGCTTTGAAGAGGCATGACAATTGTTTACGGGTCGTTTTCCATTGCACTGACTGCCTGCGAGACTGCGAACGAGATTTTGATTCTTGAAAAGAGGCTCGACGATCAATGGGTTTCTTTAAATTTTTTTTTCGCGGGAATGATTTTGAAAGTGGTTACTCAACTGGAATTTGACCATATTATAATTCAGCTTAAGAAGTAATTCAATGTTGTCCGTTTATTTCCCAGTTCATCCGAATCTTTCAAAATGTTGTTGATTGATTGAAAAGAAGGGTATGTCATAGTCACTATTTGTGTATGTTGACAGTAAAGCAAATTTATTATTCGTACATACGTATATTATAATGGTCTCAAATTGAGTTGAGGAAAAGCTTAGGTTTATTCACATTCCTTAAGCTGCGTATGAAAACAGTAATGTGAATGGGGCCCCTATGTGAATGGGCCGTCATTGAGTGTCCAAGTGTCCGACATTCAGCGTCACCGAGTGTCGAGAGGTTACGGATGTGGACCAAAGGAACACGTGAAAAGACGCCGTTTGGTATCCCCATGGTTTGGTGAACACAAAAAGATCATTCGGAAGACTGTTACTTTTGTTTAGTGAAATCATTAGGATTGAACAAAAAAGGTAAAATTAAAATATTAGTATCCTAATATACCATCAGCTAGATGACCATTGCCTCTTTCATCTGAAATTCCAAAGGCCAGTTTTGGAACAACGACCTCCTTTAGAAGATCTGAGTGATGCGGAACGTAATGACAGCAGTGATGCAGAGTTTGGCATTCACGAGGCATTTGGCATCCATGAGCATCTCAAGGTCGTGCAGATTTCGGGCACGAAGTAATTCGGGCGTACCAAAAATAGGTTCAGAAATACTAGCCTTAGGAATGAAAGAAAAAAACATATTTGAAAAAGGAGTGAAGGTATAGTACTTTCAATCTAGAGAAAGTACATTCCTGCAGTACTTTCAAAACGACAGCAGTTTTATGTTTTATCATAGTATTCATGGTTTACTGAAAGAATTAGGGCTTCCAATCCACAGTTCAAGTGAATGGTGCTCATTGATTGCTCAAAGTAGAGCCTGGAGTTCGTCCTTCTACACATTGGTAATCTGTTTAGTGCAGTCCCTAATAGGCATTCGGTGTGTCTTCAGGAAAAATATAGAGATGTTATGAGAGTTATTGCGTTATTGAAATATGACGAACACAATTTGATCATTTGTCTTTACCTTCAGATGGTGTCCTTCCTTCTTGGTTCGCAACGTGGATGAACAAAATATCCCTGTTGTCTCTGTAAGTAGGGTAGCAGAGCTCGAGAGAAGCATTGGGTTGAGATGAATCGACCTCCGAATTCTGACCTTAAACCTGGAGATCCTAACATTGCACAGGAGCCACTCGTTGACAGGAAGAATATAATGTTCCACCGTTGCATATAAAACTAGGTCTCATGAAACAGTTTGTAAAGACATTGACAACTGATGGCAATTGTTTGAAGTACATACATCATTTTGGCGTTTACTGGACTGTTAGTCAAAAAAAATCAAGCCCGCCGTGTTTGATGGTAAACAAATTAGTTAGACAGCTCGTCATAGCCGTGTGTCTTTCGGACCCGCCTCCGCGCGGGCAAACGAGGGTTCGAGTCCCGGCGCTGGATGGCAATTTTCTCTGTTGGGTATAGGGGGAAAATTCTAAGCACAATACCCCACTCTACCCAGGTGTCTGAAATGGGTACCGGTCGTGACCGGGAAAAACGTCATGGCGTCCTGGTGTTAGTTATAAGATATTTGAAAATCCAATCTATAAGGTGATATGTATCAGGCTTGAAATTGGAAATAAAGCATCCGTAGATGCCGTTGTTTGTTTGTTTGTTTGTTTGTTCAACAAAGACGGACAGTTCATCAGTACTATGTCAAACCTTAAAAAGAATGCTTGGCTATTATTCAAAAACGTCGTCACGAACTTTCGTGGAAATACAGGTGCAAGTATACTTATACAGAATTTGTTCAGAAATTATCGCTGAGCTACAAAGCACTTGGTTGCAGCATGAGTATTAAATTACAATTTTGCATGTCCATCTCGCCAGCTTTTCAGAAAATCTTTGTGCTGTTAGCGACGGCAAGGTAAACGATTTCACGAAGATTCGGTTATGAAAGAACGTTACCAGGGTAGATGGGATGTTCAAATGATGGCTGACTGTTGTTGGAGCATGAAACGCGACAACCCCCAAATTGAACACTCCAGAAAACATTAGAAGCGTAAATTTATACCTTAACCAGAACAAAATCATTGCCTTATTCTTTAAAAAACATTATAATGCAAAACAAACATTCCATTCATGCCTAGTTCTTTCGTTTGTGATTGTAAGCTAATATTTCAAACTTTTTATAAAACAATCACTGCAACTGTCAAGCCCAGTATTTTGCATATTTTTAAGGAAATAAATATCCGATAATTCGTACGCAGACTTTAGAAAAATAATGACACAGAATAATGTTCAGAAAAGATGTCAGAAAAATGGGCTACACATACCGATTACAAACTACGATCTACCAAGGTATCGATTGCACCTTTCATTATCAGCTACCAGCTCAGCCGATTATAGGGAATAAAGTTCTGCTGCCTCTCCATTGACCATTCGCATGCTATACATGAGCATCTCATGGAGCAGGAAGTAGCTCCGGAATGCAGGGCTGTGATGAGCTACTCACAGTGCACCACATGCTCGTCGAGTGTTCCACCCTCAACGCGGCACGAAACCTCTATTTTGGTGGACGCTCTCTACACGTTTTGGAAAGATACCTTATTGATGGTGAGTGCGCAAAGTTCGGGTGACGCAGAACTTTTTAACAGGTGACGCATTGTTGGGGTGATGCATCAGAAGTATAAATTTTTACAACGCTGCTTAATAATTGAGAGCCTTAAAACTATACGTACCAGATTTCGGGCTAAATAGCAAAAGTGAACTGCATTCATGCTTTGCGGGTTATAAGTCAACCTCCTCTGTTGAAGGCATACTCACTCAAGACGAAACGGCTGACCTCGACCACGTTATAGCCTGATGTGGCTTCATGCAACGTTGGTAACGCGCTCGGCCGCAAACGCGAGGGCAGCTCGGCAGATGTCCGCAAGAGACCCGAACAGACTGAGATTTAATAAAAACTGACAAGTGTTAAACAGACTCGTACTCTTAACTGGTGAGCGTCTCAGAAACCTGCTGACCAAACCCACTAACACTGCTCATCTCAGCTGAGATCAGATCCTGTTTAGCTGGCTGTGACTGCCGTGCTTAAACGATGGATATAATGGTAGTATTAAATAATCTCAAAAAGAAAACAGCGAACGTTGATAAAAACGCCTTACGGGAAATTGTCTTTTATCGAAAAATGCCGAGAGAGAGAGAGAAATAAGCTTTCATTAAATAAAAAGCTACAAATATTTTGTTACGTTGACTGATGACTAGCGAACCATTTTCACCGGACGTAGAGAGTGAACTTTTCGTTCACCAGCGAGTCTCCACGACCGACCGACCCACTGTGCATGCTCTGTTACGAAAGTTGGGGCTTGGACTGAAGACAAGTGTAAACGTTAGGTTTTTGGTATGCCTCAAGGACCTCAAATGATTGGAATAAAGATAATAACATTTAGCGATTAGACGTTATGAGCAATTTAAAGTTATTAGCAATTATGGTTATCGGGAATTATAGGTGTCAGTGTTTGTAATTATTTGCGAGCTTAGGTATCAGCAACTGATGCTGACGTCTAGATAATTCGAGACTAAAGTCTGGCAAGACCTCCAATTTGTTGTTAAGGAACGAGTGATGGAGCCATATTAGATTTGAATGCGAGAATTGACTTACGAAGGTCGACCAGACACAGCATAGAAGGCCACTACAACCCACCTCCTCAGGCAATAGCCTCCGCTGTCTCCGGTGCCACGGCAGTCACCGTCCTACGCACCGAGGCGTCCTACACCATACCGTCGCCCAGCGCAGCACCAACACAGAATATCCATGGCCATAGAATATGAGAATTTTGACTAGCTCATTCCCACGAGACGTCACCCCGCGAGGCAACCGCGGCCGTACACTGGCACGCACCCGCCGCCGTCGCTCCCCGAGGAGCCCTGCGCTCTAGCGCACCATGGCGGTGGAGAAAGCGTTGGCGCTGAAGAAACCGAGCTGAAATGGAGAGAGCAGAGCGAAGCAGAGACATATTTACTTACTGGTGATAAGGTGATGCTTAGGTGCTAACTGATGTGTCTAAAAATTTTGCAACCCAATTCTATCTCTGAACTAAGTTTTTAAGCAGTACGGATTGCAGTGACGCGTGGTATGTCAGTCAACCCAGCTGCATTTTATGTTATGGTCATAAAAAGCGGGGATTTATACATTTTCTATATTGGCACACAAGTTCAGGAATTCTTCGATGGTAACCGAACTTTTTGAAGGTATAGCGAGTGGAAATAAATGATTGTACATGTGAAACAATATTGACCGCTTATATATTTGAAACTAAATTTCCCTGCATGCATAGCATCGAGTACCTAGTTACAACCAATCACAAAGGTCATACATTACAACGAAATACGTTCATGAAATCTTCATCTTAAAATGATGCTGGAAAAAAGTATCTTCGAGAAGAAGAAATGAACAATGGCTGCTGCACAAAGCAAGTTAAAGGATTGTGAAACACGAACATTGAATTGAATGTATACGCTGATGAGCCAACATTGTTATGCAAATCAATATGCACCAACGTTATTGCTTCGCAATGTAACGTCTAGTTACCGAATACCATCGCTTGATTCCCAAAATTTACAAAAATTATCTTTTATTCGATTGCTGGTAGACTTGAATAATAAAAATTAAAAGCCGATCATCTGAGGTTGATTGTGTTTTTAATACGTTCAAATTATAAAAGTCTGTAGTTGAACGAAAAGCCGTAGAACGTTCACCGTTTGAGGATTCTCATTTATTTTCCAGTTTCTAAGCAGTTTCAGGCATTGACTCATGAAATTAAGAAGGAAGAAGGGAAAGAAATAGGAAAACAGTTTCCAATGAAGTTGATACGTAACGTGTCCCACATCGGCCTAAAAATTTTCTCATTGTAAAGATCTTTAGTTGGCAAACTGTGGGAAATAATTCTTACGTAATCTTTTTTCACAGGTTGAGAGAAACAGAAGCCACGTTTGATGATAATATGACCATCAAGTATCATTTTTTGAACAACCCCATTGATAAGTTTCCTGACAACCTGAGGGGCGGCTGTCAGGCTTTTTTCACAGGTTGAGACAACATAAGCAAGGTTTGACGATTTCTTTTTATTTATTTATTTTTAAACTGCAATTAAGTACAATTAAATACAAACACCAACACTTTAAGGTAGACTCATATCTCCAGATATTAATTTTTTTGAAAAGCGACTATATTTACGTAAAAGTTAGAACTTTTGGATGGTCAGATAATCACACATTGATGTCGCGGGACAAAAACGTGAGCAGTTCAGATCAGACGAGAATCGCAGACGCAAACGCGGTTGAAAATTAGACGACGTCACGGCCAGCTTCAACTTCAAGGCTCCGAAGAGGAATGAGGTCCGGCCTAGTAACGGTCACAGAAGGCACCGAGAACGGCTGAAGTCAGAGTACGCAGCGGCCAGGCTCAAAGAAAGCTGAACGAAGCCACGCTTTGCAATACCTCAGCACCGCCGTCTACGTTCCACACTTAGACTGCCATGAAAGAAACCAAATGAAAACTCAAGGTAAAGTTAGGACACGGCAACACGTATTAAATTTCTCAGGCTCATATATTCACAACAAAACCTATCTTTTCTCCCTATACTGCCACAAAAATAGCTACCTTGGCGTAACGCAGAGAGATTAATCTCGTCAGAAACAGCAGGAACATGGCTACAGAAGAGCCTTCCCCAGCAGAACCGTCCTCCGGAGTATGCTAAAAAATTTTAAAAAGTTACTTACTCTCGAATAGCTATATCACATCATAAAACTACAATGAAACCTGCAATTCAAAAGCACAAACCTAAGTTTTTAATGCACTCAATGACTATGCATTCAATCGGAGGGTTATTCACGGAAATTAGAGGAGATCAGTCCTAGGTAAGGGCTTCAACCAGAAAATAGTAAGAATAATCAAAAGTTTTAATACGTTAGAAAAGAGGAAACGCAAATTTGAAGCTCGTTCTGATACTTCCTTTCTTGGCCCATCAACTAGGCGAAAGACTTCTGCATTAATAGCAGTCCAGAGGACTATTCAAGTGTTAACTGACGTTTGATCAACGTCAAGGCAATGTAGGAAAATGAAAGGAATAATTTTAAACTAACTTTTTGTTCATTCATATCGATCGGCCCCTAGGTACAAGCGCGTCCCAATCGGAGCGAAGATGTTTACCCCGCAACTTATTTATACTTCTATTTTCAAAAAGAAATGCCGACAGAGAACGTTATTGAGAATGAGGAATGGAGAAAGAATGTCGCATAAGGCTGACAAAAATTTGCATATCAGGAATCGATCAGGTATAAAAACATTTACGGAGATGAGCCTGATTTACTGATTTATGTACAACCTAATATTCTTGATTACCGTATGTCGTTAGCATAGTGTTGCCGTCAAAATTTGAATTTTTTTTCTCAAAGTGGATATTTTCTTTTCCTTCATTGCACGACAATTTAAAGATCGTTCTGGAGACAGGGATTGTGAAAAAAAGAAACATGTAATTAAAATCATTTCGAAAATTTTTAAATTTGAAAATCGAGAGTTGAAGTTAACGTCTCAGTTCATATGCATTTAAGGTTTCTAATTTACTTTTTATCCCTGAAATATTTACATACTCATTTGCGTTACGAAGATAACATTACAAAATTATTTCTAAAAGTAACAGGTAGATAGTTTGGACGTAAAGATACTGAATTTAGAGTGCTACTGAAAGTCGCAGACTACCGTGCTTAGCACGAACTCGAGTTCCAATACTCATAATAGGCATCAGCATGCAAGCAATCGTGTCAAATTTGCAAGCAATGGATTTGATAGGATAGGCAAACGCTTAGGTTTTTGCGAGCAATGGTTTTGAGGAATAATCTCCTCAGGGAATCATAGGATAGGCAAAGGTTTAGGTTCGTTAGAGTTTTCTATGCCATGCTATGTGGACTGGCTGTGAACCCTTGGGGGCCCCCAAGGTGGGGGGGGGCCCCCCACCTTGGGGAGATAATGTTTGATACTTCTATCTCTCGAACCCACTTTGCTTCCCGGTTTTCATAACTTTTTGGTCACCTCGTCCTGGTCTTTTTTCTTCTTTCTTCTCAGCTTACTGTCTCTATGCCCGGGGTATCCTGTGTGAACACACCTGCTGCATTGATTCCACACCTTCCGTAGCTCGGACTAAATGTTTTTTTTCAGTTTCCTCTTTAACAAAAATGTTGCAATGGATAAAGAGCGTCAAACTAACTACTGTATTACTACAGTACTTAAATCGAAAATTAAATATTGTAGAATGATGGCCAGAAGTTTTTTCCTTACCTTGTGAGCAAGTGATGCAGCACATAGGTGTTATTTCTAAGCATGATGCGCTAGAATTACTGAAATTCTTTCACCGATCGACAGTTTTTATACACTGAGGAAGTTTCTTTTACTGTGTAGCCCTGATACAGAGAAAGCCTTTTCACCCCAATGTCAGATGAGCTGTCGCTCACAAAGAAATCATTTCTCCAATTTCACCCTTTGTTCGTCACAGCGGGTTGGATAAATTTTACATCATCTTCATTGTTTAGAGGAAGGTATAAAGAAGAGAAAAAGTGTCGGGCTTATGAATGCATGATCTTTTTTGTAATGGATTCCGGTGAAGTTTGTAGGGGTGATCGCCACGCGCTTCACCGCTCTTTGGAATTTATATATGAGCATGTCCTCGGATACAAAATTCAAACATTTGTTTTATTCTATTCAAGACATTGAAATATATCTTTCCAGACTACAATAGTCTGGAGAGTCTGCATAGTAGTCTATCTCCTATCTATCATAGTAGTTTATCATAGTAGCCTATAATAAGAGTCTGCGATAATGTAAATCCAATAACGAAATAGATTGAATGGCTGGTAACCCGGATCTTACATCAAGCTACACGATAACAAAATAGTAACGTTTCCATAATTTTATTGTAACTTTTCACGATTTGAGATTTGATGGACATATTTGGTAGAATCTCTCGAGATTTTTACTCTCTCGATTTGCTTTATTTTATCATATCGTTGTTTTAGAGGTAATTTTGAATATCCATCAAAAACCTTTCTGGATTCGATAATAATACAGTGTGTTTTGTCAACATTCAGTTTTGGCCATTTCGGCATTGCCACGATCGCAGCATTTAACTGCGTTCATGGTAATTAAGTTGCGAAACTTACCATTACAGTTAACGCGTCATTTGCATCTGTGATGCAGATGACGTCGAGTTAGTTGACATCGAAGGAAAATAGTTAATGAAAACAGATCACTGTAGCAGGCACAGAAAAGATACTTGTTAAAAGCTAAATTCATTTTTGAATAAATGGAATAATTTGTTTCCATATTACTGTGTGAGATCCGTTTGATAGGTATCTTTCAAATCCCTGTGTGTTCACTCCTAAGTTCGGCATTTTTTGTAAAAGTCATTTAGGCTCGACACCGTCGAACGCTTTGGAGAGATCAATCAGTAGTACGAGGGTTTTATTATTTTTTTTCGATTTCACTGCAATTTTCTGAGCTCGTGTGTGAAGTACAGACCGAGAGGTCACAAATTGACTAGTTCCACGAAGTGGGGATCAAAGAAAGTTAACCCACAAAAACCGTGATTATTCAGTTGGACTTCATGGGGGGATTTGAAACTCAAATAGTCGCTGTAGCGTACGTATTTCAAAGCACGAACTCAGATTCTCAACAATAGATAAAAAAGAAAGAAAAAGAATATATTTCTAAATCATCGATGTATGAATTGTACATCAACAGGTTGATCGTATTTAAAACATCTCAACCTTATGGCATTTACATGGTAGATATCATCCCACGACAGTTGATGTTGACAGTTGATGCGATCCTATAGCAATTGTTGAATAACTGAGGGATGAAAGAAATTAAAATCTTCTGGTTAGTTAGATCAACGTTCAAAAAATTCGGAAAACATAAATGAAACGTTGATATGTTCTTTAAAAAGAACCACTGTGGATACAGGCTTCGCCAACAATTCACGCATGAGTTTCACAATAATACAGTAATTTACGATGAAGTTGAAATGTTACGAGCGGAAATAAATGTCCGCACAAGTATAGAACAATAAGAAAAAAAATACTGCCTAGCAATTCAAAAATAACTTTTGCGGAAACACATATACAAATATGCAAAAATAAGAAGTACAAATCAGGGAAACATGCTCACTACACGGCGAGCATATATGGCCAAAAGTTGTTGCTATACAAATAATCAAAGATAATGAATTTTAAATAGAGGAAGGGATTGTTAAAATATAGCTCTCTAAAATGATACATACCACGGCGTCTTCAAAGAAAACTAAAATTTTCGTTGCCTTGATCGCCTGTTTCACATCACATGTTTGTCAATGAGCATGTCTTGGTTTAGTTTCAGTCGAACTGTATAAGAAGCGCATTTAATTAGGCTGCTTCTATACTATGGTCGAAATCGAAACTTGTGCATCGAGATCATTAATAGTCTGCCTGCTTTGAAATTCATTCCACCAGTCCAGTAGTTTTCCTTGAAATGGTCCAAGTGAGTTGCAACTTTTCAAACGATTGAATATAAAACAATATTTCTGATTTTTTAAACTATTATTTCCACATTTTACCTACAGATGAATGGTGATCGGAAAAATACAATTATGTCTTCGTACTGAACATTGCTGTGAAATTATTTGGGGTTCTAGATTTAAATGAGTTTTAAAAATTTCAACAAAGTTAGTTGGTTCTTGAACCATTTAAAATAGACTAACACTGCTCAAAATTTTGCTGATCTTGGGGTTTTCATTTGCTAAGTTTGCGGTAAAGCGACCAGAAGCATTGTTAAATGACCTTTTGGTGGCTGAAATAACTTCAGATGAATTTTAACATATTCATTGCGGTATGACCCACCGGTGGGTCGTAGTTAGGTTTTTCCTGCTGCGAAACGACCCATCGATGTGTCGTTTTGAAAAATTCTAACAACCTTTCTAAATTATTGGTATTTCACAGGTCCAGTTAATGTTTGATATTTACAAATTTGCTAATCACTTTTGACTTTAAATTTAAGTTGAACATTGAACTTCAGTTTAACACATCGCAACTAACGTGTTAATTAACTTTTTAGTGTGATTTAGGGTGCTAATTGTTGCTTGTAATAAAGGATTTATGTTTTTTGTGATGAATTGAGTAAAAACATTTCTCCTACGGCACATACTTTATTTCTTTAAATATTACAGTGCTGGGTGAACTTCTTTCACGAAAGAACATAATCAAAGACAATTCCTATCTGCGTTACCTCTCACGTGTCTTCGAAAGTTAGCTGTGCGTCGGTTAATGCGGTGCACCATTTCGTTATAGCACCCGCCGCTGCAATTAGCCTTGACAAGTTCGACTGCTGATTTACCAGAATCACAAGCCAATGCTGAAAGCTTCCTAAATAACCTGAGGTTGTGGCCTTGCTCTTAATGGCTTCACTTTTAACGCAATTAAAACGCAATACATTATTTATGGATTTCAGAATACTTTCGGAAAAGAGCCAAAAATTGTGGTGGTATTTGGAAGTGATTTAAAAAAGTCAGTTAACAAAATTAAAAGCCTTGGGGCTTGGTTTAACTAAACTTGTTTTTCAAACCACGCGTAGAAACCAAAAAAACAACAAAATTACCTGATCCTTAATGTTTTTCCATTGCAGTATAAACGCATGTATAACAAAAAAAGACTAGGGTTTTATAATTTAGTCTTAAACATTATCACACTTCGACTAATGCAAACTGGAGAAACAACTCTCAATATCTTCAAAAAGAATAGTAAAAATGCATGAACTTTGCTGCCAATGCTGTGTAAGAAGGCAAATTCAAGAAAAATTATCACGCAGCCTCGCTCTTAATAAAATAAGTTGGACTAGACCCCAATGCTAGAAAGATTCCGCCTTCAGAGAGCTTCACCTTCCTCAGAGAAAAATTTAACCAGGTTAAAAACTTAATCAGAGGAATGACGTCTTAGCTAGCTATCGCTCATCTGACCTGAGGAAAAATGCTCTCTGTTTCAAGTGCTCTGCTACAGAATAAGCGCAACAAGCGCATGGGAAACCCTCCAACAGCGAAAGAATTCAAGGCGAGCGTGCCATTTCGTTGCTCCTCTCTACCGTATTGAAGTTTATACTGTAATATCTCGTCGATCTATATTGACGTTTGGCTTTAAATTAAATGACTGCCAGTAAGCCTTACGTTCACTGATTTTTAAAGTCAGTATCCTAAATTCTGCAAAGCTAAACAGTTTTATTTGAGTTAAATAATACTCTATTCAAAAAAAAATTTTGTAGGCATTCTTGATTCTGAATTTCAATATCACTTTGTAAGAAGACCTAGTGCGAAGACCGCATTTTAAGCCTGAATAGTATACTTTATTGAAAAACCACGCATGTTCCAGAAGTTCTGAACAGTTTTCGTATAAGTTTTTATTCGAAAATTAGTGCCGTAACAGTCATCTGCGCGCTACTGCAGTGAATACTACCACAAGAAACGATTGGTCAATAGTGGTTACTTCTGTACAGCTTTCCACTGCAGAACGGTGCCGTTCAGTGGAGTTAAAGTACGGAATTACTGCAGCGGCACCCATTGGCAAGATGCAAGAAACTGCAGGGAAAGAGGTTGTTGCTGTATCAAACTGTGAGAGTATTTCGCAGAGAAAATTAGGCAACAGGTGGACAATTGCTGCCTAAACATAAACATCAGAAATATCATAATACAGCCTCACAGGGCAGGCAGAATTTTTCGGAGAACTTTTAAAAATTTTATGAATCAAAATCTGCTAACTGCTGTATTACATTTTGATACGCAAGTCCACATGCGCTGTTCACATTGAATTTGATACAGAAATGAAATTTGTAAAATTTTTCTGCTGCACATTGAATGATCACTTGTTTTTTCGCATCGATAATGCTATATTTATATTTTCCGAAGTCAACATTAACATTTCAATCGAACATTTTTCGTCACTACCGAGTTTCAATCGTACATTTATCGTCACTACCGAGTTTCAATCGTTCATTTATCGTCACTAACGAGTTTCAACCGTACATTTATCGTCACTACCGAGTTTCAATCGTACATTTATCGTCACTACCGAGTTTCAACCGTACATTTATCGTCACTACCCAGTTTCAACCGTACATTTATCGTCACTACCCAGTTTCAACCGTACATTTATCGTCACTACCGAGTTTCAACCGTACATTTATCGTCACTACCCAGTTTCAATCGTACATTTATCGTCACTACCCAGTTTCAACCGTACATTTATCGTCACTACCCAGTTTCAACCGTACATTTATCGTCACTACCCAGTTTCAACCGTACATTTATCGTCACTACCCAGTTTCAACCGTACATTTATCGTCACTACCCAGTTTCAACCGTACATTTATCGTCACTACCCAGTTTCAACCGTACATTTATCGTCACTACCCAGTTTCAATCATTCATTTGTCGCCACTACCCTAGAAACTGCGACAACAATAATACTTTAAGAAATAATTTCGCTGTTCATTTAGAATTTGTGAATCAATTTCATTTGTGTTCAGTAATTTGGTCGTTTCAGTGTTCTGTTTCCTCAAATATTTGGAAAGCCGTAAATAAAAAAATATTATGCGATATTCGCTGACTTTGAAAATGAATGTACATGATTAATTAGTTGTGTTCACCTTCAAAAATGAAAGCAAATAAAATATAATTGACGAGGAGTTTAAGTAAATTTCCTCTTCGAGTTCGTAAAGCTAAATTTAATGAGAGTAACCCAAAGTCTAAAATTGTGACTTAAACTTACGCGGTAACGACGCACCGGTACACTGTTAACATCTATGAATTGAAAAGTTTATATTAAACTTGTTGAATGAGAAACTCAAGTAGCTTTATAAATGTAAGTTTCACTTTTCAAGTATAAACATTTGATTGGGCTATTCAGAGACACGAATGACGTCACGATGTTCCACACGGAAGCGAGCCCAGTCGAGTTCACCTGGTGAACTTAGCAGTATTCTGTACACATGCCGTGGAGCAGTAAATTGATCGAAGCAACGTGGCGCAGTAAATTAACAAAACTATTTTAAAATCAAGAACTCTGAAAATAGAAAAGATTTCTGGATTGCTAAATTACCTGTAATAATTCAAAACTGATGAAAGGTGCGAGTGACGGCAGTGCCCGGCCGCCCCGTTTGCCTCCGCAGAATTGGGCAGATCGCTCACGACAGTCCGCACGGCCGGGTGTGTCCGCTGCCGCTCTCAGCCACTACCTCGGTTTGCTTTTAGCTCTCGTTGACGGTGTGCGCGTCATCGCGCGGTGAAGTTGCCTTCAAAATAATTAAACCAATTTTTCAACGAAGTGCTGTTCAGTGAAGGATGACCTCTATGTTGGTTTGTGAGTTAATATAGATGTTGAAAACGAGTTAAGCGTGCATGAAGAAGAAAAGGGTTTCTTTATTTCGTGCCATTTATGATACGATAATTTACAGGTAAAAATTATGAGGAAATAGTGCGTGCATAAATAAAGTGCTTTTGGTGCGCGGAGGATGCAACCAAGAGTTACGTGAGAAAACCTTTAAATAGCTTATACTGATTATTTGTTCAAGTCCCAAGACTCAAAGATTCAAAGCTCGCTAATTATTGATCTTTGGAACAGGGCCGCCACCAGCGCCCACCATGGAGAGGATCATCAGCTCCCCCGCCCCCAGGCGTCCCGCTCGGGTGTGTGTGTGCGGCGCGCGCCGAGACGTCGTGTGGGTGAAATGAGTTGAAGTTTGACTTGAAATCGGCGCGTAATGCCGAGGCCATACTCCACAAGCCCTGACCAATGCTAGTCCCCACTCAACAAATTCTGAAGGGCGGCTCGAGCCCTACCCCAGTGGTTCAGAATGACCCCACAAAACCCCAGACTGCCAAAGATAGGGAAAAGCTTGACGCTGGACGTAAAGCGCTCAAAGAACTTCTACAGAAAAGGGAACAAAAGAAGAAGAATAAGAGAACTTGTGCTGACATTCTTAGACTCTACACCACCGTGCTTGGTGGCCTTATGGTGGTCTTAGGTTTGTTCGTGTTCTTGTTCCTCGTCCCTATGACCATAGACCCCGCCCTCGCTACTCTAACGTTTGAATTCAACCCGGAACCTTCGCTCTGTATGACCACTTCGTTCAGAGTGATCGAGGGCCTCAGCAACACGTCTTGGTGCTCGTGTTTGGAGGGCTGCACGTCGGACGTGTTTCGTTGTTACCAAATCGAGGTCGCCTACAGACAAACAGACGCGCCGCATAAAAGGCGCGCTCGGTCCGTCAGATCTGATGGAAATGAAGGTAGAAACGAAACTGTCGGTGATGCCCGGCCTCTCACCAATCAAACAGAGTTAACATCACCGTCTACTGCGGTAACTTTCTCTTTCGACCAACAGCATGAAACCGTACCTGTCAGCTATAGTAAATACGTCCACAAGGAAAATCCTCCTGAAGCTCGCCCCCCTGAAATCGTACTAAATGTCGGAGAGGAACTTAAAAGAGAGTATTATCCGTATGATGATCTAAGCGAGGAAGATTTATCAGAGAGTGATTTGCTAGAATATTTTCCAAATTTCATCGCTGATGAACTCACCGATCCTTTCAACGTCGACGTGTCACTGGACCGCCGCAAAAGAGCGGTGGATTTGAGCGGCTGGGACGTGACGAATGCTTCCCTCTTCGTGAACGTAAAAGGATGCGGGTACCCGCCAGACGTAAACTGTACAGTGTTTGAAATGAAGTATAGTAAAGTAGGACGACGTTTTTACTGCCACTTTAGTCAATTAAATCCTTATTTAGTCTTAGACGAATACGACCCCGAGGGAGCGGCTGTTCATCTTTATTATAGCATTGGATTACCTTTCGCTAGCATCATAGGAGGATCTATTCTCATGTGCCTCATGCAGACGCCTTACAAGAAACTCTTCAAGCGCATCCGCCGCAGGAGGATCGAGAACGCCGCCAGGTAAGGAAACTTACTTTGTTGGTATTATTTTGTTGACTCTAACATTTTCCCAAGGAATTTTATAAAGAAAAACATTTCATTCCCAGACGTTTGTCTCCTCTCCCAGAAGTACGATTTGATGAAAATACTCCTTTCACATGTAGATCGGCTTAGACAGGCTCTGAATCGACAAGAAGAAAAATTAGTAGCTGGTGTTTGAAGGTTAAATTACAAACGAGTAAATTCATTGATGACTAAAAAACGGAAAGTGTGAGAAAAACTGTCTACTCGTTTCTAAAAAGGAAAAGGTTAATTTATTATTCACAAATTATCAACGTTAAAGGACAAAACTTTTACAGCGGTTTAGTTTTACAGGACTTTCTCGCAGACAACGAGGTGACAATACCCATTAAAACCTGCTCGTTTTTGCACCTAAAGTAGAATATGGAACAAAATTACTTAGAAAACCTGCAGGGAATATACCTCTCATATTCGTATCATTGCTACCTTCCTGACATGATACATTGGCAGGGCATGTGGTCGTTCTCTCAGTGTTGTAGTCAGTTTCGTATTTTGCTTTCAAAATTCATGGTCATCCAAGTTTCGTTCAGCTATGAGTCATGCTCGGAAGCTTTTCTCTGATAGTAAACTTGTTGTTGAAGCGTAAACTCGTTCAATTGTAATCACATGGTTGGTACTCCCAGCACGTCTTTCCTTCCAGTAAACTTTGCTTACAGTTGAAATGTAAAATCACATAAGTCTATTCTGTGGCTATTAGTCTCCGAAGTTGATGCTATGTAGAACGTTTGAATTCTATTTCGTTAGTTGCATAATTTGCAAGCATTCATATTTCTGCTTCTTCTGGCATTAGCAGAATAAATATAGTTGGGGACCCAAAAAATCACCTATGCTTACTGATACAACAATGTTCACAATGTAGGCCAACTGCTGTTGGTGCTCAAATCGGGAAACGATTGGCAAAAAAAACATGCTTAAAAAAGTGATCCAGAGCATCGAACGGCACCACCGTCTCAGTAAATTGGCTTTTAAAAAGACGACTTATGCGGTCACCTTCGCTGAGCTGACGCAGCGTCTCTCGTGTTAAAGTGTCTCTTAGAAACGCTCAAGTTAATGTCCACGAGTCTGAAAGAGAACCCGATGCTTGAATTTTTTACCCACTCACAGGCACGGGTATACTCAAGTCAGACAATTTCTTGGAATCTTACAAAAAGACGCTAATAAAAGGGTCATGACCGTGCTGTATGTCCGAACGATGATAGCTCGAGAAATCAGAAATGGAGGCACAAATTACAGTTTCTACTTAGCCACATCGGAAAAGGAAAGAAACTGATAAGAACAGTGTCTCACGAGCGGGGAATGCAGAGCGACTGACTTGCACATCGATTTATCGCACTTTTCATCGCCGTGGATTTGACGAGCGCCATCGATTAAATATTCATATTCTAAACATAAGTTCCGGGCTCATTAAATCCAGCGAATCTATTATGAACCTGCATTGCGTTGAACTCCATTTGAAGTAGCAGGTGTTCCTGGACAAAATAGGGGGTGGTGCTTCGAGCAATCGATGGGATCGCGGGTGTCCGAACTCGTTCAGACCAGATCGAAGACGCCGGTTTTTGTAGAACAATGGCAGCTTTTACTTGAGACGTGTGGGTGGAGCTTGAATAATTACAGATCACTAACTGTATAAAGTTATCTACTCACTGGGGATTACTGTCTCTTTTTTTCTTAACGAATATGGTAAAAAATACCACTATTGTTAAACAAACATTTACTGTGGTAAAACGTGTTCGACTGACGCTGGCTGAATGTTAAATGCACATCGCAACCGTAGTTCGAGCCTTGTTGTCGAGTGGACTAAAGAGAAGCACGCCAGCAACAGCAGTCAAGTGACGGAATCATCCCCCCTCGACTATTGGGAAAGTGAAGCACGGCTTTCATCCGCTGGTCAGAAAAGAAGAAAGAAAATAGTATATTGTAAATAAAGTCGATTCATGATATACGTTTCCCCCATTGATTTTTTTCGTCTATACTTACGGAGGTAACTGTACCACTCAGCTACAGGAAGCACGAGCGCTGTTGCTCATTAAGTTTTACTCTAGCCTGGTTAAAATTGTTACGATAGTTTTAGCCTCTCCAGAGAAAAACAAATTTTGACACTTATCTGTGTCAAACTCTACTCTAGCAGAGAATTTCTACAGAGAATTTCATATACATATTGGCGTACCACCTTTGACCACCTGTTCAAGCTGCTCAGAATGTTGAATCACATAGTCTCGTTTCAAATGGCCAAAAAACTCATGTTAAAAAATTAACTGCGTTTGGATTTTGTGAACGACATGTAATTCTTCCCACAAACATTGAGAGCTTTGGTATTTTCTCTTCAAATTCTTAGATATTCTCTCTTGGTTAGTATACTCACTAGCCAGTCATATAAAATGAAACATGTATGAGAAATAGTGCTGACTTGCGCTACGCGTGTCATGGTTGCCACGTGTACGTGGGTCACATCAGCCCATGACCTACAAAATTATGTCACAATAAATTGATTGATGACGCATGATGATGACACAATTTTGTGTGCCGATTTTGTGACAAGTTGACTCCCAAAAGGGTAATGGTTTTACGACAAATTTTTCCTTAGTATTAGATCTTAAAAGTACAAAATCCTATTTCTTCTGTCTCTCAATTCTATAAGCTTATCTGCTCGTCGCATCAGAAAACATTGTTGAAGAAATTATCGTAAACAATTTTATTACCGCTGAATTTGTGCGGCTGCTCCAGCTTTGATGACAGTTTATTGTTTCGAGCTTTGATCACACAAGCACATTCACGAATGATGCGTGTCCTCGTCAGTGACAGAAGGGGACACTGCGCTTCTCACAGATGCCATCTGAATCTGAAGACGAAGATTTAGCAGCACTGGCTGTATCAGTCTGTTTTGGATGTCGATTTTACAATGAGGTAGGTTCAATTTTCCACTTCGGTAATTCTTCTCAGTTTTGAGGCCGCCTTCGTACAATTTGATAAGTCCTTATTCTGTTCTACTTTTTTGCACTATTTTCTCAAATTCAGTATTTCAATAAATTTCTACTTGTAATCACAGCTCCGCATCGAGTCCGTACAGCTGAGCCCAGATATGATGCGACATGATGCCGACTGTAACGCACGCGTGCCCCAGTTACGGTACCTTGACCCTCCCTCCATGCGGTGTAAGGAGAATCAGGTTTTCGAAGAGGGGAAACCAACGTAAAGATAAGGAAAGAAGGGGAGAATAAATAAAATAAGAAAACGATTAACAAAAAATGAAAATTAGAGATGTAATGAAAGTCCTACGCAGCATAAATTCGATCCACATCAGGACAAAAAATGACACCCTAATATATTCAATTATTTTATTTTAAGCACGCCCGTAAGATATGCGTTGGTTAATTTATCGCGCACGAATGCATGAAAAATATTTCTCATTTGACTCACGCATGAGACAAGTCTAGTTTAAAGTGTGTAGGCACAGAATAATCAAGATTACAAATAAAATGCTAAAGCGCGCAACAAATGATGAAGTTGGATGCACCGAAACCATTAATATAAACTAATCTTGTAAATAAATGATATTTCAACATTTAAGAACCTCACAAGAAGCATAGAAAAACATTAAAGAACAGGAGGCTGCCCATTGCAATGCATTCAGTTGGATTATTTTAGTTCCAATCTACTTATATTTTACTTAGTAGGACTTCAATTTATCATAACTTTTCTGTATTGGGGACTAAGTATATGAACAACATGACGTTAATTACACCTATAGCGTTACTTCAAACTTGCTCCTAGAAACATAAATCACGTTATTTGGACACCATTTTCAAAAGCCCTTCTGCGGTTGCATGCCTAGCTCACACCTCTCATGATTCCCTTCATCACGTTTTTCGTATCTGTCATGTGATCTTCACTATGCCAATGATGCAGATGTTTAGATGTCTACGCTATTGGCTGCTGTCGTTTGTCCTCATCCAATATGTAGCCTGGGGGTGTGTGGCGTTGTACTGATTACGCTGTATTGTTCAGGGGCACTTTATGGTTCATGGGTATGTTATAAGTATGGCATTTTCTGTGAGGGACTCAGGTGGGACTTGAATTTCGATGCGAATATTCGCAATGATTTCTCGTGGAGTTCCAATGATTAGGAAATTTTAAGGCATGAAGAGCTGTAATGCCCTCGTTAAGTGACCATAGGCCTTGTGTCTCCCAGTCGTCGTCTCTAGTTTGTACTGAAAATATAAACTGGTTCCCTTTAAATTTGACTTTTACCAACTAAGTTCCTTTGAGAATTTCTCCTGAGGCTGACTTGGCGTGAATAAACCTTAATAAACACAAGTTGTATTTGAATGTGCCACGAAAGCACTAGATATAATTTCTACATTGATAAAAGACTCAAATTTAAATGAGAACAGCAACGTAATTTTTTCTTCGAAGAGCACTCTACTGCGATGATTTTTTAACTCACCGTTTGCAACTTACGATATAGACTAAATCATAAATGAAGATTAGAAACTCATTCACGCATTGGTATGAATCACTACATTACCTTGGAAACTGACGACATTACGACCGAAAGTTAAAAAAAGGTCCTAACGTTTGAATTTTATCCAAGATGACGTGGCTGTGCTTTCTTGTTGGTTACTATGAAGTGACCCTAAGGTTATAGCATTAAATAAATATCTGTGGAAATTCCACAACTGAAAATTCACACCACTTTAATAAAGCACTGAATTACAACTTATCACTTACCTCCCATTCCAAATACGTTGCTTGGAGACTACGTATATTGTAAAGTCAATTACCTCTCATCTAGCACAAACACACGCCCACGGTTGATACCTATGCAAGAATGTCTGAGATTCTCTAAGGCCGCCTAAAAAAGTTTCGAAACTCTCTGGTTCTGGACCGCGGAGGAGCTTCTTCCCAAGTATTCCGAGAAATTTTCAGGAACATGTCAGCCTTCGAGGCGCCATAACATTCCTCTGCGTGAACAAGGAACTTACGCGAGTCTCTGTTTTGCGTTATTCAAAGGTGTCGAAAATTACATCCCTTCTAAAAAGAAATTACGTATTCACTATTTATACTTCAAGCTAGTATAATGCTTACAAATTTTAAGCGTAGTAACCATGAGGGTTTTCCCACAAGCCTTATTCCTCTTTTCTTACTCCAGCCTACTCCCCTCGCCGCTGTGCAATTCTCATCCCTTCCCTCAGCGTTACAATAGCTGTAATCGCACTCTTTCGCATGCAAGAGTCGCTGTTTTCCCATTTTTTATACCAAGGATTTAACTTCCCGCTGACACAATGACACAGTGTTTTCCACTATATTATTTTTGAATAAAATATTTTGGCTTTTAGTTTGGTCCGTCTGAAGGCATTTTTTCCTTAATAAATACATCATTCTGGAAGCATTTGGCACGCTAATTTAATGTTCTACTTCTAATGTAGAACATTAAGTTTCCAATGTAATTATTACGTTTACAATGTAAATTTACATAATTTAAATTCGTTACATTAAGTAAATTTCGTGACGTCACCCCTTTGCGCTGCAACGTGAGATTTGAATTTTGCTGACCTACTGATATCTTGACTAAAATTAACCTGTGATACAGGATTCATCATTAACACACATGTAGTTCATAATCTGCTCGTGACTCAGTCGTGAATAATGACTGGCCGATGACTTATGAGTCTTCCGTGACTTGTGAGACGGAACACTTCTAACTTATCAGAGGCTCACGCTCCGCATGTGAGAGAAGTGTGACGAGCCAACAGTCAACGCCACGCTGCATGCGTTTCGTTTTTAATTGTTTCATGATTAGCTTGAGTCTTAACCCATTGACTACTAATCAGTGTTTTTAGAAATATATTAATGGAACCGCCCGTTAAAGTTTTCGCATATATGCATAAAAATAAATATATTTGCGCGAAAACATATTTCTACTTGATTGCAGGGTTCTATCGTCACTGCGTCCTCTGGATAAGCGCCAAAAACTTCATTTGCCATGAGTGGCCCTGTCAGCTCGTGTTGTTGAGACTTGCTTTTGTGTATTTATAGACAATATTTATACATCATCTAACCTGAAACATATAACTCGCTTACAATTGTTTACCTGCTTTACGTCTAACAGAAGCAATGCAATGTAGCTAATTAAAGTTCTAGATTTCGGAGACTTCAAGAGGTCATGTCGGCATAAATTGTCGCCACACAATATGTTTTGCTACTTGTTCATTATTGATATATTTTTAACATGTTTTTAGGTAAGTTTGTAGAAGAAATGTCACAACAATATTTAATATTAGAACTTATTGTATTTTTTAACTAATCTATATTCATTTTTTTAGAGATTTTGAGATGAAATGGATGGCAATGATATTATTATCAGTATTTGAATTTTAAAAACATAAATCAAAATGAGTGAAAAGGCGTCAATCCTGAAATGATTTAGCAAATGCAAAATGATATATCAGAATCAGATTTCCCTTTCACGGCGATAATTCAGTCAATGATCCAGATTATAAATATTTTTATAATTTAAAAAATATAATTGTCGACCAGATTTATAGGCAGTAGAGGCTGAGGTAGATATTGATAAGCAGTTAATTGGATTGGCTACAGAAGAGGAAAGACAAGAAGGACCCGAAACTGAGAGAGAAAATAAATAATATAATAAATGCAGCAGGGCCTTCCTCAAAACGACGGCGGATGACATGGATTGTTCAACTTTACAGACGCCGAGCGCCCTGTGCACCCGTACATTCTGCACCAGATGTAGCGCGTGTACATACATTCAAGTTTTTTGTAAATGATATAGAGTTAGATTTACTTGTCCCATAGACAAACCTGCATGCCGATCAACTCTGTAAAGACAAGGAATGAAGAAACGCACACTCTTATATATATAGGCTTGCAAACTAGGGTGCAACAACAAGAAAATAAATTGAAACATTCTTAAGACTCCTTCTGTGGATGGGTTATGTTATCCTAGCATGTTAATTAGTCTTGTTATGTGAACAATTTTTCCAAGAGTTGTATTTTTTGAAATAAACATTTAATTTCGTGATTTGAAAAGAAATTTCTTCACATATAGTTTTTTATTTAATGTTTCCTGGTTTAGTACATAAATTTTTCAAATATTTTTAATACTTCTCAGCCACATGCACTGATTTTGTCGGGTGAAATGAAATGATACGAATAAAATGAGCATCTCTTAATTATATCATTTTTGCACATCTATAACAGACGACACGCTCAAAAGAGAAGACATCCACCAGATGTCCCTGGTATTAAGCACCATAGAAAAACCACAGGGTCAATATAAAGTACCATTTAGTGCCACAGAAATTACACTGAGTCTATACAACATAGTATTTAGCGCCATAGAAATAATACAGGGACTATCATGAGTAGTATTTAGTGCCATAGAAATAACACATGGAGTATAAAGAGTATATTTAGCGCCATAGAAAAACCACACGGTGTATGCAAGGATTGTTGCCTGCCTTAGAAATAAACAATTAGCTGTCAACGGATATTGTTGACGCGGTCTCTTGGAAAACTGCCCGGTCAACAATTATTGTTGACTTGGCAGTCAATGTGTTAGTGTGAAAAATAATTTTTCTCTCCATTAACGTTGATATTAGTGATGTCAACACATTGGATTTAAAATGGTCTTATTATTAAAGCCAGAACGCAATGATGGTTACCTCCCGTCGAGTTGGTCTCCATTTCATAAACCTGGGTCGAGTGTAGAATTGTGGCCAGTATTTTCCTTTTCCCAACGACAAAAAACACCAGGCTCACAAGGCGAGGTCTTGAACTGTGTACCTTTCACACCAAATGCCAGCGCTCTTGACTGCTTGAGATCGGGGACAAATGGGGTGTTTCAACTCATGCTCTCAGAAAATTCAGGTATAACTATTGTGTCGGCATGTAAAACGTAAGAAATTGATGAGGTGACGACGCTGGGCGAATCAAAATATCGGATGGAACTCACCTGGACTCAGTTAAATTTGCAAAAGATCAAGACATAGGAATGTGACTTTCAACGCATAAATATGCGCCGTCTCTTGTCCGGCATCTTTTCCTGTACTTTTGCATGACATAACCTGTATTAAATATTGTGAAAAAGATAGTGAAAATCAAATATCATGTTGTACCTCGCTGTTAACGAGTGAGTTTCATAGGCGCTCAAGTGAAAGATAATGCAAACCATGTCTTAAATTTTGCATGATAATTCTTTTGCATCATCAGTTTCATTAGGAGCACATTGTGCTTAATGAAAGACGTGCGGCCAAAATGAGCACACGAGCTGAGGTTAGCTCAAAGAAACTTAACAGTAAAGTTGTAGAGAAATACAATCGCGGGAAACTTGCTTAGGTTATTAGGAATAGCCATGAGAATTTGAGCTGAATGGATTGCTCTCTTCAGTCTCTGTGTCAGAAAGTCTTCTGGGTTTATCCTGCTTTTATTGCAGGATATCTATAGAATATTTCGTAAGGTAAATTAATTTTTATAATGAGAATTTACTAAATAATTACTTCTGACATTCGTATTGAGTAAATGAGCTTGAAATTGAGTATGATTACTATATATATCTGAATATTGTTCAATTAATTTTATGGCCCATTTTTTTGGCGAAGATGAAGGCCTTTTTTAATGATTTTTAAAAATTTTCACCTGTGTGAAGGCTCTTCTGTCGTAGTATCGTTAATTCTGTCTCTATCATGAATCTATCGAGTGTATTTTAAGTCATTGAGTTGATCTCTTTAACTCTTGAACTCTTCAGACGCTATTCAAACTTAAATCAGGTAGGTGAAAAAGTTTTTGAGATTGTTTAGTATCTCTTATGCAATATATTCTCTAGTAGAATTTTTATAAAATAAAGGCAATACTCAAGTTGTACCCGGAAGAAAATTAACCCTACACATCCGTTTCTGTAGCAATTCTGTTGTCCACAATGATCTTTAAGTTTCCCTATCATCACCACGGTTGAGACCAAGCGAAGCGAATAATAGGAAACATCTTACTTTTCTGAGCCAAAGTTGGAGTCATCACAGAAATAATATTTTTTCTCTCCAAATTTCATGTCACGTGCTCTCTGAACTGACGGCTTCAGATGTACGAGTAACATTTTGAAATAAAATTTCAAATCGAGTGTTAAGGCAAACAGTTTTTATTATCATAGCCTTTGAAAATCAAAAACAGCTTTTTCAACTTTCTGTTGATTTACAATTGTAACAGGTTATATGCGTAGCTATACATTTACGCACTGGTTTTGATAGCTTTGCACGAGTGTACGTACAGAGCGTTTGTGTTATAACGCTGAAATAGCGACTTTCATTTTCACTACACATGCACTATGTTTTGAAAGAACTCGCTTTTAAAGAACATTATTTTGTGACAGTGATATCTATACACTGACACAGCAAAGTCTGAATTCAAGAACAACGAATGAGTGGGACATCTTACAATTGTATTAATACTTTCACTTGGACTACAAATGTTTTAATCTTAAGTGTGAAACTTGTTCAGCTTTCTGTTTTCAATTATCGATCTCTACGCGCTCGAGCAAGTCATTGGTGCTGTATTTCAATTACGATTCCTGTTCATTTTCAAAGGACAAACATATGACGACTACAATCGCTTGACGAAACTCGACCGACCAACATACGGTCGCATATGTAAAATGAAATCGTATGGAAGATCACTTTATGACTTTTGTTTATTAATTGGTTGAACAGACTTACCTCCCTCACTTTGAGCGTGGCATGTTAGCTCGTTTTACACTCTCAAAACTTACGCTCTCTACTGCCCAGGATGTACTAGGCTATATGTCACCTACATATTCTTTTACATTGAATTTTGCGAGATTTTCGGAACTTGATTTTTCGCAAATATTTATTCATTTGTTTGGAAAACATGTGGGTTGCGTGTTTTTTATTATTTTACGATAATTCTTTTCATCACTTTAACAGCGTCAATCCCAAGATTGTGAAAGTAAATTTATTTATCATTGACCATGCAGTTATTTAGGACATTCGGGCCAGCATTGCCTCACAACACCAGGCAGCACAACAGGTCACTTGTGCCAGCATTGCCTCACAATACCAGGCAACACAACAAGGCACACGTGCCAGCATTGCCTCACAACACCAGGCAGCACAACAGGTCACTTGTGCCAGCATTGCCTCACAATACCAGGCAACACAACAAGGCACACGTGCCAGCATTGCCTCACAACACCAGGCAGCACAACAGGTCACTTGTGCCAGCATTGCCTCACAATACCAGGCAACACAACAAGGCACACGTGCCAGCATTGCCTCACAACACCAGGCAACACAACAGGACACACGTGCCAGCATTGCCTCACAACACCAGGCAACACAACAGG
Source organism: Morinoia aosen (assembly GCA_030386875.1). Classification (NCBI taxonomy): domain Eukaryota; kingdom Metazoa; phylum Arthropoda; class Malacostraca; order Amphipoda; family Talitridae; genus Morinoia; species Morinoia aosen. The sequence goes on from CM059574.1 coordinate 5,375,264, forward strand.
ACACACGTGCCAGCATTGCCTCACAACACCAGGCAACACAACAGGACACACGTGCCAGCATTGCCTCACAACACCAGGCAACACAACAGGACACACGTGCCAGCATTGCCTCACAACACCAGGCAGCACAACAGGTCACTTGTGCCAGCATTGCCTCACAATACCAGGCAACACAACAAGGCACACGTGCCAGCATTGCCTCACAACACCAGGCAGCACAACAGGACACACGTGCCAGCATTGCCTCACCATACCAGGCAACACAACAAGGCACACGTGCCAGCATTGCCTCACAACACCAGGCAACACAACAGGACACACGTGCCAGCATTGCCTCACAATACCAGGCAACACAACAAGGCACACGTGCCAGCATTGCCTCACAACACCAGGCAACACAACAGGACACACGTGCCAGCATTGCCTCACAACACCCAGGCAACACAACAGGACACACGTGCCAGCATTGCCTCACAATACCAGGTAACACAACAGGCAAAGCTCAAGTCCCAGAAGCGAGATGCGCATCAGCGCGAGAGGAAGCATAAGACTAAAGTGAGTAAGTACGTCACGTCCCAGAGTTAGCTGAAACCAGAACGCAGGCACCGGTGACGTCAGGGTGGCAGCTTCTGAAAAACTCATAGCGCCATTGTGCGCGCTGTGGGACCCTCACCTGGCTGCCCCTCCCTCTCCTGTGGCCCTCTTATTGATTGTGTGCCTGCCTGCCTGACCTGCCGGCCTGCCTGCCTGACCTGCCGGCCTGCCTGCCTGCCTGACCTGCCGGCCTGCCTGACCTGCCGGCCTGCCGGCCTGCCCGACCTGCAGGCCTGCCTGACCTGCCGGCCTGCCTATCTTCTCAGCCTGCCTGACCTGCCGGCCTGCATGCAGCCCCACAATATAGGGTACAACTGTCCCGCTCACCAAAGCAAGCACTGCTGCAGTTAAGTAGGCCTTGGAATGTTTCATCGTCAGGTTCCTTCACAGTGATTGGCGCTCGGCTGGTCAGATATGACCACTAGTTGGAGGTGCTGGAGTCAGGTTGGTTGAAGAGCTTCATAACTTTTATGTGTTCATATTTCTACGCAACTGCGTGTCGGCCGTTAGGCCTACAGAGTGGTGGTCCGCTGCTGGTGCTACAGGAATGTCCGACTCTAATTGCAGCTCCTGCTGCGGTTAGAGGCGCTGCTGAAGTAAAAGGATCGCTAAGTATAGGACAAATTCTACGGACTTTAAGCGTCTGTACAAGGTCAGGCATTTTGCCCTTTCCGTTTCTTGATTAGCAGCACTCAAATTACCGCTACTCGACCTCTTCACCTCAGTGGTTCTTAAATTAAAGCAGTTTTCGTTTTCGTGGTGGGAGCTAAAAACATCACGCTGGACAAGAAGCGTCCTGGTTTGATTCAAGTCCCACGATTGTGGTATTTTCTCAAAGTGTGTGCAGATCCTCTATTGATTGTAAAAAATGAAGAAAATATGGAGAGAAGATTATGGAGGCACTTCTCCTATTCACTGAGCTTAGACCAGTCGACCTGCCTGTCACTTTCATTCTCACCTCGGGTTAAGAAGCTGAAAAATCGTTTTTACTTCGCGACTGTAGAGATAAAGCAAAAAAGATTTGCCTATCAATCTCGAGAAGGAAGTGTAGTGTAAAATAAACGTTCAAGAGAGATTTATTTCAATCTCAAGAAAGACATTATGTATAAAATTAGCATTACAAAGATATTTCTTCTAATCTTGAGAAGGAAGAGTAGTATAAAATAGACATTACAATCCTTTTTTTAATCGATGCACGTATTCGTTTTAGATGTTCCGATATTTTGAAGAGATGCGTCTAATTTCTTTCTCTTCGTAATTTGTTATGGCTTAAGATTGAGTAACCAGCTGGTGTTACTGAAGGTTTTGTTGTAAACGGTGTGAGTTTGTTAAATTTTGGTGTGCCTGTTTCAATTTCATAAAACATGGATTATCTTCAAATGTTATTCGACGGTTTTAGTTTTTTAGTCCCGACACGATAGGTTAGTTACCCTCCGTTGTAATTAGGCCGTCGGCACTTTTTTCCGTTTCTACGCCTTCTTCGTTCACTCTCCTTTTTCATTTCTTTTTTTCTTTCCCGATTTACTATATCTAAGCCCAACGTATCCTGCGCGGGAACGAACCTTGTGTATAGCGCCTTTGTTTTCTGCAGTCTAACTCCCTTGTTTTCTACAGTCCGCACTAAATAGTTGCTTCTTTTCGTTCTTTCGAAATCGCTAACATGGCAGCGACAAAGGACAGAAGTGGTATAGTAATGATGATAATGCTAGTCCTCAATTTTGTGTTCATAGGTGTTAAAAAGTAACGCTTAATTATATCATTCCGAAATCAAATTCTCTTGATTGTGTTTGCGAAGTTTGGAGAAGAATTTTTGATTAATTTAGTTAAGTACGTGAACTCACCTCTCATTTGTTTTACTGAACTTTCATTCGGTATGTTATGCAATATGGTCAGTCTACTGTGAAGAACAACTAGAGAGCAACAAGGTAAATTATAGAAGAAACTATGATCCAATTTTCACACGTTTCAAAAGGCATGTTCGAAATAAACGAATGAAATTCATATAAATATCGTAGAATTTGTTTCAGGAAATCTGGAGGGCCTGTGTTGAAATGGAAGCAAGGGAACGGGCGCGGCTTGTATTGGGTATCTGGTCCCTAACTAACTCTCTCATATTCTCTCCTATCCTCTCTCATCTCCACGCTCACATCTTCCTTCCTACCCATCATCTAACTCTCCCTAATACACTTCCTTCATACTCTTTAATTCTCCCTCATACACTTCTTCTCACTCACATTTGTACCCGCATACCCTTCCTCATACCCTCCTCTCTTTCTCATATACCCTCCTTCCTTCTTTCCTCTACTCAACCACCCTTCCTCCACACTCTCCCTCACTCCCTCCACACTCTCCCTCACACCCTCCCCCAGATGACCACCCCATCAACTGATCACCAGGCCCACGAGCTTGTCTGCTGATCGGAAACGCTGGGCAGGAGGAGCGTCGGTCGTGGGGTATAGCATTCATTTCCCTCAGGGGGAGTGTCGGTCGTGGGGTATAGCATTTATTTCCCTCAGGGGGAGCGTCGGTCGTGGGGTATAGCATTTATTTCCCTCAGGGGGATCGTCGGTTGTGGGGTATAGCATTTATTTCCCTCAGGGGAAGCGTCGGTCGTGGGGTATAGCATTTATTTCCCTCAGGGGGAGCGTCGGTCGTGGGGTATAGCATTTATTTCCCTCAGGGGGAGCGTCGGTCGTGGGGTATAGCATTTATTTCCCTCAGGGGGAGTGTCGGTCGTGGGGTATAGCATTTATTTCCTTCAGGGGGAGTGTCGGTCGTGGGGTATAGCATTTATTTCCCTCAGGGGGAGGGTCGGTCGTGGGGTATATCATTTATTTCCCTCAGGGGGAGTGTCGGTCGTGGGGTATAGCATTTATTTCCCTCAGGGGGAGTGTCGGTCGTGGGGTATATCATTTATTTCCCTCAGGGGGAGTGTCGGTCGTGGGGTATATCATTTATTTCCCTCAGGGGGAGTGTCGGTCGTGGGGTATATCATTTATTTCCCTCAGGGGGAGTGTCGGTCGTGGGGTATAGCATTTATTTCCTTCAGGGGGAGTGTCGGTCGTGGGGTATAGCATTTATTTCCCTCAGGGGGAGTGTCGGTCGTGGGGTATATCATTTATTTCCCTCAGGGGGAGTGTCGGTCGTGGGGTATAGCATTTATTTCCCTCAGGGGGAGTGTCGGTCGCGGGGTATATCATTTATTTCCCACAGGGGGAGTGTCGGTCGTGGGGTATAGCATTTATTTCCCTCAGGAAAGCGTCGGTCGTGGGGTATAGCATTTATTTCCCTCAGGAGGAGCGTCGGTCGTGGGGTATATCATTTATTTCCCTCAGGGGGAGCGTCGGTCGTGGGGTATAGCATTTATTTCCCTCAGGGGGAGTGTCGGTCGTGGGGTATATCATTTATTTCCCTCAGGGGGAGCGTCGGTCGTGGGGTATAGCATTTATTTCCCTCAGGAGGAGTGTCGGTCGTGGGGTATATCATTTATTTCCCTCAGGGGGAGCGTCGGTCGTGGGGTATAGCATTTATTTCCCTCAGGGGGAGTGTCGGTCGTGGGGTATAGCATTTATTTCCCTCAGGGGGAGTGTCGGTCGTGGGGTATATCATTTATTTCCCTCAGGGGGAGCGTCGGTCGTGGGGTATAGCATTTATTTCCCTCAGGGGGAGTGCCGGTCGTGGGGTATATCATTTATTTCCCTCAGGGGGAGCGTCGGTCGTGGGGTATAGCATTTATTTCCCTCAGGGGGAGTGTCGGTCGTGGGGTATATCATTTATTTCCCTCAGGGGAGCGTCGGTCGTGGGGTATAGCATTTATTTCCCTTAGGGGGAGTGTCGGTCGTGGGGTATAGCATTTATTTCCCTCAGGGGGAGTGTCGGTCGTGGGGTATATCATTTATTTCCCTCAGGGGGAGTGTCGGTCGTGGGGTATAGCATATATTTCCCTCAGGGGGAGTGTCGGTCGTGGGGTATAGCATTTATTTCCCTCAGGGGGAGCGTCGGTCGTGGGGTATAGCATTTATTTCCCTCAGGGGGAGTGTCGGTCGTGGGGTATATCATTTATTTCCCTCAGGGGGAGCGTCGGTCGTGGGGTATAGCATTTATTTCCCTCAGGGGGAGTGTCGGTCGTGGGGTATAGCATTTATTTCCTTCAGGGGGAGTATCGGTCGTGGGGTATAGCATTTATTTCCCTCAGGGGGAGCGTCGGTCGTGGGGTATAGCATTTATTTCCCTCAGGGGGAGTGTCGGTCGTGGGGTATATCATTTATTTCCCTCAGGGGGAGTGTCGGTCGTGGGGTATAGCATTTATTTCCCTCAGGGGGAGTGTCGGTCGTGGGGTATAGCATTTATTTCCCTCAGGGGGAGGGTCGGTCGTGGGGTATAGAATTATTTCCCTCAGGGGGAGTGTCGGTCGTGGGGTATAGCATTTATTTCCCTCAGGGGGAGTGTCGGTCGTGGGGTATAGCATTTATTTCCCTCAGGGGGAGGGTCGGTCGTGGGGTATAGAATTATTTCCCTCAGGGGGAGTGTCCGTCGCGTGTTATGGCTTCTTATTTTGATTCCACCGACGCCACACCAGATGTTGTGGTCCTTAGTAATGATTCCTCCGCTACACTCATTATTTACCATGATCATTGTTTTCGTGGCGTTTTTATTGCCACTGTATTTTATTTCAACCAATCATCAAGATCGGAAGGGGCTTTTCAGTATCCTCGTCACATTAATTATGAAGTTTCATTGTTTAATTTTTATTTACGCTGCCCCCACTCTCAGGTGCGAGATTATAGTAAACGATTATTTAATGTAAATCGTAACGTGAGCTCCTGCGTGTGAAATATTGATAATTAATTTCAAAATATTATCATTTGGTAGCTTTCAACTTCGTTAAATTATCAACCATTTCATCCTTAACGGGAAATTAAGAAAGCCTGAGCCACATTGGTGATATATTATTTAAAATTTAAAACTGCGAAATTATCAAACGCAGCAAAGACAAACCTAATACACGAAATGAATACAAAAAATAATGCCATACACCGAAGGTGACCGTTATTTAATTCCTAGTCGTGAACACTTGGTAAAAAAAGGAGCTCTAGTGAAAATGCTAGTATATGAGAACACTTAGCTTGCTCGTAAGGTTCTAGGAGAATGATTCGAATGGGCTTTACTCACTATGAGTTAACACGTCACTCAGATTTGAGTAGAATTACGTGATTTTATTAAGAAAGCCTTCGCATGCCCAAAGGGCAGCGAGGCGGAGACAACCACCTGTGCTCGCCGTAGCCGAGTTGTTACGAACTCACCCTTCCGTGAAGGTTTCGAGGGTTCGAATCTTGGCGCAGTGCGGTGAATTTCCCCGTTGGGTGTAAGGGAAAACTCAAGCACAATACCCTACTCAAGCCAGGTCTCTGAAATGGGTACCGGCTTGACCGGGGGTAACTGTCATGGCGTCCTGGAGTTAGTTATAAGGCGTTTGAAAAACCAATGTACGAGGTGATATGTATCAGGCTTGATTGATTGGAGTAATGCATCCTTTTCTTTCTCTCCAGTCACAGACCTCAGTCGAGTGCCCCTCGCTAGTGAGGGAAGCCTTTCAGGCCCGGCGCGCCTTTCATGACGGTTTCATTACAGTCAAAAGACGAGTTCCATGAGCAAGCAGTTCCGTTTGAAATTCACGTATTGAAATCCTATTTGTAATCGATATATCGATCCTAATTAATCGAACTGATGTTATAGTTTTACTATGACTGCCCTACGCCGTGTTCAAGTAAACGCTAAAGAGAGGAGTTGTCTGGCCTAACAACCATCATCTCAAAAGATCCGACATCGGATAATATATTCTCATCGATAGGCGCAGCATTATCGAACTCTACGATTCGAGGTCAGGCATCACCAACCGCTAAGCATCATTCGAAAGCCCCCAGCGAACGATCTGATACCCTCTACGAACGCCACATCTTCCTACTTACCCTCGCTCTGCGTCTGCCACGTCTACCAGGCATTACTGCCAAATACTTCCATTTCTCTTGATATATTCTATTCCTTCTTTAGACACTTAGGATCTTATTAATTCTACATAAATTACTTATTCATCAACTATGAAGTTTAATCTATTTTAATTATCTCACAGCACTTGCTATTTCCTATGATATATTAACATAAAGCTTCGTTATGGAGAACGTGTTTGTTCGCACCCATGACAAAGACACGCAAGCTGTCTCTTACGGGTAAGGCAAGTGGCATTATAGGGGGTGCCTCCACTTGTATGAGACGTATGTCGACCTCGCTCTCTGGCAGTCTCGCCAGAAGGGCGAGGGTTACTGATCAAACTTATTAAGCGCTTCTCAGGACTGAGCTAAGTATCTTTCCAACATGTTCATCCATATTCTCACCCATGTCCAAAGGTAGCTTCACGTGTAGGTTAACTGATATATATGTTCGTTTCGCTTGATGTACTAGACGATCTTTGTTTCTCTAATTAATCCAACGTCGAGGCCTCACCTCATATAAGATGTGCATGTCAGAATCGTCAATGTATTAACCCTTTCGGTACGATAATTCAAATTGTTTGGGTAAAAACTTCCTGGGGAAAAAGTTGTCATTACCCTGAATTGTCAGTGAAATTGTCCTAGTGTGGTGCTTTTAGCTTAAGTAAGTGCCTTCTTCATTATTTTAATTTTAAAAATTTTTTGAATCTTTGAAGCTCGATGCTTGGCGACAGAAATTTTTGATGTTGATAATAAAGTTTTCGTATTTACGAAGAAATTATTCATACGTTTTTGCCCGAATTTACCAAAAATCAACAAAGTTCAGAAAAAACTTGCTCAAGTTAAATGGAAAGGGTATTGAATATGTTGCTCGGGTCCTGTAGCATGAACTTACGCGTGCTACAGGGTCCTATGGTAATTACAGGGGCCTATGGTAACCTATGGTAATTTACGCGTGCAGATTTCTGGAATTGTTTAAAAACTAGTTTAATGAATGTTTGTAATTTCCCTAATTTTGTTATTACTCCAAAATATTCCCTCACTAGTTAAATTAGTTTAAAACTAGGTTAGATGCCCTAAACTGGAAGCACTAGCCAACTTGGCACTGGAGTAGCCGTCAGGACCGAAAGGGTTAATAATCCATGTTCGTCTACTGATCCAGTAACAAGGCTTCACCTTGATGTGAGATCATTATAAAGTCATTAGGCGAATTCCTGTTAATGCGTCATTATGATTATATCTGATGGATTGGAGTTGACGTAATCACCGAGATTTGATAGCATTATTGTCATTTATAGATTCCTTAAATATACTATATATAGTATGTCATCTTACTATCTGATTGATTGTGTCATCCATTACTAATTGAAAGACGTCATCATTTCATTATTAAATTACGTTGTTATATTCTAATCATTTACCTTAGTAAGGCCCTAATTGATTTGCTACCAATATCATCATTAATTGTAAAAGAAGACATTGAAAAGTCTCAGTCTATTTTAATCTTTACTAACTAAAATAAAAGAAAAGTGACCTTCAACCGAGAGAAATGAAAGCAACAGGAAAATGACGATGATAAATACCAGAAAAGAACTGCCTCATGGAAATTGGATGGAAACGATGTGATCAAAAATAGGGAGCCACAACACTGATTTTACAATATTATCGAACCTACTTGATGGGTGACATTTAATAAATGAATAAAATGAGAAGGTTATTATAAAAGAACCTTTCTCGGCGTCAGCGTCTAGCATCTCATCGGCTAGGCGTCGCCGTTCGTTGCGTAGTCGTCTCGACGAAGCGGAGTGTGAGTACTCCGTAGGCTTGTGGCATTCAAAGTGTTGAGGCCTCATACCGAGCACGATCGGTTCAAACAAGCAGAGCGTCCTTCACTGTGTGATTGGTATTAATTTCTCATATGTTATGATCGAATTCATAACAGTGAGGTATAATATTTATTTCCCTTAAGTAATACATCAATAACATCATTACCTTGAACCAACACAATAGACAGGTTGAAATATAACAACTTGTGTGTTGAACTAAGTTCAGTAACTGTACTGTAGGAATATTTTTCTATTAATATTTTTTCAATCAGAGTGATTAAATTGAATGTAGGCTAGATTACCGAATAGTTGTTCAGGATGAGAGAATGCAAAATTATATTTATTTAATTATTAATGTTATATCTCAAGGAAGAACTGCATAGTCAAGAACAGTTTCAGGGCTACTTTTATGTCAGAAAAATAAGCTGTCATTTGGAGCCGTCTAAATAAGAGGCGACAGCTATTTCTTAACAGCTTAGTGATTCATCCGTACTTCGATAAGAAATAATACTTAAGAATCTTCTTGAAAGCGCTGAAATAGTTTTCTCACGGATGTTACGAGGCACCGAGTTCTAAGAATGGATTCTAATGAAATGAATATGGTACTGAGACAGAGTTTTGTCATCGTAAGAGAGTACGAATTTGTAAGTTGAATGATTGTGGTTCTAACCTTGAGAAGAACTAATTGATGCTATCTTTATTACTCCTCATTGTTCAAAATCTTAAAAATATCATGAGATAGAGAAAATAGATTGAAATCTGAGAGCTGAAGTATTTTGGTTATTTGAATATTTTGTGTATGCATTTATTTCCTAGTTTCTTTTTGGTGTAACGGTTGTGAGGCACCGTAGGAATGGTGTGAAAAGTACCATCATTTTATTTTTGTAAGTTCCATGCCATGCTTGTATTCCTTACTGAAAAAATAGATAGACTAATGGTCTCAACATTATTTTTAGAGCTTTTTCAGGCGAGATATTTTTTACTCAACTGATTATTCCAGTTGATTTTGGTATTACCTTTTGTATACGATACATATTTTTTGAAAATCAAATTTTTATGATTGAACATTCCTACGAATTTAAATGTATCAGTTTTCTCAATCTTACCTTCACTGATTTTGATGAGTAGAAAAGATGTATTTCGCTTCTAGGAGAGTTCGATACATTTAGTTTTATCGACATTGATACATATTTTATTCCCTCTGAGTCACCTCAAAACTTTTATAGCCCATTATGTATTAATAATTGAAGAGAAATTACTCATGCGAGTATCAACGAAAAGTTAGAATTTAAAAAAAGTGTTTTTAACCATAGCATTGGTAAATATCGAAGAGAAGAAGTCCTAAAACAGATCCTTGAGGAGCGCTACGATTTTCATCAAGAAGTTCTAATTGGCAGAAACTTATTGCTTATGAGCCGTTATGTGTGATTGAAGCCATCTACGAGCAAATCCTCTAACGCTGTTGCATTGGAGCTTTGATAGTTGTGAGCTGCTATCAGCTTTAAATGCTTTACGAAAGTCGAGAAACGAAAAGAATGCAACATTTCCTCTGTCGACGTCGTAGTAAATATAGTGTAAATGATTCGGAACTGCTTGCGAAGTCGGTTTTTCTGATAGAAATCCATACAGTTTGTCATAGAGAAGGATTTTTGTATCCAAGAAAAAGTACACTTTCTTGTGAACATTTTTTCTAATTTTTTAAAAATAAATTTGATTAAAATGGTATAAAATCGTTGACATCGGTATTATCACCATTTTTTTTAAAACGAGAGTTACACGGGTAATACTTACACAGTTAAAGAACATACCTAAGAGAAGAAAATGATTAAATAATTCTGAAAGAATCATAGTTCTTATTTCAGCCATATATTTCAACAGTTTTGCTTGTAACGATTTTAATCCAATTGATTTTTTAAAAATTATCTATACAGACAGGATTGTCGGTCGTATTAGTAAGTGAAAAAATAACAAATTATTTATTTCTTGAATTTGCTTCACCTAGTTTAGGTGCTGAATTTTAATCAGTAATGACATTTTCCGTGGTGTTTTTCCGTATGTTAACGAAAAGGCTGTTGAAAAGATTTCTAATGTCTTTTTCTCCGAAGTACGTGGCAAATTTTTGCACACTAGATTAAATTTTGCTTATTAAACAGAATTGAGCAGACAGTCTTTAATGGAATGTCTGCATTTGGAAAATCTGAGCGCGCAGTGATTGTTCTTAGAGTTTCTTATTTACCTTGTGGTATTTTAAATTTTATTACATTCCATTTTTAATATTTTTTCTTCCTAAAGAAGAAGTCACGAGTTAAAGGTGAGATAGGCTGTTTTGTTGAAAAAGATTTGTTTTTGTATTTTGTTACAGACCAATTTTTTCGGTTCGTTGTTATACCTTTTTCAGCACCTTATTTGTTTTCTTCAACTTTTACCATGTTTCAGGATCATATTCTTTCGATCTTGTTGTTTCTACGCTTCTAGAGAGGAGGACATCTTTTACATAGATTAATCGTTCTTTTAATTTCATACTAAAAAATGGTCCCTCCCTTTTTTCTCTCTTTAGAACACCTTTGTCTTAGTCAGGGAGGCGTAAGCTAACTTTTAATCTAATACAATCTCCTTTCGTAAAGTATCGGGGAGAATGCTTAACGTTTTCAATGTTTATCTAGACTGGTAACGTGAGCAATGCAAGGCATTTGTGTGTTTTACAGTGTAATTAGGCATGTGGTCATCGAACAGCACTGATATATGCGGAATTTATGTTATTAATTAAATTTAACATTGCGTAGTCAAGGCTTGTTGTATCAACGTGTTTGATTTATGATATCCGAGGGGGTGAGATTTTACTCAAATTAAGTTTATTAACCCCCAATACACGTGAATTTTAGCCAGCGGATGGGGACAGGTACTGAATGTATTCTTGCCAATTACGCACACCGGGAAATGATCTGGTAAATAAGTCAGCTCTTTTGTGAGGAAGCTGGCTAGGTTCGTCAAGAATGTATTATCAAGAAGAGCGACAAGCCTCATGAGATACTTGTAGACTTAGTGACTATAAGAATAAAAGATTTGACATAGATTGTATTAAGATCAAATCGCGCCATAAGATCAAAATTGAAATCACCAAAAATTATTACCGCCGACTATTGAGGTCAATTGAAAAGCTTCAAAATATTAATCATTTTATTCGTGGTTGTTCTTTTGGTGGGGAGTTGCGGCTGTGGGCTGGTGTTGGGCCTACCCATCGGGCATGTGTACGCATCACTCATGTGTACTCAAGGTCATGTGTACACATGAGTTATGGGTACTGCCACGCATATACGTAAGTAATTCTAATTTAGATTGGAATGGTAACATGGACTCGTTTTGTGTCAATCTCATATCCTTTCAAAACAATGTAATTGCTACACTTAGACAAAGATAACACTTTAACACTAAAGAACTGATCTGATGCACATGACATATTCAATTGATACAAAACGATCTCGTTCGCGCTACGACCTAGGAGAAAAGTAATTAAGTACGGTTTCGTAAACCGAATGGATGAGGATACTCGGCTTTATGAGATTGCCGCAAATGACGGGAAGTGCGGAAGAGTGCGCTTTGAATTCTATGTTGAGGGAGCCGTAATTCACTGGCTTTCGGGCACTTCACCACGGTGAAGATCGCCCCAAAATATGTTATTTTCACAGGTGTCTGTGCATGATTTATAGGTAAAAACCTGTCTATGATATAATAAGAAGTATGACAGCCTGCGTCCCGTTGGGGGAGGATGTGCCGAGCCAAAGGAAACCATTGGCTTTTATGGTGTCTGCAGCGCTACTACCCACACGTACTCGGTTATGTCAGGCGGTTTGAGGGCAACCGCTTGAATCGAACGTATTCGTTTGAACGAGGTTTAGGAAATAACAAAATCATCCCATCGTACATTGACAAATACCTTAATAAATTAATAACTTGTAAATGAATTCCTATACTGAAATTCCTCTTAAATGTCAAATAATAGAATTATAAATAGAGGAAAGAAAGATCTGAAGATATCTTGAGTGGCAGATGCTGGAGACTCAAAGCTTAAATTGCTCGTATGCGAGACGCTGATGTATAACGCGTTCGTGACAGCGACGCTGCCGTTGTGTGAAGAAGTATTATCCTGAGGGAAGCCTTCCAGTATATTCGTAGAATGAACATAGTTGAAATCGTAGAAAACTCGTGACGAATTATGTCTACAAAGACGATCGCCGTAGTTCATTTTGGAGATTCAAAGAGAATACACGGGCCTGTCGCAACACTTATTCCATAGCACATGAATATTCATGAGTAGACGCAAGATATTATGAATTAAATCATCTGTCATTTGGATACATACGTCATGTGTACTCATCAGTCATACGAACACATCAGTCATGCGACCACATTAGTCATATAAACACATCAGTCTGGTAAACACATCAGCCACGCAAATTCATCAGTCCGGCCATCTACGCCCACATTTACCTCAACACAGCCTTCACTTGCCACTCCCGCCCTGTACCTTGGTTTGCTCACAAAAGACAGGTACTTTTATAACCAGCGGATGCCGTCCTGTCAACTCCGAGGCTTGTCATTTGAGCGTCGGATTCGTGAGATCGCATCACACTACCTGCACATTACTCGTATTGGTGTGCACAGCACACGCACACTACTCTTAACAATGTAATTACTACCTGCACACCACTTCTATTAATGTACACACTACCTGCACACTACTTCCATTAAATGTGCAGCTTGATTTGGCTAGGGTGTGTGCAAGAAATCGTCGCACGGTAAACTGGAGACAGAATTTCTCCTCGGTAGGATATGCTGGCATTTTATACTGGTGAAAATGTTGAGTTGGTTGCAGGTGTTTTGTAGAAGTGCACCGTTTTCGAGTCCGACTGGTAAAGTTTTATTCGCATCCGAACACCTGTAATTAAACTAGACTTAATAAATTAGTATACCCATTATTATCGAATCATTTGAAATTTTTCCCAATCTCCTGCTAATACATATATTTAGACGTACACAGTCTGCTAGAACAACAAAAGTTGCATTTGAGGAAAAAAGGTCCAGTTTCGAAAGCGGGCAAAGTTGTGTTGGCACGACCTATTTCGCTCATCAGGCAGCAAAATATTGAGCTCAGCCTACGGGAGTGGACTCTCAGTCACCTCGCTCCTGAAGTTGGGGGAGTTATGCCGTAGAGAAACAGTATGCGATTTTTGCTACTAGCTTCTCTTGGAAAAATCGTCATGCCTGTATGAGGAACAGAATCCTGTAGTGACGTTAGGCTGTTTCTCAGCTCCTACAGGGTAGAGCTGCACGGCGTGCTAAAGTGCTGGTCTCGAGCTAAACACAGATGGGCGGCAACATTTTTGCAAAGTGTTGTGACGCCTCTTACATCTTTCTAGTGATTCAATTTTTCGTAATACTTTAATTGCTGTGAAATAATTGGCAATAATATCCAATTCTATAGTTTTTTCCGCGTTTACTACGCGCAGCGCTGGATTCTTCTTTTCCACACGCAAGTATACGATGGTAAGAAATTTATATTATCTCAAAAGGTCGATGTCCGCTTTGAAGTTGCTGATATATCTGCACCTAACTCGTCGCTAATAAATATGTTCTGCCAAATCAATAGAGACAAGAACTTTGTTCGAATGACGTTCATGGTGAAAAGTTTTTGTGCATGTCACTTTAACTTTACGTGAACCATTGAGTAAAATGAACCCTATAAGTTTTTCGATAAAGCTACACTGATGTTCTTGCGCTCGTTAAATACAGCACCGCATAAATCTGTCACTCACGAGGCTCCGTCATTACTGCCTTTGCCTATTGAGTTCCAGTGGAGACTGCGCGGGCGGCTGACGAGATGCCCACTCCGTCACACCAATGAATGTACTCTCACTTGAGTCTTTTGTGAACACGACCATGAATTCTGCCTAATGTCAGTGGTGGAGGCGACCTTAATAACAGTCCACGTGTTCGGCTAAACTGACGGTCGTGACCTACATTTTGCGTTGGATGACATCTTGCACACGTACATATACGGTTCAGTATGGCGGTATACCTACGACTGATGTTGACGTATAAATATGCGTCACTAGCCCAGATGAACTAAATATATTGCGCATGCGACTCATTTTGAGCCAACACATACAGTACACCTGGCACTGCACAAGACCAGATAGCTAACCGTGGCCCCGTACACACTCAGCTGTTGTGCGCCTGACCAGATGACTGTGGTCCCAAATACACACACACGTACCTGCCGTGCACCTGACCAGATGACTGTGGTCCCAAATACACACACACTCACGTACCTGCCGTGCACCTGACCAGATGACTGTGGTCCCAAATACAAACACGCACCTGCCGTGCACCTGACCAGATGACTGTGGTCCCAAATACACACACACTCACGTACCAGCCGTGCACCTGACCAGATGACTGTGGTCCCAAATACAAACACTCACGCACCTGCCGTGCACCTGACCAGATGACTGTGGTCCCAAATACACACACACTCACGTACCCGCCGTGCACCTGACCAGATGACTAACTGGTCCCATATACGCACACGCACGCGTGACCACCACTGCAGGGTCGGAGTACGCAAAAGTAAACAACACAGGCCCGTAATTATCGTAATTAGTCTGCCTCATCGATCTCCTATACAGGGCGTGGGAGCAGCGGTGCGTAAGGCTTATGGTGACCACCTGAGGGATGCCAAGGCGATCACCTAAGAATGCGCCAAGGTGACCACCTGAGGGACGCCAAGGCGATCACCTAAGAAGGCGTCAAGGTTACCACCTGAGGGACGCCAAGGCGATCACCTAAGAAGGCGTCAAGGTGACCACCTAAGGGACGCCAAGGTGACCACCTGAGGGACGCCAAAGTGATCACCTAAGAAAGCGCCAAGGTGACCACCTGAGGAGCGCTAAGGTGACCACTTGAAAGATGCCAAGGCGATCACCTAAGATGGCGCCCAGGTGACCACCTGTAACGCTAAGGTGATCCCACCAAGGCCCTATGGTGATCACGTGAGGGAGCGCTCCCAAAACGACAGAAAGAATTAATTTCTTGGAAGACCAAATGATGGATGTGAAATCATTCGATAATTTTTTGCGCTCTTAATGTGACAACGACGTGTGCGCTCGTAGCCGAGCTGTGCACGCGCGTCCGAAGTTGTTTTTGTCGATCATGTCGCATGTTTTTGCATTTTCCTTCGCGCGAAATGACTCCAATGATGCAGCCCTGGAATCGCTTTGATGCTGGCTGTTATGAGCTATTTTAAACGAATTAGCAGGGCCTGGTGATAGTTGAAATTTCAAAATATGTTGCAGAGAGTTTTTACCAATTTTTTACAAATATCATTTACAAAAGGGAGTTTGAACTCAAAGAATAATAAGTCCAGATGCACTTATTTCAGCTTACCTTACGTTGGAAATCCAAGAATGAGCTCCTCTTCAGTAGCGAAATGAGGGCTGTCGGCCTGACCAGCATTGCCAGCCGAGCAGCTGGTGCAGAGGCAGCACAGAGCTCGCCCTGGACTCTCGACTGCGAGAATTAGGAGGAAATTTTCCTTCTAAGGTCGCTGCAGAGGAGAGGGGAGGATATGCGAGTGTCATGAATTCCCGAATACTGAGTTGGGGGTGTCGCCCCCTGCAGGCCCTTGTCCCGGTTGGAGAAATCGATCCTGACCTTCATCAGGAGCCACGGCGCCTGCAAGTCTTCTTCTATTATGAGAGCGTGGCAGAGGGGACGCGGTTGTGGCTTGGGAAAGAGAGGGCCAGCGTGAGCAAGCCTTGCTTTGCTGCCGTGGTCAAAGCTGCGCCATAGTTCATTGTCTCACCGCAAATCGGAAGATAGGAAATTTTCGTTATGTTTGCTAATTTCTAAGGAATATAAAGTTATGTTCCTCAGAGGCGGTACCGCTCGATAGGATTCATCACAGCGCAGATTCTAATTTTAGTTGAGTACATAGGGAAGTGAGAGCATAGAGACTCTAATCAAAGACACACAAAGCGTTGGGCACTCCCTGCACGGGATGCAGGCAGCCAATTAGGCTCCCAATGAAGGCTGTCTCAGTAAACTCACGATAGAAATGCCAAGCTCAGACAAAGCTGCAACACTTCCACCCAAACTGTAATCTTATGCGATTGTACCTGACCAGTCTAACTCTTTCGCCGCCTAAGCGATTTAATCGCCTTAATCGCTGAGGCGCCGAAAAACATGCATGCAAGTGGCGAAAAAGTTAAGCTGAGTGGTGAACCCTTGAATTATGCTTCTTCCAAGAATACCCATGAAAACTTGACGGAGGTTGAAGTGCTCCAACGATAGACAATCACAAACTGTCGTCAATTCATCGAATGAGTGACAATTATTTTCTTAAAAATATTTTTGGTAGCTAGTGTAACTCTATTGCTCAAATTCGATTATTTCATGGAAGTTCTGATATCGAGTGATTAACTTGATGATAAATAAGTTATTTAAAGATAGCCATTCGAATGATTTTGCCCTTTCTGAGATTCAGCGTAATGTTCAAGTGAGCTCAGTCAGCTCACATCTTGTGAATCTTGGTGATTGTTTGTTGAGGATTGTCTGTTGATGATTGCCGGTGGGTGATTATCTGTGAGTGATTGTCTGTGAGTGATTGTCTGTGAGTGATTGTCTGTTGGTTATTGTTAGTGGTTGTCTGTTGATGATTGTCTGTTGGTGATAGTTTGTTGGTGATTGTCTGTTGGTGATTGACTGTTGATGATTGTCGATTTGGTGAGTCTGTTTCTGAATACGAGTACTATTTATTATTTGATGTTAATTGTTTAACACTGAAATTTTGTTGTGGGATAGTTATTGTTGATTGCGCGTTTTTAATTGCCTGTCGCTGAGGATCTGCTGCTGATTGTATTTGGCTGACAGTCCGTTGCCGCTTGTGGGCTGCAGATTGTCTGTTTCTGCATGTTAGTGGTCTGCTGTTTACTGTTTGTTGGAGATTGCTTTTGTTACTGAACTAACGTTGCTGATTGTTGCACTGTTTGTTGCCGCTGTTTGTTGCACCTGATTATTTATGCAACTGCAGCTGTTTGTTGCGTCTGTTTATTTATGCATCTGCAGCTGTTTGTTGCGTCAGTTTATTTATGCATCTGCAGCTGTTTATTGCGTCTGTTTATTTATGCATCTGCAGCTGTTTATTGCGTCTGTTTATTTATGCATCTGCAGCTGTTTATTACGTCTGTTTATTTATACATCTGCAGCTGTTTATTGCATCTGTTTATTTATGCATCTGCAGCTGTTTATTGTACCGTATGTAGAGAGAATGCAGACTGAGATGAACATGACGTTTTGGACATGGCATTCTAAACATAATGATGTGTGAACGTGGTAGTGAGTGTGAACATGACGGTGTATAAGCAAAAGTGTGGGAACATGACGATGTATGAAAATGGCATTGTGTGCTTGGCAGTGCTTGAAAATAATGACGTTTGAAATTATCGGTGTGTGAGCATGATGGTGCTTAAAAATGCCGGTGTGTGAACATGACAATGCGTAAAAATGACGGTTTGTGAACATGACATTGTATGAAAATGGAGGTGTGTGAACATCACATTGTATGAAAATGGAGGTGTGTGAACATGACATTGCATGAAAATGACAGTGTGTGAACATGACATTGCATGAAAATGTCAGTGTGTGAAGAGGACATTGCATGAAAATGGCGGTGTGTGAACATGCCATTGCTTGAAAATGGAGGTGTGTGAACATGACATTGCATGAAAATGACAATGTGTGAACATGACATTGCATGAAAGTGACAGTGTGTGAACATGACGTTGCATGAAAATGACAGTGTGCGAACATGACATTGCATGAAAATGACAGTGTGTGAAGATGACATTGCATGAAAATGACAGTGTGCGAACATGACATTGCATGAAAATGACGGTGTGTGAAGATGACATTGCATGAAAATGACGGTGTGTGAACATGACATTGCATGAAAATGACGGTGTATGAAGATGACATTGCATGAAAATGACAGTGTGTGAAGATGACATTGCATGAAAATGACGGTGTGTGAAGATGACAGTAAATGAAAATGACAGTGTGTGAACATGAAATTGGATGAAAATGACGGTGTGTGAAGTGTGAACATTACATTGCATGAAAATGACAGTGTGTGTGAACATGAAATTGCATGAAAATGACGGTGTGTGAACGTGACATTGCATGAAAATTACGGTGTGTGAACGTGACATTGCATGAAAATGACGGTGTGTGAACATGAAATTGCATGAAAATGACGGCGTATGAACATGAAATTGCATGAAAATGACTGTGTGTGAACGTGACATTGCATGAAAATGACAGTGTGTGAAGATGACGTTGCATGAAAATGACGGTGTGTGAACATGACATTGCATGAAAATGACAGTGTGTGAAGATTACATTGCATGAAAATGACAGTGTGTGAATACGACATTATTTGAAAATGACGGTGTGTGAAATTGATGGCGTGTGAACGACATAAATGGAATGGTTGAGGTCGAGTAAAAAAGATTGCTCGAACTACATTATGCGAGCAAGGTTGCGTGAGACCAAGGTTGCGTGAGCAGGATTGGATGTGAACAGGAATTGGGTGAGCAGGATTGCGTGTGAACCCTGTGGCGTATGAGCCAGATTTGGCAAACAGGATTGTGAGGGAGGGAGATTGGGGGTGGACAAGATTGGGGGAGCAGGATTGCGCGTGAACAATATTGCGTGTAAACAAGGTTGAGTGAGCAGGATTGCGCGTGAAGAAGATTGCGTGTGAGCAAGATTTGTCAAACCGGATTGCATGGAAGCAGATGGCGAGTGAACAAGCCAGAGTGCGCAGGGTGGCGCGTTCTCAGCAGGTGAACAAGACAATGTTGCCTCAGAGCAGCGCATTGCTACCCGAAATTTTTCTGCCTCAGAAAGCGATGGAAAATGTTTGAGGGATGTGTAATGTACGTGTGATGTGCGTGTGATGTACGTGAGATGTGTGTGTGTGGGATGTGTAATGTGCGTATGTGTGTGTGTGTGCGTGTGTATGTGTGCGTAATGTGCGTGTGTGTGTGTGATGTGCGTGAGCGATGTATGATGGGCAAACAGAAGAAAAGAAGCATAAAAAGAGCTGCAAGAAATCAAGGCAGCAAAAACACTCAATACAATAAGACTGGCCATCATTTGGCTCTGGTCGAAGTGAGGCGGCAGTGACTGTCTGTGAGGCCGTTGCCCCAATGTTGGCACCTCTGGTTAGTATTTTGCGTTCGTTCATAAGGACATTACGTGAGGGGCCACGTTTGAAGCACATCACACACACATCACACAAATCACTCACGCACATCACAAGCACATTACACAACATCCACACATCACACACTCACATGATATAAGGACATCATAAAACACATGAACCGCATCACATTTCACTAATTTTTCGTTAATATAGGTAAGATGTTCGTGCATTGTGTGGAATGCACATGCACGCTCATGCACGTACAAATGTTGAGAAAAATACCATGTACGAGTCCGAGTACGAGTATCTGCCTACATGTGTATGTGTATCTATATGTAGTGATAAAACGTAATAGTCAATACGAGGAATGTCAAAAGAAAAGATGTTACGAACTATGTTTTTACGAACCATTCTTTTTCCGAAAAAATTTTAACGGGCTTGTAACAAAATATTTTCCTTAGCCTCGCTAGGTAATAGCAAACAGGATGTTGTAACCGCGGGACTCTCTACATAAGGGAAATTTTAGCTTGGACAGCTTCGGAGTTTGTCACAGGATGGCATTCGTTCTAAAATTTCACGAGCGTAAGGGCTAGCAATTCATCAATATCGGCCATGGTCAGCACTCCACCGTCCAAACTTGCGGGCTCGAGCATCTAAAAGGCTGTCTCAGGGCTTCCACACTCAACACGACACACACAACCCAAACGCACACACGCACACACAACACACACGCAGGCGCTAGAAGGTGTGCACGGCTGATCTACGTCGAGCGATAGGCGTGGCCAACAGGGATGGTGCCGTCATACAACCATTCGTGACGCTGAAAAAAACGTGGACATCGAAGACGCCTACGATAAGCACCAATGGAAGTAACGGATGGCGATCGGGCACAAGAACACAGCAAATGGGATTTCTAGACGTCAGAGCGACGAAGAGGTACAACAATTAGGAACGAAACACTTGCTCTGTAGCCACGAAAGTTCGAGAGGATTCGAGAAAGAACCATGGGCGAGACGCATATAAGGGGCTCATAACAAGAATCGCGAGAATTCTTGCCTCAGTGACGCCATGAGAGAGACGTAGAGATTTGGAGTACAAGCGCATTCACCAACCAACAATGCGAAAGTCAACTGACAAGATCTACAGTAATCTAGCCCCTCAACGCTTCAAAAAACCCCGGTCTGAGTAAGACTTCAAAAGTTTCCCTGTAACGAGGCGAATGTGGAGAACTGGTCGCAACGACGCCGGCAAGATGGAGATGGAGCAGGAGCAGCCGCAGCAGCCGTACGGGGTAGCGGAGATGCCGCGCACCAGCAACGGCAGATGAAGACGATGGTGAACCAACAGCAACGACTCATTATCAAAAGTGCGAGTGTTTTGTAGTAGTGAGAGCTCTAAAAGTGGTGATAGTGGTACAAGTTTAATGCATAGTAGCACATGGAACAGTGCTCTCAAAATTGGCGCGCAATGAAAATGCAATTTGTGTCATGTGTTTATTTAATCAAGGTGTTGGATTCACGTTGCGCATAGTGCGAGGTATTCACATTTTTTGGACATCTTGTCGTGAGTCAAGGTTCAACCGTTATGTATTGTCCTCATTATTTTGTGCTTTTATGTTGCTTAGAGATTGCCTTAAATTTTGTGCGTTCGTAAATTGTTGTTAGCGCTTGAGGATTGATAATTGAAATTCTCGGTGAGCATTACATTTTTGGAATACCAAGTCGTGTTGAATTTTCATGTCTGTGATGTCATGCGTACCTTTCATTGTTGCACTCGTGCTCTTTTAATTATTGCGTTCAGATATTTTTGTGTGCTTATCCAGGTGTTCGACATTAAAATAAATATGTTTAATCTTTCAAATATTTTCATTTTCCAAAGCAAGTTCACTGGGTACACGCGAAGCACACTATGCTGATGCCTACTATCCTAATTTCCTTTCTTTTCTGTCCTTCCTTCACCTGTGCATTTCCCACCTTTATTTCCTTTCTTCCTCTACTTTCGAGGTTTAAATTCCTCAAATCGTTACGAGAGGCAAGGCGACAGCCGACCCCTTTTTCGTTCCGCAACAATATACCTACATGTATTGTTCACCTGGATAAGCACACAAAAATATCTGAACGTAATAATTAAAAGAGCACGAGTGCAACAATGAAAGGTACGCATGACATCACCGACATAAAAATTCAACACGACTTGGTTTTCCAAAAATGTAATGCTCACCGAGAATTTCAATTATCAATCCTCAAGCGCTAACAACAATTTACGAATTTACTTATCTATAAACCTACGCGAATATATACCTACATGTGTACCTGTACCTATATACCTACACGAATATATACCTACATGTGTACGTGTACCTATATACCTACACGAATATATACCTACATGTGTACGTGTACCTATATACCTACGCGAATATATACCTACATGTGTACGTGTACCTATATACCTACGCGAATATATACCTACATGTGTACCTGTACCTATATACTACACGAATATATACCTGCATGTGTACCTGTACCTATATACTACACGAATATATACCTGCATGTGTACCTGTACCTATATACTACACGAATATATACCTTCATGTGTACCTGTACCTATATACTACACGAATATATACCTACATATGTACCTGTACCTATATACTACACGAATATATACCTACATGTGTGCGCGTTCCTATGTATATACCTACACACACGGGCGTGCAAAAACCCCCACACTCGAGCAAGTACTCGTACACGCACACAACAGTGCGTGTCTAACGCACATACGCACACACGCAAAAACACGGACGCCCGCATACGCGCCCTGAAATCTTGGGTCACCCTGTTAATTTTGTACGAGAGGCGAGTAGCTGCAATGTGTGTGGTGTTCGTAGTACTGGTGAGGTGTGGTGAGGTGAGGTGAGGTATGGTGAGGTGAGGTGTGGTGAGGTGAGGTGTGGTGAGGTGAGGTGGGGTATGGTGAGGTGAGGTGAGGTGTGGTGAGGTGAGGTGTGGTGAGGTGAGGTGGGGTATGGTGAGGTGAGGTGTGGTGAGGTGAGGTGAGGTGTAGTGTGGTGAGGTGTGGTGTGGTGAGGTGAGGTGAGGTATGGTGAGGTGAGGTGTGGTGAGGTGAGGTGAGGTGAGGTATGGTGAGGTGAGGTGTGGTGAGGTGTGGTGTGGTGAGGTGTGGTGAGGTGAGGTGAGGTGAGGTGTGGTGAGGTGAGGTGTGGTGAGGTGTGGTGAGGTGAGGTGTGGTGAGGTGTGGTGAGGTGAGGTGAGGTGAGGTGAGGTATGGTGAGGTGAGGTGTGGTGAGGTGAGGTGTGGTGAGGTGTGGTGAGGTGAGGTGTGGTGAGGTGTGGTGAGGTGAGGTGTGGTGAGGTGAGGTGAGGTATGGTGAGGTGAGGTGTGGTGAGGTGAGGTGAGGTATGGTGAGGTGAGGTGTGGTGAGGTGTGGTGAGGTGAGGTGTGGTGAAGTGAGGTGTGGTGAGGTGTGGTGAGGTGAGGTGTGGTGAGGTGTGGTGAGGTGAGGTGTGGTGAGGTGTGGTGTGGTGAGGTGTGGTGAGGTGTGGTGAGGTGAGGTGTGGTGAGGTGAGGTGTGGTGAGGTGAGGTGTGGTGAGGTGTGGTGAGGTGAGGTGTGGTGAGGTGTGGTGAGGTGAGGTGAGGTGTGGTGAGGTGTGGTGAGGTGAGGTGTGGTGAGGTGTGGTGAGGTGAGGTGAGGTATGGTGAGGTGAGGTGTGGTGAGGTGAGGTGAGGTATGGTGAGGTGAGGTGTGGTGAGGTGTGGTGAGGTGAGGTGAGGTGTGGTGAGGTGAGGTGAGGTGAGGTGTGGTGAGGTGAGGTGTGGTGAGGTGTGGTGAGGTGAGGTGTGGTGTGGTGTGGTGAGGTGTGGTGAGGTGAGGTGAGGTGTGGTGAGGTGTGGTGTGGTGAGGTGAGGTGAGGTATGGTGAGGTGAGGTGTGGTGAGGTGAGGTGAGGTATGGTGAGGTGAGGTGTGGTGAGGTGTGGTGAGGTGAGGTGTGGTGAGGTGAGGTGTGGTGAGGTGTGGTGAGGTGAGGTGTGGTGAGGTGTGGTGAGGTGAGGTGTGGTGAGGTGTGGTGAGGTGAGGTGTGGTGAGGTGTGGTGAGGTGAGGTGTGGTGAGGTGTGGTGAGGTGAGGTGTGGTGAGGTGTGGTGAGGTGAGGTGAGGTATGGTGAGGTGAGGTGTGGTGAGGTGAGGTGAGGTATGGTGAGGTGAGGTGTGGTGAGGTGTGGTGAGGTGAGGTGTGGTGAGGTGAGGTGAGGTGAGGTGTGGTGAGGTGAGGTGTGGTGAGGTGTGGTGAGGTGAGGTGTGGTGAGGTGAGGTGAGTTATGGTGAGGTGAGGTGTGGTGTGGTGAGGTGAGGTGAGGTATGGTGAGGTGAGGTGTGGTGAGGTGAGGTGAGGTATGGTGAGGTGAGGTGTGGTGAGGTGTGGTGAGGTGAGGTGTGGTGAGGTGAGGTGTGGTGAGGTGTGGTGAGGTGAGGTGTGGTGAGGTGTGGTGAGGTGTGGTGAGGTGAGGTGTGGTGAGGTGAGGTGTGGTGAGGTGAGGTGTGGTGAGGTGAGGTGTGGTGAGGTGTGGTGAGGTGTGGTGAGGTGAGGTGTGGTGAGGTGAGGTGTGGTGAGGTGTGGTGAGGTGTGGTGAGGTGAGGTGTGGTGAGGTGTGGTGAGGTGTGGTGAGGTGAGGTGAGGTGTGGTGAGGTGAGGTGTGGTGAGGTGTGGTGAGGTGAGGTGTGGTGAGGTGAGGTGAGGTATGGTGAGGTGTGGTGAGGTGAGGTGTGGTGAGGTGAGGTGAGGTGTGGTGAGGTGAGGTGAGGTGTGGTGAGGTGTGGTGAGGTGTGGTGAGGTGAGGTGAGGTGTGGTGAGGTGTGGTGAGGTGTGGTGTGGTGAGGTGAGGTATGGTGAACTGAGGTGTGGTGAGGTGAGGTGAGGTATGGTGAGGTGAGGTGTGGTGAGGTGAGGTGTGGTGAGGTGAGGTGTGAGGTGAGGTGTGGTGAGGTATGGTGTGGTGAGGTGTGGTGAGGTGAGGTGTGAGGTGAGGTGAGGTATGGTGAGGTGAGGTGTGGTGAGGTGAGGTGTGGTGTGGTGAGGTGAGGTGTGGTGAGGTGAGGTGTGAGGTGAGGTGTGGTGAGGTGAGGTGTGAGGTGAGGTGTGGTGAGGTGAGGTGTGGTGTGGTGAGGTGAGGTGTGGTGAGGTGAGGTGTGGTGAGGTGAGGTGTGGTGAGGTGAGGGTTGGTGAGGTGAGGTGTGGTGAGGTGAGGTGTGGTGAGGTAAGGTGTGAGGTGAGGTGTGGTGAGGTGAGGTGTGGTGAGGTGAGGTGAGGTGAGGTGTGGTGTGGTGAGGTGTGGTGTGGTGAGGTGAGGTGAGGTGTGGTGAGGTGAGGCGTGGTGAGGTAAGGTGTGTGGTGAGGTGAGGTGCGGTGTGGTGTGGTGAGGTGTTTTGTGGTGAGGTGAGGTGTGGTGAGGTGTGGTGTGGTGAGGTGTGGTGTGGTGAGGTGTGGTGAGGTGTGGTGTGGTGAGGTGTGGTGTGGTGAGGTGTGGTGTTGTGTGGTGAGGTGTGGTGAGGTGAGGTGTGGTGAGGTGAGGTGGGGTGTGGTGAGGTGAGGTGTGGTGAGGTGAGGTGAGGTGTGGTGTATTGAGGTGAGGTGAGGTGTGGTGAGGTGAGGTGTGGTGACGTGAGGTGTGGTGTGGTGAGGTGTGGTGTGGTGAGGTGAGGTGTGGGGAGGTGAGGTGTGGTTAGGTGAGGTGAGGTGTGGTGAGGTGAGGTGTGGTGAGGTGTGGTGATGTGAGGTATGGTGATGTGAGGTGTGGTGATGTGAGGTGTGGTGAGGTGAGGTGTGGTGAGGTGAGGTGTGGTGATGTAAGGTGTGGTGAGGTGAGGTGTGGTGAGGTGAGGGGGGTGTGGTGAGGTGTGGTGAGGTGAGGGGTGGTGTGGTGATGTGTGGGGAGGTGAGGGGTGGTGTGGTGAGGTGTGGTGAGGTGAGGTGTGGTGATGTGAGGTATGGTGATGTGAGGTGTGGTGATGTGAGGTGTGGTGAGGTGAGGTGTGGTGAGGTGAGGTGTGGTGATGTAAGGTGTGGTGAGGTGAGGTGTGGTGAGGTGAGGTGTGGTGAGGTGAGGTGTGGTGTGGTGAGGTGAGGGGTGGTGAGGTGAGGTGTGGTGAGGCGAGGTGTGGTGAGGTGAGGTGAGGTGAGGGGTGGTGCGGTAGGTGTGGTGAGGTGAGGTGTGGTGTGGTGAGGTGTGGTGAGGTGAGGGGTGGTGTGGTGAGGTGTGGTGAGGTGAGGGGTTGTGTGGTGAGGTGTGGTGAGGTGAGGGGTGGTGTGGTGAGGTGTGGTGAGGTGAGGGGTGGTGAGGTGAGGTGTGGTGAGGTGAGGGGTGGTGTGGTGAGGTGTGGTGAGGTGAGGGGTGGTGTGGTGAAGTGTGGTGAGGGGTGGTGTGGTGAGGTGTGGTGAGGTGAGGGGTGGTGAGGTGAGGTGTGGTGAGGTGAGGGGTGGTGTGGTGAGGTGTGGTGAGGTGAGGGGTGGTGTGGTGAGGTTTGGTCCCGGGACCGTATTTGCGTTTCTGCTTTGCAGTGTTATTCAAACCTTCAACATCTTATTCATGACTGAAAATATTTTTTATTTCTTCCAGCACTGATGATGGAATAATTTGATTTAATAAATGTTCTCTATAACGATGATTCTTCTTTTTATTTTCAAATAATTTAGTTATGGAGATCACTTAGTTTCGCCATTCCTGTAATACGAAATTGACCAGTATTGGGCGGCGGTATTGTAATTTTTGCAAGATTGAAATTTTATCTACGATGCGTGCTTGTTGTTTGAGGTGTTAGTCGCAGTGATTTTTGTATCCGTCCCTGAGGTGAGCATTGATAGACTTCTTCACCTGATTTTGAATACAATATTGAATCTCCGTTTTTAATTGTAAACTTGCTTACGTGTTTGTAAACTATGTGGTATTAACGCTGCACAGTTACTGCACTATAGTCAGGAAAATACCGTGCACGAGTAGGAGTATATGTGTACGTGTACCTATATACCTTCACTAATATATACCTACATGTGTAGGTAAATTTATACCTATACATATACCTATGTGTGCGCTGGTGATGCGGCCACATGGCTTCTGCGAATGATTAATGGAATATAACTCCACAGGGAATGGAATGAACAGATTAGCTCTTTTTTGATTATCGTGAGTACCCCCACGAGTTGATTAATTGTGTAGGTTGGTGCCCGTGGTACTGTTGTGCTTCTCTGCATAACTGAGTACGGAACTTCGCTAAAAATCTGGAGAAGCGTTGCTTGGCCTACAACGTAATCCTTAATGATTTTAAAAGACCATATTAAGCCTGATTTCTGCGAGAAAGCATCACATCGTTGAATTCTAGAACGGTCGGCTCTTCAGGAACAACGTTCGAACGTCGCTGATACAAGTGGCGAACGATCACGCCAGCCGAAGATGCCAAGAACCTCAACGGATGTCTTCATTTGCTTTAATTAATATGTATAACATTGTTTGTGGGGATTTTTATATAGTAATGAGGGTAAGGTTAATGATGTATGTTTTCTATTCGATTGTAGGGATATATCACATTCTTATTAGTAACCTTGTTAAGTCGTTATTCAAAGTTGGCACCTCAAGGTGACGCCGAGCGCGGGTGCCTGAGGGACTCAGAGGGAGAGAGCGTCAGTCCGGGCGAGAATATCATTACGAGCAGTCGCATACGAGTTTGTCCGCCTTCCTAGGCCCAGTTGGGCCGAGGACTTGCCTCTTAAATTCACTACTCGAAGCCATCTTAGAACATCTGTGCCATCATTCGCTCGAAAGTGATTTACTTCAAGAATACTCAACCGCAGTGCCTATTTGACGTAAATTAGAGATGGCCCATCTAGACTGCTAATTATCGGCATAGTCCCAGCCATTAACCTGGTCACTCTGCCCTCAACCAAAGATGGCGATCTTGCTCCA
This sequence comes from Morinoia aosen, assembly GCA_030386875.1. NCBI lineage: Eukaryota > Metazoa > Arthropoda > Malacostraca > Amphipoda > Talitridae > Morinoia > Morinoia aosen. Next base: position 5,402,918 of record CM059574.1, read on the forward strand.
ACGCGCCAGTCAGGCGACGCTCAAACGGCGAGACCAATCTCCAAATCTCAAGATAAGTTTCCTTCTGATTTCATGTCAAACCCCAGTCTCCACTCAAGCTTCTGAGTATATTAGGATGTGAATGCGTAGGTCGCGTGCGCTCAATTTAGTTTGCGTAATTTCGATGATTAATGTCTCAATATTTTCCGGTGTCTAATAGCGAATTTCTTTAATATCCTTGTGTTCTCCATATCCTCCAAATAGATAGGAAGAGATGAGACAGATTGATTTGGAAAGAAAGATAATGTTTGAAGCCAGGAAACACGGCTAGAATGCATGATTAATTTATGGCCTTAAGCCGGTCGCTACGCTTACCGAAGATTGAATTAAATATTTACTCAGACTTACTCTGAGTTGGTGGCAGCTATTTTGACATTAACAAGTAGAAAATAAAAGAAATGTGACGAATAATCTTAATGTCACGACTAATAATATCACATGGAAAAATATCATGCATCGCAACAAAGAATGACGGCAGAGAGAATGAAGACCGTGACCTCAGCGATGTAAAATAAAGAGGGTCACGACATATGGCGGCTGAGCGTTGGGATTTGAGTTTTGCTTTAAATGTAAATGTTACTGTAAAATCTCATGCCTGCCGAACTCACACCTCCGAATAAAAATATATACGTGCATTCAAACATTCAAATTTAAAAATTGATATTTGGCCGACTAAAAATAATTTCTTTATCTGAATCATCTCGTCTCTCTCTTCCTAATGAATACTTATTTGCAGAATATCATTTGGAACGATAGAGTAATGTTGTACTAATATTTCATATTTCAATGTTGTCGATAGACTCATAATAGGTACGGATGTTCAACGTATCCCTTCATCAATTAAATTACCGTATGATGTAACATTTTCTGCACTATCCAACGTAAAAACTGAAATGTAACAACATGCCATGTTGGGGACGAATGTTGAAGTCGATCATTCTAAGTCCTTAGGAGTGGTGGTGGCCTAGCGTCAGCCGCAGACGCTTACGTCGCATAAACAAAGCCTCGTATCCTCGCCCGAATGACTGCTCTCATGCACACACTCAGCAGCCTTACGAGCTCCTAGACTTCAATAACACAATACGTGTCGTGGACAATAAGTGTCGTGAACCACGAATTTCTTAATTTAGGCATGTAATAGTTACGTTTTTCTAATGAAAAATAAATTTAATTACATGTGAGAACGTAAAAATTTAATTATTTCATCATTACTACGTGTAAGATTTCTTATTCGACGTTCATCAAACAAATTACTGCGGATACCACGGCATAATTATGTCAATATCATGTGAATTATTATTCAAAATGTAAATACTAATGATCTTACACGAAATTTGTCTGAGAATTTACTACGGATGCTAGGAATTGCTATTACAATTTAAAGTCAACGTATAATAAATTTAATCTTTTTCCAATATATGATGTGCGATTTCTTGATCAATTATCTGGGTATTACGTACAATGAATTCAAATCCAATTACCAATGACATTATTCCAATGAGAACCGATGTAAACTGGAGACATTTGTCTGCTATTAGAATTACTAGTTAGTTAAGGTTTCAAAATTTAATCACGATTCTTCGGACCAATCTCATTTTGGCGTATAATCTAAAGAATTAGATTTACTATTACTCTTAAAATAATTAATAACCTGCGAATGCATCACATAGGGATTCTGATTGTCACTAAACGTAATATAATTAATGCGCGAATTACCAGAGACACCACAACGTATCTGAGTAGAGAAAATAAGTTTAATTCGTGGTTTCAAAAATTTATCACAGCCAGGATTTATTTCTAACGAAAGAATTCAGTCACGACGATCTCATATTAATATGTTTGCTCAAACGTTCTACTGGTCCTGAACAACTATGAATTTCATTGCGTCGAGTTGGTCTAATTTAAATACTATGTATTATTTTTGTAATTAATATTTCTGTGTGGGGAAAATAGTTCAATTTGTTTCACTTTCATGTATTTCGATAATTCCGTAAATGTGTGTGTACTCGTAGGATGTAATTAAATTTAAACTTTGCGATCTATACTTAAATAATTTTTTGAACCTTATGTTCTATTCGTGATTTGCTTATAATAACGTAAAATTCAAACGTAGGATGCTTAAGTCCCTTTGTAAATACTTGGGAGTTTGAGAGGGGAGACTTGGTTGATGTGGTGTAAGAGGGAGACTTGGGAGAAATTAAAGAAGAATATCAGAACAAACACTTAATGGGATTGACCTTTCAGGAATGGTGGATGACATCAGCTGAGCGCGGGTGAACGCTTGCGCCGGCGCACCATCACTCGCCAGTCATCAAGAGTGGTGTGAGACTCCACCACAGACGCATCACGGTCGCCCTGCTCGGACGACATCACTACTACGGGTTGGCCACGCATGCGCTGCGCCCCTGCTCCCTACTCCACCATCTACACGACGCTTGGAGCACGACGCAAGACGACAACCACCTGAGCTCGCGCGCCGACTAACAGAAAACGGCGAGGCGTAGAAAACTTCGCCAGGCGGCAGCTGGCTATCTCGACACGCAGCTGCAGACCTGAGCTCGCACGCCGACTCGTAGAAAACGAGTGCGCGAAGAAAACTTCTTATCAGCGGACTGGGTCGACGGCCGCGGTTAATTTTCTACTGAGGCACTGTGAATAGAAAACGACTGGCATTTAAAAATTTAAAGGACAGCTCAACATTGGGATTTCAATCACGACTTCGGACTTCGGATGGATTCGACGACGACGGCTTCAGATGTAATCAACGACGATGAAAATAATACGGAGGCCCAGAGGAAAATCAACGTATCTACTCAAAGATCTCAGCATAAAGGCAGCGAATCCTAGGCAACCCCAAAAAAAAAGATGATGAACTCCACGAGATTGTAGTCCACTTCGACCGACGACACACGGAATATATTTCGGAGATCTCTATAAGACTTCTGCAAAGTGGTGGAGCAAGTCATGCAGCCCAGGACTATACGACTTGGGTGTATTTGGAAGTGTTCGCTACACTTCCGAGGGTTTTCACTCTCAAGGATTACTGCAGTGATCCACGCAACGGAGGGAGTAGTCGGAGTCATCTATAGGACACGGTCTTGCCAATAGGACAACTGTAATGACTTCTTTATTTGACGACTCTAAACCAGCGCTCGCCAGAAGAGCAAACTCCAGTTGTAAGCATCTTGACTCTTCCCATGATCCGCGCATTAAAGGCGTCGGCTGCACGTGTGAGCAACGTCGAAGATAAGCCCTTCGAACACAAGCAGGAGCTTGTGATTTGTTCGGCCACGGGGGATTCTGTTGTGCTTCTCTGCATAACTGAGTACGGAACTTCGCTAAAAATCTGGAGAAGCGTTGCTTGGCCTACAACGTAATCCTTAATGATTTTAAAAGACCATATTAAGCCTGATTTCTGCGAGAAAGCATCACATCGTTGAATTCTAGAACGGTCGGCTCTTCAGGAACAACGTTCGAACGTCGCTGATACAAGTGGCGAACGATCACGCCAGCCGAAGATGCCAAGAACCTCAACGGATGTCTTCATTTGCTTTAATTAATATGTATAACATTGTTTGTGGGGATTTTTATATAGTAATGAGGGTAAGGTTAATGATGTATGTTTTCTATTCGATTGTAGGGATATATCACATTCTTATTAGTAACCTTGTTAAGTCGTTATTCAAAGTTGGCACCTCAAGGTGACGCCGAGCGCGGGTGCCTGAGGGACTCAGAGGGAGAGAGCGTCAGTCCGGGCGAGAATATCATTACGAGCAGTCGCATACGAGTTTGTCCGCCTTCCTAGGCCCAGTTGGGCCGAGGACTTGCCTCTTAAATTCACTACTCGAAGCCATCTTAGAACATCTGTGCCATCATTCGCTCGAAAGTGATTTACTTCAAGAATACTCAACCGCAGTGCCTATTTGACGTAAATTAGAGATGGCCCATCTAGACTGCTAATTATCGGCATAGTCCCAGCCATTAACCTGGTCACTCTGCCCTCAACCAAAGATGGCGATCTTGCTCCAACGCGCCAGTCAGGCGACGCTCAAACGGCGAGACCAATCTCCAAATCTCAAGATAAGTTTCCTTCTGATTTCATGTCAAACCCCAGTCTCCACTCAAGCTTCTGAGTATATTAGGATGTGAATGCGTAGGTCGCGTGCGCTCAATTTAGTTTGCGTAATTTCGATGATTAATGTCTCAATATTTTCCGGTGTCTAATAGCGAATTTCTTTAATATCCTTGTGTTCTCCATATCCTCCAAATAGATAGGAAGAGATGAGACAGATTGATTTGGAAAGAAAGATAATGTTTGAAGCCAGGAGACACGGCTAGAATGCATGATTAATTTATGGCCTTAAGCCGGTCGCTACGCTTACCGAAGATTGAATTAAATATTTACTCAGACTTACTCTGAGTTGGTGGCAGCTATTTTGACATTAACAAGTAGAAAATAAAAGAAATGTGACGAATAATCTTAATGTCACGACTAATAATATCACATGGAAAAATATCATGCATCGCAACAAAGAATGACGGCAGAGAGAATGAAGACCGTGACCTCAGCGATGTAAAATAAAGAGGGTCACGACAGTACCATGCAGAGTTGGAAGTAATGTAGGTACCTGTGGTGTCAGAGTAGGAAGTAATGTAAGTACCTATGGTGCCAGAGTAGGAAGTAATGTAAGTACCTGTGGCGTCAGAGTAGGAAGTAATATAGGTACCTATGGTGCCAGAGTAAGAAGTGATGCAGGTGCCTGTGGTACCAGAGCTGGAATTCTCGAGCACCTCATTTCAGGTTGGCGTTCAGTGTAGGCATGACTCACAACAAACTTCAGTCTAATTTTGTAGTTCACAGTAAATGAGGAGAACGTCACTGCATTTGTTTTTAGCCAACAACACAACAACAAAATCTGCAAAATTAATGATTGCCCTTGGCCTATTCTTGAATACGATGCTCACATGCTCTCAAATCCATACACATTCTTCTGGAGTTTTCGGCTTCCTGCTGTAGCCAATATTAGGAAGCAGCCTGGAAAATAGTTTTCTTTCCGAAAATCGACCTTGATAAAAGAAGAGAATCTGAAGTTAAGGTTTTACTAATTCTGTCAACCTTCATTACTCAATGCACACGCACTGATCTGCGTTTTAGTAGTAAAAGAAATTTTATCAGGTTCAAGATCATGGATTCTTTACCTCATAAATTTCGATTATGATTATGTACTATTGATGCAAATTATGATTGTGATATATTGACGAATATGAAAACCTAAATTTTTACGGCAGTCAGTGAGAATACTCGTACACGTCTCGGTAAAAGGTAATAAAAAGAAAATATCGTTAAAACAGTAATAGGCAAGTAGACGAAACCAGATTGGCATTAAAAAAACACCAAAAAAGGATAAAAAACGCCAAAACCTCCTAAAAAACATCTGTCTAATGGGTTTTTCAAAATTTAAAGTTATACGTGAAGGCACAGAGCTGTAAGAAAGGCACCATGCAGTTTTTATTGTTTTTTACCGACTTCATTTTCAAACTTAATATTTTGAATTTAATTTAAACCTTAATTACTTCCTAAAAGTTTTCCAACACAATTTGTACCATCATGTAGAAGTCTCTGCTGGCAGTGGTAGGTCTTAAATGCATTACCTCACAGACCAGAATTGGGCCTCAAATGTTTGAATATTTTAAGGAGCATTTGAACTTTCCCTGCCCCAAATCTATACCAAACATTTTCATAGATGATGCCGACTGACGGTATGGTGTGGCGGTATCTATCCAGGTCGCACCACAGAATAGAACTCGTGGAACTCCATATTTTCTGTTACATTAAATTGTATATTTGAACCAAGTAAATTTTTTCCCAGTTGAACATCTATTTTTAAAAATCTTTGTGAGAAGTGCAAAGGAACTCAAAAAAAGTCCTACTTCGTTTTTTGGTGGTGGGGAAGTTGACTCTACTGTTTTTGGTGCTATTGCAGAAGAGAAAGAAATTATCGGCTAACTGATGTCGCTAACATCGGTCATCGCAGAACCACATCTTGAGTATGTAGGGCTAACTGAGCTTAATGATAGCTGTGCTGTGCCTTCTTCTTGATCTGCTGTTTATTCTTGCTTCTTTTACTCCTCACATTTTAACAAATTATTTTGCACACTCTATCTTATTGTTTACTTAGTGGCCGAAAAAGTCACACCTAACTTTAATTGTGTCTCCTTCTATTTCATTTACATGACTCCATTGCACTTCTTTTTTCCTGCCACAACCTAAAGGCATAGATGATGTAGGCCTATCAATCACGAACAGCGTAAGATCTGGAGTCAACGGAACACATCAGCTAGAGGTTATTTAGAAGTAGGTCTACGGTCATCCATCTTTAATAATCTAAGTACACAAAATAGAGCTCAATAGAATCACTTAATAATATTTATTTAATAATAGAAATTACGACGGCCTTAATGATAAACTGATCAGCAAACACTCATATTAAAAAAAACTGTGTGTGAATAAGGATGACGCAATGCAGGTAATTATTTTAGTGTTGTAATGCGCAAAGAAAACGGTGATAAACAGCAAAAGACTTCTAAATATGATATAAAGGCACGTTGGGAACTTCTTGGTAAGTAGGAGGTCGGAAGTTTGTGCACCCGACAGCCGCCCACATTAATTTTGACCATCACCGTGACCTGTAGGAGAAAAATTACCCGGCACGTAAATAATTTGACAGTGGTGGGATGGACAGCTGGCGCGAATAGATTTAACGTTTCTGAGTTAACAGGTAGGCAGTGCACCCTACACATGGAATATACTCTAGACATTAAAATTTATTTTATGAAGTCACTACTTAAATTTTAGAGTACAGCTCGAGAACAGGAAACTACAGCCAAATGAAGGCTAGTGAGGAACGTTCGGGACAAATGCACTTACTTATCACCAAAGCTACCCTCACTACCCTCACATGACGACGGTGCAGAAGAGAAGACCGACGACAGGCCGCCCGGTTGCTGAAGTTCAAGCTTAAAGGGTCGTAATCGGTTTGTAAATAAGGGCACACTGTACTGAACGTCCTCTAATGAAAAACTTTAAATTTTACAAAATAATTCTTTAAATTCACAATTCCTTAACACTAAATCATCGATTAAGAAAATCTTTTCCTTCAACAACTCGCACCCACACACACGTCCAACACTTATGAACTGCATGTGGAATACAGCTAACTGCCTTTCATTTCAAGCGTCTCCATCTCTTGCAGACAGGAAGCCAGTAGACCTAACGAGTTAGGGCAGATACAGTCCCCGCTATCTTATATTGTTGACGGGAAACTAGTAGGCCTGAAAAGCTAATGCAGATGCCGAGCCTGCAGTTTCGTGCTACTCTAAAAGACGCTGACTGCAAAACAGAGAGCCTGAAAATCAGAAATTTATGAATTATCAAATCATACTGCTGATAGGTTGTATGAGTGTGTTGTGTATGTATGATTGTGTATGCCTGCACGTACTGTGTATATTGCCTATACATGTGTGGTACTTTAGTCGCTAGAAAAGGATTTTTTTTATTTTGCTTGGTATTTTTATTCAGACCTCATACGTCTTATTCATGACTGAAAATTACTTTTTATTTCTTCCAGCACTGATGATGGAATCCAAGCACCGAGATTATTCCGAAACGTTTGGTATAAAAAATGTTCTCTATAACTTTGTATTTTTTTTATTTCGAGACCAAGCTTCCCTAAGAATCGGTCTATAAGTACTACTAATGTGACATTTAATTCATTTTTTTTGTCTCCAATTTGCTGATTACTTTAACTCGGCCATGCAATCATCTCTCAGAGCTAAATTCTCTTCACCAAATCTCTGTCTTGTGCTTATAATAAAAATGTTTTCCTAATTTCTACATTTTATTTTATTTTCACGCCACACTCAAGGTACGATTTTTTTTTCAATGCGTATCCAAAATGAAGTCCTTGAAACTCTTTGACAAAGCATTTTTGGCCACATGGTTATTGAGTAAAAAGTATTTATTTCAACGATCCGAACCTCATGTTGAAGTATGTGCAATAACGTGCTGGTCACTTTGTATATGTAATTATATCCACATATTTACAAGAGAACTGGTGGCTTTCCTAAAATACAGCATTTTAAATTGTGGGATTCCTAGCGTACGTTATTTTGGGAGACAGGATTTCTTAGGTGCTACAATGGCTCCTAATTGGCAAATTTCTGCAAAAACACGAATCAAGAATCTTTTTCAGATAAGCCCCGCCATATAATGCAATACATAAGTTCACCCACTTGTATGTGTAACTCATAACACATAAGTTCACCCATTTCTATGTGTAACTCATAACACATAAGTTCACCCAATTGTATGTGTAACTCATAACACATAAGTTCACCCAATTGTATTTGTAACTCATAACACATAAGTTCACCCAATTGTATGTGTAACTCATAACACACAAGTTCACCCACTTCTATGTGTAACTCATAACACATAAGTTCACCCAATTGTATTTGTAACTCATAACACATAAGTTCACCCAATTGTATGTGTAACTCATAACACACAAGTTCACCCACTTCTATGTGTAACTCATAACACACAAGTTCACCCACTTGTATGTGTAACTCATAACACATAAGTTCACCCACTTGTATGTGTAACTCATAACACATAAGTTCACCCAATTGTATGTGTAACTCATAACACACAAGTTCACCCACTTCTATGTGTAACTCATAACACACAAGTTCACCCACTTCTATGTGTAACTCATAACACATAAGTTCACCCACTTCTATGTGTAACTCATAACACATAAGTTCACCCAATTGTATGTGTAACTCATAACACATAAGTTCACCCAATTGTATGTGTAACTCATAACACACAAGTTCACCCACTTCTATGTGTAACTCATAACACACAAGTTCACCCACTTCTATGTGTAACTCATAACACATAAGTTCACCCACTTCTATGTGTAACTCATAACACATAAGTTCACCCACTTGTATGTGTAACTCATAACACATAAGTTCACCCACTTCTATGTGTAACTCATAACACATAAGTTCACCCACTTGTATGTGTAACTCATAACACACAAGTTCACCCAATTATAACTAATGTGTGGCGATAGTGGCGGGGCTTATCTGGAAAATATCACAAATCAATACTTTAAAAATCCTTTTGCGCGTTAAAATTATTGTGTTAAAAACTATATATCTCATATTATTTTTCCGTTTCACATTATAATGTCGCATATACTGATGACACATAGGTATTCAATACAATCAATCTTTAAATATAAATAATCTAATTTTGCTTACCAATTACAATGAATTTTTTATCAAAGGGTTTCATTTATAGTATGGCGAAGACTCTAAAGGTTATTTGTAACCATCAAAATTTGAAGTCATTCTCTACTGTATTTAATCTCTCATCAAAAAGCTGCATTTATTGCATTTGTAGTAGTGAGAAAATCAGTTAACGTGAGAAAGGGTTGAACTTGGCAATTTAATTATAATAGCGCAAAGTATTGATCGTTCCTCGCGCTTTTTCTATAAAGCAGGTGATAGAAAATGTGAGGTTGTTTAAGAGCAGAATCCATGAAGTGCTGAATGTATCCGTACACTTCAGAAGGTCCACCTAAACCATTGATGGTGAAACACATTGAATAGAATCCAAAACTGTATTTTCACCCAATTTTCAACTGTATTTTCACTCAATTCTGTTTCATGTACTCAAGAAATTTTAAGGCAGAAAATTAAACTGAATTACATCTTCACGTTTTGCAATTGAATAGCTTCTCATTCTAACAGATCATCTTATAAAATCTTTGTAGCTTATTTGACTCAAAAGGTAACATTGTCTAGTGTTAAGTATTTGAATGATTTTTAGTACTTTTTTCCTGTAAACATATACATTGTTACAAGTAACACGTAAGAATATAATTAATACTTACAGTCAACAATATTATCGTCGTGGGCCGAAGAAGCTACGAGGCTTCTATGGCAACCTACCAGGAGATGAACAAATTCTGCAGTAAACTGTGGTAAATCATCAAGTATACCAATCTTTGTATCTTAGATTTTCGTAACACTTCGACCTCAACGTGCGCAACCGGTGGCCACGGAGTAGATTTTCATAATATTGCTGGGCGACCAGTAGTCTCAAACTCAATTTTCATAAATAAATAATTAAAGCTAAATGAAAGCATGATGCAGTTATTATTTACAATTTTCAAAATTGCTCACTGTAATTGACTTTAAATTTGAATTAGATATTAAACTTCAGTTGAACCACTTGCGGTCAAAGTGTTAAGCAAATAAGGAAGAAGACAGAAATACTACACTACTATATTATCATGCCAAGAGGAAGCACAGTTTGATGTTCTGATCAACGTTTTTTTTCTCCAGATGTCTCGTTGTTCTTCTTGTTCGTTTTAGGACCAGAGGTTTTTCTTTCCTATTTGAAGCATAGCATTTAGAAACATACACTGTTTGATTTTTAAATTTTTAGTAATTATTAGGAGTATTAAATTTATTGCGGTGCTTTATCAATAGCAATCTTCCTGTGCGGAGTTATTAAATTTTCTAAAAATTCTTCCAGTTTTCAAGGTTTTTATCATTTATAAATAATTTCGAAATCTTTAGTTTAGAGGCAAGGCTGCTGAATGAAAAACACGAGAAGCACTGGGTAAAAAATGTTTTCGAAATAAGGGAAGAATTTGGTTTGGAGTGATTTGCTTGCGAGTATTTAAGTATATTCGTACAAGTTTGTGTTATATGCCTTATGAGCAGATAATAGCTAGTGTCATTCCTTCTTAGTATTAGTTGAATGCTGGATTTAATACCTTTTTGTAGTTCGGTTTACCGCAGCCTTGAAAGCAAATTTGTACACGACGATAGAACAGAAGAATTAAAAGATGAATAAGTACCAAGACAAGTCGATTTGGTTTATACAGGCGTTATCGTGAAAAGCTTAGCCTCTAAATGAATATTGATCTTATCACCCAGAACTTGTTTTCAATTTTTCTGTTATCAAAATTTTTTCTATTTAGACAATCGTAGGAACAGAATGTCACCTGAAAATGATAAATTTCAATGATTTTACGTATATCAGAGTATTGGCCAGGCCTAAACTTTGACTTGAATGAATTGATCTGTTAATTTCAGCTGTGTGTTCACGAGCATTATCTTACTGAAACATGTTTTCCGGTGGTCCTAACAGCTAACAGGTGATCCTAACACTCATCGTAAATCATGTTGAAGTATTTTCGTGTAATTTTTGTCATTAATTCATTACTGACCTCGGACCATTGTATTAGTTTACTAACACCAGCTGAAATGAAGGTTCACCCCACCTTTGTCTCTCAACTTTCATGCTCTGTAGTACTTTTGACACTACTTGGTCAAATTCCGTTATAAATTTTCTCAGTAGATCTCTCCATTCGATGTAAAGGGTATCACTGTACAGGGTATCACGTATGGAGTATCACTATACAGGGTATCACTGTGCGGGGTATCACTATACACGATATCACTATGCAGGACATCACTATACGGAGTATCACTTGACAGGGTGTCACTATATATACGGGGTTACACTATTAGGGGTCTCACTACACGGGGTATCACTATACTAGCTATCACTACATGGGGTATCACTATACTAGGTATCACTACACGGGGTATCCCTACACGCGGTATCACTACACGGGGTACCTCTATACCAATTCCAAGTTTACCATAAGCTGACGAAATTCAATTTCACGCTAATGAGCTCAATTTCCCACCAAATAAAATTCAATTTTATGAAACTAAACTCAAACAAATGAAAATTAATTATTCAACGACATGGATTGAATTATGAAAGCATTGTGAACGCAAGTGAGTTGCCAATAGCGGAAACGGAGAGGCTTTATTGCCTATTGTTTATTGTTAGCTGATGAGTGCCTCGCTGTACTCGAAACTCAGAGCTTGCAGCGCCGAGGTTATCATGCTGCGGGCCACTGCTCTCTCAGGCGTATTGATGACGCATGTATTGTTAATATGTACATGAAATATGGAGAAAACAACCGCAATATATTTTTTCCAACTATATCAAAACACTATCAAACATCACTAATAAGAAAATAAAATGTATTTTGTACGTATGTTCATGTATATTTTTAGTGTATACACCTTTCTTTGACGAATTAAACGACCATTATTTTACATTAACTCACTTTATATAAAGATTTTATTTAAATGCAATGGTACAAATGGTGGTTATGCGTACACGTTTTTAATGCAAAAAGTAAAAAATAGTATATTGTATTTGAAAAAAGTGTTCAAATTCTACAGAGGCATGAACTTCTGGGTTTTATTTTATTGCTTTTATGGTCAGACATACGATGCACGAAAAGAAATGAAATTATTTACATTGTATAAGAAAAATAATTTCTTTTGCATGAATAAAAATACCTACACATGCCTAGAACGTTTGTTTAAACTCATAATAACTGAAAAGTTCAAATTGTATTTCAAATTAAAGCCAAGCCAACGCGTAAAATTGTCCTCACAAAATTGAATTTCGGTTGTGTGAAATGGATTTTCGTTTGTTTAGAGTAAATTTAGAGTATGAATATAAAATATAAATTGAGCAAGTCTGAGGACATTCCAAAGGCACTTTTTGCAATAAAAAATTCATATTTATCATTGATGTACTTTCACTTCATTAAGAGCTTTTGACTCGTCTTTCGGAAGTGAACTCGAATTCGTTCTGTTTTTTAGTTACTGTCGCTCTGGAAAGTGAGCTCCAATTCGCTATTCTAAATTCATTAGCTTGGCGTTCAAACGTCTCCTTCCCATGCTTCATGACAGTCACGTTCATCTTGTCGACCACCTGGCTGCGATAACGAACCCAAATTTCCTTGCGACAAAATTCTAATCCAGGCGTATCATGCCGGTGCGCTTTACAGTTCCCAAATGATCAAATGAATAAATTTTATTTAAAAGAACACAAATTTGTTCATACTAAATAGCTTGCCAAGCATCCGATATTTTGAAATTTTATTTTTATTTGCTCATCAAGAAATTCTTTTTCTGAGCGTCATTCTAGGAAGAAACAATAGCATTAACCAAAAATGTCGAAACAATCTCTTAATGTCTATTTTAATCATAAAATAAATTTCCCATTCATTTGTTCTCTTTAGATTACCATAGCTCATTTCAAAATGCGGACGTGTAGGGGCCTATATGTCGTAACTTGAAGGTTGGTATACTTCGCTTATAACGCAAATGTAGATTCTAATTGGTTATAACACAAGTGTAGGTTCTAATCAGTTAAAACATAAAAGAAGGCACCATTTTGTAACTAGAAAAAGCTAAGTGTTAAAAAATTCAGTACAACTGAAGAAACATTTTTTTTCAACATAACAAGAATAAGAAGTGAAAGCATCGACTGCTCAAAAGAAAGGAAGAGACGCAGGTAGACAGACAGGGCACGACTTGAGTCCCGCGTGATGTATGAGGCGAGCCTGGCGCTGTAGGCCGCAGCTGCTGGGCTCAATGGCAGGATTGTGGCGCGGCCTGGTTGTGTATTGATCTGGTGGACAGGTGGTGTGCTGCCTCTCCTGCCCCACCTGTGTCATGTACACCTGCACCACCTGTGTCATGTACACCTGCACTACCAGTGTCATGTACACCTGCACCACCTGTGTCCTGTACACCTGCAACACTGTCATGTACACCTGCTCCAGCTGTGTCATGTACACCTGCACCACCTGTGTCATGTACACCTGCACCACCTGTGTCATGTACCTGCAACACTGTCATGTACACCTGCTCCACCTGTGTTACGTACACCTCTCCTGCCCCACGTGTCATGTACACCTGCACCACCTGTGTCATGTACACTGTCGTGACTGCTTCTTCTGTCACGCTCCGATCATTTTCTCTGCCGACATTCTTTGTTGCGATGCATGATATTTTTTCCATGTGATGTTATTTGTCGTGACATTAAGATTATTCGTCACAATTCATATATTTTCTACTTGGTAATATCAAGGTAGCTGCCACCAATACAGGGTTTATCTGTATATATATTTAATTCAATCTTCGGTAAGCGTTATGAGCGGCTTAAGGCCATAAATTAATCGTGCATTTTAGCCGTGTTTCCTGGCTTCAAACATTCTCTTTTCTTTCTAAATCATCGATTCATTCTCTTCCTATCTATCTGAAGGACATAGAGAAACACCGAAACATCAAAGAAATTCGCTATTGAATAAAAGAAGATATTGAGACATTAATTATCGAAAATACGCAACCTAATTGAACGTACGTGATTTACACATTCGCAACCCTAATATACTTAGAAGCGTGAGAGGGAACTAGAATTGGCATGATTTCAGAGGGCGACTTATCTTAGATTCGGAGAACAGGATTTGCAGTCGAGCGTCGTCTGGCTGGCACTCTGGGGCGGCAACCGCCATGTTTGAGGGTTGACGAGCGAAGTTTGATGGCTGTGATTACGTCGCCACGGAATTTAATTTCAATATATTCGCAGATGAATGTCACAGAGATACTCGGGTCGTTTAAGTATCTTTCAAATGATTCGTATCGTTATAAAAGGCAAAGCCCCGGCCCAACTGGACCAAGGTAGATGAACAAACTCGTATGCGACTGCTTATGATGGTGATCTCGCCCCGACTGCCCTCGCTCTCTGAAGCAACCGCGTTTGGCGTCGCCTTGAGATGCCAACTTTGAATAACGACCTAACACGGTTACCAATATGAACGTGATATATCCCTACTATCGAATAGAAAACATACATCATTAACCTTACCCTCATTACTATATAAAAATCCCCACAAACAATTTTATACAAATGAATTAAAGCAAATGAAGACATCCGTTGAGGTTCTTAGCATCTTCCGTTGGCGTCTTCGTTCGTTACGCGTATCGGCGGCGTCTGGACGTTGTTCCTGACGAGTCGATTGTTCTTGAATTTAACGTTGCAATGCTTTCTCGCAGAAATCAGGCTTAATATTTGGTCTTTTAGAATCATTAAGGATTACGTTGTAGGCCAGGCAACGCTTCTCCAGATTCTTAGCGATGTTCCGTACACAGTTATGCGGAGAAGCATAACATCCCCCGTGGCCGAACAAATTACAAGCTCCTACTTGTGCTCGAAAGGCTTATCTTCGACGTTGCTCACACGTGCAGCCGACGCCTTAAATGCGTGGATCGTGGGAAGAGTCAAGATGCTTACGACTGGAGTTTGCTCTTCTGGCGAGCGCTGATTCAGAGTCGTCGCGTGAAGGTACCATTATAGTTGTCCTTTGGACAGAACCGCGTCCTATAGATGACACCGACTTCTCCCTCCGTTGCGTGGATCACTGCAGTAATCCTTGAGAGTAAAAAACCTCGGAAGCGTAGCTAAGGCTTCCATAACACCCAAGTCGTATAGTCCTGGGCTGCATAACTCGCTCTACCACTTTGCAGAAGTCTTATAGAGATTTCCGAATAAATATTCCGTGTGTCATCAATCGAAGAGGACTACTATCTCGTGGAGTTCGTCATCTTTTGATGGAGATTGTGTAGGAGTCACTGCCTTCATGCTGAGATCGTTGAGTTGATACGTTGATTTTCATCCGGGCCTCCGTATTATTTTCATCGTCGTTGATTACATGTGAAGCCGTCGTCGCCGAATCCATCCGAAGTCCGAAGTCGTGATTGAAATCCCTATGTTGAGCTGTCCTTTAAATTTTTAAATGCCAGTCGTTTTCTATTCACCGTGCCTCAGTAGAGAATAAGCCGCGGTCGTCGACTCAGCCAGCTGATAAGAAATTTTCTTCGCGTAGTCGTTTTCTACGAGTCGGCGCGCGAGCTCAGGTCTGCCGCTGCGTGTCGAGATAGCCAGTTGCCGTCTGGCGAAGTTTTCTACGCCTCGCCGTTTTCTGTTAGTCGGTGCGCGAGCTCAGGTGGTTGTCGTCTTGCGTCGTGCTTCGAGCGTCGTGTAGATGGTGGAGTAGGGAGCAGGGGCGCAGCGCATGCGTGGCCAACCCTTGGTAGTGGTGCCGTCCGAGCAGGGCGATGCCGCTCACCAACCATAGTGAGTGGTGAGTGATTGTGCCGGCGCGTGCGTTCAGTCGCGCTCACCCGATATCATCCACCATTCCTGGAAGGTCAATCCCATTAAGTGTTTGTTCTAATATCCTTCTTTAATTTTTCCCAAGTCTCCCTCTACATCACATCAATCAAGCCTCCCCTCTCAAACTCCCAAGTATTTACAAAAGGACTTAAGCATCCTATGTTTGAATTTACGTTATCATTAGCAAATTACGAATCGAACATAAGGTTCAAAATTTTCTTTAAGTATAGATCGCAAGGTTTAAAATTAATTACATCCTACGAGTACACACACATTTATGAAATTATCGAAATACATGAAAGCGAAATAAAATTGAACTATTTTCCCCACACAGAAATATTAATTACAAAAATTATTCATAGCATTTAAATTCGATCAACTCGACGCAATGAAGTTCATAGTTATGTTCAGGACCAGTAGAACATGTATGCGCAAACATATTAATACGAGATCGTCGAGATTGAATAAACCCGTTTGAAACAAATCATCACCCTTATGAAGTTTTAGATTTCTGAATTACCAATTCACTGTATTATTCAGATGGATTATGGATTATCGTGACTTCACAGCTGTTTCCATGTCATTAATCCATGTCACTCATAACTAGAATCATTATGTGACGTATCTCGCAGGTAACTAATTATTTTAAAAGTAATAGTAAATCTAATTCATTAGATTATTCACCAAAATGAAATTGATCCGTGGAACCGTTATTAAATTTTGGAAACCTTAACTCACTAGTAATTCTAATAGCAGACAAACGCCCCCAGTTTTCATTCATTCTAGTTGAAACAGTGCCGTTTGGTATTTAAATTGAATCTATTGTATTTAAATATCAAAATTAAATTGTTAAAGAATGCATCCTCCAAAATTGGAACAAAATTATCTATAAATTGGTTTTGGTCATCATTATTTAATTTTTGAATATAGAATTCACATGATATTGATATAATTATGCCGTGGTATCCGCAGGAATTTGTTTGATGAACGTCGAATAAGAAATTTTACACGCAGTAATGATGAAATAACTAAATTTTTACGTTCTCACATGTAATTAAATTTATTTTTCATTAGAAAAACGTAACCTATTACATGCCCAAATTAAGAAATTCATGGTTCCCGACATTTATCAATCGTGCTATTGAAGTCTAGGACCACGTAAGGCTGTCGAGTGTGGTATCGTAGCTGTTCGCAAGGGGGGTACGAGGGCTTTGTTTACGTCTAGCATTTCATTGTCTTGCGACGTGGGTGTCTGCGACTGGCGCCAAGCCGCTACTCTTAAGGACTTAGAATGATTGACTTCAACATCTGTTCACAACATAGCGGGTTTTTACATTACAGTTTTAACGTTGAGTAGTGCAGAAAATGTTACATACGGTAATCGAAATTAATTGATGAAGGGATACGTTGAACATTCGTACACATCATGAGTCTATCGTCAACATTGATATATGAAACATTAATACAACATTACTTTATCGTTCCTAATGACATTCTGCAAATAAGTATTCATTAGGAAGAGAGAGATGAGATGATTCAGATAAAGAAATTATTTTTAGTCGGCCAAATATCAATTTTTAAATTTGAATGTTTGAATGCACATATATTTTTTTTCGGAGGTGTGAATTCGGCATGAGGTTCTACAGTAACATTTACATTTAAAGCAAAACTCAAATCCCTCCGCTCAGCCACCATTGTCGTGACTGCTTCTTCTGTCACGCTCCGATCATTTTCTCTGCCGACATTCTTTGTTGCGATGCATGATATTTTTCTCTCATGAGATGTTATTTGTCGTGACATTAAGATTATTCGTCACAATTCATATATTTTCTACTTGGTAATATCAAGGTAGCTGCCACCAATACAGGGCTTATCTGTATAAATATTTAATTCAATCTTCGGTAAGCGTTATGAGCGGCTTAAGGCCATAAATTAATCGTGCATTTTAGCCGTGTTTCCTGGCTTCAAACATTCTCTTTTCTTTCTAAATCATCCATTCATTCTCTTCCTATCTATCTGAAGGACATAGAGAAACACCGAAACATCAAAGAAATTCGCTATTGAATAAAAGAAGATATTGAGACATTAATTATCGAAAATACGCGACCTAATTGAGCGTACGTGATTTACACATTCGCAACCCTAATATACTTAGAAGCGTGAGAGGGAACTAGAATTGGCATGATTTCAGAGGGCGACTTATCTTAGATTCGGAGAACAGGATTTGCAGTCGAGCGTCGTCTGGCCGGCACTCTGGGGCGGCAACCGCCATGTTTGAGGGTTGACGGGCGAAGTTTGATGGCTGTGATTACGTCGCCACGGAATTTAATTTCAATATATTCGCAGATGAATGTCACAGAGATACTCGGGTCGTTTAAGTATCTTTCAAATGATTCGTATCGTTATAAGAGGCAAAGCCCCGGCCCAACTGGACCAAGGTAGATGAACAAACTCGTATGCGACTGCTTATGATGGTGATCTCGCCCCGACTGCCCTCGCTCTCTGAAGCAACCGCGTTTGGCGTCGCCTTGAGATGCCAACTTTGAATAACGACCTAACACGGTTACCAATATGAACGTGATATATCCCTACTATCGAATAGAAAACATACATCATTAACCTTACCCTCATTACTATATAAAAATCCCCACAAACAATTTTATACAAATGAATTAAAGCAAATGAAGACATCCGTTGAGGTTCTTAGCATCTTCCGTTGGCGTCTTCGTTCGTTACGCGTATCGGCGGCGTCTGGACGTTGTTCCTGACGAGTCGATTGTTCTTGAATTTAACGTTGCAATGCTTTCTCGCAGAAATCAGGCTTAATATTTGGTCTTTTAGAATCATTAAGGATTACGTTGTAGGCCAGGCAACGCTTCTCCAGATTCTTAGCGATGTTCCGTACACAGTTATGCGGAGAAGCATAACACACCCGCACCACCTGTGTCATGTACACCTGCACTACCTGTGTCATGTACACCTGCAACACCTGTGTCATGTACACCTGCACCCCAGTGTCATGCACACCTGCACCACCTATGTCATGTACACCTGCACCACCTGTGTCATGTACACCTGCACGACCTGTGTTATGTACACCTGCACCACCTGTGTCGTGTACACCTGCACCACCTGTGTCATGTACACCTGCACCACCTGTGTCATGTACACCTGCACCACCTGTGTCATGTACACCTGCACCACCTGTGTCATGTACGCCTGCACCACCTGTATCATGAACACCTGCACCAACTGTGTCATGTACACCTGCACCACCTGTGTCATGTACACCTGCACCACCTGTGTCATGTACACCTGCACCACCTGTGTCATGTACACCTGCACCACCTGTGTCATGTACACCTGCACCACCTGTGTCATGTACACCTTCACCACCTGTGTCATGTACACCTGCACCACCTTTCCTGCTCCTGTACCTACACTACACTTCTCTCGCATTACCGGTCACTGTGTTCTTCCTGCATCATTTGTATCACCTACTTCGCATGTACTTCCTGCATCATTTGTACCAGTTGCATCCCCTGAACATCACTCGTTGGTGACATTGACATTAAAATAAAAGTGTAAATCTGTGAATCATCACATGTATCTTTTAATCAAGGCATATATGGGTCAATTATCTTCACTTTCCTCCAGTTTGTGTTTTGTCCAGTGAATTGATGAAAATTTCTGCATTATGGATTTCTTGTCATTTACCTTATGCTATTCCGCATTACGTTGACCACGTTATTTACGACGTAGTTCACACAAATCACCGTCAAATCTATCTTCACTGCGGGGAGTGGTGGCACTGCAGGCTCTGTGCGTCTGTAGACGGACGTCGTAAGTTCTTTTTAAATCTAAAAATCCTTTTATATCTCTAAGCTCCGCTCCCATTCATTTGACTTCCCAAGAGTTTATTCGTGGCATATGTAGGTAAATTGTCTCGCTTGCGTCACAGCAGTGTTTTTTGTAAGTTGGATTCAATGTTCCATATTTCTCATGCGACCCATGCGAAGATTTGACTTTTTATGCGTCACGCGATGTTTTGCCAAGCTTATTCTGATATGGTTCAGCTTTCATTCCGGGTCGAGTTTTGAAAAACTGTTTAGCTTTTAAATCACGTAACGGGGCCCTGACACCAAGTTCTGAGAGAATCATTTGTACAGTGTGCACCTACGCAAACGCTGCGTGTGTTCCGGAAATTGACTTTTTTCTAAGCTTCGTACCATGTGCGCAAGTCAATAACTTGGTTGCCGTAAAAAATGTATGTCTTTCAAGTTTAAGAAATACTGCTTGGTCCAGTTCGAGGCGACCGTCTTTATTCATGCCTGAAATTAGTAAACAAAGTCTGGTTTTTACAATACTCGGCTGCCATCTCGCCTTTCGTGCCTGGAGCTGGTGTAATATGCATGTGTTCGACCAGCGTCTCGCTTTACTGCCGTATTTAATAAACGAAGCAAATTGGTTGTGCCAATATAATTAAAAAACGGTGGTGATAAATTTTGCTGAAAAAATCGGCGGAAAATAAATAAGAACTTAAAATTTTGATAAAATTAACTTTCACTCAGTTGTCGACGTCAAGCTGAGTTACAGTATATCAGGTGAAACGTAAATTAGGTTGCTGCTACTGACATGTTATGAGGCAAGTAAATTTGCTAAAACAAGCCATATGTGAAGTTTCTCCGTATTTTTCTGCTATAAACATAGTTTACGATCACGTTAATGAACCGAGCGCTAACACAGACATGATTTTTATTTTGATTCTGCCAGAATGTTTTTATCTAGAAAGATGAAAGAATGATCGATAATCGTTGCGTTGAGCTGCGAATATCACCTATTTTTACTCAAAAGAAATGTAAGCGAACCGGTCGATTTGTGGGGCCACCCCCTGCTCATAACATTCAACTGACAAACACAGTGAGTGTAAAAGAAAAAAAGCTAAATGAACAAAGAGCTGAACCGCACGGAGCATTCAAGTGCACGGACAACTTTACTGCGTGCAATTAAGGTTTCGCGCACAGCGTTGGACAGAGAGAACAATAATGTCAGGAGCTTTTGTTTAGTCGTCTCTCGTTGCTCGTAGCTCTCGTCTTGCGGTCAGTGCGTTGCGAGACGGACAGGTCGATGCCGCCCGGCGCTCAAAGGCCGCGTCTTGCCGTCAGTGTGCTGACAGAGGGCCACACTGATGCAATCTTCGACACTCATGTTAATCTTACATGCAGATGTTTTGTGTTATTCTATTACAAACGTTTATTTAGGAGTTCATTGTGTCGTTTGTCTCAATGAGACTTCGACACAATGTTTCCGAGTCTAATTGTTATGCTTGTTTGATCCATGTTTTTTTGTACAAGCGTTTAGCGCAGTAGTACGGTGCGTCATGAGAAAATATGGCAGCAGATCTAAGAACGGACTTAATTTGAAGCCGTAGTACTCTCTGAGTATCGCTGGTTTCTCTTATAGTTCACGTTCAGGTCCAAGGCTCTACTCTCGACACCCGACCAGGATTTACGATTGTTGCTCATATTGCGGGAATAATAAGTCGGAGCGGGCTTTTACAAATACATTGCTACGAAGCGTAGTCGGATATTGATCAGGGAAGGTGCTACCTCACAGGTCAGGTTTGTCTTCCAAACCTAACAGGGAACCGGAGTTCGGCCTCACGCCTGAGCCAGCGTGGACTTGGTCACCACATGCTTGGCGTCTGGCTTCATCTTGTGTATGTTTTCTGCACGAAGTACTTGCGCAAAGTGGACACGGGGCAGAATCTTGTCTTATGAATGATCGCATACTTCCAGCCCATAGAGGGCATTAATGGGAAGTGTAATTTAGTGCTTAAGATGGGATTTAATGCGACAGTGGCGATAGAACATTCTAAACGCACTTTTTACATCTCGAGACAAAGCATTGGCAATATACTAACTAAGGTGGTTGAATTAACATGATTGAGCAATTAAATACAACTCACTGACAGTTTGAACAACCGAGTCCCACTGAGAACAAAGCACATAGTTGCAGAGGCCTCTGAGAAGAGGGCGGAAGCGATAAGAGGGCGGAAGCGATAAGAGGGTGAATGCGATAAGAGGGCGAAAGCGATAAGAAGGCGAATGCGATAAGAGGGCGAAAGCGATAAGAGGGTGAATGCGATAAGAGGGCGAAAACGATAAGAGGGCGAAAGCGATAAGAAGGCGAAAACGATAAGAGGGCGGAAGCGATAAGAAGGCGAATGCGATAAGAGGGCGAAAGCGATAAGAGGGCGAAAACGATAAGAGGGCGGAAGCGATAAGAAGGCTAATGCCATAAGAGAGCGGAAGCGTTAAGAGGGCGAAAACGATAAGAGGGCGAAAACGATAGGAGGGCGAAAGCGATAAGAGGGCGGAAGCGATAAGAGGGCGAATGCGATAATAGGGCCAAATCGATAAGAGGGTGAAAGCGATAAGAAGGCGGAAGCGGAAGCAATACAATATACCGCATCAATGCTTCACGAGTATCATGTCGTTTCTAATGCACTACAAATGGCTGTGATAAGCGGCCAACTAATGAGTAGACATGTTCTGGTCATGCATTGATCGTGTCTTGGCTGGGACTAAGTCACGTCCGGGTCGCGTCTCGTTCATATCTTGATCATGTCTTGATCACGTTTTGGTCACGTTTTGATCACGCCTTGATCACGTCTTGATCACGTCTTGATCACGTCTTTATCACGTTTTGATCACGTCTTGATTACGTCTTGGTTACGTTTAGGAACGCCTTGATTACATTTTCGTCGATCTTTGGTCACATCTTGGTTCCGTCTTGATTAAATTTTGGTCATGTCTTAATTACGCCTTGGTCACGACTTATTTAAGTCTTGGTCACGTTTTGGTCATGTCCTGGCCACTTCTTGTTGACGTCTTGATCCCGCCTTGTGTACGTTTTGGTCACGTCTTGGCCACGTTTTTGTCCCGCTTTGGTGACTATTTCATCGCGTCTTGGTTACATCAAGGTCACATCTTGGTTGCGTTTTGGTAACGTATTGGTTAGGTCTCGGTCGCGTATTGGTCACCTTACCGTCACTTTTAGTCCATAGGTTGGTCACATCTTAATCAGGTCTTGGTCACTTCATGGTAACTACTGGCGTCAGCGCAACTGTGCGCTAGTTGGATCCAACTGCCTTGATCGACGGCTGCCAGCGTTGTGCTGACCGCTGACATCAGGTCTGCGCATAAGATGTCAGACCTGCTTACGTCAGCCTGGCCTACGGGACCCCGCCTGCTGGGTGTCAGCCCTGCCTACAGGACGTCAGCCCTGCCTACAGGACGTCAGTTCTGCTTCAGTAGTATTGTCTGCCTAATTTCTTGGAATTTTTGCCCTGTCAATTAATTAACAACAACATCCAACTATTAAAAATAATTTTAGGAGTGCAATATTCATTGAGACGACTCAGCTTGCGTCTGCGTACGCACACAGTGCTGCTCCAATTTCCAATTTCGCGACGTGTTTTTGTTTCCTTAGACTCAATGAAGTAGGAAAGCAGCTCGCAACAGCTCCATCACCCTGAAATAATGCAATTTCTTAATGAATATGCTGTGGGCAGCAGCCGCTACAGAGCGCTGAGCTCTTCGTATTTCCTTGAAATATCAACGTGATTATTGCAGGCATGTGAGCTGAGCGTTGTGAGGGTACGTATACGCACCTGGTGTGTGGAGTGGGGCACACACCGGGTGTACAGAGTGGGGCACACACCGGGTGTACAGAGTGGGGCACACACCGGGTGTACAGAGTGGGGCACACACCTGGTGTACAGAGTGGGGCACACACCGGGTGTACAGAGTGGGGCACACACCGGGTGTACAGAGTGAGACACACACCTGGTGTACACACCAGATTAACTTATATACCTGTGCACATTCAGCGCGAATTGTGTGTGTGTGTGCACGTAGAGTGAACAGTGTGTGTGTGTAGGATGCACTGTGTGCACACGTAGCGTATTCACTGCGTGCATGAAGTGTATACCGTGTATACCTGCAGCGTATGCACAATAAAAGCGCCACACATCTACTGCTCCCATGTACGTTCAGTTCTGGAAATTGAATAGCGGAAGAGCGTGCGATGTACAGACGAAGACCCGCCTCCGCACCCACACGTCTGTACAGACGCTCATATTTGCGACACAAAGAAACATCTAACGAGAGCCGTGCTGTAGCTTGACGCTCACGTAACGTGTGCTTAACGCTCTCTTCAAGCCCACACTTACGTTGAATGCTGTCTAGAGCGCGCAGTGCTGAGGGTACAGTACTCAGGGTACAGTTATATGAGAAGAAAATTCCTGGTGCAGTCCTCTGGGTACAGTGATCAGAGTACAGAATTTAAGGTATAGTACTCCGGGTACAATATTGAGGCGACAGTACAATGAGTGCAGTACGATAGAAGGGAACAAGGCAACAGAGAACAGCTGGCTGCCTGATTCTCTGGCTGCAACTCAAGTTCCGTGACATCAGCCTCTATCGAATACAAGCACCTATTGAGATGTGTTCCACAGAAGTAATAATACAAAAATTTCAGTAATTGATTCGCACGCACGAACGCCAACACATTCGTTTTAGCGCAATATATAAATTCGCAGCCGCTTTTAAAAATTGTGGTAACTTCCCATGATAATTTTCCGCATTACACATTATGTAACTATACTGGACACGACCCGTCAAAAATGAGGTGATTCGATAATGTTCGATAAAGCGCATAAATGGCGTTGTCATGTTAGGCTAGGACTCGTATCACAGGTACGGTCATTAAGCACGTCCAGCTTACTCCCCCCGTGTAAATCCTTTTAAGCGTGGCAGAGAGACGGACCAACCAACAAATCAACTGTGTATTATAATTTAGAAGATAGTGGATATTGCATTTAAAAGATCTGACTTATTTTATATCATGTTGACGCTACCATTGGATGATGCACCGATATTGACACTTGAGCAAACGCGAAAACGAAGTGACATCGTTGAAAAACACACG
The DNA here is from genome assembly GCA_030386875.1 of Morinoia aosen. NCBI lineage: Eukaryota > Metazoa > Arthropoda > Malacostraca > Amphipoda > Talitridae > Morinoia > Morinoia aosen. Next base: position 5,428,092 of record CM059574.1, read on the forward strand.
TTTTACTTGGTAACCGTGTGGTTGAAACTGCATTGTAAAGAGTTACAAGGACTTGAAATTTTCACATGGCCACCAAAGTCTCCTGATATTACGCCCCTAGATTTATACTTTTGGGGCTATTCAAAGAGTTTGGTGTACGAAACACCGATTTATTCCAAAGAAAATCTCATCGTTAGAATTCTTGAAGCCTTCCGAGAAGATTCGTGGAACTCCTGGTGTCTTCGATCGCGTCCGACAATCATTGCACCGGCGTTGGAACGCCTGTATCGCAACAGATGGGATTCATGTTGAACATCTGCTGTAAATACCAAACTTAATTAAATGAACTGTTTCTTGTGGTCATAATAATTATGGCTGTTATTATGTTCCTTGTGTTTATAAATGAAAATGCTTTATTAACTTCTACATTTCATATCCCTGCTGCATTCAAAGCATGAATTTCTCTCCAATACGTTTCAAATTACAAGATCTTGTAACTCTTTAACGAAGCATTTCCAACCATTTGGCTTTTGAGTTAAAATTGTTTATCTGAACGGTCCCAAAAATATGTTAAAATTTGTTCAACAAAGTGCCGGCTCCCTTCTATATCTTGAATTTGTTGCAAAAACTTGGATCAATAGATGGACTGCTCCTGATTTTACCTAATAACTCACTCATTTCTTTTTCTTCATGTCTCTCTGGAAGCCCAGCATAAGCTTGTACTTCAGAATACAGTAGGATTTCCAATCCAGTATCGACCAAGATAATTTTCGATTGTATTCACGGTGCTAACGGGTACATTATTTTACCGTAATTGGTTCCAGATTCTGATAATTTTATCAGTAAAGTTATTTGGGACATGACTTGTTCAGAAATTTTGTCTCATTTATTAACGTCTGGCCTGTTTATCTTGTTTGTAAATGGATCTCAGTGTCAAAAAGCCTTCCCGGTCTGGCCTCATTGAAGCAATAACGATACTTGTACGTCTAAAATAAATTCACTTCGTAAAAATTCGGAGTTCTGGAATCATTTTTGTTGCTTCATTCTGATTTCCTTCAATTTAGTTGATATTTGGTTGCAGAGTAGAGAACCAGAGACGAGGTGAACATTTTAGATGTGGTCAGACTATGCCTTGTAATCTAACCTTTTAGCCATAAAAATGAGCTCAGTGCTCGCTTTTTAACGTTCTTCCTACTTGCTTTTCATTATTGAAATCTTTGATGAAGGTGATGCCAAGATCTCGTCGTTGATCTACATACTGCCTCTATAGGAGTAACAATCATTGCATGAGGAATGTGCCAAGTACTATTTCAGATATGTAATATTGAGAATTTCCCGCTTCTGAAACTCAACAGAGGGGTTTTGGTTCATTGGCCTGTCGGAATAGCATTGTCTACTTCGGTCAATGCCCAGCAGCCCCGCTTCTTGTGATCCACGAGTTTGTTGATTTTACTCATGATTCCGAGGTTGAGGTCGTTTGTGTAGTTTTCGAAGAGGAGTGGACGCTCTGCTCTCATGAGGAACTTTTGAAATTACTTGCGTCCAGTCTCTGAAATTGCTCGCGAATCGTAACTGTTTGAGTGCGACGAGTGAACCAATTCATCGAGAAGAGTTCTGCTAAATACCATGGACTTCCATTTCGGCAATAAGCCTTTTGTGGGGAACTTCGTTGAAGGCTTTCTAGATGTCGAGATGTTCGAGGTCTAAGGCGATCGTATCTTCTTAGATTCGGTGTACTTCTCCAGAAAAATTCTAGGAGCTACTGCTGCCTAATTATTTTCCCCGGAATCCGTGCTTAGCGTCTACAACCAAATTTTAGGTTTGGAGATATTCAGGTTACAATATTCAGGATCCATTACCCAGAGTACAATATCCCGGGTACAGTTTTCAGGGTACAATGGTTATGGTGCAGCATTCAGAGCGCAAAATGTAAGGTATGACATTCAGGGTAGAGTTCTCAGAGTATAGGTCTGGAAATAGAGTGTGCATTATTGAGCACTCGCGTACCGTGAACGAATTCAACATTCAGTGTACATTCTCGTGTTCACGGTAATGAGGAGGAGCTTGGGCTTTCAGCTCCTGGATGGAGGCTTAAATTTCAGTAAAACAATACACTGTAGCTGGGTACTAATTTATGTTTTAATCCGTTCTTACCCCATTTTGAAGTAGGAGTCACTTGTGTCATACATCCTCGGTACTATATAGTTCTTGTATTGCTTATGAAAGCATGTGTGGAGCGGAGGTACTAACGCTAGTTTATTATAAACCTTATGCAGTCTATCTCTTCAAACAAGCAGCGAACATTTCCAGGTAAAGCATTTCATGATAAAAGATGCTTTTGAACTGTGCATTTCTTACCACATAAGAAGATGTGAAGGTTTCTACTCACTCGCACTTGAAGTACGTCCTGTTCTTTGGACATACTTCTGTATAAATCTCACCCACAAATACGGTGGTTCTCAAAATCCTTGCATTTTTTAACATTGTCTTGAACGGAGATATAAGGAAAATCAAAATCGACCAAATAGATGAGCGGAATCTGAGTGGCAAAAAAATAAGAGAAACCAGACAGATCAACAGGGAGAACAAAGGCACACCTGGGAACTGACACCCAAATTGACTGGCCGAATCAAATCGAAGATAAGCAATTTACAGTAATCAAAAATCTTTCTTGGCTCCCCATAAATAAATTATTTCCTTAGCCAAGTTTTCATGAAAATGTCATAGAAGAATATTTGGAGTACATATCGAAGTCGCTGCGATCAGCCCGCAGAGCTCGGGATCGAAGAATCTGCAAGTTTCATTATTCGTGCCTGATACACACCTGCTGCTCCGTCACGCTTCTCTCCTAAATACTTAAGGCTCCAAGAATGCTGGATTGCAGCTTGTGACCTCAATGTGTTCGGCATTAGAAACGAACTTAAAAATGAACTTTACTTCATGCACAGGCGTCAGGAAGGCTGGTTCCAGCTAAATATTCCTCAAGAATAAGGTTTAATTAGCTTTGCCATGCGTTCACAGTACCCCTCTAGTGCTCTCAATGAAAATTTAAGGTTTTTATTTATATCTCTTGAGAAATTCGACTGTGACGTGCAGCGTTGATGGCAAATGCTTGCACACTAACTCCGCAATCAGCGCTCTTTTCCTGGCGTGCCGATATGCGCGCGCTTCGTGTTCGGAGGAGCCAGATCCTGCATTGAAAGGATGGATCAAAGCATGAATTGTGAAATTCCTGGAGAAAAGAGGTTAAGCTCATAAAATTATGAGGTCCAGAAAGTCTGAAGAGCATCAACTTTAAAAGAGAGTCAAATACACGAATTGCAATGAGCTAAAAAAGATATTTATATTACAATTTATGTTTTGTTATCACTTTATCACTTGGTTGCGTGCATGGTCTTGATTACCCTCACTCTACTCTCAGCTCCTTTCATATGTACAATATAATATGTTAAATCTTTAATATCTAATGAACATATAAGAATTCGTTAAGATGGTCATCATAAGATGAATAAGATGAATTCGCTCATTATGGTCATCATAACTTTATGTGGTAAACTTTGATGGCCGTTAATTTCTGATTTGCCATTTGTGTCGTAGAATAATATAACGCAAGTTTGTTGTAATAACTGTTAAACTTTCAAAATAATAAATGCAATGGATTCCATACCCTTTGCAATTACAATGCATATTAAACTACAGTCAAAAGCTTCATTTAGGTTTTCTGATTCATGCGCGGCAGACCTCCAAAGCAAGACTCTGACCCGAGCCTAAAATACTCTTGGCTTTGAAGAAAACATTACACTAGCATTTCAGTGTACGTATGCGGGCCTGTGGGCCAGGTAAGAATATTCCTCCCTTGCAATCATCCTTAATAAATCGAGGACATGTTCTCCACAGGTAGCTCGTAGAGCGCGGCCGTCTGTGTCACAGTAGCTCTTCATTCCTCATTAAGGCCGAGAATTATTCAGAGCAAGTCTTTGAGCGTTGACAGGTGCGAACGTTTAGACTTTAATTCTGAGCGATCACATTTGAGCACTTACGCTTAGAGGTTCTTAACTCGAGGATTACCTTGTACTTTAAGTGGGAGCATGTTACAAACAATGTGAAAGTTATAAATGCGGTGAAAACGGCTGCTCGTTTACATGGAGGCTCGAGATCAAGCGGGAATCAATAAGTAAATTGGGAGGGAATGTATTTTGTTCTTCAGAAAGACGCAGCAGCGCAAAATGTCTCTCATAAATTAGGCTCTGATTAATTTAATGTTTGGGTCTGAGGTGCATTTTGGGGACTGGAAAATTACTCGTTGGCCGACCAACCCGATCTTTTTTTATGAAGAATGGCTGCAAAGTAAGTGCCATGAATGACTATTTAATAAATGGGTGAGCGTGAAGTACGACTCAATTTGCGCAATCTTTTACTACCACACGGGACACAAGAATTACTGTCTCAGCTCGGAGACTTCAAGACTTACTGTCTCAGCCTCGAGACTTTGAGACTTACTGTAACAGCCCTGAAACATAAGAAAATGATAACACTAGCGTCTCTTGTCTCATCTCTAAGTAAAAAATGTTTCTTTGTTTTGATCACATCTAGCGAGTTCAAGCGTTCTGTCTCAGGTCAGAGCGGCGAAACATACTGTGTTTGTTCTGTCTCAGCATTTTTTATGAGCACCGTGGCCGAGTGGCTAAGAACGCGCGCCCTTCACGGGAAGGTGTCGCCGGGTCGAATTCCGCCAGTGCCACCGGGTGATTTTTCCCCGTTGGAAATGAGAGAACTCAGCCACAATTCCCCGATTTACCCAGGTGTTGGAAATGGGTACCAGCTTCACCAGGGATAACCTTTCTTGCATCTTTGTATAGGTAATAAGGCTTTTGAAAAACCAATTTACAAGTTGATATGTATCAAGCTTGATTGGAATAAAACATCTTTGCCCTCAGTATTCCTATTTTGTTGGATCTATAATACATGATCGCTCACATGAGTTACTTTTGCACTGTAACGCCATCAATTTGGTTGGGTTTAGGCAGTTAGCTTGGCTTCTCACAAGAAAAATAGCAACTATGGGACAGAAAAACACAAAATTTTTTAGTAAATTATCTCCAAAAACCGTGAGCAACAATTTTTTTTGCGCTGAAGGAACTTCATCATGAATTCCTGGCGCTGGCAAGCACTTCTTCTGGTTCATTTTAATTACTTCATCATACACGAGTTTTATGCAACAAAATATCAGCGAAGCGACAAAATGCGACAAAAACATTTTGAGGCTTACTTTTGCTGGGTGACACTTCATAAGGAGCGTGTGTTGTGTTGTGTACTGGTGTGTGTTGCTGTGTTTTGCACTGGTGTGTGTTCCTGTGATGTGCACTGGTGTGTGTGTTCCTGTATGTATGTCGTGTGTTGCTGTGTGTATACCGGTGTTGCTGTGTGTCTGCCTTGTGTTGCTGTGTGTATGCGGTGTGTTGCTGTATGTGTGCCGTGTGTTGCTGTGTGTATGCCGTGTATTGCTGTGTGTCTGCCGTGTGTTGCTATATGTGACCCATGGACGTGCGGCTGCACCGAACAAATAACAACCAAAATGATAACAAAGCTGTAAGAACAAACTATGCTAGAGTCTTCCTCCAACCATTGACCACTGAGAGGCATGCTTTGTGACCCTAGACCACCTAAGAGCGATATTAAGCCCATGCTAATATCTATAAAATTAGTATAAAGTAAGAAAAGTATCGATGAGAAGCCCATGCAAATAACTGTAAAAATAAGTGAAGAAAGCTTTATAATGCTCTTCTGGCACCGTCCACTGGGCGCCGCTGCTATAAACTTGGCTATCGGACGCCTCAGCCACGCCTATGGGCCCTTACGTCCTCCGAGGCTGGGCCCCTCTGTGCTGGGGCTAGGCAGTGTGGGGCTTATTTGTGGCATTCCAAGTCATAGATTATATAGCGTAGTCATACAGTATATAGTCATACAGTATATAGTCATACAGTTAATAGTGTAGTCATACAGTATATAGTCATACAGTTAATAGTGTAGTCACACAGTATATTGTCATACAGTATATAGTCATACAGTATATAGTGTAGTCCTACAACATATAGCGATGGGGTCCTCTGGTGATGGGGCTCCCTGACTCTCCTGCGCGGGTGCCCTCTGCTACTGAGGCCCTCTTGTGCTCGAGCGCTCCAGCGGTGGGGCCAGTACTGTGCATCGTGCCCAGCCAGAACAAGGCCCACCTCAGGGCCCCAAAATAGCCAAGAAAATGCCCATCGGTTCCAACCAAGGAGCTTTAATGGAATGGAAGCGGCATCAGCGCTCTAAAGTGAAGCCAATTTTCGGTAGCTGTAGGGTATACGGGCACACAAACGGAGATGGGGCTCAGTGCGTGTCTGACACTCAGCGTGTTAGGACGCCGCTTATCCAAGCTGCGGTCAAGTACGAGTTTTTCAATATGACGCGTTTCAAGGACGCAATTGATATATATGCCTAAGAAAAAAAACGTATAGCACAGAGTAGCGCAAGTCTGCCATTTAACAGCGCGGTCTTCAGTCGCTGATGATGGAGGTGGTGCTACCCCTCCACTGCAACACCATCTCCACACTGGGACCCAATGCCGGGTGGGCGGGGCTTGGGTCGGCAAAAGTGGCTTCACGCGCTTGAATGGCAAAAGATAGCGATGCCGCCTCCATTCCATTAAAGCTCCTTGGTTCCAACATTTCGCCCTGCCTGGGCGTGCCGCGGCGGCGTATGGTGACCAGCGCAGAAGGCTGCGGTGCGGCGACACAAGCTCGGTCGTGAGTGTAGTGGTAGATTTTGTTAGTGCTCTTGGAAGCAACTTCAATTCTGAAGCTCAGGTGTTTGCGCTTGTTTTTACGAATTATATTAATAGCTTTTTCTAAAGAAACCCCTTCAAATCTGGAATATTGCCTGCTTTACTTTTTAGTTGGACTGTATTAAACTCATTGGATTATATTTCACTGTTTTTTGTTTCCTCGAGTTTCATATTTCATTTAATTTTCAGTTGACTTTCCATGAGTCAAAATAAATAGGCATTTAGTTGAATGCTCCTGATGTGCCTTGCATCATAGTTTACGTAGTCTGATTTTCTCTATTTGTTTCTCTTGTAATTATCTTACCAAACGTGTGAAGTGCTTTATTCGTACCAGTTTGTATGGGTACGCAGGTTCTTCCATTTATGAATGTATTATTCTTTTCAATATTTTTTGAAGTCATTTCTCGGTTTATTTGCATGGTGATGGTTGCTGTGTTCTCGGATATTTTATTAGTTTTTGTCTCTTTGGCAGTACGGAGCGCTTCGTGAGGACATTTCCATTTGACTTCAATTTAAAAAAAAAATAAGTCAAATTTTGCCCGTCACCCAGTCAAGGTTGTTGTCAGCTATACAACTTTCATCAGCAAGTTAGTTAAGTTTCGTCTGCCAGTCAATCCAGTTTCGTTTATAGACCATTAAAGTTTCGTTTGCCACTCATGCAAACGTTGCCTGCCAGTCAGGGAAACTTTGTCGGTCATTCAGTCAAGTTTTGCTCGTCAAAGAATCAAGTTTTGCTCGATGATAAAGTGTTTCAGCGTTGATTAGTTAGATCACTCGAATTCTAATATTAAGAATAAAATGAAAGAACTTGAGGAAATAAGCTGAAACTTTGAAAGATTACTAAATGAATCGGTCATGCACCGTAATTCGTGTATGTGGATTTTCTGCTAAGCACATCTCAATTTTGTTCATGACTATCGGAAAGCTGGGACATAATAAATTACTGCCTGGTAAATTAGGAAATTCTTGTTTACGTTTGAATTAATGATGAAATGAAAATGTGATAATAAATTTCGTGCAAGATGTTACCCAAGTTATCGTACGATCACGTGACCCACATCTCATATCACTCAACAAAGGTCGTTAATCGACGTACGACCCACAGTGCCTTGTGCGACACGTCTGGTCCGCACCGGAACTGGGCGGTTCTCAGTGCACTGTGCAGTGCCTGGTGCTGTGTCTAGTGCTGTGTCTGGTGCTGTGTCTGGTGCTGTGCCCTGTACAGTGTCTAGTGCATTGTCTAGTGCTGTGTCTAGTGCAGTGTCTAGTGCAGTGTCTAGTGCAGTGTCTAGTGCTGTGTCTAGTGCAGTGTCTAGTGCAGTGTCAAGTGCAGTGTCTAGTGCAGTGTCTAGTGCAGTGTCTAGTGCTGTGTCTAGTGCAGTGTCTAGTGCTGTGTCTAGTGCAGTGTCTAGTGCAGTGTCTAGTGCAGTGTCTAGTGTTGTGTCTAGTGCAGTGTCTAGTGCTGTGTCTAGTGCAGTGTCTAGTGCAGTGTCTAGTGCTGTGCCTGGTGCAGTGTCTAGTGCAGTGTCTAGTGCTGTGCCTAGTGCTGTGTCTAGTGCTGTGTCTAGGGCTGTGTCTAGTGCAGTGTCTAGTGCTGTGTCTAGTGCTGTGTCTAGTGCTGTGTCTAGTGCTGTGTCTAGTGCAGTGTCTAGTGCTGTGTCTAGTGCAGTGTCTAGTGCTGTGTTGAGTGCAGTGCTCTGCACAGTGTCTGGTGCAGGGTTTTTACAGTGCCCTGTACAGTGTCTAGTGCAGTACCCAGTACAGTACCCAGTACAGTACCCAGTACAGTACCCAGTACAGTACCCAGTACAGTACCCAGTACAGTACCCAGTACAGTGCCCAGCACAGTACCCAGTACAGTGCCCCGTACAGTGCCCCGTACAGTGCCCAGTACAGTACCCAGTCCAGTACCCAGTACAGTACCCAGTACAGTATTCAGCATAGTACCCAGTACAGTACCCAGTACAGTACCCAGTACAGTGCCCAGTACAGGGCTAAGTACAGTGCCCAGTACAGGGCTAAGTACAGTGCCCAGTACAGTACCCAGTACAGTACCCAGTACAGTGCCCAGTACAGTACCCAGTACAGTGCCCCGTACAGTGCCCCGTACAGTGCCCAGTACAGTACCCAGTCCAGTACCCAGTACAGTACCCAGTACAGTACCCAGTACAGTACTCAGTACAGTACCCAGTACAGTACCCAGTACAGTACCCAGTACAGTACCCAGTACAACACCCAGTACAGTACCCAGTACAGTACCCAGTATAGTACCCAGTGCAGTACCCAGTACAGTACTCAGTACAGTGCCCAGTACAGTACCCAGTAGAGTACCCAGTACAGAACCCAGTACAGTACCCAGTACAGTACAAAGTACAGTACCCAGTACAGTACCCAGTACAGTACCCAGTACAGGGCCCAGTACAGTGCCCAGTACAGGGCCCAGTACAGTGCCCAGTACAGTACCCAGTACAGTACCCAGTTCAGTGCCCAGTACAGTACCCAGTACAGTGCCCAGTAAAGTGCCCAGTACAGTGCCCAGTACAGTGCCCAGTACAGTACCCAGTACAGTACCCAGTACAGTACCCAGTACAGTACCCAGTACAGTGCCCAGTACAGTACCCAGTACAGTGCCCCGTACAGTGCCCCGTACAGTGCCCAGTACAGTACCCAGTCCAGTACCCAGTACAGTACCCAGTACAGTATTCAGCAGAGTGCCCAGTACAGTACCCAGTACAGTACCCAGTACAGTACCCAGTACAGTACCCAGTACAGTACCCAGTACAGTACCCAGTACAGTACCCAGTACAGTACTCAGTACAGTACCCAGTACAGTACCCAGTTCAGTACCCAGTACAGTACCCAGTACAGTACCCAGTACAACACCCTGTACAGTACCCAGTACAGTACCCAGTATAGTACCCAGTGCAGTACCCAGTACAGTACCCAGTACAGTGCCCAGTACAGTACCCAGTAGAGTACCCAGTACAGAACCCAGTACAGTACCCAGTACAGTACAAAGTACAGTACCCAGTACAGTACCCAGTACAGTACCCAGTACAGTACCCAGTACAGTGCCCAGTACAGTACCCAGTAGAGTACCCAGTACAGAACCCAGTACAGTACCCAGTACAGTACAAAGTACAGTACCCAGTACAGTACCCAGTACAGTACCCAGTTCAGTGCCCAGTACAGTACCCAGTACAGTGCCCAGTAAAGTGCCCAGTACAGTGCCCAGTACAGTGCCCAGTACAGGGCCCAGTACAGTGCCCAGTACAGTACCCAGTACAGTACCCAGTTCAGTGCCCAGTACAGTACCCAGTACAGTGCCCAGTAAAGTGCCCAGTATAGTGCCCAGTACAGTACCCAGTACAGTACCCAGTACAGTACCCAGTACAGTACCCAGTACAGTACAAAGTACAGTACCCAGTACAGTACCCAGTACAGTGCCCAGTACAGTACCCAGTAGAGTACCCAGTACAGAACCCAGTACAGTACCCAGTACAGTACAAAGTACAGTACCCAGTACAGTACCCAGTACAGTACCCAGTACAGTGCCCAGTAAAGTGCCCAGTACAGTGCCCAGTACAGTACCCAGTAGAGTACCCAGTACAGAACCCAGTACAGTACCCAGTACAGTACCCAGTACAGTGCCCAGTACAGTACCCAGTAGAGTACCCAGTACAGAACCCAGTACAGTACCCAGTACAGTACAAAGTACAGTACCCAGTACAGTACCCAGTACAGTACCCAGTTCAGTGCCCAGTACAGTACCCAGTACAGTGCCCAGTAAAGTGCCCAGTACAGTGCCCAGTACAGTGCCCAGTACAGGGCCCAGTACAGTACCCAGTACAGTACCCAGTTCAGTGCCCAGTACAGTACCCAGTACAGTGCCCAGTAAAGTGCCCAGTACAGTGCCCAGTACAGTGCCCAGTACAGTGCCCAGTACAGTACCCAGTACAGTACCCAGTACAGTACCCAGTACAGTACCCAGTACAGTGCCCAGTACTGCAGCTCTGTGGTAAACACGAAGAGCACTCAAGCGACGCGAAATCATTTCATGCTAGTAGAAATGTATTGAATTATCCTGCAAATTCATCCCTGTTGAAGCATTGGCTCAATATATCTTCGGCAAATTACTGCGTGCGCAAGTTAGGCAGTAATGTTGCGCGACAAGTTGGCCCGAGGTCCGAGTGCTTTTTGCGATCGTTCATGTTATGTTTGGGCCCCTCTGTGTGGTATGCGGGCAGCGGTTACCCGCAGTACAGCTTTGGTTTTGTTGCTAGCACTTTAAGGTATGATGGAATTGGTAGTGGGATAGGGTTTTTATGGCTGGTTAAAATGAGCAGTGTTTACAAGGTTTGTTGATTGTCATATGATCAGACCTTGAAATTATGCAGCCGACTTTACTCATCGTTGATGACAGTGAAATGTGAATCTGAATTCATGTGAAGTGAGGGAAGGGAATCCATCACCACTCCAGTTTCATGCCTGCGTAAAATGTAAATTGTAGTATCTGCGAGATACGCGGGTTAATATAGCAGAAAGCCACAGAAGCAAAAATAATGAAAACCATTCGATATTTACAGCATCTTGGCAGGGGTGGGGGAATCCGTGTATCTGTTACAAATGTCTTTTCTGATAGTTCAGACCTCAGTTTCTTCATGAATAAAAGGTCCTGGACATATGATCACGTTATAAAAATTTAATACTGAATGCATGTACTTCTGAACACGTCCCATCATCCGTGCATCTACAAAGCCAGAGTGCACACTTGAACTGAACGAAATTCATTGAGTGATGTCTGCTAACTGCGTCACAAATCCTAGAACGCGCACCAAAAAACACGGTAAAAGAAAAATAAACAAGTCTTGTAATTCGGACCCTCGCTTAGAAAATCTGTAAATTAACAATACTGTGGGCTATAGATAGGCCTTAAAGTGGTCGTTCAACCTAAACGTGAATTTGAAAATAAAAATGCGCCCCAAAATTCTACGATCTTCAAATCACTCACAGTGACAGAAATTCTGAAGTTCAGTTCTAAAGTGCGACGCCACGGGAACATTGCACTGCTCAGAGTGGAGCACACCGAAGAACATTTAGAACTGATTAAAAAATAGTACAATATATATTACTCGTGTGGCCACATCTCCCAGCGTGCCCAGCTGCTACGGTGTACATCGATCTATAGGTCTAACTTACATATCTGTCAATCAGACAAAAAAGCGAAAACTCGCGAAATTTTAAGTTTTATTTCCTAACCGATTTATGATCTCTTAGATGAAAGACATCCTCTAAACTTTCAGTTATTGTTCTGTTCTGGTGGTAGGAGGTGCTATTTACGTTATAAAATAACTCCAACTTCATAAGACGCCATAAAAACTCCATAAAAAGGGCTCTCCAGGAAAATCTTGTTAAATAGACTTGGCGCTTTTTTGTCTGATCGACAGATACTATGACGTTGCACGATGTGCCAGACTATTTCCATGCACCGGAAAAATCTGCTTGCCAAAAAGCAGCTTGTCTTGATATGAGAAAAATACTGATCTTGATTTTATATAATGGAATAAAAAAAGAATTGAAACCAAAAAAAAAGAGAACAAATTAGAGAATTCTCAATTCAAGTTTTATTTCCATAACCTCTAAACCAAAATATAGAATGGAAGCGAAGAAACTTCTGTCACAAGATGTAGCAGATTTAGTTGAAAAAAATATCTGCTACAATTTTGTTAAATTGCAATCAATTTGAAGTACAGTTAACATATTCTACAGTCAGCTCATTTCTGTTCAATGAAAACTTTTCCTGTAGACATGGGTCAGCCCTGAACATGGGTCTGACCTTGTGTCCGACTCTGGATAACTATTTATGTGCTTGCGTGATAGTCAATGGTTGACCGAATGCACTGAGGCTTTCTGCTCAATTTTTTCCTGACTATATGTTGATGATACGTTGTTAACATTCAAACATGTTAATATTCAGACATGTTAATAATATTCCTGGTTACATGTTGATGATACATTGTTAATATAACACATGTTAATATTCAGACATGTTAATAATATTCCTGGTTACATGTTAATGATACATTGTTAATATTCAGACATATTACTAATATTCTGGTTACATGTTGATGATTCATTGACAATATTCAGACATTTAAGTAATATTCCTGGTTACATGTTGATGATTCATTGTTAATATAACACATATAAATATTCAGACATTTAAATAATATTCCTTGTTACATGTTGATGCATTGTTAATATAACACATGTTAATATTCAGACATGTTAATACTATTCCTGTTAACATTTTGATGACATATTACTGATATTCAGACAAGGGCTGAGTAATTCCTTCTTTCTAGGTATCATAATCCATAAACAAAATTGATTCTTAGAGGTTGACGTTTCTAATCAATGAAATTATTTTGAAACCTCTGTCGATTTTTTGAAACACGTTCACCAGTAAAGGATCACCAGTAAAGGATCCAGCTTCGTCAGTTTTACTCATAAGTTCTTACATGTTACTTACTTGTTTTCGAGACTGATCTTAAATTCAGTATAATTCTATCAAACAAGACTCAATTTATGTTTTTTATTTAATGTAAAATGCTGGGTTGTTTAACATTCTGGGAAATCTATTATCTTACTCATAATAATACTTATTATTCCCATCATTATTTTTGTAATTCTGATTAACACAAAGATTATGATTTTGATGTCCCGATATATTTCAAGCTGCTCATTATGATGCTCAGTAACACTCACAATAGAGCACCGGAGAAACAATAACTCAACTCTCGTGCCGCTATTGCAAGGACAGTGTCGGTTGGGTGTGCGACATCTGAGTTAATTAAGGGGACCTACTACCTTAAAATCCACATAATTGACCTAATTGTTCAACTTTCGTTTTTCACATTTCTATGGCAACTAAGGGAGCGAAAATGAGTACAGATATGTAAAATTGAATTCCAAACACTTTCGCTGTTTTAAAATTTTTAGATTTTTGCAATAGAAAAAAGTTATTGCGCGAACATATTAAACTGATGCATACACTCGCATAAATCCCTACTCCTTCTACAATTTTCAACGTAGAAGTTGATGCGGAAAGACTGTGGCAACTAGAAAATGAAGGATTTTTTGAATTTCGAATTTGAAAAAATTTTTGATAAATTTATCCCAAAAAATTATTATTTTCAAAACAGTCCCAGATTTTTCACCATAAAAATATAATTTGGAGTTAAAATACAATTCAACTTTTTTGCGCTGTTTCCACTGTTTTTTCGCATCGAATGAGACTAAAATCACGCTTCTACTTTGAAAATTGTAGAAGGAGTAGTGTTTCATGCAAGTGTATGCACTAATTTGAATATTTGTATGTTCGCAAAATAACTTTTATCTATTGAAAAAATCAAAAACTTCATAGACGCAAATGTGTTCAGAATTCAAATATATATATCTGTATGTATTTTCGTTTTCTAGTTGCAATAGAAATGCAGGTACTGAAATTTGAAGAATTAGGTAAACTTTGGAAAATTTAGAATTTTTTATAAATGTATCAATAGTTTTTTTCTAATTCTAAATTCAAAATATTCTTCCATTTCCGAGTTGCCACAGTCTCTCCGCATCAAATGAGACCAAAATCAAGCTTTTTTCGTTGAAAATTGTAGAAGTAGGGATTTGCGCCAAGATATAAATCATTTTATATGTTCGAGTAATAAATTTTTTTGTATTGCGAAAATCGAAAATTTTTATAGAAAAAAAATGTGTTTGGAATTCAATTTTACATATCTGTATGCATTTTTATTCATTCCCCTAGTTGCAATAGAAATGCAGAGAGGGAAATTTGAAAAAATGTTAGGTCCAGGGTAGTAGCTCCCCCTGAGTTAAGGAGAGCTGCAATCAGCAGGCAGATTTTCCATCACTCTGCACCACTGATTTCTCTCTCATTGTTTCAAGACTAGAAAAAATCAAACAGAAACAAAGCAAAAAAAAAACGGAACACTAGGATGAGAAGTTATAATCAGGATACTGATTCTAAAAATCCAAAAAATACCTGTATTTAATTAAATCGTGGCCATATCTACATACTGTGTACTGTGGTGGTACTTTAAATTTGAACTTTTGTTTGAGTACGCCGTGAATTTTATTTCAAGTCATAACTAGCGGCAGTGCAAGTCACTACGTCGTCTAAAGCATTGAGCTGCTTCAGTTTTTTTTCAGTTATACCAGGTTATGACCGCAGCTTTTGAATAGTAGATGATGTGAATAATGAACTCGTGGATGAAGATAATGTTTACAATGTCAGGCCCACGCAATAAGTTTCAATATGTTGTAGATAACTATAGTTTTATAAAGATGATATGGTAGATAATATATAGAAAATATAATCAGACATACCCACGAATATTTCAAGACAAATATGAAAAAGAAGAAAGTAATAATCCAGTAGTTCAGCAGGAGACGATCTGTAGTTCTCTTACCCCAGAGTTTAGCTCAAGTTGCACTTCACGTACGTGTGATATCTGGCGACCCGAGCCTTTTGGAGAAACTTTTATTAGGCAGAGCTAACCCGTAAATGATTTGACGTAAAAGTTCTCGAGGGGCTGTTTTTTCAAATATTGTACATTATCGTTGTAGTACAGCTGGTATCATTAATTCTTCTATGGCAGCTTGAATACCCTACGTGCTGCAGTAGGTATCGTAACCAAGGCCACTTAGAAAAATGTACGATGCCTGCTTGACGGCTACGATGAAGTGATTGAGTGAAAATACGTTCCCGGAACTCTAGACTGTTTCTTATTTTAAGTTTTTTGAAGATGGCCATTAGGTCAGCAAATTTCGCGAGCAGATTTAATTTCCGTACATGAAAATTGAAGTTACTGCTGAGTTTAGCAGCGAAAAAATTCATTTAATGATATTTTACTAACTTTTTTCTTCTTTCCTAGGCGGCGTCGAGGACAAGCTGTGCAGAGGTACAAATATGTGTTCTGTTCTCTAAAAATTCCTGCCTATTATACAATAAATTAGTGCTTTAAATGCTTTGTAAACATAGAAGTAGAAATCATAGGCAGCAGTAATGGTATAACTGAGCATAAGTAATAAAAATTGTAATTTAAAGCCCGGTTGCATGAGGGTTTCCTTGATAAATATCCTTTAAATGCATGACTGAAAGATATAGCATTTTTTATTTTCGTTCAGTAAATCTGTTGTGAACTAATGAAGTTCACTTCCCGTACGAATTACGCTGTAACTGAAGCGAATCTTTCAAAGCGATCAATACAGAATGAACTTGACCTGAAAATAATTCTGCGCCTGAAGTTAAAAAATGTGTCCGTGAACTAGCACCCTGATCGCAGAGCTCGACTCGTAGTTAGTGTCTGCACTCAACAGCAGCAGCGCAGCTGCAGTCAACTATACTCAACTAATGACAAGTTTTACTATGCTCAAATTTGTTACCACAAAGGTACTATCTGCATATTTGTTCATTGAACTTTCAACGTGACATTATACACGACCAAATGAACAATACTTTCTCTTGTTTCTAAAACTCAAATTGCAAAAAAATAGCTTTGGATAACGGTTTCTTATCATAAATTTTAATAACTTGTGCACGTAACAGAAATTTAAAATTTCAGCTTACTTTTCCCGATCAAGCGGCGGTATTTATGCTTAAGCCTGCAGATATGAGCGTTGTAGAGGCTTAGGTAATATTTTGCTCTTCCGTTGTATCTATCGACACTTTGTTCATCGAAATCATGTGCCATGATACGGTGTCCGTGGACATTGTACCCATCCTCACTCAAGTCACTATTTTGTGCATAGAGCGCGCTCATGTCGAAGCATAATTAGACTCGGAACTTGAATGCATTGAGGAAGGAATTGAGTTTGAGCCATTTGGCATTCATCTCGAACAGCGTCCTTCATGCGTCTGCATACTAAGGAGACAGTCACCGAAGACGAAGGGTGACAGTGTAACTGTAGAGCTTCACTGCATTAGGTTGTCCATCAGATTACCGCGTCAGATAGCGTCGTCATCTGAATGTTTTATTATGCTCACTCAAATGCTTAAGGCACATTAGAGTATGGTTCAAAAGCCACACATCTACACTTTTTTGACAAGGTGTGAGCGGTCTTACTGTCTTGCAATGATGATAAGCGGGTGATATTCTGAGTACAAATTAATTTTTCACACTGATAATTAACTGAAAAATCCACCTAAAAATGCTCAAAGTGTCACTGCCAGGTTGTAGAGCCTGAGGGTTGTGTTCAGCGAAGAGAGCTCGGTTTCTGTAGCTCCTCATTACAGAGTCTTTATTTAGTTGGTCTTTTTTGGTAATAAATCAATTTTTCATATTGACCAGCAAACTCTGCTTCATCATATGATAGCACCAACAGGCAATAACTTTGCGTTTACATTTAAAAACTCAGCAAAAACCATGCCCAACTTTGCAGCTCGTGTTGAATGTTTAAAATTTTTCTTTCCATGATGAAATTTCACATAACATTACAGACGGATTAAATTGGAACTAGAATACTCTACAAGTGCAAATACTTTTGGCAAAATTATTATAAAGTCGTTGTGGCCCTCACCAGTATTTCTCGAACATTTTCTGACTTAAAATCTAAAACTATTTTTTCTCGCTGGTCCTCTACGTTTTCATTCGTCAAATTTTCTCCCTTCTTTTATGTTTAACACAAATACACTCACACAATAGTTTATTCGGTTGACATAATGGACAATGCGTTAGTCACTTACATCATTAAATGTTATTGGTTTTCCGGCAATTTATCCACGCACTATAACGACGTATATTCTCCTGTTGGCCAGCGTGCAATAAAAATTCTATTTAAAAATAAAACCGTTCATTCGTTAATGATTACGTGAAATTCATTTGTAACATCAGAAAATTTTAGATTTTTTCTAATATTTATAAGACTATCTCACAACAGACTCGCAAAGTAAAAATATTAACATGCTCAATGAGCCAGCCTTCGAAGAATTTCAGAACTCCACTTTCTATAAGTCTCAGCACTCATTTTCTCACTGTTCATTCAGCTCAGTATTATAACTAGTTCTTGCATTGAAACTCCCATAAAAAAACTAAAAATCGGCTGAATTTCATCAAATAAAAAGGGAACCAGATGAAGTTCTGAAATTCTTGTTGGAATAATGAAAAAATCGATTTTCCAATTTTTTTATACGCTGGATAACCAAAAAATGTAAGAAAAATATGCACTGGAGGAAGGCGTCCAAGTTTTTGAGTATTTTTCGAAGTTTTTGTGTGTTGTCGTGAAAGTTTTCTAATGACTCCTCGCACCATTTTGTTCTCTAGTTGTAACTGATCGCGTGTACGCCTGCGAGTAGGAGGTTTCCTCTCTTCAAAGGGTTAAAATGTACTTCAAGCTATTAATTTCCGAAGGCAATACATCCGTAGAATCGTGACTCAATACAAATACATAAGTCTGACTGATGTATTAATACCGGCAGGTCCGGCTAGGTTCAATGACTTCTAGGGCATCCTGCTGGAATCCTTACTTTACGTCTACGATGTCATTCATTCCACAACACTTAACTTGGACGTTCACTAGAGTGACGGAATAGTTTTTCATTTTTGAGGAGAAGAAAAAAGGATATTCATTCAATTTATCATAACTAAGTAATGAGGCAACCGAAAACTGCCCGTTCAAAAATATCTTTAGGTTAAGTTTTATTTTAAAGCAATAGACCAACTATTGTTAAGCATAAAATAGGGAAGAGTTAGATATCATTTTCTCAACCGTCAGCTTAATCAATACTTAGGTAATAAATATCCAAAACTCTTTTCAGAAGCTCCGTACTATTTTACCACTGATATTGAAAAGCACCGCGTTCCGAGCCTTAATTCTAATGAAGTGGACTCTGTTCTCAAATCGGGCTTTGTTATTGTAAGAAAGTATAATTTTAATGCGGTTTCTAGTTGAATTATCCTGGTGGCCACTTTTAGAGGACAATAGCCGTTCAAGACCTTTATATCTCTCTTTAATCTGAGTTTGTGCATGAAATCACACCACGAAAACCTACTGAGATCTGAGAGCTTAAATATTTATGGGTATTTGAGTAAGTCATTCGCATGGACATTGTATTCCAAGTTCTTTGTACGAGCTTCACTGGGTCTCTTGTTCAGTTAAAATTAGGTTGGTTTTATTTTTCTCATTCACATGCCCCACTCCTATTCCTTACTGGAGAAGTGAAAGACTAATTTTCTATATGAAGCATCTGAGAACATCTTCAAGCAATACATTTTTGTGTCCTATTGAGAATTTCAATTAATGTATACATATAAGAAATTGTAGTATCATCAGCAGAAATAATGAATTTAAAGGATAAAGAATATACCATTATGTTCCAAAACCGATTTTTTTGGAACGCCATAGCCAATGGTAAAAAGTTACGTGTGGGAGTTGCCTATCGCTAACTGCTCACGATTCGTCGAGTATGATTTAAAGCATCTTTGAGCAATTCCTCAAACGCCATAACTTGGGAGTTTTGAGGAGAATATGTTGTTATCAACGCAGTCAAATGCTTTGTAATAGTTAAGGAACGTCAAAAAAAATATTATTTCCTTCTTCGATGTTTGAGTGAAGATATTGGAAGTGATTCAGAATGGCTTACGTTGTTGATTTTTTGGATCGGAAGCCAAACTGTTTATCGAGGTGCCAATATTTTTGCTCGAAGTAAAAATTCACCTTATGGAAAAACATTTTTTCGAATATTTTACGAGAAATTGACAGTATAGAAACTTACCAGCAGTTCTTTTCTACTGTTCTTGTTCAGTTTTTGCTGTTGGCTTCATCTCCATTTTTGAAATGGTAAGTTAGTCGTTGCAATTTTGAGGCAGTCTGAAAAATTCATGATAAAAGAAAGTTTTTCAAACTTGAGAGGAGTGGCTACTTTAAAATCAGGTATAATTTTAAAACTATTACTGAAAATAACTTCCAAGCCTGCGCTTCCAAGCCTGCATGAAGCCCCATTGGCATATTTCATTACTTCAGTGTTTTTCAAGTAATATTTGCTGCTGAAAGTATCATTTGAGTATTATTTGCCTTTTTTACCGATAATAATATTGCGTAATATTAGTCTTTTCGTTAAATTATTTTAATCACCCGTTGCAAAAGCAACCTCTTTAATTAAAAAGATTTTATGCATTTCCTGTCAAGAGAAAAAACATTTCTCCTATAAATTTCGTTAAATTAAAGTGGAAACTTAATTTCAAAGTCTTAATTTATTTCTTGAGTGATTTTTCATTTGTGCAACCATTTTCTCTCTATACCTAAAACTCTTCCAACTTTTCTTGACTTTAGGCATTGAATCTCATTTTTTTTGTCCCTAACAGATAATTTATATACGACGACTTCTGTTGTGTGGCGTTATTTTTATTTCATTCTTTAGCCTGAGTATTTTTTTGCTTCGCCTTGAGCTGCATAATCATTTGCGACTCACCCATTGTTTATGTTTACGTGTCTATCTTTCACCAAAAATTATCTCCCCTGTTTTGTCTATTCTTCAGGGTGTAACTTTTCTTTTAATTTTTAAGACTTTTTTACAAACTGCCATCATAGTAGATTGTTTCTCTCAGACTTGAACGATAGAAAAGACCTCTTCTAAAAATAACCACACCCCTTTCTTCAAAACGGCCAACTCTTTTTTCCAGACGCCTTTTGCTTTAGTCTCTATGCCTATTGTTTACTAAGGTAAATCCTAACAAATGCAGAATTTTTCAACTCGTTTCACATGATCACAGCCTCTAGCGGCTTTTCTTAAGCTCCTTATGGTTTCCTCGTAAGCACATCAATCATATGAAATTTAAACAAGCATAACACTTGACAGATAGCGGACACGCTGACTGCATCACACAGACAGTTTTGCTCCTGACATTTAAATCCTAAAACATATATGCGAGTAACACGTAAAATTGATGCTGAATCATTAGCGTGTTATTCGAATTAAAATTTCTTGCATTTCTTTCATCCGAAGGAAAGATTCTGATGGTTGTAAAAAATTGTTTAGCAGTGGTAGATTGTCAAATATGAAATTCAAGTGTCTTTAATACGAGGCCTGTCGAAAAAGTATCCGACCTTTGGCCAGAAAAAATACTTCAACAACCTGACGGGGTTGGGACCCTAATCCCCTTCAAAGTAGGCTCCTTGTGCTTCCACACACTTAGCCCACCGATCCTTCCACTGCCGGAAACACCTCTGGAAGTCTTCTTTTGGAATGGTGTTCAGCTCTGTCGTCGCGTTCCGCATTATCTCTTCTCTACTCTCAAAACGGGATCCTTTCAGTGGTGTCTTCAATTTTGGAAACAACCAGAAGTCGCAAGGAGCCAGGTCTGGAGAGTAGGGAGGTTGGCGAACGGTCGTAATTCCATGTTTGGCCAAGAAATTGCGGATCAAATGGGATGAATGTGCGGGCGCGTTGTCGTGATGCAAGTGCCAGTTGTTCGCAGTCCACATGTCTGGTCTTTTGCGCCGAACTGCATCACGAAGTCGCCGGAGAACATCCTGATAGTACTCCTTTGTCACTGTTTGTCCTTCCGGTGCGTATTCGTGATGCACAATTCCACGGACATCAAAGAAAACAGTCAGCATCGAAGGAGTCAAACAGGCAATGCGACGATGGAGCTGAACACCATTCTAAAAAAAAACTACCAGAGGTGTTTCCAGCAGTGGAAGGATCGGTGGGCTAAGTGTGTGCAAGCACAAGGGGCATACTTTGAAGGGGATTAGGGTCCCAACTCCGACAGGTATTCGAAATATTTTTTCTGGCCAAAGGTCGGATACTTTTTAGACAGGCCTCGTATTTAAATTTTACTACATATTCGGTATTTGCTGCACATTCCTCCATTCTCCCCACTTCTTCAGAAGCGCATTTTTTACCATTTCATTATTCATACGTTAAAGGTTATGCGAGCGACGATTACGCACAAAAATGCTGCATTAATATTTTTGGGCGGAATATTATCAAGCTCGCGTCTGTTGCCGCCTCCGAGCGTTTGAAGTGTGTGAAATCACACAGCTTGTCCCTCTCGACATAAAATGAGTGCTTGAACACTAAAAGGAAATTGATGTGATAATGAAATAGATTTTCCATTGTGTTGATTCAACTATTGGGTAGAAATGTGTACAACTCCACGCTGAGATTGAATTTTTTTCATGATTTTGTAACTTTCAAAGCGTTAAAGAGATCGTCCCACTTTTTGAACTTTTTTCGTCTGATTCGTTTGAAAATTGGTCACTATATGTATTTTATGAAAGTAAACCTTTTTTACTCGTGTCATTTTTTAGATTTAGGCCTTAGTTTTTTTCGAGAAAAATTAGTTTTTTTGTAAATTTTATGGATATTTCAAAATGGGACTAGTCCGCGAGTTTTGATGCTAGAACAAAACCAAAGACAGTTTTAGAATCCTCGGAACATTTCTAACAAACTCTCACAGGCTTTTTTTCAAATTCAAATATTTTCTTTTCACAAATTTTTCAAAATTTCTAAAAACAACAGTAATTTTTTGGGTTTAGAGCTATATATTTTTTCAAAAAATTCGAATTTGAAAAAAAGGCCCGTGAGAGTTTGTTAGAAATGTTCCAAGGATTCTAAAACTGTCTTTGGTTTTATTCTAGCATCAAAACTCGAGGACTAGTCCCATTTTGAATGCTGAAAGTTAGAAGTGTTGGGTATAAGCAAAAAACGAAACTTTTTGTTGAAGTGTAATATAATGAACAATTTATGAAATTGAATGCAGTTTTGTTTTTATTTCGATAATTTCCATACATAACTTCATATTCACAGTGTGAGTTGTGATTTCCAACAAAAAAAAAAAAAAAATTTTTATATTTTTTTTCAAAAATATGAAATTTTTTATTTTAGTCTGATTCTCATGAAATTTGACTATGTTATGTGACATTCGAAAAGAAACACAAGTTATCCCATCAATTTTTTTGATTTAGGCCTTAGTTTTTGAAAAAAATTGACACATTAGTTTTTAGTTATTGAAATTTCGCTGATATTGATATTTCAATATGGGACTCGTCATCGAGTTTTGATGCTAGAACAAAAATAAAGACAGTTTTAGAATCCTTGGAACATTTCTAACAAACTCTCACGGGCTTTTTTACATTTTCCATTTGTTTTCTTTTTATATGGGGTTGAAATAGGTTCAAAATTAAAGATTTTGGTCCCCTTTTGGTCCCCCCTGGGAGGGATTTATTGTCCGTAGCGCCATAAAATTTTAGGACCAAATAGTCCACCACCTAAGGGTCCTTTTCCAACAAAAACATGAAAAATGACCACCTGAGTGGCAGGGGCCTGGGACGATATCCTTAAACCGACATAAAATGCAGAAAATTTTTGCCACTCAGTTTGTACCACACCTCAGATATAGTGTGCCAGCTGCTGCATACCTTAGCCATACGCTACACCACAGGCACAGCTGATCAGCTGCACCACACCATATTTAATTATAATTTGTGCCACACAAATTATAATATGGTTATAATTTAATTGTAAACGCCGCACCATACCTGCAGTCTGCCAGCTCCACCACACCATAGCCGCAGTCTGTGGCGCACCTTAGCCACCTCAAAGCTGCACAGCAGCCACTTAGCCACGGGCACAAGTTAGGCTGAAACTAACGCCCGTTAATGCCCTCGTTGAGGGCCGTTGCTGAGGCCAGGACGCCTCTGATGGCCCCGAGGGCCGGCCAAACTACCTGGCTGCGGTCGCGAGGGTGCCTTTGTGGTCGCATTCTTTACAGCCCCGACACTGAGCTGAGCAAGACTTCGTTTCGATAAACCAAGGAATATAAGACACCTAGCAACATATCCAATATACTCAACACTATATTTTTTTCTATTTGAAATTTTGACTTGTATCGACATCCACCTTAAGATTTTTGGATAGACTGACACAACGGTGCTGAAATAGCTGGATTTTATCTACAGTTTTGTATTCATGTAGAGAAGACGAGAAAAAACTTTAGAATTATAATTGGAATGAGTGGGGAATATATTTTTTCTGTTTTATTTAATGATTACGGAAAACTTGATAGCTTGTGTGTTACCCGCATTCTGTGTCAGTAAAGCTTGAATGTTTTTAGCAAAACTCGAATGTTTAGAATTGAAGTTGAATGTTTTGAGTATTAGTGAAGATTATCTATACAATCCTACTCTGTAGTCGTACATGATGATGAGAACGAGTGATCTGACCGATAATTCTCTGTTTTTCACCACATTTAACTTTCCTGGATTTGTATCATCATTTGTGTACGCTGTTGGAGCCGAAAGCGGTGTCTGCAAGAATTCATTGATTTGGTATGGATTGGTTTCACATCGCTCGAATTCCAGACTATCCACATCATCTCAAGGTGACACTGTTCGCTCACACACATGACGTCGGAAACTCATCCATGCAAATAAATGACGAAATGTTCATAGGATTTTATAAAACCGTTGTCACTGCGTGCGATCACAGTGGAGGATGCTCACCCGTATCTGGATAGTTTGTTTTATGCTCACCCGTATCTGCAAGTTCAACATTTGCTCACAACATGATAACCCAGTCTAACTTTTTCGCCGCCTGCATGCATGTTTTTCGCCGCCCTAGTAATTAAATCCCTTAGGCGGCGAAAAACATGCATGCTCCGGCGAAAAAGTTTGACTGGGAAGCCATGGTTCACATACGCGTTATTTTATGGATGCCACCGTGATCGCCAATACGTGGCAGATGTGAAGAAAGAAGTAATGCTATGTATCGTGAGACACTGTTTAATGATAATTCGAACCCCTCAGTGGGATACAACTATTGTATCTATGGGGCTTAGCACTCCTAGGGGAACAATGTGAGGGCTCGAGCTGAGAGTTAGGTAGGCCTTCTTTTTGTTGAAATAAATTGTTTTTGTTATGTTAAGGACCACCTTTTTTCGGTTGTCTGCTGTCCTGTTTTTCAGCACCTACTACTTCCTTCTTCAACTTCTTCTTGTTTCATAATCTTCCTTCCCAACTTACTGTTTCTATGCCCTTTCGCGTAGATTCCGAGTTTCCTCAACTCCATGCTAAATGATGCCTTCCTCCTTCCTCTCTTTGGATCGCATTTGTTGCTGCGGGTAGGGAGCCAAAAACTAACAACTAATCTAATCATGATGATAACTCGGAAACGTACAAAAGCGTACAGTCATCTACGCAGTCAGTCGGAAGAAGTCGGAGCAAGGAGTTTTGCTACTGAGCACGAAAAAAAATGTTATCGGAAGGATTTCATTGTCAATCTCGACTGCCAAACCGCACAAAATTAATTAAGCTCACTGTGCGTATAGCAAAATAAACACTAATCTACAATTTCGTGATGTGAGGTGACTCAATAAGCTCTTCACTAACAATCCATACCATAGTAAATCAACGTTCAAGTGCATAGGTAACGTTGGATGTGCACCGATTTCAATGTTTCAAACGGTATAAACATAACGAACAGCTGAGTTACAGCTGAGTTACGCTGAAAATGAGTGAGCAGACTAGGCTGCAAAGGCAGCAGCCGTAAATTACCGAGAAATATTGACCGGTTCCCGGTAATTAGGATGAGGACGTGTGAGACATTGGCAGCAGGAACAGGCTGACTCAAGGCAATTTTGGTCAGTTCCTGCAGATGGGAGACGAGTTGAACCACTAGGTAAACTGGTCATCGACCGGCTACGACTGAAACACACGGCACTAACCCATAACTATCTCTTGGATTCGGAGGTAAGGCTTCAATACAGATGCCTGCACTGTGAGTGAGCAGTGCTAACAGTAAGGCATATACGGGAGAATGTCCGGTGTTTCAGCAGACTAGAGCCATAACTTTGGTTGCCTGGTAGAGGAAGAGTTAATTTCGCTATTTCATTGCGTTAAGGGGAAACAAATCCACGGTGATAGAGGGAAAGTGTTTGAAATCTGCGGAAGGAATTGAAGCTTGGCGTAATTTACTTCGTAGCTAGGGTCAGTTAAGTGCTAATGGGATAGTGATAAAGTTCGAAAAATAATTAAGTATCAGAAACAATACGGAATAAATCTTACCATCTCCATTCGAGCCGTTGTACAGTTCTGTTCCTTGCTTTCGATACTGCCATCAGTCCGGGTTCCGGACACGGTCGGACGGTCGAGCGAATTACATTTTCAATAATTTATTTCGTTTTATTATGAGGTTCTCACTCGAGTTTGTTTGGTCTTTCATGGGGGAAAGTCAAATTTTAAACTTTAGCCATTGCTGTCGCCAATTTTAACCCGCACACGTCTCTGGACTACATCTCTTTTACATTGTATATTTTCTCGAGTCAAACATCATGGCTTTTCCATTTGCTATTTAATGCTTCAATGATAACGTTGGATGGAAATCCACTCTTTATTTAATTATAATTATTATCCCTAACGGCAAAGGCACAGCTGATAATTTTTATTTAGCGAAAAGAATGTGAGGCAAAAATCTTTTAATGCACCAATGTAACGCCAATGTGGCGTCTTCGGTTCTTAAACTTTCCATTTTGTCAAAAAGATTATCACTGGAAGGACACAAATGCTCTAAAAACACCTTTGAACTCTAACTGAACATACTTTAGTTTTAGCTCAGGATCCACACAAGAGGGAGTGCTGGTGACCGTAGTGAAACCGAACTGCAAATAACCTTAAAACCACTAGGAAGGAGCTAATAACTGCGGCTCAGGTGGCAGTTTAAAATACGACAGAGGTATTCTGGAATAACTTTGGTAGAAATTCCAAACCGAGAAATCAACAGCCTCTGACCGATATTTCCGTACGCAGAATTCATCGTTATTCTACGCCCGTAGTGCTGAGACACTTCTGTGTTTTTATCTGTTTTCTGTGACGAGCAAAATCAACTCAATGAGTCATAAATTCGAATGCGTCTGCAAAATTGGGCTTAAAGCTTTGAACTATGGGCTTGGTAGAAGAATCGAATATTGTATATAAATTCTAATCATTGATCGATGAGCCTTAGGGTAATGTACAGTAGAAGAACGGATCATAATATCATAAGTGATAAGCTCTGCCAACATTGCAGTGCCGGTTGTATTCTTCTCTGTCCGCTGGTGGTGCTGCTTGTTCCAATGTGCGTGCGTTGTACAGCTGAGGGCCGAGGCTCGTAAAGCCTCAACCTTATCTTGCTGCCGCCCACATTTCTGCTTCTACCTCCCTGCTGCACTGGCGCTCACGTTCACCGCAGGCCCAGTTGACCCTGAGTCTAGCTGACTGCAGGCTGAATTGATCCTCAGTTTAGTTGACTGCAGGCTGAATTGACCCTGAGTCTAGCTGACTGCAGGCTGAATTGATCCTCAGTTTAGTTGACTGCAAGCTGAATTAACCTTGAGTTCAGTTGACTGCAGGCTGAACTGACTCTGAGTTCAGTTGACTGCAGGTTGAGTTAACCATGAGTTTAGTTTGTAGTGCTTTACCCTAGTTACCCCTTGAATCTCAATTCTAATCTATATGTGTTCAGTAATATTAATATGTATCAATGTAAATTCAATCAGTAAAAAGTTTCAACTCCTCCACCGCGTATCACCGATACCAACAGCAGGAGTATAGAAGTAAGGCCGCTGCTTCACTCGCCTCAAACGGAACTCAACAACTGAAGCAGCAACAACACCTGGCCTTACAAGTTGACTACAGGTTGAATTGACCCTGAGTTTAGATGACTGTAGGTTGAATTTACCCTAAGTTTAGTTGACTGCAGCCTGAATTGACCCTGAGTTTAGATGACTGCAGGCTGAATTGACCCTGAGTTTAGTTGACTGCTGGCTGAACTGACCCTGAGTCTAGTTGACTAGAGGCTGAACTGACCCTGAGTTCAGTTGACCGCAGGCTGAACTGACCCTGAGTCTAGTTGATTGGAGGCTGAATTATTCTCGAATCTAGTTGACTGCAGGCTGAATTAAGCGCAGGTATTAATTTAAAGTGAATTGTTCAGGGTGATCGACGCAGAATGAACTTCAGCATAGTTCTACTCCAGAAGTCAAAAAATATTTTCGTGCGCTAACTTGCCGCCATCTTCGCCATTTGTCCAATTGACAGCAGGCTTTGTTGACGACAGGGCGACCTTCAAGGGAAGTTACTGCATGTTCTTTTTTTCTTATTTATTGAGTTTCATTATATGAAACACTTTTAAAGCTCTGAGTCTTAATAAATATTAGTCACTTTGCATTACCTTACTTCTCACGAACAAAGATACTAGATAATAAATAATTTTCTTAATTCCCAACATTGCGCTCCTGTGAAGTGACATCATTAACAAGATGTGCCGTGCGGGAGATGCTAAACTGATCATGGATGATAAGTTAAGGAAATCGCCCATCGCCTATTTTCACCTTCTATCCTACAGTCGTCTGATTTTATGTGTGTTGAAAGTTTGTAATGAATCAGTCCAGAAAATGTTTCTCATACTCTTCTAATACCGTAAAAGTGTGATGGCGATGAAGTTGTTCGTCGTTGTAGCGGAATTTTACTTATATTGTAAATCGACAATGAAGTTCTGCAAGTATGTCCCAAAGCTATGTTAGTGTTTCGTTGTGGTAATGGGTTCATGTGAAGTGAACTTTGCTTCTAGCAAGATGGTTGTTTGGATATTCAAGTTTTATTTTTGAATCCACTACTGGTGTTACAGAATGTGACTTATAAAACTCAAATTTACATATGAGCAATTCACAAAAGATGACATTATTTATTCATAAAAAATTTTACTATGCAAATGAAAGTGAGATTCAACTTGCATTTCTCTTCCACAAATCTTTTTCAAAATTTATACTGTTTGTCGAGAACGATTCGTTATCACCAAGTTTCTCCCGTAAATACCGTAAACATAGCAAAGCGTATACAATTAGAATTAAATAGCGCTTCGCTCTGGCGCATCGTCCCGTAGATAATAAAACGCCACTTGTCACCTTAAACTTCTGAATGAATTAAAAAATTTACATATTTTGTGCGCAATTTCGCCCATGTTATTACAATTGAAATCTCACTAAACACATTGAATCTGTGCACAATTTTAGGCACTTAGTAATCAACACTGTACATAATAAAACGCCAGTAAGTAATAATGAAGAGTTATCGTATCTGAGATACGAATTTCCCCAGTGCATAAGAATATTTTAATCTCGGGTCTATGATGATGGAAATATTTTTTTGTCATTCATATCTTGAGATTTATTTAAAGGAACGATCGAATCCCGTCATGTTTGACAGGTCATGTGCACAACCAATATAAACGCCTACGAGACTAAATATATTCTTTTCCCTTTTGGGGAAAAACACCGCTCCTTACAATTATGATTAGAGGCGAAAGGCTTCGAGAGACTGACAGCTCTCAGTTTCTGGAAATAATACCAGACAGAAATTTGACCTTTAAAAACCATATCAATCATATACGCACAAAGCAATCCAATCCCATCGTATTATGCCCGAAATCAAGCACATCCGACAAAGAGTAGCATTAAAAATTATTTAAAGCGCATTGATCAATTTGCTTATTGACGTATGGTGCGTCACTCACAAAATGCAATGAACACAACATTCACGCAGGAAAAGGCCGAAAACACAACGCCCACACGAATGATCCGTCAAAGACCCTAATAATTCTGAAACTGTGGAGATTGCCACCGATGTTTTCATGGATGTTTCGTGTACAAAATACTTAACACGAACGAAAATGTAGTCCTGCGACATCGAATTAATGTTCAAACAGACCACATTGGCTGCTTGATGAAAAATGGAAATAAGCTCATAGTCTCTTATTACCAAAATTATTAGACATGAAAATTAAATACAGATGAAATAAATTAAAAAAGCATATTAGGAAATCGACCAAAATGTGGCGTCTAAATTTAAGCTCCACCGTGAATGACTGGCAGGATGAAACTCCAACTATAAGTTACCATTAAATAAAGAAGAGATGTCATATCTAGAAAAGCTCTGACTAGAATATCGAACTCTACTTTCTCTCACAGGCATTGTGATTAGCATAAATATTTTCGATGTTTAACTATTTTTAAGCTGAGAACCTGGGTATGCTAATATATTTATCAAACATAACTGCAGAATTACTTCAAGTTTTCATAGTTTGCCATAGAAGCGTCACATCTTATTTGACCCGCAATAGCAATATTGCTGACTATTAGATATGACGCATATTCTTCAAGTTGCTTATATAAAGTACATGCTTGTGAGCAATTCATTTTCCAAGGTAAATCTTTCAAACAAATACGCCTTTTTGCCTGCAGTGCCCACCATAAAAACATCCTAATCCTTTTATTTCCAAGCCCTTGATGACATAACACCCTTGAAGGCAGCTCGAGAGGCGGACTGTAGGCAGGTAAAGCGTCTCAGCTGCGCCTGCGTGCGCTGAGGTCTGCACCCTCCCCTCCCCCCCTGGGGACCGCGCCCCCTCGCTAGCCGGAATTACACTCAGTTTATGGGAGATTTTGGCGAGGGGGCCGAGCTCCCGACCTGAGCGCGGCGTGCTGATGTCCTCATTACCTGACCTTGCAGGCCGCACTTTACGGCCTGCCTGCATGAAATTCCTGCTTCTCTGAAGGAGTTTGTTTGTTCATCTCTCTTTTGGCCGGCCTTCCGTGGCACTGATGAACAGCCGTCACAAATTAGAGTTTGTCTTTTTAAAGCAACTTCAAGGTACCGATGCAATTTCTTTTTCTTCATTTTGTAAGTTTTTGAGTAGAATACATTAGAGCACAGAGCCTCGATTCACAACATTAGTTCCGATTAAACGACATAGAAATTTTGATACTTTCTATTCATTGATGTACTTTTAGACAACCAACTAATCTGATATCTTAAAGAGATGCTTCAGTCGTCTATTGCCATGTTATTTGTTGATGCTTCATATCCGACAACCAGTCAATGATTTTTACGGTGTTGTACTAGATAGCGTGAACATACCAAATTTAGTAAGTTTATTCGAAGTCTATGAAGAATAAACTATTCTCGAATGTCCTAAGGTGGCTGTAGTTTCTTAGTTCTCCTCGGTTACCCCAACCACAGATGAGTTTTCAAATTTTTACCTTCAGGATTCATTTAATTTCTTTCAGTTTTTACGATGTTTCAGATGTTTCTTCTTTGCATTCTCTCTCTTTTCGTTATTATTTTATTGTTTCTGTGTGCATGATGTTCTGCGCGGTAACATACCTTATGCATAAAATCCTAGTCTTCTATAGTCCATGCTGAATGGTCCCTTTTGTTCGCTTTCTTGAGCACGCTTTTGTTAAGGCTAAAGAGTTTTGCACTTAGTAATTTTGTGGGGTGCTCTGACTATCATAGCTTATTTGAATCAAATAGCAACGCGTGAGTATTATTTCAGTGTCAATTCCTCTTCATTAAATGTAGGAAATCTTTTCATTGTAAGATTTTAATGCTGGGTGCACCAACGGAGCTCACATGTTTTATTGGACTTTTGTTCGATATGTTTCTTGGTATTGTTGTCTACTTTTAGGAACAAGAACTGGTGAACATCAAAACAAATGGTGGAATAAACGAAGATTCAAACCCCTCATCTTTCGCATTGGCATGGTTAAAATAAATAAACGAAGTCAATGAAACATCTGACACTTGTTATGCTTCCCAATGCGCAGTAATGGTTTCCAATTCTCAGTATTGACTTCTAAATGAATCATTGAGTCTCGAATCACATCATTGATTTCCAATTGGTTGGATAAACATCTAATTTGAGATATTGACATCACGTTCAACGTATTGAAATATGTAAGGTCCGAACGAAAGCTACAAAATATCTCAAGTTATTGATAAGCGTCGTGTCATTCATCATAGTTGTATTTTTTGTGAAAGTATAGAACTTATTGTCGAGCGCGTTCTTGTGTTTAAGTTCGATTCATCTTACTTTGTATTTTACAAAGCTGATGATGAAGCTGGTCTCCACAATGTTTTCGATTTTTTTTAATAAAATGACTACTTTTATAAGCATTTTCTTCGCTTTTAAATTTTTAGTGACTCGAAAAGTTGCTATCCCATGCATGTTCCTCGCTTCATTAAGATATGACATTAAACTTGAAATAAGCTTCAATTTCGCGAAACTGCTGAAGTATGGAAGTATTCTCATTATTTATTTGAATGCAAGTGTAACAGAGGCGGCGTCGTCGCACTTCCCTGCTCGCACAACATCGTCTGGTTATGATGCCGTTGGCAATTTCACATTCAGTTCATTTAAAAAAATTTAACTCCATGTTTGAATTTTTTATCAAATGACTCGTTTTGTATAGTTTAGATCGGGCCTGTTCTAATGATACTTTTTCTTTCAAGCACTTTAATATGAATGTCTTGTGAATAAAAATGGTGAACTGACTTGCCTGATTGATTTTATGCCTGCTAGTTGGCTACAGAGCTGCCGAGGCACGCAGTTCTTCATTTCATGGCAGGCTTGGTAGTCACCAACAAATATGACCTTCTTTATCGATATCTCACATCATTGTTCCGCCATCATTCATGTTGAACGGAAATATTTTTACACTTTCGTAGAACTTAGCTGGGCCTCTGAAATCTCAAAGTTAGCTCTAAATTGATGCATGTGTTTTTGTTCATGCTGCTCAACATTATAAGAAAAAGAAAAACTATATCTCATTACTTTATTTTTTATTTACTCCTATGCTTACGCATAATTATTTACGTAAACATTCAAACGATTCTTTAAAGTATTTACCATTTAAATTGACTTCATTTTTAGTGTGTAATATCAATCGGTCATAATATTCGACAGCCGAGAAAAAAAATGACAGTTCGAAAAATATATTAAAAATGACTGCAATTCCTTTATTTACAGGGTATCTTAAATCGCATGAATTGTGTGCTCTCTTTAACTTAGCAAAATAAAATTTTATTACGATATTCTTTCTTATGGACACAGAAAACTGGGAAGCAGTGGAGAGATTTCCTAATTTTAGAAGCAGTGCTACGCTGCTGGAGAAGGAGGTCTGAAACATTGATTCAGGGAATATGAGTTCATCTCATTCTGAAGGCATTAGAGCAAGATGAGCCTTATTTCGACTTACGGTAAATGTTACCTTCAGTAAAAAGCAAAGATAGGCAAGAATATATTTTGATCACTATGTAATTTTACAACGGATGACACCACTAGTTATTTTCGCATGTTCAAAAATAAAAACTGCACTTTTATTTGTGAGTGAAGCTAAATCGAATTTCGTTATTTACTTAGGAGAGTTTCGTTTATAGCTAATTTAAAGACTTTTTCTTATAGAACAGAGCTTGAGATTACGCATGACAAAATTACGCAAAAATTTGTAATGCAATTCTTTCATGCAATTTTCTTGCGAAATATCGCATACTCTTGTGCGATTTCAAATTATATTCTGAAATTACTCATTTCATTCTGTAGGTTTTTCTCTCGTCATGCAAAAAAAAGACGGTCGAAAACTGCCCCAACGCGTTGACCACGTTTGCGTAGTTGCTACAATTGGTTTGGTAAGGTTGTAAGTAGCAGAATTAAAAAACGGACTTCACTGTCGACTATATTTCTATTCTTTCTAGGAAACTTGAGATGTGTAGTAGAGAGGTAATATTTTAACTCGAACTCTAAAATCCATTTTTAAAAACACTATTAAAAAGTTGAAAATTTTATTAATTTCTTTGGTGTGTAAATGAGCAATTTTATTTCTGTTACACATGTGTCCCTAGTCAACGTATTAATGCAAACTCCGCGGTTGAGGCTGGCATTTGTCACCTCGACTCTTGCAAGACGCTGTGCCCTCTCACCTCTCACAAGACGCTGCGCCCGCTCCCCTCTCACAAGACGCTGCGCCCGCTCCCCTCTCACAAGACGCTGCGCCCGCTCACCTCTCACAAGACGCTGCGCCTGCTCACCTCTCACAAGACGCTGCGCCCGCTCACCTCTCACTAGACGCTGCGCCCGCTCACCACTCACAAGACGCTGCGCCCTCTCACCTCTCACATGACGCTGCGCCCTCTCACCTCTCACAAGACGCTGCACCCGCTCCCCTTTCACAAGACGCTGCGCCCTCTCACCTCTCACCTCTCACATGACGCTGCGCCCGCTCACCTCTTACAAGACGCTGCGCCCGCTCACCTCTCACTAGACGCTGCGCCCGCTCACCTCTCACAAGACGCTGCGCCTGCTCACCTCTCACAAGACGCTGCGCCCGCTCACCTCTCACAAGACGCTGCGCCCTCTCACCTCTCACATGACGCTGCGCCCTCTCACCTCTCACAAGACGCTGCGCCCGCTCACCTCTCACAAGACGCTGCGCCCTCTCACCTCTCACCCCTCACGTGACGCTGCGCCCGCTCACCTCTCACAAGACGCTGCGCCCGCTCACCTCTAACAAGACGCTGCGCCTGCTCACCTCTCACAAGACGCTGCGCCTGCTCACCTCTCACAAGATGCTGTGCCTGCTCACCTCTCACAAGACGCTGCGCCCGCACATCTCTCACAAGACGCTGCGCCCGCTCACCTCTCACAAGACGCTGCGCCCGCTCACCTCTCACGAGACGCTGCGCCCGCTCACCTCTCACAATGCGCTGCGCCCGCTCACCTCTCACAAGACGCTGCGCCCGCTCACCTCTCACGAGACGCTGCGCCCGCTCACCTCTCACAAGACGCTGCGCCCGCTCACCTCTCACTAGACGCTGCGCCCGCTCACCTCTCACAAGACGCTGCGCCCTCTCACCTCTCACATGACGCTGCGCCCTCTCACCTCTCACAAGACGCTGCACCCGCTCCCCTTTCACAAGACGCTGCGCCCTCTCACCTCTCACCTCTCACATGACGCTGCGCCCGCTCACCTCTCACAAGACGCTGCGCCCGCTCACCTCTCACTAGACGCTGCGCCCGCTCACCTCTCACAAGACGCTGCGCCTGCTCACCTCTCACAAGACACTGCGCCTGCTCACCTC
This sequence comes from Morinoia aosen, assembly GCA_030386875.1. NCBI lineage: Eukaryota > Metazoa > Arthropoda > Malacostraca > Amphipoda > Talitridae > Morinoia > Morinoia aosen. The sequence goes on from CM059574.1 coordinate 5,462,863, forward strand.
TCACAAGACGCTTCGCCTGCTCACCTCTCACAAGACGCTGCACCCGCTCACCTCTCACTAGACGCTGCGCCCGCTCACCTCTCACAAGACGCTGCGCCCTCTCACCTCTCACATGACGCTGCGCCCTCTCACCTCTCACAAGACGCTGCGCCCGCTCACCTCTCACAAGACGCTGCGCCCTCTCACCTCTCACCCCTCACATGACGCTGCGCCCGCTCACCTCTCACAAGACGCTGCGCCCGCTCACCTCTAACAAGACGCTGCGCCTGCTCACCTCTCACAAGACGCTGCGCCTGCTCACCTCTCACAAGACGCTGTGCCTGCTCACCTCTCACAAGACGCTGCGCCCGCACACCTCTCACAAGACGCTGCGCCCGCTCACCTCTCACAAGACGCTGCGCCCGCTCACCTCTCACGAGACGCTGCGCCCGCTCACCTCTCACAATGCGCTGCGCCCGCTCACCTCTCACAAGACGCTGCGCCCGCTCACCTCTCACGAGACGCTGCGCCCGCTCACCTCTCACAAGACGCTGCGCCCGCTCACCTCTCACAAGACGCTGCGCCCGCTCACATCTCACAAGACGCTGCGCCCGCTCACCTCTCACATGACGCTGCGCCCGCTCACCTCTCACGAGACGCTGCGCCCGCTCACCTCTCACAATGCGCTGCGCCATCTCACCTCCCACAAGACGCTGCGCCCTCTCACCTCTCACAAGACGCTGCGCCCTCTCACCTCTCACAAGACGCTGCGCCCTCTCACCTCCCACAAGACGCTGCGCCCGCTCACCTCTCACAAGACGCTGCGCCCTCTCACCTCTCACATGACGCTGCGCCCTCTCACCTCTCACAAGACGCTGCACCCGCTCACCTCTCACAAGACGCTGCGCCCTCTCACCTCTCACATCTCACATGACGCTGCGCCTGCTCACCTCTCACAAGACGCTGCGCCCGCTCACCTCTTACAAGACGCTGCGCCCTCTCACCTCTCACATCTCACATGACGCTGCGCCTGCTCACCTCTCACAAGACGCTGCGCCCGCTCACCTCTCACAAGACGCTGCGCCCTCTCACCTCTCACATCTCACATGACGCTGCGCCTGCTCACCTCTCACAAGACGCTGCGCCCGCTCACCTCTCACAAGAATCTGCGCCTGCCCACCTGTCACTCACTGCGAGAAACGACTCAAGATTACACGGTTCTTTAACAAGCGATGGCTCGTTTGCGATAAAGATCTATTGATCCTCCATTGGGTTCAGAAGCCTGGCTGGTGTAGCTGCCACCACTCTGGGGCCAAAGCCAGTACCGCTGAGCGATCAAACCTTCTTGTCTTCTAGTAAATGGATTTTGACTCGTCCCCCCCCTTCCAGTCTGCATGGGCTGGGGAGGGCCCTAGTAGAGTACAAGTGCAGGTAGTTGACGTTGAGCTTTGTTTTGCATTCTGCGCACATTCTTTGTAGCTACTTTGTGCTCACTTTATGCATGTTTGAAACATTCGCAGGTAAATGTACAGTTTACCGCATAATATTTAATGAAAATATAGTTCATAAGAACTTTAGGCATGCATGGGGCATATGAGCACTTCCTGTCACAACTTCACGTACTGTGCTCTAATACTTTGCAGACACTTTATGCGCATTTAAAGTTTCTTCATGACTTCAACGTGCATAAGTGTACTCCCAGCACATAAGCGAATTGTGCGTAGTATTCGAATGCACTTCATAGATTCTTCATATCTGGAACGTGCGTGATGATTCCCGGAATTTAATATCAGAAGCAAATATTTTCAGTGATCATCTCCATTAATTTATTTATAAGCCCGAGTGAAGGTTTGCACACGCGTTGTGTGCTTGTAGAATTGATTTGTTATTGGCAATTTATTTTGTTTCACTTCGATAACTCATGTTCAGGCGTGTGACTCATTGTGGTACCTTTGTTTGAGCGATTGCTGAACTTACTCTAGTCCACGTGTGATGGTTTATTCCTAATTATTGGGTAAAGCAACCAACCAATCGCTGCTGATTTGCCTTTCGGGTGCGAAAGTTTGCCTAAATGATTGTTACTGTCATGCCACAAATTTTTGATAGTCTACGATATTAGTGTATTGTTCTTAGCACAAAAGAGGACAAAGTGTGAAGATTAATTCGGAAACGACTATTTATCAAGTCGGGGCGGGTTCACCTTCAAATTTTTCACTATAGCAAGTAAATTGTAGAAGTTTTTACCCGAACTGCGTAATAAATTTTGTATTTTTGGGAAATTACTTTAGATGGAGTTCCTAAAGTCAATGAAGATTTTTAGTAGATGATAATCAGTATCCCCTCTTTTAGAAATCAAAGAATATTGACATCTACTATTTTATTAAATGCTTACAACTATTATATTTTTTCTTAAATGATCCGTGAATAATTTCAGGTGTTTCGATTTCTGAAACTAAAGTTGTAGTTTTAGATTTGTAGATAGAATAGATTTAGGATAAATATTAGGGTATTGGTTTAGGTTGAAAAGAAATTGTCTTACCACATCGATTATTTTTATTGCCTTATGCAACTTTCGTAATTTAATAACACTCATTAAACTTCAAAAACATAGAGAAAATGATTATATGTTTTTTGATAATAGTTTGAGCAAAGTCGTTATATTTATTGACGCAGATAATTCCACAATTCCACCTCAAATTACTCAGTTAATGATGAAATTGTTCATACATTATATTGCACTTGAATAAATGATGGACCTCTCCAGTAAAATAGACACTTGCCCGAGCCGATAACAGTTTCATGTCTTCATACAGCGCAATGCCATGCACGCTCCTGAGACAATTTAGCAGTTTTAATGCAATGCTTTCGGAACTTTATTACGTCTTGCTGCACTCATGCTGTAGCGAAATTATTCTTTTACAACTTTAAATGACAGGGGAATAAGAGCTATGGGAAAGCGTTACTTGACTCGTAACTTTGGCACTAGTTGAAAATCTCTGAAGTAAAAAGCATACTTTATTCATTGTTTTACTGTCTGCAGAAATGAGAAGAGAATTTGTGTCTTATAAAAATTGAAATTAATATCGGAAAACCGTTAACGTAATTATTAGGCTAGATGAAATCAACATTTTTAGGGAAGTTTTCTTGTTTGAGCGACAAGTTCATCCCATTCCAATATAAACGAAAATATTATGTTAAGCTATCCGGCAAACGTATAAAAATGGATCAATTCAGGAACTGAATGAGACTTAAAAAAACGGAGAAGCTCACGTATAAAAGAAGCCGACATAGCAAAAGAAGCTAACTAAATAGAAGCAAACATAACTTACTAACAATTTAAAGTTTTTAAATGGTGTTCAGCATTTCAGACCAAAAACGATTTACAGAATATGACAGCCAGCCTCACCCGCCGTCTAAAAAAGTGGTGGCTTGTTCCCTCACGAACTTTATAGCAGTGAACCGCGTTACGCTTCGTGTATTTAGATGAAACTGCGCCTTTTAGTAGACATTAGGCAGCGATTTTTTACTGGGTAACGTGACAACCGTATTAACATGACGACCGGACGCCAAACTACCTTATAAATTTGACTCTCACACACACGATTTCCAGTCGAATAAGACACGAATATGACATGAATAATATATTGATCGTTATTAACGCATGTTGCTAAATTGTTTGAAAATTAGATTTAGAACCTCATTTATACGTGGATTTTATTTTACTTCTATAATTCAATAATTTCCAACTTCGCAAGTTGTGATGCATAATTTGTGTTTTATACAGAAAATAGACAACATCTCACACATGTTGTCTCACAAATTCTGTAGATTTATCTTATGTGTTCGTAGTGACCTTCATAAAATGACTGAGCCCTTCGTATTGGTATATTCTGCACATCTAAATGCTCTGACAACCGAAGTAGCCAAAAACCCTCTGACAACCAAAGTAGCTAAAAGTAACTAAAAAGGCTTTCGAGAATTTCACTTTACTATGTTCTGATCAATATATCGAAATATGTTGATTTCTTACTCAACTAATGATTTTTTGTTTCTTCCTCAGGCCAGCAATGGAGCTCTCCCTTCTCACGCTTCCCCGCAGACAATCCCAGGCGAACCAAAGAGGACCTGTGTTCCAGAGAGACTGGTACGAAGTGCACACCTAAGGACGTTTAAAATTCGCAGTGCACGATTAGGAGACGGCTGGGATATGGGGAGACGGGAAGGCGCAAAGGGGTATCAATTGTACGCTTAAGGGCTCCTGCGATGAAGTCTTCACCTAAAAGTGTTTTGGTGGATGAAGTGCACAGTTAAGAATGAAGTGCTAGAATGAAGTGCACACCGGAAGACACCCTAGTGCCGAGGTGGGCAACCCTCGGCGCACGTGCCTCACTTGGCAACTCATTGATTTGTTTCTGAATCGCTAAACGAGTCCTTGCCAGATTTGTTCAAATGATGTTAAATGAGCGTAGAAGTTTGTAATGACAGGGTCTCAAAACATTTTGGCTGGCGCGTAGAAGATGTATGAGGGAGGCAGGAGGCCGAAATTGAGTTAACCGATTAGTCAAAACGGTTGCCAACATCTGCGTTAGGACGGAGTGTGCCCTGAAAAAGGACACGAAATCACAGCTGCCGGCAGCGCACGTGCACGATACCAAGAGCCTGTTGCCTGTTTGTACATGTTTATTTCAGCTGTTAGCAGAGCGTTGCAGCTTTCGTACACCTTCCATTTAAACGAGAATTATGTGATGTGCCTCAAACTAATGTGCCTGTCAGTTGCGTTGACAGTCTACATTGTGCTCTATACTGACTGTAAATTACCATGATGGCTCATATTTAATGTGTTGCAAACTAATAATGGCTTCGGTGACAGTATTCTTCATGCTTCAATACGGCGGTTGAGCTTCACGGACAGTATTTTTTGTGCTTTGAGCTCTTTTCGCTAGCTTTATTTATTGTGTTGCAAACTAAGAGTAATTCCGTTGACAGCATTGTGTTTCAGTGTCGTTATAGCTTCGTTGACAGTTTTGTGTTTCAAAATGCCATTATAATTTCTCTAACAGTATTTATTGCACATTTGGGAATTTTTTACGATATTCATTGAGTAGAAACCTTTCAAAACCTGCTTATAATATGTTCAATTTTAGTGTCACTTACATGATACCAAATCTTGAAATTTTGCTACTGCTCTGGACGGCAGTCTCACAACCTTGGTAGAATAATATTTCCTGAATTGAAAAAACACGCAACTGACACCGACCTCTTTGTGTGAGGTATGAAGTATAAGTCTTTGTCCAAATATATTACTCACACTAGGAAGAAGGCCTCAGTTAAATAATAAGATGCTTGTATTGAGCGTCATTTAATTTTGTATTTCAAGTTATTAATTTGGTACTGATTACGTGTGCTGAAGGAATTTATTTGTCTCTGATTTTTTTTTGTCAAGGTATTTCTTAGGACCTGATTAATGGTGTTGGTCAAGGTAGTAATTTGGCTCTTATTTACTCTGTTGGTCAAAATAAAAAGTTGCCACTGATCAACTGTGTTGGTCAAAGGATTAATTGCTCCTTGAGATATTACGAAACTAATTCATTTGTTCACGAGACGGTTTTGTTCGTCAGTATTACAAGTGACCATGTTTTATTCCTTGCGAAGGAATGATAAGTATTCTAAGCTCTAAGTGGACCTTGATATTGAAATAATTTTAGTTTTTATGCCTCCGAACAACTATAATTACAATTAGTATTGTACTTTCAATAATTGAAGAATACTTTTTGAAGGTTCAAAATAAAAAGAATTTGATTTTTTTGTGGTGCTCAGGCCCACATAGCTAAAAAAATCAACGTGGTGATTTTAAACATAAAATGTTCAAACTTGAATGCACTGTCAAAATCTGTGAACATTGTCAAAGTCGTAATTGGGAGTTAATTCATAGTTGTATGTACGACTAAGCTCGTAATATTTTCCTAGAGCCATTTTTGCATAAACAACTTTTGAGCAAGTATTATTCCTCTTAATTCGTCTATAGAGACAACACGTCAGAGTTGTATTCTGCGTCTTCTATTGAAGAACAAAAGTCTTATGTCTTTCAATTCTTGATGACGAGAAGCGTCTGGTCTCTATAGTGAGAATTTATTTTTGTTTCTGTATCGTTGCTGATACTATGTAATGCTGAGGATGCTAGAGTTAGATTACGGTTACAATTTTCCAATACATTCGCGCTAAGTTCGTATGAACACAAAGAATTATATCAGAAACAATACCTTCAATTTATGACATGATCACGAATTTTTTTTTATGTTACATAGCTGACGTTTTTATTTTCAAATATGATTCACAGTGAGACATTGTGTCACATTCATGCGGTGCTGCTCAACATTCTGAGCTTATTGCTCCTCGGGGGGTACAACTTAAATATCTATGGGGTCTAACGCTTCCAAGGGTAAAACGTGAGGTCCCAAGCTGAGGATTAGGTACTCTGTAGTTGAAACAGAGTAGGTTGTGTTTGTTTTGTTAGGGATCATCTTTTTCGGTTCTCTGCTGTCTTATTTTCTAACTCCTTACACCTTCTTTTCCAATTTCAAACTTGCTTCATAAACTGCATTCTTAAGTTACTATTTTTATGCACAGAGGATCTTGCTTGGGCAGGCTCCTTGTGCATAGATTCCCCGTACCTTCATTCATCCTTCTTTTAAAAAAACTTTATTGCGGCTAGAAGGCTTGAACGAACTTATAATCTTATCTAATCTAAAGTCATTGTATATCAAAAAATCTGAATTGTTTTCAAAATGAGGTGCATTTGTTTACTTTTCGCACGGCAATACGCATTTCAAGGGAAAACACCAATAGTCTCATTTTAATGACTTGTAAAATTGTGTCAAAATTAAGGAAATAATTGTTGAACAGCTGCTTCATTGTTGCGTTTAGTTACCCTTAAATTGTATTATTGAGCGAGAGCTGCTATGCAATTTGTTTGTACAGCAAGGAAATGAAATCTCGCAGTTTACGGAATGAGTAGTTCGCGAGTCTACGGAACTTACTACTAAAATTTAAGTTACTCTCATCGTTGAGAGCGTGTTACGTCTCCACTTCTGCAGCCCTGATCCTGAGCCCGGCCCCATATAAATGTCTTATACATGACATATAAGATGTGTAAAGGAATGTATACTCCCAATATATGTACTTCCGGGGCCCATTTATTATGCAATTTCTGATCAATATATGTGTTGAAGGACAGAATTATAGTTAGAGCTGGACAGCGCTAGAATAATCGAAGCTGTTGCCCAGGCAGATTTTAATGATAGTATCAAATTTTGAGTGCAGTTCCGTTTGTTTATTGAAATGGGCTAAACTTACGTTATAATGACGATTTTCGAGGAATTTGTGTCTCAACTCAACATAAAGAAGAAAATAGCGAGACTAAGCCCTGTCTTATTTAACTCACTTGCTCTAGTGAGAAAGTGGGGACCCAAGCGTGCTGACATTGCGAGAATTTGCGGGAGTGCAACCGTTTCTTCGTTTAAATTGTCCAATCTAACAGAGTGGGCTAATGACGAGCCCGAACATGCTCGACTACACATGAAATTTCTGTCGTACGAAAAATAATTGCAGTTTGCCAAATTTTTGTACACATTTTTTAAAGGAAAGGAATTACTGTACATCTTCAGGGATTTTTAAACACTTACTTCACTTCGTTTTTTTGAGCTAACTCAAATCCGTCCCTTTAATTCGTAACAAATATCAGAAACTCTTCTCTCACGACGATGGTAACAAGATTCTCTGAGTCAGCATGAATTTGAAGATAGCATTGGTTATGTTCTTTTGTATTTCGTTGTGTTTTTATCTCAGTTTTGAATAAGCTTTTGTGCAATAATAATTTAATAGGAATTATTTAACTTCTATGCTAAAATTCATTAAGAAGTGGACTGTACTTATTTTTTAAGTTTTCCATCTCGAATTGGATTTCAAATTTCTGTTTGTCAGTGACCACCCAATCGACCGATAAAAAATTAGCATGGAATTATGGTCTCAAATTACATAAGAAATTAAGTGACACTAATGCCAAAGTTACGATAGTTTTGAATTATTAATTTTGTTCGTTGTCTTCAATGAGTTTCTATTCCCCATTTCTGTTGCTTATTTCTTAAGCTGAGTGAAGAACTTTTCAGAGTATTATTGTACCCTGTCAAGCTTCCTGGATTCTCATACATGAATATTTGAAAAATCTTCATGTAAAACGAGGTTAAATTCCCAATCATCGTATCACATTTGTTTTTATCCCTTGATGGAAGACGAACTTCCTCATTTTTTCTGTTCCAGCATAATTAAATTTTTCTTTCTCTTTGTTCGAAAGCTTCTTTCTTGGAAACTCTCACTCACTGGGGGATGTTACGTGCGCGACTGTCTTAGTGTTAATATATCGGTTCGATGATCGACGGAACATTCGCTGCGGCGCCGAACGTCAGCTGGATGATTACTTAAAAAAATTTATCTTTGGACTTCAATGATATGACTGACTGTAGATAAAAAAGTAGAGAAGAGTGCCTTTACTTTGGTGTGTTTACAGACGATACTTAAGCAGGAAAATGATCTTGATGACTGATGGCTCTCAAATTTGCATGGTAACGCTAGACTTCATGTCGAGTCATGCTCGTACGATGTCGTTGAAGAAGGGCCCAAGAATGCCTGGCATTCCTTCTAGACCTGGCCATTAAAGTTCAGCCTTTTGCCTTAACTGGTGCTCGATGTTTAGCAACTAGGGTCACTTGAGCCATTTCAAGAATTCCTGACTTTATTTTCATCGCACACACTCGCTTTGTCAGTGATCTTCAATGATCGATGCGCACATCGCGTGTTGGGTATGAGCGGCTATTGCTTATGATGGACATCGCCGGTGTTGGGCAAGAGCTGCTCGAAGTTCTCTTGAAGGTTGTCATACGCAACACTCACTCGTGAAACATAACGCACGCGTATCAAACGCAAAAATTGCATATAAAGCGCAACACGCACTTATTAAATGCAGCACACAAATATAAAAATCTTACACAGACTTATTGTTCGCCACACACTTATTAAATACAAAATACATTTATGAAAATCTCACGCGTATATAATGAACGCAAGACGCCCCTGTTAAATGTAATCCATTACATTTCAACTCGACACAAACTCATTGAACAAAACACGCATTTATAAAGCGTAGCATATAACCCTCAAGCGAAACACACACACTTGTGAAACGCACACACGTATACTGGAACCAACACACACACTATGATTAAATTCGAGATGCTATAAGTAAGTGTATTACACACATATTGAATATGAAACACACGCTTATAAAAAATTAATCCACAAATTAAGTTTAGAATGTGGTTTTATAGAAAAAACTTTTTTCCGGATCTAATTTTTGCCCATTAACAAACATGCACCCATTAAGCAACAATCATCTACTCAAACAAATCAGGCATCAAGTTGCACACAACGTGGAACATTGCACAAGAGGAAGAAGATAGTTCTACCTGCAGCGTAAAGCTATGCCCTGGTGCGGCCTACACGCTGTGGTTCCTGGCTGGTGCGAGCAGCCAAAGCACCTCGTTTCAGCTCACTTTATGTAATACAGTTGCCTTTTTCGGTCTTATTTTCTTGGAGCGCGTATTAATGAAACAGACTCCTGATAATGAAGAGTATTTGTCTCTTTCGAGGTAAATGTACAACTTGTGAATTTTTCAGTTTATAAAATGATTTTCTTGGGCTTTTATGTTAAAAAGATGTTCTCGTTGCGTACTATTTAGAACTAGAAATGGATGTATGAATTTAATAGAATTATGTTTGATGAACGTAAACCAACAACATTCAAGCTGCTACAATTGAATGTCAGGAAAATATTTATCCGCATCTTCGTCCGGGTCATTTGGATGAGGTGGATGTGCAGGGGCGTGGGTCATACGCTGCGTGTTCGTGTATACTGACATTCGTTGAAATTCAGTATTTTTTATTGCAAGTGCCTTAGTTTAATAGTTTAGTTTGCTTCTATACTACACGTAATTTTACGTGCGAGCGCCTTTCCTCAATATGTGTGTCATACAAGTGCTGCACAACGTTACTTACTTACCGGCAGTTTTCAGTTTAATAAATACAATTTTCCGTTACTCAGCTTCAGAAGGTGCATTTAGCGCAGACCTTATGAAAAGTTTCATCACAAATCCTTTGATCCCATGTCCATGCTTGAGTTTTTCAGCGTCTTATCAGCGACAGAAAACCTTGTCATTTTTTAGCAGCTGCACTGAGCGCACAAGCCAATGAAACGTTAGCCGACTGTTCGAGTTAAATTCCTAGTGATAAGCAACGTAAAATAAAGCATGTAAAAACATAATAAAACGTAAAATATAGCATGAAAACTGAAGGTAAACTTTCTAAACGCTAAAATGTTGATTTTTGTACTTTGTTGAGTTATACAAAAATTTATTGAAAGCAAAGGTATTTTTACCATATGACGCCCTTTTATATATATATATTGTTCTTCCCATTGCAATCAATTCTAAATTGATCACACTAAGATATGCATGGCTGCTTCCGTGACTTAACCTTATTACTTCGCTTCAGGATGCAGGTAGTCTGAACATACACTGTAATATGCAGATAGTGAATTAATTTTTTTTGCTTGGTCGTTTGCAAGATTCTTCATATTTCCCGTGCGAGGCGCTTAAAACATACGATACATATTAATGAAGTAAGCCTATAGAAAACAAAAGAATTTCGAATACTGAGAACTTTGAAACATTTAGGTCGTTAGTTCATTGCCGTTTTAGCAAATGTAATTCTAATTCTATTTCAATACTTTGATAGTCATTATATAAATAGAATTTAATACTGTTCTCATAGAAGGTTAAATTGTTTAATATACTGTGTTATGATTCTCTACAAAAATTTCTCTTCTTGCTATTTTGAATGTAATCAATAGTGATAACAAAACCAGGTATTTACTACACTTGTAAATACTAAATAATGAAATGTCAATAAAATATTTTCAGAATACTCGTGGTCATAAATTCTCCTTTGGAAATTAATATCCAGATAGCCTTTTGCCCATCACGTAAGTCTGTTATGAAACATTTAGGCATTGTTTAATTTTTTAGTCTACAGTAATTCAAGTTTTTGGAATCTTGAGAGTTATAATTATTAGTCCTGTAATTCTATCACTGTCGTTGTATTTTGTGATAGTGCCTCAAATTGTGCTGAAACTTATACCGTCATATTTTATTGTGTTAAGTACTAGTGGAAAAACCGATATGATTTATCGACAATATCATGCACGTGGAAAAATTATTTTCAACCATTTTATGCTGCTTAAACCTTTTATCTTCTATAACTATTTAGCCTGACTATTGCATTAACTGATGGAGAAATATTAGTTAAATATCGAAAAATTAAACTCTCATAAATTCGTAGCACAGTATTGCAATTCTACAGCACGGTACCATTCCAGTTATGGTCAATGAGTCAGCTTCAGCGGCTGTCAAGGGCGATATTTAATCAGGAAACCCAACCTTGAACTAGCGAAGTGGCTGCTTGTTTGACGCAAGCGTTAAGGCACGCCGCCTTGTATTTGGGCCAATACGTTGCTTTCTCAAGGGCTAACACGAAGACCTGGCGTCTAGATCTAGGAGGTCTACAGAAGTAGGCCGCATGGCAGACCCCTTATCTAGCAAAGATAGCACAATGGTCGGTCTTAAAAGAACTGAGATAGCGTCACAGTCACCGCATTTAACAGGGCTGTCCGCGCTCAAACCTCGTCTAATAGGCAACGTCCATGAGCGCAGGATGATAAGCAAAATCTAGGTGCAGACTTTGAGTGGTTCGCAAAAAATCTTGCCTGAGTAAAAAACTGTCTCTATCTGGAATTATCCAGAGCATTTCAGTTTAGATGTTTATTACCCAGAGTGTTGAATTTCTAAACATAAATGATAAAGTAAAATTAACGTCTACCTCAATTTTTCTTGCAGTCATAATAAGTGAAGTTTTGCTAGTTTCATTCAGAATTAAGTGCGCAGCTCGGTGCGTGTATTCAATTAGTATTTCCTAATGACAGGTCCACGCATTTATAATTTATTTTGGTACCTGATGATTTGTAAATTTCCCAGAATGGCAGGTCACTGGGTTCTATGAAGCTCCTTTGCTGTACAGACACATGTGAAAATTTGCTGATATAGAAGTAAAAAGACTTTGTCAACAGGATTGATTCAGTCATATTCCGATCATGTTGACTACGACAATATGATTGAATGGATTTAAATCACTCAACATTTAGTTAATATGGACTCCGGCAATACTAAGGCTGTTGTGGTAGCTGAAATCTACGGGCGGTGAAAGTTTTCATGTTGAAAGTGATTTGCGAATAAAAACTTACGTTTGTCCACCAATGGATGATGAAAAAATGCACTACAATTTACACTAACCACTTTATATATTCATCACTACAATTAAGGTTTAAAGAAATAAACACAAAGAGAGGATAGAAACAAAAAATGCGTTTTTAACTCAGCATGCAGCGCACACTATGCCCGCAAAAAAAGCTGAGCCACACTTTGAAGTAAAAACACTGTCTGCTGTGGTCACACAACCGCTAGTGTCTTCCATCTGGTCTTCGATCATCGGAGGCAAATCGAAGTGGATGGCTGTAGCAAGCGCTTATGTTTTTTCTGCTCAAAAGATTCTTTGTTCGCGGTATTTGCGAAATACCGTTCTTTGAAGTAGCCCTTGAGTAACGCAACATATGCACGCAGACCACCATTTCACGAATTTTTTTATTCCTGCCCCAAAGCTAGTATGACGTTGAAATTACTTCAGCGAAAATTTCCCAATTTATAACCATCTAGGGAAAATTATTAATTAAGCTTCATACGCAGATAGATAACTGCAAGCTAAACTAAAATGCTAAAAATTTTAAGTACAATTTTCATTCGAATGGCGAGTTGAGAGTTTCTTTCCTTGAACCCAAAGCAAATAAATATTCCTCTGAACAGCTAAGAATGTATCGCAATTGATGACTCGGTGAGTGCAAACATGAATTCTAAATTTGAAATCATTTTATTCCTTTGAATTCCCAGACAAATTTTTATAGAACTCTTTATCATTCTAAATTTTCCACAACATCATTAACGTGCAAGCTTTATATCACAGAATCAAAAAGTATCCCTTTTCGAAATGGGATTGGGAACCATCCACGTGGAGTGGTGAGTTAATGGATATTTTTGTCTGTAGAAAAACTTTGTGTTAATGGAACAGATTATGAAAAGTTATTAGGATAAATTTTTTAAGCGTTGAGTAATAAAAGACGAGTTAGTTTCGGTTGTCAACTTTCATTTTGAAAATCCTTTCAACTTCCTGCATGATTTAAACATGCTCGTGTTGAATGATGAAACTTCCCACACACGCATATGTTCAACTCTAGATTCCCAACAAATGCCATAGCTGTTAAAGATACCCAGAGGTTTTTATGGATGATAAAAATATGTCAAATTGTATGAGTCTTGAATCAGAACTTTATACAAACAATTGCCTAGAAATCAACTGTTGCCAGCGAAGATCTCGGTGTTAAGACATTCACTGCGAACCCAGAGTTCATCAAAAGAAAGTGCGCAAAAAACATGACGGCTTGTATAATATTTTAACTATATTCGTTAGAAATTTTTCTTCTGACATTTTTTCGCGTTAGCGGTAATGGTCCCAAAATGAATGGAATTTTGAAACTATGATTATATTCATGTAGAAACCAAAATGAAATTTATTTGTACAGGAGTTGTTTTGAATCTTGTTTCCAAAAACTAGCTGGAAACTCATCATCAACTCTTTACCAAAGCCTATCTCAATCCATGTAGACGCACTGCAACGAACTCATAATCCACGTATTTTGATCCTTATATTTCAGTACCTCAAAGTTTCTTCATTTCTATTTTAAAGCACAGAATTTCTTGATTTCTTGACGAAAAACAGTAATGGTCAAATAATTTTAGTTGAATTAATTTCAATTTGTTTTTTACAATGAATTTCTTTGAGTAAGACAGAAAATATGGATGATGAATCGCATGAACAATTTTTAGTAACAATATTTTGAAACAGAATCAATGTAAATATACCACTATACCGGGTGTAACACAAAAATGTTCCCGACTTTTTAATTGATTGTATCTCCTTCATAGATTAAGATAGTTTATTTGTTTTTTCAACAATGTGGCAAATTTTGTTTCCTTTTTGAAAACCTTAAGTTTTCGAAAATCAGTTGAATATCCACTTTACAATGATCGATTTACTGAGAGGTGTAGAAAAACTAATTGTTTAAAAAAAAATTTTTTAAAACAATATTGATATTCTTCTTTATTTTGTACTTTTCAAAAAACGAACAAACCAAAATTTATAAGAGTAACAAATCATTATTTTAAATAACGTTTAAATAAGTAAATTAATGTAGTATAATTCGACATACCCTCCATTTCTCTCAAGGCAAGCATTACTTCTAGCCACCATTGAACGAAGAGTTTTGCGGATTATTTCACCGTTTTCTTTCAGTTCTTGAAACACTTTTTCAATTCGTTGTCGAAGAATTATTAATGATGGAGGTGATACATACTTGGTCGTATGTAAGATATATCATTGTGAAATTATTTTCATCAGTAGTTATTGAGAAATGAAGAAGACCACCCATGTTTTTTTAAAACTTTTCCTCTGAGCAACTAGTTTTTCTACCTCTTTCAGTAAATCGATTGTAATTTCAGTAAAGTGGTTATTCAGCTGATTTTCAAAAAACTAAAATTATTCGAAAAGGAAACAGAATTTATTACACTGTGAAAAAAAGATAATTCAAATATGTTAATTTAAAGCGGAGATATAACCAATAAAAAATCGGGGACATTTTTGTGGCACACCCGGTATACGAGTATTCTCAATTCATTGGAAGTTTTCCACATTGATGGAAGTGCAGCGAGGAAATAATTTAATTGTTCATAATACCGAAAATCGTAAATGACGCTGTCACATGAACACACTTACTGAAATTTCCTGGTGTACTAAAAAATAAAGAAACATATCGACTCTGAGGCGCTTTGTGAGAAATTGCTTCATTGTGCAGGGTTGTGCTCATTGCACAGGCTGGGGCACAGGCCACAGGCGTGTAGTCTGCAAGTCAAAGTACGCGATCAATAATCGCAGTAACAGTGATTGCCCCGTGTAGCACGCTGTGCAACAGTGATCGCACAAAAAAATACACTGCTACAGTGATCGTATCGTGTACCACGCAGTGTAAAAGTTATCAGTCAGTGTCACACAAAGTGCTTCAATGATTGCATAGTGTAACATAGAGCTTCAATGATTACATAGTGTAACACAGTGCTTCAATGATTACATAGTGTAACACAGTGCTTCAATGATTGCATAGTGTAACACAGTGCTTCAATGATTACATAGTGTAACACAGTGCTTCAATGATTGCATAGTGTAACACAGTGCTTCAATGATTGCATAGTGTAACACAGTGCTTCAATGATTGCATTGTGTAACACAGTGTAAAAAAGATCGAACACCGAGTTACATCGATCACACAAAACTAACTACTACCGCACTGTTTACATGGCATTACTTGGTATAAACACAACCACACTACAGAGCGTTGAGAATCTGTCAGTATATTCTATTGTGTGTACGCTGGAAAATAACAAAGAAAATGCAAATGAATTCAGAAAAGTGTGCTATATGAAACGTTTATTTCAAGTAATGAAATAGCGAGTTACATTGATCACACACAAAACCACAATAATTTAGTTACATTGATAAAAACTTAATTTCAAAAACATAACATTTATAAAAGCATAACCTTAAAACATAACATAACATGACATTGATGAAAACATAACATTAAAACGACAATAATTTGGAAATTTTTTATACTCAAAGGGTAAGTTAATTTTTATCAAAAGTGGGGCGCTCGTGACGTAAAAAATATTATTTTTTGATCGAGAAAGAATTTAGGGTTAATTTTTAACTTGAATACCCTAAGTTGGCCTTGTCTAACCATCAATTTTCTAATTACTTAATGAAGGCTGACCAAATTACAAATTACAGACTGACAATTACACCTGAACACAAAGTTGGAGGTTGAACTGTTTCTTTCTTGCTATTTACAACACAAAGAAGCTAAATACTCGAAACAACGCAAGGTTTTCTCCAGGGCTGAATGTGGTGGAAGAAGCCAAAAAGAGAAAATGAGTCTTACAGCCAGTTGTATCGATGCTAACAGGACTGTTTGCTACTTTTTTGCTCGAAGCAAGGAAGTTGAATCGAGTATCTCTATTACGGGCGTAACGTGAAAAGATTTGACTATTGGAAATGAGAAAATGAACGAGGATGTTCGTTAAAAATGTAAATTATTTGCAGTCTCTAACTAACTGGTAAGTAACTGGTGAGAGGTAACGTACACTCAGATCACATACCGCGGTATACCCGTGCAATGATACAGAGGAGTTGTTTTCTGTTTCTGTGCTACGGATCTAGTCTTATTATGTTTTCATTGCGTGAAGGCTGGACGGACGGAATTACGGGACCATTATTGTAGCATAAATAGATGAAAGATGATTCTAATATATAGCAGCACAAAAAAACAAGTGTTATTCAAGAATCCCATCGAAATTCAGTGAGATCACCAGAGACTGCGGGACTGCTGAATGGACAAGAAACTCTCAAATAATTTAGGTGTTTAATTTGTACACTGTAACACTTTGTTTTGGTATTGTACTAAATCCTTGAAATAAGAGTTCATTTTTCGTCAATGTCGTGCAAGTCAGATATAATATACAAATATTCATCATAAAGAGGCATTTGTGATATTAGAGGTAGATCAGTATTTCTTCTCTGATAATCAAATTATGAAACTTCTATGAATACCACATCATACTTTTAGCGATTGCTCATAAATAGTTTCATCACAACGCTGACACGTTATAGAGCCATTACAAATACATGTCTAAAATTTATATCGGGAAAGCTTCAATGGCTTTTAAATACCTTACAACACTTCTAAATAGACATTTAAAGCTATTCATGTTAAACATAATATTTAAACTGCTACTAGGACATGCAAACGAAGATTTTTAATCTTCACAGGCGTCATGATTTGAAAATTGAGTAATTTTTTAATCATTCATTATTTTTCATCAATTCATTGTACAGTAAGCGTCTTAAATCTCAATCTGCATTGCAAAACTCAAATATGGAGTTTTAGAAGCCATTTTATTTGATCAAACAAATTGAATAACTGCCCTACATTTTATATATGACTCCGATGTTCAGCTGACACTGAAAATTAGTGAGACGGTTGAGAACAACAGTTAATTTTTGATGAAGTTAAATGACTTAGACACCAAAATTGTCAGCGCTAGAGAGTATGTGACTTAACGAGGGCATGCGATGCAACCATTACCAATGTGTTCTGTAATAAATAGAAATTATGATGAAAAATCAACATTCTATTTATCAAAATAAATTCACAATGTACTGTACAAAAGCTTCAAAACATTTATTTGACAAACCACACCTGAACACAAAGCGCAGTAATGCTGAGCCAAAGCCCCAATATTCGTGGCCTTTTTTGTTCTAAATGGTTAACGCGCAGGGCAAGGGGCGTCAGCAGAACTTGTTGGCTTATCCCAGCCGTATTATGGAAGTGTTATGTTACAGTAATAATACCTTCATTTCTTTTGAATTTATTCTCACAGTTATCACGAAAAGATGAGTTCCATTCAGCACTTCATTCCTGTCATTATTGATTAATTTGATGACTGCTCATCAATCTGCTCATCCGTTCATGCATCAGATATTTTGCATGATATATCCATAACTCAATGCAACTGGAAATAAACTTTGGTTCGCTTGAATCACTGCATTTTTAAATACAAGAGTATTTAAAAAAAGGAGTATTTTTTACTCCTTTTAATAATTTATCAGATATGTCCAGTTTGAAGTTGAATCTATAATTTAGTTCGCCAAAGTTATGTTAAATTTTTAATGAACGATGTAATTAAACCCTCGTGACACTGAATGCATTAAAGCCCAGTTAATCATTTGCGACTGAGCTGTGATGAAGAGCATGCGAACTGAGTTACGTATAACAGTTTCTCCGGAAATAATATTTGGGATAATGATGACTGCCGGCCACAAAGTGGCTGTAATCTTGACCGTTGAAGTGTTTTTAGACAGCATGCCATTGAACGCAGTACTTATCTTCTAAACTTGACCTGTGGGTGCTTCGATGCGTAATGATTCGCTGGAATATACGTTCCCAGTTACGGACTTTAACACGCACTGTTGGCGCTAGTCCCCTTATTAATGGAATGTTTCGAGTTGATACGGTTGACTAGCATTCAAATGTGAAGACGGTCTGAATTCAACTACCGCTCATTATACTGTTTCAGAACCTCAGTAGAAATTAGGTCCGTAATTGATGCTTGAACTAATTACAGGCTGCTAAGCATTATACGACGATGTTACTCGTACTGTGCGTTGAAGTACAAGACCGCATCATATGTAGGTAAGTTAAGTTCAAATTATTATGGACACGTTGAGCGTGCAAGTGAGGTACAGGTGACAGATGTGAGATCCTTCCGTGTGATCGCTTGATGAAGTTACAATACTGAGAATGTGATAACAACGTAGACGAGGCACAGAATCCAAAAAATTTATCTTCATCGTCATGTGCTGACGGACTACCTGAAATAAAGCCTTTTCTCACAATGAAGGGAAGTTTTTGGAAGAGAGATTTGATATTCAAATATACAAAAAATTTTAAACTAAAACTCAGGCTGCATTTATTTTACTTTTTCATAAAGATACATGCTGAATAACTAATCATTTCGTATACCAGTTAAAGACGGTGAAGGTCGTAAAGTTCTCTGTGGGCCGGTGGCCGTCCATCACCTAAGTTCAGCACGACACTGTCGCACTTCAGTAAGGTTCAATGCGGACATTCTAACCCTAAACCTGACTGGCTAGGCTTTCTCGTGGCTTCAAGCTCCTGGTTGATAGGCTGTTGTTTCCTATTGGAGTCATGCACAAGTTTGCATCGCTTAGTTCAACACGTGCTGTTGTTTACAGCCTCGTGCGTAATTCTTGAGGATAATTGAGATCAATTACAGAGATCCATGTTCAAAGAATAAGTATAACACAAATGAAAAAACTCTTATGGAACGCCATGCAAACTTCACCGTTGGTGATTCGAAATGCACCTTGCGGACCTCATGGTAGTAGGAGTCAGGCAAAGTTTTGTGTCATGAGTTCCACCGGCGGGAGCCTTCTTTTTTTGAAGGCTTCTCTTCGCTGCCTCGTTGCCTCTGAGGGGCAAGTCTCCTCCGTCGGGACACTCCACCTCTCGTTTGGAAAACGAGGCAAAAAAGTCTGAATTTAAGGGACGCCTGTCGGTGCGTGCGCAGCAAACGGTGACAAAGGCTGCTCGGAATCTCTTCGACGTGAGGTTGTAGAGCACGGGGTTCATGGCAGAGTTGAGGTAGAACATGACACGGCAGAAGTAGAGCAGCGTATAGTAGCCTTCCATGCCGAGCGCCAGGATGTCCTCGTGCGGGGATGCCAAGATCCAAAGGAGAAAAATTCTCAAAGGCAGAAGGCAGAGGAAGAAAAAGAACACAACCAAAGCGAGGGTGAGCACGAGCTGTCGTCTCGTGCGTAGGTGAGGGTTGGGCCCTGAAGCGAGAACAAGTGGTAAAATTATTGAAGAAGTTAAATTGTTTTCTGAAACTGATAGGTGATGATTCAGGAATTGAGCACAAATTTAGTTACCGGAAGGGTACAGTATCTCTTTGTAAAAAAGTATTATTGAATGATGAACAAGAAACCAACAGCATTATAAAATACGTGAAACAGATAGATAGATAGATACATGGAGCTATAGGACGCTGACCTGTGATGCCGAGATGCGACGTGTCCTGCAGGAGCCTGGCGGCCATGGCGCCGTACAGCAGCACCAGCAGCACGAGCGGCACGAAGAAGAACAGCACGGCGATGACGACGAAGTAGAGACGTGCCCACAGCGGCTGCAGGTCCGTCACGCACACTGGCCGACGCACGCCGTCCAGGAACATGGCATCGCTCGAGTATTGGATCCACAAAATTGGCCTTCAACATGAAAAGGAAACGCCAGTCACTTCATTCAGTACACGGAACTGATAGAGCGCTGCAAGCGTGGGGATGTTTTGCGCTAGTGTTATTGATTGGATGCAAATTGAGGCGACAAAAGTAGTTTCTTACAGAAGTGAAATGATGAACAAAATACATGAAGACTCCAAGTCAGTATCATAAAAATTTTAACAGTGTACACACGTGGTCAAAAATGACGGGACTACGTTTAAACGATCATTAACATTTGTGAAAAGTTAGTTTCAACTGAATAGGGGATGAGCTCCGACTACGTATTAGAATCTTATATCATAATGATAAAATTGAAAATCTAAATGGCTTAGGAACGACTTTTTTGACAACCTGCTGATTTTGCGTAAATTGAAATTATGAGTGATGTTCTCTTGCAACTTGCTCGGTGTGTTATAATACTCCTCTGTCTCGACATTCGCAGTAAAAATAATCTCAATAATAATAGCCGTTCTAAATAAATTCACTCCCGCTTGTGAGCAAATTTTTATAAGCTTTCAGGGCAAGTGTAGACGCAAGAATCTCCTACGAAGAGGTCAAATGCGAATAAAGTTAAAAAAAAAATGATCCACAAGCAGTTGACACGCAAAGTTTTTACACATAGCAGGATTTTATTTGTTAACTATTAGATCATATTAATTAAAATTTTGGTTACTTTTTCAAGGGTAAACGTGAATAAGTACACAACTGCAATTATAATAAATTAACAGTTAATACATGATTGCTGCCACCGTGGTTGAGTGACTTAGAGCGCGCGCCCTTCACGGGAAGGGAAGGCAGTGCAAATCTCGAAGGTGCTGCCCGGTGATTCTCAACGTTGGGAAAAGGGCGAACTCAGTCAAAATTCCCCACCCTACCCAGGTGGCCGAAATGGGTACCGGATTGACGGGGGTAACCGTCATTGCGTCCTGATGTTAGTTATAAGGCATTTGAGAAACCAATGTACGAGATGACAAGCTTGATTCGAAAAAAATATATTTTCCTTGCCTTATTGCTTTTTATAACAGATTACTACACGAACTAGCTACAACTGAGAATATGAAGTCATTGCTTACAAAAAATTGAAATACTTTTTTGTGATCACGGGAATGTTGTTCAGTACCGGTGTTTTCAAATCCGCATTAACAAACTGTATTATATGAAGAAAAGTTTCATATAAAATGAAGTTTAGCTTCTCCAGAAATAACTCAACTATCTCGAGAAGCTAATTCAGATAACTTTGATTAATTATACGAAATATTAGGCTTAGATGACTCAAAATTCATCTTCACCATAATAATATTATGTGTTTTGAGTTTTCTCTAAGGCTGTGATGATATAAAACTCAAAGGAAACCTCAATTCAAGATTTCAGCAAATATTGTGCGACCTGAATTAGTAAGATAGAAGAAAATGGAAAATTAGTAATATTTTCTGTGAGTTTTCTTTTATATTGCGGTTATGACCTGAAATAAATAGCAAAAGAGCATTATTATAAAGATTGAATAAAAAATACGAGCTCAATTTGTGTTTAACTTCATATATATTAAGCAAAAACATTTAGCCTAACTATGTGAACATTTGTCTCCGAGAAGCAAAATTTCTGAGGTACGTAAGTGTGGAAAACCTACGTGGCCACGAGTTACTATCACCACACGTGTTTCCTTGCAAAGGCGCCAAAATATCAATGAAAATCAAAATTTATGTGTTTTTTCCAATCAAGTCGAAGTTCAATAGCAAATCTATCACTACATGAACCAAAATTGTATTTTTGGAAACATTTTTTTAAGTTAATGAAAGTTTAAACTCCTCTGTCGCACGCTGTTTGTTCAGAAAATAAGATTGACTAAAATATTATCTCATGTGAAACTTTTTTATACACTTTATGCAGGAAGTTTAAGTGTGTTAAGGATAATATTTATTGGGCACTTTATTAAAGGCAGGCGTAGTAAGTAAAATGCAATTCAGTCTGGTAATATCTATGCTAATAACCATGGCAAGGTCACGGGTTACACTTCAAGACAGTCTCAACTTTAGAAGCCTTTTAACCAGTTTCTCTGGTCTTCAATAATAATATAACCTTTATAGACATCTCCCAATTGGGAATGGACGAGAATGTTAGGACATCGCGGCCTGCAATTCGGCACACAGGCACACGGTGAGGGTCCGAAGCTGAGGCGCGAAGCAAGACGCGGCTGGCATTGGAAGTCGATACTGAGGCGCATTAGGGCGGCAGTCGGCACTCCTGCCAGGCCCAAATTATCCAGCACGACGCATGCCTAACGACTCACACTCGATTCCAAGCTCCTGCCTGATCACACACAGGCTGCGATTAGCGCACCGACGTACCAGTCACGGAGTGCAGGCTGCATTCGCCCGGGTGAAGGAATCTCGCAATTATCGCACAAAAGATCACAAAGCCCCTTTTAAATAAAAATAAAAACAACGTAAAGATTGAACTAAAAATATGAAGTAAAACTTTTACCGCCTTTATAATATTCGTAAATAAAGCGTAATTTACTCCAGATATAGATACGATATGGATGAGTAGATATTACACCATTTTAAACTAAGTATTTGAAAACTAACACGACCGAATCAATTGGCATGCAGGTGATTCTTTTGAAAAACAATCTAAACCCATCACAGACCAAGTTTATTGTCATTAATGTACTTCAATACAAGATATTAATATAAATTGTGACCTTTGTACGAACAACCTTACTGATATAAAATCAAGTACGAACAACCTTACTGATATAAAATCAAGTAAGAATGAAGGAACTGATTTTTCGGGTAGAGAATTGAATATTTTGACTGCATTTTTTTCCACATACTAGACGGCAAGTGAAGCAAAAGTTGATTTGAGAACGAAGTACTTCCACACGACTGCTTGGGTGAGGTTCATTAAAATCAATATTGAGATTATTACACGTGAGTCTCCTAAAAATATATGAATTATTAAATAATTTACAGAACAATAGAAGGAATTACAAAACTTCTCCACTTGAGCTACACAGCTCTTCGAGAAATCAGAAGTACTTCGCTTAGAGTACAAATCCATAAACATGAATCTGGTAATTGTGCTAACAGCTTTCGATTGCTCTGAGCTCTGAGGTAAGTACGTACATGATGGGGCATCCGATTCTTAATATCACGTCATAACTATTTAATAGGAGAACATTTCTAAACACAGAACTACAACAATCGAGCATAACGTTCGACGTACATGTACAGTAAATATATACATCACTCAAATCGAAGTATCTCGAAATACCGAATTGGCTGAAAAAAAACATGCAATACAGAAGCGTAAAGCAGGTCAATCGATTTTTCTATAACTTATGCAGACTGTAAAAATAGGTACCAATGCAACATGGAGTATTTTCAATCACATGTGATTCTGACTGTAATAAATTCCATCGTTAAGAGTGAAGCAAAAGCTAAAATTGAAGTATGTTGCTCACACAAGTCTGCGATACAAAACACTCAAGCTATAATGGCTTTCAATGGCTAAATGCTAACAATGCTTTGAGGAAGCCCATAAAATTTACGGGCAGTACTGGGAAATTGGCGAAATGCTCTGTAAATTTGGCCGTCATGGCAGTCAGGATCAAAGAGTTACTCAAGTAGCGCGGGCCCGTTAAAGGAAGGTCGTGGCCGCGGGGGTGTCAGAGCGGCCTCGAGCGCACGTGAGGGGAGCTGAGGCGACCATGACGGAGAGTGAGGGAGGTGACTTATGGAGAGCGATCGGTTGCGGCTCATTGGAGGTTAGAGGATCCGTTAAAGACCTATCAAGAATGGGAAGTGTGGTGTGTTGAAGGCCCATCAGAACGGGGGGTGCAGGGTATAAGGCTCATTTAAGCGGAGTGTGATAGGCAGCCTGCAATTCTTTTTTCATTTTCAATGGTAAATATTTTGAGCAAGTTGATGGGTTAGGCATGGGCTTACCCTTAGGCCCAACGTTTGCTAATATATTTCTGTGCCACCATGAACAAAACTGGTTAAAAGAATGTCCCCCTGTTTTTAGGCCGGTATTTTACAAGCGGTATGTTGATGACACCTTTGTTTTGTTCAGAGATAAGGCTCATGCTGACCTTTTCCTGCAATATTTAAATTCTCGTCATGGCAATATTAGATTTACTAGAGAAGACGAAGAAAATGATAGGTTACCGTTTCTTGATGCTTGTATAGAACTCCGGCAATACTTTTCAGTGTTCTGTTTTCCGAAAGAAAACTTTTTCTGGGCTAGGAACCAGCTTTTTCAGCTTTTGTTCGCACAATTTTAAGGTTTGCGGCATTCGTACTCTCGTCCAAAGAGCGTTTAATGTGTGTTCCAACTTTCAATACTTACACAAAGAGTTCGATTTTTTGCGACGATATTTTGCCCATAACGGATTTATTTCTTGGGTTGTTGACAGGTATATCAATAGATTTTTGTCAAAAATTAATGATAACTCTCAATCTGTTCAATCTTGCGCACAAAAAGCTTTCTATGTTAAGTTACCGAATTTTGGAGATCAGTCATTGAAACTAAGCGAGGATGTTAAATCCCTTATTAACAAGTTTTTCCCGCAACTCAAAGTTCAAATGATCCTCGTGAATAATTTTACAATTGGTTCTCTTTTTCGTTTCAAAGACAAACTGCCACCCTCACTGTGCTCGTATATGGTGTACCAATACAGTTGTTCACGTTGTGAATCGCGGTAAGTTGGTTCTACCTGCCGTACTCTGAAGACTAGAGTTTTCGAGCATGCTGGGCGTAGTTGCAGAACTGGTCTTCCTCTTGGGTCCCCCCCCCCCTGTCCTCCGTTAGATCTCATGCGGAAGAGTACAATGTTCCGGTCTCCCTAAATAATTCTAAACTCCTGGCCGGTACCTCTTACAGATCAGATCTGCACCTTCTTGAATCTTTGTATATTTACAAAATGAAACCTGCTCTCAATGACACCCAAAGTGCTTTCCCGCTTCATGTTGCCAACGCGTAATTCAGTTGCTCAGTTTTCCCTTTATCGTTTATATATTTTTTGCCGTTATTTGTGCTTTTTCAAAGTTTAGATTTTTTATAGATACTACTTTAGTGCTGTAATTCCTTTTCCTTTGGTTTCGTTTTACAGAAATTTTTCTTGCTGAAGATCGACAGTTAGTCCGTAACGTTCAGTTTTATTTGATCATTTTTAATAAAAATAACTTTCCGTGTAGCGATTTTCGCCTTGCTTTTTTTTCAAGCTGAGAAGCATCAATGATGGAGTTATTTTAGAAAACTGTAGATTTGGAAGGCATTCAGAATTGAAGTTCGCCCTCTTGTTAAAGAATGTCCAGATCCTATAAGAAATTTCTGATATATGTTTAGCTTCAGTAGACAGCAGTGTGACCTAGTTTGTTTCCTTTAATCATCGTAGAACATGCAACAAAGAACATGTAACGAACACAACACAGCGCAGTACTAGCAACGTAGAACATGTAATGGAAAACATAAAATGTAGAGCATGCGACATAGACCGTATCACCTGAACCTTGTATCGTAGACCATGTGACGCACACCATGTTCTTCGGACGATGTCCCTTACAACATGTGACGCACAGTACACAACAACAACATGTGACGCACAAAAAGGTCGAGTAAACTTCATAGTTTTACACAATGGAATAAATTAATGAGCACATCAACATAGACCATAAATATTGTAGAAGAAACAACTCAGCACAAAAACACTTATGAAATATGCTCGAAAATATTGATATACAGGTAAAAGCCTTTATGCTAGGCTACCTTATTCTCAATGTTAAGTAGTGTAAAACCAGTGAGGTTTTGCGATTGAAGTCATATGGTGTTCCATGAGAATAGCAGCACAAGCACTCTACTTTAGCCTCCAATAAGCAAGAATTGGAATATTTCATGCACAGTTTTGAAAATATTTTAATTTTAATCGCAATCGATGGCAACGGAGGGTGCCACGGGATCTTTACGGGACGTCGAGTGCAGGTAAACCATACAAAAATAACACACCAAGGCTGTCAACAACACAGGCAGGTAATCGTTGAATTGCACGTAAAGAGACCAAGCGGTTATTCTAAACGCACCGATGAAACGCCAATTTAGTATCTTTAGCGGTGAAGTCTTACGTGATAATAATGATAATTACTAACGGAAGCCGCAAAAACTTTACTGCTATTTCTTAAATTCAAGCAACCTAACCTTTTTTAAAATCGATTTTAACCTAACCTGTACTAGCTAGGCATAAGCTATCCTAACCTCAACTAATGTATTGTGTGGCTGGTAAAATATTCATGGTTAATTTTTTATTTGAGTAACCTAGTCTAACAGATCCAAACCGCGTCTTCTTTATTCAACTTGGTATAGGGTGCAAGCGCTATTTGAAGACATTTCATCTTCAGTTCATATCTCACTCAAATCGAATATAATGATACGTTTTCATTCCAGATAACCCAGTTAGATTTAGATGTTCGCCCAAGAAATGAAAAGACATGCGGTCATAGTTGCTTTAACTGTAGAGTATAGCAATTTGAAAGCCAGGACCTCTTTACATGTTGCCAGATCATTTGTTCGTAAGGTTCGGTTGGAGCCGGAGGGATGTGGTGGCTCTGTTTTTTCTTCGGCAAAGAGAAAAACATTCCCAATGCTCTGATACCATAAGAATACCAAAAGTTATTTATACGAAGAAGACTCAGGAAAATTGATGATGACCATATCCAGTTATCAGAGTGGACTATCAGAACTGTGGTACATCAGGTCATTCGGTGCGTTATATGATGTGATAAAATACTAATTCATATCATCAAAGGCACACGAAAACCATCTCGAACGTTCAAAACGATTAGTTACCAAAATTTAAAAAAACGAACACAAAATGCTTTGGCTTCTCTCTTACGAAAAAACTTCAACCAAGGCCCCAAAATGTATACGCAATGACAGGTGGCAAAGTGCAGATTCTTCTAAAGTACCCAGGGTGGTGCTCACCAAATACCCGGCTACTGTGATGGTTTTAGGCGCAGTGAGCAGTGAAGGTCATGTCATGACATTTTACATTTTACCACAGGGTTTTAGGATTAATGGTACTGAGACATTGGCATTCTAAATACGGTTGTCAGGCCCTGGATAGATGAAGTATCCAACTGAAGGCCATTCGTCTTTCAATTGGACTTTGTACCTTCTTTCAAAGCCATAGTATCCCAAGACGGGCAATTAAAGAGCTTGTACGACCATGCGACTCTCCACAGATGGACCCCAAACTCATCAAATTAAACTCCTATAGACTGTTACGTGTGGAGCGTAGTTGAAAGGGAGACAAACAACATCCCGGTAGTACCACAGCTTTATTGAAGGCTGTCAGTGTCGAGGTGATGTTCGAAATCCGAAATGAATCAAGGCCACTCAATTTCATCTTTTCATCTGTTTCAGACCCAAATATTCATTGAAGCCAAAGGTGGCTACATAGAATAGTTGAATAAAGAAGTATCATCGGGGATATTTGGGTAAATTTGATTT
Organism: Morinoia aosen; assembly: GCA_030386875.1. Taxonomy (NCBI): domain Eukaryota; kingdom Metazoa; phylum Arthropoda; class Malacostraca; order Amphipoda; family Talitridae; genus Morinoia; species Morinoia aosen. The sequence goes on from CM059574.1 coordinate 5,490,532, forward strand.
AAATTCATGCGTTTTCTGTTGAAATACTGTAGTTTTTCAAAAATGCTGAAAATACCCTCAAATAGCCGTCGAACTCTTGTATATGTTCTGTCGTAATCTAGCCTTTTATTCTTAAGCCCTATGCACACAAGCGATAATAGTTGCAAAGCCTTTCGTTCGCAAGATAAAAGTTACAGTTATTCCCAATTTCAGTCGGCGAACGCGGCAATTTCAAGAAATAAGAAGGCGGCCGATATTTTTCGGCCGACCGCCAACTTCACCTCATTCTGTGTCGTCTATAAAGGTAAGAAAAACCTAGGTATCGACGATAAAATATTATTCTATATTGTTTATCAACCTGAACCATGATGGGATGAAAGATAAAGAAATTTGATAGAAGTTAATGTAACTGACGTTAGGTACCACACATCCATAATTGTTATTTTGAAATCAGTGGACGCATATTTTTTTGTGAACTCGATCTGAAAGGCTTCCGTCGACATTTACGTATTTTACTCAAGAGTGTATTCTTCCACTTCACTTTGTTCCAAGTTCTCTGAGAAATGTATCAGGAGGAATTACGTGCGTAAGCAAAAGATTTACTGATTTCATACACGTAGCACGAGCCTGAAATAAATAATTTATGTATAGCACGGAAGATTGGTTGTGATAACAAAAATTAACTTTCTAGAAAGAAGTCGTAATTCCAGGCAGCTTTCACACCGCAAGCGTCAAAAATGTACGCGTGCATTGTTACAAAGGAAAAAGTTGTATATTCAGGTGATCTTGGTCGTTCGCACTGACGAAAAGTGTTGCTCTCGTGTGTTGGCCTTTAATATAACCTATCCTGGCAATACCCAACTTATTCTATCTTAACATAACCATCCCGACCTTTTCTCTCTATTCTATCTTAACATAACCATCCCGAACTTTTCTTACCTAACCCGTTCTAAACTGACCTATCTTACCGGCTCCTTGACAAACCTTATTTAGCCGTACTTAACCCTTATCTAACCATGAACTTCCTACTTGCCCAACATCATGTAACTCGGTAACTACAGTCCATTTCAAGTGACGCTCCACTGTAATGATGTAAAATATAAAAAAAATCTGCCTAATCCAGCTAGCTTCTTGAATGCTGAAGTGTTTATTGTGTGACGATTTGTAAGAACTGGCAAATACTCGAAGCAACGCATAATATGTAATTATCGTATCTATGATAGGGATGATCTTAATAGCGAGAACGAATCTTTGCTTATGGAATTATTGAAAGCGTAAAACTTAGCGTAAAACAAAGCTAAGAAAAAAGGTGGGTGCAACCGTATTGATACATCAATTAGCTGGACTCATGAAAAAAATTCGTTTCTGTTTCAACTTAACCTAACCAATCCTATCTATACTGATCTTAAGCCAACATATTCTGTATTAACCTATCCTAAATTATTCAAAAATTCCCAGCCTATGTCTGCAGAACCGGGAAAACAATTCAGGTTTACTTTTCAACTTTAACAAGTGACGACATAGAGTCTCTGATTAAGTCTGGTCCCTGATCTCTCAAAGCTAAATTGTTATTGCATTGCAGTTTGAAGAATCACTGAGGGAAAATATCCAGCGTCACGCATTGCAAATATCTAATCGTCGTATCAATGATACAGATTTCTTTAAGATCGTGAATAAATTTTCCCCCATGAAATCATTGAAAGGGGGATTTTGCCACAGAACACTTACATAAGTATATGGTTTGTACTTTTGCTAGAATAATGATTGAAAGCTTGGTGTGCAGGGATTTGTACATACGCACGTTCGGACATACGGTAAGTTGAAGAGAGCAAAGGGCAGCACGCACCCGGCGGAAAGCAGGGCTGTGCACCAGCAGAAGACGATGGCAGACAAGCAGGTGCGGGAGGTCATCCTGCTGTTGGCGTGCAGCGGGCGGCACACGACCACGTAGCGCTCCAGAGACACAACCACCAGCGACAGCGCTGACCCGTGCACCGCGCTGTACTCCACGAACGGCCGGGCTTTACCTGCAGGGGGAGAAACGGAAACTCGGTGAAAAATTATGTCTTGGGTAAAGTGTGTTAAGTTACGTGTTGAGTCAGCCATTGTACCTAATATTATTTTTTTCAGATTGATTTATTTTGGTATTCACTATCCGCACCGTGTTGATTTCGGTGCGTCCCCGGACTGAAGAATAAGATGCTCACTGTTGGAGGTCAAGAGAACATTAAGGAGGTCACTTCAGGCCACATTTGGCCCGCGCGCCCAACTGGGGTCCATTTTTTGGTAGTTGTTGAAAAAAACCGTAGGTGGTAGACTATTCGGTCCTAAAATTCCTGCGGACGCCATATCCATAAAAATGTATCAAAAAAACTAATATTTCATATTTTCCAAAAACATGAGGCCTATATCGAAAAAAGTTACAGGAGTAAAAAATGTGCGCTTTCAACAATTAAATATACTCGCCAAGTTTCAAACGAATCGGATGAAAATAACTAAAATCGTTAAGTGACCCCTTTAAGCATATGACTGCAGGGTTGATTTGTATCCTCACTGAACGTTATATCGTACTCGTGAATAAATCTTTAGTGAAAACATGCCTACAGTATGCGTACACATTCTGGTATAACCTCCCTTCTACCAAACCCACACTAGATTTCAATGACGCCGTAGCTACACCCAATTGACACCATGCATTTTGGTATACCGCGGACACACCGTATGTACATCACATCTACATATATGAGACGTACATTACAAGTAATGGACATCAAATCTACTCATACAACATACGTGCAAACAAACAAAATGCTTTTTGATGTACCATAAATTGAAATGAATGAATGTTTGTACCTCGAAATAAGGAGATATTCAGAATTAGAGTATACTTAGGATTAAAGCATTGATAAACTTTGATCATACGTAAGGTTAGGTCGAAAATGCATACATTCATGATTCATTAAAAATTCGAGTACAATTGAGAATCATAGGAATGTAAATAAGCAAAAAATGATTAAAAAATCATGACTGTATAATTTGCATTTAAAATTTTTCTGAAGTTTGCTATTGAACATCGATTCGCACAATGGTACTGACGCTCATTTCTTAAAATTAACATTTACTTGAATTAGTTCCGTCGCTTTCTGAAAATTTCTGTCACCGACAAGCGAAACGAAAACGTGCAATTTTTGGTCACATTTCGCTGCAGTGCTCCATGCAGAGCAGTGTGGCTGTACATTTGACCACGCATTTAGCAGTGCACAATTCTCTCTGCCAATATCTACAGAATGTTGACGTAGTAACTGGAAGAGAAACAGCAGCAAGAGATCTAGGAATAGCAACTATTCATTAATTTTAACTTCATACTAAAGCGGCAAGCATCAAAGAACGAGGCATAACACGGGTGAGTAATGCATCGGAGCCCCGCTGGTGACGTCAGCGTAGAGCAGCGAGGCGCGTCAGCGCGGCGTGACTCTAATGCGTGACGGCGAATTTATTCCTCGCGTTCTTATCGCTCGCATTTTATTTCATTTGCAAGGCTTATGATAAGACGTCAAAATGAAAGGCTAAAGCATGGAATATCAGGAAGTCATTTAACTGCAGTCTAGCGGCTGATATTTTATTATCTAAGTTATGTAAAATGATTCAGTATAATTCTTCTTCATAATGAATGAGGAGTGAAATATACCCTGTTCCGCCTAATAAAGGATCTTATTTTCTTACTTTCATATACTTGACCTGCAGCGAACGTGTTTAGCATCATCATAATGTCATTGGGTTGGATTGAATCTTTTAGCGCTACATTTGATTTGAAATTTTTCAAAAGCCATCATCGAACCATCCCGAATCATCGTGAACCACAAGCTGATAAATATACATAGCATCCAGTAGCATGATCATTACTAATTGTACAAAATACATAATTTAATTGAAAAATCATACAAACATCCTTCCTAAAAGTACTATACTACCTTTTAAAAATTGTGATGTGGTAGAGGTCAAATAATTTTACTAATAGGGCTCGTTTAAAAAAAAACAGTGAGACTCCGACGAACTTTGCTGTGAAAATTATTTCAGTTAACTGGCATGAATGAAAATTGAAAAAAATTAAAAAGTCTAAATCTTAGAATAATTTTGGTCCTGTAATTCCACGTCCCCGATTGTATCATGGTTGCTGCCATCCTCCTCGACTTGGGCTGACGTGAGGTTTCTCACGCTCTGAAGACTAAGTGCAAGGCTTGCAAACTTTCTTAACAGATGAGCTTTCATGGAGAAAAAATGGTCTTTTAATCTATCAATGCGAAAAATCTACGTGACCGCTAGCACGTGGAAATGCAGGGTCTTAGTTGATTTTCTGGCTAGCTTAGGGGAAAAACGTTGTAGAGGTACACGACCTTTGTTGTAACAGGTAAAGACAATTATGGAAATACACTGCCTTAAATTTCGTATTGAAAAATAAGTGAAGAACCAGCTCCACGTTATAAAGAACTAGGTAGCAGGGAATGAGAATATTGCTGTCTTTTCGTATAATGTTACCAAGAGTATGTCGCTATGCGTTCCTCATGCGCGTAAATGCCAATAATTTGAGCTAGATCAATGGAGTGGATGTCGAGGGGAGGTACTCATGTGAAAACTAAATTTCTATTTGATTGATCCGAGTACTCTAACTTTCGTGACGCCTCTTTCTAATTACAGGCTTTGCGGACGACCTTCAGTAAATTTTGAGAACTAAGACGTTGAATCAAATAATGTTTGAGACTTATGGACTGAAGAAATGCATAGGGAACGTATCGGAAATCAGAAAGTGAAACGCATTCATGATGGATAAATAAAGGGCCAGACGGATTTAAAAACATTAGTATTGCCTAAACCGTTTGAAACTGTGAAGTAACAATGATTTGCATGTCGTAAAAGACGTTTGACGTCCACCATATCTCACGCAATAAAAATCCCGCACATTTTCGCCTTGCATCCCTCACGCGCGTAAAGAAGAGTTCAGTGAAGTTTTCCTTAAGATCGCATGTGCTCGTAATTTCGCTTGGGTGCACATTGTGCCGGCGGCCAATTATCCAGTTAAGCATGGGTAGCTGCAATTGGGAACGTGCCTCCGCTCCTAATTGCCGCGAAGCAGGAATCTGTGCTGGGGAAGTAAAGAAAGAGATAGCATCGACAGGTTGCGAGGGGAATATCTGCATGGTAGGTGAGAAGTTGTCAGTGACAGTGACAGGTTGCGGTGATTGAGCGAAGAGTTGGAAAAGATCGATAGTTTAGAGGAGAGACACATGCTTTCTCTTAGTCTTTTATGTAAGTCAAATTTCATTACTGAAATTTGACTCGTAGTCTGAAATGAGAGATTTATAGTTGCGAGCAATAAGTAAAATTTTCAAAAAAATATTGAGACATGCATGGTCTATTTTTGGGATATCATGAAGCACGGTGACCTTACACCTTGCTGCAGCTGAGAACCTTGAAGCAGCTTTCGGTCTCTTAGAGGCCGAATTACAGCATTCCTCATGCCTGAGTGTTGACCTCACGGCCGAGGGGAGCGCGCCGCACTCCAAGCAGGCACGCAAGCCTCCTGCGCTGGGGCAAGTGGCAGCGATAAGGAGGCTCCGCGCTAATTTTTATGATGAATCGATGCCCAGAACTGTTGCTCCGCTGTCACTTTTGCAGGGCCTTCTTCGCTTTTTTTGCGTCGCCTTTTGAGCGCAAGGGAAGGCGGCTTGTAAGTTGAAGAGAATCGGCGCAATCAAAGCTGGCAATTGGCTCCAAATTTAGAATTTTCTCTGCGTGAAAGAAGATAATTGGGCGAAATGAGTGCTTACAAACCAGGTTACACACGTTCATTTCCCACTTATGTTAGGTATGAGCGGTAGTATCATGGTCATGAAGTAGGTTAGGAGTATTTTGCTCTAAATGATCGGTTCCTTTTTAATATCAGCCTATGTACATAATGAACTGATAATTAAAGTAAGGTGATCAATCAACCATCAATGAATAGTGTTATAACTCCTGTTCTTACCGTTACTTGGTTGTGTTTCAGAGCTTTAGTCAAAAATACTTGAAACACTGTTTAAAAAATTGTTTATATTTTCTCCCGTGAAGTATCAAATGAATCAAAAGCCTCCTCTATACTGTCAATAAATGACAACATAGAGGGGTAAAAGTCTCTATATACGAATGAAATTTATTAAGAATAACGTGAAAAAGAAGGGCAAAAAAGCCTTCAATGGCTGCGGACAAAACCTGCAAGAGCCCTGATTGGACGAAGTCGTCCAATGAGAGAGAGGCGAGGCCAGGCTTTTCTGGAGACAGTTTTCTGGTACATTTTTTAGTGCATTAGTTCGCACACGAGCGTGGACTGCCTTGCACTTATCCATGTATTTGGAGTATAGTTATTTTTTTCAGCTTCCATGAGTTCATGTTTTTGTTACCGTGCAATATTTTGGATAATGATAGCGAAAATTCCCACGTGCTACAGTTGCATGATGTTGAATTCAGTACTCTTTGTTGAATAGCGCGCGTACAGTAATGTGGAACACCGTAATACAGTATTGATGAATACAGTACAAATTGTTGAATAACGTGCGCACAGCAATGATGAATACAATACTCATTATTGATTACTGTACGTACAGTAATGTTGAATACCGTACTCAAAATTGGATACCGTACTTATAATTATGCTCAGTGCCGTACATTGTTAAACACCGTGCTTACAGCTTTGCTGAATACCGAGCTCAGTATTGAATACCGTTCGTACAGTAACGTTGAATATTGTACTCTTTATTGAATCCAGTGCGTGTAGTTATAGTGATTACCGAAATCAATGTTGAATACCTAATAGAATGTTGAATACGGTACAAATTGTTGAATACTATACAAAATATAAAATACCGGACGTAATATTGAATACCGTGCAGAATGTTCGAGCGGTATCTGAATGTGTAATTAATTTATTGTTAAAAAATATTTTGTTAGACAACAATGCAGATTCAGTGTGAGCTACTGAGTATGTGCACAACGTGGGTTAAAAAATCATACCATTGATGTAACATGTGTAACACGGGATTTACATGTAACTCGTTCAACGGCAGTGCTACAAGTACCACGTACAACACATGTGACACATGTATACATGCATGCGACAAGTAGCAAACGTACTCATGCAAAGTACGGATGAAGTGTAGTTCACAAACATCAGGCTAAGCTAAGCATTGCAATGTTGCCGTCAAGAATTCCGCAGTTGACATTTGAAACAAATTCGAAGGATCAACACAAGCCACATTATGGACAGATGATCGTGCATCACACCCGACAATTGCCAACCGCGCCATGATGGACGTGCCAGGAAGGTCTGCGTACATTGCTTTGTCATTCATTCAAGTGCCCAGCATTTCCAATTTTTTATTCAGGCAAGTCAAAAGTATGAAAAATAAAACTGCGACAAAAAGGTTTTTCCAAACTACCAAGAAGTTATTTCTACCATCACACGATCCAGTGACCTAAAACGTGCGAATATGAGGAGACTGCAAATTAAATCCTTCACAATTAAATTATTTAGGACTGTAATTATATCGTTTAACTGGCTTTAACTTACGTGACCGCGGCACCCGAGACCTTGACCTAACGCGAGCTGAGGGTGTGAATTCTTTGTGATGTAAAGCGAGAGTTTATGTAGAGTGAGGCCGCGGAGCGAGGGCGATATGCGGGCTGTGAGAAGGCAAGGTCGAATTTAGTTTGGTCTGCTCCACGCCTCGATACCTTCTGGGAACCAGGAGACCTGCTGCATAACACTAAGCTTAGAGCAGACCACGGCACCTACTGCAGACCACAAGACCATTAGCTGATCACGAGACTTGCTGTACACACCCAAACCTGCTGTAGACCGCAACACCTGCAGCACCTCAGTAGCCCCTCAACAGTAGCAGCCCGGCCTGAGCCCGCATCAGGGTGGCGTGTTGTTGTTTGTTGACCCGCCAGTACAATGCAGGGGCCATTACATGGCCAATCGATGGGGGCCGTCTGCAGTCACACGTGGGTCGCCGCGACGTAAAAGATGGACGCCAAAATGAGAAAAGATGGTTTCGAAATGCTACTTTCCAGTAAAAAGAAGGGGTATTCAAACCTTTTACTTCTTCTGACATGTTTGATATATGAAATGTGATAAAGTGATCCGGTTTCAAACGCTTCAATGTCTGGTGAAGAAGTCGTGACCTATGGACGAGAAAAGCATTTACCCTCTTTGATAATAAGAGACGGAGTTGTCAGTGCTTTTCGAACCCCTCTCGGAAAATGAAAAATATGTTAATTTTAGTTAACTATGATGCCTTGATGGGAATTTGATGCTATTCGGAGGGATGCAAATGGACTAGGAGACTCACGACGGTACGGGTACAAATAGACTTTTCATTGCTACTTGATGATAGTGGGGTATCTAAATAAGGATGCAGAATATTGAAAGCCATAGAAATTGAAAACATTGCATTACTGTCTGCAATCAAAGTCACTTATAAGAGTAGAAGAATAAATAAACGCTCTCGAAATTTAAAGCATTTTGATTGTGCAGCAAGGTTGTCTAAGCTCTGAGGAATGTTTTGCTTCTCCATTCAGCTCAAACTCTCCATTGAAATCCCAGAGTATTGATGATGGAATTGATGTTCCTGGCATGTTGAGCTAGCTGCATTCAGCATCATGGAGCCATCCATTGAAGCAAATGTCAGCGTATGGATGCCATGACTGACGGTCCAGCCTCCAGGTCCCACTGACTCGCCCCTGCTTAATGTATCAGCGTCGACAAAACGAGCATTCTGTCAGGAATACGAGCGACTGCATGCAAAAACGAGTGCCATGTTTCCATATGTAAAAGTTAGGATGCTAATTATTACTCGTATCTGTGAGGCATTGTTATTACATTATCGTAATCATTTAAATTCTTTCAAACCTGAGAATTTATTCATGAATGTGAAACAATGATTTTATGAGGTACTGGACCTTTGACACGTTCTTGCACGCCAGCAGTTTTCCAAATTAAGGAACATACACATATGTTAATTTAAACCTAAACATCGGTGCACATTGAAATATGTTTGAACCTATACAAATGTTATCATGTAATTGATAATACGCACACGTCAACATATGCCTGAACAAATATTTCGGTTAAAAATCACGCTCTGGAGTACCTGGGAAGAAACACGCTTATGGTGATTCTTTGTTGGTCTCTCGGTGGAAATAATATTTATCAAACCTACACACCTATATTCCATCTACTATACGAATCGTCAATGATTAAGATATTTGGCAGGAACCATCTCGGAAGAAAGAACAACCTACGATCCGTAAAGTCCCAAAAAAGTCAAATGGAGTAATAACTAACTTGCACACCTGCACGGCCTTTCATCATCATATACTGACTCTTAAGAGATAACAGAGGCTGAACTTCAGTGTTGTTTCAGGGCGTGTAGCGAACTATTCTCCACGCTAACTCACATACGCAGTCATGGACGCATAAACAGCTATACCAATATTTATCTATTCCTCTTTAAACTCTGAGTAAAATTGTTATATTTCACCCTGTACTTGGCTGTTTCGGCTCATAGTAATATTAAAAGTTGTTTTTAAGAAGCAAACTACGTAACCATGTTCAAGTTAATCTTTGTTTTATAAAGTATGTAACAAAAATAAAAAAAATAATATCCTGTTTATTTTTACTCCTCTTAATACTGTGCATTAAAACATTTTAGTAAGTGATTATTTCCTTAAGACGATTCACGTAGTTAACTAAAAGATTTTCGCCGATATTCATAGGAATTATTTATTGCCACAATATTTATAGCCACTTCTTTCGACAAATTTTTACAATTCATGAAGATTTCTTGTTTTCTTGCACAAACGTTCTGCTCGGAAATTCTCCACAGAGTCTCGATTAGATTAATATCCGGTGGTGCGGTCTTTGCGAAACGTTAACACTGCAATGTACGATCAATTTCTTAATAGATTTCTCCTCTTACGTCAGACCATATAGCAGCGTTATCAAATTAAATAAAACCCTAGATCAGGTACTTCTTCGGATTCTATCCCCTTCTCATTAAAATTTTGATGAATTAATCTTATTTCATGGTTCTATTAATCTCAAGAAGATTCCCTGTACCAATGGCTGCGAAGCAGTTTCAGAAAATTATACTGTCACCCCATGTCTCACAGACAAAACGATATGTCTTAATGGTTTGAATTTCTCGGCCTTCTATTGTTTAATAAAACAACATCTTTGGGTCACAAAGCTCGAAAAGCATCTCGTCTGGCCTTGGAACTGAAGGCCAATAACTTTTATTCTCATCCAAGTGAGCTTTGGCAAATTGCAAACGAGCTTTATTTAACAAGTGGTCTTTCTAAAAGAAGTGTGTTTTCTGAGAATCTTTGAGTCTTCCTCTTTCTTTAATGCATTCTGAAGTATTGACTGTAAAAGCTTGCAGTCTGTTTTGTTCAGGTTGTCCAACTAAGATTTAAGTGTGGTTTTCGGGTTGAGATTGACTTCACGCTTCATGCTTCTATACAATCTTCGTGATATTTTTGTTCCTCCCTTCGTCATCGATGTTTTCAAATGTATATTTTTTTTGCATTTTTGGGCTATGCTGTAAGCAGAACCTGCATGAATAACGCAGGGCTGCGATATCATTTCGTAATATTTACTGTCCATGGATTTATTAGAATTTAGACATTTCAAATCGAGGCTGAGTTCTGACTCGATGGTGACCGAACTTTTAAATGAAGACTGCAATAATTTCCGTAATAGAGCAAACGAAACTATTTTTTGACAGTTGCAAAAAAGATCACATCGCCTAAATCTACTGATAATTAAGCACAATAATTTCGAAATGAACCTTTGAAGAGCGTATGAATAAATATATGAATACAATAATTTTACTGATGAGCTGGTAGTGTAGGCACATGAGCAGGTAGAGCAGGAACACTCTATTTCTGCCAAATATTGGATGAAATGAATTTATTTCTGGAACCTTTGTACGTTGCTTGCTTCTAAACATCTCATAGGCTTCTAACTTTACTAGATGATATAGTAAACTCTTGAACAAAATATAATAATTTTACTCAAAAAATAAAACCGTATGAACACTTTCCCGTGGAACTATACGTTCACATAAGCACACATTCACGCGGACTCACACCTACATTACATCATTCATGTATTTGGACATACACATACTGTATGTGAACATACATATGCTTCAACGTACATATGTAACAACACACACATTTCAACACATGACGTTAACGTACAAAGCAACAGCCGCTGGGGCCCGCATGTGTGGCAGCCAGTGTTTGTGTGATAATCGTGAGTAGGTAGGGCAGGTGCGTGGGCAGGTAGTGCAGGTGCGTGAGCAGGTAGTGCAGGTGCGTGAGCAGGTAATGTAGGTGCGTGAGCAGGTAATGTAGGTGCGTGAGCAGGTAGTGTAGGTGCGTGAGCAGGTAGTGCAGGGGCGTGGGCAGGTAGTGCAGGTGCGTGCGCAGGTAGTGCAGGTGCTTGAGCAGGTAATGTAGGTGCGTGAGTAGGTAATGTAGGTGCGTGAGCAGGTAGTGCAGGTGCGTGAGCAGGTAGTGCAGGTGCGTGGGCAGGTAGTGCAGGTGCGTGAGCAGGTAATGTAGGTGCGTGAGCAGGTAGTGCTGGTGCGTTAGCAGGTAGTGCATGCGTGGGCAGGTAGTGCAGGTGCGTGAGCAGGTAGTGCAGGTGCGTGGGAAGGTAGTGCAGGTGCGTGGGCAGGTAGTGCAGGTGCGTGAGCAGGTAGTGCAGGTCCGTGGGTAGGTAGTGCAGGTGCGTGAGCAGGTAATGAAGGTGCGTGAGCAGGTAATGTAGGTGCGTGAGCAGGTAGTGCAGGTGCGTGAGCAGGTAGTGCAGGTGCGTGGGCAGGTAGTGCAGGTGCGTGGGTAGGTAGTGCAGGTGCGTGAGCAGGTAATGAAGGTGCGTGAGCAGGTAATGTAGGTGCGTGGGCAGGTAGTGCAGGTGCGTGAGCAGGTAGTGCAGGTGCGTGGACAGGTAGTGCAGGTGCGTGAGCAGCTAGTGCAGGTGCGTGGGCAGGTAGTGCAGGTGCGTGTGCAGGTAGTGCAGGTGCGTGGGCAGGTAGTGCAGATACGGGAGCAGGTAGGGCTGGTACGGAAGCAGATAGAGCAGATAGGACAGGTATATTATAAGAAAGTGCAAGTGGGGTGAAATTAGAACGCTTGCTTTATTTCGTGAAACTTAATTCATCTTTGTCCCTGTATCGCAGTCTGAGAGTTTGTGAAGGTCGTTCTTTCGCGCTTGCTGCTGTTTTAAAGAATACAAAATGTCATCATTAACTTTGCGCTGAAGTTATTTTTTAAAGTGACAGGCTCGTGCGCTTAAGAAGCCTATCTCTTAATCAGAGGATATGAAAAAAAATTTTTAATCGAAATAATGGCATGCATGGCAAATGGAAAGTTGCTCCTGATATTTGTTGAAGATTACAATTAAAAAATCAATACTTACAGTGCGAATTAGGGAACGCAGGAAAAATTCCAGTTTCTCTACCTGGAAGCGAACAATTATAATGAACAAAATAATCTTGTTTGTGCGAAGGTAGTGTTCAGAGCTAGTGTCACCAACGGTAGACAGCTCGAGCTGAAGTTCCATACCACGTGTCTATTCGCAGCTTTTCCCAAGTGACATCGCCTTGCAGTGGCGTGCAGGCTAGTTTTTGTCTCGCGCAGTATGCCAATAAAGAAGCAAAAAAATAAACTATTCTTTATTCGGAAATTTCACTTACTTTGCGCTATCACTAATCTGCGCAAACTAAGAACAAACATCCATAAGGGTAACAGCTGTCTTGTATTTATATACTTGCACACAGAAATACGTATATTTGTTTTCGTTTGTAACCATCGAAACGGTTGACCAACCAGGCATGAAGTATATGTACCTGATGAGCATATCTGCGATGCGAGTTTCATTACATTGCGGGTGTAAATATAATTTTCATATTTTACAAGCAGTACTTATATGACACTTGAGCTATTTTCAAGGCGAAACAGCTTGTATAATTCTCTTTAAGACTTCTTCGCAATCACTGCTCACAGCAATACTAGCTTTCCAAAAGCAGAAGAAAATGAACAAAATCTATTATTTTTCGATGTTATCGTTACGCGTGGTGCAACTGAATTGACTTCCAGCATTTACAGAAAAATAAGCTTTCACATGTGTAACGAATAATTTGTCCCGAATCGTACAAGTTATTTTATTTCAGTGCAATGTCATGATTATGCAAAATTGATATCACCAAAACCTTAGCATACAGAGTTTTTCATTTATGACCTACTTATGGAGCTTTCGACTACCAGATCTATGTTATGAGAACTTTTTTCTCATGCAAATGGTGTTGCAGGTACTTGTTGGACAAACCGCCTTAAACATTCCTAAATTTAACTTTATTTAGGCCACGTTAAGTTCATTTGGTTGTAAAATAATGGGTTTTTGTGTCGTTACTATATTCAGATAAAAATTATACCCAGTACGTTGAGATGAGAATAATATAGGAATTAGGTAGTTTTACGGTATCATAGATACATAGAGTGTTTCTAAACCTCACCACAGTGTTGTAGAACTAATTGAGCGTTACGATACCTCCTCACTCAAATCCTAGGATACACTGTGGACATTTAAGTCTTCCTTTTATATTTGATCATATCTCAACTTTGGACTCGGCCAACAGCCCCGTAGATTTTCGAATTTTGGAACCGTGATGTGCAGTTTACTAAAAATAGACCCGCCTTGAACACAGACTTGATCTCCACCGCGCTGTAACTGGGTCGACTCGCGGCCACACGATGCGCGCCACAAGTTTAATGGTAAAATCTTGGGTACGTAGCAGTATTTTGTTCTTTCCTGTTTTTATAAGAAATGCGGTTAAATCCGGTTACATTTTCTATGTAATTTATTTTTACATGTGTTTCTTTATGGCAGGTAACATTCACTGATGACGATTTTGGGATAAAATTGTTTATATAGCATTCATTGATTACAGAGTCCATGCAAACAAACCACTCTTAAATATAATTTTAGAATTGCAGGTCTTATTAATATAGGATATCGATTTGTCTTGAGTCCAAGATGTATAATGATGCCTGTACTATAGATAAGATCATTGCTCACTTTCCGCAGTTGAAAGAATCAGGGAAGGATGTGGTTTTATGTCATTGCTAACTTAACTCAATGATTTACATGCTTTACCAACCCTTCCCTATACTGTCATTTCTGATGGGACCAGTATACCGGTTCATTATAATAATAGCCCTTGCGTCTTTATAAATACAGTAGGGTAGATACAAGAGGTCCACATAAATTGTATCTACTGATTTTAAATATTAATTAGTTCTACACATTTTACACATAAATAGATTAAATTGAAAAATCCAAACGGATAAAAGCAAAGGAAATGATTCGGAATAAATCTGCTGCACTACATCATAGATATATGATAGTATAAGTATTTAATATCAATGGATACATTTTAAAAATTGAAGATATTATACATCAATGATGCTGCAGAACAGTTCAATTCCAACATGCTTTTAACTTTCATTCTTTCAAAATACAACCTAATAAACATAATAGAATAATACTGTAGCATGTAAACTTTAAATCAGTGGGTACCTTTCCGAAAACACTGTGTATGCATTTTCTTTTCCATGTGACCAGTGAATTTTTTCCTGGAACAGCTGGATGTGCTTGATAATTCTGTGATACTGGTTTCATCGCCACCAGCATTATGAAAAAAAGTTTAATACCATTTACTATTATCATGAATATAATTGTTTGGTGTCTGAATGTGATGGATTAATACACGGAAATTCGAAAAGGAGAGATTCTTGGATTCTAAAGGCCCTCATGACATACTTTCACTCGTTCAAGTAATCAAAAAGTAATGCTCTCTAATGTTGTAATTAAAGTTAGTGTTAGGCGTCGAAAACAACTTTGTTTTTTTTTGGGTGCGTAAAAGGAGTCATCAGAAGAAGCGCTGGCTCAGACAGACGGTTTCTGTAGCAATATTATGCGAAAATGCAACATCATTAAACAAACATTTGAAATTGAGGACCTGACACAAAATCTAATGATTCCAATTGAATCATTCATTCGTAATAACAGGTGAATTTAAACCAACAATATAAATACTGATCGAATACACTGACTTGCAATAGGAAACAAACTCACGCTATGAGGTAAACCCCGAAAGAATGGCGCACAGTAAGTCAAAATTTTTATCAAATCATTAGCCCTCGTAGCACACAACTTTCCGCGGAAAAGCCTCGAGGCAATCAGAGAGCCTATCGACTCCGACATTCACGTACAAAAATGCGCCTCGCACACACACGCACGAGGTTAGGGCATAGACGTACTTTATTGCGCATTATTGAATGCCGCCATTTCGGACGGTAAGCTTAATATAACGTAACTCACAAGTTATTTGAACTCACACAGCATGGGGCCGAGCACCCAGGCCTCAGGGGTAGACTGAAGCTCGACGAGCACGGTGGGCAGACACAGCAGCAGCACGAGCAGGTGCGCCACAGCCAAGTTCGTCATGAAGTAGACGGGGGTAGACCTTTTCCCCCGCAGCACGACGGCGGGCACCACCAAGTTCCCCACTACCCCCACCACCAACACCACCGCCACCACCGCCGTCGACCCCCAACGGATGTGCCCTGGCAACGCTAGAGATGGTGTCTCACCACCATCCGCTCGGTGTTCTGTGGGGAGCGCATAATCCCTCTCTTCTGTGACGTTCTGCCTCGCTTCAGTCGGCCCGTGAGCATCGAGGGCGTCCAGGCTTAAGTGGGACTTGTTTGCTGAACTTGTTCTGCTCTCCTCCATTCGCGCTCACACGCAAAACACGGTCAAAAAACTGCAGAAAAGTTTGATGTGTCTTGACTCTCCTAATACTTCTATGAGGGAATGGAAGAGACCAGTTTCATAGTTAGGGAATAGATTATAATTATGAATTTTTAAAAGTTCATCCCACGAAGAATTAAATTGCAATTTTTGATTTCTATTCGATCACACATTAGCGGGAAAAACATAACATTGTTAGACTGCAATTCGAAAAACGTATTATTATTGCAGATTCACGATACACAATCTTCGACTGAAAATTGGTTTTCACTGTATATTATCCTTAGTAATTTGTGTACAATGTTATAATTCTAATGAAGTTGGAACTTTCAAACAGAAAGGGGGTCAGAATAGTGAGTCAAAAAATCTGTATTTTACTTTATTAAAACGTTCCTATATATCTCTGTAATATGAAACTTCTAGTGAAAAGACACATAATCACGATGGAAGATATATAATAAGAACAATAAGTAATTGTACACCACACAACGAAACTCAGAAAAATAAAGAGTCAGAAAGTACTCATATCCCAATGAGAAATCGTAGAACATTATGATTTAGAACCATTTGCTTGTCAAAAGCATAGAACAAACTTCTCATAGAAATTCCCTGATCAGTTGTTCCTTGTTAAGGAAACTTGATCTCTCGTACAGTGAACAAGCAGTCTTTGTCGCATCAGCATCGCTCAGGACTCTCAGGAGCCAAGGAACGCAGCATTTGAGTAAGAATTATAATTATTTATTGCGCGTCTCCAGAATGGCTATACTACTGTAAAATCTCAGAAAAACGGGGCATTTATATTTGCTCTATGCATTTTCAAAATTACTTAGAATATGGAATACATCATTTTAAAATCTTATTTCATTTTATAGAACAGAAGCACGAAGAAGACACGAAGTGCGGATTGAGGAAGACCAAGAACTCCACACACTATCGTGACGAGACCGCTACCATGCAGCTTCTCATGATGATGAAGGAAGGCCTTAGGACATCTTGTCAATACATAGCAGATCATATGCTGTCAGTAAGTGAGAACGTAATAAAACAAATAATTTTCATTGCTCTGTGAGAAATGTTCGAAAGACTCGCACAGTCCGAAGTATCCCACTTCTATTGAAAAAATGTTGTTGCTTGATAAGAAGACGCCAATTCGTTTATGAACGAAGATCATTTCAATCATATTTTGCAGTCAAAGGATACCAAACTTGGCCCGTTTAGTTACAGTTACGGTAAGATTGTTAATGGATTGCCAAATACTTCGACGCAACCACAGGAAACAATTCATGAATGGAATTATACGATTAATTCGATCTATTGTTGAAAAATTGTATTTAAATATTTTGTTCCTTCAGTCCAGAACCTCAAATTGAAAACAAATTTATGGGTCTTTCATCAAAATGAAAACCCTAAACATTGTAAATACTTTTCAGATTAGCTACGCCATGTAAAAATCAGGCTTTTACGCCGACCTTATCATTCTCGGATCTACATTCAGCTAACAATACCAGGAACAGCTGAGAATTTAAGTTGGTAAGAGGCGATCATCTAATGTGTCCAAATTATATAACATCTGTCCTGAAGAAGCTGAAAAAAATCCTCCAGATTTGCGCAAGACCGTCATCTCTCCCTACATATGTATGTACATCAACTGGGAGATTTTGGAACTAGTACGGACAATGCAACCAAGTATTAACATTTTATACTTTACCGTGCGAGTACTCTTTGCTCCCCTGATTCTTGAGTTTCATCGAAGGAAGTTTGTCCTTTTTTAGTTGAGGTCCAAGTCGAATGATAAAGCAAGGAACAGCTCTTAGAGTGGGAATATTTAGCTTAAAACAATGGTGACCGTTAAAATCGTTAAAATTGAACGTTTCGATTCGAAGAATCGTTATCATCAACGGATATGAAACAACGGAGAAAAATATATGGATGTTAAAAAGTTTCAATATTATATCCCCAGCTTTCAATATTCCCGATCTCCTTATAATGGAGTCTCTCTACACTCTACAACGCACACCTCATTCGAATGTGACTTCGGTCTGCATACTTGTTGCGAATTGTCAATTTTATTTAGTAAGGTTTTGACATCTGGCACCAATAACTTTGTGTGTAGTATTGTTTTACCGATGATTAAGATCCTTTGATGATAATTATTCATCAAGTCAAAACGTTTAATTTTTATGCAAAACATTTTATGAGTAAAATATTCTCATTCAAACTTTTGTATCTCGCCTCATCATTCGATTTGAAAACTTTGTAAAAACAAATTGCAATGCTATTTAAGTTTCAAATCTCAAAGATGCTAGAAAATGTATGAATTTGATTACGGAGAACACAGGTTTTTTGGTACGTTACGAATACTTCTATAATTCCCTGGAAGCAAACAGAGCTTCTGCTTCAATATTCCATAAAACATATTCATAATTTCCATATCATTTAGAAATTTCCATCAAATCAACTTTTTTACCCTGAGAATAGCTGCAAAATATCAATTTTCTTCGCATAAAATGAAGCTTGGATGAACGTGAATTGAATCTCACCTCAGTAATAATTCCTCTCCTCCTACAAAATGGGTTTCAATTTTTTTATAATTACTAAGCCCCAATGTCAATTTCAAATTTGTAATGATAATGAGAAAGCGCAAGTAAAAAGCAGTAGACAATGGTAACTGCACCGGTTCCGCTGTTGCCTTGAAGAAGCATTTAACTAGGCACAGTTCTGGCTCGCGTGTACTGGCTAGAAACCGAAGACAGAAATAAAAGCTTTCACGGTTTACAAACAAGTCAAGCTGATAAAGGTACGGATAGACTGCAAGCTGAGCGCCGGATAGAAGTTGGAATGAATTCAACAGTATAGAGTCATGCAATCGGGATCCTTCTGAACATTTACGCAAACCTGCGTTTAGTACCTTTGAAAAACAATAGTGGTGATTTTCCAGTTCAAGTGTGGCTATTGGGCAAACAATCCGACCTAGAAATTGTGGATATTTTCTTAGTTGGTCTGAACTAGCACAGGCAAGCAGAGCAATGAACACACCGGTGATAGTCATCGAGAAATACGATGAATAGCTACGCAAACACACAGGGAATACTGTACTAACACAAACACGCAGGAGGTAGCTACACAAACACGCAGATGACACTATGGCAGCCAACACACCGGAGGCCTCGATAGAAACACGTAGGTGAGACCAGAACAACCAACACACCTGAGGCAGCGACACAAATACAAAGATGATACCCGCGCAACGAACACGGAGGCGACACAACAACAACAAACACACAGCGACACAACCCACAAGGGACAGCAGAACAACTAACACACCGGAGGCAGCGACACAAACACACAGACGATACCAGTGCAACGAACACAGAGGCGACACCAGAACAACAAACACACAGCAACACATACACAAGGAACAGCAGAGCAACCAACACAGGCAACAGCATAGCACGCGACGCGGCGCTGCGATAGAGATGTTAGCGAACGCTCGCCGCGACCGCCTCGTATCAGGCGTGCGTTTGTCAGCAGCTTCAGCGGACACGCACGTGTTGGTGGCGCCTGGGTTGCTGGGTGTGGGGTTGCATGTGTGCGGTTGCGGGGTGTGGGATTGCGGGGTGTGGCGTTGCGGGGTGTGGGGTTGCGGGGTGTGGCGTTGCGGATTGTGGGGTTGCGTGGCGTGGGGTTGCGGGGTGTGGGGTTGTGGGGTGTGGCGTTGTGGAGTGTGAGGTTGCAGGGTGTGGGGTTGCGGGGTGTGAGGTGGCGGGGTGTGGGGTTGCGGGTTGTGGGGTACCGGGTGTAGGGTTGCGTGGTGTGGCGTTGCATGGTGTGGGGTTGCGGGGTGTGGGGTTGCGGGGTGTGAGATTGCAGGGTGTGGGGTTGCGGGGTGTGAGATTGCAGGGTGTGGGGTTGCGGGGTGTGGGGTTGCGGGTTGTGGGGTACCGGGTGTAGGGTTGCGTGGTGTGGGGTTGCGGGGTGTGGGGTTACGGGTGTAGCGTTGAGGGGTGTGGGGTTGCGGGGTGTGTGATTGCGGGGTGTGGGGTTACGGGGTGTGGGGTTACGGGGTGTGGGGTTACGGGCTGTGGGGTTACGAGGTGTGGGGTTACGGGGTGAAGGGTTGCGGGGTGTGGGGTTACGGGTGCAGGGTTGCAGGGTGTGGGGTCCCAAGGCGTGGGGTTACGGGGTGTGGGGTTACGGGGTGTGGGGTTACGAGGTGTGGGGTTACGGGGCGGGAAGTTACGAAATGTGGGGTTACGGGGTGCGGGGATATGGGGTGTGTGGTTACGGGGTGTGGGGTTACAGGGTGTGGGGTTACAGGGTGTGGGGTCACGAGGTGTGGGATTACGGGGTGTGGGGTTACGAAGTGTGGAGTTACGGGGTGTGGGGTTACGGGGTGTCGGGTTACGGGGCCAACAGCGCAGGTGCGATGAGGGCTGAGGTGTACATACAGTCTCGCGGTGACGTGTAGGGTAGCAGTACGCGCATAATACGGAATTAAGTTGGCCGAAAAGTAGACTGGAAAGTATATGCGGTGACAGATTACCAGTTCAGACAACGAGGCTTTGTGTTGAGAAGCCTTCCAGTTATCTTGGTCTCGTTTGGGCGTCTATTCTGATGAATTTCCCTCTGACGCCTGGCGAAGTAAAGTTTATACGTTTGTACGTAGGTATATGTTAGCTTCGAAACAGCGATTTTGCATGAATAGGGTGCTTTCTTTGCACAGAATACCTTTAGTGATTTTCAACATGAAAAACATAAACTACAGTACGTATAAAAACTAAACGGTAACGCCAGGGGCTTTCCAAAAACCCAATGGTATATTTTTTCAAAATAGAAGCATCTTTCCATCCTTGTATGACACTGCACGTATCCGCGTACGTTAATTAAGACGAAATTTCACAAAAATGAGAAATCTTGAATTTTCAGCTTAATGCTATACGTATACCTCACGTATAATGATCGTTCCATACAGTTCATCTTGCTTAGTAGCTGTAGTCCCTGCCAATTGCGTAGTAGTAGTAGTAGTAGTTGCTTAGTAGTAGTGGGAGCAATTGTATGAATGCCAGAAGTGCCACTAGGCAGAAAGTTCTTCCAACCATCACATCCAGCCACCCATTTCACACCACCAGTCACACTGCTAGTCACGCACCCCACACAGCCAGTCATGCACCCCACACAGCCAGTCACGCACCCCACACAGCCAGTCACGCACCCACACAGCCAGTCACGCACCTCACACAGCCAGTCACGCACCCCACACAGCCAGTCATGCACCCCACACAGCCAGTAACTCACCCCACACAGCCAGTCATGCACCCCACACAGCCAGTCACGCACCACACACAGTCAGTCATGCACCACACACAGCCAGTCACGCACCCCACACAGCCAGTCACGCACCCCACACAGCCAGTCACGCACCCCACACAGCCAGTCATGCACCCCTCACAGCCAGTCATGCACCCCACACAGTCAGTCACGCACCCCACACAGTCAGTCATGCACCCCACACAGTCAGTCACGCACCCCACCCAGCCAGTCATGCACCCCACACAGTCAGTCACGCACCCCACACAGTCAGTCATGCACCCCACACAGCCAGTCATGCACCCCACACAGTCAGTCACGCACCCCACACAGTCAGTCATGCACCCCACACAGCCAGTCACGCACTCCACACAGCCAGTCATGCACCCCACACAGTCAGTCACGCACCCCACACAGTCAGTCATGCACCCCACACAGCCAGTCACGCACCCCACACAATCAGTCATGCACCCCACACAGCCAGTCACGCACCCCACACAGCCAGTCATGCACCCCACACAGTCAGTCACGCACCCCACACAGTCAGTCATGCACCCCACACAGCCAGTCACGCACCCCACACAGCCAGTCATGCACCCCACACAGCCAGTCACGCACCCCACACAGCCAGTCATGCACCCCACACAGCCAGTCATGCACCCCACACAGTCAGTCACGCACCCCACACAGTCAGTCATGCACCCCACACAGTCAGTCATGCACCCCACACAGCCAGTCACGCACCCCACACAGTCAGTCATGCACCCCACACAGCCAGTCATGCACCCCACACAGTCAGTCACGCACCCCACACAGCCAGTCACGCACCCCACACAGTCAGTCATGCACCCCACACAGCCAGTCACGCACCCCACACAGCCAGTCATGCACCCCACACAGTCAGTCACGCACCCCACACAGCCAGTCATGCACCCCACACAGTCAGTCATGCACCCCACACAGCCAGTCACGCACCCCACACAGTCAGTCATGCACCCCACACAGCCAGTCACGCACCCCACACAGTCAGTCATGCACTCCACACAGCCAGTCACGCACCCCACACAGCCAGGCATGCACCCCACACAGTCAGTCACGCACCCCACACAGTCAGTCATGCACCCCACACAGCCAGTCACGCACCCCACACAGCCAGTCATGCACCCCACACAGCCAGTCACGCACCCCACACAGCCATTCATGCACCCCACACAGCCAGTCACGCACCCCACACAGTCAGTCATGCACCCCACACAGCCAGTCACGCACCCCACACAGTCAGTCATGCACCCTACACAGTCAGTCACGCACCCCACACAGCCAGTCACGCACCCCACACAGTCAGTCATGCACCCCACACAGCCAGTCACGCACCCCACACAGCCAGTCACGCACCCCACACAGCCAGTCACGCACCCCACACAGCCAGTCACGCACCCCACACAGTCAGTCATGCACCCCACACAGTCAGTCACGCACCCCACACAGCCAGTCATGCACCCCACGCAGCCAGTCATGCACCCCACACAGCCAGTCATGCACCCCACACAGTCAGTCATGCACCCCACACAGCCAGTTGTTAGGAAACATTTTTATGTCGTGAATTTTTGAAAATTTATGGATATTTCACTAGATTGTGTTTTTTTATTGTGTCCCTTTCTTTATGACTAAATTGTGTTTTGATAAGTTGTTTTTTGCTTCTTGTTTTTGCATATTTGTAGGGCATTTGTAGCACTATTAAGATTCGTTTATATCATCGTACACATAGACAATTTTGTGTTCCAACAGTACGAGCGTGTTGCGTCAGCATATGTGTGCCTGAGGGCTTGTTGTTGGACATGTGTTTGGGTGTATCGTGTGAGCGATGTGTTGTGTTTGTGTAAGTGGTGGTTGGAGAGGCCTCGGCCGAACTGTCAAGAGTGGAAAATTTACGATCAACCCTTGAACCAAAAGAATGTCAAAACCAACGGCCCTGTATTGGAGTCGTGAAGAACATGTTTTGATTAGGAAGGATTTTTTCTGGAGCCTGGGTAAGAGAGCCAACGTTGCGGTTAGAGCGGGTTGATGCCAGCCACAGAGGGTGACAGTTATAAATCTCCGACACTTGAGGCTCGAAAAGGTAGTGTGTAACCATAGCAACGATGTTACTGGGGAATGTCTCAAGTGGGACTTAGATAGGGCGGAATTGGCCAGATTCTCGTCAGAGGGGCTTGTAGCTAATAAAGGGACAGTCACACCGTGAGAAAGAAGTCGATGTGTAGAACCGCCAATAAAACAGCTATATCGAGTTGAAGGAGAGTTTTCGACGATCACTTCTGAAGTTTCGGAAGGATCTCATTGGACGGATGTGAGAATAGAGGACAGCCCTCAAGTACACTTAGGTGTAGCTTATGGGATAAGTTCAGTCGTACAGCGAGAACCATCTGAGGAAGTGCGTCTTTACCAAGTGTTGTCTGAAAAATATCACTTTGAAATGATGTGATATAGTGTGCGTCGAAATAAGTGTATTTACATGCAAAAAAAATAAGTTAACCTTGTTAAAAAAATTTTGGTATCGATAACCAAAAATTTTTCTTTCCTTTGCAGAGAAAAGAAGTCTCGTACAAGACCACTATGGTCGAGAGATAAAAATAAGAGAAAGATCAAACGTCGATTGGGAGGGTAAGAGGTGTAGTATTTCTTTGGAGGAAATGCTTTGAAATAAATGTGATAGAAATTTAATGTCATTCATTGAAGTAAAGATTAAAATATTTTGAGTGAGCATAATTTACGCGATTAAAAGAAGTAACGAGGTGATAAATTATTTGTGCAGGCAGGGTGGATCGATCTCTTTCTTGAATGAAAGGGTTGACGTGCGATGATTCAGAAGCGGAATTATCAGAAAGCAGTCATCAAAAAAAAGCACATTTCCTGAACTGATGGTGATCGGAGCTGATAGACTTATACTCGTGTGAATGTGCGTACAATGGAGGCGTGCTCATGTTTTGTGCTGTTGAAAAACGCAATGATAGGATAGGTCGCATTTTATCAGGTATTCGGTGTGTAGTTAACTCATAAGGAGGCAGGCCAGCCAATTTAATTAGGACAGCATCGTCATGAGAGCTACTAAGCGCGTACAGTTTTATAAATTTCGTTAGTTAGGTTAGTGTGTTGTAAAGGGTAGTATGTTTGAGGCATTGGTATTTGCACTATTCTTTATGATGTGTCCATTGTATGTTAGCTTCATAAACGTGTTGTATAACTTACTGCCGTTGTCATAAAAATTATGCGAAATATATAGGGTGTATAAAATACCCAACAACGCAAGCAGCATCTCTCGTTGACACAGATGCGCACAGAAACCGCGCTGGTGTAAGTGGGTCCCTTCACATCGGTGAGTACCTCAAATTTTGTGTTTGTAATTAATCATTACTACTTTAATGTGTGAATTTTCATGTGTCTTTGCATTTCATTAGGGTATTATCATATGTCTCTTGCTCGTGTGTTTCATTATTTCATGTAGGTATGCCAATTCCTCAATTTCCGAGAACCCGGTCTCCTCATTAATGTAAATTAATGAGAGGCAGGACTAAGTCTCGTGACACAGTCATTCACCTCTTACAGCCAGTCATGCACCCCACACAGCCAGGCACGCACCCCACACAGCCAGGCACGCACCCCACACAGCCAGGCACGCCCCCACACAGCCAGTCATGCACCCACACACCAAGTCATGCACCCACACAGCCAGTCACGCACCCCACACAGCCAGTCATGAACCCACGCAGCCAGTTACGCACCCACATATTTCCCGTATGTTAATACAGGCGCAATACAGAGAGGCGCTGTACAGATCTTCAGCAGCAGCATCATCAAAGCTCCCCATTGTGAACTCATGATTATTTCTCCTCACCAATTATTTTCGGTAAAGCCCAAGCTCCATAAGATAATCTCAACAGATTGCCGAGATATGTTGGAGCAGCTTGAGAGCAGTTGTTCAGTAAAATCACCGTGTTCTCTGATCGCATTTTTTAGTGTCCATTCGGCTTAGAAGTGAAGGAGTAATAAGAAAAAGGTGTTGAATTTTCAGTATCTATGGCATTTCAGATGGGATACTGTGGTGTTCTCCCCCAGGCTGCAACACGCTTCGGGCAGACTTTGAGCTATCTTTTTCGTGATAGGATAGCCCGAAGCGAGTGCCTGAGGTACAACCGTATTCGGCAGGATATGGACAACACGGGGGTAACACGGTAATTATATTGGTGACTGTCAGGTACACGGAACACGGACCATTACACTGGGCCCTCGGTGACTACTATGAGCACTGTTCGTTACTCGTAAATCACGTAATGATTGGAACACAGCACTAATACGTGATGGTTGAAATACAATACTATTCGAGAAGTACGTAATGATTGAAACACAATCCCATGTGAGAATAGCACAAATATGTGGTGATTGGAGTACAATCCTATTCGAGAATGACATAAATTGAAACACAATCCCTTGCGAGAATAGCACAAATACTTGATGATTGAAGCACAATCCTATTCGGGAATGACGTAATGATTGAAACACAATCCTATGCGAGAATAGCACAAATTCGTGATGATTGAAGCACAATCCTATTCGGGAATGACGTAATGATTGAAACACAATCCTACGCGAGAATAGTACAAATACGTGATGATTGAAGCACAATCCTATTCGGGAATGACGTAATGATTGAAACACAATCCTACGCGAGAATAGCACAAATACGTGATGATTGAAGCACAATCCTATTCGGGAATGACGTAATGATTGAAACACAATCCTATGCGAGAATAGCGCAAATACGTGATGATTGAAGCACAATCCTATTCGGGAATGACGTAATGATTGAAACACAATCCTATGCGAGAATAGTACTAATACGTGATGATTGAAATACCATCCTATTCGAAAATGACATAAATTACGTAATGATTGAAACACAATCCTATGCGAGAATAGCACTAATACGTGATGATTGAAATACAATACTATGCGAGAATTTACGTAATGAATGAAACAAGCACCAATAGCGGGTAACGTCCGCGAGGACGCTACTTACGAACGCAGCGGCGAGACGTGATGATTGGTGCTACGTCGTGCGACTGTTACGAACAGGTCAGCTGGTGCTAGCGGGGCGCCGAGACGAGGCTAGTCAGCTGGGTCGGGCCCGGCCGCCACGCGGTTCACCGTTGTAGCTGATAGGTAGCTACGGCGAGGCTAGCCGGCCGGAGCGGGCGAGAGATGTCGTAGAGCGGCTTGGCCGACGACGCCGGCGCGGGGCGTTGCAACGTGACTTTTTTTAAGGCTTTGAAACACCTTGAAGCGTCAAGACGCTACTAGGTTTAAGACCTTGCAACACCTTGGGGCGTCGATAGGCAGGGCCGGTCTCCGGAGCTTGGTGCAGGTACGCGAGAGACAAAGTCGATCTCGGAAGCTAGATGCAGGAACACGAGGCTGGTGCTGGAGATGTGACTTGAACGAGGACGAGGGCTTGAGTGAACGCGAGCCTTGTTGGGGTCGCCTTATGTAGGCCTCGAGTGCAAGCCCTGAGTCCGGGCGTGAGTCCTGATTGGTCGCGAGTTTGTGGGCCTGTGGTGCTGGAGGCAGGAAGCCGTTGTAGCTTACGGGCACCTTTTCTCATAGTCGCGAGGCGGCTTCTCTCAGGTCCCGTGTTTGGTTCACTAGGCGCTTCGGGTCCGGAGGTGCTCTGGAACGGATGCGGTTGTAGTCTGGAGGCAGCTTTTCTCAGGTCTTGTGGGGGTCCGCGGCTTGCCGCTGGGATCACCACAGGTGTCCCTCTCCTGTGTTTTTTTTTTTTTTTTTTTTAAACACTTAGTACCTCACTGGTGGTCTGCTTTCTCTGCCGTATTTAGTGAATACTGCCTGTTTTGCTGTTTTAGGGATTGCTGTGCCTGTTCCAGGGAACGGAACTCCCTCGTATACTTCGTAGTTTGTTGCTCTCGGTGCCTTAGCCTGTTGTTGAGGTTTATCCTCGATGGTGGGTAGGTACGCTGCTTTGACCCTTTCCGTCGCGATGTTAGCTTTTTTTCCTTGTATATCTACGGTGATGTAGTTTGGTGTCCTTTGGAGCACGGGAAAGGGACCTGCGTAGGGTTTCTGTAAGGGTCTTCTGTGCCCCCCGTGTTTCACGAAGACGTTGGTCGCCTTGTATAGAGCGCTCGGGACATTGGCTTTTTGGGGTCCCTGTTGTCGTGGCAGTATTGGCTGCAGGTTTGTCACTCGTTTTTTTAGGCATTGTAGAAATTCTCTGGCGGGCCGGTCTCCTTTTTCTTTCTCGGGTAGCTCTCCTGCGAGGCGCAATGTTTGTCCGTATACCATTTCGGCGGGGGAGATGTTTGCGTCCGTGTGTGGCGTGCCTCGGATGTTAAGCAGTATGAGGGGTAGTGCGTCTGCCCAGTCTGCGTCAGTGACCGTAGCTTTTAACGCCTCCTTCAATCTTCTGTGCATCCTCTCCACCAGTCCGTTGCTCTGCGGGTGGTACGCTGTCGTTCGCTGTCTCTCAGCGCCCAGCGCCGTCAGCAAGTTTTTCCATAAGTTAGACTCGAACTGGACACCTTGGTCCGTGATGATTGTTGTTGGAGCGCCGAATGATGCTACCCAGTCTTTTAGGAATGCCCGTGCTGTTGTTTCTGCCGTACAATCGGCCATTGGGGTAGCGGTGCACCATCTGGTGAAGCGGTCAATGCACGTCAGCAGGTACCGTTTGTTTTGTGACACGGGTAGTGGTCCGACGATATCGATGTGTATCGTCTGGAACCGTTCCTTGGGTACCGGCATCTTCCCGGGCGGGCATTTGGTGTGCCTTATTATTTTGCTTGTCTGGCATGGAATGCACTCGCGTGTCCACTTGCCGACGTCTTTGTTGAGTCCGGGCCAGATTACTCGCTGCCTCAAGAGGTCCCTTGTTGCTTGTATGCCGGGATGACTCGCCCCGTGGAAATGCTGAAATACGTTCTTTCTGCAGCATTCCGGGATGTATGGCCTCCGTAGGCCTGTTGACACGCCGCACCAGAGGGGTGGTTTACCGGTCTGTCTGATTATGGGGCGTAGTTTGAGCGCGTTCTTTGATGCTGGGTGCAGCAGTTCTTCTAATTCTGCGTCTCTGTTTTGTTCGGTCATTATTTTATCGTAGTTGATCGCGGGTCCTTTAGGTATTATTGTTGACACCAGACGTGATAGCGCGTCTGCGACCGTGTTGTTGTCGCCGCTGATGTGCTTGATTTCGCAGTCGAACTGTGAGAGGTAGGAGAGCTGTCTTGCTACCCGGGGGCTGTTGCCTTCCGTGGCTTTTTGCAGGGCAAAACAGAGCGGTTTATGGTCTGTCCTGATTTCGAAGCTTCGGCCTTCCAAAAAATGCTCGAAGTGTTTCACTGCGAGGAATATCGCCATTAGTTCGCGGTCGTAGGTGCTGTATTTACGTTGGGTGTCGTCTAGTTTTTTGGAGAAAAATGCTACGGGGCGCTGTTCTTGCCCGAATTTTTGTTGTAGTACGGCGCCGACTGCGGTTCCTGATGCGTCTGTGATTAAGGTGCTTTTGCCTTCTGGAGCGGGGTGCGCTAGCAAGGTGAGTTGCGAGATCTCGCGTTTTAGGCTAGTGAACGCTGCGTCTAGTTCTGTTGTCCAGTTGATAATTTTCTTTGAGTTTTTGGAGTATCCTTTTGTCAATCCGGTCAGAGCTTGCATCTTTTCTGCTGCGGCTGGGAGGAATCGGTGGTAATAGTTGACTATTCCTAGGAATTGTCGTAGCTTTTTTACTGTTGCTGTTTGGGGAAAACTGCATATTTCCTCTATTTTCTGAGGGAGTGGTGAGATTCCGCCGGCTGACACTCTGTGTCCGAGAAAGTCTAGCTCGGGCACTCCGAAAATGCACTTGGCGGGGTGCACGCGCAGTCCTTCTCCTTGTAGCCGTTGGAAGAGTTGTCGGAGGTGTTTTTGGTGCTCCTCTGCGTTTGCGGACGCTATCAGTATGTCGTCGATGTATGCCGTTACGAAGTCCATGTCTCTTGTTACCGCGTCGATGTATCGTTGGAACGTTTGGGCTGCGTTCCGCAGCCCGAATGACATCACGGTGTATTCGTACAGCCCAAATGGTGTGGTGATGGCCGTTTTCTGGATATCCTCGTTTTTGACGGGTATTTGGTGATAGGCTTTGACGAGGTCGATTTTGGAGAAGATTGTTTTGTTATGCAGTTTGTAATGGAAGTCTTGACAGTGTGGTATTGGGTAACGGTCAGGTTTGGTGCTTGCGTTCAGTCGTCTGTAGTCTCCGCAGATTCTCCATGCCCCGGGTTCGGCTGCCTTTGGTACCATGTGCATGGGTGATGCCCAGGCGCTCTTCGACGGCCTGATGATGCCATGTTCCAGTATTTCCTTGAATTCTTGTCGCGCCGCTTCCAATTTTTCCGGAGACAGTCTCCTTGGTCGTGCATATACTGGGGGTCCGGTTGTTTCGATGTGGTGTTCTACGTCGATTTTCTTTTGTGTGTGCCGGATGTGTTGGGAGGTCGGTAGTATTCCGGGGTATTCCTCGTACAATGTGTTGAATTCCGGGGCGGTTTGGTGTTCGATCCTGTGCACTCGTTGGCTTCTTGAAACGACACGTTTGCAGGGTACTTTGGTTCCGGAAGTTTGGGCGTATAGGCTTGCGTTTGCGGTGTCGACGCTTAGCTGGTGTGCGGCGAGGAAATCCATGCCAATGATCGGTTGTCCCACGTCCGCTTCTATGAAGTTCCAACTTACGGGCCATAGGGGGTTGAGCAGGATGATGCGCTCAGTCGTCCCGTAAGAAGCTATGGGGGTGTTGTTGGCGGCGAGTAAGTCGTAGGACGGGGGTTTGAGCGTGTGTTTCTTTTTAGCTGGTACTAGGCTGACGGCTGAACCGGTGTCGATGAGGTATCGTACGTTGCCGGTGTCTGTGACGTACATTAGCTCGCCTTTTTTCGTCTGTGCGGAGACTGGGGCGTTTACCATTCTCCGCGGTCGTCGTTTCCCGCGAAACTGCAAGGTTGGGTACAGTTTCTTGCTCGGTTACCGAAAGTTTGGTGGTAATAGCAGATTGCTTGGTCCTGCTAGATTGTTGTATTGCTTCTGTTTCCGTACCTAGGTCCTGGGGTTTGGTTTCGCCAATCTTCTGCTTGCTTCTTGTTTTCCTGTGGGCGTAAAGCGTTTGCCAGCATTTTCTTGAGTTCTGCTATTTCCTGTAGGGCTTTGTCAAATTCCGCTCTTGAGACGGTAAGAGATGGTGGTTGTTTGATGGCAGTTACGGCGATGGGTTCACTCATGGCAGTTTGGCAAGCGGTTTGCCTTGCTATGATCTGATCTGCGATTACTCTGTATTCTTCGTCCGTTTTTCCCCTGCCTAGTGCCTCGATCAGCGGTTGTGCTGTGATTGGTAGCTTTGCGAGGTGCATGGAACGGATGACGGACGGTGGTAGGGGTGCTTGCCTGCAGCTGTTCAGTCGTTTCATTTCGAGGAGCAATTCTGATGGCGTATTGTCTCCCATGGTAGTTTTGACGATGGTGTCGTAGTTTGCTTCCTCGTCGTGTCGCACGAAACGGTGCGTTAAGGGAAGAGTACCCCCAAGATGCCGAATTTTCTTGAGATATTGGGTTTCAGCTGCCATAGGAAGGGTGAGATGTCAGGTACATCCTGTGAAAAAATGAAGTTCGTACGTTCATTGGTTCGCCCGCTACGGGGGTTTGAAGAATGGGTGGGTGGGAGGTGGAAGAGATATTTTATCATTTTACACGTCCCCCTTGGCACTTTCTTCACGGCTTGACGTTGCCATGTCATCTTCTATGTCTCTTTATTACTGTATAATAATTTCAAGGGTCCTAGATGACCCAATAAAGAAAAATTGAGATTGTTTATAAATCTTTGTTTACCTGTTTTGCCTTATTTTGGAGGATCGGAATGTAGCGGTTTCAAAATGTATCTCCTGCTACAGTTTTTGAGCTACAGCTATGATTTTGGTATCATTGGATGCAGAATGACAAGGGATGTCATTCTAGGAATGTCTTTTTTGTTCCTAGGAATGTCTTTAATTTCTTAAAGACATTCCTAGGAATGTCTTTATTTCTCTTGATCACAAATTAATTTTGAATTGCATAGTTAGTTTTCGGAAAGCCCTTGTCATTCCGCATCCAATGATATCAAAATCATAACTGTAGCTCAAAAACTGTAGTAGGAGATACATTTTGAAACCGCTACATTCCGATCCTCCAAAATAAGGCAAAACAGGTAAACAAAGATTTATAAACAATCTCAATTTTTCTTTATTGGGTCATCTAGGACCCTTGAAATTATTATACAGTAATAAAGAGACATAGAAGATGAAATGGCAACGTCAAGCCGTGAAGAAAGTGCCAAGGGGGACGTGTAAAATGATAAAATATCTCTTCCACCTCCCACCCACCCATTCTTCAAATCCCCGTAGCGGGCGAACCAATGAACGTACGAACTTCATTTTTTTCACAGGATGTACCTGAAATCTTACCTTTCCTATGGCAGCTGAAGCCCAATATCTCAAGAAAATTCGGCATCTTGGGGGTACTCTTCCCTTAATGCGGCTTTTAATGCGTCGTATTTGTCGTTTGCCGGTGGGTTCAGGAGTATTTCTTGGATCTCGGATACGATGTGTGTTGGGAGTCCTCCTAGTAACGCTCCGAACTTTGCGCCGTCGTCCAGGTTTGGTACTTGTGCGAGGAACACGTCGCAATGCAGTAACCATCCTTTCACATCTCCGCTGAATGCGGGCAACCGGATATCTTTCCCAGCCATGCCTCCTATTGCCTGCCGAATACCTCTGGGGTCAACCAGTGTGGTGTTCTCCCCCAGGCTGCAACACGCTTCGGGCAGACTTTGAGCTATCTTTTTCGTGATAGGATAGCCCGAAGCGAGTGCCTGAGGTACAACCGTATTCGGCAGGATATGGACAACACGGGGGTAACACGGTAATTATATTGGTGACTGTCAGGTACACGGAACACGGACCATTACACTGGGCCCTCGGTGACTACTATGAGCACTGTTCGTTACTCGTAAATCACGTAATGATTGGAACACAGCACTAATACGTGATGGTTGAAATACAATACTATTCGAGAAGTACGTAATGATTGAAACACAATCCTATGTGAGAATAGCACAAATATGTGGTGATTGGAGTACAATCCTATTCGAGAATGACATAAATTGAAACCCAATCCTATGCGAGAATAGCACAAATACTTGATGATTGAAGCACAATCCTATTCGGGAATGACGTAGTGATTGAAACACAATCCTATGCGAGAATAGCACAAATTCGTGATGATTGAAGCACAATCCTATTCGGGAATGACGTAATGATTGAAACACAATCCTACGCGAGAATAGCACAAATACGTGATGATTGAAGCACAGTCCTATTCGGGAATGACGTAATGATTGAAACACAATCCTATGCGAGAATAGCACAAATACGTGATGATTGAAGCACAATCCTATTCGGGAATGACGTAATGATTGAAACACAATCCTATGCGAGAATAGCACAAATACGTGATGATTGAAGCACAATCCTATTCGGGAATGACGTAATGATTGAAACACAATCCTATGCGAGAATAGTACTAATACGTGATGATTGAAATACCATCCTATTCGAAAATGACATAAATTACGTAATGATTGAAACACAATCCTATGCGAGAATAGCACTAATACGTGATGATTGAAATACAATACTATGCGAGAATTTACGTAATGAATGAAACAAGCACCAATAGCGGGTAACGTCCGCGAGGACGCTACTTACGAACGCAGCGGCGAGACGTGATGATTGGTGCTACGTCGTGCGACTGTTACGAACAGGTCAGCTGGTGCTAGCGGGGCGCCGAGACGAGGCTAGTCAGCTGGGTCGGGCCCGGCCGCCACGCGGTTCACCGTTGTAGCTGATAGGTAGCTACGGCGAGGCTAGCCGGCCGGAGCGGGCGAGAGATGTCGTAGAGCGGCTTGGCCGACGACGCCGGCGCGGGGCGTTGCAACGTGACTTTTTTTAAGGCTTTGAAACACCTTGAAGCGTCAAGACGCTACTAGGTTTAAGACCTTGCAACACCTTGGGGCGTCGATAGGCAGGGCCGGTCTCCGGAGCTTGGTGCAGGTACGCGAGAGACAAAGTCGATCTCGGAAGCTAGATGCAGGAACACGAGGCTGGTGCTGGAGATGTGGCTTGAACGAGGACGAGGGCTTGAGTGAACGCGAGCCTTGTTGGGGTCGCCTTATGTAGGCCTCGAGTGCAAGCCCTGAGTCCGGGCGTGAGTCCTGATTGGTCGCGAGTTTGTGGGCCTGTGGTGCTGGAGGCAGGAAGCCGTTGTAGCTTACGGGCACCTTTTCTCATAGTCGCGAGGCGGCTTCTCTCAGGTCCCGTGTTTGGTTCACTAGGCGCTTCGGGTCCGGAGGTGCTCTGGAACGGATGCGGTTGTAGTCTGGAGGCAGCTTTTCTCAGGTCTTGTGGGGATCCGCGGCTTGCCGCTGGGATCACCACAATACGTTCCGCACGTTTTCTGTTGTGCTGACTATTGTTGTGCATCTTTGTATTCCCGTTGTTGGGTTAGCTATTTAATAACTCAGCTGCAATGAGGTAACGTGCGGTTTTGACAAGGCGTAATCCAAGTAAAGCGATTATTTTCGCATATGGAGGATGCACATAAAACAGTCTATAGATCTGATATTGCATCCCGATCTATCGTGAAATCTATATCATTTTACATTGATGCAGAGTTCTAGGAGTACGACGTTTATCGTCTCTATTGTTTAACAAGATAGTAAGGCAAGAAAAATGATTATTTCTGCATGCGGTTAAAAGTAATTAATTCGGGGGAAATATTTTGAACATTTTATTCT
Organism: Morinoia aosen; assembly: GCA_030386875.1. Lineage (NCBI taxonomy): Eukaryota > Metazoa > Arthropoda > Malacostraca > Amphipoda > Talitridae > Morinoia > Morinoia aosen. Next base: position 5,524,659 of record CM059574.1, read on the forward strand.
GAAGAACATTTATTTTACAGAAATGTCTTTATTTTTGCTAAATCTTGCGAAATTATAAAAAATGTTATCATCATCGTTGTTATCAATAATGCCAGTGTGTACGATATTACCGAGAGGTAAATGAAGATCTTGAGGTATCTTGAAAATCAAATGCGGTCTGTTGATACGTTAGAATTATTTTTAAAGCAGCAGAAAATGTTTGACTTTTTTAGCGTTAGCGAACCGTAGAAAATATTCATGACCTTTCAGGTTCCAATCATCTTTCATGCTCCCTTTCCATGACTGAGGGAAATAAATTGCAGGGAACAGAGAAAACGCTAAAATACCCATCCGCTTCAAAATGAGTTCTGTTGAACAAAAAAGTTATCGGGAGGCTTCCTGAACTTAAGTAAAAAGGAGAGAACTAAAAATACCGTAAAAAACATTTACTCGAAATAAAAATTGCAAGTAAAACATTAAAATTGAACGTTTCGAGCATTCGCTCATCTTCAGCAAAACAAATGTACATGAAAAACATGAAATTAATTAGAAAGATGATAAATTGAAAAAAACACTAACCTTAAAAACTACCTGTTAACTATTGACAACGGAAAAGAACTAATTTGGTTGTTTAGAACCGGCTTTTTTCTTAAAACGAATAGAGACTCTAAAACCCTTAAATCATCGGTAAATTTAGATCTAGTAAGAATTTTAAAAGTAAGAATTTTCGCATTCAGCTATTAGTGATCATTCAGAGCATTGTAATAGCCCCTTTGACATCAGTAATTTTGAAATTCTTACTAGATCTAAATTTACCTCCGATTCAAAGATTTTAGAGGATCAGAAAATGGTCTTTTTTCTGGTCACTCTCAACTTGTAACATTACCTAACTCGTCATCTCTTTATTATTGTAAAGCATTCACGTAAAAACCATCCATTTTTTTGTGTGATCATTCATTTATATTTAAATAAAATGTTAATCAACTAATGACCGTTATGTTCCAATTGTTTAATTAGAAATACAAAACTTGTAATTTTCGTGATCCTCATGCTTATACAGGGTGGCACATAAGGAACGCACCCTTAATTCCAATGCATCGTTGCGAGCCAAAACTAAGTAATTTACGAACAGTTACGGCCTCACTTTTTAATTATTGTGGCCTCATCTCCAAGACTGATGAGGCGGTGGTGATGCAGGGATGCCCCCGCGTGTAGCTGTGATACGGAGGAGGAGAAGGAGAAAAGAACGCGTTGCTAAATTGCGCCACCCTGTACATACATATATATATTTTTCATGCTTCCTTGAAATGAGAATTTTTCATTCATATATTATTTCATATAAGCGATTCATATATTATTTCCTGGCGTCAAGAATTGCGAAGTTTTATGTCATGTATATGTAAATTGTCAAAAGTTCCTCACCCCATAATGAAAATGCATCGTCCATGAAATTGTGTTCTCTTACAATTATCATTACCTGTATCATCAAATGTAGATTAAGCAAGATTAGGAGTACCTTACTCTCAATCAGTTTTTTTTGACTAGTGACATGGGTATTACAATACTCGTGTGTGTGTGTATCACCTAAGTGTATTAGCTTTAAGATATTTCAAAAACCAATGATGGTACTTCTGTACCATCTATATTGGAAATAAACTCTTTTTCTTATTATTTCTTTGTTCATTTTAAGAAATAAGCCGGTTATAAACAACCAACTTAGTTCTTTTCCGTCGTCAATAGTTAACAGGTAGTTTGTGAAGTTAGTGTTTTTTAATTTATCATTTTTCTAATTCCTTTAATGTTTTTTCAGGTAAATTTGTTTTGCTGAAGTTGAGCGAATGCTCGAAACGTTGAATTTTATTCTTTTACTGGCAATATTTAATTCGGGTAAATGTTTTTTTACGGTATTTTTAGTTCTCTCCTTTTTACTTGAATTCTATTGAGGATCAAAATTTTTCGCATGAATTATAACTTTTTTGTGTGAAGTAGACTTCACCGTACAAAGGTCTCTGGAGGACAACAGGACTACTGGCGTACGTCAGCGTCTCACACGCCGACTTCACAGGAAAGGCGTGAAGAGAAGTAACAATTGCAGAACGCAATAGAATTAACGGACATCTTCGTATGGGCGGCAACAAACGCTTTGTTGCCCTTGTGGTGAGTTTGGTCTACTTTGTTAATGTAATGCAAATCACACCACCAAAACAATGTCACACATCGCCTCTACACGCGTAGGTTAAAATTCCATCCAAGCACTCTGGTGCACATATAATTGCTCATTGTTTACCATTCTCGAATCAAGAAACTGACAAGCAGACATATCGCATGATGTGTAAACGCGCAAGAGAACTCAGTTGAATGATTTGATAAGCCAGTCGAGATCGCTAACATTGCTCAATTTTTCAAAGTTACGGCACCGCACGCTCGGCCACTCATCATAGCAGTACGGCATCAGTTCCAACTGTCGGTACTCGCTCTGAAATATTTTCAATTTCCTCTTAGGTATTGGCACGAAAATTATCGAGTTGAACGAATACAACAATTCTCTCGCAGAGCCAACGGTACACACCAGCACAGAAAAAATCTCACAATTCAGTGAGCGCGAATTGCCAATAGTGGAACACCACTAGACTGTCATCCCAGAGGACTGAGTTAAAAAGCGTCAGCGGATGAACAGAAAACGGAGCACCGCGCGAGAGAAGCGCAACCTGATCAGGGTGTCTCGCGTCGCAGCACGCAACTGAGCCCGCACACACGATGCTGCCGGAGTTACTCTACATCACAGATCCTAACTCACGGTCTGCTTATTGCTCTATATGAGGCCGTCAGTGTTGGCCTCAATAAAGTCTTAGTTCGTGTTTTTCTCAAGATTAACCTTAAGAACCAAGCGTAAATCAATGAGTGTCCAAATGACAAAGAATGAGAAGTTTTCCCCTCGGAAAACGCATTAGTAGGCATAAGTTAGCCCGCTAACACGACAATATGAGTTTAAATGCAGTTATAGTAAGAGCAATTTACGGCAGCAGCTTTATTTAAAACTAAACTTATTGCTTACTAAGAATAGCATTATTAACAGCGTGATTTAGCGCTCATAACGCTAAAATCCTGGCTGACACTACAGGAAATAAGGGAAGCAGTTTGTGTGATATATTTGGTTGAAATCTCTCTGACTTCTGATATACTGCGCTTGGAGAAGAAAATCTGCTCTAAGATTGCTCTGATGCTAAAAGAGGAATGATGCTAGGCCCCTGGCATGAATGCAAAACACTACGAACAAAATTTGATCGCAGTTACCAGTTGATTTGCTGGTTGTTGCCAGAGTTTTAGCGCAAGAGCAGCCAGACGAGGCTTGTCATTAAATAAAACATTAGATATTAGTGTCAGGCTTCCTAACCTCAAGAAAGGCGTTCCAAAGAGAAGGAGAAAAGAGGCGCCATCAAGTATGGAGTTTATCTATGCACGAGGTACATAGGAACAGTAAGTTGAGAAAGAGGTTTATTGTGGGAAAAGTCCCCACAAGCTGTACTCGCAGTTAACTTTTTCAATGAGACCCTCATTGCCCCTGTGCTCGTTTCCTCGGATAGGTGTTAGCCTGTTACGAGACTTGCTCGCTTGCCATCGACTGGAACGGACGCTTCCTTGCCTCTGGTCGTACTACCTTGCTTTGTCAGACCTTCACCCTGGACGGGCGGTCGTATGTAGCGCTGATGGTTGGTCGGCGCCCCTCGTCATCTTACCGTATGGTCTTCGCAGAGGGCTTTGATTGTGGGGTCGCGGGAGTTTGTTGCCCTGTTTATATTGTGTCGTTAGTCGTTATTCATTAACGAATCTATAGGCTTGGAAATTAGGGTATTGTGTAATTATTTAGGTTTGCACGTATTTGACGAGATCGTCTCAACTTTCGTTCTCCCAGCTGGCTTGTTTAAAAGAGTGTTGTTAGCACTGGTTTTGCTGGGGGACGACTTGACTGTCATCAACCTTGAGACTCTTGCTCATGCTGAATAATGAATTACTTGACTCGACATTTTGACTAATCGGTATTATTGTCATTCACCACTGTTCTGCAAGTTTACAAACTGAGGACACCATTTCCTTAGGTGGGTATAGTGTAATTTATGTCAACTCAGTGAAAATTGAATAGAGTTGCGCTTCTTTAATTGGCCTTTAGACTGCTGGCTGGTCAGCTGTGAATATCTTCATCATTCCTTTCTCCTTCCACATTTGGGGCCTGTCTCTGCCAGCCGACTGAGTCGACGGATTCAACGGGCTCTTGCTAAAAGGTACTAATTTCTGATGTTTAAATTTTTCTTATTTGATCATTATTTGAGTTCGTCATCACTACCATCTTTTCTTACTCTAATATTTTCTTTAGCTTCTCTAGCGATCGACGAGTGGTTCTTGACCGGTGCCTCCCTTTGACCGGCTGAGTAGGCGAGTGTGCCAGCAATCTTCTAACCAGCTAGACGTCGACTGTCCGTGGCTGTCCCCGTTGCGGACCTGGAGAGAAGCCACAAGTGCTACGGGGGCTGGCGGGCGTTCGAGCTGCAATTTTTTAACGAGGCCTTTGGTAAGCGACCTATTTCAAAAAATTTCCCTTATTAGGTTTTAACCAGACGGCGCAGTCGACCCCAGATGCTAGGAGGCTCACCGTGTACCTCCAGCATCCCGTCACAGTGTATTGACTTTAAATGAATCTTTATGACGTCTTAAAACTATTATAAAAAGAGAAAACCTGAATGTAATCGGTAATCTAGTTATTACTGAATTGAGTTGAAGTTTGTGTTCTCTGATTTAAATACCAAGATCGCTGCATTTCGACTTCTTTATTTCAACATTGTCTTAAAAGCGCGGAACAAATGAGTATTTGGTTTCTTCAATAAAACTACTTGCTTAACCCTTCGATAATTATACCGGATTCATTCGTGGCGACTTAATTCTAGGGAGTAGCCCTGTTTTTCGACATATTATAAAACAAAATAAAAGTTGAAGTGGAAAGTAGTAGGTGCTGAAAAGTAGGACAGCAATGAACCAAAAAGAGATGGCATGTAACAAAACAAAAAACCTATTCTATTTCAACAAAAAAGAAAGCCAACCTAACCTTTAGGTAGGGACTTCCTCCCTGTTAGGTAGGGACTTCCTCCTAGGAGCGCTAATTACCATAGATACAATAGTTGTGTCCTCCTGCGAGGTGTCAATTAATAAAAATATTCTAAAGCATCAATTGGGAGTTCAGTAAATGGTTGTAAGATGGAATTCTAATCCAGAACGGTTGAACTTCAAAGAGTCAGAAATGTTCTGTTTCCGATTGTCAAACGATAAAATGCTGAAGTTTTGGTTTGAATTCCGAGGATCAATGTCGCTGGTAAAGCCTAAAACTAACGTTACTTAAATTTTATTAAATTGGGTAGTAGAATTTTAATGACCTCAAAGTATTCCAATTGAGCACTGAAATCTTTATGAAATGGTATTACCTTTTGGTTCCCGTTAACGTTAGGTTAGGCAATAATTCACAATTGTGGCATAGCTGTTCCTATATAGAATCAACTAAGATGAGAGCAGTTTTTTTCAGAAGGTGATGATAAGTAACGTTTTGCTCGAAAGCTTTCAATTATTTGATGTATTTGACCTTAGGAATGATGTTCCTGCGTATCCAGTGTTTTTGTTTTGTTAAACAAAATAAATACAGGGTGGGCCAAATGAAGTCATCCGATGTTGTTTGGCTCTAATTTTTTTTAAATAAAAAACCTCGATTCTGTTTTTTTTATATGTTTATTTGAACCTTTACAATTATATTGTTCAAGTCGAGAAGATGACATCGGCCAAATGGGCGCCGCCACAATTGATTGCTATACAGGCTCGTTTTATGGCATTTTTCATCACTTCGGCGAGAACTTCGGGCGACAGATTCTCGCACTCGCGTCGAATGTTTTCCTTAAGTGCTTCCAGGGTCTTGGGCTTGTTCACATCAACACGGGACTTAAAAAAATCCCACAGAAAAAAGTCTGGAACGGTCAAATCGCGCTATCTTGCGGGCCAGTCCAAATCGCCAAAACGAGAAATCAGGTGACCCGGGAACGCCGCCTCCAGAATATCGGTTGTGGCCCGCGCACTGTGTGCGCGAGCCACAACCGATATTTACATCCGTCAACTTCACAAATGTCAAAATAGATTTCACATTGGCCGCAATCTACACAAAAAAGGCATATTACAATGGGGTGACTTCTTCTGGCCCACCTGATAGCTAGGCTTCAGTTTTCGGTCTCACAAAAGTGCTGCGCCACCACTGAGCAGGACACCACTGCTGCGCCACCACTGAGCAGGACACCACTGCTGCGCCACCACTGAGCAGGACACGTTGCCTGAGGATGATGTGTGAAGCTGAAGATTTGTCATCCATGTAAAACTTTTCACTCAAATAAGAACTTCACTCATCACTTTTGCGCTATGCATCTTCTTCCAGCAACACAACGGGGGTAATAAACGGATAGATTTTCAATAAAGTTGATACATGTCACAGGTTTTTTAAAACAGGTTCAAGTCTCATAATTAATGCCACAACTCAATAGCTATGCCCCAAATAGAGCGGGTACCCAAGTTAAGAACCGTGGCTAAAACTCGCTTTTTCTTCACAGATTATTATTATTATATAAGAAAGTTTTAGCCTCCCTTAACCACGACAAAGATGTTCCAAGAGAGGAAAGAGGAAGGCACCATTTAGTATGGAGTTGAGGGAACGCGGAATCTATGCACAAGGTGCACAGAAATAGTAAGCTAGGAAAGAAGTTCATGAAACAAGAAAAAAGTTGAAGAAGAAAGTAGTAGGTGCTGAAAAACAGGACAGCAGTGAACCGAAAAAAGATGGTCCGTAACAAAACAAAAACCTATTTTATTACAACAAAAAAGAAGCCTACCTAACCTTTAGCTCGGGCCCTCACATGGTTCCCTTGGGAGCGCTAATTCCCATAGATACAATAGTTGTATCCCCCTGAGGGGTTTTCTTCACAAAAAGATTCGAGCTCACAACGAGGGGTTTCGAATTCACAACCTTCAAAAGGAAACGCGAAGCCACTATGCCACGGTGACGGCGTTTGAACGAAACGATACATTCACACAAAAAGAACGCGTCTCAGTTTCTGGTTCTTGTCGTCGTTGACCACAGAAGAAATTTGAATTGGAGGCAAGCTATCGTTAAAGCGAATCAACTCCGTCAGCAATACGCGTGTTCGCAACCATTTTGATCACTAATTTGACTTGCATAACCGTATATTTCAGCCAAATTACGCCGTAATCACTCTGCCAGTAAGAGACATTGAACGGCCAATAAGGAAAGCAACTACCTTTTTAATAAAAAATTTCATGCTTATTATGAGCATACAAGGTTAAATAATAAAATACTACACTTGCAGTTCAAATAGCAGATAACGATCTTCTTTAACATGCATTTAAGTGTATTTACTTCGACTCAGGTCATACGAACTTTATCTGGAGCAGCCGTGTTGTTGAAAGTAGGCTGAAGCTTCAGATACAACTTTCCGTACAGTGCAGTTAAGGTTCAAGGCAGCATCACTCGAGTCAGTGAAGAAAAACAATAAAACTGTCACACTGTTTAGCAAGGAGACGGCCTTCGGAGAGTTGAAAATTGCAACCGTTCCACAAGTGAAATTTGGACTGAATAATAGAACCCCTGCAAATTATTCAGTAATTCAATTCTATTGAAGAAAGGTTTAACCTACGTTTTCGCTCAGTTAAGCGATGACCTCAGAGAAACTTTGTGCAATTTACGATAATCCAAAGGAGATTCAGTCAAGGCACACAAGGGCGTACAATTTTGTCATGGTTAGCGCAGACTGCCACACTGGCAAAAGAAGGCAGTCATCTCGATGAGATGAAATGGGATAAAAAATAAAAATGAAGGCACTCGTGCTGGAAGCCAGTTGTACAGAAAGTCAGCCAGCCACACGAGAGAGAACTAAAGAGTTAGATTTGAGGCTTGCCGGTTTACATATCTAAACCAACCACAGACTCCTTAAATGAGCGTTGCTAATTTTGTAATGGGCAGCAAACTTAACCACTGAAGAGCGCTTTTTTCTTTCTACTGACGAAGACAAACAACATTCGCATATTCCAAAAGTGTGACTTACAAACCATACATAATCCCAGGGATTGCGAAGTCTCAAAGATGCGCTGGAAGCAATCGCTTTCAGTGTACTCCTCTAGTAAGACGCTCAAATCAACATATCCTCTCCCAGCAAGTTTACACAAAACATAACAGAGCAAATTGCAAACATGCAAAAAATTTGGGATGGAAAAATTAGTGATAACTGATCATTCTACTCTCCGAATGATAAAACTACCTGAAATAAGAAAAAATTATGAATGCCGTGCAGAAAATTTAAGTACACTCCCACGGTCCAGATGTTGCCGGCCAACATGACTTCATGAAAGGGGATGTTGAAGTCAATACTATTGAAAAGTTGATAACATAATAAAGCGAAGGCCAAAGTGTCACTTTTCCGCGGAAGCTATGTTACGTTTTGGGACGCTCACACAACAGATTTGAAGAAGAATCTCTGTACTCTTGCCGATACGAAGCCCCTAAAAATGTTATAACTAGTACCTATATCAAAATTAAGCGTATAGCTCTGCCTAGCTCTGTTAATGACCAACGTACTACACAGGGATCTAGAGTCCTATGAACTAGAGTCCTTGGACTCCATGCATCGCAACATTTCGTGACATGATCGAATTGAAACACAAGTTGTATCGGCTGGAACACCTCTTATGTAAAATGCATTTTATGAATATTGACGAATCAAATGCTGCAGCTATAAATAATATTCCATTAGAGGGTAGCAAAACGAATATAAAGCCGAATTCAGTATATATTATGTTGCCATACTGAAGTTTGGGGAGAGGTACTGAAAAAAATACATGAAGGCATGGATTCGAATGAAAATGCAAATGAAGAATAATAAAAAATTATAGCTTTGCACATCAGTAAGGCTAGAAACACAAGAAATACAGGGAACACGAAAATCATCAAAGATGTTCTACTCAGATTGTAATTTTTGGAGACAGCATTATTATTATTATTATTATATATTATATAAGAAAGTTTTAGCCTCCCTTAACCACGACAAAGATGTTCTAAGAGAGGAAAGAGGAAGGCACCATTTAGTATGGAGTTGAGGGAACGCGGAATCTATGCACAAGGTGCACAGAAACAGTAAGCTAGGAAAGAAGTTCATGACACAAGAAAAAAGTTGAAGAAGAAAGTAGTAGGTGCTGAAAACAGGACAGCAGTGAACCGAAAAAAGATGATCCGTAACAAATCAAAAACCCATTTTATTACAACAAAAAGGAAGCCTACATAACCTTTAGCTCGGGCCCTCACATGGTTTGGAGACAGCATTACCTCAAAAAAAAATGTGGGCCTCATAGTCGCCTGATCTAAACCCAAGCGAAGATTAGGACTTTAGAAGATAGCGAAATCCGTGTTGTATTTTGATAGTCCACACACGCTAAATGCCTCAACAGCAGCTACGGCAGTGTTCATATCTGTCAAGCGAGCAACTGATCTCGGACTTGACTCATAAAAAATAAGAACATAAGCCAATATTAACATCAAAGATTGAGAGGTCACATTCAAAAATGTTCGTCTCTGCCATCAATTTTTTCTTCCGTACTCAATATTACAATATTTCTGCTATTAACCTGCAGCTGGATAGTGACTTTACTAACACGTAACATTTTACAGACATTTAAAGTATTCAAGATTTCTTCCTAGTTTTAATTTTTAGCCGTGTATGTCAATTGTTCTAGAAAAGCCCGGAAAATCATTTCATAAAAAATTAAGGAAGGCTAAAGAATCAAGTAACTGGAAAAATAATTCTTACGGAGACAGTTTGTGAGGGATTTATTTTAAAACAACAAACTCTTTAATATTGTTTATTTGGGCCACGGTTGCATAGGCAACATTCAAATGTTCTGAAATTCCAAGTCTCTAAGTAATAGTGGGAAAGGTTTCTGAAAAAATTGGAGCGCCAATATTTCGGAATGAGGTTTTTCAACGTGCCTTTTTTGGCATTTCTTCCAAGCTCCAATTCTCTCTTTAGGCATAAAAATACTTCCTCTAACTTCTTTCAATCAATGAACTATCACCATTAGCGTTCTGAAATAACCTTGACGCTGTGTTTGCATTAAAATATTCTTAAATCTCTGAGAGTGAAACATTTCCCATTTGATTAGATGGGGCAAATACGGAAGCAAATTTCGCTGAAAATTATGAACAAAACGTATCATAATCTGAATATAGAACGTACAAATTAAACAGAGTTTTCTCACACTTGTGTAGGTGGATGAACTTGATAAAGAGAATAGATTAAAAGTTAATTTAATTTTCCCAAACGAGAACAAAGGTGTTCCCAAGAGAGAACAGAAGAACTCACCATCCAGCATGAAATTAAGGACACGGGAATATAAGCACCAGGTGTATCTTCACACCAGCACGTAGAACAGCAAAACAGAGAGAAGTTCATGAAATGAGGTATAAGCTGAAGAAAAAGAAAGACAGTAAACCGCAAAAAACATGGTCGATACATAAACAAAAAACTTAATATTTTTCAACAAAAAGAAAACCTGTCTAACCATTAGCTGGGGGCCACATCTCTTCTCTCTGTAGCGTTAATTCACACAGATACAATGGTTGTATTCACGCGAGTGGTTTACCTGCAACGGTCTTCTTGAAAGCACGACGTGACTTCTGGGCTAACATGATATAATAGGACCTATCACACAACGTAGAATGATATTCAATCACACTCTTCACTCTGCAATATTGATATTTAAGGAGTTATTTTAGAAACATGTAGGGCGGCATTGACAGCTACCAGACTTTTTGCATAGCAGCAGACGAGGTGTTAATGATCTAACAGCTTGCATTACGCGTCCATGTACTGAATTAAACTTCTTGAGGTAATTTTTTGGTGTGTCACCTAACAAAATGACGTGATGGCTTTAAAGCGGTGATGCTAAGAGCGGTATCATGTCTTGGTACACCTCAGAAACTTAAATTACAGTACCTTATGATTTCCACGTGCTTGCCTTCCCATGCAGTAAAAAAATATTTACAATTCCTTCACATAGAATGTGAGTAACCATAATTTTCAGTTTCCTTGTCGCTACGCAGAAATTTTAAACTTACAAATTTCCCGTACTTTCTCAACTTTGAACGAAAATAAACACATAAAAATCTTAATTGTCACACCGCACGAAGGTGTTTCCGGAGCAGTAACATGAGCAACAAAAACAAGGTTCAGTTGACACTACAATGGTCGAGATCAGCGGTGAGAGCCCAACTACCGCGACAGCGTGCGCATTACAGCGACTCCTCCTGTTGCGGCTCGCTGGCGTTCAAGTGGTGGTTGCTGATGGCGGTCTGAAGGCGCCGGAGGGACTTCTCTTTACCCAAAATCTCGAGCACTTCAGCCACGGGCTCACCTTGCTGCACAGGTGAAGGGAGAAATAGAGTGGTCATTTCATTTCCTATCAGTTCTATATTCAGCGTTGCATTCCCTCCACGCAGCATCGCCGCAGGAACTGGCAATATCTCCTAAAGGTGGGCAATGCGACGGAATTATTTTGTTATTATGCTTGTTAGTTTGAGACTCCCTTGCCACAACAAAGACGGTCTCAAAAGGACGATGAGGAGAGTCCATTTAACACGAACTGAAGAAAACGAGGAATCAGAATCAATGCACAGATGTAAATTCTCATACAGTAGAAAATTTCTGTAGTAACTGACTACTTTGTACAATGTACTATCAGTATGAAAAAGAAAATTAAGTGACTTCATGCAACTCTTACGCTGCAGTAATAAAATATAGACCCCAACCCTGAAGATAGTGCAAAAAAAAATGCCTGACGGATATTTCTTTTTAAAAATTGCCTAATCTGATGGTGCGGGTTAACAAGCAAGCTCAAATACGCTTATATTTCCTGTCCCATCAGAAATAATTAAAGGAAACTGAAATATTTAAAAGCCAAAGTTTGAAGGTAAAGAATCAAAGCACATCTGAGATATTTCTAAAGCCTGGATAGCTCCATTTCCTTTGAATCAACAACAGATGGGAGCAAACAAAATTTTGTCCCTTCGACTCATCACATATGGTGCGAAGCCTCAGGTCGAGAATGACATCTCTATTTCTGCAACCAGCCCCTCAGGGGGATACAGCTATTGCATCTATGGGAATTAGCGCTCCCGGGGGGGACAATGTGAGGGCCCAAGCTAAAGGTTAGGTAGGCTTTCTTTTTGTTAAAATAGAATAGGTTTTTGTTTTGTTACGGACCATCTCTTTCGGTTCAATGCTGTCCTGTTTTTTTTTTCAGTCCCTACTACTTTCTTCTTCAACTTTGATCTTGTTTCATGAACTTCTTTCTCATCTTACTGTTACTATGCCCTTTCTGCATAGATTCCGTGTTATCTTTACTCCATACAAAATGGTGCCTTCTTCCTTCCTCTTTTTGGATCGCAATTGTTGCTGCGGGTAGGGAGGCTAAAACTAACGACTAATCTAATCTAATTTCTGCGACCAGGTATGGAGATATAAGAATATCGATACAGGATAGGAGTGTGACGCTACAGTCAATGCCTCTTGTTTTAAAAGGCTGGATCTTGGACTTGACAATATAACAATGTCGTCATATTCACAGTAGTGACACTAGCAGCAGTTAAATAAAATTGAATGAAAGTAAATGAATAGCTCCATATACTATCCATCAGAACTTTAGGGTTATTAGATTTGAGTGACGTAAAATTACCAATGTGGTGTGTGGAATAGATTATATATTAGTTTAATCCTCCCTCATTGCTAAAAAAAATGCGTTCCAAATAGAGGAAAAAGAAAGGCACCATTTAGTATGGGATAAGGGAACGCGGAATCTATGCAGAAGGGGCATCGAAATAGTAAGTTGAGAAAGAAGTTTATGCAAGATAAAAGTTAGAAGAAAGTAGTAGGTGCTGAAAAACAGGACAGCAGTGAACCGAAAAAAGTGGCCCTCAACATAAAAAAAAATTATTTCAACAAAAAGGCCTACCTAACTCTCAGCTCGAGCCCTCAGACATTTTCTCGCTGGGAGGGCTAATTCACATAGATATAAGAGTTGTATCCCTCTGAGGGACAAATGTGGTGTATTTCAAAATTGCTTGTGCCCATTTACTGCACACTTTCTTATTAACATACGTATTAAAGAAAGAAATCGCACTTGAAGTGATACAGAGCTAGAATTGAGGCTGTTGCCTGGGCCGATATCAGTGATAGTATCAAATTTTGTGCGTTTTTTTTGTTTGTTCGCAAAAATGAGCTGAATTTTGTTGCAAGAGACGATTTTTGACGTCCTAATATTAAACCAACTTGAAAAGGAAAAATATGTGACGAAGCCTCACGTTACCGACATGCTCCAGTCATAGAGTGACAACCCTAACCTATTGATATTGAAAGAAAATGCGTGAGTACAATGTTTTCTTCGTTTAAATTACCCTTTCTAACAACGCAGGCAAATGCCAAACTCAAACTAACTCGACTATACTCCTATCTTTATCCAAATCAGAAATAATAATAGGAAACTTGATACTTTACACACTCATTTCAGAAAAAATATCAAAAATCTAAAAATTTTCAAAGCCGAATCAGCCCTGATCTATAGGAAACGAACGATAGATTGGAGCTAACTTAACCTAGCCTTTTTGATTCATAACAAATGGCACGAAATCTCCGATGACCATGACGTTGCGATTTCCATGAGCAGACTTGGAGATGCAGGAGGTATTGTTGAAGAACAACAGTCTAGTTATGAAATACTATCAGGGAAGCGAGTAAATTTTAAATCATTAACAAACACAGCATAATCAATCATATGGAGAAACCTACTCCCAAACTGTTGAACTTAAGTCAGAAATGTCGCTGAAGAGCTAAGTGTTACCGTGTAATACTTAAATTTTATTTTGAAATACGTTAGAAAAAATTGCAATTGGGATCCAGGCAACAGGCAAAGATTTGAGCATCTTTATGATTTTTAATTTCAGGGCTGATGAGACTATCAAGATGAACGAGCAACGGACTCTAATACCACACTCACCTACCCCTTGGCAGAGTTAAACTATTAGCACGCCACGTATGGTTTGCCTATTAGTACGCCTCGTATAGTTTGTTTATTAGTATGCCTCGTATGGTTTTTCTATTTGTACACCTCGGATAGTTTGTCTATTAGTACTCCTCGTATGGAACGTTTGTCTCAGGACGTCTTATCTTAAGAAAATTTTAAAAATTTTTAAGAAATGTTGGCATGTATCTTGTATCTGTCGTTGAAAATAAACGGGTATTCTTTCTTTTCTTCTTTCTCCCCACCACCACCACCACCACCACCACCACCACCACCACCACCACCACCACTTAAGTTCAACATTTAAATGAGCACCACTCAACACAAAAAAATCCTGTGTTCACTAATGAACGCACCACGAGGGGAACCTGACTACAGAAAGCGAACTGGAGAAATAAATTTTTGCGCGTTAATTGAAGGCGTGCACAATACGGTACACCAAATTTGCGGTAGACTGAGTGACTGCGTGAGCGCTAGACAGAGCCCTCTTTTGTTCAACTAAAATGGCGAGCGAAAGGAGCAGTGAAGAGTGTACAGGTCTACGGTGTCTCGTTGTAACATTTCAAAAGTATTTGATCTGATTTGTGCAGAAAGTTTTATGAATGCGCTGGAATATACGGTAACTATGCCAGTGGGTGGTACTTGAAATACTGTGTTTGAAAAGTAAATAATTGGTCGGCCAATCGATTGAATATTCATTTGTACAGTCAACAAAATAGGCAAGGAAATGAAGAAATAAATCATATTTCGTCAAGACAATGCGTACTACTGTAGAGCATGTTCGAGTATATGTTATCGTTATCAAGTGCGTGCTATGCTTTGGAAATATAACACGTGCCAATTAAAGAAGAAACTCATCAGTCAAAGCACGAGAAAAAATGGTGTCTGTTTGTAAGTTCTTGGTGTGCGGACTTCCTGGTGAGTACACTCAACGGCTTGTTTTGAAGGCTTTTGCTGCTGTAGTATGAGCACGAGCTAATTCAACACTTATACAACTCAATGTGTATATAATACTATGAAGGAATGTACCAATTTGTCCAAGATAAAACAGTTTGACCAGTGACACTATGACGGCACAGGATGGGGGGGGGGCAGCATGAGGGGACAGGAGAGCAGCAGCACGAGGATGTGCACACACCTTGGCACCACACAGGACGCGCCGGAGCAGCTGCATGAGCACGGCCGTGCCGACAGGTGGCTGCAGCTGCTGCTGAGCGCGCTTCAGGGCCGCCCTCAGCTCGCGCTGCGTGAAGGCTGCGTCAGGCACCCCCGCCACCGCCGCTCGCACCGCCTCCAGCGCTGCCCACACCGCCACACGTTAGCGGCGCAGCGCAACAACACAACACACACCATCGCATACCTAGTGCTCATTTGTTACCAATTCTTTGATTATAAAATTATCAGTATATAACTGACTGAGTTATAGTTGCCATATAATTTTAATACTATGAAAATAAATCATTAAATTATTATGAGCAGTTCATATTTAGAATAATGAGGGTACTTATACATGAATTATTATGATTAGAACATACTTATAATATAACTATTATTGAATTATAATTATATTCTTTGAAGAGCAATCAAAACTTTAGAAAACTGTGAAGAAAATTGCAAGTAAACTGTGAAGATCACTGCATCACTTCACAGAGCGGTCCGGTTCCAGAAGTTGATAGCGTGCAAAGGGGGAAATTACAGGGAAGAAAATTAGCAGTAATATAGACTTAAGAAACACAAAATATGGTTTCAGCAAATATACAAATGGAGACCAAATTTTATTTCGAAAAGTTCCACATCAATGTACTTTGAATTGCAGCGAGTTTCGATGGAGACTCAATTCGCGAGGATGCTACAAAAGTTCAAGTAGCGGATAGAATTCGAAAAAATAAAAAAATATGGAGGAGCAAAACTCTTCTCAAAGAAAAAATGTTGCACCAAGATGATAGGACACCAGGCACTTGCTAACCTCCCAAGAATCTCGTGAAAACTCCTAGTACAACAATACAATATTCAGCTCTAAAACTTAAACACCACCTCCACCATCTTGATATCCAACCCTATACTTCACCAACATCATCTTCACCCACCACCATTACAACCCATCCCATAACCTCATCACCGCCACCACCATCGCAACAACATCCGACCTATAACTTCAACGTGACCACCAAAACGCCAACTCCACAATCTCACATCACCACCACCAACACCACCGCCACAACATCCAACTTCACCACCACAGCACCAACCCTAGAACCCCACCACCACCAACCACACAACCTCACCACCCACCACGGAGGTGCAGAGGCGTGAGGGGCGGACACGAGGGGTCAGACCAGAGGTACGACCTGCTGGAGTCCACCAGCTGCTGCAGGTGGTCCACAGGACGCGACGTGAAGGCCTGCAGCACGCGCGACACATACATCGCGTCCGCCGCAGCGCTGTGACACACAATTGCGTAAACACAAACATGTTAAATGTTGTCATTTTTACTTCGCTTTACATAATAAGAAAAATGTTCAATTTAGGCAGTACATGCATTGGGAAGGGATAATTTAATGAAGAGTGTTCGTATTTTGACATAATACAGCATGATGCCACGTATCACACAAGCACAAGAGCACTAAGACAAAGGCAAAGGTCCATCAGAGTTAATTGTTTGTGCACTTTTGCGATCATCTTCATTGAGTAGAGGGTGAGTGTGCACACACCATGAAAATCATTCATGACGTTTTCATGTATTGTTCATTGAAGAAAATTGCTGATTCCCATTTTACTCGTGTGAAGATGCTGCATTCCACAACATCGGCTGTAGCCGCCAAGATGCGTAGCGATCACCAGGTGAACTCTACAGAGCCCGGTTCAGTAGAAAGTATAGTCACGTCACTGGTGTCTCTAAATATCCTAACCAATAACAACATCAGAAAGAAAGACTAACCTTATCCAAACCCATCCAAGTTTAGTCATCACAATTAGTGCACCCAAACTAGTAAATTTTAAATTTTTAGTCAGGTGTGCACTGTTGGATGGTAATAGAATGAGTTGACGCCAGCGACGTCACCACTGCATGTTTCAAGCGTTGAGTGTTTCCGCATATCTACACACGATAGCAGCTGTATATAGGTGTCGTAAGTAGATGACAAGAACTGAAATAAATGTCAACATCTTACATGGTCAATGAATAAAAATTCTTTGTTTAATGCTGACAATGAATTTTGTACATAATTGACGGATAACGAAAATACAACGTAAATGAATTAAAGAGTAGAACCCAAGTATGCGAGTGTAACTTCTAAAATAATTTTTGCGATAGTGGAGAACCATTGAATGTATTTTTTTAAATCCACAAAAAAATATTCGCAATGATTAACTAGCAATACTGAATTTTTGGTCAACTAAATTTAAATTATAATCAAGTTTTCGCCGAAACGTGAAACGATGGCTAAATTGCACTGCAAACGTGAAACGATGGCTAAATTGCACTGTAAACGTGAAACGATGGCTAAATTGCACTGTAAACGTGAAACGATGGCTAAATTGCACTGCAAACGTGAAACGATGGCTAAATTGCACTGCAAACGTGAAACGATGGCTAAATTGCACTGCAAACGTGAAACGATAGTTAAATTGCACTGCAAACTTAAAACGATGGCTAAATTGCACTGTAAACGTGAAACGATAGCTAAATTGCACTGCAAACGTGAAACGATGGCTAAATTGCACTGCAAACGTGAAACGATAGTTAAATTGCACTGCAAACGTGAAACGATGGCTAAATTGCACTGCAAACGTGAAACGATAGCTAAATTGCACTGCAAACGTGAAACGATGGCTAAATTGCACTGCAAACGTGAAACGATGGCTAAATTGCACTGCAAACGTGAAACGTTAGTTAAATTGCACTGCAAACGTGAAACGATGGCTAAATTGCACTGCAAACGTGAAACGATAGTTCAATTGCACTGCAAACTTAAAACGATGGCTAAATTGCACTGCAAACGTGAAACGATAGTTAAATTGCACTGCAAACGTAAAACGATGGCTAAAATGCACTGCAAACGTAAAAAGATGGCTAAATTGCACTACAAACGTAAAACGATGGCTAAATTGCACTGCAAACGTGAAACGATGGCTAAATTGCACTCTAACTCCGTCATTGTAAAGAGTGCTAAGGTCGAAACCTGAACAGTTCAGTGCACGCGGTATGAATAGCGAGGAGTCTCCTTCCAGAATCGACCTAAAACTTGATGACCTTGACCATAACGAACAATATCTTTTGATAAACCCTTTCGAAAGCTGATCAAGAGAAATCGAAAAGGTCCTACGAACGATGGCATAAAACAGCGGAACCAGTTCCTGAACAACGAGGAGAATTGTCCACTATGGTGTGGGAATGTCTTCCCTCACACTGCAGAAGGAGTTAACTCTTATCAAAATTCGATAGTAGAAAAGAAAGGAAAGTGGAAAATATACACTATAGGTGAAATCGTCTTGTTTGATGAGATATTTTCAGTTGAAAGGGATCAAAACAGGCGAAATGATCGCTTCATAGGAAACAATGGATCTAAATTCAAAAGAGATAGTCAATACTTTAATTCATTTGTTCACACCTTTCTAGTTAATTTACGTTTCTTAATAAGACCCCAACGAAGGCAATCTCAAGAGAGAAAAGAGAAGGAACCATTTAGTATTTACTTCAGGAAACGGGGAATCTATTCGCAAGATGCATTCCCATACAGGATACTCTGAGCATAGAAGCAAGTTAGGAAGAAAAACAAAGAAAAAACACAGCAAAGATGGCAGGAAAGGAAAAATGTGGGCACTAACGATAGGCGTCTCGCAGGCTTTTACATAGCTGAGGGAACCTAACAATATATACCTCGAGACGCCAGCTTAATTCCACAGAAGAAACGAGGCTCTCTACCCTAACCCGATTCTCTACCTGATGTCCCCTGGAGGGAGTTTGTTTCACTACCAAGCCAGCTTCTGCAAAGGTTGAGTTGATAATTTCTTCATCTTGGAAATACCATCATATTTTCAAAATCAATGCAAAAGCATACATTAATGACATACTGCAGCATATGTTTGATTTTGCTTCCACACTTTCTGTTATTGGTAAACTGTGGATCTTTTAGCAAAATGGAGCGATTGATCACCACGCAAGCCCAAGCCTGATGCAAAGACACTTTGCTACAATTTCGGCCATAGAAATGTATTTGTCAAATTTCACTCCCATTCACGCACTTCTCACTTCTCGCAAGTCTTTACTTCTTTCTGCAAGGGACGACCCTCGCCAAGAATTTATTCATGCCGCAAATAGTGGTGAGCCACGACGGTTTAAAGTTGTAGTTGCCAAGAAAGGCAATTATTTAAATGAGCATACTTTAACCCTTTAACGCCCCAGAGGACACCAGTGTCCTCTTTCAAAAATACCCTCAATATATTGTATTTCTTGTTCAATTAGTTCCCTAATGTGTTCTTTGAAGTTCTCTGCCGGGTGGCAGTTCCTATCCCATCCTGATATTGGTGACCTCCTGATGCCAGCGCCAGTTTAGTGACGGTGGTTGTGTTAACGGTAATATGAGTACAAAAATTCGGACGTTAAAGGGTTAAACTAGGTTAAATCATTATTTATATATGTAACAATGCATATGTTTGAATAGAAATACAAGGTTTTACCTGATATTAAGTTGTTTCTTATTGCTTTGATCCTTATGTTTCTTATTGCTTTGATCCTACTCTGGTGAATGTTTTATATAACAAATGAATCACAGTGCTTCAACTAACAATGAGACTAAAATAACGTTAACCTAATAAATGACTAGCGTAAGACCGAGCCGCTCATTGACATTTAGCAATACAAAACATCAAAGTTGCTGAATTTATACCAACGCTTCACGTATGCAATATCTATTACTAGGGAAGAAGGAAATGAACGAATTTCACAAGAATATTGCACCCCACAGAGTTAAGTTTTACGGGTAACCCTGTAAGAGTTTGTAAAATGTATTTTTTCTTTTGCTGCATCGTAAAACTCCGTCATTGCAAGATGATACATTGCAACGCAACATACGAGTATACTGTACTCTTAAGCGAAGCAAAACCATGATTTGAGTAAAAAAATTAGGTATTAGTTTAAGCCATCCTAATCGCAACATAGGCGTTCCAAACCTGGGAAGGAGGAAGGCACTAATTAGTATCGACTTTAGGAAACGCGAAATCTACGCACAAGGTGCATAGAAACAGTAAGTTTCTATGCACCTTGTTTTCAACTTGTATCTTTAAGAGACAAGATAAAAGTTGAATAAGAAAGTAGCAGGTGCTGAAAAACAGGACAGAAGTAAACCGAAAAAAAGATGGTTCTTAACAAAATGAAAAACGTTTTATTTTAACATAAAGATAGCTTTACACGTTCACTACGGTAGCTATTTTAGCAGTCTTTCCCCTTGCCGACGGTTGTAATTGTCCACCACTGCATCAATTTGGCTCGCGCCACAGTCACGAAAGTAGGTGACTAGCTCGGTGTAACTCTAAGCAACATGTAGATACAATAAAGATACGTGTTCCTAAGGTGTACCAACACTTGACGAAGTCATATCTCACAGCAGCACAGACGTATTGGGTTACATATGCTCCACGAAGGCGTGGTACACATTTGGCTCAATACGTGTGTCAACAATAAATTTTTATGAGGGTGACAAATATGGTACAAATCGATGTCACCCACATAAAAATTTATTGTTGGGCCAAATGTGTACCACGCCTTCGTGGAGCATATGTACCCAATACGTGTGTGCTGCTGAGATGTGACTTCAAGTGTTGGTACACCTTAGGTACACGTATCTTTGATACGTGCGCACTTATATTCCAGATGTATACTCAGTAATTTATTTTAGCATTGACATTACGATTCAAATTTACATTATACCTTGCTTGATTGTATCATAAATTAATTATAAATACATTTATTTTCATTTTTCAGCAATGGACGCAGCAACCTTTTATGGAAATAAAAGCAATGCAGTAGTTGAAAATGATTCTTATTTTAGTAAATACTTTCCTGATGAATACAACACATGTTCAGACGAATTATCGATAGGAGAAGCAGAGAACTTGTCGGTCAATGAAAGTTTTCAGAATGAAATGAACCATAAGACACATGAGTTACAAATCATAGGTAGTCTGAATCTGTATCACCGCAATTGTTTCTATTCACTGGAAAATAAATGCGCGTAGAGCCAATAATAGTCGGAAAATAGGAAAAATTGGCCAATTGATAAATAGAACTTATTCTTATCCAATGATGTGATTTTCGACTAATACTTAGTCTAAAGTTTACCTCTGACAGGATAGTTTTTTGGATACAAATGGCTGTTTTTATTGTGATTTTTTATTCTTACTTAGTATTAAGTTTCTCATGGAACAGAGCGTAATTTCTTTTATTACAAATAGATGTGTTTTCATTGTTATTTTCGTTATACACCAAAACCTTTTTTTCGACAAGGGATCTAATCATAACTATTTTTACATTATTTCAGCCTTATCCAAGTGCATACGTGAAGATATTTAGATGAGTTTAATAAAATACGAAGGTGTAACATTGATTTTTAGAAGTTATGAAGAATTGAGCAGTGGTACACATATGTACCAACACATAGTGAACGTGTTGACTCTAGATCAGGACCTCACGTTTTCCCCCAGGAAGTGGTAATTCCTATAGATACAATAGTTTTATCCCCTTACAAGACTTTGTAAGAGGACGGGGGACTAGGGGTACTAGCAGTTTAGTTTATTAGTTAGTTTAAGCCTCCCTATCCTCAACAATGAGATGTAAAGAGAGGAAGGAAGAAGGCACCATTTAGTATGGAGTTAAGGGAACGTGGAATCTATGCAGAAAGGGCACAGAAACAGAAAGCTAAGAAAGAAGTTCATGAAACAAGAAAAAGTTGAAGAAGAAAGTGGTAGGCGCTGAAAAACAGGACAGCAGTGAACCGAAAAAAAGATGGTCCGTAACACAACAAAACCTATTCTATTTTAACAAAAGAAAGCCTACCTAACCTTTAGCTCGGGCCCTCACATTGTCCCCCTGGGAGCGCTAGTTCCCATAGATACAATAATTGTATCCTCCTGAGGGGAGGGGTACTAGCATTTACCCATCCTTACACGTAGCTGGTTATGAACCACATAGTGAGGGAGTAACGAAACTGGTTTACACAAATGATGGTTTATTGTGAAACAGGTGATTGTACATGCAATGACAAGTGACAGAGCGCAGAAACAGTGAAGATAAATCAGAAGCCAGTAATAAAAAAGCCCTGAAAACAGAGATAAAACAAAAATAAAAATGCAGGAAAAGCGAAAATATACCATACCAGTCCACTTGGATTCCTCAAACTTACACTTCAAAATAAAGTAAGAAGCAGAACAAAATAAACCATGCCGAAAATGAATTCTTGCTGTATAAAGTAAATGCGTGGACTAAAAATGAAACAAAGCAACTGAAAAAAATGGACTATGAAATGAATATGAATGAAATCAAACTCAAATCAAATCATTCAACAACGATTTCAAAGGAGTAACTCAGGAAAAATATTATTACAAAAAAGGTCTTGAAATCTGGCAAAACTGAAAAACTTAATCTTTCAACAAAAAAGAAATGAAAGAACCAATATACCAAAAAACATCATGCTCAACATAAAGTAAACCTTAGCCAAGAGCAACAAAAAATATATACAAGCAAAGTAAACTGTACAATGAAGCAACACTCACCAGATCAACACTTGGTTTTATAAGGTAAAGGAATAGCTTTGCCAAGAAATAATAATACACTTGTTTTACTGTAAATCTGAGTGACTGAAAGTAAAGGAAAGACAGTGCATTAAGAAACTATTCAGACACAAAAAACACAACAAAATCAAGGACACGGAACAACCAATGAACACTTAAAAACAAACATTTAAACTCTCATCTCTATACTTAACATTAATAATCATTTCAAAAGACAGGAGAGAACAGAATGAATTCAGGCTGATGCAAGCTGGATATAACACAAGAAACAACATGGGACCACGCCTACAACTTGAATAGAGAATCTTTGCAGAGGTACAAAAGCTACAAGAAAAACACCAGAAAGTTGTAAAATGAATTATAATGAAATCAAACAGGAGAATGAAATTTCTCAAGGATCAGGAAAGGAATGGTACAGTACATTGAAAGCAATTTAGTGAATGTAGACGTTCTTCCACGAATCAAAATTTTCTACGAGCACTGGCGTTGCAGAAGAGAAAATAGAGTAGCACACAATTGCTCTACGAGGAGCGAGGTGCAAGCATCAAGCATGCGGCCTGGCGAAAAAAGCAAAGTACAAACTTTGCACACAAATCAAAACAGTTCCGCTACCGGTAACCGATAGAACAGACCAGCGATTGTGATATTTGGACAAAGAAATATTTTAGCAAAAAAGCAGATCTGCAAGTCCAAAGATACCTGTTAACCAACATCAGTAATGAAGAACTGAGGATACACAGGCGTTTATATAAACTAAAAAGGAAAAAAAACTGAATTACCTAACAAACAATACACATGAAATCAAATTTCAAAATTATTTGAAATGATGAAGTATATGCTTTGAGGTTCACCATAACTCTGGTTGTGAGGTCCTGATCAGGTCGTGTGTTGAGGGTTCAGCATATGACGCAGCTCACGTTGTTACCGGGAGGCCTCCTAAGGTTTTCATCACGCACCATCGGCTGTGGTTTTTGTGTGTTCTGTTATAGTATTGGTTTGCATGCTTCATTTGTGTGTTTCTTTTTGTTTGTTTCAGCCTAGATTCTTGCTGTGCTATGAAGTATCATTGTACATAAATTAATCTTAAACCTGGAAGACCTGGCTTGCTTAACCCACTCCCAGCGGCAGGGTATCTACCGGAGCGCACAAATTTTGAAATGGTCTATATATAGTGGCTGCTGCTGTTCACGACAGTCACTTCTCCACGCTATAAATAGTAGTGCTGCTGAATGGAAGGAATAAGTTTGTGACTATATATAGTTTCTACCACTTTATAGGTTCAAGTTGGACCTAATTTTTTTAAATAAATGAATGAAAACGGCATATTTACTAGTTTATTTATAATCTAACATAAAAGATGCAGAGTAATAAATTCCAATACGAATAATTTCTAGAGTAAAGACTAGTTTTGGATTTTTAATTGTGATACGTACCTACGTTTTTATCCTTGAGTACTGACGTAAAAATAATAAGTATGTTGGTAGGCCAGAAATATCAGTTTTTAATATCACAGATGGAATGATACATCTGAATATGATAACTGATTTCTCCGATACAATGTCGAAAGCTTGAACAGAATGTATAAGACGTATTTTGCTTACAAAAGTATGTTATATTTTTTAAAATGAAATTATTACTTTTATTGTTAAAGAAGATTAATATTATTATTGTTGTTATTATTAGGAGACATTAAATATCAGCGAGCCAATGAATTTCAATGCAACTGGGAAAACGAGCAAAAAATGATAGCAAAGCAGGTTATTGACGTTCATTGTTCAACTTACTTAAAATTGTCTGAGGAACTGAAAAGGATGCCAGACAACACTTTTTTGCACGCAATCTTTACATTGTAGCCACCGCTTATGTGTAGCAGGCGGAATAAAACTGCAACTATATATAGATGCGTCGCTGAATGGGACAATTTTTGGGACCAACTCAATATAGTTTTGCTGCTTGGAATGGGTGAAGTTCCACCATCTTGGGAGGTACAGTTGAATGGTTCTTTTTGTTAATTAGCATGTGCATTGTCGGAATTTTCAGTTCATCAGTTAATTTCTGTTTTGGTTTACTTCTTTTATTATTTTTCCAGTGTATCTTAAGATATTCCTTTTGATTGATTTCCTTTATTTTGAGTTGAAGTAGTGCTGTTCTTTATGTTCATTTTACTTATAAAATTTGCATTTTTTATTTATTTGATATACTTTGCTTTATGAGATTCATTTGCTTCAGACTTCTGTTTCATTTATGTTTTTGTTTCCTCTTTTCGTAAAGCCTGATCATAAGAGTTGCTTGCGGTTCTTGTACTTATAAGTTACACATTCTTTTCAGCCGGCAAGTCCATGCGCCTTACTGTTGGCCTCATCTTGTCATACCTGTTTGTACATTCTCTACTATTTGCTGTGCCTCGGCATCAGTTATTTCTCATATTCTGGTTCTGAGTAAATTATAACAAACACTTAAGTTTCATTTTGCCAATAGTTAAAGACTCGCTATACAAGATCGATGATGTATTATAGTAAATTCTGACCCCACAACAACATCAGCGAACACGCCAGACAGCGGCGCCACTGAGACTGAGGTTTTGATGAGAAGCTTGTGTCCCCACAGTGTCCTTCAGCTCACCTGTCTCCATAGGAGTCCCTGACCATGTCCTGCAGAGTCTGTACAGTGCACGGGGCCTCTGCAGCGTCCTGCACGCGCCGCAGGAAGTCCTGCTGGCCGAGGCTACTAAGGCGGTCCAGGTCCACCATGGTCGACTTCTTCGTCACATGACTCAGCGAGAACTGCACCAACCGCAACACAAATCAACATTGAAATGTGCTACACTTTGAGCGCAAGCACTTTTTCTTTATCAGTTGAGATATTTTAGAAGTAAATGAACTGTTGCCGTAGACGACTGAACCATTTTTTCCGAAGGTTGAACTAATTTCCTAGTAGATTTCACTTTGTATTTGTGGAAGAATTAAAAAATTACTGCTGAAGATTTCCGTAATTTCTCGAGCTCATGTGCTGCATTCAATTTTTGTGCAGATGAAATCTAAACTTTAAAAATAATAACTATAACATAAGATGCTCATGTTAAAAATAGCTAATAATTGACTTATTTAAACTGACTACAACTCAAAATATCGCCAAATAATAAGTCAAATTGCCGACGAAAACAAAACTGAAATTACAGGGTGGTTGCTAAAAAAGTACACCTTTTAAAATTTCAATAAATTTTTAAATGTATGATATGGGAGATCATAACATGAATATCCAAAAGGACAGAACAATATTCTAACATATCTGGTATACTCTCCTAATAAGCATAAACATCAAAGGTACATGATAGAAAGTTATCGTTATCAGCAAAAATGCCACAACTCTTCAACAACGCAAGTTTATGATTGAAGGACATCTAAAATTAGATCCATAATCGGGACTCAGAGGAAATTTTTCTTGGAATAGCGATTGAAACCTAGCAAAATAATGATTCAGAGGAACTTCCAGAAGTGGTCATCCATTTTATTGTGAGAAACATTAATAAAGGAAGATCTGGAAGAAAATTTTCTGCACGCACAGCAAAAAATGCTGAAAGACTGAGCACTCTGATCCAATCGTGGGTCCAGCAAAGTGAAATAAAAATGAAGAATTACTCATCTTCTTTCCAATAACGCGAGTTTTATTTCCTTATTCTGTCGGTGAAAAAGGGTTTAGCAATTTTAAAGCTATATACTTTTGCAACCAACCTTTTTAGATGTATAAAGAACCAAGTAGGCAAAAAAGAGGAAAATACCACAAAAGAAAACAAGTAACACACAGAAGAACGAACTCCCATTTGCTAGAACGAATGCAACAGAAAAATAAGAACAGTGGAGCCACACCTTGTCGACAAGCTCGTCGAGGTTGTAGACGAGCTGCTGGTCCCTGTCGTGCACCGCGCCGCCCAGCACCAAGTTGATGATGGTGCGTGCCGAGTGTCCTGAGCTGCACACCACCTCATCGCAATAATGCAAGTCGTACTGTGAGCCCTAGTTGGTGCTCAGTTTATACTGTACTGGTATTATGAGACATTAAAGGGGTGGGTGTGAACGTTCAAATGGGAGATTCCTTACGGCCTCATCATACCTTCTCTACACTGAGTTGACACACAGGAACGGCATACGACGCGATGTCGGCATAAAAATACGTCAGTCTCACAGTCGTTACACAACATACTTGTATGAACGGCATAACTGGCTACCAAGATGAGGATATCGTAATGAGCAAAATATTGAAATATTGTGATTTATTAGGCCAAAACACTCACAAGCAACACTCACTGCCTGTCCGCCACCACAAGCAACACTCACCGCCTGTCCGCCACCACAAGCAACACTCACTGCCTGTCCGCCACCACAAGCAACACTCACTGCCTGTCCGCCACCACAAGCAACACTCACCGCCTGTCCCCCACCACAAGCAACACTAACTGCCTGTCCGCCACCACAAGCAACACTCGCCGCCTGTCCACCACCACAAGCAACACTAACTGCCTGTCCGCCACCACAAGCAACACTCACCGCCTGTCTGCCACCCCAAGCAAAACTCACCGCTTGTCCACCACCACAAGCAACACTCACCGCTTGTCTGTCACCACAAGCAACACTCACCGCCTGTCTGCCACCACAAGCAACACTCACCGCCTGAGCTGCTCCACCCTTAGGTGGTCCTGCCGTTTTGACAGCTTGGAGCCGTCAGTGTTGAGCAGCAGCGGCAAGTGAGCGTAGGACGGCGGAGTCCAATTCAATGCTCTGAGGGACAAAAAAGCTGGTGTGATAGTGAAGCTACTGGTGGTGTGATGGTGACCCTACTGGTGATGTGATGGTGGAGTTACTGGTGGTATGATAGTGATGCCACTGGTAGTGAAATGATGACTGTGCTGTTGAGGTGGTCGTGGAGCTCCTGATAGCGTGATGGTGAAGTTACTGGAGGTGCGGTTACATGATACATCTTCAATGGTGGTCATTGACATTGAGAGTGTATGTGACAGTTGAATTCAAGAGGCTATATGAACAACGTTATGTACTATCACAAGGAAATCTGAGGAAAGTTAGAATTCAAGCACTTAGAATTCTGAACAAATGAAAGGAATTTCTAATTATCAGAAGGCGCTTGACAATGTTTGACTGTGCTGCCATGAGGAAACAAATAATGCACTCACTGGTACATGAGAAGGTGCTTGGGAGTGGACGCCAGCCACTCATTCCCTCTGATCACATGGGTGATGGCCATGAGGTGGTCATCAACCACATTAGCCAGGTGGTAGGTGGCCTGGCCATCCGTTTTCAGGACCACAGGATCAGCTTCATCGAGGTGGTAGGGGACGGTCCCGTAGACTGTGTCTTCCCAAGGTCCGATTTCACTGAGCTGCCCAGGTGGCAGTTACCGTTAATAAGCATAACTCTACCACGGCAATGTTCCTATGCTGGGACAGCGTAGTCTGGACCCAATGAAACTGCTAGCAATGTGCTTCCTCGTGAGGCAGAGTAGTATTCCAATTCCATCACTGCTAAAATGATTACTTATTTTGTCCCATAGCTGAGGGATAGCAAGTCTGACCAGTATTATACAGTTGTATAGTCACACAGAGCGCGGAAATACTGGGTAAGCTAAACCCTAGACTCAAGTGTATGGTTATCTGCAGAAAAGACAATGTGTTTCATGCTATTAAGGTTGCACATAGATTGTATTTGAGCTCATTTGAGGCAATTACAAGATAGAAATTGAAGTATTTTCCAATTAAACTGAAGGTATTATTCTAAGATCAGTGATAGTTCTTTAATGATGTCTGCATGTGACACGTAATTGGTCAATTAAAATACTTATAATGCTATGAGATGAGAGCAGTGCCAAGGGGAAGAATTTTGACAAATGCCACATGGCCTCAACACCGCAAACCCACGTTCATGAAACGAAAACATTCGAGATACCGAGACACGTCCTCTTGCCACCATTCTACATCAGCCGCTTTGCTCTGGACAAACTATAGCTTAGAGCATTCATTGTAAGGAAAATAGCACAACAAGACGGACGATATTCCATCCAAAAATAAACAGTAACCAGGAACATGTTGAACGCTATTGTTTGAACAAAATGATGTTTAAATAGAACTCGCAACAACGATGGTATTTCAATCGATATATGTATAAATATTTATAGATGCAATAGAAAAAGAAACCATGATGTAGATCGATCAGAATTACAACAAGAGTAGGGTCATTTTCTTTTTCATTAGCACCTCATCTTAAAGTGTCGTTCACCAGGGATATACTCCCTCAAACACGCCCCTTGAAAGCCAGATGACAGCAGATAACATTCCTTCTAAGGCGAGGCTACTTCTTTACAGTCCTTCAGCTTGATTTTTATGATGCTAATATAAGGACTTGAAGCATTTTCAGACTCCGTCTGTAGCTTGAGTTTATAGTTCTCTGGCTAGGTAAATTGTTCCTGTGTCGCTGAAAATTGTTACATTCAGTACACTGTCGAATTATAAACTTATATATATTGAGACCCTACTGTATTCATTGTCATTGCTGGACCTTATCTAGAAGCTGAATTTCTTTGTACCAGCATTTTCGTTCTGGGATTGAGTGCCTTTATTTACTTCATTTCATCAAAGTGTTTCAGTTAAACAATACACTTGGTAAACAATCGATCATCAACACACGAGTATTCCTTCCTTAAACTCGCTAAACCAATATGAAAACATGTATCCAAATATTGATTGCATATAATATTTGTTCTGTAACGCCACATAAAATATGATCACTTGAAATTACTCACAAAATTTGTATGCAAACAAGAGTCCAATCAATTAATGAAGAAAAAGATGATGAAATTTATTTTGTACCAACTATTGGCCCTATTTTATCGGAAGATTATGCATTAGGAACTATTTGAAAAGTGGAGACCATTGGGAAAACGAAAATCTAAATTACTAAATTGCCGGAAATTGATAGAAGATTTGTGACATGGAAATAATGGCAGATCACAAGAGATGATCAACATTAAGAAGAAAGTCAGAAGAAAATCAGTTAAGGTTGCGACCCTAATGACAAACTGTACTTCAACTTCTTATTTATAGTCTAATTAGATAAACAGATGCCTCAAGTTTTACAACGGAACATGTTTAAGGAGAAGCCTGATCATCGAGAATCTATCAGTATCGTAAAAATAAGCATGGTCATCGTAAATAGTGAATACTGACATAGAAAGAAGCGCAACTTCAGCCTGACCAGCAGTTTTGAAAGTAGACGGACCTTCAGTCTGACGCAATGCGGCACACCCTGCGCCAGCATCTCCTCAGCTCTGGCATTGCTGAGACCGCGACACTTGTTGTCATAGGGGACAGGACTGCCCGACTTGCCGCCTCGCTTCCGGAGCAGCTCCAGTCGCAGGGGTGTACAGAAACATCTGGAGAATGAAAGAAATTCTTGAGAAGTACACTATACTTAGATATCTTGCACAGCTTTATTATTCCAAAATTAATAGTTATGTATTTGATACTGAGTGCTTACAAAAATATGTTGAGATTCCATAGCAAGCCAAAATTATAATACAATACAGACTGAGGTTCAGAGCCAAACAAAAAATAAGAAATAATAATCCATCAGCAAGTCAGCATTGCTTCAAACTACACCACATGTATTAACACACAATGAAATGAAAGAGAAATAATTCCAATTCAGAAAGGACAATAAACAACAATATACAATTTATAACATGTCTTCCAAGAGGTATAATACTTGAAAAATGACCAGTATACAAAACATTTCAAACTGATTAATCTGAGAGGTGATTGTGGTTGCATTACACATGGTTTACTCAAGTAAACAAAGAAGGCAATAATCAATGAAAGCTCCAGAAAATAAAGATTAGATTAGATTTTAGTTTAAGCCTCCACAACTGCATCAAAAAAGTATTCCAAAAAAATGAAGGCACCATTAAGTATAGAGATAAGGGAATGCAGAATCAATGCAGAAGGGGCATAGAAACAGTAAGTTAAGAATGAAGTTTGTGAAGCAAGATAATAGATGAAGAAGAAAGTAATAGGTGCTGAAAACAGAACAGCAGTGAACCCAAAAAAGGTGGTCCTTAACATAAGAAAAAACATTTTACTTCAACAAAAAGAAGGCCTACCAAACTCTCAGCTTGTGCCTTCACACATTTCCCCCTGGGAGTGCTAATCCTCATAGATACAATATTTCTTTCCCCCTGAGGGGTCCTGAAAATAAAAATTTCAAGGAAGTATACAATAAATATGCTTAGTTATGCAATCATTAATTCCTGTAAAGTATAAAATAGCAAAAACACATTGAATAATTTGCAGACAACATAAGCAATTAATATAACAAACTCAAAGATTCTCTAAATTACCTGTAGGCAGCACCTCGCTTGACCAGCTCTACTGCATATTTTTGATAGAGCTGCTTCCTCTCACTCTGCTGGTACGGTCCTCTGGATCCACCAACACCATAGCCTGAAGTTTTAAGACATTCAAACTGACAACTTTATTTCATTAGAGTGTCCTAAAGTGAAAGTTTATTCAGCGCTTACCAATTTTGCAAGTATTTGTTACTGATAACTATCAGTAGTGAGACAGAAGATAAATTTGTCATCTTCTTCTCTTATTGTTTGCCTCTGAAAATTGTTTAGAAAATTATGAATGAGTCAATTAAATAACATCATAGTCTATGAGTTTTACAACTTTTACTTGTTTCAATCTTAGCGATAGATAATCTCAATGACTCTCAATCTCAATTATCTTAATCTTATTAATTACTCATATTTTATCTGGAACTTCATTTCTCATCACCTTAATTTGACTATTCATTCACACAAAAACTAAGAAAAAATTAATTATAACTAAGTTAATTATACAAAGAACTATAATGCATAAATGTTTATAATTTGAAAAATTACATGATGAAGTATACCATGTTTAATCTCAGATACTTTCAACTTTGAACGACCAAGCTTTCACGTAAAAAAATATTCTGATACATGAACAATTTGCACACAAAAATTTTTTTTAAAACATAATACATAAATATTTCCAGGCTCTATGGGGTCATTTAGCATAACAAAGCATGCAAATCTTACAAACCTTCACTTGGCAAGAGTTGAGCCCATTTGAGCATGTCAAAGAGAGCTTCTGTAGCTCCAGGAACAAAGCGGTTGCTGTCAGTGTCTTCAATGCGTAGCACAAATGTTCCATTGTTGGCTGCAGCAGCTAGGTAGTTGTAAAGGGCTGTGCGCAGTCCTCCTAAGTGAAGGTAGCCTGCCAATACAAAGTAAATTGAGAAAAGTCTATGGGATGAAATAATCATCAACTTGGATTAAGTGTAATGAAATAGGTGCATATATGGATTTCACCATCAAATTTCTGCATACTTTCTTATTTTGTGGTCACATACAGCATATTTCTATATCTAAATGGTCATACACAGTGAATTAATGTTTTGTAAAAAGTAGTATATTTAGCAGTCTTTCACATGTTTATTTGATTTTTGACAATAATAACATTCTTTAAATTTGAAGTCACAATGACCTCACCATCATTTCAAATCACTTATGAAGATAGTAAGCCAAATGCCAGTATTCAATTATAATAGAAAAAACTCCATTCTAAAAATGTATTGAATATTTTCCAAAGTACATATATTCTTCTCTGTGGATGACACAAACTTTACTTACACTTTCTTATTTACAGTAAGTCCTCTTAAGGCCATCAAACGGTTTTTTCCTCGAAATTTTCAAAAATTAAATAATAATACTTCTGGAGCGAAATAGGCTCTGAGGTTTTAACAGCATGTTTATAACAATCTAATAAACATTCATAGCCCATAAAATTATTGAAATTTATATGTATCCCCCTTCCCCCTCCCTCAGAGAGAAATTTCTAAAAATCCTATTTCTCAGCCAATATTGTACATAGAGATGATTTGTTTTTTTTGTTTGATTCACAATGACCTGGCCAACAAAGTTAAGATCCAGATTTTTGATATCGCTTCAAAAAAAATTTTGGGAAGTTTTTGAATTTTTTATCACTAAATATATTACATTTTAGTTATTACTTTGAATGGCAATGAAAAAAATCCTATATAACTTATCAAAAAACAACTATGCAGGTTTATAGAACTTACCTTGATCTTTACAATGCAAAAAAGATCTCTTCCATAAGTAAAAAACTGTTGGAGATATACTTGAAAAAGTTGAGCACTTTTTCCTAAAAAATGCTTTTTTTTGTCGTGCGGGTTTATTTCTCCTACAGTTTTTCACTTATGAAGGAGATCTTTTCAGCATCGTAAAGATAAAGGTAAGTACTATTAGGTTGAGATGTAGCTTTTTGGTAAGTTGATTAGAAAAGTTTTTGTAACCATTTGAAGAAAAAAAAAAATTGAAAGAAAAAACAATTTTTAATTCAAAGCTTTTTTAAATTTTTTTTGAAGCGATATAAAAAACTGGATCTCAACTTTGTCGACCAGTTCATTGTGAATCGAACAAAAAAAACTAATCATCTCTAGGTACAATATTGGCTG
Organism: Morinoia aosen; assembly: GCA_030386875.1. Classification (NCBI taxonomy): domain Eukaryota; kingdom Metazoa; phylum Arthropoda; class Malacostraca; order Amphipoda; family Talitridae; genus Morinoia; species Morinoia aosen. Next base: position 5,558,150 of record CM059574.1, read on the forward strand.
AGAAATAGGATTTTTTAGAAATATCTCTTTGAGGGGGGGGGGGGGGAGGGGGTATGGGTATACTTAAAAAATTTTATGGGCTATGAGTGTTTATTAGATTGTTTTAAACATGCTTGTAAAACCTCAGAGCCTATTTCGCTCCAGAAGTATTTTTATTTATTTTTTGAAAATTTCGAGTAAAAAACCGTTCAATGGCCTTAAGGGCACAGTCTGGGTCGAATTTGGATAATGGTAGGTTTTCGGTTTATAAACTCGTCTTATAGAGAATTTTCTTGAGCATCCAACGGTATAATTCGCTCAAGTACGTACATTGGTTCATTTCCTAGACGGAGTAGAAGACGCGCAATAACGTAACCTTGGCGTGCCAGTGTATGAGTGATTTCCCCTCCCCCCCTAATTACGAATCAGTTTTGGGCGTTCCTCGACGTGAATAGCAAGAGAGTTCATTCATGGCCTTGCTTGAAATGATTTAGTACTCAAATGAAACATTCTAACTCTCAGTGTTAATTATGATGATGTAACTGAGTGTTTGTTTTGAGTCCGGTTGCTCTGAGTCATCAGCTAATTAGCTGTTGTGTAAACATATAATGGCGTCCCGCAGTTTTGAAGGTACAAGAATGGCAAATATATCATTCAAAAGGGCTCAAAAAGAGCTACTAAGCAAAAGAGTTGAAAAATAAAAATTTATTTGTAATTAAGAAAAATACCTTTTTTAAAAAAGAGTGGTGATCTGAAATTTACATTCATTGCATTTTGATAAAGATCCTTTCCCACAGTTCTGAAGGTACAGGAATAGCTAATATACCAATCGATAGAGCTTAGAAAGATCTACATTAGGTGTAACATTTATTATAAAAAAATTCCTAGTTCAGAAATAATACGAAGAAAATAAGAACAATTTTATAAAAATGGCTCTATTGAAAACTTAACATTTTGATCTTTGAAGAGGCCCTTCTCTCACAGTTTTGAAGGTACAGGAATGGCAAATATATCAATCGATAGCGATTGAAATATCCTAGAAAGGTGGTGGTACAGTTTTATGAATTTCAAATCGTGTTGAAAATTATAAGCAGAACAATTTGAAAAAATGGAAAAGTGGTCTTTTTTGGGAAAAAATTTCTCATAATTCAAAAAATCTAATTATCGAAAAACCTTACCACCGGATCTCAAAACAAGACAATTAGCTACCTAGAAAACCTTTATTCAGTTCTGTAACTTTGAAATTGTGGGTGATGGACACTTCTCCGCAACACCCACTTTTTCAGGTTAAAAAAAAAATTTTTATGAATTTATGAAAGAAATACATGAGTTCAAAAAGAAATGCCGCATCATTCAACACCTATTGCGAAAATCTTAGAAAAATCCGTCAAGAACCGACAGACTTTCGGTCGTCCCAGGACCGTCCCCTTAATACGGTACATATGCATTCCTGAAAACCTTATCGCGAATTGACATTGCTGTATTCCAAAGCCATTATTACATGTAATAATAAAGGATGTGTTCCAGTGCATCAAAAGTCACCCCTACAGACATGAAAATGAAAAATTCTTAGTAAAAATGTTGAGTGCTGTGCAAAATAAAACATAAAATGTTTCTATTTACCTTTCACTTGCCAAGTCTTTTACCAAAATCAAGGATTTACTTGTGCCAGGGGAAAAGCAGGAAAAGACTACTGTGGTGGCTGCACGGCATGGTGGCGCTACGGTACGGAGTAAAAAAAATGAGCTGATACCGTATATGTGTTTTCATCCTGTAAATCGAATCCAGGGTAATAATTATCAAACACCGCAACTGTGAATTTACCGAGTAATGAAGTACTGTACAAGAAGGACTTACTGCACTTTCATGTTTCCCACACTGTTTCTAATAAAGCCAAATTTTAGAGAATAACGAAATATACTGTAACTGAAATACAGAACATTCATAGTCTAGTCAAAATTTTCTTACCTGTTGGACTAGGAGCAAATCTAACTCTGTAATTATCATTAAATTTTGGTTTACTAGAGGAAAAATGTCTGCAATATTTCAGACAAGAGTTTACACAATTTGTATGTACACAAATGTCATATTTTGTGACAAATCTTAAAACACTTTTAGACTTTATACAACATCTATTTAACATATTGGTAACTGGGAAATCCTCTCTATAACTTTTAGTTATTGCTTTTTTTCACTCCAATTTGCTGATATTTTCACAAATAAAAAATAACTCAATTAAATCTTGCATCTGAAATGACAAAAAATTTTAATTAGCACTACATCATCAATGGTGCCATAGCACCTGGGAATGCAGCAAATATATATTTCCTAGAAATGGAGTGCATTAGCATTTGTTGGTCTCTGCAATCTTTTAGAAAATATTTTCAGGCTTTACTTTTACATGAATGGTATATTCTTAGAATCATTGTCAGCAAGACGCTTGTTTGTTATTGGCAATTTGATTTTTCAAAATTACTGAGCAAAGTAGCATAAGGAATAAATGAACATGGAACAGTACAAATAGAGGTAATTTGGTGATTAATGGGGGCAAATATGGTGATATTTTGGCAAAGCAAAATGAATGATATGTATAATAAAAAAGAAATGAGTCCCTCTCATTCTTACACAGTATACTTGCAGTCAATGCTACTTCTGCTTCACCACACAGATGCATCATGCAAATTAAGAGAAGAAGCTTCACTGGCAGTATTTTTCCTACATTTTCAGGAAACTCCAAGGGAATAAAATATTTTTACAGAATGATATGTTAATAAACTCATTGCTTATATTATTTGAAATAGATGAGGTATACATCTTCTAATGAGAAAAATTAATACTTACTATAAAAATAATTTGAATAATGCTAAAGTCATATTTTTTAAACTTGCAAGCAATAAAAGACTGACAATAATTTTAAAAAATATACATGACTTAAACAATACTCAGACCACAATATACCAACTAAAAGGTTCTGTCTGTATTGGGAATAGGATGAAGTGTGAAACCAACCAATACCATGCAAAATTCAACAGCTAGAACATCAATAGGCCTAGATATAAGAGTGTACAGTTATACCACCTCACACAGCACAGCATGATCCTATCATGATGTTTTAGCCATAGAAGGTCATTGTCTGGATAACCTCATTCCTCAATGCAAAAATGAGTAAGGGAGAAATACTTTGAGATGATTCAGATATAAATAGAATATCCATAATAAGTTAAAATAGTACACAAATTAATTTACAATACGTTTTTTTAAATAGGAACTGAATTGCATTCAATACATAAAAATGATGTTACACCCTGTGGTCAAGTAGCACTCATATCATAAGTGGTGGATGACTTTGTTTATTGCAAATGATAGCCAGCTTCCATTCTCAAACATGGAATCAAAGATGAGGAAAGTAGCCCAACATCAAAATTATAACATATCTTGCATGTTGAAAAATAGAAATTAATATTTCACCTAAGGAGTTCAAGTAATTTAATGTGAGTAACTCAAAATAATATCATTTAACAAGCAGTAAACTGATTTGAAAAGTTTTCTTTGCTTTCCTGAGTCGGTTTGTTGAGAAATGTGATTCTCACTGGTTCATGTGCCTCAGGTCTCTATTGGTATTAGGTCACAATATACCTGAGGACATAAGAGAGCTTAATAAATATAATGAACTTGTGTAGTAATTTGAGAGAATATTCACATGAGGAAAGGAAAATGACAAAATTTCCAATTTTTATTTTTTATGTTATTCGATTCCCGATAGTCTCAACTGTGTCCTGTGCAAGTTTGAAAACATCCAGTGTGACAAGCTGGGACATTCTCAAGATATAGGGGTATTAGTGGGGGCTAGTACAAGCTAATGCATTAATTCCACTTTTTTCAATGTTTTTTCAATGATTGTAAGTTATTGACACACAAATTTTAATAACTTTACCTTAATTCAACGTACAAATGAGATTTTAGTTTCATTTGATGCAGGAATACACCACCAATTACACCATCAACAGTCCCAGACACCAAAAACCCATGTACCATTGGTACCAGCATATAACCTTGGCCAGGGCTGTCAGTGTACCTGATAGCACTACAATACTGGTGAATCAGTGAATCAGCTAAAGATCAGCATTAGCAACAGAGTGCGCAGCACCAGCGTATCACGATGCACCAGCATTGAATCATAGCCATGTTTGGCAGCAATCTTACACATTCCACAGTACCGACGTATCAGAGTTGGTGTCAGCATGCATACCAGTATGACTCAGAGCCATAGCATACCTGGCGTCAGCCCAGCACAGAGCTGCAGCAGGGTGGCACTTCACTTCCAATGACTACTTACAAGATGCAAATAGGAACAGTTAGAAGCAAATAAAGAAGCACTTTGAAATGAACTCAAAGCACGGTTCTTTTTCTTGTTTAATTAGTGAGTGTTTTTTGTCATAATGAGCTTCTGCAGAAAAGAGGTGCAACGCAAGATCTTCAGGTATTGCTGAGACTTGCTGTTTTCATTGTGGTTTATTTTTGCAAAAAAAACTATCTCCAATAGTGCAGCGCAAATGCTAAATTGAAATGCGGTGCATTTTGTTGGGATTATTATCTTGTACAAAAGTGTGGTCTCCAATGTGAAATTGTGTCCAGTGGCGCAATAATTTTTGTTGTTGATAACTCATGTGTTTTCTTTTAAATTTAAAGAAAATCAGTGAAATCTTCGGTTAGTCGTTATTTTCCCTGTGTTGATTATAATGCAGAGTAGGTTGAGGTAGAAACCTCTCTGTTTCTATTTTCATCTGTCTTTGGTTTCCCTCATGCTTGTGTACCTTCCACCTCTTATTTTTACTTTTTCTATCCTTACTATCTGAAGGTTCCAATCCTGTCTACGTAGATATGTAAAGTGTAAGTTTAGGCACATCTTGTGACATTCACTAGAAAATTTTCACTGTATTAAGAGCAATAATGCTGCAGTCGTCATCCAGCTCTACAAGAAAGCTCATACCAGAATCACATTCAGCACATCTGGCATACCACTGGTGCTTTCCACACTGCTCAAACACCATATTCATTAAGAACCCTATTTTTTGCTCATTATTGCTACATTCCAGAACCACATGGTTTTCTATTTCTTTTACTTCTCTCTCACACTGCATGGATACCCCACTCATTATTCCATTATCATGGGTCCCAAGAAGGCTAGAGCAAGAGGTAGTAGTGGTGAAAAAACGGTCAAGGGTAATGCTTTCATTAGAATTAGAGCAATAAATAACAGAAAAACATGAATATGGTGTGAGTGTGTGAGCCATCTGGCTAAGCAATATGGCCGCAACATGTCTTCGATCTCAACAATCATAAAGCAAAAAGAAGCCATCTAAGCTTTCAAACCCAATAAGAGTATCACCATTTTAAAACATTGAAACCCTTCTCTGGAAGAGATGGAAGGCCTTTTGCTTGTATGGATTGAAGACAAGGAGATTGCAGGCTATACGATCACCGGAACCATCATATGTGAGAAGGCCAGCACCATCTATCGCGACTTGAAGGCAAACAGAGGGAGTGAGGGAGGGAGAGTTCAACACATTATGCACCAGAGGAATTCAAGACGTCTCACTCTTGGTTTGAGAAATTTTGTAAACAAATCAGTATCCATTCAGTAGTACGGCATTGGGAATTATTTCCTATGCGTAATTAGCTATTTTCAAGAATTTATGTTAGATTTTGGGGCCAAGGAACATACTAAATGGTGTTACGTGTATTCCTACGGGAATAATTGATCCAACATACTGTAATGGGGCGATTCACCGGTCTCCTAAACCGTGTTTGCTAATGAGATGGCGCAATCTGCCTATTCCCCCTAACCCCTACTTTTTCTGTTCCAGAACAGATGTATCAATGTTAAATAGTGAAGCAGAAAATTCCTAAGGGCAGTATTGTAGCGTACAGGCAATTTATTCAGAGCGGCACCATCCAGCAAGGGTAAGGGTAATAGGCAGCGATAGGATTGAAATAAAATAATACATAGGTTCATTGCTTGAAATATTGATGTGTATATGATAATGATTATTCGTTAGGTGAAATTAATTGTGAAACGGTACTTTATTGCCTGTGTTATCATTAGAAGTTATTATTTATTATGCGTGGCAGATTGGCAGGAAGACCTCCAAACCTCCAGACCTCTGGTCCAAACCTCCGGATCAACCTCCGATCAACCTCCAATTGGAGAGCAGAAGCAGGGGCCGACCGGGGTACGCGATCCAGAGCCATCACCCAGAGCTCTGTGGCACCAGCCTCCCCAGTGTGAGACCGAAGAACAGCCCACAACGGCTGGTTCTTCCTTCGGCGTCTCTGGCCGCTGCTTTACTGCACCTGCTGCCGTTATGCTTCAGCACTAACCACTGCTGCTGTACTCCGGCATACCCTGCTGTTGCCGCACCCCAGCCTACTCTGTCGCTGCGGCACCCCGGCCTACTCGGCTGCTGCCGTAATCCGGCATATCCTACCACTGCCGCACTCCGGCATCTGCCGCTCTTGCGCTCCTACCGCTCTTGCGTTCCTACAGGTCGAGCCTTGGGTCAGCCATTATTACTGGGTAGAAAATCATTCTGGGGTTGCTGCTGTACTAAATTGTTCCTGGTATAGTTGCCCACTGTGTGGTAATTGAAGGTGTTCATTTGTAGGATTTATTGTAGGTATGTAAATTATTACTGTCCACTCCTGGTTACTTTTCTATGTATATGTGTGTAATTATTGTAAAAGAGTACTAATAAACTAAAAAGGAAAAGAGAATTCTAAACCCATTACTTGGGAGTGTCGGCTTATTTATTCACCTTGAGACAAAATAGGAGTCATAGGTCGGTCACAACTAATGTATAGGAGCACGTACGATTTAGGCTACACATGTTGATGGTAGGAAGCCTACCTGTCCCACAACAATACGGTTAATTTAACATGCAACTTAGGTCCTGGAACAAATCAATTTTGCATGTGGAGAGGTAACATTTTATTTTTGTTTCAGCACTTATTATTTTATCTGTTTTTTCACTGAAATAGACAGCAAGGCAAAAAAATTTTGATGTATGTTAGTAGCCAGCACATGCCCTAACTCGTGTCCCACATTAGTACCCCAGCTTAATAGAAGGTCCAGTCAGGAAGTGTGCAGTTTGAAGCATTTTAGTACCAGTGGGGTCAGCACAAAAATATTAACTCTACTGATACTGAAAAACAAAAAAACTCCTATGGACAGGACTCCAAGGGAGAAAGAAAATAGAATTAATTTTTAGCTATCAATGATGTGGATGGAAGATAGAAGTCCTCTTTACAGAATGCATTGTCACCAGTATGCTGAAAATACACGGCTACTATAAACAGAAATAACACTGTGCAGAGGACCTTCATCCTCTCTTATAAATGAGCTCAAACATATTTGGGAACTTCCCAAATATGATATTAGTATCCATGAAATTAATGCCCATGAGAGGAAGTAACACATTAGTATAAGTACTTAATTAAAGCAATGAAAGGGTGGGAATAATAATGATGGTCATGATAATAAAATGAAAAAATAAAATGTACATAAATAATAATAGAAATGAAAAATAGAGGTAAAACAATAATAAATAAGCAGAATAAATACAGTTAAAAAAGAAGAAAAAGAGATTACCAAATAGAGAACACAGCAACAAAAATGCCTGGCAATAAATGGTATGGGTAGCAGCATACCAAAAGACGGCAAGCGACAAAGCAAGCGAGAGAGAAAGATGTTTGGCGAGATCTATCACACACCAAAAGATAGCCAGTTTGCTCCTGAATGTCATAGAGAGAGGTCTATAACAAAAATAAGCGAAACAAGCATGTGTTTGTAACGTTGAGTATCATTCATACTTCGTCCCATTGCTTTGAAACATGTAATCTGTCACTGTGCTTTGGATCTTTTGACTTCCAAAGGCACATTACAGCATAAACTTTCGATATACGGAGTTCAGTCTATGCTGGAAGAATTGAGCAGCGCACCTTCCTCGTCAACATCTCACCACCCACTGCCAGACGTTTCCCACTGCAGCTTTCAAGCGTGAAACCATCTTCGAGTTGCTTTCTCGCTTCAGCCAATCTTCAATCTTTCTCACTCGCTCGCTAGCTTGCTCGCGGTGTGGGCACTCTCATAGGAATACATGTATTTCGATTCAAGCTTGCTCGCTTTCTCGCCTCAAATCTTTTGGTGTGCAGGCACCCTAAGTCTAACAGCAAAAGCACCAATCTTATGTGCACAATTATCAGACGGCACTCAAAGAGTTTGTCTTTCAGAAATTTGGCCACTGCATTATTTGTTCCTGTTTTAAAAATCAGAAAGGGCATCCTAACATTATTCTTCAATGATAAGAGGTACTCTTAAGGCAGCAAGTGTGTTAGTGAGGTTAGCACCTTCTCATCTTACAGAAGAAAAAAAAGCAAGAAATGTTCCATAGTCTCTATATTACACAATGGCCCCAAGGGACTATCTACCATTCTGAATCTAGCTAAGTGAGCCCTGAAGTCTGTATGACAAGATGAAGTCTGGCTATAGTGTGGTAGGCCTATGGCCAACATCTCATTAAGTCCCTAATTTGAAGAAGGAAGAGACCTCTCCTTGTAACTATTACCTTGCTTTGCCACTTACTATTTCAGTATGTAAATAGAAGATCTTGGATTAGTCTTACTGTTTCTTCCTTAGAGGCAGCAGTGATTGTACAATACTGTAATGAGTGAGCCTCCTTAGCAGTATGGTCAGCTGCTTCATTTCATGCTAAGTTATTGTGTCAAAGTCCAAACTGCATCTCTGCATCATGAGATCTGCTCACTGTGAGTGATTTGATTAGAATTGTGTGCACAAGCTGCAGGTAATTTTTTGGTTTACTATCCATGATTATAAATAATAATGTTTCTGAATCAGTATACATAGCAATTTTTCCCACGTTAAATAAGTTATTGTGAGCCCATTTTAGATTCCATTATGGTACAGATTTTTCAATATAGTAGGAGCACTCCTCTACTCAGGACTCCCACAGCTGCTGATGTATACCAGGCCAGCTCGGTTCTCCATGATCCATCAGTATAGATAGTGATGAATCAAGATAATTTAGTTAGCACTAAGTCCTGAATAAATTGCCTCACAAAGTAGAGGTCATAGAACAAACAGAAGTGAAAGCAAAAGCTGTATGTGCTCTTCTGCATTATAATGAGGCAATAGAGATATTAGCGGAGAAGTTAAGAGTCTTTGAATATTGATACTAAATTTAGAAAATCTGATTCAGGTCTTGGAGATAAAAGAAGGCGCATGTGATTAGTGGTTTGAAGGGGTTCTCAAATTTGGGTGGTGAGTTATAAAGAGGTTATTAATTATTGGGTAAATAGGTAGCTGAATTAAGTTACAATAATATTTGCACATAAGCAGATCTCCAAGGAAGGAGCATGAGACTCAACATATAGAGAATTGATTTCAGAGGTCCTCCGGCGTCCTATTGCCATTTGAAAACAGTTAATTTTAATACATCAAGGTTAGATAAGCTAGAAGGGGCTCCAATTGCATACACAGGAGCAGCATAATCTAGTCAACTGAAAAGCATATTTTATGCAATTTGAGTGGTAGCATGTGGTCATGACCCCCACAATCTGTGAGAAATAGATTGCAAAAGGTTAATTGTAGGGAGAAATGCTGGAGTTAAGAAATGCAATTTGGGGTTTCCAACATAGTTGAAAGGCATCCAACACTACTACTACTCCAAAGTACCTGTAATGAAGAACATATGCTAAAGGTTGGCCATCAATATTGATGGGCTGAGGGATTGTTTGTACTTCAGTTTTCCGTAGATATACGGATAAGCCCAAATGATTGGTCCAGCTGTAAAAAAAGTGATTTGAGACTGAAGTCTTGCAATGGCTATTGCTTAACAGAGTAACTTAAAAAAACTAACATCATCAACATACTCAGAGGCCATAATCTCTGGTGCTGAGGGGATGTCATTTATGATCACATTGAATAGTAGAGGTGACAGAATTACTCCCAATGAGATTTCAGATTTTATGTTTTTGTAATTTGAGAATTCCTCCTCAAAAAAAGCCTGAAAATTTCTTTCTGCAAAGTATTTCCTGAACCACCCAAGCATTGTTTCCTACATCCCGCACTGACTTAGCATACACAGCAAACCAGTATGCCACACAGTGTCTCCAGTTGGTCAACCTGATCTATGGCAGACATCTGACTATGGAACCTCCCTTGAGTTGATCTCAAGAATATGTTTTGCTCTAGAGTGTGATAGATGCATTTGTAGATCATGGATTCTATTAACTTGGCTGTGAACAGAGCTATGAGTTGATGTCATGCTGGTTGAAGGGAGTGGATTCCCCTTTATTAAGGATATCTGTTTTTGTAGGGTCTGCTTAAAAATAGACAGTAGCCAGAGCTTGTATTCTGTGGAAAGGTTTAAGAGGTGTTTTTTGTGCACTCTGTAGACCAGGATAGACAGGTTTGAGTGAACTAAGGCAGTGGCTCATTTCATTGATCAAGAAAGGCTCATTTATAAGACTAATGTTCTCTTTACTTAACACGTTAACTGCTATGGGTTAAACTGAAGTTCAATGTTCAATTCGAATTTTAATTTGATTGTAGTAATCTACTTTGAAAATAGCAAACATAAACTGGATCGGGCTTTTGTTTACCTTTCATCAAGTATTTATAATCAATGAGTTAGTGACAGCAGGTGGGTCAGCAGCACTTTGAAAACCACCTAAGGGACCACCGGTGGGTCCCTTCGCAGGGAACGTGTCAAGTAAAAACCTAGGGGAAGGAGTATGTATGTAATTTGGGTGAGGGCAAGGGACAGGCAAAATAAGAGCTTCTTCAAAATAACAGGCAAGTGCATTTGGTTTAAGCACTAGAATCAGTACTCATGATGCCAGAAAATAAACTTAAGATTCTTTTTTGAAGGGATTTCTTAAACTTTTGACTTGCTCCACAGAGTATCGATGGGAGTTTCAAAATTAATTCAGTTACAAAAAGTAACCTAAGAGTTTTGTTTGGCTCTTTTGACTTTCCATTTGACTCTTGAGCACAGCACATCAAAGCTATTAAGGGGGGCACTTCAGGATTCCAGTAATTTTACCCGATTCGTTTGAAATTTAGCCAGTATATGTTTTTGTTGAAAGTAAATTTTTTTGCTCGGGTAACTTTTTTGATTTAGGCCTTATTTTTTTGAAAATACAAAAAATTAGTTTTTGGTACATTTTTATTGATATTTCAAACAAATAGAAGTCATTGAGTTTCTTTGCTAGAACGAAACCAAAGACAGTTTTAGAATCCTTGAAGCATTTCTAACAAAATTACGGTAGCAAATTATCCATTTGTAACTTTTCATTTTTTTATATACGATATTTGATCACTAACTAGCATATACACAAACTTTGGGTTTTGAGCTTGATAAAAAGTTTGTTTGTAAAATTTGGAAGTTTGCTTCCGTACTTTTGTTAGAAATATTCCAAGGATTCTAAAACTGTCTTTGGTTTTGTTCTAGCATGAAAACTCACTGACTTCTGTTCTTTTGAATGTTGAAAATAAGGGTTGTTAGTGAATAAGGAATAAATAAATATTTATCTGAACTGTAATATCATGGACAATTTATGTAATTGAATGCTGTTTTCATTTTTATTTTGATAATCTCCATGTATAAGTTCATATTAACACTGTGAACTGTAATTTACAAAAAAATTTTCTTCTATAAAAATTATGAATTTTTACATTTGTAGCCTGATTCTTATGAAATTTGGCTATAGAATGTAATTTCTAAAAAGAAACACCATTTCTTCCATTCATTTTTTCGATTCAGGCCTTAGTTTTTTCAAAAAAATTGGACATATTGGTTTTTAGTTCATTTTATTGATATTTCAAAGGAATAGAAGCCATTGAGTTTTATGCTTGAACAAAACCAAAGACAGTTTTAGAATCCTTGGAACATTTCTAACAAAAGAACAGTAGAAAATGTTCAATTTCCCTTTTTTTTAGATTTTTGGTCTCCTTACATCCCCCTGGGGGGGGGGGGGGGGGGGTTCTAGTGTCTGTAGCGCCATAAAATTTTAGGACTGAATAGTCCACCACCTAAGGGTCCTTTTTCAACACAAACAAAAAAAATGCTCATCAGACCAATAAATGCCTGAAGTGCCCTCCTTAAGTTTATGGGAAAGGGTTGGGTAATTAGGACTTGTTTTACTGCTTTCTTGGACTCACTAGTTTTAGCATTTCTTGGTGTCCACCAAAGTTTGCAGTATAGAGGACGCACAATTTACTTTGTTTTTGGGAAAAAATTTGAGCTAGCTTTCATAATACGTTTGTAAAAATTTTACAACTTACTTGAACGTGTGGTGAGCTATCAATTCCCACCTGCAGTAATACAGACCTCCATTTAGCTCATGATCTTCTATCAAACTGCCCGGGTGGCCGCTTGTTGAATTGAATGATGGTAAGAGATGCTTATGTTTGTAGTCCCCAGGTAGTGGTCACTGCCCATGTCCTGCTCTGTGTTTGCATCAGCACTGGGCTGCAGATTTGCTGAAATTAGAGTCAAATTAATACTAGAAAGAGAGGTATGGTGAACATTATAGTAAGTAGGCATTGAGAGTGGGGTAAGCAAAGCAAGTGAGGGATCATGAGTTAATGAGTGCCCCAGATTCCTGCTGGTTGTGTTGGGTGCTTTGTTTCCCATAATGGGTTATGGGCATTAGAGTCCTCAACTATTAATTGTAAAGGCTCAAGCTGAGCCATGTAATAGAGAAATTTAATTGAGGTAATGGGATGATTGGCATAAGCACTGAGTTTGGATAAGGAAGTCCCAGTTTTAGATAAATAGGTTTATACCAGTGGTTCTTAACCTTTTTTCTCCAATTGCCCAGTTTTTAGTGAGCTAACTTTCTATTCCCTACCACAATATCAGTGAGAAATGGAACATTCCTCACCACATCTTTTTTGTTTTACATATCTGTGATATTTTTAACTCAGCATTGTTGTCTCTTTCATCCAAACATGACATACATTGCCTTATTATGGTTTTTATTATTTAAACAGTCTGTAAATGATTGCAATTGGTAAAGCAAGTCAATATTTGAATGTAATGAGTTAGATTTTGAAATACTATCAATTTTTTGTGGGTGGAAACAAATACATGAAGTTCCTCACATGGTAACTCTGCCATTCCCCACAGGTCAAGGAAAGCGTCCCCCTTAATTAAGGAAAGATTTTTTGTTATTGAACCTAGAGCAATGAAATTTGGTATACAGATAGAAAATGCGAGGAAATGTTTTGCATTCCTGGAAAAAAATGCAATTATCTTTATAGAAAACGAGATATTCACGGAAAACTGAATTTTGGGGGGATTTCAAAATGCATCCCCCTACAGTTTTCAAGCTACAGTTATAATTTTGGTGTCATTGGATATTAAAAGACTTGGGCATTACAAACCGTTTGAATGGCATTCTCCAAATTTCTACTTTGAAATAAAAAATAGAAGAATTCCAGAGCATACTTCTTTTTCTAAAAATTTTATACCTGTGATGTCACAATTTTTGATCAAATTCAAAAATGCCATTCAACGATTTGTAATGCCCTAGTCTTTCCGAATCCAATGACACTAAAATCATCACTGTAGTTTGAAAACTGTAGGAGGAGATGCATTGCAAAACCTCACAAAATGAACTTTCCAAAAAATGCAAAACAAAGAAACAAACAATTTAATTTTTCTTTATTATTTGTGGGGTCAGCTAGGACCAGTAAAATCATTACACAATAATAAAGAGACTTAGAAGATGACATGGCAACGTCGTGCCATGAAGAAACAGCAGAGGTGGTGTAACACGATGAAATACCAGCTCCCTCTCCACTCATTTTTCATGGGATGTACCTGACCTCTTACACTTCCTTTAAAAGGTAAAATCAATATTTTTACAAATTTTGCAACTTCTGGGGGGAGGCTTGCTTTAAGAACGGCTGGTTTACACCAATCACCTCTGAGTTACCTTGTGGGTATGGATGAAAGTTAATTCTAGCTTGCGGAACATCACTTTTAATATGAATAGCAAGGCCACCCTAACTTATCCTACATCTTTATGTTTATATATTGCTGCATAGTTGATAATGTTACGAATATATTGTGCATTCAACGAGGTTTCTATCAAACAAACTACAATGGGCTTGTATGCATACAGAAAACTGCAGTTGCTAATTTTATTCATAAGCTTGTGTGAGTTTCACTGAATCACTTTTGTTTCCTCTGAGGCCATCTTGTTTGAAAAGGAGCTGAAATCAAACTTTTTATATTTTGCTGCCGGCTCACACTGAGATGCTGAGATTTTTCACAGTACGGCGCACAAGCTAAGCTGAGCTTTTTGGTTTGCTCTGCAAGAAATGCCCCTCTATCACAGAAGGCACCAGAGTATCAGAAGCACCGTTATCAAAAACAGAAATGGAGTCAAAGTTTTTTTTTTTGTCATGGCAATGTGCACCAGGTATTTGGCTAAGATTAAAGGCTGAGTCAAGTTGGATTGCATTTCAACCACACCCCCCAAATCAAGTGGTACAATATTATTCCCTTAAACTTTGAACTTTGAGAGCTTTTGTGCCTTTGAAGATTCATTCAGCAGAATTGATACCATAGCCAGCCATGCACAGTGCTTTGGTCAGATCTTTATAAATGGAATCTGGACCAAATGATCCTATGACTCCCACTAACTGAGTTTTGATTGAGAGGCATTAAAATTTCACCATCCAAATGCTTATGTCTACAACAGGATGAAGAATAAGTATATACTTCATAGCTTTTGCCTGGAAGAAGTCCAACACCTTCCAAGATCTCTCTGGATCCTTGATAAGAAAGACAAATTAAAGCTCTTGCACTTAGTGTTTCTACCAATTAATATTTTTGGATATTTTTTGAGATTTTACCAATTTTTGCTTTGTCATCATAAAAGCTAGCCAAGGCTTTGTTGAGGAAAATACATTTGGCAAAGAATTTAGCAACAGGGCAATGGTTTAACACAGGTTCAATTATTATGACAGATTGTTTCTCTGCCAAATGCAAACGGTAGGTTGCTAGTGGAGGGTGGTGATGTGAGGAGGAGATGAGCGGAGTATTTTGAGGAACTGCTGAATGTGAAGGATGATAGGGTTGCGAGAGTGGTAGCTGTTGGAAGTGATGTTAGAATGCCTGTGTTTGGTGAAGTGAATAGTAGTCGAATAAGAAGTGTGGAAGTGAAAGGTGCGTTGGATGTGATGAAAAATGAGAAAGCTCCAGGTATGGATGGCTGCACAGTTGAATGTCTAAAGAAAGTAGGAAATGTGGTGGTAAAATGGTTGGTACGTTTATTTAATGTGTTTTGAGGCTAGTAAAGTGCCGGTGGATTGGAGTAGCGCGTGTGTAGTTCTGTTGTACAAGGAGAAAGGTGACAGGTATGAGTGCAGTAATTCTAGGGGTATAAGTCTAGTGATGCAAAAAAACGGTTTTATTTGATTGCGTTTTTTTTTGCAAAAAAAACGTGTTTTTATATGTTTTTTTTGTTTTTTTTGCACACCTAAATTTTGTTAAGTATATGTCTGGGTTTTTTTTTTTGGGCACCTAAAATATATTATTATCCATGTTTTTTAGTCATTTTATTGTTACAAAAACATCAAAAAGAAACCATACAGTAAAAGTGGTGGCCGATAACCCACAATTACCTAGAGGCGTCTAATAGGAACAGCAGGAGCCACAGAACTTATATTGATGGAGTCAAAATTCAGAGCTAAATATCTTTACTATGTCTGATTTTGTTTTTATGTGACCAAAAAAATCAGACTTTGCAGAGATAATAAGCTCTGAATTTTGACTCCATCAATATAAGTTCTGTGGCTCCTGCTGTTCCTCTTAGACGCCTCTAGGTAATTGTGGGTTATCGGCCACCACTTTTACTGTATGGTTTCATTTTTATGTTTTCATTACAAAAAAATGACTAAAAACTATAGATATTAATATATTTTAGGTGACCAAAAAAATATGCTGTTTTTTTAAAACATGTTTTTTTACAAAAAATTTTGACTAATAAAAATGAATATTAATATATTTTTTGGTACCAAATATAACCATGCTGTTTTTTTATAAAGAATCATGACTAAAAAATAATATATTTTATGTGACCTAAAAAGCCTCTTGCAGTTTAAAAAAAAACATGTTTCTTACTAAAAAATCATGACTGAAAAACATGAATAATATATTTATGAGACCAAAAAAATGTTTTTGTACTAAAAAATCATGACTAAAAAACATGAATATATGAGACCTAAAAAACCCCATGCTTTTTTTTAAAAAATATATTTTTTTTACAAGCAATGGTGTATAAGAAAACTTGGATATGAATATATTTTATGCAACCAAAAAACCATGCTGTTTTATTTTATGTATTTTTCATCAAAAATCGTATTTTAAAATCATGGATATTAACATATTTTATGTTATCAAAAAAATCATTGTTTTTTAAAACATGTTTTTTTTTATTAAAATGTTATTATTATTAATTTTTTGGTAACAACTTTGTAAAAAAAACACCCCTTCAGGGGGATACAATTATTGTATCTATGGGAACTAGCGCTTCCAGGGGGACAATGCGAGGACCCAAGCTGAGAGTTAGGTAGGCCTCCTTTTTGTTGAAATAAAATGTTTTTGTTATGTTGAGGACCACCTTTTTTCGGTTCACTGCTGTCTTGTTTTTCAGCACCTACTACTGTCTTCTTCAACTTTGATCATGTTTCATAATCTTCCTTCCTCTCTTTGGATCGCATTTGTTGCTGGGTAGGGAGGCTAAAAATAATGAAGGCATCTACGGATGCTTTATTTCCAATCAAGCCTGATACATATCACCCTTTACATTGGATTTTCAAATGCCTTATTACTAACGCCAGGACGCCATGACGCTTTGCCCCGGTCAAGACCGGTACCCATTTCAGACACCTGGTTGGAGTGGGGTATTGTGCTTGGAATTTTTCTCCTATACCCAACAGAGAAAATCGCCACCGCCAGCACCGAGAATCGATCCCGGGTCTCCCGCACGGCGGCAGAACCCCTAGCCACTTGCGCTATGGCGAGCACTAAAACTAATGACTAATCTAATCTGTAAAAAAACATGGATATTAATTTATTTTATGTGACCAAAAAACCATGCTTTTTGAAAAAAAGATTTTTTACAAAAAACATGAGTGTTATGAAATTTTATCTGACCAAAAAAACATGACCTTTTAAAAACCATGTTTTTTTCACAAAAAGTCATTAATATCCATGTTTTTTAGTCATGATTTTTTTGGGAAAGAAAACATGATTTAAAAAAAAAACAGCATGGTTTTTGTTCGCACATGAAATATATTAATATCCACATTTTTTAATCATGATTTTGCTATAAAAAAAGATGTTTTTCTAAAAAACAGCATGGTTGTTTATGGTAAAATAACGTATATTAATATCCGTGTTGTTTAGTCATGAATTTTTTGTAACAAAAACATTCAAAAAACAGCATGGATTTTTTGGTCACACAAGATATATTAATATCCATTAGAACCTTACCAGGTCTTAGAATAAAATATCCACAAAGAATCTATTCACTCTATAAAACCTTTCGGAGACTAGCTCCATCCTCAGTAAGTCATTCAGTCAAATGTTTTTCAAAGGAACAGTGAAAATTCATTGTCCATTTCAACAAATTTTACTGAATGACTGAGGATGGAGCTGGTCTCCGAAAGGTTTTATGGAGTGAATAGATTCTTTGTAGATATTTTATTCTAAGACCTAGTACCAGTTCTTTTAAACATGATTTCAATATTAACAGCATTCTTTGTTTATAAGTTTCTAAAGACAATTCGATAAAAGAAAAATAACTTTCCTGTTATTTATATCCGTGTTTTTTTAGTCATGATTTTTTTTAAATGTTTAAAAAAAACAATTTTTTTGGTCCCATAAAATATAATAGCCATGTTTTTTAGTCAAGATTTTTCTGTTAAAAAACAATGTTAAAAAAAAACAGCATTGGATTTTTAAGGTCACATAAATATATTAATATCCATGGTTTTTATTCATAATTTTGTATAAATAACGTGTTTTTTTAAAAACAGCATGGTTTTTTAGTCACATCTCTATCAATGACCATAAGCAAAGATATGTTATTATAACATACCATTTTCGGAGTTGAAGGTCATTCACATGTATTGTAAAATAGATGAAATATCAAAGCATGAAACCACAGAAAATGAAAAATTTCATAAAACCATAGAAAACAATCAATTAAGAAGTATGCTGTTTTATTTTGTAATTTGACATGAAAACAAATAATGTAGTGTGGTTCTTTTTCTTCCTGAGTTATTTTCAGACAAAATAGTTAAAAAAACCAAAATATCCACATTTTTTTGACCACGTTTTTTTTGCGAAAACAAGTGTTTTTTTAAAAAAAAGGCATGTTTTTTTTTAGTCACATCTCTATATAAGTCTACTTAGTGTTGTTGGGAAGCTGTATGTAAGAGTTTTAATTGGAAGAGTGAGAGTGATGAAGGATAGTGTGCTTGCTGAAGAACAATGTGGTTTTAGAAGAGGTAGAGGTTGTGTGGATCAAATGTTTGCTGTGAGGCAGGTAAATGAGAAATACTTAGCAAAAGGTAGAGATGTATATCGGGCATTTTTGGATCTAGAGAAGGCGTATGACAGAGTGGACCGTGAGGCTCTATGGCACGTTGATAGCAGAGCATGTGTGAGAGTAGGGAATGAGGTGAGTGAGTGAGTGGTTCCCAGTTGTTACAGGTGTGAGACAGGGTTGTGTGATGTTGACGTGGTTGTTTAATTTGTTTATGGATGGTGTGGTGAGAGAAGTGAATGCCAGAGTGTTGGGAAAAGGTGCGCAGTTGGTGGGACAAAATGGTATGTATTGGGAAGTGTGTCAGCTGTTGTTGGCAGATGATACAGTGCTTGTGGTTGATTCAGAGGAAAAACTGAGGAGACTGGTTGCAGAGTTTGGTAGAGTGTGCAAAAGGTGGAAATTGAGGGTAAATGTGAATAAAAGTAAGGTGATGAGATGTTCAAGAGGTGGAGTGTTTGGAACTTTGGATGTGAGGATGAATGGTGAAGTGTTAGAGGAGGTGGAGCATTTTAGGTACCTCGGATCGGATGTGGCTGTTAAGGATAGTATGGAAGTAGAAGTGAGGCATAGAGTGAGTGAAGGCTGTAAGACATTGAGTGCAATAAGAAAGTGTTTGAATGCAGGAGTTTGAGTATGATTGCTAAGAGAGGACTGTATGACAGCTTGATCGTGCCAGTTTTGTGGTATGGAGCAGAGTCCTGGGGGTTGAGAGCAGCTGAGAGGAGGAAGTTGGATGTGTTTGAGATGAAGTGTTTGAGGAGCATGAATGGAGTAACAAGAAGAGATAGGATCAGGAATGAGTTGGTTAGGGGGCAGACGGGTGTTATCAAAAAGTTGAGCTGGCGAGTGGATGAAAGAGTGCTTGGATGGTTTGGACATGTTGAAAGAATGAATGTTGAGAGGCTGGTGAAAAAGATTTATACGTCGGAAGTAAGTGGTTATAGAGCGCTAGGTACACCACGGATGAGTTGGATGGATGGGGTGAAACGTGCTTTGTATGAGAGGAGTCTGACTGTGGACGTGGCAAGAGGGATGACTGCGGACAGAAGTGAGTGGGAGCAGTGCGTAAGAAGGTAATTTTATTTTTGACACGGTACTGGAAGTTGCCCGCGTGTGATGGGATTGACCTGTCTTATGCGGGGGGAGGGGTTGCACTCAATGAAGCGGTCGGGGTAAACCAGCTATGGTGGTTGTGGTGATGGTTGTGCTGGGCTGCTGCTGATCCTGGCAGTCTGGTGCGGCCAGTACTGCCTCTCTCGCCTCCTAGTACTAAGAGTGATGATTGTGGCCTGTTATCGGCTACCCTCCTATAGGGAGGAAAAGCCTGGTATATGCATGTATCTCTGCCTGTACCTCAGATACTAGGGAAGCTGGGTCTTTATCATGACCTTAATATATAGATTTTTAAACCGGGGGAATGACTTGTACAAAATTCTGGTGGAAACTGGTAGGGTTTATGTTTTATCCGATTTACTGGCTTGCTGACCAACCCAGCCGAAGAAGACTTTCGGGCTTCCCAAGACTGCTAGAGCAGTTAGAACACAGCCTCCATTCCGTATTAACCTTCTTACGCTGGTGATTCTTCAGCAATTCTTGAGCCTCAGCCCATCAGTTATCGCGGATTGAGCGACCATCGTCGAGCGTCTCCCTTCGCATCACGGCCGCTGGGAGTCCGAGCCATCCGAAGGGGGAAGGAGTGGATCTACTAACTGGGGGCCATAGGAAGGTCTGCCGAGGATTTTTACATCATAATCCTGAGTTTCCATAAGGTGAGGCAATCTGCCAGTGAAACTCCTGATCTCGCCCCTTGCCATCTTATTTAAAGTGGATGATCCCATAGAACTGGACCGTTATTTTGTTTCCACCAGGTTTTGTGCCAATACTATAATTACTATAACTGCTCAAATATCATTCATATCTCGCATACTATATTGATGCTAAATTTTAAGTTCTGTTTCCGTTTCTCCACAGGTGTGAATGTTGTGAACCTGGCGTGGATGGGGAGAGCTGGAACTTGTATCTAATAATAAAGATAAAAATTAACCTGGAAGGAAGAAAACTTTCTTCCATAAGTAATAGAAGATTTGTTATTCCACCTTCCACCGTTAGTTGTTAGTAATTGAAAGGCACAGAAACGGCCTAGTGGTAATTAATTGGTGCAGAGCTTCTTCAAGCTCAATTCATTTCACATTCATTTTTTGTTTATGACTGACATATAATTCTTTTCATTTTATTGCAGCAAAAATTCCTCAAAATTTAGAGTCTCTAAATTTTAGAATAATTGGGAATCACTTTCTATATAATGTAGTCTGATTGGGTTAATATTGAGTTTAATGTTGTCAACAATTTTAATAAATTTGTTGCCATAGATGAGTAATATGGTAGATTTAAAGAAGTTTTACATGAATGACATTGTGCTCGCAAATGCTTAGTTTTTGAGATATTTAACTTTGAAATTATAGGAACTGCGCTCATGAAATGGGTTTTCCACGCAAAAGCAGAGCGTGTTCCAACAATGTGTTATTAATATTTTTTGTGTTATTGACTAAAACATCCTGGAAGTGGGTTCAGGCTCCGTGGGGTCGGCTAATAATAAATTAAAAAGTACTCTAACAGCTCCAGCTCAAGCGCGCAACTGACTGGAAATGCTATGGAACAGGAAATTTTAAAAGCTGAATAACTAAAAAATAACGCATCAGCGAGTAGAATGACATTCTTGTAAAACATTTTTAAACGTGTTTCTTTAGTGATTCTTGGCAACAAAATTATTAAAATTGTTGACAACATTAACCCCTTCCCCAGCAGAAACGTGTAGGGCCTATACATACACGTTTTCACAAAACGTTCTTTTTCCAGTCATCGACGAGTATACTTGTCTAAAACTTTACCCTCAAAAACCAGCTACATACGTAAATACTCATCGAATTTAAGCCTTTGTAAGCCATTCTACGTATGAAACGAGTATTCTCGTCAAATCGCACGCCTGACAGAGGCGACAGGGTTGAGCTGTGGGATTTCAAGGACATTGTTACTAGACGTGCTCCAACAGCCATTGCCGTCGGATGGGTGTTGTTTGCATCCACATTTGCATTCATTTTTTTGTAGCATTTTCAAGTGTTACACCCCAAATGTCTGGTTCAACGGAAGATAGTGAATATGAACCCTCCCACAGAACCTTGAATACTTCTGATAACTCTGCCAGTTCATCAGACAGTGACTATTTCTTGACATCAGACAATGACTATTTGACTCGTTTCTGCCGACGAAGGTATTTTCAAAATAAAAAGTTAACCACAAAAATGGGAAGAAAAAATAATTACAAACTGTTCATAATCAGCATCAAAAATACTATATAGAACCAAAATAAAAAATTAGTCAGAAAAATAAACGTTTTTAAAAAAAAAAAATTGTTGGGGAAGGGGTTAAACTCCATATTGACCTCTGATTGTTTCAAATATATATGTTATTTCTTAAGAGCAGAAAAGGGTCAATATTAATTTGGGTTATGTTAAGGATATGCAACTAATCAATTTTCAAAATTTTGTTTCCCGGATCATAGTAATTACATCGAAATAAACAACTTTTCATCTATGCACTTTTTTGGGCAAATGAGTCTTCAACAAGTTATAGCGGTAAATGACTGACCGCAGCTCTAATGTTTGAAGTGGCAAGTAATTCATCGAGCGATCAGATGGCAACACTACAATGGACTCTACCTTTTGACGCACTAGAATGATCAAGCGCATTCCCGCCATCTAAGAAAAAAATGAACATATTGCTATATTTTGTAATTTTCTATTTATAATTTCTATTGTGTTATTAACTAAAAGATCCTAGAAGTGGGTTCAGGCTCCGCAGGCTCCCCGGGGCCGGCAAATAATGAATTATAAAGTACCCAGAAGTACTCTACCCAACCTAAACCCACCGCTATAACTCAAATACTCATTTGCCCCAAAAACTGCATAGAAGAAAAGTTGTTTATTTCGATGTAATTACCATGATACAGGCAACAAAATTTCAAAAATTGATTAGTTGCATCTCCTTAACATTAACCATTAATTTTACTGCTGTCAATGATTTTGAAAATTTGTTGCCACATTTAGGTACTTGAAGACATTTTAAGACATTTTACGTGAAGGATTCTGTGCTTGCAAAAACTTAGTTTTTGAGATAAAGTATCAATGATGTTCAGGTAAGAATAACATAAATGGCACTGAGATAAGTCAAGTTATTTTCGGTTTACTAAGGTTAGTTAGTACCAAAGTATTAACAAAGTAACCAAACTTTGCCTAACCTAACCTCACCTATCATTACATCAAAACCGTATTTCAGCTTATTTACGTGTTTGTATTCAATTTTATATACAATGTTTCTATAACTTCAAAGTCATATATCTCAAAAATTAAGTATTTGTGAGCATAATGTCATTTGCAAAAAACATTTCAAATTTATCCTACTTCTTAAATGAGCCAATAAAATTTTAAAAATTGTTGACTACAGTAATATCAATATTGACCCAGAAAGGATCTCTCCTGAGAGCTGAAAATCAGATGAAGGAAGTAAGACAGATTAACCAGGACTTAGGGTTGAAAAGATAAGTTTTCCGTATCTCAATCAGAAGACCCAGAAGGGTCAATGTTTATTATTTGTGTCTCACCATATCTTTCTAGCAGTGTTTGCTCTAGCAATTTGGTCAACGCACACAAAAGACATGATTGTAAAAAATTCATTAAATGCTTAAATAAACTATTAGACAGATACTTCACTATTGCTTCACCACCTCTTGACAATTTTTAATCGGATCCAACTTAACCTTGAGGGCTGAGTACTTGAACTTGAAATTGAGGGCTGACAGTGTCAGGGCCTTTGTAACGGCCTACAATTCCCTCCACAATTTTCACATAAAGAGTTCAGCGCCTGGTAGGCTGGTACCAGACTTGTCCACTAAACTACTCAGGATCTACCAATCCTTGTCACAAGCTGCCATTGGACGGCATAACTGGGATAACCAGTATGTCAAAGACCATCCCCAGGCATATTGGGTCATTACTGACCACTCTACCTAACTGGCTCATTCCAGTCACTGTCTCTTACTCCAGGCACGCACAAGAAACATTTTCATAGCTTCATCGATACTCAAATTACACTCCTGATCCAGTCCAGCAAGACATCTCATACCGCAATCATCTGCAGCACATCTGGCATACCACTCATTCTCTCCATACTGCTCAAGCATCACATTCATGAAACTTTCTCTCTCCTGCTCGTACTTACTGCATTCCAGCACAAAATGCTCAATTGTTTCCTCTACTCCACTAATACATTACCGACATAATCTGTTATTATTCTCATTCCACCTCCATATACGTTTGTTCACACTCAATGACTTACATCTCACAGCAAACAAGAGTTGACTTCCAAAACTACCATCATAGAACATCTCAAACTTAGGTGCTTCTTTTTTCATTTACCATTCAAGTGTAGGCTTCCGCATCATGCTAAGTTTCTACTTATTCAATCCATACTCTTTTCTTTGCCTCTCAATCTTTCCTCCACCTCTTGCAGTCCCACTCACGCCCTGCACCTCCAGCATTTAATAAACTCCAGTCATCTACAGGTCTACCAATTCTAACATGAATAATCTTTTGCATACTAAGTTTCCTTGCATGCCCCAAACACACTTTCTCCCAATAGCTTACACTCAGATTTCATTCAAAAATTTGCTTTGCCCATCTGCTATTCTGCATTATTTCAATTCTCACCTTACAATTCAGCACTGCTTTCATCATTCTTTCTGAAAATAGGCTCCACCCAAGGTCACCTCTAATGGCTTCTGTACCTGTCCATTTCGGAGCACCCAATGCTAACCGTCCTACCTTATTTTGTATTACATCAAGCTTTTCAAGATCACTTCCATTCCAGGCAAGAGCACTCATACCATACATGACACTAGGTACAGCAACATACTTCCACATTCCTCTCACACATTCATACTTGTTTGTTCTGTATCTGACCATACTACTTAACCGTCCACTCCACTGCATAGCTTTGCCACTTTTTCACCCTTAGTTCTTCACTTATCATACAGCCTAGATATTTGTATTCTTTTGTTCTACCTATTCTGATTTCTCCAATATTCCACAGTCTGTCTCTATTAGTCTCATCACTATTTATAACCATAACCTTACTTTTGTTGGCACCAAAGTTCATCTTGAAATCTGTACTATATCCATTCACAATGTCAAGCATCCTTTGCACTTCATGTCCACATTCACTAACCACAACCACATCATCAGCATACAACAAACAGCTCAGTCTCTCAATATCAACTTTCAGTCCTAAGCCACTCCTTCTCAATCAAACTGCTAATTCTTCTGTGTACAATCCAAACAACAGGGGAGACAGAGTACAGCCCTGTCTCACTCCTCCAACACTCCTCACTTGCCCTGTTTCCAAATTTCCTAACCTGTATATTGCGCTTGTGTTCTCATACAGACTTTGTACAATTTTTACTATTTTTCTGCTAAACCCAACTTTTCTCAAAACTTCAAAGAGCCTAACCCGATCCACTCTGTCATACGCCTTTTCAATATCCATGAATGCTAAATATACCTTCTTATCATCCTTCCTCATTCGCTCAATTATTTCACTAACTACTTGAACTTGAAATTGAGGGCCGACAGCGTCGGGACCTTACAAACAGATTATCCTCCCCGAAACAACGTCAATCCAGAAATACTTACTTCGGGTTACTTCGGGTTGGATGAGGCGCGTCGCCGACGAAGGCCTTGGCGCCCTTTCTCTGCATTGCTTGTTTCAGGATCAAATTCTTGAGAGGAAGTCTGTTGTTCTCAGGAAGTCTATGATTGCTTCAGGACACAGAAGAGGGCTGATGATGGCATTTACTGTGAATGACACATTGTTGGCAGTGCAGAGCTGATGCAGCGGTAGGCGGAAATTATCATACTTTGGGCAAGTAATGAAGATGTGCTCGAGTGAGAGAGGACAGTGGCAGCAGCTGCACCTCAGGGGCAGAGATCTTGTCAGGTAGTGGCTGTGCATTAGGCGCGTTATGCCAAGTCGAATGCGGGTGAAGCCAATTTGGCTGGTACGGGGAAGTTGGCAAGGAACTGATTCTGTGTTTATTTGTCTCTTGAAGTTAGTTAGGTTTGCAGGGCGAGCAGCCCAGTCAGACTGCCATTTCCCTAAGTAGAAGGAATTAAGTTTGGAATGGAGCTCTCTGTAAGAGAGTGGAAGTGCCACAGTATTTGGTAGAACCAGTGCTTCTTTGGCTAATGTATCTGCACTTTTGTTGCCTTTAATGCCTTTGTGACTAGGAATCCAGTGCAATGTTACTTTCCTAGGGGGCATGGCAAGGAGCAAGTTGTTAATCCACACAATAAGGAAATGGGTGGGACGGTTAGGTGAGCTGATTGCAAGAATTGAGGATAGAGAGTCTGATAGAATGATAAAGTTTCCACACAATTTTGATAGAAAAAGCAGAGCAGTGTATATGGCATAGAGCTCTGCAGAATATATTGTGCAACCTTGTGGGAGTTTGGCCTTTAGTTGAAAGTCATCACTGTAGACACCACAGCCCGCCACACCATCCTTCATTGAACCATCAGTATAGACTGCCGAGCGGGTCGGATGTGCTGCCAGTAGGTCTGATACCACGGCTTGCCAGTTAGCATCAGGAGTACAATCTCTTGGCATAATGGAGAGAGAGGAAGAGACAGGGAGATCGGGAGTAGTGTATCTACAAGACATTGGGATGGTTTGAATGTCTGTAAACTTCAGTCCTGCCTTCTGGAATTCTCTGTATGCACATCCCAGGAAAGATAGTGGGATATTTAAGTAATCAAAAAGGGCAAATGGGTGGTAGTTGAGCAAGAGCAGACGCACTGGGTGTTGTGGGATGGCCAATACTCTGCAGCAGTAGGACATTAGGAGGGACTGTCTGTGATACTTTAAAGGAAGTAAGTTTGCTTCTGCCTCCAGCATGTAGGTTGGGGTGCACTGGAGTGCTCCTAGCATGGTTCGGGCAGCTGCATATTGTATTCTGTCCAGCTTTGCAAGATGCGTCTCAGCAGCTGAGCCATAAAGCAAACTGCCGTAACTTAACTTTGATCGAACAAGCGACATGTATAGCTGCCTGAGGGTTGTAAAATCAGCTCCCCAGCCCCGGGCAGATACTACTGACAGCAAACGCAGGTCAGATTGGCAACGCGATGCTAGCGTCCCAATGTGGTGCTTCCAAGTGAGAGATCTGCCAAAGTGCAGCCCCAGAAACTTCACCACATTAACGAAGGTCAAGTTCCTATTGCAGAAGTGGAGATTTGGAATTGCATAATTACATTTGCGAGTGAAAATGATGGCTTCTGTTTTGCTAGCGAAGAACTCCAGGCCCCATTTGTAAGACCACTGTTCTATTTGGTGCAGTGCTTGTTGGAGTTGGTTTGTTGCTGTGTCCAGACTGGCATGTGTGCACCAGATGGCACAATCATCAGCATATAGTGAATGCTGGACAGAGTTTGGAATATTGGAAAACAGGTCATTTATAAAGATTGTAAAAAGAGTTGGGCTGATGACTGAGCCCTGGGGAACACCACTTGTAGCTGGGAAGGAAGTAGAATATGTGCCGCAGGAGCGTACTCTGAGAGAGCGAGAGGTGAGGAAGTTTTGTACAAATTTGGGTAGGTTGCTTCTCAGTCCAATTTGTTTTAACTTTTGCAGGAGTCCTAGGTGCCACACAGAATCAAAAGCATGTGAGGTATCAAGTAGTACTGCTACACAATAGTTTTCCAATGCCAGAGCTTCCTGAATGGTGGTCTCCAGTCTGCACAGAGCATCAATTGTGCTATGTGATGCTCGAAATCCACTCTGCGAGGTGTCAAAAAAGGAGCACTTTTCCAGGTGGCTTTGCAGTCGCCAGTTGACCATCTTCTCTAAGACTTTGCATAAACAGTTTGTCAGTGAGATAGGTCTGTATGAAGAGGTAAGGAAAGATGGCTTACCTGGTTTAATAAAAGGGACAACTATGGCTTCATGCCATTGATGTGGAAAACCATTGCTATATAGAAAGTTGTAGAAGGCCAAGAGGCTGTGTTGATGGTGGCTGGAAAGTTGCTGGAGAAACATGAAAGGTATCTGATCTGCTCCAGGAGACGTTGATGTTGAGGTTCTGATGGCCTTTCTCAGTTCACTGAGTGAAAAAGGTTTATTATACCAAGGAGATGAAGAGTATTGAAAGTTAGGAGGATTTCTCTCTGTAAGTTGCTTGTGGGTTTGGAATACTGCATTGGCTGAGGTGACACAGTTTCTTTGAGAGAAGAAATGAGCAAATTCATTTGATACGTTAGTAGGATTGGTGGTAGGATGGTTATTGATTCGTAGGGCAATGAGTTTTGTAACTGGTTTTCCTTTGAAGGCTCTCACCTTGTTCCACACTTGACTGCTTGTTGATTTGCTGCTTATTGATGACACAAATGCTTGCCAGCTTTGCATTCTGGCTTCCTTGGTGGTTTTAATAAAAATCGCCCGGGCTCTCTTGTATTCAATCCAAAGTGATGTATTGCCTCTGTTTTTCTTATATTTGTTAAGTGCTTTCTTTTTATTTCTCATTGTGACAGAGCAAGCTTTGTTCCACCAACAGACAGACATTTTTTTTGGCGTGATTTTTTGGAGGTGCTGCTCAGCCGCAGACATGAAAGCAGATGTTACAGTGCCACATGCTTGAGTAGGGGAAAGGAAATAGGAGGGTAGGGTAAGTGAGTTCTGGAATGAAGTCCAGTCTGCTGTTTTGAGAAGCCATCTGGATATATGCATGTCTGGAGAAGTTAGGTTAGATGATACTAGAATTGGAAAGTGGTCACTTGTGCAAGGGTCTGGGTGTACCATCCATGTGAACAATGGTGCTATATCTGGAGAGCAGAGAGTGAGGTCTATGTGGCTAAAGTTTCCCTGTGATGTAAGAAAGGTGGGTTCTGAGGTATTCATTAGAAATATGTTATTGTCTTCCAGGAATTGGGCAATAATAGAGCCTCTGTGGTCATTTGATGGAGAGCCCCATGAGATGTGGTGTGCATTTGAGTCAAGAGATAGAATGAAAGGTCTGGGTAGTTCAGCTATCAGGAGTGGGAGTTTGGTTTGTAGTAATGAGTTAGGTAAGTTAGGTGGAAGGTATAGAGAACATAGAGTTATGCTTATTTGCGGTAGAAATATTTTTGTAGCACATGCTTCCAGACTCAGCTCCAGAGGAAGAAGAACCTGATTGATTGATTCACCAACATATATTGCAACACCCCCTCCCCTGCTAGCCACTCGATCATACCGGGCTATCACCTGTTGGAAGCCTTTAATATTTCTTGTTTGCCCTGCTGTTTGCTGTGTTTCCTGGAGGCATAAGACCTGAGGGGACAGATCGGCAATAAGTTTTTGTAGGTAGGGATATCGAGCATTGAGAGATCGAAGGTTCCATTGTAGTAGGCAGAAGTCCTTCATAGTTAAGTTCTTGAAGTGTGTCCCAGCTTAGTGAGAGAGTCTGTAACTATGTCACTTGCATTAAGAAGGCTGCCAAGCTCAATGAAGCATTCCACTTTGTCAGTTATTTGAGAACTGAGGAATAGCTTGATGAGGATAGGAATCAGTTTAACAAGGATGTGAGCAAAATCAAGATTAGTTGGCAGAGGTAATGAAGGCTGTGTGAGTGGTTGAAAGGGGTGCTGAGAGTTAGTGAATGGCATGTGTTGTGTATTAGACTGTGGAGTGTGTTGTGGAGCTTGTGGCATGAGTTGTGAGTGGTGTTGAGAGTTAATGGATGGCATGTGTTGTGATGCTTGTGGGTTAGGTTGTGGGACATAGGACTGATTGGTGTCTGAGGGTGTCAAATGTTGAGAGCTGTAGGGTAAGGGAGGTTGTGAGGCTGGTAATAAGTGGCCACTGCAAGATTGGCTAGCACTTTCTAAGGTGGGTACTCTGATTGAGAACATTGTTGAAGAGTAGGTAGAGAGTTGCATGTCTGTGCTGAAAGACTGGGAAATACATTTGAAGAATTGATGTCAGGTACCGTATTGCGTTGTGTCTGAGGAAGACTTAGGTTAGTGCTGATAGTTGTGTGTGTAGGAGCTAATTGTGCACTGATATTGGAGTTGTGTGAGCTGTAGTTAGTGCTATTCTGTTGACGTACTCTTGCACGAGCCTCTGCAAATGTTATTCCTTCATCAGTTGTAAGGTGACAGGCATCTACTTCTCAGAGGTATGCTATACAAAGTCTTGAGGTAGCTGGATGCTCCCTAGAACAGTGGTAACATTTTGGTTGCTTATCAGAGTGAGGGCAGGTATCTGCGCTGTGACCAGTTGTGGCACAGTGACTACAGATGGGCTGTGTGGTAGAGCATCTGATCCTTGAATGACCATATTGGAGGCATTTACTACATCGCATAGGACTAGGGTAATACTTGTCGACTTTATATTGGACATCTCCAAGGCGGATTTCACTTGGCGGTGATGGGCACAAGAATGTCAATACATAAAGAGGCACATGGCTTTTCTTTGGATCTAGGAGAAGTTTTCGCACAGCAACCACATTGTGATTCTCTAGCATGGTTAATATATAGTTTAGGGGCTCATCAGCTAATTCGGGTGCCAGTATTTTGCCATATGAAAGATGTGTGGTCCAAGCCACGGAAGTAGTAATTGAGATATTTTTTCCCTTCATGCACAGATCTTTTAGCTGTAATAATTTTTGACTTTGTTCTAAAGATTTAGTAGTAATCAAGAGCAAACCACTACGCAGATATTCCACATTACTTACAGGTCTAACAGCACCGTTGATTGCTTCGGCGATCCTGAGAGGGTTGGTGCGAGTTAGGTTGATGGATGCATCAGTGCTGGTTAGGTATATCTTTCTTGTGTCTGTAGGAAGGTTTGCTAATCGTTCTTCTGAGTTGAGATCTATACAAGCAGAGATGGGATTTGGTATATTTTGCACTGTTTTCTTCAGTCCTAGTTGGTTATTTGGAATATCAGAGTTGGCTAAGCTCGTGCAAGAGTCTGATAGTATGCCACTCATGATGGAGGAACATTCATCAATGTCGTTCGAATTTTCACAGTTGGACCTTTTTTGTGGTGCTCCTGTAGTTACTTGGGCGTCAGGTGATTGGGGGCGTTTGTGACTAATGGCACTTTTGATTTTCACTGCACTTTGAAATTTTGACTTAAATTTAACTTTATTGCCGGGTTGACCAGCCTTAATTGGCTGACTTTTGGCGCGCCACGTTGGGGCACCGGCTCTCCATACACTTTGCACAAACTCGCCTACCAATTTAATACACAACACAAATTAAACAAAAATATCACTTTTGAATGTTTTAACCAGAGTAGATGAGTATCACCGGTTAAGTTACAGCCAGCGAATCTTGAACTTGAAATTGAGGGCCGAGTGCCGACAGCGTCGGGGCCTTTGTAACGGCCTACAATTCCCTCCACAGTTATCACACAAAGAGTTCAGCGCCTGGTACCAGACTTGTCCACTAAACTACTCAGGAGCTACCAATCCTTGTCACAAGCTGCCATCGAACCGTAACTTCTTCTTGTTTCGTGTTATTGGAGCTTCGAAAACGAGTCCATGTAGCCCCACGCCAGAAGGGGGATTACGTTCTTGTATTATGTGTCTGTATGGGAGATTGAAACATTTAATTAGGTTTTTAGGGATTTTAGGTTACAGAAAGGATATTCTATACATTACAGGGCAATAGGGGGAAGATATATGTTTATGATTTCATCAATTGCAATGACTAACAAGGTATTATAGTTAGTATTTTCATTATTTTTCAGTTTGTATATCTATTAATTTCATACACTATACAGTATAAAGTATGCACATATAGAGCATGGCCCGAATTATATAACTAGTCTACAGCATGCCCTATATCTGGCCTCACATGAGCATCCAAAATTTAAGGGAAGGTCCAGCCTGGGTGGCTCAACCTGGAGCTTCGGCTACTGAAGTCAGCACTGTCAAAGTTTGAAGGCTCTAAAATATAGTTCAACTGCGTAGCACTCCTGTGGGCAGTTCTCTGAGGGAGCAAAGGCGGGTTTACACTTTGAGGGGGTAACTGGCAGCGTGCCATGCATCCCAAGTTAGTACAGAGATCCCAGATCCCAAGCGTACATGGCACACCACCATTTAGCCTCAAGGGAGCACACTCAAGGGTGCGGGAGGGAGATGATTGTGGTTCACCTGAGGTGTTAGCATTCCCACAGTTGTTAGATTTGTCATGTACTGGCTATGAATAATATTGTTAGGGTTAGATTTGCAATACATTACTTTTATTCCCTCATGTTAAATTATATTTTGGGTTACTATCCATGGGAAATATGGCTAGAGTTAGGTTCACAGTATGTGTATTTAACCACTATCTGTTAAATATCTGCGAACAGCTTGCACTATCATTGTTTGCACAGGGCCAGGGAAGGGCCCACCTCCAAGGAGATTTTTTATTGTGACAGGAATATTCATTAAGGTCAGAGTAGTACTAAGGGTGTTACGGTGAACATTATGGTTTGGACAGTACAAGAGTAGGTGTTCAATTGTCTCAATAGAGCCACACTCACAATTGGGGCTATCTGCCAAGCCGAAACGAGCCAAGTGAGATTTTACCCCGGCATGGCCCACCCGAAGTCTTGCTAAGACAACCTCAGCAATGCGTGACTTATTTTGGGCCCAGGGCCAGCTCTCAATGGACTCCTTAATGTGAGTGAGGAATTTTCTCTTACCTGAGGTTCTTACGGTAGTCTGCCAGGAGTGTCCCCAGGGCCTATAGACCGCCTTACGAGCCCGACTTACAATTTCGTCCTTTGATGGAGGGGTGATGGTGCGGTATAAGAGAGAGTGAGCCTCCTTTGCGGCAAGGTCTGCCGCCTCGTTACCGGCAATATCTTTGTGACCTGGAATAAACTGGAATTTAACAACATGAGATGCAGAGAGCGAGGTCAGTTTTTCTTGGATGGTAAACACAATACGTGTGTGTTGCTTTGGTTTGAGGTTTTGTATCAGGTAGAGTGAATTTCGGAAGTCTGAGAAAACAACAGAGTTTTCTTGTGGTTGTAAGTTGCTATGAACCCAAGTAAGTGCTTCTTGAATGGCGTACAGTTCTGCCTCCAAGACTTGGGTCTCTGGTCTAAGTTTCCAATTTAAGGTAACTCCTTTGGAAGGGATTACTACTGCCGCTGATGCGGAGATGTTGGGCTTGGTGGTGCGAGAACCATCTGTATATATGGCTACATATTGTTCAAATTTGGTGTGAAGTAAGTCTTGGAAGATTTGTTGGGCACAGGCAGAGGACACAGATGATACAGGAGTAGGTAGAAATTCCGTGAATATACAGTTTTCTGTATTATACCACGGTGGGAGGGGTGAGACCAGAGGTAAAGGAATATGGCGGGGGCTAGGGAGATGATATTTGGAAAAGATTGGTTGAACATGGGTGACGAAGGAGTGGAGGTTTGACGATGCTCGGTTTGTCAAACGACTGAGGGTCTGCATATTCTTTAGTGTTCTACTATCGATTGGCAGCTGCATCATCCTGCAGTAGTGTGAGCCGGCAATTAGCTCTCGATGGAGCTGAAGTGGTGGTACATTAGCCTCTACTTCTAGTGAGGATATAGGGGTGGTTTTTCTGCAACCAGTTGCGATGCGCAAAGAGGCATTTTGGATTATGTTAAGTTTGTTAAGATTAGTGGGGGCTGCAACTCCGTATAAAGGGGCTGCATAATCTAATCTGCTGCGGATCAGAACAGAGTATAATTTAAGCAGCATTTGTCGATCTGCGCCCCAGTATCTGTGGGATATAGATTGTAGAAGGTTCACAATAGGCAAGCAGGAGACTCGTAAGTAATCTATATGGGGCCCCCAACGAAGATGGGGGGCATCCAGGACCACCCCAAGGTATTTAAAATGTTGCACAAATTCTAGTTTGTGGCCATCAATCTTAAGAGGATGATTTGGAATTCTCCTATTTGTAAAGCACATACATTTAGTTTTTTGCAAGTTCAACTTGAATCCCCATCTCTTAGTCCAATCATGAAAGGCATTCAGTTGAGCTTGCATTTTGGAAATGAGAGTATTACTATCACTATGAGTGGCAAAGAATGCAACATCATCGGCATCCTCGATAGATTCTACTGAGTCCTCGACAGGAATGTCCTTAAGCATAACATTGAAAAGTAAGGGAGAGAGGATGGCCCCTTGTGGTACACCAGAACTTATCTTCCGATAGGACGAGTATTCTCCCTCGAAGAACACCTTAAATGATCTCTCCGTGAGGTAGGACTGCAGCCAGCGCAGCAGCTTGCCCTCAATGCCACTCCTGCACAGCTTGTACAACAGTCCACTGTGCCACACAGTATCAAACGCACTGGTCAGATCGCAGAAAACTACCACAAGAATGGATTTTGTCCTCAATGCCACGCGGATAGCGGTTTCTAGTTTAGTTATTTGGTCGGTAGTTGATAACCGGCACCTGAAACCCCCCTGGGCACTTCGGAAGGTATTATCGTTTTCAAGCACATAAGTCAGTCTCCTATTTATCATGGACTCCATTAATTTACCAGCACAGGATAATAAAGAAATAGGGCGGAAAGAGCTCACTGCTGTCAGAGGTTTATTCGGCTTTGGTATAGGGATAATTAGAGCAGCCTTCCAGGATTGTGGCATAATACCCGAGTGTAGGCTCAGGTTGAAAATTGAGAGAAGCCAGTCTTTGTAGCTTTCTGGGAGGTGCTTTAGGTGCATGTTATGAATTCTATCAAGTCCAGTAGTTTTATTTTTAAGGATGCTGAGGCATGAGTTCAGCTCAACCAGAGAGAAAGGTTCATTGATAGGTGAGACTGTATCAGCACTCAGTGAAAGGGCGAGTGGGACAGTGATAAAGGAGGGATAGGGATCAGGAGCAGGAGTGGAAAGGTTTTTTTCATAATGCGAGGCCAGAGCATTAGCTTTGGAGGCAGAGTCTGATATGATGGTATTATGCGTAACAAATGGGTTAGTTTTCCTGGCAAAGGGAGAGTGCAGGCGGTTCACCTGCTTCCACACCCTGGCTACTGGTGTGTCTACAGAAATAGTGCTGCAGAAATTTGCCCAGGAGTCTCTCTTAGCTATTTTAATCTCATGTTTTAACCTAGCGTGGCAGTGTTTATAATTAATTAAATTTTCTGGAGAAGGTAATGAGATAAGGCTTGTTTTGGCCCTTCTATGAGCTTCAAGAGCATCAGCACATTTTGCTGTCCACCATGGTTTGGCAAACCTAGGTGATATACTCTCCCTTGTCTGTTTGAAGTTCTTTAGGCTAGCTGATATTACATGGTTTTCAAAGTTGTTGTAGCTTACCTCTATGTCATTGGACTCAGCTGTTCCTGTGAGCAGTAGGTCGTTTCTCCACAGGTCCCAACTTCCAGTGTCGAACCTCCACGCTGGCCGGGCCTTGTACCTGGCAGTGGTGGCAGATACTCCAATGGATGTGACCACAGGATAATGGTCACTACCCAGATCCTGCTCAGTATATACAGAGGAAAGAGGCAGCAAAGCAGCAGATATGAGGGTGAGGTCCAGAGTTGAAAAAGTGTTTTGATAAACATTGAAGTAGGTTGGGAGGGCAGGGGGAGTAAGGACCGTAAGTGATGGGTCTTATAATAAAACTTCTACCAGGTTCTTGCCAGTTTGGTTATGTGGTTTACTTGGTTCCCACATGGGGCTGTGGGCGTTGAGGTCCCCAACAATGCAATAAGATGGTTCAAGTTGACTGAACAAATAAGTAAATTTTTGCTGGGATATTACTTCATTTGGGTTGTATACATTCAGAATGGACAAAAGTGAGTTATTTTTTAAGACAACATTCACTGCAAGAGCCTCCAGTTTTCCTAAAAGGAAGGCTTGAAGTTGCAATTCAAGATATGATATATCTTCTCTTATTAAGATGGCAACACCACCTCCAGCATTTGCAGCTGCTCTATGTCTGTATATGGCAGTGTATCCCACAAACCTAAATTGACTCTGTACTGAGAGCCACGTTTCATTTAGACAGACAACATGTGGTTTTGAGGTATATAAATGGATTTTAAAGGATGATATCTTGTTTCTAAGGCTCCTGCAGTTCCACTGGAGAATTTTGATTTCACTTCCTAGAGACATTTTGAGATTTGTTACCTAAAAAGTTCTTACCTGAAGTTAATGGTTGCTTTCCTTTGTAATGAAGAGGTTTACCTCCAATGATGGGGGAGGGCTGCATCTCGGTCACATCCTTGGTTTTCTTTGCCCTGTTCTCACCACTAACTGAGGGGGAAGAGGCTGTTCGTTTTCCACTGGCTTGGGAAAAAGGTTGAACTGAAACTTGGAGATCAGGATTAGTACATAGGTTAGGTTTCTGGTAGTAAGGAATTTCTTTTACTATAGGTGGGGATAATTGTGATTTTGAGTGCAAGCAAGGTTTTAAGTGAAGGGTCTCTTCAGTGATTTTAGCTACAGTGTCAAGCAAATTGACATCTACATTAGATTGTTTACAAACAGAAAGTAGTTTGGCTAGAAGCTCAACAAGTTGAGCTACTGATACATCTTGAAGGGTCTGCAAAGTTTTCACATTGGATGTTTGCGTGCCAGCATTTTGCAGACTGGGTGAATTCCTATTTTTCACAGAAGTGTCTGGTAATGGGTTGCGCAAGTTGGGAGAAGAGGTTTGATTGGTTGAATTTTTGACTTTCAGAAGGGCTTCCTTATAGGATATTTTACCAATCTGTCTGGTTTTTTCTACCAGTTTTGCCTCTTTCATTTTTGGGCAGCCCCCATAATTGGCTGTATGGTTGCCTCCACAGTTACATCAAGTAGTGGTACTAGAATTGGTACAGTCTTTTACATTATGAGGACCGCCACAGGCCACACAACGTGCAGAGCCTTTGCAATGAGCAGCACTATGTCCAAATCTTTGGCATTTGTAGCACTGCCACGGCTGTCCAACATAGGTATTAACTCTGTATTGTTGGTAACCAATTCTCACAAAGGGAGGCAAGACAGAAAGTTTGAAAGTGATTTTAAACATTGAAGTTTTAACTTTTTCCTTCCCCTTAGTGATTCTCTATGCTGAGGCAACTTGATATCCCTCCTCAAGTAATGCCTCAGTGAGGTCTTCATCCTGAGTATCCTCTCCAAAAGGACCAATTACACCAAATGAGATCATCTCACTGGCTGGAAGTCGACACTTTACATTCCAAGAGCCAATCTTGGAAACTGAAAGAAGTGAGTTTTTATCAAGAGCAGGGTTAGGTGATAAGGTTATAATAAGGAGTTTCCGATTTAAGTTTTTAGTGACCTTGTAAATTCCTGCAGTGCCAAATGGAGACAATGCAAGAGATTTTCCCAGGGCAATATCATTAGCAAAGAATTTGGACGCAGGGCGCTCATCAGCTATTGGCTCAATTATGATGACATTATGTGTTACATCATTTTCAATAGAATTGTTTTGATTAGGAGGGTCAGGGACTGTTGCAGAAGTATGACCTTTGGCTGTCTCCAGCATCTCATCAAAGTTATGGGTTTTTCTCCCATTGGAGCACTGGAATCCCTCAAAGAGGGGTTCTCCATTCCTGTAATTGGCAGATTCTAATACGGTCAGTGGGCGTATT
This sequence comes from Morinoia aosen, assembly GCA_030386875.1. Lineage (NCBI taxonomy): Eukaryota > Metazoa > Arthropoda > Malacostraca > Amphipoda > Talitridae > Morinoia > Morinoia aosen. Next base: position 5,595,455 of record CM059574.1, read on the forward strand.
GGGGACAAAGAAAGAGATTGAGGATCTCTTTCAGCAAGTGCAACTTGGGTGCTATCAGAGTTTTTCCCAGACTGGGGGCATGACAAGGGTGGTCTACCTATAGTTGAAGGTGGTGAGAAATTCCTGCCTTCTGATTCAGTCTTGGAAGTGATTGGGCTTGCACTTTCTTTCTTTCTACGCTTATGCTTAGACATTATTACTGTACTTCAGTGAAGACAGAGAGAGAGAGAGAGAGAGAGAGAGAGAGAGAGGGAGAGAGAAAAAAAAAGAATAAATCAAATAAATAGAGTAGGAGAAAAATAAAAAAAATAAGGAGATAGTAAAGAATACAAGGAAAAGAAAGACAGAAAGAACGAAGATTTAAAGAAAACTCGGGTAAATTTTCCAATAACTTAGGAATTCACAGCAGATTTACTCACCAGCTATCGTCCGTCCATCGTCGTCATCCATTTTTCTCGAACCGTAACGCACACGGATTGAACTTGAACTTGAACTTGAGGGCCGACAGTGTCGGGGCCTTTGTAACGGCCTACAATTCCCTCCACAATTTTCACACAGAGTTCAGCGCCTGGTACCAGACTTGTCCACTAAACTACTCAGGATCTACGATCCTTGTCACAAGCCTCCATTGAAAGGCATCACCGGGACAACCAGTGAGTCAAAACACCATCCCCCGGCACATTGGGTCATTACAGCCCATTCTACCAGACTGGCTCATGCCAGTCACTGTCTCTTACTCCAGGCACGCACAAGAAACACTTTCATAGCCTCAGTGATACTCGCATTCCACTCCTGATCCAGTCCAGCAAGACAGCTCATACCGCAATCATCTTCAGCACATCTGGCATTCCACTCATTCTCTCCATACTGCTCAGACACCACATTCATAAAACTCTCTCTCTCTTGCTCATACTTACTACATTCCAGCACAAAATGCTCAATTGTTTCCTCTACTCCACTATTACACTGCTGACATAATCTGTTATTATTCTCATTCCATCTCCATGTACGTCTGTTCACACTCAATGACTTACATCTCACAGCAAACAAGAGTTGACTTCCAAAACTACCATCATAGAACAGCTCAAACTTAGGTGCTTTCTTTTTCATATACCAGTTAAGTTTAGGCTTCCGCATCATGCTAAGCTTCCACTTATTCAATCCATACTCTTTTGTTTGTCTCTCAATCTCTTTCTTCCACCTCTTGCAGTCCCACTCAGGCCCTACACCTCCAACATTTATTAAACTCCAGTCATCCACAGGTCTCCCAATTCTAACATGAATAATCTTTTGCATACTGAGTTTCCTTGCATGCCCCCAACATACTTTCTCCCAATAGCTTACACTCAGATTCCATTCAAAGATTCGCCTTACCCCCCTGCTATTCTGCATTCTTTCAATTCTCACCTTATAATTCAGCACAGCTTTCATCATTCTTTCTGAAAATAGGCTCCACCCTAGGTCACCTCTAATGGCTTCTATAGCTGTCCATTTTGGAGCACCCAATGCTACACGTCCTACCTTATTTTGTATCACATCCAGCTTTTCAAGATCACTTCCATTCCAAGCAAGAGCACTCATACCATACATGACACTAGGTACAGCAACATACTTCCACATTCCTCTCACACATTCGTACTTGTTTGCTCTGTATCTGGCCACACTACCTAACCGTCCACTCCACTACATTGCTTTAGCCACTTTCTCACCTTTAGTTCTAGTACATCCATCTTCACTTATCATACAACCTAGATATTTGTATTCTTTTGTTCTACCTATTCTGATTTCTCCAATATTCCACAGTCTGTCTCTATCAGTCTCATCACTATTTATAACCATGACCTTACTTTTATCGGCACCAAATTTCATCTTGAAATCTGTACTATATCCATTCACAATGTCAAGCATCCTTTGTAGTTTATGACCACATTCACTAACCACAACCACATCATCAGCATACAACAAACAGCTCAGTCTCTCATTACCAACTTTCAGTCCTAAACCACTCCCTCTCAGTCGAACTGCTAATTCTTCTGTGTACAATCCAAACAACAGGGGGGACAGAGTACAGCCCTGTCTCACTCCTCTAACACTCCTCACTTGCCCTGTTTCCAAATTTCCTAACCTGTAGATAGCACTTGTGTTCTCATACAGACTCTGTACAATGTTCACTATTTTTCTGCTAAAACCAACTTTTCTCAAAATTTCAAACAGCCTAACCCGATCCACTCTGTCATACGCCTTTTCAATATCCAGGAATGCTAAATATATCTTCTTGTTATCCTTCTTCATTCGCTCAATTATTTCACTCACTATAAACAAATTATCCTCCCCACGTCTATCTTGCCTAAAACCATTCTGTTCTTCTCCCAGGACTCCTAATTCCTCAACTAAGTTTTTCATTCTCTCATTCAAAATACCACAAAAGATCTTACATACGGTGTCACCCAGTGCAATTTGTCTGTAATTTTTAAGTTCTTTCATACTCTTATGTCCACCCTTATGCAACAGAACTACATTACACTTGTTCCAGTCATCCGGTACTCTTTCACTCTTCCATATCTCATCAAATAAACATTTCAACATACTGACTACACTCTCTCCTCCACATTTATAGAACTCATATGGTATCTTATCAGGGCCACATACCTTTCCATTTTTCACTTTTTTCAAAAAACTTACAATCTCTTCACAAGTGATTTCGTCTTCCATTTGCAGTTCATGTTCATCTATCAGAAAATTTATCGGTCCATCATCTGTAACCTGCTCATTCATTCCACCAATGTCCTCCCAGTATTCTTCAACTGCTTTCACCATTTGCATCCTATCTTGCACACTGCACCCATTGACTACTAATTCATCAACTTGAACTTCACTACCTCTATCATTACCTTGTATAAACCTATACCAATCTTTTATTCCATCTGGACCTTTCTTTCTTAGATTTTCAACTTGGTGTCTCTCTTCTTTAACCCTAGCCTCATTGATCATTCTCTTTACTTTCTTCTGCTGGTCCTTGTACTCATTCCATACACTCTGCCATTCATCCTCAGTAATTCTGCGTCTTTCATACATTTTTCTCATACAGCGTTGTTTTTTATTTAAAGTCTTCCTTCTCATTCGTTCTTCCTTTATCTCACTCGTAAACCACCTAGCATTCCCTGTACTTTTTCTGCATTTCATTCTACCAATCTTTTGCTCTGCCACATCATACAAGGTTCTTGCAATCTCCTTATTTAGGTCATTTACATTTCCACACCTGTTCCAATTACATCTACTCAATTCATTTCTAAATTCTTCCCAGTTTGCCATTTTAATACGCCAATTTTCTCTTACTCTGCTGGCCTTCTGCATTGACTCCTTTCCACCCCAATTATATTCTAGTACAAGCATTTTATGGTCACTATCAATATCAAAATCATCTTCATCTACAAACATTTCTTTGACACATATTCTTGCTCTACTATTCACTATCATATAATCAATTGCAGTTTTACATTCCCTGCTTTGCCATGTATTTAAGCCATTTCCTATTGTTACATTCAGGTTCTCAAGTTCATTCTCATCACAGAAATCAATCAATTTTTGTCCATTTGCATTCACAGGCTCACCAAGTATACCAACATGGCCATTCATATCACCCATCACAATCAGAGGGCACCTGCAATGCTCTTGCACAATTCTTGTTAATATTTCATACTTTTTTACATTCTCTTGATGAGCTAAAATACCATCAGTTGTCATATAGCATACAACCACAATAACACATTCTCTGGCATGCATTCTTTCACACTTTATTATTAACAGATCTTCACTCTCAGGTTCATTTCCAACAGGAATTTCTTCTAATTTCCAATTTAGAGCATTTCTTACAATGAGACCAACTCCACCACCTCTTTTTTGCCAACTTACACGCCCTTTTCCAATCATGTAGTACTTACTCTCCTTACATTTTAAACTGACTCTATCACGCATTTGGGTCTCTACTACACCAACACAATCCAAATCTCCATTCTCAAATTCTGCTACAAGGTCATTTAACTTTCCTGCATTCCATCCACGCACATTTATACATCCAAACCTTACAACACTATTGGACAATTCACAACATTTTTCATTTTTGCTCTGACAGCTTTCCATTCATCCAGTTCCACCTTCCATTACAATATGAGTACACCCAATCCACTGGATGTATCTTCTGGAGAGTTTCATCTTACCTTCTTGAGTAAGGTGGACTCCATCTCCACGAAAACACCCACTCTGGATCAGGTTATCCATATCAAGGAAGCTGGAACCCATTTCACGCTTTCTCATACTCTCAGTTTTCATACTCGTAATCCTTTTATGCACTTCCCTATTCACCTCCTTTTGCACCCTTTCATACTCCTCACCACATGCAGGCCTTCTCAGCAGACTGGTCACAGCCACTCTTACATTCTTCTTTCGCGCCCTTTCAACAACATTCATAATTGCATTCACCGTACGCTCTCTCCCACATTCAAGCAATCCATTGCCACCTCCTTGCAGTACAACCATCCCTTCATCCATTCCATCTATCACTTCCTCAGCATGCCTACAAATCTCATTCACTCCCTTTCCTCTCATGCTCGTACATCCGCTACGGTCAGTCATACTCACAAACCTATCCACATTCTTCAACATGCTGTCACCACATATTCTAATCGTAGGTCTCACTCTCCCTTTCATACTACTCTTTCGTTCAACTCTTCCACTCACATCACTCTTTCCATCCATCTTCCTTTCATTCACTTCCACTACAGGCGCCTGCACCTCATGTGGCATATCAACAGGTTGCTCCTTCACTCTCTTCCCATTTGTACTTCTTTCATCATGCTCATTCATCCTTCTACTCTCATCTGGCACATTTGCACCACCATTCACTTCATTGATTACTTACTTTGTTACTTTGTTAGGGATGAGGCACGTCTCCTTCTTGGGAAATGGCGCCCCCACTCTGCTCTCCAGTTATTTCTCAGATGAGATGCAGGAACTCCGACTTTCTCAGGAAGTCCATCACCAGTTTGGTTGGGAAATCAGCAGCAAGGATGGTGTTCATTATCACAGAAGCAGATCTTGTATTGCACTCAGCAATCAGGGCCAGACGATGATTTTGATACAGAGGGCAGTCTATCAGTAGGTGACTCACGGTAAGTTTGCAGTTGCATCTTTGACAGGAAGGAGGTGGGGAACCAGTTAAATAGTGCCCATGAGTCAGTTTACAGACTCCGAGTCTTAGTCTTGAGGTGATGACTTGTTGGCTGCGTGAGAGCAAAGATGGTAAAGGAATCAATGAAGGGTTTAATTCATTTATGATTGGTGGGAGCTGCTGCCATGCCCTCAGCCTTTCTTGGTGCATGGAGGTGGCAAAATAGGAGTTGAGTTCTGATGTGGATTTAGATATTTGAGTTGTCAGAGGGATGCTTAGCGCAGACTGTGCTAGTTTATCTGCAGCCTCATTTCCAGATACACCCACATGGCTAGGCACCCATTCCAGGATGACTTTGTCTCTAGGAAGTTGATTGATGGCCTTTGCTATCCAGTATAGCAGGTAGTGTTTGGGAGTTTTGTTTGATTTCAGAGCAGTCAAGGCACTTAGTGAGTCTGAGAAGATTACAAAGACTCCTGGTTTGTTGGTTATAAACTTAATTGCTATGTAAATGGCATATAGTTCAGCAGTAAAGATAGAAGTCCTAGGAGGGAGGCGAGCCTTGAGTTGGAACATTTCCCCATGCACTCCACATCCGGCCCTGTCAATTTGGACAGATCCATCTGTGTAGATTATTTGGTGCATGCTGTATGTGCTGCAAACAAGGTCATTAAACATTTGTTGCCAGTTGGTGGGATCTCTTGAATGTTTTTGTATATCTGCTAATGTCAGGAAGACTGGGCATTGGACTGAAAGATATCTCAAGTGCATGGGAATTGTGGGAATCTGGGAAAAATTTAGACCTAGCTTCTTAAACTCACTGTAGGCTCGGCCTGATACAGGGATTGGACGTCTAAGGTGAGCATAGAGAGCATAAGGGTAGTAGGCCAACAGCAGTTTTCGAACTGGGTGCTCAGAAATGGTGAGAATTCGAGCACAATAGGACAACAGCAGTTGGCGACGGCGATATGAGAGAGGCATAAGCTCTGCTTCCGCTTCCAGTTTAACTGTGGGTGTGCATCTCAGGGCACCACTGATGATGCGTGATGCTGCATATTGGATGCGGTCTAACACTAAAAGATGTGTGGGAGCAGCAGTTGCATATAGAAAGCAGGCGTAGTCGAGCTTAGAGCGAACCAGAGCTATATACAATCTACGAAGGGCTGTGGCATCAGCACCCCACCTCCTGGCTGAAATGACTGAGAGGAGTCTTAGATCTGACTGGCATGCAGAGTGCAATGAAGTTATGTGGGGCTTCCATGTTAAATGCCTATCAAAAATGATGCCAAGAAATCTTATATTATTTTTGAAGGTTAGAGAAACATTTTCCAACTTCAGTTGAGGAGGTGAGTCATGCCTATGGGTGAACAAAACAGCTGAAGTTTTGGCTGCTGAGATTTGAAGACCCCACTTTTGGGACCACTTTCCAATGGTGTCAAGTGCTGTTTGCATCACTGTGGTTGCCTCAGTGAGAGTTGACATGACAATCCACATGGCTCCATCATCAGCATACAGAGAGTGTTGCACTGGAGCAGGCACATCAGCAAAAAGGTCATTTACAATGAGTGTAAAGAGTGTGGGGCTTATGACCGATCCCTGAGGTACTCCACACAGAAGAGGAAAAGAGTCTGACAACTTGTCAGCAACTCTCACCCGTATAGATCGGAGCTGTAAAAAGTTTTTGATGTAGACAGCCATATTGCCCTCAAGACCCAGTTTATGCAGTTTGAATAAGACACCATCGTGCCATACAGATTCAAAAGCTCGCTCGATGTCAAGGAAGATGGCTAGGCAGTAATTTTGGGTCAGTGAAGCTTCCCTTACTGATGCCTCCAAGCGAAACAGTGCATCAAGTGTACTATGCCCCGCTCTAAAGCCACCCTGAGTTGGGTCATAGTAGGAGTTTCTTTCTAAGAAGGACTGGAGTCGCCAATTTGCCATCTTTTCCATGATCTTGCCTAGACAGTTGGTGAGCGCAATAGGGCGGTATGATGTAGCAGAAGAGGATGGTTTACCAGGTTTCAGTATGGGTACAATTATGGCTTCTCGCCACTGGTGTGGGAATCCATGCATGAATAAGAAATTATAGAAGTTCAACAGCACCTCAAGTTGGCTTCCACTAAGGTGTTGAAGGAAGCTGAAGGGAATGCGATCAGCTCCAGGGGCTCGAGATGAGGAGTTGCGTAGTGCTCTAGTTAATTCTCTCATTGTGAAAGGTTTATTGTACCATACAGTTGAGTTATGTTTTGGGCTAGGCAGCTCACGTCCAATTTTCTCTTTTCTGGTAATGAAACAAGAGTCATTTGAAGTGGAGTCATTTTCTCTAGAATATTGCCGGCCAAGAATGTTTGAGATTGACTTGGGGTCCGCTATGTTATCATTCCCACTCTTTAAAACTATAGCCTTGGGGGAGAACTTAGCAGATAGTGTACGGACTTTGTTCCAGACTTGTCCACTGTGGGCTCTGCATGTGATACTAGACAGATAGTCTGTCCAGCTCTTTGACCTGGCTTTGGCTATGCAGTGTCTGAAAATAGCTCTAGCTTTTTTGAAGGCTATCCATAGGTCAATGTCTCCTAAATGGTTTTTATAGCGAGATAATGCTCGCTGCTTTTGGCGTCTTGCTACGGCACATTCTTTGTTCCACCAACTATTTGTTGGTGTTCTCTTTCCTGGTAGAGAGCAAGGAATGGATTTAGAAGCTGCATCTATGATGCTGGTGGTTACTGCTCCACAGGCCTGCGTAGGGGATAGGTAGGTTTTTGGAAGGCAGAGGGCTTCTTGAAATTTGCGCCAATCAGCTGATTTAATATGCCACCTAGGTTGTTGGCAGGTTGGTGTGGTACATTCTGATGAGATCAATAATGGGAAATGGTCACTGTTGTAAGGGTCAGATAAGGGTGACCATGTAAACATGGGTGCTATATCGGGGGTAGTTATTGTCAGGTCTATATGAGTTAGGGTGCCTGTTGAAGACAGGAAAGTTGGTTCTGTAGTGTTCAACAGCACAAGATTGTTTGCGGTTACCCAATGGCTCATTACATTTCCTCTGCTGTCCAAAGTGCAGGAACCCCATGATGGATGATGTGCATTAGCGTCTACTGAGATAATGAAAGGTGGGGGTAGATGTGGAAGTAAGAGTGGTAGCTCTGCAATTAATACAGAGTTAGGTAGTGATGGTGGAAGATACATAGAGCATATTGTGAACTCGTGTTGAGGAAGATATATGCGCGTTGCACATACTTCCAATGATGATGGCAGCGGTATAGTAGTTTGTGGTATGCTGTTGCTTACGGCCACAAGGACCCCCCCTCCACTTCCCACAGCTCTTTCACAACGGGCTGCCAAGCTCTGATAACCAGCCAGTTTTACCTTTTTGTTAGGAGACAAAAAGGTTTCCTGCAAACATAATACATCCGGGGCCAAGTCTGCAAGTAGTTTGGTCAAGTAAGGATGTCGTGCAGAAAAAGAACGAAGGTTCCACTGTAGAATTTTTAGTTTCATTGTGATTTATGCATTGAGGAGAGTCCTAAATTTGCAAGAGTTTCGGTGACAACTGATTTTACGGAAAGCATCTGACCAAGCTCTATGAAACATTCTATTTTCTCAGTGAGTTGCGTGGAGAGGAAGAGTCGGATAATCATTGGCAGCGCCTGAATAATGAGTCGAGTGAAATCAACAGGAATTTGATTAGATGCAGTAAGAGATGGTTGGTTGGCTTTGCTACTAAAAGGCAAAGGGTTCATGGCATTTGGAAGGTTAGGTTGCTGGCCTGAGGATACTGGTTGAGAAGAAGGCTGCAGCACATGCTGAGAAGGAAGTGCTGGTGGTCTGCTTGGCAAGGATGCACAAGCTGCGAAGGTTCTAGTGCTTTGATCTGTTGAAGGTACCTTGGTTGTCAGTAAAGTTTGTTGAGAGGGCCGTGTAGAGACTTCATCTTCTTGAGCCATAAGTTGAGTGAGCGTAGGAAAAACTTGCAGAGAAGCTAGCTCCTTTGCTGTAGGTCTTTTTTGTTTTTCCCAGTTCTGATCTGGGGGGCTGGTTTGGATTGCTTCTAAAGGTCTCATCTCTCTTGCTTTAGCCCTAGCTTCCACAAAGCTCAACCCCTCATCAGCTGTGAGATGGCAAGCTCTAACTTCTGACATGTAGTGGGAGCACTCACGTGAAGTAGCCTTATGAGTTTCTTTGCAGTTAGAGCAGGATGGAGGAGCAGACAAGTTTGGGCAGGAGTCCACAAAATGTCCTTTCTGACCACAATGGCTACAAGTTGGCTGTCGACTTGTGCACCGGGCTCGAGAATGGCCGTAATGGCAGCACAAACCACATCTCAAAGGACTAGGGTAGTATTTATCAACCTTATAAACACAATACCCAAGTATCAGCTCAGCAGGAGGAGAAGGGTTGAGGAATGTCAGCACATACAGCGGCACTGACGCTTTGTTAGGGTCTAGCAATAGTTTTCGGATGCCTACCACATTATAGGGCTTCAGCATAGTTAGTAAGTCTTCCAGAGAGTCTGAGGCAAACTCAGGTGCATAGATTTTGCCATAGGAGAATTGGATAAATGTTGAGGACTTGACCATAATCGATTTTCCACTTTTTGATCAGCAAAGATTGTTGATGAGACCAAAATAAACAAGTTTTCTTCAATGCACTTTCCGGCGGAAATGAGTATTTTAAAAGTTATGGCGTTAAATGAGTTACCGGAACTCCAGTGTGCATCACCCTATTACAAACGTAAAGAGGTTGGGTCGTGAGGGGTAGCCACAGTTCTTTTAGTTTTATAATTTTCACTAAAAGAACTGTTGCTACCCCTCACGACCCAACCTCTTTACGTTTGTAATAGGGGGTTTGCTCTTCGTCGGCTTGGTTGGCGCGCGGGAACGCCTATTTACTTTCACGTCGGACCGCGCGGTGTATTTTTCCCCGCCTCAAACACTGGAGTTACGGTAACTCATTTAATGTCATAACTTTTAAAATACTTATTTCCGCCGGAAAGTGCATTGAAGAAAACTTGTTTATTTTTGTCTCTTCAACAATCTTTACTGGTCAAAGAGTGGAAAATCAATTATGGTCAAGTCCTCAACATTTACCGAGAATTGTTTTGACCAGGCAATAGAACTTGTAATTTTGATGCTTTTCTCAGATATGACAATTGTAGTGGCTGCCATAAGGGATTTTACTTGCTCTAGAGTGTTGGTAGTCACAAGAATGGCTCCTGATTGCTGATGCTCTACTTTTTTGACCGAGCCACACAGTTTGTCCAGAGCTAGTGCCGTGCGGATAGGATTCATTTTTCCAATGTTACAAGTTTTGTCTACTGGAGTGATGAGAACTTGACGAATGTTTGGAGCTAGATTTTGGATATGCTCTGGAGTGTTTAAGTCTACACGAGCGGATTTTGGAGCTGCTTCTTTTGTTGTTAGTTGCTCTGTAGATTTTTCAATTTGTAGATTTGATAGGTTGGAAGGAGTTTTTCTTATCTCAGGGTCTTCATCAGAGATGATTCCACTCATGTCCGAAGATTCGTCAAAATCTTCCACTGGCATTTCACTTGCACAATCAGTTGTCATAAGAGCGGTCTTTTTGGTAGGTCCACTTGATTCAACAGGAGAGCGTTGACGCCTTTTGAACCGGCTTGCCGGGGAGGGCAAGGCGCGGGCATTGTTGAGAGTTTGAGTGCTTGGTTTTCTTCCTTTCACAGGCTGACTGGCCTTTGGGTTTAGGCTGTCAGGTTTCCCCATTGTGTGCTTTTCAGGGCACAGGGGTATTTTATTCACTATCGTTGACACTTATTATTTTAGTCAAAGGTTCCCACTCAATAACACTGAACAAAGGGAAAAATTTTTTTTTTGCCGGTGTCACTGGGCTACACAAGAATCACAGAGCACTTTCTGGTTAACCAATCGCCACAAAGTACGCCGCGGAACTGACTTCATTGATTGACACTTGAACTTGAACTTGAGGGCCGACAGTGTCGGGGCCTTTGTAACGGCCTAGATGACAGATGACGATGAACTGAATCCAGAAATTTTGTTTACTTCCGCAGCGGTTGAATGACGCGGACATGTTCATCTTCGTCCGGTTTGAGATGAGGCGGGGCGATCGATACTCATTTAATCCCCCTCAAGGTAACCGGCTAGCCATTTTAGAAAACCCATCTAAGACCCTTCCCGAGTTACCCTGACAAAAAGGGTAATTTCTGAACTATAAGACGTAGAATCTTGAAATTAGTACCAAATTAATGGTCGTGACGTGTCCAACATTTTTATGTCATTCAAACTTTTTTACGCCCCAGTGAGGGGCAGAAAGTGGAGCTCTCGTGGCCCCTCATTACTCGGCCGATTTTCTCTATAAGGCTCATTTTGTACTCGTCATAATTTCTAAACTATTGCATCTAAAAATTTGAAATTGGGTTCATTTTAGGCGTCAATTTATTCTCCAAATGTGAGTGTATAATAAAACTGTCATACGCTTCCTGGAGGAAGATAGAGAGCAAGTTTCTCCTAGCCTCTGAATGGTCGACCGATTTTTCATAAGGCCCATTTTGTACGCGTCATAATTTCTAAACTATTGCACCTCTGCTCTCCGTGGTACAGTGGTTAAGGGATCGGGCTCGTATGTTGGAGTCGCGGGTTCGTATCCCGGCGCTGGCGCGAAGATTTTCCCCGTTGGGTATAAGGGAAAGCTCAAGCACAATACCCCACTCAACCCAGGTGTCGGAAATGGGTACCGGCTCTACGGGGGAACCGTCATGGTGTCCTATATATAGGGTTAGTTATAAGTCATTTGAAAAACCAATGCTAAGATCATATGTATCAGGCTTGATTGGAAATAAAGCATCCCAAAGATGCCGATGTTAACCTAACCTAACCTAACCTAAAAATTTGAAATTGGGTTCATTTTAAGCGTCAATTCATTCTCCAAATGTAAGTGTATAATAAAACTGTCATACGCTCCCTTGAGGATGACAGAGAGCAAGGTTTCTCCACCTTCTCCTAGCCTGATAATCCGCGCGGCCTTCTCACCCAGGGTATGACGTGCTGCTTGAATGGTATGACGTAGGGTATGACGTGCCCATTATGGAGTGTAACGAGTTCATAGTTCCCCCGTATACCGTTCAAAGAACGCCGTTGGAAACTAGGAATTCGGGTGCCTCCACCTCGGATAGTGCTTCTGCTACTTTAACCCCCCATCACGGAAATCCCCCAGATACTCTGTCATTGTCCCAGTTGGGGATCCGAACGTCAACTTTCACAGCCCCCAAGCTTATTCCTCCTACAGCCCCCGAGCATTGTAGCAGGTCTGGCAGACCCCTTCGTCCGCCAGCTCGTTACGCGCAGTCGTAGGGTGGTTAACTCTGTTCTGTCCTTCTCCCCTAATTTTCTTTGGCTGTCACGGCTCTTTGGAAATTCCTTCGGAGTCTGTTACCTTTCCGCGTAATTGTCGGGGATCGGCTTCGCCGCTCCCAGACCTTTCGGTCTCCTTTGGGGGGAGGGTAGCTGTAGTGATCGCCCTCAGCCGTACTTCAGTCTAAATTTCATAAATTATTAAAACCATCTTCTAAAAATTAAATAAAGTGAACGTAATCATTCTTAAAATTTTAGATCACTATTTTCATTCAACATTACCCTTAAATCTATTCAAATTTGACCAAAGAAATACTTCGACAAGAAAGAGCGGCGTTTTCACCTAGAACCATATCGCAAGTTCATCCGTTTCCGGAAAATTCCGGAAACGCTCGCCCGCTCAAAGCGCATATAAGGCCGGCTTCACAGGCAAAGTCGTCATTCTCTTATAGATCCTCCTAGCGCTTGGGCCCCAGAGCGGGCAATTGTAAGTATCAAGTGTAACGATAAGTGTGTATTATGTCTTAACTTTCCTGTGTTGTGTCTTAACTTGTTCCGTGTTAGGGAGCTCTCGTTATTGTGTCGTAGAAATATTCACTATGTTGTCTCTGTGCCAGTGTTAGTTAGTCACCAGCCTCAAGCTCACTGCCACATCTTTGTCATTGTTATCGTGTTTACTATTCTCCGATGATACCGTATTGTGCTGTCAGTGTTAGACGATGTTGGCATTAGCTCCTTGGATATTTTTTAGTGCTGAGCATAGTGTTAAGACACTTTGCTGTCCACAGAGATCATTTTTTGGTTTGCTCATCTTTTGTATGTTCCAGCTTCTAATTAATTGTGTTCTCAACTTTTGTATTTTGACTAAGTCAGGTTTAAATAATTTTGGAATTCCTCTGCAATTTTTAGTCAATGTTTAAATTCATATCTTGAGAAATAAAGCTATGATAGGTTATTTAAACCAATAGAGATTGTATCTTCCGTAGTCACTCACTCAAGTCAAGTCACATAAATAATCATTCTTTCTTGCTCATCTGAATAATAGAGTATAGAGACTTCACCTTTTCTCATACTTATATCTTAGTACATTAATTATCTAATTACCTCAGTGCTTTAGCTATTATTTTTGGCTGTAGTTCATTTAAACTCAGTTGTGCTGCTGCTTGTAATGTCAGGATAGAGCTTGTGACCAGTTGGTCTGGAACACTGATTCTGGTGTTAAGATCAGGGTTGCGGAGTCGGAGTCGGAGTCGGGAGTCGGAGTCGCCGGAGTCGGATGTTTTAGGGTAGAATCGGAGTCGGAGTCGGAGTCGCTTCTCTGAAGTGTGGTGGAGTCGGAGTCGGAGTCGGAGTCGCTACTCTGAAGTGTGATGGAGTCGGAGTCGGAGTCGGAGTCGTTTTTCCGAATGTGGTGGAGTCGGAGTCGGAGTCGGAGTCGTTCATTCGGATGTGGAAGAGTCGTGGTTGGAGTCGCTATTTTTTGGTGTCTTCGGTTCTAATTTTTGCTAAAAATTATTTATAATTCTTTAAAACTAGAAGTAAACCAAAACAGAGTTTGAATGCTTTGCTGAAAAATCTAAAAAATACGCAATGTTTTCGTTGATTGTTTTGTTCTAAGTATGAAACAGCGTATTCATTCCTATCAACTAATACCGTCATGTTATCTAGTCATTGAGGGTTTGCACAGATATATATGAGAAACCTACGAGTGCGAAATATAATTTTTGTACCCAGCATTAATGTATATTTTGTAGTTAAAAGCAGGAATTAGTAATTGAAAGCATCGCAAATTCATTCTGTATATTTCTGTTTTGTTCATTTTTCCTTCAATTAATACATAGGAACTGGAAAATAGTAGTAAATGTGTTGCAAGTTACTTGCAGAACATTTCAGCTGATGCAATACATTGTACTCACATAAAGAGTGGTAACTCTGTATGCTCAAAATGATGCATTGATTGATAATGATCATAAACATTTCTAGTCTTTTGGTTATGATTCATTGCCAATGAGTAGTCTTTGCCGAAACCTGAAGCTATGGTCTAGTGCACAAAGACTTCTAGTTTTCAAGTCATGTTATCAAAATTGATATGGCTTCCGTGTTTTTAAGTCACGTTAACATATATTAGTAATAAAAATTTCTTCTCATTTCTCAAGTTATTCCTTGAATGTAATTTGGTTCTTTCAGAGTTATATTGTTTTTCACTATATCATCATCATGTTTAATTTTTATCTTCGTATCACTCCCCAGTTTCTAAGCTGGTATACGCTGAAATGCAGAATTTTATAATTATGTTGATACATTTTAAAAAACTGAAATAGTATTTGTTTTGTAGCATTATGTAATTAATTACTTCTTGTTAAGGAAGATTTGGAAATGTTGTAAGGTTATCTATATCGGCATTGAGACACTTGAAAAAAAATAAAAATACGATGTAAACGAGCTGCAATGAAAATAATTACACACACCAGGAAAAACTTTACTTACAGTCACACACACATCGTAACTGAAAACAATGCATTATCTCAGCTGCAATGGTTTTTGGTCTGCAATGGTGTGTGGAGTGTGTGCGATAGTACAAATTCTCTTGCTGGAAACGTTTCAAATTGCTCCAAAAAACACGAAATGAGAAGAACCTGGGCGTTTATTAAAATAACAAAGTGTCCAATACAAAGTAAAAAGTTAGACGAAAATAAGAGATAGTATCATAATACGCGCAAAGAAGCTAGAAGTGACTTTTATTCGTAAAAAAACTTTCCGAAAACGTCAGGCCCCTGCAATGAAAGCAGAACAACTTTTGCTTATTATAGCCGAAATGTAACATAGTGTTGAGCAATAATATGACACCTTTTCTGCATTGTTACCCTGCATAGTGTAGATACAAAGAAGAAAAGGCAGTGTGCAAATCTTATCTACCTTATCTACACGTATATCATAATTTTGGGGATTTGAAGCATAGTCATTGAATTAACTACTATAATTTCACTGAATTAGTGCATACTTAGTAATAAAAAACTGTTGTTGCATATCTATGCTTCTCAGTGTAGACAATGCCTACATTACCTACTCAGAAAACACTTGTCAGTAATATACAGGGTGTTTCAGATTCAGAATAAGAGGCAAAAAATTGCACACCAAGTAGAAGATATCCAAGTAAAAACTTTTTCTTCTATAAAATTTTCCGAAGAAAGAGACATTGAGAAATTAGCAGTTTATTGTTTTAAAGGGTGAAATTTAATGAATAAACTACTCGCAATATTTATTTTGAATTTACGTTGATCGGGCGAAATGTGCTAGTTGCAAGACCTCCTAGATCTCCTGACATGACTCCACTCGATTTCAATTTTTGGGGACACGTGAAGAGCCTTGTTTATGCTACACCCATTGAGTCTGAGGAAGATCTTGTGGCCAGAATTGCAGTGGCTGCAGGTGAGATACCTTAATGCCAGACGTGTTTCCTAATATTCGGCAGCCGCTAAGGCTAACATTCGAAAAGTGCATAGATGAAGGTGGAACACATTTTGAACAATTTTTGTAAAGTAAATTCAGAATCAATACCGCGAGTAATTGTGCCATTAAATTTAAACCTTAAAAACAATAAACACCTAATGCCTCCCAACCCCGATTTTTCGGGTGAAAATTTCATAGGACAAAAAGTGTTTTTTTGGCCATTTTCTACTTGATGTGCAATTTTGTACCTCGTTTTCTGAAACACTCAGTATATATAATTGTGTACACGACTTGTCAAATGACGGGATTCGATATTGTCTGTATAGAAATCTTCCAGATGTGGACCATAAAGAAATATTTTCATCCTAATAGCACCCGCGATTAAAATATTCTAATACTTGTTTTCTGGTGAAACTCGCATCACAGATACAGTAGTTAAGTATCTCTAAGAGCGTGAAAGGGAGACAGATCAACCAACAAAGACGAACAGCCAGTTTTGTTTGTTCAATGAAATTTCCTGTTGAATATTTTCCGTATTTCTGATGGCGGCTTTGTGGAAGAAAAAGTTTTCTTCAGTTGGCCTCTCTTAGTTCACAGACAAGAATTTGAAACTAATGAAATTAGATCTTTTTGTTCGTTGTTTTTTGTTTTGTAGCTGCATATTTTTTTCCGGTTTTTGTGTTTAAATTTAACTTTCTATAAATAAGCATGTTTGCGCTTCTAGCAGACTGCATTAACCTTAAATAGCTTTAATTGCTTTAATTAACATTACTTGTGACACTTTGGCGTTCACTCATTAAATAATCTTTGAGCTTGCTCTGCTTGGGCAGCACGTCGTCCTTTTAATAAAAGTGGGTCTGGTACTTCTAACTTATTTCTATTGCGTAAAAAGCAGTCTCTTTCTGCGACTTGAACTCCTCGACCCGGCTTTTGCAGCCTCTTGAATAGGCACTTATCATTGAAGGTAATTAATTGTCAAATAAATGTTAAAATCTTTGTGCTAAATGTAATCTTACAATAAGATACGATATTCACCTAGTCGGCGACCGGACATCTTAAAACTCTGTATCTCTCTACTCAGAACGCCTCTAAAATTTCCTACCGGAGTACCGTGCTAATGACCGGCCGCGTCCATTGGGTGTCTTCTATTTTTAGCGAGTATCGTTTTAAAAACTAACCTTACGTTAAAGAAGATTTTCGGTCTTCATTTTAAAGGAATTCAATAATAAAAATTTCACAGAGGACGCTCCTGTGCGTACTGTTGGAATCCTCAAGATCTGCCTAACTTGGATACGGTTTCTCTTTTTGCGCAGGAGAAAAGGGAAACGACTTGCTGTTGCTCCCTTGAAGTTCTTCTGTATTTGAAATAAATGTTCGACCAATTGCTCTAAAGTTTTAAATCCTAAAACTTCATTGTACTAACATAGGAGAGATTACGCTCACGAAATAGCTAAACCTATTTATTAATTTGTTCAAAGGAGACACTTGACCATTTATTGTATAAGAACAATCAATACTATACTGCGTGTCCCACAAAAATGTCCCGGACTTTTTAATTGATAATACCTCCGCTTAAATTAACATATTTTGATTGTCTTTTATTTACAATTTATTCAATTTTGTTTCCTTTTGAAATAATATAAGTTTTTGAAAATCAGTTGAATAAACTTCAAGATGATCGATTTACTGAAAGGGGTAGAAAAATTGTTCAAAGGGAAAGTTTTAAAAACAACACTGGTGTTCTTCTTCATTCATCAATACCTACTGTTGAGAATAATTTCATAACGATGTATCGTACATACAACTAAGTATTTAAACCCTCTGAGAGGTTTCAAGTTTCAAGTGTTCTCAATAATAGTGTTTCAAGGACTGATAGAAAACGGTGGAATAATGGGTAAAACTCTTCGTTCAATGGGGGCTAGAATAATTTTTTAATAATGAAGGCATCTACGGATGCTTTATTTCCAATTTCAAGCCTGATACATATCACCTTATACATTGGATTTTCAAATGCCTTATAACTAACGCCAGGACGCCATTACGCTTTCCCCCGGTCAAGACCGGTACCCATTTCAGACACCTGGGTAGAGTGGGGTATTGTGCTTGGAATTTTTCCCCTATACCCAACAGAGAAAATCGCCACCAGCGCCGGGACTCGAACCAGGGTCTGCCTGGACGGAGGCAAGTTTGCTAGTCTCACGACACGACGAGCACAAAAATGTGGAACGCTTCACGATTTTGCGTGTCATCCTTGCGCAGGGGCCATGCTAATCTTCTCTGTATCGTTCCAATTTTAGTATAAGTACCGCCGAAGCAGGTACGAAGTAATACTTGCCTTGAGAGAAATAGAAGGTATGTCGTTGGATACTAAAATTACTTTATTTATTTAAACGTTATATAAGGTAATGATTTGTTACTCCTTAAAATTTTTGTGTGTTCAGTTTTATGGAAACTACAAAATAAAAAAGAATATCAATATTGTTTTAAAAACTTTTCATTTGAACAATTAATTTTTCTACTCCTTTCAGTAAATTGGACATTATAAAGTGGTTATTCAACCGATTTTCAATAACATAAATTATTCGAAAAGGAAACAAAATTTACTATATTGTGAACAAAGGCAATTCAAATAAATTAATTTAAAGCTGAGATATAATTAATTAAAAATCGGGGACATTTTTACAGGACACCCGATATAATAAAAAACCAGGTGTCCGTCAATGATAAGTATATGTTCTCGTGCGTAATTTCCCCTATCTCATTACAATGGGAATCTGCTTGCTTGGACAGTATCATAAATACATACATACATACATACATACATACATATGCCGGGCTTATCCTCCCTATGGGAGGGTAGCCGACAGCAGGCCACAATCCCCACACTTATTCACTAGGAGGCGAGAGAGGCAGCACTGGCCGCACCTGAACTGCCAGGATCAGCAGCAGCCCAGCACAACCACCTCCCACAGTCAGGCCCGACAGCCACAGCTGGTTTACCCCGACCGCAACATTGAGTGCAGCCCCTCCCCCCGCACATGACAGGTCAACCCCATCACACGCGGGCAGCTTACAGTAACGCGTCAAAAATAAAATTACCTCCTTATACACTGCCCCCACTCACTTCTGTCCGCAGCCGTCCCTCTCGCCACGTCCACAGTCAGACCCCTCTCATACAAAGCACGTCTTACCCCATCCATCCAACTCATCCGTGGTCTACCTCGCGCTCGAAGACCACTCACTTCCGACATATATATCTTTTTCACCAGCCGCTCAACATTCATTTTTTCAACATGCCCAAACCATCCAAGCACTCTTTCATCCACTCGCCTGCTCAACTTCTTGATAACACCAGTCTGCCCCCTAACCAACTCATTCCTGATCCTATCTCTTCTAGTTACTCCATACGTGCTCCTCAAACACTTCATCTCAAACACATCCAACTTCCTCCTCTCAGCTGCTCTCAACCCCCAGGACACTGCTCCATACAACAAAACTGGCACAATCAAACTTTCATTCAGTCCCCTCATTCATACTCAAACTCCTGCATTCAAAAACTTTCCTCATTGCACCCAATGTCTTACAACCTTCACTCACTCGATGCTTCACTTCTACTTCCATACTATCCTTAACAGTCACATCCGACCCGAGGTACCTAAAATGCTCTACCTCCTCTAAAACTTCCCCATTCAACCTCACATCCAAAGTTCCAAACACTCCACCTCATGAACATCTCATCACCTTACTTTTATTCATATTTACCCTCAATTTCCGCCTTTCGCACACTCTACCAAACTCTGTAACCAGTCTCCAAACTCAGTATCATAAATACCATCGAAATATGAAAAACCAGGCATCTGCCCACTTATGTTTATAAGTAAAAAACATTGCGTGAAAATCGAATCAACTGTCAAGAAAATGCGGCTCATCGCATTTAAATTTCAAAGGCATTCAAATGCTTAAAAGGTAAGGCAAATTTTTTAAAAACCTCTTGCGAACAATAATTTAAATTACAATTCAGATAGGTGTTATGTTATACAATTTGCTTGGTTGTTGTGTGCGTTTGTGACGTTTTTAAATATGCTTAATGACCGTATCTGTGATACGAGTTTTACCAGTCACAAGTATGAGAATACTGTATTTTAATCGCGGGTACTATTATAATGGATATATTTGTTTGCCATTTTTATCTTGAGATTTTTTTAAAACGATACCATTGGATCCCGTCATTTTTGACCAATCATGTACACTAGTATCTTGATTATTAACAATCTGTAGTCAATTTAAAAGTCGTTCGATAATAAAGAATATAATGAATATATGCACAGTTTTCAACACCTGCAACCGTTTACTACTGAGAATGACTGTCGTGTGTTTATTTATACGTTTTGTGTCACGCTGTTAAGAATAATTGATAGGAAAAAATTTGCACTGGCGGTCTTGGTTCCAGTTCACGGTCAATTAATACACTCATTTTCGTTGTGCAATAGCTCTATAATAAGTCACTTTCATCACAATTAGAGCGGTCCATAGCCTTATATACTCAAGTTTGTATCGTGAATACCGAGTTCGACGGGGTATTGCATATTACAATATGCTGTATTGTATATTACAATATACTGTATTGCAATGTACTGTATTGCATATTAAAATATACATACACAAGTTCGCAGTTGCTTTCAGTAATGCTGAATTTCTGTATCTTGGATACGACATGAATGGCTATAACTACTTCTCTTGCGGCTCAAAAATGCTGTGTTCTGAGTGTTTATTACTCCTATAAGAAATTTAAGTTACCTATGGAATAAGCTGAAAGCATGGAAACTCCACTCAAACGAAAATTTGTTGAAGAAAGGTATTGAATCTCGTCATTTTTGACGGTGTGTGTGCACTAGTTAAGAAATAAAATATTCATCTTATAAATTATGAATAGGTGAAGTTGGAGCCACAAAATTGTGAATAGGCAGAGTCAGTGTTGGAGTCGCCAAATTCTGGAGAAATGGAGTCGGAGTCGGAGTCGGAGTCGCCAAATTCTGAAAAGGTGGAGTCGGAGTCGGAGTCGGAGTCGCCAAATTCTGAAAAGGTGGAGTCGGAGTCGGAGTCGGAGTCGCCAAATTCTGAAAAGGTGGAGTCGGAGTCGGAGTCGGAGTCGCCAAATTCTGGAAAGGTGGAGTCGGAGTCGGAGTCGGAGTCGCAAATTTATTCCACCGACTCCGCAACCCTGGTTAAGATGATTCAGGCTGCGACTCGGGCGCTAGAGTTGCGGACTGATTCTTATCACCGGACTCCTGCCATTGTTTATCCTGTGAATGTTGCAGTTTGCGCAGCCTTGCACATGTGTTATGAATGGACTCAATTTATGTGTTCAAAATAATCCAGCACGAATTCCCCTGACAGGATCTGCTGGACCATTCATTCATGCACTCACAAACACGTATGGAACCAAACCCTGACCTCTTAATGTAAGGAGCTTACCTCCTCCAAGTTCTCGCCTCCAAGTTCTCGCCTCCAAGTGTTCCCTCCAAGTTCTCGCCTCCAAGTGTTCCCTCCAAGTTTCGCCTTCAAATCTCCTCCGGGTTCATCCTCCGGGTTTTGCCTCTGAGTTGATTCTCCAAGTCCCCTCCAATTTACTGTATGAAACTGGAAGGCCTGCATCCCTGCAGCTAAGCCGCTAAAAAAAACTCCAGTCGTGACTGCCATTGGGTCGAGAGTCCCATTATTACCGAGTTTTCCCAACCGGTAACAAATCCCATACTCAGCACCCAAAATCACCAATCACTTAGTGTCGGAACCTCCACACTTACACCTTCATAGACTTCACCCTCCAGCACGCGCTTCACAAGCCTGAGCTGAACGAATCGTCTGAAGTCCTCCAACCTCCTCGGACTCTCCCCAAGAAGTCTCGCAACAAGAGTCAAGCCTCGCACTTCGGCGTGCAACCTTCCCTTCAATAAATTCCCATACCGGCGAGTGAAACTATTCTCTCATTTTCCTCCGGTGTTGGCTTGTGGTAATTTTGTTGTTTCATGGATTATTAGACGCTTGAAATATTGCGTCCGAATACCCCGAACTCCTTCTGAGTCAGAGGCCGGAAATCATTCAATTAGCAATTAAGTGTGCTTGGAAAAGCACTGGTGACCTCGCCATTGTAAAAGAACATCCTCTGGTGAATTCGATAAATTCCTTGATATTCAACCCTTAAAAATCAAATTCAATTAGTTCCCCCCCACTTTGGGAAAACTTTATACACTCACCCCACATCGTGGCTTTTCGAATCCCGGAGGTGACGATTTTTTCTCAGTTGTATAATAATAATTTTCATGTGTCTTACTCATGTAGACTTTTGTTAGACAATATTATAAGTAGAGCACGTCATATCTAAGAAGAAAGGAAGAAATAATAAAAAAAATGTCCCAAAATATTGAGGACGCTGACGATAGCCATAGAAGAAAATGCTTCGATTACTCTCCCACAAATTCGCAGGAAAGTACAACAAGATCATGACGTTGATCAAGGAGATCTTATACAGATATGTTAATGAGGCAACAATTATCAAAACGTGTGCAAACGTTTTAATATATGCTTACATTTCATTTGTGATGTTTAGTTATGACGTTTCAGCATTAATATTTTTTCGATAACATGCCGTGAGCTGGGTACTTTGGACTACGTTTCCCCATGCATTCTTAATAACTATAACTTATAACAAGGAACTAGAAACTTAAAAACTATAACTTACCTTATAACTTAAAAACTATAACTGACCTTATAACTTAAATACTATAACTTACCTTATAACTAAAAAACTATAACTTACCTTATAACTTAAAAACTATAACTTACCTTATAACTTAAATACTATAACTTACCTTATAACTTAAATACTATAACTTAACTTATAACTTAAAAACTATAACGATAACTGCATTAAATCTAATATTTACTCTGTATCATAACTAACCGCAACTAAAAAAAATAATGAAGGCATCTACGGATGCTTTATTTCCAATCAAGCCTGATACATATCACCTTGTACATTGGATTTTCAAATGCCTTATAACTAACGCAAGGACGCCATGACGCTTTCCCCCGGTCAAGACCGGTACCCATTTCAGACACCTGGGTGGAGTGGGGTATTGTGCTTGGAATTTTTCTCCTATACCCAACAGAGAAAATAGCCACCGCCAGCGCCGAGAATCGATCCCGGGTCTCCCGCACGGCGGCAGAAACCTCTAGCCCCACGGCTATGGCGAGCACAGAATTCAATGCTCTACAAAACTATGGCCCACATTTTTTAATTTCCAATCGTATAACAGTTTTGTTGATTCTTTCAGCCATATTATGTTATTTATTACAATTTTTCCCATATTAACTATATGTATAAGAATCATAATTTTGCTAATTATTTCTTTTTTGCTCATTCTAAGTACATAAGGAATAAAGATTGGAATAAATATCTAGCGAATATTTAGTTGCTTCACTGCATAGCTACACGAGCTCAGACTGCAGTTTGTCGCCTAATGGCGACACGAGTCGCCTAATGGCCACTACGGTGACTTTGTGTGATGTGTATTTGATTTTTGTTGCTGTTCATCATGCTGTAAGTTGAGGTCAAGGTCACTTCAGTGGTCAAAGTATCCCAAGTTTACGGTGCATCATTTCTCTGTTTTTTTTGAAGCGGTGTGAGAATTCCTAGACCAAGAAAAAATGGTTTATTTTAATTAGGTATAACTCTTTGCAATTGAATGAAGCAAACACTATTTACAACGATTTTTTGGGGAACTATTGCATCTGTAAGCTGGGGCTGTTTGAGACAAGTCTTTAAGCAAGTTTGCTAGAGCGAAGCACCAAAAATAGCATTTTATTAAAATTACAATTATATACTCGATTAATTTCTTAAGAGGTTACGTCGCATTGCGTTGGACCTATCAAGACTAGCGCTAACGTCGGCGCGTATATACTCGTAGTATCCTACTTTAAGTTTTAAAGTCTCTTCAAGTCCTTATCACTCGAAAACTAAGGAGTTTTTGGCATTTTATCATTGGCGTAAATCGATTTATTTTGAGTTTTTTCACTGATGATTGAAATTTGTTCGCACAAAAAACACCCTATATATATATATGCACATAAACACACATACCCACATACACATAACACACAAATACATATATTCATGCATGAAAATATTAGCGTAAGAGCAGTCTCACTGCATACGCATACCACAAAAATGTAGTGCATGTAGTATAATGTAATGATATAGAGGATAATTAGCGATCGAAATTTATAACTACTTTTTCAATGTATACTGCAGCTTACAATTATTGTGGAATCGCAAGATGAAGAGCTATTTTGGATTTAAATTCGCTCGATGTTTGAGAGATGTTGACACTTAGGGAAAGTTTGTTCCCCAGTAAAAGGCGCCAGGTATTGACAGAGCCTTCGGCCTAATGTCAGATGAACGATAGTTGACTTCGACATTATTGTTTCATTGTTTCTATTCGGCTTTAGGTTGGTGAAGGTGGGAAGGTGGGAGGATGGAATCGTACTATCTCAGCATTGTTCTGAGGCAGATATAAAGAGGAGAATACGTAGAAGGCATAAGGATTTCTTTCATCTATAAGGAACCTTTCTTGTATTGGAGTCCAGCCGATTTTATTTAGACAATTTATACAATGTAAAAAATTAAAATAATTTTTTTAACACAAGTGTTACAGCAATAGATTGTATCTTAATTAAGTCTAGTATAATGAACATATTTGAGTATAGCTACTTGTGGACCCGAACAAGTTCAGCGACTTCTAGGGCATCCAATCATCAAGCTATTTTTGAAGTGTAGTTATGTTTAACCTAATTTACTTAACCTAGAGGCATACAAGACTGGTCATGTTTCGATGCATAATTTTTTAACAAAAAAAAAAGAAATAGAAAATATGAGCTAGATGGAAACAGTATAGTCAGGAAAAATGATGAGGAGCACAAGATCTATATTATCATTATGGTAGATTATCTTATTGTAATATAGCGAGTACTGTAAGTTCTAGTTAGAGAGACCGAAAGTTGGCAACGCTCGATAGGGCAACACTCGCGAGTCAGTCTGCGATTGGCCTCGGGTTCAACAACAAGTACATGTTGACCGAGTGTGTAAATAATTACCATACTGTGGTTGGTATCTAACTTCTTAAGTTCTAAACTAATGTACTAATTCTATTCTACGCTATTCTATATATTTCCCGTCTATCTCCGCTCTACTCTTGCTAGCCACAGTATTGAAAATGGAGTATTAAGTTAAGGTATCCAAGAGGTGAGTGAACTATTTACCTAAATTGCTGTAACATTGCAATTGTCTATTTTGTGCAGTACTCTATCTATGTTGTCTATGTGGAACCTATGCTGTGCTCTAGTGTGGGGCTATCCACTCTATAATACTTATCAAGATAAGTCGTATCAAAATAAAAAAGAAATTGCCCTGAATTACCTTATATGATTAATATTTCGATAGGAAGAGGGATGCAAGAGTTGTTTTGAAAGCTTTGTAAGAACTTTTTTCACGGATCTCAGCAGGGATTGCATTTCAATTCTTAATTCCAGTGAAGAGGATATTGTGTTGTGACCGAGATTTTGAATAATAAGGAGGTATGAAGTTACTTCGATTTCGTGTTAAATGATCATGATGGCCAGTTTGCGCAGTTAATAAATGTTTGAGTTCTCTGTTACCCTCTTCGGATAGTGTTTTATACAAGAAATTAATTATGGAAGGGTTGTAGACATCAAAAAGCTTGAGTATTTTTGAGCTTTTGAATGAATCATTTGTGTAAGCAATAAATTCTAATTTCATCACCGCTCGAATTGCTCTTTTTTGCAATCCAAAGAGCAGATTGGTTTTATTTTTATCAGTTCCGTGCTAAGCTCCTGTCTCATATTGTAGATATAGTGAAATGATCGTATAAAGTATTTTTAAAGTTTCTTCAGGCAATATATTTTCTACTTTATGAAGGATTCCAACTGATTTGGATAATTTAGTACTGATAGGCCCAATATGCTCTTTGAATGTTAGCTGTTTATCATAATGACCAGAAATTTACAAGAGTAGGTTTCTTCAATTTCTCCATCACCAAATTTAATGTGTTGAACAAACATTTCTCTTGTATGAGAATATAATGGATTTTGTCTTATCGATATTGAGGCATATTTTATTGGCTTTAAGCCACATTGAAACATTTTACAGCTCATTATTTATACTTTCAGCAATTTAAATTGGATTTTCATTTGGAAGAGCCACAGAGAGCGTGCTGCCGTCGGCAAAAAGTATGAATTTGAAGAATGAAGTAGAATTAACAATATCGTTGATAAAGATCAAAAAGAGAAGAGGCCCAAGGACCGACCTTTGCGGTATTCCATGGCTGATTGTCAGAAGTTCCGATTGTGCATCGTCAATGCCAACATATTGCTTTTGATTTGTTAAGTATTATTGGAACCAATCATGTGCAACTCCTCTGATGCCATAACAGTGTAGTTTCGATAGTAAAATGTTATTGTCCACGCAATCGTATGCTTTTCGAAAGTCAAGAAATACGGAGAAAACAAGCTTTTCTTCATCTAGACTTAGGAGAAGGGTTACGGGATCACTCCTTTTGAATTTACGTTTGCATTCTATCTTGGCTGCGAAATTCATACATTTTTGTTACTCTGAAGATATTGATGCATATCTCCCCATACCAGGCTGCAATAGCCAATTACTCTGAAGATATTGATGCATATCTCCCCATACCAGGCTGCAATAGCCAATTACTCTGAAGATATTGATGCATATCTCCCCATACCAGGCTGCAATAGCCAATTACTCTGAAGATACTGATGCACATCTCCCCATACCAGGCTGCAATAGCCAATTACTCTGAAGATACTGATGCATATCTCCCCATACCAGGCTGCAATAGCCAATTACTCTGAAGATATTGATGCATATCTCCCCATACCAGGCTGCAATAGCCAATTACTCTGAAGATATTGATGCACATCTCCCCATACCAGGCTGCAATAGCCAATTACTCTGAAGATACTGATGCATATCTCCCCATACCAGGCTGCAATAGCCAATTACTCTGGAGATATTGATGCACATCTCCCCATACCAGGCTGCAATAGCCAATTACTCTGAAGATATTGATGCACATCTCCCCATACCAGGCTGCACTAGCCAATTACTCTGAAGATATTGATGCACATCTCCCCATACCAGGCTGCAATAGCCAATTACTCTGAAGATATTGATGCACATCTCCCCATACTAGGCTGCACTAGCCAATTACTCTGAAGATACTGATGCATATCTCCCCATACCAGGCTGCAATAGCCAATTACTCTGAAGATATTGATGCATATCTCCCCATACCAGGCTGCAATAGCCAATTACTCTGAAGATATTGATGCACATCTCCCCATACCAGGCTGCAATAGCCAATTACTCTGAAGATACTGATGCATATCTCCCCATACCAGGCTGCAATAGCCAATTACTCTGGAGATATTGATGCACATCTCCCCATACCAGGCTGCAATAGCCAATTACTCTGAAGATATTGATGCACATCTCCCCACCCCAGGCTGCACTAGCCAATTACTCTGAAGATATTGATGCACATCTCCCCATACCAGGCTGCAATAGCCAATTACTCTGAAGATATTGATGCACATCTCCCCATACCAGGCTGCAATAGCCAATTACTCTGAAGATATTGATGCATATCTCCCCATACCAGGCTGCAATAGCCAATTACTCTGAAGATATTGATGCACATCTCCCCATACCAGGCTGCAATAGCCAATTACTCTGAAGATATTGATGCACATCTCCCCATACCAGGCTGCAATAGCCAATTACTCTGAATATATTGATGCATATCTCCCCATACCAGACTGCAATAGCCAATTACTCTGAAGATATTGATGCACATCTCCCCATACCAGGCTGCAATAGCCAATTACTCTGAAGATATTGATGCCTATCTCCCCATACCAGGCTGCAATAGCCAATTACTCTGAAGATATTGATGCACATCTCCCCATACCAGGTTGCAATAGCCAATTACTCTGAAGATACTGATGCACATCTCCCCATACCAGGCTGCAATAGCCAATTACTCTGAAGATATTGATGCACATCTCCCCATACCAGGCTGCAATAGCCAATTACTCTGAAGATATTGATGCACATCTCCCCATACCAGGCTGCAATAGCCAATTACTCTGAAGATATTGATGCACATCTCCCCATACCAGGCTGCAATAGCCAATTACTCTGAAGATATTGATGCACATCTCCCCATACCAGGCTGCACTAGCCAATTACTCTGAAGATATTGATGCACATCTCCCCATACCAGGCTGCAATAGCCAATTACTCTGAAGATATTGATGCACATCTCCCCATACCAGGCTGCAATAGCCAATTACTCTGAAGATATTGATGCACATCTCCCCATACCAGGCTGCAATAGCCAATTACTCTGAAGATATTGATGCACATCTCCCCATACCAGGCTGCAATAGCCAATTACTCTGAAGATATTGATGCACATCTTCCCATACCAGGCTGCACTAGCCAATTACTCTGAAGATATTGATGCACATCTCCCCATACCAGGCTGCAATAGCCAATTACTCTGAAGATATTGATGCACATCTCCCCATACCAGGCTGCAATAGCCAATTACTCTGAAGATATTGATGCACATCTCCCCATACCAGGCTGCCATAGCCAATTACTCTGAAGATACTGATGCACATCTCCCCATACCAGGCTGCAATAGCCAATTACTCTGAAGATATTGATGCACATCTCCCCATACCAGGCTGCACTAGCCAATTACTCTGAAGATACTGAGGCACATCTCCCCATACCAGGCTGCAATAGCCAATTACTCTGAAGATATTGATGCACATCTCCCCATACCAGGCTGCAATAGCCAATTACTCTGAAGATATTGATGCACATCTCCCCATACCAGGCTGCACTAGCCAATTACTCTGAAGATACTGATGCACATCTCCCCATACCAGGCTGCAATAGCCAATTACTCTGAAGATACCGATGCACATCTCCCCATACCAGGCTGCAATAGCCAATTACTCTGAAGATATTGATGCACATCTCCCCATACCAGGCTGCAATAGCCAATTACTCTGAAGATATTGATGCATATCTCCCCATACCAGGCTGCAATAGCCAATTACTCTGAAGATATTGATGCACATCTCCCCATACCAGGCTGCAATAGCCAATTACTCTGAAGATATTGATGCACATCTCCCCATACCAGGCTGCACTAGCCAATAACTCTGAAGATATTGATGCACATCTCCCCATACCAGGCTGCAATAGCCAATTACTCTGAAGATATTGATGCATATCTCCCCATACCAGGCTGCAATAGCCAATTACTCTGAAGATATTGATGCACATCTCC
Source organism: Morinoia aosen (assembly GCA_030386875.1). NCBI lineage: Eukaryota > Metazoa > Arthropoda > Malacostraca > Amphipoda > Talitridae > Morinoia > Morinoia aosen. The sequence continues at coordinate 5,624,887 of CM059574.1, forward strand.
CCATACCAGGCTGCAGTAGCCAATTACTCTGAAGATATTGATGCATATCTCCCCATGCCAGGCTGCAATAGCCAATTACTCTGAAGATATTGATGCACATCTCCCCATACCAGGCTGTAATAGCCAATTACTCTGAAGATATTGATGCATATCTCCCCATACCAGGCTGCAATAGCCAATTACTCTGAAGATATTGATGCACATCTCCCCATACCAGGCTGCAATAGCCAATTACTCTGAAGATATTGATGCACATCTCCCCATACCAGGCTGCAATAGCCAATTACTCTGAAGATATTGATGCATATCTCCCCATACCAGGCTGCAATAGCCCATTACTCTGAAGATATTGATGCACATCCCCCCATACCAGGCTGCAATAGCCAATTACTCTGAAGATATTGATGCATATCTCCCTATACCAGGCTGCAATAGCCAATTACTCTGAAGATACTGATGCACATCTCCCCATACCAGGCTGCAATAGCCAATTACTCTGAAGATATTGATGCACATCTCCCCATACCAGGCTGCAATAGCCAATTACTCTGAAGATATTGATGCATATCTCCCCATACCAGGCTGCAATAGCCAATTACTCTGAAGATATTGATGCATATCTCCCTATACCAGGCTGCAATAGCCAATTACTCTGAAGATACTGATGCACATCTCCCCATACCAGGCTGCAATAGCCAATTACTCTGAAGATATTGATGCACATCTCCCCATACCAGGCTGCAATAGCCAATTACTCTGAAGATATTGATGCATATCTCCCTCTACCAGGCTGCAATAGCCAATTACTCTGAAGATATTGATGCATATCTCCCTATACCAGGCTGCAATAGCCAATTACTCTGAAGATACTGATGCACATCTCCCCATACCAGGCTGCACTAGCCAATTACTCTGAAGATACTGATGCACATCTCCCCATACCAGGCTGCAATAGCCAATTACTCTGAAGATACCGATGCACATCTCCCCATACCAGGCTGCAATAGCCAATTACTCTGAAGATATTGATGCACATCTGCCCATACCAGGCTGCACTAGCCAATTACTCTGAAGATATTGATGCATATCTCCCCATACCAGGCTGCAATAGCCAATTACTCTGAAGATATTGATGCACATCTCCCCATACCAGGCTGCAATAGCCAATTACTCTGAAGATATTGATGCACATCTCCCCATACCAGGCTGCAATAGCCAATTACTCTGAAGATATTGATGCACATCTCCCCATACCAGGTTGCAATAGCCAATTACTCTGAAGATATTGATGCACATCTCCACATACCAGGCTGCACTAGCCAATTACTCTGAAGATATTGATGCACATCTCCCCATACCAGGCAGCACTAGCCAATTACTCTGAAGATATTGATGCACATCTCCCCATACCAGGCTGCAATAGCCAATTACTCTGAAGATATTGATGCACATCTCCCCATACCAGGCTGCAATAGCCAATTACTCTGAAGATATTGATGCACATCTCCCCATACCAGGCTGCAATAGCCAATTACTCTGAAGATATTGATGCACATCTCCCCATACTAGGCTGCAATAGCCAATTACTCTGAAGATATTGATGCACATCTCCCCATACCAGGCTGCAATAGCCAATTACTCTGAAGATATTGATGCATATCTCCCCATACCAGGCTGCAATAGCCAATTACTCTGAAGATATTGATGCACATCTCCCCATACCAGGCTGCAATAGCCAATTACTCTGAAGATATTGATGCATATCTCCCCATACCAGGCTGCAATAGCCAATTACTCTGAAGATATTGATACACATCTCTCCATACCAGGCTGCAATAGCCAATTACTCTGAAGATATTGATGCACATCTCCCCATACCAGGCTGCAATAGCCAATTACTCTGAAGATATTGATGCACATCTCCCCATACCAGGCTGCACTAGCCAATTACTCTGAAGATATTGATGCACATCTCCCCATACCAGGCTGCAATAGCCAATTACTCTGAAGATATTGATGCACATCTCCCCATACCAGGCTGCAATAGCCAATTACTCTGAAGATATTGATGCACATCTCCCCATACCAGGCTGCAATAGCCAATTACTCTGAAGATATTGATGCACATCTCCCCATACCAGGCTGCAATAGCCAATTACTCTGAAGATATTGATGCACATCTCCCCATACCAGGCTGCAATAGCCAATTACTCTGAAGATATTGATGCATATCTCCCCATACCAGGCTGCAATAGCCAATTACTCTGAAGATATTGATGCACATCTCCCCATACCAGGCTGCAATAGCCAATTACTCTGAAGATATTGATGCACATCTCCCCATACCAGGCTGCAATAGCCAATTACTCTGAAGATATTGATGCATATCTCCCCATACCAGGCTGCAATAGCCAATTACTCTGAAGATATAGATGCACATCTCCCCATACCAGGCTGCACTAGCCAATTACTCTGAAGATATTGATGCATATCTCCCCATACCAGGCTGCAATAGCCAATTACTCTGAAGATATTGATGCACATCTCCCCATACCAGGCTGCAATAGCCAATTACTCTGAAGATATTGATGCACATCTCCCCATACCAGGCTGCAATAGCCAATTACTCTGAAGATATTGATGCATATCTCCCCATACCAGGCTGCAATAGCCAATTACTCTGAAGATATTGATGCACATGTCCCCATACCAGGCTGCACTAGCCAATTACTCTGAAGATATTGATGCATATCTCCCCATACCAGGCTGCAATAGCCAATTACTCTGAAGATATTGATGCACATCTCCCCATACCAGGCTGCAATAGCCAATTCACGATTAGACTGAAGATTGAGTGGCCAATAATCTAGATTTTTCATATAATATACTTTTTAACGCTGAAAAAACATTAAGATTCCGTAAATTGTTGCAAGTTCTCACAAATTAAGATTAAAAGATATATTTCTATCGAACCAAATACATAGATTTTTAGCTTTTTCTGATTGCCTTCATGTAAGCTTCCATTTCTAATTAGTTCATTTGAGTTTATATGAACCGAGGGGGGTTACCACATTGCTCAGCCATTGGTTTACATAAAAACTTACTGCATATGAAGCCCATGTTCGGATGAGACAAGTGCTCAGAAAGTGAAAATCTACACGACTACAGACACACATGACTAAGTGGGACATTCTTGAGAACACTTTAAATACTTCTCAGAAATGGCCTTAGCATTAAGCCAAGCTGAGTCACGCTTGACAGCAACAAACCTGCAAGATGTATGGGACGATAATCCGTATGGACGATCTCTAGTAGTTATGTTACAAGTCAACGTCTATGCAGGGCAATTTGAAACCGAGATGCCATTTATCTCACTTTACCTGTGAAAGGGAATTGCAGACCTGGGATTAAATATACGAGTACCAGAGCATAACTCTACCAACCACACTATTAGCTAAGATACAGCGTATCCTATAAAAATAGAAAAAAAATGTATTCACACTTTAACTGTCGCTAACATGCTGCCTATTTTTAATTGCAACTGAAATTAATTTATCACAGCATGACAGGAAATGAACTTTGCTTGAAAGAGAAAGTTTGTCCTGAAATGTTATTTTAAGACCGAAAATGCAATTGAAGTACAAGGATGATTCGGAACTAAATTCGCAAAACCGCCACCAACGCGCTGGACCATTGTTCATATCAGAGACAAATTTGAAGCAGTTGGTATTGAAAAAACTGAGTGGGGAAAATGTAACACTTTAATTTATTCAAATTTATTCTTTAACCCTAAAAAATGAAGTTTAATTTATTACGGGTGTTTACACATCATAAGCGATGACGTGAATAAATATAGCAAAGAAGTCAAGCGACGTTTGCCGATTTGATGTAAACTGGGAAATTTGGGGTTCGTAGACGAAAAGCCGGCGGATTTAGCTTGCAGAGGTGCAACACACCAGGCGCTGCGCTTCCGGCGGCAGTTCACATACGGCCTCCCCAACAGCAGCCATCTGAAGATTACGAAAGCGTAAGAAAGAGTTCAAGTTTAAGTATAACGAACGAGTTCAAGTTTAAGTATAACGAACGAGTTCAAGTTTAAGTATGACGAACGAGTTCAATTTTAAGTACAACGAACGAGTTCAATTTTAAGTATAACGAACGAGTTCAATTTTAAGTATAACGGACGAGTTCAAGTTTAGGTATAACGGACGAGTTCAAGTTTAAGTATAACGAACGAGTTCAAGTTTGAGTTAACGAACGAGTTCAAGTTTAGGTATAACGGACGAGTTCAAGTTCAAGTATAACGAACGAGTTCAAGTTTAAGTATAACGAACGAGTTCAAGTTTAAGTATAACGAACGAGTTCAAGTTTAAGTATAACGAACGAGTTCAAGTTTAAGTATAACGAACGAGTTCAAGTTTAAGTATAACGAACGAGTTCAAGTTTAAGTATAACGAACGAGTTCAAGTTTAAGTATAACGAACGAGTTCAAGTTTAAGTAGTAGAAATTCAGTGAGGCTGCGTTAATTTTTAATTCTAGGACCGAGAAACGGGATGTTTACCAAGGAATAATTCCTTGGGCCTAGGGACAAGCGTGTCTGACAAAAGCGCCCATACCGTCAGCACACTCACAGCGTCCGACACATCCCTTGGGCTCGCAAGTAGAGCAGCGGAGAGTCGGCGTCCCAGGTGCCGGACTATAGGGTTTCTAGAAGAAACAGCCCACAGACGTGGCGAGAGGCCGACTACCAGCTCCAGCGTCCTCCAGCGAACGCGCCCCCGGCCGGCGAGGCACTCCGGGAAACTAGCAGCACATGCCTAGGTAGCACTCCTTGGTTCCACGGATGAGGTTGTACGTCATGGTGGCAATGACAGGCTGAATTAACAGAGCTGAGACGTGTGAGCGTGGTTGGGTTAGCGAGGTGTCTGACGACCATCGAACAGTGCGAGCCGACTACAGGTTGGCACCGACATAACAGGTTGCAATGAGTATGCCATCGACAGTACATAGTCAGACACCCAAGTCTAATTTGCTTTTATGAGATTTACATTTTATTATAGGATATTTTATACAGATGGAACCGTCCAGAACGTTAACAAGAAACGTTCTTGCCGACCACGTACGTCCACGAGTCCTGGAAAAGAAGAGCAGGTGCAGGAAACACTCTTTCGATTACCACAGAAATCTCTTCGACTAACTGCTCGGGAAACCAACATCTCAAAAGATAGCGTCTATCGCATCATGAAGCGTCTGCACTGTAAATGCTACATTCTAACACTTCATGCTTCTTCAATTACATTTGTTTTCTGCATTTGAAGCTATTTTTTCCCTCTGTGTTTATAAATAATGTTTTTGTCTCCATCGAAAATGTACGTACATTTTTTTATGAGACACCCTGTACTTTTTGAGACAGTTCAGGCGACCGATGCAAAGGATCAATTTTCCAATTATTTGCTTCTGCTTACCCATGAATCAGATAAATTAAATGCTGTTCCAACTGAGTTCAGTATGAGGCTACAACTCAAATACACAGCTTCCAATAGCTATACTGAGCTTGCTGTCTTCATTACATGAGGCGAGAGAAAGGTTGAACTTGACTTAGAATGAGGCGGACACCTCAACTCTGCTATAGAGAAGACGAGGAGCCGAACAGGGTACGCGACAGCTTTCAGTGCATCAGTGGCTGGAACACAAGTATTTAAATAGACACTAGCAAAGCTGACAGATACGGTTTAAAAGCGTCTTAATGCAATTCTATTTGAACTTATAAGTATAAAAATTGAAACCTAGATCAGAGAACGTTGCTTTCCAAGAAACGGATGTTTGAAATCCACCATTCCCTTTACTAACCAAACAATCGAGGAAAGTAATATTGTTGTTGTTCTCTCCATTCATCGTAAATTTGATCCAACTATGCTTAGAATTCAAATAAGTTTATTTTAGTTTACTGTCGATAATTTATGATAATAATAGAAAACAGTTTATTGTCGATAATTTCCGATACATATAAATTTCAGGAAATATTCTAACCTGTCCATGAATACTCACTAAAAATTGAAAATAAAGTCAACAATTTCATCAAAAAATTGAAGAAAAACAGCCTCTTATGGTCTCCCAATAATTCACAAACTTTTCTCGTAATTTTCAATTTCGGCCTATTTTTGCAGAATACTACAATCCTAGCTATAAATTGTCGAAATTTCCTATCCCCGTTTTCAAACGGCTGGCGATCAACGAATATACAGTTGATAATTCTTCCAGTTTTCTACGAAAATATGCAATTTTTATGATGCTAACTCATTTTATATACCTTCTTTCGGCCTCGAAAGCCTTTTTACCAAGGTTCTACACGTTGAAACTGTTGATATTTGCCTTTCCAAATTATTCACAGGTGGTTCTCGCAGAATTTTGGGGCTAACGAGATCATATTTTAAGTCCCTTTTATGTATAATTGTCAGTTCATAATTTTTTTTTCTGTGCGATGGTCGTCTTTTCCGTCAGCTGTAGGGGTTACGAATGGATTTGTCACAGCACGTTGATGAGAATTTGTTACTTTTCAAAGAACAATCTCATGCATCTCAATTTCTTGCTTAGTTGAATTCTAAGCATAGTTCGATCAAATTTACGATGGACGGAGAGAACAAAAACAATATTCCTTTCTTGATTGTTTGGTTAGTAAAGTGAATGGTAGATTTCAAACATCCGTTTATAGGAAAGCAACGTTCTCTAAACTAGGTTTTAGTTTTTGTACCTTTAAGTTCAAATTGAATAGCATTAAAACGCTTTTAATCCATGCCTTCTAAATTTCATGTAATTTTTCGGTAATGCATTTTGAATTTGAAATCCGTAAAAAACATTTCTTCAACAATGGATATCCAGTAACTTCAACTGAGTGCCAGTTGAAGCAGTTTTTATCCAAAAAGCTTGAAAGTCTTCCCTCAATCACTGACCCTAATAACAAGCTGAGATATGCACACGAGATTTACGCTTTTCTTTAAGTATTTCGGCCCTTAATACGAAAAATTGGAAAAAGAAGAGCGGAAATCTCTTGTGCTTAAATACTTCAAGATTAAATTGCATGTTATTTTGTGGATAATTTTTGTATTAGATATTTTTTCAGTTTCAAAGAAAAACTTCCCCTTGCAATGCGATCCTCAATTGTGTATGAATATAGTTGTGCACAGTGATAGAACCGGTCGTACCCTGGGACAAAAGATCGCAGAGCATAGGGGAGTCAGCTACCGCACAGGATCAAGGTTAGGACAGCCACTCCATTCTACAATCCGTGTTCATGCAGGGAACTGTAATTCAATAATCGCCAACAATAATTTTTCAATCATAGGGCAGAGGTCAAGTTTCACCGACGTACGGATTTTACAATCATTGCATATTTTAAAGGGTAGACGTACCAGCATTGAATGACTCATCTAGTTCTTTCCCGTTGTGCATTTCCATTTAATTTAGTATAATGTCATGAACTGTAAATGTCAGTAACTGATCACATTTATTTCATGTCGTGTGTTTTTCTCAGCTGATGATGGGATTTATCCCGGAACGTTTTAAAAATGTCTACTATTTTATTCTTCGCTTTTAAAATTTTAACAAACTTGCGTTGTCGCCAAGTAAAAGATGTGCTCCATTACATATGTGTCTGGTGTACCACACTTGTGCGTGGTGCTTCATAAATATTTATGTATCTCAAGTGTCAGGTGTGTCAAATGTGTATCGTAATCTACATATGGCTGGTGAGACACACGAGCCTTGGTTCATTCATGTGTCTAGTTTCACAAATGTGTCTGGTGCGCCACACGGGTTTGGTGTCACACGTGTCTAGTGTAAGTCGTAATGTTTGCCAGACACGTGTCTAGTGTGCAACACGTTGGGTGTGTGACATGTGTTTAACATCACACACGTGTAATGTGTCCTCCGTGTTTCGGGCATTGTACGTGTCTTGCGTGCCACAATTGCATCTCATGTGCCGTGTGTGAATCTAGTGCGCCACATGTCTCTGACCACGAGTTTGTCTGACGAGTCCATTTTTTCTCCGAAGCGCTAGAGATTGAACGTAACACTGAACAATGAACACTCTGGTTTGATACCAGAACTGCTCTAGCGATATTTTTACATGGGTATTTATGTGTAGCCAGTCAATTGAAGATAGCAAACGGAAAGGTGGGTAGAAGAGGTATGAAAGAAACTGTTGGGCTGCATTCCATTCATTGACTCCCTCTCCTTAGGTTATCAATCAGAAAAAAATTTGTACGACTCGATTATTACAATTAAATGATGGCTGGAAAAATTTCCTTTGAATGAAAAATGTTTCATGTGGTTTTGGTCAGTCACATCTTTGAGCGGATACCATTCTTGACCGGTGAGTCTAATTTGACTACTGTGTCATGATTCAGGCTTGCTATATGAGTGGAGACAATTCTAAGCCAAACTACGTTGCTTGTGACAACTGTGGGCGACCCCATGCAGCTGTGACAGCATATGTGACACCAAGCAGTGTCTGCGACAACTGTTTACGTTGCACGGTAGGAAGATTTTCGCTCTCTCCCCGTTGCATTGTGGAAAAACTTGTGCTTTGTACTCAAACCTATTTCATGTTTCATAAGCTTCAAATTGGAACTAATTTGAAGTTTTTGGGTGCAATAGGGAAAATATGAGAAATGTTTTTGAGAAAATCGACTGATCACGGGGGGAAATAGAGCGGGCAAGGAGAGGGGGCAGGGAGAAGAGGTAAGAGAGTTGAGGGAGAAGAGTTTCGCTAAAATTCTAGAAAAAATGAATGGTTCGGCAAGTGGTTTCATCTGCGATCTTTTGAAACGGCACTTCAGTCCCCAAAGCACAGAATGAAATGTTACGTGAGAATAAACTAACGACAACCGCAACAAGAGTTAAAGACTTGAACTTGAAAAAATTATCTCTATCATTTAGTGCTGGAAGAAATAAGACGCAGTTTCTGCAGATAGAGAATAGTGCTTTCCCAACCCGACCAATAAGGTTTGAGCTTACGTTAACGACAAGTGCATTAACGAAATCGCTGGAGAGACTTGGTTCAGCGAATAGTTGTACTGAGAGAATGCGGATAATTGACTAAGCACGCTTCGTTAACAAAGAGAATCTTAAAGGTGAGCGTAAGCTGCATAGTAGGTTATCGAGGATGTTCTGCAGCACAAATCATGTCGTAGAGGTGCGATATGTGAAATCGTAGCCGTGCGGAGAGCATACGCATGAGCTGGCTGTAGGCACCAGTCATACGAAGTGGAGCAAACTAGCGCTTGCCGAGGAAATACTGATGAAGGAGCTTCGCCATCGTAGAGCTGGCTTCGAAAAAATTGCCTGCCTGGCTTGCGCTATGCCCGTGCTTCTGACTGTTGTGTTCGGGCTGCGAAGCAATGTCTGGAGAAGAAGTTGGCTCTCGCTAAGCTAGGGAGAGAGCGCTCGCTTAAAAATGCTCGCTCTGTCTCATAGCAGTGCAAGTTAGTGACAACATTAGGGATTGACGGGATAGGGTGCTGCTCGCTATAAATCCGAGTATGAGACTTATGACGAGGGCTCTAAAGCGAGAAGAGAAAAAGGGGTTTTGACTGGGCGTTGTTGTTAGAATGTTTGTGGTATCTGGAGTTAGGAGCGCAGACATAGCAGAGTGAAGCTCCTGGAAGAATGCTGGGAGATCGGTAACAGAAAAAAGAAAGGGAGGCGAACTAGAGTTTGGTACAAGGTGCGCCGGAAGAAAACATGGAAGTGAAGCAAATAAAAGACGGTTGAAAGCGAAAAAAGTGGCACGTAGTGCTTAATTGAGTCAATTTGTGTGTTATTATATACTCTGTAATACTCTTTTGTTCGAAAGGACAAAAAGAGAGGTTCTCATTAGTGCTTTATATGTACAAATTATTTCGAAGTTCTTGATGAACAGTTTCGAGCTCTGTTGCACGGTTGGACTTCAAAACGGGGACACAATGTTTACACTTACTGCACGACTCATTCTGTACATAAATAAATATCGATACATATATACACACATACGTAAATATATCTATTCATATGCAGGCATATATATTTGAATGAAGGTTTCTCTGGATTTTATCCTTAAAGTTAAAGAATATTGCCTAAGAAAATAAACTCCTTTAAACATTCTCTTGATTATATACAAATAACACTCCTTCACCCCCACAACTTCTTATATTCAAAGTCCAAATACCAACGTGATTTTAATGCCACCAAATACAGCATCTCCATTACAGCCCATGGATCAGGGTGTGATTGCGTCTATCAAGGCCTACCACATACGCTTCATATTTGAAAAATTAATCGCAGATATGGATACGGAAGGACTACCGTCAATTGTAGAGTTTTGAACGCATAAAGGTCCTTAATTGGTACTGAAACCATTATAGGTACTACAATGGCCATGTTAATTGGTCGTAGAGACTTGAGGAGAAAACATAGAAATGTCCCGTGTTTGGTTTATCCTGTGTTTAAAAGCTAATAAATACAGCAAGAAAAGGAAATACTTTGAACGCCCTGAGAAATGTCGCCTTTTCACACTGACATTTGCGCTTAGCTGTCGTGCGATAATACTGAATGTTACGGGAAGTATGGCGAGTGGAAATTATATTTTATATTTTTAAATTGCTAGAAGCACTAACGCTATTTACCTATACTGGAATGTCCAATAATCATCTATCTTTAGGCGATTTTTGTGTTTGAAATTAAAAAGAAATGTTTCGCTTATGAATACTGGTAGAACGACAAAGCTTGTGAACAAACAACTTAAACCTGAGCAACCTTCGGAAATACACAAATTATAGAAATCAGTGGGTTAAGTAAAAATCGCATTTCGTCCCTAGGGTTTCCCATAATTTATTTCATTTAAAAAAATTATGGGCCCATCGATAATGATATGACGAAATTATGTTTTAAAGCAACGGATCGGAAATTGAGGTGAGGATACTGAGTTTATAATTAAAATTATAGTGAGAGTCACAGCCTTAGCTATCCTGAACCAGCTCTTGTACGTGTCTAAATAACACGCATAAGCCAAACAACACAGCCAGGTAATCTCAAAACCGTCCAAACGGACGTTTGGTCTATGATTGTGTAATGGATAAGAGTGAACAGAAGATATTTGAAGCCAACTTTTTGTATTTAGAAATCAACATGCACAACGGAACAAGAGTCTCTACGACTGAGAAAACATGCTTCACAGTGTAATAACTTCATGAAATATTCTTTCTAGTTAATATCGGCTGAAAATGTTTCGATAATGAAAAACAAAAAAGTTCACTGAAGTCCAAGTCTACAAGCGTGTTTCAGTCATCGATATTTTGCCTCACTATGCCTTCCTAAATGTATATTATTTCGTCCCCAAATGAAGAAGAGAAATTCCGGTCAGTAAAATAGACATTTTTACTGATGAACCCGTATCATAATGACAATAAGTATTTACTAACGCCATTAATTTGCAATCCAATGCATAATAATTGAATACCGTCAGGTAATTCTAGTCTCTAAAATTGACAAGGAACATGTTGCATCCCGTTGTCCGAAAAGTTCGTTCTGATTTTTGATTGAGCAAGTTTTGACAAGCATAAAGGTGTCTGTTTCTGGTTAGACCACAGTTTACAGCTATCTATGCCTTAAGAAACGACGTTTATATTCGTGTACCTTGTATCACTTCGGTGACCTTTGAAAATGGAAGACAAAAATGTGCGTTGAGTTGAAGAAATCAATTTTTAGTACACGGGTATTTAGTATTTAGGAATCAAAAATATAAGAAAACACTTCGTAAAATTTAAAGTTTTTTATTCTAGGACGTTCGGAACATTTTGTCTTTATTTACAAACCAATTAAACACGAACGCCTCGTAATCGTTCTCAGATTGTCGTGCCTGAGAAATCTCAGACACGCTCCAATATTCACTGCACTCGCAACACGCACACGCCTTCCTACGGAGCACCACCTTCTTATTGGTCGTTAATTTTGTTTATTCTTTGAGGCAGCTTTCAGGATGTGCGTTTTTAGCTAATAACGCCCGTGACCTGTACTAAAATTCCCTACGCTTGATGTCATGGAGAGGGCAAGTGGCTGACGGCTGAGGTGTGATGAAGGGCGCCACTGCTGTCTTGCTCAGCTCTACGACTGCTCTGCAGACGGCTACTTCTCGTCTCTTGTACTATCGAGTCAACCCTGATAGGGAGCCAGTGCCACCTACTGCAGCCAGCGCTTCAGCGGCCGTGCGGCCTGTCGTCGACCTCGTTTTCTCGCCGTCGTCACGTGGACTTCTAGGGATCCTTTAGTGGGGGTAGGTTTGGAGATAAGCATTTGCATTTGTCCTGAATGTTCCTAACTAGCCTTCTTACGGCTGTAGTTTCCCGTTCTCGAGCCGTACTCTTAAATTAAAGCCATGACTTAAAAAACGTAAATTCAAATTTCTTTAATATATTTCAGGTGTTGAGTGTATTGCCTTATCTGTTAACTCAGTATCTTTAATCTATTCTCGGCAGCTCTCAATCATACCACCGCCCAAATTATTGTGTGTCGTCTAAGTTTTCTTAACAGGCCACGGTCATTGTCAAAATTGACGTGGGCGGCCGTCGGGTGCACCAACTTCCGACTTCTTACTTACCCAAGAAGTCTCCGACGTGCCCTTTATATTTAGACGTCTTTTACTGTTTATCTTTGTCTTTATGCATTGCAATTTGCAACACTAAAATAATTACCAGCATTGCGTCATCCTTATCCCCACTCTGTGTTTTCAATATGGCGCCCAACGTGGGGCTCGAACCCACGACCCCGAGATTAAGAGTCTCGTGCTCTTCCGACAGAGCCCCACTCTGTTTTTTCATTACGTTTTAGGCATTTGATGCTTACTTTCTACTGTATGAACAAAATTGCTACTGAAAAACCAAGAAGAAATATGAAGTGTACGGTGAAGGTTCTTTACCGAATGTTACTGTATAGAAGTACATCGAAAAATTTAGGATCATGGTTGTAGTCTTGCTGTAAACGAACGCTCACGTATACTACCATCTACAGATGACAAAATAACGACATGGAATGAAAAAATAAATATTTCACAACTGGAGAGTTGTCAGAGACACTTAGCACATCGAAATTGAATTGACCGTTCATTCGACTTTTGGATTTAGAAGCAGCTATGAAGTTTAGGTGCCACATGAACTGAATGCACAGAATCTCTTGGATTGCAGTTGCATATGTGAAATACTGTCAGAACGCAATAAAAATGGATCTTTTTCTTACTAAATTGAGATGATTGGAAAGAAATTAATCATTTAGCACAATGTTAGAAAAAATCCAGAGGTAACGGATACGAGGAACCCTTTGCGCAATAGCCCATTCAGAGAAGGTTATGCTCTGTGTCTGGGGACATTGCAAATGAATTCTTAACTTCGAGCTTCTGCTAAATAACCAATGAATTCGGATATATGCTGTTCACAACTAGATGAAGTGAAGTCAGCAATTCCAGTAAAAACAAAATCGGTCAACAAGATTGAAGAAGTTTTCCATCCGGATAATGCCAGACTTCACGTTTCTATGGCGACCAGCCAAAATTGTACCAGCTTGAGTTAGAAATTTCTCACCACTTTCCAAACACCAGATATTGCTATATGTTCCTGATTTCTATCTGCTTACATCTCTTCAAAATAGCTAAAGAGGGAACAACTTTCATTTTTTGAATGATGTAAATAATAACCTCGATGAATTCTTTGCCATGAAACCACAGCAATACTGGAGAGATAGAATCTTCAATAGCAGGCCAAATAGAGAAAAAGTATTCGACTAAATTGCTCATATTCAACATGAATAAATATGCTATAAGGTCTTCCTTTTTCGATAATTTTTAATTCTTTCATAAATAGGAATGAACTTTTCGAGCAGCCGGATATTTGATTGCTGCTAGATTTGAAAGGGGAAAGATTGTGAACAGAGCACTAATCATTGAGTGAACTGCGAGAACGTTCAAAATTTGAAAATTCGTGTGACAACAGGAATTAAGGTACGTATCAGGTTTCACATGAATTTTTATTTTCGAAACCATGTTAGATGTTTACTTTTATCACAACGAGAACAGTTTAACGAAATGATAATTGAATCCAAAAGTTTTATAAAGGAGTCGAATAGGAGACACAATGCCTTAATCAACTACCGCTCATCCGACATTGGGGAGAAAGCTCTGTCAACATCAGGCGCCTCACAGTGGAACAAAATGCCCCGAGTATCAAAATCCCTCAAACATTGAAAGAATTCAAAACTTGAATAGCTCGTCATCTTGCTTCTCCACGATAATTACAAGCTGCAGTATATACTGGAAAAGTAGTTACGAATTTCTATCGCTAATTACCCAATATTTCATAACATTATACCACATGCACCCCATTTATAGTATGTGTATCCAATGTGATAGCTTGTATGCGAATATTCACGTGCATGTGTGTAAACATATATGAATGTATGTGTTTTATTCATGGGCTTGTATGTGATGTGTATGTGCACATATATAAATAAAGATTTGTACAGATATATATATTTAGAAATGAAAGGTATGAGGGCCTGCGCGATCTGAAGACGTTTTCAGCACGAAATGAAGCACCGACCTCACGATACTAGGAAGCTCTAGGAATATTCCCAAGAGCACGATTTAGTGGGCTCCTCATTTGGCGGTTACTCTCATAGTGAACGTGGTAAGCAGAGCGTATAGTACTATGAACTCTTTTGGTCACATTTACTATACTCCAATATGAAACGAAGCAAGTTATCAGTACATTCATGGTAAAGAGGAAAGAATAAGGCAAAGATAAGCGCGAGATGATGTGATAATGCATTTCAAACTATTTAAAATTTAGAAATCATGTGTGACCGCGTCACAATACTAGCATTCACACACTTGCATGGGCTTCTTCTTTCTTCTGTCTATTTCTATATTCCTGCCCATGTATCTATATATAAACGCCTGTGTGCTTCATAGTTTTGAATTAGAGCAAGCATTCGTTCTCTACTCCGAATTTCAGCCGTTGTAACAGTAGCAGCGACGCTATTTTTCTCTCTCTAACGGCCAGCAACACACTGATTAGGTCTGTATCAGGGCTGCCAATGCTGGGGTTTAAACCACAGAAAAAAAACATTTTATTTCCAATAGAGATGGTACAAAAGTACCATCATTGGTTTTTAAAATATCTTAAAGTTAATACACTTAAGTGATACACACACATGAGTATTGCAATACTCATGTCACTAGTCGAAAAGAATTGATTGAGGGCTATGTGCTTCTAATCTTGCTTAATCTACATTTGACGATGCACATAATGATAATTATGAGACACAACACAATTTCATGGACGGTGCATTTTCATTGTGGGTTGAGAACACCTTTGACAATTTACTTATTCATGATATGAAACTTCGCAATTCTTGAAGCCAGGAAATAGTATTAGAATTGTTTGTTTCGGAAGATGTTAAGAAATGTCATTTTAAGGAAGCACGAAAAAGATAAATAAACATATATATATAAGCATGGGAACCACGAAAATTACAAGATTTGTATTTCTAATTAAGCAATTTTAACATAACGGTCATTCGTTGATAAGCATTTTATTTAAATATAAATGGATGATAACACAACAAATTTATAGTTTTTTACGTGAACGCTTTACAATAATAAAGAGATGACAAGTTAAGTAATGTTACAAGTTGAGAGGGAACAGAACAAAAAAACAATTATCTTTAGTTAAAAACTTAAAATGCCAGTTGTGAGTTTAGTACACACAAATGTGCATATATATATGTAAATGTATACACATATACATGCACATACATATTTACGCACATACATACACCTAACACGTAAACATACACAAATACATTTCTATGCATCGAGGCAATCACAATATATGCGCGTTCTATAAAAATGCTGTGCGATGTTCTGAAATATAAGATAATGAGCAAAGGAAGATTTGCGACAACTCTTTCAGTATGTGTTGCTGCTTACAATTTCTAATGAAATATTGTAATGAAGTTCTATTAAATATTGTATCGAACAGATCATTGGTTGATAAGCGTCTTATTGATCATATGTCGGTGATCGCGCAACAAATATACTTGCATATATATACTTTATAGGTGCTATACAATAATCAAGTGAAATGAAGTATTACGTAGTGACACATTCACCTATCTACTTACGCATAGCGTGCACAAGTACACATATACAGATCTTGGATTTTTCGCTGTTTCCTAGGGTTTTAGGGTTTTTCTCATAAATTAGAAAATATCTGGGGTTTTCTGTGTAGTAGTAACAAATTGAAGATTTTTAAACATAAATTTTTTCGGTGAATAATGCAATGGAAATGATGGTATTAAATTATAAAATTCGTTTAATTGAAATTGGTGTGTATTAGTTGTTGATATGTTCCTCAAATTCTATCATAACCGATTCTAACCTATACCCATCCTAACATAAAGTCTAACCTATACCCATCCAAACATAGATTCGAACCTATACCCGTACTAACATAACAAATTCTAACCTATACCTATCCTAACATAACACATACTAACCTAACCTATCCTATCCTAAGCTATTCTAACAAATAAAATAAAAATTCAGAAAAAAAAAATTCTATCTCCCCCTCTCCCTTTCCCTTCCTTCTCACCCTCACTCTCTTTCCCTCTAATGTAACGCGACCCCGAGCCAACCCGTATCATAGATACCGCAATGATGTTGAAGGGTGTGACGCACATGGTCGAAAGCGTAATATGTATTGATGTTCTGTGAGAGGGGAAATGTTTTTATGCATGTTCTTATAAATTTTAAAATAATATAAATTTGTGAATTAAATTGCTCATTAATTATTTTAGTCTAGAAAATTTCTTCAAAATCAAACAAGTTTGTAAATTATAGAAATGCTCTAAAGTCTTTGATAATAGAATTTGAATTTATTAGGCCGGTATTATTTTGTTATATATTATGGCTAATTTCACACATGGATTTTATGTTGTTTTAATGTATTAAAATCAAACTTGATTGTATAAAGTCACGCCGTAGGACTACTCAATACTTATTCTCTTTTTCATTTAAATTTCATGACGTAGTTATGTTAGGCATATAGTTTCTTAAATTTCATCATTAAGATGATGATGTGAGCATGATAAAATACCCTCCCTATTTTTTCATTAACTTCTGATAGAAGATCCTTTATGTTACTTGATTACTTACCATTGATTTTAGTTTGATTATAATACTTTAGAGTCATTGATGTACTATGGCCTTCTATAACTTACGTTGAAATGAGTACAACAGTAAGTTAACTTCAGCTGACATTCTGCTGAGTTCAATAACATTCAGATAAATTTTGTAAATAAATTGTTTTTAAATATACAGTTTGGTTAAATGGTAAGACAAATAGATGAATAGTAATGCACTCTCAATTCACAGCAGATTATATACTTATAATAATCACTGAAACTAAGAGAGACTGTAGCAGTAGCTACAAAGTGTGTAAAATTATAAATTCCCCATTTCGCACTTAAATAGCATAACTATTAGCATTAAAAATCTTACTCTAAATTATTATTAATAATTTTCTACTTATAATTAGTAATCCTTGAAGTTTTTGTGTAAATGCATGAGAGAGAAAATAACACTCGCCATATTCGAGAGAGAAGCCTCTAGAGTGGCAACACTGCGCGGTGACGCGTTCTCTTTCAAAACTCACTCTCACATTGGCGTCTCTCTAGCTTGGTGTTACAGCATCTCTCGTGAGTAAATCTGTGTTGGAAAACAATCGTGTTCCTTCTTCGTGTTCAGTTTAAGTATAAATTGTGACAGTGCTGTGGTTTAATTACGTAGTTATGCGTATAAGTTGTGATGTAGCATGGTTCATTCAGAGTGATATCTCAACATGACTTAGCGTGAATTTTGCATGCCACGTGCATTTCGTGTGCCAATAATTTATATTAGATATTCAACTACGTCCTTCCCTTACTACAAAAGTATACACTTGCAGCGGTCATATTGATATTGAAATTCGTTCATAAAATACTCGTGAGAGAGCACGACAGAACTGCCGGCGTCTTTGTTGCCGGTGTCTTTGTTTTCCAAAATGGCGGAGCACAAACTGCCGTCTCGTGTCATTACTCTGTGATTTAAATTGCACTATATGCGTGTGGAATAATATTTCTTTTTACAACATACTTGCAGTGTTTTTCTTAAATGTGTTTGACGTGTAAATAATTAGGAATGCCTTTTATCAATTTCGTACGTATTATAGAGTACGAAGATTATTCATGTATATGCCTGCTAAAGTTTTAGTTTTTTTTACATTTCATTACTCCATAAATCTTGCGCTAAATCGCACTTATTTTCAATATAAATCAGTATTATCCCCTTACCAAAAACTCTTAAATTTCATGCATTTAAAGCAAGAGCAGTTGTACAAGAGTCTCTAAATTGATTCTATCCTACTTTTGAGCTTGCCAAAAGAGAGAACAATTAAATTAACTCGTGTCGAATCTGTAGGATTTCTCAGAGTTTCTCCGTTGTGGGAAATTATCATTTACGGTGTAGGGATTGTCAGTGGTGGAATTTTTTCCTTGATGTCTCTCCTGGAACATCTCATCCAGCGTTTTCGACTCTTGCAGAACCTCAACGACATCGCCAAACGCCACCACACTCACTCCCTGGGCCTGAGAGATCTCGATTACAATCTATTCCCGTTGCCATTCATATGAGTTATTTTTGAAGCTAGTAAGCCTAAGATTTCACTCCCTGGCTAGCTAAACTACCTACTTCGACTACGATAACTATCTTGTCCAGCTTGGGATTAATAAAGCGGATACCTTGAATTGACACCACCAACATCACGGGTTTTTCAAAGGCTTATGCTGGTAGTTAGTCTAAATTGGGCCTATATAAACTCCACAAAACACACACTCATTCACATCCTGCCGACGCCATCGCTCGCCGAACCTCACCATCGACCCCAGGACCTCGCCGGCACGGAGTGCCCACCTAGACAAGCTCTTCCAGTCAAGCTCAATCGCCAGTCCTCCCTGGCGTTCCTCCAATATATACCGAGCTGAGTCCTGTTTTGTCGTCATTATCCCTTTCTTGTAATTTCACGAACACTGTCGAGCAATGATTACGTTAGGACGGTAACAACGATATCTGGGTTTAAATCTTAGAATTAAGTATATAATTACTTCAATGCAGATAAGTTTATTAATTAAAATTAGTAACTTCAAAGAATTTGCTAACATTATTTTGTATCATATAAAAATAATGTGTCTATGTATGGAGAAAACTAGGACTTACTTTAAATTCTTTATTTCAAAATCCTAATAAAAACATCTTGTAGGCAGCATTTCTTTCCATTGATATAATATTTATAAATGTTTGATGCATGATATCTAACATAAAATTAACCTTCACACTACAGAATTCAAAATTAAAGCCCTAGGCAGTAAATATCAAGTTAAGTAAGTTGCATGACCAATGAATTTATTTTTTTTTATTTTTTTTTAGTTTTTCACTCGCCTTTAATGGGCTAAATTAGAATAAACTAATTTAAAATTAGGTCTATTTAATTACTTCAATGGGAAGAAATTTATTTACATGCATTTATGCTTATTAAAAACGTTTTAAATAGTATAAATAATTTTTGTATTCCTCACTTGCTATGCTCGAATACTGAATGACACAGACACACTTGGGTAAATTTAGTCTACTTTCATTTTTAAATTCCACTAGAATCACAATAGTGTTAGCTGTTTGATGGAAAGTTCGTGTTCGTGTTTTCCAACACGATGGAAAACACAAACACACCGAAATCTGCGAACTTTTCATCTGTGTTCGTGTTCGCGGACTGCCGAAAAACACGAACTTCGGTCAAAAGATTGATAGTGTGGACGGGCTTCAAAGGCCCGTCCACACTATCAATCCCGTCCACACTATCAATCAAAATTAGACGCAGAATAATTTAAATCTGCCCATCTTACTTTCAGCATTAATTCCTCATATCACTAGTTTCTATACTCGTATGTCAATATAAGTGCTCACTCACGAGAGTATTTGCAACAAAGCGTCACTAGAATTATGTTTATTAGTTACTTATATTTATATACAGTATATTGTCAAAATTAGATTATCGCAAAAAGGCGGCTACTCATCGTGGCCTGGAGCCGTGCTCCAGACTTCATCTCAGCGCATTTGTAACACATTTTTTCGTGCTTTCCTCTTAATCATTTGTTTCGACAACTGCCATAGGTATTGCGATACCCATGTATGAATATCAACTCATGACATTAATTTTACGATATTTTAAAACACAACTATTATTTACGATTGGTCATTGCGAAAAAATGGCAGGGAGAAATTTGAAACTAACTTTTTGTGCATACTTATCGGCGAAACTAACTTTTCGGGCATACTTATCAACGATTATAATTCATTGTGGAAAAATGATAGAGAGAAATTTGAAACTAACTTTTCGTGCATACTTATCGGCAAGCACCTCGGTACAAGCACGTCCCAATCATAGGGAACATCCTTTACCGCACAATAAATTTATGAAATTATTTACCTATAAGAAATGCTGACCAAAAAATATTTTTGGTGATGAGAAGCGGAAAAAAGATTGTCGCAAAAGTCAAACAAAATGTTGTTCAACACAAAGCATTTGTGATTCAAGAAAAAAATGGATAAGCTGGGACCCAAAGGGTTTCAATCCAATATTTCGCAAAAGTTATGTTGACGACACTTTTCTGCTATCTAACGATAAGTATCCTGCTTCCCATTTTTCAAAATACCTCGATGAAATGCACATTAACGTTAGATTTACCATGGAAACTGAAGAGGAAAGTTGTGAGTAATTTTTAGATTACCTTGTTCGTTGAATGCATGGCAGATTTCAATGTTCAGTTTTCAGCATAGGTTCCTTCACTGGTTGGTGTACGAGTTTTTTCAGCGTTGTATCACATTGCATCTAAAGCACAACGTTGTTAAAACGTTACTTAATAAGGCCTGTAATAGGTGTTATAGTTGTTATAAATTTTTACATGCGGTGTTCACCTGTCAAAAATAGTTTCTCAAAATTGATGGATTCGTACCTGTTTTATCGAATCGCACAATTTAAAATTGCCCACACAATAGCTCGACCATCATTTTACGCAAAATGATCGTCATGTGAAGACAACATACTCGCTGTCTAATTCATGCATATTTCGACCTAGATTCCAGAAAACAGAAACAACATTTCTTGCTTAATATTTTTCTGAAATTAATTATAAAATAATGCTTGTAAACAAGTACAAACTATCTTCTGTTTTTGGGTTCAAAGATAGACTTTCTGTCGGCCTCACAGGTTTATGAATCGAGGGCTGCACAATGTGCCTAGAGTACGTATACCTCACCAGTAATCTGATAAATAATCTTCTTTATTGAGCATGTAGGGGTTCCGCGTATAAGTGCACCGTCCTGTAAATTTCAATGGGTTTGAAAGGTTAGTTGAAACCACAGATTGATTCAGATCTTCGAAAATTTGTATCATCGTTCTTCTTCAAAACCAGGCCTATTTTAAACAATCATTTTGGTTCTTATCCACTGACTTTGTTGATAGATTACAATTTATCTTTCTCCGGTTTTGCAGTTTTATTTTTTTCCTGCTTTCTCTGTTGATTTCACGTTTAGCTTCTGATTTTAGTTTTCATAGATTCTTGTTTTACAGACATGGCTCGTTTTGTGTTTTTTTCATAGGACGTTTGTGTTCTGAGCCGATGATGTGCAGATGCACGAAACATACGTATGTTACAGTTGGCGACGAAATTATTCGTACACCCTAGGTCTTTCAAAACTTTCTAGAATTACTCAAAAACTATTGTTGCCACACGCATAAGATTTGCACAGGATGTGAAGCACATATTAGTGAGAAAATACAAAGTTTCTAGAACAAAATATTATTTTTGAAATATTTTACAAGCTGAAATTCAGAAACACGGCAAGACAAAATTATTCCTACAGTGAGTAATAATACACTTTATTGAGGAGAATCTACTATTTGAGTACATTTTTAATAATCAATAACATTTATCTTCATGACATTTGAAAGCCCTTTATTATAGTTTTTGACAAACTTTTCCGGAGTTTCAGATGAAATATTGTTCCATTCTTCAATGGCGATTGGTTTCAATGCCTGAAGATTCTTTGGAGCTCTCTTAATTGTTGATGATGACGTTTAATTCCTGCCACAAATTTTCGATGGGATTGGATCAGGATTCATCGAAGGCCATTGCAGCACATATATCTTATTTTTTTGGAGCCAGCTAGTTATAAACTTGGCCGTGTGCTTTTGGTGTCTTGTTGAAATACCCACCGCCATCCAAGTCCCAAACTATTTGCTGATACCTTCAAGATTTCGTCCTAAATAGAAATATAGTTATCAGAGTTCATCTTCCCTTCAATTGCAACCAATTTTCCAGTACTCGATGCAGCTCTAGGCAATGTCGTCTAGCTTCACTCATGGATTAGCGATGACCCCACGACACAATTTTCGAGTTCTCACCGAGAGTTTTTGTTTGCGACCACGCCCGGGTAACGTTTCTGCAGTACCAAGCTTAGCAAACTTTTTTATAACAGATTTTACTGTAGATCTTGGGAAGCTCAAGCGCTTAGATGTGTCGCCATAACTATTTCCAGCTTTGTGGCAGTCAATAATCGTCTGTCTGAGGTCCACACCGAGTTCCTTAATTTTTCCCATCGTAGCGCTGGTGTACGAATGACAAAGCTCTACTCCTCTGGCATAATTTTAATTAATTAATTAGCTGGCATAATTTTCTACTATGATCTCACAGATAAAATGTTCAAGAACATTTTAGACACAATTTTCTAAGTAAAATATGTATAACGGTAAATACTTTCCAAAGAAATGTAATGATCTCAATTGTATGAATAATTTTGTCGTTTCGTGTTTCTGAAATTCAACTTGTAAAATCTTTAAAAAATAGTATTTTGTTCTAGAAACTTCGTATTATTGTCACCGATATGTGCTTCATACCATATGAAAATCTTGAGCCTGTGGAAACAATAGTTTTCGAGTAATTCTAGAAAGTTTTGAAAGACGAGGGGTGTACGAATAATTTCGTTGCTATCTGTATATTTAAATTGGTTGGATCTTACTGTTCAGAAGAATAAATATTTCCTAGGACCTACGGGGTTCTCTCGTTTATACTGAAAATGATAAAATATATATTTAAACTGATGAGCTAAAATTCCAATGCTGTTTATCATATACTCGTGGTGTTAATTTATAATTTATTATTTGTTAATAGTTCGACGTTGGGTGAGTTTTATGTCAAAATTGCGAAATAATTTTATCCTTAAATGGTTAATTTTACCTAATTTTTGAATTAAGGATTGCTGGTGCATTTGAGAAATAGAGATTGTGAGACATCGATTTCAACTTGAAAGGAAAGAAAGAAAAGTAGTTAATTTCAAATAAGGTTGATACCTAAAATGTGAAACGTTGTTTTTACAACTCTCTTCGTAGAAATCTTAATTGCTAAGCATACCATAATATGTTCAGTAGATATAATAATTTCCGTTTCAATGTCTGAGCAATAGATTTTATGACTGTCCTTGCTTCATTTGATTTACATTTGCGAAGGCTAATAAATATCGCTGCAACAAGAAGACTGTAGCACATCGATGAAGAACGCCTTCGGAAAGAGTTATCATTTACGCTGACACGTGAGATTAGCCTTCTGCGGAAGTCGTTGGTATTTTTAAAAGTGTAATGAGTGTGAGCAAATCATTGTGCCCGTGCATGAAAACTATTATATAAGGACGACTTCTCGCAAACTTGATCGAGGTATTTTGTCCAAACACATCAATAACTGAATAACTAGCTGAATAACTAGCTCAAAGAACATGCAATTTCTCTCAACAAGTTCACTACATTTTCTACTTGAATAATGCTGGCATAAAATATTCCAGAGAGCAAAAAGGATTGTCGGACGAGGTTAACAGATACATTTTACCACTAAGAAATAAAAATTTACGTTGGTGAGTCACATCCC
Source organism: Morinoia aosen (assembly GCA_030386875.1). NCBI lineage: Eukaryota > Metazoa > Arthropoda > Malacostraca > Amphipoda > Talitridae > Morinoia > Morinoia aosen. The sequence continues at coordinate 5,648,981 of CM059574.1, forward strand.
AAAGGTATTGACTATTCACTGATGGTATAGATTTGCAATCTAATGCATACTGAGAATATACCGTCAAGTGATGGTAGCTCTAGAAAATATAAAAAAATTAAACAATTCACTGTTTATTTGAATCGGGTTTTCAGATAGCTGATCGCTGGTTTATTTGAGAGACAAGAATTGTGAAGGAAGAAACCTTGAAATTTAGTGAGTTTCGAATGCCTCCAAGATTAAGAAATAGAAAGTTCAAGCAGAAGAAACAGTAAAAAGTTTCTTGTTTACTTTTACTTTCTGAAATTTTCTCAGCCAGCGATGCATGAGCTTGACAGTTACAATGTGGGAAAGTAATTTTTAAAGAAACGTACTCATGGTCGTTACGAAAAGTACGGCATTAAGAATAGAAATGAAAGTCACTAGCATAGCTATCATGCAGCAACTGTTGTACATGTACACATAACACATTTTAGCACACAAGAGATCGTATGACGTACTCATGCTAGCAAAACTTGGGATAAAAAATGAATCAATTTAAAGTAATGAGAGGAAGTATTTCATAACTACTTCTTCAGTGTGTATTGCAATTAACAGTTATTATTAAACGTAAAACAGAGTGCTATTTTGGTATTGAATCTTTCCATTGTTTGAGGGATTTTCACGCTCTGGATAAATTTGTTCTACAGGAAGGCGCCTGATATTAGCAGCCTTTTACCCAGGGTCGGATGAACGGTAGCTCACTATAAGACATCATTTCAAAGATTTGGCTTTTGATTGGTCATAGTGGATGATAGGAATTGTACTGCACAGCATAGTATTGCTCTGACCGAGGTGTAAAAGGAGAATTAATATTGGGCTTCATGAGCGAAGCAACTCTCTTGAATTATTGGAGTTCAGTCGAGCTCATTTAGGAGTGGGGTAGCATGATCGCTCTTCTTAAATTTACCTCTGCAGAATAACTTAGCTTCAAAACTCATGCGCTTTCGTAACTCTTTTCGAAGATAATGAAGTATGTCAACCGAGTCCGGGCTGCAATGGTCAAAATGCGAAAACACTAGAGATTAAATGACTGATAACCTAGATTTTTTGTTGGACATACTTTTTATGCGACGCAAACACCTTACGGTACCGTTATTTTGTTGCAGGGCTTCTTCACCCGAGATTTGAAAGACGTATTTCAACAAAACCAAATGCCTAATTTTCTCATTTATTTGCGGCTCGATTTTTTTCTTTGTATTATATAATATCTGAGTTGGTATATTTAAATACGTATTTACACTCGAAAATGATACAATGTGTTTTGCTTGCATTTGTTTCGAGACTATTTTGGTTATACCAAAATTTCAGTTTGTATAAAAGATTTTACGCCGTTATTTACGTCTTGGGTATTTCAGCCACAGAACTTGGCATCGCGATTTGAAAAGCATAACCTGGTGAATTCAATGCATGCAGATACATAGAATTTTTTATTTTAGATGGCATTGATGAGAATTAATTAATAAAAATAGAAAACAATAGTGCACCAATAAAAAATTCTTGAGGCACAGCTGAATTGTTCTGAATGCATGGGGACAATTTGTTAAACCCGTACCATGACTGCGTGAGACGTCTTTGATTAGTGACTTTCGAATCATTGCGTGTCTACACTTAAGTTTAACATTTTCTGCATAAGTCACATTTGATCGACGCTGTATAAAGCTACTGAGAGATCGAGCAGCAGTGAGAGTGTGAATTTTTCATCATTGATGTCACATTTTTCACTCTGAAAGTCACATTTTTCTGTGATTTAAACAGAGCTTGAACATTAGGGTTTTTTTTGAGTATATTGATTGCAATGAAGTAAGTTTGATTCATTCATATGAGATAAAAGTTGATTTATTACGTTCTTTGATGTTTTGGACGTGACAGGTAAAAAGACTTACGGCCTGTAATTTGATGTTCTATTGTCACCAGTTTTATAAAACGGTCGAACTATTGAGTGTTGCCATTGATCGGGCAGCTTAATGGTAGCAGAAGATGTATTAATTTTAAACAAATTCTTTAAGCTTTAACAGGGAAACTATTTATATTGCATCGAAGGTTAAAACCGTGTCTGACTGCCCACGGTTTTTTTCAGTGAGTATACGATTGTTCGTTTTTTGGCACCTAGGTATACTCCGGCACCTGTAGTTCAAATAAGGTATAGCATTACTACTGGAATTTGACATGAATTGGGTTTAGATACTTCATTGAAGACTTATGCTCTTGTTTCTAAAAATAAAGTGTCCTGTAGTTTGTAATTTTGCATCAGGTGACATAAATAATTATTTCTCACGTTCGTTTCAAGTTGTTCTCCACCATTATAGTTTCTTGTGAAAATGTGCTCGTTTTAACTTAGGGTCAAGGTTCGGATAATCTCCTATGTCCAATAGAGCCCCTATACCTAAAATGTGTTCGGACATGACGTTGTGATACATGCCAGAGGAGACATATTAAACAATAATTAATCACTGTTTAGAAATGTGCCTCAATTGAGTAATGTAGCTACATTATAGTGATAACTTTTGCACTTATTAATGGGCAATTCACATAGTAGATGATTCGAAATGACCAGCCAAAGGCTTTGAAATGAAATTTACCCAATTTTGTTCTGGAATGTCATATTTTCGGTTTTGACTCGTTAAAAAAGCTCTTACAAATCTAATCTTTGTTATCCATTCTCCCATGCAAATCCTTTCTTTGATGAATTCAATGTAGAAATAAGATATTCGTTCTGCATAAATATGATTTTAAATCTTGCAATAATATCTTCACAGATTGCTTTAGACTTCCCTGAACTTATTCGTATACATAATTCTGTGATTTGAAATTGTCAATTGTAAGAGTCTCAAGCAACGTGTGTATAACTCGGGTAAAATTGAATGTTTGAATTGCTTAAATTTCTGACGGGTAGGTCAGTACGGAGGTGGCTGTGACAGCTGTATCTTACAATTAGTCTTCTATGTGATGCATGAGCTGCACGTTAAAGTTTGAATTTTAAGATCCCGAGCTCGAGCACGGCATCGGCAAGGTACGTTTGCCTAGGAAAATTTTTCTGTTGACGTAGGAAAACGAACGACGAGGAGAAGATATCATCGGGGAAATCCTTCTTCCTCAACGAGCTTTCATTTAAGCCCCTGCTTCTTTAGTTAGAAGCTTAAAAATGTAAGCAGTTGAAAATAAACGATTTTATGTAATTTAAAGATCAGCGAAGTTCATTTACGTAGACGAAACACTCGTAGAGTAGCTTACCAACGAATAGACTGGTGCAGCTCCTTTTCAGCATGGCCCACTTAAGGCCGCTGTTGGAACACCATCATAGAGTGCTCTAACTTCAGCTTTTCCCCACGAGGCTGCCATGCAGTCACGTGAATTTGAAAACAAATGAAATGGAATTTCTAAAAATTTTCATAAAACACCAACACATTTTAAATAATGGAAATACAATAATCACTTTATCCAAAAAAAGAAAAAACTTGCTACTTAGGAAACTAAAAATAAAGACTTTAAAAATGACAATGTTTTTGTGAATAAAAACTTTTCATGATGAAAAAATTATTTAAGCGTATTTCTTAATTAAAAGAATGAAAGGTTTACGGCGGGAAAACTCATTTTTGACATTTTTACACTTCATCTACTTACGAGAGAAGAATGCTTAATTAATTAATTAAAAGAATAACTAGGAGAAAATGAAGTGGAATTCTTCAACCATTGAAAACCTGAACCATGCAATAATGAGGTTCGTTTTGAATATGAATGATAAAGCCAAAGTCTGAGCGAAGCAGCCAAGAATTAGCAATTCGTTCGAACCGGTGCAGAGTTCCGGCTCGAAGGCTGCATCAACATGCAGCGTGGCTCAGCTAAAGCAGCACTATAAGAGACGCGTGGCCAATGCTGGTGTGCTCTGCACAATGCCTTCCATTTAGGTCTAACTACGACACATCGAACACCGATATTTAGGCTTTATTCATGCAGAGGATGAAAAGGCAAACTTGATATCCCATTCTGCTGGTTTTCATTGAACACGTAACTTTATTATTGTGGTGCCAAGAAAGGAATTACGCTGAAATATGTCAGTTGAGTGACTCAGATTTTCATGAACCATCACTGAATTATGAATTTAGATTTTATACCCAAAATAATAACAAAGTGTATTATTTGGTGAACAACAATTTTTCATCTTCATCCGCTCGCCCGGTAAGTGATTCCCGAGCCATATTGGTTGTGAGATACAGTTTCTGTTCCGGAAGACAAGAGCCTTTACATTTATAAGTAGTCAGAATAAAATTTTCAGTACAACGCTGAGAGTGTCCATCAAAAATGCATTGAAGTGAATTTAATATTTCATCAATAAATTTCACCCACGATGACATACTGCTTTAGAGTTACCGAGTGAGGCTACACATTCTCTTTCCAAATCACTTCATCTATTAATTCACAAATCTTCGAGCTTGAAAATATTCTTCCGCTCAAAAACTAGGAGAGCCCTCGCGTAAAAATATAAGATCGAAGCCTTCCCTTTTTTGCCAAATTGACAAATCGGCTTATGGAACAAAGATCAGAGCATTAGTATTTTAGACTTCACAGGATTTCACGAGCAGGCAATGGAAAGGAACTGGTTTTAAAAGTTTTTGATAAAAGAATCGACGAGAAATATATTTTATCGCGTGGAACATAACATGGTTTCAAAATACATGAATCAAAGGACAAAAAAAAACAATAAATGTAGGAGATTTTGAGATGGCAACGAATTTAAAATTTTTTATTAAACGAATGGAAAGAAAAATGTAAAGCTTGCACTTGGGTTGTGAACTTAAACTTGTAAAAACTGTACATCTTTTATTTGAAGGAGAGAAATTCAAAAATATACAATGTCATATGGCTTCCATTGTTCTCTTGAAATCATTAAACCTGATGCACAGCCTCATTGTAGTGGTCAGAACGCGTTAGTTGTCCACGATGCAACATAAGTACTGATGTCTTCACTGTCGCGGTTCGTAAATTGTGGTACGGTGCACAAAGAAAGCCAAGGCGAGAAAACTGAGCGCTCTTCTTTTTCAACGACTATTACTTTCATTACCTACCTTTCTGTCTGGAGAGTACGCCAGGATAAACTACTTGGAGTGAAAGGAAATTTGAAGTGGACTTGTAATCGCTTAATTTTACGAAAATAAACTCCATTGGTAAGAAGACATTGGGCTCTTCTTTCTCGGGGACTTTTTTTAAGACAGTTTTTCAATTTCAGATGTATTTTCATTCAGTATTTCTAATGATAAACTAGTTTACAGCTGAGAAGGGCTCTGAATCGACGCATAAATTTGGCTGTTGGTGTGTTTTTACTTTTTGGAGAGTCTGAAAAAAAGGATTTGGTGTCGACCGGTCAACTTGTTCTTACTTGGGAAGAATTTAACGCAACATTTGATGCGAAAAACGCTTAGGTGCCTTAACATATTGACTACGTAGTGGGACATGTGTACCACCAGGAAACTTGCTCATTAACTTACCGGTATTAATGAATAACATTTTAATTTTTTCACTACTTCTTTTAAAATAGATTTTAATGTACAAGGTGAAATATTATCGTGCAACGATGTCTTGTATACTCCTTAGAATAGATAGAAATGTATTCGAGCAGTAAAGCCGGTTTTTCAATTCCACTACATGTACTCACAACCTAACAAACCAACCTTAGAGACCGCGCAAACCTAATCAACGTGTTAAGGATGCCTAAAGAAAGTTCTTGGGTGAAGGAGGTCTTCAAGGAAGGATGGCACATTCTACAACAAGAAATGATTATGATTGTAAGATATTTAAAACTGCGTATGACTGCAGTCTTAGTAATGTTTACACAATTGTTTGAGGGAATTAGATTGTTAAAATGTTACAATTTCCTGACGGGTTTGTCTGAACGTATGGGTATAATTGTCAGTATTATCACAGGAATACTTTTCTACGTGACGCAAAGGCAGAGCCTTAATCGTGAACAGTGTCATAGCTAGCATAATATAGCTATAGATAATGCCGAAGTGAGAGATGCTCAAAATATTGAAATATTCGAGCTAATAAACAATGTTCGAAAATTCTAAAAACGTTCCAAAAGTATACAGAAACATTGAACGGAGTTTGACTACGGGAAAGGTTCAACGGATGATCGTACTGCAATGATCCAAGATGTGTACGCTGCTCTGAGTTAGGCTATATTTTACTATCTGTGTTTTAAATTTAACTGCGAGTTGAAGAATGGAAAACTTTAGACCCGAATGAGATAAATGATATCATTCCAAGGTGAAATGATACTCATTCATCCATATTGTAGTTAATTATTTTGTCAGAAGCACCTGAAATTTGAGGGGTGGCTAAGAGCGTAATTATTTTTCCTGCAATGCAAATTTATCAGAGCACTACGCTGAAGTAGTAAAACGATGGACATTAAGCTTATTTACTCTCTCGGTCTGCGGAAAGTAAAAGTTTTTTGATACAGTTATAATCATGCTTCTTTCAATAACGATGGAAGCGGTTGCCAGCCACATAGCTGAAGGAACGCTTGTTCACGTCACAAAATGATCACTGTTGCGATTATTACGACGATGATAATCAGTGACAATGCTTACGGTTATGATTGAGCCAATTATATTAACACGGAGCGAAACAGTAGTCAAGATAATGAAGACGATGATTATCAAGATAGGCGCCAGCGCCATGTTTAAGGCACAAACTCGTGCTCGAGCTTGCGATGGATGATTGCCATTACTACAGCGATCATGATGATCAAAATGATGACAGGCAGCAATCTCGCGCATTAGCCGCGCCTCGGCTCAGTCCCTGGGGGTAATCTGCCGCTCTTGCCAGCCCGCGCCGCCCTCTCCCCTTCCCGACGTGTGGGGGACAACAAGGCTCGCCGAGGCCCGCCAGGACACGTTCCGTCTTAACGACGCTTTGAGCTCGCGCCTCCGGAGAAATAAATCGCAATTACTTAAAAAGGAATCCTCGTATTATTGCAAAGGACTGAGTGGAATATAGATTTCAATCAGGACCTCGCACCCATATCCCGGAGATGTTCTCTATAGTCTTAACGTTGTTGGTAATAAGGCAGTGTGAACCGTGTTCTGAACTGTTGGTAGCATGCTGAATGTGAGCCCTACTTTGAATTATGAACCGTATTCTAAATCGAGAGTACTATTGGAGATTGAAGGCCGTATTGAGAGTTGGGGACGTATTGTTAATTGCGGGCCGTGTTCTGAATTGTAGGCTCCACTCTGGATTGCGTGAAGTATTCTGAATTGTAGGCCATGTTTTAAATTAGGGATTTATAGGGACTCGGTGACTCACCACGAGAGCTTAGTTCGAGATAAATGAAATAGATTGATTTCTGGGAAATCTCACTTTTAGGATAAAAAAGGAAAACCAACGTGGCTAAGAATATCATGATAAAAAACCAACGTTTCTGATTGTAAAAAATCCATCTTCAGTGTTCTGAAATACATTAAATCATAGTATTAAAACATTGTAACTATAAATCTTCTGAATAAATTGGATGTAAGGTAACGAAATTTAAAAGACATGATAAAACAAAAAACTATACAAAATTTCAACAAACAATGGAAAGTTTCACCGCCGTATCACACTCATTTATTGACGGACGGTTTTTTTTAAATTGTATCTATTCTAAAATGCGGAGATCGGACAAATTTGATATTGAATCCAAAATTTTAAAATTTGTATTTTCAAAAATATGATCTTTCTTTAAACAGTGTTCTCTTATAGATGAGTTGGATGGTTTGGTGAGGTTACAGCCGGTGCGAAAGGCTGTAACCTCACTGTCAGGCCGCGCACAGGGGTTGTCGAGCCTTTTGTGTTAGTTACCCATAATTCCAAGTATTTTCTTTATGTGTCCAGCTCCCTGAACGCCGACTTATCTGTTTCTCTGCGCTGATGTTGCGTCTGTGCATTTACTTTGGTTAGCCCTTAAATATCATTCGTATTACATGTCGATATTCCAATGTTTTTTTGATTACCTAGCTAAATAAGACTAATATTTTAAATGCAGTTTTGAGTGTTGTACCTTGTTATGCAGTAGCTCTTGTCTGTACGCACTATTTTTGCAACAGAAAATAAATCACTGTCTGTGTTAAAATATATCGGTGTATGTAATAGGGACTTCAAAAAGGTTCAGCGAGTAGCAAATCAGACCCTGAGGTAGAAAAGGTATCTCTCTCTCCTCGTTGATATAGGGATTAGGTTCATACGACACCTTGCCTAATTAGGGGAGTACGGTGCCACCTCGGAAGGATGAACGATCTCGCATAGGTTTTGTCGGCTAGGAAGACGCTTTCACTTCTCTTGCCCGACCGGTCTCATACGGCGCTGATAGTTGCTCGTCTTTCTTACGGTACCGCCGTAGTTCGGCACAAAACGGAATTTACTTCTGTTGCCCTAGCGGGCTGAATACGGCGTAAGCTGTACCCACGCCATGGAGCTAGGATATATGGAGGGAGCATAGCCGTCTGTGAAGAGAACCAGTTTTTGAGATTTCTCCTGTGTCTGTGGTAACCAATAGCCGTCGCACAAGTGTGACGTCAGCACGGAAGCCAGTTACCTCCTGACTACGCTGGGATGCGCACACGCTCGCTGAATGCTCTTTTAGCTGTTGAGTTAATCGTCAATCATTAATTTCGGATTCTAAGACTCCGAAAGATAATAAATTTGTGTTTCCTCACTTGAGGACACCTAATAATATCAAAATTACTAGCAAAGATACATTTAGAGTTGAAAACTATAAAGATTACAGGCCCTTGAATATAACAAATTAGAGAGCGACTTGCACGCGCACCTCATCCTTCGATTTGTGGAGCGGTACTAATCATGGAGCTAGGATATATGGAGGGAGCATAGCCGATTCCAATCGGGTTCAAATTAGCTGCAAAAGTTGGGAGACTGGGGCATTGGCAAGGCCCCACACGTGAGCCAACCACAGACGCTTGGCTGAAGTTGGCTCCTCCTCGCCTCCTCTACAACTCGTTCATTTGCCAGAGCAAGATTAGTACCGCTCCACAAATCGAAGGATGAGGTGCGCGTGCAAGTCGCTCTCTAATTTGTTATATTCAAGGGCCTGTAATCTTTACAGTTTTTAACTCTTAATGTATCTTTGCTAGTAATTTTGATATTATTAAGTGTCCTCGAGTGAGGAAACACAATTTATTATCTTTCGGAGTCTTAGAATCCCAAATTAATGATTACGATAAACTCAACAGCTGGAAGAGCAATCAGCGAGCATGTGCGCACCCTAGCGTAGTTAGTAGGTAACTGGCTTCCGTGCTGACGTCACACTTGCGAGACGGCTATTGGTTACCACAAACATGGGAGAAATCTCAAAAACTGGTTCCCTTCACAGACGGCTATGCTCCCTCCATATATACTCCCTCCACGGTACTAATCTTGCTTTGGAAAATGGGAGGACGAACCGTAGAGGAGGTGAGGAGGAGCCAACTTCAGCCAAGCGTCTGTAGTTGGCTCACGTGTGGAGCCTTGCCAATGCCCCAGTCTCCCAACTTTTGCAGCTAATTTGAACCCGATTGGAATCGGCTATGCTCCCTCCAGTATATCCTAGCTCCATGACCCACGCACACACCTCACTCTAGCGGTGCCACCGTAGTTCGGCACAAAACAGAAATAACTTCTGTTGCCCTAGCGGACTGAATACGGCGCAGGTGGTACCTACACAAACCTCACCCCACACACACGACGGTACCGCCGTAGTTCGGCACTAACAGAATTTACTTCTGTTGCCCTAGCGGGCTGATTACGGCGTAGGCGGTACCCACACGAACCTCAGGAAGGGCAGCTGCGAAGAAAAGCTAGCGCCCCGGAAAAAGGTAGCTGCACAGAAGACAGCCCCCTTTTCCACGAACCCTTACGTCGAACGCACGACGGTATCGACACTCACCAAACCATCCAACTCATCTATAAGAGAACACTGTTTAAAGAAAGATCATATTTTTATTTTTTTTTTAAATTTTGGATTCAACATCAAATTTGTCCGATCTCCGCATTTTAGAATCGATATACATTTTAAAAAACCGTCCGTCAAGAAATGAGTGTGATACGGCGGTGAAACTTTCCATTGTTTGCTGAAATTTTGTATAGTTCTTTGTCCCCTGCTTGAGGGACATTATTATTATTATCATATAAGAAAGTTTTAGCCTCCCTTAGCCACGACAAAGATGTTCTAAGAGAGGAAAGAGGAAAGCACCATTTAGTATGGAGTTGAGGGAACGCGACTATTGTATCTATGGGAATTAGCGCTCCCAGGGGAACCATGTGAGGGCCTGAGCTAAAGGTTAGGTAGGCTTCCTTTTTGGTTGCAATAAAATAAGTTTTTGTTTTGTTACGGACCATCTTTTTTCGGTTCACTGCTGTCCTATTTCTCAGCACCTACTACTTTATTCTTCAACTTTTTTCTCGATTCATGAACTTCTTTCATAGCTTACTGTTTCTGTGCACCTTGTGCATAGATTCCGCGTTCCCTCAACTCCATACTAAATGGTACCTTCCTCTTTCCTCTCTTAGAACATCTTTGTCGTGGTTAAGGGAGGCTAAAACTTTCTTATATGATAATAATAATAATGATAATTTTTTGTTTTATCATGTCTTTTAAATTTCATTATCTTGCATCCAATTTATTCAGAAGATTTATATTTACAATGTTTTAATACTTTGATTTATTGTATTTCAGAACACTGAAGATGGATTTTTTATAATCCGAAACGTTTGTTTTTTATCATGATATTCTTAGCCACGTTGGTTTTCCTTTTTATCCTCAGTTCGAGATATGCGTACGAATACCACCCATAGATACGTCACATCGGGAGGACCGATGTCCTCGAGCCTGCACTCCGGCCAGATTGTCACGGAGCTTTACCTCTTTACAGAGAATAATGTTACAGAGAGAAAAGAAATTTGAACCTCTAAACGGTATGACAAACAGAAAAGAAAAGAAGTATTGTAAAGAAAGATATTATCGTATACACTAATAAATACATCAGGCTTCGAGCGATAAGGGCAAATAACGAGAATTACATAATTATTGAAGATAATGAAATTGATTCCGCAGGAAGCTTTAGAAATATTACATTGCATATGCGATCAATAAAATCAGTATGAAGCAACATCATAAAAGATGAGTAAATAAAAGAATTGAATAGAAATGTAATGTGCAAGATCGAGCAAACCCGCCCCTGAAACCGCATGCACATATATCTAACGGAATCGAAGTAATAATTATTATTGAAGTACCAACATTAGACGCTAGCCAGATGCTGAGCTGCACGTTACAAATACTTAGAATTTACGTTATATTCTCTACGTAGCGCACAGACGCTGCCGAACAGACTGACTCTGCGTAATAATTAGGAAGCCCTCGGTAAGAGCATAGCTCCTGACAATCCCTAACACAAATAGCCCATGGTATTAACATCCTCGGTGTGAGCGCAATATTGTATTCATAATAAGTTCTGATAATTTCGACTGCTCATGATGATTTGCAGTGCTAGTCCATGATTTTTGAAATGCTTGCGTATTCCATAAGGTTTCCATGCATTCCACACATATCCGAGCCTAAATTCCAACTTATGTAAGTTTCAAGATGTTTCTGTTGACGTACGTTTGATTGTAGAAACGTATTATACATGTGGACTTATTTCTGTTGTACTGTAACGGTACCACCAGTTTTAATGTAATGTAGGTACCTCAGATTCTGGGGTGAAACGCAATTTGCTGCAGGAATAATCAGAGCAATCGGTTTGACCGCGTTCGCTCTGGATTGCAATCTTCACGCAAATCCTTTCTGACATGGTTGCCGAAAGCTTAGAGATTTGTTACACTACAACGCATGGTGACATTCGCTCCTAGTAAAAATTATATATACGAACAAAAATGTTTTCATACGATAAAAAAATATAATTTTTGCGATTCAGTTAATTCGCAGGCATCTTTTTACACTAATTCACATTTTGTCTGTATTGATCTTTTCCCTTCAATTAGCAAAAAAAGATAAAACATGTTACAATGTTAACATCCATCAAAAGACACAATTCCTAGTGCGCTTGAAAATACACAAAGTACATTTTAAAAACGTACACGTGCTACCAGTGATATAAGAATAAAATTTCCAGAATCACAGTAGTTCACTGATTTCCATGAGGTTGTTCGGTTATAAAGTTTGCTATAGGTTTTTCACTCGGTAATTTCTCTTTAACTACAAAAATACAGCAGCAGTTGTTCCAATATGAACATAGGAATCAAAAGTGGAAATACTTTTATGATTTCTTGGGAACAAACAGAAGCACATAAATGATTATTATAACAGCAACAAAAACTAAAACATTTGTGTTTGAAAATCTAGATTGAACGTGTTCGTACAATAAAAGAAGGATTTTTTTTGAGAAAATTAAGCCGAGGATGAAATCTTATAGTGATATTGAAGCTTCAATGTTGTTTCTTAACAACTCACATATGAGTGTTGAACATAATTTTTCGACATATACATAGTTGCGTTTGCTGAACTTATTTAAATCACCATGCTGCTTAGCCGTTAAAAGGAAATTCACATAAACAAAATGTTAATGATAATGTGATTACAGAGATAAAATAAACTAATAAAATTGATTGTAAGTTACAGTATTCGCTACTAAGAATTATGTACCTCTCTCCAGCCCACGATGTGTTTTGACGCTTACGTCTTCTCATTCATTCATGACCACGTCGTAGATCGGCTGAAATTATCGTAATAGTTGTGTACAGCGTTTACTTAATTCGAAATTGAAATAATGAAATATTCTCAATACTTTATTCTGGAAGAATCATCATTCACATTAAGAAGGACGAAAAAATTATACGACTTTATCCCACTCTGGAATTAAGTTTTCGTTGAGCAGTATAGCAATAAAAATTAGTCATACTTATACAAAATGAAAAAAATCGAATTATATTTTCGTAATCACAGCTCAAATTCTTGAACAGCATTAGAGTAATGGCTGAAAGTGAATAATAAAATAACTCAACGTTTGTTTAGACGCTTTTATTTAAATCCAGAAACGTCCAAACAAATCTAAAAAATTTTCTTTTCCACATTCAGTTTACAATTGAAACTTAACCTTTGCAAATTTAAAGATGTCAACCACAGTATTAGACACATGTCTTCCATTTTTTGCTGACAATAATAATGCCATACCTATTCATTCGCACACATTGAATTCTTATTCAGTGGCACACCTCTATAAACAGGAATTGTTTCATTTTATAGCTACACAAACAAAACAATACTTGTCAGTAATCATATCTCTTGCTTTCGGTTAGAATTTGATTAAATTGTAAATTAGTTTAGTCCTCTCTAACCAAAACAGAGGTAATTCAAAGAGAGGAAGTATGAAGGCACTATTTAGTATGGAAATAAAGGAACGCGGAATCTATGCATAAGGTGTGTTCTCGTCAAAGATTTCCTACGCATTGAAATGGTAAGTTCTGATAAAATTTTCAGAGGTACTGACACAAGGGCAGCAACGTACAGGAAAAGATAGTCCGTAACTGAACAAAAGCCTAATCTATTTCTACAACAAAAATTTCCACTTAACTCTAAGCCCGAGACAAAAGTTTATCCTTGCGGGTGACAATTCCCATAGATACAGTAGTTGGTGCCCCCACTGAAGGGCCCTTAGCCAGGATAATTAAAAAAAAAAGAAAAATAAAGATTACCACTTTCACATATATGTATATACGTTTAGTATTTGTCCAGAAACGTTCTAAATGACCTGAGAAATATAATTTTTCTGAACCACATTACAAATTAACTTGTATCTCAAAAATTCACGGAGATCCGATTCTGTAACTTTGATATTCGTTTAATTTAGCTGTTAGAAATAACATTATAGCATCTATAGTTACATCCTATTACAAATTATAATACTTATATTATTATTACATCCTGTTAGTTATTGCAAATGTAATAGTTTTATTTTCGCGCGTGCAAGCATAGGAAAAAACAATTAGTACTTTCTGGTCAAGCCTTTGACTGGTATTAGAACTAGTAATCAATTTTATTTTGAATCCTCCTTATTTGTTTGTTCATATCAGGATATACTGGTATAAGCGCAAAAATGCTTTTTGATTAGATGAGTTAGTTTATTCCTCCCTAACCATAACAAAAGTGTTTCAAAGAGAGGAGTGCCGATGGCACCATTTGATGTGAAAATACGGGATGGGCACGTAAGACCCCTGCCCACAAAAATGGTAAGTTAAAACAGAAGTTAATGAAACAAGATGAAAGTTGAAGAACAGAGTCAGTACCTACTGACAAAAGGATCGACAGCAGTGAAACGAAAAAAAGATTGTCCGTAACAAAACAAAAACCTCTTCGATTTCGACCAAAGGAAAGCCTGCCAAAACTTCAGCTTAACACCTCGCTTCTTCCCCTGGAAGAGTTCAATCGCAAAAATGTATCCTCCCGAGGGTGACCAAAATACTCAAAAAAATGATACATAAAGTAATTTTTCCCATTCAGTAAGTCGTTCTAAGCAGTAGTTAGCATTGAATTAGTATTTTTCCTCTTATGAGGATACAACTATTGTATCTACGGGTAGTAATGCTTCCAGGAAGATGAAGTGAGGTCTCGAGGTGAAAGTTAGGCAGGCCTTCTTTTGGTTGAAATAGAATAAAGTTTTGTTTTGTTACGGACCGTCTTCTTTCGGTTCACTGTCGTCCTTTCATCTGAATCTATGACTCTCTTCACCAACTTCCTTCTTGCTTCTTTAATTTTTTTCTCAAATTTCTGCTTCTGTGTACAAGGGGTTTTACGTGGCAACTAACTTCGTGCATAAATTACCCGTTCCCATGACTGCATTCTAAATAACGTCTCACTCCTTTCTCTTTTTGGAACACCTTATTGTAGTTAGGGAGGCTTGAACTAACTTACCTTATCTATTAAGCATTATGTTATATAATTCAAGAAAAGAACAAACTGTCAAAAAGAATTTAATTATTCACTTTAAATCTCGACTCGACTAGAGTAGGGCATCCTATCATCAACACTATTACAAAGTGCAAACTGTACAATTTCATTTAACATGATTCACTTGCTAAACCGATCAAGGCATTGGTTCGCTCAAGATTCGATACTTCATCTTATAACCATAGTTAATACGGACAAAGTGTGAACAGTATATTCTAGAAAAGATTTAAGATCAGACTTAAGGTCTAGGCCTAATTAATCATGGTAAATCAAACAGGGATCCAAGATTCGCTATGAAATCTTTGTAAGAACTTTATCACAGATCTCAGCAGGGATCGAATTCCAAGTCTTGTTTTCAATAAAGAGGATGCTGTGTTGAGACCAAGCTTTTAAATAATAAGGAAGTTCGAAGTTACTTCTATTTCGGGTTATATGACCATGATGACCAGTTTAGGTAGTTGATAATTGATTAAGGCCTTTGTAGCCCTCATTTTTCAATGATTAAAGCAGGAAATTGCACATGAAAAGCTTGTGTCGAGATCCAAAAGCTGAAGCATTTTTAAACTTTTGAATGAGTCATTCGTGGGTGATTTATATTCTAATTTTCTCACCGTTCTAATGGTTCTTTTTTGGGAGTGCAAAGAGTAAATAGGATATATTTTTGTGAGTTCCGCGTCATGCTTCTAATCCATATAATAAATATGATGAAATATGAGTTCGACAAAGTAGTTTCAAAGCTTTTCAGGTAATTCATTTTTTACTTATTGAGGATTCGTACCAATTTTGATAATTAGTACTAATATTTGCAACAAGCTCTCTTTAGGTCAGATGTTTTATTATTATAATGCCCAGGAATTTACAGCAACTGGTTTCTCCAATTTCACCATCACTAATCTTGCTGCGTGGAAGAGACCTTATGCAAGAGAATAAAATGTATTTTGTCTTATCGATATTGAGGTTTATTTTATCCGCTTTGGGCCACATTGAATCCTTTTGCACTTCGTTATCTATGTTCTTCACAGTTAAAATAGTATTTTTATTAGGAAGAATCGTAGAAAGCATGCTGTCGTCGGTATAAAGTATGAATTTGAAAAATAAAATAGATTTAGCTATATCGTTGATAAAGATCAAAATGAGGAGTGGCACAAGGACAATCCCTGTGGTACTCCATGTCCAATTGTCAGTAGCTCCGTTTGTGCATCGTCATGGCAACACATTGCTTCTGATTTGTAAGGTATGCCTTAAACCAATAATGTACAACTCTTCTACTGTTATAACAGTGAAATTTCGAGAGTAAAATGTTTTTGTTTAGGCAATTGAATGCTTATCACAAATCAAGAAATACAGAGAAAAATAACTTTTCTTCTTCAATATGGGAATAAAGTTATTTGAAATGGTTTGATGCAACTTGTATTTTTTAGGACGAAAATATACTATTTATCATTGAGAAATGATTTTTGCTCATAATAGGAATACGCTTTGTCGAATATTTTGCTAATAATTGTTACTACAGAGACAGGTTTGTATGAAATTGTTTACACAAGTTTATCATCATTCTTAATAATGGTGTTACTTCGGCAATTGTGAGAGAGTTCAGAAAAATGCCTAGGAAAAGTGGCCGGTTAATGATGTTGGATGCTACTGTTGTTAGCTATTAAATACAGTGCTATTAAATTAGCTATGCTTTTTGATGTTTTAGCCGAGAACGTTTTTGATCCACTTGATGTATTTTTCAATTTGTTCATGCATGGAACTACATCAGAAGAATTAGTAGGCGTATGACAAATTATGCAGTCTCGTTGGCGGCAAATTTTGTAGAGATGTCATTGATGAGTTATAAGAACTAACCGAACGGCTTTTCACACGAAACACGAAGACTAGCGACAGAAAGGAAGTGCCAATAGCTTTGTCAAAATGAATAGTTAGATTTGCTATACTTGACAGGAATAAACTCGAGAACAAAGAAAGGAACAAATTAAGCAGAGGCTAGGACTTCAAGTTCGGGGCTTGGGAGGGGGAAGGGGGAAAGGACAATCTACCTGGAACTATGCGTTCAAATCCGAACACCGAATTTAAAGGAAGTCAGTTATACAACATTTCGAAATTACTAAACGATTAAGTTAACCGTTTTAAATTTGATAAAGTTTCAGAGTTTACGAAGTTTCGCTAAAGTTTATTAAATTTTGTTAATGTTTCCAAGTTCATAAAATTTCCTTAAAGGTTCAAACTCCATGAAGTCCAATTAAAGGTTTCAAATTTTATAAAGTTTCGGTAAAAGTTCAAATGTTGAGTTAAAAAATTGAAGTTTAATTCAGGACAAGCACAGCAACCAAAAATCATACCATCTATGGTAACGGTGTAAGACCTCGAACCTCCAAGAACCTCGTGGTGCTCGATCCTGACTTGGGTTGACTGTCGCGTCTGGCGGGCGCACTGTCCGTCCCGCGGTTGCCGTACCTCATTCCACCTTCATTTTCGTTTCCTTAATTGAGGGGGTCTTGCAAAGCATACAGAGCTAAACTAAATCCCCTCTCAACCTCTGACATTTGACATGTGGCGTGAGCAACAAGCAGCCTACGAGGCAGAACAATCTGACGTGGCTATGAAATACGCATGCGATGGTCTCAACACCGATTTGCGCGATTTTTTCAAAAGCTACGCATAGCAAAATTTTCAAAAAACACATTAACACGGTAACTGTCATGTATCTACCAGTGGTACACAGAGGGCATTTTCATAATGCTGCTGACCGGCCAGTAGTCACAAACCCACTTTTCATAAATACTTAATCAAAGCTAAATAAAGGCAGGATCAAATTAATGTTTGCTACTTTCAAAATTGCTTGCAACAATTGACTTTAAATTTGAGTTGAACTTATTTAAGTTAGTTTAAGTTAAGTTATGAGTTAAGTTAAACCCATGGAGGTTAATTACCGTGTTAAGAATTATTCCATGAGCATCAGTGGGTTAATAAAATAATAAAATGCTCTCCCAGTCTTGTGCTCGCACCTAATTAGGGCCAGGTCCAGCCAGGGCTGTCGTGTAGAGACAGCTACCAGGAGTATAGGTACAGAGTCAGAAAAAATTCTTAGGAGCCTTTTCAAGTGAATTGTGTTAACGGATGGGAATTATGAGGTGTAATTAAAAAGGTTCAAAATGTCATTGGTTTAAAACAATTAAACCTTTTGATAAATAATTACTGGTCCTATGTTACATTTAGCAATATATATATATATATATATATATATATATATTTATATATTCTGTACCGGGGCCGTGTTCGGAATTGCGGACAACCCTGAATTTTGGGCCTTTATCGAGGGCGCAACAAGTTGTTGACTTTTGTTGGACTGCAACAAATTATCGACAACTGGAAAATTTTTTCATCATGGCTATACATCAACTGAAGAATGAATTTTCGAAAAAAATTGCGTTGTGCCTCACTCGTAGTTGGGCGTCAATTCAAGAATAAGGAAATGACTATGAGTAGAATCTCGACTCATCTTACGCATTACGGACGCAAGCTATTGCCAATGAAGGAAAAACAATCGTCATGTAGATATTGCAAAAATTGGAGGTATCACTGGCCATTCATATCGTTAATTTTTATCATATGTCTTGCACTCTTCTTTATCCCTGTCAGATTGAACTGTAGTAATTTTAAGCACACTGTGATCGTTTACAATTTTCGTGCCTCTAACTACACACACACACACACACACAGAGGTGAATCACTTGATGAGACCTGTTGCTTTGAGCGTTTACGTAAGCTTTACGATTTGCCATTGAAGTGCAGATCGTTTCTATGAAGAGTAAAGGAAGGAAGGGCTTTATTTCTTCAACTTATTAAAGTTTATGACTCAACTGCTGCTGATGGAGGGCGTAGAAAATAATTTTGACAACTTTAGCACTTCAAAGTTACAGTTTTTCGCTTCCAATATTTCGTTATCACGTCTCTTAATAATTCAGAACTCAAACATATGTTCTCTTTTACATTAAATTGTTACCATTATGACAATGTAAGGCGAATAATTTTGAATAAAATACATATATGGGCATAGATGATCGTGTGAAATATACATTGAGCCTTGCAGACACAGATTTGTCAGAATGCAAATATTCCGATCCAGCTCAAGCTCTTCTGTAGCAAATTATAGTGCTGACGCTGATCTCGAGCTGCAGTGGATCCTTTACAGCGACGTAGTCCTGATAATTTTTTCCTCTTGGAGCTTTTTAAAAATTCTCTTTGTGGTTGGTTTAGACCTTTGATTGAATGAATGATATTCATTGGTGTGAATATTTATTGGTAATACCACTGTAGGGATGGCATGTTGATTGTTGTATTGTAATACTTTCTTTGTTCAACCTTACTGATAATACTGTCTATTGATAGTTGTTAAATTATTTTAGTAGGCGAGTTGATATTCGGATGCCAGTTGATAGATATTTTGGGGAGTCCTTATTCGGACGCCAATTGATGAATAATATGGGTTGGTCCTGGTTCGGATGCCACCCTTTTTTGATAAGGTCTCTGTCTTAGGGATACCTGAGGGTAGTCAGTCTATTTCAAAGGCCGTGTTTTCTGAGGATCGTTATTCCTTAGGAATCTTCCTGATTTTTCAGGGATAAGAGAGAAGTCAGTTGTTGACTGATTATTTTTATTAAGATGGGGTTCGTCAACAGTTTTTAATTGTTGCGAAATTTTCCGGTATTCTTCAGAGTTTTCGATCTGATTACAAGTTTTGGAGATTTCGAGCTGTTTTCAAGCTTTGGAGATGTCGAGCTGATTTCAAGCGTCGAAATTGAGCTACACTAAATCAAGCTGCGGAGTTTTTTGCGCTGATAAATTTTTGAGGTGTCAAAACAAGATTTAAATTTGAGCCGAACTAAATCAAGCTAACGAAATTTTGAAGTTCGTGACGGAAGTATGTTTCGCAAGTATCTGTGATACGCGAGCTCAGTTATTTACGAGGAGAATTATTTTTCCTCCGTAGAACAGAGGCATCAGTCGACTTATCTTGGCTCTGGCCTAACAATAGTAATATAAGCAAAATGTTTCCAGCTCGGTTCATGTTGATGAAATTTTAATTTGGAGGTATGGGTTTCACGATAAAGCATCGCTTGTGGACAGTATTAACAATCATAACGAAAAAAAACTGGAGTATCCAAACCGTCAAATATGACTGCAGAACTTCGGGGCAGTAGCCTTCATTCTCATATATTTCGCTTGTTTCATTCATCCTGTTAGTTCGTTTTTTATTACTTTCTTATTCAGTTTGATTTCTTCTGATTCATTCTCATTTGGCTCTCTTGATATTAGTTTCCTTTTTAGTTGTCTCATTTCACACTAGTCACTGCCTTAGCGACCTGTCAGATAGGGTGCTGGTTTAATTCCGTATTCTTTTTCACAGCTCTTTATCGTAAGACTTCGAGCACTGCCCAGTTCTTCTGTTTCATTTTACAAGCGGTTGAGAGTACCTCATCTCTGTCTGGAAGTATACCTGATTGTCCATCATTTCTGCCTCGAGCAACATTCCCGTACCTCTACTTGTCATGTAAATGCCTGCCTGACATTTTGTCTCGGGATAGGCAGTTCTCATTTACTAGCGTTCATTTTTTTCCAAAGAAGATGCCAACCAACCCTCGGGGTGGGCAGCTGAAACCCCTATGGGGTTAGGCTGCTCAGTGCGTCTGAATGTGTATTATGTACAAGACCTCAATTGCGTGACAATTATAATCTTGACCTGCAATACTATTAATGAACAACTCCAAGTTCTGCATAGTGAAACTTTTTTCCCTTCTGTCAAACCAGACCCAGCTCTGACGAGAGAAACATACGTTCAGCCGTGGAGCTGCATGGAGACCTCTTCGAAGCTCCAATAACCATCAACTAAAAAAAAAAAAAAAAAAAAAAAAAACCAACCCTCGAGGTTTTGAGTAGTTGTGCAGTACGTGGAAACGAACAAATCGTAAAAAATCAAGCAAGCGATCAATTAACCTATGTACTATATTGGTTTCCTCAGATTATTAAACGCTAATGTGTATCACCAGCAGCAAATTGAATTAAATTAACATATACACGATAAAACGGTTTGTTGGGCTGTAGTTTCTCTAGTAAGGCATAATTTTTTCCACTGATTGCTAGCTTTTCGAGAATACTGCTAGATTTTTTTATTTCGCTGATGTCATTGTCATGTAGAGAATATTACTTCCAAGTAACGCTTCTTTACCTGCAGCTTATTGTGGAAAGGAAAGCATGGCGTAAAAATGCAGACGAGCCTGTACAGAAAAGACTTCCAAAATGAGGATTTTTGTAATCGTGGTGAAGAGAAAACATAACTTATCTCTCCATTGTACAGAGCTATTTTTTGTGATTGCAATGATTTTTATACAAAATACATTAACAATGAGCTGAATTAAAATGTAACTCTTGCGGCAGAACGACAGTATTTTAAAGATATTTCTCATTGCATTGACACTAAGCAGAGAGTGAGCGGACAATGGTGACAAGCGGTGCCTGTACATTTGCTGATTGTATCCGTAGTGGGAGGACCTTTAACCTTTATTCTTTTACGTTCATTCTTTGGATAGGAATAACATAATCTAAATTTTGGAATTTAGTTTATAAAAAACGTCAGTTATAAAAAAACTCTAGACTTCGTTCATGAAAACGATTCCTTCAATGGAACACTGAAAGACATTTTCCAATTTCATTCAAATCTTGGCGCGGTTCAAAGAACTTTTTAACTCATTGTTTATAGGTTCTATTACCTACAGTACAACAGCGGATTTAGAAATACTTAATGAGAATTATAACGTGCTGTGTTGATGAACCAAAAAATAGAAACCTATACTAAAATTTATGAACGGTAGTACTGAAACAATTTAAACAACAATTTAAACAATTTTAAGCAATTTATCTACCACAAGCGATCCAGAAGTAGATTATTTCTTAAGTCTAGTACAATGGTCAAATTTGAGTATAGCTACCCTATAGGGCTTAATAAGTTCAGCGACTTCTAGGGCATCCTACCATCAACGTTATTCTAAAGTGTACAATAATGTTTAACATAATTCACTTAACCTAGTTACGGATTAGACTTAAATAGTTAACTCGATATTCGATGCTTCATTTTACAAAATAGTCTATATGGGCTAGATATTAATAGTATATTCTGTATACGATTAAGAGCAGACTGAAGATCAACGATTTTAACCATGGCTAATTACCCTATCAGGATCAGTTATGTAGGAGACAAGATTTGACTTGGTTATCTTACACGATAAGTATTCTGATTGGAAATGAGATTCAAGATTTATTTTGAATAATTAGTAAAAATAGCTTTAACGGATCTCCACAGAGATTAAGTTCCAAGTTTTAGTTCCAACGGAGATGATACTATGTTGTGACCGAGCTTTTGAATAATAAAGAAGCATGAATTTATTTTTATTTCTGGTTTAAATGGTCGTGATGACCAGTTTGTACAGTTAATAATTGAGTTAGGTTATTGTCGCCATCATTGGTCAATGTTTTATGTATGAAATTACGTATGGGGAGTTTGTAGAGATCCGTAAGTTTAAGTACTTGTAAACTTTTGAATTAATCATTTGTATGAGTATTATATCCTAGTTTCTTTACCGCTCTAAAGGCACTTTTTTGTAGAGTCAAAAGTTTATTGGTTTTACTTCTATCAGTTCCGTGCCATGTTTCTATTCCGTATTATAAGTATGGTAAAATTAGCGTTCGGTAAAGTGTGTATATATATTTTCAAAGCATTTTTTGTAAAGGCAGGAAATTTTTCACTCTATCGAGGATTCCGACGGATTTTGATAACTTAGTACTAATATTAGCGATATGATCTTCAAAATTGAAGATCAGATGTTTATTTATTGTGATGCCAGGAACCTACATGAGTTGATTTCTTCGGTTTCATTTTCGACAATTTCAAAGCGTGGGAGAGATGTATTTTTCTTGTATGAGAATGTAAGGTATTTTGTTTTATCGATATTAAGGCTTATTTTATTAGCTTTAAATCACCATGAAACTTTATGGAGTTCGTTATTTAAACTCACCGCAATCAGAGCGGGATTTTGGTTTGGAAGGACCGTAGAAAGCGTGCGGTCATCGGCAAAAAGTCTGAATTTGAAAAATGATGTAGATTTAATAATATCATTGATAAAAATTAGAAATAGGGGAGGCCTAAGGACAGATCCTTGTGAAACTCTATGGCTAATTGTCCGTAGGTCCGATTTTCCATCGTCAATGATAACGTATTGCTTCTGATTTGTTAGGTATGATCTGAACTAATCATGAGCAACTCGTCGAATACCATATCAGTGGTGTTTCGAGAGTAATATGTTATTGTCCACACAATCGAATGCTTTTCGAAAGTCAAGAAATAGGTAACAAGCTTTTCTTCATCTATACTAGAATAACGGTATTGTAAATGATTTAATATAGTCTGTGTTGTTGATTTTTTTTAGATCGAAAACCAAATTGTTTATCATAGAGAAATGATTTTTATTCAAAATAAGAATACACTTTTTTATACACAATTTTCTCAAATACTTTGATAATAATTGGTAGCGCAGAGATAGGTCTATAATTATTTACGCAGGTGTTTTCACCACTTCTAAAAACAGGGGTTACTCTCGCAAATTTGAGGGAGTTCTTGAAGTGCCTAGGAAGAGAGACTGATCAATAACATTGGATATGAGCGGGGCTACAGCTAGTATCAGCAATAACTTCAAGTACTTTAGTCGAAAACGGTTGTAATCCACTCGATTTATTTTTCTGGTTGTTTATACACGCTATTACATCGGAAAAGTGGGTAGGCGTAAAGAACAAAGAGTCGTGCTCACGAGCATGATCCTTGTATTCCAGGTGATCAGTCAGTTTACTTGGAATATTATCAGCTATATTTTCCCTACGTTTACGAAGAAATTGTTGAAAATATTAGCAATATATTTTTTCTCATGGTATTTTGCATTATCCTAAACAATACTCAATTGTTTTCTTATTGGCACTATATGTTCACGGTTTTTAGCAAGAATTAAGCAGGCGCCAAGTTTTTTTAATGTCAGTTTTAAATTGAGTAAACTTGAGCGTAAAGTAATTTTTCTTCGATGTCCATATCTGGTTTGTCACATAGTTTCTGAATCTGTTATACATTTCTCTAGATATTCGCCCATCGCAAAGGACGGCTCGGTACGCTTGATGTTTCTTTATATTTATCACGTCTTCAGTAACCCAGGGCTTGTGTCAATTTACGAGTGTAATTTAATTGTACGGTGTAATTGTACGAGTTACAATTGGAAAACACTGATTGTATGCGGTCATTATAGCTTCAGTCAAGTTTAGTACTGCTTCATCAATGCTCGTTGCATTATTGTTTTGTTGAGAAATGTGCAATGTTGGCATTAGTTCTTCTAGAACGGTGCGCATTTCTTCGAAATTTGATTCGTTTACTTTACGATATGAGTACGTTTCAGCCCGTGGCCTGGTGCAAGCAATATAGACATTTTTCAGAATAACAAAAACTAGAAAATTATTTGATGAGTCATAAGTAATTATTAAAGTAAGAAAATCAGTAGGATATGTTATATAGATATTTTCGAGCAGCGTAGCAGATTCTGAGGATATCCGTGTAGGCTTTGTGAGGATCGGAAGGAGAGATTTATGAGTGAAAACATTTAGGAAATTTGAGATTGGTTCACAGCTTTCATGCTTCTGTAGATCATAAGTGAATTCACTGTAGATTATTATGTCATTATATGAGGACCTGTTGAACTGCGACATAATACGATTGAGCTCATTCAGGAAGGATACAGGACAAGTTGTAAGAGGCCTATACACCGCTCCACGCATAATTCGTTTACCATTTCTAGTCAGTTCTAGGAATAGTTACTCTATAGGATCCCGATTCATAGTTGCACTTGCTATGAGTCTCGAGTCTATATGTTTAGCCACTGATGCTTCCGCCCCGTTTATCATTGCGTAGCGAGTGGTAGCTGGTAATTTTTCATTCAAACCATGTCTTTAGTTGAATCATCTAGCCAGCTTTCGGTGAAGCTAATCACGTCGAAGTTATACTTCAGTTCAGTTACATTACATTGTATCTCTTCCAATTTTGGATAGAGTGACCTACAGTCCATCCCATGAGCGAAAAGTCATTACGAGTTATCCGTATAGTTTCGTTGAATTCTGATATATTAGTATATTCGCAGTTTTCAGTTTCGTTTAGGTTTGGATATAATATGTTCAAAAGATTGAGATCTGGGTTAATTTCATCGAATACATCAGCATGATCAGTCATTTAAAATCAGTAAGCTGTAAGTAATGTACAACTTATTGAAAAAATTGAAAAACTGAGTCAAAATAAAAAATTCCTACCTACAACTAGCCCAAGAAGTAAGAGAGAAAAGAAAAAATCTAGCAGGATTTCATGAGTACACACACACACAGTCCATGAGCGAACAATGTTGGAGTTCAACAATCACAACATTGGAAAGTACAAATTGCTGAAGGCGTTGTTGCAAATTTTCCATACATCAGGTAGTAAGTTATAAAATTTAGACGATAGTGACATATCTAATCAGTGGCAGTGATACATCTAATCGTAAAAAGGTCAAAATTGAATTTTGGAGGTTAGTTATAATGGTTATACACAAATAATAACCTTACCGGTAGAGTTACATATTAATAATGTGGGAAATGAAAAACACGAGCAGAGAACAAGGTGGAGATCAAAGGGATATCTGACTCAATGCTTTTGGGGAATGCGGAGGGGCGATTCTGTCATTTTTGAATCATTTTTATGGTAGTATAAATGATACGAAATTTGGCTGGCAGTCAGCAAGAACACTAATCACTAATCACCCAAAACCTGTTTCGAAGACATGTCCAATTGCTGCATCAAATATTGGTCGAGCTCGTCAGGCGAATTGATCTTAAAGAATTTAAAATGTTTTAAATTCTTTCGTACTCGTAGGTGTAGTCAATACCTTATTTTCAACAAAGAGCTTCATTATGAAAGTAACATCACCAGATAATAATAGAACGAAGCAAAGAATAATTTATTATGCTTTTTCAGACTACAATCATAGATATCTGATATCATGAACATAAGATTATTATTTTGATGAAATGAAAAATATATTAAATATAAACATTTTTTAAAATGAATTTAACAAAAAACCTTGTGTTTATAACACTCCTACTACGACTGTAGGGGTTGTGGAATAATTGTCAGATAACCATTTAGAGCAGCAATAAAAACCAAAATGAACAATACTAACCATCAATAAATTCGAAATTAGGATTACCATTCCGCATATCGGAAGAATTATAATTGTCCGTTCACATTAACCGTTCCACTACCTATGTATGGGCGCATTTCTCCCACAGCTCTTTAAAAAATCCCAGTGGACATACGAATTGCTGAAATAACATGAAATGGGATCCTAACGGTTCATTATACACTTGTCTATAGATTTCAGTCATTAGGCACCTTTTTGATAAATGGCAAGTCAGTACTGGGGCGACTGTCAACTAGGTAGGATATTGTTTACAATTTTTCTTAAAATAACGGTCATATCGCTCATATTAGCACTAAATTTAAAAAATCTGTCAGAATCCTTTATAATGTGATAAATTTCCTTCTTGAAGAAGCTTTCCAAATACTTTACCGAACGCTCATTTCACCGTACTTACAACACAGAATAGAAGCATGGCACGGAACTGATAAAAATGAAAACAATATACGTTTTACTCAGCAAATAAAGCCATGAGAGCAGCAAGAAACTAGAATATAATGCTCACACAAATGGTCCATTCAAAAGTTTACAAATACTTGAACTTATGGATCTCTATAAACTCTCCATTTGTAATTTCATACATAAAACATTGACCAATGATGGCGACAATAGCCCCAAACAATTATTAACTGCACAAACAACCATTTAACCCGTAATAGAAGTGACTTCATGCTTCCTTATTAATTAAAAGCTCGGTCACAGCACAGTATCCTCTTCGTAGGAATAAAAACTTGGAACTCAATATCTGCCGAGATCCGTGAAAGTAATTCTTACAAAGAATTCGTAATAAATCTTGAATCTCACTTCATATAAGAATATTAGTCATGTTAGATCACCAAGTCAAATCTTGTCTCCTTCATAACTGATCCTGATAGGGTAATTTTTGCCATGGTTAATCTGTTCTTAAATCGTTTCTAGAATATACTGTTAATATCTAACCCATATAAACTATTTTGTAAAATGAAACATCGAATATGAGTTAACTAATCCATTGATCAGTTTAATGCGTAACTAGGTTTAGTAAATTGGGTTAAACGTTATTGTACACCTTAGAATAACGTTGATTGCAGGATGCCCTAGAAGTCGCTGAACTTATTCGGGCCCACAGGTAGCTATACTCAAATTTGACCTCTGTACTAGACTTGAGATTCAATCTACTTTTGTATCGCTTGTGGTAAATAAATTGCTTATAATTGTTTAAATTGTTTAAATGTACTGTGAAAATGTATTGATAATATGTGCTACATATATGTTACTATATACTGCTCTGATCACTTCATATTGACGGTGTTTGGTGATAATTTTCACTTCTCTGACGCGTCTCTGGGACAATGTATCCCAAATTATTTATAGGCCTATAAGCTAACCTACGGACGTGGAAATTTTAAAATTATTTTTCAAGTATCCTAGACTTATAGGATACTTGTAAATATATAATATAAATAGATAATATATGCCATCAGTTTCGGATTCATTGAAAAAAAATGAATCGCTAGAGTGTTTAGTAAAATGGTAATGGAATGAAGCCCTAACATAAAGCACAATTACGACATCCTCCGAAACCAAACTTGAACTCGTACGCTACATCATTTCTTGCAGAACATCCAGCCTCATTTCATTGTAAGTCTCTCATCAACGTGCTCTTCTAACAACGCAAACCTCCTGAAAAGTTCATCATGTCTCATTTCTTGTTGCCGTAGGGGCAAGTTATTTTATAATGAAGGCCATTAGAAGTCAGGCAGCGGTCTAACTTACATTCCATTAGTTACCGGACGAGAAAATTGGCCCGAGTGAAGAGTTTGTTCTTGCGGATTGACTTTTAGGTTCCGTCTTCAGGCGGCCTCACATTTTGCTTCTTTGTTTCCTTTTTTTGCTTCGGAGTTTCTCGAGCTGCCTAAACTTTTCTTCAGGGTGGAGGTCACGGCTCAGAAATTCGGCGAGATTTAACGATGTTACATGAATTTAAGGCGAAACTTGCGGCGTTTTGGCAATAAAAAACATAATCCACAAGCACGAGGATGCTTTGGAGCCCCTTATAACACGACATAAGAAACGACTTTCATTTCAATTCCGAGCATAAAGGTCAGTTCATCCTGTGTGCTGCAAAATCGAGCTGTGCGAGAGCGAAAGTTGCAAGAACTCGAAACCTTCCACGGTACGTCATGACTACAGAGGAGCAGTGATGTTTTGCTTAGATGTACGCAATAATCATGTCCGTGCTATGCTTAAGACGGTGGTCGCAATGTGAGCTGACAGTGTACAGAGAGGGAATTTGCGTAATGCGCTAACCGACCACTTATCACCAACTCAATTTTAATAATACTTAATCAAAGCTGAATGATGGCAGGATGGTGTTAATGTTCACTTTTGTCGAAATTGCTCACTAGAATTAACTTCAAATTTCAATTGAATATTGAACTTC
The DNA here is from genome assembly GCA_030386875.1 of Morinoia aosen. NCBI lineage: Eukaryota > Metazoa > Arthropoda > Malacostraca > Amphipoda > Talitridae > Morinoia > Morinoia aosen. Next base: position 5,677,719 of record CM059574.1, read on the forward strand.
AGTTGAACTTATCGCGGTCATCTTTTGAAGCGCAAGCAATGCATCTACGTGCTCAATGCTTAAAGCTGTATCAGTCAGTACAAGCGTTAAGGGCTCAGACATTTCTGCGGCGTCTTCGAAGTTGGTGCAGCTGGTGCTGTTGGTGGCAGCTGTGGGTGTGCTGCAGCTGAGGGTGCGCCGCAGGTGAAATTAGGTTTACGAACAAAGCCGTAACAATAAAATGAGACAAGCGTCAGGCTAACAAGGCTTTATGTGATCACCGTTTGCTTGCGTGAACACATGGCATTTAGCACGCTTCCACAGCCGCCAGTTTGTTTAGGACGAAACTCGAGTTTATTTTCTGCAGCGTTTCGTGCAACTGTATTGAGTGTGAGATACATGTTGATACAGAGATACCTTATGAATCTCATGCGTATTGGCACAAGCACCAAATGTTTGTGGTTCATGTTTGATTTGAAGTAATTGGCTGATTGTGATACTAAGCCTTTCATGTCCAGGAAGGCGAGTTGTGCTTTAGGTAATGTGTCTCGACTACACGGCCACTGCTCTATTTTGTCTCTCAATCGAGTTGAGCGATTCACATTTGTCGGAAAGTAACGAGTTGAAAGAAGACAAGCCATATTTTTAAGTGATTCATTGCAATGTAGTGTGTTAATAATCCACACATCGCTTTAATTATTTCAGGTTCATAGAAATTAAATTGAAAATATTTCGACCTTTCATTTATTTTACTGCATTACACAATGAAATCTAAATCCTGCATTGTTGTTTTGAATGTTTAGCATTCTGCTCTACTCAACTTCTCAGATTTCACTAAAATTTTAAATAGAATGATTCATTCAAACAAATTAATGCCATTGCTGAAGGCATCGGGTGAAACTTACTTTCTCAATTTCAGGGTAGCCACATAAAGTCTACACTGCCTTATTTTCTATACTACGTGTGACGGTCAACATATCTCGAGCCGTGTGACCGAATCATTTCAAGTCGTCGTAGCAAATTTGTAGCGTCAGTTCTTCTAAGTCAACTTGATTACTGTAAGTGTGAGGATCAAAAATTTTATCTTGCTCATGAAGTAGCAAGGTCAACCGCGGAGAACTCACGCTGCCACATGTTTGCTACGCCCCCGCAGAATATTTTGGTAACCCGTCGTCTGGAAGTTGCGGGCCTCGTGTTGTGTCTGCTCCGACGTTGGTCCGAGGCTCCATTACTGGCTCGGATATGCTTCAATATCCAGGGAAATAAGAAATTAAAACGCTTTCTGTTTTTTGTTTGCTCACGTAGTGCTATTTTTTATTTTGGAAATGCTGTCCGATGATGCTAAAAAATCGAATATGAAAGAAATGAAGAAGAAGTACTTTAAAAACATTAACTCTGAACGTTTATAAGATTGTTGACATTAAGATTATTAAAATATTAGATACTTGTCTGCCACCTTCGTATTTTAGAGTCATTATTCATTCATAAACTTAAACCTTCTCTCAATGAAATGGAAAGTGCATACCCTCAGAAAATAGTCAACCGATAAATTATTACTATTATCAATCTTTTTTTTCGTGCCTATATTCTGCGCTCCTGTAATTTTGGGTGTACTGACTTGTCTGTCATTTTATTTGCAAGCTTTTTGTTGGGAATGAGCGTAGGTTCAAAACGTTCAGAGTAAATATTTTTAAAGTACTTCTTCTCAATTTCTTTCGTTGTAAACTTGCTTCGCAAAATAAGATTTTCCTTTGTGAAATCGAATATGATTAGAAAAAAGGTCGAAATTAAAGATTTTTCCTACAAAAACAGTACGTAGCATTATCAAGTCGACAAAAGAACTTTAACGGTAGGCTGTACCACGGCTAGCACGTAAATTGATTAAAAATTCAGCCACAGGGCTGTTCATCCTAGAAACACGTAACACTAAATTGTGACTAGAAAAAAGACCTAAGCTCAAGAACTGCATTTTGCCTCGAAAATAGCTTCTTACGTATAAGTATTCTTCTACATGATGTTGACTGTATTAAATCGTCAGTTCTGGAAACACAACCCATTAGTTCTTAAAGGTACAGTAAATATGTGACCCGTCAATTCTGGGACATACAGTGTGCGGTCAATTGTTGGAGATAAGTACATGGCCCGTCAGTTCTGGGTATAACCAGTCAGTTCTTACACGCGGCTGTCAAAGCTTAGTACACAGCCAGTCAGTCAGTAGCTGATAAATTAGCTATGACTGATGGGAAATATTTTTCTAATTTCATGAAAATTTAGATTTTTTGCTGGTACGTATGATCTGAATGACGACCTTACTTTTAGCACTTAGAATATGAACATAGTATTCACGAAGAATTGAATAGAAATTTAAAGAAGAACGTTAAAGCCACGAAAGTTAAAATTCATAAATTTAAACACCAAAGAATTCTGATATTATGGACTTTTAATTTTTTCAAGTATAGGTTTGAAAAGTAAGATACCAAGCATTTTGAAGCTCAAACAGTTAAGGCGTTGAAAGTTTGAGGGCCACGTGCCAATATGGCAAGATTTTCGCGCTGATCGTAGTGCGAGATCGAAGAAGAAGACGTAGCGCCGGTTGCTGCCTGCGAGATGCGACATCGGCACGTCCGTCCTGCCTGATCCGATGTGCGCCTCACAGCCCAGATCTCGTCGCCCTCTTTCTGGGATACTTGCCCCAGGGACGTCGCTTCGGACGCAGCTAACGAGAATTTCGTGCTCAAAGTAATTCTTTGGTGTCCAAGCCAATCTTTACCTGACCCTGGCACACTCCCCGTAGTTTCTCAGGAATTTATGTATTGAGCTGCTAAAGCTACACACGTGAGATTACCACGACACTGCCGGAAATTTTGGTAGGAAAACTGGGTGTTTGGTATTGAGCAATGGCGAATCGAAAATAAAAAAATAAGAAATCAATTCAAGATAATAAACGTTTAATCTCATAAAATGCGTAGTTTTTGACCAGCAAGATAAATTACGCTCATAAAGCCATATTCAACTTTTCTAGAGAACACAATTTCTAGCAAGTAAAAAATTAAACTAAGGTAGTAGAATTTATGTATTCCCACAAATTCACACATTTGACGTAAAAGAAGAAATTCATTGAAATACGTTGCTACAACTGTCATTTACTAGTGAACGCACGCTGAAGAAACGCGACTGCTAGCATAGATGGAAGTAAAAAACGCTACCCGTATATTATTCGACTGTAGTGACGTCGTTTACTCGAGTGCTGTAATATTTTCTCTCTTAAGTTGACAGAGTAGCTCCCTTGACACCCATCATGTAAGTATGAATATTACAAGCCAGTATTTTCGTCACTTTCAGCTGACCACCAGTTGTTCAAGGTGGTCAAGCGACTGAGAACGCGCTCTTTCGCAGGAACGGTCACGGATTCTGTTCCTTGTAATGCCGGCCTTGTGATTCGCCCCTTGAGGAAATGGAGAACGTAGCAGTAATTCCCCACTCCACTCAAGGGCCGGAAATGGGTACACGCTCGACAGGGTGTTACCGTCATTGCGTCTCGATATTGGTTATTTGGCATGTGATAAACAAACGGATAACATAATATGGATCAGGCCCGATTAGAGTAAAACATTTTTACCAAGCCCTCGGCTCAGCTGGCCTCACGTTCTTGACTTGATGTCGGTAACTTAATCTGTTTGTCTTTGGTGCATATTTCATCACACGTTAAAGTGTCTACTGTTACTCGTTTACTTTATTATTGCAACAAATAAAGGAGAATGTTTATAAATAATAGACACATAACAGGTAACATTTTTCGGGATTGGTCCTAATGAGGGTTTTTTTAAATATTCAAACGAACGACGAAATATATAACAATGGTGATCAACTTTATTGTTAAACTCATGCGAAAAAGCCTGAGATGTGCGCTTAAATATAGAAGCTATGTTCGTTTGGTAGCAACAAAGTGAAGGTTATCTTGTTTATTAGCAATGTTAGGAAACAAAGAACGGTTACGGCGCTCTAAAAGTTGACTTCTCCCTCCTTCCGTTGAAGGAATCAGAGGTTAACACGTGATGCTAGTGATATTTTTTTCCAGGATGCTAGAGGTCTCGAGAAAGCGATTGTGCTCGACACATTTTCTCATGAAGAAAGAATACACTAGGAGTAAACTTTGACGGGGTTTTCGTGCTCCGTTGGCTTTTAAAAATTGCTGTAAATCTGATCGAATTAAGTTTTCTCAGTGTTTGTGCCAAGGGCGAAACTGAGGAAAATTATCAGGGTTGCCTAAAGTAACTGCATGTTCTACGGTGGAAGGAATGAAATGGAAAAAGGCAAGGCTGTGATCTACTTAGTTACAGAATCAGAAACAATTAAGATAGGAGGGGCTAAAAGGCTCATCGAATACTTTGCAGGAGAGCATGGCAGTTTTAGCGGTGAATAAAAAAGTGACTAGCCATGTAATTTAGATTGAAAATTTTGATATCGAACCCGGCGAACATAGAAAAAATCTTCGTTGGGTATAATAAATTATAAATTGAAGTGACAGCGTGACCAAAGCAGAGCTATTAATAATCGGCAGCAACACGTCGTAAGCTGAAAAATTATTCGCCAGGGAAAATTTGATGCTGCAATTTGTTGGAAAAACTTTAAATTGAGTAGTTTAAAGACGTAATTTAAAGATATATAGATGTTATTTCTCGGAAAAGGTTTGAAAATTAGTGCATTTTAAAGATGTATCAAATTCACAATTAGGTGAGAATTAATGCTATAACGTATTATAATATTTGAATAAATATTTATCTTAACGAGAAAACAGTTTTTTGCGCGATTAATGAGATAGATTAATGTTTCAAAAATCAAGGACATCAAAAAGTTCAGCTCTAAATTTTTCAGCAAAGTCGACACTTAGAAAGGTTTGGTAAGTTTGGAAGCAAGTTGTTGCATAAATATCGCTTTGATTTTGTTTCGTTACTTGCAAATTCCTTTGAAGTGACTAACAAAATATTGGATCACATCTAACAATGGGAATACTGAAAAATATCTTGATCTACACTCAAAGTAAAACGCGAATCTAAAGCAGATATAGTAACTTAAAAGTGGAGGGTCTTTGCAGACCTCTTCTAATATTGAGAAAAGATATGCCCGATAATTATCAGGCATATTGAGCATTATAATCGGAAAAATTCACAGCGAACCTTGGAGCCTTTGAGAGGTTACAACTACTCGGAATACCGCGATCGGGCGGTAAAGGATAGTGAAATTAATAGTTTAATAATTGCAAGCGCTCTGTACCGGATTGTATGAAGAGTATAGTGTTTCCTTTTCATTTCTCGGTAAATTATTAGCTCAAAAGTCACGATCCGTTGCGTAACATTGAAATAGTTTTTCTTTTGGTAAGGAAGAAATTACATGGATGCGCTCATATAATCTGGATGGTTGTTGGAGCAGTTGGCAATATTGGTGTGTTTTATTAGACATATAATGGGCCGGACAATTTATAGGGGTTAACCAAGCTGTTAATTAATTAGCTGAAATGAAGTTAGAAAAGCCTGTTGTTGAGCGCAGCTATTATGTAGCAGGACAGGGTTAGTGAGATTATATTTTGAACATCTGTGAGCGTTTTCTCTTACATGCATTTGCTCTTGGAAAAATAGGTGCTGTCGTAACAATTCCCTATGAAACCTTGGGAAAACAAGTTTTGGTGCTAAAACTTGGTACTATTTAATTATTTTATTCTCTAATTGTTGTAGTACGTGCTCATTTGTCAGTATTGACATTTTACCGTCATACTTTTTTAATATTATGCATATTTTTTTGATAGGCTTGTCATCCCTCCCTGCGTGGTTCACGTTATCAGAAATTTACTGACGAGACATCGCAGCACCAGTAGCAAAATTTTGTATTTTTGCTCACATATTTTCTTGCCATTTTTACGATACTAACCGATAAAGCCCGTCGTTCATAAAATTTGTTTCCATTTACAGATACGTGATTCCTGGTTTCATATGATATAGCAGCCTGAATTTAATGTTATTCAAGCCTTTTTTAAAATGACGACAATTTGACTTCCATCTCCTTATGAGAAATAAAGGGGCCCAGCATCACAATGTCCTTCTCTATTTCCACTCAAACAAGTCAGATATTTCAGGCGCTAGGTTAGTAGAGCCGAAATAATAACATAACCTTGTTTCAGTTTTCGATGCCCCTAAAAGTCTGTCACCTGCTGCACTGTGAGCCTAAAAACCTACGAGTTCATAGGTGAGTTGACGCTTCTGGGAGAGACGCAGAGTTTGACGGAATTCGAGTTTTCAGCAGCTTCAAAGTGGAGCAAAATAAGCGTCCATTACTCGACGCCGCTCTTATTTTGCTGGTCATCTCTTCCGATAAACTCGAGAAGCCCCGAGGCACTTCATCATGCCGTGTCTCTCGAGATGCAGGGGAACTTCGTCGAGATAGAGACAGATAAACTGTTTTTTCATGGCGAAAGTTGAGCTAAGAAACTCAACTTGGTCGGCGCGCCAATATTTTTGACTGCAGCTGAAGGCACGAACTCAACGAGACTCGACTGCAGGATGCAGAGTACTGGACTGCAGGATGCAGAGTACTGGACTGCAGGATGCAGAGTACTGGACTGCGCAGGATGCAGAGTACTGGACTGCGCAGGATGCAGAGTACTGGACTGCAGGATGCAGAGTACTGGACTGCAGGATGCAGAGTACTAGACTGCAGGATGCAGAGTACTGGACTGCAGGATGCAGAGTACTGTACTGCAGGATGCAGAGTACTGGACTGCAAGATGCAGAGTACTGGACTGCAGGATGCAGAGTACTGGACTGCAGGAAGCAGAGTACTGGACTGCAGGATGCAGAGCACTGGGCTGCAGGATGCAGAGTACTGGACTGCAGGATGCAGAGTACTGGACTGCAGGATGCAGAGTACTGGACTACAGGTTACAGAATACTGGACCGCAGGATGCAGAGTACTGGACCGCAGGATGCAGAGTACTGGACTGCAGGATGCAGAGTACTGGATAGAATTATAAGCTGTAAGCTACAGAGTTATAAGCTGTAAGATTCAGATTATTATATTGCGAAACAATTGTAAAGATATGTGCGGTTCCAGTTACAATTTGCCTGTTACAGGTCAGAATAGCAACTAAAAGCAAACTTGTCCAAGGAGCTGTTAATATCTCTTACATGCTCGTAGCTAAGCAGTGTGCGGTGGGGACGCGCATAGATGTCGAATGAAATTGCAAGATTTAAGAAGCGGCTGATTTTTTGCGCGGGGGGGGGGGGGGGGGGGTTATTTGCAAAAAATTTTCTGTGTCATAAGTGGGCTACAAATCTCAGCGCAATTTATTCTTTAATAATTAACTCTGCCAGTAATGTGAGCAAACAAACTTTCATTCAATAAATTCTCAAGCAATTATGTGAGTTTTGAACCTGCTCGCCGGTAGTTCCGAAGCAATAATATAGAAGATTTTGAATGATTTGAATTTTTTAAAGATTTTATAAGTTCAAGTTCCCTGAGTGACAAATAAAAAATAATGAAGGCATCTACGGATGCTTCATTTCCAATCAAGCCTGATACATATCACCTTGTACATTGGATTTTCAAATGCCTCATAACTAACGCCAGGACGCCATGACGCTTTCCCCCGGTCAAGACCGGTACCCATTTCAGACACCTGGGTAGAGTGGGGTATTGTGCTTGGAATTTTTCTCCTATACCCAACAGAAAAAATCGCCACCGCCAGCGCCGAGATTCGATCCCGGGTCTACCGCACGGCGGCAGAACCTCTAGCACATGGCTATGGCGCGGCACAAGGGAACACTCGGGACGCAACCACAGGGAGGAAATGAAGACTCTTCAAATAACATAATTTATTGAATGCAGTTGACCAAATTCAAATAATTAATGATGAATATTTATGCCTTAACTTACAATATGTGAAATTCACAAACAAAAAAATAAAGGCTGGCTGCCAGGCTTTGGTTCGACCACACGCAGAGTCCAGAGTCAGGCAACAAATGACTCAACTTCTGTAGTAGTGTGCGTGCAGATCCCCGGAGAAGTGGGTAGGAGTATCGCTCCAGTACAGCTCAGGTTAGTGCGTGATCCACGCAGTAGATCGAGCTCAGCTCCGAAGGACACGAGGTCAGGGTACCCATGCGGGCTCACCAGCGCACCTATAAGAGAGTCATCCCTTCAGCCTGGGCACGAGTGCTAGTGCCTGCGGTCGCCTACTATAAAACTATGGCGGCGCGAAACACTAAATGAAATTACGAGAAAAGCTTGTCTTGTAGTTAAATAATGATTCACTCTAGCGGTCTCATGCACCGAAGTGCAGTTAGAACTCTGACAGTTAAGTCAGAAAACGGAAGAGACATTTCACACGATCGAATAGTTTGAACACGATCGAATAGCTTGAACACATTTCACACATAATGAAATTTTCCCTGCAAAGCAATACACAAAAGACACCAAAGACATAAAAGTTACACATAACATACCGGTGGCTCAAGAAAAGAAGTCCTGTTAAATTTGAACCACGAGACACAACGCGTGCCGAGGCTCGCTGGTTCACGGATGAATAGGCGATGTTGGCATGCCATAATTAGAGAAATAAAGTTGCACAATACTCAAAAGAATAAAAATAAACTATCAAGAAAGGCGGACGGGCGAAGTTCCTTTACATTGAGCATTCCGTGTCCTGCAAGGGAGTGAAGCAATTCCACCAGGGGCCTTATGCAGCAGAACGAACGTTTTTTCCATAATTAGGAGTATTTCCTCATCTTTATTTTGTTATTTTCTCTCTTTTCTGTATTAATATTTAACGTCCGTATGACAAACATACCCTGAAACACATTTTGTGTGTACACCAATATACAGGTTTATAGATGTGAGGGTTGTGCAAAGTTTTTAATGAATTAAATTTTGGTTAACGTTGTCTCGCTATTTCAAAATCATTCTCGAAGATGTTTTCAATCGATTTCGGCTGAGCTGGGGGGGGAGGGGGTAATTTAAGCATTTCATTTAGCTTTTTTATATTTTTCCATGCGTTGAGCGCACACTAGCACTGAACTTTCAAATCGGAAAAAACTCCAAATTTCTGCAATTAAAATTATCACTTTGGACTATTGTTTAATCAACCTATGTGCGCCAAATTTTGTTAATATTCGCCACTCAGATGTGATATCCGGCCCCAATGTTACTCCATTTTATCCCATGTACACATGTCCGTATAATGCTGAAGAGTTGTGTTGTTTCTTAACTGTAACCTGAGTTTTCTTAAAAATTTCTATGAAGAAATTAAAAACCAGTTCATTTTTACGATTTTCGAAGTCTTCTTTTCCTTTTAGTTATTTTTTCCGAATAATTTCTTAGGATTACAGTGAGCTCAACTGTCATTTTCGGTGTAGTAGATGGTAGGTTGTTTTTATCTTTTCATTTTATACATGTATTTTTTTACATTTCATTTTCAATAAGTATATATATTAATATGCGTGGATACGTATGTAGGTATATATATATATATATATATATATATATATATATCTACATAAATAGATATATATGTTTCTATTTCATTTCTTTACTCGAAAACCATCCGGTTAATAAATTTTATTGCACTATTGCGAAATGATTAAAAAATAGATCTATCACTTCCCCAGAGGGCGTTTCTGTGAATCGGATTAATGACAAATACAATTAATGAAATAAAGCGCAATTTGAGCATATGAATCGTGGTAAAATTATCTTTCTGTCCGTATGTTGTACAAGCTATGAATTTTGATGTTGAGTATATGTTTGTTTACGCATTTCTGCCAAAATTTTGTAGATATTTGTCAATCATGAGTGTTAACCGGCTTACACTGTAGCTCAACTTTATCCCATGTACCCATGTCCGCATGATGTGGCAGAGAATATCGAGAAGGTATGACAGATGTTTTTTTGTTGTTGTTGTTCCTCGGCGGTAGCTTGAGTTTTCTTAAAATTCATTTTAGGAAATTGAAAAAACCATTTCATTTATACGTTTTTCGCAGCCCTTTTTCTATTCCTAATTTTTCCTCAGGTTATTTCTGACGATTCATCAGAGCTTGGGCTGTCATTTTAAATATAGAAAGAGCAAGATTATTTTTTATGTTTATTACCATTTTTCTTATATTCATTTTCAATACGTACATATATGAATATGTGTGTTAGTATGTGCATGAGTGTGTATGTGTGCGCATGCAAACATGAATGTCTATGTATCAGTGTACACATGCACACGTTCGCACATATATATATATATATATATATACGCACATGTACATATATATGTTTCTATTTCTACTTTTTGCGTAAAAAGCAAAACCTCAAGACACATTACATTTTACCTAAAGCTCTGCGATCAGTTTACACTGAACCAAATTCCAGTAATAAACAAATTGATTGCGCTTGCTTAAAATGATTTATAAATCGATCTATCACGGCCCCGAAGGGCATTTCTGTGAATAGAATATATTAAAAGTATAAACAGACAAATGAAATAAAGCGCTCGTGCAAAATTTATCTCTATATTTGTATGCCGAACAAGCCATGCATTTTACTTTTGAGTGTAAGTTTTTTTACGCATTTTTAGATGTGCGTGCTGTGTTGCGCGATGTTCTTTATAAATTACTTCGTGATTAACCTTTTCACAATACTTGATTGTCATTTACGATGGTGTTTCAATCTGCTCCGGTATAGCGTTTTTTGTCTTTTTCTTACTTCGATAATTTCAACTAAGAACTTGCGAGTTTCGAAGAATTCTTTAGTAGTATTCGAATTATTTATAAGTTGTCAGCCTCTCTTAGAATATAAAATATCCAAGAGATAATATTTTTCATTTCTCATTCAACTACCCCTTGACAGAGTTAGACTATTAGCACGCCACGTATGGTTTGTCTATTAGTACGCCTCGGATATTTTGTCTATCAATATGCCTCGTATGGTCTATCTATTTGTACACCTCTCATAGTTTGTCTATTAGTACACCTCGTATAGTTTGCCTATTATTATGCCTCGTATGGCTTATCTATTTGTACGCCTCGGACGGTTTGTCAATTAGTACTCCTCGTATGGAACTTTTGTTTTAGGACGTCCTACATTAAGAAACTTTTAAAAGCCAATATATTGGCATGTATCTCATGTAGCAACTTGGAAAATAAACGTTTTTATTTTCTTTTCTTTTTCTTACCGTCCAACCCCTGAGTCGCCTGCCTCTTCCGCCCTCATTGGAATAGCATTACGTTTTCTATTTTCATTGCCTGTGCTATGAGCACAATACTTTTGAAGACAGTTGTAATTTTGTTGAGCCTGGATTTGGGTATTGGATTTGGGTTTTTGAGACAGGTAATTCATAAATAAAGTTAACTTTTCAGTAACTGAAGAGAATTTCTAGTTAAGTCGCAGGTCGCGCATGATTTGTTAATAGGTGCCCAATAAGGGTGGAGCTTAAAATGGGAGTAAAAATAATGGCTGAAATTCCTAAGCTCTCATGCTCTGGAAAAAGTCCACTTAGTATAGATACGTCGCAGCCAAAATTTATATATTAATAATATAATACTTAGAGGTAGTCCAGAGCCCTTGAAAATGATGAATTTCAATAAAAGTCCTATTATTTAGTAATCTCTGGTGTACTGCTCCCAGTCCCCCCTCCCAGGTTCACATTAAAGTTTTAAAATCGAAGATAAAGCGTACCTTTACTATAAAGCTGGGTATTATCTGCTCAAAGACAGGGTTTTTCACAGGCCCCACTCAATCTCCCCCACCATCTCACGCCCAGCCACATTGTGGCCGGGCGTCTGAGATGGTATGCCGATGTCCTGCTTCCACTTGAATGAGAAATTGTAGCTGCTCTTAATTCTTTGTGAGCACTTTATTTAGCTGTTGGAAAAGAGTTATCCCCCGTTATGCATGGTCGTTAACTACTTGAAGAGCCATCAATCGCTCTTTGGCAGCTCGGAAACTTTGGTTCGCTGCCCAAGAACATGGATCAGGGTCTAGAAAATTCGTTTGAAAACTGAGCTTTTGAAAAAAGTGCTTAGTGTAGAGCGAATCAAATGAATATAGATGGCTCTTAGCAATGGTCTTGAAATCGTAGTTGCAGCGCATTTCAGGCTTCTTCTCTTCACCCACTTCATCGGTTTTCATGCTTATCAGTAATCGCCTTTTTACAGACAAACTCACTTCTTCATCGAATAGCGATAAGCCAACGCTCTCCTCCGAGAAATACCAAAAGTGGTATTTCAGTTTCTCGGAAGTAGCCGCAGAAATGTCAGAATTTTTGGCACTGTAGTTAAGAGAACTTTCATCAGGTTTAGGTCGCGGCGAGGAGTTCGGACAGCACTAGGAGCAGTGAACCAACAATCTACTAGGTGAGAACAGTACAGCAGCACATCTCGCGTAAGCCTTTCTCTTCCCCTGCTGTCAACTTGAACTGAAGCTGGAATAGCCAGGCGTTAATGGAGAGGATAGCGTTCGATTTCCAAAGGGCATGGTGCATTAGGGCAAGGGTACGAAAGTGGACTCCTTCCCTATTGAAAATCGAGGGCGGTGCACCGGTGGAATATGAGTGGAAACATGGACGATTTGAGGTTGGTTTACCGTCTATTTGAGGGTCAAATGTCCAGTCTCCGCGACCATACCGCGCCCTCAATACGCCCATACTGCGACCAACTTTGGTCGGTGAACAGCTTCAAATCAACCTCAACCCAACTCTACATCCAATGAATCGCTCGCTTCGCAACCTTAATCAACTCCAAATCACGGGTGGCCACCTCTACGCAATCGCTTAAAAAACGCTCCCAGCTGCCAGTGTATGACGTCACGAGCATATATACATATGGTTGTGACGTCATACACTGGCAGCTGGGAGCGTTTCTTATCCATCGTACAGAGATCACCTGTGATTCTGTTTTTGCTAGGGTGAAGAAGCAACAATATTAACATACCATGCTAACCGCACACCAATATTAAATATCATATACCCTTATTCTGGATATATGAATCAATTGCGCAACCTTATCCAATGGGTAGATTTCTGAATGTCAGTCCCCCCCATTTGCAAGGATTTAATTTTTACATTGAAAAGTGCTGTAAAGAGCAATATGTTCATGCAAATATAATTTATTGAACGTAAGCAAATAAAGTTTTGTCACTTGCAAGTGAGTATTACGGAAGGGTATCATGGGTGCCATGGCCCACTCATTGTGGCTGACTTCCTTAATGAATAACTTATGGTTCCAAATTTAATATGGTACCATACATGCCATTCACTAACAGGCACTAACATTGATGCTTACCAAAATGCCGAAAGGAAAAATTAGATTATAAGTGAGCTTAGGCAGCCCTAACCACACAGCAAAAACGTTCCAAAGGGAGGAATGATGACAATGTTGTGAGTCATTAAATAGTGTTTCTGCTAGCTTGGATGTATATCTTTTCTTCACAATTTTGTGAAAGACATATTAATTATTTTACATTTTTGTAGTATTTGCGCAGTATTTTAATGAATAAACCGTTAATCAGCTGTTCTGGACAATAAAAAAGAAAATAGAAGTACTGTTAAAAATATAGAGAATAATAGTTGAAAAAACATTAATATCTCTTATCATCAACAATTAAGAATACATATGTATAATAAATAAAGCTATTATATCAAAAAATTTGTAAGAATTGAAAAAACTTGTTTCAATTAGCTAATGAAATAAGAAAATTAAAGCAATAATATTGATGTTTTCTCAAAATAATGTAATAGTCAGAACTCACATATGTGCGCTGAGATCACACTGCATCACTCAAAAAGCTATCACTATTTCAGTTATTTACACACATTGTAAAATTGAAAACTTTCAATAAAATACACTTTAAATGAGAGGCCTTCCAAGCGAATACTACTTTTTTTTGTCACCCTTGTAAAACTTTTGTCATGTTGAAAAAAAATCGTTTCACAAATATTTTCCATGTCTTGCTGGATAAACGATATTTATTACTTCATTTACATCAATAATTGGAAAAAATAAATTCTTCAATGCTTCCCACACTTGCAATTGTACCAATCGTGTCAGGTCACCATTGTCATCAATACGTTTAGAACAAGGTTTGTTACGTCTATTATTCATGCCCTTCACTGCTAAGTAACTCGAATATGACGAATGCTTAATATAGATTTCTATGGAACATTAATTCACGAACTGAATTACAATGAGTTGTACCACAAATTATGACTACTCTGTGTGTTGGGAGTATGGAGGCTGTTTATCTACGCGTAGTTCGGTTAAATTTGAAACGCAGGGAACGTTTTCGTTTCAAAAATATAGTTGTTCAAAACCTAATGAAACAAAAAAATGGTAACACGTTTGCTTCAGTTACTTAAATGTATTCAAATTCACATTAACTGCCCTCTTGCTTTTGATAGCTAAGCAATGAATGTCCTAAACATGAAGAGCACAGCAACTAATTCACTTCAGACAGTCACAAAATTCAAACTACCGCGATGCACGCCTGACTCATGCTGCACCGTGGCTGCGGCCGAGCTTAACGTATCGCACACAAGACGTCCGACTCAAGGGCTGCATCCTGCATCAGCAATAGATCGATTTGTCGTTAAAATTACCCCTCAAAAATAGTTTTATATGTGTTTTTCACAATTTAAATAGGTTTTTCACACAACTGAATTATTTTTGCTGAATAAAACTATAATTTGTGATTTCTTTCAGTTGATTGATGTCAATACCGGATTGTGAAATCAGACTAAACAACCACATACGCTACGTTCATCTGAGCAGCAGATACTGTATATGCGTGCTTGAAAAATTGCACGAGAGCGCTTTACTCAAAGAATGATGCATGCCAAATGGGTTATATGGTAGAAATAGGCCTACTCAATACCATCATTACGAAATTAAGTCATTTCTATCATCTATATAAATAACTTTATAAATAACTTTATATCTTTATATCCTCTTAATTCAATATACATATAGAAATTTATTGCTATAGTAAAATATGACAAACGATGTTAGCATTTTTTTTTGTAAAAACTAGCCCTTCGAAACTCATTGAACGACTGAAAAAACTAGAACTGTAAACCTGCGAATAAAGTAATTCTGAATATACATATTATTGTAACGCATTCATATTTCTTGATATCTGTCATATATATCTGCACTCATTAATGACTGAAATAACTATTCATTAACTTAATTGGTACATTTTATGCAAATTACTCCGTTTTCTTGGCGTACGATATCAACCCAATGTTTGGGCAATGATAATTTATATTTTTACAAATTTTATTAAATTACGATATTTTAATTCATATGAGATAGTTTCCACTTATGTGAATATCGTACATAGATACATACATACACTGTTAGTTCATTATTAGAAATAAAACTATTTACTACATTGTCCCAATTACAAGTTGATATAATAAATAAATATATCTTTTTTTGATATTGTCTTACTATTAGCCTATTATTGTAATCCAAGATTCCAATATCAGGCCAATAAATAATTATCAACCCAATATTGACCTAATAATTTCTTGCTACCTGGGTATGTTTATCATTTTAAATGAAACGACATGCAGTTGAAGTGTTTAGAATTAATATTTCTCCATGTATTGTTGAACCCCATCATGTATAATCACAGCATGAAATACAGTATTCACCTCCGTTACATAAATAATAATTTTATGATATTGTTGAAATGTAATTGGCTACGCCTGTGCATTTATATCCCAACAAGTTAAATATAATTGAAACGTTCCACAATACACCTCGGCAATTTGATGCACTTTCACTCGACCATAGAGTTGATCATATTTTAAAACGGGAAGTAAACTATTGGCATGAGTCATATTTACAGTATTTGGTTTGGGTGCACATTTAGAACCAGTTGCTGCAGCTACTGACGATCTGCGATAAGGATTAATTTATGCAATTGAGAATTAACCACAAATGCAGAGCAGTAATTATTGAATGGGAGAGGGCATGAGAAACAAGTGTCAGAAAAACACGGTATCAGCGATTCTGAGCCAGATGGCCGTCCTTGGCCAAGTCAACCTCGAATCGCTACTAGATGCCGCGAATTAAAGACGGTGTATGGACGGGAGGCCACGGATGGCAGTGCCAATCATAACATGCTCGTAAATTGGGCGGTGTACCGTTGTTTTATCGGTCGGATGGCCGAATGACCAATAAATCGCGGATAATAAGCCCTGTCAACCATATTCCACCGGTGCACCGTCCTCGATTTTCAATAGGGTTGAGAGGGTTCAGCTCCAATAAACAAAATCGTGAGCTCTATAGTAGCTCCCGATAGTCGTCTCGTGGTTGATGAGATGTTAACTGGCTGGTGGAAAATGTGGGGATGGCTCGCTTTCTGCAATCCGAGGTCGAACCACATCATCCGTCAATCCAAAATCACAGGTAGTTTTACCACTCCACTCTCAGTCAGCCTGGAATCTCTTGAATAGAAGTATATCGGGCCCGGATGAGACACCCATGAAAGCTTTGAATGCAGCGGCAAGGACAAGCTCCATTATAATGATGTCGACAAGCAAAGTGGAGGAGATCCCGCCCAAGCTTGTGCTCAATAAATACTCAAGCACCTCTTCGTATTCCAGTGTTAGCTGCCGTGATATCGAAACTTAGAGCTGCGATCTTGTCAGTGAGTTCCCATTCGTCTAGAGCATCGACAACAGCTCGGGCCTGACTCTCCTCGGTCCCCGAAGGAATCGTGGGGATTCCTAGAAGCTGACTGACCCCTTGTGCGCCCAGAGACCAAAATAGTCAGACGATCCACTCGCGAACTCGAGGTCTGGTCTGCCATAAGCTTTCCATCCAAGAGCACAGTCAGAGGAATGTTCGCCGAAAACTTCTCTGCGTTCAAAAGTTGCAGACTGCCTACAAAAGTTGCCCTGGTTTTAATTCTCTCTCTCTCCTCATTGAATCCCTGTTAATATTGAACTCAGACGGGTCGCTCTCCAAGCTTCTGATCGCTTCCGTGATTATCATGGTGGCTTTCTTGCCTGAAATTTGAGTTCGGTCAATAGGACCAGCGAGAGTAGGCGTAATGGCTTCTTCTTGCCTCGAGCCCTTTTTCGGGCTGGCAAATTTTGATTAACTTTGAACACAACTTGATCATCACTGTCTGTGGATTCTACTTGGCTGTCACTTCCGCTGCTGTCTGAAGATAGTACAGCTTTCGAAGTAGAGGCCTCACATTCCATCAATGACAGTAAGTTCTTCTTCTTCTCCCCAAATTGCTTCACCTCACCTCTTTCCTCCTTCTTCGCCAAAACTAAATCTTGACCGCCTAAGGTCCCACGGCACCCTTTCTCTCGCTGGGCAAGAAGAAAGTGACCGTTCTCTTCAATCCTGATTTTCTGCAATGCTTCGACATTAGCGATATCGAAAAGGTTATCCAATTCTTCTATGAGTGCATCTTGCTTGCAGGTTTGAGTTGGAGTCTTCCTGTTCCGGAGACGCTTCAAGTTTTGCCATGTTTGGAACAAATTTCCAATTTCTTTATACGAGTATAGTGCTGCTCTAGTTTAACAGGGATTCTGGCTTTTTTCACCCAGATGGGTTGAACTTGACGAACAGTCCAGTGGGTGCCTCACGTTTTCTTTTCCTTGATATGGAGCGGAAAATACAGCAAGTACTTCACGATTAGATCGAAGCTTGGTACCGCCAAGCTCCTCAGGCGGATGCCCGACTAGAAAAACTGCAGTCTGAGCTCGTGTAGCCATGTAGTGAAGCAACTAAATATTCGCTAGATATTTATTCCAATCTTTATTGCTTATATACTTAGAAAGAGCAAAAAAGATATAATTAGCAAAAATATGATCCTTATACATATAGTTAATATGGGAAAAATTGTAATAAATAACATAATATGGCTGAAAGAATCAACAAAACTGTTATACGATTGAAAATTCAAAAATGTGTGCCATAGTTTTGTAGAGCATTGAATTCTGTGCTCGCCATAGCCGTGGGGCTAGAGGTTTCTGCCGCCGTGCGGCAGACCCGGGATCGAATCTCGGCGCTGGTGGGGGCGATTTTCTCTGTTGGGTATAGGAGAAAAATTCCAAGCACTATACCCCACTCTACCCAGGTGTCTGAAATGGGTACCGGTCTTGACCGGGGGAAAGCGTCATGGCGTCCTGGCGTTAGATATAAGGCATTTGAAAATCCAATGTACAAGGTGATATGTATCAGGCTTGATTGGAAATAAATCATCCGTAGATGCCTTCATTATTATTATGCTTTTTTTGACATCAAACTCATCCATATACTTCAAAAACTATAAGAGCCTTTGCAAATTAGCATTTTGAAGTGCAAAAATATGGAGCGTACAAGACTGGCAGCAACAGAGAAGCTGCGGTAGCGTGCGGGGAGCGTCACCTACACGTCCCCTATATACGCCGTGCCTCATAGCACACCAAGAAGACCTTCTTGTAGCACACTGAGTCTCTGTGATTGTGAGTGTGACTCTGTCTTGTTTCTCGCTGTCTGACACACAGGCTATGCAAGGTAGCCACCAGTATCACCCTATAGTCATCACCATTACACGTGTATTTTGAAAATTTAGTAAATTTTAGGGTAGACGGTCCCCTTAAAATAATGAAGATGCCTGGTTTACCTCTAAATATTCTTTGAATTGCCTTAAAAATTTTGGTATCATCATTTTTAGACCTAGTGGATTCTTTAAAGAGGATAAGAGCATAACATTTTGAAAGCTGAAAATAAGCTCCACCCTAGCGGCCATTCATTCGTGGTGTGTCCTGCATAATCATGGTTTTATCATCTATTTTAACGCCTTGTCGTTTAAATTGAAAAAAAAATATAAATGTGGATGAAATAAGAAATTTTGAGCTTAAATCTTTTGAAATATTTAACATGTCTCAGTTATATGGTAAACACAGTTAATGCTAATAAATTATCGTTCTTGTAGTGCGGGTTATGTTGACAGCCTTGCACTTTGGATAATTTACTATAAATGAAATGTGTTCTGTTGATTCAATGAAAATTCTTTGAATAGACCAAGAAAAAATAATAAAATGGAGGAACAGGATGGCTATAGAGGAGGAGGAGGAGGAGGCGGCCATCAGCACTCAAATTGTAAATCAGTGAAATTTCTAATTGTGACCACCCTGAAGTTTTCATCCCTACTTAGTGGTGTACTGGAGAAGATATACAATTTACTGCAGCACAAGAATATTTTCAATATTCAGCAGTGAATTGTACTGGAATTGTGAGCTAAATAAGCAACGGGTTTCCGGTGGCAACTTATCAGGAGATGAACGAATTCTGAAGTAATGTGACCAAATAACTTAGTTTACTAAGGACAGAATACCTTCGACTCGTTTCGCCACATAAAACAGAGTATGATGGTCAAACTGAAGGAGAATATAATGGACAATCAGATAAATGTTTTTCATAGGAACTATTACATTTATACAAGTGAATGTCCCTATAAACCTACATATACACTTACACATATACGTACACACATATACGTATACATATACTCAGGTTATCAGTTTTATCATTAGAGTATCATCGTACTGATCATTCAAGATGTAGGAAATGGTTCGGAGATTATACTTTATATTCTCCGCCTTTCTCTCAATCTTTATTGAACATTAATGGGCCTGTAAATATGAGATCATATAAGATTCAAACCTACATTTTTTAATTAATGCTGAATCGGGGTGGGGTAGTATCGCAATCGTCGTTAGGGATGGAATTCCAGGATTTGATGCCTGTAAAATAAAAACTGTTTTGAGGCTCAACTTCTGAGTCACACGGGACTATAAGTTGATTGTAATTTTTCATCCAGTAGTCATGATAATCAGTTTTGAGAGTTAATTTGCTGTCGGAGTTAAGAGTTCTAGTTGGTTTTAGGTCACATACAACGCACAAAAGAAAATCCGCAAAAGTCGGATAGATCGATAATTTTCAGGTTCTTAAAGAAATCGTTGATGTTGGCGTTGCATTCTAAGTTAAAGATAGTTCTAATAATTTTTGTGGTATGAGTGCGTACTATGTCAGTTTCAGTTTTGCTTGTGAAATCCCTGACTTCAATTCCACAGTGAAAATGTGTACGAATCAATGGGTTGTATAAGAATTTTAACGCATTTTTTGCGGAGATGTACTTAACTTCGTAAAATTGCAATTGATTTTGATTTTATCTCCGATTATGCTCCAAATTTGCATCTGTCAGCCTTTTGAATTTTTTAATGCTTATCATAAGAAAAACCTGCATTAGTGAGGTCGGAACTATCGAGACTAGCGCTGAAATTGGCGCGCCCGTAGAATCCTACTTTAAGTTTTAAAGTTTTCTTCAAGTCCCTATAACTTGAAAAAACCAAGGAGTTTTTGGCATTTTATCATTCGTGAAAATCAATTTATTTTGAGTTTTTCCGCCTATGGTTGATAATTGTCCGCAAAAAAATCCTACACATTCATGAAACATTTATGAATACGAAAAATAACATTTAACGAGGTTTAACTCCCCTTGTTTCTGTGCGCCCGGCGGACGTCTTAGCGAAAATCCGGTGAAAAAACCAAGACCCATACGCGCACAGATTCAAAGGAAGATGAACACCACTTACCCTAGACGCCGCGTGGCGTTCACCGAAGGATTGTTCCTTCTATTGATGTCGCCTTTTTATAGGGTAGCCCCTCGAACGCGTCGTCGCAGCGCCTTCAAATTTGGCAGGCACATAAAAGGCCCTTTCGACACGAACCTAAGCTTTTTTCTTCGAGATCGTGCGAGAACTTTTCCTTCAATGGCCGTTCAAAGGTCGAAAATCGACCGAAATGACACATTTTCAAACTGCTGCCAAACACCCATAGAATGCCTGTAGGCGGCTTTAATTTCAGCATGTGGTAGACGAAACAATGGAGTATACGCCAACGTTGCCATTTTGCGATCCGTTCGTAAAAAGTATCCTTCTTTGCCCCTCAAAGTTTGCAAAAAATTTTTAGGGTATTTTTGACGAAATTTGGAGAATTATTTTGAGAAAACCACGGAGGTTAAATCTTTCAAAGTTTGATAGCTCGTACATTTTCAAAAGTTCTAAGCCTCATAAAATCAGCGGCTCTCGAAGCGATCAAGTTTCGACACAACTTGGGGTCAAAGTTTTCCTCAAAATTTTCGAAAATTTTGTGTGAGGTTTGAGTTTGCCTAAGTATTGAACGGTAATACCTGGGGGTGTCAAACTTTGTAGTCTCGTTTAGAAAGCTTTGTAATATACCCAGCGAGTTTTACAGAGTGCCAGCTTTGAAAACTTGAGTGGTGCGCAACTTTAAAGTTCAAGTAAAAAAACGCGTTTTTTATAAGGTCATTTTCGAACGCCAGTTGTGACGTTGTTTGATTGATTGGTGACTTGAAAATTTGATACGACCTAGTTTCAACCTTTTTCTCAAAGTTATTAGGTTTACAGTTCATCATGAGCAAAACTTTTCTCAAAAAATGGTTCCAAACACAACCCCCAACACCCCCAAAAAATGTTCCGAACATGTTTTAGGAAAATGGGGGCGATCTACGGAAAACTTCATTTAACATTTTCTGCTCGGTTTTTTGTCGTGCATTCAAAAGTTTTTGGGCAGGTTGAATTTCGGGTTTGTTTGAGCGTGAGACATTATTTTCACTTTTCCAGGCCATTTTTGCCTTTCCTTCACCCCTGAAGCCCACTTCCTCACCTTCGAGGGAGCTGAAAATCACTTGAAATATGCGTCTTGAGGAGATCTTTCGATTGATACTCGTGTCTCAAAGTTGTAGGCCTTCAACTTTTTGTTCAAATTTGAAAAAACATCAAACCTTAGGGAGGAATCGCAAAAATTTGCCAATCTAGGGCAAAAACTGGATACCGATCCACCTTGTAATGAAGTCTCCAAAATGCGAATTTTTTTTAATGGCGAAATTTATGGCCTGAAATGAAACTTTATGGAGTTTAAAGGTTTTATATGGATGCCCATTTTCATGAACTTGGTGCTGTGTTGTTTTTCGATTGCGAAACAATATAATTAAATGAATCGTTGAAGTTCAAATTTTTTTTTAATTTTTTTCCATTGGAAGCGATTTTGCTAAGTTTTGAGTGTTTTAATGTGTTGTTAGAGCTCATAAAAATATATTGTATTTCGAAGTAAACGTTGTAAGTGCCTGTTTTTGCCTTGAAATTCATAATTTTTTTTTGCATGACGCGTAATTCATCATTTTCAATGGTTTATATTCGTTTCACAGGGAATTTTATAGAGAACAAATGTGTTTAAAATAGGCGATTTACCTTATGGTTGGATTATTTCACTTCCAACAAGTTTTGGTACAGAAAAAAAAAATGTTAATTGAGCTTAAAATTTTCGTCTAAGTCGAGAAAATCGGTATGCAAGGCGGTTTGCAGTTGCAATACCTAAATGAGGTTCAGAATTTGAGGCTGAAATCTTGTGCTGCTTGTAGAAGTTGTAATGTAAATGATGTTAGAACTAGAAAGATGACAAAACTAATGTTAAAGTGTCCGCATCATCGTACTGAGCATGTAAAGTGACTTCAATTATAACTTATTTTTGGAATGGAATTGTTAACCCTCATAAAATTGTCTTTGTAATGGATAGAAAATTATTTCAATGGGATACTTGTTGATTAAATGTCGTTGTTAGGAGAATCCATCCTTCTGTCCCACTGCAGTCATTTCGCACAGTCAACTGTTACGTCAGTTTTTCATGAAGAGAGATACGAAATCAACCCATAAGTTGTTGTAAGTGAAAAGTGTCCCCTTTCTTCAATGAAACGAAAGTTGAAAAGAAATTGTTAACATTGTCTACTGAAGATTAACATGATACGTACATTTAAAATGATTCCAACTTGATAAATTTCGTAATAGGAACAGAAATTATTGATTTCCCATATTCATAAATTTCAAGTGTAATGCCTGTTCGATGGGCGAATTGGTCCTCAAAGACGCGGCCTGCCGTGTGTGTCCTTTATGACTGGGATAACAAGCAAGATGTGGATACAAAATAGTTATTATTTGTTTATATAACTCCTATCTATTAATGTATAACTCATTTATGTATGTCAAGCTTCGTTGTTACTTGAATCTTTGCCTGAAATACTTAGATATTGAGTGAAGTAGGAACAGCATTTTTGACTTGAGTTACCCCTCGAAGCCGTGCTCAAGCAGGAGGTATGTTCAGTCATTTTGAGACACTGTACAAGTTTTGGTAGTGACTTGAAAAACAAAACGAAAGCGTTGTTCAAAGCTTCGTATGTCGGTGAGTTTTTGAGAATTATTGGTGGTACTACATGGAAATATTATCGGCTCATGAGTCGGAAATACCTCTGTATGAGAATTCAAGATATGAAAGAACTCGCATTTTAACATAGAAAATGGTGCTAAGTTGTTTAGGCGGTGTAAACCAGTGAAGCTATTGAATATGATGGAAGGATCGATTCTATTATGTTTTTCGGGAGTTAAATTGAACATTTACGGGTGAAATCACGAACATGAATTCATTTAGAAATTATAGGAATGGGTCATTTCACTTATTTCGATGCCGAAATTTGAATGAATCTTTAATGAGAACTGACTTTATGTATGTCAAGCTTCGTATTTGCTTCAATGTTTGCTTTCAAGATGTAAATATTGAGTAAATGCATAACATGATTTCTTACTTGAGTTACCCCTCAAAGCTCTTCCTGGAGCAGTGCATGTTTTCAGTTATTTTGAGATACACAATGTCTCTTCTTAGAACGAAAATTTAATTTTGATGTTCGACAAATCACTAATTTCACTTAAATCATGGTAGCAATTGACACGAAGCGTGCGGCCTGATGTAGGGAGGCGATAGCACTTTTTTCGTGTGGAGAAAGTGAGATTGAGTTATATTGAGAGGTAATGGTTTTGTTTTCATGGTAAATGATGATGCATTGGTGAACTCGGTTATCAATTGAGTGTAGTTTGAATTAGGCATTTGATTTTATGTGCATTGCAGGTAGATGTTGGAAATTTTGATACAATGTACATATGTATGTCTGTTTATGCTGACATTTTGAGATTTGACCTATCGACATTTTGGGGTGAATGAGTAATTTTCGAAAATTGTATGCATGTTCAAATTTACGATGAAGGGTACTTTGAAATCAGGTAGAGAATTCATTTTGGGCTCATATGAAGCGGAGTCAAAAGCAGGGTGTTAAAGTGGTTTATTATATTATGTTTATTCATAATTGTTTGATATATGGGGGAAATGAGTTTGTGAAATGTTTTTGCCGTTATTTCATCATTGGAACGTGTTTTGAACCGTTTTGGGAGTAATTTCGGCTATTTCGATCTGTGTAATGATCACGGATTTGGAAAATTTAGGGAAAAGTTCGATAAAAGTGTACGGATATGAAAATGTTATTATCAATGCAAAAAGGGATGCATATGAGAATTGCTGCAAATGAAAATGTCAGTACCATGCGGACAGGTATTTTTTAGGCTGTTAGTGAAGTGTAGGGGTTAAGTACGGTGAAAAAGGGGTAGAAATGAGACAGAAATGGATTTTTTTTAGAGTTTGAAAGTGTTTCTAAGGTAAATGCAGTGTCCCTCGAGTATGACTAATATAAGAGCTGTAATGATGCCGCTCTGCGAGGTGCGTAGCACCCGTAGAGCGGCGCAAGAAGTCAGATAAAATTTTCTCAACCTTCGAATTTAACCGCGCGACGGCGCGTTCCATCATTATGAACCCAATGAAGATGAACAGGTGTCGATGTTGTTGTATGAAACGAGAATTAGCTTTCGTTTTGATGTGGTATTGCGATTTGTCTTTATTTTGGTGATGATTTATATTTTATTGAGGATTCATGGTTGTTTCTTATAGTTTGGAGAAGGATTGGATGATTTAATGGCTCTGCATGAATAAGTGCGACGCTATCTGATGTATGGTAATGTACAGCTCATTAACATGATTTATTCGTTAGAACAAGAATACATTTGGTTCTTGTGGTTAATTTGAAAAAGTATTGATAGTAATTGGATGTGACACGAAGTTGGTGGATATTTTTTGTTTTCTCTTGAAGGTTTGAAATGAATTTTAAGAACGGAAGGTTATTTCTCGCTTATGCAGGTGAGTAATGTATTTTGATGTCTGAGGTGGGAATTTTGGAGGGTTATGGGAAGCCTAATTTCCCTACGTCAGGCTTTGGCGGAATTTGAAATAGGTTTGGTAGAATTTCATTTATTTTTGAAAGGCATGTATAATGAAAATTTGGAATGAGGCTCATGTAATTTAAATCAGTTATAGGTAACATGTCATGTATTGTGGTTAAATGAACGAACATATTTATAGTCTTGTGAGCATTTTTGACCTTAGGTGAATTCGTGATTTAATATTGAAATTTCATTCTCCCAGGATTCTGTATATAATATTGTGAAGAAAGTTTCAGTCGCGCTTCATATTAGGGATTTATGTTATTTTAAGTTTTGATTTAGGTGAAGCTATATAATTTTGAGTAGGATAGGTTAAATGACTTTGTGTAAATTGATGATAAACAGGGGATGGACGGTAAGTTAAATGGAATACAATAAGAGTGGTGAGAAATTCAACCAAAAAATTGTATACATGAGGTTATAAAGTCAGATGAGGATAAAATTGCTTATGTTAGGTTTGATTAGACTATGTCGCGTTAGATTACTTGAGGTTGGGTTGAGTTGGTTATATTATTATGGGTTTGGTTCGGAAGTGATTGGTGAACTTATTGGTTGAATTGTGATTGGTGTAGTCATTTTAACAGAGAAGATCTGATTGATTTGTTGAGGATGTGTTATTCATAAAAAATTTTAGTTACCCCTCAAAGCTCTTCTCCAGCAGCGCATGTGTTCAGTTATTCGGATATACACCATGAAAGTTCCCCGAATGAAAACAAATTTCCATATTCAGTGTGTAACCGTTGTCTCTTAGATCCGTGTCATAATTTGAGAGATCACGGTCTGTGAAATGATTTTTAAACTGTAATTATGGGCTTAGGGTACGTTTTTATTTGATAATGGTGTCGGAAAATGAATTGATTTTTGTGTTTGAAAGGTAAACATAGAGCCTAAAATGGCCATTGTACACATCGGTTTGTGAATTGAGACGATGGTGTATCTGATTGTGTTGGCTAATTGTAGTTATTTTTTAAAGTGTGCCCTACATGTGTATGTGTATATGTGTGTCTGTGTGTGTGGGAGTGTGTGTAGAGTGTGAGCGTCTGGGTTTTGGGGTGTTTGTGTGTGTGTGGGTGTGTGTGTGTGTTGTCCGCCCCCGGTCTATGCTGGTTTTTTCCTTCATTTAGCGTTAAACGACGACAACGAACGCGAGCAAAGCCTAGCTTCACTTGTGGGCAAGAGCTAGTTCATAACTGGCGCGGCCTGGCGAGATATCGTATCAAACGTGTTGAGAACCAACACGGAACGCGCGGCGTATTGGCTACAGCCGTCGCACACATGATATTCATTGCTATACATCAATTTAAATTACTGTAGCTAATTTGCCGCGCTCGTCGATTAAAGGATAGGCTTAATATTAGACCTTCAATGTCGGAACAATAGCAAATAGCGTCACTCATTGCTAAGAATTTCACAAGTTCCTCGAGTTCATGGCGAAAATGTGAAGTAGTAGTAGTATCCGGTGCACGAAATTTAAATTTTTCGCGGCGTGATCCGTACAATAATTCAGCTAGACCTTTTGTTAGGGTCAATGTCCCATTAGAAGTCAGAAACATCAGCATTATTCATTAAATAAATACTCTCTCTGGATTGATAGTCAGGGTTTGATATCTTGCTGGTAGATGAAAGAGAACTCTCTTATTGCGTTTTTTCTCTAATATAGATTCTGTAACTGTTTGGCATTGGAAAACTTCTAAGATCATGTGGAATTAGTTTAGAGGTTATGGGAACGTCTGGGTACTTCACAGTTGCAAGAGTTTCGTAGGAAAAGCCGGTGACATTGGCCAAAAAAGTCTGCGGTGAGGTTACTTGACTCACTTCGTATCATAGGAACTCTGATTGGCGAATGGTTGTACTTGTTCGCCTTCCTTATCTAACCGCGCAAGTTGCGTGCACATCTCAAACAGATGAACTTTGGTGCCCAGGATTTACCAGGATCCACTTTTAAATCATGGCATGGTTTACATGCTTTCTTCAGAATTAGTGTACACGTTTTCCGATGGGTTTTGTCTGTTAAATAGCCGCACACAAAACCAAGCAGGTATAATGAGTTAGAGCAATTTCTGGACGCCATAATTCAGTCTTAAACTACAAATAAAAAAGAAACAAATGAAAGATCAATAACGCTAGATTTTGAATGTTTTGGCACATTACCTTCAATGTAATTATTCTCACACGCAAAGATAATATTGTGTGGCGTTGCATGAAAAATTACCAAGAACTTGGTGGTGAAAAAATATGAACCTGTTGTGATGGAGCAAAACGGTTTTCAGATTTGAAATCAGTATAAAAATTACATTAGATAAAGTCTACACAATGCCAGATGTATATAGCGTGTTTATCAGTGTTATGAAATGAACAAATTTTTAAGTTAGAAAATCATTTCTATGAACAACTTCCTTCAAGTGAATAAGTAAATATCGTATTTATTTTTTAATGACCTGTCAAAAGCAAGACTTAACATGCGATATTGCATATAAAAATGCCCGTGCTAGTTACTTAAAAACATCCGAGTACAGTAGTTCGATTGCGAAGAATTCAGCATATACTAAAGCTAGAAAAATTACTCCAACCTCACATTCACTCGGTCGACCGATCGTGAAGAGTCGCATGAACTCAAATAAACGCGCATTACTAGCTAATTATCTGCGAGTGCACAGCCTTCCACCTGGCGCCATTTCAGGAAATTCAGTCTAATTTGATGACGTATGACGGGACTCTGAGCGGGTAATTATCGTACGCAGTGTAGAAATTCGCAAATTGATGCATAATTCGGCCGTGTTATGTAGATCAGCGTGGAGGCAATAATGCCGTGCGCTCGGTGCGCTGTCCCTAGCGTCGCTTTGTCATGCGGCGCCGGCCTCGGCGGCAAAATGTAGTGGGAATTTATCTCGGGGCTCCTGCTGCGGCCACACCTGTGGTAGAACTGATGAATGGGTGGTGAATTAAGACTAGGTTTGTGCTATGTCTGACCTGCTATAAAACTGAAGAATGGATGGTGAAATTAAAACCTTGTTAAAGCTACGTCTGACCTGCTTCAAACTGATGAATGGACAGCAAAATTAAAACAAGGGTTGTGCTACATCTGACATAAACTGATGAATGGACGTTGAAATTAAAACCTGGCTTGTTCTACGTCTGACCTGCTATAAAACTGATGAATGGACGTTGAAATTAAAACCAGACTTGTGCTGCGTCTGAACTTCTATACTACAGCGCTACATTCGGTTTATAAGCGAAATAAAGGACTTTCATGAAGGACTTTCAGAAAATTCTGTACCAAACCATGTAAAGGACTTGACCTCACAAAAATATAACTTTCAGTGGGGGCTGTGACATTGACTGCGCTATGACATTAACCATAGAATCAACTAAAACACTGCAGTTAAATGATTTGAGAATAACTCCAGGCCCGTGAATGAATAGTTTTTCGAAGCACATCAATGAGTTTTTTCCCCACAAAAAATTAAGAAATCTTGATCGCACATAACGATAGCTACTTGATTTGATGCGAAAAATTCACAAACTAAAACAATTATGGTCTATCCAAGCAACGTTCCTAGTGTTACGAAATGCCTTCCAAATTATTTAGGGGAAGAGCATAATATGAAAGCAACCTTACAGAATTGAATAAAACATAAGTTAAAGAACATATCTTTGCTTACGTTGCATCATAAAAATAAAGGACAAAGATTAAATCATCTTATTACAATTATTGACTGTTAGAGCCACAGCGAGTAATGTGAGCTACTTCGCAACCGACCAATACAAATATTCATGTGAGATGTAAGAGTAAACTTGATGCGGAACACTTATCCTAATCAGGTGCTGGATTGGTCTGATGTTCGATTTAAGCAAGTGAACGGGAAATAATGAATAAATCAATTACATTACCTTCAAGGGCCAGGCAAGAATATAACTTAAAGCATACTAAGAATTAGCTTCAAGCCAACGATCTATCATTTTTAGTTTAGTACTAGTAATACATTTTTTTGACCTCTCACATTTTCAATTTAATGAGTAATATGATACAATATTCGCTTTCAATGCATGCTTCTATAAGCTACCCTCACGGATGATAGAAAGCATCGATTTTCAATATTTAATTTCAGTGAAATCGAAACCAAATTGAGGTCTGGGCTTGCCATGGAAATGAAGTTATCATTTGGTTCGGTTCGCAGAAACATCGCTTTCTATTCAAACAATCGGGATGAAAAGTTTAAGTAGATAATAGGTGCTTCGTTCTTTAACTCCTTCGATAGCGAAAGTTGTGAACATGAAACTACGAAGAGGAAATCGATCAAAATCAAAGAGCTTGAGCATTTCCAGGTATTAATTATATGTGTGGTGTGGGCATTGTATTCTAAGCTTCTCATTTCTGTATATTTTTAAGATAAAATAGCATCTTTTTGTCTTACAATGTCCCTTGTCATATTTCTTCATACAGCACTAAAGAAATGTGAGGACAATGCACCGTACATCATTTTTAACGCTCCATCATATAAAACCTGTTTGTATTTGTTGTAAAGCCGTGCTGATTTTCAAAGCGTTGCACCAATTGTATGCAACATGTCCTCCTAAATTAATTATTTATCATTCATAACATCTTGCAATTTAGATGAGTTACGTAATTATTTCATTCTGATCATCGCAAAATTGATGTCTGAAAGTGTTGTAGTATGTTTGTGGGTGAATGGAAGTTATTTTGTTTCACTGACATGGATATTTTGTTAACTTGAAACTGCATTTAAACTTTTTACGATTTGCAATTCATTCAATTATCTTCTCAAGTTGCGTTTTTGCTAGGAAAAGTGGAAGAAAAACTACCAACATCTTCATCAGAAAAAAGTTTGAATTTTATAAACTAAATCGATTCAAGTACGTAACATTGACGTATAAATTTACCCAACTCTATTTATGATGTAATTTAAAAATTTCGAGTTCTGGTTTGCACTTAAACGTGCAGATAGTTCATATGAAATCTGCTCATCAAAATGTTCAAGTTGACACAAACAAATTTCATTAACAACCAAAAAATTGACGATACAAGGAAACATGTGAAACGAAAGTAATTGGCCAACTAAACAAGGAAATAAATGAAACAGAAGAATTTGGCCGATATCGACATCATGTTATATCAATTTTATTTCATCACGCAATTGAAGTATTTCAGCTAAAAAGTTATTAATAAAGTGCCCTGAAACTTTCAAAATTACATGTGCTGGGAACAAACTGCGATCGACACAATCATTACCTTTCCATATTTTGATGATGTATGCACAGCGAATACAATGTTGAAAGTCAAAGGAATAGCCGATGCTATTCAAGTAAGTAAGTAGTTGGACTTCGCAATGGAGGATAAACCTGTAGGCAAATTGCTGAATGGGTTAAGGTTCTGTACTCATCTCATGGTACAATGGTTCGGAAGCATCGAGAGACTGAGGCAATCTCCAATCTGTCAAGAAGTCAGAGCTCCTCGCAAGATCAAGGACCGCTCTCGACGCTATGTACTGCGCGTCGGGCGACGAATGAGATATGACAGCTCGTACATACCAACAGAAAGAACTTGAGTTACAAGGAGTTAACGTTAGTTTAAAAATAATTACTGAAGAATTGTATCGAAGTGGCTTACACCCCTTCCTACCGAGCTCCTCTTCTTTCCACAAAGCATGTTAAAGAATCGTTTAAAGCTTAGTGAAGACCTTATTGACATTTCAATTATTTTGGGAACGGGTTGTTTGGTCGGATGAAAATGAAATTGATCTTTTCGATCGATACGCTGCTCGTCGTCTTTTGAGGAAAACTGTGTCCCATGATACCACAAGCAACATCCTTGCGGCAATAGTATACGGGCCAGTGAAACGCCAGTAGACTTCTTGGAGGTACACTTTATTGGGTAATCCGTAGCAGGTGAGGTACAGGCGAGGTACGTGATCGATTGAGCCCAGAGGAATAGCGCTAATCGCTTATAAAGCATCTGAGGTGTTTAGGGTAGGGGGGCGAGTGTATGCGTGCGTGCACATTACCTCCCCACACCAAACAATTTAGGTACTCAAATCACAAATGCAAAAAAAAATAATATTCAGGTGGGTAAGAAAAAAAAAATTTTTTTCTTCAAACAAGATTACCAAAATAAATTTCGTCTCCGCCTTTCATGCGTGTTAAACTCAAAGATAAAATTATTAACCCAAACAATTAAATTTGATCAAACTTAGTAACAGTACTTTGCCCAAGAAGTATCATTAATACTCGGCAACACAAGCAAGGAGTATAAAGGCGGCTGAAGCAACATAATAAAATGCCCTTTTCCTCAACATTGAAAAGAAATAAAAAACCAGCTGCTACAAAAAACAACAGCACAACTATTGAACTTATGATAATGTCAACAAAGTCTGGTAAAGGAATGTAAAAACCAATGGTCAAATAATTTCGCTTCCTTCGCAATTAAAAATGATCACTCATAGCAACGATAACAAATAAAAAACAATTTAGACATCAAGTGATCGCAATGATAATTTCGAAATTGTGGCCACAGCAAATACCTCTACAGCAAACTTCACCTGATTGCTTGACGCGCAATAAACACAAGTATTATTAATACCAACGAAATAAATCTAGTGATTATATGATTATAACACTGGTTAAAAGGGTAAATGCAAAGTAAAACACGAGTTCCTCGGCAAGGTAATTTCGGAAAATTATATAATGATCAAAACTATTACCTCGTAGGTAATGAAAAATGAGAGCGTAGTATTCAACCGTAATGAATCTAAATAGTTATCAAATTTAAGAATCATTAAAGTTACCACCAAAAAACTAATGACGGTAGAGAACGGTTACAAGTTTCCGTAGACTACAAAACAAACAAAATAGTAAGATAATTTTACAGACAAAAACGGAGCAATTAGAACATCAAGTATGAATATGAAACAATGCTAAATTAGTAAGAAATTATACGAAAATGGGTTCAGCACCTTCAGCACCTTGGGTAACTCGCTATTTATAATAATTATAATTTAAAATTTAATATAATTTCCCAATCTTAATGAAATGTAAACACGGTTCATAAATCTTGAACGACTCTGAAATTATAATTACCTAATTTCTAGTTTCCAAACTTATTAAACCACTTTTTCAACACCATGAACATGGTAAAGTAACATTGTAGAAAATAAACACTCTTTTTCAAGTTAACACCAAAGAAAATATGTACAGTCAGTCATTTTTTGAGTTCATTAATGGTTCACCGTTGTTCTCCCTTCCCTTTCACGAAGGTGATTTATGCCTAATTAGTATGGGTTAACTGCGCGCGGAGGTTGACTGCTGTTAAGTTGTTGACTGCGCGCGGAGGCTTAACTGCCGTCAAGGCCGCCTCAGTTATTGACAGGCGCTTCGGCGCCAGGCCGTGCACACCCACAGTACAGTGCGTGAAGGAGTCACGTGTTTAATACGTGACTCGTTCGTACTCTCTGAGCTCGTACACCCACGCGAAGCTGAAATTGAAACGAAAACAAGAACGATTAGCTTGGCCAAATAAAAATAAAAATAAACACAATTTTAACAAACCTAAAATAAATTTTTAACAAGCCCATAATGATATACGGAAATGATAACATAAGCATAAATGCTTGAAGAAAGCGAACTGCAGCTTGATAAAGAATGGTTACTATGTATAAAAAAGATCCTATAAAATATAAACAAATGTTGCTCGTCAACAAGACTAGCTTTTAAGTAAGAGCTGCATTTACACTATCGTTCGGGGAATTTCCATTCAATCAAATATATTAATCAATTTTAGTCGTTATGCTGATGATCAGGCATTCCAATCAAAAATATAAAAATAATTCTAATTTCGCTGTAGCGTCGAGATCGACCTTCTCATGAGATGAGATGCAAAGTCAGCGATTGCATTTAGCAACCACGGAATTCGTTCGCCATTTAATTTGTTAATTCAGCAACAACGTCCAAGCGGATGCACGCCTAGAGTTGCATGTGTACAGCACAAAACAAACCAATAAAAACAGCGAATTGTAAAAATTCGTAAAAGTATTGTAAGAGGTACGCAAACATATTTTTTAACCTCGAGTTTAAATTAAAACACTTAACCTAACTAATTATGATATGCGCAGCTAAAAGGCTTGTCAACCACTGAAATTAATACCTACGGGATTATAATGCGGCAAAACAAACAATATAAATAATGCGTTGGTAAAGCACATAACACAACGAAAAATTCTTCCCACCTATAAGGAAAACGCTAAATCGAGTAATATAGTTATACTTTTAGTAAAACGTAACCTGTTGAGTCGTCAGAGTGAGTGTCGTAAGTACAGTAAATAAAAAAAATTGTTAAATAGTAAAATGGA
Source organism: Morinoia aosen (assembly GCA_030386875.1). Taxonomy (NCBI): domain Eukaryota; kingdom Metazoa; phylum Arthropoda; class Malacostraca; order Amphipoda; family Talitridae; genus Morinoia; species Morinoia aosen. Next base: position 5,711,280 of record CM059574.1, read on the forward strand.
GAGCTGTTTATTTAACTCTCCGTAAAGGTAACACATGATTCATGTTGCTTTTGTAAGTCTTCTCCCCAATTTTTATCTCGACTCAATTTCGCTTGACCTTCAGGACTATGCTCGGTCCTAGCCATGTCAGCTCTAGCTTATGCTTTTTACCGTGGTTTCTTAAAAGGACTCAATCACCGATAAGGAAGATTTTGTCTTTACGCTTAATGTTTCGGTATATATTCTGTTCAGTAGTATTATTTAATATTAGGTTCCTAACGTTTTCTACAATACGAGCTGCCTCTTTGGCTCGAACATTAACCAAATCTATCTCTTCATCATAATTATAAGTTACCTTACTAAAACTTTCACCTTGGAAGTAAGGACACGTGTCCCTGTTAAATACAATGTAACTGGGAGTATCCCCCAGTGTAGAATTGAGAGCATTGTTCAAAGCATTCTCAACGACTTCTAAGCACTGGTCCCACTCAGCATGAACTAATGAATTAATGTACAATTTTAATATGTTAGTGATTTTTTTATGTTCCTTTCAACAATAGCGTTCGAATGAGGACTAAAAGCTAGAACTTCTTTTTCGCAATCGCATGTATGTTGGCAAATTGCTTCACTGCTACAGATTTAAATTCGAGTGCGTTGTCAGTGATTAACGTTTTCGGGTATCCGAAAGTGCTAAAACAATTTCCTAAACATACTATTACTGTGTCTGTTCGACGGTTAGATGTCGCGTATAATTTGCAGTACTTAGAAAAAAAGATCAATAATAACCAATATATATTTATTACCACTATCGGTAGTTTTGAGGGGACCAAGATAGTCCATTGTAACTACTTGAAAAGGTTCTTTTGCTATAGGAGCTGTCAAAATTTTAATGGGCACAGAAGGTCGTGCTTTTAAGAAGTTTACAAACTTCACAATTTTGTACGAATTTCCTCACAATCGTTTTCTCCATATTGTTATAATACTTCAATTTGAATTTGAATAAGGTGTGCAAAGCGTCGGTATGGTAAATGGAATGTATGGCCAAAATTGCCTTCTCCATTAGGGAAGTTGGCACCACTGAAGTTAATATAGCACTTGGTCGTGTGTCAATCGGTCGCCGTCGGTACAATATATCATTTATAATTAATTAACTCTGTAAGTCAGGGATTGTGGACGCACTTCCATGAAGTAGCGTTTCTTTAACTTCAATACAAAAAGGGTCTAGTTTTTGCTCGTCAATAAACTCTTTAATAGTCCATGCAATTTCTTTTTCTGTCGGTACGTAATCAATCAGTTTCGGTTGCGTCTCGTTGCGTGCCAAGACAGCGTCGGTGTGTTCTCTCAGCACCGACGAGTCACTGGGGTCGTCCGGCTGTCGAGACAGTCTTTTTTTATTTGAGACCGAGTCTCTGCGATGCACGCTTCTGATTCAAGCTCCGTGTGCAGAGCTTCACAGCTCTCTAGTTCTTTAATTGTTAATTGATTATCGCTTATGGGTAAGTCTGCTTAAGTAATCAGCCACAACGTTTTGCCTGCCAGGTAGGTATTTAACAATATGATCGTAGGAATGAACATTTATACACCACCTCACAATGACAGTATCCTCTGGGAGTTTTTTAAGAAACAGAGGAGCCAATGGTTTATGGTCCGTAAAAACACGAATAGGATATCCAGTTATTAAATATTTGAACGCCTTAAGAGCTGAATAAAGAGCAAAAAATTCCTTTTTCGTAGTACTGTAGCGTTTTTGGCTAGAATTTAAGCTTTTCTAAAATAAGCTACAGGACGCATTATTCTATCGCTTGACTCCTTGGCCTGCATCACAACGGCTCCGATCCCAAAATTTGATGCGTCAGTAAATATGTGAAAGTCTTTCGTATAGTCAGGATGTCGTAAAACAGTCTCAGATGTCAGAGCAGATTTGATATAGTCAAAACTTTTTTGGCATTTGTCGTTCCAATCAAAAACAACATCTTTCCTTAAAAGCCATAGGCAATTTCCGCAAAATTAGGTAAAAAATTTCTAAAATAGTTAGCTAGACCTAAGAACTGCTGCAACTCCTTCACATTTATGGGAGCCCTACAGTTCTGCAGTTTTTCCGAGTTCTTACACCTTATACCATCCGCAGCAATAATATGTCCCAGATATCCAATTTCTTTTTTAAAGAAGTTACACTTTTCAAGTTTTATTGACAAATTTCCAGACCGAAGCATCGTGAGGACACTTCCAATGTCAGTCAAGTGTTGGTTTTTAGTCTTTGAATATACCAAAATGTCATCCAGGAAGACGAAGCACAATCGGCCTAGTATAGGTGTAAGAACAGAGGTCATCACCCTCTGAAACACGCTCGGACTGGAGCTCAGCCCGAACGGTATGCGTTTGAATTGGTATTTACGACACCCTATACTAAAGGCTGTAAATTTCGACTCTCTTGGTCTAATTCGACCTGATGAAACGCGGAACGGAGGTCAAACGTTGAAAAAAGTGTGTTTTCTCCCAACGTCGACAAAATTTCATCGATCCTGAGTATAGGATACGACTCTTTCACCACAATCTTATTAAAAGCCCTGAAATCGATTACTGGTCTAAGCTCCCCGTTTTTTCTTAACTGCGATCACTGGGAAGTTATAATCCGACATTGAACTTTTAATTATTCCATGTGAGTGCATTTCATTAGTAATTTTTGCCAATTCCTCCTGATATTTATGAGGGATTCTATATGGGGTACTATTCAGGACTGGTGCACCCGGTTTTAACTTGATCTTGTGCGACATAACATTAGTAACTCCAATTGTTTCTCCCTCTAACGTGATTACATCACGGAACTTATTTAGTAGTGTTACCAAAGGTAACTCCATGTCAACTTCGTGGCATGAAATGTCACCATTCGTTAACGGACGACGCACGTCCTGCTGTACATTTGACACATGTTCTACTTGTGCATTAATTGCTAGTACCTCACTACTAGGAAGAACTCGATTTCCGCCGCGTTCGTCATGCTCCAACTCAAGTTTCTCCTTGGCCATGGTCTTAATTCCACCACGTTCCGAGATGACTGTAATTGAATCCGACTTAGCTTCAGAGCTTCTCTCTACGCTATTAGCGTCATTCAGAGCTTCCTCTACAATAGTGAAATATGACTCACTTTCAACCTCATCAGCTGCTATTAATTCCAAATTGCACAACATTGTATTTTCGCTGAAATAAATAGCGTCATCTTGCGCGTTTAATATCATTACTGGCACTACTCCATCTTCCTCGACGTGGACAATTGACTCTGCTAATAGTGCCCCGTTATCGAAACCTCGTTTCAAAACTAAATACTCGCCGGGTTCTGCCTTCTTAACGAAACCGTAAATTAACTGCATTGAATCACCAGGTACATCACCCGTAGTACAATGAACTACTAAAGGAGATCTCTTCTTTTTTATCTCTGGCCTTGGCTTCACTGCCGCTTGCTCGAGCACGACTTTTTTTACTTTCTCGCAGTCACTATTTTTTAACGCGCGGTGACTGACTTTATCACAGCCTCTGTTGCATCTCTCGGCAACTATCACATCAGAAAGTAAACAATCACTGTTAACAATACTCCTAAACACAGCTTCTCTACTTATCGCTGGTTCAACTTCTATTTCTTTGAAAGGCACACTAGTCCCCTCCCACTCGAGGGATCCATCTTTGAAATTCAGTATGGCATTATTTAGCACGTCTCTTCCTAAAATTAAATCATAATTAAATTTTGCATCTTTAACGATTATAGATAGTTAGGTCGACTTCTCCACTAACATTACTTCTACCGTTGAGGGAACCGAACGGTTTTTCCTATGAATTGTTTGAAAAATAAAAAAAAATACTTCCGAAGGGAAATAAGCTCTCGGGTATTCACAGCATGTTTATAACATTCGAATAGACGTTAAGGGCGATACAAATTTTTGAATTTGCCCATACCCCTCCCCCCCCCCTAAGAGAGAAATTTAAAAAACCTAATTTCTCAGCTAATATTGTACACAGAGACGATTAGTTTTTTGGTAAATTCACAATAAAAATATCTACCGAAGCTAGGTCCATGTGTTTGGTTTTGCTTGAAAAAAAATTTAAATTTTTTTGAATTTTTTCAAGTAAAATATACCAACTTTTTAGTTATTACTTTACATGTCAATAAAAACTTTCTAATAGACTTATCAAAATACAACTGTGTAGGTTTATAGTACTTACCTTGATCTTTATGATGCAAGAAAGATCTCATAAATAAGTAAAAAACTGTTGGAGAAATGATTAAAAAACTGGAACACTTTTTCCTCATTAAAAGTTTTTTTCGGCTTTGCGGCTCAATATCTCCTAGAGTTCTTCACTTATGAAGGAGATCTTTTTGCATCATGGAGAGCAAAGTGAGTACTATAATAGCTAGCTTATTTAGGTAAGATAAGTTGATTAGAAATTTTCTCATTGTCCATAGAAATAATATAACTGTGTTTTTTAAGTTTTTAATATTCAAATAGTTGTCCATTTTTTTAAAGCAAAAACAAACTAACTGAGCTAGCTATTGTAGATATTTTGATTCTAAATCGAACAAAAAAACCATTCGTCTCTATGTACAATATTGGCAGAGAAATTTAAATTTTAAAAAAATATTTCTCTGAGGGGGGGGGGGAGTAAATTGTTATATACTTGTTTGGTAGGTCGTGACGTTGCCGTCCTATTTCCATGTGGCAGTTTATTTCTTTCATTATTCATCGTTATTTTCTCGTCGCCTTCATTTTCTTTCGGTCGATGGTCGAGACAGAAGGCCTCAATTATTCTATTTTATTAGTATTAAAGATCGAAATAGACTGAGACTTTTCAGTGTCATTAGTTGTAATTAAATATAATATTATAGCAAATCGAATAGGGACTCATTAAGGTAAATAACGAAACTGTTGCAACGTAAATTCATGTTATAATGATGACGTCTTTCAAATAGCGATGGATTACATATTCGGATAGTGATTAACTTGCGATGTACATATCGTACTAAAGAATCTAGATGATCGTAATGCCATCAAATCTCAAAAACTACTCTAATCTGTCAGAAGATACAGTTGCCGGAAATCGCATCATGACCTCAAAATAAGCAGGTGAAGCCTTCATTACTTGACCATTAATACATTGATAATTACGATAAGTACATTTTATATGAGGTGAAGCCTCGACGCGGAATCATTTAGTTTGCGAAATACAGAACATTTAACTCATCAATAAACCTAACGCGATACATTTTTGGGTACAGAATCTAGACCTATTACGCGAAGTAAAATGGCCTGAAGGTACGGTTTACAAAATACATTAGGATACTTAGCTCAGTCCTGAATGGCGCCTATGAGTCAACACACGACTCTTTAATAACAAGCCATATTTGTTTTTTATGAATTCCGTAAAATTAACACTCCTTAGTCGGACTATCATTAAGAATTTAAAGACGAAGAATAAAGCACGGATAGGAATCATTTTTAATAGAATTTAGCGAAACTAAATTTTAAAAATCTTTAATTAGTCAATTTCAAACGTTTCGGAGACCAGCTCCATCTTCAGTAAGTCTGAAAACATAAAAAAACCCAAAATTGGTTACTTCATGACAACAGTAAGAAAAAGTGACAAAGTGATCAGTACGAGAAAAAAAAACAATTATACAAAAATTTCTAAAGGATATGAACTATTGGCATTATTCAAAGGTGGCTTCTCTTTTGCAATGTGAAGGGATTCTAAAATGCGCAAATCTAACTCGTTAGGAGCAGAACATAAAATAGAAAAATTGTCCTCGGAAATACGGCTGCTACACTGTTCGGTATGAAGGCGGATTGATGAATGAGGAGGTTGAGCTAAAGGTCTCCCGGTACGAAAGCTAACTCCGCGGTGCTGAGAAAGGTCTCCCTGACTCCGCGCGGTCTTATTTTAAGACGCTTCTCGAACTGTCTGTTATGAACTCTATATTTGTGTTTGCTGGTAATATGTATAAGCAAATCGAAGGCCTGGGCATGGGTCTTCCGTTAGGACCCACATTTGCAAATATTTTCATGTGTCACTGGGAACAAAAATGGCTGGCCGATTGTCCTGTAGAATTTAAACCAGAATTTTATCGCCGTTACATTGATGACACGTTTTTGTTGTTTCGTGATCCAAGTCATGCTCAAATGTTCAGGGACTATTTAAATGAGAAACACTCGTCAATAAAATTTACAATCGAAATTGAAAATGGTGGCTCGTTATCTTTTTTGGACTCAAAAATTACTCGAGCAGGTACAGCTTTCACTACTTCAGTTTTTCGTAAAGCTACTTTTACTGGATTGGGCATAAGTTTCTACAGCAACTGTAACTATAGATTTAAAATTAATGCCGTTAAAACATTGTTAAATCGTGCTTATAACATTTGTTCTAGTTTTGTGGATCTTCATGCTGAATTTAATTTTTTAGTATCATTTTTTTGTAAAAACGGATTCCCTTCCTCTATTGTTCATGCGCATATTAAAAAATTTTTAGCAAAGAAATATTCCGGTATTAATGATGTCGTCGATTCGGTGCAACAGCTCTACTGTGTATTTCCATATTTTGGCGATTTTACGAGCAAGATGTCCCGGGATATTGAAAACCTTTTTAAACACCACTTTCCTGCGGTAAAATTAAATGTAATTACTGTGAATCTGCTGCGAGTTGGTTCTTTCTTTCGGTACAAAGATAGGATTCCTAAGCGGATGCGGGCATCCCTGGTATATAAATTTAGTTGCGTACAGTGTACGTCTGGCTACGTCGGCATGACGACGCTGCCTTTTTACGTTAGGATTGCCCAGCACCGCGGAGTTAGCTTTCGTACCGGGAGACCTTTAGCTCAACCTCCTCATTCATCAATCCGCCTTCATACCGAACAGTGTAGCAGCCGTATTTCCGAGGACAATTTTTCTATTTTATGTTCTGCTCCTAACGAGTTAGATTTGCGCATTTTAGAATCCCTTCACATTGCAAAAGAGAAGCCACCTTTGAATAATGCCAATAGTTCATATCCTTTAGAAATTTTTGTATAATTGTTTTTTTTTCTCGTACTGATCACTTTGTCACTTTTTCTTACTGTTGTCATGAAGTAACCAATTTTGGTTTTTTTTTATGTTTTCAGACTTACTGAAGATGGAGCTGGTCTCCGAAACGTTTAAAATTGACTAATTAAAGATTTTTAAAATTTAGTTTCGCTAAATTCTATTAAAAATGATTCCTATCCGTGCTTTATTCTTCGTCTTTAAATTCTTTAATAACAAGTGAATAACCCTCACTGCCTGGCTGACTTGCCAGAGCAGCGAGGTAGGAGAACACAAGCAGACGTGACTGTGACTCGCGATTGCTGGGCGGCTAATGCTCGGGCCGTCGCCTTCTAAGCGTAAGAGCCTGGGACGCTGTTCGCATTGAGAACGAACATGTTCTTATAGACAATGCTTTACATTAGTTATTTCTATCGGAAATGGCAAGTATCATCACATAATTTAGAAGAGAATAGATTTACAATTGGATGACAGTTAATTTACCCAGAGTAAATAAGATCCTAAGTCTCTAAGGAAGGAAAAGAATATCTGTTGATCAACGGAAGCATTTGGCAGCCCGGCAAGCTGTCGACGCCTTGTGACGTGTCACTCGTAGAGGGTGTGGTTGTGCGCTTTCAAGCGATGAGGATGATGTTGTCGCTGTTGAATGTGACGGTTGGTGGAGCTGAAGGCGACAGTTGACGATGTCTAGGCGAAGATCGTGGAGACCAGAATATGCAGCTCTTATTGACGAGAAGATATTTTTATGGAAGTCAGTCTTTTCGAGGAAATTTCAGTCGCTGGCCAGGCAGACTTTTCTTCTTTACGCTCATACAAGCACAACGTAGAGCAGTCACAGTAGAACTATGACAAATATCCCTCCGTCGCGATTTTTGTTTAAAAGCTCCTGCTTTTTTCTTCCCTGTTCTCGACCTCAACGTGTGCGACTAACGTTGGAATGACGCGTAGTTCCGAGGAAACAGATGTGAAGCTTGACGACAAGATTTGCTCCAAATAAGTGCTCTGATACGGGGAAGTCATGTGAAGACCTCCGTGCAGTCGTTCTTGGGCAGAACCTAGTCCCCTAACAACGGATGTCGACGTTCCCCTCTTGTCGTCATGACCGCCGTATACAGCAGTCGTGAAGCTAAAGAACTTCAGGGATAAATCTCCCTTAAATACCTTGGCCGCCTAGGGTCCAAGGGGCTTCCATTTACTTGTTTCCTCTTGCAGAAAATTTCGAGTTAAATAACTCCACGGGGCCTGAGATAAGGTGGACGTTTTTCTCTTATGCGGGATGTCGTCATCTTTTGGAGCGCTGCTGCCCCATATGTCGTCTCGCTGGTAATTACAGCATAACGTCGCTCCCTTCACTCGCCGCCACGTCTTCCGTCGTCGATGTTACCTGCTGTGCGAGTTGTGAGATTGCGTCGCATCGCGTGCCGACCAGCCGATGCTCGTACGCGAAGCGCATGTGCGTGTGTGGGTGTAGGAATGTGTAGGTGTAGGCGTGTATCCCTCAATCGCCGACGTCCAAGCTGTGACGCCTGTTGTTACTGTTGGCGCTGTTGCCGTTGCCTCAAGTGCCGCGCTGTGTGTGCGTATGTCCACTCGCTCACGTCCACTCCTTCACGTACACGGTGTGTGCAGGCGTTGCTGTCCACCCTCTGGGTTGAGCGGTGCGGCTGTGGTTGAGCCGGTGCTCTGTGCGATGTGGTTGTGCACCACACAAGGCAAGTGCGTCCTTGTGATGCCAGTTGTCGGTCCGCGCACCACTCGCCCTTGACGCCATGACTGAAAGTTCAGTTTTGGTTATTTAATGACCTTATTAGTCCGAAATTTTCACTCCCTCGTAGCAGGCATTCGCATTTGTATCCATATCATGTTCACCTCATTCATTCCATTTTACTTCACGTTTACAAAAGAGGACATAAGCCTAATTTAATTCCAATCTTATTCTAGACGTGATATTACGTGACAATTATGAATCGCAGAAAGAAAGACTACATAAATTTCTAATAACACATTAGCGTTGGAAATTAGATAATGACAGAGCGGTATGACCATTGAATTAGAATCAGATTCACTTGATTTTAATAACATTTACATTTTGTTGCGATGCTCTAATTCATTTAAACATTGAGAGAATATTTTTTTTATAAAATCAATGATCCAGATATGCGCATGAATTATATTTAAGTATTCAATTTGCGGTCGTAATTAGTTTATTCGTTGACTAAAAGATATGGCAAGCAATCCAGAATGACAAATCATAGAATGATAAAATGAAAAGGTTACATCACTATGTTTAAGTAGTGTACGTTTAACATTACGTTAAAATTTAAGTATCAAACATTTCAATTGAGTGTGAGATAAGATCATCACTTCGATACGTGCTATGAAGATAGAGTCCACTATGAGTAACACGAGTGGTCATGGTAGTAAGCGTTAGGCTTTGAGAAAGAAAGGGATGTCGAGGGGTAGGCACTCGGGCAGAGGGAGCAGAGGGAAGGAGGGTCCCAATGGTCAGGCGCCAGGCAGAGCCAGAGCGATGGAGGGCGACTCGGAATGTAAACAATAGCTTGGTTGAGACCGTTCGACACCACAGCTCGCACACCACAGTACATAGCCTCGCCAACATCACACTCTCCATAGTATCTCAACACCAACATCCCAGACGTAAACATTCATACAACATCCCTCTCAACATGAAATCATATGGTTACACATTGCAATAAATTTGAGATGGACGTGGAATGAAATTACCAGTAGATCATGTAATTTCGCATCAGTAAATTTAGTAAATATTAAATTTATAAGTATACATAGTGTGTGTAAAACTTTTAATACGCGGAAAATATTATTTTGAATGAAATTTTACTTTTACATGAGCCTCCTTTAGCATGTGAGGATGAAATTTAATTTTTAATAAGGTACAGCTTTAAATTATCCACGCAAAATTTTTAAGAAGGTTTACGAATTATACTTTAGAGTCGATAACTTCACAAACATAGTTTAAACTCTGACGAGCTAAGATGATATAGCTTTAAACGTTCAACTAAGTCTGAAGATTTGAACTCAAAGCCGGCGTCATGAACAGTGCTGCTCTCGTGCCTCTCTCGTCGATACAAAATGGCGCCTGCAGTTTAATGGCTTGGCTTGTAGAAGAAATTTTCACAGAGCCCTATTCTAACTCATTGCTCGAATACAGTAACATGTGCGTTAATTAATTGAATGAGGCTTGAATTTATTTTTGTAGATCGATTGTGATTAATTCTTTTGCATACTTGGTATTTCCAAATACATAGGCAATTAATACACAATATAATAATGAAATATGAAGTTTCAGAACGGGAATAATTAGTATAATGAGCAAAACATAATCAGAAGATTACAAACGGCTAACCTGAAACGTGATTATCGAGAGAAATTAATGAATCATAACCAAAATTAATGCATGATTAGACATATGAATAATTTTATAGTAAACAAACACAATAAATGAAATGTAAATAGGTTCACAATAGAAATAAAATGACACAATATTAGTAAATGGGCACATAAAATAGAAACAATTTATATGCAAGCGGGATACAACGACACTTTTTATGAAGTATTTGAGGCGGATTTGATATAATTAGATATGGTTTGGTAACGTGGCATAATTTAGTAATTTTTAGTAATTGATAATTGGTAAGCGTGACAAATTTGAGCGGTCTCTTTCGGAGCGTGAGCACAGCAAGATTAAGCAGAATTATCATTAAACAAACTTAAAATCTCACTCCGCTGCCGCCATTGTTATATACTCCTCTATTTTATCCCACCGATGTCGCATCATTGTTATATACTGGTTTGGTAGGTCGTGACGTTGCCGTCCTATTTCCATGTGGCAGTTCTTTTCTTTCATTATTCATCGTTATTTTCTCGTCGCCTTCATTTTCTTTCGGTCGATGGTCGAGACAGAAGGCCTCAATTATTCTATTTTATTAGTATTAAAGTCGAAATAAACTGAGACTTTTCAATGTCATTAGTTGTAATTAAATATAATATTATAGCAAATCGAATAGAGCCTCATTAAGGTAAATAACGAAACTGTTGCAACGTAAATTCATGTTGTAATGATGAAAGTCTTTCAAATAGCGATGGATTACACATTCGGATAGTGATTAACTTGCGATGTACATATCGTACTAAAGAATCTAGATGATCGTAATGCCATCAAATCTCAAAAACTACTCTAATCTGTCAGAAGATACAGTTGCCGGAAATCGCATCATGACCTCAAAATAAGCAGGTGAAGCCTTCATTACTTGACCATTAATACATTGATAATTACGATAAGTACATTTTATATGAGGTGAAGCCTCGACGCGGAATCATTTAGTTTGCGAAATACAGAACATTTAACTCATCAATAAACCTAACGCGATACATTTTTGGGTACAGAATCTAGACCTATTACGCGAAGTAAAATGGCCTGAAGGTACGGTTTACAAAATACATTAGGATACTTAGCTCAGTCCTGAATGGCGCCTATGAGTCAACACACGACTCTTGAATAACAAGTGAATAACCCTCACTGCCTGGCTGACTTGCCAGAGCAGCGAGGTAGGAGAACACAAGCAGGCGTGACTGTGACTCGCGATTGCTGGGCGGCTAATGCTCGGGCCGTCGCCTTCTAAGCGTAAGAGCCTGAGACGCTGTTCGCATTGAGAACGAACATGTTCGTATAGACAATGCTTTACATTAGTTATTTCTATCGGAAATGGCAAGTATCATCACATAATTTAGAAGAGAATAGATTTACAATTGGATGACAGTTAATTTACCCAGAGTAAATAAGATCCTAAGTCTCTAAGGAAGGAAAAGAATATCTGTTGATCAACGGAAGCATTTGGCAGCCCGGCAAGCTGTCGACGCCTTGTGACGTGTCACTCGTAGAGGGTGTGGTTGTGCGCTTTCAAGCGATGAGGATGATGTTGTCGCTGTTGAATGCGACGGTTGGTGGAGCTGAAGGCGACAGTTGACGATGTCTAGGCGAAGATCGTGGAGACCAGAATATGCAGCTCTTATTGACGAGAAGATATTTTTATGGAAGTCAGTCTTTTCGAGGAAATTTCAGTCGCTGGCCAGGCAGACTTTTCTTCTTAACGCTCATACAAACACAACGTAGAGCAGTCACAGTAGAACTATGACAAATTTGAGGGGAGTAAATGGGTAAATTTCAAAAAAATTTAGGCTACAACTATATATTCGAATGTTATAAACATGCTGTGAATACCCGAGAGCTTATTTACCTCCGGAAGTATTTTTTTTTATTTTTCAAAGAATTCATAGGAAAAACCGTTCGGTTCCCTTAATTCCCTTGACACTCAGACAACTTGGCTTTAATTTCTCATTCAGGCACTTAATTTGCTTGTAACTGATGAGGCATTTCACAGATCCGCTATCTAGTAGCGCGCTCAAATATTGATCTTTCCTCCTCAAAATGATAGTAGGTTTTCTAGTCTTTCGAAAAGCAACTAGACCGGCGCCTTCTTTCTTAAAATTTCCCGTTACAATACTAGTGGAGAAATAAGCCTCAACTGTTTTATTTTGTTGACTTTCATCCGCAAGCTCTTCATCTTGCAATAATTCATATCTATTCCCACATTTGAACAACGGGTCAATGAATGATTCAGAAATAGTCATCTCAGTCGTATATGGAATTGTTCCGACCACTGTTTTAGGATTAACGAGAGTCCTGTGCTGACTCTCGGGCTCAATCTCGTTCTCACCAGCATCTCTTACTGCACTTCCTACTCGTTCGCTTAAAAATCCCGAGAATCTGGCTCAGAATCTGCATAGTGCACCTCATGCCTACCACGAGATTGGCTATTACCACCCCTATTTGCGTTGTACCTGCGTAAGTACGCTTTGTAGTTCTTCACCTCATTTTCTGATGCTCTACAATTTCTAACAAAGTATTGACCTCCGAAAGCGAAACACGGCCCGGCATATCCTCTCGATTTACCCTGACCTCTTTGAGATCTACAATCAAAATGACCTACCACATTGCATGAACTGAAGAAAGGAGAACCTCTGTTTCTATCTGCAAAGTGCACTGGATTCGAGCTGCATTTTGCCCGCACAGTGTTTCATTCAGGGGAACCCATTCCCCTAACACCTACATAGCCATTAAATTCTCTCGCTCTTCCTCGAGGATTTCTAAACCAAGGTCGGAGACACTACCTGCGCCCCGGGAAACGACCCCTACGGTAATTTCCGTAGAAAATTTCACTCTCCTGAAGGAATTCCTGCACTTCAAAGTTTTCCTCTGAATTATCAGGCACATCTGCTACATAGCTTTCTTTATCGCACCGAGTCGTGTACTGAGACGCTAAGATTTTCTTCGTTTCGGATTGACTCCTAACCGTAGCAACCAATCGTGCCAACAACCCTTCCGAAGTACTGAACTGACACTCGAAGATTTTCTTCGAGAAAGACTCGTCTAACAATGGCGCTAGCACCGTTATTGCTAAGCTGAACACAATGCTATCTCCTACAAACTGTTTCAACTGCAGCTGATTCGTACCCGCCTGAAAAATAATAATGAAGGCATCTACGGATGCTTTATTTCCAATCAAGCCTGATACATATCACCTTGTACATTGGATTTTCAAATGCCTTATAACTAACGCCAGAACGCCATGACGCTTTCCCCCGGTCAAGACCGGTACCCATTTCAGACACCTGGGTGGAGTGGGGTATTGTGCTTGGAATTTTTCTCCTATACCCAACAGAGAAAATCGCCACCGCCAGCGCCGAGAATCGATCCCGGGTCTCACACACGGCGGCAGAACCCCTAGCCACTTGCGCTATGGCGAGCAAAAAAGCGAGCAAAATGGATGACACTGTCACGCTATTGAAGATGAATTCAAAAAATGATCAGACAATTTTCGTATTTTAGCGAAAGCAGTTACCAACTGGGCTGTCAAGGCATCATCTCGCACTAAGGGCGCCTGCACACCAAAAGATTTGAGGCGAGAAAGCGAGCAAGCTTGAATCGATATACATGTATTCCTATGGGAGTGCGCACACCGCAAGCAAGCTAGCGAGCGAGTGAGAAAGATTGAAGATTGGCTGAAGCGAGAAAGCGACTCGAAGATGGTTTCATGCTTGAAAGCTGCAGCTGAAAACGTCTGGCAGTGCGTTGTGAGATGTCGACGAGGAAGGTGCGCTGCTCAATTCTTCCAGCATAGACTGAACTTATATCCAAAGTTTATGCTGTACTGTGCCTTTGGAAGTCAAAAGATCCAAAGCACAGTGACAGATTACATGTTTCAAAGCAATGGGACGAAGTAGGAATGATACTCAACGTTACAAACACATGCTTGTTCCGCTTATTTTTGTTATAGACCTCTCTCCATGACATTCAGGAGCAGACTAGCTGTCTTTTGGTGTGTGATAGATCTCGCCCAGCATCTTTCTCTCTCGCTTGCTTTGTCGCTTGCCGTTTTTTGGTGTGCGGCTACCCTAACTGTAACTGATTTATATCGCACGCCAATTAACGCGTGGATCGACTTTTCGCCCTTACTAACATAACTTTCGTCCAAATTTTGATAACCTCCTCAAAAGAATAATGAAGGTCGGAATTAACTAGTTTTGTCGCTATAGAATTAAAATTACCTACTTGTTTATTGGCTGACCTAACCAGGAGTTCCTTTTTTGCCATATCCGGCGTAACGTCTGGTAAAAGACCCATATAAGCCCTCAGATTATCTACATGGGTTTGCCAACTCTTATTTTCAAGGAACTCCGGATCCTCCCTCCTTCTCCTACCTCTGAACATTGGGATCTCGGCATTGGAAAGGATGGTTCCTGCCCTAGGCATGTTAGCGGCGATTTCGCGTGCCAAAAGCGTCCTGTCTGTTGCGCTTGTACTTGGCCCACTAGCCCCAACTGCTGCTGAGTCAGTCATTGTTGTAACACTCTGAGTTCTAAATCTAGGAACACTGACACGCCCGCGACTTGTTTTAGTCGTAGTGGAACGAATAAACTCCTCCGAATCGGAAGACTCAAACATGTAGTTTTTCTTTTAAATCACATTTACACTCGAATTTACACATCCTAATACCTCAAATACACAACAGCTAGGAGAACAAATTTTACACACTTCTAATTAACGCAAGTAACACAAAAATTTGGTGCGCTCACCGTCAATAAAAATGACAACAATTAGGCTACACTCAATTGAGAAAAACGTCCCAGCCAGCGTACATTTGTTAATCCGTTAAGTAAATCTGCTATCCTCCACTGCAACAATTTGTTACTGAGGCCTCTGCGCAATACAGAGCGGTAAGCGCACGCTTTCTGACATGCGGCCTTGGCCCGATGCAAAAAAAAACAGGCTGCAAAAAGAACTGCTCACTCGCTCAGCACACGCTGCAACGCACTGCACTTCTAGCAAAGCACGAATGAAATTTACACCTACTATTCACTCAACTTAAAGCGTCGAATTGAAGGACGTGAAGGCACCGAGGACGTGAAGGCGCTCGACGTCGCTGTACTCTCGGATGACCGCCAAGGATGACGTAGACGTAGCAGACGTAGATCCCGGGCTTATGTGGTAATTTTCACTGTTGTCTGCCGAACTAATGCAGGTCACTCGTCGTGGAGGCTGCTCCACCAAAGCTTAGTTCCAACACGACTTCCAGGTCGTCGCCAGCATCAAAGAGAATGACTCTTGTGCGAAAGGGAGAGCTCGTATCTATCCACGCTGACAATTTTACTTAGGTTTCCAAGAGCGCCGAAAAAGGAATCTTGAACCTAAGGATAATCACCGATGAATGTATTTGCCTGATACGATTGTCGCTGCTGTTGCCGGTCATCGATGTGACTTCTCAATCTCTTCTGACTTCTTCTGCTATTATTGCACTGCAAATCTCCGGAGCTGATGCACTTTCAAACTTCCGTATTTGTAGTTAACTTCTCGATCTTGAATTGCATCCTCACAATGCCGTGAAATCGTATTAAACTGGCCGCCATATATACGGGCCAGTGAAACGCCAGTAGACTTCTTGAAGGTACACTTTATTGGGTAATCCGTAGCAGGTGAGGTACAGGCGAGGTACGTGATCGGTTGAGCCGAGAGGAATAGTGCTAATCGCTTATAAAGCCTCTGAGGTGCTTAGGGTAGGGGGGCGAGTGTATGCGTGCGTGCACAATAGTGGAGGAGGCAGCGTCATGGTGTGTGGCTGTTCATGGTATAGCTGTGGTGCCTAGTAAAATTCTAAATATATAATAATGAATTACATATTAAAACTAAAGTGTTGGTTGCGATTTAAATTGCATTTTATCGACACCAAAAAAATAAATATTTCACAAGCGCATCACGCATCGAAATACTAAAGGCTCTATGGCAACATTTTGCCAAGGCCGATTGTCAAGTGGTGGACACCAGCCCATTTCCCAACAACCACCAGCACGATGTAGTTGCACCGTGTCCTCCATAAAACCGTCTGAGGTGAGTGTCTAGTTTTGGTAACATGTGCTTTTGTGTACAATGTGATTGTGTTAAATGTGTTCATGTGTAAAAAGCGCAAAAGTAGAGTGAAATGAATTGTATTCTAGACCAACATGCTATTGATATAGTCTGTGTTGAAGTGAATAGTTACCTGACGCACGGCAAGTGACCGGCGATTGATTCGGCGGACATATAGAAGGGCCCCAATAATAATTATTGTGATGTCACAAGCATTTAGATTTTTGTAGGTTGTAATTAGAGGAGAACATCATGTAACTAGTTATTAAAACTCGAATATAATTAGCCATTGATTAATAGTTATCATTTGATAGATCGCAATAGTTATTAGTTGAAGAATAAATAATAGTTAATGTGTTTCCAATGTCATAAAGGTCGGTTAATAAGTCGTATTTCGTAAAGTAGCCCGTGTACGATAGTAATTTCTGCTTTAGCAGGCGGATGGACCCTGTCCTGCATTCACTAAAACCAATTATTATTTCTGGCGAATTAAATTAATTATTTTAATTCATTTTCTTATGTAACCGTACATTTTTTGTTAGTTCATGCTTGCATTATTTTACATAATATTAACCCCTTTTCTTCTTCGTCAGATCACAGCTACCCCCTTACGTTTACACTCTTTTAGTCACACTATTTTACGTTCTCGTTACTTCTTGAGATTACTGGACTCAGTAATCTAAACAATAAACCCATTTCTCCGACCGATTCGTTACTATCCCTTACCGGGCCTTAAACCCCATGATAGCCTCGAGGGAGGTACTACAGAAAATTAGCAACCTTCTACATAGCAAACTCCACCATTGATAGGAAGTTGGAAAGCTCATTGCATGCACATACTGAAAGTTTTGACGATTGCTAGAAAATTCAGCGATTGAGGCAAGGGGACCTTCTAGCATTCCGTGACTCCAAACACACTGCGATATTAACGAAAAATAGTTCACAAATTAGAAGATAAGCGTCCGACCGTGGCCTTGCCAATCGCCTGACCTCAATTCAATTGAAAATTTGTGTAGAGTATTCAAAACTGTTGAGGACAAAGTAAGTCCGACAAACTTCACTGATTTGAGGACTATTTGCATGTAAGTATGGAACAAGACACCACAACCCGAGTGCGAAAAGTTAATTTTCGGGTCCAGTAATCGTCCCCATGCTGACATTACAAATAAAGGTCAGACCACTAAGTGCTAACGACTTGTGGTTAGTTTTGGGCTACATAATTTGGGCCAAATAAAGGTTAGGTTAGTTTAGATCAGGTTAGATAATTAGTTTACTTTGACGTGATTTTGACCGATCATCTATTTCTTGTTCTTAAATGCATAGAGAATTAAATTACGAAGTGCTGACATATCACAAACAAGATACTTGGGAACCCAAATCAACGATGAAGTAAACTATTTGTCCAACCAAACCTATACGGACAATCAAATATCGTTTCAAAAATTCAACACACGTTCAACTGTGGTAACTTGTAAGAAAGTTATCCTTCCCCCTATTATATTCGATTTCACGAAAAGTTGGAATTTAAGTTCATCTCCAACTCTTTTCTTCCTGTAATTGCAAAGGGTTCACGTACGGGTCTTACTCCGTAGTGAAATGTTCTTGGTAAGAAATTTGTTTTGTATCCATTATTTCCTGTAATTTTCTACTCTGTAACTCAATTCCTCAAGCTTTTATCAACGGTGCTTCAAAAACTGCATACTAACTTTAAACTGTCTTTTATATTTTATTTTCTAACCTACTGTGGTGTTGAAGTGTTTGCCGCCGCAAGAGGGCGCTGTAACGATGTGCGCTCCGCCACCGAGAGACGAAGATCTTGCTGCTGCTGCCGGACGGCTGCGGCGGGCCGGCTGGCAGTGTGTTGTTAAGAGTCGTCGAGTGATGACGTAATCTTCTTCGATCCTGATTTTTTGCGTTGCGCCTCTGCTCAGTGTCGTGAGCCAGAGACTGAGCCATTTACTTGTTCTACGGTGAAACAAGTGTACTGCAGCAGGGAAGCTGTGCAGTTGGTCCCGGGAGCAGGGACGACTGGCGGTGGAAGGTGAGTCTTCCGGCTAAGCCTACAAGCTATCTAGGCCTTTAGCGGTGGTAGCCATCTTTGTTGCTAGATGGCGGCGGCTGGGAAGGCTGCAGCGGTTGAGGCAGCTGTGGCAGTGTCTTCAGTGTCTTCAGTGACTCCGTGTGGTGAGGACGGGTGTGGCGCTCGCTCCGAAACAAAGCGCCTATTGTTAGAAAAAATGTACCTCTAACCTAAATGGGTACCCACTCTCGCCATGAGTATTCAAATGTGATTTAAATACCCCATATATAAAAATAATCGAACTAAGAATATAATATTCCCTCAAAAGTGTGAAAGTATTCAACCCTCGTTTACACAACGAACCCAACTCCCTCAATCTTCAAGATGGCACCTAACAAACGACGCAGTACCAACAACAGCAGCAACAACAGCATCGAGTTTCAACCGAAGTTTGGTCAATACCCTGACGTGTCTAGCTTAACGAACGACGGTAAAGAAGTGGTTTCTGTCCTTATAAAATGCTTCGATTCAGTGATGACAAAATATAATAGTGATATTGTTAAAATGCAAAATGAAATAAGCCACCTTAAAACGCTATTTGAAACAAAAGAAGCGGAACACAAAAAAATTCTTGAAGAACAGAATGAGAAAATAGATAGCTCAACCTTCCGCCTCGATCAGTTGGAAAAAAATGATCAGCGCCGAGACATTGACGACAAAAAATGTACCCTCGTCATTTCTGGAAGGGAAATACCGCAATCTCACGCAGACGAAATCTGTAAGGATACAGTCTGCCAGCTCCTGAAGGACAAGATCAACATGGACCTCTCCGACACTGACATCACGTCAGCTACAAGAATGGGGAAAAAAACAGTAACTGGGAACGTAGATCAAAGAAACATTGCATTTGAACTATAACATTATAACAAAAAACGTGAAATTCTCAACGCCTGCCGAGAAAAGAAACCAAAGTTCTTCTTCATAAATGAATACCTCATACTTTCACGAGCTAACACCATGTACATTCTGAGGATGGCCAAAAGGAAATTCCCGGATAAAATTGGAATCCCAAGAACACAGGGTGGAAACATCTTCATATTTAACCCCGGAAACCAAGATTCAAGACGCCGCGAGATCATCACGCCAGATGACCTCGAGCAATACCTGATGCAACAACTAAATATGCCATCGAAGCAAGTCATGGATGACTAGACTAGGTGATCCCCTAAATTAGATATGTCAGTTTCGTGTTAGTTTAACCTCAATTAGGTATCATGTCAGTTTACCCTCAACTTCAGTTACCCTCCATGTCAGTTTACCCTCCATGACTGTCGGTGATGCTGCTCAGTGGCAGGTAGTTAGGTCTACGCTGGTCGCGCAATTCGCGTTGCCTTTGCAGGAGGCTTATAGGCGGTACACCGAGCGTCGGCTTGGAGCTGGTGAGTCGGTGGACGTCTACCTGGATGACTTGGCACGTCTGGGTGGGAGAGTGGGACTAACAAAGGGAGATTTGATCTTTAGGCTCAAATTTTACGAAAGTCTCTCCACTACTCTGTACGCGTAGGCAGTTGCGCGTAAGCTCGCGTATACTGCGCCGTTCGACGCTGTGGTGTCGAAAGTGCGGGATAGAATGGCCACACAGAGGGCTGTGGCCGGGCGAGGCCAGGGGGCCAAGCTCGGGGCAGACCTTGCTGCTTCTGGGAAGCAGGGCAGAGGAGGCAAGGGTGCTTGCTACAGGCCCCGATACACTGAGCAAATATCACGGTGATAACCGCCAGCACGCGTCTCAATATGCCTCCCATCCCTGCACACCAGCCAGTTGGCAGAGTGGCCACCGAGCATTCAGCGATCCGAGCAAGTCTGGATAAGACGGGCTTCACGGCGATGAGCAGTCGTGGAGGGATTATATATGGAGGGAGCATAGTCGTCTGTGATGAGAACCAGTTTTTGAGATTTCTCCCATGTTTGTGGTAACCAATAGCCGTCTCGCAAGTGTGACGTCAGCACGGAAGCCAGTAACCTACTAACTACGCTAGGGTGCGCACATGCTCGCTGATAGCTCTTCCAGCTGTTGAGTTTATCGTAATCATTAATTTGGGATTCTAAGACTCCGAAAGATAATAAATTGTGTTTCCTCACTCGAAGACACTTAATAATATCAAAATTACTAGCAAAGATACATTAAGAGTTAAAAACTGTAAAGATTACAGGCCCTTGAATATAACAAATTAGAGAGCGACTTGCACGCGCACCTCATCCTTCGATTTGTGGAGCGGTACTAATCTTGCTTTGGCAAATGAACGAGTTGTAGAGGAGGCGAGGAGGAGCCAACTTCAGCCAAGCGTCTGTGGTTGGCTCACGTGTGGGGCCTTGCCAATGCCCCAGTCTCCCAACTTTTGCAGCTAATTTGAACCCGATTGGAATCGGCTATGCTCCCTCCATATATCCTAGCTCCATGTGAGCAGTACGGTTTCGTGCTTTTACGTGAGAGGTGCACAGCCATGTCTTTCTCCGCGGTTGAGTGGACAAAAACTCAAACGCTGAATTTTATTGACGCGTTCCAAAAGTACGACTGCTTGTGGAACGTAAAAAGCAGCTCTTACAGAAATAAAATACTAAAACAGAAGGCAGCAGAGGCTATTCAGGCAGAGCTAGGTTTATATAGCCTCACACTTCTAGACATTGTTAAGAAAATATTTACTTTGAGAGGGCAATACAGAAAAGAAAAAAAATTATGGCGGAGTCGAAAAAGTCTGGTGCTGGCACTGACGAAGTGTACGTTCCAAAACTTTGGTGTTTCCAGCATCTGAATTTTTTGGATGATGGTGACACGCCTAGGCCTTCCACTTCAAATTTGGACCCAACAGAGGTAATTTCTGATACAATATTTGCAGAAGCTCTGGTATTGCCTATGTTTGTTTAACCTCATATTTGTTGAACACATAACTTTCGATTAAAAATTCATGTATACGCACGTATTGCGCGAAATATACCTTATTATGGTCAAATCCAATGTTTTAATCATAAAATATGCTCAGGTAGAATATTGTATGATAAGTTTGAAGTGAGAGAAATCATGTAATAACTTGAATGTCATCAAGCAAAATGTCTGTTATACCGGGTGTCCCACAAAAATGTCTCCGAATTTTTGATTGATTATATCTCCGGTTTAAATTAACATATTTGAATCGTCTTTTATTCGCAATGTAATAAATTTCATTTCATTTGCGAATAATTTAAGTTCTTAAAAATCGTTTGAGTAACCTTTTTACAATGATCGATTTAATGAAAGGTGTAGGAAAACTAATCGTTAGAAGTAAAATTTTTTAAAACAGCGTTGATATTCTTCCTTATTTTGTACTTTCCAAAAAAAGTGCAAACAAAAATTTTAGAGAGTAACAAATCACTACCTTAAATAACGTCTAAATAAATAATGTAATTTAGTATCCTTTGACATAGCCTTCATTTTTCGCAAGGCAAGTATTACGTCTAGCCACCATTGATCGAAGAGGCTTGCGGATTATTCCACCGTTTTCTTTCAGTTCTTGAAACACTTCTTCGCTTCGTTGTCGCATAATTATTAATGATGGAGGTGATGTTCTGAAAACGAAATTTACTACATTGTAAAAAAATTGTTTAGAAAGTACACAATAAGGAAAAATGATATTGTTACAAAAAACTTATCCCCTAAACAATTAGTTTTTCTACCCCTTTCAGAAAGAAAGAAAGAAAGAAAAAACTTTATTTCCAATAGAGATTGTACAATATTACAATCATTGGTTTTTAAATATCTTAAAATTAATACACTTAGATGATACACACACACGAGTATTGAAAAACTCGTGTCACTAGTCGAAAATAAATGATTGAGGGCAATGTACTCCTAATCTTGCTTAATCTACATTTGACAATACATGTAATGATAATTATAAGAGATAACACAAATTCATGGACGATGCATTTTCATTGTGGGGTGAAAAAACTTTTGACAGTTTACATGTACATGACATAAAACTTCGCAATTATTGATGCCAGGAAATAACATATGAATCGCTTGTTTTGGCAAATGTTCAAAAGTGTCATTTTAAGGAAGCATGAAAAAAAATATAAATACAAATCCATATACATATATATACGTACATACATATATACATACATACACACACACATACAGATATATATATATATACATATGTACGCATAAGCATGAGGACCAAGAAGATTATAAGTTTTGTATTTCTAATTCAACAATTTTAACATAACGGTCGTTAGTTAATAAGCATTTTATTTGAATATAAATGGATGATCGTACAACAAATGTATAGTTTGTACATGAATGCTTTACAATAATAAAGAGATGACGAGTTAGGTAATGTTACAAGTTGAGAGTGAACAGAAAATGACCATTATCTCTAGTAAAATGCTAGTTGTCAGTTTAGTACTCACATATGTGCACACATACATGTAAATATATACACATATATGTACACATAAAAAAGAAAAAAAATGGTTTATTTCCAATAGAGATGGTACAAAAGTACCATCATTGGTTTTTAAAATATCTTAAAATTAATACACTTAGATGATACACACACACGAGTATTGAAAAACTCGTGTCACTAGTCAAAAGAAATGATTGAGGGCAATGAACTCCTAATCTAGCTTAATCTACATCTGATAATACATGTAATGAAAATTGTAAGAGATAACGCAATTTCATGGACGATGCATTTTCATTGTGGGGTGAAAACACTTTTGACAGTTTACATGTACATGACATAAGACTTCGCAATTCTTGACGCCAGGAAATAATATATGAAATCGCTTGTTTCGGTCAATGTTCACAAGTGTCATTTTGAGGAAGCATAAAAAAAAGAAAAATATATATAAATATTTACCCACATACACACATATGTACATATACGTATGCATGTGTGTATATATCCATACACACACTCACACACATACACACACACACACATATATATATACACGCGTTTTACGGCCATGTGTATGCCTAGGTTACGAAAAACACCGGTTTCGTTAACATGGACACACACGTGTGTACATATAAGCAAGAGGACCAAGAAGATTATAGGTTTTGTATTTCTGATTCAACAATTTTAACATAACGGTCATTAGTTAACAAGCATTTTATTTAAATATAAATGGATGATCGCACAACAAATGTATAGTTTTTACATGAATGCTTTACAATACTAAAGATATGACGAGTTAGGTAATGTTACAAGTTGAGAGTGCACTGAAAAAAAGACCATTATCTCTAGTAAAATGCTAGTTGTCAGTCTAGTACACACATATATGCACGTATACATGTAAATATTTACACATACACATGCACACATATACCCACGCACATATTTACACCTGACTCGTAAGCATACGCAAATGCATTTCTATGCATCGAGGCAATACAGACGCATTCTACAGAGTGTCATACGCATAGCGTGGACACGTACACATTTACACAAGTAAGCATGTGCGCAAATATCAGCGTAAACTAGTCAGTATAAACCAGAATTCCAATCGAGGGAAACGGAGAAAATATCTTTTATTATAGCATGAATTTTATAAAATTTCGTACTTAAAATAGTGGCACAAAACAGTCTACTTAAGTCAGAAACATGAAAACGATTGTGGGACGTGAATAAGAAAGAAAACCGTAATGTCCTATAATGGTTTCATATTAGAAAAAAAAAATCACATTATCTTTGAAATATGGCGCAAATTGTCGTCAATTCATAAACAAACATAGGTATCACAATATTATAAGCATATAACTATAGGCCGAATAAGTATATTACTGCAGTATAAATGGATGATCACACAACGAATTTATTTTTTTTACATGGATGCTTTACAATTTCATATTAGAAAAAATACATTATCTTTGTAATATGGTGCAGAATGTCTGTAATTGATCAACACACACACACATAGGTACCATGACGGTCTAGTTTGATGCTTGCACAGAAACGGTGAGGAATGACATAAAATGCACCTTCGACTGGTTCATCTACTCTAGTGCACACAGTTTTACGTGCACATATACACACCCATATGCGCACATACACCTATATACGTACACACATATACAAGTAAGCATGTTTGCAAATGACAACGTATAGGCGGTCAAATCATAATACCTACGCATACTTCAAAACTGTTGTTTGATGTCTTGAATTATAACACAATGAGCGAGGGAGATTGTTCAGCAATGGAGATACCAGGTAAATGAGATTCGTCAGTACTCATTCAGTATGTTCTGTAACTAAGGATTATTATTGAGACACAAGATGACGAGTTATTTTGGCTTTAAATTCTCTCGGTCTTTGAGGGACTTTAATACTCAGGGGAAGTTTGTTCCACAGTAAGGCGCCTGATATGGACAGAGCCTTCTGCCCTAAGTGAGATGAACGATAGTTGACTAAGACATTATTGTTTCTGTTCGGTTTTTGATTGGTTACAGTGGGTGGATGGAAACGCACTATCTCAGCATTGCTCTGAGGCCGGCGTCACAGGCCGTAAATCGATAATTGTAAAGTGGTTATTCAACTGATATTCAAAAACTTAAATTATTCGCAAAGGAAAGAAAATTTACTACATTTTCGAAAAAAGGTAATTCAAATTTGTTAATCTGAAGCGGGTGTATAATTAATTAAAAAGTCGGAGACTTATTTTGGGACACCCGGTATAATATTTTTTACATGTGTGCCTCTTTAGATGTTTCAAATTAGTTAAAATTAGAAACATATAAGTTTCCTTCAAATACCTTTATAAAGCTGTTGAAGTATCAGGCTATGAATATGACAATTGAGAAGAAGGCGCCTGTTACTTGATTGCTGTTTCCAGCTAAGGTCAATGGAACGAAGTATATAACTCATAATTTTTACTTTCCTCATACTGTTCTATATTGATAATCAAATTTGTTCGGGGAACTGCTTATGCACGTAATTCTACACATTCTAACTTTTAAATGATTCATTTTTACTTAATTTCTGCGTTTTACTTATGTTGCAAGGAAGAAATTGAAAATTGGTAGGATTTACTCCATGCCACACATCCTCCGTTGCCATGGTACAGCGCCTTCGTTGTTGAAATACTTCATGAAGCTGTCACGGACGTTCTTAGCTAATTCTGAAACCCTTCGCGGCATCCGCTGAAGCTCTAGCAGATGTCCGTCTCTTCTCCACTCTCCTCGATTGACAGTTGCACTCGCTGGATTCTCTTCGTCAAGCACACCGTCTCGCAAATATTGCTCTCCAGTTTCTCTGCGCAGCATATTGTGTAGAGCAACGCACGCAAGCACTATTTTGACCACTTTCTTCGGGTGAACATTTATCGGTTTATGTAGAACTCTGAATTTGCTCGAGAGAATCCCGAATGCATTTTCTACCACACGACGAGCTCTTGAGAGTCTGTACGAAAAAATTCGCTGCTCGTTATTTAGATCCCTAAATGGATATGGCTTCAATAGGTAATTTTTCAGCGGAAATGCATCATCGCCAAGTAGGACGTACGGTAGTTTCCGTGATGAGTTCGGCAGAACACCAGGGTTCGGCAGATGAGCTGCGCCGTTCTCAACAATTTCTTTCAGTTTGCAATTGTTCTAGACACCTGCGTCAGATACACGACCATTAGTACCGACATCTACGTACAGAAATTCATATTTTGAGTTGCTCACCGCCAGCAGCAGAATGCTATGGGTACCCTTATAATTATAATGGTACGAGCCACTCTCAGTTGGGGGTGAAATCAGTATATGTTTTCCATCTATAGCTCCGATGCAGTTGGGGAAGTTCCATTTCTTTTCGAAACCAGTTGCCACTGCCCTCCATTCGTCTTCTGTCGATGGTGTCTGAAAGATGACATGACTTAAATAAATATTTGAATTAATATCTGCGAGAAATTTGTGATATTATCTGTAACTGCTATCTAGTACAATTGTCATTTACTTCAATCTCCTAATGAAGGTGAAGTGTATTGCACGCAAGCTTTCTCAGTAGTGGTGAACATAGTATTCATTCGAATACAACGTTTCTAAAATGCACGAATGTAAAAACGATTTAACTCATAAACTACTGAGAACACGCGTACTTGCTTGATTAATAAGTGCATACATATGTGCGAATCAATACATATGTCACCAGCGTACTGGTGATATATGAATGGTGGTGATATATATTTCTCCTGATTGGGAAAACTCGTACAACATTGAATTGAAAAATTTTCATTGTTTGAGCTGCATTCTCGTTCAAAATAATTATTCACTGTCTCACATTTGTCCACGTGTCATTTCAGGAGACTAATACGGTGCCAGACGAGTTGCTGGAAACGTAGGTCAACGTGCCTCTAAGTACAACTGCAACTGTGTCAAGTGATACCCAAGATGAATTAGCGCAACCTAGCATGTCGACATCATCATCATCATCCTCATCAGACGTAACTAGAAACGTGTTGCGTCCACCAGCTCTAGTTACTTCAAAAAGGAAGAGAAAAATCTGTGACTCAGCGGAGGAAGCACTTTCTATTGTTGTCAGTGAACTGAAATCACTGAAATATGAACCTGATTCCAATCATCAGTTTGGGCTGTTAGTAGCAACAAGTTTGTGTGAAATGTCTGAAGAACAACGGAACATGAGCATGACACTGATGTTTGACGATATTCTCAAAGGGAAAACGGGAGCCTTGACCTCTGAGCACAAAGTAGGTGCTATAACGGCCTTACAAGATTTTTTGTTTTATAGACACTTGCAGTCATCTATTAAGCACTATTAGGATTAAAGTCAAAATTTAGAGTGTTCGATCGCCACTTTTAAGTCATGGTTAATGAAAAAACTATGAATTATTCAGAACACGTAATCTACCTCCTCGTCACTACAAGATGGCAGGAGCATGTCTCTTCATCTAATTTAAAATAGTTAATTTCGCATTAATGGCGTATTTACTTAAAATAAAAATCTGATGCTTTTTTCAAGCGTGGCATGATACTTTTGAACATATTATTTTCTGAGCGTTTATTGTTTACTTTGATGAATTTATGTTAACTGATGATGCGGAGAAGGTCGTCATAAAAACTTTAAATGGTGCTTGCTACGATATTCGTTTTCAACAATTGTCCAAGTGTTATTTATTTGCAAACAAAATACAGGGCAAATTCATGAGTTAGAACAAATGTTTCTGATTTTGATTTAGTTTTTGTCAGCCGTGTAAATGGAGTCATAACGCAAAAAACGGAACAAACAAAAACCCTAGTGGATTTTTCTTCATTAAGGTATAATATAACTATTCAAAGATAGTTTTGTAAAAATGCTCAAACAATCTAATGCGCGCCTTGAATAGTGCCATAAACGAGTTTAGTCATCGAATTCTCAATTGTTCCAATTTAATAGCCTTCAAGTAAAAATTATTCGATTGGGAACTATACCATAATTTTAATTTAATCCGTGATGTAATTTCAAAATCATTTGGTCAAGCGATGTAGCCTTAAGTTCCTAGGTTTTTTGCAATATTTGCGTGATTAATAACACGCATCAGTTCCTTTCATGCAGTATTTGCGTACGGATGTGATATCAGAGGAGTTTTGTACTTTGTGATATTTTAATTTTAATTAGTTATCTCTAAGCAGAAAGGATTATGCTACAATATTTTGATTCCTACCATGCGAATAAAGGATATTATTTTCGGACACTTCTTACTACCTTTATGATTCCTTATCAACAGTGAATATATAGCGATACATTTCATTTCATTATAGCTATTTATGAGCAATAAATGTTCATACTAAAACATGTAATGAATGTTTACACTATAGGCTACTCTACTTTTGGGAACAAATAATTTTTTGCTAACAATTTTTATGCCAAAAGGAAATTGGATCTATGCACATATACGTAAAAAACAATCATTTAGCTTACTGCTTTTACATTGAAATTTCTGATGATATAAATTAAAGGAACATTAACCGCAATTACCTTTAAGTAGTCGTCCTTGAGGACACGATAAATAGCATCGCAAGTCTCAGGAATGATTAGTCCAAGGCTGTCTCGAAATCCTTGTGCTGTATTGAAGGCTAGTGTACGGTCTCCAGTTGCCAAAAAACGGAGAGTTGCCTCGAGTCGAGAACCAGGAGATATGGCCTGTCGCAGTCTTGTATTTTCCCGTTGTATAATGGGCCGTATCTTCTCCAATAAATCATAAAATACAGAAACAGGCATTCTCACGTAATTTTGGAAGTCGTCCTTGTTTGGATTCAATTTCAATTCTTGGCAGATGTTCACAAAACTTCCTTTTTCCAATCGTTTTTGCAGCCAAGGCTTAGTCCAGATCTTCTTCCTACGTTTCTGCTGCATTTTCTTGACGAGAATAACAGCTGAAGCACAGTGCAACAGGCGCTTTATTTTCATCCTGCGATCCATACGGCTGGTTACAGTAGCACACCTATCCGTACGACACGCAGAAGCAGACTGACGCCTTGCAATGCTTTGCGCAGTGCTTAATCTTGCAAGTTGAGTGTATCATGTCGCCAGTTCTCACTTCAACTGGCGGCCGGATCCACTGCCGCCATTTCTCGAGTCATGAACGCCAGTGTATCGGGGCCTTACTGCTGTGGTGGTGCCCACCGCATGAGGGTGTGCCCGCAGAAGCAAGGCACTGCGGCGCCTGCTGGCAGGGGGCCGCGAAGGCTCCCGCCAAAAGGAAGTCCGCATGCTTTTCGTGCGGAGAGATCGGGCATTTTGCTTGTGACTGTCCGACGATAGCTGGGCCCTCGGCTGGTGGGTCGGGTTCTCTGCGGAGGACACCAGTCGGGGCGACGCGTCCTCCTCAATGGAAACCGCGAAAGCCGAGCTTACCGGAGGTCTCCTCTTTCCGAGGGGGGTGACGGCGTCCCCTCGGAGAAAGGGACCTTGAGCGGCACGAGTGTGTCGCTGAGGCGGGGCGATCTAGGATCGCTCAGAGCTACTGGCGTTACGACTAGGAGTCGTTTGGGCCATTTTGAATGGGCATTGTTCTTGATGTCTGGTAGACACCGGGAGCGAGCGGACGGTGGTTTGTCCGCGGGTGGTGGTGGGCCAACGCCTCCGAGCGGGGCGGCCGTTGCTAACGGCGGATGGCCCCTGTCGGGTTGCAGGGGCATTGTTTTGGTGTCACTGCGCTCGTCATGCCTGAGTTGGGGAATCTTGGCGGTGACTGTCTCCTAGGGAGTGATGTTATTGATCACATGGGGGACGTCACCATCAGGAGAGGCCCTGACTCGAAGTATGCAGTGACTGGGGGAGATCCTGGTCAGCTGGATGCTGTAGGGAGTCCAGCAATGGATTCGCCTGTGCCAAGTTGGAAGCTGGCCTGGTAGCAGGGGCGGGGTCGGTGGGTCCGAGAGGTGCGCCAGGGCCGATCGAGATTGTCGACCCTGACTTTGTGGCTAGGTTCGCTGACGGTCGGTGGACTGTCAGTTGGCGGTGGTCCGAGAAGGCACCCGTTGAGCCGGCGGCAGATCACGAGTCGACTGATGAGTCCCCGGAAGAAGAGGGCGACGAGCGATACGCTGTTGGCAGCGATGCTGAGGAGCAGCGGGGGGAGCACGAACGATTGAGTCGGTCACGCCGTGAGCGACGGCGTCCCACGTACTTGAATGAGTACGAGTGCTAGGTACTAAGCACTGCGAGTTTCGTGAGAAACTGGGGTAGATGTGGTGTTGAAATGCTTGTCGCCGCAAGAGGGCGCTGTAACGATGTGGGCTCCGCCACCGAGAGACGAAGATCTTGCCGCCGCTGCCGGACGGCTGAGGCGGACCGGCTGGCAGTGTGTTGTTAAGAGTCGTCGAGTGATTACGTAATCTCGTTCGTGCCTGATTTTTATGCGTTGCGCTTCTGCTTAGTGTCGTGGGCCAGAGACTGAGCCATTAACTTGTTGTACGGTGAAACAAGTGTATTGCAGCAGGGAAGCTGTGCAGTTGGTCCCGGGAGCAGGGACGACTGGCGGTGGAAGGTGAGTCTTCCGGCTAAGCCTACACCTAAATAGATAGGTTACAACTTGAGGCAAATATAGACAGTTGTCAGTATATTTTAAGGCACGCAAATAAGTATACTTACTTATTGCCATTATTGTTTATCGCAAAACCAACAAATAATGTCATTATTGTTTTGTTAAATTATGGGATAGTGACATAGTGTTTAGAATCATTGAAATAGAGAATTAATTTAAAATTTGAATCTCGTCTCACAAAAATGAGTTTTTATTTTGATCAGTCATCAAACGAAATATTTAGTATAAGAAAATAGTAAGAATAAAGTGAATAAAATGTTTTTATACTGTGTTTGTCTCAACCGGGCAGGAGGCTTAAATTGGGTGAATCAATATAAATTAGTGTGTCTAATAAAGTTTGGAAACATTTGGTCTTGGCTGTGTAGACGCGTAATACCTATATCACACAAGCAGTCGTGTTTGCAGTGCTCACTGTGCTTTTTTTCGCGTGCGTGGACACGATACAGGCCACGCATGCAGGCTCTAATGTTCACACCAGAGCCAACGAGTTGTCATTCTCCACGCAGCCAGCTCGGGGTCAGTTGAATGCAAGACGTGAAAGTAGGTGGAGTGCCAGCTCTGCGCTCTTACTGGAATGTTGTCAAAACGCAAGAAAAAAGCCATTTTCCTTGTTGTTATCGCTGCATGCGCTGCAGACGACGATAAAAGCAACCGCGAATTCTGGAATACTGGATGAGATTTCAATGAAATTTTCAAATTTTGAGTTCGCGGAGTAACTGCGTGCGCAAAGTATTAATTTTGCATTTAACACTTTCAGCATTAGTATGAGGTTTCATTGTATCTACTATCTTATTGGTAGCCGCACCATGAAAATCGCGATTTTTGGACCCTGGGTGTTTTCCCACCACAAGGAAGGCTGTTTTTTCAAGACATTAATGAAAACTAAAGTGGATGCTTTGGTGCATTCCAAGGATGGCATCGCAGCGCTAGTAGGGTGCAAGTGTGAAGGTTGAGATATGGGAGCTCCGACACCATCTAAACCTTCGACAGTGACAGCTGAAAGCTATTGGGATGGACCCGCAACGCATCCATGCAACGCCACATGCAAAGTAGCGTCCACCTTCATACAACACTGACGGTAGAGAGCAAAGTGGGAGCAGCGTAAAGAGAAAATCGAGACTGACAACTTGTCCAAGCAGGACATGACTGATCGTGTAATGCAGCCATTAGCAAGGCAGATGACAGACCAAATTTTATGTTGAAGCCATAGAGTATTAACCGCTTGCTCGGTTCTTGGCCTCAGACATGCCGCACATAGAAATAACTAGGCATGGATGTTTGCTCGTCGATCATAAATTTATTGGAGAGAAAACCATTGCTCATTCGTTGTCGACCTTTTTGATTAGCCATGGCGCATCAGAGTAAGCCAGAGCGATTGCTCAAAGATGCACACCCCTTATCCGCTCAAACCACCCTTCTTGGTCGTGACCGCGTTCAGGCTCAGAGTCTCTTACGACGAAAACATTAAGGAGTCACTTAGGAACGAGAGGTCCTATTTTTTGGGAAATTTAGTTTAACCAATTAGTTTACATATTTACCTAATTGAACTTCAACTGTACTTTTCCGAAAAATCTTACTTTGTAGGCTGAAAAACAAATATCTATGACAGTTCGAAGTGTGTGCGCATTTTTGAAACACTGCAAGGAAATTACAAAGTTCTGACGCATTAAAGAATATGTCTCGTTAAGAACTCATCACTTCGTGACGACGCCCTTGATATCTGAGTAATTGCAGAAATTACTTACTTGCAATATCAACAAAATGCTTGCCAGCAATTGTTCATGATCATGTACCTAGTATACGGTTTCTTGCTTTCTGAAACTTCATGAGTAAAAATTTAAAATTTTTATAATTTATAATTGCATATGTAACGACGCTATAATACCTACATTATATTTATATCAGGTTGGTGTAAACGTAATGTCCGATTTAATGACCTCTGGTTAAAATTAATAGGCCAATGACTATGAAAATATCTATCCTATTCATTACCACACTCCAATGCTAAAAATTACCTCATTCCCCCTGTCAAGAACTTTATATAAGCCTGGCATGTAAAATTCTATAGGTTTAGGATCAAAATAAAAATTCAACTCTTTTTCAATCTCTTCTCTTGTTGTTAACCCAAGTCCACTGAAATGATTCTGTAGTCCTCGGAACAGATGGAAATCAGAAGCAGCAATGTCAGGTGAATATGAAGAATGAGTCTGTATTTCCCAGTCGAGTCTCGGACACAAGAAACATTCAACTGATCCCAAGCAAGTGTTCTTGGATGACCTTTCTTTGACTTATCTTTCAAACTGAAATTATCACTTCGAAAACAAAAAAAATCTTCTGCAACCTCTAACATGTACGACGTCATCCCAATAAGTGTTCTGAAAAGATTTTGCTACCGCACATGCAACACCTGTATGAAACTCGTTCAGTAAAACATTTCTTACATGGTCTTTAGATAAGACAGTCACTTATGCCAATTTGCACGAAAAATAGGATCGTAAAAGAGATCATCTGAAAGGAAATAGTTTATTTACTCCCAGGAATATTTAACACTTTTAACAGAATATAAATGAAGGGACAGACAAATCAGATTTTAAACATCCGTTTACAAATCGGACATTAATTTTGCTTTGCTAGCACCAACATTTGTGCTTAGAAAAATACGTTTTGACTTTTCCACAAAGTGTAAAACATTTTACACGTTGAATGGCTACGATGTGCATGTGTAAAATAGATATCAGGTGCGAATCACTTGCAACCTGCAATCAATCCTTCTTTCAGTGGAGCAAACTTTATTAATCATGCAACAAACTATTTTTATTCTGTTAAATTTTAGAATAGTGACATAATGTTTCAATTCATTGAGATAGAAAATTAATTTAAAATTTACATCTCGGCTTGCAGAAATGAGTTTTTTATTTTGATCACCCATCAAATCAACACATTTATTGTTAGATCGTAGTAGGCATAAAAACTAAGTTTGGGTAATTCAATGAAAAGAGCCATGTAAGATAAAATTAGAATTAATTTTTTTTGAACCAGAGAACTAGGAATGAGATTTATTTTAGTGAGACTCAAATCTAATTCGAGACCAAAGAAGTATACAACTCACGTGCATACGCTCCATGAGTGCAGCTGCTGGTACTCTGCTGCCGCCGTAAGAATGGCATCCATTCGAAGAAATTGAACACAATACAAAATGATGTTGAAACAAGCTAAAAAAAATTATACTTAATATTTTCACCTGGTGAGAGCCAATTAATTTTGAGTAACTTTTCAGAAGTCTTGCTTACTTATTGACGAAAGCGGTTCCCTGCTTTGCTAAATGTTTAGAACTTGATTTTTGGTGCAGTTTATCTTGGTTCACCATGAAATAAAAAGTTAATATAGCCATTAACAATTGGGAGATTTTCAATTTTATCGGGGAAACTTTATTGAATTTTGTAATACATACATCAGGCTAGATCGTGAAAATGTTTGGTTCTCATTAATATATAGGATAATTTCTTATTTGCTAGAGCCCTATTGTAACATTTTTCAGGTGTAATGAAATAAATATCGTGTGTAGCTTACAAAGGATGGTAAGACTATGCAGTTGTAAGGCGACATGAATCACAGAAAGTTCGAGCGTCAAAAAGTAACACGTTTAACGCATATATTTTCAGAATTCGAGGCCCATTCAAGTGCGATGCTGCTTCAAAACCTCGCATTTCGCGTCATCCACCTCAGGTAAAGTGAGTGGGCGCGCTGAAAGCCGAATTTTAATTCAGGCGACGCACGCTTCGCGTATTTCCTTTATTTACAGGTGACCTCCTTTATAAAAAAACCACGGCTTCAATTCCATTGGAAAAGTTCGCTGATCAGGTCGGACTTTACCACTAGCCCTGGAAAATGCCCCGGCCAAATAGAATGAGGCGAACTTTTGGGCTTTTGGGCCGAAATGACGGAAAACCACAACACCAAACTTACACAATATCGGGGGAAATTTTATAGGGAGAGAAACGTGCAAGAATCTCCCGAAAGCGACGAATTGGAGGAGTGGGGCTTCATCTGTGCATCAGTCTCTTCCAAATTACGCATTGCCGAAGGCTGGACTTTTCTGTATTCAGGTCCAAATCTGGCCGCAGGTTCATTTTGACTTTTGACCAAACTGGAACAAGGTCAATTTCAACTTTGTCTCAAATGCTGACACAGCTGAACGTAGGATTCAATAACGTTATCTGACAATTATACGTGTATGTACTGAGCTGTGGAGCTAGTCTCTACGTCATCGCCGTAGCAGTGCAATCTCCACAACGCTTTGACACCATCTCTCAACTCCATTGCAGCGGTACGATAACGGACTCACCACACTTAAGAACTTAATTTCCACTCAGCCCTCACCGTATTTTAGAGTATGGAGAAATGTACTTATGGAGACCGTCGTTGATAAGAACGCCCTTGGTAATTTTTTACGAGTTGAAATACATAAATAAAGCAGTGGGCTTCCATCAAATTTACGGAAACAAGAAAAATACAATCGGTGCAATAAAGTAAATAGTCGTTTTTCTCATCAAATATAGTTCGTGCACTACGTCCAAGTGAACAGCAGTGCAGGTTGTACCGGTGCAGAAAATGCTATCAGGAAGACAATTCAGAGTAATAAAGGTCTCGGACCCCAAGTAAAATCTGTTTAAATATTAGTTTTTTAAGGGACATTGAGCCTACGCTGGTGTGGGACTGAAGGTACTAACGGCATCAGCAGGCTGATCTCATTAGCACCAGTTGACCTACAGTACACCTCAATGGTGCCATGTTACGTTAGTGGCACTAGTGCACTTACTTTATTGACTCCAATAGGACTTCCTTGCTCCATTAGACGTACTTTCTGGCTCTACTAGGACACCTTTTCAACACTAATTTCTTAATCTTATCATCACCAGTATGCCACGGATTGTCAGTAGGCTTTCCTCATTGGCATTGCCGTCGATTTTCTGCAAGTCCG
The DNA here is from genome assembly GCA_030386875.1 of Morinoia aosen. Classification (NCBI taxonomy): domain Eukaryota; kingdom Metazoa; phylum Arthropoda; class Malacostraca; order Amphipoda; family Talitridae; genus Morinoia; species Morinoia aosen. Next base: position 5,746,889 of record CM059574.1, read on the forward strand.
AGCATGTTACCTCATTACTGCTTCAATTTTTACTCAATGCATCGATGTTACAACCACCGTACAGCCGTCGAGTTTAACAAGTATAATTATGAGGAAGGAAATGCCGGTCAGCTCTGAACTCCAAAGAGCACATAAAGGTATGAATTCGACAAAATACATAATACGGAAGATACCCCGGAAACAGCTTTGAAATTCACCTTAACGGGATGAGAAAAATTAATTTTACGCTCTGATTACGACATGAGGTAAGCATTGAAAGTTTTTATCTCCATTCCAATAAGGAAAACCTTGCCGCTAAAAAATGATTTTAGCTGCAGCAACATGAACGCATGATGACTTATCAAGCTCCAAGTGACAAGAATTGAGGTGGTTTTTCAAGGTCTCAGTAAGTTGTTTCTTTAAAAATCTCAGCGTCTGATACTGAAAGTGTAAATCACCTAAACTTGTTTTTAGTGTCTGCAAGTTTGGTTAAAGCGATGGAATTTTCATTTGATCTACAATTCACTCACTAAATTGGCATAAAGCAGAACGCGGCGATAAGGCAAATAAAATTAAGGCAACTCGAACAAGAACGCATTGGGATCAAGAAACGACTACGGTGCAATTTAAAATGGGAGGCAAAATGTAGTCGTTTATCATCACCCTTAACACGTGGCCTCCAAAGAGCAATGTACTCGTAAATATTACGGATGACTTACAAACTTCATTCTGATGGAATATTTGTTCAAAAAGCAATATGAGTAACAATTTAGAAATATTGGAATGTAGTGATCGACGGCAGTGGTGTGTGTTATCACAAAATTTCGCTCAGGGCAAGGAAAAAATTTTGCCTGGGATTCGCATGCCACAATCCCCTTTGCACAGATTACATTATCTGCGTTATTGATTTGAGTAACAACGCTGTACGAGCAATTTCTCCGTGCAAAATAATTAATAAATTAGCAGCCCATAAGACGCGATTATATCGCCACCCGAACGAAGAAATATCTAATTAAGGCGCCGTAAAAAATGTTTACAGCGACCGAATAATTTCACGCACCAATGAGGTGGTGCACTTTCCTGAAGCATTTCGCCTTCTCTGCTTAATCGCGAGTTTTGCGGAGCTTTATAGCGGGGCGCGCCGCTAGCTGCGCCTAAACAGATTAGATGCTGTCATAATTTGCAAGCAGAACGCAGAATTATCGCCCCAAAGTGCAGAATTATGAAAATTATAGCGGCGTGGCAGTTGCAGGCCATGCAATCGAGTAATATAATTGTTTCAATGCATAAACTGCATTAATGCGACCGTTACTACGGCCTTATGTCCGCCTGTGTGCGTCTCGGGCAAACATGGGCGCATGCGCTGATTTGAAAGCTTTCTCGTGATGAGGGAGGGAGGAAGAGCAGGTAGAGGAGGCATTGAATGGGCAGATGGAAAGGGACACTAGATTTTAGAGTGGGAGTAAGACGAGGGGCTATAGAAGCTGGAGGGGGTAAAAAAAAGGTGGTATTACATGCACAGGAAGAGAAGAGAGATGTGACATGAGGAAAGAATAGGGGAAGAAGAGGCAATATAAATGGCAGAATGTAAAATATAGGAGGGACTAGTGGGGAAAGACGGGTAGGAAAAATGACATTAAAAAGGATTACAGAACTATGAAGGGGGGTGAAATTAGGTGCTAGATTGACAGTAAAGGAAGACAGAAGGTGTAGTAAATAAATATGAGAAAGGCGGCTCAAATGGCATGAAGAAAAAAAAAATCCAGGAAAAGGTGGTAGAAAGAGGAAGAAAGAAGGTGAGTGAGAACTGGTATTGGAAGAGCAAGAGAGATTAGCGAGAAAGGAAGCATTGAAGTGGGAGAAAAGGGAGGGAGAGAAAGTATTAGATAGGCATAAAGAGATAGTATTAGGTGGGTATAAAGATAAAGTATTAGATGGAGATAAAGAGAACTTATTAGATGGGGATAAAGAGAAAGTATTAGATGGAGATAAAGAGAAAGTAGTAGATGGGGATAAAGAGAAAGTATTAGATGGGGATAAAGAGAACTTATTAGATGGAGATAAAGAGAAAGTATTAGATGGGGATAAAGAGAAAGTATTAGATGGGGATAAAGAGAAAGTATTAGATGGAGATAAAGAGAACTTATTAGATGGAGATAAAGAGAAAGTATTAGATGGGGATAAAGAGAAAGTATTAGATGGGGATAAAGAGAAAGTATTAGATGGGGATAAAGAGAAAGTATTAGATGGGGGTAAAGAGAACTTATTAGATGGAGATAAAGAGAAAGTATTAGATGGGGATAAAGAGAAAGTATTAGATGGGGATAAAGAGAAAGTATTAGATGGAGATAAAGAGAACTTATTAGATGGAGATAAAGAGAAAGTATTAGATGGGGATAAAGAGAAAGTATTAGATGGGGATAAAGAGAAAGTATTAGATGGGGATAAAGAGAAAGTATTAGATGGGGATAAAGAGAAAGTATTAGATGGGGATAAAGAGAAAGTATTAGATGGGGATAAAGAGAAAGTATTAGATGGGGATAAAGAGAAAGTATTAGATGGGGATAAAGAGAAAGTATTAGATGGGGGTAAAGAGAAAAGATAGCTGATGTTGAAGGAGCAGGACGAGGAGGGAGAGGAGGTGTACGGAGTGGCGGAGCAGAAGGGAGCAAGAGAGTGGAGGCATTGAAGACAGGATAGGGACAAAGATGAGGTACTATAGACACACGATAGAGAGAGAGGAGGTACTCGAGGGACAGGACAGGGAGAAAGGAGACTCCAGAAAGGCTGGAAGGTGAAGAGAGAGGAGGAAACAGGGGTGTTACAGGTGCAGGAAGTAGAAAGAGAAAAGGTACTGGAGAAGAAGGAATGCGATAGGGAGGTTTTAGAGATGCACGATGAGGTAAGAGAGTCTGTATTAGAGGGGCGGGAGGCTAAGAAAGATAAAGTATTAGAAAAGAATGAAGATGTTAGAAGGCAAGGATGAGAGCGAGAGAAGAGGCACTTGAGAGAAAGGAATGGGTGAGAGAGAAAGTATTAAAGAGGCAAGATATGGAGAGAAAAGGGGATGCTAGGACGGGGCATGGGTGGAGGGAAAGGAGGCATTAGAGGTAGAAAAGAAAATGAGAGAGCAGTTATTAGAAGAGTAATTTGAAGAGGAAGTAAAAGAATAAGACGAAAGAGAGAAAGTATTAGAGGGTAAAGATGGGGAGGGAGAGATGGCATAAGTGGAGCCTGATGTTACGGAGAGGAAGCATTTGAGCAGCGGAAAGGAAAGAGAGAGTAGAGGTTCAAGTCAGGAAAGGAAGAGTATTGGTAGGCCATGGGAAGGAGGAGAGAAGACTAATTAAAGATGGAGGAGGGAGGGGAGAAAAAAGGTGTCTGTGGGATAACAAGAGCAGAGGAGGGAGGTATTTGAGGGAAGAGGGGAGAGGAGGTATTCAAGAAACAGAAAGGGGGCGAAAATGGTGTTCGAGAGGCAGGAAGAGAAAAAGGGAAGAGCCAAGAGGCATTAAAGGAGAAGGAAGGGGAGAGAAAAGAGGTACTAGAAGAGAAGGAAGAGAGAAAGAAAATGGTTTAGAGAGATTGGAAAGGGAGAGAGGGGAAGTAATTTAAACGAAGGGGAGAGAAAAAGACCTATAAGTATTAGAGAAGAAGAAAAGAGAGAGAATGGAGTTATTTTAGTAGGAAAAAGGGCAGAAAACAGAAAGGAGAGAGAGAAGAGGCGTCAGAGAGGTAGAATTGGTTAGTACAGGAGTTATAAGAGAGGAAGAAAGGTATTAGAAAGGAGATATTAGAGGGCAGAAAGGGAAAGGCAAGAGGTAGTAAAGAGGAAGCAAGAAGAGGAAAAGGAGCTATTTAAGAATCTGGATGGGAAGAACGAAGATGTAGTAGAGCGTAAGGGGAGAGAAAGAAGGCATTGCAGAGGGAGGAAAGGGAAAGATAGGAGGGAGTAGAAGAGTGGGAAGGGAAGGGAGAGGAAGTGTTGAAGGGTGGAGAGGGAAAAAGAAAGAGTTCTCCTCAGTGGAAATAAAGAGTCATTAAAGGGATTAGAAGGGACTAAGGAAGCATAAGAGGGTAACGAGGGCTAGAGATAGCAGGTATTAGAAGGGCTAGATGCTTTGACAGAGAGGTGAAAGGAGAGAGGTTGCAGAAAGAAGAGGTAATAGGACGGAAAGGAGGCTAAAGAGAGGAACCATTATAAGGTCAGAAAAGGGAAATTTAGCATTCATTGAAGATGCGGGCATAAAGTAAATATGAATAATTTTTGCATGCTCTATGATTTTAAAACTTTATTAATAGAAAAATTGAACAGATGGATGCAGTTAAGTCACAAGGGTTTAAGGTACAGATGCAAGGAATACTCAGGATATTTTCTTGCTATAATCTAAGATAGCGATCAGGAGATAAAAGACATGTCGAGTGAATAACTCATTGTCCAATAGAATTTGACTCCGACCAGTCTGCAGAAATGTGCAGGAATGAGTGAAGTTCCTACTCGTCGGATTCAGAGAATTGAGAAAATATACAGTCTAATTTCTATTTACATATTTAATTCACAAGTTTTGAGATACTAAATGATACTAATAAAAACCTAAAAGTATTGGTCACTATTATGGATTAGAATTTTGAACGTTTTATTCACGATTCACTTTTTAAAATAAAGAATTACCTAACGTTCGCTAGCTCGTTACCTCTACCATGACTTACATAGAGTTGACGTGTAACTCTTAAATGAAAATGGGCGAAAAAGCGGAAGCGCTGGCGTTCTCTCTCGAGCGATATAGCGGGAAATCCGCTTGCAGTCCGCGACTTGCCTCATTACAATTCAGGGGAAGCCCTCGAGATTGTGAAGTGGGAGCTGCGGCTCCCTCATGCGGCCCTGCGCGGGGGAGCTGCCTCATGTGTGGACGCTTGACCCACTTGAGGGAGTCTGTCCCATGCATGGGGCTCGTCCCACTTATGGAAGCTGGCTTCCCATCGGGAAACAAGACCAGCTAAAGGTACCTAGACCCACTTCAGAGACCTAGACTCGCTTGAGAGAGCTAGCCCACTTGAGGGAGCTAGACCCACTAGAGGGAGCTAGACCCACTAGAGGAAGCTTATCCCTTATATGGGGATATTCCCATACGAGGAAGATTACTCCACATCTAGCAGCAGCATGTGAGGCCTCAAACCTGTACGGTCACTTAAGTTCTTCCATAAGCTCAGCTCCCATGAACGCTGTTGTGTGATGCAGCATCCCGTGGTGGTCGTCCCGCAGTCCACGAGCGTCAAGTTTGGACTGGTGCTCGCTGCAGCTTCTCAAGTATTTTTGTTTGGCTGCGTAGAATTTATCTCACTCGTCCGTTCGTGGTATTTAGGCATTTAAACATGTTTAAACAATTTAAAAATTTATTTAAACACAAGCGAAGGATTCAAATGAAGCCCCCAAAAAAACGATTGAAGAATACGAAGAGATAAACGTAAGTTTTTTACGTGCGCGAGTTCTGCTTTGGGGATAGTTAACGACATGCGATGATTATGTATGATTATATATATATATATACATGTATATATGTCGCTAAAAATAAAAATGGCTATAATGGTTGCCATTTTTGAGAATGGTAAATTAAAACAATACTCTATTCTCACGGACGAACGCTAAACATAGGCTACATGTTAAAATTCGCAGCAATTTGCGCCTAGTATAGCAGGAGCGCTTTACGCACCACACAAATAAAGAAGGAACTAGAGCACCACTTCTTCCACGAGTTGTGTCGAGGCTGACAGAAAATAACTTCAGAAACTCCAGCTCGTGTAGCACGAAGGTGGTGCAAAATTCAGACTCTAAATTCAAGAACAAAACACATTCAGCCCGAGTTGAACTCTGCAGTACGGGAACTTTCTGAGCGCTGTGAAACACACGCTTCCAAATAAGCTCACAGCATCACGCTGGAATCTCCCACGACGAATTTTATATCATGGGAGACTTAAAAATTTCGTAATCGATTGATTAATTACACACTTGCCTGCGTGCCGCCCTGTGGGTACCGGACATGATCATCGCGAGCCATTGACAATATTTGAATAAACGTATTCACCACAAACCTGAAACTTGCTCGAGCCTCCAGAATGACGAATGATTTTCTTAGCACTTACATTTCTCTTGTTCAAAGAATTAAATTTCAATTTTTAAGCATCAGCTCAAAATATTCCTTGATACGTTGTAAAATTTCAGCCTTTCTTTCCCGATGCAGTTGTTGCCTGTTACAATGCGCATAAATCGGATAAATAAGAACTTATGTCAGGATCAGGACAAATTTCGCTCAAGTAGGTCTTTCCTTTTCCTTACACAATTGAAACGTGGGATTTTGATTTCGAATTTAAATGATAATGGCAATATTAAAAAATCAACTAATTTTCCTTAACAAATTATTGGGAATCACAAGGTCAAAAGCGAGCCTAATTTTCTCTGCTTTTATTTTGAGCAGACAAAATGAGCCGCTCTACAACTTCTTTAAAAGGTTCCTAAATTATGTGTTCGGCAGCTGCTAAGGTCATTTATGGTAGTTCTTTCAAAGAGCTGTCGAGCGACTCATTAGTCTCGTCAAAATAAAAGTACGAAAGCTTATGTCGTTCTTGGCCTTTTGATTCCTTACAAAAGTTTTCGAAAAAAAGTTCCGTTCAAAAGGCACACATAGCCGGATCAAGGAGGAAAGCGTTGATAACCATTCCCACTAAAACAGTTATCTTTTTGACGCAAAGTGCATTTGGCTTAAACTAAAAAACTGAAACTGAGAATCGCAGCTACAGAAGCAAAAAACGCTAAAGCCGTCAGAGAATCCCGCGTTATGCCCAGGTTGACTCGTAGTCTGCTTACACCTTATGATAAACTTCCTGTTTTTAAAGTATTATTCAAGTACAGAAGAACCAAATTTTTAGCATCCTTTTTATATAACACAAATTAATTGAGTAAAAAACCTTGATAAAAAAATTCCAAACTAGTAAAATTAAACCTAAAATGTGTCAAGGTTCTATAACACAGTATTATTTATAGTTTTTCAATATAATAATTTCTGTCACAAATTGCTTCATCAAGGACCTCATGAGGCTTTTGCCGGCTTAGTCTCCATATCAGGATGAACGCATGTTGTGTGGGTTCATTCTATTGCTCACTGTGTCTCAATGCGAGGAGTGTTGCCTTTGGAATGACGTGAAACCTCGCCGCGGTTATTCATCGAAACTCGTTCTGTACCCTATTGAAATATAATTTACCGGAAACGTTTAAAACACTTTTCTGTGATTTATGTATATGTAACGAAGGCACAAAAATAGAGCGTTGAACCTCTGCGTGAGAATGCGCCTGGTTTGACCGCGCGTCTGTAAGGTACGATCCGCTCTCCTGGTGACCTAGCAAACGCAGAACTAGGGCGGGAGAAACATTGATGAGACTTTCCTACTTAATAAGCTTGCACTTCACATCTTTGAAGTGAAGCACAACACGCCCTTCCTTCCCTCCCTACCTCTCATTCCCCAAGGAAATATCCAATCGAAAATGCAGGAATGTTGTAAAGAAAACTCAATTGCCTCATGAAGTGAGAACTTTTAATGTTTTATATCGTTATCATCATGTTCTTCTTTATCATGGCTACTTCACTAATAATTTCTATTATGAACATGGTCTTTCTTCCCTTTTACGGTCTTTTTCTTTATGGCGCATTCTCATTTGGTATTTTTATTTAGCTGCTTATTATTGTCATTTTCTTCCCAACATTCCTTTAAATAGTACATCTTCTCACTGTAGAGCACCACGCAGCGAGAACTGAGAGCCAGCGCCTCTATACGCTAAGGCGCCGTCGCATATTGCATCTGCAGTTCAAGCACGTCCGCTCTTGCCTTGAACACAACGAATGCGATCCTGCGTGATAGAATACCGTTGTGTCTGTGATGCCTCGCTGCCTCGGTATCGCCGTGATGTATAGTGATGCCTCGCTGCCTCGGTATCGCCGTGATGTACAGTGATGCCTCGCTACTTCGGTATCACTGTGATGTGCAGTGATACTACGTTACTTCAGTTTTACCATGATGTATCGTGATGGTGCGTTACGTCAGTAATACTGGAGCCCCAAAACTTTGTAACAAAGTTTTAAAAAAGACGAGTCATGAAAAGAAATTCAAACCTTTGGAAAGGGATTTGTAAAAATAAAGGCGAAAAGTTACTGTTATTCAGAGAGAGGATAAAAACTCTTATAAATTTATAGCAAAAGAAGGAAGTAAAAAATTCAATATATAAAGTTAGCTAAAAATTAGCATCGAGACAGTATTAAAACCGAAGGCAAAAGATGATGTACATCTTAAAAGGAGAATAATGTCCCAATCTCATCGCACCGTTTCTGAAGCAACAAACCCATATCGAAATCGAGGAAATGTTATCATCTAACAAAACCGAAGGAACAATTGAGTGCCACAATGAAAAGCATGAGTGATGCTTAACTGCGAGCTGCAAAACAAATCTTGAAGTGGCAGTATATTTTGTATCTGACGCAGCGGCGTTGTTGAACTGGATTAACTTGGAGTAATAATTCACGAGCTCAAGGGGAGAACACGTGATGCTTTCTATATGCACACACTCAGCTTAAAGTAATATTTGTTCAATAGTTTTAAACAATCGTGTGGCATGGTATTCATGACAACGAATATACAGAGTGTTGTGTAATTCCATGCACATATTTTAACCGTATACGGAATAACGCTTAATAAAACGATTTTCAGGAGTGACAAAAACCTCGAAACTCCTTTTTCGAGAAATGCCGACTTGGAAGAATTTTAGATCCCCCTAAGAATAGGCTTACAAAGCAGCTAACGAGTAAAATCTAACTTCATGGGCAGTTGGCGCGCGCTTTAGCCTATTCCAACGGGAATCTAAAATTATTTCATGTCATCATTTCTCGAAAAAAGAGTTTTGAAGTTTTTATTACTCCTGAAATTCGTTTTATTTTGCGTTTTTTCCGTACATGGTTAACCTATGTGCATCGAATTACACAACACCCTGTATAATACCATTGAATGCAAAATTCTGTAATGCTTTTATATGGATAATATCGACGGATGCAACAGTTTCCTTAGTTAAACCTCAAGTATTGTTCTGGAATGCATTTTCAAGTGAGATCACGCCATGCTTCTACTGTGGTAATCCTAAAAGCAAATAAGTGGCGTGAACATACCGTAATGAGCTCTATGGGAATGCTAATGATAAAGTGCGGTACTGTTCCTTCACTCTCTGTGCGGACTTTCCAAGTGCGAGAGATCTGTCGCTTTCACAAGAGATATCTGTAAGCGCATGACCGTCGCCTGCGGATAGTCGTACGCTGCTGTGCTACCACTCAGTCAAGCATCGTCGACGCCTCGTAGTTGACATGAAGATTTGCGACGTAGACGTTAGATACCAGTTATGAGTTCCAACCGTCGTAGACGTTAACCGTCGTTAACTTTCCCCACCGTCATAGACGTAAACTACCAATAATGAGTCCATGCTCGTAAATCTTTTTGTTACGAATAGATGGAAAATAATTCATTCAGGTTATCATAAATGGAATAAATTGAAAATATTCACTTTCTGTTCGTATTGATAATCAAACAAGAAAACTTTAATTCGGCATTAATAAAAGTTTATACTTTTATAAACGATACTATTAAATTTTTGTTTGAACAACCAAAAACCATATAACTAAGAAAGCTTGCACTGCAGCATAATAATTAAACTGACGCCCCAAATTGATCACTTTTGCAGTTTTTATGAAGAAATTCCAATTCTTAAAGTCAGATGTTCTTCAGACAACACGCAAAGAAAACGACAAAATTTAGAAACGTGTGTTTGAAAATTTAAAGCATACGTGCTTGTGAAATAAAAATTGAGTATTCATACGCGAATAATTAAGAACAACACGTGCAATAAAATCATATTGTTGACGCCATCCGATTTTATTTTCAAGAAGCTAGCAATGCTAGTGAAGCGTAATTTTCGGAATGTTTCACATTCTGTTCGAATTTGGATCATTAAATGCTATTGACCATCGATAGACAATATCCGAGAAACATTATTCAACTGATTATGTAATTGGAAAATAAAAACATTAACGAATGGATCATGTGATCAAAATTGCTTTGACTGCAGCAATCGGCCAGTAAGGGATCACGCACCTCTCACCAGCCCACGATATACTTAGAGCACCTACATTTTGCGTCTAATTTTATTAATTACTTTCGATTTCCTTGCTTAGTTTGGAAAATACTCATGTAACGCAGTATGTAACTGCGGCAGTTCGTGCAACTTCATTCGATCGCTTGTACGACTCAAAAGGGTCATGTAGGCTTCTTTCTTTCTTCCCTGTGATTCATTTATTTTGTAATTGGTAATAAATCAGGCATGGGGGAAGGTGTGTGCCGTCGCGGTTGCGCACTTTCTCTGTACATATGTTCGTACGTATGGTAATGCTATGCCTGGGCGCGGCTCTACCGCAATGCGCACGCTTAGTCAGCAATTTGACAGTATAAAAGAGCGTGTGGAGACTTCTAGAGTCGCATTTGGTTTGTGTTCCTCCCCTGTACAACACCTCTACAAGTAAATCGTCGCAGTTACCAGCGTTGTCACTAACCTTCGGACTTCACACCTACTTTTGCTTTCACACTGGTATACGTCTGCGCTAACAGGCGAAGTGTAGCAGACACAAGCGTTCGCTAGGCGCCTGCGCGGTGGCTTGTAGAGCACACTGCCTCTCAACTCGCATTGCTATGAACTTCTACAAACAATTGTGAAATTGTATTTGATGGAAATGTTCATTTAATTATTCGCGATTTCTTGGTAGTCGTTACACATATTTTACTCGTAAGACTTATTCGTTTTCGTAGTTGTACAGAAACTTGACAATTTTTCCAATTGCATGTATATATATCGCAATAAAGTAATTAATCAATGACACAGTGATACATCGTGAGGGTACGTTACTTCAGTAGCACCGTAACTTCAGTAGCACCTTCAGTAACACCGTTAACACCGTTATGTACTGTGAAGCGACGTTACTTCAGAAGCGCCGTCATGTACCGTGATAAAATTGTCGAGATGGTCGTTCCTCGTCCAGTAATTGGGTCACACTTTACGCCAAGGGAATCCGAACCCTCTGAAGAGGGGAGAGGTAATTTTAACACAGACGGTGAGGGTAGACACTGGAGAGGAAATAAGAAGATTCTTAGCCCCATGAGGATAGCCATGCAAAGACAAGGTATGGAATTCCTAATTTATTCTATAAGTGATACACGGGTAAAAATAACATCACTAATGATGACTGCGAATACCAAATCAGCAAACGAATTTAACGAACAATTTATCCTAAAGAAAACACTTTTGGAAGCACGTAAGTGCGCTGCGAGGTTATGTGCCTAGAACAGACAATCTTAACCATTTAAACAATACACTCGATCCTTCCACGGCAGGTATAGCTAGCGCAAGTGATGGTAGCACAAGTTGCATCGCTGAATGTTACGGAAAAATCACTCGACAACACCGTGGTCCGTTGTGGTGTGTCTTGGACCGTCCCACGAATGACTTGGCTAATTTACATCACAGCTGTCACTATTCTAATCATCGCTTTACATTTTATGCATACTGTACTGTTATTACGTTAGCAGTTTTGTCTTGTGAGCACGAGCAGAACACTTGGATTTTTCAAGAGCGATTCCTTGATTGTAAATAACAATGGCGATGTCGTCATCAAACTCCTCGACCGGGAGCAAGATGACATCTATGTAGAGCAAGAGGATATCTCAGCATGACGAATTTCCCGGAAAAAATGTGAACATCGACTCAAATTCATGAGTGCATATTCAAAGGAATTTTAAACGACTGTTAGAGCAAAAAATAAATTATTCCTGGATACTTTTAACTCGTGTATTTAAGTTTATTTGTAATCCGACACAATAGTTCTACATTTGACATTCCATTTACTTCAGAATTTGTTCAATATCGGTGCATTTCTATTCAAGCTTATCATGATACGCATTTTTTCAGTTTTTCAAATGGAAATATGATGTAAATTGCAATGCTCGAAGTTTTTTTCGTTTACCAACCCAGTTTAGAAAAATTTCTGTGCATTTGTAACTAATTAATTTTCAAGTTCTTCACTGGAGATAATTCATTAAAAAAATATGAGGCAAATGCCTGTCACACAATACCATTGAAATGAAGTAAAAAATACAATAAATTCTAAATACATGGAATATTACATGAATTACGAAATGGAAACATGTTCCTGAAAAAAAATTGAAGCAAAATGAAAATTAAACTTGAATTAATTCTGGAAACAATTACAAGAAGCAAGTTGAACATCTAAGTTTGCTCTCGCATTCAAATCCAAGCCTACAACTCACTGGCGCGTTACGCACCCAGCGTCCTCTCCTTTCAAATGATCGCCTGAGCTTGATTCAAATGATCAACACTTTAACCACTCGCATTAATTGACTGATTCATTAAGGAGCTTGTTTTAAATTTACGTCTCATATTATTAGACATAGACTCTGGGTCTATTTAAACATAACTTAACCGTTTGTGGGTCTCCTAAATTTTGGCTTAGGAATGCAACTTGATGTTTAAAAATTAATGACACACTATATACAATTATAGCAGACATAACTTAACTGAACTGGAATTAAGAATCAATATATCGCCGAGTTTAGTATTTCTCACGGTCAAACACACAGCCGACGCTTCTTTGAGCTCCCATATCGGTTGTCTGACATAACTGCCGTAATCGATTAAGTTTGTTCAATTTAAAGCATTAGTATACCTGAACCGCCAGGAATGACGGAATTATTTTTGAATTAAAGCTAAGATTAAGAATAAAAGCGATCTATTGAATACCTCAAGAACATTTTAACCTGGGCGTTTCGGGCATTAAGCTCATTCTCAACGCATAATATCAAAAAAACCAAAACAAAATTTGGATTTCATTTAAATATAATTCGATAAAATAGTTCAGTGATCGTTAAAATGTGGAAAAATTGATAAGCATTATTAAAAAAATGATGCAATGTATGAAAATTAACAAACGATTAGAATGACTCACAATTATCAGGTAATAGGCACTCTGCTTGTCATTAAGTGATACTTTCAACGCATAAATGATCAAGGGCTCTTTTGTAAGAAACACGTTCCCAGCGCTATGATTCTTACTTGAGAATTGTTTTCAGGTGAATAGCGTAATTGCGTTTTCTTTACCCTCTCGATTCCACCATTTTTTGTGTCAGGGAAATGTTTCAATATTATTTCCCGATGAAGCTTTAATTCAGAAGTTATTATTAATTACTTCTTCAGTATTTTACTGGCGATCTTTAGTGTAGCATGCCGAGAAGCAATTTCAGTGATAGAAGTTTCATAAGTAATATGATTATATGCAAAATGTGTATAATTTTTTCATTTTTTTCTTCATTTTTTCAGAAAGCAGTGCGTGAGCGTGCAACTCTTGCTCGCGCTTATCTTTCTGTTTTGTTCAGTGTTGTCTTGTGAATCAGTCGCCCTCTTCCCGTGCGCCTTACGTTCTCAGTCTGGGATTTTTCTTGCATCAGACTCTTGAAGAGTTTCTTGGAAGACTGCTATCTTTTCCTGACTTCAGCATTCATTATCCTTGAATTGGTAACAACTCAGGAATTTCAGTAAGATTGTTAAACGTTTGTTCCTGCATGTTGTTCTGCTTTTTATGTTACTTTTGTTTCCTTCGTTTCAGCCTTTTGATAGTCTTGCATTAGGAATCTTAAATGAAGTTAAAAAAAAACATTTTTGTAGTCAACAGGTAGTGTTCAGGTATCCAGTTTACAGGATAAGAGTAATTACGAAAACTTACCAAAGCAAATTATTAAGCAAACAACATGCAAATCGCAATCACGAAACGATATTTGCAGGCATAATATTGTGTTCGGGTGAGCAGTTTACAGGATTGGAGTAGGAACGGACCAACTGAGTAAGCAGTACAGACGGGGGAACAGGGGGATGTTATTGCTTGCAGAGATATTTATTACATGACGATGAACCACTATCATAGAATTTCAACATGAATCCATTACATATTCTTCACTTTCAAACGTGATTTTGTAGTATAATATTAACTTGAAAATGAAACGGACACAAATAAAAAAAATCGAATAACGCTATAAGGTTTTGACCAAGAAAAAGTTCCTCATACTCAAAAAATCAAGGAAACATTACTCACAACAAGAATAGACTTGAAATGAATCACAGCAGTGTCAAAAGTAATGGCTGCCTAAGGTGCATTTTTGTTCTCTTTCAATGCTGATAAATTTTTATGTGATTTGGATAGCTCAAATTGATTTCGCGATGTACTTAATTATTTTCCTCAAACTTGAATGATGCTTACATTGCGCATGCGACAAGAGACCTTACCAATGTTATAAGGGCGTAAAATATGCAGGTGACGCGACGCGATTCCTAAACGTGACCCAATATCTGATTGACGTAGAAACATTTTTCACAATGAATTCAATTTATTTAAACAATTTTAAACAATTTAAACAATTTATTTACCACAGGTGATACAGAGATAAAATGTTTCTTAAGTCTAGTACAATGGTCAAATTTGAGTATAGCTACCTGTGGGCCCGAATAAGTTCAGTGACTTCTAGGGCATCCTACCATCAAGGTTAGTCTTAGGAGTACAATAATGTTTAACCTAATTCACTTAAACTAGAGACGCATTAGACTGATCAATGAGATAATTAACTCGAAATTAGACACTTCATTTCACAATATAGTTCATATGGACTTGATTTAACAGTATAGTCGACAAACGATTCATGAACAGACTGAAGATCGGCGAAATTAACCACGGCGAATTACATTATTAGGACCAGTTATGTAGGTGACAAGGTTTGACTCTGTGATCTTACACGACTAGTAATCTGATAGGAAGTGAGACTCAAGATTATTTTTGAATACCTTATAAGAATTACTTTCACGGATCTCCGCAGGTATTGAGTTCCAAGTTTTAGTTCCAACGAAGAGGATACTGTGTTGTGACCGAGCCTTTGAGTAATAAGGAAGCATGAATTTACTTCTATTTCGGGTTAAATGGTCGTGATGACCAGTTTGCGCAGTTAATAGTTGTTTTAGGCTATTGTCGCCATCATTTGTTAATGTTTTGTAAATGAAATTGCAAATGGAGATTTTGTAGAGATCCGAGAGCTTAAGTATTCGTAAATTTTTGAATGAGTCATTTGTGTGAGCATTATATTCTAGATTCTTTACCGCTCTTATGGCTCTTTTTTTGCAGGGTAAAAATTTTGTTGGTTTTATTTTTATCAGTTCCGTACCATGCTTCTATTCCGTATTGCAAGTATGGTAAAATGAGCGTTCGGTAGAGCATTTGTAAGGCTGTTTCAGGCAGGAAATTTTTAACTTTATTTAGGATTCCGATAGATTTTGATAATTTAGAACTAATATGAGCGATGTGCTCTTTAAAGGTTAGATGTTTGTCTATTATGATGCCCAGGAATTTACTTGAGTGGGTGTCTTCGATTTCACCTTCGCCAATTTGAATGCGTGGGAGAGATATATTTTTCTTGTATGAGAATGTAATATATTTTGTTTTATCGATATTAAGGCTTATTTTATTAGCTTTAAGCCACAATGAAACCTTATGAAGTTCATTATTTATACGCTCCGCCATCCTAGCGGGATTTTGGTCTGGAAGGACCGCAGAAAGGGTACTGTCATCGGCAAAGAGTATGAATTTGAAGAATGATGTAGATTTAATGATATCATTGATAAAAATTAGAAATAGGAGAGGCCCAAGGACAGATCCTTGTGGAACTCCATGGCTAATTGTCTGTGGGTCTGATTCTGCGTCGTCAATGACAACGTATTGTTTCCGATTTGCTAAGTATGATCTGAACCAATCATGGGCAGCCCCTCGAATGCCATAACAGTGTAGTTTCGAGAGTAATACGTTATGGTCCACACAATCGAATGCTTTTCGAAAGTCAAGAAATACGGAGAAAACAAGCTTTCCTTCATCTATATTAGAATAAAGGTATTGCAAATGATTTAATACCGCTTGTGTCGTAGATTTCTTAGAACGAAAACCGTATTGTTTGTCGTAGAGGAAAGATTTTTGTTCAAAATACGAATACACTTTTTTATACACAATTTTCTCGAATATTTTGCTAATAATTGGTAGTACAGAGATAGGTCTATAATTGTTAATGCAGTTTTTATCACCATTTTTAAAAATAGGGGTGACTCTCGCAACTTTGAAAGAGTTGGGGAAGATACCTTGAGAAAGGGATTGGTTGATAATATAAGATATGCACGGTGCTATTATATCAGCTATAGCCTTAAGAACTTTAGCCGAAAAATTTTTCAATCCACTTGATTTATTTTTCAAGTTGTTTATGCACGTAATTACATCGGAGGGATTAGTTGGCGTGAAAAAGAAAGAGTTAGGTTCACGGACATGGTCCATGTATTGCAAGTGGTCTCTGGGTTCACTGAAGACACTCTCGGCTATATTTTTTCCTATGTTTACAAAAAAGTTGTTAAACACAGTTACAATATCTTTTTTCTCGTGGTATTTTACATTTTCGTGAACGACGGACTCAATTGTTTTCGTAGTATTATTATTCGGTTTATAGCATGAATTAAGCAGGCGCCAAGTTTTTTTAATATCAGTTTTGCATTCAGTAAATTTGCGCGTGAAGTAGTCTCGTTTTGAGGTTCGTATTTGATTTGTCACATGATTCCTGAATCGGTTATACGTTACTTTAGATATTCGCCCTTCGTATAGTAAGGCTAGGTACGCTTGACGTTTCTTTATATTGATCACGATATCTTCAGTAATCCAGGGCTTATGTCTATTTTTCGGCGTAATTGTGCGGGTGATTATTGGGCAACACTGGTTATATGCGGTCGTTATAATTTCAGTTAAATTTAGTATTGCTTCATCAATGTTTATCGCATTATTGTCCCGTTCATAGATGTCTAATGATGGCATTAATTCTTCTAGAACAGTTCGCATTGTTCCCAAGTTGTATTCGTTTACACAACGAAATGAATAAGTATCAGCCTGTGGGCTGGGACAAGGATTATAGACATTTTTCTTGATGAGAAACACCGGGAAATGGTCAGATAAGTCAGAAGTTATTATTCCGGTAAGAAAATCAGTCGGATCTAACATAAAAATATTATCGAGTAACGTAGCCGATTCAGAAGCAACACGCGTAGGTTTCGTGATGATTGGAAGGAAGGAGCTAGACTGAAAAACATTTATGAAGTTTGAGGTTTGCTCACAGCTATCATATTGTAGAAGATCGTAGTTGAAATCCCCGCAGATTATTATGTCATTATATAGAGACTTGTTGAACTGAGATATTATGCTTTGAAGCTCGTTCAGGAAAGAGACGTTACAAGCTGTTGGGGGCCTATATACTGTCCCAAGCACAATCCGTTTATCATTTTTCGTTAGTTCTATAAATAAAGTCTCAATATGTTCACGATTCATAGTTGCACTTAAAATGACTTTCGAAGATATATGTTTAGATATGTACGTACTGATGCCACCACCACGTTTGTTACTACGGAGTGAATGATGGCTATAATAGTTTTGAATTTGAATCAGGTCTTTAGATGAGTCGTCTAGCCAACTTTCGGTGAAACTGAGAACATCAAAATTGCTGTTCAGCTCAGTGATAGTACAAGATATTTCATCTATTTTCGGGTAAATGGATCTACAGTTCCAACATAATAGAGAAAAATCGTTACAGGTCTTCCTCATCGATTCATTGAATTTTTTAATATTTAGGTATTTACAGTTTCCAGTTTCATTTAGGTTTGGGTGCAGTCTATTCAAATGATTGAGATCTGGATCAATATTGTCGAATACGTCAACATGGTCAGTCATTAGAATTAAGAGACAGTAAGTAAAATGTGACGTAAAAATAAAAATGATAAAAACTACAGGATCAAGGTAAAAATAAGGACATTCCTACTTATAATTAAACTAAAAACAAAGAGAAACTAAAAACACACAGAGATTATTAGTCTAAATTGTCTGAAACCTAGTATGATTTCATAAGGAGAGCGCAAATTCAGTCCATGAGCAGGAACATTAGGGATCATGAATGGCAAATAATGTAGTTACAAGGCTGTCGTACCAGTGGTTTCCGCATGTAACACTTATAAGATGTAGCAAGGACGAAATGGATTTAAAAACGATGTGACAGGGAAGTTATTTATGGAATTTAAAAATCTTGACTATCTAAATTGTTTCCAGATTTAGAAACATATACACGAGTCAAGTCTGAGCAGCAAGTTCGGTATGAGCATTCGATAAAAAGGAGAAAAGAAAGAAATTGAAAAACAATTTAGTAAGCAGCAAAACAAGGCTGCAAGGTCGACGTGGATGCCTTGAAGAGGTAAACGTAATTCATTCAAAAATCAAGAAGAAAACATGTGGACAGATATCAAAATAATATTTAACTCAATACGTCAGTCTAAAAAAAATACTAATCACGAATAATTTCCTCTGAGGACTTGCCGACATGTTGCAACAAGTACTTGTCTAGTTCTTCAGGTGTATTGATGGTTAGAGGTTTCTGAGTTACTTGGCATTGATTTAGGTTTGGGTGCAGGTCTAAATTGTCTGAAACACCCAAACCTAAATCAAGATTTTTAAATTCCATATGAAATTGTCTGAAACCTATTTATGCTTGCATCCAAAACCTCGTAAAAGATGCATATGTTTCTCCACACTGTCGTTCACGCAGTGGTATAATTTGCAGCATAATTCATGCGTTGACGTAATACATATTGGCAGTACACACTCGTGCAGGCTTTTCTGCTTATATGTATTCCATCAGCCCTGCCGCATTTGTCTGGCCTGTTTGTGTACCTTGGCTCAAGCGTGTGAATTGGAGTGACTGTGGAGTCGGGGTATGGGACCAACCTTCTAACGTACTTTTAATGTAGTCCCTCATGAATATCTTTATAGACCATGGGACCGAACTTAGTGTCCGAGGGCGTGAGGGACGACACCGGGACGCAAATGGTCGCAACAATGAAACAGGAATGCTTTTTTGTCCAGAATGCTCCACTTGACCTCGTAAATGCACTACCTTGAATGAACACCTAACTTTAATTATAGATACTTCAAAAAAATATTTAAATGCTCTGAGCTTTAGTGATGAAATGGATGATATAAGGGCTATGTTGAATAATGCTACACAATATAGTGACATCGATGTTTGATGCTTATCTGAAGCATGGTTCGACTCACGCGTCGTAAGTTCATGCTTCACTGTATTGGTATGACGGAGTCAAGAATAACAGAGATGGTGATTCATGCATTATCATTACAGATGTTCACTCAATATTCCTATTTCCAATAAGAAAAAGTTCAAAGGCATAAAATTAGTTTGACTCAATGTTCAGGAAAACAAATATAAGTCTTACATTATCAGTTGTCTTTACAGTCACCCACCAGCAGCTCTACGACCAACTTTAGAGTTCATTGAAAGTGGGCTTAAATTATTCTCAGCAGCAAACAAGTTTTATGTTTTCAGGAATTTGATCTATATCTAACCAATAAAAAACAATCAGTTCAGGAAAATATTGTGTAAACTTAATTTTCCGCAAATAGTTCAAAAAACAACGACAATTACTAACACTTCCAAAACTCTTCTAAATTTAGCTGCAGCAAAAAATCCACAAGCGGTACTCAGTAAAGATATTTTAATCTCTTTTTCCAATCACTCTTCGGTAGAATGTCTAATCAATTTTACAAAAAAAACGAGATTCCGTTGCACTACCTATTGCATGAAAAACTACTACTACTCCTTTTAAATATCGGAAAAAATTAGTCAACAGATAAAGCGGATTTTAAAGCATGGAGAACACCACAATTTCGTATCAGCCTTTGATGATTTGTGTCTTTTTTGTGTCTTTTATCACTAGGATATTTAAGCTAAGACATGCTAAATTGATAAAAGATGAGATACAAGAGTTGAGTAGAGCAAAAAGAAATTTCCAGCGAGAGTACAAACTGAACAAATCAGTTAGTATTCTATGAAACCATTATAAACATCACGAGAAGATCCTACGGAGAAAAGTCAGTTAAGTAAAACAAGGCTACCTTTACAAAGAACTCTAACGATTAAAAAACACAAATAACGTGGGAAATCATTTGAGAAGTGGTTCAGTATAAAATCTCAGAATAATTTTAATCTTATTTTCTCAAAATTGGGGAACATGTTTTCAATCAAGTGTCTAAGCTCGTTATAAATACGCCTGCAGGTGTAAACACAAGCAATGTTTCATCCCCAAATCTGAGAAATGAACGGAGACCTAGGCCAGTTATTATTCTAGAGTTTCGAAATATTTTATACGAACTAAAAATTACAAAAGCAGTTGGACATGAGGTCATAAGCCTTCAACATATTAAAAATAGCTCTCCTAAATCAGCACCCCTGCATGATTTGTTTGCAAATGAGTATATTTGAAATCATAAACATATTTCCTTATCAGGGAAATTTATCCATCATTGAAAAATGTTACGAATATTGTGAAACCTATTGAATTACACACCAATCAGTCTCCTACTTGTTATATATAAATAATAGGAAAAGTATTAAATTACCAGCTTTCGTCTCCTATGAATGAATCCCATCTACTTCATTGTAATCAATATCCTAACAGGAGGCGATAAGCACTCAAGATGCTTCACATAGCATCACAGAAAAATGTACGGTGATATAAACCAAAAACATTCAACTCTTTTACTTCCACTAGATTTCTCCAAAGTGTTCTGCAGTGTTGAGCATAAGAAACTTTTGTGAAAAATATCGAGTCCTAGAATGGACGCACATGGGTTTGAGAGCTATCTACTGCACTGTTCTCATTAAGTTTGCTGAATGGTTACAAAATGCCACCATTCATACGAAATAACTTTGGCGTTCCTCAAGGTTCAATCTTTGGTCCGCTCATATATTCTATTTTAATCGATGATTTGTCAGCGATTGCAAAAGTCTCAATGTAGGCTGATGATGTCCAAGTTACAGTGACAAGTTTTACAGCTGATTTGAAAGAAGCACAAGTCAACGATGAAAGCCTTCTAAAGAACCTGAAATCGTGTTATGACCAAAATGACCTTGAACATAACTCATGTAAAAAGCAATGCATTATTTTTAGATCAAAGACAGCGATCAGAAAATCACCAAACTGACGTTGACGTTAGGAGACGATATAATCGAGCCAGCCGATAAAGTAAAAAAACTTTCGTGACTTGTTTGATAAACGCATGACTTTCGAACCACACATGGAATCAATACGCAACAAAATTAACGTAACCTTCATTTTTTTCATAGCATTAACCCTTTAACACCCAAGTGGACTGTAAGGTCCTCTTTCAAAAATAACAACAATATATCGTATTTCTTATTCAATTTGTTCACTAATGTGTCCTTTGAACTTCACTGCCGAGTGGCAGTTCCTTCCCCATCTTGATAACAGTGACTACCTAATGCCAGTGTCGGTTTAGTGATAGTGGTTGTCATAACGGTAATATGAGTATAAAAATGTGGGCGTTAATGGGTTGAGAATACATTTGACGACTAATCTAGATTAGTGATGATTTAGTGTTAAGTATTTTCGCTTTTAGACTATTGCAGTCTTCTCTGGGGAGACATACTTTGATATCTTCGAAAAGAATTACAAAAATATATGAACTTCGTATACAAAATGGTACGCAAAGGTCATTTCAAGCAACGCTTCAAGCAAATATTTTTTTAAAAAACAGGCTGGACCCCAATTAAAGAAATATTCCACATTCAGAAAGCTCGACAAATGTTCTTGTCTCTGTACCTCCTTAAGAGTAATGCAGATAGAGTAAAAATTTTCCGCACAATCATTCGAACAAAAAATCATATCGGATACAAAAAGTCTCTCAGTTTCTAAAGATTTTTTGTGGAATGAGATCCCTCAGCGCATAAAAAGCTCTCAAACTGTAAAAGAATTCAGGACGGACGGGTTACGTTATTTTGTATCTCTGTTATTGAAACTAACGTACTACAACATCTTGTTGTTCTACATTGGTTTAACTCGAACTGTGCTATCGCCCGTTTGTCTTCAATCTGCTCACTGTCACTTCGACGGCAGCATTTCAGACTTTGTGAACCTGATATACATCTAAACTTGATTTATTTAGTTTTTCTGCTTACTAATGGGATGGCATTTTTTCCTGTAGTGTTGTGGTTTTGCGCATTTCTATTATACTTCACATTGTATTTCTACCCAGTCCTATCAAAAAGACCTCATACTTAGCCTGTTTAGCGCAATCGAGTATGATACCCCAATTAGGTTCATTTGTAATCTGTATAGAAATTTGGGAGCTATTTGATACTTTTAAGCGATGCCACTCTATCGCCGTGTTTAATCTCACGGATAGACGTCTGTAAGTTATTAAGAGTAACAAGAAAATGAGAAACCTAAACAATTTTTTATTTTCGAACTATACCTTGATTTTTCCTATGATTATTGAACAACAAAAAAAAACTAGCTCATTTTTACGTTCTTCAAGTAATTTTCTAAATTTTTAATTTCAACTGCACTGAACAATGCAGTTGTCTTTGATATAGCAGGATGAAGTATTTTTATCTAATCAAGGAAAACTGTAGGTCATGACGATCAAATTCGATAAACGCTCCGCGACCTGTTAGTTTTAAATTGTTAGTGAGATATAGCAAGACATTTCACTAAATAAAATTAATACACTAGCTCCCTGCTCAAAAAAAGGACATTTATCATCACCTCAGAGAGCAAAGCACTTTTCTGTATCCCCAAATGTTAATGAATGAATAAAAATAAGCGGAATCTGAGTTTAGAATTCATATAACAATCATTTTACTCATTTCTCATGTTTCGTATGGTGAACAAGCATTGATATTCATTTCTGCGTGTGTGTTTTTAATTTGTTTTAGATAAGCATGTTGTGCTACGTTTTAAAAAAATTAATATTGGCCAACTTTTATCATTATTTTTAAATCATTTAAGATGGTACTTTAGTCTGTTCGATAGTGTTTAATTTTTGTTCATTTGTACTGACTTATAGTGAACATCCTCCGAGGTATTCTCTAGTAGTATTTACAATTGTATAAGCTTTCCGTCCTCTTGCCTAGCGTAACATGACCAATAAACGTACTTTTATTGCTTCTTTCAATTATGTAATTAATGCCTGACACGATATTGTCTACCTCTTACGGATTAATGATCAGTTCAAGACCTATATTTTAAGAAACATTTTAAATCTAATGTGTTGTGAAACATTCCATGTATCAAGTTTGTATAAGACTCGCCTAGGTAACATTTGTTTTTGGTCCCGTACAACGATACGAGTTGTAATTACGCCTGAAATTTATACTCCAGGCATACCAGAACAAGACATCTATATATTGACATTCTAGGTTCCCGATGATTTGGCGAGAGGCATGTTTTACGTTTAAAGGTTAACTTGTATTCAAATGAATGTGTTAAGTTTTCACGGTTACTTGTTAGAGTATTGACATTAATTTAGATAATAATCTTGCACTTTCGTTGAGTAATGTAGTAATTATTGTATTTGTACCGTTTAGATCAGACTTTATTTGTTCACTTGCTCTCTCTGCAGAAACAAGTGTCAATAAACGAAAACTTTGTCTCGAATCATCTTTCATTCCCAGGAAACAGAAAACAAAAATAATTTTATACAATTTTTTGGGAAATAACCATTTTTTTCTCGTTCTTTCCGTATCAAATCTAAGTGCATTTCTTTCTCATTTGTCGGTAAAGAGTTTTACCGCTTTTCATTTTATTTGCTGATTTGCAGCTAACCTAGCTTGCACAGTTTAATGCTTTGCGCTCAGAAGATTCGACCACTGTTATAGCTATTATTGCACCATTTGTGATTTTTACACTAATTAGATATAAGGCCCTTCGTATTAAGAAATTTGGAACGGAGTGTTAAACTTTTGTATCAACCTATTGGAAATATACTATTTTTCTTTCTCGAGATTATGCTCGTATTGTGTTATAATGCTAGAGGAGCTGCCCGTGGTCAGGGCAGCAGAGTTATCGAGTTGACTACGAGCTAGGTCTCGGTGCTGCTAGCTGTAAGTCTTAATTAAGGGCCGTTTACACTGGTATCCATTTTGCTGCAGGCTCATGTGTAGACGCCTCATGTGGAGCTTCACAAGAGCCATGTGCGTTTAGACTAGACATGGAACGAGCCACGGCGCGCAGCGCGCGCTGCTCAACAGGGCTGAAACTCTAGGTATTTTATAGGGTAGATCAAGATGTTTTTGCTGAAGCCTAGATGAAAAATTTTGAACCTATTTATTAGCTATAAAATGTAAATAGTTTTTTCAGCGTGCTAGATATTTTCTAGCTAGAATTACAATTAAACTATGCATATGATAGATTACTGTAAATTCGAATTAGGAATTTACTATATTGGTTGATTACTCCTTCATTCTTATTATATTTGGTAGTTTCCTTAACCACATTGTCTGAATAGTGAACCAACCATATTCTGATCATGTTATGTTCAGATTATGAACGACACCAAGACGGATATTTCAATGTTTTTGTGCTGCCATAGTGTAACTCCTAATTGTGATCATACGGTTCATGAGCTTAAAGCACACTATCTCCAATTGAAAAAATAGTGATGGTATCAAAAAATAATGGAATAAAATGCACATACAGTACATTATTAAGAATGAGTTGCTTCATTTTGACGATAGACTGACCAATGATATTGGTAACAATGAGTTCAGTTTATTGTTGGATGGAAGCAATGATATTTCTATTATAAAACTACTTGGTGTATCAGTTATATACTAAAGTCATGCGTCTAATAAAATGGAATCAACTTACTTAGTAATTGCAAAATTATTAATAGTGATGCAGATAGCGTTGTGAAAGCCTTACAATAATTGTTGATACGTAGGAAACTGAGCATTGATACTTGCAATGCTTTAGAGACTGACCTACCTACTCGCAACACGTGTGAAATTGAAGAATATTTGGATACCAAGCTTTATTAGTATAAATATCAGGATACTAGATAATTTATTTTAAGATAATATATATATATGCCGAATATAAAGCAACTTATGATATAAATTTTCTTATATGCTATTGTTTAGCTAATTTATTATAGTAGATAATTACTTTATTTCTATATATATTTTTGAATGTTTCATTTCTAAATCTAGATGTTTCTAAATATTTTTGAGGTCACACTAGATTTTTTGGTCAAACTTAAGGACACCGTCTAGGTAGAAATCAGGTTATGTGTTGATTTTCTGTTTATATATGCATCTTATAGAGAATTTTCTTGCGCTTCCATTGGTACTTTTCTTTTTCGTCTACTCCGAATAGTGCGCCCACCAGAGGGGGGAAAGCGATGGGAGTGGAGTGACCTTGAACCCTCCCCCCTCATTATTGGGAGTCAATTGAGCGTTTCTCTGCGGGAATGGCATTATAGTTCGTTAATGGGCTACTCAAAGTGCTTCCATTATTCAAACAAAACATTCTAACGCTGAATAAACATTTTTTTTATAATTTTTGACAATTTCAGAATTTAGTTGTCCTGCCGTATCCATGATACCGCAGCTTTCATTCATAGCTCGATAACAGCTGCAGTATCATAGCTACAGCTATGGCGAGCACACCAATCCAAAGGGCTTGAAAAGAGCTATAAAACAAAGGAGTTGACTTGACAAAAAAACGTATTTTGGTCGAAAAAAAATTAAAAAGTAAAAAAATTAATTGTTTTTCATGAATTACACCTATTCTCTTTTGTTGTATATTTTTTCTCAGAGTTACAGAGCTACAGCAATGTAAATTATATCAATCGAAAGGGCTTGAAAAGAGCTACAAACGCTCAAGAGTTCATTGTAGAAAACCCTGTAGTTCAAAAGATAAAAAGAAAAGTGAAAAAACTCGTTTTTATGGAAACTTGATAATTGGTTTCTCAAATGCTACTACTTCCACAATTTTAGAGCTACGAGAATGGTTTATATACCATTCGATAGGGCTCAGCAAGGTGTATCCTGGCGCAATAGCATTTTTTGATAAATTTATTATTTTGAAAATTACACGAGATGAAAAAAAAAAATGAAAAAAAGTTCATTTTTTTTTTCAAAATCCACAAAAAAAAATTTATCGAAATTCCCTATTGCGAGTGGTTATATAGACATCTAAGCAATCTAAAAACGAAGTACTGGTTCTGTAACTTCAAAATTGTAGAAGTGGTAGGATTTTAAAAAAACCCTATTTTATCTTTTTTTTTCGAAAATAAAAAAAAATCCAGTGCAGATACAAAAATTTTGTCAAATAACAAATGATATTTGGATCATTTCACACCTACTGTGAAAATTTCAGAGAAATTCATCTATAAACAACGGACTTTTGTTTTTACCTAGACGGTGTCCTTAAGTGGCAGCCATGCTGCTCAAAGCCAGTCAGTGTGGCCAGCTGCTATGAAATATGGATGTAGACGAGCTTGTGTGAATATTGTTGCTGCATCGTAAGCTACGTAATCTCTTTTTTATTTGCATGAGCGAAATGTTACTATATTCGTTCATTTTCATTAAAATATAGGGGAAAGCAGCCTCCTTATATTCGCAGCTTTTAGTCTGCCAAAGGCATTGATGGGCTTAGTACATTTCAATTAAAAGCAATATAGTTTCTCGCAGCAGTGTTGCGTCAGCCATAACGGATGAGCGAGAGGCACAACCCTACTTGATGACTGCCAACTGCACACTGAGTTGCGAGGCTTTCGTGCGCTGCGCCTCACGAATTCGATCAGAGTGAATAGGGAATTTCGGACACACACACAAATATGAGTCTCTGTGGTGAGCCTCGTCTACACGAGTCGCGCTTCACGGCCGAAATGTCCCCTAGTGTAAACACCCCTTTAAGTCCCGTTTACACCAGGGCAACGACAGGGTTGAGCAAGCGCTTGACGCCCGCAACTGTTCACACTCATTTTTTGATGCACGCGCGTGACGCGCGTAATCTAGACAGCTGTGAGGATGGATGTGAGTGAAGAAGAGCTGTGAACAATTATTTTAGGGTGTGCTCCTGTGAAGAGAAAAAAGGTAGGCATCGCATCCTTTGGGTTAAAAAATAGTTGCAGAGAAGAGACGAGGGGGGTTCATACACTCACTTCTACGAGAACTTTCAGTTGAAAATAAATTGGGTTTTCAAAATTATACAAGACTGCATTCAAAATTTGCATTGAGTTCAATTGTTATGTATTGAAGGATGACTACTTCAAGGTTGGTGAAACAATTTTTCCATTTTGTTTATTAAATCCTTTCAAAGCAATTATATTGTTAAATCAAAATTTCGTTTGAAAAATAACAATCACATTTTTACTTCATTTCAATATAGCAAAAAACATTATAATGAATAAGTGTAAAATGGAATAAATTGTTGACAAATTCCATGAAAAAGCAAAGATACACGTAATTCCCAGTAATTGTATTGTAAAACATACCTAAAACACATAAGCTTAGGTGAAAAGATTATTTTAAATACATAAATGACATGAGCTCTGTATAGTTCAATCAAGGTTTCTACTTGAGAGTGAGACCATACAAATGTGGTGCTGCTATCCATAGCGTAACCTGAAGCGTTTAACGTGCACACTACCTCACATAACCACGGACAGCAGCCGAGTGAGTGCAGCGCCTGTGTTGCATGAGGCAGGGCGGCTGTGAATCGCTAGCTGGGGAATCCCTCGGATGCCCGCTTGAAGCGCACGTAGCTGCTGCACAGAGAGGCGGTGAGGCGCTTGACGCCCGTGTGACGCCCCTAGGGTAAACGGGCCTTTAAGCTGAGACTTTTGAATGGGGCTGCATGCTCCGGAAGCGGCGGGGCCTGGCGCGCTATTGACCTGCTAGGCGGTGCCAGCTTCGATTGTAATGTATTTGTACGAGTGATTCGCACTCGAGCCGTGATGCAGACTGTTCAGGAAATGTCGCGTCGAAGTCTTAACGCTCTGCTATTGAGGTGCACACAGTGGTGAGTCGGTACATGATATTTGTACGGAAAGCTAATAGTTATATGGTTGAACGATTGACGCAGTTACTACATAACTTCTGGGTTATTTTTCACTTTTACTACCTAAACTTATTTATGAATGCTATTAATATTCTATTACAGACATCTCTTTCCATACCGTCATGGAGCTGGTCAAATGTGTACGTGATGCGTAAGCATTAACAGCAAAGCCAATCATTTTCTGCACCTTCGGTTGTTATGCTTCCCACTTTTTTGTTTACATCAATCAAGCCAGAAATTATATTACCTTGACGGAGACTCAAAGTCAGACTAGATGATATTTTTTATTTCATTTTTTGTCTCAACAGAGCACACTTATCCCAAAACGTCTTTAATAGAGCGCATGCGCAAAGAGACAATTTAGAGAAAAAATATTGCAATTGTCAGATTTACTTCAAATTTTTATTCGAAAGCTTAATGTCATGGTTCTGCTGTGACTATACTCTACGCTGTGTTTAAATAAGCGTTAAGAAGAAAAAGTCTGCCTAGCTAGCGACTGAAATTCCTTCGAAAAGACTGGCTTCCATAGAAATATCTTCTCGTCAATAAAGGCTGCATATTCTGATATTCACGATCTTCGCCTAGACATCGTCAACCGTCGTCTTCAGTTCTACCAACCGTCGCATTCAACAGTGACATCATCCCCATCGCTAGAAAGGCGCACAACCACACCCTCTATGAGCGACACGTCACGAAACATCGACAGCTGGCCGGACTGCCTAATGCTTCCATTTGCTCAACGTATATTCTTTCCCTTCATTAGAGACTTAGGATCGTATTTACTCTGTGTAAATTAACTGTCATCCAATTGTAAGTCTATTCTCTTCTAATTATATGACGACGCTTGCCAATTCCGATTAAATTAACTAATGTAAAGCATTGGATCTATAAAGACATGTTTGTTCTCTATGCGAACGGCTTCTCAGGCTCCTGCGCTTAGAAAGCGCCAGCCCGGGCAGAAGCGTCCCAGCAATCGCAGAGCACAGTCACGTCTGTTTGTGTCCTCTCACCTCGCTGCCTTGGCAGGCTTGCCAAGCAGTGAGGGTTGGGTTGTTCACTGTTATTCTCTGTTATTCAATGAGTCGTGTGTCGACTCATAGGCGCCATTCAGGACAGAGCTAAGTATTCTAGTGTTTTCGTATTCCATACATTCAAGCCACTTTATTTCGCGTGGTAGGTTTAGATTCTGTACCCAAAAATGTATCGCGTCAGGTTTATTGATGAATTAAATGTTTAGCATTTCGCAAGATAACTGATTCCGCGGAGACTTCACTTCATATAAAATGTGCTTATCGTAATTATCAATGTATTAATGTTCAAGTAATGAAGGCTTCACCTGCTTATTTTGAGATCATGATGCGATCTCCTGTAACTGTATTTTCTGATAGATTAGAATAGTTTTTGAGATTTGATGGTGTCACGATCATCTAGATTCATTAATATGACATGTTGTGCATCGTAAGTCAATCACTATCCTAATGTGTAATCTATTGCTATTTGAAGAACGTCATCATTTTAACAGAAATTTACGTTGTAACTGTGTCGTCACTATCCTTAACGAGGCCCTATTCGATTTGCTATAATATTATATTTAATTGTAACTAATGACATTGAAAAGTCACTGTAAATTTCGATCTTTAATGAAATTACAAAAATATAATAAATGAGGCCTTCTGTCTCGACTATTGATCGAAAGTAAATAAAAGCGACGAGGAAATAACGAGAAATAATGCAGAGAAAGAATTGCCTCCTGAAAGTCGCACGACGAATAAATGCGACATTAATAAAAATTACGATTACGGCTTCGATGAGAAACCACGTTCACAACATATGGTGCCAAGCGGTGGCGGATCTTTATCTTTAATAGTCTCCGAAAGAGACCGCTCAAATTTGTCACGCTTACCAATTCCCAATAAAATTTGTCACGCTTACCAGCTATCAAATACTAGGAATTACTAAATTATACTACATTATGATCAAACTATTTTGATAAAAATAGCATTACGATCTGCCGAACCAAATTAATAGTGTGTGATTAAGAAATTTATAGAATTCTAAAATTGTACTAATGCGTTTAATAGTCCATACATTATAACAGTTTGCATTTAAATCATTCCTATTTTATCATCATGTTGTACCCATTCGAACTATTTTGCTATTATTGTGTCTATTGTAGAACCATCTATATTCTCTATTGTGTTTATTTACTGTGTAATTGTTCGTATGTCTAATTGTGCATTGATTTCCGTTGTGCCTTATTGATTTCTTTGAATAACCATGTTTCAGGTTAGCCGTTTGTAATTCTCTGATTGTGTTTTGCCCATTGTACTAATTATTCCCATTCTGAAACTTCATATTTCATTATTATATTGTGTGTATTAATTGCCGACGTATTTGGAACTACCAAGTATGCGAAAGAATTAATTACAATCGATCTACAAAAATAAATTCAAGCCTCATTCAATTAATTATCGCACAAGTTATTGTATTCGAGCAATAAATTGGAATAGGGCTCTGTGAAAATTACACCTACGAGCCAAGCCATTAAACTACAGGCGCCATTTTGTAATCGACGAGAGAAGCGCGAGAACAACACTGTTCATAACGCCGACTTTGAATTCAAATCTTCAGACTGAGTTGAACGTTTAAAGCTATATCATCTTAGCTCGCCAAAGTTTAAACTATGTTTGTGAAGTTATCAACTCTAAAGTATGATTCGTAAACCTCCATAAAAAAAATCTTCTATGGATAATTAAATTTATACCTTATTAAAAAAATTAAATTTCATCCTCACATGCTAAAGGAGACTCATATAAAAGAAAAATTCCATTCAAAACAACATTTTCCGCGCATCAAAAAATTTTACATACACTATGTATACTTATAAATTTGATATTTACTAAATTTACTGGTGCGAATTTATGTAATGTACTGGTAATTTCATTCCACGTCCATTTCAAATTTATCGCAATGTGTAGCCATATGATTTCATGTTGAGAGGATGTTGTATGAATGAATATTTACGTCTGGAATGTGGGTATTGAGATGCTGTGGAGAGTGTGACATGGACGAGGTTGTGTGCTGTGGTGTCGGACGGTCTGGTCGAGCCTTTGTTTACATTCCAACTCGCCCACCGAACATCTGGCACTGCCTGGCGCTCGACCCTTCCGACCCTCTTCCCTCTACTCCTATGCCTCTACATCCCTTTCTTTCTCAAGGCCTAACGCTCGCTACCACGACCACTCGTGCTGCTCATAGTGAACTCTACCTTCATAGCACATGTCGAAGTGATGGTCTTATCTCAAACTCAACTGAAATGTTTAATACCTAAATTTTAACGTAATGTGAAACGTGCACTACTTAAACATTATGATGTAACCCTTTCATTTTATTATTCTATCGTTTGTCATTCTTGATTGCTTGCCATATCTTATAGTCAACGAATAAACTAATTACCACCGCAAATTGAATACTTGAATGTAACTCATGCGCATATCTGGATCATTAATTTTATAAAAAAAAAAAATTATCCTCTCAATGTTTATATGAATTATTGCATCGCAACAAAATGTAAATGTTATTAAAATCAAGTGAATTTGATTCTAATTCAAAGATCATACCGCTCTGTCATTATCTAATTTCCAACGCTAGTATGTTATTAGAAATTTATGTAGTCTCTCTTTCTGCGATTCATAATTGTCACGTAATATCACGTCTAGTTTAAGATTGGAATTAAAATTAGGCTTATGTCCTCTTTGTGAACGCGAAGTAAAGTGGGGTGAATGAGGTGAACATGATATGGATGCGAATGCGTATGACTGCAACAAGGGAGTGGAAATCTCGGACTGATAAGGTCATTGAATAACCAAAACTGAACTTTCAGTCGTGGCGTCAAGGGCAAGGCGTGCACGGGCCGACAACCGACATCACAAGGACGCACTTGCCTTGTGTGGTGCACAACCACGTCGCACGGAGCACCGGCTCAACCACAACCACAACCGCACCGCGTAACCCAGAGGGTAGACGGCAACGCCTGCGCGCACCGGGGACGTGAGCGAGTGGATGGACATACGCACGCACAGCGCGGCACCTGAGGCAGCGGCATGACGTCACAGCTCGGACGTCGGAGCTTGAGGCATACGCACCTACTCCAACACACCCCTACACGCACGCACGCACGCTTCGCGTACGAGCCTCAGCTGGTCAACACGCGACATGACGCAATCACACAGCTCCCACAGCAGGTAACATCGACGACGGAAGACGTGGCGGCGAATGAAGGGAGCGACGTTATGCTGCATTTACCAGCGAGCAGAGAAATGGGACAGCAGCGCTTCAAAAGATGACGACATCCCGCATAAGAGGAATACGTCCACCTTACTTCTCAGGCCCCGCGGAGTTATTTAACTCGAAAATTTCTGCAAGAGGAATCAAGTAATGGAAGCCCCTTGGACCCTAGACGGCCAAGGTATTTAAGGGATTTTGATCCCTGAAGTTCTTTAGCTTCACGACTGTTGTATACGGCGGTCATGACGACAAGAGGGGACGTCAACATCCGTTGCTAGGTGAATAGATCCTGCCCAAGGATTACTACACGGTTGTTCTCGCGTGACTTCCCCGTATCAGAGCACTTATTTGGAGCAAATCTTGTCGTCAAGCTTCACATCTGTTTCCTCGGAACTACGCGTTATTTCAACGCATAGTCGCACGCGTTGAGGTCGAGTGAAGGAGAAGAAAAAGCAGGAGCTTTTAAACAAAAAAACGCGACGGAGGGATATTTGTCATGGTTCTGCTGTGACTATACTCTACGCTGTGTTTAAATAAGCGTTAAGAAGAAAAAGTCTGCCTAGCTAGCGACTGAAATTCCTTCGAAAAGACTGGCTTCCATAGAAATATCTTCTCGTCAATAAAAGCTGCATATTCTGATATTCACGATCTTCGCCTAGACATCGTCAACCGTCGTCTTCAGTTCTACCAACCGTCGCATTCAACAGTGACATCATCCCCATCGCTAGAAAGGCGCACAACCACACCCTCTATGAGCGACACGTCACGAAACATCGACAGCTGGCCGGACTGCCTAATGCCTCCATTTGCTCAACGTATATTCTTTCCCTTCATTAGAGACTTAGGATCGTATTTACTCTACGTAAATTAACTGTCATCCAATTGTAAGTCTATTCTCTTCTAATTATATGACGACGCTTGCCAATTCCGATTAAATTAACTAATGTAAAGCATTGGATCTATAAAGACATGTTTGTTCTCTATGCGAACGGCTTCTCAGGCTCCTGCGCTTAGAAATCGCCAGCCCGGGCAGAAGCGTCCCAGCAATCGCAGAGCACAGTCACGTCTGTTTGTGTCCTCTCACCTCGCTGCCTTGGCAGGCTTGCCAAGCAGTGAGGGTTGGGTTGTTCACTGTTATTCTCTGTTATTCAATGAGTCGTGTGTCGACTCATAGGCGCCATTTAGGACAGAGCTAAGTATTCTAGTGTTTTCGTTATCCATACATTCAAGCCACTTTATTTCGCGTGGTAGGTTTAGATTCTGTACCCAAAAATGTATCGCGTCAGGTTTATTGATGAATTAAATGTTTAGCATTTCGCAAGATAACTGATTCCGCGGAGACTTCACTTCATATAAAATGTGCTTATCGTAATTATCAATGTATTAATGTTCAAGTAATGAAGGCTTCACCTGCTTATTTTGAGATCATGATGCGATCTCCTGTAACTGTAT
This sequence comes from Morinoia aosen, assembly GCA_030386875.1. Classification (NCBI taxonomy): domain Eukaryota; kingdom Metazoa; phylum Arthropoda; class Malacostraca; order Amphipoda; family Talitridae; genus Morinoia; species Morinoia aosen. The sequence goes on from CM059574.1 coordinate 5,780,751, forward strand.
TTTCTGATAGATTAGAATAGTTTTTGAGATTTGATGGTGTCACGATCATCTAGATTCATTAATATGACATGTTGTGCATCGTAAGTCAATCACTATCCTAATGTGTAATCTATTGCTATTTGAAGAACGTCATCACTTTAACAGAAATTTACGTTGTAACTGTGTCGTCACTATCCTTAACGAGGCCCTATTCGATTTGCTATAATATTATATTTAATTGTAACTAATGACATTGAAAAGTCACAGTAAATTTCGATCTTTAATGAAATTACAAAAATATAATAAATGAGGCCTTCTGTCTCGACTATTGATCGAAAGTAAATAAAAGCGACGAGGAAATAACGAGAAATAATGCAGAGAAAGAATTGCCTCCTGAAAGTCGCACGACGAATAAATGCGACATTAATAAAAATTACGATTACGGCTTCGATGAGAAACCACGTTCACAACATTAATTCTATGATAAATTACTATTATCACATGCACACAAAATATTTTAAACCGTAGAATTATTTTACAAACCCTTGTGGGACTTAATTTGTGCTCATCAAATGATTGCATGTTTTCCTAGAAAGATTTCCTAAAATAATTGAATCGCTCAAAACTTCAGATGAACTTTTTTGTCGAGAATACACGAGAACAGCGCACATTCAGAAGAATAGCATTTTTTTTAATTCAAGCTGCTCTTTTATTAAAACTAGCTGGAGGGAAACAACGAGTTAATCAATTTGAATGAACGTTAGCAGAGCAAACAAGCTGCATCTATGAGCATAGAGCTAACAATGAGGGAGAATAGAACCTTATCATTTTATGCCAAACTTTTCTAACGGGAATAATTAAATCTTTGCAAGGCATATTTCTTTATTCAGAAATATTCGAGCGCTTTTTCAGTTAATTGAACAGTTCTTTTGATCGACTCAATTTCGCTTAATTAGAGTCGAGAGTTTGTTCACAATACATCGTAAATCAATGACACTTGAACAAATGGAAATACGTATGTACTGAATATTGAGATTAATTTGTTTTATAAGAAGTTAACGAGGGGGTTGTTGACTGCATTGTCTTCATTAGAGGCCCAAATTATTCTTGTTTCTGCTTCACGCTGAGTCCACTTCTGACGATCACCGCGACCTAGTGATTCGGAACGCTCGCTATTTATGTATTACTGGGAGTGCGAAACTTCCGTTTCAAACCCAGAATTTCTTCCCGTTAGAAAAAAAAAGAATTGGCATAGTTACTTTTTATTAAAGTGTTCGAAACAGGTACCTGCTCGACCCGGGATGACAGTCAATGTTTGCTGGTAATTACTGAGAGGTACAGCAAATTGTCAAAATGGTCGCGTGGCTCATAAGTTTGTAAGTACATGCCTTTAGATGGAATTGTAGCTCCAATTCTACCTAACATTGCTTTTACAAGGTGCTGGATTCCATGCAGCTCTATTTTTGGTCATAATGACATAATTGAAACCAACTGTCCCCCAAAGTAATCAGTATTCAAGAAAGGAGCTATGAAAATCACGCAGGTTCCTTTCAAGCTCATCCCATAAATTTTCAATGCTGTTCAAATTAGAAGGTTGTGTTAGCCAGTCCATGTGCTCAAATGTTCCCTCTTTCATAAATAATAAATCAATTTTTATCATTTATAGCCCTGTGTAAGCGAGTATTGTGGTCCTGAAAAATTCCTTAGTCATCAGGAAAATAAAACTCCATGGATTGATGAACAGAGTCAGAAAGTAATTGCGATTAATCCTGGGTTCATTTTGTTTTTGAAAAGAGTCGGCAATCCATCTCCATTCCAGCAAACACAACCCCAATGCATTACTGTGGCTATAGATGCCTTAACGTTGCGACAAGGCGAGATGGATCCACAGCTTCATGCGGCTCTCGCCATATGCTATCGTACCCATCGTTTTGAATGAGATGAAGCGAAAAGAGACTGGTGAATTGGAGCTCATTACATGCTGCAAATCCTCAAAAGTTCAACATTGGTGTTCTCGTGCAAATAGTAATAGTTTTATCCGATTTGCTACCGACACTTATAACTTCTTGGTGAGTTTGCGTTTGCCTAAATTGATTTTCCTTTACTCTCGAACACATTTGTTTGAGAAATTATTTTTGGACATTCACAAAACTCGCTCGTTATTATTTGCTTCAATGAAGCTGTATTTTTCTTTACCAATTTCTTCAAAGAGCGTCTGTCTTTGTCATCTAGAATGTTAGGCTGTACAAAATTTCCACGAGATGAATCGGGTTTGCCATTTTGTATCCAGCGTATTATTGATCTTTGCGTCGTTCTGATATTTATACCGGTAACTGTACAGATGTTTCGAGTTAATTTTCTTCTTTGATGAAACCCAATGGTTCGTTCTCCTCTAATGCTGACAGGTCTTTTCCATGCATGTTCATTTCTCCGATGTGAGACAATTAGAATTCTCCATATACTGAAAAACTGGTCTTCAATCCGTAAGTTGCTATTCACAGTTTTAATAAATTAAATGAACTATAACATAGAAGCTAGATTTGATTATAACGCAGTGCATAATCTTTTCTGGCACTCAGTGTATTTTTCAATCCCACATGTGAAATAATACACTTAAATTGATTGGAATAAAATATCGTTACGGGCTTATAGTTTAGATGCTGGTTCACCACTAGCCCAATGTGACGCGTTAAGAATTCTGGCGCTTCTCACCAAAAGTCTCCTCACAGCAGGCCTCCTCACATCAGACCTCGTCATATCAAGGCTTCCAGTAACAGAGCCCTCATAACTGAACACTCACAACTGGGACCTCATACTCATTTGGGAACAGAACTCTCATAACTAAACCCTCACTATGTTCTTCGTAACCAAGTCTTCAGAGACCCTAACAACAGGGGCTTTACAAAAGACCCTGATTATAAGAAAACCCTGATTGCATGGCCTCCAAAAACGTTGTTTTCAAGACAGGGTCCTCACAACTGGGCTCCTCACACCGGAGCTCTCACAACACGTCCCTCAAAAGGAATCTCTCACAACGAGGCCTGTCCCAGCAAAGCCTCAACATCTGGGCTCCAGCAGCAGGGCAGTCGCAAGACGTTCATACATAACGAACACCTCACAACAGGGCCCTCACTACAAGGTCTTTCCCAAGGGATTGCTCACAACTGGGCCCTCACTACAAGGTCCTTCGCAAGGGATTGCTCACAACTAGGCCCCTAAACACAAGAGGCCCCTCGTAACTCGCAGGCCCCACATTTAATGCTGGTCGTCCTGAGCCCCGCAGCTAATCCACTGCGCCAGGGGACATAAATTGATTATTTCTCGCCATAAATTTCCGCCGCGGTCCGCAATTAAAAGTGAACTCCGCTGCCTCAGGGACAGCGATCGCAAGAAATTCTGCGCGAAAAGAAGCCTGGACCAGAGTGATGAACTGCCACCGAGCAGCGTGTAGCATGTGGCCAGGAGCTTGCGGTGTGCAGCGTAAAACGTGGCAGCCAGGAGTTAGCAGTGTGCAGCGTATAGCATGCAGCGTAAAACGTGCTACCAGGAGTTAGCAGTGTGTAACGTATAGTGTGCAGACAGAAGCTTGCAATGCCTACAGTGAATCCTGCGGTGTGCACACTGTGGAGCACTCCGTGTATTAAGCATCATGTGGACCAGACATTAAAGCCTTTTAGCGGTTGCAAAAAAGAAGATTAGTTACGGAAACGCTTTTAGAAATCAGTTTCGTTTTACGAGCGCTTTTCTCCAATAAGAAAACTGTCTCTGATTTTTTAAGCGAATAACTTGGTTTCTCTTTCTCTGTCATGAGAGAATTGCAAGTTTTGTGAAAATTGTAAAGTAGTTCTTGTACTTACTGAGGAAGGAACTCCCAATCTTTAATTTTTCAATTGCGGTGTGCTCACTGATGCTTTCCCGCCTCTTTTTTTAATATTTTTTCCATCCACTTTCTGACTCTAGAAATGATCATCCATTTATTCAACTGGGAACATAAATTTCTTTGAGCGATCATTTTCTCACATTTCGCTTTTGCTCGAGAGAATATGAAGGCTTATTTTATTGCATAATTAATTCTCTTTCAACTGCTCTCTGGAGAAAATGCGAACTCTCTTTCTCGACATAGACACTGGTTATTTTTGCGAGTACATTTATTTCTTTTGCATGTAAATGGTTGACTTCACTGGTTACGCAGCAAACATTTCAGGCCACGAAAAAGGCGTGGCAGGGTCGACCAAGATGGCAAACCAACATCGGTCGCTTGCACCACGAGTTGCTCAAGTGGTTCCTGGGTGGAAAATTTCACGAGAGACCTGAGTGCGAGAAACTTTTTCCCTCACTTCAGCATGGCACTAACTAATTTGAACGTTCGTCAGTGTACGTTTTCCAAATCTGAAAAACTGCGGCAATAAACTTTTAGGAACCGAATGTGGCATGTGAAAGGACAGGTGCAATTAATATTTTAGATAGACCTGAAATACTAGCAGCAATTTTTTTCGACCTTACTAGGCTTCCACGACTCCCGGGTTGACCTCAGTTGTACTTTTTCGCTTCTGATATCTTTAAAAGAGAAGCTTCAGCGCCAATTATGATATAAAACTACCTGTATCATGGTTGATCCAATCATCTGTTCGGGCCAATGTAAATTATTTTCTTCCGAAAAGAACCGCATTTTTCACTGGAAGACAACGTTGTCGCATGAGCGAATAAGATTAGTATTTTAATATTATGCAAATTTTAAAGAGCGTTTCACTAACCACGTCCTTAACGCGAGGAGTTACGCAAGGAGGACTGGCATACCTCCACACAGAAACGTAACACTATAAATTGCAAAGGTATAATCCATAATTTGCATTAATATTTACTCACATATAATAATTATCTGCACAGGAAAATCATTACGGGGAATCACCAGAGTTCAGTACCAACATCTTACAAGACATCATATTTTCTGATGGTTTGACCTATCTTCGCACGTAGGACCTGTTTACTAAATAATTTATAAGTATTCATTTCTTTCATAATTTTCCGAAATATACTCTCACAAACTCTATCCTAAAACACTATCGCTACGCTCAAGAAGTAGCTATTAAAAATAGTTTTCAACTAATTAATTATTAGCCTGAGTGACAACCTACACATTAAATTGGATTGGTCGGTCGAATCACTACATTTCACAAACAAGAGCATAAGTTATTGAAATTTGGACCTCAATGACCGTGGATTATTACCTTACAACATTGCATAGGAGACGTAAAACAAAAACACTTCTAACCATACGGTACTAAATGAGTGCATTCGTTACGCAGAAAATTTCATTCTTTTCTTTATGTATTTCTTTAGATGTTCATTCAGTTTAATTTATTCCGCCATCAGCTCTAAATTGAGCTCTGAGAAAACATAAACTCAGATGGATTCATGAAATTTGTAATTGATCTTTCGAAGATCGCTGAGTATCTCCTTTGTACGACATCGGAGAGGTAATTTTCATAATACCCTCCCCTTTCAACTAAGAATTGTGTGCAATATAATGTTCCTATTTAATTCTATATTCGGATCAAAATTTGGATATTTTATCAAGCCATTTCTGCATGGTTTTTCAGCATCTATTCATCACCATTTTCATCATTATTTGAGTCTTTCTAAAGAAATTTCGTCCAAATGAAATTTCCTGAAATCTGTATTTATATATATTAATAATTGCTCGCAAACTTCCCATTCCCATTCATAAGCGTTGCCTATCTACGAATAATTTAGGTTCTTATTTAGTTGACTTCCTGCAGTGAAAATCTGTATTACGATAATTGATCATAGTAACCTCAAAAAATATTTGGCCAAAGGATATTTAACATTTATTCGAATAATTTAATAGATGACATCTAATGGTGTGTACAACATGTTCTCTGTAAATTTTATTTTCCAATAGGAGCAGCCTAAGATTTTTTCACAGATAATTACCTTTTAACTTAAGACGGGCTATTATCAATTATTAATTATTATTTATGTTACACGGTCACTTCAATTTAAATTAAATTTTGCTCTTCAGATGAAAGACTTCTGTTCACAAGTATCATTTTTCAGGTTAGTTCGATGCTGAAATTCTCACTTGAACGCATCCGTTCCGATGACCATCTGTTCCGACGCTGACCATCTGTGCCGATGGTTGAGCTGAAATTACCTTCGCTTCTATAAAATATCTCATGTTTATATCCTAGCTCCTCCTGCAGTGAAAATATATGCCATTATTTCAGCCAGTATTGTTTTTGTGGCCCTCAACGCTTGCCCCTCGGTTAGTCCGGTGTGAAAAAGTCTTTCCATGAATTCCGACTTTTTCAATGACCTTTTCTGCCCTTCTTGGTAAATGAATCGTTGCATGGGCGTATTTTTAATTGTATTGAAGACATTGAGATTGTTTCGCAGTTACCTCTGCCCTCTACTTAGTACCTCTTACCACCGTTACCTCTGCACTCTACATATAACCTCTTACAACAGTTACCTCTGCCCTCTACTTAGTACCTCTTACCACCGTTACCTCTGCACTCTACATATTACCTCTTACAACAGTTACCTCTGTCCTCTACTGAGTACTTTTTATCACCGTTACCTCTGCCCTCTACATATTACCTCTTACAACAGTTACCTCTGTCCTCTACTGAGTACTTTTTATCACCGTTACCTCTGCCCTCTACATATTACCTCTTACAACAGTTACCTCTGCCCTCTACTGAGTACTTTTTATCACCGTTACCTCTGCACTCTACATATAAACTCTTACAACAGTTACCTCTGCCCTCTACTGAGTACTTTTTATCACCGTTACCTCTGCCCTCTGCATATTACCTCTTACAACAGTTACCTCTGCCCTCCACTGAGTACTTTTTATCACCGTTACCTCTGCCCTCTACATATTACCTCTTACAACAGTTACCTCTGCCCTCTACTTAGGACTTTAACCGTAACCTTTGCCTGTACCCTCTGCAAGGGTGAGGCCTCACGACATAGTGGCGTCTATTTGGCTTACAAAAATAAGTATTGAAAGCAATCTTCATTTTTCCACGCAGCTTGACTCGTATTTTCAACACGTTGTGTAAAATTTTCTTCGCTAGAGTGCAGTTCAAATAGATTGCAACTCGTGTAATTGTTTTGGCGTTCGCTAATCGTTAAGTCGATTGCATCTTTAGTGCATGGTTTGATGTTCGCCCTAATATTTTTTCGTTCACTAGAATACAAAAACTAATTTTCCTATTATGCCCGCTGGGAAACTGTCAACTGACATATTGCCGCAGGAATGTCTTCATTAATTAGTATCCTTTCATTTTCATCACAACCAGATCAAGTTTATGTTGCTTGAGTGTCCGCGATAACATTTCCACAAAGACCAGCCCAACGTTAAATGACTCGAAGCTTTTCCCTTGTGAATAGCAATAATGTTTCTTTGGTAATTCATAGTATTTCATTACTTCAACTTCCATTAAGAATTTTTCGTTACAGAACAATGGGTTTCTAGGTTTATTTAAATATTATCTTTTTCGTGTAAGGGTAAATACATGTGTCACACTATCACAAATGCGATGTGTTTCTCCGTACGCGACGCTCAACGCGGCTTCCTTCGGCCAGTTGGAGGCTCTGGGCCGGAGAGAGGCCGAGGGCTGCCAGTCCGTCTTGCGCCGCGTGGAGGCAGAGAGTGACAGCGCATCTAAAGCGGCCCATAGACGATTAATGTTATTGTCAATATAATTGACAATGATGAATATTGACAATTTAATTGATCGTCTGTGGGTTTGATTGACGACCGTCAATTAATTGACTCAGTGGGCAAAAAAAAAAAAAAAATTTCAGCAATATATTGAGTCAATGATATTGACAATTAAATTGATCGTCTATGGGCCGCTTAAGGCTAAAAACTCACCCTTGAAAATACTGATGCTCGTCTCGCGTCGTTCTTAAGCTGAACAAATGCTGAAATGTTTTCTGAAAACGTCACCTATTTGAGCTTGGCATCCAACAATTCTTAGCAGTAGCGTCGCAATAACTTACGAAACATTTTTATTGTTATTTTTCATTTGTGAAGCAATTTTAGAATCAGTGTTCTCTAATATGTACATCATGGAGATTACCGTCGATCTCACTAACGTCTAGGGAATTTATTTTCTTCTCGTACAAGTTCTGCACCTTGTATAGATGCAGTTGTTCTCCATAAATGTTCAGCGTTCGAGTCATCATAAAATCCATGGTATATAAGTTTTTTATTTTCTATTATTTGCAACTTAGAAACCTCATGAGCAATTTTTTCATCTGTAACTATGATGGATGCCAACAAGGCTGTATGCTCATCAACTTCTCAGAGTTTTATCCTTCTTCATATGAATTAATTTGAAAGCTCTTGCCTTTGCTCAGCTCAGGGGAATTTTCTCCCAGTGGAGCAATTAAATAGTTAATAAACAAATTGAAAAATTTTTCATGTTACCCCTAGCTCGACTAACCGCTTTGCTAATAATATGGGAGAATTATTAGTCTCTGTACTTAAGCGTTACGTATCGTAAAACTTACAGGACTTTCAGAAAATATTTCCATTTATTAACAGGATGTGCATGTAACGTGTCAGAACCAAATTTATTTTATAGATACGCCCATTTTACAAATATTTAACATGTTTAAAACACCTGCTAGGGCAACGTATGCACTAAAGAATTTTGATGGAAAGTAGTTTTTTAAATGGTAAATAGTTATTATTAATGTGAAAATGTTTGGTTATATCAAGAAAAATTTTCAACAGCAATAGTGAACGGAAATTTTTGAACTATTTAGAGGTTACATTTTCGCACAAATTACCCCTTTAGCAATCAATATATGCACAGCAACTACAGAATTCTCTGCTCAAAAGCCTCACACAATAGAAATCTCCACATGACGGTGCTACACCTCAGGAAAATCACTTGTTCATGAAAGATTAGTACCCTCAAAATGTTTAGATACATCTCGCTTAGACTGTCCAAGCGATAGTAGTGAGTTAGTTGATTCTTTCAGTCACGATTCCTTTGCAATCGTTGACCAGTGCCACGTTTTATTGATAAATATGACATATAAGGTAGGCGAATAAGGTGGAGTTATCTCAGAACACCATAATTACGTTATGTCCTATACGGACCGCGTTTGGGTTATAATCGTCACAAGTATCCTGCACCCATATCCAACGCAGGCATGCAGCACCCATGTCCAACAAAGGCATTCAGTTCCCATCTCCACCACAGGCATTCAGAACCCAAATCCAATGCAGGCATCCAGCACCCATATCCAACATAGCCATCCAGCACCTATCTCCAATGCAGGCATCCAGCATCTATCTCCAGCGCAGGCATCCAACATCTATCTGAAGCGCAGACACCCAGCATCCCTCTCCAGCGCCAGCAGCCAACGCCTGTATCGGACGCAGGCATCCGACGTCTTTGCAGAAAGCATCTCCGACGCAAGTGTCACGAGATGAGCTCCCTCGTCAACTTACGCACGGGCTGGTGCTCTTCCACCCAGGATAATACGGAACTCTGTTTATTACATGCGTATTATGTATGTTACTGCGTTCATATCGACACGTACATTCTACAATAAACTATAAGCGAAAGTTATTGCGAGTACTCATAAAGGTTCGGTTCCAATGACTTACAATCTCACACCATGCTTCGTGTTGGTAACCTTCGAATTCGTTTTCATGACAGGATTTGTTTAGTAAATAATTCATTTTTAACATTACATTTTCTTGTAACGCTCCGAAATATACTGGCACGAACTATACTATAATAGAAAATTGCTGCGAACTATTTAGAATTAATTTCAGCTAATCAATTAATAGGTAGGATAATAAACAACATATTGAATCGAATTTGTGTCGAACTACATTGGCCGGCCTATCGATTTTTTACAATCAAGGAAGTAAGTTATCGAAATGTTAAGCTGGAGAACCGCGGCTCATGATACAATATTTACACAAACGTTCTTAGATAAGGCATTGAAAAACAGCTTATCTCCTGTAAAGTTGATGTTTAAATATACATTGGCTTATAATTGGGCTAACACAACGATTCTCGCTTGGGAAACATATCTGGGTGACATAAATGCCCATGTCAATGGTTGTACGAACTATTAAGAGAAAAATTTGAAATGTAATCCCATGGTCCAGGTGTTTAAGTTTAATAATGCTCATGAATACATGTAATAATGAAAAAATAAAGACCGTGACATTGGTATCAAAATCATTGGTAAGTCTCTATTGCGTAGTCAATGAGGAATGTCGAAAGGATAAAGGTTTGAAGCAAAAAATTCAGTATTCCAAACTAAACAATCGACGTGGCAGAAATTTGGAACTATCTTTCGTACAGAACTACGTATCAGAAAAGTCCCTTGTCCTTAGCTCGATGAACGTGTTTTACCACGCTAAAAATGTGTGTGTTTTTTCTTTTGTAAGATAATCCTGGCAGACAGAAAGAAAAAAGGTTCATTTCCAAGACCGCTGAAGCAACAAATTTGTCACAACATTAGCAATCGAATAATTCTAAGCGCAGAGATCTTTCATTGGTTCTGAAGACATTAGATGAGTTGTAATAGCCCTGTCAAAAAAATTTGAAGAGAACATAAATTGCATTCATGTACATAGTTAGTTTAACCTCGAAATCAAGACCTCGTAAAAAATGGAAACACTGATTAGAACGCCTTAGGAAACATCGTCGATTTACGTTGGCACACATGAGCTTTGCGGTTGTGCGACAGTAACCGATGTTGCTAAAGGTAGGGTGAGCGGAAATAATGCACACTACATTTAAATTTGTATTATGTGGTATGTACAACGCTGTTTAGTAATAAACGCTTAGTAATTTTGCACTATCGAAGGACTTGGTTTTCAAGTTCACAAGGCGTATTCGACCGTGAATTCTGGTGAAGTTAAGAAACAAAGATAAAGAACTTTGCGCTTGAAGCTGAGCGAGCTACAGAAACGATTAAACTTTTAAAAGCTAGGTTTTGATTAAAAAAGGAATTTCATCGTGGGCTTCAGGTTTCAATCATTTTTTAGTTAACAAAATTTCTGACGTTGACTAATGAGCTTATCATTAAGGGTATATTGAAATGACGTTTAAAAGTAGCGGCTTAGGAGTTGATGTGAAAATACTGCGCTTAGAGTTTATCTTGCAGTGACGGTATTTATTTACAATCCAATATTTAATAATCGTATCTTTAGGTGAGCGTAGTCATCGAAAAGTAAAATTTGCTCAGGATTCTAACGAAAATTTAATTTTTCTTCCAAAATCGATTTATGTTGATGCCCTTGGGAGACAAAAGTGTGAAACCATGAATTATCAAATTGAAGTAAAAAATAGAAAAAAATATTTACTGGCAAACGTTTAAGAATTTATAGATCCCATCATCAGTGCTGAAAAAAAACAGAAGAAACTAAAAAAATGAAATCAGAAATATAAAGTGCATCAAGGTCCTCTCAGACGAGCATATTGCAAGTTAGGGAGTAGGGGTAAAGAATGATCTAGTTGTACTGTGATCACTCTTTATATGAAGTTTGCTGGTGAAATTATAAAATTAATCTACAGGGAAATTATCTTGTTTATTATTTGTTCTGCAGAGTACTTAAAAATCGAGCATTTTTAATGATTGATTGGACCTGTTGTAATGGGCTCTATATATAATGGCGCATTGGGAGGGACAAGTGAATGGACGAAAAAGAAAACCCTGAATGTTGACTGTGAAGAATAGAAACTTGGTGCGTAGAACTTCCAAAGTGCAATTTCAGCCAGCAATCACAACACAACATATTCCAAAGCATCGTCCTGTCGCTCTTCCCAGGCTTTTTCCTGTCTTGTGTCATTCGAAAATGACAGTTTCAAAGGTCTTCCTATCATAAACTTGTGCGTCAATAGAAGTGAAAAAGATTCGCTCTAGTACTAAGAACTCTCGCTTAAAATCCCTTGTTAAGTAACCAACGAATGGCAGACGAATGAATATTTTCTGCTTATAAGGTACAGTCAGAGTTGCAGGAGAATTGGGAATTTTATTGTCGAGAAATTTTCAAACTACTTGATTAAAACGATATCTTGGGTTATTATTGGGTTCGAACAATAATTTAAAAAGCAGTCAATTTTTTCATTGGGTATTTTATACGTATTTTAAATGTAATACAGTTTGTGCAGTAATACTTTACAATGCGATGGGACATAAACTTTGTTTGAAAGATCCTGGCGAAATAATTGAAACAAAGGCAAGTGAAAGCAGATTTTCTGTAAACAGAAGAAATTAATTTAGAAATCGCTTTTCTCATCAGGAAACTCACAAGCTATTTCAGTATTTCGTTCATTTTCCATAGGGAAATAAACGTTAGAATGAATGTGATTAACATAGTGGAGACACCGATTTGTACGATCTAATGCTTGGAATAATAAAAAGGTAACATTTTCATATCGTCGGTAAAATATAGGTTTGAATTAAGGATAGGAAATCATGACATTTGCTCCTAAATGGGATACAGAAGTATTTACAGTAGTAAATACTACTATACAGAAGTATTTACAGTAGATATTTACAGTAGCAGCACAGGTGATGGAATCTGTGCAGGCCGGAACGTTTGCGAATAAATATGTTTATAATGAATTTGGTTCTTCTTCTTATCTTAGGATTACATGTTAGAGATACATGTTAGAGGTTTTCTAGGTTCATTTTTTTAAGTTTGAACAGGTGTATAGGTACATTACTGTGAAACATTAATTTAGAACCTTTTGTATTACAGCCCGTACTTATTCGACACATCATCTTAGGCTTCTGCACATGTGGTAGCTGTTGACATTACGGAAAGTTCAATGAGTGGCAGTAACTGACGTTTACAAAAGACTAATACGTGAACATGAGACGGATAGGACGACTGCTCGGATGTTTTGAAACCTCGTTTTCGTGTTTACATGTACAACAAATATCGTTTCCTAGCTCGAAGCACATGCTCTACCACACAAAAAATTCATGAAATTTAATACCTTTACAATGCTATCATCAGATATTCCCAAGGGGCTGAAACGAGAAATAAATTGTTACAGGAGGGTAAAATTAAAGAGTCATAGGACAAAAATTAAAAACATTAAATTAAGCATTTGCACTGTTGAGCCTGTATATACTACATCAACGCAAATTTCTATGCACTGTTGGGATAAACTAGCGCTCTAACACTAATTGGATACCGTCAATTGATTCCAAATTCTGAAATATTCAGCATTTAAATGTTTATGTTATCAGACTTTATGGATCGGTGATTGCTGTTTATCGAGAGCATGATTGTGACCGCGGAAACTTGAAAATGACTGAGTTTCGAAACGTCGAACACAGAGTCAATTTATACATAGTTCTAACCAAGTTTTCAGTGCATCCTTCATATGAAGTTTATACATAATTTACTTTTATTCGTGAAATATTCACAGACAATGACGTATTAATTGGTCAATAACAGTACAACGAAGTGATGAGTAAAGTAATGTAACAAATTGGTAGCTATTAAAAAAATTCAAAATTCAGAAGAAAAATGAGTCACTGGCTTGGCAATTTTATACAAAATAATCGGTATATTTTCATAATACCTGTTATCATGTACAGAAATAACGTTGCATACGCATAGTTATAAAACTTTGGACCGAAAATTATGCAATGTAGCATAATGACTCAAAGTATTTAACTGATTCTACAGTGTGTACTGCATCGTATAATCATCGTTGTGATATAAAATGTTTTTTTGTATGCTTCAATTCTCTCAGCGTTTAAAAAGATTTTAAAACTCTTAGGAAGTTTGTTCTACAGTTAGGCCCCTGATATTGATAGAGCTTCTTGTCCGATATCACATGAGCGGTAGTTCACTTGGATATTATTTCTCCGATTTGGCTCTAGGTTCGTTATAGTGAGTGAAGTGAATGAAGTGTACTATCTCAGCACTGCTCTGATAGTGGTGTAGAAAGTAGAATACGTGTTGGGCTTTATAAGTGATGTACCTTTCTTGGATAATAGTTCAGCTAAGGTTATTTAGAAGCGAAGTTGCATGATGAAATTTCTTGAATTCACCTCTGCACCCACCTTATATAGCCGCAAAATTCACGCATTTGTCGTTCTCTTTGAAGATATTGTGCTTTGTCTACCCACACTAGACTTCGATGGTCAAAGTCTGCAAGCCCTAATGATTGGAAGGCTATTAATTTTGACAAATCGTCGAATACATATTTAACAAGATGAAAAAACATAAAATTTTTCGTAAATACTGTTGCACGCTTTCTCTGCTTGAGACTTGAGCGCATTTTGACCGCACCAAATACCTAATTTTCCCCTTTTTTCTAACAGTTCAATTTCAGCATTTCATATCACTAAAGTTTGATTTGGTAATTCTTTAATAGAATCTTTGAAGCCAAAGACAATGCATTCTGTTTCATCTGAGTTAAGCTCGAGGCCATTTTGTTTAAACCTTGATTTTAGGCTATTTAACGGGCATACAGTTTCCCTTTCCATCTATGGTGATTTTGTGTCAGAATTAGTTATCTTTATAGTTTGATCATCATCAGCATACATAAAGTTCATGTGTTACGAGGCATTGAAAAGAAATTTCTAATGAGAATAGGAAAGTCAGGGAATATGAATAGATCCCCCAGGAACAATTAAATATGTTATTGTCCTGAATAATTGATGACAATTTTTATTCGTGCGGATATATGAAAGAAGCATCAAACAAAAACATTCTAGATAATGAGATACGCAATGGCTGCATTTATTGCGTGAATAAATTTCCACTGTTCCTAATGTGTTTCTTTAGCAGCTCATTCAGTTTACACATGTATTTCTGACATCAGTTCTCAATTAAACACTGCATGCAGTGGGTGAAATCGATAAGACTGTCAAGGGATTGCAATATTTGCGATCAATTTTTCTAGGATGTCTGCACACCTCCTGCTTACGATACATGTGAGGTCATCTTCTTTCACCAGCAAGTTAGAACTATTTAGAATTTAATATTTCCATTCCACTCTGAGTGTGTTCAGAAATTTTTGCATAAAAATTTCAATGCATCCCTGCCAACTTTCAAACCTGTCCTTCACCAAATTTGCTCTTTAATAACTTGTTTGTTATTCAATTACTAAATCTAATGTGCCTTTCGTAATGGGTTACGAACCGAGGGTTTGCCCCTCCCTTCTTCAAGCTTGAAGATAAAGATAAAGATTTGTCTGCTTCAAGTACCGGTGGTGGCGCATCAAACAGAAGCTAGAACGGCCTTTAAGGGCAATGCCCAGCCTACTCACTCCTAACTTGGTGCATTTTGTTTCTGTACTAGGCTGTTGTCTAGTAATAAGAGTGCCTTGGAACCATCGTCGTCATCATTTTGATTAGTATAGCAGCTTCGCTATCGTGATGGAGTGAGCTAGCTCCGACCGGGGCCCCCGTCTCGTCTTCGCCACTCAACGCAGCCTGGAGATGGCAGCACACCGCACCACAGCACAGCTCTACTGCCCAGCTTTGCCTTAGGTACGTCGCCCTAAACGATAGGCACTTGTTAGGGTGATTGAGGCAAAGTAAAACTTCATTCGTGAAGTAAGGGCTATTTTGCTCTAATTCATTCAAATTTAAAATCTCTTGACTTATGCCTATACAATGAGCAAATTTGTTTCTCTTCCGAATTTTCTACTTCTTCATTCTATGAAATTTCAGTAGAAGAGTGTTCATGAACTTTTAACGACCATACCTTACAGAGCGACAACCTTCTTATAGCGCTCTGAAAAATGCTCATGTAATCTTACTATTGCAGGTTGTAGTCGTGAGAGGAGCAGGCCCAGACGGGGGTGCACCCATGTGCCTATTTCATCTCGTTTCACGGGTGAAGTCGGGTCGCACTAATTTCCACCGGGCACCAGCAGTCCAGCTTAAAGTTGACAAAATTATTGTAACGGCTAAACCGTATGTTCCTACGGTTAAATTCAAACTTTAGAGTTGGCTCTGCCCAGTTATTTATTCCCCGTCTGAAAGGTTTTGCTCAGAGTGTGTATCGATATGTTTGTTTTACTCACCCTTTTAAAAATTTCTGTATGTTTGTATCTACTTATTGTTTTGATTTATTACAGTTAAACCTTTGAGCAGTGTAAAATAGTCGAGATAATATTTGTTTCATAATTTTTTTCTTCACGTGCTTCTCCCACCCCCAGCGTCTGTCTCTACCTCTGACTTGTTTCTAAAATTTCAACAGCTGCTCCCGAGAATGATTTCTAACCTTTTTCCTGAAGTTGTTACTAGAGATTAAAGTATTTTGGCATACTTTTTTGTATAAAAATTCTTCTCAGGTTCTTTATTTTATTTAGGCATGTTATCCTAACCTGTATTAATAACACCTTCCTCCGAACATCGATATGACGAGAAAAATCTGCCTGACGGTTGTAATTGCACTGGCTTGCGGGCTCACCCTCACTCTTCTTATCAGTACATCGTGAGGCTGTCACATGCGAGGCTCAGGCAACTTGCTTTTGAGGACAGAGGCCAATTTGAAGCTCTTTAATTTCCAATGCTCAAACTTTTAAGCACATTCATTGAATGAAATAATTCTTGCAAAATGGCTGTTTTCGTATAGTTTGTAATTCTCCTTCCCAATTTTTCCCTTATGTATTAAATTAAAGATCGTATTTTTTTCATTACCAGACTTTCTCTCCGGTCTCCTGTCAAGGCATTCTTCAGCGACCATTGCTTAGAGAGGAGTGTTTTTGATTAATTAAATTTCACCTGTTGAATGAATTGCCTCTAATTGACTTCATAACGGGGACCGAGGAAATCGATAATGAAGAAATCATAGGGTCATTCCTTTCTTCCTATTAATAAATTTAGTTCGCCACAATTGTATTCATTACGCGTTTGATGTACGACAGACAGAGATATCATTCCTTAATAATGACATCTACTAGGCACGGTTCACGCACGGTCACATTGCTCAAATTATCCTGGCGTTGTGAGTCATTGGAACAGAGTACTTTTTCTATACAAGAAGACCAGAACTTTCTTGAGCAAACTTTAACTTGAGGTGGGGGCCATTGAAACAACAACGTATTACTCAATAACGTGTGACTCAAAATTCTGCGTTAAAGAGTATAATGAGGGCTTGAAATTTGAAATGCATAGGAGGAAAATTCGTATTTTGAGAGCGACAGGGAAATGAAATGTAGAAGTTAGCCTGGCCCATTTATTATGAACACAAGCAGCAGAATTACACCTGCAATTATTATAGACAGTAGAAATATTTTTTAATTAGGTTATGTACTTTAAAAGATGTTCAGTAAGACGCCCATCTGTTGCAGCACAGACGTTCAGGCGCCAGTGCAGTGATTACCAGCAGTGATCGAAGACACCAGGAGTTTCATGAATCCTTGCAGAAGTTTCATAAATTCTACCGATGAGGTCTTCGGAATGAATTGGTGTTCGTAATCGAAACATTTCAAGTTTCTCGAAATATTTCAGAAATGTTTCGTATTCGAAACAGAAGTGTCGAATAATGTTTCCTATTCGAAACATTGCAGAAATAGAAAGCAGGGGCGTAATGTTAGGAGACCTTGGCGGTATGGGATAGGCGGCCTCGGCCAATACAGCGCTTTGGATATCGGGTGTCCAATAACTGCCTAACAACAATCGCGACGTGTGCAGGAGCATCATCGTTTTAAAACCACATTCCTCTGATGTTGGATAAATGAATATTTTCTAATAGCTCTGACAACACTTCATTCCCAGTCTAACGTTTTCGCCGCCCGCATGCATGTTTTTCACCGCCCAATTAATTAAATCGCTTAGGCGGCAAAAAACATGCATGCTCCGGCGAGAAAGTTAGACTGGGTTTTAAGAAAAATTCAAAAATGGCATCCATTCACTATTTCCGGTATTACGTATGACTCAATCTGACGGTCGCAAGGAATTCCCGTCCAAACTTTAACGGAGAATCTGGCCTGATGTTCAAACTTGTCGTGCAACATTTGGACGTTAACTATTTCTTCTTGCGTGAATGACACTTAATCAGTAAATAAGATTATTGATACAAGTCAAAGTTCTTCAGCTGCTTGGTGTAGAAACTCGCAAATTGAACACCACGTAGGTAATCTTTATCGTTTCGTTTTTGCACACGTTGCTAGTGAAAGAGATGTTGACCGTTATCATACAGCACTTCACACACTGTTTTGTGACTTATAAGCATAACACTTATAGCAGAACCCGCACTTGTTTCCATGTTTCCATGTTTCTCCCTCCAAGTTTAGATAGCTTAATCTTCTACGGTGTCCTCCTTCAGGTCGTGGTCTGCGAAATGCTCCGTCTTCACAAAGTCTCCGGTGTATGGCTACACAAATTTGATGAGATGGAACAGGTCTGTTGGGATATCTTGCTGCGTAAATTTGGACAGCCTCTTTAGAGTGACCTTTTGCTGCACCGTAAGCTTGGAGCATATCTGCTAACTCAGCATTGGGGACTCGCTCCATTTTCGTTAATACTATTGGAACCGATGAAATGTTCGATGTGGACTAGCAAATTTTAATCTTTGATTTAACGGAACACTCAGATAACTGGGTAAAAAATTCAAGTCCTTTTAACCCTTCAACAAAAAATTTTCGACCCCACAATTATTGAGCAAAAAGTGTTCACTTCCACCATCTCAACATCATGTTGAAGTTTTTTTCAAAAAAATACCCGATCACCCTGGATATAAATGAATTATCACATTTTTCTGTGGTGGGGGTAGCGAAAGCATTTAAATTACAATACCGCGATCGAGAGCGACGTGGATTTAATGAAAACAATGGTAAAAAGTGACATGAATAAGCGCTTGATAAAGTGGAACACGAGTTCTTATAGGGTTGCCGTGGAATAAATGAAGCTAAACGAACTGTAACTCATTTTGAAAAAAGGAAATATTAGTTCAATACCCTAAATAATTGGTATGTGGAGGTATGAACATGTACAATTTACATAACTTAAATTAAAAAAAATTTACTCTTTATACTCATTTAAACTGATATTAACTGCTGTGCTTTTCTTACGAGTAATGGCAGCGAAACCATTAAACACACCGGATAACGTGAATGACAGGGAATGAATAAACTTGAAAAATAGGCGTTTGAACAAAAGAAAATATGCAGTAAGCTCCAAATCTTGCTGCGATGGCTATTGTATGACGACGAAATGAGACCACACACTGAAGGGGCGAACAACACTCGACTGTGGCGCGTCGCCCAAGCGTCTCTCACTGAATATAATTATTACAGTGCCATCATTATTGATATGCAATTTATCACATTTGCTGTTGGTCGCAATAGCTGTTCGTAGTAAGAGACCCCCACGACTCGGTTTCACAGCCACCTGCCGTAAAGTGAGTTCTCGACGATACAAGGCAGTGTCTCCCAAACTTCTCACGCTCGTAACCCAACTTAACCTGCCACATTTAGTAAGTCATCCGTTGCACAAAATATGGTCAACAAATATGTGTATTGCAAATTTAAAACTCAAGAAATATTTTTCTTTAATTTATCGTATTCGAAAATTAGGCATCGCGAACGATTATTACCAAAAATGTCAGCAATATCAGTGGGATGGAAGTTACATCCTTGAAGCAGGTCGAGGAATTCTTGGCATACTAGCAGAACCCGTGGAAATTCCCCGGAGAATGTCATCAATAAGCATGGGTGGACCCGTGAAAAAATTCGATAACCATAACTTACCAAATTTCAAAAAAACATATCCTAACCTAACCGATCTCAACCTAGCATATTCTAACCTATCTTATCCTAGCCTATGCTAACCTGTTATATCCTCATGATATAACCACCCTACATCTATATTCATAAAGGAATTGCTACGAGGAATACTGAAATGCTTCGTCTGGCCCACGACTTTCATCTCCTCGAAAAAAACCGCACTTAGAATATCTTCTCGCGGATAAGCGCAACTTTGAATCAACTCTACAATATGCCTCTCGTGCTATTTCCTTCAACAACAACGCCAAACGACGCTATGCCTTACCATCACCGTGCTACCTTCTTAACATCACCACCACGACGCTGCTGAGGGACTACAAGTTCAGGTTATCAGACACCTCTTTCTCTTTTCTCTATCACAATGTATTTCTTTTCTTTCTTATCTTAATCATCTAGGGTATTATATAACTCATTTATATAGATTGAATGCAGATCCTAATTATTGTTCATCAATATCGTAGGGTTTTCACTTAATAATAATTAGCCACTGTCGTAACGTGTTTGTTCTCTAAGGTAGAGACGCGCCCTCGTTCCTTCAAGCGAGCGGGCAACAGGGAGGGGAGTCTTATGCAGGGTTTTGCTAGAGGCAGTCGTAAAGGTTCGTTCATTAAGTTCGATATTGAAGAGTAACAGTACAAGATCAAATAGACTTATTGGTGTCTTCCCCTGCGATGAACCCGCTTTGTTGTAAACGACTTATAGTGTCAAAGCTACTTAAATTTGATACTAAAATACCTGGAGATCCATTTTGCTCAATCAATCATTATTGAAGGATCGTAAAGGCACCAGCCTCCTCGCACATATCTCGACAACGTCTGAACTGGATTCTGCAGATAAGTTAACATATTACTGTATGTCTAACCAGCTTCTCTCTCGACAGCATTGTGATGTATTAGATGTCTGCGTTAAAAACGAACCTTTGTAATCTTTCATGTCTTTAATTCCCTTTGCAAGTTAGAAAGAGATGATGATGATGATGATGATGATGATGATGATGATGATGATGATGATGATGATGATGATGATGATATGAAATGCACGTTTTTAACAGCCTTCAGCTCTGACCTTACGCTTACCGAACAACAAAGATAATTAGTTAACTATGACGACCGTTATTAATAATTGATTTACGACATATATAAATATTATTTGCCCGAATATTGGACTGGTGGCAGTGAAATGATATCTAAAAGAATATGATTCGGTTAGAAATTATCAATTAACTTTCGATGCGACTTCACGCTTGAAATAAATCACCAAACATGGGAGAAAGAAAGAGTACGTCCATGAAAATGATGTGGCACCGGAGAAATTAAACATGCAACTATAACAATGGCGAGACAACGACAGGAAGAACATAAAAATGGCGTGACATCAGTGGGATACAACTATAACAACCAAATATATCCTAACCTAACCTAACTTCAACCAATGTCATCTTTACGCTAGATGGACCCGTGAAAAAATTTGGTCAACATAACCTAACAAATTCTTACAACATGTTCTAACCTAAGCCATCCTAATATAACAAAAAATAACCTTATCCTATCCTAACCTAACCGAAGCTAACCTGATATGTCAAACATTAAAAAACCGTGAACTGTAACATAACATATTCTAACCTATAATATTCTAACCTAACATATTCTAACCTATCTTGTCCTAACCTACGCAAACCAAATCTATCTTAACCTAACATATCTTAAAATATCCTAAGCGAACCTACCCTAACCTATCCTATCCTAACTTTAACCAATGTCATCGTTAAGCTAGGTGGAATTGTGAGAAAATTCGATCAACATTACCTAACAGATTCAATCATAACATATTCTAACTTATACCCATCCTAACATAACAAATTCTTACACCCATAGTTACAAAACGTATACTAACCAATTCTATCCTAACCTATCCTATCCTATTATATCCTATCCTATCATAACGAATTAAAAAAATGACAAACAAAAAAACATACAAATTTAAAGAAATAAAACAATTTTCATCTCCCCCTCTCCTTCCCTTCCTTCTCACCCTCGCTCTACCTAACCAATGTCATCGTTAAGCCAGGTGGATGTTACACCCACATGTTACACCCACATTCCCACACCTGCATCCCAAGCATCCCAAAGATGCCGATGTTAACCTTTAACCTTTTGTTAACCTCTCTCTCCCTCTAATGTAACGCGACCCGACGCGAGCCAACCCGTATCATAGAGACCTCAATGATGTTTAAGGGTGTGATGCACACGCACAGGTTAGCGTATTAATACATAGATTTTTAGCAATATTTAAACGAGTCTTTCTTTTTCATCCTCAGCACAGTTGAGAGCCTCTTTTCCAAGAGAGACTCTCAGCACAGTTGAGAGCCTCTTTTCCAAGAGAGACGTCGTTGAAAATATTCCCAACAATCTAAAGCTCCCGTGGACAGAGTTGGCGAGTCGGCTAGTCGTGAAATCCAAAGGGAACTGGCATTTTTTGGGGAAGTTCTATTTTCAAGGCTTCATTGACTCGCACTGTGATCCACTCCTCCTCTGCAGGGAAATCATTATCATGGATTGCCTCATCAAGTATAGCAAAGGGATGAATGATCTACATATTAAAGATTGACTATTTGTTGGGCACTCTCTGGAATGTAGTGATGTACGCTTGTTTCAAGCCCCTCGAATTCAAGCACATATTTTTGTTGATGGTCTGTAAAAGTGATCCAGTATCTTGACTACTGTCCTCAACAAACTGGGTAGAGAGAAACTGAGCAATCACTCCTTTCTCTAAGCCCCAAATCTGAAGTCCCAGTTTTAACACAAATGCTGTCATGGTTTGATGGGCATAAATGACTCATGTTTCGGCCCGAACGTTGCAGATTATTAATGTTGAACTTTAAAGAATTATGTACAAAGACTACGTTAACATTCACCTTAACGCCACGTACCCCAATGTTTCCTTGATTTTCAGAATTCTTGACATTTTTGTCACTCCTCAATTACCCCAGAAAATCGCTGAATTACCATCAGGCGGCAATTTACCCCCAATTGAGGAACCGCTAACCTACTGAAATAAATGAAGTCACTCACTGAAGTGTCCGTCATGCCTGCCGCTCCCTGCACTTCTCACAGTGTTTGTAATTTGCCCGTCAGGAACAGCTTCTCAAGCCTGAGCTTTCATAAATAATAAATATTCGTGAAAAGCTGTCGGAATAATTAAAAAACACTGGACCAGAATCCATTTCTCTTTCATTCGTGTTCACCTCAGTAAACTTAGTTCAACTATTAATCACCGTACGTACTTCATATTTTTTATAATATGGTTAAAAAAATTATTCCAAGGATAATACTGGTTGGATTAATATTTAACAAACTTCGTTAATTCGTTATTTACTGCCAAAGTAGGGGAAAAATTAATGTGTATGTCTGCCCTATTGCTATCTCACTACCGGATGCCATTTTTTCTATTCTTCGCCTTGAATCTGTCTACACGAAGAAATATTTCGCCGGCTAATTCAAGTTTGATACCAATCAGTCAGAATTCGCGTCCTCTCTTGCAGTTAACGTAACACAAATGATCTCATCACACCAAAATTTATGTTTCAAAAGCTTAGATTCCTCTACCCAACACCGCATCCAGTCACTGCATCCTGAACGCTTGAAAACACTACCAGCTTCAGTTAGTAAGTTTGTGACAGACACAGACAAATGGAGCAAGGTCTCGGCACAGATTATTCTATGTGCTATGTGTACTGTATACTGAGATATGGCCACTGGTATCGCTCTGATTACTTGCATACCCAGCGATCGGGCATGGGTGTACTGCTTGCCAAGTGGTTTCTTAGTAAATTTCATGTCTTGTTTAAAAATTTCGACCCAAAATTTGGAAATTTGGACCTCAATGATTTCCATTATATGTTGATTTGTTTATAATAAGGTGCACAAACACACAATCTTTAGTCGTCGATATCACTACTTTTCTTCCCCATCATCATATCTCCCTTAAATAATTTCTGTCTGACCTGTTTATATTCCCACTTTTTACGACGCATGTTTTTTTGTTACGTCATATTCCCGAACTATCCTCATTAGACCGCAGCCTATAGGATATTTCGTACTTGTCATCAAGGTTTTTCCATCATTCTCTCATTTTCTAAACTCTCTTACATAACTAACATTACCCGTCCTTCTCTGATATATTTCCCTACATTTCCTGCAACATTATACGTATACAACTCCGTCTTCTTTAAATGTTTTCCGGCTTTTATCTGGACGAATTTTCAACGTTTAATCGGTAACCACCTTTGACCTTCCAGCGCTCCCTTCCCACGCGCCCCCACACCTGCAAACCCACGCCTGCACACCCACACCTGCATACACCTGCACCCCCACACGTGCATACCCACACTCCCATACCTGTACACCCACACCCCCACACCTGAACACCTACACCTGCACACCTGCACACCCACACTCCCACACCTGCATCCCCACACCTGCACACCCACACCCACACACCTGCACACCTGCACACCCACACTCCCACACCTGCATCCCCACACCTGCATCCCCACACCTGCACACCCACGCCCCCCACCTGCACACCTGCACACCCACACTCCCACATCTGCATCCCCACACCTGCACACCCACACCCCCACACCTGCACACCTACACCTGCACACCCACACCCTCACACCTGCACACCCACACCTGCACACCCACACCTGCACACCCACACCCCCCCACCTGTACGCCCCACACCGGCCCACCCACACCCCCACACCTGCACCCCACACCTGCACCCCCACACCTGCACACCCCACACCTGCACACCCACACCTGCATACACCTGCACCCCCACACCTGCATACCCACACCCCCACACTTGCACACCCACACCCCCACACCTGCACACCCCCACACCTGCACCCCCACACCTGCACACCCACACCAGCACACACCTGCACACCCACATCCCCACACCTGCACACCCACACCCCCACACCTGCACACCCAGACCCCCACAACTGCACACCTACACCTGCACACCCACACCCCCACACCCCCTCACCTGCACACCTACACCTACACACCCACACCCCCACAACTGCACGCCCACACTCCCACACCTGGACACCTGCAAACCTACACCTGCACACCTGCACACCCACACCCTCACACCTGCACACCCACACCCCCCACACCGGCACACCCACATCCCCACACCTGCACCCCCACACCTGCACACCCCACACCTGCACACCCACACCTGCATACACCTGCACCCTCACACCTGCATACCCACACCCCAACTCCTGCACACCCACACCCCCACACCTGCACACCCCCACACCTGCACCCCCACACCTGCACACCCACACCAGCACACACCTGCACACCCACATTCCCACACCTGTACACCCACACCCCCACACCTGCACACTCAGACCCCCACAACTGCACACCCACACCTGCACACCCACACCCCCACACCTGCACACCTGCACCCCCACCCTCAGCACACCAACACCCCCACACCTGCACACCCACACCCCCACACCTGCACACCTGCACACCCACACACCCATACCTGCACACCCACACCCCCACACCTGCACACCCCACACCTGCACACCCACACCTGCATACACTTGCACCCCCACACCTGCATACCCACACTTCCACACCTGCACACCCCCGCACCTGAACACTCACACCCCCACACCTGCACACCCTCACCCCCACACTTGTACACCCACACCTGCATACCCATACCCCCACAACTGCACACCCACACCCCCACACCTGCACACCCACACCTACACACCTGCACCCCCACACCAACACACCACACCCACATTCCCACACCTGCACCTCCACACATGCACACCTCCACACCAGCACACCCACACCCCCACACCTGCACACCTCCACACCAGCACACCCACACCTGCACACACCTGCAGCCCCACACCTGCACACCTGCACACCCCCACACATGCACACCCACACCCCCACACCTGCACACCCCACACCTGCACACCCATACCCCCACACCTGCACACCCCCACACATGGACACCCACACCCCCACACCTGCACACCCACACCTGCACACCCCCACACCTGCACACCCCCACACCTGCACACACCCACACCTGCATCCACCTCCATGCCCAACCTGGGGTATCCACCCCCACGCCCAACCTGGGGTATCCACCCCCATGCCCAACCTGGGGTATCCACCCCCAAGCCCAACCTGGGGTATCCACCACCACGCCCAACCTGGGGCATCCACCACCATGCCCAACCAGGGGCATCCACCACCACGCCCAACCAGGGGCATCCACCACCACGCCCAACCTGGGGTATCCACCCCCACGCCCAACCTGGGGTATCCACCACCACGCCCAACCAGGGGCATCCACCACCACGCCCAACCAGGGGCATCCACCACCACGCCCAACCAGGGGCATCCACCACCACGCCCAACCTGGGGTATCCACCACCACGCCCAACTAGGGGCATCCACCACCACACCCAACCAGGGCATCCACCACCACGCCCAACCAGGGGCATTCACCACCACGCCCAACCAGGGGCATCCACCACCACGCCCAACCAGGGGCATCCACCACCACGCCCAACCTGGGGTATCCACCACCACGCCCAACTAGGGGCATCCACCACCACGCCCAACCAGGGCATCCACCACCACGCCCAACCAGGGGCATTCACCACCACGCCCAACCAGGGGCATCCACCACCACGCCCAACCAGGGGCATCCACCACCACGCCCAACCAGGGGTATCCACCACCACGCCCAACCTGGGGTATCCACCCCCACGCCCAACCTGGGGTATCCACCACACCGCCCAGCCTGGGGTATCCACCCCCACGCCCAACCTGGGGTATCCACCCCACGCCCAACCTGGGGTATCCACCACCACGCCCAACCTGGGGTATCCACCACCACGCCCAACCTGAGGTATCCACCCCCACGCCCAACCTGGGGTATCCACCACCACGCCCAGCCTGGGGTATCCACCACCACGCCCAACCAGGGGCATCCACCACCACGCCCAACCAGGGGCATCCACCACCACGCCCAACTAGGGGCATCCACCACTACGCCCAACCAGGGGCATCCACCACCACGCCCAACCAGGGGCATCCACCACCACGCCCAACCAGGGGCATCCACCACCACGCCCAACCAGGGATCTCAGCTTTGGGGCTCAACCGGAGTCAAGCACCGGCTTGACCCCGGTTCTGAACGGCTGTATTCAAGCAGCGGTGACTTACTCCACTGTCCATGAGAATGCCAAAAAGCACAGTAACATTCGGTGCTGCGCTTACATTCGCCGTATTTGTGAAAAAACAATCGGAGAAAAATTTGTGCTAGCTATGTCAACTATATAATTTGTAATACATTACAACAAGTTCAGTTGAGTTTGTGCGTGTTTACTCCCACAGTGGCACAAAAATGACACGTTCGTTCTGCACAAACATCTGCCGCCTTCAAAATGATTTTGTCCCCTCATACAGAAACATTTTGCATTTTGATGCGCTCTGTATCCCCTAAATGGAAACAAATAATGATCAGTATTCCACATTCATTGTAATCTTTTTACGCTCTGTATTTCTCAAACGAAATAAATTATTCTCAATGTTCCACATTCATTGTCATCTTATACGCTTCGTATCCCCTAAACAAAAACCAAATTTGTTCATTGTTCCACGCACATTCATGTCTTCTCAGCTCTTGAGAGTTGCAGTTTTGGTTGGAGCATGCTTCAGTTGTGCACTGCTAGCCCACGCTTACACGAGCAGACTGTTTCAGCTCGCTTCAGAAGTTGCTTTGTGTCGCTGCCTGCGCTCTGCCCAGCCCCTGTGTGCTCAACTCTCCTGTGTGGGCCTGTTTTGTGCTGTGCTTCTGAGTTCTTCAGAAATTGCGCAATGCAGACTTCCTCAATACCTTCCGCGTGGTGCAACAACAGCGGAATTAATTTCTCGGTCCACAAGCACTTTCTGCTGTGTTCACCTTTTCATTGAGAAGTCTTTCTCCACGGACAAACTGTGTAAATGTTATAAAAATTAAGCTCACTTTTCCATATTTTTTTTCAGGTTACTTATTTTTAACGTTACTCAGTCTGAAATTTTCATTTAAATTGTTTTTGATGATCTTTCATGAATATTACGGATGTCGAATTTGGAGTAAAAATTGCGGTACTCAAACAACGTGCCGCGTTAGGGAAGGTGTCTAAGCTCAAAATAAACGTTAAAACAGAACGCGAGATGGCAATTGAGTCCTGGTTCAAACGAAGATGCTGAAATAAAAAACAAGTATATCGATGCATGTAGTGATGGCGATTTTATGATCTGCGGGAATGGAGTTGCGGTGTGAGACCGTAGAACTCGGGGAAACAGTGCTCGATGCTGGTTAAAAATTTTAATATGACGAAAATAAATCATTGAACGAAGTACAAAAATGAACTAATTGCTCAGTGTGCGATGCCTCTTCTTCCTCAGCAGGCCTGCATTTGTTAATTAAGCTCCGGTGAATATTACTGCCGCTTGCTAATTAGCAAAGCCTGTTCGCTTGCGTTTATTCGCTTTCCAGTGCTTTTTTCCAGTGGAAGAGTTAGATTCTATCTAAATATCTTTAAAACAAATTACATCTCAGCTTTAAGATCACTAAAAAATTTTAAGGAGCCACACTTTATTTGTATGCGAAAAAATGTTCTTGTTGGAATGTGCGACTCTGTAATTGCGGCATGTCTTGCTCAACTGATGTAAAAAATTCATACCATGGAAAACGTGATTAGAGTTACGAATTCTCGTAGTGATTGATACTATAGTGTCGTATTGTGGCTTTTCTGACACTAAAAATTGTATGGAAGGTCGTTGTAGTGAGTGATCCTGTGTGGTGCGTACGAACGTACAACAAAACACTCCATTACGATCCATTGTTAACGAAAACTCAGACGGAAGTGCTGAATTTTAGTAGAAATTTAAAACCGTATTCTGAGAAAGTGCGTGCGGGCGAGCGTAAGTGTTAGCGCCATCTGTGCGGCGGGCAGCGGAGCGGTCACACGGCCTGCATCCGCCTGGCGGCGCCCAACTTGTGCTGTTAACTCGAGCCAAGTTGCCTAATCTGGTCCATGCATATTGATGATGATGCATGAGAGGCCCTTCATATACGGGCCGCGTGTCGGCCAGGCCGCACCATTAGGAAATATGGTCTGGATGTGCGCCTGGCAAGAATCTGCCTAAGGAAGTCATCGCTTCTTGGAAAACTGGTTTCGAGGTTTTTACCAGGGATTTCTGAACGCAGAAACGAGACACGCTTGAGTTAGAACGAAGGATTTGCGCTTAAATCGCATCTATTAATAATTTGAAATGGGAAGTTTACCAAGAAATCGTCATAACTGACCAAAAATGATTTTGCTTACTGGTTTACTCGAGCAAAAATTCATGGTAGAGTTAAATCATCGCTTGACCTTCAAACTGCTCATGAAATTAAAGAAGTTGGATTTCTGTCACTAATTTAATGACTGAAGTCTTTTCATTTCGTTTTACGCCCATTTAATTTCAGAAAACATGCCGAATTTGCGTCTCTGAGCCAAGCCTCCAACTATTGAAATATTTAGGTAGAAGCTTTTAATAAACACCGAAGTATCGCCACAAAGAGCATACACATAATTACAATACAATCTTTGTTTAAAAACTTGCGCCGCCTAAAATATCCAAACATCCTTCCAAGTCATTTCCCTATCAATCCCGCATCGGAAGGTCGGCCCATACAAAGTTAATCTAGACCACGTTCCCGAAGCAGCTTCCCTGCCATTACGGAGGTTAAATAAAACTATTCCAAAAAGTTTAATCCAACTTTTGCTCATCAAATTTCATTTTAATTGCGTCGCGTGAACTTGAGGGGAAGCAAGTAGCATCTCAGGACTGCGGGACGGCAAGAACGGCAGCTAACATCGCCAGCTCTCGCCTTGTGAGCTTCATGCGAACACGGCTCTGCTGTCGTGGTTGTGCTGCTCCTCCGATCTGCATTTGAGTGTTGCTGTGAGAGCCATTGCTCATTCAAAAGATAACATGCGCTGTAAAAGTCCCCAATAATAATTGCTTCCTGGGCCTTCTGCAACGTTAGATGGAGGGTGTGATGCAAATGTCCCAGGCGGCGATGTTTGTGTAGAATATTTCTATGGTTATTGCTTTCATGGGAAATGTTCTTTTTGACGACGTTTGTGGAACCAACTTTTCTACTATCTCCGGTCTGATTATGACTTCTAATGTTTTAGCACTAGGCGTCGATGTTGCAATTAGTAACCCTGTCCCGATATAAATGTACTCATTTAATGTGTTTTTATTATCGATGTCGTTGGCACGTCCCGAGCTTAGTACGTTCACCGTGAAAATACTGGCATAATTCTGGGTGGCAGATTGTGTGTGTTCCTCTACACAGAAATTCAACGAAGAAGAACCGAAATTCATTGACACGCATGAAGCAGTTTCGTGTTCTTCTTAATTAATCCGTTTGATTAAAAGCACAGGGAGGCGTATTTCAGAAGATATATTTAACATGCTGAGCTCGTGCTGCGGCTTATCAAAGAAAGCAAGCAATATTTCCAGCGACAATGTGAGTCCTGCGCATGTAAGGTGACCTGCCTGCCAGGCCACTCTTAAGACCTCTTTTGGTCCGCGTGCTCATTAATTTCCTCAGGGAAAAAGGCAGCAACTGAAATTTTTGGGTCATATAGTTGTTTTTACAAGGCGATTTGTGTTACTTCTGGTTTTGAGGCCCATGCTCCTTATTTTTGCAAGCAAGATATACTAGAGCGAGAGTCAAAAACATCGCAATGTTTGTCTCATTTTAAATGTCATTAAGTTACGAACGTCGGAGTAAAATATGAGCCTCATTTCAGTACTTTTTTCAATTTGGTAATTTTACAGTTCTCGCTTGAATTAGTTTTGCCTGCCTCATTCCAAATGCCGTTAAGTTAGAAACGTCGAAGTAAAATATGAAACTCATTGAGTACCTTTGCAATTTGATAGATTAGCACTTCTCATTTGAACGATCAAATATTATGAAGAGACGCATAAATCGTTAATAGATATAGCAATATCCTGATGTAATCGGCCAGATATTATTTTAGTTTTTTACTACACGGCGTGAACGTCTCTTTTCTCTAGGTGTTTAAGGCGAGCAGAATTATTCTGGCCCATTCAATATCACTAATTTATAGCGTGTTCGGTGAAATTAAATGCAAAAGCCAGGAAAGCATTTTTATTATGAATACAAGAAAAAGAATATCAGCCTTAATTTTTTGATGACATGAAACAGATTTTTTAATAAGATTGAATTTCCACCAGAGGTATTCAAGATGACGCCCATCGCTGGCATTCAAACGCCGGTGCAATGATCGCCGGACGTGATCGAAGACACCAGGAGTATCACGAATACCTGCAGAGGCTTCAACAGTTATCCCGATGAGGTCTTCTTCGGAATGAATCAGTGTTTCGTACACTAAAGTCTAAACACTACTAATATCTTCAGAAGTAGAAAGCTGGGGATTAATATCAGGTCTCCTGATATTATGTGATGAAGCCGTCACATGAATTGTTAGACATACTTTAGATAATAGGGTATCCAATAACTGCCTAACAGCAATCGCGAAGTGTGAAGGAGCGTGATTTTGTTGGAACCACATTCCTATGATGTTTATTGAGAGAACATTTTCTAATAACCGAGGAAATACCATACATGAAGAAAATTTAAATATTTTCCTCCATTCAACGTTTCCGGTATTACGTATGGCCCAATCAGATGGTCATCAAGGAAACTCGCCGGAAAATTTACAGAAAATTTAACCTTATGTTCAGCTTGTACCGTTACATGTGGATTAACATCAGACCACAAGCGCAGATTATTGACGTTAACTACTAATTCTTACGCGAATGACGATTCGTGTGTGAATAGTTAAAACTTAACACTAAATAGGAAATCTTCATCGTTAAATTTTGGCACATGCTGAACGTGAAATGGATGTCGACCATTATCGTGTAGCACTTCCCACACTATAGTTTGACTTGCATGTGAAACGCGTATGGCAGAACGCGTAATTGGGGTGTGTATTATTTCGAAATTGTCCCAATATTTATTCTTCCGGTCGGGATCTCTCAATCTTCTACGGTGTCCTCCTTCAGGTCGTGGTCTGCGAAATGCTCCGTCTTCACACAGTCTCCGGTGTATGGCTACACAAATTTGATGAGATGGAACAGGTCTGTTAGGATATCTTGCTGCGTAAATTTGGATAGCCTCTCTAGAATGACCTTTTGCTGCACCGTAAGCTTGGAGCATATCTGCTAACTCAGCATTGCCCAGTCGGAAATTATGGTGTGCATCGTCGATGATTATGGTCGAATATGGCCTACAATATTGGTTGTTTATTATCTACGTACCTACCATGTTCAACCAAATATGGGGTCGAGTATGGCCGGAATGTCCCTAATTTTTTCCATAAACAACCATAATACAATACCATATTTTTACCATTACCGACCATTACCGACTATATACATTTCGTCCGCACAGCCATGATCGACCATAGTACTACCTATATATACCTAAATCTACTATTTCGGCGGCACTCGCGAGAACGTCTGCTTAGAACTGCTCTACGTTTTTATGCGGCTTACTTAATTTTGAAATCCTTGTACCATTAAAAAATCAACTGTCAAAACAATAGAAAATTGCAAACAACAAATTAAGTTTCACGAATATTCCTGATTCGCCGATCTACGACATATCTTTCTTCAAGAAAACTTCGTAACAAAAGTTTTCCCATCTAAGGTCCCCCAAGAACTTCATTCGAGGGAGTCCAATCGAACTCAGCCGCTAACATATGGAGGTCATGGATACTTTTAATCAGCCTCTGAACATATACCGCGCGAAATACCTTAACCGCCCGCCTCAAATAGACAAATACAGTTCAAAAATACAGTAATTTATTTATTTTTGCAAAAATAAAGCGTATAATCATAAACAATTGCATAACACAACAAAACACGTAAAACAACGTGTAAAATATTTGTGCTATTTCGCTAGGTAATCAGACTAATGTTAGGATGTTGAAATATAATACAAATAATACTTGAGGGCTAACTGAAATAAATGTATGACGCGCCATGGGCGGAAGCACTTCTGTTACTGCCTGTTTTCGACCGAGGCATTTACTGCTGCGAACGATGAAGGCCATCAGAGAACAATCTGCTTCAATTCGACTGTAGACAATTACTGCTGAGGTCTGTCAAAAAACGCTATTCGAATTGACTCCCATGCATTTTGTCTGCGGTGAACTGCTGTAATTCGTATTAAAACTACGATGACTGCGAAAAACTGCCAAAATTCTCCCGCGCAACTGCGCTAATTTAACTGGGATCTTGCCCACGTTGCATAGCCACTATCGTAAATTCGTGTTTCTCATTCGAGTGATTCAGAAAGTTCGAGTCCTCGTCGGGCCCCCTTGAGAATATATATATATCATTTTACAACATCTCACGCAATCTTTAACTGGTACTACATACGGATGGAACTTGAATTAGCAATACATGTAAAAACGCGGTAAATAGAAGTACATTGCTCAATTAAAGAAAAAAATGCCAGTTTACATACCTTCGTAATGCAGGAAGAAAACGTCCTGCATGTTAAAAATTTATCAAATTTGAAGTTTACAACGAAAAACTAATTTGTTTGATCTTCATAACTTACATGCTGCATGCGTATGTTAACACATGCATACTATACATATATTCTTGAAATATCCATGTACTCTCAAATTGGCTTCCTGACAAATCTTGGACTACCGAATTTCTCTCCACCAATATCGACCTAAACATGCCAAAATCAACGTTGTTCCCACCAACCATAAACAACCAATATTTCCTTCCCTTATAGCGACCTAAATTTACCAAAATCATCGTTGTTCTCACAAACCATAAACAACCAATATTTCCTCCACCGAAATCGACCAAAATATGCCAAAAGCAACGTTGAGTATTGGTCGGCATCTCGACCATAATGTTTTCATAACCATAATCGACCTTAACTTCTCATACTCTACTATATTCTGCTATAAGCACAACCATAATTTCCGACTGGGTGGGGACTCGCTCCATTTTCAGTAATTTTTTTGCAGCCGATGGAATGTTCAATGTGAACAAACAAATTGCATTCTTTGATATGATGGAAGACTAATTAAAACACAGATAAAACTTTTAATTTCGGGTAATTTATGAATAAAGCATTTTTGACCTCACAGTTTTTAAGAAAAAAGTGCTTATTTCGACGGTCCTAACCTCATGTAAAGGTTTGTTCAAC
The DNA here is from genome assembly GCA_030386875.1 of Morinoia aosen. NCBI lineage: Eukaryota > Metazoa > Arthropoda > Malacostraca > Amphipoda > Talitridae > Morinoia > Morinoia aosen. The sequence continues at coordinate 5,814,887 of CM059574.1, forward strand.
TAAGGGCCAATCACCCCGTGTAGTTTCTCTTGCACGCTAACTCAACTTTCAGAGCGTGTTTCTTTAATTCGTTCTCGATGACATTCTGTAAAATCTGTACATACGGTAACATGATATGTTCAGGGAAAAAGTACGGACTCAAAGTGTAGCGGCTCAGTTAAAGTTGGTTTGATTTGGTAGTTCAATTGGAACATTCTCATGAAAAATCAAGGCTTATATACAGGATAAAATAAGAGCCGTGGGTATTTTTCTCGAAATGGACACAGGAGTTCCATCTTATGACCGGTCAGTCGGATCTGTGTGGTGTCCACCATTATTTTTTCCTTATCTCATTCATCAATAATCTTATACTTCACTTACATGAAATTCCTTATTGAGTTCTATGCTAAAATAACTGATTAATGGACCAAAAGAGATCGTAAATTGTCACCGGAGAACGATAACTTGATTGCAAACCCCGAAATGCTAGATAACACTGGGGAACACACTTGTGGTTGCATGAGTTCTAACACTCGATTCTAGTGGACTTTTGGTCACTCGTTCCGAAAATGGCATTCATTTGTGAAGATCAGGTTTATTTTTCATGCCACGCGACCGTGTTTTTATTTTAGTCAAGAATTTTGATTAAATTCAATAGTACAGTGATGGTAAATGGAATCCTATCACTACAAGAAATGGTTGTGCTTTTTTACATATTTTAGAAAGCTGTTACGGGAAAAAAAGGCTTTTCAATCAAGTAAATGGAAATGTGGGACGTATTTGGTTTCTTTCTGCTACATATGTGGTACATATTCAGAGTTAGGTCAGAAGCAAACATGTCGACTAGTGCCTTGTAATTTAACAGGAGGGAAAATAATTCTCCACGCATAACTGAGCTCGCGTATCACAGATACTTTAAAAACATACTTCCGTCTCGGATTTCAAAATTTCATCAGCTGGAATTCATTTCGGCTCAACTTTCAAAACCTGTTTTATCAGCGCGGAAAACTCCTTAGCTTGATTTTTATATCGGCTCGAAAACTTCGAAGCTTTTAGCTCATAGCTAGAATTCGTTCGGCTCAAATTTTCGACGCTTGAAAAACAGCTTGAAGCATCGTTAAAAAACTCTACCAGATCGAAAACTCCAAGAATTACGGAAAAATATTCGCAACTTGAAAAACTGTGGGCAATCCCCAACTCAATGAAATTAAATCAGCAGAACCTGACTTTTCTATTATCCCTGAAAATATCAGGAAGATTCCTCCGGAATAAACAGCCTCTGAAATTACGGCCCTCAAAATCCCTAAGATAGGGAAAACTATCAAAGGTGGCTCCCAAGAAGGACCAACCTAAATAATTATCAATAGGACCGAAACAGGACTCGCTCACCTAAATAATCTATCAATGGCTCCCAAGAAGGACCAGCCTAAATAATTCGCAATCGGGCCGAACAGGATTCACCGCCCTAACGATCTGACAATTTGGTTCCCAAGAAGGACCGGCCTAAATAATTCGTAATCGGGCCGAACAGGATTCGCCGCCCTAACGATCTGACAATTTGGCTCCCAAGAAGGACCAGCCTAAATAATTCGTAATCGGGCCGAACAGGATTCACCGCCCTAACGATCTGACAATTTGGCTCCCATGAAGGACCAGCCTAAATAATTCGTAATCGGGCCGAACAGGATTCGCCGCCCTAACGATCTAACAATTTGGCGCCCAAGAAGGACTCTGCCGAACTAACTATTTAACGATTTGGAGCCCGAACAGGGACTCCGCCAAAATAAATATTCAACACACAGCTCCAAAGCAAAGAGGGAACATTAGTGAATTTGTGATGAGAGTTCACTTTTATACCTTTCAAGTGAAACTTGGAAATCCAGATAAACCTAAGGCACCATATAAGGTATGCCATGCGTGCGAAGACAACTTGCCTCATTGGACTAGAGGAAAAAATAAAATAAAATTTAGTATTCCAATGATATGACGTGAGACGCAAGCCCATGCCACAGACTGTTACTTTTATCTTACTGATGTTGGTTTTACTGGTAAATCTCATCAGCTTATCACATAGCCTAGTTTACATTTAGCAATCAGACCTGTGCCCCATTCAGATGGTGTTCCAAAACCTATCTTTACTCGACTGGCTTCTCATAACTCTGTCAGCGAATGTAGCACTGTGTTGACAGAGGACAACTAACAGAAAGAGTGACTCGGATTTTGAAGACGTATCAACAGAACCGTAAATATTTAGCCATGCAGAACCCAATGATTTAGTTCGAGATCTGGCTTGGTCTAAAAAGCTGTAAGAATTGTTGGCTTCACAATTATTGAAAAATGAAAACTTGCTCGGAATGGACGCAGAGGCGACATTCTATCGCAACAGAGAAGATAACGTCCTACAGTTGTTTGATTCTTAATTCAACTTCGTCGTTGTGATATTCCTGGATTAGTTACGGAGATAGGAGCTACAGGTTATTACCCAAAAGAGTGGCGCTTCTTTATAGATAGCTGGAATCTGAATCTGAATAGATAAACGGAATCTGAAATGCGTTTTATTACATATAGGCAACTTCTTTGGGGCAATATCCCTAGGACACTTAGTACACCTGAAATAAAAATACTAACACATCCGAACAGTAATGGAGATATTCAACTATAAAGAACACAAATGGACCATTTGTTTTGATCTAAAAATGGTAAATTTTTTGTTAGGACAGCAAAGTGGCTACATAAAATAGCCTTGCTTTATATGCCTCTGGAACTGCGGAACCAAAGCCAGGATTCAAAAGCGAGTTAGGGAAAGCTACAATGTTGGCGAAAAGAACATTATTCATGAACTCCAAGTGGAACGTGAAAAGAATTGTTTTCTCGCTCAGTCAAATCAAGCTAGGCCCTATAAAACAGTTCGTCATGGCCCTCAATACTTACAGTGATTTTTTCAAGTGTTTGTGTGGCGCGTTCCCTGGTGTATCGTACCGATACAAAAACTCAAAGCAGGTTTTTTTGACGGTTCTCAAATTAGAAAGCTGATTAAAGATCAAACTTTCATTCAGTCTATGACTGATGTTGAGAAAAATGCATCGGGAGCATTTGTTTCTGTCGTAAGGAACTTTTTTGGAAACATGAAGTCAAAGGAATATAATTAAACAGCTAGCTGAATCGACAATGGAAAGTTTCCAGGTGTTAGGTGGCAGCATCAGCATTGAAATACATTTTTTGAACAGTCATATTGAATCATTTACGACAAACTTAGAGAACGTGAGTGATGGGCAGGGTGAACACTTTCACCACGATATCAAAATCATGAATTATCCATTGTCGCAGGGACGTTCACATGATGGCCAACTGTTGCAGGAGCATTCGGCGAGAGTGCGCAGGAAAGCGACGTTCTGGACGGTCCATTAAACGCAAGTTTCTACCTGAATGAATCTGTTATACTTTGTAGAAGTAACTGTGCAATCCACAATGTGTTTGCCTAGGTAAGTAAAAGTAATCTGAAATTAATTCCTCATGTTTGTAATGAGTTTTGAATTACATTAATTTCTACTGGTTTAGAATTTTATCAGTAGTATTTGGTGGTCTACCTACTGTATATGTTGCCAGTAGTAAGTGGGAGATAACTCATTGGTAGAAAACTTGACCCGATAAAAAATAATTCATACCATATGCGAAACAGTGACCTCAATTTACCCAGGAACAGGTTTCAAAGTGTTTGCAACTGACAAAAAGTAGAATATTGTTCCCCAGTGTAATCAATTTCACGAATGAATTTACTGGCAAGTTGAGCTTCACCTTTGTATTGGAGACAAACATTTGTGCTGAGCGCATGAAATCTTTCAGGCATCAAACAATTATTCAACTAAGAGAGACGGTAGATGCATGAGAGAAGTTCTCCCGCAATGCGCACCTCAAAATTCGCCTCAGGTACAACATATCCCTCAAAGAAAATTTTGAGGACTCTTACTCAAATATTCACTTCCAGACAAACTAAGCATCTAGAATTATCTTTCTCTTGGCGTACATTTTGGCTTTTTTCAAACCGTATGATTTAAATTTACAACCTGGTGGCATGTTTAATTTGGGAGAGCGTGTACGGCAGGCGCAGGAGGGAGACCTCCAGAGGGTGCGCGGCATGTCTTATTCACGCGAACGAGGGTAATCTTCAGCCCTCAAATATAAACTGAGTGCGCTTGTTTCCAAGCACAGGCGCGCCGCAGCATGCAGAATGAGGTGCTCGCCTGTCTGGGCGCCTTAAGAATATTTTATTTCTTCAAGAGTAGGAGAAGGACAGGTTCACTACAGCTCTCTCCTGCGCTTGCTTTCTTCCGAGGTTGAGATGTTAATTATGGAGACGTGTTTGTTTTGAAAACTTGATTTTCGTTTCTGTTCTGGCTCATATTTTCAATAGGGCGATTCGTTGAGAATATTATTCGTAGAATAGATAGATGAACCGGAGTAAAAACGGACATTCACTTTCATTTTGCGCTATTGTGTGTTTTTCTAGTATTTTGTTTCATTATAGTCAAGTCTGGTTTAGTCTGTCCAAATCTAGCCTTGTCATATCTAGTCTGGTTCAATCTGGTCTAGTCTGGTCTAGTCTATGGTCTAAACTGGTTAATTATTGTCTGGTCTGGTCTAGTTTGGTAAGGTCTATTTTCTTTTCGTGTGTTATTTATTGTCCTGTTATTTTGAGTCACCTATTGTCACGTTACTTTGAGTCATCTTGTGTCATGTTATTTTGAGTCATCTTGTGTCATGTTATTTTGAGTCATCTTGTGTCATGTTATTTTGAGTCATCTTGTGTCATGTTATTTTGAGTCATCTTGTGTCATGTTATTTTGACTCATCTTGTGTCATGTTATTTTCAGTCATCTTGTGTCATGTTATTTTGACTCATCTTGTGTCATGTTATTTTCAGTCATCTTGTGTCATGTTATTTTGACTCATCTTGTGTCATGTTATTTTGATTCATCTTGTGTCATGTTATTTTCACTCATCTTGTGTCATGTTATTTTGAGTCATCTTGTGTCATGTTATTTTGACTCACCTTGTGTCATGTTATTTTCAGTCATCTTGTGTCATGTTATTTTGACTCATCTTGTGTCATGTTATTTTCAGACATCTTGTGTCATGTTATTTTGAGTCATCTTGTGTCATGTTATTTTGACTCATCTTGTGTCATGTTATTTTCAGTCATCTTGTGTCATGTTATTTTACATCAAACTATTCTATGTCGTCTGACGTCGCCTCACATTATATCATACTAATTTCGGCGTTCTTGAGTTATATTTTTTACTGCATATTCCATTGTAATCGCTTTCGTTTCTTTCCCCTTCCCCGTTTTACTCCGTTCTGTTCTCTCGGCGTCGGTTTGTTTCGTTCCATTGCCTGCCACTGTCTTATTTCGTTGCGTTGCAGTTTCTTCGGGTTTGTTGCTTTATTTGCTATTTTTTCGTTTATGTTAAGTTTAGTTCCCGCTTCTCCAGTTTCGTTGCGTTTAGCTTCTTTTCTGTTTTCTGCTATAATCTGTTATATATTGTTTTGTTTCATTCAATTCTTTTCTCTTTCGTTGTGTTCAGTTCTATTTCCAATTCTTTTGTTTTATTCCATTCACTCACTTCCTTTTCGTTGAGCTTTGTTTATTTTCTGTTTTATTTCGTTACATTTATTTCCCTCCCATTCTGCTGCGGCCCGACCACCTCTATCTCCTGTATATATAGCACTTCATTCCTCTGTAGTACACTTTATTCAATTGGATTTGTCTTTATTTTACCATATTCTACCTCATTCTAGTTTATCTCATTCCATTCCTCTCTATTTGGCGCCATCCCGTTATATTCTGCTCCACCCCATTCTAATCTACCCTATTTCAGTCTACTCTACTCATTTCACCCTCTTGTACTGCATCCCATTATATTCTGCTCCACCCCATTCTAATCTACCCTATTTCAGTCTACTCTACTCATTTCACCCTCTCGTACTTCATCCTATTATATTCTGCTCCACCCCATTCTAATCTACCCTATTTCAGTCTACTCTACTCATTTCACCCTCTCGTACTTCATCCTATTATATTCTGCTCCACCCCATTCTAATCTACCCTATTTCAGTCTACTCTACTCATTTCACCCTCTCGTACTTCATCCTATTATATTCTGCTCCACCCCATTCTAATCTACCCTATTTCAGTCTACTCTACTCATTTCACCCTCTCGTACTTCATCCTATTATATTCTGCTCCACCCCATTCTAATCTACCCTATTTCAGTCTACTCTACTCATTTCACCCTCTCGTACTTCATCCTATTATATTCTGCTCCACCCCATTCTAATCTACCCTATTTCAGTCTACTCTACTCATTTCACCCTCTCGTACTTCATCCTATTATATTCTGCTCCACCCCATTCTAATCTACCCTACTTCAGTCTACTCTACTCATTTCACCCTCTCGTACTTCATCCTATTATATTCTGCTCCACCCCATTCTAATCTACCCTATTTCAGTCTACTCTACTCATTTCACCCTCTCATACTTCATCCTATTATATTCTGCTCCACCCCATTCTAATCTACCCTATTTCAGTCTACTCTACTCATTTCACCCTCTTGTACTGCATCCCATTATATTCTGCTCCACCCCATTCTAATCTACCCTACTTCAGTCTACTCTACTCATTTCACCCTCTCGTACTTCATCCTATTATATTCTGCTCCACCCCATTCTAATCTACCCTATTTCAGTCTACTCTACTCATTTCACCCTCTCATACTTCATCCTATTATATTCTGCCCCACCCCATTCTAATCTACCCTACTTCAGTCTACTCTACTCATTTCACCCTCTCGTACTTCATCCTATTATATTCTGCTCCACCCCATTCTAATCTACCCTATTTCAGTCTACTCTACTCATTTCACCCTCTCATACTTCATCCTATTATATTCTGCTCCACCCCATTCTAATCTACCCTATTTCAGTCTACTCTACTCATTTCACCCTCTCATACTTCATCCTATTATATTCTGCCCCACCCCATTCTAATCTACCCTATTTCAGTCTACTCTACTCATTTCACCCTCTTGTACTGCATCCCATTATATTCTGCTCCACCCCATTCTAATCTACCCTATTTCAGTCTACTCTACTCATTTCACCCTCTCGTACTTCATCCTATTATATTCTGCTCCACCCCATTCTAATCTACCCTATTTCAGTCTACTCTACTCATTTCACCCTCTTGTACTGCATCCCATTATATTCTGCTCCACCCCATTCTAATCTACCCTACTTCAGTCTACTCTACTCATTTCACCCTCTCGTACTTCATCCTATTATATTCTGCTCCACCCCATTCTAATCTACCCTATTTCAGTCTACTCTACTCATTTCACCCTCTCGTACTTCATCCTATTATATTCTGCTCCACCCCATTCTAATCTACCCTATTTCAGTCTACTCTACTCATTTCACCCTCTCATACTTCATCCTATTATATTCTGCTCCACCCCATTCTAATCTACCCTATTTCAGTCTACTCTACTCATTTCACCCTCTCATACTTCATCCTATTATATTCTGCCCCACCCCATTCTAATCTACCCTATTTCAGTCTACTCTACTCATTTCACCCTCTTGTACTTCATCCTATTATATTCTGCCCCACCCCATTCTAATCTACCCTATTTCAGTCTACTCTACTCATTTCACCCTCTTGTACTGCATCCCATTATATTGTGCTCCGTTGCTTTCTAGTCTGTTCCACTTAGCTTCTCCTGCCCCATTCCATTTAATTCTACTTCATTCCACTAAAATCTATACTATTTTCCAATATACTTCTTTTCACTCTAATCTGTTGTACTCTTTTCCACTCTCGTACATCTTATTCCATTAAACCTCTACTTCGCTTTTATCCTCTTTTTTCAGTTCAATCCACTCCATTCTACCGCACTCTGTTCCACTCAACTCTAACTTAATAAACTGCTCTCCACTTCACAACACTTTGTTCCATTCCATTCCAAACCGTTCTAGTCCATCCCATTCCATTCTCTATTTAAAATGATTCTAAGAAATTTGATTGATTCATTTGATTTCATTTGACATTTGATTGATTGATGATTGATTTGGTTTCATTTCAATGCGCCTTTCATTTCAGGTTATTCCATTGCATACTAAGAAACTCAAATACTCCCACTGGACCTTTAAAATATATGCTTCCTGTGTATTTTTGGTGCTAAATTTGGTTACCACAGCATTAGGAAAGCTGTGTGAGTTGATTTGTACCTGCCAGGCTGCAATCAATTATCCTAATTATTTTACCTGGATGTTCTTTCAAAAGTAAAAAATTGAACATTAAACCTAGCATGAATTTGAAGAATACGAATTTGCACCCTCAAAATGTCGCTTGCATCCGAGGGACATTGGAGCAGATGCGAATTTTCCTTCATGCAGTGCCTCTGTTAAGTGAGTATGCAACACAACCTTCTCATTGAGGGCTCGTTTGCTGGAAAAATGAAAGCATTGAGAAAAATATTAATTATAGCATTTTTCAGCTTAACGGCTTTCCAAGTCCATGACCGTTTGAAGCTGGTCTGAAATTATATTTTAAATAATACGTTTTGCCTATCAAGAAAACCATAGCGTAGTAACATACTTCAGAAATACCATAAGCATTAAAATGCAGTTTTTAAAAACTTTTCGAATGGACCCACGGTAAAAAATTGAGAGAACAAAGTGCTTGCTTTACCCTGAGGCTTCAGACGCCTTTTAACAGAAGCAAAGAAGTCCGCATTTGCGAAAGAAGGTAAATGTCGGGAAAAATACTCAAAGTTCTGCATAAAACTTGCAAATTTTCTGCTCAGCTGCAACACGATGCCTTTCTACTCTTTATTTCTGGATACTCGGCTTAGAAAGCACGTGTCTATTTGCATCAAAAGCCGTGTTGCTCTCCATTGGTCTTCTGAATCTTTTAGAGGGAAATGCTTATTGCTTTAAGTAACGCGTAGACTTGTTCTTCGAGGAGTTTACTTCGAGGATAGAGCAGATGTAAAAGCAGGTGCAACAACCAGCAGCAGGTGCAGCAGATAGGAGCAGGCACAGCAGGTAGGAGCGGGTGAAGCAGGCAGAAGCTGTTGCAGGAGGTAGGAGCAGGTTTGGCAGGCAGGAGCAATTATAGCAGCTGCAGCAAGCAGGAGCAGTTATAGCAGCTGCAGCAAGCGGAGCAGTTATAGCAGCTGCAGCAAGCTGGAGCAGTTATAGCAGCTGCAGCAAGCAGGAGCACCTGTAGCATATGCAGCAGGTAGGAGCAGCTATAGCAGGTGCAACAGGTGAGAGCAGGTGTAGCAGGCAGAAGCAGCCGCAGGAGCAAGTGCAGCAGGCAGAAGCAGCAGGCAGGAGCAGGTGCAGAAGGCAGAAGCAGGTGCAGTAGGCAGAAGCAGGTGCAGCAGATAGGAGTAAGAGAAGCAGGCAGAAGCAGGTACAGAAGGCAAGAGCCGCAAGCAGCAGCGGGGACAGAAGGCAGGAACAGGTATAGAAAGCAGGGTTAGCAACAGGTGCAGAAGGCAGGAGCAGGCGAAGTAGGCAGGAGCCGCATGCAGCAGTAGGTACGGAAGGCAGGAACAGGCATAGAAAGCAGTAGGAGTAGCAGGTGCAGAAGGCCGGAGCAGGCGAAGTAGGCAGGAGCCGCAAGCAGCAGTAGATACGGAAGGCAGGAACAGGCATAGAAAGCAGTAGGAGTAGCAGGTGCAGATGGCCGGAGCAGGCGAAGTAGGCAGGAGCCGCAAGTAGCAGCAGGTGCAGAAGCCACGCAAACATGTACAGAAAGCAGCAGGACCAGCAGATGCAGAAGACAGGAGCAAGAGGAACACCGCGTTGTTTTGGAGCTGTCACTTAGGTCGATGAAGGTTGGTCACCCCGCCTTTAGTGAAGCAAATACGCAAAGCTGGCGGGTGCCGCCTTTGAAGTCGTCGAGGCAGCATTTGGGCAGTCGGCCGGAGCATCGGGGCCTTGATCTCTTGCAAAAGGAAGAGCGGATGTCTGCCGAAGCCTATCGATCTAACCTGAGCTTAAGAGCCCTTCAGTACCTGGAGAGTTCGCTACCTTGATGCTGTTAAGGTCAACTTCACTGTTAAATGCTGCTGCGTGCCTCGGTCATTCACGGACCGGGCATGGTTCTAAGGTTTCATAACGTCTTGAGTGCTCAGTTATTTGATATCCACGGGCAGATGATGGGCCTCAGCACAGAATTCATCTCACCTTTCATTTATACTATTATTCATATCTTTAACCGAGTGTATGGGAAGCTTGCAAGACTTTGAACTTACTGATGATACACTTTCGGCGGAAACTATCATTGTTGTGCGAAGCTGGAGTGACCAGTGTTGACCATAAGAGAGCTTCGGTGAGATGAGTCAGTATGCGTCCAGTTTTCTGTGTCCGGTGATCGTTGTTTTCTTTATATTATTATGCACTAGTCCACCCCCCTTTATTTGATATAAAAAAAAGGGCGAAATGAGAGAAAGGGCGTAAGAAATAAGAAACACAATCTCTCGAGAGTTGATAAGGCCGCGTGAACACGGCCCGTCAAAATATATAGGGCCCGGAGCTTGTATCATAGATACGCTCATCACAGACTTTCGGCTGGCTTCGGACAGACCGACCGACCGACCAACGGACGCGGCTCTCATTACATTATAGATTGAGTTCCACAGCTGGTAGTCAATAGCATGTTCTGTGTTATGTATTCTGTCTCAAGGGTTTTATATATTATATCCCTTGTATGTTTCTTAGGTTTCTTACTTTGAGTTTCTTGTCAGAAATTCATTTTAGTTATGAATACGAAGAGGGAAAAGAACTTTAAAATCAATTTGATGAAACATTTCAAGCCTCATTTCATTATCAGGGATAATCTGCAAAACAAAAATATACATGCATTGAATAAAAACGGGACAATTTCACAAAATTACTCTTAAAGTATTGAAATTGGTATGTAAATAAAACAATGCCATCACCTAAAAACTGAATAAATCTGAATATAGGAACTTCACTACCCAGTGTTGTAAAAGCGAGTTAAAGCTCAAAAATAAAATATGGGAGGACAATTAAAATGCGGAACGGTCTTAGGGACAAATTAATAGCTAAAACAAAATCTTATCAAAGAGAGTGAGAGATATAAAAGGATATGAGGGATGAGTGTGAGAGAGAGAGAAAAAAGGGAAAGAATAAAAAGGACATAGAAAAAAAATCCACAGAGGCTGTTGAAAGATACTGTTGTAAAAATGAAATACTTTCTACTTATTGTGTTAATGCGATTATTGTTGTTCTAAGTATCTATAATTTTTGGGGGTGAGCATTTTAGTTTTTGAATCCTCAGAGTGTTCCGTATTGGGTTCTAGTTAATGTTCACTACTGAGCTACCTAGTCTTCTGTACTTAATAGTCGAATTAATTAAAAATTTACCAAAATAGGTCGGTGTAATGAAAGCTGTTTAAACATTTACAAAATTGAACAGTTTCGCTAGCCTCAATTACGCGGCACGGTGACGATGATCACATCGTCGTGGCGAGAACAATTCGTGACGTCAGTAGGGCCTGAGTAGGCTTTCTTCCCTTCTTCGGGTTAGATCTGTGTGTGGCCTCAGCATCATACGCTACCTTGGTATTAGTACACTTACACACCTATCTAATTTACCCTGTTAGAAGTCCTTCCGTTTTTACCTTACCTGTGGGAGATACCCGGTCCCCAGACCGTTGTCGCACGAGTGAAGTATGCCAGATTCTCTGGCAGTTGCTTTAGTTATCTGTGTGGGCTGTCCGATTTTCCGACCGTTGCCTCACCTGTGAAGTATCCCTGACTTCTAGCCTGATCAGTAAGTATACAATTATTATTTTCAATAAGTGGAGAATTTCTCCTGCAGTTCACGTTTACGCTGATTACAGACTTCATCGACGGAATTAAACGGCTTCATCTTGCCTTCTTTCTCCTTTTTTACGTTCGTTATCATTGAAATACGCATCTAAATACATTTCTCGCTGTATTATTTGTGTGCTCGTACTAACTTTTGGTAAAATTTTATTTGCCCGCGTGATTGCTTCATTGCACCGACCTTATAAAAGGTAACCCTTACAGAACCACAGTGGACGTTAAGTCGCAAATTTCAATGTTTACTCTCAGTTGTTACGTCTCAGCAGCGATGAACCGCAATGAAAGTTTCTGCTAGACAGAGACAAGATGAACTAAGCAGTGCGCTCCGCTTTTCTTTTGTGATGAACATACGCTGCAGCTTAGAATTATTTTCATTTGAAAGAGGATCAAAAAGACAGAATGCGTACGAGATCCGTTCGCATCGTACGAAAGACCGTAAGCAAACGTAAGGTCACTTTTCAATCGAAGCTCAATTAAGATGTTGGCAGCGTTGGGTGAAACAGAAGTTCAATATTCAGTTCAAACTTAAAGACAATTGTTGTAAGAAATTTTGAAAATGGCAAAAATTAACTGGTTCGAGGCTTCTTTTAGTTTGTATCAAGTGTTTATAAAAACTGAGTTTATGACTTCTGGTCGGTCAGCAGCATTATGAAAATCCACATGTGACCACTGGCGGCTCACGTCGCGATGACAGTCTCAATATTTAGCATAACAGTATGCACTCTTCGACGAGAAGCCTCCTGGTGCACCTGACTCTATCGCAGTTCGACAAGTTGAAAAGGAGTCATGAACTGGAAGTGTCCATGAGACCAACACCGAATGAGAAGACAAAACACAGCAGATTTCTGCACGGGAAGTTTCTCAGACGTCCTCGTTTTCTTATGCTAGGCGGGAAAAAGTCCTCAGGCCTCTCAAAAACTTACCGCTCCTGTCCAGCTTCGACACGAAGCAGCGTCGATTATAAAAATGATGCAGCAAATAAGAAGTTAATATAATTTAACTGCAGAGACAAATATGAAAGTATGGATTTAAACTCATATATTTAAAGAATGACAAACGCCCAATATTTCGCACCCTCGTTGTGTGGACGGCGAGTTCTAAATCTGGTGCGGACACGAAATTCCTCCTGCGCTTAGAACTTTGAGTGCGTCGTGATCCACCGGTGGTCACTGAGGGAATTTTCACAAGTCTAGCTGACTGACCAGCAGTCACAAACTTGATTTTCACCAACACTTGATAAAAATAAATGAAGGCACGATCTGTTTATTGCTTGTTATTTTCAAAATTGATTACTGAAATTAGCTTCCACTTGAGTTGAATATTGAATTCCAGTTAACCCGACGCAGTCGAAGTGTTACGGAACAGTGGGTGCCCTCAAACAATAGGAGAGTGAACAGCGTAGCAGTGATATTGTGGAAGGTGACAAAATAAAAATACAAATTTAGAAACCTGAAAAATGGAAATAATTAATTTCAATTAAATTAATCTCAAGTAAGCTGTTTCTCCTCAGTGAAGTATCTCCTTTTTTATGACACTGAAGAAGTTTTGGTAGCAAGGTTCAATACTAAGTATGACAGGAAGACTGATAGGAAAATCTTAAAGTTCATCATTAAGTAATTGTTCCATTTAACTATTGTAAGAAGCTTTTCGAGGAGGACCTCAAATTTGTTAATCCTAAAATGAAACTGCAAATGAAATAAATAATTATACTTGACACTCACATGACGATCGATTCAGCGGAGAAAGAAAGCTCAGGTTAAAATACGGAAAATAAGAGTACGAGGGAGATATCAAAATAACAGCTTCGTAAGGGGTCTCCTTAGATAGATCAGCGAGCTGCGTAAAGCTCATTTTACACCAGCGGTATGGAGCGACGGTGTGGAGCGACGGTGAACTTTCTACAGATCCTCCCACGAGAAGATTGAGCGTCAGAGCACACCGACTTGCTTTTACATTGCCGCTCAATTCGACGCTCCTTTCCCCGAGACAGTAATCGTCAGTATTGCTCTTGCAATACTGTCAGAATAATTTGCAGAACATGGATGGAGCGACGGTGTGGAGCGCCAAGACACCGTCAATGTAAAATGGCCTTTAGTTGTCCTCGCCGGAGCTCTATCTTCATACGTTCAGTGCGTATTGGGACTTGTGCGCCGCTAGGTAAATTGGCCATGCACGCACCGGTATAAATGAATAACATTTCAAATATTTCACGATTTTTAAAATAAATATTTGCGAACGAGGCGAAATATTATCGAATATTTAAATTTTTCAGTTTTCTTAAAAAAGGGATAGAAATTAATTAGACCAGTAAAGTCGATTTTTCAATTCTGCTACTCCGCCCTGCAACCTCGCAAACTTAGTCAACGTGTTAAATAATCTCCAAGAACTGTATGCTCAATTTTTACAATCTATGTATGAGGCGAAATTTCCGTACAGACACTTATCGGTGATTATGCTTCCAATTATAATGCTTCTAGACATAATAAACACTAGAAGAATCAACACCGATCTTATCTCTGTCCCTTCTCATAACCTCGAAAATGATTGAGACAAGGTCTAGACCTCTTTGTTAGGGTGGTACATAATTTTTCAATTCTACATACCTGCAAGAGTTTAATTCTGTATCAACTGTGCAAGACGAATTGCTTGAATGCTTCAATTGCTCTATTCGATAGAACTAATACAGGCCTGCTCAGCCCCGAACGAAGGAAAGCAACCATTTTTGTGTTGATTTAACTTTCGATTGCCTTGCAAGGGGAAAATCTAGTTCCTGCCATATCCCCATTCAATTTATATGTCTCGTACGTAAATCTTCAGCTACAGTATGCGAATGATTCTTAGGTGATACTGATCTCAGCTGGCATACTTTATCGACAGTGGAATGCAAGTAATTGACAGCTTAACATAACACTGAACCTAATTTGAACTTATTATGTTTAAACGCGTTCTAAATGAGCACATAGGCACTGTATCCTGAGAACAATCTGAGCATAAATGAATACTGCGAACGATGTGACTCATAAAAATGCGGTTCCCTAGCAATGACATCATATTTGAGTTTTGTGCTCAACCGAGCGAATATGCCGATGACAATACCCTGTGTGGGCTCGAGGCTGCGTGTCAGAATAAAAACTTCTCTGCAAACAATTTTGGTGCGGTCGCGAGGCTCGTTCAGGTGTCTTCCGTGCTAGGCAGACGCTAGACTCAGATGCGAAAATAGACACCAACTTTTCTTTTGAAAGTAAAAAAGTTTAACAAGTTTTTATAATTCTATGGAACCCCCAAAATTATCCTGTTAAATTAGCGTATGATATCAGGCTCGCTGAAATTAATTTTGAAAAATTGGATCGTTGTCTCGCAGCCGTCTTTCTCATACACTTGTTAACATTTCCGCATTTAAACTTCAAGTCACACTTCCAAAGTTTTCAGCTGATGTTTGAAATTTTATTTTGACCTAACTGGAATGTAAAATCAATTACGTATGATGAGTCTCTCAACGAAGAAAAACACCATCCGTTCTGTTGTTGCTCCGACATATCTTGAAGAAAACGAAGTCTCCTGAAGCTGTCGTTAGGCAGCGATGCCCACAATTCCCGGTCGTAGAAAAGAAAGCAACCGCGTTGCTTTGTTTTCCATCGTGTGAATCGAGCCCCAAATGACCTCCACCAGCTGGCATTCTTGCCAAGAGCGAGTAAATTGCTTTGGAGCACAAGAGGATTTGGAAGAGTTAGAGCTACCCTCTACCTCCAATACTCATTAGTGGAGGCATTAAATGCAAATGGGCTCCCGCTAAATAAGGAACTCGGCAGCGACATACCAATTTCAGTGCACTGACGGAGGAGAGCGGCGCTGCCCTTTGGAAATGCATTGTTTCAGCTCCGTCATTTGATCCGCGTCTGGCTTAGGTCGCCGTACTGAATCCTCTATGAGACGATTGAATCCCTTGCATAGTCGCGTGATGAATTTCGGTCAGTGTTCAAACATTTGCTCTGCGAAGAAAGCGCAACTCGGATCAAGGAATCTTCTAAGCTAAGTGATTTTCAATTGATTGCAACTGCCGTAATTCGATTGTTTGAGCCCGAAAACAAGAGAATTTATAATACTGATTTGGATACTAGACTTCAACAATATTATATCGGGTATTTGCTTTACTTGGTAATGAAAACGGCGAGATTTAATTTGAATTTTAGACGATAAAGGGAAAGCTGATAAAATCTTGTACAGGATATTGGAGATTGAAGCCTAAGTTTGCTTATAGTTTAGGATTTGGTCATGCTGGACAAAGACAAAATCAGACGTCAACGAAAGTGAACGAAATCCAGCATCGCAGTAAAGTTGTAAATGCCTCATACAAGGATGAAAGACTGAGCTCATCTCAGGATGGGAAGTTTTCATGTGAAAAACTCATAAAAGAGTTTACAGATTTAGATGCCCTTGTGACGTCGAGAGTAGGTCTACTCGAGAGAAGCAGCTTGATTGCCTGCTTTGAAGTCTGCAGCGACACCCGCACCGCGGGAGACGCGCAGTCGTCCGAACTTTGGTTTAAAGTCTCGTGTGCAGCTGGTGCTCGCTTGCGTTACTTACACTCTCGCACTCAAGAAGCGCCTCTCGGCCAAACACAAGACTGGTTTCATTTCCGTCACACTATAAAAAAATGTCATAAACGCCCTGTTCATGCATAGAAATAAGTGCTCTCTCTTGGCTTGCGCCGCTCCCTGCCGAACGGAATAGAAAGCAATGGCAAAAACTGCAAAAAAGGATCTTGGTCTTGGGTCGTTGAGCCCATACCGACTTGGTCACAGCTAATGGATTCGCGGTCGAGGATTGGGCGACCGCCGTTAGTGGTTCTCGAGCATATTTGATTTTAGGTCGCCTGACCTCCAAGCCAGCTTTTGAGGGGCTTTTGCTGGCGGGAAAACAACTCGGGCCAAGTACATGAGCGAAAATTCAGCATGAAGTGCAATGTTCATATCGTAATGGAAAGCGTGTAACTCCAGCGAATATTTAGATGAAAGCAATCTAGTAGCTGCAACGGTTACTTACCATCGTATAGCTGGGAAATATGTTTTGATGGGAGTGAGCCTGTATCTTTGTCGCAAGTTTTAACGATTGAACGCGTTTAACGATGAAGGGCATTATTGATGGAAGACAGCGGGCGCTGCGAGGTACGTGCGCTCACGTAGGAACAGGTACCGGCGTAAGAGCATCAGGCACCTACAGTGCGTGCGAACATTTTGAAGTAAATCTGTTTTGCAGCACTGAATCAGGATCAATATTCACGCAAGCAGGAGCTTTAAAGAGGATACAAGTACAGTATTTATGGGAATTAGTATTCCCGAAAGGTGTGAGGTCCTGCACTGAGAGTGAAGTAGGCCCTCCATTTGTGGAAATACAATAAATATTTTTTTTTGCTTCGGGCCCTGTTTTTGGTTCTGTGCTGTCTTTTTTTTAGTACCTGTTACTTGCTTCAATACTTATCTTGATTTACAAACTTCTTTCTCAACTGACTGTTTCTGATCTCGGGGTGTGAGGGCACACTTTCCGTGAAGTAAAATGGAATGCAACTGTAAGCAGCTCATTGAGAAACCCGATAAGACTTGATTATATTTTATTCGCATGTTCATTGATCAAACGTGCATGTACAAAGGCAAAATAAATGTTTGTTGCATCAGACGAGGACTCTTGCATGTTCTTCAGCATCGCGGCCCATAGGCACGACGGATTTCGCTCGATTTTTGACAGTTTGTGCAGACTCTGAACATCTGCAACTCGTCGTCAAATGCTACGAAATCCTCATACTTCAATTACTTATATTTCATCTGTGTATTATACGCATCTAACGCTGCTCTCAAAATTTTCTTGAAGATCTTAATAGAAAAGTTTGCGTTTAACAACTGAAGAACATTCTTCAATCCTCTCGTCCTAAATGAAATAGAAATTATAAACATGATTATGAATGTGAATTTTGATTACGAGGACAAAACCAGCTGTACTTCACATCCATCGACATTCAGGCGTCGATGCGGCTTGAACAGCCGAGTAAAATTTGAGGCGTGCGGTTACACTATATTTTTTGTGTTTCCATCCATTTAATTGGAACATCTCCACAGTGCAGATAGTAAAGTTCTCTACGGAGGTATTTCGAAAAAATTCTTTGTACGCAAAATTTCTAGAATGAGTATCGAATGTATCTTTTTTAACTTTGTGCAGAGCTGACTTGTGCAATTTAAATGTTTAAAATACTCCTCTTATGTTCTACGCTAGGTTTGAACCTGCTTTGTTAAGCTATTCATGAAACTTCCAAAATAATAAAATGATTAAAATATTAAGAACTTGAAATCAAAACAGTATCAATAAGCCGCAAAAAAGCACAGCCATCAAACAGGAGTTGTGGACTGAAACAATTTTCAGTACGTCACAGCTCATCTGGATAAAGCGGTTTTATTTTGTACCTAAGCAGGCCAGGGAACGCGAGTGGAACGTTTTATTCACAGAGATCCTCAAATTAATCCCCAAAGTAAATCCTGGACAGAAAAATAGTTCAAAGGCACCTAAAAATGTGCGGAAAGTTTTATGCACAGCTTCATTCGGCCGGTTTCTGTCTCTAACTGCAGCGCTAGACTTTTCCGTCGAGCATCCTAAATATTTCTTCGATTTTTACGCGGAATGAAAGGTTCGTGAAGCGCGCAGCTTCGGGCCAAATCAATGGCTTTTGCTTTCGTAGGCTTCGCCGTCCACATTCTTGGGTGACTGGCGGGGATTGCGGGGAGGCCATGGGCACTCACTCCCTGTGCTCTGCCTCACTGCCTGGGGACACCAGAAATTGTCCTTCGGAAATCAAATTACGGAATTTTTGTAATAAAAGTACTTCCCCCTTTCGTTGCGCCGCCTGGGGATACCGAGAAGCGAGTGTAGTTTGATTCCAAGCTCACAGAATATTTTAATAAACTCTTCCCTTCTTCGGCCCGCCGGCTGCATGGGGACAACTAGAGTTGGTATTATCGGAAATTTAAGACGAAAAATTCACGACGGCGAGGAGTGCTTGAAAATGTTACTTGAACTATGATATTACAGACATATTCGCTAGTACTTGGTAGGGTAAGCCTGAACTATTGAACGGTACTGGGGATATTGCAGACACATTTATGTGTACTCGGTATCGAAGAATTGAAGTATTGAATGACACTTGGGATATTACTGAGATATTCATTCGTACTTGGTGTGGTAAGATTGAAATATTGAAAGGTACTCGGGATATGGTTGAATAGATGAGCTTCATGACACTTGATTCATGATAGCACTGACGTGTTGAATGATACATGGGCAATAACTGCGTGGAATTTACTAAGGCAATTGTTGCCTTCGTCACCCTGGCCCAAAGTTAGAGAAGGGAACATATGTGCCTACGTGGAGATAACTTTATGGTTGAGAATTTATTTTTTCGTACGCTAGATTTTAAAAAGATAGAAGTTTCATTGAACAGAAAACAAACAGTTGAGATGAATAGAAAAAAAGCAATTCATGTTCTACACACATTTTCAACTGCAGATTATTGAATTCGTTGACATCATTCTTAGAACTGCACTCGAGACGACAACAAAAAGTACCCGAAATTAGGAATTTTCTTTCATTCCTTTTAAACAAAACCGGAATTATATTTTAGTAATGAAACTTTACGGTTGTACTTACGCTTTTAACGCTGTACGTTCATGACAACAGAATATTACAATAATTGCACAAGTGCTATGGTAAGATGAAGTCTTAGGTGCGTGCAAATGATGCGGGCTTCGAGGGAGCTCATGGCGCTCTCTGCACGACGGCCAGCCGAGCTGAAATAAGACGCGTGTTCGTTCACTTGAAATCGGGAATTAAATGGAATTGCGGACTCGTGCGTCGTGTGTTTTGTCTCACTGCGGAAAATGTACAACGGTGGGTCGGATTATGTGGCGGTTGTGACGTGAAGACTCAGTGTTGGAAGCTCATGAACTAGAGTGCTCTGCAGCTGTAAATACATCTACGCTAATTATAACTTATTTTATTCACGTAGATTTTCATAGATTCATTTAGATCTTGATTTGATTTTCGAATTTGAAATCTGAGAATTCAGATGTGCAGCCGTACAAAATGCTGAGATCAGATAAATATTATAATCAGACCAATTAAACCTAGACAATAGAACCAGAATGATTGAATGAAGCTAATTGAACTTGCCTACTCAAACCTGTAAAATTGATTCAGCCTAACCAATTCCGAATAGTTAAACTTGCATCATAGAATTCAAACGAATTTAAACCCAGGTAATGTTACACCAGAAAACGAGTAGTTTAGGTCGAGTTATTGACGGAAACGAGTATCCAGTCCTTCAGGCAATGAACTCAAAATTTTTATTCCGTAAAAGTGATCAAGATTCATCGATTATCGAGCACTGTGAAAATTTGAAAAATCGTGTAGGCATTTCAAAACACGAATTTTACAGTATTTTTTCAGTACAATTTTTTTAACCAAAGAACCCACTTGAGTAGACGTCAACCAAGGATTCAGAAAGAGTGTGTAGTGTGGAGGATCGTCGAATAATACGGTCATTGTACGGCCGGTCAAACACCCTGATCAAGGAGCTACTCGAAGATACAAGCGAACAGGAGCCAATGCCTGAAGTCTTTCAGACAGCCGCCGAAATTCGGCAGGGAATTTAAAGAAAAGTTAACAAAGTGTCTTTCCGCTCGGACGCTCGATCTCGTCACGTCTCAGTCCCAGCTCTGCTGCAGTCGGCAAAATCTGAAATAAAATAAAGCTTCAGTTACCTGCATTACGACCTCAGTTCAGTCAATGGAAGAGTTCAAACTTTTGAGTCTGGGAGCCTCGTTCAATTAAACATCAAAATTCAAGCGGGAGATTGGTCGAAATTGTATCGTTCTCAAGATTACCTTACAACCAATGAATATCATGCATGAATTTATGGCGAGAGACTGAGCAAGACATGGTAAAGTGAACCGGGTGCTTGCATATCACATGGAATTTAAATGCATGTGATAAGACTAAAGACAAGATTTCCTGACAGAGAAACGCTTCTTTTCAAGCGACGACTTGAAACATGAGACGACGTTAGAGGGTCAACGATGCCTGAAGTGATGTCGTATTTCGGTTGCACTGTGCAGTGACGCTCACCCCGTTTTTCTGACGCATGTCAGAACTCTCTCTAAATATTGAAGGCGGGTCCATCAGAGGCTCTCATTGTTCGGTCGCTTGTTGGGCAGATGCCGACGAGTCTAGTTGGTCGAGTCTATCCGAGGACGTGGGTTTAAACAGAACCTCGAAAGTGAACTGCTTCTTTTTTGTGAAGCGCGTTTTGTAATTCCTCAATTTCCAAGCAAACGATGCAGTCCAACGACTTCATTTTATAAGCTGACTTCTTATTTAAACCACCCTCAGTTCCTATCTGCCTTTAGAACGTGCGTAAATTGCGTTCACATTTGATCCTTTGGATCTTTATTGTACGCATCGCATTGATGTGACTGTTGCT
This sequence comes from Morinoia aosen, assembly GCA_030386875.1. Lineage (NCBI taxonomy): Eukaryota > Metazoa > Arthropoda > Malacostraca > Amphipoda > Talitridae > Morinoia > Morinoia aosen. The sequence goes on from CM059574.1 coordinate 5,836,310, forward strand.
GGATGGAAAGTGGCAAAAAATCAAGCGAGCATGCAAAAAATACAGGTTTCAATTCTGCTTTATTTCAAAGCCGCAGAAATTGAAAACCGATTACACTTTTAATCACGCGCATTTGGGCGATGCTATCAAAAGATTGCAGCAACTGGTAGAGCTTCCTTGGCTTGATTAAACTCCTGACTCGACGGGCTAGTGAAGCCTGCAGCTTATAGCACAAACATACTTCCTGTAATGCAATACATTTCTGTATGTATTTATATATATATATATATATATATATATATATATATATATATATATATATATGTGCATGAGCTCGAGCACAGACGCAGATTCGGAGCGCTGCATAAGCTGGAACCTAATCCCTTACACGAGCCTCGATCCAATTGCTATCGGGAGTGGGAACTGGATCTGACTGTAATGGGGGAGTGGGAACTGGATCTGAATGTAATGGGGGAGTGGGAACTGGATCTGACTGCAATGGGGGAGTGGGAACTGGATCTGACTGTAATGGGGGAGTGGGAACTGGATCTGACTGTAATGGGGGAGTGGGAACTGGATCTGACTGTAATGGGGGAGTGGGAACCGGATCTGATTGTAATGGGGGAGTGGGAACCGGATCTGACTGTAATGGGGGAGTGGGAACTGGATGACTGTAATGGGGGAGTGGGAACCGGATCTGATGGTAATAGGATGAAAATTTTAGTATCAAGGAACCAGGATGTTTGTCAAACACCTCTACCCGATTAACGTAATTTTCAGTGTACTTTTGCATTTTCGTAGGACTTATTATATAAGACACTTTTGAATCAGGGATAATTATCCCTGATTCAAAAGTGTCTTTGTCCTGACAACTGCGTTTGCACAAAGTTCATCAGATTAAGGCACTTTGTCAGTGTGAGATATCGTACTTTTTGTTCCAGCAATTTCATATCATCTAAGCAAGTAGAGCTTATCGGTAAATTCATAAACTGGATGAATTAATTCATAAACTGAAGATACGTTGGTGGTAAAACTAATTTGAAGGGTAAAATTAGATAATGACATATATATATATTCAGTGGCATACCACACAGGATCACTTGTGGTCCCCACAAAATAAATGTCAAAGTTTCACTCGTGAGCCCACCATTTCCTTCTCCCCTGCGCATAATAACAGTGTGTACACAAAAAGCGACCTCGTTTCTCTGTTCCTTATTCACTCGCTTCAGTAAAAACTTGGATTCGTTGTGAAAACTTGGGGCACAGTGAGAAAGATGTTGCCTCACGTTCCTTCTGATAATTTATTTTGCCCTTTCTCCCTGATTTGATGCTCAATGTTATCTATCGCTTTGCAGTGATCAGGAAACGAGGAAAATAACTGCATTTTGCCCTATTGCAGAAGGCAATGTCAGAGTTACGTTTGTTAGCAGACATGGTAGTGAAAAATTTTACTGTGTTGCTACTGGAAAAAAAGCATCCGCCACAATTTTTCTTGACAACGTACCACCAAGAAAGCCCGGCTCTGAGATCCTCAAGAAGATTTCTATTCGTAATGACGGGAACAGTAAATAAGACAGTTGTACATTTTATTCCGTCTCAACGGCTTCCAAATCATCCCTCCCCCCTCCTCTATCCAAATAATTTTTTACTCACATTAGGGAAGTCGTTGTGAAAAAAATCCATTATTGGAAACAGAAGAATATGAAAATTTAAGGTTAAGCTTACTGCCGCTTTAGATTCTTACCGATACCATGAGGAAGAAACGGATTAATTTCTGAAGGAAATGTAGAGAGGAGACATCGGGGCAGTGGGAGGTGATGTTTAGTAACAGGAGTCAGTTCAGGTCGGCCGAAGACATTTAATTGTTAGCCTCCCTTGCGTTCGGGCTACGTTTGCCTCGCGGCACAATATTGAACCAAAGACAATGTGATGGTCTGGGATGCCTATGAGGGGAGCAATAATGGGTTGGAGATGAGGCAGACTTTGATTCCTCTATATAACTGTCGTAATTAAGTCAAAGGACAGGGGTAAAGTTGATTTTAGTTTTATTTCCGGGTAATCTTTGGTGAGTAGATTTTTACAGTCACTGTATTTCGTGAAGGATATTCGGTAAATCTGAAGGATATGTCAGTTATCGATTTTCCACTTTTTGATGCCTGAACCTAATTAATTTAATCAAAATAAACAAGTTTTCTTCTATGCACTTTCCGTCTCAAATGGGTAATTTACGATTTATAGCGGTAAGATTAGTTTCGTCTTTGATGACGAATGCGCTTGAATAAACAGCTACTCATCGATTTTCAAATTTTTTTTGCTTGAATCAGGGTAAAAACATCGAAATAAACAACTTTTCTTCTATACACTTTTTTCGTTAAATGAGTATTTAACGAGGTATAGCGGTAGGTTTGGTTTCGTCTTTGATGACGATCGCGCTGGAAGCGAGTGCGCATTGCAGTGTTGCTGTCCGACGTGCTCCTTAATTACTTGCCGCTTCAAACACTGGAGTTGCGGTAAGTCATTTACCGCCATAACTAATAAAATACTCATTTGAGACGGAAAGTGCATAGAAGAAAACTTGTTTATTTCGATCTAATTAACTATGCTTAGGCATCGAAATTTACAAAATCGATAACTGACATATCCTTCAGATTTACCGGACATTCTACAGCTAGTATTTTAAACGTTTGAATGCTGTGTTCTAATACTTTGTATAGTTTTTCATACCTAGAAAAGGTTCTTTCCTAATAAAAGTGAATTTCATGATTGATTGTTGCAACATTTTTTCTGTTTAATTTTAAGGTAACTTTTAGTTAATATGCAGTTTAAGCCTCTCACGGAAATTAAAAATTCCGTTCCAAAGAATCACCAAAGGAACACATTTAAAAACGTTTTACATGAATGACATTCTGCTCGCTGATGCGTTATTTTCGAGTTATTCAACTTTGAAATTTTCGTGTTCCATAGCAGTTCGTCAAATGCGCGCTTGTTCTCGAGCTGTTAGAGTACGTTTGGGTACTTTGTTTTAATTTATTATTAGCCGAACCTGCGGAGCTTGAACCCACTTCTAGGATGTTTTAATTAATAACACAATAAAGGTTATCACCCAAAAATATTAGCGAGACTGGAATAGTGAATCCCTAAATCTACGGTATTCACTCCTACGGTTTCGCTGGTGTTCCACGGTGGCCGCCATATTGAAAATGATGTCAACGCATATTGATTTCAGTATTCACTACCCCAGTCCCGCTAATATTTTTGTGTGATAACCTTTATTGTGTTATTTACCAAATCATCCTAGAATTGGGTTCAGGCTCCGCGGGTTCGGCTAATAATAAATTACAAAGTACCAAAGCATACTGTAACGGCTCAAGCGCGTAACGCAACTGCTATGAGAGACGAAAATTTTAAACTTGAATAACTCGATAAAAACGCATCAGCGAGCAGAATGTCATTCATGTAAAACGTTTTTAAATGTGTTCCTTTAGTGATTCCCTGGAACGAAATTTTTAATTTCCGTGAAAAGGCTTAAACTGCATATTGACCATTTTTTGTACGTTTGAATTCGACTCCATGATACATCTCAGTATTGTTCAAATACATTGTTATATATCAGTAACTAACACTGTTAATTGGATTTGCAAAAATTAAAACGCGTGAAATAGGCATTCCGTTGGAGATCATTTTTTCATTCTATTCATTTACTTTTTTCTTGTAATATTCAATATAATGAACACATACTTGAATCCAACTTGAAGGATGTAATCAGTGACTAATTTGCCCCCGAGGCCAGACAGCATCTGATTTTCGCGCTTGACTTTCGCAACCAAACTCACATCTGCGAACCTCACCTCACAGCGCCTGATACACAGCCCAGCATTTCCTGCATCGCTTGAGAAGCAACAAGCACCATGCAGTGCTGCTGGTTATGGGCGTAGCAGCGGCGACCCTGCGGCCGTAAAAGGGAAATTTTGCATTAATTCGGCCAAGGTGGTAGTCGTCCAGAGCGCCTCTGAGTTTAAGCAGCGCGGTAAAAGTTCAGTGTCCGGCGCGTCAGATGTAAAACTGCGTTTTGTTCTAGCGACAACTGCCCTGACGCGGTCGTCGTAAAGTCGCCGTAATCCGGCCGCCGGACCCGTCGTAAATTCCCTCATTTATGTCTTCATTTTGATCGGTGCTCGCAGCACAGGCCAGCTCGGGTCTCAGGGATGGGGTCAGGCGAGGGCTGGAGCTCGGACGTCGGCCGGTGCTCGGAAAATGTTCGGCAATATTGTCCGTGAGAAGCGCACTCCTGTAAAAATAGCTGGATCCAAATTCCATTCAAACTCACAATAAATTAAAACATGAAGAATGAACACAATTTGATTTTGAGGAAGATGTTTTGAAGTCGAAATCTGTCTAAAATAAAACCTTATTTTACGCTATTTTTCCGCGATTGGGGAAACTAGCCTTCGCGAGTTGTAATAAAATATTTTAACTAAATTTCAAAGTTAAAAATACACTCTATGAGGCCGCCCGATATTCATAAAGTATGAAGACCATTACAGACAGCTTCGTCGAGTCACGACGCCTGAGAGCGGGAGACCCATTTCAGCCTCAGCTGCGCACACATCGCCGTGGCTCATCAATCGCCTTTCAATTCGAGAGCCCACGTGACCAAGATGGGCTAATGCACCTATCCTGCGCGGCCTTCGTCTTGTGGCCGCTAGTCCGTGGAGATTTCACTTCGCCTGCACACCTGCACGCCGTAGCCTGAGTGGCAGATGTAAGTCGGGCGGCCTTTATTTTCCCGATGTCTGAAGCAGGCATTAATTAGGCTAGCCTCGGTGATCCTCTGTCCGGGTTGCTAGTCAACGCGACTCGTGAAGCTAGGTTTTCCCTTATCTGTGGCGATAGCCGGGGCCAGGGCTTCACTTTGAAACACTAAAATTCTATTCGCGCATAATACTAAAATTCTATACGCGCATAATACTAAAATTCTATGCGCGCATAACACTAAAATTCTATTCGCGCTTAATACTAAAATTCTATTCGTTCGTGAATAATATTAAAAATCTATTCGTTCGTGCATAATATTAAATATCTATTCGTTCGTTCATAATATTAAAATCTATTCGTTCGTGCATAATATTAAAAGTCTATTCGTGTATAGTACTATAATCTGTAAGTTTTCCTCCAGCAATCCATGCACCTTGGACGATCGCGAGGGTCCGCCATCCGGGTTGCCTGCCCGGGATGCTCCGCTCGTGCCCTGCCTGCCTCAGTCATCCAAAAGACTGCCGTTTAACTCCTCTGCAATTTTATCCTTCAAATTGTTTGAAACTTAACTAGTGAATACATTCGCTCTAAAACTTGTGACTCCACAAAATTTATCAGAATTAAAGTCTTTGCGATGGTGAATTTGGTTAATTTCCTTTGCGATAGTAAATTTGCAATAAAGAAGAGACCTTGAAGTTTTGAGTTGGCAATCATTCGAGAGGTTTTTTCTACAAAATCAGTCGCATAAATTTATGTGAAATTGATCATTTTTTCGTTCCCGGAATAATTTCGGCCTCGCATGAAATTCATGGCATTCTGCTGCTAATTTTTTGTAGAGCTCGTTGCCTGAATTCTTGAAATATTTATGTATAAGACGAAAATAAACGAAGAAAACGGTAACTTATTTTACAAGCAAACGTTTCGGAATGCGCAATTTCTCCCGATGCGATGAAAACTTCACACACTAAAAACTCTAAGGAGTTTCATCTGTACGTTTGATTAGGAGACATGCAATTTTTTGGTCTCCCTGAGCACAAATTTGCCAGGCATTGGGACAGGTCGTGTCCGTGCAGGGCTGAGACTTGTGCTCGCCTACTTTTGGAATTTTTTTTACTGTATGCTTCTTCCTAAAAGTTTTACAGAGCTTCATTCAATTTACATTCCGTAACTTAGCAATTGATTTATCTCCCCTCAGGGTATCATAGAAAAATTTTAAATGCAGCAGGTATGTATTTTGCTTTTTATATTATGAAGTGAACAGCTTTGGGAGAAGAGAGCATCACCAGATTAGACAAGGAACAATAATTTAGGGAAAATTACGTCTCATCTACAGGGTTTGAACTTAATTGTCGAAAAAGGCGTGAATTTAAAAAACAATTAAGAGGAGTGCACAGGAAACGAGGCTGGCAAACTTTTCATCCACATCTGTTTGTTTCAGAATATTTTAGTTCTTATATCTACCGGCATACAAATGTTATGAGTCAAATATTTTTTGTCATAAACAAATTCAACACCATTATAGTTGGAAAAGTTTGCTAACGTAAGAGGAAATATCGTTTTCTCACTGAAAGTCAGAGGATGCTATGAAAACAGTACAAAAAAAGAATATTCTTTGCATTCTGTGCAGCTTAACTACACAAAGACCAGGAAATTTTAATAGATCTCAGGAATATGTGAGCTCACATTTTTCATATAAACACAAGTTGGTGCTGTACAGACGAGCTAGTATTATTAATTTATAATATTTTATTATTTTATGAATAAATTATTCTTACATGCTCTGTAAGTATTCCATAACTTGACCCAGTTTAAATCCATAGGTTGCTAGTCCGCTCAGTTGCACGCAAGTGGGGTTGCTAGTCCGCTCAGTTGCACGCAAGTGGGGTTGCCAGTCCACTCAGTTGCACGTAAGTTGGGTTGCCAGTCCAGTCAGTTGCACGCAAGTTGGGTTGCCAGTCCACTCAGTTGCACGCAAGTTGGGTTGCCAGTCTACTCAGTTGCACGCAAGTTGGGTTGCCAGTTCACTCAGTTGTACGCTAGTTAGGCTGCTATTTTACTCAATTGTACGCAAGCTGCTATTTTGCTCAGTTGTATGCGAGCTGCTCTTTTGCTCAGTTATACGCAAGCTGCTCTTTTGCTCAGTTGTACGCAAGCTGCTCTTTTGCTCAGTTGTACGCAAGCTGCTCTTTTGCTCAGTTGTACGCAAGCTGCTCTTTTGCTCAGTTGTACGCAAGCTGCTCTTTTGCTCAGTTGTACGCAAGCTGCTCTTTTGCTCAGTTGTACGCAAGCTGCTCTTTTGCTCAGTTGTACGCAAGCTGCTCTTTTGCTGAGTTGTACGCAAGCTGCTCTTTTGCTCAGTTGTACGCAAGCTGCTCTTTTGCTGAGTTGTACGCAAGCTGCTCTTTTGCTCAGTTGTACGCAAGCTGCTCTTTTGCTCAGTTGTACGCAAGCTGCTCTTTTGCTCAGTTGTACGCAAGCTGCTCTTTTGCTCAGTTGTACGCAAGCTGCTCTTTTGCTCAGTTATACGCAAGCTGCTCTTTTGCTCAGTTGTACGCAAGCTGCTCTTTTGCTCAGTTGTACGCAAGCTGCTCTTTTGCTCAGTTGTACGCAAGCTGCTCTTTTGCTCAGTTGTACGCAAGCTGCTCTTTTGCTCAGTTGTACGCAAGCTGCTCTTTTGCTCAGTTGTACGCAAGCTGCTCTTTTGCTCAGTTGTACGCAAGCTGCTCTTTTGCTGAGTTGTACGCAAGCTGCTCTTTTGCTCAGTTGTACGCAAGCTGCTCTTTTGCTGAGTTGTACGCAAGCTGCTCTTTTGCTCAGTTGTACGCAAGCTGCTCTTTTGCTCAGTTGTACGCAAGCTGCTCTTTTGCTCAGTTGTACGCAAGCTGCTCTTTTGCTCAGTTGTACGCAAGCTGCTCTTTTGCTCAGTTATACGCAAGCTGCTCTTTTGCTCAGTTGTACGCAAGCTGCTCTTTTGCTCAGTTGTACGCAAGCTGCTCTTTTGCTCAGTTGTACGCAAGCTGCTCTTTTGCTCAGTTGTACGCAAGCTGCTCTTTTGCTGAGTTGTACGCAAGCTGCTCTTTTGCTCAGTTGTACGCAAGCTGCTCTTTTGCTCAGTTGTACGCAAGCTGCTCTTTTGCTCAGTTGTACGCAAGCTGCTCTTTTGCTCAGTTGTACGCAAGCTGCTCTTTTGCTCAGTTGTACGCAAGCTGCTCTTTTGCTCAGTTGTACGCAAGCTGCTCTTTTGCTCAGTTGTACGCAAGCTGCTCTTTTGCTCAGTTGTACGCAAGCTGCTCTTTTGCTCAGTTGTACGCAAGCTGCTCTTTTGCTCAGTTGTACGCAGCTTTAACACTTCCTCTATGGCGGGCATTCCAACGCCGCGCTGCAATGGCGCACCCCATGCAGGCCTAAAAGATCAGAAAAAAGCGAGTGTTTCAGGCTCTTTGGAACCCGAGCAAGAAATTCTGAAGCTGCCCGCACCTACTGTATTACTTTTGCGTGCTCGTAGAATTTTGGGCGCGTACAATGACCTGCAGTCCTCGAGCCACGCGCTGCTCGCGCGGGCTGCCAACTATAACATGTAGTATGGGTGCAAAGCATCACGAGTAGTGTCTCTTGAAGGGAATCCATACACAGAGAATATATGAAGGTACAGTTTTCAGATGTGGGTAGCATTTGATAGATGTGCGATTCTTCTTAGCAACATGACGGTATTTTGCAGGGTAGCTTTGCTACGTCGGGATATTCTACGTTCTCGTGTTGGGATTAATTAAGGGTTTTTTTTACGAAGAGCTGAACTGGATGCTAGTGAAATTATGCGCTAAAATTATGCAGTCATTTTTCACGGTACTATTTCTCACGATTTAATTATGCACGAATACACGATAAAAGGCTCTGAACAAGTGTCAGCTGATCTGCGTCTTATTTTCTCCCATATTTAGTTTCATTATTCTATTTCAGTTACATAGATGTACAGCACACAAGGGTCAAACATTTTCATGTTCTTTTATACTTAATAAATTTTTGAATGGTAAATGATAACGTTAGTTATGCCTGGTTTTGTAAATTTAACGTCTAGAAATTTTAATTTTACCATAAAAGAGAGGCAATCTCGATTGCTATTTTTGGGTTTAGGCTCATCAGACGACGGAAGACACTGAAACATTACAAAACTCATGCATAACTCGCAGGTTTGGGCCTCGGTACCTGGATCTGTCTTCATATGCATACACGCTCGTAATTTTTGCGGTGTCCCATGCAGCACTGGTCACGAGGCCGAGAGCGAGAAGGGTCAAGGAAAGCACCTTCTCACAAAAATGCTGGATAGCAAGCACGAATACTCGAAGGTATACTTCTTAAATTCATCGAATGATGTTTTTGAAATGTTTTTCATTTTTGCGCTTTAATCAAGAGCATGTTTATCTGTTTCTGCGTTATAAAAACTGCCTAAATGATAATGGCAACATTTAAAACATGATACACGTCACGGAAATGAATTGTATTCAAATGTCACCCTGAGTAGATCGCTTGCCAGCTGAGCGTGTTTTAATACAATTTTCGATGACGTTGAATTCGTTTGAAATCTCGGCTGTTCGATTAGAACCAGGTGAGCACGACTCAAGTTGCTGGAAGAAAATGCATTTTTCAATTGTCTGTCATGTTCCAGGAAACATTACCAGTGAATCACACAGAATGAGTTCATGCGTCGAAAACTTTTTTAAACTTTTGACCTTCCACCTGCGCTGAGAGCGTCAGCCTTAAAGAAGCCGGTGTTTTACAAGCTAAAAAATTATCTTTTCTCCTCTTATCTCTTTCTTGCCCGTCTTTTTTTAGCGTTTTTTGTTTTTTAATTGAACATGAATTATCGAGACCTTGCAACTAGAGGCACAAATTTTTGCATAACTTCCCTCTTCGTTTTCTTTGATGAAACAATGGCCTGGAAAAATTCGAAACAAGGACGATGTAATTTCTCTGCTTTTTGTGGGGAAGCGAGTCGGCTTGCCCACATTTGCGTGAATTCACTTTAATTAAGGTTTTCTCGAGCGTGAATGGGTTCTATTTTTTGCTTAGTTAGCAACGCTAATTAGATCTGCACGAAATTCTCGACAGTTCTTCTCTGATTTCGTTCTGGATCGGCACGTCGGCCGGAACAAAACCCTTTCAAGGAAAACTCTCGTTTTTACTCTGGCTTGGACAACAATACGATCACGCAACAGTTTAGTTTCACTTCGAATTTCGCTGTTCACAATTTTATTTGTATTTTATGCGTAATTTTCTGACGTTATGCTGGGAATTTTGAGAGAGCGTCAACGAGTCGCTGTGGGGGCTTGAAAACTCCGTAGTGAAGAGAACGGCCATTTGGAGGTGCAGGCTAATTATGCAAATATTACACGACAATGCCTGAAAATACCAGTGCATAAAAGCCGTTTGGGTAGAGGATATTAAGAACGTTAACTCAAATAATCACTCAACATTCCATTCGAATAGAGGAGACAGTCAATGCTTGAGGAAGTAAGTCTAGTAAAAATTGTCTTAAGCAGGAAACTTGGCTTTGCTTTTCACAAAGCATGCGCTAGTAGAGTGCAATCTCTGGTTCGCAACAGGTTTCGCCTAGGCTTGTGAAGAATCAAAATGAGCCGCAGAACCGTGCATTTGTTAGCATGAACGGATTCAAACGCAGGCCAAGTGATCTCCAAATGATGTTGGTATCAAGTTTAATCGAAAATGAGTGCTTCTTCTGATGAAAAAAATCCTCACACGCCCTTGAAGAAAGAGAATATGAGGCTCAAGTCGGGCGACTGCAGGTGGTTTCTATCAACAGTAATGTGTCTCGAGTGGGCAGTTCGGGCACGGAACTGCTGCCCCTAATACCACCAGAAATACCCACGGCCGCAAGACCACGGATTGAAATTTTCGTCCGTCAAATTTGCTTTTGCGTACGGACGAATACCACCGACGGAAAATGACATCGTTTGCCGAGACTTTCATTTTCTAGTCCGGTATCTTATGGTGCATTTGCAAGTCTGCAGGGCTGAATATCAATAATCTTCTTGATGTTGAATTATAGTAAATGATGATCATTAAATCAGCTCCTGGAAACGTGGCTTCTGGAAATTGATCTAGATTTAGAGACGAGATACTGTGAAGTACTCAATAAAAAACCTCAACGGTGTTAAATTTCAACGCTCTCAGACGTGGCTTACTTTGAATATAAAATCTGGAGCCAGTTGAAGAGAAATTTAGTATTTCATTTTGAGCGAATCTACAATATCAAAGTAATGGAGGCTCCCTTCAGATTAAAACGTCCCGTACGTACCCAGTAGTGAGCAGAATTATCTCATAATGCATGGAAATAATATGCCCTTATTACAGATCGTATCAACGATGCCATAACTTACGGATATGTTGAAAGCGTGAGAAGAAGACTAGAATTCACCCAAGAAGATCCATGAGTATCAAATTCATGAAACTGAGACGAAATTTTTTTTTAAATGCTCGTTTAAAACTCAGGAACCCAAATCGCAAGTCTTAGTAATTTATGTTTGCGCGAGTCGGGGCGTCGCGCAACTCCTCATGTGCTGTCGACTGAAGCGAGGGGTGACATCGCTGTGCCCGCGTAACCTCCAATCTATTGCCTTCCTTGTGACTAATACCCTTGCTTTTCTCGAGCGCTTCTCCCATGCGTTTTTTAGATAAATTGAGCGATAACTGGTTCAGTACTTCGCTCGCTGTGAAACAATGAAATAATTTCTCACATCATAACAAATGTTTCGCTAACCGTTCGCTTATTTTACTGACAACCTGAACGAACATTTCAGGACGCTATGATTGAACGTCCTAATTTTCAAAGCATTACTCGAACAGAAAAAAGGATCAATCGAAATTTCATCCACGTTTTCTAACAGATTTTTAACGAGTCACCTAGCGAACAACGTCATCCGATTCGCATTCGTTTTGACGAGGTTCTGTTCGATGGCACGCATCTAGTTATTTCCATATTTGTCATTAACTGGAAACAATGCGCATTGCCCTACGTGGGCTGCACTCACCGCAAACTTGACATGATTGCTGCTGAACACGTCCCTTACAGTCCTCTCACAGGCCTTACGTCCCACGCGCTACAATGAGATTGCGTTCCGATAATACGTCATGCGATCAACTAATTAGTCTTTGTAAATTTGCATTTTAAACTCCAATTCAGTAAATATTTACCATCTCATTTGCGAATCTCTGTTTATAAACGAGCTCGAAGCTTTTCATAATGCACTTCAGAGTGCATGATCTCAAGAAAACTTCAGACGATAATTGCCCTGTGCGCTACTTATTGCGCAGAACATTTCATTGATCATTTAGAGACCTCCGTTTCTTAACAAGTTATTAGTCTTTTATGAGAGCTACATAAATGAAGGGCGTTGTTCTCTTTCGTATTTTTTGACTACCGGACGAAAACAAACAAGATATTTTTATGAGTGAAACAAGTTGCCTTTAAAATTCAGTCGAGCCAGATTTTAATTCCTTGCTTTGATAAGCAGAAAAGTTTCTTAGACCAATACATGAATTGTAACATGGTTTTATTCCGTTTTATTTTATTCAAATGCATGGAGTTCAAAGTTTAGCATCGTATTTTGAAGTCTTCTCATGATCTATGAGGTTAACATTAGTTTTAAATTACATTTTAAGGTTTACGAGTAGTCAAAATAATGAAGAGACATTTTAACACTTTGACAGCAACGTGAGCCACCAGGGGCCGGAGGGGATTTTCATTATGCTGCTGACCAACCAGTAGTCACAAACATAATTTTGATAAATTCTTGATTTAAGCTTAATGAAGGCACGATTAAGTTTATGTTTGATATTTTGAAAATTGCGTAATACAATTGACTTTGAACTCGAGTTGGGTATTGACTTCAGTTTAACCAATTGCAGTCAACGCGTAAAAGATTCTAAAATGGATTACCATTGCAGTCCATGATGGTTTATTATTTTCACGCAATTTATGATAATAAAGGTTTCTCCATATAGTGATTTTCAGGTAATAAATATTCTAAGAAACGTTTGACAATCGTAATGCAGGAAAACGATACACGTGCGCAGGCGAAAATATCAATGCATGAAAATTTTATTCGTGTCCCCCAAAAAACAGTATATATATATAGTTTATTTTAAGGTTCCAGATGAATTAAATGAAATAGATTGATTTCTGTGAAATCTCACTTTTAGGATAAAAAGGAAAACCAACGTGGCTAAGAATATCATGATAAAAAACAAACGTTTCGGATTATAAAAAATCCATCTTCAGTGTTCTGAAATACAATAAATCAAAGTATTAAAACACTGTAACTATAAATCTGCTGAATAAATCGGATGTAAGATAATTTAAAAGACATGATAAAACAAAAAAATTATACAAATTTTCAACAAACAATGGAAAGTTTCACCGCTGTATCACACTCATTTATTGACGGACGGTTTTTTAAAATGTATGTCGATTCTAAAATGCGGAGATCGGGCAAATTTGATGTTAAATCCAAAATTTTTAAATTTGTATTTTTAAAAATATGATCTTTCTTTAAACAGTGTTCTCTTATAGATGAGTTGGATGGTTTTGTGAGGTTACAGCCGGTGCGAAAGGAGACTCCCCTGTGTTGTGCACACCTCACAAACAATTGGAGCCCAGTGCTACCAATGTAAGAGCGCTCGCAGCGGTCACACGTATATTGATATACAACTGAGATGCGCTACATCACATCCGGAGCATCCCTTCGCTTAAAATATGATCCGAGTTTCATATCATTTTTAAAATATGAGCAAGGGTTTATTTGTGGAGAAAAACTCTTAACCGTTGACACAACTTCCATTTTCATTTTCTCTGTACGGGATCCTATAAAAGGTAACTGAAAATATAACCTTAGCTTCGGCACAGTAAGAATTCTCAGCTTTGCAGTAAACTTTCTACTCAAAAATTTTCGTAATTCACTATTAAAAATATTCTTCGGGTAACTATTCGAACAGAAATTATTTTGTAAATAATTCATCTCTAAATGGAAGATATTGTAGGACGATGAAATTTCAAAGCTCTTTGAATTAACGTAACTACCCCTGAAATTTTGTATTTTGAGAATATATTACTGAAAAAGTTCGTGCCCAATCCCATGAAAGCTGCTTTTCGAAACACTGAAGTCATGAATTTGTCTCCAGATCATGTAACTTTTACATCTAGAAATGACAATTCATTATTCACTTCTATGTAGTTCACATGGGAATTTGATATTCTTATGACATTCACTAAAATATTGAAAAAACTGCTCGGAATCACGGCTGTTTTTAAAAAGTATAAACGTATCGTCAAGATACCTTCGGTAAAACACTGGTTAAAATTTTCTGTACATGGTTTTAAAAACTTTTCTTCAAAATTGTTCAGGAAGATATTAGCAAAAATGCATGGGGATAAAGCAGATCCCATTGCCAAACCATCATTATTTACAAAATTATTTCTGTTCGAATAATTACCCGAAGAATATTTTTACTAGTGAATTACGAAAATTTTTGAGTAGAAAGTTTACTGCATAGCCGAGAATTCTTACTGAGCCGAAGCTAAGGTTGTATTTTCAGTTGCCTTCTATTTGATCCCGTACGGAGAAAATGAAAATGGAAGTTGTGTCAACAGTTAAGAGTTTTTTTCCACAAATAAACCCATGCTCATATTTTAAAAATGATATGAAACTCGGATCATTTTTTAAGCGAAGGGATACTCCGGATGTGATGTTGCGCGCCTCAGTTGTATATCAATATACGTGTGACCGCTGCGAGCGCTCTTATATTGGTAGCACTGGGCTCCAATTGTTTGTGAGGTGTGCACAACACAGGGGAGTCTCCTTTCGCACCTGCTGTAACCTCACCAAATCATCCAACTCATCTATAAGAGAACACTGTTTAAAGAAAGATCATATTTTTAAAAATACAAATTTTAAAATTTTGGATTCAACATCAAATTTGCCCGATCTCCGCATTTTAGAGTTGATATACATTTTAAAAACCGTCCGTCAATGAATGAGTGTGATACGGCGGTGAAACTTTCCATTGTTTGTTAAAATTTTGTATAGTTTTTTGTTTTATCATGTCTTTTTAATTTCGTTATCTTACATCCAATTTATTCAGCAGATTTATAGTTACAATGTTTTAATACTTTGATTTATTGTATTTCAGAACACTGAAGATGGATTTTTTATAATCCGAAACGTTTGTTTTTATCATGATGTTCTTAGCCACGTTGGTTTTCCTTTTTATCCTCCAGAAGAATTGATCCGTTCACTGGAGCTGAGTGTCACCCTTATATCAAGTGCAACACCTGCACTTACGTTTGCTTCTCTAATTCAGATATGTTCAGTTGAACACCTGCGCTCGAAGGCTATGCTCGCTTTTAAAATGGAAAAAATTGCTCAACAGTCCCGACTGACACATGCTCTACAAGTCAGTGATAGCGGTATGAATTTATTAGAATACGAGCTTATATTCTACGTCTCATTTAATTTTTGTTCAGCAATTTGTAATTAAACTTCAATATTCAACATGAGTGTTTTCGCTGTATAATTGTAACCGTGAATTTGCACCGAGATAAGCCATTCTTTATTATCGTTCGAATCTGCTCCTCCAAATTTGAAGAGCTAATTCTCGCAATCAAATTCGAATCCGCAAAATTTGTTTAATGATCACTGAGTCATAGTCCACAATTTATAATGAATCGGCCTTATCGGACGAGCCGGTGAAAGAGTGTGCAATTTATTTCATGATATAGTTCTTTTGCATAATATTAACGGACAATCATGCACGAGCTTAGAAACAACAGAAGCTAACTCGAACACTTTGTTCAGTATTGGTTTGCCTTTAGGATCAGATGTGACACGGTTGATTGGGCATGCGAAAGAGCCACACAGTCAAGTTGATTAGCGGAACTTACTGGCTAACTTGAACTCGCTAATTGGCAATAAGAAGCAGCAAGCATTGTTAGCCTAATGAACATCGTTTTCAAATGGGTCGTCCACTTCATTCGACTTCGTTTAATACGCAGAATGTTGGTCGGTGGCTGATGCGAGGCTCTGGATCAACAAACTGCGCGCAGCCGCCACTCCTTCCAATTAGTTGCGTAATGAGCTTCTCAAGCTCACCGACAGCGGCTATGTGTCAGACCTAATCAAATCCACGCTAGTCTTGCAAACGCAAGCATGAATGATGCATGCAATAAATTGAAATACCGTTCTGAGATTTCTAACTTCCTCATTTTTTGAACTAACAGAGCGCCCGCCAATCAAACCGAAGAGGCAACAATATCTTGAATGGAATGTGTGAAGAGAAACAGAGCTGAAATTCATTCATATGTAGTCATGGAAAAGATTTATGGTGGTACTTTGTATTCGTTTATAACATCATACTTTTTTAACAACATCTTGTGCTCTAAATATATACGCTGGGATCGCTTCTTTCAAGCGTGAGAAGCAAATCAAAGGCATCTACGTATGACCGACCAATTACTTTGCAAGTCAATTTTATTGTCAAAAGTTTTTCTGCCCTCTTTTTGTGTTCAAAAACAAAGTTTTATTCGATCTTTATTCAAACAGTTATATTTTCTACGATGGATTGAGACCGTAAAGGGACGGCATTATAATTTAGATAACCTTACCATAATTATTTTGAAAACTCTGATATGATTTAGACACCCTGATATTATTAATTCAAAGGTAACCCAGATATTATTTCGACCACCCTGATATTATTAATTCAAAGATAACCCAGATATTATTTAGACCACCCTGATGGTATTATTATTTAAAAGCTAACCCAGATATTATTTAGATAACTCTGTCACTATTATTCCCACAATTTCGTCATAGATGCATGCATAGAGCCGGACTGAGCACAATGCACATATTTCTCCCTCGCTCCCACACCGCCGCTGTCGCTGCTACGACAAGCTGGCACCCAACTACGCGCGGAATTCCAAAGCGGAGAACCCAATCTATCGTGCATTCCAATTGGCCAGAACTGCGGAGTTGATAGGCCAATCACGTAAAATAATGCAGCCAGGTGACCCGGAGCATTCCGACCGCTCCGAACTTCACGAAAAAACATAAGCTGCCGCGTACATATTAGAAGCCATTCAGGAATACCGCCCAGCTCACATTCTGCGTTGCTAGCTGTGCGATCTGGTCGTTCAAATTCACTAAAGTCCGACCGAACCCAATCGATGGGAGCGGATTCCCGAGTTTTGCTGAGCAGTCCGATGAACATTCCCATGATTTAGCTCCATGGAATCTCAGGACATAATTAATGAAACTGTTATTAGCGAGGCAAAATTGTATTGGGGGAAAAAGGAAAGAACATGTACTCAGACGACTGCAAATGATGAGGTCGGCTAAATATCATTGGTCGGATACTAGTTTGCTTTGGTATTGGCCTGTATTGGTTACAAGCCTGTATTGGTTTGTCACTGTCATGATCTGGTATTATTTAAATGTACTGCGTATTCAAACTCAAAACTGAACACAATTCTGAACTCTGATTAGAAAGTCTGTTTAAATTTGACGAAAATGTGTGGAAATATTCAAAACAGTATTTCTACTAGAGAAATTTGCATGGTCCATTAACTTACACCTAGCGGCACTAGCAACGCTGTAGCGCACCATTGCACTACAACACAGCACCACTGGAGCGCACCAGTACACAGCAAGGCAGTAACACTGTACCGCACCAGAGCACTACAACACAGCACCACTGGAGCGCACCAGTACACAGCAAGGCAGTAACACTGTACCGCACCAGAGCACTACAACACAGCACCACTGGAGCGCACCAGTACACAGCAAGGCAGTAACACTGTACCGCACCAGTGCACTGCAACACAGCACCACTGGAGCGCACCAGTACACAGCAAGGCAGTAACACTGTACCGCACCAGTGCACTGCAACACAGCACCACTGGAGCGCACCAGTGCACAGCAAGGCAGTAACGCTGTACCGCACCAGTGCACTACAACACAGCACCACTGGAGCGCACCAGTACACAGCAAGGCAGTAACGCTGTACCGCACCAGTGCACTACAACACAGCACCACTGGAGCGCACCAGTACACAGCAAGGCAGTAACACTGTACCGCACCAGTGCACTACAACACAGCACCACTGGAGCGCACCAGTGCACAGCAAGGCAGTAACGCTGTACCGCACCAGTGCACTACAACACAGCACCACTGGAGCGCACCAGGACACAGCAAGGCAGTAACACTGTACCGCACCACTGCACTTCAACACAGCACCACTGGAGCGCACCAGTGCACAGCAAGGCAGTAACACTGTACCGCACCAGTGCACTACAACACAGCACCACTGGAGCGCACCAGTACACAGCAAGGCAGTAAGTAACACTGTACCGCACCAGTGCACTGCAACACAGCACCACTGGAGCGCACCAGTACACAGCAAGGCAGTAACACTGTACCGCACCAGTGCACTGCAACACAGCACCACTGGAGCGCACCAGTACACAGCAAGGCAGTAACACTGTACCGCACCAGTGCACTACAACACAGCACCACTGGAGCGCACCAGTGCACAGCAAGGCAGTAACGCTGTACCGCACCAGTGCACTACAACACAGCACCACTGGAGCGCACCAGTACACAGCAAAGCAGTAACGCTGTACCGCACCAGTGCACTACAACACAGCACCACTGGAGCGCACCAGTACACAGCAAGGCAGTAACACTGTACCGCACCAGTGCACTACAACACAGCACCACTGGAGCGCACCAGTGCACAGCAAGGCAGTAACGCTGTACCGCACCAGTGCACTACAACACAGCACCACTGGAGCGCACCAGGACACAGCAAGGCAGTAACACTGTACCGCACCACTGCACTTCAACACAGCACCACTGGAGCGCACCAGTGCACAGCAAGGCAGTAACACTGTACCGCACCAGTGCACTACAACACAGCACCACTGGAGCGCACCAGTACACAGCAAGGCAGTAAGTAACACTGTACCGCACCAGTGCACTGCAACACAGCACCACTGGAGCGCACCAGTACACAGCAAGGCAGTAACACTGTACCGCACCAGTGCACTACAACACAGCACCACTGGAGCGCACCAGTACACAGCAAGGCAGTAAGTAACACTGTACCGCACCAGTGCACTGCAACACAGCACCACTGGAGCGCACCAGTACACAGCAAGGCAGTAACGCTGTACCGCACCAGTGCACTACAACACAGCACCACTGGAGCGCACCAGTACACAGCAAGGCAGTAACGCTGTACCGCACCAGTGCACTACAACACAGCACCACTGGAGCGCACCAGTGCACAGCAAGGCAGTAACACTGTACCGCACCAGTGCACTACAACACAGCACCACTGGAGCGCACCAGTACACAGCAAGGCAGTAACGCTGTACCGCACCAGTGCACTGCAACACAGCACCACTGGAGCGCACCAGTACACAGCAAGGCAGTAACACTGTACCGCACCAGTGCACTGCAACACAGCACCACTGGAGCGCACCAGTACACAGCAAGGCAGTAACACTGTACCGCACCAGTGCACTACAACACAGCACCACTGGAGCGCACCAGTGCACAGCAAGGCAGTAACGCTGTACCGCACCAGTGCACTACAACACAGCACCACTGGAGCGCACCAGTACACAGCAAGGCAGTAACACTGTACCGCACCAGTGCACTACAACACAGCACCACTGGAGCGCACCAGTACACAGCAAGGCAGTAACACTGTATCGCACCAGTGCACTACAACTTGGAGTAAGTACACGCCTGAAGAGAGCATGAATGGAATTTCTGTCTTCGTGCGTGGACAGTGAGAGAACAGTTTCAAAATTCGTCTGTAGCATCATTTCAGTATTTGTGTATCGAACGCATGGTAATTGTTACTTCTGAGTGTTGTTGTAAGATCATTGCAAAGAAAAAAAACGTTTCAACTTATAAACCAAAGAGGAAAAAATGCACCATATTCATTTAGAACTTTGGCCTCAAATTAAGCGGAGAGCAGAGCCTCTCGCAGAGACATTCTCCTCCAACTCCCGCGCTAACGCTCGCCTGTGTCGCCTGCCACAACTTGGGCTGGGAAGCCATGCTAATAAAGCGATTCTGCCTCTATATTTGTTAGTCAAATTCCAATAACGACACTTCAAATGCCCTGGTCCAAAGTTTACTCTGAAGCGCAGTATAATTGTCGGCCTAACGCGCTGTTTAATGAGGCCTTCGCTGTCTCGCGGCGTCTCCCGCTCATGATTAGCGTCATTCAAGGATTGTGGAATCCGTAGAGTTTCGAAGTTTGAGAGGTTCGGGCGTGCAAGTGCTCCAGACATGCACAGATTGCTTTATATCGCACAAGCAATGCTGCAATTACGGTTTCAGCTGCTCTTTGCTCGTAATGGTTATCTATGGTTCAAGGAAGGAATCATCAGTTCTACTTCTTGTAATTGTATACATGATGAAAATGCAGTGCAAGGTTTCATTATTCTGCTAAAGAAAAATTGGTCCCGAGTTCTTTCCATGTCATAACAGAGTTGAGTATTGTGTTCCCGATTTCCATGAAGTTCTGTGCATGTCACTCTATCACATAAATACAAATTTTTGATGATGAAAGTGCCATATTTTGTTCTATTAATGTCCCATCTGTAGCCAAAAGTGTCACATTTGATGACAGAAGCACTGTATATGATGATAAAAGAGCCGAGTTTGATGGAAAAAAGACCGCATTTGATGATAAAAGCGCTGCACTTGATGTCTAAAATGCCGCATTTGTTGCCGACAGCGCCGGATTTGATGAATAAAATGGTGAATTTGATTACAAAAGTGTCGCATTTGATTACATGCATTTGATGTCGCATTACAAAAGTTTTGCATGTGACGACTTAAGTTCCATATTTGCACAATTAATGTACCATTTATTAACAAATGTGCTGCATTTGATCGCAAAATCACCATATTTGATTATCAAAAGTGCAGCATTTAATGAAAAAGTGCAGCGTTTGATTATCAATAGTGCTACATTTAATGAAAAAGTGCGGCATTTGATTATATTATTATTAACCGTGCTACGTGCAGCATTTAATGCCAAAAGTACGGCGTTTGATGACAAAAGTGTTGCATTCTCACTAATTCTATGTGTTCAAAATTAATGTGCCCCTCGGCCTCGGATATATGAACTATTCACTTCACTTGTACCCACACTTTGAATTAAAGGCCTCGGATTTACGAACTATTCACTTCACTTGTGCTCACACTTTGAATTAAAGGCCTCGGATATATGAACTATTCACTTCCCTTGTGCTCACACTTTGAATTAAAAGCCTCGGATATATGAACTATTCACTTCACTTGTTCTCACACTTTGAATTGAAGGCCTCGGATTTACGAACTATTCACTTCACTTGTGCTCACACTTTAAATTAAAGGCCTCGGATATATGAACTATTCACTTCACTTGTTCTCAAAGTTTGAATTAAAGGCCTCGGATATATGAACTATTCACTTCACTTGTTCTAACACTTTGAATTAAAGGCCTCGGATATATGAACTATTCACTTCACTTGTTCTCACACTTTGAATTAAAGGCCTCGGATATATGAACTATTCACTTCACTTGTTTTCACACTTTGAATTAAAGGCCTCGGATATATGAACTATTCACTTCACTTGTTCTCACACTTTGAATTAAAGGCCTCGGATATATGAACTATTCACTTCACTTGTTCTCACACTTTGAATTAAAGGCCTTGGATATATGAACTATTCACTTCACTTTTCTCACACTTTGAATTAAAAGCCTCGGATTTATGAACTATTCACTTCACTTGTTCTCACACTTTGAATTAAAGGCCTCGGATTTACGAACTATTCACTTCACTTGTTCTCACACTTTGAATTAAAGGCCTCGGATTTACGAACTATTCACTTCACTTGTGCTCACACTTTGAATTAAAGGCCTCGGATTTATGAACTGTTCTCTTCACTTGTGCTCACACTTTGAATTAAAGGCCTCGGATATATGAACTATTCACTTCACTTGTGCTCGCAGTTTGAATTAAAGACGAGCTTTCAGAGCAGTGTAAATTCCTTTGGTGAATTCGTGTTCCACGACTTTTTGTTAGGTCGGTTTGACAATCCGTTTTCATTCTTCAAAACGTTTAAATATTCTGCGGTGAAAATTTGTCAAAATTGGTTAAGAGATGAGCATTGTCCTTGCATTTGTTCGCGTACGTGGACGTAAAGTTAGTTGCCAGCTGCTGAGCAGTTGAACATTTTGTTTCCCGTTCATGAATGAGCTTTCTTCTCACTGTGCACATACGACGGCTTCAGTTTGTGTTGCACGATCGGGGTAGTCATGTTTCATTCTAATTATGGACTATGTCATTCTAAGCGTTTGTTAGCATATCATATCCTCGCCTGTTTTTTTTCTGTCGCTAGCAATTGCAAGTCTCTCAAAATTAATGGGGAACTGAAGAAGAAAATATATCATTAACTTTTCTCTTCATTTTTTCAATCTTTCACAGGACTATTATATCATTTTTCTTTTGGTATATTTCCCTACTAAGGACTTCTAAATAAAATATTTCTAAGAATCATTGTTTCATCCCATTTTATATCGCAAACCAATTGTTTTCTCTCTTTCTCACTCTTTTGTTTCACTGCATTGCTGCTCGAGCTCTCTTCTAGAGTATAGAGCCGCGAGATTTCCGTCTCATGATGTTTAGAAAGAGATTCTTTGTCCGATAGTGCTCACCATTTTCAGTTTACAAGTTTATTGCCAGCAGTTTCTTAACGTAACCCAGCTCTATTTAATGATTTTAGTTTACTTCTGTGCTGATAATGCAAGATCATCCAGAACTAAAATGAGCTTCACGGATGCCATTAATGTGTTGAATACGTCGGCCCATTACCAACGGATCCTCAGGGAGGCGACATTTATGACATTTCAGGGCGCGGGACACATTAACACTGCATTAATTCTGGCCGGAACCGTTCCGCAATCCGGCGGTGGTTCGGCCTTCATTAAAGACAAAGCAATCTCGGAACACGGAGCCCTGGTTCATTTTTGTGTCCTAACATCCAGAGATGCGCGGCTGACTTCGCTCGAATTGAATTGTCTTTCACTGAAATTCCTCGACACGCCGCGCACCTTTTGAGGGCCCGGAGATGGAGACTCTTCAAGGAAATGCGCGTGAAATTTCCATGAAATTCGGGACGTACCTGAGTGCCTTCTGAAATGTGGAGAGCAGGTGCAGGATGAAGTACCGGCGCTCTGCAGTGCGAGTTAGACAAACTACTCGACGCTTTGGAACACACTGCACGTCTCTAAAGTAACTCATATCTAAAATGACATTACAGCCTCATCAGCCCAGCTGCTGAATTTGTTCCTTACTGATGTTCAATGTTATTTATAAAACGCGGTTATCGAGAGTAACAATCTTCTGCGGATAATTGAGGGATAATTTTACATAGAGATCCTACTATTTCAAGTAATTCAGCAGTTCTTGTTCAGGTTTTTGCACAAATGACGGACAAATATGAGCTTTTTTAGCGCCAAGCGTGCATTCGACGAGAGCGTATCATGTAGCTCTGAAATTTGAGATTACATTCCTTCACTGTGGGATTTATTACTGGGTCATGTTTCCTGGTCTTGATATAGTGCTGAATATAATCACTGGATAATTAATTATCTCGAGGAAATCAACTGATGAAACTGACACGGAGTAATTAGATCCGCGGCTTCACAGCGAAAATATTTTGGTTAAATCTCCCCCTCAGAATACGTAAAATGAAAACCAGCGTGGCCTTTACGTAGGAGGATTTTCTCTCTCGATATTTTCCATGGTACTCCAGTTGTGATTGAATATATTGTGAATTTTATAGCACTTGCGGTTCATAAGCCTTTAGGATGCATATTGTAATTACACATGGATGCTATTACATTTGTTTCAACTGTGTTAGAGTCATCACCATTCCTGTCATTTAACAGTTCATCAGTCAACCAAATCATGCGGCCACTTAAAGAAAATTGAGAGGGAAGATTCATAAGTTCGGGTAACTATGCTAACTAATCGCAGCATTGTATTAAAAACCAACGTTTCGGAATAATACCCATCGTTTGCACAAAACAATGATGATTGCACATTGGTTAAGACGTGGTGATTCAAAGGTCTTTCAAAAATGAATGAAAATATTTGTCACAAAAAAGCACCAAATTAAAGGAACGACATAAAAGAATGTTGAGAGGATATGAGCACAGCGCTGGTTGATTTGCAGAAGGTTAGTTTCGAAAATGAACATGGAATCTAAAGTTTTCTGCGCTATTGAACTGAATGAGCATTTGAATATTTTAAGTTCATACCAATCAACTTAAAGCAGTGAGTTGCGTCCCCGTTACACGGAGCCCACACCATGAGCGGGAGGGGGTCAGTGCGCACCAAAACACCGCAAAAAGAACCAAGTTGAGGCAACTTCATAAGGTCGTTGGCCGACGCTTTTCTGGCCCTGCCCATAAAGGCCTAACGACCTAATGTGACACGGACGCAGACGCTGCATTTTTCTGCTCTAAAATGAGGCTTACTTCCAGTTTTTGTTCCTCTGTCATTATTGCTTATTAGAATTAAGGCGGCACACCGCGCTCATGTCCTATTTAATTAACAAAGGCTCAATTTTGCATGCTGACCGGGCTGTCGCAGCTACATTTAATAACGATGCCCAGTGGCAAATGTTCCTCTGAATTACGAGGTAGTTAAAGGGCTCGAGTGTGTACTACGAACTTATATTTTGAGTTACTAAGTTTCTTGGAATAATGAATTTATTACCCTCAAAGATACGTGTTCTGCTATCTTGCCATGAATTCTTAGATTTTCAAACCGATCAATGATGTCAATGATGCTGACACCGTCCGCCGAACTTTATCACATATCTGCATCAAGGGTGTGAGAAAGGAACTGTTTCCATCTTTCTCTTCACATCTCTGCATTTTTAATTCAGAGTTGAAGGAGAGCCACGCTATATTTTTGAGTGCTTCAAGCCGAGTTCAGTACTGCTCCTTCCCCATCCTAAGAAACAACACCTCGAGTTAACAGAAGGGACTAGTTTTTCAGAAGGGAATAGTTTAAATTTGAATCAATGTGTGTACATAAGGAAACTTTATACATCCTGCATGGTACTTAGTCTCTAGTAACTATCTGGGAGAATAATAGTCTCCAATTTAAGCTCAATTTTTGGCCCGGTTGGCCCGAGACAGGCGTTAGCTTAAAGTTGATGGCATCTTCACTGTTGTGTGCGCTCGGACAGAGAAGAACTTCAAACTCCAGAGCTCGATTTTGCATTTTGCGTAATTTACGAAGTTGTGCCCACGCCGCATCTGAGTCCTTGAAAGTTTACTGCTCGTGTGAACGGATCCCAAGCGGCAGCGGGAGATAGTCAACACCAAGAAGTATTAGAGGAGCTGCAAGTGGTGGAAGGTAGCAGAAAGTGTTATTGGAGGAGGTGGTAGGTGTTCTACTGCAGTGGGGGATGGGTATCTATAAGTGTTCGTGTTAGAGAAGTAGTAAATCCTAGCGAGAAATGCTCGGTAGGAATAATGAAAGGGACGTTTAAAGATGTCTTAGAAGCGTTTTAGAAGTATAAGAGGGTATCAAAAAGTCTTAGAGGTGCTTTACAAGCGTTCAATGGTATCAAGAATGGTTAGAAGAGTTTAGATGTAGTGGAAGATATTCAAACATGTTAGAAGTATTGAGAGGCAGTGAAAGACCTCAAAAAGTATGATAGATCGTTTAAAAATATTGAATTCGATTAAAAGTTGTGAAAAGGGGCAAAAAAGAAAAAGGTATGTAGGACTCTTGAATAGGTTCATGACGTGTAAGATGATACCAGAAGTTAAAAGACGCCAAATGGTAGCAGAATGTACAAAGATGGTGAATAATGATTTTTCAAAAGGATATGAGATTATAGTAGACTGATTGAGGGGTAATAGTAAATGAAGAAAACTGTTTTAAAAAACAAGGCGGATGCGTGTTGATGTTGATTGTAAATATCTAAAGTATGAGTTAATGCACGTTACTGCAGCTTAAATTTAAATATACTGTAATCGGCGTTTACTCCGGCTAAATTAATTCAAGTCTGAGGAGTGTTTCTTCGCATCGTAACTCCTTGCGTCCACGTCGGAGTAATTATTCAGTGTTTGGAGACGCCAATTTTGGTGACGGGTTTAATACACTTTAAAGTTCAGTCTACCTTTAAGACTTTCATAGTAATAATAACTGTTCTATCACCTTCTTGAGTTGTGTATCTTATTGTCCGTATGACTCCAACACATCAGAGTCCGTGGATGTTATTGTGTTCTTGGCTCACGTGTGCAGGCCTACGTTGCTCCAGTGACACAAATATTTCATATAGAGCTGGTGTGTCGAGTACAGCTCTCAATTTCAGGTTTTTCACCTTTAAATTAGAGGCCAAGTTACGAAGTATCCGTTTGATACAATTTCTAGCGCCTAAAATTGCCCATGAAGGAATCTTTGAGCCGCGACGACTCCGTACCATGGCAACAGGATATTGCGCGCCGGGAGGTTTCTCCGACTGACAATTTTCACGATCTTTTCTTCTTCAAATCAGCTGTCGAACGAAGAAGATTCAGCCTGCAATGTCTTGTGTTGGAGACTACCTCATTGCTGGAGCGGTGGTTATGTGAATATACACTGGCAACTGAACTGCACTCGTGCCGGAGTGCAATGATGCTGGTCTGCTATGAGTCTCAAAATTGCTAAAGTAGCACTGACACTCAGCCCGATACCCTTGAGTATTCGGTAATATGGTCTCGGCAGCGGGAACTGAAATGCTTCACCTTCAGAAATTAAATCATCAATTTTTATAAACTACAACTTATTTTGGGGGTGAACGTTGCTAGGATATTTTAGAAGACACGTTCATGAAAAACATATATTGGAGCGATTTGTCAATCTGACATTTTTAGAAAACACTGTTCAACATGAAAATATTACGGAGATGAGACTACGCGCCCTTCATGGATTTCGGGACTCTGAACACGAAAATGACACTCAAAATTGCTTGCATGCCCAAATATTCGAGTTATTTCATTATTTACATTAATTTATCATACAACGCTAAGGGAACACAATTGTACGACTAACAGATAACAAGCTGTGCCTTTTATACACGTTGACTTTCGCCTATCGCTTGTGGTCGACGTTTGAAGCGTGTAAGGGGATCATCCAGCAAAAATCTGCTAGCATGGAAACTGACCTCTTTCCTTTGTAGCGCTGTTCCATTACTGAAATGTCCTGATGGAATCGCTCTCTTTGTTCGTCACAGAAAGCCCCGCAATTCGCCTGAAAAACATAAATATTCGAAGTGACAGTAACATGTTACATCCAATCTTCTCATAGCCAGAAATAAATTCTTCCCCTACATTTCTAAAATTTTGAGCACGAAAGTTGCCCAAGAATTGCGTACTAACATTCTGGAAACATTGTCATGCATGTAGTTCATTAGGATTGAGAATTGATTCAAACATGTGTATCTTGCAAAAACAGGCGTATCTGAGGATCTATAAATATCCTCTGTTTAACCTTAACCATACTCAAGCGAGGAAAGTTTTGGTGTAAGTATTCAAATGCTATGGTATTTTTCTTAAGGGCCTTTGCAAATAGCTTAATAAGTTCAAATTTTGTGCGCAGTGGGGGTAGGAAATTACTGATGAAGTTCACTAGAGGTACGTATGAAACGTTTTCAGTGCCGGACATCAAAGCTATTCGTATCGGACATTCCTTCCGTTTGTGTTGATCATCCCTCGCGCGGCTATCCCATTCAGATATTGTCTATAACAACAGTACTTAGTGTACCCACCTTGTAGACCTAGCACACTTGTGATATGTTTGATAACACCACATACCCTTGTGAATCCCTTGCGTTCATTGTAGTTTATACGACTCAGCAGGCGTTGACACATTGGATGACTTTCTTTACCTAGGACTACACTAGAAACAGGGATTGATGATGATGTTCGGTACAGTTATGCAACACCACTGCCTTCAGGTTTGTTTTCGAGACTTTTATAAACAATCTCTAATCGGCTGCTATTTACGGAATATTTAGTTATAGCATGAAATCTTCCACTTCGTAGCAAAATATTACGTTATCTTCTCAATTGCTGAAAAATGTAGAAAGTTTTTTTGACGATCGCAACGAGTAGGTATCTAAACTTTCTCCTCCAGGAAGTTCCACTGCTACAATCTGGATTCAAGGAGTTCAGCTTGATTTTTGGGGAGTTCTAAGTTCCTAATCAGGTTATGATGTTCGCCTTGTTTGATTATGTGTATGTTACAGGAGGTACTTGTTGGTTCAAATGAATATCATAACAAATGTTGCTTGGAACGCTTTCTAAGACAAGTTCTGTTCAATCATCCTCCATATCGCTGTTTGTCGGAATGTTAGCGTGTGGATCGGGGACTGGGAATCCTTCTTCATGGACCCCTCGGCGAACGACGGATGGTACTACAGGTTTTTTTAATATTCCTCCTCTTCAGCGTATTAATTCATTTTTTTATTCATGATTTCATACAGAAATAGTAATCGGTGGTACGGTTTGTTGGTTCCCGCCCAACGGCGGGCGCACCAAAGCGCATGTAAACTTTTCACATACATCCAAACATTCAGGGTAGATGAACACTTCGGACAACAAACGTGAGGAGGTCAATTCTTCTCGTAGTCTCCGATATGACGCCCAGACTGCAACGGTCAATGGCCGCTTTCTGAAACCACAAAAACGTCAGAACAGACGTAGCTAAAGTTGTCTGGTGAATTAAATCAGGAGCTTGAATAAGTAGCACACTGCTACGCATTCAATGGACCACAAAGATTATGTACAACAATGTACCAAGTCAATCAGGCAATAAATCACTCTTAAATGAAGCGGACTATAAAATTACAAAAAACATGGCGAGATGAAGTTATCTGCTTTCTAGCATGCACAAGACTGAGGCCGTTGACGCCTGGAACAGCTTTTTACCGCAGGCTCACGTAACGCATGAAACGAACGGCAACAGAAAAGAACGGCGACGAGTCCATTTTTTTTCCTCCTTTTTTTCGTCTGACACGTATACTTGAACTTTCATAATTATTACGTCCCATAGCTTTACTTGCAAAATTTAAAACGGGAAACTACTTAAAACGATGAGCCAGGAGAGAATTTTATAAGTGATTTTCGTGTTCAGCGACCCAATATTTATAAACGGCGGCTATTTTCATTTGAGTAAAAAGTTAAATTTCTTGAACAGTGTTGTCTGTTCATTTATTGTTTGTGAATAGTTATGCACAAGTATTTTGTGAATATTTTTCCAACAAAGGGCTTCAAAGCTTACTTTTATCTCCCCAATTGAAAATTATCGCCCTTTTCAGGTAGTAAATTAGTCGTAAAAGGTCAAAAACGGCACAAAAGGGCCAAAAATCACGACTTCAAACCGACTCCTACCTATACTTGGCCTATTAGGGCTTGAAAAGGGCTCTTCATTCAACTGGCCTTTTATAGGTCTAGTCAATGGCTGTTTGCGGGCTCATTCGGGTCGTTTAAAGTCGTTTTCAAGCCTTTTCGACGACCTCTATTTGGACGCGTAATAGATTGTAAAAAGACTCGTAATCGTAAATGTTGTACAAGTCGTATTACTTCAGTAAATGTAAAGAACTAAATGAATTTCAACTAACCTAACTTAGTTAAGTTAGATTAGGTAAGGGTGGCCAAAGTTAGTTTCGATTAGTTTCATCAATTAATTATTACTATAAATTTCGGTTTAGTAGTTAAAAAAATATTATGCTCATGTAGATATCCAGAGCTGGTCATAGATACTTCAAAATGTACCTAGATACTAGATACTTCTCCAAAAGTATCTAGATACTAGATAATTTTCTTTTAATTCTCTCTGTCTCACTACTTCATCGCTGAGCATTCAACTTGTAGTGCTTTACCCTAGTTACCCCTCAAACCTCGATTCTAGTCCTTCTATGTTCAGTAATCTTAATATATCACAATGTAAATTTATTTAAGAAGAAGTTCCACTTCTCACCCGCTCATGACCGATACCTACAGCCGGAGAAGTGTAACAGTAAGGCCGCTGCTTCACCCGCCTCTAATCGGACCTCATTAGGCGAAGCAGCCACAAGACCCGGCCTTACAAACTCTTTATATCGTATAGAAAAACTGATGTTGGAGCGATCTGATCAGCTCCATTATGCCACTGTTGTAAATCAATACTTAGTAATTTTCATATTTATTTCGTTAATAAATAAAAATTTTAATTTTTATTGGTATAATGTTTCAATTTGGGACTCTTGATTCCATATGTCTTTTTGTTTTTAAGGCCGGACGTAAGGAAGCCCAAAAGGGCCGGTATTAGCCTTGATCAAGCAGTAAGGAAGCCCAAAAGGGCCGGTATTAGCCTTGATCAAGCAGTAAGGAAGCCCAAAAAGGCCAGGACGAGACTCGACCAAGCAATGGAAAAGCCAAAAATGGTCGTGAATAGCCTCGTTCAAGTAGTAGAGAAGCCCAAAATGGCCGTTGCATTAGCCGTTTCGATGCCCAGAAATAGCCGTTTAAATTGACTAAAAATACTAGACATTTGCTCCGAAAAAGGCTAATTTACTGCTCGAAAACGACTAAACTCTTGGCTTATAACTGCCTGAAAACGATCTGTAAAAGGCTCAGAATTTCAATTGGGTCTGCTTCACATAAGCCGTTGTTCCTGCCTTGAAATAAAAATGAACCTGTTTGTTACGCGAAGAATCGTTCTACCTGGAAACGCGATGAGGTCTTTCTATACGTAGAACTAAATTGACACATTTCTCTTGATATCCGCGATGAAATTCCGCTTAGAATCGCTCCACCTATAGCTGTATGAAAGGAAACGTGAAGTTGATTGATGATAAAATTCATTTTCTGAATTGTTTCTGGTACATTGTTTTGAAATAATACATCAATAGGTTTTGTATTCCATGGGAAATATCTTTTGATGTACAATTTACTCAGCATTCAAAATACAGTTTATCGCCCGCATTGTCTGCAGAAACTATTTTTAGAGCACAATTTTTTCTTTGGTTGTATACAGCGGAGTTACTACGGCGCAGCGCCCTTAGAACTTTTTCCTCGAACTTTTGCAATGAATTTATTATTTTCGCTGATGTTCTGTGCAAGCGGTGATGCTCACGTGGCCTCGGCTACGTCTAAGTGTTCAAGTAGAGAAGCTTCCGAAGAACTTTTGTCAGCATCATTTTTGTAGAAAGTACAAAATTATGCCATCTCTTTTCAATTTTTTTACAACACCGATAGTTTCTCTTGCACTGAATTTTGACTACAGGCCGAAGGGTGCGGGCTCTGGAGTAGGCAGACACGCTTCAGTTGAGCGTCTCTCAACAAGCCGCCGCAGCTCCAGGCGATTTTCGCTGTAAACAAACAAGTCAACGAGCCAGACTTCGTTATTTGACTACCACGCAACTGTAAAGGCAAAAATAACGGCAGGCCTCGGCGATGCGACCTTTTTTAAGATATAAAAGTTATCATTTGCTTTCGTATTTGTTTTGCTCAAGGCTCGTGGCCAATTTGTTTATCGTTACCAGCGAACAAAAAATCACATTCGAATTTTGAAAAAGAGTTTTATAGGCTTCAGCAAGCAAGGATTGGAAGTGAAAATGGTGACTTTTATGAATAAGAAATGATACACATGGTAGCTTTAATCAGGTTAGGGATCTGTTTGAATGAATGAAAACAATAGGAAACTAGACAACAGTGCAATGTAAAAAGTGAATCTAAAACTTGTGGCAGAAAGCTTATTTGTAAATTCAAATACTTTTGATGCAGAACCCATGGTAAAGATTGCGGTTGGAAGTCCATTTTTTAAACATCATGACAATCGATGAGAGAAAGTTTGTCAGAATTTCATTCACATCTAGTGCTTGTATCATGACACATGGAAATCTAATGATTGAATAAAAAATTTTAAGCCATCCACTGTTTATCACGATCACTAACTTGAAAAAATCGTTTGACGTTCAACGTATAATTTTGAAAATAAAGCACATCGACTCGCATTTCGGACTTTTCTGGCAAATTAGGAGGTTTATTTACCAAATTAATGTTGTTTTATATCCACAATGAACCAGAAAAAGCAAGTTAGTGAAGACATATCGTAACGTGTGTCCGTTGACAAGTGTACAGCGCAGTCGCCATGCAGGCAGCGTGAGAGATGATCAGTTGAGAGAATTATTTTAGAGCTCGTCGAATGCTAAATAAAATTGTGAAAATGTGAACGAACTTAATTCTAGGGTCTGCAAAATATAAGCACGGCATCAATGAATTATGTTATAAATTCAGGAAGGCACGATTACGAACAATTTAGCTCAGCAAGATATCATAATGTGAAATTAAACTGTGCTAAGCATTTGAGTTACAACGCATGTTACAGCATTCCAAGCTGCTGACAGGTGCAGACTACCAATTAATTTGATGTAGTCATGCGTGTCACTTAATTTATAAAGATTAGATTAGTTATTCAGGGAGACGAAGGGAGACCTCTGCTCCACTAAGTTCATTATGACCACAAAATTAGTTAACTAACTTTTTCCTACAGTGTTGTGGCTTAGAATATAATTTAGAAAGTGCCAAATTCAAATCTAACAATAATCTACTGTACACGCAAAAAAACGTTGTTTTCTTACAGATATATGTTACAAAGGAATTGTTTAGCTTTCTAAGTCATGCTTCAAAGTTTATAGGCTTTAAATAACCGCGCACAAGATTTGTTTCAGGACTACATTTTACTGTATTCTGGCATCGACAGCCTTGTTTCCGTCACACCTCGAGACGAGAGCCTGAGCGGAAAATAAAACCCACGAAATGAGTTTTTGGGATCTGTATCGCCTCGAGTCGGAGTGTTTTGTTCATTTTATCGATTGTTGGAATACTTTCCACGGCCAATGAGGAATTTCATTTGCTCACGCAATTTTATTTTTCACATCTTTCCGGGATTGAATAAATTCAACGATGTTTTCAGCGACTTAAAATGCTTAAAAAGTCCAGTGGGCCGCGAATTGGATACACTTTTAGTTGAAATTAGAATGATAAGATTATGACTAGGGTAACTTGGTCTCCAAAATAATATAGGTACAAGAACTAAAATATTTCATTTCCTTCAAAGAGCATGTGCTCGTTGCTCAGGGTCCCATTTTTGCGTCAAAACGAACTTTGTATTGAGAGAACAAAAGCATTCCTTCGAGCGGTACCAGTAAATGATTTTCCCATTTTTAGACATGAACGAAACATAGCCAGCTAGGTGCGACTGCTCCTTTTAGATTTTCTGCACCACCAAACTTCAGATGAAATTCGGAAGTTCAGACTTAATGCATTCACGGTGCATGGAGCCATTAATGCATGGAGCCATGAGATCATTGTGCAGGTAACTGCGCAGTCCCGCTGGCTGAGAGGTGAGCTGCCGGCCTGCGCAGGGCGAGGCTCTAATTAGTGAGATTAGAGGTAATCGTTAGCGCTATGATCAGCAGGCGGTAGCAGATAATTGCGTTCATGAGCAAATGCCGCAGATTTTTGGAGAGCTTTAGCTGCAGGGGCGGCGATGGGGGCGTCGCTAGTATCTCTGTTTTGTATGTCTTCTCGTCGGTTGTAGGGGGCTGCCGCTCCTAATGTGTTAATATTGCAGTGCGTAATTTCTTTACATTTCTCTTCTACTTAATTCCCGCCTTGAGTTAGATTTCTTTTGCTTTGTATTAAATCTTCTTCGTGCAGTATTTGATTCAGCCAATTTCTCTACTTTCGTATACCATTTTCAACACATTCTCCATTTTCTCTTTGTTTTATTTTCCTTTTACATTACCTTTTGATAGCTCAGCGCCCCTACGATTCAATCATCCAGTGCTTAATTCCCTCTTCAGCATTTCTCCTCCTCAGTGCATTTGGTTAACGTCATCCCTCTTCATCTCCTTTTCTTTTTGTCATATTTCAAGAAGTTCACGTTCCATCAATTCCATGTCGCACTTCTCCATCCGTTGACTTCCCTCCTAAACTTAATAGAAAATTAAATTTTTGCCGAAACTTCCCTTGTATTGGAGGGAATGACCGAACTTATGCATCGCTCAGTCTCTCTTCAATAGTTTCCATCAAATAAACTCCTGCGCAAGGATTGAAAGTTCTCTGTATTCAAAGACAGCTCTGTGCCTTGTTCATATTTTATCTCATACTTTACTGTTTTCTCAAGTGAAAGAGTAAAATTAGCCAGCTCAAAGATCATGGAAATCGTTTTAACTTCAGTTACGCAATGCGCTTTGAAAAGTGAACTTACAACGGCACCAGCGTACGTTAGAAATGATGATATACCTTCCAATGTATACCGGTACCAGTGGATGTAAAATTTCATTACGATAGCCGTTTCATTTGGAAATTGTTTAAATTTTGTTCACTTTTCTAAAAACACAATTAAAGATTTTTTTTCCAAGTGCGAAAAACAAATGGAATAAACCACCAATTATTAAAGTGTTTCGTATAAATTAACAATTGGCAGTTAAATAACAAAGTGGAATTGCTATCATCACTGTAAATAATGTCTAAGTTGCTATTATAATGACATAAATACATGAAATTAATGACACGCCAGAATGCGAGTGTGTTGTTTCAGCAACTAATGCCAAGATTTGATTGAAATTTCTACCGGAGAAACCTGATTCCACAATAGCGGAAAGAAAACAGTTTTTGCACAACTAAATTATTGGTGATGACACCCACGCATAAGTACTGCGTGCAACACCAAGCACCGCAACTCTGCAAGACTAAGCGCGTGAAAAATTTACATCTTTCTACCTTATACATCGATTTTCAGTAGGATGAGGTTCGATAAACGTGAAGGTAGCCGTAGTAAAATTAATGCATTCAACACTGTAACTGATTTTAGAGCGTCCTTAAGGTGAAATTATTCAAATTACGTCAGTCTACATTGAATCTGATTTAAAGGCGTTCAGGGTCGTATTTGAAAAAAAACGCATTCAAACTTGCACCTGATTTTAAAGCGTCATGCAGGTCGCAGTTGTGAAGTTCACTCATTCAACATTGCATTTCATCGGATTTTATCGTCTGATGTTAGAGCATCCTGTGGGGACGCAGGGACGCCAGGGTGTGTGTCAGGCTCTTCTTCTAGAATATATATAAGTCAAACTACGAAGACCTTAACACGTTAAGTGCGGCGAGTTAAACTGAAGTTCAGTAACCAACTCAAATTTAGAGTCAATTGTAGTAAAAAAATTCATAAGTAGCAAACATTAACAGGATGCATGCCTTCATTTGGCTTTCATTAAATATTTTTTTAAATTGAGTCAAAAACTGCTGGTCGGTCAGCAGCATTTTGAAAATCCCTTCATTGACCACCAGTGGGTCACGCTGCACTTGAAGCGTTAAAACCCAACATTTTCCTAATTTCAGCTTTGTACTCAAGATTGCAATAAAGCTTCCAAGCCTGTAAATGATTGAGGTCCCGATAGAGAGGAAGTTTTCAACTACTGTATCATCATATTACATTGTGTAGGGATTTAAAGTTTTTCTTCATTGTTGCCATGGAAGTGAATAAAGCCTACCAAACTTGAAGAGAATGCTCCGTAATAAAGTGATTCTCAATTAAAAAATTCCTGGATATAACTGATGTACATGATGAGTTGCGTATATTGACGCACGCCCGGTGACGCTTATGCGTCTGTGCGTGTAGCGCGTCATATTTTATGGCGCATTCACGACGCCATGCAGCCTCCGCTCTCCGTCATTTTGTCAGCACCGAGCCAATAATGACGCAAAACTGAGCAAAAGACGTCAGTTTCCAAATGTAATATCCGCTTAGGGGCTGCGATGTGCCAATCACGTGCTCGGCTCATCCCACAGCGATCAGCGCGATGCGCTCGCTCGCTGGCTTATTGCCACCAGGGTCTAGTTCACATTGCCACGTCAGCTCCAGGGTCTAGTTCATATTGCCACGTCAGCTCCAGGGTCTAGTTCATATTGCCACGTCAGCTCGAGGATCTAGTTGTATTGCCACATCAGCTCGAGGGTCTAGTTCATATTGCCACGTCAGCTCCAGGGTCTAGTTCATATTGCCACGTCAGCTCCAGGGTCTAGTTCATATTGCCACGTCAGCTCCAGGGTCTAGTTCATATTGCCACGTCAGCTCCAGGGTCTAGTTCATATTGCCACGTCAGCTCCAGGGTCTAGTTCACGTTGCCACGTCAGCTCCAGGGTCTAGTTCATATTGCCACGTCAGCTCCAGGGTCTAGTTCATATTGCCACGTCAGCTCCAGGGTCTAGTTCATATTGCCACGTCAGCTCCAGGGTCTAGTTCATATTGCCACGTCAGCTCGAGGATCTAGTTCATATAGTCACGTCAGCACGAGGGTCTAGTTCATATTGCCACGTCAGCTCCAGGGTCTAGTTCATATTGCCACGTCAGCTCGAGGATCTAGTTCATATTGCCACGTCAGCTCCAGGGTCTAGTTCATATTGCCACGTCAGCTCCAGGGTCTAGTTCATATTGCCACGTCAGCTCCAGGGTCTAGTTCATATTGCCACGTCAGCTCGAGGATCTAGTTCATATAGTCACGTCAGCTCGAGGGTCTAGTTCATATAGTCACGTCAGCTCGAGGATCTAGTTGTATTGCCACATCAGCTCGAGGGTCTAGTTCATATTGCCACATCAGCTCCAGGGTCTAGTTCATATTGCCATGTCAGCTCCAGGGTCTAGTTCATATTGCCACGTCAGCTCCAGGGTCTAGTTCATATTGCCACGTCAGCTCCAGGGTCTAGTTCATATTGCCACGTCAGCTCCTGGGTCTAGTTCATATTGCCACGTCAGCTCGAAGATCTAGTTGTATTGCCACATCACCTCGAGAGTCTAACTGGTATGAACATACAACACCTTTTTCATGATGAATTCAGATTTTTTTAGTTAACTGGAAATTATTTTCATTTTGAAAAAAACGTTGTTCTATGCATCTAAAAAACGTTTTATTCTTAATTTTTGAAGAGAGGTATTGATATCCCTTAAAGCAATGTTTTCATACTCCAAAGAGGATGAGCTGCACCCAAATTATACCACGAAACCTGACTGGACCGCTGACGCCTTCAGGGCGCTGCGGTTCACTCCCGGTAGAGGAAATAAGGTAGGTTCAAATTAGTCTTATTTTCGTTGACGATGGGGTTTTGCTGACGTCATGGCAACGAACCCATAGCAGCGCTCATTGTGCGTCTGGTAGCACTGCTACCTCCAAATCTGGCTCCACTATTGGCCTAGCAACATGACGTTTTGGTGACGTCACAAAGTTTATTTGAAATAAAGCCATTCTATTGGCTAGCCGAACAAGAGGAGGTGTATTTTCCCCCGTAGAAATGACCTTACCTTTTTTCCTTTACCGTGGGTACGCTGGAGCCCGGCCCGGGAGGGGCGGCGGGCTGCAAACTGAGCTGGGAAGGGCAGCGGTTGTGGGGCACCCGCGCGGCAATTGACTTCATTTTAAAAGCCAAAAATGGACTCCATTCTAAATTCCAAATTTTGATTTCATTCCAGGAACCAAAACTAGACTTCACTTCAAAAATCAAATCTTGACTTTATTCCGAGAACAAAATCTTGACTTCATTTCAAAAACCAAATCTTGATTTCATACCAATTACCAAATCTTGACTAAATTCCAAAAACCCAAACTTGACATCATTCCGAAAACCTAAAATTGTCTTCATTTGTAAAATAAAATGTTCAGTTCATTCCATGTGATATTTCCCTGATAAAATTTAGGCGAAGGATGTTATGTTCGAAGTGGTAACCCTACACAATTGCCTAATTTTATTTTTTTGCATAGGTTATGCCGAACTGGACTTTTTGTATTTTTTTAATTTAATTTAATTTTTTGCATTACTACACAAAATTTCTATTTTCTCTTTTTTTCCAGTACAGATGACGGAATCAATGAGTTCTGAAACGTTTGCAAAGTAATATACTTACACTACATTAATTCTTCGTTTTCTTACAACCTGATTTCTTAAATAATAGTTAAACTTTCATTAATTTTTTCAGATACCTTAACTCTATTATGAATCACAATATGTTACTTTATGCTTTAAGATTCATAATTCTTATTTGTTTCCACTTGTTATAATCTATTGTATCTACATTTCTGATGTTGACAGAAATACTTTACCTAAGTACACCAAGGAAATTTCGGAAGCTTCATAACGGAAGCGATTGAATATTTTATCATAACCTAGGTTTTAATTCGAATATTTAGTTCTGAGGCTGTGTCGCATATACCAGTGTGATCTGCGAGCAGCAGATGTGCTCTCTGATGTTTGCTGAAACTTCAGCGACAACTTCGTGAATCGGTGTAAATATATTCCTTATCTTCACCGCGTATTGTGCTATCATAGTTAATAAGAGATTCCGTAAAATTAACACTCCTTAGTCGGACTATCATTGAGAATTTAAAGACGAAGAATACAGCACGGATAGTTATCTTATTTAATAGAATTTACGAAGCTAAATTAAATCGTGCCTACAACATATGTTCTCGTTTTGTGGATCTGCATGCTGAATTCAATTTTTTAGTTTCATTTTTTTGTAAAAACGGGTTCCCTTCTTCAATTGTTCATGCTCATATTAAAAAAATTTTAGCCAAGAAATATTCAGGTATTAACGATGTCGCCGATTCGGTACAACAGCTCTACTGTGTATTTCCATATTATGGTGATTTTACGAGCAAGATGTCCCAGGATATTAAAAACCTTTTTAAATACCACTTTCCTGCGGTAAAATCAAATGTGATTACTGTGAATCTGCTGCGGGTTGGTTCTTTCTTTCGGTACGAAGATAGGATTCCTAAGCGGATGTGGACATCCCTGGTATATAAATTTAGTTGCATACAGTGTACTTCTGGCTACGTCAGCATGACGACGCTGCCTTTTTTTTACGTCAGGATCACCCAGCACCGTGGAGTTAGCCTTCGTACCGGGAGACCTTTAGCTCAACCTTCTCATTCGTCAATCCGCCTTCATAGCGATCAGTGTAGCACCCATATTTCCGAGGACAATTTTTCTATTTTATGCTCTGCTCCTACGAGTTAGATTTGCGCATTTTAGAATTCCTTCACATTGCAGAAGAGAAGCCGCTTTTAAATAATACTAATAGTTCATATCCTTTTGAAATTTTTGCATAGATTTTCTTTCCTAATGACCACTTTCGTTAAGAACTAACCAATTTTGGTTTTTATTTTCTCAGCCTTACTGAAGGTGGAGCTGGTCTCCGAGACGTTTAAAATTGACTAATTCAGATATTTTGAATTTAGCTTCGTAAATTTTATTAAGTATGATACCTATCCCTGCTGTATTCTTCGTCTTTAAATTCTTAGTTAATAGAGAATATTGACTAATCGCTTCAATTTTTATCATCTCAGAAAACGGACTTATTTTTGAAAGAATTAAAAGAGAACTGAATGAATGAGAGGTTTTGTTGGTTTATTTTAACCGCATAGGTATTTTTGCAATCTGTCTCAGTCAGATTCTTGCCAGCAGCTATCGTCGGCACCAGGATTACAAGCCTCCTCCGCATGTCAACATTGATGGAAACTAAACTGTGATTTCCAGAACAAAACTTTATGCGTGTTAAGTTAAAAAGAGACATGCCTGTGCTTGTCTTTTTACTGCACTAGCATCTAAGCTGTGTTGGAGGGTGAACTTGAGGTGTTGTGTAAGAGGGTGAGCTTAGAGGTGTTGTGCTGGAAGGTGGGCTTAGAGGCGTGGTGTCGCTGGACGAGCTCAGAGGCGCGGTGTCGCAGGACGAGCTCAGAGGCGCGGTGTCGCAGGACGAGCGCTGAGGCGTGGTGTCGCAGGACGAGCTCAGAGGCGCGGTGTCGCAGGACGAGCGCACAGGCGTGTTGTCGCAGCATGAACACAAGGAAGGAATGCTGCAGTAAATCTTATAGCATAAAAATGTTATTCAAAAATATTACGTTTAAAAAATGCGTTCAAATATGTGCTTAGCTCATTAAATACTGCTATGGATTCGAATAATCTAATAAATTATTTGCTAAATTCCTTTGATTATTAAAAAATGTGCTGAAAATTTTAATGAAATAAATGCCCAATTAAAATAGTCAACTTTATACAGTGGGGGACATATTTAGTAAACTATGTTGCCAATTCTTATCCTTGTGTTCTGGAAATACCTCGCCTGAAGACAACTATGTTATATAAACTTGGGGAAGGCAACTACGTTAGAGATATTTAGCCTAACGATAAACCGTTGTGTAAATTCTAGGCCTTATTAAATACTGTGTTAGAAATGGCCAAACAAACGTTGTCTCCAACATACTAAGTCTAAAAAACACTGCATTGTAGATGTATTGCATGAGAAAAAAGATTTTATAGAATACCATCGTAAAAATACCTTACTCAATTACAATTGAGCAATAAATCTGTAGTCCAAGGACTGTTGTGTTAAATGCATTAAGGCTGCGTACATACGCTTTGCTGAGTGAGAATATATTGTTCAGCAATTACAGTACTGCAATGAAATTATTAAATTTTGCATTGTCTGTTCCGCGTGCCGCAATGCAGTCCGAGTATTACACTTAATTGTACAGCAAGTGCTCCCTGTAAGGTAAGGATATTGATGCTGTGCAACCCAATACTGTTGAAGTTCTCCGTATGTACAGTCAGACCAGTGTGGAACAGTAATAACTGTGAGTCGTGTCTGTTTTGAGTTCAAAAGTTACCCTCTACTCATTCCAGTTTTGTTTAATTTTGATTTGTTTAGCAGCCTTCAAATCAACGCTTCAGCTTTCAATCCATTGCATACAACATAAATAGGTTTGTGCTGAATTCTTTGAATGTTGCTCACCGAAAAATGATCAGTTGATCAACGGTCTTTCTATTTAAGTCATGTCTGATAGAACTCTACTTTCGAGCAATATGAAATGAAAACGTTCGTTCTAAATGAAAGAGCGTCAAGAACAAAGGAGACGTGTCATTTTTATATTCATAAGTAATTTACAAATTGAGAGCAGGGTTGCTCTTCACTATAAAGTTGACATGAACACACATTTCCCTCGTATGGGACTGTTTCTGGAGGAATGGAAAATATTAACGAATGATAAAATTATGCAACTGAAAATTTTCCTGTTGTTAAAATGGCTGCTGTTATGTGACTCAAAGTCTTGCAGTATATCAAGGCATTTACCTCATTGTTTCAGAAATCATTAAATTTCAGAAAGGCTACCTTACAACGGGTGACTTCCAGCTTCTCATCTTAGCTTCAATTTCTCTGTATGACGCACGACACGAACTGCGATTGCGCGAGCATCAGCATTTTCAAACGATCTCATGGAACTCGTACTTCCAGACATCCATTTAAAATTTGCAAGTCAAACATTCTGTCATTCGGTACTGATCTAAACTACCTTAGATTTTTTCTTACACAGCCCTTGCATTCTGCACAATGAGACTACATGGTGCAAAATTTTGGTGTCGAATTCTTTATCTCTTAAATTTTGGAGCATGGGGAAGGAAAAAAAAGTGCATTGGAGTAGACTAACGCTTCGCTTAGTTGCTCTTCTGATGCTTGAATATCTGGGAGATTGTTCGGATCTGATCATGCGGGTTACAAACGTACAATTGTTTTCATCTGTGTTGTTTCTTGTGTTCGCTATTTTCTGTACATGGAAATTTCAATCTGATCAAAAACTTTGTAGGAAAT
The DNA here is from genome assembly GCA_030386875.1 of Morinoia aosen. Taxonomy (NCBI): domain Eukaryota; kingdom Metazoa; phylum Arthropoda; class Malacostraca; order Amphipoda; family Talitridae; genus Morinoia; species Morinoia aosen. The sequence continues at coordinate 5,877,882 of CM059574.1, forward strand.
TTACAGATTGTTGGTAAAATATATCGAACTAGAGGAACCGAATGAAAATCAATTTTTTCGAAAGTCCATTGAGAATCTAGATGCTAAAAAAGCGTTTGCACATCAGCACCATAATCAGCATTGGAAATCTCATCTGAAAAGCCCCAGCTGGACGGCAACGTTGGAAGAAGAAGCTGGTAAAACTAGATACATGACTTTTGCACGGAGTTAAAATTAGAAAGAATACGCTAAACTTAGAGAAATGGAATGAACGTAAAGAAGTTTCCTTTTATGAAAAGTGAACAGATATAAACTGAGATGATTGTTTAAAATAAGCTGTGTTTTGAAAATGAATTACAATTCTTTAATTCTTAGATCTGAAGTAAACGTATAATTTCACCCAAAATTCTGGAGCTGTTGACATTACCCGGACGTAGCACTCGTCAGAGCGGTCTCTAATTACTGCATAAGGAAGACTTGTCAACAAGTACCTGGTGCGGCAAACCCTGCGGTGATGCTCAGCTACCTCAGAGCCTTACGTCACTTTCGCGCACTGCGCAACTGAAATGAAACGCCAGCGATTACTGTAATGCAGCACGATGCCTGTCCGTAAACTGAAACAGAGAAGATATATTATTCTCGTTGCCCAGGATTACTCTTGAGTTAGTTCTCGAAAATTATTTAGTGAGTAATTTTATTAATCAGTATCTTTCATAAGATCCTCTGAAATTGGGTCAAAATAGGAACAAGAGCGTACTCGATTTCTTTTTTTAGTCGAATGGTCAATTTTTCAACCATAGCCTACCAATTTTGTGATTCGATGAAAACAGCTGAAAATCTAGTTATTCTAATAGGATTACAAGTTGAGGACACTTTTGAGTAGTATCTATTTGAACTAAACTAGTCATATGCCTCGCTGGTTGAACTTTTGACAAAAATCGAATTTGAAACATCGGCTGTGAAACTAAATAGCACCCAAACCAGTGAAGGTCTCCATGCGAAATACTCAACCTTAAAATCTCTCTTTTACTCCCTGTGGAGCTATGGTAATCCGAGAACGGTATTCGAGTCTCGTCCTCAGTTTCTTTTATGAATTTGATATTCTTGAATTCATCATGGGGGTATTTGAAAAAGAACATAAGATCTATCATTAAAAAGCCGAGAAGTGTCGTCTATATGCTGCGTTTGAAATACTGGTTGATACTCTCGGAGCATTTGCTCAATCATTTTAGATCATTAAGGCTTAGAAAAAGATTTGTAAGCGCCGGGGAAAGTAAGCGCATATAAGAGGGATTAAGGGATTTTTTGTAATTTTTGGCTAAAATCTAAAAAAATGATCCCCAATAGTTCCAGTAAGTTATAAAAAAAATTAGGAGCCCTAAGACGGTTGTCTCAGGCTGCTTAAAACGTATGCGCGAGCAAAGATTCATGGCTTCATGCATGAGGACATTAGTGAAGAGACTCGACATACCAGCTCACTACTTCTTCTCTTCTTCACCTCTGCCCAAAATTCTAGAAAATTCTGGTTTCTACGCTCCACACTGAACATTCGTTTTAAACGCCGTGAACAGAGGAGATGCCTGTGGAAATTAATTTCTTGTCACGAGAAAAGGTCCCGCCTCCTTACTAATTTACATTAGTAAGAAGGTCAGGTTCTCGGAATAGAGGAATTGGCACACCTCCAGGTACATACCTAAACACACAAGAAATGGGAGGATATATAAAGAACACAGTCACTCAGGAAAAAGACAAACAATTATTGTATACTAAATTTAGAGCGGTACTCACCGATGTAAGATGTCACTCACTTACACAGCGCATTTTCAGAGCGCCTTCGTGATGTTACGAGCTGTTGCTTCTGATATTGGGGCATGATACACAGGTAAAATTCGCTTAACATTTATGATTTCCAGCTATACGTCATACAAACATCAATGAGCGTACGCACAATGAATGGTATTAGGAATGGTGCAAACTAGATGATGGTATCTAAAAAAAACTACATACGCTAAATGACTTATATCACATAACTATAATGAATGATTCGGCTGGCCGGCCACCACTACGTTTACAAGAGCTACACATGAGAAATGATCTATTCTGGCCTACTTCCATCTCAGTTATTCCAGCAGCACAGGATGTGGTCATGACTTCAACCCACTCATTCATGAGCTAATACAGCTTCAGTTCAAATCACTGTCTTATGCACAGTGCAAAGAATGTCTGTTGCTAATCGCTAAATTCGAAGCTCCCGAGCATTTACTTTCCTCGCGAACTTCTATCCACAGGCCTCCCACCTGCAAGATCAATTTATAACTCGTTAATCATGATTGCGCCAATTACGTTCCCTCAAAACATTTCAATTTTTACATCACTGAATGCCAATAAATTTCAGTAATATTTATTTCAAAAAACAAATTATCTTTTCCCAAGAAACTGCATCTCTCTTACCCTCCCAGAGACGTTGCATCTAAATGTTCCATTAATGATTCCCACGTTGGTTGGGTTTTTTCAATTTAGTTCTCTGCAAGTAAGAACAAAAAATGTATAAATTATTTCTGGATTACATCATAGCGTGAAACTTCAGTATCAATTTTTAATATAGCCTTTTTTTCGATTATCTCTTTAAGCACGTTTGTTACCGCGAACACACCCGCGTTTATTTCTTGTACTTCGCGTCACGGCGTCGACTGTGGAACTGCCTTTTGTTCATCGCGACACCTAGCGTATTTTTGAGGGTTGTCCTCTTTCTCATATTCGACCAATAAGCTCCTTCCAAACTTCGAAAGCGCCCGCCTACCACTTTTTTTTCTCTTTCATGGCATCACTGTTTCCCACGCCCAAGCTCCTTCGAAACCGTTGGTCTGCGACCCTCTAGGCTTAAGTGTCGCGATCTATGCCCGTCAACAAGGCGGCGTTGTTTGCGACTGAGTAGGCATTTTCTAACGTCTCAAGTGTCGAAGGGTTCGCCCTAGGTCTCTCGAAGATTGCTTACACCCCTAAAAATTCCTTGCAAATATAAACAGACTTTGCTTCGACAACCATCATGTGTATTACGATAACCATGTATGAATAGCAATTAAGGATCTAAATCATATCTTCCAACACTTAACATGGATATTACGATAACCATGTATCAATAGCAATTAAGGGTTTCTATGCTAAGGTATTTGAATGCATTTTTCGCTTTCATTTTTCAATACTTATGCGTACTAATGAGAGTGTTTTTCAAATGAACGTCGCGAGGATTGTGCTCTCCTAGTTTCAAAATCAGATTAGGCAAGGAAAGGAACTCAATTTTGTTGTACTTTTCTATCAATCATTTCGTTTCAACATTTTACACGGGTATTACGATACCAATGTGTTATAATCATTTAAGGATGTTAATGTTAAGGTGTTTTAAAAACCAATGTATCGACATTTCATGTTTGTACTTTATTGGAAATAAAATGTTTGTTCTTTTTTTTTTGCTTAAACCAAGCCCGGTTATCGCTACACATACATTTTTTTTAGCCCAAAAATACAGGCACGTGACATACTTGTTGAAGCCACCCATCTGTACTGCTGGAATTTACTAAGATATTTCAACGAACAAATTTTAAGTCAGCACAAAATTTATTACACACAATTACAAGATTTATTACACATAATTAAAATTTTTCCCATAATTTTCAGTTTTAATTCGCAAAATTCATCATTCTTAACATCTTTTGACGAAGTAGCCAAGTTGACAGCAAGACATGAACAACAAAAGTGAAGCATAAAGAGCAGCCTGCGCGACACAAACAACAACGACAATATTAGGCCACTAATAACTGCATCAGTGCAGCACAAACAACAGTCAAAATTTTGCTGAAATAACAATAACAACAGCAACAGCACTGGACTACAGCGCCTTTCCTCACCAGCAACAGCGTGGCCCCAACACCAAAATAACGTTCTCGTTTTCACACATTTTCGGGATCCATTTCTTGGCGGCCTGGAACGCTTTCATACACCGTCAGGTCGCCCAAAATATGAACCATTAAGCGCGGCCTCCTAAAAGAGTCATACGACAAAATAATTAATGAAGTCTACGGAAATTACCCCCGAAAATTTCGGGCCATAATTAGGGTTGCTGCGCTACAGAAGCGGCGTTGGGTGGGCCGCCATCGGAGGCATAAATAGGCGTCGAGACACGCGTGCCAGTCTTGGTGATGTTGGTCGTCCGCACGCACGACTGCGATCTGGTAGTTACAGTGTTAGGTTATTTCGAAGGTTTATGATATTTACAGTTTTGAATAAATTTACAAACTTCGGTATTACTATTGCTATACATATTACGATCGATTGGTTTGAATAATCATTTTCCTTCATTGTAATGTAGAGACAGAGCGTTACATGGTAAATGATATAATCTCTCGCCTGGTAGAGGATCTGTACGGTACATTTGCAGAAGCAAGCAGCTTTTCTGCTAGCGTGGAAAATGGGAAAAAGGGTTGACGAGGTTTTTGAGGAGAACTTCTTACTTCATGACCCCGTATTTCGCTCTCTTCTCCGTAAGTTAGAGCTGATAAACTTGTGCGATTGTAAGTGCAATGCGATCGTAAAATATGAAGAATAATGGAAGCTTTTTTCTGTTTCTCATGTTTGAAAATAACACTTTTTAATTCGCTGTTCAATTGTGCATTTACGGCAAAGCCTGTTGAATTCAATCATAGGCTTGTGCCTGGCTCCTTGAGAAAGCTTGACATATTTTTTATTGTATTTGCCTACTGTTAAATAAAGATTTAAAAGGAAGTTGTCATTAAAATTATTTACTGGGTATTGTTATAGTTTACTGAGACTGTTGATATGGCACTCAGTACATGCGCGTTTCGACTGCCATTGAAGGAGGTGATCACGGGAAGTAGCTTAGTGAGGGGTAATGAAGCAATGCTGATGCGGCCTTGTATTGACAACAAAAGTGTGCACAACGTTAGACACACACGCTTCTAAAACTGCAACTCTCGTGTAAAGTTCAAAAATCCTCACACATGTGGCCATCGCACATGCGTGACTTTGTGGCTATCCCACGACCACCTACTTATTGTATGTATATACATAAAATTAACGAGATTCCGAAACGTTTGTAATTAAAAGAAGGTTCCCTTTACATTGTTTATTCTTTTCATATTGCGCATAAAATTAACGGTATGAGATGAGAATTGAGGCCTGCCCACATCTCTTTCCATTATGTCCTGAAAAGATTCAAGATCTAATGTATCGTAAGAGATATGCTTAGTCAAACATCAGAGTAATCGCACAATCAGCTCTACAATTTTTCAGAAGATTTTTCACATGAATATTTAATAAGAAGAACGCCAGCGTCTCATCTTGCATTCATCAGAGGAAAGCCAACATCCTCTTAGTCTCGGCACCGATTGAACATATGCTCTCAACCTCCACTTATACAAGCCTCCTCTTCTTACCACAGCGCGGATAGGCCGCGTTATCGGGATGATAACAGTCCCTGAGAAGAATACATTGTCGTGTCATTACACTTTTGGTAAATTTTATTCATTTTACAGAAATCGAAGTAGGAATCATTTTTGAATATCCCACATATTTCTGTCTGTTTGTGAAAAACATGTATTCTCGCTTCAATACCACGTCGTAACGTATCTCGTCAAAGATTTTGCGAACAGCAGAGCTTGGCTTGCGCTGAAACATTCGCACGCGAGGGAGCTGTTGATTTAACACATAAAGCATCCCTTTCAGGGTCGCCGCCACTTGGGAGTAGATCCCGTATTTTTTGCGATGGGATTACATCAATGGAATTGAACTTGTTTGGGCCAAGCTAGGCTGCACCGTGTGATTCATTACAAAAGTTCAATGAATGAGAAGACCCACTTCAACTGAATTGATTTTAAAGCAAGCCCTTTTGAAGCATATTGCATAAATGATTTTTGCCCTATATATTGAAATGATGAAATAGAGAATACCGAATACACCGATAAAATGTCTCTGTAGCGTCTTCGGTGGTGAAACGTCCTATATAAAAATAATAATAATCCAAGCATATTACCAGTTTCCCCGGTCTTCCCATCACCGTCGCCGTGTTGGAATTTGTCAGTCACGTTGCACGTGATACCTTCACGTATAATCATGCGTCTCTCTGAACAGCTTTGTGATACATTTGTGCACGCCAACGATCATCAATTTCAATCGTGAAATGAGGATTATTTCAAGTTTATATTTCTTTATAAGCTAGGAAGAAAGGATGAGAGTGAAAAAGCTAGAAAGAAATAGAGGGAGATAAAATTGAAATAGAATAGAAAGACGATTATCTTGAAATATATACTAAGAAAAGTGAATAAACTGGAATAAAGGATTGATGTGGAAATACGTCTTTATTCATATAGTCAACACGCTTAGAAAGGAAATTATTCGGTCATAGCTCTCATTAAGTTAATTATATTGTAATATTTAAACAAACTGTTTTTGATTCTGAAACTAGATGTAGCTTATGCTAAATATATCACTTAAATCATTCTACATGAATATTCTACAGTATCTACAATATTCCAACAAACGAAGAGCATTCTATGTCAACCTGAAATGGCTTTCATGCAGTGTTTCTCACCTCGCAGTCGGTCTCTCACTGGCCCACTGGGTAGCGGTCTATGGTGGCGGTTCCCCGAGCTTAGGAGACGGCCTGTGCACCATAGTCTTCGTCATGTCGCTAGGAGTAGGAACCAGAACTTGCAGAAGAATGTATATGGTTCGACCCCCATTCGGTCTAAGCGGTATTTTGGAAAGAACGCAGCTCTTTTGTGATTGTAACCAATGAATAAAAGGTAGGAGAGGTTAAGGAACTTCACTTACTTCAATCTTTATCTCCGTAGGTTGAGAACTCGAAGGACCATTTCGACAATCTGATTGCAATATTGGAGTGATCAATACCGATGTTGTTTCAAGCCCGTGCGTAGTGTTAGATGTGTCTTCTGCTCGTACTGATAGCAGGTTAGTTCGTGATATTCCTGCCCACCTGCAATCTTTTGGTTAGCAATACATGTGTGTTGTGGATTTATTGCTTAGTGATTTTTTTGAGGAAAATTTTCTCTAACGATTTTAACAAAAGCTCTAATATTTGAGCTAGGTTCCCATACGAAGGTTGCCAGTTTCCTATTATAGAGTTAATAAATAGATGTATATACATTCTTTGGTGCGCACTGAGTTAATACGGTATTAATTTTCTTTTTTCTTGACGTGTTGATGTTTTAAAGTACTTTCTTTCCTACTTATAAATCCGAATATGAGGGCAAGAAAATATCCATTATTTTAAAATATGTCGTTTGTGTCAGAAATCATTATTTGTGCGAAAAACCCAGGACAACTTTTTTTCATTTTTGTGTTTTAATATTAAATTACGACATTTAGCCTAATAAATAGAAAAACTAGATGGAAAAAAGCATCGTTAGACTTAAGGAAAACACAGTCACGTATTTGATCAATTCCTACATGGCGTCGGTGAACAGTGGGCTGGTTACTGTGGCAGAATTAGTTCAAAGTAATCTGATGAAAAAGTTTTTTCATAGTTTGCGGTAATTCCAGAACAGATTAATTTCAGAAGCGTAACAAAAGATCTGAGCTGGACAAGGTCATTTTTGTTAAAACATTACCTCAAAGAATTATGGAGACATCACCTCAAAGAATTGTTAAGACATTACCTCAAAGAGTTGTGGAGACGTCACCAAATTGTGACATTCTGCCCAGACTTTATAAGCTTGCAGGCTTTCACGCTGTGACGGTCGAACTTTTTTGACCCAAGCCTTGCGGCTCCAAACGGATTTTGAACAAACATGCAAAGATATCAGCAAGGATTAAATGTATAGTAACTAATTGATGGAAATGACTTTTTATCCTGATTGATAAATGAATCCTGCACTCAATCTCTTTCTTTCAATAAGTTCAGAGACATAGAAGCGTATTCTCCAAACCAGTGGCGTCTCGATGACGGAGCTCGACTCGTAAAAGGTTCACTAAATAGAGGAGCAGACGTACGGAGGGTGCAGCAATTCGGGAGTAAGGAAATTTCAGGACGGCAACTGTTATAAAAAGGTCTCCTTTACTAAACTAGGTATTGGTGATTTCGTTGACAGAACATTCGACACTCAGAGAAGTTTCGGAATATATCTAGAACAGGTTGTACAATTACTTTATGTTTAAAGAGCACTTACGCATCTTTCAAGGGTCAGCGTGGACCTTTAACCTTTTATGAAGAGGTACTTGATCGAAATACATTCTCATCTTGAACGCCTCGATAAACAAACTGTGAAAATCAGCAACAATAAATCCAATATTGCTAATTACAAATTCGTAATGCCTCATTCCTAACAATAATCCTGGAATCTCTCGTACTCAGCATCAGACGAGATAACAGCACAAACTACAAGACCTGCAGCGCCTCACACAGAGCACAACAAATTACACCGTCTATCTATACAGTCAACGAACACCCGGGTGTCAGCGTCACGACCTGAGGGAACTTTCACAACCTTGGGGAGAGTATAGGTAATGTAGGCAGTGGGGATAACAGTGGAAAGAATGTGGTGAGAGGAAACACGATGAAGAAAGGGAAAACGGGGAAGGGAGAAGGGGACTTAAAATAGAGAGGTTGGAGAGGGAGAGGAAAAGAGTAAGAGAAATAGAAGGGAAGTGGAAAACAGAGAGGAGAAAATAAAGGCTATGTGCTCATTTATGGATGGTAATTCCATCGCTGCTGCGGGGGCTTTTGGAGCTTCAGTACTGCATGCAAATGCATAAACTAAGATTGTTTGGAAACGGTCGAGTTTCCCTGCGTGAATGATCCAAATGTCATGCAAAAACTAAACAATTTCTCAGGGACTGCAATATCTTATTGATTATAGCACAAAAATATCGCCCAAACATAACATCCAAGTACAAAATAGAATGCTACAGCACCAGCAATATTTCTCCGTAAACATTCATACAAATATTAGCTTACATTTTTCGTGGGAAAGTGCGCTCTGGAAAGAGCAATCACACGAGCGTAAAAATATTCCGAACACTGTGATGAAGGCGTAGTAATTTAGGTGCGAATGCCACCCTCTGGTGCGCTCTGTCTGCTCTGTTCCCTTCGATACCGCGACGGACAGAAGCTTAGACGTACACAGCGCAGACGGCATGGGAGTTGAGCAGACGGGAGGCGTAGGTGTGCTACAGACAGGAGGCGTAGGTGTGCTACAGACAGGAGGCGTAGGTGTGCATAAGACAGGAGGCGTAGGTGTGTTGCAGACAGGAGGCGTAGGTGTGCTACAGACAGGAGGCGTAGGTGTGCATCAGACAGGAGGCGTAGGTGCGTTGCAGACAGGAGGCGTAGGTGTATTGCAGACAGGAGGCGTAGGTATGTTGCAGACATGAGGCGTAGGTGTGCAGCAGACAGGAGGTGTAGGTGTGTAGCAGACAAGAGGCGTAGGTGTGCAGCAGACAGAAGGCGTAGGTGTGTTGCAGACAGGAGGCGTAGGTGTGCTGCGGACAGGAGGCGTAGGTGTGCAGCAGACAGGAGTAGGTGTGTTGCAGACAGGAGACGTTGGTTTGTAGCAGACAGGAGGCATAGGTGTGCAGCAGACAGGAGGCGTATGTGTGTAGCAGACAAGAGGAGTAGGTGTGTTGCAGACAGGAGACGTTGGTTTGTTGCAGACAGGAGGCGTAGGTGTGCAGCAGACAGGAAGCGTAGGTGTGTAGCAGACAAGAGGCGTAGGTGTGTTGCAGACAGGAGGCGTAGGTGTGTTGCAGACAGGAGACGTTGGTTTGTTGCAGACATGAGGCGTAGGTGTGTGGCGGACAAAAGGCGTAGGTGTGTTGCAGACAGGAGGCGTAGGTGTGTTGCTGACAGGAGGGGTAGGTGTGTAGCAGACAGGAGGCGTAGGTGTGCAGCAGACAGGAGGCGTATGTGTGTAGCAGACAAGAGGAGTAGGTGTGTTGCAGACAGGAGACGTTGGTTTGTTGCAGACAGGAGGCGTAGGTGTGCAGCAGACAGGAGGCGTAGGTGTGTAGCAGACAAGAGGCGTAGGTGTGTTGCAGACAGGAGGCGTAGGTGTGTTGCAGACAGGAGACGTTGGTTTGTTGCAGACATGAGGCGTAGGTGTGTGGCGGACAAAAGGCGTAGGTGTGTTGCAGACAGGAGGCGTAGGTGTGTTGCTGACAGGAGGGGTAGGTGTGTAGCAGACAGGAGGCGTAGGTGTGTTGCAGACAGGAGGCGTAGGTGTATTGCTGACAGGAGGGGTAGGTGTGTAGCAGACAGGAGGCGTAGGTGTGTTGCAGACAGGAGGCGTAGGTGTGTAGCAGACAAGAGGCGTAGGTGTGCAGCAGACAGGAGGCGTAGGTGTGTTGCAGACAGAAGCGTAGGTGTGCAGCAGACAGGAGGCGTAGGTGTGCAGCAGACAGGAGGTGTAGGTGTGTTGCAGACAGGAGGCGTAGGTGTACAGCAGACAGGAGGCGTAGGTGTGTTACAGACAGGAGGCGTAGGTGTGTTACAGAGAGGAGGCGTAGGTGTGTTGCAGACATGAGGCGTTGGTGTGCAGCAGACAGGAGGTGTAGGTGTGTTGCAGACAGGAGACGTTGGTTTGTTGCAGACATGAGGCGTAGGTGTGCAGCAGACGGGAGGTGTAGGTGTGTAAGTGTGTATCAGACAAGAGGCATAAGTGTGCAGCAGACAAGAGGCGTAGGTGTGTTGCAGACAGGAGGCGTAGGTGTGTTGCAGACAGGAGGCGCGTAGGTGTGTTGCAGACAGGAGGCGTAGGTGTGTTACAGACAGGAGACGTTGGTTTGTTGCAGACGGGAGGCGTAGGTGTGCAGCAGATAGGAGGCGTAGGTGTGCATCAGACAGGAGGCGTAGGTGTGCAGCAGACAGGAGGCGTAGGTGTGCAGCAGACAGGAGGCGTAGGTGTGCAGTAGACAGCTAGCTAGCTAGCTAGGAGGCGTAGGTGTGCGGGGGAGAGATACTTTTAACAGTTTTATTCGCAGTACCCTCGCTTGCTGCGTGCTATGCAAAAATTATTATACAAGGGAGAAATGATTATAAAATCTGCCCTTCGTAGTGTGCATTGAATATCAGTTCTGGGAATTTTATTTACTCATTGGAAGCAAAAGATGCAGGGTTCTAACACCAGGCTGGGTATCAAACCCCAGCCATTATTCAGGTAAAACCGACAGCAACCGCTTCTTGCGCACGTTCTCTACGGTGTTTTAGTTCTCTAATATAAGAAGCTTGCCATGTTTATGATCGGCGGAAGAGATGAACGGCTGGCGGAAACTCGTGTCGAGTGCGTGTGATGGTGAGCATAATGCGCTCTCTAACGAGCGCCTGACATGCGCTCCTTTCAACTTCAACGACGACTTCCTTCACAACTTCTCGCGTGTGAAAACCTGGAAGTTTCAGACGGAAGAACGTTGCAAAAAAACCTCTGGCGGCGCTAAAAACCCGGTTTTCCAGGCAACCCCGTCGAAGCAGAATTAGTGTCGCAAAAACCAAGTGTTCAGAAGTCTGCCGGAGTTCACGAAGAGTCGAGATGCTCTTCGAATGCGTAAAATCTTTCGTTAGCATAAAAAAGCAGGGAACAGCTCAAGTGAAGAAGACCACTGATGGTTTACATGAAGTAAGTAATTAACTTCAGGTACACTCAAGAACAGTGGAGCAGGAAGCCTCCGACACAGCTAAATTTAGTGATTTATAAATGCACTGTTCATATTCTGCACTCTCCGAAACAAAATTATAAGTGAGAAATGCAGAAGCTTTTATTTTATGATTCTTAGATAGAAATAAGTTATCTAAAGTGGTAAATGTAATCGTCCTGAATTGGCCCCTCAGTTTTCTACTGACGTGTTTTTTGAATTTTTTTCGCTTGCTTGAACTTTCAAACATTAGAACGATGCCGTAAATCTCCCCCGAACAAACCTCCTTAGTTACACGCGGCAAAAGCAAATAAATGACAATTCTTTCTAACAAGGCGTGAAAATACAAGTTTACCTACGAGGTGTGAGCACGGGACCTGGGAGGTTGGTGAAGTGAAGATCAGCTGATCTTTGTTTGGCTGGGGATGCATGGTGTCACGGCCAAACCATGTTGTGCTCAACGTTTGTTATGTGAAAAGGAATTTTCTTAAACGGAAAATGATGCATTGAAGGCAAAAGTTAATATCCCAAAATTATTAAGAAGACCATCATTGATCCAGAATAAACATTAAACTTAGCGAAAAATATCATTTGTGAGAGGGAAAACATTTTTCTGAATCAGCCAACCGCAACATTGCATTGCATTTTGGCACCTGAACGAGTACCCGACCGCGCTTTGCGCCCTTTTCTGTTGGTCTCTGACTCTGCGTCGAATTATAATTCATTTCAGCATAGAGTCTCAGATTGCGGCTTAATTAGAGCTAAAATTTCTCATTCAGATTTCCTCCCAGACTTGACTCAAGCCTTAGCCACGCCTACCGTGCTCAAGACATCACATACAAGCAGTTAAAAAAATACACAAATATTAAAATTGTTGAGATCTCATTTACATCCTGCATTACCTACATACGATGCTCCTTTCATGTGATGTCACTCTCTTGCGACATCTAACGTAGTGTAAGGGTATGCGACTCACATGCATGGGAAGCCTTCGGAATGAAACGCTATCGTCGGCGACGTGTCTCGACTGAACCGTGATGTCCATTTGTGAGAATTTTGTACTGATGCACAGCTCGACACAGCCGGCAGCATGCGATACTGAGTGTGCGGTGGTGATGAGAGCTTCTTACGGGGTGCACAGTGCCTCGTAAACCATTTTCATCGCAAATGTATACCGACGCTATTTTGAATCATTGTAGCTTTTTGTTGTGTTATTTTTATGTTTTATTGTACATAACCTCATTCATATAAAGCAATAACTAAACTGTGTCGCTTTCTGTTTCATGTTAGACGTTAAAGATGTCAAATGGCGCTCCAAAGCAAGCTGAAGACAACGTTTTTATCAGTACACATTTAACAAGCGCAAGAACAACCACACGAACGTCCAATAATTTACAACTTCGTGTTTGAAGCATTGCGTTCATATTCTGACAAAATGGCCTCCAAAAAGATTGTAAATAATTATACGTTAACTTACCACATTAAACAAGAAATATCTTCAACTAACAGACGTTAGCCTGGTTCGCTTGTCTCGCTATAAATGATGCCCAGTAGGTGTAAATAAAACTATAAAAACTGAAGTAGTGTTCTTTGAAATAAAAATTCATTGAAACTGGAACAACATTCAAAAGCGAAGCAATGTCTCCTCTACATAGCGATTACTTTGTGTTACAGCGCAACTCCTGCGTTGTATGCTGCACCTCCAGAAGATCTGAGTTTCCATCAGTTTATCCAAGCAATGATATTCCCGTCAAAATTTCGAGAACTCTGCTCAATAGTCGGAATCGATTCTATTTCTTCCCCTTGAGTAAAACTTGCGTTAAATTGAAGTGGTCTTTTAAGGTAAAACTCGAACGCTTTTTGGAACCTTTATCCTGCTCCTTACATATATTGAAAACCAATTTCGTTGCGAGTTAGTTGGGGCGGCAGTCTCGAGCGCAGGTCTTCCAATAGCTCCGTAAGACCAAAGTTGCCAGATAAAAAGCAGGTATTATGCTCAACTTATTCGGGATAGCAGGAGTTTGGATGCGGCTCTTTTTAAAGCGCCTTTTTGCGCCGTTTGAACTCAGTTTATACCGGCAGCGATTTAGGAGCGCAAAAAGACCGATTTTCTGGTGGCGGCCCTTTCTGGAAATGTACCGCCCTGGTGACGGTACTTTTATAGAAAATGCCGACTATTATATGAACTACACTTTCTGAAACCTCGTCATCTTAACACCGCTATTTTCTAAAAAAACACAGACTACTTTGTTAACGGTAGTTTTGGAAATGTACTCAACGTCTTAGTAACGCTGATTACTACTTATATACGGCCGCTAATAAAGCAGTAGATAATTTAACACAGACTCACATGATGCAAGTAAATAAAAATTTGAAAATACGTTTCCTGCCATCAAATTTGTAGCACTCGAATGAAGCGAATGGCGCGCTGTCGAGGAGCTGAAGGCGCCGTCGCCCTGAGCTCGCCATACTCGAGCCGAATTTCTGTTCTGTTCTCTGATGAAACATTGAATCTGAATATCCTCCAGGCCTTAAATATCCTGCACTACCTGAATGATCTTCAGCTTCTGAGTACCTCCCAGCACTCGAATATCTTCCAGGCCTTAAATATCCTGCACTACCTGAATGATCTTCAGCTCCTGAGTACCTCCCAGCACTCGAATATTCTCTGTTGCTTCAATATCGATCAGCGTCTGAGTATTCTCTATAGTTCCAAATATTCTCTACAACGCCTGAATATCTTCCAGCTCGGGAATATTCTCCAGCGCTCAGGAATCATCCAGTGCATATACTATTTCCACTTCGTGGTATCCTGCGAGATGAATTTAAATTTAACAAAGCTGTAAAAATTTTCGCAGATTTTTGCCAGTGGAGCAGTGGAGCAGCGGGAGAGAAATGTAAAGCTGTAGTGTATTATCTTCGTTCAAAAACAGAGGGAGGAAGCAATGGATGGAGGAGTGGCAGGTGTCCCAGAGACAATGCAGCAGAAATTACCTCTCATCAACTTCTCCGCGTGCAATGGCCGTAGTAGGAGTCCCATAGAAATGAACAATAGACATTAAACAATAGAATTGTCATTCCAACCGTCTGAAGGAGACGGTTCTCAATATTTTTGATCCCAAGAGTGAATGGTCGTGTGAGTGACAGCAATGTGATGGTGATGATAATGAAGTCGATGGTTCAAATGATGCAAGGTTAAAATGACTGGAACCAGCCGCTCGTATACCAGGCAAGACAATGCCCCTCATGTCTAGTGCTATAAATGAGTTCAATAATAAATTTCCCCGAATGAGTTATTAAAGAGGTAATTTAAGAGATAATTTTAAATTCACTTATTTAACATTTGGCTGCCTAGGAAGACTTGCATGTATCACTGTCCTAGTCTACGTGATATGTTGGTAAAACAATGATGGATCAAACCAGCGTCGGGTGCCGATAACTCAAAGGGTAAAATGGCAACATTGAATATCCGCGGTGGAAAACTTGAAAGAATTTAAAATCCAGACTTGATAAACGCGCATTTAACTGCTGAACCAATGATCCAGCTCGGGAACATGAACATGTGGAACTGTCGATAAATAACATGGGAAACTTTGGTAAAAGTTTGAGAAGAGGTAACTATGAATAAAATGTGTGCATGATGTGGAATTAGTTGTCTTCGAATTTATACAGAATGAAGTATTTGTTCAAGAAAATTATTTTATTTTTAGGAGAGGGAGACAATCTTACGAAAAATTAATCTCTCTTACTGATCAGTTGGAAATCAATTTAGTGTCGTACTTCTGTTCAGTGATTCTTGTATTACATTGCTCATCTTTTGGATTGATCTCACGTCCCCTCTCACGTCCTCTCTCACATCACCTCTCACGACCCCTCTCACATCCCCTCTCACATCCCCTCTCACGACCCCATCCCCTCTCACGACCCCAGTCACGTCCCCTCTCACATCCCTTCTCACGACCTCTCTCACGTCCCCTCTAACATCCCCTCTTACGACCCCAGTCACGTCCACTCTCACGTCCCCTCTCACTTCCCTTCTCACATCCCCTCTCACATCCCCTCTCACGACCCCAGTCACGTCCCATCTCACATCCCCTCTCACGACCCCAGTCACGTCCCCTCTCACATCCCCTCTCACGACCCCTCTCACGTCCCCTCTAACATCCCCTCTTACGACCCCAGTCACGTCCACTCTCACGTCCCCTCTCACTTCCCCTCTCACATCCCCTCTCACGTCATCTCTGACGTCCCCTCTCACGTCCTCTCTCAAGTCCCCTCTCACGTCCCCTCTCACGTCCCCTTCACGTTCCTTTCACGTCCACCACGTCCCCCTCACATCCCCCGTCACCCTTTCATCCCCTCACTTCCCTTCACATCTCCCCACGTCCCCCTCACATCCCCCATGTCCCCCTCACATCCCCTCGTCACCCTTACATCCCCCCACGTCCCCCTCACATCCCCATGTCCCTCTCATATCCCCCGTCACCCTTACATAAACCACGTCCCCCTCACATCCCAATGTCCCCTTCACGTCCCCATCACATCCCCCCCGTACCCCTCACATCCCCTCACGTCCCCCTCACTTCTCCCACGTCTCCATCACATCCCCTCACGTCCCCCTCATATCCCCCACGTCCCAACCACATCCCCCAACGTCCCCATCACATTCCCCAACGTTCCAATCACATCCCCCACATCCCCCTCACATCCCCCACATCCCTCTCACATCCCCACGTCTCCCTCAAATCCACCACATCCCCCTCACATCCCTACGTCCCCCTCAAATCCCCCACGTCCCCCTCATATCCCCTCACGTCCCCATCACATCCCTCACGTCCACCTCGCATCCCCCACGTCCCCCTCACATCCCCCCACGTCCCATTTACATCCCCACGTCCCCATCACATCCCCCACGTTACCCTCGCATCCCCCACGTCCCCCTCGCACACCTCACGTCCCCCTCACAACCCCCTCGTCTCCCTCACATCCGCCATGTCCCCCTTACATCCCCCACGTCCCCCTCACATCCCCAACGTCCCCCTCACATCCTCAACGTCCCCCTCACATCCCCCACGTCTCCCTCACATCCCCCACGTCCCCTTCACATCCCCATCGTCCCCCTCACATCCCCCACGTCTCCCTAACATCCCCCATGTCCCCCTCATATTCTCTCGACACCCTTACATCGCCCCACGTCACCCTCACATCCCAATGTCCCCCTCACGTCCCCATCACATCTCCCCACGTCCCCCTCACATCCCCTCACGTCCCCATCACTTCCCCCACGTCTCCATCACATCCCCCACGTCCCACTCACATCCCCACGTCCCCATCACATCCCCCACGTCCTCATCACATCCCCCACGTCCCCCTCACATCCCCCACGACCCCATCACATTCCCCCACGTCTCCATCACATCCCCCACGTCCCCCTCACATTCCCAACATCCCCCTCACATCCCCCACGTCCCCCTCACATTCCCCACGTCCCACTCACATCCCCAACGTCCCCATCACACCCCCTCACGTCCCCCTTGCATCCCTCACGTCCCCCTTGCATCCCTCATGTCCCCCTCGCATCCCCTACGTCCCCTTTACATCCCCTACGTCCCCTTCACATACCCTCACATCCCCCCCGTCTCCCTAACATCCCCCATGTCCCCCTCACATTCCCGCGACACCCTTACATCCCCTCACGTCCCCCTCACATCCCCATGTCTCCCTCACATCCCCTCGTCACCCTTACATCGCCCCACGTCACCCTCATATCTCAATGTCCCCCTCACGTCCCCATCCCATCCCCCACTTCCCCCTCACATTCCCTCACGTCCTCATCACTTCCCCCACGTCTCCATCACATCCCCCACGTCCCACTCACATCCCCCACGTCCCCCTCACATCCCTCACGACCCCATCACATTCCCCCACGTCTCCATCACATCCCCCACGTCCCCCTCACATTCCCCACGTCCCCCTCACATCCCCCCGTCCCCCTCAAATTCCCCACGTCCCACTCACATCCCCAACGTTCCCATCACACCCCCTCACGTCCCCCTTGCATCCCTCACGTCCCCCTTGCATCCCTCACGTCCCCCTCGCATCCCCTACGTCCCCTTCACATCCCCCACGTCCCCTTCACATACCCTCACATCCCCCACGTCTCCCTCACAACCTCCACGTCCCCTCACATCCCCTCACGTCCCCCTACGTCCCCATCACATCCCCCCCGTACCCCTCACATCCCGCCACGTTCCCCTCACACCCCCCCGTTCCCCTCACATCCCCCACGTCCCCCTCACATCTCCCACGTCCCCCTCATATTCCCTCACGTCCCCTCACGTCCCCCTCACATCCCCCACGTATCCCTCACATCCCCCCACGTCCCCCTAACACTCCCCACGTTCCCTTCACATCCCCCAGGCCCCCCTCACATCCCCCACGTCTCCGTCACATCCCCCACGTCCCCCTCACATCCCCCACGTCTCCCTCACATCCCCCACGTCCCCCTCACATCTCCCACGTCCCCGTCACATCCCTCACGTCCTCATGAAATCCATCATGTCCCCCTCACATCCCCTACGTCCCCCTCATACCCCTCAATTCCCCCTCACATCCCCACGTCCCCCTCATATCCCCCACGTCCCCTGTCATCCCCCACGCCCCCCTCACATCCCCCACGTCCCCCTCACATCCCCCCACGTCCCCCTCACATTCCCAACGTCCTCCTCACATCCCCCCACGTCCCCCACACTTCCCCCACGTCTCCCTCACATCCCCCACTTCCCCCTCACATCCCCCACGCCCCCTCCATCCCCCACGTCCCCCTCACATCCTCCACGTCCCCATCACATCCCCCATGACCCCCTCACATCCCCCACGTCCCCCTCACATCCCCCTCGTCCCCCTCACATCCCCTCACGTCCCCCTCATATCTCCCACGTCTCCCTCACATCCCCCACGTCTCCCTCACATCCCCTCACGTCCCCCCACGTCCCCCTCACATCCCCACGTCCCCCTCACATCCCCACGTCCCCCTCACATCCCCACGTCCCCCTCATATCCCCCACGTCCTCCTCACACCCCCCCCCCCATCCCCCTCACATTCCCCACGTCCCCCTCACATCCCCCATGTCCCCCTCACATCCCCTCACGTTCCCCTCACATCTCCGCACGTCCCCTCACATCCCCTAACGTCCCCTCACATCCCCCACGTCCCCTCACATCCCCTCCCGTCCCCCTCACATCACCCCACGTCCCCCTCACATCCCCCCCGTCCCCCTACATCCCCTCACGTCCCCCACATCCCTTTACGTCTCCCACATCCCCACACATCCCCGAACGTCCCCACCCCGTCCCCCTGTAATGCGGACACTTAAGCAATTTACCAAGTGTGTCGGGCCGCTAACAGGACGCATTTTATGCCAGCGCGGTAACGCGTCCACCACGCACGACAGGTTTACGTGCGCTGCTTAAGGGTGGGAAGCGGGCGTTGTTTTCTTTTTTTGACGTATATTATGGCGACGCATTTTGTTCTTGCAGGCAGCTTAGGAGAAGCTGATTGTGTCACCGCTTGCACGATTACGGTTTTCTTATTCTCGGCATTTGATAACTTTGACTGCACAAATACGA
The DNA here is from genome assembly GCA_030386875.1 of Morinoia aosen. Lineage (NCBI taxonomy): Eukaryota > Metazoa > Arthropoda > Malacostraca > Amphipoda > Talitridae > Morinoia > Morinoia aosen. Next base: position 5,897,148 of record CM059574.1, read on the forward strand.
TGAAAGGCGTGTTGTGATTTATGCAATGGGTACGAAAATACATATCCCTTCCGAGATGTGATGAAGAAATGTTTCAGGTCAATGCCAATTTCTCTTTCCGACAGTCTCTACGATCTCAAGAAGCGGATTTTATTCTCATTACAAAGCTTATAATATTTATGATCTGGTTGGATTGATATCATGTAGAATATTTTGTGATCCATGCATCAAACTCACTTCGGTTGCCCGCGTCGACTTTTATATAAACACAGCGATTCGTTCCTTCTTCTTCCTCCTTTTTAGCGAAGGACTCGAACTTCTTGTATTGTGGAGTATCGCAAGCTTTTTTCTTCCGTTCCGTTAGTTCACATTACTGTCTTGAGAGAATCTCGCATGAGGAGCAAGTTACAAGTTATCTCGACACGACCAAAAATTATTTCTTGTATATTACAGTAGATTCACATTTAATGCGATCAGAAATAGAACCCATTCGTTCATTGATGGCTGAGAGCATAGCCTGGTCTTGACTTGCTCTGAGTTTTCGACTCGCTTCGCGTTACAGGGAGGTGAATTCGAGTTAGAATTATATGAACCAAGACACGAGAATGTGGGTTCCTCGTCGCCTGCACGGTCCATGTTTTTTTTCTGGCATGAGAGGCAAAGCATCACTCTTCAATTGAAAAAGATCCTGGTTCTATACCATTTTCTAGTCAGCAGTTCTTCTAGTACCTCTCGTGTTTCTAGAAAACGGGGAAAACGTGTAAAAGAGGTTACAAGACGAGATTATCCCTCTCGTTTAGCTGTCACTTCACATCTTCCCCCGGTGTTATTAGAAATACAGTGCGCTCGCCTCCGTAAAAAGACACCTAGACCTCGTTTCACCACACACTTGAGGTTTGGAGCACGGACGGAGGTGAGATCGTGAACTTGTCCCTAGTTTAAAGCATCATCATTAATATTATCATCACCATCCTTACATTTGCGTGTGAAAGTCACCCAGCGTTACCTGTGCCATTGGAAGTTGCTCTGTGGAAATCGTGCGATGTACGAGTGTTGTGAAGTTCAGTCGGGGCTGTCAACATGGCTCGCTGTTTGGCCTGAGGACGAATATTTCTGTTCCTCTCGTGCTGTCTTCACTTTCCTACTCTGATTGCATTTCTTTCTTTCGTGACTTTTTTCACATGGGTGTTATTAACTATTAGTGTGTAATCTAGAGATTATTTATTTACCTTTGCTGTCCTCCTCGAGAAGCGATTATTACGATATTGTCATCAAATAGGCTGTCAATAATTTAGCTAGTATTAATTTCTTTAAGTTATTGTTAAGATCAACGGGATTTTCTCTGCGGTTCTGTTGCTCCCCTTAATTGATCCTTTCATCTTACCAGTTAAAGAGGAGATACCTCACTGAGGATAAATTCCTTAGGTGAGTTTTGATTAACCACTGAATTACGGATTATTATCTGAATTACATTGACTTAATTATTCACACTCGTTTTATGTTTCACAATTTTTACGATTAAACTTTCTTTTACAGTATAACTTCATCGTTGAGGCCCAAACCCTTCGATTCTGTAACTTGTTTCTTTTTTTTTGTCTCGTAGCGCAAAGCATTTCGCCACGAATGCGGAGCGTCAATAGGGTAAGAGCACTAATTTCAGATCTTTTGTGTAATTCTGTTCATTAACGTGTTTTTTACTTTCATTAGTTACCTCAACCAGTTTGACAAACTAATTATCGTAACCTTTCTTTCTCTTATTGCAGCATACTATTTTAAACTCCTCTCCCTTTCGCTCAAGTCGGAGTCAAGACGTCTGGAGAACTTCCTGAAATTCTTGCTGGTTTGCGACGTGGACACGAGAGCGCTTCTCTTCTATTTCGCGCAAACTTAAAAAAATTCCCTAGCGTTGTGAAACTACCAGAACCTCGAGCTACGAGGCAAGACTGTTGTCGGAGATTCTCTTTGACGAGTAACAATAAACTAACTCGCGCTGGAGACTTGAATCGTACTGGTTTACGATTTTCCTTTAGACTTTGTTCCTGTTGTATTTGTCTGGCCAGTGCATTAAAATTAAAAACTTAAACCTGCAGTGTGTGGTATTCACAGTTTTAAGAAGCAGAAAAACCATCGCACAATGCGGATGTAATAATAAAGCTATCAGTGAAGAGAATCGAAAAGATCCGTGCTGCTGTACAATGGGGTAATAATTGAAGCCATTAAGGAGATGACCGAAAAGTACTTCATAGCTGTTCGGAAATACGACGAATTGCAGCATAATAACACTCCTTGTTTCCTGCGGCCATCGGCTGCAAAATTACTCTGGTGAACAAACAAAATTCTTCTTTTTGTCAGCTGCATACACTTTGACACTTTGTTCCTGGGAAAATTGAGGTCACTGATATCGAATTTCGCATGACTTCTTTTCTACCAGATCAAATTTTCTTGCGATGAGCTACTTCTCATTTACCACTGGCAATATATAGGTAGATCACCAGACGTTACTGAAAAAATTCTAAACCAGTACAAATTAATACAATTCAAAACCCATTTACTATAGGTAGAATTAATTTATAATTACTTCAACTCACCTTGGGAAACACATTGTGGATTCATCAGTTGCATTAGCGAAGTATGACAGTTTTGTTCAGGCAGAAACTTGCGTTTAATGGACTTTCTAGAATGACTCTTCCCTGTGCAGTCTCGCTGAATGCTCCAGCAATAGTCGGCCAACATGTGAACGTCCCAGCGATTTTGATATCAAACTTCCATTGTTTTGATATCCTGCTGAAAGGTTTCGCCGTGCTCATCACTCACGTCCCCCAAGTTTGCCGGAAATGATTCAATATGACTGTTCAAGATATGCATTTTAGTGCCCATGTTGCAACGTAATACCTGGAAACTTTCCATTCAAGATTCAGCTAGCTCTTCATATTCCCTTGATTTCCTGCTTTCAAGAAAGTTCCTAACGACAGAAACGATTGCTCCCCATGCATTTTTCTCAACGTCAGCCATAAATTGAGGGAAAGCTTGATTTTTAATAAGCTTCCTAATATGAGGGCAGTCGAGAATACCTGCTTTGAGCATTTCTATCGTTACACCCGGGAACGCGCCACACAAATACTGGAAACAGTCTCTGTCAGTACTGAACCCCTTGATGAACTGTTCCGTAAAGCCTAGGCCTGGCTGGATATGATGAGGCGGGAAAATAACTTTTTCACGTTCCACCAGGGGTTCATGCTTGATGCTTGTTCCCCCTACAATGTAGCTTTCCCTAACCGGCCATTCCTACAGAACCTCTGAATCCAGTCTGTCTTTGGTCCCGCTGTCCCAGAGGCACATAAAGCAAGGCCATTTTGTGTAGCCACTTTGCTGTCTTAACAAAAAGTGAGCATTTTTAGATCAACAAAAATGGTTCATTTGTGTTCTCCATTCTTCATATTTGAGTAACTTGAATGTGTTTATTTGTGTATGATGTGTTCATTTTTTCTTTCAGGTGTGCTGAGTTTTATGGTTATTGCACCAAAGATGCTGCCTATATATAATAAAACACATTTCAGACTCCGTTCAGAGCAATCTATAAAGAGGGGCAACTCGTTCGGATCATAACCTGTAGCTCCTATCGCGGTTACTAATCCAGAAATATCACAACACTAGACGAAGTTAAATTTAGAATCGAAGAACTGAAAGAGATTATTTTCTCTGTTGCGATAAAATGTTATCTTTGCGTGCACCCAGCAAGTTTTTCTCTTTATTTAATCGTGAAGCCAACAATTCTGTCAGCATTTCAGGCCAACCCAGATCTCGAACTAAATCATTGAGTCCTGCACGGCACAAATGTTCGCGGTTCTGTTGATATGCATTTAAAATCTGAGCTACTGTTTCTGTTAGTTGACTCGTCTGTCAACCCTGTGTCACATTCGCTGTCAAAGTTAAGATGAGCAGCAAGTTGAGTGAAGATAGGTTTTGGAACATCATCTGACTGGGGCACAGGTTCTGATTACTGAATCTAGACTGGGGTGTGTGATGAGCTGACGAGATTTACCAGTAAAACCAACATCAGTAAGGCAGAGGTAACAGTCTGTGGTATGGTCTCGTGGCTCACGTCATATCATCGGACTACCGAATTTTATTTTATTTTTTCCTTTAGTTCACTGACACAAGCTTCGTTCGCAGGAAGGACATACCTTATTTGGTCCCAAAGATTTATTTTGATCGCCAAATTTCCATTGAAAGTAAGGAAGGTAAGCTCGCTTCAAAAATTCACTAATGCTCCTTCTTCCTTTGGAGCTGTGAATACGTATCACAAATGTAGCAGAACGCATCCGGACGCATCACGCATTTCCTTTTACTTGATTGAGAAGCTATTTTTCCTCTTTTTTTTATTTGATTGAGCAGCCATTTTTCCTCTAAAATATGTCCAAAAAAATATAAAAACTACTTACAGGGATAGAATTTCATTTACCAGCACCATACCATATAATTAAATCAAAATTTTTGATTAAAAGTAAAAATACGGTCGCATAACATGGAAACTAGACCAGATCATCGCGGACGAATGTCATTTTCGGGATGAGTGACCTCAAATGTACACTCATGGGACCAAAAGTGTGTTCCCCAGGGTTATTTGTGAGCCTCATCGAGACGTTACACATTTCACGTTCATAATGCATCAATTATTGAAGAACAGAAGCAGTAGCGTCTGAATCTCATGTTTTTAAATTCTCATTGATGAGGAAATTTCACGCTGCGTTACCCTTTCACGTTTAACATTGTCATACCGTTTAACACAGAGTTTAACATTGATATTTCTACATTACCTAGATTTTCTGGTTCTGGTGTTGAAATTCAAAGATTTGTGTGTCTAAGTAGCGAAATTATGAAATATTTAGACCTTGCAATGGGCCTCTATCTGGCAATATTCATCGATGGAATTAGATAGCAACTCTGCTGATGAATCTCTTAATCTTATACTCATTGCCTTACTCACCAACTCTTACGAGGAAAATAGAGGTACGAGTTCAAGACGATTAGTAACAGTTTCTTCCATGCCATGAGTTTAACAAATACTCTGCAACAAATATCTAGTTCTAAAAAGTAAATTGTATATAAGACCTGCTCCGAGTTCAAAAAGTGTTTTAATTTTAAACCTAACCTTAATTTTCCAAGATAAGCCACTATTTTTTTGTATCATAACCCATATGTTATCATTATTGGTTTTTAATGAAAACGAAAACATGTCAGTTTAAACAACATTTGTCTTTTGAAGCCTCTTGTATAGAGTGCGATCTTCTCTTTTTATACTCCAGCAGTGCTCTGTTAGCATGCCAGGGTCTCATTTTCGTTAGAATCGTTGCTCCGTCACTGAAATATCTTGAGGAATCTTTCGCCAAGTTCGTTCCTCACGTGCACGCAGCTTCTTTACGGATATGCATTCTGCACAGTGCTATCTTCAGTCCTTTCCCAAGAAGATTACGTTCTTGAAGCCTTGATGCCAGAAGCTCAGGTTTGTCTTTGGTTAAATAGAGATCCCTGCACTAGTCATTTAAGGCCTCTTGAGAAAATGGTATTGGTTTACCCTCGTTTTCAGGATCATTGGTCTCATTCTCACCACTGGAATGTACGCACAAGTGTACTGCTGGAACTCTGCTGTTCTTGATCTGGAGGCTAGGCACCACACGTAAATCTTTTGAGTGGTCTAGTGGGCTCATTACTGATTACAAATTTGGGTAGACAATGCGTTTCTTTGTCTTTGTTGTACGTAGTACAGCCCTGTAAAGTCTTGCTGACAGAAATAACAGTAGCTTAGTGATCTTTCTGCTCACGCCAAATTATTGGCCCACTAAACTTCAAGTGAACAATTTTTCTGTGCACCAGGCGCTCAATGTCTTCACGCTTGTAAGGCAACATGCATGAGAAGCCCAGGACTTCTCCTGGTCGTTCTCCTATGTCACAATTAAAGTATGCCTCGCACAATTTCTTGATATGGCGGTCAATGCTGCGCATTTCTATAGAAAATGTTAATTCCCCGCATATACAGCAGTATCTGTTTGGACCATTTTTGCACCATCTTGCACTCATTGTTTAATCCTTATAAAATCTAACAGAAAAAATGTTAAGCACAAGCTTTGAAGCATTAAGTATTAAGTGACATATTCAATTAAATATACTCCTAAGCACACAACTAAAAATCAGTGCAACACTAAATAAGTACAAAATTTTTGCGGCCATTTTTATTTGTAAAATGACATACCCAATGAAATTTATTTCCGCCTTCTTTTTGCTCAAATTCTCTGCAGCAACAATTCTGTAAAAGCTTGCCTAATTCAGGAAAAAAAGGTCAGCAATGGATATCCCATGACAGATACATTTCTTATTATTGTACTGGGTAATTGTTCACGTTCTATTGAAATAAATGAAGCACACGTTATGTGTGTATTGAAATCACTAAAACAATTCCGTTTTTAGAGAGGTAGCAGCAAAACCTGAAATAGATCATCTGACCAGAGTATTACGGAATCGAGAAGAAAAATACTAAGCCAAGTGCTAAAAATTTTACATATCGGAAGCACGAGTAAAGCGGTCCCCACACTTGCAGTTCATCAATGAAGGAACGTCATATTTATTAAAAGCAAAACTTACTTAGGTGTTCAACTTTCTAACTCTCCTTAAAATGAATCAATTTCCAGCGCATTTTTTTTAGCTTAAACCCTAGGCCGTGTCATCATGTTTCGTTTAATTTATTTGAGTAGCACGTTTAAAATGCAGTTCATGCCGTGATAGTGTCGCGGAAGTTTTAACGGTAGTGTTTCGGCAGCATTTACTTTATGAATAGAAGGAATGGAGACAAATATTATAGCAGTTGCTGAAAACATACACGGCAAATGATAACCCAGTGGCTAGTAACAATGATGTCTTCTAAAAGAAAAAGGAAGAACTTTATCTGAAATTACTCTCGACGATGTCATCGACTGGCATAGTTAGTCAATGTTCGATGCTGTTTTCGACGGTAATTTCTGATTGGAAAAATACTTAACAAGGTCTTTCTGCATTAGGAGAATCGATTTGAATAATTTACCGTAACCAGAGCATTGGGTTTGCTCTGAGCTTTAGAGACCTTTTGAACTTCATTAAATAGTTCTAGAGGTAAATTTAATTGTAATGAAATAGCACTTATGCAGCCAACGAGCAAGGTCGAGAAAACTCGTCCAACTCGGAAGCAATCCATTAAGAAACGTGGGTTGTGAGCTTCACAAGTTGATTCAAACCATGCCCTGAATGCTGAATCCTTAGTGTGCAATTCTAAACGACCAAAAAACACGTGTTCGTCACATTTTCCTCGACTCATTTAAGTCATTAGAGCCTATTTTCAGCGTTAACGGTGCACAATAGACGCGTTAACTTCATTATCCTGTTAGATTCGTTAGCATGAGTCTTCGTTTATTTACCGTTATCATGTAAGCGTCTTGAACTTGAGTTCCTGAAATTAGTTACCCCCACGTACGCTGTCTCTCTCAGTAGCTTGACACCGGACAATAAGTAACAGTAGTTAACCTTCTCGCCTCGTTGAGCCCCACAACAGATTTAGGAGACAGTGATGGCTCAGAAAGAAGTAGTTAAGGGAAGAAAGGGCGACAGGGCGGCGAGATAATTAGAAAAAGACTGACTTATTTGGACCTGCACACTTGGGGAAAACCTCTTGCAGCGATGCCACGCGATGTCGCGAAATTGCGGACCGGTCCTCTCAACACAATTCGGATACATTGGTCCGGCACATTTTATGAAATGCGTCCGCTTCTCTACCAAAACATCAATGTTAATAAACCTCATTTCACTACATTCACGTCCCTGTCACATTATTTCTGACTCTTCTTCTTTTACAATGTTTTGGGGTTTGTTTTTCAAGTCTTTTCACTTCTCCCATACTTTGGACCTCATATACTTCGAGCCCAGGTTCATCTTTATTGAATTCTATAAAAACGCAAGTTAATACTCTATAAAGATTTATAATGAAAGAGGAACTATATTGTAAATCTTACTCCATGAAAAGCTAAAAAGTAAAGCAGAAGAAAACCAAAGAAACACTTTATGCATCGTGACGAATGGAGCGCGCATGTGATGTAGGATCTGAATGCAAATGAGTTTCAAAACAGGTTACGAATCTTCCACGTGAATAAGAGCGTCTGAAAAACTCAACCTATCAGAGAAGTAAGTAACTTAAAGTACTCAGTAACTAGTGTAGAACACTGTGAATAGAATAAAGTTCGAAAAGCATGTTGGTGTTATTATTTTTAGAGCACTTTGGGCCGTATATGGCGCACGAGTTGAGCACACATTTTCGCAGAAATTATAAGGGAAAATTTGGATGTTGAAACACAGTACACGTTGCAGGTTCGAGCTTCGACAAATAGAGAGGAATTAAAAACTATCCCTTAGAGTCAAGAAGTCAAGCGGACTCTCGTCCATATATGGTAACAAGGTCATTGGAGTCGCTGCGGGCCTAAAAACATAGACACTGGCAAAACCCATTAGTAAGAAAAATCAGGTACGTCGTGTAGGCTGGAAATAAACCCAAATTTGGTTAGATTTATTCTTCAAACTGTATTAGAATGGGTCGCTTTTGACTAAATCTGGAACACAAGGAGTACGTGCGAATGTCGTAAATCACAGTTTGTTGATAGATTCTGAAGGAAGGTGTTCAACTTTGAGTGGTAGAGTTATGACGTAATTTTATACTGAACAACATTTTCATGTGTATCCACGAAACAAAGGGGATAAATGAACGTCCCTCTGATTTTAAACCGGCGTTCTATAATCGATACGTAGAGGATACTTTTGTTCTATTCAATCATTCATCTCATGTTGAGCAGTTCTTGAACTATGTTAATCATAAGCTTTTATCAATTACGTTTACCGTAGAAATTGCAAAGAATAACTCCCTTGCCCTTCTTGACTGTCTCGTGACGAGAGACGGAGATCCCCTTCAGACCTCAGTGCACCGCAAACCAACTTTCATAGGATTAGGCTCAAGTTTCTTCACATTTTGTTCAACATGCTTCAAAATTAATTTTGTTCAGACGCTAATCAATAGAGGTTACAAAATATGTTCAACCATCAAAAATGTTCACTGTGAATTTGAATTTTGGCACACAGATTTTAAAACAGGTTTTTCCTTGAAAACACAGGTTTTTCCTTGAATGTCGTCAATTCGCTAATTGAAAAATTTCTCAAAACAATACGCATCGCAAACTATTGAAAGAAGCAATAAAGATCATCTATATTGCTCTTTCCCGTATTTTGAGGCGCCTTTTGAAAAATTGTCATTCGAGTTTAAATTATTGTGTGAAAAATACTTTCAAAACCTTCAGTTACGCGTAGCTCTTGTTAATAATTAAGGTTGCTTCTTTTTTCCGGTACAAGGATACGGTTCTGATGGAGATGCGAGCCTCTCTGATTTATTCTTACAGTTGTGTGTAGTGTACATCTTCGTACGTAGGCATGACATCACAAAATTTTTATATCAGAGTGGTCGAACATCGGGGTCGAAGCTTCCGCACAGGGAGCCAATTAGCACACTCCTCACACTCCGCAGTACGTAATCACGCAGAAAAATGCAACGTACCGATATTCTCTGCAGACTTGAAAATCTTAGATTCGGCTTCAACTGCATTTGACCTTAGAATTTCAAAGTCGCTACATATTTTTAAACGAAAACCGGCCCTCAGCAATACTGACGGCTCCTACCCATTGCAAATTATAAACAGGTAGCAATCTAGTTGATTTAATTTTTCTGGGACCTGTTCTAATTTAATTTTGTTTTCGTGATTTCCTCTGATGACCGTATCCAACATTTTGTTTTTTCTTTTATTCCAGACATAATGATTTGAACTTATACGAACTGATAATGGAGCTGAACTCCAAAACGTATTCCTAGTAATTATGATTGAGTTCCCTGGAATTTTCCTCGTTTTTAAATTCCTCATCAAGTTGCGATTAGAGCAAACAACTGACCCGTTCAGATATATTAAAAGAGGATATTTGTTTCCAGTTGTTTGCTGATTCAGTTCAACGTTCTCGTGAAGTGCCTTCTTTGTTAATATCAGGATTAGGATTCAGATAAAATGTGCGCGCTTCTTCGCGCGACTCCCCTCTGTTGTGTGTAGTTTTATTTGTACGAATCGTTTCGATCTTAATCGAGAAATTTGATGCTGTATTACACGCTGTTTATTTCATTCTTGCGTTTCCAACAATTTGTTTATTTTCCTGTTTATCAGGGCTTAATTTGTCTTCCCAGTTCGAACAATCTCCCTGCAAGAAGAAGATCATTGTTCCTCCTTTTGCGAGATAGAATTTACTTCTCAAGGTAGGCGGTTCGGTCTTTCTTTGTTTAGACTTTGGTGCAATTGCTCATTGATTGGTCGATGCGGGCAATAAGCCGAGAAAATAATCCAAGTTGATGATGCAGAAGCAGAAAAGCAATCCAGGTTTTGTGCTCATTAATTACAAGTTTTGTTCAGATATATCGTTCAAAAAATCTAGGTACATATAAAAAACTTGATCGTTATGAGTAGTTGACTCGGATTGCTCCAGAATGGCTCCAGTGGGAGAAAGGTTGGACATGAGTGAGTAACATCAAATCAAGTCTAACTTTTTCGCACCCTGCATGCATGTTTTTTGCAGCCTAAGTAATTTAATCGCTTAAATCGCTAGGGCGGAGAAAAACATGCATGCAGGCAGTGAAAAAGTTAGACTGGGAATGAGGCTTCAGTTACAGGGTTCTCTTATTAAAAGTATTGTGTGTTTATTTAATATTTATTCACTATTATTATTTATTTTCACGTGTCGGGAATGGGATCAGTTCTTTAGAACGGACTGCGGATTGTTGCAGCACGTTGGGGCCAGCGCAGATTTAATTGAAGAATGTTGCCTTAGCATGGAACTTGTTCGCGCGATGTGGGGTCAACCTTGTATATTATATACTACTCACGTTAAAAGACGCAGTTAAAATGAACAGCACAGTTGGTGATTATTTCATCAGCATAATGACTATATAGGCTTAAGGGTGGGCCGTTGGAAATCGAATGAATGTGCGTGTTGTTCGTGAATTTGAGTATACTCCCATATAATATGTGGCTCAAACACAAACTTGCGAAAAAATGTTGAGGGGTCGCTAAGACTGATGCATAACTGTGTCCCATCAAAAATTCAGCAATAAAATTACTACCATATAACCATCAAGTTATTGACTTATCATAAACTCATATCAAATTATTAAGGTGCCATCAAATACTAATCCAGAAATCAAATAGTCACCAAATTTTTGTCCAGTAATTAAACTGTCATCAAAACACTGTCTAATAATGTAATAACTGTAGAGTCAGACCATCAAATAACCATAAAATTTTCAAACAGTTATCAAAGTAGCAAGTAATCAAAATATCATCAAGTTATCACACGGCTATCAAATGAACATCCAATTACCGCCAAACAATCCAACCGCGAGTACTATGCCATCAATTGTAACCGAATTATCATCATAGTGGCAAACTGAGATCAAATTATCAAATTTCCTTCTAACCGTGAAATTATCATGAAATTATCATCCAGTGATCAGACTGCGAACAAGCAATCGAATTATCCTGAAATAAACATCAACACTCAAATTGTCCTTTAATTGCAATGCAATCGTCCAGTTATCAACTTGTAATCAAATTATCTTTACCTTAGCTTTAAGTAATCAAAATATTTCCAAATAACAATCAGGTATTTGAATTATGAAGTTGCCGTATGACTTTCAAATAATCAACAAGTTATGATCATATTTAACTCCAAGTTTCACGCACAAGGCTGCCATTAGGATGCTCTGTGACAATTTTTTTTAGATTTATTTTTGGCATCCTTTGAACATATGTAATAATGTATTCAAGACAAAACAATGTAACATATTATAACATATGCTGTGACACAACTATATTTTATTACATATATCCCTTAATATAGACGATGTCATTTGCAACAATGTATTCTATTTACATTAAATTTTATAACATAACGCAACAATTCGGAGGGAATAGTTTAGGTGGCACCAATAACTAATATTTCTCTTGCGCAATTGATTATTATAGTTGTTCTTTTTCCAATTTTTAGGTAGTTATGGCTCAAGAAAACGAATGTCAACCTAATATTACATTAAGAATAATTTTGTGGAAGAACGATTCAACTAATTTTTTTACCAATTCTTGAAAGAACAAGACTCGGTAGAACAAATTTTATTGAGACCTATTTTCAGTAGAGCTAATCTCAATAGGTTTAATTTTTCGTAATCTATTTTCGATAGCAAAAACAAGAAGAAAAACTTCTCAGAATGAAGTCAGTCATCGATCACGCAGAAATTACAGAAATTAAAAGTGTCTGAGACATTTGTTTACACACCCACACTAAGTGGCCAAAAAAGTCATGCACTGGATTCTTGCCCATTTAATATATATATATTGCCTTGTCAAGGGATGAATAACCAGGCGTCAGTTACCCACTCGGTTCCTCGATTTGATTAATTTAATGTTGGACTTTATCGTAAGAACTGGTTGTAGCAGCTAAGCAAAAACAGAAAGCTGTTGAAACCAGGGTAAAACATAAAGCAGATAGATAGACTTATAAATTATTAAGTATTTGAAAAAAATAAATAATCTAAATGAAAGAAAGACTGCAAATTAAACTCAAGTAATAAATCAGTTCAAAAGGTACACCAAAACTCAAATATACTTAAAATACCAGGGCATCCAACGAAACCAACTACAAGCCACAAGCAAGGGCGACATACAGGAATTGTGAACACAAAGGGGAGCCACTGGTAAGAAGGGGCAAAAGTGTGACACACGAATAATTAAAATTCCCAGTCCGTGCCGTTCCCAAGCTAGGAGGAGGTCCCTTACAAGAGTACAAGTTGGACGAAATTCTTGATGACTTACTGAAAGAAACGCACGAGCGGCTCAACATTGGCCGCTCTACGATAAAAAGAACATGCATCAGCAGTTGGCTGGAAAATATCACTGATCTTCTACTCGGATTGTGATTGAAACTGCTTGTCATGTAAATGAAACCAAAGTTGTTATAACAGTCATAAGCATTGAACACAAAAACTTTATCCAGTCAAAGGCCTTGGTTGCACAAGAAAGAAATTACAGGGAAGCAAGTAGGACACCATTTGCTAGAATTCAACATAACCAAAGCGCTGACATGTGGAATTTAAAACATTAAGGGGATACATAGGAACATTTAGCATGAATAAAACTCTACAGCATCAAAGTAGGAAAAATAAAACTGAAGATGCACAAATTTAAATGTGTGTACATGTGCTTTCCTTTTTAAAATAGAGCTTTCAGACGCTGAATTACGGCCTTTCCCACGTTCCAAGTGTTCAGATGCAGGCAAGCAAACAAGCCTCAGGTCAGCAATGGGCAAATAGCCCTGTCTTTTAAGCTGTTGAAAATAAAATAAAAAAGCTAGGTACAGACTGAAACAAAATAGAATATAAGAGAATACAAGTAAAACAAGGTAAGCAGGTTTAGACGAGAATAATTCATGGTCCGTTTCCAAATTATTGTTTTATTTTACAGTTCATTCATATCAGCAAAATTATAAATAACAATATTTCTAGGATTTATCAATTATTTAAAACTTTTTTTAACGCACAAACAATTCTAAATTCATATTACAGTACATTGAAGAAATAAAGACCTCTAGAAACGACCTGTCAGCATTTGATAAAGGCTGCATCGTTTGGTTTTATTAAAGTGATAAATAAACACTGTACATTTGTAAATACATGCTGTAAACATCACTACAATACAAAGAACAATAACACGCTGGAAACCACATGGTGAAAACGGTTCTTCTAGTTGATACCGTGGGACGCCTAACATTTAGGATGACAAAGACATACGCTCTTTGAAGAGATTGGTGAAGGAAAATCTGCGTTCAACAACGCAAGTGAAAATTAGCGTGTTGCATGAAGGTCCCAAGACAATTTCTCAAAACAAAGTGCATCAAGAGTTAGAGAAAATGAATTAAGGCAAATGTAAGTCAATCAGGGAGTTATATAATGCCTACAACAAATTGAAAAAGCGCCATTTATTTGCTCGGGAACACGAGATTGGTCTGGTGAGGAATGGATGCACGTAATGTGATGCGATGACTCCCGATTCACCCAATTTCATAAAAAATGGGTGCGTTAGGTTATGACGACACAGTCGCATGGAGCTATGGAACCATTTTGCATCGTTCTCTGCAACTGTTCAGGCATCTAAAGGCAGGGTAATGCTTTTGGGTTGTTTTTGCTAGAGGAAACATGAAAATCGGCACTCTTTGCAGTCTTTGCAAAAATAAAATGATCTACTAAGACCATAGTTAAATACTTACAGACCACGTTCATCCATCCATAGAGTTTGGTTTTCCTGATGGCAAAGGGATTTTTGAAGACAATGCTTGGATCCATTAAGCTAGGAACGTTCAACGTTTGTTTTTTGCAAACAAGGGAACATTTAAGTGCACGGGCTGGCCACCATAGCTTCTTGATTTGAACCCCATTGAAAATGACCAAGGTGAGCTTATAAAGAACCTACGTAACTCATCGCTTCTTCCTTCAACATTAGCTGCTTTGGAAAGGTTACTTACTTCAATAAGGGCCAAAAATAGAGCTGCAAATGATCCAGACTCTTGCACACTCAAAGTCATGTAGAGTGTAAGCTGCAACTTGTGCTAAAGGGTGTTCACTCGCTTATTGATAAAATTTTGAAATATGCGACTTATTTTTGTCCACTGAATTTATTTTGTTTTACTCGCTTAGTTTGTTTTGAAATAAATATTGACATTCCTATTATGTTTTACTTGTGTTTGAATTTTAAGTCCTTAGTCAATGACTATTGTGAGCATATTTTGCAATTGTATCTAATTTTTTTATTATTGCGCAATGTGCTAGCTGCTCCTTAAACTTCATGTGTGCTTGCTATAACACATTTTCCGATATTATGCAGTGTACCACACAAAAACACACATACATCACACACACACGCACACACTCACACACACACACATATCACACACATACACACACACACACACACACTTAAAAATTTATTGTTCTGAAGAAAGGAATATAGGAATTATAAAAAATAGTCTCCGAGAGAACTTCTTCGCTCACCCGATTTTCACTCAAGAGGCTCGAGCAACAATGCGAAGAGGCTATGAATCCTTAGTTCTTGGAATACGCCAGTTTTTGAGAAATGATTTTTTCAGTTGGGGATAACACTTCACGATATTTTGCTTAGAAACCGACCCAAATGATAGACCGCAACAGCAGGCTGCATCAAAGCAAGATAAGCTGTCTAAAAATTCTATTTATGCTGCGAAAAAATCATTAAAACCGAACGATCGACGAGCCCAAAGATATCTTCTTTTAGCTAGAAAAATTCTTCAACGTTGAAAGCTCTGCTACCTCTACTGCTCATATTAATTCTGTGGTGAATTAAGAATTTTGAGAAGGTTTGCTTTCCTTAACGGGAATTGAGCTGCTCTTAGATCGATTATGTGTCCATACCAACCAAGCTTAAGTTATAAGACTGGTTATTAAATGGCACTCGTTGTCATCGATGTCACAGAACATCCTCTAACAATTTCGATCGCCTGGCCATAATCATTATGAATCGCTAAGTAAGGACGTGTCATTCTTTTATTTCTGCGTTTTTTATAAATTGCAGCGGCCTAACACTAAATGTTGCTAAATCAAGTTACATTATTTTGATCTTCTTAGAATACAAAATTACACCAAAGCAACACTTAAACTTGGATTGAACACAACAATTTTTTTATTCAATTATTTACGGAAAGTTTGTTTTCGCTGTGTATCTGCACATTCAAAAAGCATCCGATTGCGTTGATAAAAACACATTACCATCAAAACTCCATCGTCACTGCATCAGAGAAGTTGCCTATGATTGGTTCAAATCACACCTAACAAACCGGAAGAAATGTGTTGTCGTTGACGATGCACAATTGGAACAACTGGCAATTAGCCCTCGAGTACCTCAACGGTTTGCCCTTGTGTCTATCCTATTTTAATCGTCTGTACCAATTTAGTTAAATCTTCTTTATTATTCAAATTCATGCTTCTTCACTGACAGCAGAAAGCTTTCGGCAGCTCGTTTTAACGCAAATGTGGAGAAAAATTTAATTGTACAAAATTTTTGAGAGTTAGAAAAACTTTAATTCTGTAAATTTTGAGAACTCAACGAAATATTTCACTAGAGAGTTTTTTTTAGGTTGTCCTCTTGTCTTTATAACAAAATTGTGTGTTGATAAATTGTGTTTGCCTTGCATCGTTGTAGAAAAATTGTATCAATCTAGGAGGATTCATTTGTATCCTAGTAGACTCAAAAGCGCACTCCAGCCGTACAGAGGGTAGCTTCAACGGGTTGTATGTGTTATGCCTGAATGTTTGGGGTTCAACATGTGTCATGCGTGTTAGTCGGAACGGTCGTATGGTCTCAGCGAAATTTTTGTGGTTAAGCAATCTCAAGAGGCCTGGTCAGTGTTTAGAGTAGATGTCGACTTGACTTGACAGCGAAGGAATTTATGAGGGAACCTTGAAGCGAACTGTCTGGCCAACAAAGACCCCTTACATAGGCAGAAAAGCCGTTTCCACAGACCGGACAACATAGGGTGAAATTTAATCACAAACCCTCGAACTGAAAAAGCGTTAGTCCCAACGGCCGAGGACTCCAGCCACATGTGGTTAACAGATATATAGGGCTCGACACTTAAGCTTTGGGAGCCTGAAAACGAGCGTTCGTAGAGAAAAGTGAACAACCTCAGCAGATGGCGGAGGTTACAGCGCGCTGGCCAAAGCATTTCAACAGCAAATAGGGAAAAAGCCAGCCTCAGGAAAACCAATTGGAAAGTTAGAAGGAATGTAGGCGTACACTTACGAAGCCCCGGAGAACACAATTGGCTCACGTCAGGGAAACTCCCTCTAGAACAATTAGGCAAAGATAATTGTGTGAGGGCAGTCTTACGCGGAACATCGGCGGGAAAAGAAGTGCGTTTAACCGAGTGTTGTACTGATATATCACGTGGAAATACTTGATTGTAGGGTGCGTTAAAAGATGTCTTATAAATGTAGGCAGTGTTGAACTTATCAAAACTAACCTTTTCTATCAATAGAGGAAATTTTCTCTTTTCTATTTTTACAGAAGGGTGAATTACAACCCAACCAAATAGTGGTAATCATGAATGGAGCACTAAATGTCGACATTACCGGGCGGGTGAGAATTAGTGTGAATCTTAGGAGAAGCAGTTTTCCCTGAAGGAAATACATCATTTTGAAATAGATATGATAAGAAATTTAATGTCATTTATTGAAGTGAAATATTTTGAAATATATTTGAGGGAGTATAATCAGTACAATGAAATGTAATAGGTGGTAAATATTTGTCGAGCAGGTGGGAGGCTTACATCGCCTTGTTACACTTCTACATGAGGGAAAGTACGCGAAGCTGTGAACACCAACATCAATAGACATTTCCTAATCGGTGCAGAACTAAGGGATCTGAACTGAAGCAGTGATTGTGCGAGGGTGCCTGTGATTTGAAGAATGACCGAGCCCAGCACGGTTGGAAGAGCCCTAATAATTACGTCTTATTCTGTGTTTGTTGGATGTGTAGCTATCGTAAAGGGATGGGCTGGCCAGCCGAATTTGCGAGGATAAAATTGTTGTGAAAGTTATTGGGTGCGTACAGTTACTAGATTCCATGTGTTGAGTTGGAGAGTCGTAAAGGTCAGAGCTTTGAAGCAGTTCGTAAATTGCATTGTTTTCTAATAACATGTTCATTGTAAGTTTCGTTTCTCGTGTTGTATGACCTGCTGCCGTAATCATGAAATATCACGAAATTTATCTAGTGTATTGATGAACCCAAGAATTGGAGGCGACATCTCTAGACGTTGCAGATGCGCACAGAAAAGCGCGTTTATGTAAGTGGTAACTCTACTCATCGGTGAGTACTGCCCTTGTTTTAGTATATGTTTCGTACCAATTATTTGTCTTTTTTTAGTGACTGTGTGTTCTTGTGTCTCTCCTTGTATTTCTTGTGTATTATATGATTTGTTGGAGGTATGCCAATTCCTCTATACCGAGAGTCTGGTTTCCTTATTAGTGCAAATTAATGAGGAGGCTGGACCATCTCTCGTGACACAAACCCATTTTAATTGCATGGACAATGGGTAGCGAACTTCAAAATTTTTAGAAACGCTCGTTGCAAAAATGTGGCCATTAAAATAAATGAGACAAAATACTCTGTTTCCTCTTACAAGCGGAATGAGTCTCTTCTATGTATCAAGGTTGATGATGACCAGATTGAAGAAAACAACACCGAAAATTTCTCGGTAATATTGTGGATGAAAATTTTGCTTACAGAGAGCTTCTTGCATGTATCAATTTTAGAAATCGAAATCCACAGAAGCCGTCAATAAAGTAAGAGATATAATTCATAAAGAGGCTAAAAATGACGCTACCGAACGCTCATTTCTCGATGGTCGTAATACAGAAAATAAGTATTGTCAGAAAAAAATAAAAATGAAACCCATTTGTAATTTCGAATTCCAAATGAAACCATTGACGCAGGTAGGAAATTAGAATATTATTCCAGCACGAACGATTCCTTCCAAAGTGAAACACTAGTAAAACTTTTAGGCTTTTTTAGTTTTCAATGTGCAATTTTATGTAAAGAACATCGACTAATGAGGTTCAGAGTTTGACAAAGATCTTAAGGAATTATTATCTGCACAAACTGGCCTATATGATCACAACCCGAGATAGACGTAAAGTCACATTCCTTACTATTCAGAAGCATGATTTCAACACAGTTTCCAATTCGCTAGAGCAAAACTTCTCTCCGTGTTAAATCCTTTCAATGCTGAAATTTAAGAAAAAATATCGTACGAAGCTTTCATAATGATTCTTGATTATCGTTTTTTTAAGAATCAATGTTACTAGACAATCTTAAGAAATCTTATCTATTAATGATTCAAATTTTTGGGGTAATTTAGCATGGCATAAAATTGATCCTAAGTCTTTCCTAAAACTAAATGTCCTCATTTAGCTTATTTAAAATATTCATCTTACCTAGGACATCGAATTTTGTGTGAGCCTATTATTGATCGGTTTGGCTTGTTACAAGGTCAAGTGCTCGAGGTTAGACATAATTGTACACCTCATAATAGTTTTGGTAGCATACCCTAAACGACATGAAACTTATTCGGGCCCCCAAATAGCTGTTTCCTAAAGTGTATATTATCATAACCTAAAAAAAATCTCTTTGATGTATCACATGCGGTAAAAAAATGTTTTAAATGGTTTAGTTTGGAATGAGGGCTTATTTGAGTTCAGAGCTGGAAGCTGAACCGCTGTCAGGCTCAGTGATTGTGCTTCGCCGAACTTCCTGAGCCACGAAATCGTTGCGGTAACATCCGTCGTGCACTATTCTCAGTGTTTGTAAACAGTAAAGACAGTGTTTGTAAACAGCATTACGAGTGCGTTGACATGTCGATGTTGAGACGTCGGTTTATGACTAGCTGTGTGAAACGAATTCGAAGTGGTGACTTTACTGGTTCTGTTGTCGACTTATGATCTTGAATGTGTTGCCTGTGGTGTAGATTAGCAAGTACTGCAGGGCACATCAAGTAAAGAGGCTGTATACGTGTGGACCGAGGGGGCGAAGAGCGAAGGCTTGAGCAGTCAGCAGCAGTGACAGCGCTGAGGGCGTGTGCTCAGCGGCTCCTGCTGTACATGTACTGTGCAGTAGATGGAGTGAAGCGAAGGAGAGCTTGTCGAGGGAGCACTTGCGAAGGAGCCTTTCTTGCATACCACACTTTCTTGCCCGGAGCTCACCCGCAACACACCGTAATATCTCTGCGATCCGCAGGAATCTTGGTTCTGTCCTCACAGTCCTTGCTCGCCCCCTTATACCAATCACTCATTTCACCATTCTTCCTTCATTAATTCTCTCCCCATGACAAACCCTCCCACTTTCCCTCACCCTGCTGCAGTCAGCTATTTTATATAATTCCACCTCTCCCCCCATCTGCGACCCTTCCTACCACCTCATCTTTCACTCCATCTAGCCGTGTCACACGCACCTTGCTTTTTAAACACTTCATCTCTAATACGTTCATCCTTCGTTTCTCCACCACTCACTCCCCAAGCCTAAGCTCTGTACACATTGAGCTAAACACACTCTCGAACAGTCTTCTCTTTGCACTCATATCTAGTCCTCAACATTTCACCATCTCTTGCAACGCTCCCCTCACTTGTAGACCCTTTCTAACTCCACGATTCATGTTTTTACTTCATTCGAATGAATTCCTCTCCTAAATACGTTCTTATTGCAGCCACTCATCCAATTCTCCCAAACTTCCACCCTAGAACACCTCAAATCTTAATTCATTTCAATATTTACTTTCAGTTTCCTTCTTTGATGTGCATTCCAAAATTCTGCGTCTAGTCTTTCCAATTTTATTTCTGAATTCGCCACAAAGATTGTATCATCAGTAACTATAGCTGATTAAACTCATATGTTTTTTCCTCCACTCCTACTAATTTAGCATCCCTCCTAAATGCTCAAGATTTGTTATACACTGACGAACAAATTTTAAGAATTTACTGATATCTTGGTATCCTACACTTGTTTTAAGACAAGTGAAACATGCTGATTCAAGATGTGAAAACCATTCATCTCTA
The DNA here is from genome assembly GCA_030386875.1 of Morinoia aosen. Classification (NCBI taxonomy): domain Eukaryota; kingdom Metazoa; phylum Arthropoda; class Malacostraca; order Amphipoda; family Talitridae; genus Morinoia; species Morinoia aosen. Next base: position 5,917,912 of record CM059574.1, read on the forward strand.
TCACCATCTTTTTTTAATATACATCTTCATTAGTTTATATTTCACTATACCAATTTTTGTTTCATGGGCGAAAATGAACACGGCCTTAGCCAAAAAGTGAAATGAAGGTACACGGCACACATAATATATATAACAATATTTAATTCACCTTATAATACATGCACAAAAACCAAAGACACTGAAAATTTTTCATTCATCTAAGTTGTGTTTAGTTGGAATTTCTTGACCGCACACTTGCGTTTGCACTGAGTATTTGGTATGTCACGCTGAAGTGTCCAGCAGTAGTCGGCCAGCAATACTGCACTGCATCGACCTTGTTGCCGTGACTCCATCACCGAGATGTCCTCGTGAAACGTTCACTCTGTTCGTCACTGACTGAACCTAGTGTTTCTGGGAAGAAGTCAAGAAGGCAGTCGAGGAGATGAATTTTGAGTTAACTTAACTGCTTGTACGCGCTGATGCAGTTCTTCACAACATTAACGTGGTCATCAGAGTCTAAATTTTCAAGAAAATTGGATACTGATTTAAATACCACCCATGTATTTCTTTAAGTATCATTCAGTACGTCTTGGAAGTGTGTGTCTGCAATTACCGTCTTTATTTATGGACCTGTGAACACGCTTTCTTTCATTTTCGCATAACTCAACTCGGAAAAATTGTTACACAAGTACCGGAAAGTATCTGTGTCATTTTGTATTGCCTTCACAAAATTTTTTATGAGCCTTAGCATGATGTGGAACGGTGGCATAAGAATTTTATCAGGGTCGATCAACGACACTCGAAGGACATTGGTATTCGTAGGCTGCATTCTGCTTTTACAGAAGTAGAGGTGGAAAGCAATGTGGTGTTCTTACTATCGCTACTCTCCCGCTTGTAAATAAAACAGTTATAATGATGCACCCTGTTTGCATTTCCATGAGAATGGTGATCATTTTTAAATCACCGTAGAAACACCGATTATACTCTTGATAGCGTATTTTTTTACAAAGTAGAGACGTAGTTTAATATGTTTGTTAAAGGCGGACAGAATATCCGACAGGGACTGATGCTTATTTATTTCCATTATGTAATAACACTGATTTCAAACTTGGTTTAGATGAGCCTATTATAACAATCGCCGTGCTTCAATGGTGTGTTCCACTCCTAGGATCGACATTAGAGCTTCAACGTCCGAACTATAACAATAGTGTAACTCACTGCAAAGAATTTCTCAAGGTCCTCGTGTCTATGGCGAAAATGTGGTGTAGTTGTACCCGGTGTACGCAAATTAAATTCTTTAGGGCGTTCACCGAACAGTTCAGCGGGACCTCTTGCTAGGGCCAGGTCCCGTACGAGGTCTGGAAGATCAGCATTGGTTATTGAATGAATACCTCCTCTTGATTGGTAGTCAGGGTCGGATAGGTTGCTAGAAGATGGAAAAGAACTTTCTTCTGTCGTTTCTTCGTCAATTGCACATTCTGCCGTTGGTATTTGCATTGGAAAACTTCCAGAATTATGTTTAATTGGTTTATAAACTAAGGCAACGTCTGTGTAGTTTACAGATGCGCGAGTTATGTGAGAAAATGCGATGACATTTGCCAGACAAAACAACAGTCTGCGGTGTGGTTAGTTGACTCACGCCATATCATAGGAACTCAGCATGCCTTATGGTTGTGTATGTTCGCTCTCCGTATCGAACAGCGTTTGCATATCATGGGAACAGTTTGCCAAAAAGATGACTTGTGGTGCCCAGGACTTCACAATATCCATCTTTGAATCCCAGTATAGTTCTAACGCTGTCTTCAGAAATAGTGTAAAAGTCTTGCGATGGATTTTATCTTTTACACAGCGGCATGCATAACCAAACAGGTCTGGTGAATTTATACAACCTTCAGGTAGTATAATGTTACCTGGAACTGAAGATAAAACTAAACAAATTGAAAGATTAGTAATGCTACATTTTAAATATTTTGACACATCACCTTAGGTGTAAATTTATTCACACGCTATTATTGTATGGCGTTTCATGAAAATTACTAAATACTAGGGGATGAAAACTGTGACGAACGGTGTTATTGAGAATTAATTTATGTCAATATTTTCAAAACCTAATGTGATAGAGCATAACTTTTCAGATTTGAAATCAGCATAAAAACTGGATTAGAAAAAAATAAACCTATACCAAATGTCTACAGCTTGTTTATCGGTGTTATCAACACCATCCAAATGTATCTATCAATTCTCAACACCATCCAAATGTATCTATCAATTTTTCACCTTGGTGACAACATATCCTTGCCTCAAACCCACATGTATCATACTTCATCTGTCACGTCATTGCCCATTTTAACGCGCACTGCATCCTTAGCATAAAACTCTTGACTGCACTCAATGTTCTACCATTCACTGCACACTCTCTCAATGCCTCCCGTAAAGCGATTCCATCCACTTTATCATACGCGTTCTCAAAATCCATAAATCCCAAAATATGTACATCCCGCCCCTTTCTCTAATACTTCTCATAGACCTGCTATGGTTTTAATATTTGATCCACACATCCTCTTTGCGCTCCAAAACCTCACTGCAACTCTCCTGTATCGCAATCCATACCATTTTATGTTAAATTAATCAATGGCATTCCATAATCTTTAAAAGCTGCACTTAACCAACTAAAACCTCGGGAACAACCGCACACATTTATTCCTTCACTCTTGTACAAAGGGATTATTGATAGCGTGGTAGTTGCAGAGGCATTGGTTAGCTAAGTGCGGCTGGTAAGGTAGATGGAAAGATATTCACCTCTGTACAAGGGTATAGGAGGATGCACTCGTGAAGTCCTCAAGAACTTCTCTCGTGGTATAGCAGATATTCAACAACCTTACCAACCAGTCGAACCTTGCCGTACCACCTTTCTTTAGTCACTTACTCGTACAACCATCCATCCCCGGTAACTTCTCAGTTTTCATTCTTTTCGCAGGATTCCCTACTTGCTTTGTTGATATGTTCCAACTTTTCTGTTCCCTTCCTAACCACGGCATTCTTCCTTCTCCCACAGCTACAATCACTATTTTCCTATTAATTTTTACCATTCAATTATCGATCAAAATATTCCACTTAACGTTTTCGTCCATCCTCTTCTTCTAATTTCATCTCTCCATCCCCGTCTCTCTCACGCACTCTTCAAACACTGCTCCCTTCTCTACTTTGTTCACAAACCTTCAAAAATGTATTATTATCAAGTAAAAAATTCTATTAACATTTTCTACCGCAATACACAGATCATTCCTCGCATATATTTCCAGCAGCTGCAATCCTCTTTCATCGCTACCAGGTACCGCATACGCCTCAGCTACGCAAGTCACCATCTCGTCTCCTACTTCTGCATGTAATTCTCGCATCACATTTACGGGCACACTTTCCTCAAACTCCTTACACATTCTTTTAATTCACTACAGGAACATTCTTTTTCTTGTCAGCCATTTCCACTCCACTGCCACTCAACTTAATAATCTTCACCCACATCAACCAGGATGACACCTACACAATTTCACGCTCCTCATTCAAACGCACTACCATACCTTCTTTTGCATTACCTTCTACCACTCGCGAGCGTTTGCCTTTCGCGCCTCCGAAAAAAACCAAAAACCCTTCCTTATCATCATAGTTTCGTTGAAAGGACAAACATCCAAAGCTATTCAAACAATATCCCAAATTTATTTTTGTCTCCACTCTTAGACTGCATCCATGCACGTTGAAATTTTCTAACTGTATCATCCGTTTCACGAATAATAATATAACCACTTTCATACCCATAATTGTACTCAATGTTATATCTGAAACATATAGACTGAAACAATAAATACAGTAGCATTTCTAACGTAGGGCCAACAAATCGCGGCCAATATTAACTGTAAGATTGCATGACAAGCCTTCAGCGAGCACCCAGCCTCGCACATCAAATGAGACACAGACGGGACACGAGCTGCTGGAGGTCTTCAGGTGGTCGCTCCGCTGCTGTCAGGCGCCCCCGCTCAATTTTTTTTGCGGGGCAAATGCGGACGGCTTTGTGAACTGTGGGCTGGAGGGTGTTGGTCCATGGTGTTGGTGAGGGATGGTGGGTGTTGGTGAGGGATGACGGATGTTGGTGAGGGCTGGTGGATGTTGATGAAGGCTGTTAGTTAGTTAATTAGGGTTGGTGAACAGAGGGCTGGAGAATATTTGTAATGGTTCCCTAATAGTGGTGAGAGCTATTGAAAATTAATGAGAATTAAAGAATATTAGTGAAAACTGGCGAAATCTCTGTGTGTTGGTGAACATTAGTGAGTTGATTAGAACTCATTAGGAGTGGCTAGTATTTGTTAGGGTAACTACACCTTTTTCACTTCAAATTAATCCAAGTCAAGTTCAATTTAATCCAAGTCAAGTTCAAATTAATCGAACAGTAAGTTGAGCTAAAAATTGACATAATCTCTTGTTAATATGAGCTTTTTGTGTTAAATATGTAACTATTGAATGTGATGAGCAAGAAAAATGGTTTTTCTTTCAGCAAGGTATACCTAAAATATCTGCAATTTAAAAACAAACTGTCGTAAAATGTGGTAAGTATAGAATGTGGTAAAACAGACTTCGTTGCTATATTTTTTTAAAGGTTAAATCTACCTATCGTCTAATGGTAATCTTTTGTAATTTCATGCATGTATGATTTTATATATATGTGATAAAGAGGAATTTCACGCATATAAATCTCTCAATGAGTGTAAATACCACTATGTGAATGTGTAACATAAAATTACCTTTGAACATAAATATTTGAATGAATGCACACTGCCATTATTGTAGAATTGTAAAACAACTTTAATGTGTATTAAAATACGGATTTTTTATTATTAACTTCTATCTGTTACTCCGCTCAAAGATCTGGATCACACTCTGCCTCCTGATGCTGAATACCTAGGAGCACATTTTATGACAGCTTGTTTTTATATTGCAGAAATAATATGTATTCCTTGCTGAAAGTAAAAACGTTTTTCTTGCTCATCACATCCAATAGATACAAATTTAACACAAAAAGCTCAAATTAACAAGTGATTATGTCAATTCTTAACTTAATTTAGGGTTGGGTTAATTTGAACTTGACTTGGATTAATTCGAACTTGATTTGGATTAATTTGAACTTGACTTGGATTAATTCGAACTTGACCTGGAGTAATTTGAATTTGATTCGGAATAATTTGAACTTGACTTAGATTAAATTGAACTTGACTTGGATTAATTTGAATTTGACTTGGATTAATTTGAAGTGAAAAAGATGTATATATTAGCGGGGGTTGTAAAATGTTGGTGAGGGGAAGTGAAAATAATTCCAAGACCAACCCCTTCAGCCACACAACTCAAGTATCTCAGTTCTGTTCAAAAACATCAACACACAAATTAGCACCGACAATGTTGTGTTTCAGCCTCTGAATTGCATGCTCTGAGTTCATAAATGGCAGTTTTCTACAGTATTATGTCACTAATTAAGGGGATAGCAAGAATTACAGATCTTGAAAACAGTTTGCTTTCAAACTTGGAAATTTTTGACATCTGTCCATCGTTATCTAGAACTATGCGAAGAACAATAAAAAAAATATATGAAGTTGTCAGACGGGAAACAATATTGGTGAAAAGTGGCTTGTAAATTAATATGCACGCCACAGGTAAATTACGCTACGATCGCCAGTAGGGTAGAGTTTTATGAGCCATTAGGAGTATATTTAATTCTGAAAATTCATATGCATGAATTAAAATTTATAGATTGCTTAGATTTGGAGCACGTACAACTAAAAGAAAGAACATGTCTTTCAGACTGTGTTGGTGAAGGCCATTTCGGATCAAGCTTGTGAGTCGTTTAGCTGTGTTTCGCTCTTCAGTGTTTGTGATTTGCAACCATCAACTACGCATGTAACTTTTATTGAACAGGAATTTCGAAGACTATCTCGAGTTAAAGTCTTCAAGTTAGGTCTCTCAAGTATAGATTTTTTCCGACTTCTCACGTGTACAAAAATTCCGCTTTCTAAATGAAGGGCCTTTGAAGTGGCATCAGCTGTTTCTGAGCTGGATTTTGTGAAAGTGTAAGGTTCTTAGCGCTTTTTATTTCTATAACGACCGAGAAATAATAGAACTTGATCCGCGTCAAACCGTTATTACAGATATTATACCGATTAAGAGTACGTTGCTTAGATCTCTCTCATACGTGCTATTTTTATTCTTGTGGAATTATGTTTAGTCCGGAGAATGAATGGACACTGAAGTGATTGTTCAATTTACTTAATAGATGTTGCATGATTTTCACGTTTTAGTGCATGTACTCAACTAATAGGAGTAATAAGCATGGTGTTATGAACATTAAAGAAACTTAGAATGATAGAGACAACTTTAGTTAGTTAAAAATCTTTAAAGACCAGTCAACGAGGCGAAAGCGGTCAGCTGGGTTACACCTTTGTGAAGATTTAGTTTTAAATCCTTCTAACTTTATCATTTGTGGAAAACATTGGAGTTCAAATCCTCTTCTCGTCAAATTGACATGCAGATCCACCCGACCAACTTCACCAAGTATTTTTAATGAGTCCGCTTCATGTTTGCCAACTGCAAAGCAGCCGCCTCGTCGTGTGACAGTTGAAGACCAGCAACTAAATTATATCTCAACAAAAGACGCAATAACGCCACTGCCGAACTTTGCTTCCAAGTAAGAATTGAAGAAAGAAAATGAAGCCTAATAATTTTCAGGAACAATGACTGATTTTTGTATTTTTTTATGATGGAGAATTACGAAGAATATGAACTCACAGCGACCATAGAAAACAAATGCATATTGTGCTCTCCGTTCATTTTTTCTGCTGTAAAAAATAGGGATAGAATATCAGTTGGTAAACTCCTCAAAAAAATTAAGAATTGAGCTCACATGCTCAATTGTTTAGGCGGGTAATTCAGCCCTGAAGTGTGGCAACCCAATTGATGATGGGATTCATTAAGTGGTTATCATTTTATAATCCAAGCAATTTCAAGACTGAAGGAGAGCAAAAAAAATTGATTTTCTGACAAATCAGCTTAAAGTTCTTGCTGAGAAGACTTATTCAGTAAAAGATTATTACTTTACTTTCACCCTATTCTTACATTGTAGTTAATATTTACAAAGAGAGCGTTTGGTTCCTAAACGAAAGAGAAAGCTGCAATCTGTCATCTATTATATCTATTGTGAATGTGGATGAACGGTCAACTTCGACATTCCAAAAAGTCAATAAAAGTCTGAACAAGAATATATTTTTGCTTATGGACGAGGTAAAGGCTTTTCTGACTGTGGTTTTTTCTGGAAGTGTGTTATGGGGTATAGCCCGAACTACATCGGACTGAGAAGTAACATCTATGCTCTGTCATGATATGTTTCCATAAAGGATCCAGTGCTTCAATATCAGTCCCACTTGTTCACGAGCTGACAGCTGCCTATCATTTTGATGTTGTGAAAGGAGCTGCTACTGCTGTGGAGCAATCAAGAGGTACTGTATTGGGTCCATCCATCATAGTTCACATAGTGACCAGCCGTAAGCTGTTCCATCGACCTACCGAGTCTGAAGGGCGAGTGCCACTCAAGCATTGGCTAACAGCCGCAACTGAAACTTGTAATAAGACCCCATGCATCCTCTCAAGAGCTTCAGAAATAATTGAATTTCTGGTCAGTGATGTCAATTATTAAAGACTCGAAATTTTCATAGTACTCAGGGAAAAATACTTTATTGCATTCTGCGTGGAAAAAAGCGTGTGTTCGTGTATCTTGTAGAGCTGGGAGGACTATAAAAGCTGGTGCTTATCACCGGCCTCATTGTCTTTGTTTATGCTGGGAAGTTTTGATTCTTTTTATGGCAGGGTGTTTAATTTTGATAGCCTCATTCTAATACGATTGAATAATCGTAACAGATTTAAGACATAATGATGTCATCTATGGCTAGCCTCCAAATGTTATTACCATTATTTATATAATTATTCCCATTTTGTTCATGATTTCAGGGAAGTGCCAGGAACTGACCTTAGGAACTTCAACGACAAAGTAACCTTTGCACTCCTCTTGCTAGGGAGCTACAACACAGCGAGCTTCATCCAGTTTGTGCTCCATTCCTGGAATACTGTCAACGCCTCGGCCAAAGGACAAGGCAGAAGACGAAATGATGTACGTCGAACCGCTCAAGATCCCTCCTCGACAAATCTTTCGTGGTTGCTGGACCAATTCAAGGAGTCATTGTCAGGACATAGAGCAGGACAACTACAGTCACACATATCACCAAACCCGCAAACGATGCAAGGCAAGGTTACAGTATGCGTGTGAGTATTTGCTCAGACATGTTGAGTTTGAGTTTGTGAAATGTTGGAATATTGAGAGTTACTAGATTGAAGTCGAGTTTTTTTGTAAATAGGTAGTCTACAGGAGCCGACGCCTTCATAACATCAGGCGGTACGGTGCAAGTATGCAAGAAACGGTCGAATACGCTTGCTACCTCCAATTCAGATGGCATTCGCTTCAACCAGCACAGAAAGCCCAACTGCATTAGCCCTAATATTTTGGCTGACGAAGTTGCGCCTACAGAGCGTTGTGCACAGACTCTCTCGGTCTCTTCCAAAGGAGAAAATTGAGCAGCCCGTGGGGCCGGATGGTTGGGAAATAGTGCGAACATTCCTTGTCTCGTGACGCGCAAGAAGTTACGCAAGCTTCTCAGAAGACGCCATATCAAAACACTTTTCTCAATGTAAGATATAGACTCGGTGTCGTCAATAAAAAGACTGACAAAGATGTTGTTGCCATAGATTTATTGCTACTCTGTCTACTGTTAAAAAATTCATGACATTAACACACAGTGGGACAAATTACGGCGACACTTGACAAATGTGTTGCTAACTGCACTCCATAACCCAGAAAACATCAGTAGAATAACAAAGAGCTTCTCGAAACATCAATGAAGAAAATTCGTAAGCCGGTCGTTTTAATTAAGATTTGGTGAGCTATTTCTAACCCTTTACTGCCCAACTGGACTATTTCGTCCTCTTTCAAAAATAACAATAATATATTGTATTTCTTATTCAATTTGTTCACTAATGTGCCCTTGGAAATTCACTGCCCAGTGGCAGTTCCTTCCACATTTTGATAACAGTGACCACCTAATGCCAGTGTCGGTTTAGTGATAGTGGTTGTGATAACGGTAATATGAGTATAAAAATGTAGGCGTTCAAAGGCTAATATTAAATGTTTTGATGGATGAGGTCATCGTCAATTTCATACCAAAACTTCATCAGTATGAGTCATAAAACATACATTAAAAAACATCATTTGGAGTGATTTTTTTCAAATTTCGAATGACAGAAAGTTTTTTTCTTGTTCTGTATCTTCACAAACGAGCATTGTGAAGTGGAATGTCATCATTTAATTTCTGATTAGACAGTAAGTACTTCATGACTGATCTAGTAAGATTTTTTCCTGGGATAAATTTGAAGTTTAGTTCTGTTGCTCATTTGATCTCAATATTGAGTTGTGCTAATATGATTAAATTTATACGTGTGTTAATAGCAATTTCATCAAAAGTTTTTCTATATTCATAATAAATCCTAATCTGCGATGTGTGTTTTTTATTACCATTCTGTGGTACATATAGGTATGAATTACTGTTGGTGTTGATTAGAATAAAAAAATTATGATCGAGATTGCGATGGCTTCGCTATCAAAGTCAAGTAATCATCTGCATATCCTTTCTGTTGTAGCCCTTGGTTTAAGGCTATGCAGATGCCACTAATATTGTTGACTATTTTGCTAGTTATAATCAGTAACACAGACAACGGAACGTTCATGTGTTAACGTCTAGAAAACGCGTTGCAGTGCACTTACTTGTATGAACCATTGAGGGAATGGAGTATATCTATATTGCACAAAAAATAAAGTGGTGAATTAAAGGGCATCTCAGCGATTTTTAAATTTTGATCCGGTTGATCTGAAATTTGGCAAGTGTGTGTATTTTTGAAAATAAATATATTTTACTTCTGTAACTTTTTCGATTTAAGCCTTAGTTTTCCGAAAAAAATTGAAATATTTGTTTTTTTAGTTCAAAATAAAATTCTACCTCTGTATCACCTGTGGTAAATAAATTGTTTAAATTGTTTAAATTGTTTAAATTTTTGAAAGTTAACGAGTTGTTATGCTAGAACAAATTCAAAGACAGTTTTAAAATCCTTTTAACATCTCAAACAAACTAACAGATTCAAATTTTCTATTTTCTATTTTATTTTCTTTTGATATACGATTTTTGACCACTAACAGTAAATAAACAAATTTTTATTTTGAACTATGATAAAAAAATTAATGTACAAATTAGGAAATTGAGTCATTTAGTTTATTAGAAATGTTCCAAGGATTCCAAAACTGCCTTTGTTTTTTCTTAGCTCGAAAAATCACTTACTTCTATTCTTTTTTTTTGTTGAAAATGAGATTTTTACCTAAAATGCAAATAAACACATTTTGTGGTAAAATTTTATATAATGGATATTTATTTTACTTGAATGCTGTATTCATGTTGTATTATCATCTACAAGTAATATTACTGCATGATTTCATAACAACACTGTGAATTGTTTGTTGTACATGTATAAATATATAAAAGAATAAATTTATTTTTCATCTCTTGAAGAACGTTAAATTTTTTTTGTAGACTAATTCTTTTGAAATAACCCACTATATGAAATTTGTATTTAAAGAGAAAAACATTTTGTTTATGTCAGTTGTTCGATTTTTGCTTTAGTTTTTCAGAAAATGAGAAAGTTTTGTCTTTCATGTCATTTTATCTGATATTTCAAATGAATACAAATCAATGAGTTTTCATGCTACAACAAAACCATAGACAGTTTGAAATCCATGAAACATTGCTAACAAATTTAAGAAGACAGATTTTTCGTTATGTTTGTTTATTTTTATATGAGGTCAAAAATACATGTTTTTTAGTGCTCTTACACCCTTCTTGAAGAGGGGGAAGGGAGTTCTAGTGTCCGTAGCCCCATAAAATTTTAGGATACAATAGCTCACCACCTAAGGATCCTTTTTCAACAAAACAAAAATGGCCAATTGGGCCCGAAAATCCCTGGGCTGTCCCCCACTTAAACTTTCCGTGCCAGTATTGCACGACTCACTGCCTGCAAACACCCGTCAGCTTTGTTTAGACTCGACACTAATTTTTACTGATAAATAAACAAATATTACACCGACTCACTTCAATTTCTGGGACTATCATTTTCTAAACATTATAAATGTCCATTTCAATTTCAGGGGAATCTACCTGCTGAAAAATACCAAAAGGCACTTGGAAAAATCCTTTGCATGTAATTGCTTTGTCTAGTTTTGTGGGACTCATTTTGAGAATCTCTCTTTACAAACAGATTTAAGCAATAAATCTAGATTAGCTTTGATAGATCAGATCAGAATGGAACAAATTTTCAAAAAGGTTATTTCTTCATTAGAAGTCATAGAAAAAAACGACAAATCGTAAAGACGAATAAAATCGAATACTATAGACATAATGGTTTAATTAAACTAATAGATATAGGGTGTTAATTTTCAACAGGTAGAAATTTCACAGGTGATGGGAATACCCAAAATCAACTCTTTTTCATGAATAACAAAAATTGCAAAACTCTTTATTATTCGAGATATAGAGCTTTAAAGTTTAGAATGTCACTTATACGTATTTAACAAGTAATTTACGTCTTAAACAAATGAGAATGGAAAATGAAACAAATATTGTGTAAATAGATGTGCTTTCAATCAATATCTACAATAGTTGTTGGAAGTGTCTGCCTCCTGCTTCAATGCAGACCTGACACCTCCTCTGAATAGACAACTGCACACGAGACAAAATACCTTGATCTTGAGCAATATCGCCGGCTGCAGCCTAGGAAAACTCTTGCAATAAGATCCATCTCAGACTCAACTGGTGTTTCGTTGGTCAATGTCTTCATGTGGCCCCACAGAAAAAAGTCTAAAGGGGTTAAGTCAGGAGATCTTGCAGCCCATGCCACAGGCTCAATGCATCCTATCTACCTGTTCCCAGATGTTTCGTTGAGGTATTGGCGAGCATTTCGATCATTATCAGCAGGAGCTCCGTCGTGCTGGAACATGTTACGGCGTAGACCTATAGAGGCAAACCTACTAGCAGTCTTGGCAAATCTACCAGCAGTCCTTTGTACCCTAAGAAAAGTGAGATACTTTTGTCCATTTAGAGGAGATCATCAGATATGGGCCAATGAGGTATTCACCGACAATACCAGCCCATACATTCACACTAAACCAATGTTGGCAGCGGAAGCGATGCACTTTATGAGGATTCTCTTCCTGCCAGCTGTGCAAATTGTGTGTGTTAAACAGTCCAGACCGTGTGAAAGTGGCTTCATCTGTGAACAGAACACGCTGGAAAAACTGTTCATCATTCTCTACCTTCATCAGGTACCAACTTGCAAAGTTAGCCCTTGGGGTGTGGTCATTTGGGAGCAGATCTTGCACTCGCTGGAGGTGGTAAGGATGTAAATTGTTGTGTATAATATTCCACACATCCACATGGTTAGAGATTGCTACAGCTCTAGTACTTGCCCGAGGCCTGTTACGGAAGAAATGCAACATATCCTCTTCAACAACCTCACGAACTGGCCGGGGCCGGTCATAGGCTCTCCTGTTTGCATTGAAAGTACCATGTTCACGTAGGCGACGGTGTATAAGCGTAAACATTCGATGTCCAGCCAGATATCGGTTTGGGAAGCGCTCTTGCTATAACCTAGCAGCCTCCCAATCGTTCCCATCCACTGCGCCATAAGTCAAGTACATGTCAGCCAGCTCTTCATTTGACAAATGCGTCGATATGTTACAAGACGTGCAGTAGTGAACTGGTTCGTAAACACACAGTGTTGCCAAATTGTAACTCAATATTACAGTAATCAGAATTCATGCATACCAAACTTGAAACTTTAAAACTCAATATCACGATAACTAAAGAGTTTTTGCAATTATTGGTATTCACGTAAAAGGGTTTGTTTTTAATACTCCTATCATCAGTGAAAGTTTGTGCCCGTTGAAAACTAACACCCTGTATATATTCGAGAATATACAGGGTGAGCGGCACTTTGTTGAGCAAATTTCAGAATGAAATTGAGGTCGTTAAAAAAACCACTGTGTACTCATTAACCGTGTAGCCGTAAGAGCTACATTAACATATTTCCTGCGAAGTGACCCACCGGTGGTCTCTTAGGGGATTTTTATAGTACTGCTTACCCACCTGCAGTCACTAACTCATTTTTTATTAATACGTAATGAAAGCTAAATGAAGGCCTGGTCCAGTTAATGTTTGATTCAAAGTTGATTACCACCAAGGAGCTTTAATGGAATGGAGGCGGCATCAGCGCTCTAAAGTGAAGCCAATTTTCGGTAGCTGTAGGGTATATAGGCACACAAACGGAGATGGGGCTCAGTGCGTGTCAGACACTCAGCGTGGTAGGGTGCCGCTTATCCAAGCTGTGGTCAAGTACGAGTTTTTTTAATATGACGCGTTTCAAGGACGCAATTGAAATATATGCCTAAGAAAAAAAGGTATAGCACAGAATAGCGCAAGTCTGTCATTTAACAGCGCGGTCTTCAGTCGCTGATGATGGAGGTGGTGCTACCCCTCCACTGCAACACCACCTCCACACTGGGACCCAATGCCGGGTGGGCGGGGCTTGGGTCGGCAAAAGTGGCTTCACGCGCTTGACTGGCAAAAGATAGCGATGCCGCCTCCATTCCATTAAAGCTCCTTGATTACCACAATTGACCTTAAATTTGAATTGAATATTGAACTTCAGTCTAACCCATCGCAGTCAACGTGTTGAAGGGCTAGAAATGTCCACATTGGCACCAAAGTCTCATATTATGTCCCTAAATTTCTACTTCTGGGGACATTTGAAGCGTTAGGAGTACGAAACATCAATTAATCCTGAAGATGATCTCATTGGTAGAATTGTAGAAGCCTGCACAAGGATTTGTGAAACTCTTGGTGTCTTCGATCGCGTCCGGCAATCATTGCACCGGCGTTTGAACGTCTGCATCGCAACAGATGGGCCCCGTGTTCAACATATTTTGTAAATACCTAACTTAATTTAATAGTCTGTTTCTTTTAGTTATAATAATTAAGGCTGGTTTTCGGCTTCTTGCGTTCATAAATGAAAATGCCTTTTTAAATCCTTCATTTCATTTCCCTGTCACTGTAATGTACGAATTTTTCTACGGTACTTTTCAAATTTATAGTTCTAGTGACTCTTTAACGAAGCATTTACGAACTCACGGTTATTAGATGAAAAGTCTTTATTTCAAGGATCCCAACCTTACGTTAAGGTTAGTTGAACAAAGTGTCGGTCGCTTTAATTGTATATTTATGCCTACAAGTGGCTTTGAAACACTGAATTGCAATACATATTCACAGAGCTGCATTACATAGAGCTGCAAAGCATACGAATGTAAAACGTTGAGGGACAATACATAGAGCAACAGTTCAATGAACTACAAAATAGAGAGAGGCTAAGCATGGAGCTGCTGGACATGTATATAAATATGACTCCACAACGTTAAGCTCCAATAAAATGAACACTGTGCTACAGTGTAGCTACATCATTAAAATCTACGACTCAAAGAACTGTAATAAGTTAATTTTTATACCGTGATGCAGCAATGCACACAGCTGCAAAACACAAAAGAGCAGTACATAGAGCTGCAATACATAGCACCACAGTTAAGGGAGCTGCAATGAGATGAGGTGCAAAATGAAATATTACAACAAATAGGGCTGGAATATCTGACGAATTATCTTTGATCTCCTAAGTCGCATGAAGGTACAATTGTAAATATAATTCAGCAAATATTTCAGGCAACCATTTTTATTGAAATTTTAACTGAAACGTGGTAAAGTAAACTTGACGAGCAGAACCAAGAAATTTGATGACGAGGGGAAAATTTCTCAAGATCCACTCGCGATGTCTCTGGCGTGTCCGTGTTTTCTCAGCCCTTTCGTGATGGTGTTTGGTCCCTACTCGCTAGTCGATTTTCTTATGTTTTTGGCTCGGATTGCAGGTGAGGTGGATGAGGACGAAGCCTTCAATTGTCAGAGTTGAATGGGAATGCCCCAGAGTAACATGGATATTGAACTTGTCTTTGTCAGGCCGTGTTACGTTGACTTTGGTGATCGGTGCAGGAGTCTGGATCCAGTTTGGGCTAATAATTTTCTATGTCAGTGGTTTCCAACCTTTCATATATAGCGACCCATTTTAGAGCAAGCAAGCAGGAAGCAACCCCAATCCTTAAAATATCTTATATGCATTTATTTTTTCTATAATAAGCAGTCATGCATTGAGATTTATTCGTGAAGTAACTGTACATTCCGTAAATATATGATTAATTTAAAACTTATTCATAAAAAATTTAAAAGCTCCTACGAAACATTAGTTAACTGCAAATCATTCCAAATTATTCGAACAAACAAATTCACACCGTTACGTAATGTATGTTTATGAACTGACTTTAATGAGATGGCTGGTATTGTAGCTTTTTAGCTAGCAATTCTATCCTGGTCTCCGTTGTCGGTCGATATGGCACACCTCAAGTCGTCTTCCTCGTCTAATTTATTTCGGTACTTGTATTTAAGGATGAGAAGTTGGGAGAATGCTGTTTCACATAAGTAAGTTGTTGTGAGAGGCAATAAATTCCTAAATTGCGACTTCTGATATTACTGGGAATTTTTGGAAAGTTTTTGCCCAAAATTCTTGTAATTGCAGTACACCAAACCATGATTTAGCTTCAAAGCTGTTTTTTAAGTCAATAAACTCTTCTTCTGCTGCTTCAGGGACATCACATACACTGGCATTGAAAGGGGTGATTGTAAGGGAGAAAGATTTGGAACATTCGTCAAGAAAACATTTTCTCTTCTGAAGATTATTCAAATGTTCTTGTATCAAGCCATACAAGTCTTTGATGTCAATTTCATTTGCCGCTTCTTCAACAAGTTAGGCAAGTGTTGGGAACATGTATAATATCTTATGATCAATTTTGTTGATCCAGAGTTCCAATTTTCTTTTTGAAAGCCGATATATTTTCAGACAAAGATGTTATCGTACTTTCTTTGCCTTGTAATCCTGCATTAATACTATTAAACATTTCAAAAATGTCGACCATGTATGCCAATTTGCACAACCTAAATTCATTCGTAAACAGATCGAGAAATATTTGCAGCTCTCCCCTGAATTCAAAACATCTTTTCAACGCCTTTCTTTTCGAGAGCCACCTTGCCTCTGTGTGAAACAATAGTGCTTCATGGGTTAAACCCAAATCTTCACATAAAACTCTGAAGAGCTGCGTTGCAAGTGGTCGTGATTTAACGACATTTACGGCTTTAAACACTCGGTTAAGCACTTCTTTGAATGGTTCAGGCAACGTTCTGGTGGCTAATACTTATCGATGAATCATGCAGTGAGTCCCAATTACTTCTGGACTCACATGTTTAACTAACAATTGGAAGCCGGACTTACAACCGAGCATTGCAGGAGCCCCGTCGGTACAAACTCCGCACAATTTCTTCCATTCGATTGAATGTGCTTCGAAGAAATCATCGATTAAATAAAAAATCAGCAGCAGTAGTTGACGTTTGCAGAGGCTTACAAAACAAGAAATCGTTTTTTATTTTTTATTTATTTTTGTAATAACGAACATACACAAGTTCTGCAAAATTTGTCCCACCCTTAGTTTCATCAAGCTATATGTTGAACAGTCCAGTATAGGAGTTTCTTGAATAATTTGGCATAAAATATCCTCGGACATATCTGTTATCCTTCGTTGCACCGTATTATTTGACACGGATAGAGGCGATAATTTATTTACTGCTTCAGGACCGATCATGAGACGCACAATATCTTTGGTGCAGGGAAAAGTAAGGTTCTCAGCTATTGTGTGTGGTTTTTTAGCTCGTGCTATTCTTAATGCAACCGAGTCTGGAGCTTCAATGGCGGGTAAATTTTTGTTTTGAATAATCCTCTGCTATCAAGCCGGCGACTTTTGACGCCATCAACTATTGCTTTAAAAAAATCAATACTTTTATCATTCAAAGCAGGGTGCTTAGTTTCGAGATATCTTTGAAGTTTAGCTGGTTTCATAGACTCATGGGCAAGAAATTCCAAACATACTACACATTGAGGTCTTTCCACACCTACATTAACTATGTCAGTGAATCCCCACTTCAAGAAATTATCGCTGTATATTCTCTTTCTTACACTCACTTTTAAAGGGTTAAAATCAAAAGTTAACTGCAACTGTAACTGTCACTGCAAATGCGACAACACTGATGGAAGGAGCGACAACGCTGGCGCTACCAAAACAAAACAGAAACGAAACATGTTCAATACTGTCTCAGACGTTGTGTTGAGTGACTTAAAAGGAACTGTTACATTTAGTATCATTGTGTGAATTTATATGACTGTCTTAATTTTATTTTATAATTTTATTTGTAAAACTGTTTTTATTTTTTACCGTGTTTTATACAATATTCACGTTCGGGGCAAAATCGATTAGCGACCCCATGGCATTGGTGTCGCGACCCACAGGTTGGTAACCACTGCTATAGACGGTTTAATTTGTTGTGCTCTGTGTGAGGCGCTGTAGGTCTTGTAGTTTGTGCTGTTATCTCGTCTGCTGCTGAGTACGAGGGATTCCAGGATTGTTGTCAGGAACGAGGCATTACGAATTTGTGATTAGCAATATTGGATTTATTGTGGCTCATTTTCAGTTTTTCACAGTTTGTTTATCGAGGCTATTAGGATGAGAATGTACCTCGATCAAGTAATTCTTCATTAAAGGTTAAAAAGGTACACGCTGACCCTTGAAAGATGCATAAGTGCTTGTCAAACATAAAGTAATTGTACAACCTGTTCTAGAAATATTCCGAAACTTCTCAGCGTCTCGAATGTTCTCTCAACTAAATCACCAGCACCTAGTTTCGTAAAGAAAATCTTTATAACAGTTGCCGTCCTGAAACTTTTCTGACGAATTAATGCACCCTCCGTAGGTCTGCTCCTCTACGTCAGTGAATCTTTAACGAGTCGAGCCTCGTCATCGAGACGCCACTCGTTCGGAGATTACGCTTCTATGCTTCTGAACTTTTTGAACGTTTATAATTAATTGATTGGAAAGAGATTAAGCATAGGATTCATTTATGAGTCAGGGTAAAAAGTTAGTTACTGTACATTTAATTAGTTACTATACATATGATCCTTACTGAAATCTTAGTATGTTTGTTCACAATCCGTTTGGAGCCGCGAGGATTGGGTCAAAGGAGGTTCGGCCGTCACCGCGTGAAGGCCTTGCGAGCTTAGAGTCTGGGCAGAATGTCACAATTGGGTGATGTCTCCACAATTCTTTGAGGTGATGTCTTAACAAAAAAGACCGTGTTCAGCTCAGATCTTTTGTTACGCTTCTGAAATTAATCTGTTCTGGAATTACCGCAAACTGTGAAAAAAATGTTTTTCACCTGAATCTGTCAGAGAAATCAGCCCACCGACGCCATGTAGGAATTGATCAAATACGAGGCTGTGTTATCCTTTAAGTCTAACGATGCTTCTTTCCATCTAATTTTTTCTATTTTTTAGGCTAAATGTCATAATATTATTTAAAACACATAAATGAAAAAAAAATGTTCTGGGTTTTTCGCACGGATAATGAATACTGAAACAAACGACATATTTCAAAATGATATCGGATATTTTTCTGCCCCCGTATTCGGATTCATAAGTAAGAAAGAAAGTACGTCAAAAGATTATCCCGTCAAGAAAAAATAAAATTAGTACCCTGTTTAACTTAGAGCGCATCAAAGAATATATTTTCATCTATTAATTTACTTCGAAACTTAAAAACGAAAAAAATTCCGATAAAATTTATCATCTTTACTAAGAAAACGTTTCGGGGTCCTGCTCCATCATTAGTTAAAAAAAAAAGAATTACAGATCTGCGCCTTCTCGAATCTTTGTATATTTACAAAATGAAACCTGCTCTCAATGACACCCAAAGTGCTTTCCCGCTTCATGTTGCCAACACGTAATTCAGTTGCTCAGTTTTCCCTTTATCTTTTACAGATTTTTAACCGTTGTTTGTGTTTGTTCAAAGTTTAGATTTTAATAGTTACTACTTTAGTGCTTTAATTTCTCTTCCTTTGGTTTTGTTTACAGAAATTTTTCTTGCTGAAGTTGGACAGTTAGTCCGAAACGTTCAGTTTTATTTGGTCATTTTTAACAAAAATGATTTTACGTGTAGCGATTTTCACCTTTCTTTTTATTCTCAAGCTGAGAAGCATCAATGATGGAGTTATTTTAGATTAAAACTGTGTTCTTAAACCCTACTGTTTCAAGTCAATGCGAATTGAAAGCAGACTTACGAGCAGGATATTTATTCCCCCTGGAAAACTATATACTCAAAATTAATTCAGTCCACTCATCCAACCATGATAGCAGGTGTTAGATAAAAAGTTAAAATAGGTTTTGGCATTGATATTCATGTCTTCTAGCACTCAAAAAGGTTCTGCTACATTTCTTATTCGCAGTGCCACGAAAACACGACACCTCTGCCTTCTTGTTGATGGCGGAGCTCCCCAGCTTGGGGCACACGACATCTTGCCCCCAACCCAATGGCCATCCATCATGCTCTTCTAAAGTAAATCGGTAGTCAAGATAACACTGATGCAACTCAAGTTCACGCAATATTTTTAATCTCTCTATCCAATTTTGCTTGTGCGATTACTTCACGGCACGTTCCTTTCGCGGCGAAACAATTTCGCAATAGCTTTTGGTACGCACATTATAGGCGATTTTATATTCAAATCCGGAGCTTTTGCAGCCTGGGCAATGTTTTTGGGTATTGCAAGAGGATTTTAAGCAAATTTATACTCTAAATATCCTTTTATTCCTGCAGAAATTTTAATTAAGTGACTGAGACCTTACATGCGTTTTGTTTTTCTATACCTCAAATTTTCACGTTTTAACTACCGAATGCGTAATCACGTAATTGGGCACTGGACTGTAAACTAACGCTGGCAAAAATGATTTAAAGTTTAGAGATCGTATTTTATCCGGTAAAAATGCTCATTAAAATTGTGTTGCGCATCTTTTCGTTCAACCATGAACCTAAAACAACTAAACTTCCACCCTGTTACTAAAGAATTTAAGAACTGAAGAATTACATAAACAAGATCTACGTACGAAGTGTACATACGTTAACGAAAATCTAACGACCTAGACGATCACCCCTCATTCCGGCACTAAGTGTTTCTCATTATCCTACAAACTCTTATTAATTAACGTTTTTAGGAGCCTTGTTCACGGTAGGAGAGTTATCATTTTTACAAGCCGTCCCTCTCATTTTGAGGTGCAACACAACGACACACAACGACCACCTACGCAGAGCGCTGGAGCACCACCTGTGAGCGGCGAAAACGACCCGGTTTTTACGCCGCTCTTGTTTTTCTGCATTGACTCGTTTTTATAATCTGCGACCAGAATTTCCGCCCAGACGACGAGAGGGGACAGGCAGCCTTCAGTGATATACTGCTAATGGCTAATCCCCTCGAGGAGGCTCCCCTCATCAGTGGGATGACGTTAGCTCCCCTTGCACTGCTTAATATATCGCGCTTTCTTTATAAGTTTCTTGAAATATGTGATCGTGCGCATGATAAAGTACTTAGCGGGGAGCGACATCCCCTTCCCACGCCCCCATCAGGTTGCGGCTCGAGATCGTCTCCTCGCACGTACACAAAACTTGAGTTCACGACATGGATGGAGCATAGGTAGCCGGCACTCACCAAGCACTACATCATTTAACTGAACTGAAGGTAAATATTCAAAAATGTTAGAGAAATGATGTGAATTGGGACTTGTGTAGGGGACACGAAGCGCTGTTCTTACTCCGTACAATGTGCTCGACAAGCAATAAATGCTGCTGGATCTAAGCTACAAAATTCAGTAGTAAATGTCAAAAGATCGCAGGAATGGCGCAGTTGTATCTTGCACAGGGGAATATGAAAGCATCGAACACGGAGGGCTGCAAGAACGGATTAAAGAGTTCATGTGAATTGAGGATAGATGAAGCGAATGGATGCTGTTTACAACGAGTGAGTGAATTTTTGTCCAAAGATAGGTTGTTCGTGTAACAAATTTTTATTGTAGTGAGGTATGCAAGCAATGGACACCATTAATATCAACAAATGTAATTAGATGGTGCAATTTACAAAGACAGGATAAATTAACGAATGTTTTTGAGTACGAAAAAGAAAAAAATTGACTTCATTTGCGAAAAAAAGAAAAAATGAAGTTTCATTATTTTTTTGAGTTGACTGAAACCACAGAAATCATCTTTAATAAGTTTTTTCAGTACCATTCGTGAATATAAAATATACTTCACATTTAGACTTACTTAATGCGTGCAGCATTCACCATTATTACAGCAGAGATCGATATCATAGCGTGACTTTCTAACATCTAGTGCTTTTAAAACGAATATGAAAACATTCACTCATGCAACCTGCATATTGCAGAGGCCCCTGATATCAAATTACAGAACCTTATAATAAACTCGAAATACCGTGAGGGCTTCATAAAGATTGTTCTGAGGCGATCCAGTCTCATCTTGCATGAGGCTGCCACTTACTCTTGTCCTGTTCTCTCTCTCTCGTGAACGTTAGTATTGCTCGCACTGTCATTCAGAAAACCTGCTTATAATATATTTGCTCTATGTTCTATTGAATAAGGAATTAATAGTGAATTACCTTATGGTGGAGGATGCGTGTCGTGGAAAGCTCAAAGAAGATATATGTTTATTTAAATGCGTGTGTGCTTCTCGATGAGAAATACTACTGAGAAATCTTAATGATGGTCATCTCCTTCGTTACCGTCAAATCGAAAAATTAGTGATACTTCGTTATTAACTAAATACGAATTAATTTTTTTTTTGAGAAAAACGAGATGAAAAACGAAAGTTATTTACACTAAAGAGATGTGAATAAAACTCAGTGCAGAAACTTATTAAAGCAAACGCCCACGTACCTGTGATATGGCGAACAGCCTAGCAATTCTGCGTTATTTCATTAATTGTAAAAATTGAAAATTAGCTTCTTTGCTGGAAAAATGGCTTACCCACAGGAATGAAAGTTTAATTAAAATCTCTCATTTTCTCACGCAAAACACCAGATAAGAATAACGAATACATTGAATTAGGAATTCAGAATCAAACAATAGTGATGAGACCTTGAAGGAATTAAGTATCAATGAGAAAAGATTAAATAAATTCCGCTTTCAATTCTACCATTGAAATCATGATCAAAATAATAATTTCTGTAAAGAGATGAAACATGTCTCGATATTAGCAGTGGATTATAACTTGAACTTTTTTGTCAATACCTGTGCTGCCAAACGCTTGCTGATTACAGCAAACGAATAAGCCAGAGGAAACCAACTTTTTTTAAGTATTCTATACCGGAGGGAGCAGTGAAAAAATTCACGACTTTTTTCAACGCTAAAAACTAATTTGTTCTCACCAATTCTAACTAAAATAATCTATTTTACTTTTGCCAACCCTAATCCAACCTAACCTCTCTTAGGGTGCCTGCACACCAAAAGATTTGAGGCGAGAAAGCGAGCAAGCTTGAATCGATATACATGTATTCCTATGGGAGTGCGCACACAACAAGCAAGCTAGGGAGCGAGTGAGAAAGATTGAAGACTGGCTGAAGCGAGAAAGCGACTCGAAGATGGTTTCACGCTTGAAAGCTGCAGCGGGAAACGTCTGGCAGTGCGTGGTGAGACGTCGACGAGGAAGGTGCGCTGCTCAATTCTTTTAGCATAGACTGAACTCCTTATATCCAAAGTTTATGCTGTAATGTGCCTTTGGAAGTCAAAAGATCCAAAGCACAGTGACAGATTACATGTTTCAAAGCAATGGGACGAAGTATGAATGATACTCAACGTTACAAACACATGCTTGTTCCGCTTATTTTTGTTTTAGACCTCTCTCCATGACATTCAGGAGCAAACTGGCTATCTTTTGGTGTGTGTTAGATCTCGCCCAACATCTTTCTCTCTCGCTTGCTTTGTCGCTTGCCGTCTTTTGGTGTGCAGCTACCCTTAGACTAAAGAAAAACTCGCGTTTTTTCCAATTTAAAAATCCAACCTCATTCTATTTCGTGCTCGTTAAATAATGCTTATACTTTTTTTACTCAAATTACCCGTCGTATACCTTGACCTAACCTACCGTAACCTTACCTACAGTATACAAGCCTAACCTATCCTAATTAACTTATCTCAACCTAAACTGATCAGCTTTGATCTACAGTATATCTTAATTAACGTATCTTAAACGTAACTTACGCTAACGTATCGTATCTAATATTTTTACCTGTTTAACGACGGTTTATCCGTTAACCATAGTAACATAAGGATGATGTAAAATAACTGAAAACCTTATCTCGAATAGCTACTTGGAAGTTCAATTGTTTATTGCACTACGATGAATATAGTTCTCGTAAGCGAAGATCTAAATTTCGTACCTGCGAAACGGACTGCCTCAAAACTCGAAAAAATTGATCCTTCAAAATTATTGAAGGTGTAATTTATGTTTGTGTATCAACGGAATGCGTGATGCACGGAGGTACGTCGGTGGGCACAAGCTTTTGGCTGTACAAGCTAGATGAATGCGCAAAAAACTCATTTTTTAACTTAAACCTTCCCGCCTTCCCTCTTAACCTTCCCAACTTATCTAAACCTAACCTGTCAAATCTTAAACTATGGGAACCTATCATGAGCTAGTCTAACTAATCCTAACGTCTCCTGACCTAAGCCCAAGGACCTATGAAAACATTAAGAACTATTTTATTTTCTAGATAATCTAAGCTATATTAACCTAGCTTATTTCGTCAAACGCTAATAATAATAATGCCAACGTATATTTTCCTAACAATGAATTTTCTTTTTCCAATGCCAGTTGGCCCAGTAAGGACTTTTAGAATTTACACGCCTAGTTGCATCGATACGTAGTTATTAAATCTTCGAAAAACCTGCCCCACCTACCTCCCTCCCTAACTACCTACCTAGAAGTTGAACTGCTTATTTCGTCGTGATTTGTGAAATCAGTGATTGAAAATATTCGACGCAACGTATTAGGTGTAAATTACTGTACGTATGATACGGACTCTCTCGCTGCGAGAATAACTTTTGCGAATAAAATCACCGAAAACGGAATTTATACCTTTGCAGTTTTGAAAGTATTTCACACAGAGATAGCGGCTCGCATACTAAAATAGAAATATTTACTGAGGTGCGTGCAGTGCTCGAGGTTGCCGCACATTCTCATTTCGGTAGGAAACGTGAATCTTGAAGCCAATCTTCAGCCTATCTGTCTGGTCAGGGCATTTTTTTCTTAAAAATGATACGTTTTATAACATCAAGTGATGGAACAAGGGTGGTGGTCCTTCGAGAGCAGAGCTATAATTTTGTCATCAATGCTCTCGTGGTATACAGTAACTACAAGTCAATATCACTAGAACTCGTACTGACTACAAAACTACTACGTACAACAACACAGGCTAGTCACATTCTTGAGATAACAGTCTCGCTGCAATGATTTTTTAAGATAATGATAAATCTGCCTTAATGCTTAGTAATTGCGCAGTACAAACTAGGATAAAGTCATGATTATTAGGACGGTAATCTCTCCTCATTAGATTTTTATTTCTGCATCAAATTGGAGCAATAAAGTTGTACGCACATGATGGGGAATACAGATGGGCGACATGCGCTGCTAATTGGCGATCAATTAGAGGCGCTTATCCTCATTTGAGAACCGATTGGCGGAAAATGAGAACCGGTTGTTGCAGTTTGACGAATAATACACGTAATATTAGTCACCCTGATAGCCAGTTGACAGCAAATTCTATCTCCTAGCCAAGGTTAGACTTGATCGTCTAGCCAAGGTTAGACTCCATCTACTAGGCAAAACGGTTTCCTAGCCAAAGTTAAACTCCATCTACTAGGCAAAACTGTTTCCTAGCCAAATTTAAACCCTATTTCCTAGAAAATGATACCGTCTCCTAGCCAAGTTCTAATTTGTCCAGAATGCGCAACCTCGCCTTTCTGTGTCCCACATTGGCACCCATCGCAACGTAAACCAGTGCAAAGTTCAAAACTGCTAAATTAATATTAAGTTCTACTACACGTCCCCTCTAGAAAGTCACACATTCTCGAGCAGGAGCATGAAATTAGTATCAGTTAGATGTTGTTTGCGAAAGAGCTCCACTTTTTCCCACGCCAAACTAATCTATAACACTTATCGTTAGGTATTTCTTGCAGAATGATATTTTATTCTTGACGTAAATAATTTGCTAATGAAAAGCGCCAAAACTAGTTTACCTCTCCCTTGACCTAGCATCATTAGAATATTTTCAATTGCTCTTTTGTTTCAGACAACGGTGATTTACAAAAAGTGGTATCAAGTACATGGGAGACTTTAGGAAAGGAGCCTTAGTACAGCATTTCTACATCTTGAGTTCATCTTCATGATGAACTCAAATTGGGTGCTTGAGGAAAGTGCTGTCACAAATTGAACCAATATTTAATTGCCTGTTAGGATGAAGTGCAAGCTTTAATGAGGCCCTTCATGTTTGTTTGTCATACTTCTATTGAAGTAATGTCTCCTGGGCATCCAGAGCTGCGGTGTTGTAGCAACGTCTCCTGTGCATCCAGAGGTGCGGTGCTGTAGCAACGTCTCCTGTGCATCCAGAGGTGCGGTGCTGTAGCAACGTCTCCTGTGCATCCAGAGCTGCGGTGTTGTAGCAACGTCTCCCGGGCATCCAAGCTGCGGTGTTGTAGCAACGTCTCCTGTGCATCCAGAGGTGCGGTGCTGTAGCAACGTCTCCTGTGCATCCAGAGGTGCGGTGCTGTAGCAACGTCTCCCGGGCATCCAGAGCTGCGGTGTTGTAGCAACGTCTCCCGGGCATCCAGAGGTGCGGTGCTGTAGCAACGTCTCCTGTGCATCCAGAGGTGCGGTGCTGTAGCAACGTCTCCCGAGCATCCAGAGCTGCGGTGTTGTAGCAACGTCTCCCGGGCATCCAGAGCTGCGGTGTTGTAGCAACGTCTCCTGTGCATCCAGAGCTGCGGTGTTGTAGCAACGTCTCCCGGGCATCCAGAGCTGCGGTGTTGTAGCAACGTCTCCCGGGCATCCAGAGCTGCGGTGTTGTAGCAACGTCTCCCGGGCATCCAGAGGTGCGGTGCTGTAGCAACGTCTCCTGTGCATCCAGAGGTGCGGTGCTGTAGCAACGTCTCCCGGGCATCCAGAGCTGCGGTGTTGTAGCAACGTCTCCCGGGCATCCAGAGCTGCGGTGTTGTAGCAACGTCTCCTGTGCATCCAGAGCTGCGGTGTTGTAGCAACGTCTCCCGGGCATCCAGAGGTGCGGTGCTGTAGCAACGTCTCCTGTGCATCCAGAGGTGCGGTGCTGTAGCAACGTCTCCCGGGCATCCAGAGCTGCGGTGTTGTAGCAACGTCTCCTGTGCATCCAGAGCTGCGGTGTTGTAGCAACGTCTCCTGTGCATCCAGAGCTGCGGTGTTGTAGCAACGTCTCCTGTGCATCCAGAGCTGCGGTGTTGTAGCAACGTCTCCCGGGCATCCAGAGGTGCGGTGCTGTAGCAACGTCTCCTGTGCATCCAGAGCTGCGGTGTTGTAGCAACGTCTCCCGGGCATCCAGAGCTGCGGTGTTGTAGCAACGTCTCCTGTGCATCCAGAGGTGCGGTGCTGTAGCAACGTCTCCTGTGCATCCAGAGGTGCGGTGCTGTAGCAACGTCTCCTGTGCATCCAGAGGTGCGGTGCTGTAGCAACGTCTCCTGTGCATCCAGAGGTGCGGTGTTGTAGCAACGTCTCCTGTGCATCCAGAGCTGCGGTGTTGTAGCAACGTCTCCTGTGCATCCAGAGTCAACCTTCATTTATTTTGCATTTTTGTCGAATACTTACTTCTTAAAGTTCTGTTAGTTGCTGGCTTTGTTCGAGAGCATCAGAAACTTTTTACTTTAGTATACGTACAAGGTGATTGATATTTTAGGCATTTAGGTAGGTATTAAAAAAGAAAATCAACATGACGCCCATCTGTTGCAACGTATGCGTCCAAATGCGGTTGCAATGATTGCCGGACGTGATCGAAAAAATAGGAGGTTCACGACCCAATCCGGAGGCTTTTATGTTATTTTTTTGGCTATTCTGTTTCTTGTGTTCGAAATAAAATGCTTTCTGGATTTCTACATTTCATTTCCCTACCAGTCTGGCAGTACGAATTTTTCTCCAATACGTTTCAAATTTCAAGTCCTCGAAGCTCTTTAACGAAGCATTTTCGACCACACGCTTGTTGAGTAAAAAATTTCATATCTATGGTCCCAACTTTAAGTAGGCGTTTGCTCAACAAAGTGCCGGTTGACAAGTACATACATGTGCGAGAAGTTGTCGGTAAGTTTGAGTTGGCCGACTAAAGTAACATTGTCATTTACAGCAAATCGAATTTGTTCGGGCAATGATGGAAAATTAAGGTTGAAAACATTTTTCTAGCTTTTACGTTGGACTTTATTGGTCCAACGTTGCTACAACACATTATTGTTTCCTAGAGGCTTTATTACATTTAGAAAGAAACGTTTTTTTAAATTGTATTTGGAGAGCTTTGCTGCGTTTTTGCCGTGATTTTGCAGTGTAGTACATATAAGAGTCTGTTTTCGTGTACAGCGACAGTTGTTGCGCGGTAATAACTGAGCCGGAATTTTCATTTCGATGTTGAGAAAAAGGACAGAAAAATCTCGTAAATCCATCCTGCGTGACTTGAAATGCTGCACTCGCGTGATGCCTGGAGGTGCCGCCCAAGTTGAGCTAACATTCAAGAGTTGGTCGCATTATAGTCTTGAACACTCACTTTTTATATGCAAACAAAGAAATTTTCATGAATTTATTTTGCCAATATTTGAGATGGCAAGAAGTTAACAGTTCGAAGCAAAACGCATTATGGCAGATCCAACGTGTGTCCTACTAAATATCTTGTCCATTAGCACGTCAATTGAGGGGCTCGATGTTTGATATTCCCGGCCTGCCTGGGTGCACACTCGGATTTGAAGTCAGAAGCAAGTGACTGGAAATGATTGCCTCACTCTCTGTAAAGAAGAACCACTACCTTACTTGGTACCGAGGCGATGCCTGAAGATTTTTACCTCGATAACAACTGACGACACACCGTACATCGTCGTGTTAAAATTAGAAGACAACATTTCATGCCTCGACACCGTGCAACAAATCTCGCCCATCCAGCGCATTGTTCAGATATTACGGTCCGTGCTGAAGAAACTCACTCGACTTGCTTTAATTTAAGCGGACCCTCTTGATACAACGCTGCCGCACATTTTCTTGAGATATAGAGAACGTCATCCTGGGCTTATACGAAATAATTACAAGGTTCTTTGTAGTTGAAGCGGCATGGACGTTCTCATGGTGACGGTGTGTCCCAGCGCACGAGCGCTGAACATATTTGTGTTGAGTGTACTTAAGTTAAGACTACTAGAGCTAAGCACTCTAAGCCCTGGTGCTAGGCACATCCTGCACCGTCGGTATAGACCACACTTTGGAAAATTGAAGCACGTAAAACTGCATAATAGGACCACTTTGGGCCGCTCAGTGTCTCACCTGAAGCAAGGCGGTCGTGCGAGCCGAGTGTAATTCGTCCCATTCCGTTCGTTTACTTTGAGCTTTAATGTGTTCTGTCAGGTTTATGCAGTTAATAAAACGTCTATGGCGCAGCACGCTTTGTCTCCGACAATTCCCGATGTATTCTTGTACTTTCTAGTCGTCTTATTTTAATGAGCATTGATTTTTTTCCTCAGAGGATTTCAAAGATCTGTTGAAGTGGTTTTTGGTATTAACACTCGAATAAAATTATTACACGAGAAAGTCAAGTCATCATCCTAAGAAACAAATAAGGATTCCCCAAACAGTGACCGTTGAATCGTTTCGAGCATTGTAGAAATGCATGATACTCGTGAAATAGGCTGCTTGAAAAATTAAGCAAAGTTTTGTGAATAACCGTAAACAACGCCTTAAAAACCAAAGTTCAAGTTCCAAAAAAGTAAAGGTTAGAGACAATTACATCACGCTTATAGAAAGTACTAATTTGTAAAAAAATAATTGAATAAAAACTCTTATTCATATCAAACTAGTTAAAAGAAAATCGAAAGCAGATAAAGTAAGAAGAAATTAGGGTAGAGTAATATAAAAGCCTCTTTGACGTAGAAATCGTTTTTACCAAGGTCGGGTTAGGATCGGACCACTCATGCAGTAGCCGATCTCTGTGGAGAGACAATTTAACTTAAAAGAAGAATGAAAATCAGTAGAACTTTATCAAATGATGAGGTTAGCTCTATGTTTGACATAATCGATCCGTTGAATTTACGTACTTTCGATGATTGTTGGTATGAAGTTGAAAGATTCTTTCGAGTTTCGTAGGGGAAATTTTTCACCACAGTCAGTCGCTGAACATAATGACACAGTTCAGCGTTGAATAAATCATACAACAGATAATTCAGGCATGTTAATTTATGTCATAGGTTTGATTAAAAACAGTCTACACGTCACTGCCGGACTTGATAATTAATTGGTAGGAAGGCAAAAAACCTTGGGTCATTCACCCAGAGCCTAAACCAGCAGAGATCCCACACATGCGAGTGTTTTTTAGGCTGCAGGTCAAAAATTAAATTATTTGGCATCACTATATCTAATCCGCCGACTATAACCGCATCAAAACATGTACGAAATGAGTCCCAACGATGAGAGAACTTCGTCTAAATTGACGCAAAACGTCTATATTTGCTTTACAGCAAAGGTATCATTTTATGTATAAATAAACCTCGAAAAACTTATATTTCAACCGCACTATAGAGCACGAAGATATTGGGATTCTTTCAGCAGGTGATGTGTTGAATTTCGGCGTGATGCTCGGATACACGGTGAAGCCGAGTGTGGCATAACACGATGTGCGATGTGAAGGGTTTAGAGTGTAGGCAAAGACCAAGGAGTGACTACATTAATTACGCATAGGTCGCTCTTAAATAATCTGGAAGTACAACCAACGAGGTATCTTCTCCATGAATTCTTCCACTCGATTTTTTTTTGTTATCATAATCTTTCCGTATCTTGAAACAAGCCGGGAGTTACCATTTGGAGTCATGACATTAGTGATCATAAGAGGTCTCAAAAACCTTTCAAGTTAACAAAATACCTCGTTTTAACTTTGTTTCAAAAAGAAAAAGAACAATACAAGATTAAGGCCTGCCGAGGACATGAATGAACATTTTCAACGTAAAAAAGTGTCACCTTCCCTTTTCGTACAAGCTGTTGCAGCAAGAAAGCTGGGCTCAAAGGCCTTAGGAATGATTTTGTTCCCACCAAACAGATTTTAAAGCGATCCAGTCAAAACAGCCGTCGTTACAAAATAAAACAATCCTGTTTCTCTTGAAAATATTCTCTTAGGAACTATTTATAATTGGCTCCTGAAGGATCTGACAATCCCAATTTGGCGTACCACGAAGAAGCTCAAACTCACCGACACTTTGGACAATAAAAATTTGATTGCTTAGCTTATATGACTAAATAAAACGTGGACAGGATCTAATAGAGTGGGGTATTTTTTGATTGCTACAAAAGTACCATGACAGTGGTACAGGGCAGTGGTATATGGCAGTGGTACATGGCAGTGGTACATGGCAGTGGTACATGGCAGTGGTACATGGCAGTGGTACATGGCAGTGGTACATGGCAGTGGTACATGACAGAGGTACAGGGCAGTGGTACATGGCAGTGGTACATGGCAGTGGTACATGGCAGTGGTACATGGCAGTGGTACATGGCAGTGGTACTTGGCAGTGGTACATGGCAGTGGTACATGACAGAGGTACAGGGCAGTGGTACATGGCAGTGGTACATGACAGTGGTACATGACAGAGGTACATGGCAGTGGTACATGGCAGTGGTACATGGCAGTGGTACATGGCAGTGGTACATGGCAGTGGTACATGGCAGTGGTACATGACAGAGGTACATGGCAGTGGTACATGGCAGTGGTACATGGCAGTGGTACCCTGCAACTTTGGTTGCAGTGCGACACCAATCACCAGGAGTAGAATAAAGGGGTTAGTAGAAGCGGTGATTTCAATAGAGTAAAAAAATTTGCTTGTTTTTCTGCCAACAGTAACCAGTGAGCTCCCCACAGACACATTCAAGTTGTCACTCTTCACGCCCATGCAAACACCGGAGCAAACATTGTAGTGGAGCAGAGATAGAAAGTGACGATCATTGCCAAAAACACGTTTAAAATTATTGAGCGGTTCTAACATAATGTGTAGCTGCCAAGATATATCCAAATATACAATGGGCGACATGTTGTTAAACAGTGATGGTGTGGGGTGCTTAGCGGTGTGATGATGTAGGGTGCCTAGCGGTGTGATGGTGTGGGGTGCCTAGCGGTGTGATGATGTGGGGTGCTTAGCGGTGTGATGATGTGGGGTGCTTAGCGGTGTGATGGTGTGGGGTGCTTAGCGGTGTGATGGTGTGGGGTGCTTAGCGGTGTGATGGTGTGGGGTGCCTAGCGGTGTGATGATGTGGGGTGCTTAGCGGTGTGATGGTGTGGGGTGCTTAGCGGTGTGATGGTGTGGGGTGCTTATAGCGGTGTGATGATGTAGGGTGCCTAGCGGTGTGATGGTGTGGGGTGCTTAGCGGTGTGATGGTGTGGGGTGCCTAGCGGTGTGATGGTGTGGGGTGCCTAGCGGTGTGATGATGTGGGGTGCTTAGCGGTGTGATGATGTGGGGTGCTTAGCGGTGTGATGGTGTGAGGTGCTTAGCGGTGTGATGGTGTGGGGTGCCTAGCGGTGTGATGATGTGGGGTGCTTAGCGGTGTGATGGTGTGGGGTGCCTAG
This sequence comes from Morinoia aosen, assembly GCA_030386875.1. Taxonomy (NCBI): domain Eukaryota; kingdom Metazoa; phylum Arthropoda; class Malacostraca; order Amphipoda; family Talitridae; genus Morinoia; species Morinoia aosen. Next base: position 5,949,976 of record CM059574.1, read on the forward strand.
CGGTGTGATGATGTGGGGTGCTTAGCGGTGTGATGGTGTGGGGTGCTTAGCGGTGTGATGGTGTGGGGTGCCTAGCGGTGTGATGATGTGGGGTGCTTAGCGGTGTGATGGTGTGGGGTGCCTAGCGGTGTGATGATGTGGGGTGCTTAGCGGTGTGATGGTGTGGGGTGCTTAGCGGTGTGATGGTGTGTGGTGCCTAGCGATGTGATGATGTGGGGTGCCTAGCGGTGTGATGGTGTGGGGTGCTTAGCGGTGTGATGGTGTAGGGTGCCTAGCGGTGTGATGGTGTGGGGTGCCTAGCGGTGTGATGATGTGGTTTGCTTAGCGGTGTGATGGTGTGGGGTGCTTAGCGGTGTGATGGTATGGGGTGCCTGGCGGTGTATGGTGTGGGGTGCCTAGCGGTGTGATGGTATGGGGTGCCTGGCGGTGTGATGGTGTGGGGTGCTTAGCGGTGTGATGTTGTGTGGTGCTTAGCGGTGTGATGGTGTGGGGTGCTTAGCGGTGTGATGGTGTGGGGTGCTTTGCGGTGTGATGGTGTGGGGTGCCTAGCGGTGTGATGATGTGGGGTGCCTAGCGGGGTGATGGTGTGGGGGTGACTTTAGTAGTAGAAAGAGCAGAAGGGATTTTTCCACCATACGTGGAAATAAAATCAATTGGCAGGGGTGGGAAATAATTGGCTTCATGAGAATTATGCCTTCTCTCACAGTCGTCGTCCCCTTGAGGAAGAAAAACTGGAATACTTTTTAAGCAGTTGTTTTCATTATTTAATTAGTTTCAACAAATCAGCAACGTAATTTAATTCTTGCATTACATTTTAAATTCATAGTTTAATTTCTTTCAGGCAATTTTCGCATGATTAAATCCATTTAAGCACATGAATTTGGAATAGGACACGCAACCGGCGTCAGGAACGCGAGCGGATGGAAAGCATCCCGGCCAGCATGCACCGCGCAAAACGTTACAGTGTCGACAGCAGAGCTTACTGCTCTCTATGGGGTCAATGTCGGACAGGCAATGGTAAATTTCATGTTTCAGGACATGTGTCAAGACCAATGCCTCCTACATCTAGACGTGACAACACAGCAATGCCGTCATGCTAGTGGTTGGAAAATGGAGCCAATTTTGGGGCAGTACGGTTATCGAGTAAAAAGCGAATTTTTTCCAATGGTGTCTACTTAATGATGAAGGTAATTCAACGGAGTACCGCTCACCCTGTGTATATTTATAAAAGTAAGGTCAATGACATGTGGGTATATGTTTTTAATTGAAATTAAATAATTTCTAAATTGAAATACTTTAGTCGAGGCTTTTGATTCAAAGTTTAAATGGGCGTCTATTCAATAGCCCATCTTAGGTTGACAGAGAGGAATAAGTTTCTGAAGACGGAAGATCTTTAGTTTTTCAGCCGTCATGTCTTGATGAAATAAATAGGGTACCCTTGGTATTGCATGATCCCCGCTTTTGGAGAGGGATAACAATTTGCTGATCATTGTAAGTAAAAGTGTTCAATTTTTTTAAAAGACACCAGTACTGCTGGGTGCTGGTGTTTTTTGGCTCATATATTTTAAATTTTGAATATTATTTTCCGAGGTTTGTAATGATTTTGAAAAAGAATGGAGCTAGAAGAAAAGCTCTATCAGTAGTACTGATTAAAGAAGTCAGAGAAAGACTGTAGAGAAAATTTTGAACATATATAATTTCATAACGAATAATTTTACAAGTTTACTATAAGTTTTGGCGTTAAGTGTATCCATAAATGCGAAATAGAAACGCTGAATTGGCAATGCGCTCACGAAGGGAATGCTTTCATATCACCAAAATATCATCTAACCTAAACCTGGGAGGTCCAGCTTCACTCACCTAAAGGTAGCAGTCTTTAAGGCTTATGGGCAATCGTTCAATCTAACAACAAAAAATGTGGAACAACGAGATATTGCAAAGTGTATTTACCGCTCGCAGAAATGCAAAATGGCGCAATACGTTCGTCTTGGATTCGTTCGCAGCCTGATCACTTTTTTCAAGTGCACGGAAAGCTTATTTCGCAGCAGAGCCCTTGGAGTAGAGAGATCATTTTGCCCCCGATCATTTGAACGGTAGCTAAGACATCATTCGCCCGATTTGTTTATTTGTTTGTAATATTGAGTGGGAGGAATTTAACAACGTTAGCATTACTTTGAGGGAGGAAGAGATGAGAATACGTACTGGGCTTTGTAAAAAAGGAATCTTTCTAGCATTTGGGTTCTAGCTCAGCATTACAGGAGAGGGGTTGGGTGGCCGAATTGCTGGAACTTGCATTTACCTGCAACCTTGGTAGCAAAGTACACACATTTTTTGCGACTATTTTGAAGATGGTGAACAATGTTTCCCCAAACTAGACTGCATTACTTACAAAGCGAGACTACGAAAGACTAAATGGCCAATAACACGGTCTTCTCTCAAGTGTGTTACTTACTCAATGGAAAGATTTCAAGGTTGTGTTACAGAAGGTTAACATCGGTATCTTTGGGATGCTTTATTTCCAATCAAGCCTGATACATATGATCTTAGCATTGGTTTTTCAAATGTCTTATAACTAACTCTATATATAGGACACCATGACGGTTCCCCCGTAAAGCCGGTACCCATTTCCGACACCTGGGTTGAGTGGGGTATTGAGCTTGAGCTTTCCCTTATACCCAACGGGGAAAATCTCCGCGCCAGCGCCGGGATACGAACCCGCGACTCCAACATACGAGCCCGATCCCTTAACCACTGTACCACGGAGAGCACTCTTATACAGAAGCAACATGAAAAGGAAATTTGTGTGAAGGAGAGTTAGCTTTTGTACCTCATGTCTTATATGATCCAGTGATGAAATGAAATTTCTAAACCAGCTGAAAATGCAAGAAAATGGCAAAAGACGACACTTCTTTTGTTTGAATTGTTTGATCTGGCAAATCGTACCTGCGTTCTAACGCTGGGCCAAACAATTTCGACTCCACTTGTATTTTCTTTGGCGTCAGACATAATTACTGAAAACTGAATTTAACTGTACACTTATTCGTCAGAAGAACCATCACAGCATTTCTCATAGTATTTTTAAAGCCTGGTCAGCCACGTTCTCAGGGAAATCTTCGGGCGATGCGAGCTAACTTAATTTACCTCTTTCTATTCATCACAAATTGCGCGAAATCTCCGACCACAATTTATATGAGCGGATTTGAAGTTATTGGAGGAAGTACGAATTATTGGTATAAAAGTTGCCAAAAAATTGAGAACTACAAAGATTTCATGGCAAAATATTAGCACATCTTATGGTACCCAAAAATCCATTGTGTTGAGATTTCTTTTATGTTCCCTTGTTGGGGAGAGGTTTTGTGTGTGAGGATCTGGCGTGTGCCTGTGTGTGTGTGTGTGAGGGTATATAAAGAGGAAGATAGAGTTCCTATTTTTTGAAGGATGAAAATCCGACCATAATGATCCAAAACGAAATCCTAAATTATTACTGGTAGAATTATGACAGGAATATTTCAGATTGTCATTTTACTATTGCATTCAATTTGTCAAAACGAAATACGCTCTGTGTCAACCGTATTTCACAAGAGAGTTATCAATATAGAGAGTAATTTTTAAAAATGATGCCTAAAAGAATATTCAATTACTCTTAACTGTTGAATGCATTTAAAAAAATATTCATGAAATTCTGAAAAATACTAGTTTTACTGGATATGTTTGTAAGCAAGATATAAAGTTTTTCATAGAAATCACATTCAAATGTAAAATGCGTACGATTTTAGCGTTACCCTTAAATTGAATGCTGGACAAAAGAACAGTTCTTCTTCCCATTGGGATGTCATTTTCCCCTCGAACCATAATCATTGAATTTTTTCTATGTGGATACCAACAAATCTACACCAGCTCACGGCATCCATCGGGAGAAAATCCTGTGAATTGGATCTGATCCCACCATCGTCGTAATGAATAACCTGCGTAATCTTACCGATTTTTGTCTGCACTCAGGGATGTGGACCCAGAATGCATCTCAGGATTTTTGGCATCAGCAGCTCATGATGAATATTATGCTCAAAAAATAATCAGAATAAAACTAATATTTTCAGAATTTCATGAAAACTTTGTTTTTTTTAGATTCATTCATTAATATAGGAGTTATTAAATATTCTTTTATGCTCCATATTTAAAAATCACCCGTTAGAACTACCAATAATAATGCACAAACCTGGACAGTCGAGGAAACTTGGGAAGCTTGCACAACCTAACTTTGGTCAATGAGCGTGCGCATCGCGCATCGGTTATAATTTTTCGATCAAATTATTTGCTAAACTTCAGCTTGGAGTCGAGGGCGAACTGCGCCAAGTTATACGTAGGCAGCGAGTATTTAAAGCAGCCGTAGCAGGCCCTCGTTGTGGGATGCAGTGTATTTATACTCGGATATACATGCAGAAAAAACAGTTTCACTTTCCGTATTTTTCAGTTTACATTATACTACTAGTGTGCGGGTGTGAGTAGTGAATGTAGGTTCAAGAAAAACATTTTAGTAGAAATTTGATTTGAAAATTCAGGTATAATATTACTTGCAACCTTGCATTTATCTTTCTTATAAATGTATACAGCACCAGGCAACCGCATCACAAGCAGCAATTATAGCGCAGCACCAGCAGCAGTATCAGTATCAGCTGCAACAGCTTGGGCATTAGCAACATCAGTAGAAATAACAGCTGTAGTAGAAGGAAGAATATCAGCCACAGTTGTAGCACGAACAGCAGTAGTAGCAGGGAGAATATCAACCACAATAACAACATTTGGAGTTGTAAGAGCTGTAAAAACAGAAGCAGCAGTAAGAGTATCAGCCGAACTTGCTGCATTAACAGCATTGACATCATCAGCAGCAGTTGCAGCAGTAACAGAAATTATGTTTTATTCTAATCAATCGTGATACATATCATCTCGTACATTTTTTTTTCAAATGCTACCCCGGTCAATCCGGTACCCATTGCCAACACCTGGGTAGAGTGAATTAAGAACTATAGCTAAGTTTTCCTGTTTTCAACGGGGAGAATCCCGTGGAAATCCCCCTCGACCATGGTGACCATCAAGAGCAGTAACGAGAGCAGCAGTATCAGTGACACCAGCAGCAGCTCCACACTAGCCACATGCAGCAAAGCTCGGGTACGAGTTGACTCCCATGCAGAGCAGCAGGTCGCACATTTCTGGGGCATTGATTTTAAGTTGCGTAGAGCATGGAACAACGTCCCGGGGCTACTGTTCTTTTATTGAAATTTTTTTATGAATGTTAAATTGTCTGGGGAAAATTAATTTTTTGATGGCTATCTTCTATTTATATATAGGTTCTGCAGAAAGCCTTGATCAAACCATATCGACAGCAGAATGAAAGATTTGTGTTTACTGTGAACTTACTGAGACCATTAATATAATTACATTGTCGAAATACACAATACCTCAAATAGATCCAGGCGTGAGCTTTGTAACATTTTAAATAAATTACAAAATAAATTTCTGAGAAGACATAGAAAACATTTTACAGTCTCTATTTTGTTAGAAGTGGAGGGATTGTTTCGAAGGGGGAGCACAGTAAGCCATCCCTGCTCTTAAATCAATTACGTGGACCTGATCAGATTAGCTGTAGTAGAAATTCTAACGTTAATTTCGTCTTTGCTGACACGACCCAAGTTACGTTAAATGCAGCCTGTAGTAACTTACAGAACACAACAAATGTGTCATTGAAATGTAGTAATTCTAAAATGATTCGCCGCTTACTTAGAACTCAGTTGTGTGAAGAACTTGAGCAAAACTACAAGTAACTGTAATGATATAGGCATTCTTGCAAATTATGGTTATGCTCTCAAGATTAATGATGATAGTTACTTGGATTGCTAGAATTATAATGTAGGTATTCTTATATATGCTAACATTTATTTAAGTTAAATAACACGGTTCTCGCATACCGCATTGGAATGACTCATCGTATTCGATTCCTTCACTCCAACCACAAGCAGTACCCCAATGGACAAAACTCTTTCTAATTGATTAATTTTTACCATTTAAGAAGCATTCTGAATAAAATGTTTCGCCTCTTGAATAATTTTGAATGATCTAGTAAGACATTTGAAAGAAAAGCGTTATTTTCTGAATGATTTTTAATGGTTTAGAAAGACTTTCGAACTAAAAGTATTGGTTTTTGAATCATTTTTAGGGGTTTAACGAGACTTTTGAATCAAACGGTTTGCTTTTTGAATTATTTTTAAAGCAGAGCGGGTTGGCCCAGGCTAGCATTTTGTTACCCTTGCCTCACTAGTGTCACTCCCTCTCGTGCGTAAATGTTCTGTCAGAAAACATTGAGAGAAACACGTGCAATTGAGGCAGGTCAGACATATGCCCGCCTACTGTAGCAAAGTTTTTTGCCCCTTCAACTTCTTCTAAGACTTTTTTCATAAGATTGTTTTATATCATGCACTCATGGGCCATTAAAATTTAATATCCAGAAAAATTTCTAGCGTCAGCGGTAATGAGAGAGTCAGCACTTTCACTCAACGACGCGAAAGTTTCTCTCGTCGAAGCTCACACATTTTAGGGCATCCATTTTCGATACTGTATTTTACCTTGAACGATGGTGAGCTGATGCCGGGCTAGGTTTACTCGAGAAGTTTGATAGATTGAGAAGACGTTATCCAAGATTACAGTGATCAGAGCTATCAGCAACTTCAGGGATGTAAATGAGAGAAGACTCATCAGTATCGGGCGTCTTTGTAGCTCAGCGGAGCGTGAGTGCGATTGCTGAGAGACGGATTACTTTATCCGACACGGCCGCCTTCGCTGCGGTGTCCCCGTCTGCACGGCGCGGGTGGAGGTGATCTTCGTCTTATGCGGTTCCATTGCAAAATTCAGCATTGAAGAAAACGAGTACAGCTGCTGTTGTAGTTGGGGTAATTTTGCGTGAATAATGTCAAATCCAGTAGCAGGAATAATTATGGCGTATACGAAGTCTGTTGAAAAAATAAGATCGAATTTTGTTTGAAAATCTACGTACCGAGGCACGAGTAACTTCTTCTCTTAACCAAAAATGTGAAGATGCGTTGATGACTGGTTTTACATAATGAATTCAAATTTCTGATCAGTTTTTTATGACCGATTTTTTCTTCAACTGTTCCCATTTATTATACCGCTTATAAGACCAGACTATGATGTACTTTTTCATCTTTTTCAGATTCAGTGATCCGAAAAATAGCATAGGTACTACACAGTGCTGCTTTAAATTACAAGGCTAATATAAACCACACAAAATCTTAGCAGGGCAGACAGTAACAAGGAAGGTGTTTGGATGATCTTGCGCACTCTACCTCACGGCTGTCACGGGGGAGCATTCGGCAGAAGTCCACCACCAAGCTAGGGTCTCAGTTGTTTTGGTTGGTACTCTCTATCTTAGTGGTATCTTGATGGAACTTTTCTTCTGGCTCATCACTCATTACTCAAAGATTCAGAAGGAATAGGTTTAGGCGTAGGCAGAGAAAATGAAATTTTAGCGGCTGTCAGTCTCTCAACTTTTCATAAGATTTAGATAACTTTTTGACACAATCTCGGGATTATAGCGTGCGCGTGTTATCAAGACAACAAATGCAGGCATACTTGAAAGCTTTCTATAGTTGCTTAAGGGTAAAACGCTCATAAAAGTTCGCATCATTCAGTCCCGTCAGGCATCCGAGATATGATAAAAACGCCTTTCTTGAGCAAATCAGAACTTGGCAGAGTGCACAAGGGTAGCAAGGTACACCTGTTTTCATCGTGGCTTTTTTCCACACCCATAAGAAGCCCGATGACCATAAGGCCGCTAACAAAGGCTCCATTGGTTCTGGTTATACTTCACACCGGAAAAAAAGGAGTTCCATATCCCAAACGACTTCTTTAGATTGACAAAGTGGGCAATGAAAACGATGGAACGATATGATACTCTCATTGGGCATGACCATACCCTTTAGACTTGGCTTGAAAGAGTTGATGGAAAGACACCAGAGAGATTATTTTTTGAACCAAGTTAAACAAAGAAGAGATACTTGAGCAATGCTAAAACTTGATTACCATGTCGGATAATGAAGCGAAGTCTTAGTTTCATGTCTTGAAACAAGTGACTTACTTCTGCCTTGATCGACATGGTTCCACTGCTTAATAGCTTGGATGCCAGGAGCTGTGGCTGCTGTTAAGGCAGCAAACCACGAACATGGTCATTCATTTTTTTCTGAATGATCCTGAAATTATTTGACGCTGTAAAACTGTCGTGAAATCAGCAAACATGTATGTGCTAGAATGATTGTACTTTGTTAATGCATCTTCGGCATCTTGAAGGGTCTGGAATTTATATTGATATGTACGAGCTTACAAAAATGTGCAAACAAAAAATACATTGAACACGCTTGAGGTAATGCGAAATCATACTACGAGTCCAACATATAAGAGGGGTGTGTTTCAAGATTTGCTACGAGCGCTAACCTACCATTACTTTTCAGTCTACTATTATGTCCAGCTTCTCTCTGTAAGCCAGTGGTATTATTGTTCTTGCATCCCGACAAATGCTTCCCTATTTCGAACTACTTCGCGCTTACTTCAACGCAACGTCCTCATCATTTCTTGCACTTTTTGAACGCTACGCTCAACTGATTTTCTGTGAATGCTCGATACTGTGTCTGCAATTTCTTGAATTAAGAGTACACTTTGGAAAAGACTTCAGTTAGAAAAAAATCAAACTTTTCAAAACAAGAAAAGCCTGTTGTGGCAAAATATGGCGGGTAAAAGAGGCGGAGAAAGACGGTTGAGAACTTTCCTATCAAAAATATCCGAAAGAACAGAGACGAGTGACATGACGTGATGTCGCAGTGCAAAATAGAACAAAAAAATAAAATTTTCACTGTTTCAATATCAAAATGTCACTGGTGAATTTTTTTTTACATTTCCTCAGCTGATGAAGAGCTTCCTTTCACCATTAAATAGAGAATAATGTGGGTTATTCCTTATTCTCTCATTTTCCTTTCAAAAAGAACTATTCTAATTCCACAATTCAAACGTTTCTGGAACACATTTTGCAGTACATGCCTCAAAAATGTTATGGTTTGATGTTTATTGATAGCCTTATCTCGCTGCTCGAACCTATTCAGGACGGGTAACTTCAAAACAGTTGGAGAAAACAATCATCAACCATTTTACATTTGAACGACCGATGCGTGCATAAGAGCGGTTCAAACTCCCTCATAAAAAGCTGGAAAATGAATTAGAAAGAAAACATGTTGCTCGCTTACACAAAGATAAATCAGGAAGAAAATAAACTAAGTCGACCAAACACGAGGGAGTTGATTGACGAGACTTGGAAAATTACGGTTGCGTAATCTCAAAAAAAAAAAACACACGGAGAGGGGCGATTTTTACTATGTTACTGCAATTGAAAATTTACCCGTTCGAACTTCTGTTAAAAAATGATTTTTCCCTCTATAGAACAGAAGGATTTGATTCAAAATCGGTGTATCTAGTGCAGTTTTAACACCTGGAGAACCGAGAGGTAATTTAATATTAATGTAGTGCTAAAAATACACGATTTTAGCATAATAAGTTCTCTCCCATCCACCTATAATCGACCAGAATAAGAGTCCACCAGACAATTAGAATGACAAAACATAAGCTCCCAACGCAAAATAACCAACAATATTCCATTCATCAATTATCTCGAATGATAATAGCCACGCATTTTTATACACACTTCTATTGAGCATACTGAAATTACAAAAAATCGATTGAATACTTTCGTAAGTTAGTTATTGAAAGCATATTAGAGTCTTTCTCATTGAGCGGCCTCCTAATTCTGCTATACAAGTACCGCCAACCTCTCAATTAAGCGCTGATATGTTACAATTAAGTAGATATCGATTTGTTGCATATCAACACTCCAGGGCTTTACATAAAAATTGCATATACTAAATATATAATTAATATATACACATAAATTTTACACAGTATAAACAAGTACTGTACTAACTATGTACAGTATATACATATATTTAGGGAACAGTCCTTCATTTGAGCGTGTTTATTCGGAAACAATGTTAAATTGTAAAAATTAATTGTGATGTTCCTATATAGTGGAGGAGTTTCACTCTTCGTACACAATGAAAAACTTACGTCTTTGGGTATTTGGTATACGGATATTTCATACGGGTAGCGTTGGCTTCTATTGGGGTTCAAGTAAGTTTATTTAAAATTGAACGCGAAGCTCTGGTGTAAATTTTATTGCCGCATTGGCTTCAAATAGGCCAACAAGTGTCTAGAGTGATTGTACGTTGTCAGTGACTACAGAGTACTTTTTCGACGTTGCGGCAGTAAACTTGTAGTTTTATCCTCTCATAATTTTCGCGGATTCTATTTGCACCGGCTGCCATACAAAATTGGGTATACCCCAGCGGACTCCCTATGCTGACAACGTCCGTTTGTAGGCACACAGTGTCGTCTACGTGTGAGAACGGGCATTCGGTAGTACATTAGGGTAAGGCTTATATGGGGGAAAAAATTAAAAAATTGAAATTCTTAAGATTAAAATTTCTTGTCTCTTAGCTCTGAAACAAGACTACTTGGCCTAGAAACGTCACAGCCTAAATTAAAGAATAAAAATATAATATTTAGAGGTAGTCCAGAGGACTTGAAAATAATGAATTCAATAAAAATCCTATTATTTAGTCATCTCTGATTGCTCCCAGTCCTCCCCCCAGCTTCATAGTAAAGTATTAAACTCGAAGCTAAAGCGTGCCTTTACTGCAAAGCTATAGGTACTATCTGCTCAAAGACTGGAGTTTCACAAGCCTCACTCAGCTACACACGCTATATTAAATCATTTACAATTCCTTTATTCTAATATAGATGAAGGAAAGTCTGTTTTCTCTGTATTTCTTGACTTTCGAAAAGCATTCGATTGTGTGAACCATAAAATATTACTCTCAAAACCCCACTATTATGGCATTCGAGGGGTTGCCCGTGGTTGGTTCAGATCATACCTAACAAATCGGAAGCAATACGTTGTCATTTACGACGCAAAATCAGACTCACAGACAATTAGCCATGGATTTCCACAAGGATCTGTTCTTGGGCCTCTCCTATTTCTGATTTTTATCAATGATATTATTAAGTCTACATCATTCTTCAAATTCATACTCTGTGCCGATGCCAGTACGCTTTCTACGGTCTTTCCGAACCAAAATCCCCCTATGATTGCGGAGAGTATAAATAATGAACTTCATAAGGTTTCATTGTGGCTTAAAGCTAATAAAATAAGCCTTAATATCGATAAAACGAAATATATTACATTTTCATACAAGAAAAATGTATCTCTCCACGCATTAAAATTGGCGAAGATGAAATCGAAGAAACCAACTCATGTAAGTTTCTGGGCATCATAATAGATAAACATCTGACCTTTAAAGAGCACATCGCTCATATTAGTTCTAAATTATCAAAATCTATCGGAATCCTGAATAAGGTTGAAAAATTTCAGCCTGAAACAGATTTTCAAATGCTCTACCGAACGCTCATTTCTCCATACCTTCAATACGGAATAGAAGCATGGCACGGAACTGATAAAAATAAAACCAACAAAATTTTTACTCTGCAAAAAAAGGGCTATCAGAGCGTTAAAGTACCTAGAATATAATGCTCACACAAATGATTCATTCAAACATTTACAAATACTTAAACTTTCGAATCTCTGTAATATCTCCATTTGTAATTTCATTTACAAAACAGTAAGAAATGATGGCGAAAATAGCCTAAAACAATTATAAGTGCGTAAACTGGTCATCACGACCATTTAACGCGAAATAGAAGTAAATTCATGCTTCCTTATTACGCAAAGGCCCGGTCGCAACACAGTATCCTCTTCGTTTGAACTAAAACTTGGAACTCATGCTAACTAAAAAAACACAAACATGGAACTAAAACATGCGAAGATCCTTGAAAGTAATTCTTACAAAGTATTCAAAAGACATCTTGAGTCTCACTTCCTGTCAGAATACTAGTCGTGTAAGATCACCAAGTCACATCTTGCCTCCTACATGTCATGTCCTAATCATGTAACTTGCCATGGGTAACATAACCGATCTTTAGTCTGCTCTTGAATTGCTTTATCGAATATATTGTTCAATATTGCTGATTTGACCTATATTTTATACTACAGCATCAAATATCGAGTTAATTTTCTCATTGATCAGTCTAATGCGAAACTAGGTCAAGTGAATTAGGTTAAACATTAGTGTAAACTTAGAATGACGTAATAATAGGATGCCCTATGAGTCGCTGAACTCGTTCGGGCCCACAGGTAGCTATACTCTAGTTTGACCATTGTACTGGACTTGAGAATCATTCTACCTCAATATCACCTGTGGTGAATAAATTGTTTAAATTGTTAAATTTTAAGCACATTGTGGCTGGGTTCGAGCCAACACTGCCTTTCTGGCGTCTGGGATGGTACGCCAATGCGCTGCTACCACTTGAAATAGTAGTTGCTCTTCATTCTTTGCGAACACTTTATTTAACTTTTGATAAGAACTATTTCCCGTTCCACATGGTCGTCAACCACTTGAAGAGCCATAAGTCTCTCCGTGGGAGCTTGGTTGGTTTGCTTCCCAAGAGGATAGATCAGGGTCCAGAAAATCCGTGGGAAGACTAAAAGATTTTGAAAGGGGGCCACACAGTAGAGCGAAGCGACTGAACATAGACGGCTCTTAGCAGTGGTCTTGAAGTCGTAGTTGCAGCGCTTTTCAGGCTTCTCATCTTCACTCCCTACATCGCTCCTCACGCTAATCAGTAATCGCCTTTTTACAGACAAACTCACTTCTTCATCGAATAGCGATAAGTCGACGTTCTCCGACGAGAGATACCACAAATGGCATTTCAGTTTCTCGGAAGTGGCCGCAGAAATGTCAGAATTTGTTGCACTGTAGTTGAGGAAAGCTTTCATTAGGCTTAGGTCGCGGCGAGGAGTTCGGAAAGCGCTAGGAGCAGTGAACCAACATTCCACATAGATGAGAAGAATGAAGCAGCACATCTGCAATAGGCTTATCTCTTCCCTTGCTGTCAACTTCAACCAACTGACGCCGGAATCGCCAGACTTTGATTGAGTAGATAGCTTTCGACATTCAACGGGTATTGTGCATTGGGGCACGGGTACGAAAGTGGACTCCTTGGTAGGGTTTAGCTCCAATAAACAAAATCGTAAGCTTTAGTAGCTTCCGATAGTCATCTCGTGGTTGATGAGATGTTAACTGGCTGGTGGCAAATGTGAGGATGCGCCCACTTTCCGCTGAGATCCGAAGTCGAACCTCATCATCCGTCAATCCGGAATCACAGGTAGAGATGTGACCCAAAAAAACCGTGCCGTTTTTTTAAAAAAAAACACGTTTTTTACAAAAAAAACCGTGGCCAAAAAAACCTGGATATTTTGTTTTTTTTTAAATATTTTGTCTGAAAATAACTCAGCAAGAAAAAGAACCACATTACATTATTTGTTTTCATGTCAAATTACAAAATAAAACAGCATACTTCTTAATTGATGGTTTTCTATGGTTTTATGAACTTTTTCATTTTCTGCAGTTTCATGCTTTGATATTTCATTTATTTTACAATACATGTGAATGACCTTAAACTCCCAAAATGGTGTGTTATAATAACATATCTTTACTTAAGATCATTGATAGAGATGTGACTAAAAAACCATGCTTTTTTTTAAAAAACATGTTATTTATACAAAAATTATGACTAAAAAACATGGAAATTAATATATTTGTGACCTTAAAAATCCAATGCTGTTTTTTTAAAACATTGTTTTTAACAGAAAAATCTTGACCAAAAAAACATGGCTATTATATTTTATTGGACCAAAAAAGTTTTTTTTATAAACATTTAAAAAAAATCATGACTAAAAACCACGGATGTAAATATCAGGAAAGTTAGTTTTCTTTTATCGAATTGTCTTTAGAAACTTATAAACAAAGAATGCTGTTGATATTGAAATCATGTTTATTAGAACTGTACTAGGTCTTAGAATAAAATATCTACATAGAATCTATTCACTCCATAAAACCTTTCGGAGACCAGCTCCATCCTCAGTCATTCTGTAAAATTTGGTGAAATGGACAATGAATTTTCACTGTTCCTTTGAAAAACATTTGACTGAATGACTTACTGAGGATGGAGCTAGTCTCCGAAAGGTTTTATAGAGTGAATAGATTCTTTGTGGATATTTTATTCTAAGACCTGGTATGGTTCTAATGGATGGATGTTAATATAACTTATGTGACCAAAAAATCCATGCTGTTTTTTGAATGTTTTTGTTACAAAAAAGTCATGACTAAAAAACACGGATATTAATATACTTTATTTTACCATAAGCAACCATGCTGTATTTTTTAAAATAAACATCTTTTTTACAGAAAAATCATGATTAAAAAATGTGGATATTAATATATTTTATGTGCCCAAAAAAACATGCTGTTTTTTTTTTAAATCATGTTTTCATAACCAAAAAAAAACCATGACTAAAAAACATGGATATTAATGACTTTTGGTGGAAAAAACATGGTTTTTAAAATGTCATGTTTTTCTTGGTCAGATAAAATTTAATAACCCTCATGTTTTTTGTAAAAAATCTTTTTTTCAGAAAACATGGTTTTTTGGTCACATAAAAAAATTAATATCCATGTTTTTTTACAGATTAGATTAGTCATTAGTTTTAGCCTCCCTACCCAGCAACAAATGCGATCCAAAGAGAGGAAGGAAGATTATGAAACAAGATCAAAGTTGAAGAAGACAGTAGTAGGTGCTGAAAAACAGGACAGCAGTGAAACGGAAAAAAGGTGGTCCTTAACATCACAAAAACATTTCATTTCAACAAAAAGAAGGCCTACCTAACTCTCAGCTTGGGCCCTTACATTGTCCCCCTGGGAGTGCTAGTTCCCATAGATACAATAATTGTATCCCCCTGAGGGGTGTTTTTTTTACAAAGAATTCGTGACCAAAAAATTAATAATATTAACTTTTTAATAAAAAAAACATGTTTAAAAAAACAAGGATTTTTTGGTAACATAAAATATGTTAATATCCATGATTTTAAGACACGATTTTTTATGAAAAATACATAAAATAAAACAGCATGGTTTTTTGGTCGCATAAAATATATTCATATCCAGGTTTTCTTATACATCATTGTTTGTAAAAAAACATATTTTTTAAAAAACAGCATGGGGTTTTTTAGGTCTCATAAATATATTCATGTTATTTTAGTCATGATTTTTCAGTACAAAAACATTTTTTTGGTCTCATATATATTATTCATGTTTTTTCACTCATGATTTTTTAGTAAAAAATGTGTTTTTTTTTAAACTGCATGGGGCTTTTTAGGTCACATAAAATATATTGTTTTTTAGTCATGATTCTTTGTAAAACAAACAGCATGGTTATATTTGGTACCAGAAAATATATTAATATTCATTTTTATTAGTCAGAATTTGGTCAATGTGAAGTTCAATGCAATCATGGAAATTAATAATTATATTCCAAACAATCACTAAAGGAACCCATTTAAGAACGTTTTACATGAACGAAATTCTGCTCGCTGATGCTTTATTTTCGTATCATTGAACTTTGAAGTTGGACTTCCCGAGCCAAAGGAAGCGAGCGTAATTTAATTAACAACGGAAGCTAACCCCCTATTACAAACGTGAAGAGGTTGGGTCGTGAGGGGGAGGCACAGTTCTTCTAGCGAAAATTATAAATAAAGCTTCTAACCCACCCATTAACGTGACGACCACAATCTTGTTTACATCGGCTCCAAGATGGCGACCACCATGGGCGCTGCCATCTTAGAGCCGATGTCAACAAGATTGCGGTCATCACCCAAATGGGTTGGTTAGAAGCTTTATTTATAATTTTCATTAGAAGAACTGTGCCTCCCCCCACGACCCAACCTCTTTACGTTTGTAATAGCTTCCGTTATGAATTAAATTCCGTTTCACGCGCTCGCTTCCTTTGGCGCAAAGGCCAACTTCAAAGTTCAATTATCCGAAAATAATGCATCAGCGAGCAGAATGTCATTCGTGCAAAAAGTTCTTAAATGGGTTCCTCTAGTGATTCCTGGGATCGCTAATTATTATTTTCTGAATGCATTAAACTTCACATTGACCCAGAATTTTTTGTAAAAAAAACATGTTTTTAAAAAAACAGCATATTTTTTTGGTCACCTTAAATATATTAATATCTATGGTTTTTAGTCATTGTTTTGTAATGAAAACATGAAAAAGAAACCATACAGTAAAAGTGGTGGCAGATAACCCACAATTACCTAGAGTCTAAGAGGTACAGCAGGAGCCACAGAACTTATATTGATGGAGTCAAAATTCAGAGCTTATTATGGTAAATCTGAAGGATATGTCAGTTATCGATTTTCCACTTTTGGTGCCTGAACCTAATTAATTGAATCAAAATAAACAAGTTTTCTTTTATGCACCTTCCGTCTCAAATGAGTATTTTACGATTTATAGCGATAAGTTTAGTTTCGTCTGTGATGACAAATGCGCTCGAATAAACAGCTACTCATCGATTTTCGAATTTTTGTTGCTTGAATCATGGTAATAACATCGAAATAAACAACTTTTCTTCTATACACTTTTCTCGTCATAAGAGTAGTTAACGAGGTATAGCGGTAGGTTTGGTTTCGTCTTTGATGACGATCGCGCTGGAAGCGAGTGAGCATTGCAGTGTTGCTGTCCGACGTGCTTCTTGAATTACTTGCCGCTTCAAACACAGGAGTTGCGGTAAGTCATTTACCGCTATAACTAATAAAATACTCATTTGAGACGGAAAGTGCATAGAAGAAAACTTGTTTATTTCGATCTAATTAACTATGCTTAGGTTAGGCATCAAAATTTACAAAATCGATAACTGACATATCCTTCAGATTTACCCTTATTATCTCTGCAAAGTCTGATTTTTTTGGTCACATAAAAATAAAATCAGGCATAGTAGAGATAGTAAGCTCTGAATTTTGACTCCATCAATATAAGTTCTGTGGCTCCTGCTGTTCCTCTTAGATGCTTCTAGGTAATTGTGGGTTATCTGCCACCACTTTTACTGTATGGTTTCTTTTTGATGTTTTTATAACAATGAAATGACTAAAAAACATGGATATTAATATATTTCAGGTGTCCAAAAAAAAACCCAGACATATGCTTAACAAAATCTAGGTGTGCAAAAAAAAAACAAAAAAAACACATAAAAAACGCGTTTTTTTTTGCAAAAAAAACGCATCAAATAAAACCGTTTTTTTTTTGCATCACTAATCACCGGTAGTTTTATCAATCCTCCCTGCCATAAATTTCTTGGAGTATGCCGGGTCCGGATTAAACACCCATGCAAGCTTTGAATGCAGCAGCAAAAAAAGCTCCATTATATGATGTCGACATGCAGAGTGGAGGAGGTCCCACCCAAGCTTCTGCTCAATAAATACTCAAACACCTCCTCGTATTCTAGTGTTGGCTGCTTGGTATCGAAACTTAGAGCTGCGATCCTGTCAGTGAGGCCCCATTCGTCTAAAGCGTCGACAACAGCTCGGGCATGACTCTCCTCGGTCCCCGAAGGGATCTTGGGGATTCCTAGAAGCTGACTGACCCCTTGTCCAGAGACCAAGATGGCCAGACGATGCACTCGCGAACTCAAGGTCTGGTCTGCCATAAGCTTTCCATCCTAGAACACAGTCAGAGGAATGTTGGCCGAAAACTTCTCTGCTTTCAAAAGTTGCAGACTGCTTACAAAAGTTGCCCTGGTTTTGATTCTCTCTCCCTCATTAAATCCCTGTTGATATTGAACTCAGCCGGTTCGCTCCCCACGCTTCTGATCCCTTCACAGTGATTATCACGGTGGCGTTCTTGCCTGAATCTTGGGTGCGGTCAAGAGCAGCAGCGAGAGTAGGTATAATGGCTTCCTTCGTGCCTCGAGCCCATTTGCGGGTTGCCAAAATTTGCTTATCCTTAAACATAACTTGATCGTCACTGTCTATGTTTTCTACTTGGCTGTCACTTCCGCAGCTGTTTGAGGATATCTTAGCTTTCGAAGTAAAGGCCAGGGACTCCATCAATTACAATAAGTTCCTCTTCTTCTTCCCAAGTTGTTTCACCTCACCTCTTTTCTCCTTCTTTGCCAAAACTAAATCTTGACATCCCAAGGTCTCACGGCGCCCTTTCCCTCAGTGGGCAAGGAGAAAGTGCCCGTTATATTCAATCTTGATTATCTGCAATGCTTCGGCATGAGTAATATCGAAAATATTTTCCAATTCATCTATGAATACATCCTGCTTGCAGGTTTGAGTTGAAGTCTTCCTGTTTCTGAGACACTTCCGGAAACGACAAAATACTCGTGTATTTTGAAAATTTATTGAATTTCAGGGTAGACGGTCCCTTTAATAAAATGTTGATGCTTGGACTACTGCTAAATATTCTTCGAATTGCCTTAAAATTTTTATTATTGTTTTTAAGCCATGTGGACATTTTTTTAAAGGGTGCAAGCAGAATATTTGGAAAGTTGAAAAATAAGCACCCTATTGTACATGCTAGGAAGGGCAGGAACGTTGGTGAAAGGGAACCGACATCGAGCGATGCGATGATTGCGCGGGGAATGCAGAAATTCGTCGGTGAGGTGGAGCTGATTTGATATTTTGCAGCTACTCACGGTAATATTATTCTATTGAGTATCTTAGCTACCTCATTTGCAGGAGTAGGAACCTGTGACATGATCGGACATACTGGATGACCGGTTTTGTGTAGTTAGACAGTGCCATATATGTATCCCGGGTTGTATTCATCAATAGATTGGATTCTTTTTTAAGCCGAATTTGATATTTTTATGTTTTTATGCATATATACAGGGTGTTTCCGAACATGAGGTAGAAAATTGCACACCTTGTAGCAAATGACCAAATAAACACTTTTTCTTTGATGAAATTTAAAAAAAACGTCTTTTTTGAGATATTATTTTTTCATTGTTTTAAAGGATGAAATTTAATTACACAATTACCCACAATATTTATTATGCCATCGCTTCTCAGCGGAGATAATTATAGAGTTTTCTTAGAAGAAGTACTTCCTGAGTTACTCGACGATTTATCACTTGCAATAAGAAGAAGAATGTCGTTCCAGCATGATGGTGCTCTTAAACACGACCGTAATTAGTGTCCGAAATTACCTGAATGGTCAATTTCCTATTAGGTGGATCGGGCGAAATGGTCCCGTTGCATGGCTTCCTTGATCTCGTGACATGACTCCAATCGATTTTTTTTTTTGGGGGGGGGGGGGGGGAAACATGAAGAGTCTTGTTTATGTTTCACACATTGAATCTGAGGAAGATCTCGAGACCAGAATTGCAGTGGCTGCTGGTGAGATTTCTGAAATGCCAGACTTGTTTCCTAATATCTGGCAGTCGTTAAGATTTGAAAAGTGCATTGATGTAGACGGGATACGTTTTGAACATTTTTTGTAAAGTACATATAAAAAAATACTACGAATAATTGTGTCATTGAATTTCTTCCAGCTATAAAATAAACAGCTAATATCTCAAGAACCCGATTTTTTTGGGGGAAAATTTCACAGAAGAAAAAGTGTTTATTTGGTCATTTTCCACTTAGCGCTTAGTGTGCAATTTTGTACCTCATGTTCTGAAACACCCTGTTTACATGGATGTACATATAGATGTGTGTACGTGTCTGGCGTGTACAAGTGAGGGTAAATTCATGAGGGGCAACCTCAGGACATAATGATGCACATGTCATAATGATGCCTATGGTAGGCTTATCACACACGTTCCTTTGTTCAAGGAATTAGAGAATGGTGGGGCCTCGTGTTATCACTAAATTAATTAAATAATATAAAGGCATACGTTCCCGAGTATTTTATAGTCCTACCGCTCCTGACGGGACCTGTAGTCTATTACCAGAATTAAATATTAAGTTGGGAATCATGTGATCAGAACATGTAGTAATCGATAACATTTCACCGACCAATAATATAATATGCAGTGTGGGCCAAAAACTGTACAAGTGTGGGCCAAAAACTGTACAAGTGTTGGCCAAAAACTGTACACTTTTTAAATTACTATGACTTAATTTCTGTGCAACAAAAAATAAAAAATGAATCCAACAACCGTCAGAAAACTGAAAAAGTTATGTTTAGTGTATGTATTCTTCGAACCGGCCATTTCAATATAAATGCTACCATCATGTAGTATTTACTGGTTTTTGCCAACATTCCCACTCGCTCACCTTAAAATGCATCAGTTGGGGCTCTACCAACGCAAGTTTCTCGTAGAAGAAATGATTCGCACAAACTCGAAGGCTGAAACAATGAGGATGTTGCGCGGGTTTCAAAGCTTTGCACCAGCTATTTACAAATTTTCGACAAGTTGTCAGCAGAAGGAATTTTTCCTGACTAATCTAGTCATGAAGAATGTCTCTGGGCGACTACAAACAGAAAGAAGTGAACTAACAGATTGTGAAGACCATAGTAGAAGAAGACACTCGTTCAACCAAAAAGATCGCAGTTTTCTGGGGTTGACTATTTATTTCCTCCGTTAAACAAAAATAAGTTATTGTGATTTAGATAGCGTTTACTTTTTTGGCCTACCCTGTACAAAATGGGACACATGGGCGACTCAAGATGTAAATGTCATAGACACGCATGAACGGATGAATAGATAGAATAGCATGCGCGCCTTTGTGAAGCAGCCGTGAGTGTGGCCTTCAAAACGACTGATGCACTCAAAAAAGCCTCTAGCCGTAAGGTCATCTAGTCGCTAAAAACATCAACGTAAAAAGCAAGAATGGTTAACACTTAGCTAAATAAAGAATAAGGTGCATCATAACTTGGAGTATTTTCCTGAGAATACAATTATGTAGGCTATCACATCATAATGCGTAGCTATTGTCTCACATCGTGTGTGATACTTTACCGTCAATAGCAGTAGAACAATTAATTACTATTCATGATAGTCCAAGTCACGTCAGTGTCTCAGTAGTATACGCTCGTATTTAATTTTCACCCTCCAGAAACGTTTCCAATCCCGTCTGATTTTTCTCTCCATACCGTGTGTAGCATTGATTTCGATGCCAACAGCCTAATATCATATGCTGGCCCATCAGAGCACCGTATGGAGGCCTTGCAAACTTGAACAGCGGATGTTGCATGGCGCAGATCGTAGAGGAATATTGTCACCTTGAGAAGACCATTATGCCTATAGCTGTCTCTTGTGCACTACATTGATCCGCAGAGATCGACCCGGATGATAAATGAGGTACTACATCTGCATACGCAAGAAGATTATTAATTGCAATGTTTACCAGTTTCCATGTTAAGAACCTCCGTCTCACTTGATAACATATCAGGACATAGATATTTTAGTATGTGAACAGCGATTGAAAATGTTTTATCCCATTCTCCCTAACTGTATGCTCTACACCTCATGACAGCATGATTTTATTCACAATTTACGTCAAAAAATAATCATGAAACAATGATTACTTTCAAAAAGATCGCCTAAAAAACATCTATAGAAATCTTAAAACTCACTATCTGGAACCCAATTCCACTAAAATACTAAATTTGATCATTCCCTCGGTGAATAATTTTCACGGAAACATCAAATTAATTATTTACCTACATCGATTCAATAACATTATTGATTCAATCTAACTGAAAATACGACTACGGCAGAACCATCGCTGTCCAGAACGTGGATCTCTATATTGTTGACAAGAGAAGTTATTGATGAACGTTTCTCTGGCTCAGGTATACATTGCTATATATCAAGTATATCCTCGCACTGGGACTGGTCCACTGTGCCCTGAGCACGACGAAGCAGGTCCTTTCCAACACCGCTGAAGGTGCTCTAAACGAAGACGTTACTCTTATCATGCTCCACAGTTGTAATTTTGTGTTGAGTTCCGCATCAGTTTATAGATGCACGGCTGACACACTGTATGCCGAGGGAATCAAACATGTTATAGCTCGCTTCATTTCTCCAGAGACGTGAACTTCATTCTGCCTATGTCCAGTTATTGTGTTCTTTCGCACAATGAGCATGAATTCGTTGGTTCATTTTAGAGGTTCATAGTTTCTCCACCGGTTGTCCTTCAAATAGTCCTGCTATATGAACACGTTTTCTAACTAGTATGTGAGTACTGACAGACCATACAGGTCATCAGTTTTACATTTCATTTACGTCGTGGTGAGCTGCCGGTTTACTTGAGACAGGCGTTTCGTACCTCAATCAAAAGAAACGTTCAGTCATTCATGGTCTACCTGTCTTGCTCACCTTGTTGATCGATAGGACTTCGTCACCTTATGCATGAAAAGACATCCCACCTTTTCTTCTATCTGGGACGGCTTTGAGTTCCAGGGGAGAAATATGCTTCACTGTGATGAATCTTTCCTTCATCAGCCTACTCGTAGAATGGGTTTTCTAAAAAGTGCTGAAAAATATACTAAAGGAAAATAAAATGCCAGGAAATTAGCTCACAAAAAGGAAATTTGAGATTAATGAGCTTTAGAGATGAGAGATGAAAGAAAGATTTATATTTTAAAATATTTTGTGCAGCACTTCATACAGTTTTTACTTCTGTTTCGCACATCATATCGATATTTGGTGTCAGTTTGAATGATGACACGAGTTACAAGTTAGAACATGCCGTCACTTCACGCAGCTGATAAGAAAGGAGCGGCACGAGACGCGTTTCTTCACACGACCGCAATCAATTTCCGCCAGCTGAACAGAGCCCCACAGCTGAAGGTGCGTTCTTAAATAACAGAGTACAAAATGAAAATTTTGAAAGAAGAATCGAAGATGAAGTTATAGTACAATTGAACGATTTCCACTTGTATCGGTTCGAGCAAGTCGTCATGTTAATTCTATTTAAAAGTAGTGCTTGCGGCACTATACCTCGTATATCGGTCAAGCCGTACTTCTAGTGCTGAAAAAATCCTTCACGTGTTACCTACAGTGTGTGGAATTGAAGTTTAATATTCAAATAAAACTCAATTTAAATTTTTCATCATTAAAATGAGCAAAAGATCAATTGGAACATGCTTTCGTTTGATTTCTATTATGTAAATGCTAAAATTCAGTTCGTAATCACCGGTGGATCACATATGTACGAACAAACACTCTCAGTGACTACTGGTGGGACACAAACAAGGTAACGTGTTCATTCAGTTGTTCTGAACTGATTATGAGTTAGGCGATATGCAACTATGCAACAAGACTGTCATACACGTGTGTAGAATTTATAATTTCTGAGAGAATATATACCAAGTTCCCATGATAGTGATTTTTACAAACAGCGTTTCAGGTGATTTCATTTCAGGTATTCCTTTAAAATTCTTTATTCTTGCTCATCCGATCTTGCGCCGGTGTTTTCTTGATATAAGAGCTTTTACTGGAATGGTCTAAGAAAATTGCGGAATCTTTCGCACATTTTATTGCTCGTCGGCCGCTCAGGTCGGTTGACTTTAAGATTTCCCCTCGGCGTCGCTTTCTCGGCCGCGTGAAGGCGAACGCTGGGCGAGCAACCATTTTTTAGGTACATCTTAATTCCATCAGTTAATTGTTAACAAAAGGCAGATATCGACGATGAAAGCAGTTTTATCTCTTTCTTCAACTGCCAAGTTTTGCCATGCATGAAAAAAAGCTAGTGAAATTTGTTGCAGGCTCGTGCCATTTGTAAGTAATTTATCATGCCTGAAGTTGAATATCTGAGCAGCACAACGAGTCGAGATCTAAGGGCCGGGCTGCAACGGCGCTGTCTAAATGTAAATGAACTTGAGATCTGATCGCTCCCTCGTGACTTTATCTCCAACATCTAACACAAAAACGTCGGTGACTTAGCATGCAGGTGATTAGAGCCCCTTCCTGTTTATGTATTGACTGCAATAAATTTTCTGAGTTGTTATTGAAATAAGTTAAGTTTGGACTTACAGCAAATGACTGGTGAACCAAAATTTAGCAAACTCAATACTTAATTTCATTTTTCATTCATTATTCATATCATTCTTGGTTTATTGCGCAGCAACGTAGTAGCTTCAAAAAGAAGCAAGTACCAAATATTCTCAAAACTTCTTTTGTTTCGAAAGTATACATCATACTTTAGTCGAGCGTCAAATTCGAATTGCTCTGTAATTTTGTGAATATCTTAAACAATTTTTTAAACAATTTAAATAATTTATTTACCACAGGTGATACAGAGATAGAATGTTTCTTAAGTCTAGTACAATGGTCAAATTTGAGTATAGCTACCTGTGGGCCCGAATAAGTTCAGTGACTTCTAGGGCATCCTCTAAGGAGTACAATAATGTTTAACCTAATTCACTTAAACTAGAGACGCATTAGACTGATCAATGAGATAATTAACTCGAAATTAGATACTTCATTTTACAATGTAGTTCATATGGACTAGATTTAACAGTATATTCGACAAACGATTCAAGAACAGACTGAAGATCGGCGAAATTAACCAAGGCAAATTACATTATTAGGACCAGTTATGTAGGGGACAAGGTTTGACTCTGTGATCTTACACGACTAGTAATCTGATAGGAAGTGAGACTCAAGATTTTTTTTGAATACCTTATAAGAATTACTTTCACGGATCTCCGCAGGTATTGAGTTCCAAGTTTTAGTTCCAACGAAGAGGATACTGTGTTGTGACCGAGCCTTTGAGTAATAAGGAAGCATGAATTTATTTCTATTTAGGGTTAAATGGATGACAAGTTTGCGCAGTTAATAATTGTTTAAGGCTATGGTCGCCATCATTTGTTAATGTTTTGTAAATGAAATTGCAAATGGAGATTTTGTAGAGATCCGAAAGCTTAAGTATTCGTAAATTTTTGAATGAATCATTTGTGTGAGCATTATATTCTAGATTCTTTACCGCTCTGATGGATCTTTTTTGCAGGGTAAAAATTTTGTTGGTTTTCTTTTTATCAGTTCTGTGCCATGCTTCTATTCCGTATTCAAGTATGGTGGAATGAGCGTTCGGTAGAGCATTTGTAAGGCTGTTTCAGGCAGGAAATTTTTAGCTTTATTTAGGATTCCGATATATTTTGATAATTTAGAACTAATATGAGCGATGTGCTCTTTAAAGGTTTGATGTTTGTATATTATGATGCCCAGGAATTTACTTGAGTTGGTTTCTTCGATTTCACCTTCGCCAATTTGAATACGTAGGAGAGATATATTTTTCTTGTATGAGAATGTAATATATTTTGTTTTGCCGATATTAAGGCTTATTTTATTAGCTTTAAGCCACAATGAAACCTTATGAAGTTCATTATTTATACGCTCCGCCATCCTAGCGGGATTTTGGTTTGGAAGGACCGCAGAAAGGGTACTGTCATCGGCAAAAAGTATGAATTTGAATAATGATGTAGATTTAATGATATCATTGATAAAAATCAGAAATAGGAGAGGCCCAAGGACAAATCCTTGTGGGACTCCATGGCTAATTGCCTGTGGGTCTGATTTTGCATCGTCACTGACAACGTATTGTTTCCGATTTGCTAAGTATGATCTGAACCAATCATGGGCAGCCCCTCGAATGCCATAACAATGTAGTTTCGAGAGTAATACGTTATGGTCCACACAATTGAATGCTTTTCGAAAGTCAAGAAATACGGAGAAAACAAGCTTTCCTTCATCTATATTAGAATAAAGGTATTGCAAATGGTTTAATACAGCTTGTGTCGTAGATTTCTTATAACGAAAACCGTATTGTTTGTCGTAGAGGAAAGACTTGTGTTCAAAATACGAATACACTTTTTTATACGCAATTTTCTTGAATATTTTGCTAATAATTGGTTGTACAGAGATAGGTCTATAATTTTTAATGCAGTTTTTATCACCATTTTTAAAAATAGGGGTCACTCCTGCAATTTTGAAAGAGTAGGGAAAGATACATTGAGAAAGGGATTGGTTGATAATAAAAGATATGCACGGTGCTATTATATCAGCTATAGCCTTAAGAACTTTAGCCGAAAATTTTTTCAATCCACTTGATTTATTTTTCAAGTTGTTTATGCACGTAATTACATCGGAGGGGTTAGTTGGCGTGAAAAAGAAAGTTAGGTACACGGACATGGTCCATGTATTGCAAGTGGTCTCTGGGTTCACTGAAGACACTATCGGCTATATTTTTTCCTATGTCTACAAAAAAGTTGTTAAACACAGTTGCAATATCTTTTTTCTCGTGGTATTTTACATTTTCGTGAACGACGGACTCAATTGTTTTCGTAGTATTATTATTCGGTTTATAGCATGAATTAAGCAGGCGCCAAGTTTTTTTAATATCAGTTTTGTATTCAGTAAATTTGCGCGTGAAGTAGTCTCGTTTTGAGGTTCGTATTTTATTTGTCACATGATTCCTGAATCCTGTTATACGTTACTTTAGATATTCGCCCTTCGTATAGTAAGGCTAGGTATTCGCCCTTTATATTGATCACGATCTCTTCTGTAATCCAGGGCTTTTGTCTATTTTTCGGCGTAATTGTGCGGGTGATTATTGGACAACACTGGTTATATGCGGTCGTTATAATTTCAGTTAAAATTAGTATTGCTTCATCAATGTTAATCGCATTATTGTCCCGTTCATAGATGTCTAATGATGGCATTAATTCTTCTAGAACAGTTCGCATTGTTCCCAAGTTGTATTCGTTTACACAACGAAATGAATTAGTACAAGGACTATAGACATTTTTCTTGATAAGAAACACCGGGAAATGGTCAGATAAGTCAGAAATTATTATTCCGGTAAGAAAATCAGTCGGATCTAACATAAAAATATTATCGAGTAATGTAGCCGATTCAGATGCAACACGTGTAGGTTTCGTGATGATTGGAAGGAAGGAGCTAGACTGAAAAACATTTATGAAGTTTGAGATTTGCTCACAGCTATCATATTGTAGAAGATCGTAGTTGAAATCCCCGCAGATTATTATGTCATTATATAGAGACTTGTTGAACTGAGATATTATGCTTTGAAGCTCGTTCAGGAAAGAGACGTTATAAGCTGTTGGGGGCCTATATACTGTCCCAAGTATAATCCGTTTATCATTTTTCGTTAGTTCTATAAATAAAGTCTCAATATG
Organism: Morinoia aosen; assembly: GCA_030386875.1. NCBI lineage: Eukaryota > Metazoa > Arthropoda > Malacostraca > Amphipoda > Talitridae > Morinoia > Morinoia aosen. The sequence continues at coordinate 5,977,191 of CM059574.1, forward strand.
TTCACGATTCATAGTTGCACTTGAAATGACTTTCGAAGATATATGTTTAGATATGTACGTACTGATGCCACCACCACGTTTGTAACCACGGAGTGAATGATGGCTATAATAGTTTTGAATTTGAATCAGGTCTTTGGATGAGTCATCTAGCCAACTTTCGGTGAAACTGAGAACATCAAAATTGCTGTTCAGCTCAGTGATAGTACAAGATATTTCATCTATTTCCGGATAAATGGATCTACAGTTCCAACATAATAGAGAAAAATCGTTACAGGTCTTCCTCATCGATTCATTGAATTTTTTAATATTTAGGTATTTACAGTTTCCAGTTTCATTTAGGTTTGGGTGCAGTCTGTTCAAATGATTGAGATCTGGATCAATATTGTCGAATATATCAGTATGGTCAGTCATTAGAATTAGGAAACAGTAAGTAAAATGTAACGTAAAAATAAAAATGATACAAACTACAGGATCAAGGTAAAAATAAGGACATTCCTATTTATAATTAAATTAAAAAAAGAGAAACTAAAAACACACAGAGATTATTAGTCTAAATTGTCTAGAACCTAGTATGATTTCATAAGGAGAGCGCAAACTCAGTCCATGAGCAGGAACATTAGGGATCATAAATGACAAATAATGCAGTTACAAGGCTGTCGTACCAGTGGTATCCGCATATAACACATAAGACGTAGCAAGGACGAAATGGATTTAAAACGAAGTGACAGCGAAGTTATTTCTGGAATTTGAAAATCTTGACTATCATATCTTTTGTTTATTCTCGACCATGGCACGAACTTGTTTCCTATTAACATGAGCACCTTATTTTCCCTCGAATAAGACGCTACCGAAAGCCCCTGATACTGCAAGTGTGCGCACCCATCCCTGCAGCAACCAGACTTAAGTGTTAAGTGTTGTGTTCTAACCCTCAAGTATGAAACGAAAAACTGTACAAATCAACTATATGCAACAACGTCTCATCATAATGGAATTTTATTCAAGGGAATGTCTACAGAAGGCACTGCGCGCTCTATTCTTCTAAAAATGATCTTGTAAAATTGTTCACCTCGATGTACATCTAGTAAGTCTGCCTCCTTTGAGACCATTTCATCGTTCCCATACTCTCTTCGAATCTTAGTCACATTAAAGAGGATTGGTAGAAGAGGTTGACTTTGTGATAGAGGATGCTTTATTCCAATGAAGGCTGATGCATATCACCTTGTACACTGGTTTTTCAAATGCCTTATAACTAACACCAGGACGCCATGACGGTTATCCCCGGTCAAGCCAGTACTCACTTCAGACACCTGGGTAGAGTGCTTTGAGTTTTTCACTAATACCCAACGAGGAAAGGCGCTGCGCAACGCCGGGATTCGAGCCCTCGACATCTTCAAGGAAGGATGAGATCTTAGCCACGCGGGTTTGACGAGCATATAAAAAAGCCAAAACCCTCGCATTTTTGAAGGAAAATTCTCTATTTCGTTTGCTCTGTTGTTAACAATAAATTATCGATGTGCATTTTTTAAGCACATATATCACAAGGTCACATCGTTGTTTAGATACTTGCCTTAAGGGAAAGTACGACAACTGGGATTGGTTGGTGTCACACCCTCCAATCACCAGAATCTTTTCAAACCTCTGCCAGTCTCCTACCAAGAGCAAAGACTAATACCAATATTCACGTTAATATTTATTTCTGAATTTAAGTCTTTAGGACGAATTTTCAGAAAATATCTTTGAATGACAATGTTAAAATGAAATTTAAATATGAAATTTAAACTATTCAAAAATCATTTTCTACACGTAAGTCGATGGGAACGTCACACTTTTCTTGCGCCCATCAGAAATTAAGGACCAAAAATTGCGACCATCAGAATTGTTGAAAGTATCTTGGACGTCTTACTCGCCCTAAAGTGCCGTGGCAAATACCCCAAACTTGAGAAGGAGGCAATCGCTTCCAGAAAAATACTAAAATATCGGATCGAGAGCAATCATCATGATTATTAATTGGCTCATATTAAGGACTCATGAATTTATTGATGCCATTGCCAGTATATCACCGTTTGATTTTCAAATAAAAGGTATAAAGTTTACTTTGAACATATGTTGAATTACTCTGCTGTTCCATCTAAGCCGCTGCCGTCTTTTCACAGTCACCAGCGAAGCTCTATCATTTAGAAACGAGAGTACCTTTGTGAATTTATCCTATTCATTTCATTAACATGAATTTGTGTTCTCACGGACTAACAGCGATCATCTTCGGAAAATCCTCCTTCAGTGTATCATAATTATTAATGATAACTGGTGTTTAATAACTGACTGATTTTGAACTGATTGACTGATTTATTGCTAGTTACCCTGTGATTTTCATTTTCTTAGTGCAATTGAAGAGAGCATAATAATTTATTGAGCATTTCATGGATCTCAATAGCTTCTACTTCAAGATATTTATTATTTAATTTTACAGTTATGCTGGAATCTTCAAAATTGAATTGTTTATTACATAATCTAATTAAATAAAATGAAACAGGATCTCACGACTTCGATCTGTGAGGGACGGCAGCTTTGATTATTAAACCGAGCAGATCATTCAAGAAAAAAATTTTAGTCTACCTCAGCATATAAACAGTACAATTAAAGGCATACAAAAAAGAAAAACAAAATAGATACCAAGTCACGAGCAGGACATTGACATGGTATCTTCAACTACCTGAAGGCCCTATTACACGGGGCAACATTTTGCCTCGCTACTGTAACTGAAATGACGCAACTTGTGGGTGCGCTATCAGACGATGCAACCAGTGTGGCGTTGCCAATTGCAGAGGGAGGTTGTAGCTCGCAGTGACTGCGGCATGTGATTTCGTATTTCATCATTAAGAAAAGCATCAAGAACGTATACAAAACTTAGATCCTGTTTTACGCTTTTAAATGTCCTTGCATTGTTTATTGACTTTAGTCTCTAAAAACGGATGAGATTGAAGGGTCATACGACTATTGATTCAATATAATTCTTTTGATGTATTATTGACTTCCAGGAAAATAATATTTAATTTGTGAGAATCAATATTAAATGTACTATTAAAAATATCATACTGTAATAAATTTGTAACATCTTTTTTACATCTCATATTCGCATATAAATATAATAATTTGTGTTTTTATACCTCACAGAAATAAACAAAAGGAACAGTAATTTAATTAATTAACACTTTGACTGCTGCAACTAAATATAGATTTCGACACCAAACTCAAATTTTAAGTCAATTGTAGTAAACTATTTTGAAAATACCAAACATGAACTCGATCGTGCCCTCATTTAGCGTTGATTAAATGTTTATGGAAATTGAGTTTGCGTCGGTGAGCAGCATTATGAAAATTACCTCCGTGTACCACCGGTGGCGCACGTCGCAGTCAAAGTGTTAAGCACATTCATTTTGTATATTAATATAGTTAGGTTCAAGCCTAAAAACATACTAAATTGTTTGATCATTAGAAGCTGAATAAATTATTGCCTATTTCTCTACCTGTTACTTATGATAGAAAATTAAAAATCAATGCACATTCAGTTACCTGACTTCATGGAGTCAATCTTCTTTTTCCTGACACTTTTGTGGCAGTTAGTAATATTTTTCTATTTTTTTATGGCTTCGATAGTTACATCATATCCAGCTAAACTGTTTAAACATATAAACCTATGGATTATTCTTTTTCAACTTTCTGACCACTTTATTTATCATAAAATACTAACTGATAAACATTCCAATAAATGGAAAAGTTACAGCATTTGAAAATGAAACCTCACGAATGTATGGTAAATGGTAATATTCCTCTTTATTTTGTACAGAAATTACGACTAATTATATGCCTAAAATGATACTTAATTGCTTACATAAGACTTCTTAGCATTCCACATTATAGGACACGGCGCCATTTATTAACACTTTGACTGCGACCTGCGCCACAGGTGGTACACGGAGAAAATTTTCATAATGCTGCTGACCGACTAATAGTCGCAAACTCAATTTTCATAAATATTAAATCACAACTAAATACAGGTACGATCCAGCTTATGTTTGATATTTCCAAAATAGTTTACTATAATTGACTTAAAATTTGAGTTTGGTGGTGAACTTATTCCCTAGTTGCCGCAGTCAAAGTGTTAAATCCTTCGACTTTCTATTGAATGGTGGACCAAGTTTGTTGGCTCAGTGGGAGGCGGTGTTTAATTAATAGCATAGGACATTGATGAAAGCCTTCTATTATCAATTGTATAGCGGATCGAGACCATAGTGAACCAGACGGAGACGGTGTTGCAAACATTTTCACTCTACGACGCTCAGTCGAGCACTGCTCCGTCGCTCTGAGGTGCACGACTCAGCACGAGATTTTTGAACAAGCGCGAAAACCAAAACTCGCCCAGCAACTGCAGTCCATTGCTCTCAGAAGCATCCGTCGCTGCTTTTTGGAGCAATTGTTGCCCCGTGTAATAGGGCCTTAAGGGTACCCGCACACGAGCAACTTTTTATTGTCAGTTGCCACGACTAAAAAATTGTACAGACTAGGAAGCATGCATTTCTATGGCTGCTCATCATCCCACGCCAGACACGCGTGCTGCACATCATCCCACGCCAGACACAGGCGCTGCACATCATCCCACGCAACACACGGGCGCTGCACATCATCCCACGCCACACACCAGCGCTGCACATCATCCCACGCCACACACGCGCTGCACATCATTCCACGCCCCACACGGGCGCTGCACATCATCCCACGCCACACACGCGCTGCACATCATCCCACGCCACACACTAGCGCTGCACATCATCCACGTCACACGCTAGCGCTGCACATCATTCCACGTCACACACTAGCGCTACACACCATTCCACGTCACACACTAGCGCTGCACATCATTCCACGTCACACACGCGCGCTGCACATCATTCCACGTCACACACTAGCGCTGCACATCATACCACGCCACACACGCGCGCTGCACATCGTTCCACGTCACACACTAGCGCTGCACATCATTCCACGTCACAACCGCGTGCTGCACAGCATCCACATCACACCCTAGCGCTGCACATCATTCTACGTCACACACGCGCGCTGCACATCATTCCACGTCACACTCGCGCGCTGCACATCAGCCCACGCCACACACGCGTGCTGCGCAGCATCCACATCACACACTAGCGCTGCACATCATTCCACGTCACACACGTACGCTGCACATCATCCACATCACACACTAGCGCTGCACATCGTCCCACGCCACACACGCGCGCTGCACATCATCCTACTTCACGCACGCGCGCTGCGCATCATTCCACGTCACACACGTACGCTGCACATCATCCACATCACACACTAGCGCTGCACATCATCCCACGCCACACACGCGCTGCACATCATCCCACGCCACACACTAGCGCTGCACATCATCCACGTCACACGCTAGCGCTGCACATCATTCCACGTCACACACTAGCGCTACACATCATTCCACGTCACACACTAGCGCTGCACATCATTCCACGTCACACACTAGCGCTGCACATCATGCCACGCCACACACGCGCGCTGCACATCATCCCACGCCACACACGCGCGCTGCACATCATCTCACGCCACACACGCGCACTGCACATCATCTCACGCCACACACGCGCGCTGCACATCATCCCACGCCCCACCTGCACATCATTCCACGTCACACACGTGCGCTGCACATCATCCCACGTCACGTACGCGCGCTGCACATCATCCCACGTCACGTACACGCGCTGCACATCATCCCACGCCACACACGTGCGCTGCACATCATGCCATCAGTGGGTTGACATACTCATGCCATATTAAAAGCTGGCCTCGATCCACGGCCGCTGTTGACTTTTAATATCCTAATGAGAAGTTCAGGACGCTCGCTGGAGGGAAATTCTGTAATTTCTGTAACTGCCGCCGCGGCCTTCCGCTGATGCGTGCTGCTCTTCATATGTCTAGATATTCTGTTTCGTCTTTTTCTCTTCATAACTTTTAATGTTATTATGAGTGTACATTTATTGAAGTGGGAAAGGAATCTAAAATCTAATTGATGATTAAGACGCTTGCAATCGTCGGATATTTACAAAATGAGTTTTTAATGCAATAGAATTATTGTAACAGATTGATGTTAGAGTAAGAATCAGTATGGAACTTCTTCTTGGGTTGCTTTTACGCAATTTTTGCACAGAATTTCGCCATTGGAAGCAACAGACTCCACTTCACAAGGTAAGTCTCCGTTGGCCAGATTCATTTTATTCAATCTCAGTTGGCCAGAGGAGTTGGTCAGACTCAATTGGTCAGACTCGACTGGTTAGACCATGTTGATTAGACTAGATTAGAACAGGTTGATTCGTTAGTTAGGCTCGTTTGACCAGATACAGTTGGTCAGAATCGCTTGACATGACCCAGCTGGTCAGCTCGCTTGACCAGACCCAGCTGATCAGACTCGCTTGACAAGACCCAGCTGGTCAGCCTCGCTTGACAAGAACCAGCTGGTCAGACTCGCTTGACAAGACCCAGCTGATCAGACTCGCTTGACAAGACCCAGTTTGTTAGACTCGCTTGACCAGACCCAGTTGGTCAGAGTCGCTTGACAAGACCCAGTTGGTCAGACTCGCTTGACAAGACTCAGTTGGTCAGACTCGCTTAACAAGAACCAGCTGGTCAAACTCGCTTGACATGACCCAGCTGGTCAGCTCGCTTGACACGACCCAGCTGGTCAGCTCGCTTGACAAGACCCAGTTGGTCAGACTCGCTTAACAAGACCCAGCTGGTGAAACTCGCTTGACATGACCCAGCTGGTCAGCTCGCTTGACAAGACCCAGTTGGTCAGACTCGCTTAACAAGACCCAGCTGGTCAAACTCGCTTGACATGACCCAGCTGGTCAGCTCGCTTGATAAGACCCAGTTGGTCAGACTCGCTTGACGAGACCCAGTTGGTCAGACTCGCTTGACCAGACTCAGTTGGTCAGACTCGCTTGACAAAACCCGCTGGTCAGACTCGCTTGACATGACCCAGTTGGTCAGCTCGCTTGACAAAACCCAGCTGGTCAGGCTCCCTAGACAAGACCCAGCTGGTCAGACTCGCTTGACAAAACCCAGTTGGTCAGACTCGCTTAACAAGACCCAGCTGGTCAGACTCGCTTAACAAGACCCAGCTGGTCAAACTCGCTTGACAAGACCCAGCTGGTCAGCTCGCTTGACAAAACCCAGCTGGTCAGACTCGCTTGACAAGACCCAGCTGGTCAGACTCGCTTGACAAAACCCAGTTGGTCAGACTCGCTTAACAAGACCCAGCTGGTCAGCTCGCTTGACAAAACCCAGCTGGTCAGACTCGCTTGACAAGACCCAGCTGGTCAGACTCGCTTGACAAGACCCAGCTGGTCAGACTCGCTTGACAAGACCCAGCTGGTCAGCTCGCTTGACAAAACCCAGCTGGTCAAACTCGGCTGTCCAGACCTACTCGGTCGGCCACCGCAGCGAAGGTCCTGCCGAGCCACGAAGCTCCACTTCACTCGGGCAAATATTAGACTTTGCTCACATGTGATTGGCTCTCGTGCGGGCAATTAGCGATGAGCAATTAATCGCACAGACTCGGCCGAGCGACACTCGAAGAGCCGCCGCTGCAGCTGCGCCGCTCGAGAACGTAAATCAATGGCCAAAAATATTTCCGCTACACTTCAACGATTGGTAGTTAGTAAGGTGCAGTGACCTGCGAGCTTTGTACTAGAAGTTGGAAAAACGAGTGGAGAACTGTTGCAGCATATACTGCTGGAGTTTGGTTTTTATTCATCCAATAAGGTAATCAATTCAACATCTCTCACTCATGCCATCTGCGAGACTACTTGAATGAATGACTGTGAACGAACGCCACAAATTTGGATTCCAATGATTTATTCCTGCTGAGATAATACCTCTGTTCAGCGATAGTTCTTCCCAAAATTTCAAACGATTACTTGCGTTACAGGCGAGACTTAGCCATGCATGAGCTGCTTGAGTCAACTGTCTACCCACCGGCGTTTACAATTCATTTCAGCTTCTGGAAGACGTTTGCCAACTTTGTTTTCTAAATATTCCTATTTTATTCATCGCTTTCTTGATTCTATTCGTTCATGAATAAACGTCTTTCTCCACATTTTTTTTATGTCTCGGTCTTGATCAAAATTCGAAATATTATTGATTTTTGGTTTATAGTGTATAATATAGAGTATTTTCTTACGAATCTAACGATATGTTTCATTTCCTTGAATGTATATTCGGTCACCTGCTCCAACTTACGAAAGGCCAGCCATTTAGTGGGAGGGGACCGGCTTATCTCAAAATTTAAATATGATCAGTTTTCTGTTTTTGAGCTCATGTTATAGAGAATTTTGTACTCAATATAACAATTTGCTTCACTGCTTTGTATGTTTGTTAATTCGTCTGGTCCAGGTTGCGGAAGGCGAACCACTTACGTCATTATACAGCGAGGTGACGAGTTTGTGAGGCTCTCCTGGAAATCTGAGCTTGTTGACGTTTGAAACGGTACTTCTCCCGCAGTGTTAAAGTACAGTCATCACAGTCTTAAAGTAAAATCTGCGCTTGTTGACGTTTGGAACGGTACTTCTCCCGCAGTCTTGAAGTACGGCAATGCCAAATAAATCAATCGATAGGACATAGAAAGGGCTAAAAACCGATGCATAAAATTCCGAAAAGAAATGTTTAGTTTGAAATTCGTAACAAGAATAATACCTAGAAATTAAAACAATGCATTTTTCGAAGCAGAATCAAAATATTGAACGAATCCGAATATCAAAATTCCATTTCCATGCTTCTTTAGATAATACTTTTAGCTATCAAAAAAACCTGTTGCCGGTTGTATCTCTTTAAAATTGAATAAGGACATACCCCTTAAAAATTACTCTTTTTCAATTTTTTCGAAAAAACAACTTTTCCACTAAAATAACGAAAACGCACGAGTCCAAAAAATATCGCCGCATCATTCGACAACATAAGTGAAAATTTCAGAGAAATTCGTCGAGAAATGACGTACTTTTTAAACAGAAACCGTCACCTTTTATCAGGGATTCAAAGTGTTTAAATTACCCACCCGTATTGTGTGCTGCGCCAGGCGTACCGTGCAGCATGATATATATATGGTGAATGCAAGAAGAAAGCTTTCGATTACACATCGCCTGTAATGAAAAATAAAATGTAAACATAAATACCATGCAAGCGATATTGTTGTACGTACATATGTGTGATAATTGAAATTCTCTCGCCAGCCGAGGACTGTACGCCTGACGCTGCACAGCACGCCTCACGCTGCACAGCACGCCTCACGCTGCACAGCACGCCTCACGCTGCACAGCACGCCTCACGCTGCACAGCACGCCTGACGCTGCACAGCACGCCTCACGCTGCACAGCACGCCTCACGCTGCACAGCACGCCTCACGCTGCACAGCACGCCTCACGCTGCACAGCACGCCTCACGCTGCACAGCACGCCTCACGCTGCACAGCACGCCTGACGCTGCACAGCACGCCTGACGCTGCACAGCACGCCTCACGCTGCACAGCACGCCTCACGCTGCACAGCACGCCTCACGCTGCACAGCACGCCTGACGCTGCACAGCACGCCTGACGCTGCACAGCACGCCTCACGCTGCACAGCACGCCTGACGCTGCACAGCACGCCTGACGCTGCACAGCACGCCTCACGCTGCACAGCACGCCTCACGCTGCACAGCACGCCTCACGCTGCACAGCACGCCTGACGCTGCACAGCACGCCTCACGCTGCACAGCACGCCTCACGCTTCACAGCACGCCTGACGCTGCACAGCACGCCTGACGCTGCACAGCACGCCTCACGCGGCACAGCACGCCTGACGCTGCACAGCACGCCTCACGCTGCACAGCACGCCTGACGCTACACAGCATGCCTCACGCTGCACAGCACGCCTGACGCTGCACAGCACGCCTCACGCTGCACAGCACGCCTCACGCTGCATAGCACGCCTGACGCTGCACAGCACGCCTCTCGCTGCACAGCGCGCCTCACGCTGCACAGCACGCCTCACGCTGCACAGCGCGCCTCACGCTGCATAGCACGCCTCACGCTGTACAGCACGCCTGACGCTGCACAGCACGCCTGACGCTGCACAGCACGCCTGACGCTGCACAGCACGCCTGACGCTGCACAGCACGCCTGACGCTGCATAGCACGCCTGACGCTGCACAGCACGCCTCACGCTGCATAGCACGCCTGACACTGCACAGCACGCCTCACGCTGCATAGCACGCCTGACACGCACAGCACGCCTGACGCTGCACAGCACGCCTCACGCTGCACAGCACGCCTGACGCTGCACAGCACGCCTCACGCTGCACAGCACGCCTGACGCTGCACAGCACGCCTCACGCTGCACAGCACGCCTGACGCTGCACAGCACGCCTCACGCTGCACAGCACGCCTGACGCTGCACAGCACGCCTCACGCTGCACAGCACGCCTCACGCTGCACAGCACGCCTCACGCTGCACAGCACGCCTCACGCTGCACAGCATGCCTCACGCTGCACAGCACGCTGCACAGCACGCCTGACGCTGCACAGCACACCTCACGCTGCACAGCACGCCTCACGCTGCACAGCACGCCTCACGCTGCACAGCACGCCTCACGCTGCACAGCACACCTCACGCTGCACAGCACGCCTCACGCTGCACAGCACACCTCACGCTGCACAGCACGCCTCACGCTGCACAGCACACCTCACGCTGCACAGCACGCCTCACGCTGCACAGCACGCCTCACGCTGCACAGCACGCCTCACGCTGCACAACACGCCTCACGCTGCACAGCACGCTGCACAGCACGCTGCACAGTACTACACAGTAAATCAACAAGTCCGCCTCTCACAATGTATTAGCATGCAATTATTCGAGTCTTGGAGCATCCCGCCGGTGCCATTACGGCGCGATGTGGGCCGGCCAATGAATACCAAGCAGAGAGAGCAGCTTCCTTCTGGCCCACTCGCCGCTCAAAAGAACAAGGAAACGAAACCGGGTTTTGTTCAGCGCTCACTCTAGAAAATGCAGTTAAGTTCACTTTTTGGTCCTCGTCCCGCGGACACTGCAACAAACTTCTGCACGAGCCGAGTTTTCTGCTCATCTGAAGCTCATTTGATCAGGTCTGCCCTGGTCGCAGCAGCGTTAATTTCCCGGCCGGGTTTCGAGGCGAGTGCGTCTGGGTGCTGCAGAAGACGTCCACGAGCGGCAGGGAAGCCGTCTAGTGCACGACTTTTAAAATCTGCAATAAGGTCTGGTTTTGGCGATGAACCAAATTATCGGCGTTCGTTCTATTTGTTAATGCTGCCCGTAAGATTTTTTAGAGATTTCTTGAACGGACATTTTTGTGTCTAAATCGTTGTTGAAGAACTACTTGAGCTTGCACATGTGCTCGCCGCTTGTGCAGTCCATTGAATTAATTTTCACAATTGAGGTTCATATTAACTGCGGTGGGTACAACTGACGTTAGATATTCAGCGCAAATTTAAGGTCAATTAGAGTAAGAAATTTTGAAAATATCAAATATCAATTCAATCGCGTCTTCATTTAGGTTTGATTGAGTATTTGTGAACATTGAGTTTGTGACCACTGGTCGGTGAGCTGCATTATGAAAATTCCCTCCGTGTACCACCGGTGGCTCACAACATAACCACCGCGTTAAAACAGCAGGGCATCACAACCTCGATGACATCACGGGAACATGTCTCAGCAGAACAGGGTCAATTCGATTTTTTGGTCAACATGGCTTATGCATTACCATCGGAACGGTAGGAATTTCCTTTTAAATGAACAATCAGACCAAAGGAACGTGAACATCAAATCACGAGTACACGTACATCAAATCACGGGTACACGTACATCAAATCACGGGTACACGTACATCCAATCACAGGAACACGTACATCAAATCACGGGAACACGTACATCAAATCACGGGTACACGTACATCAAATCACGGTACACGTACATCAAATCACGGGTACACGTGCTCAAATCACGGGTACACCTACATCAAATCACAGGTACACATACATCAAATCACGAGTACACGTACATCAAATCCCAGTGCGCGTACAACTAAACATGGGTGTACGTATATCAAAATACGGGTACACGTGCATCAAATCACGGGTACACGTGCATCAAATCACGGGAACACGTACATCAAATTCCAGTGCACGTACAGCTAAACCTGGGTACACGTACATCAAATCACGGGCACACGTACATCAAATCCCAGCGCACGTACAACTAAACATGGGTACACGGACATCAAATCACGGGTACACGTGCATCAAATCACGGGTACACGTGCATCAAATCATGGGTACACGTGCATCAAATCACGGGCACACGTTCAAATCCCAGCGCACGTAAAACTAAACATGGGTACACGTGCATCAAATCACGGGTACACGTGCATCAAATCACGGGTACACGTGCATCAAATTACGGGTACATGTACATCAAATTCAAATTACGGGTACACGTACATCAAATTCAAATTACGGGTACACGTACATCAAATCACGGTACACGTACATCAAATCACGGGTATACGTACATCAAACCACGGGTACACGTACATCAAACCACGGGTACATGTACACCAAATCACGGGTACACGTGCATCAAACCTAGGGTACGCGTGCATCAAATCACGGGTACACGTACGTCAAACCACGGGTACACGTACATCAAATCACAGGTACACGTATATCAAATCCCAGTGCACGTACAACTAAACATGGGTACACGTACATCAAATCACGGGTACACGCACATCAAATCACGAGTACGCGTGCACGGGGTACACGTGTACCGGGGGTCACGTTCCCCGGGTACACACGTTCCCCGGGTACACACACCGGGGTCACGTTCCCCGGGTACACACACATCAAACCACGGATAGACGTGCATCAAATCACATGTTCACGTGCATCAAATCACGGGTACACACACATCAAACCACGGGTAGACGACGTGCATCAAATCACGGGTACACGTGCATCAAACCACGGGAACATGTCCCATACCACGAGGACATGCTAACAAGAACATAAGAACATGATAGATCACAGAAGCATGTGCGCCGACCGAACACGACCCCACAACTCCACGATTGACGCAGCCTCGGAGGGCACGCCAATTATGCATCAAATTGAACGCAGTTTCGTACGTAATGGGCTTCCTTCACTAATTCTGCGGCGCATCGAGCCCGCGTGGTATCTATTAAGGCCTGGACTGTGTAATTATCATACTCCCAAGAATCAATTTGAAGTCTGACAGACCAATTAGATATCGTCGGAGGGACCCTTGGCTCGGAAAATTAGGTGGACCGCCAGCGTCTGATAACTGTGACTACTCAAAAATTAGCAATTTAACGCTGCTTTACTTCATAATCAAACTTCCAGCTCTGCTTCATGGAAAACTCGAACATTTTTCTTATCTTATGCCTGTTGAAAGTTGGTGAAGCTTAATCTTATGCTTCGTTTTTTTAAATTTGAACTTCAACTGTTCTTTGTAGAGAAATGTGTTGCGAGCTCTGGATGTGTGTAGAGTGACTGGAGCACCAGTGGGTATGTGTAGAGTGACTGGAGCACCAGTGGGTATGTGTAGAGTGACTGGAGCACCAGTGGGTATGTGTAGAGTGACTGGAGCACCAGTGGGTATGTGTAGAGTGACTGGAGCACCAGTGGGTATGTGTAGAGTGACTGGAGCACCAGTGGACGTGTGTAGAGTGACTGGAGCACCAGTGGGTATGTGTAGAGTGACTGGAGCACCAGTGGGTATGTGTAGAGTGACTGGAGCACCAGTGGGTATGTGTAGAGTGACTGGAGCACCAGTGGGTATGTGTAGAGTGACTGGAGCACCAGTGGGTATGTGTAGAGTGACTGGAGCACCAGTGGGTGTGTGTAGAGTGACTGGAGCACCAGTGGATGTGTGTAGAGTGACTGGAGCACCATTGGGTGTGTGTAGAGTGACTGGAGCACCAGTGGATGTGTGTAGAGTGACTGGAGCACCATTGGGTATGTGTAGAGTGACTGGAGCATCAGTGGGTATGTGTAGAGTGACTGGAGCACCATTGGGTATGTGTAGAGTGACTGGAGCACCAGTGGATGTGTGTAGAGTGACTGGAGCACCATTGGGTATGTGTAGAGTGACTGGAGCACCAGTGGGTATGTGTAGAGTGACTGGAGCACCATTGGGTATGTGTAGAGTGACTGGAGCACCAGTGGGTATGTGTAGAGTGACTGGAGCACCAGTGGGTATGTGTAGAGTGACTGGAGCACCAGTGGGTGTGTGTAGAGTGACTGGAGCACCAGTGGATGTGTGTAGAGTGACTGGAGCACCATTGGGTGTGTGAAGAGTGACTGGAGCACCAATGGATGTGTGTAGAGTGACTGGAGCACCATTGGGTATGTGTAGAGTGACTGGAGCATCAGTGGGTATGTGTAGAGTGACTGGAGCACCAGTGGGTATGTGTAGAGTGACTGGAGCACCAGTGGGTATGTGTAGAGTGACTGGAGCACCAGTGGGTATGTGTAGAGTGACTGGAGCACCAGTGGGTGTGTGTAGAGTGACTGGAGCACCGGTGGATGTGTGTAGAGTGACTGGAGCACCATTGGGTATGTGTAGAGTGACTGGAGCACCAGTGGGTATGTGTAGAGTGACTGGAGCACCAGTGGGTGTGTGTAGAGTGACTGGAGCACCAGTGGATGTGTGTAGAGTGACTGGAGCACCATTGGGTATGTGTAGAGTGACTGGAGCACCAGTGGGTATGTGTAGAGTGACTGGAGCACCAGTGGGTATGTGTAGAGTGACTGGAGCACCAGTGGGTATGTGTAGAGTGACTGGAGCACCAGTGGATGTGTGTAGAGTGACTGGAGCACCAGTGGGTGGGTGTAGAGTGACTGGAGCACCATTGGGTATGTGTAGAGTGACTGGAGCACCAGTGGGTATGTGTAGAGTGACTGGAGCACCAGTGGGTATGTGTATAGTGACTGGAGCACCAGTGGATGGGTGTAGAGTGACTGGAGCACCAGTGGGTGTGTGTAGAGTGACTGGAGCACCAGTGGATGTGTGTAGAGTGACTGGAGCACCAGTGGGTGTGTGTAGAGTGACTGGAGCACCAGTGGATGTGTGTAGAGTGACTGGAGCACCATTGGGTATGTGTAGAGTGACTGGAGCACCAGTGGGTATGTGTAGAGTGACTGGAGCACCAGTGGGTATGTGTAGAGTGACTGGAGCACCAGTGGATGGGTGTAGAGTGACTGGAGCACCAGTGGGTGTGTGTAGAGTGACTGGAGCACCAGTGGATGTGTGTAGAGTGACTGGAGCACCAGTGGGTATGTGTAGAGTGACTGGAGCACCAGTGGGTATGTGTAGAGTGACTGGAGCACCAGTGGGTGTGTGTAGAGCGACTGGAGCACCAGTGGATGTGTGTAGAGTGACTGGAGCACCATTGGGTGTCTGTAGAGAGACTGGAGCACCAGTGGATGTGTGTAGAGTGACTGGAGCACCAGTGGATGCGTGTAGAGTGACTGGAGCACCATTGGGTGTCTGTAGAGTGACTGGAGCACCAGTGGATGTGTGTAGAGTGACTGGAGCACCAGTGGGTATGTGTAGAGTGACTGGAGCACCAGTGGGTATGTGTAGAGTGACTGGAGCACCATTGGGTGTGTGTAGAGTGACTGGAGCACCATTGGGTGTCTGTAGAGTGACTGGAGCACCAGTGGATGTGTGTAGAGTGACTGGAGCACCAGTGGATGCGTGTAGAGTGACTGGAGCACCATTGGGTGTCTGTATAGTGACTGGAGCACCAGTAGATGTGTGTAGAGTGACTGGAGCACCAGTGGATGCGTGTAGAGTGACTGGAGCACCATTGGGTGTCTGTAGAGTGACTGGAGCACCAGTGGATGTGTGTAGAGTGACTGGAGCACCATTGGGTGTGTGTAGAGTGACTGGAGCACCAGTGGATGTGTGTAGAGTGACTGGAGCAACATTGGGTGTCTGTAGAGTGACTGGAGCACCAGTGGATGTGTGTAGAGTGACTGGAGCACCATTGGGTGTGTGTAGAGTGACTGGAGCACCAGTGGATGCGTGTAGAGTGACTGGAGCACCATTGGGTGTCTGTAGAGTGACTG
Organism: Morinoia aosen; assembly: GCA_030386875.1. NCBI lineage: Eukaryota > Metazoa > Arthropoda > Malacostraca > Amphipoda > Talitridae > Morinoia > Morinoia aosen. The sequence goes on from CM059574.1 coordinate 5,993,438, forward strand.
GAGCACCAGTGGATGTGTGTAGAGTGACTGGAGCACCATTGGGTGTGTGTAGAGTGACTGGAGCACCAGTGGATGTGTGTAGAGTGACTGGAGCACCATTGGGTGTCTGTAGAGTGACTGGAGCACCAGTGGATGTGTGTAGAGTGACTGGAGCACCATTGGGTGTGTGTAGAGTGACTGGAGCACCAGTGGATGTGTGTAGAGTGACTGGAGCACCAGTGGATGTGTGTAGAGGGACTGGAGCACCAGTGGATGCGTGTAGAGTGACTGGAGCACCATTGGGTGTCTGTAGAGTGACTGGAGCACCAGTGGATGTGTGTAGAGTGACTGGAGCACCATTGGGTGTGTGTAGAGTGACTGGAGCACCAGTGGATGTGTGTAGAGTGACTGGAGCACCATTGGGTGTCTGTAGAGTGACTGGAGCACCAGTGGATGTGTGTAGAGTGACTGGAGCACCATTGGGTGTGTGTAGAGTGACTGGAGCACCAGTGGATGCGTGTAGAGTGACTGGAGCACCATTGGGTGTCTTTAGAGTGACTGGAGCACCAGTGGATGTGTGTAGAGTGACTGGAGCACCATTGGGTGTGTGTAGAGTGACTGGAGCACCAGTGGATGTGTGTAGAGTGACTGGAGCACCATTGGGTGTCTGTAGAGTGACTGGAGCACCAGTGGATGTGTGTTGAGTGACTGGAGCACCAGTGGATGCGTGTAGAGTGACTGGAGCACCATTGGGTGTCTGTAGAGTGAATGGAGCACCAGTGGATGTGTGTAGAGTGACTGGAGCACCATTGGGTGTGTGTAGAGTGACTGGAGCACCAGTGGATGCGTGTAGAGTGACTGGAGCACCAGTGGATGCGTGTAGAGTGACTGGAGCACCAGTGGATGTGTGTAGAGGGACTGGAGCACCAGTGGGTATGTGTAGAGTGACTGGAGCACCAGTGGATGCGTGTAGAGTGACTAGAGCACCAGTGGGTGTCTGTAGAGTGACTGGAGCACCAGTGGATGTGTGTAGAGTGACTGGAGCACCGGTGGATGTGTGTAGAGTGACTGGAGCACCATTGGGTATGTGTAGAGTGACTGGAGCACCAGTGGGTATGTGTAGAGTGACTGGAGCACCAGTGGGTGTGTGTAGAGTGACTGGAGCACCAGTGGATGTGTGTAGAGTGACTGGAGCACCATTGGGTATGTGTAGAGTGACTGGAGCACCAGTGGGTATGTGTAGAGTGACTGGAGCACCAGTGGGTATGTGTAGAGTGACTGGAGCACCAGTGGGTATGTGTAGAGTGACTGGAGCACCAGTGGATGGGTGTAGAGTGACTGGAGCACCAGTGGGTGTGTGTAGAGTGACTGGAGCACCAGTGGATGTGTGTAGAGTGACTGGAGCACCAGTGGGTATGTGTAGAGTGACTGGAGCACCAGTGGGTATGTGTAGAGTGACTGGAGCACCAGTGGGTGTGTGTAGAGCGACTGGAGCACCAGTGGATGTGTGTGGAGTGACTGGAGCACCATTGGGTGTCTGTAGAGTGACTGGAGCACCAGTGGATGTGTGTAGAGTGACTGGAGCACCAGTGGATGCGTGTAGAGTGACTGGAGCACCATTGGGTGTCTGTAGAGTGACTGGAGCACCAGTGGATGTGTGTAGAGTGACTGGAGCACCAGTGGGTATGTGTAGAGTGACTGGAGCACCAGTGGGTATGTGTAGAGTGACTGGAGCACCATTGGGTGTGTGTAGAGTGACTGCAGCACCAGTGGATGTGTGTAGAGTGACTGGAGCACCAGTGGGTATGTGTAGAGTGACTGGAGCACCAGTGGATGCGTGTAGAGTGACTAGAGCACCAGTGGGTGTCTGTAGAGTGACTGGAGCACCAGTGGATGTGTGTAGAGTGACTGGAGCACCAGTGGATGTGTGTAGAGTGACTGGAGCACCAGTGGGTATGTGTAGAGTGACTGGAGCACCAGTGGATGCGTGTGGAGTGACTGGAGCACCAGTGGATGCGTGTAGAGTGACTGGAGCACCAGTGGATGTGTGTAGAGTGACTGGAGCACCAGTGGATGCGTGTGGAGTGACTGGAGCACCAGTGGATGCGTGTGGAGTGACTGGAGCACCAGTGGATGCGTGTAGAGTGACTGGAGCACCAGTGGATGCGTGTGGAGTGACTGGAGCACCAGTGGGTGTGTGTAGAGTGACTGGAGCACCAGTGGATGCGTGTGGAGTGACTGGAGCACCAGTGGATGCGTGTAGAGTGACTGGAGCACCAGTGGATGTGTGTAGAGTGACTGGAGCACCAGTGGATTCGTGTGGAGTGACTGGAGCACCAGTGGATGCGTGTGGAGTGACTGGAGCACCAGTGGATGCGTGTAGAGTGACTGGAGCACCAGTGGATGCGTGTAGAGTGACTGGAGCACCAGTGGATGCGTGTAGAGTGACTGGAGCACCAGTGGATGCGTGTAGAGTGACTGGAGCACCAGTGGATGTGTGTAGAGTGACTGGAGCACCAGTGGATGCGTGTAGAGTGACTGGAGCACCAGTGGATGTGTTTAGAGTGACTGGAGCACCAGTGGATGCGTGTAGAGTGACTAGAGCACCAGTGGATGCGTGTAGAGTGACTGGAGCTCTAGTGGATGTGTGTAGAGTGACTGGAGCACCAGTGGATGCGTGTGGAGTGACTGGAGCACCAGTGGATGCGTGTAGAGTGACTGGAGCACCAGTGGATGTGTGTAGAGTGACTGGAGCACCAGTGGATGCGTGTGGAGTGACTGGAGCACCAGTGGATGCGTGTGGAGTGACTGGAGCACCAGTGGATGTGTGTAGAGTGACTGGAGCACCAGTGGATGCGTGTGGAGTGACTGGAGCACCAGTGGATGTGTGTAGAGTGACTGGAGCACCAGTGGATGTGTGTAGAGTGACTGGAGCACCAGTGGATGCGTGTGGAGCGACTGGAGCACCAGTGGGTATGTGTAGAGTGACTGGAGCACCATTGGGTGTCTGTAGAGTGACTGGAGCACCAGTGGATGTGTGTAGAGTGACTGGAGCACCAGTGGATGTGTGTAGAGTGACTGGAGCACCAGTGGATGTGTGTACAGTGACTGGCACACCAGTGGATGTGTGTAGAGTGACTGGAGCACCTTTGGGTGTGTGTAGAGTGACTGGCACACCAGTAGATGTGTGTAGAGTGACTGGAGCACCAGTGGATGTGTGTAGAGCGACTGGAGCACCAGTGGATGTGTGTAAAGTGACTGGAGCACCAGTGGATGTGTGTAGAGTGACTGGAGCACCAGTGGATGTGTGTAGAGCGACTGGAGCACCAGTGGATGTGTGTAGAGTGACTGGAGCACCAGTGGATGTGTGTAGAGTGACTGGAGTACCAGTAGATGTGTGTAGAGTGACTGGAGCACCGGTGGATGTGTGTAGAGTGACTGGAGCACCAGTGGATGTGTGTAGAGTGACTGGAGCACCAGTTGGGTGTGTGTAGAGCGACTGGAGCACTAGTGGATGTGTGTAGAGTGACTGGAGCACCAGTGGATGTGTGTAGAGTGACTGGAGCACCAGTGGATGCGTGTAGAGTGACTGGAGCACCAGTGGATGTGTGTAGAGTGACTGGAGCACCAGTGGATGTGTGTAGAGTGACTGGAGCACCAGTGGATGTGTGTAGAGTGACTGGAGCACCAGTTGGGTGTGTGTAGAGCGACTGGAGCACTAGTGGATGTGTGTAGAGTGACTGGAGCACCAGTGGATGTGTGTAGAGTGACTGGAGCACCAGTGGATGCGTGTAGAGTGACTGGAGCACCAGTGGATGTGTGTAGAGTGACTGGAGCACCAGTTGGGTGTGTGTAGAGCGACTGGAGCACTAGTGGATGTGTGTAGAGTGACTGGAGCACCAGTGGATGCGTGTAGAGTGACTGGAGCACCAGTGGATGTGTGTAGAGCGACTGGAGCACTAGTGGATGTGTGTAGAGTGACTGGAGCACCAGTGGATGTGTGTAGAGCGACTGGAGCACCAGTGGATGTGTGTAGAGTGACTGGAGCACCAGTGGATGCGTGTAGAGTGACTGGAGCACCAGTGGATGCGTGTAGAGTGACTGGAGCACCATGCAGTGGGTGTGTGTAGAGCGACTGGAGCACCAGTGGATGTGTTTAGAGCGACTGGAGCACCAGCGGATGTGTGTAGAGCGACTGGAGCACCACTGGACGTGTGTTGAAGTGACCGGCACACTAGTGGATGTTCATCAAAATGACTCAACACCAGTAACTCTTGCAAACTTGAGTTGGCTTCAGGTACATTACTTAGTTTCAGGTCAAACCCACTGTGTGAAGTGCGAGGTGAAAGTTGATGTGTCGTGGAATACTGACAGCATACGCACACACCTGCGCGCAAACACATGCCAACAACCACACATCTGCAAATACACCCAGGCCTACACATACACACTTGGGCTCATATACACGTCAATACATACTCCTGGAAGTTTTTTTTCGAACGCTCCCCTGAGGGCAACACGATATGCAACAGGCTTGCACAGGTTAGATAATTTAGGCATGTCTGTCCTACGCTACAGGGACCGGTTCCCCTAGAGCAGCCGCTGTTAGGTAACCTCAGCTATAGGTAGCCCCTCGAGCCTTTCATATTTTGGGCTCACTTTGCTTATTTCAGGTATCATGCCTTCGTTATCTCTCATTTGTATTTTATTCCTCTTCCTTCCTAACTGGCTATTTTTATGCGTAGGTTGTTGTGTGTGAGAACACTTCCTGTGCATAAATTCCATGTTTTCCTTAGTCCTTCCTTAATGGTCCATATTTTTTCTCCTGTAAAACCACCATCGTTAAGGAAACGGCGATTCAAACTAAGTAGCACACAATTACTACTGGACCAATGAGCAACAAGAGTGCAGCGTCGAAGGGAAAAACCATCATAAGAAGTTTATTTTTATGATTTACACTCGTTGTGCAAATTCTTACTGCCAGCCAGCCCAATAATTCAGAAGCAGAGTACAGACGTAGCTCTTTGACTGTTCCTGCGTTGTCTGGACCAGAGTTGGAAAATCTTCCTTCCGTTGGTAAATCGGATAAATTCTGCCCCCAGCTGAGGCTTGTAGTGATTACAGCGTCGGAAAATGTGAACTGCTTCACACTAGTGACACATTGAGCCTGTGCAGTACGTGAGTGTGCGTGCATCAGAATGCGCGAGTGTGTGGAACAGTGTGTGAGGATAGGCGCGTGTGTGAGAGACTACGCGTGCGTGAAAATGCACCCGCGCGTGAGAGTGTGCATGAGTGGGCATATGTGCGCGTGTTTGAGAATGTATGCATGAGTGCAGCTTAAAGCAGGCCACATCCAAACTAGAGCGTGAGGGATTAACGTAAGTTGGAGCAAGAAGTCCGTGAGGAATTCCTCTTGCAAAAATGAGATTGTAATTATACTTTATGCGCTGTGCAAACAAAATAACTTTCTTTTGTCTTATCTCCAAGAGTGGAGAGTTGGATTCACTATGTGTTGTTACTGAAAGCGGTGGTCACCGAGCACACAAAATAAAAAAAGCTAACCAGGGTTTTATGAATTTATCTATATAGACATCGGAGTGTTCAAGCAAAAGCAGTGCATAAGCATCTCCTCGGCAGCTCTCAAAGAGGCTCCGATGTCTACCCAAAATGAGCTCAGCAAGATAGACATGTTTGTCCATAATACGCCCGGCAAACCAGCCGTGCCCGCCCATAATACGCCCAGCAAGCCAGCCATGTCTGCCCATAATACGCCCGGCAAGCCAGCCATGTCCGCCCATAATACGCCCGGCAAGCCAGCCATGTCCGCCCGTAATACGCCCGGCAAGCCAGCCATGACCACCCATAATACGCCCGGCAAGCCAGCCATGGCTGCCCATAATACGCCCGGCAAGCCAGCCAGCCATGTCCGCCCATAATACGCCCGGCAAGCCAGCTATGTCCGCCCATAATACGCCCGGCAAGCCAGCCATGTCCACCCGTAATACGCCCGGCAAGCCAGCCATGACCACCCATAATACGCCCGGCAAGCCAGCCATGTCTGCCCATAATACGCCCAGCAAGCCAGCCATGTCTGCCCATAATACGCCCAGCAAGCCAGCCATGTCTGCCCATAATACGTCCGGCAAGCCAGCCAGGTCCGCCCATAATACTCCCGGCAAGCCAGCCATGTCCACCCATAATACGCCCGGCAAGCCAGCCATGTCCGCCTATAATACGCCCGGCAAGCCAGCCATGTCTGCCCATAATGCGGCCGGCAAGCCAGCCATGACCGCCCGTAATAAAAGAAAATTCGAGCAGCCCGCGGCTGCGGCACCACGTCGTCAAGAAACACAACTCGCGTTGGCCTTTAATGCTCCCGGGAAAATAATTCTGCCCGCCTAATTTATGGCTTTACTTTTACTGAAGAAAAACTTGGGCATCATAATATGCAAATTGAATCTTCGGCCGCGGGAACGGCGAGGTTTTGCGACAAATTCTCAACAAAGGAAAGTACGAGGCGGCGGAAGACAAAACTTTGTTTGTCAAGCCATTAGTGGCGTGAAGCTGTGACTTGCTTGGCTGACAAGGCATCTAGACGTGGATTGCCGCGTCACCAGGATCGCCACGTCAGCAGGATTGCCACGTCACCAGGATTGCCACGTCACCAGGTTTGCCACGTCACCAGGATTGCCACGTCACCAGGATTGCCACGTTGCAGAGATTGCCACGCTGCAAGAATTTTTATGCGCTATGGCTTGTCATACAGCAAGGATTGTCACGTGATAGGGCGACAAAATTGATATGGGTGCACTCTAGTTCACGTGGGGGCTTATAGCACATAACAGGAAGGCGTGCGCTGTCGGGCAATATACCGGTGTTACGAGTAACACGTTGAACTGAGGGTATCTGCGTGGCTTGTACTGTGTTTTTATTTCTGTTAGCATCTTCTGGACACAACAGAAGAAAATGACTTTGCAAGTCGTCAGCCTCGCGCCGACATCCTTGCCTTGACCCACTGCAGCGGCAGAGAGAGTCATCAATCCTGTACTTCGCAGCGCTCCTTCGCCCCATTCCAGCCATGCTCCTCCTCTGTCCAGCGCTACCTCGAACTATTCCGGCGTTATTACTCCAGAGAAACGTGCTTCTGATAGTCTCCTTCGATCGAACTGTTACTAAAACAATTTAAACAATTTAAAGAACAGAAAAAATTGATTTACCACCAGCGATACAGCAGTAGATTCTTTCTCAAGTCTGGTATACAATGTACAAATTTAAATATAGCTACCTGTGGGCCCGAATAAGTCCTGTGACTTCTAGGGCATCCTGTCATCAACGCTGTTTAAGGTGTCCAATTATACAATGTTTAACCTAATTCACTCATGCTAGGTACGCACTAGACCGATCAATGATTTTGTTCTCTCAAAATTCAATGCTTAATTTTACAAAGAAATAGTTTATATGGGCGAAATGGGAACAGTACGTTCTAGAAAAGATTAGGATCAGACTTAAGATCTATGTAATTATTCATAGCAAACTACTCTATCAAGATGAGACACACAGTAGAACAGATTTGACTTGGATTACCTTAGGTGATTAATAATTCGGTAGGAAGAGGGATTCAAGATTCGTATTGCAAGCTTTGTAAGCACTTTTTTCACAGATCTCAGCAGGGATCGTATTCCAATGTCTCAATTCCAACAAAGAGAATTCTATGTTTTGACCGATATTTTGAATAATAAAGAATTATGAAGTTACTGCTATTTCAGTGTAAATGATCATGATGGCCAGTTGTCCAGTTAATAATTGTTCTAGATCTCTGTTTCCATCCCGTTTTACATATTAAATAACATATGGAGAGTTTGTAGAGATCCAAAACCTTGAGTATTCTTAAACTTTTTGTCGAATAATTTGTGTGAGCATTGTATGCCAATTGATTTACAGCTCAATTTTTTTGCAACCCAAAATGCAAGTTAGTTTTTTGTTTATCAGTTCTGTGCCAAGCTTCTTTTTCGTATTGTAAATATGGTGAAATGAGCGTTCGATAAAATATTTTTTAGGCTTGTTCAGACAGTACATTTTTCAATTTATTGAGGATTTCAACGAATTTTGATAATTTAGTCCTGATATGTTGAATATGCTCTTTGGATGCCGTGCAGATGTTTATCTAAAGAAATGCACAGGAAATTATGGGAGTAAATTTCATCAATTTCACCATCACCCATTACCAATTTTAATGCGTGGAAGAGACATATATCTATTGCATGAGGATACAGTATATATCGCTTATCGATATTAGGACTTATTTTATTAGCATCAACCATTACACAAAATATTAATTAAATCTTCCTGAACCATGGGGAAAAAGATGAACTGCTCCCAGAAAGGGGATTCCATTATTTAATGATGAGCTTTATTCACAAATAAAGAACTGTCAAGAATTGTCATGCACTGCAACATGACGAGTGGGCCTCAGCAGCAGCTGCGTCAACCACGGCAGCACAGTAAGCAGTGAAGCGGCAGGCGACGTCTCATAGGCTGCAAGAAAAAACCGAGCTAAGCACACTTCGTATTATAGAGCTGATGCCCTTCCAGTATAGGTAAATACGAGCCAAGCCCAGAAGATAGTTACAGACTAACAGATGAGCGCGATGCCACGAGATGACAAATTAAAGATTAAAGCTTACAGATGACAGATTACAGATTTTTACACAAGGCGCGAAGCCACGAGATTACAGATTGAAGGTTAAAGATTACTAAGTTGGGCGCGAGGCCACGAGATTACAGATTAAAGATTAAAGATTACTAAGTTGGGCGCGAGGCCACGAGATTACAGATTAAAGATTAAAGATTACTAGGTTGGGCGCGAGGCCACGAGATTACAGATTAAAGATTAAAGATTAAAGATTACTAAGTTGGGCACGAGGCCACGAGATTACATAGATTACGCAGACTCCTAAGTTGGGCGCGAGGCCACAAGATTACATAGATTACGCAGACTCCTAAGTTGGGCGCGAGGCCACAAGATTACATAGATTACGCAGACTCCTAAGTTGGGCGCGAGGCCACAAGATTACATAGATTACGCAGACTCCTAAGTTGGGCGCGAGGCCACAAGATTACATAGATTACGCAGACTCCTAAGTTGGGCGCGAGGCCACAAGATTACACAGATTATACAGACTCCTAAGTTGGGCGCGAGGCCACAAGATTACACAGATTATACAGACTCCTAAGTTGGGCGCGAAGCCACGAGATTAAAGATAAAGAACACGATAACAAGAATTGAATTAGGTTTCAGGGTTCATCGGTACAGATTGAGCAGCGAGCCACATATCGAAACGATACTAAACCTAAGCTAAGGACAGTCGGCAAACATTGGAGAGTCCATCTCACCTTAGGCCAGGCTCATTGAGCTCGACGACGTGAAGCGAGGGGCGCAGCCATCGAAGTGGGGCGCAGCCATCGAAGTGGGGCGCAGCCATCGAAGTGGGGCGCAGCCATCGAAGTGGGGCGCAGCCATCGAAGTGGGGCGCAGCCATCGAAGTGGGCGCAGCCACCAAGGCATCCCTCCGCTCAACGGACGCAAGCCGGCCAGAGTGTCGCCAGTTGCCGCCACCTAACTCTTCACACTATCATCTTAAGTTGATGATGAACTAATGAAGAAGCGATAAATAAAAAGATGAATAATCGTCCACTTGATGAGATATATTCCACTGTAGAGTGGTCGACTCGGCTAATACTAGCGAGTTCAAGAAATAGTGACGGAGACACTGCTCGCTTGCGCGGCGCAACGTCAAAAGAGCCGTCCAGAAAAAGGGGCGAGTCAGGCTTACTTAAACTTGCTCGCATCTAAGAAATGTGGATGGAGCTCTCAATGTTTGCCGACAACTATTATATTACAAACTTGACAAAGATCACAGCAAACTAATTTTGAACAAAGATTATTTAATACATTTAGGAACACTTAATACAGCTAAAGAAAATTTAACACTTGGAAAGAACATTAAGCACAGGCAAACACAAATACACGAGAACACGAAAAGCATGCGTTTTGTACAACCATATTGAATCTTATTGTAGCTCATTATACCCGATCTCGGCAATCAAAATTATATTTTCATTGGAAAGTGCCGTAGAGAGCGTTCTGCCGTCGGCAAAAAGTATAAATTTAATGAATGAAGTAGATTTAACTATATTCTTGATTGATCAAAAACAGGAGAGGCCCCAGGAAAGCCATTGTGGTACTCCATGGCTGATTGTCAGCAGTTCCGATTGTGCAACGTCAATGCCAACAAATTGCTACCGATTTGTTAGGTATGATTTGAACCAATCATGAGCAACTCCTCTAATACCATTTTTTGATTCGGGCCGTTTGTACCCTTAGTGGACTGGAGCGGAATCTCTGTCTGCCTCCTCTGAGGGAGGACACCAGCGGGAGTATCAGAGAGCACTTTCCCTCGTAGGAAGCATCAAGTCAGAGTTTTGGCAGACGCGAGGCCGAGGTCTGGCGCTTGTCCCCATTTATCCTCTCCTGAACATGTCACTCAACTTACTTCTCAAGGTCTTCAATATCAATTAGTGAAACTGCTCCAACATTTTTCACTATAATAAAAATTTCCATTGCAGATTATTTCAAACTTTTTTATGGTAAACTGATAGTTAACATACTTTTAATATATTTAATATATAGTTCTTCTGTTCATGGTACTCTTTGCCTATAGCTGACAGTTTCTCGCTGTTTGGTAGTTGTACCCTTATCAACAACTTCTCTGTAATACCTAATTTCTCCTTAATTAATGTAGTCTCCGGGGCTTATTACATCATCTTCAAGCTAAAAATCTAAAAAAATTAGTTACATTCATAAAACTGCAAAACCAAAGCTCAAGTTACATCGGACTCAGTGAAAATATAGTAAATCACCCTACAAGATGACGACGAAGAAATTTTTTTTGGACAACAGGATAAAACGATTAGCTATTTTATGGACAACATTTTGAGCAGTGACCATAACCCTGGATTTGGAAAGCGTCATATAAATATATTTCAGGGAAATCAATTGCAAAAGAATATAAAAATTGATGAACGAGTCTTTAAAAATATCGTCAAAACTTTTATCTTTAAAAATATTGTCAAAAAATCATCGATCCTGTTGTAAGAAATAACATAACATTCCCAGATCCTGAGTCAGTAAGATCTAGACTGAGCCAGTGTAATATATCAGTTTAAGTATGACAAGAGAATGTAAGTCTCTTCATGAATGTTACATTGACGCAACTAAGATGGCCTTGAAGCAACGATAACTGCGCCCATAAATCGAGGTTCTGTTTTAATCATTTCCGTATGGATCTCAGTCGCAAGCCCTGGAACGAAACCCACTTTCAAATGCAAAAGTTTTATACAGGATGTCACACGAATAACGGAGCCCGTAATAGAAGCAATAAAATTAGAAACTATTTCAGCATTGTTATTTAGTTTCGACTATATTCTTTGCTGAACGCTTTCAACCAATGTCATATATACGTTTTAGCAACATATCTTCAAAAATATTTACTTGTAATTACTTTACTGCAGGCTGTCAGAAACATGTTCGCGCAGGAAAGTTAATCAACAAAATAAACATCCCGTAATTGAACTTTGTTTTAACTTTTAAAATAGAATTCCTCACAACTGTTGCGTAGTAAGTTAGTAACTAATTTATTAAAATATTGCTGACATGTTTAAGCTCGAACTTCTTACACATGTCGTCCATTTCCGTCCACGCACTTTTGAGCCCTTGATCACATCGATGAAACAACTTGGTTGATTAACTGTCGATCATTTCTTGGTACATTGAATCCGTTAAATTATTTTTTCAATTCTTCAGTGTTTTGAGGGAGACTAGAATATATTTTCGTTTTCTTGTATCTCCATGAAAAATAATCATAGGGTTTTAGATCTGAAAATTTTGGAGCCCACTCACTTTAATGATTTATGTTTTTTAATGAGATTTTTAGGATAGTTGAATTTACATAATTAGCCCGTTATTTAAGTCAGATATTGATGCCACAGATAAATGCTAAGGTTCAGTAAACAAATGATGTTGCTAATTTTTCGAAAACTTAAGCTAAAGTTATATTGTGGCGTGCACACTTTAATGCTTGAATTTCCTGGCCAAAAATGTTTCTGAAAGCCTTCAGTTGAGTAATTACAGGTAAATATTGTCTGAAAATATTGCATTAAAACGTATAGCATCTGTTGTACAGCGTTCAGCGAAGAATATGGTCGAAGCGGAATAAAAATGCAGCAAATAGTTTTTGAATAATATTATTTTTATTTCAGGATCCGTTTCTTGTGAATTATGTTAAAAAAGAGCACATTCAAATAACTTAAGCCTTGTATATTCATAAACTTAAAAATGCCCTGAAAGGAAATATAAATGATTTTTTGCTCGCAAAGTTTTCAACGGGACTTTAGCTTGGAGGTTAGAAACTTCTGCTCGATCGCCCATTTCGCCTCTGTCTCTGGGGCCATGAACATACGGCTGGTGTGCAATATTAGCTTGTCGTCTGGCCCTAAAAAATGTTTTTATAGTTATCTTGTACTAGGATTTATTACATTTTTATGAAGTCTGTTGTAACTTGTGTTTTTCATTTACATCTTTCCTCACTATATGACTTTAAACATTTTTTTTCTTTTTCAGGCTGAAGATGTAGGTAACATCGAACGTTGCTTTTTATGGACAGGCAGTGATGTCGAATTTCATAGATTTCACGATGTTTAGTAACTATGATCAGCAATTTTCCTGCTTTTTAACATTAGACTAACTGGAACAATTTTACAATAATTTTGAGAACTTAGAAAAGAATTAATGTAGTCTCTCAAATCGATCTTTCTATCGTAATACAGTGTTTTACTTGGATGACTCATGGTTTCCTAATGCGATTTCATCACATATTTAGGTTTTCGTAGGATGTTTCCATTACCGCAAAATTTCCTGGCCCAGTCCAACCGGGCCGGAGAGCTGGGTCGAGCGTTGCTGTGTGACCAGTCAGACCAACTCAGAACTGCAGAGCAGCTCGGAGGCGCGCACCAGACCTCGATGTATCTGAATTTTATCCTTTTTTCAGTTATGGTTGTAAACGCAGGCTGCGTACCGAGTTGCGGCCTTCTAATGAAATGGAAGTTCTTGGCGTGTTTCATCTACTGCAGCCGACCGTGATTGCGGTTGTTCCGAGGATTGACAAGTGACGTGGTTTGTCTAGCAACAATGACTGCCAGGTGAAAAGAGATTGTCATGGAAAAGGAATTCTATGTGACAAGGGTTGTCACATGCCAATAAATGTCGATTCTAGATGCAAAATTCAAATTTAAAAGTTTTCCACAAAATTGTCTTCATCGTTCGTTAGCTGAAATCTTTTGATTGTTAGTTAACTCTTCCGAAGCTTAATTGGCGTTGGGACAAGTCAAATAAAAACAATCAATTTGCGGTTTTGATACTTGTGCGAGTTGAAACGAATTGCCGAAGTTCATGAAAAATTCAAGAGAAAAATGAGCGGAAAACAATGACATGGATGTATTGCACCCTTCCACGTTCATTTTTTAATTCTGTTTTTTTCACCAGTTCTTTAAGATAGCTTCACTCCACATAAGACCATCCGTTGGACATGAAGTTTTAAAATAATCCTGTAAACACATTCACAAAATGTGTGTCCACAGACTCAGCTCACACGTAATTATTAGTTCGTTAGTTGACGTTGTTGACACATAGTGTTATGGGTAACAAGTGGACCCACTGCTTACTCAACCAAATAAAGATTGAGGAAGCAGTAGGATAATCTAGCAGTAGGATAATCTCAATCTGACTAGTACAAATTAATAATAATATAGGATTGAGTCTTATGAATAAAACTAAAATACTTAAATTAAGGTAGTTACATTTATTTCCCCATTTCTCGATTTGTATATTTAGCCTGTGAAGGTTAATTTGCCACTTTGTGATAAGAAATAAAAGTTCCTGGCTAACGATATTACTCAGCAACCAGTCCTGTCTGCCTCTCCACGTCTTCAACACACACACACAGTGCATGAAATGAGCACATGCAGTGCAGTAAGACAAACACATTTTAACGTTAGTAGATATGTTGGAATTATATATTATTACCTATGTTATGGATTACCTGAATACACCTGCTATTTCCCCTAATACCTATAAAATATCTTATAATTAGGATCTGTTTCCGCTACCACCTAATACCGACATAAGATACAACTTGTTCACTTGTTCTGACCAGCGCACGCGTTCACGTTGGCAGGTCCCCGCCACAATGCCACATGTGCTGCTTGTCCGTTACGCTCACCACAATGCGCCAGAGTGAATTGAATGACGTACTAAGTTCATAAAGTTTGATAGCTTCTTTTAAATTTTCTGAACGTGATCGTTCAGAAACTTGTTTCACAAGTTTTCACGTCTCTTGTGTTACGGCAGAAGAAAAGTGTACCGTGAAAATTTTAAAATATGTAGTACAATATTTTCTCAGTAGTTCTCGCTTTTTAATTTATGTGGTAAATTTTTTCATAAAGTTGAGCTTGCTAAATGACGTTTTGTTCAATAGTAGTGACTTGTTCGATCATTATTAAATTTGCTTTTTTATAAATATGTTTAAAGCTCCATGATTGCAATTTACTTTGTTTTTGATGCACGGTATAAAATGTAGTAATTCATTCCTTCTTGGTTGAGAGCTCAATGGTGGCTTATTTGTTAGTAGGTATAATTTTGTCACACATTTATAAAACACTCGCAGTTTCTACTAATTAACTAACCAATTGTATTACTAATACAAAGCGCTTTGCCCCTTACGCACGCTTTCCATGAGGAGATCTATAATTTTCCTGGCCAATATTTTTACCCTAGAAATGCGCATAGTTCATTTTCAGGGATCCGGTGCCTAATTGTATTCTGAATTTCACGGCCCAGCTTCATTTTCTTCAAATCTGCTACTCACGAAGCCTGCACGCCGCAAAAATGGTTTCCGGTGCCTGCTGTAGCGGTGGCGATTGCCTTCTCTAGGACCTCATTAGTTTAATGAAAAGCCCGGCACAGTAAGGTTGGAGGGGTAGTCGATACAGTCGAGATCATTCATATTAATGGCCGCTCGCTGACACTTCATTGGGGGCAATTGTAGCCATTCGAGGTCAAACGGCACTTTGTTTCTTTCTCTCTTTCTGTTATTTTCCAGCGGTCATCGATTGTGAAGGGGCCCAGGTACGGTTTCATTCTGGACACTTTGTGTGGCCTGATTTTGCACCTCATCTTGACAAATCGTGATTCTCGAGTGCAAGGGATGATAAATAACGGAGAACATGTTAGTGGAGACACAAGCACCGCTTTTAGGGCTAAGCACGCAGAATCAATTGAACGTAATGATTCACTGTCAAAAATTCTAAAGTTGGGCAAAGTTTACTTCCTACAAGCCATACTCGAGTTTCGAACGAAAGAAAGATTGAAAGTTTTTTGAGTGGGACACTAAAGCGGCAGCTAACGGGGGAACAATGCCGGAGTGTGAGCCAAAAACGCATCTCGTAAAAACGTTCTCTTACTTAGTAGACGCCAAAAGAAAGTGTGAACCGTCAATATTTCAAAGTAGGCAGTAACCGAGCAGTTATCATAAATAACAGTGAGGATAACCGTCACTACTGAGCAATGCCACTGATTGTAGGCAGGAGTTACGAGGGTGGACGCCACTCACAACTGCTCAGGCAGGACGCTGATTGATCTTCGGCGGCCAACGACATTAAAGCTTGAGCTCAGAGCAACTCCGGGGCTGCTTTGATTTTCGCATCAGCAAATTTGGGTGGACAGAAAAACTTACTCTTACAGGAGACAAATAAACAAATAATTCAGTTTTCACTGGAGAATGAGGACGGGAAGCTAAGTACACAACTGCCTCTGCCTATTGATTTGCCAGGAGGCCCTACAGAGCTAAAAGGTGGTCTTTAAATTTTAGTTAGTGCTTACTCTCGTCAAGAGAGCATCAGCTGCTGTACCCTGCTGATATTCTGATAACGTCTGCGAGTTACCAAGGCTTCATGAGTTCATGATTCAAGTTCCATTGACTGTAAGGCTACTTCAGTTATGGATTGGCCTCCGAGGCTCTTATCTTTTGTGTCCACTTAGCATCTTTTCGGTTTCATAGCTTCTTTGCTACTTTTTTTTTGTATTCACCCTACTCTTCCTTCATTACTCGCTATTTCTCTGCGTTGGGCATCCTGAGTGCAAATACGTTTTTTACATAGATTTCATATTTTCTTATGTCTGTACTAAAAAAGTTACTGCAGTTCTCTTTCCCCTGTGACAATATTTTCGCAATGGAAACGGAGCCTCAAGCTACACTACTTGCATTTAGGATCCATTGAAAATATTTTGGGTTGTAAAATTTTTCCATACTACTCTTCTCTATAAATAGAATATGGTGAAATTTCATTTTGGATCACTTTTCGGTGAAGACACCGCAGCAATCGTGTCGCTCAAGACTCGGTTCCTCATTTGAGCGTTGCGGCCCATTTGTCAGAGCGATAATGTCAAGTTCTATTGATACAGTGGATCAATTTCTTCTTGAAGATCTCCAGTGCTCCCCTCCGAAATGATACTCTTTGCTCTCAGGATGAAATGTACTCTTTAAAATCCCAACAGAGAGGTTCAAGTCTCCACGTTTTGCTCAAGCCCACTGATTTAGTTTGATAATGCCAACATTTTGCAGAAGAATGCAGCACTTCACAACGAGAGCGGAATTTGCTAGCAAGGCTCAAAAATTGGGTTGGAGATCAGGTGTGACGGCGTCTAAGGAATCCTAGCGCCACCAACGACCGCTCTAATCTGGCGAACCAATTTGCTTTCACGGAATCTGAGGACTTTGATGGAATCTGATGACTCTGCTCCGCTCAAGTTGAAGAATTCAGGCGACATTTCAAAGACTTTAAAGGCTTAGCCTTCGCATCGTTGGATCTTAATGATCAATTGTGGGGATTTTTTTCAGAGCTAAATTGGGATTTTGTTTGATGTTAGTACCCGGGAGAAGAAAGACTCAGTGAAATTTTCGAATATTTATTGTGTTGTTGTACATTTTTTGCTCACATTTCTGCAAATTGGAAGAAATGGCAGGACGTACATCTTCGCTGGAGAACTTATGTATGTTTACTTAATATTGAATTCATAAGTAGACGAATGAAGAAGTAATTGTAGTACCGCATCGTAACATTTCACATCAGTTTTGTTTCAAGTTTTCACGTCTCTTGTATTACGGCAGAAGAAAAGCGTGCTCTGAAAATTGGATAATACGCCGTACAATATTTTATGAATAATTCTCGCTTTTTAATTTGCTTGTCAGAAAAGTTTTCCAGATGCATTCACATGGCTATCAAATCTCAAGCTACTACTCCTACTTTTTTACCTTCAAACCATATGTATCTAAAATACTCTCGTCTCTCCATTTATCCATGCCTGATGTACCTCCCTTGTCTAGCTAACTTTATTCGAAACTTCAAAGGCTCACAAAGGCACAAAATTAAGGTGCCCTTCAGAATATAATTACTGTGCATAGGAAGCCTCCCTGTGTGTTAGGGAAACTTCTCTAACTCAGGGGCAGATTTGCAACATCTATCATCGGGTTGTCAAGCTAGGCCAGCCTGGCCGTGACGTACGACCGAGTATGTCCCTTCATACATTTGTTTGTTCAGAGCTCAATGTAAATGCCAACAGCTCCTCGAGACCATGACAGTGCCGCTCTGCGCAACTATGAATGGGAATTATACCAAAGGAAGCGAGTGGGAGCTTCGTTAAAGCCGATGGAGGTGGTCCGCGCTCAAAAGTTCCTTGAGCTAAATGACATAGAATTTTTTAGGGAAAATTATTGGAGCTTTGGAAACTTTATACTTGTACATTTCGTCACATGGAGCTTCTCATTCGTTGGAGGAGGAGGAGGAGAAGGAGGAGGTGTAAACATTAAATGAATTTGAACATTATTGCATTGGTGCTGAATTTGAACATTATTGATTCGCCATTCTTGAATTTCATCGATAACTTGCGGGGGCTGTGAAAACAAATAGGCTAATTATATGTAAATTTTTTCTTACAACTCTGCTGACAACATCAAATATATCAATAAATTTTTATGCTCATTACAGAAAATTTATAGCATTAGCAAAATCAATGTGATCGTTTTAAATCCATGCATAGCCATGCGTTGGCGAAAATACTATTTATCCAGTTTATAGAAGATCAGTTTCCAAGAGATAGAGTACGTTACCTCCAGACTACGCAAAACTCGCACATGTGTACTGGAGCACAAGAGCATCAAAAAATGGCCCTAGCTCGTCAGTGAATTTTGTAGAACAAAGTTCGCCCTGATTCGATGAAGCGTGTGTCCGACCCGTGTTCGTGACGCGTCTGCCTGATGAAACTCGGCTGTTCTCTACGGCCGTTGTCAACTGGAGCTACTGGCCTGGTTTTCATTCCGGAGACACGTGCGTGTTTCGCAAAGTTTTGCAAAGCTTTTGGCAATTTTCGGAAGGGGATTGAAACTTTTAAAGGACGTGAGAAAATGGTGGACAAGTGCCATCAGCAATGCGCATCGCAAAAGCTTTCTTTTTGTGTCTCTAATTGTAGTTTCGTGACTGAAATTGTCAGTTGAGCCTGCGCTGCTAAATGAGATTAACTCCTGCTTCAAAACTGGCGTCGATTTTAGCGTTGCCTCTTCGCGAATTCTGACGAGAAAAACGTTAGGTGATCGAATTTGATCGGATCCGTAGCGTGTCTAGCAACTAATTTAGATCCGAGTGCGTTTTTGATTTCCGACAGCTGTGCTAAATGAGATACTCGGAGAAGGAGAAACACATTACAAAAAAGGGTTCTGAAACACAATTCAGTCGATTGACTTTGAGTTTATACGGCATTTTTATTAGCATCTTGGAGGTTTGCAAGTATTATTTCATGTTGTTGTAAATTTGATGAAAAATTCGTCTCCCAATTTTAAATTTTCTTAAATTTACATACCGTTAAGGCAGGCAGCTATCATTTACACCTTTTTTTTCTCTGTTGATCGCTCCATCTTTACATTTGCATTTTGCTTACAACTACAACGGATTTTCAACTGTCAAATTGCGGTGAGTTTGGGTATGATGAGCTAGCTCATTAAGCAGGAAGGATACATCACTCCATCCTCTCTTACTCATCTTCTAGTGTTGCTGCATCACCAGAAAGCAGTTTGTCTCAGCAAATGTACAGCGCAGTCGCAAGGAATAGGGCACTGAGTGTAACACTTTACTCCTTTGTCACCGAGAAGACTGCCGCGTAGAAATGGCTATGGTGCACTGCAATCATCGTGGATACAACTGACCGAAAACTTATTGTTTTAGACATAAGCCCTGTTCTTGTATTTATAAAAATATTCAGCGATAGATCTATTTAACGTGTATTCCATTATTGATCCTGATCATTTAACCCAGTAGAAGTTTATGTTCTAACGCGAACCTTTACTTTGGAAGTCAATTTTATGGTAGATGAATGTGAGGTTTCGGCAGATAACTTGAATTATTTATGTGTTTGATTCACTGAGAAGAAACTGATTATTCTAAAAATTCCAAATTCTTCTGAACCTTTCTAAAACTGCAAGAAAACGCCAACGGTTTGAGTTAGCCCTCACCCAAATACTCATCTGACCTTGTTCCAGTGGTCCTTATTTTCCGATGGGAAATTACCACACTGAGTTTGACGGAAAAAGCTTATGGTGGTAGCTCTGAGACTCTCTCTGTACGTATACCTTCGAAACAAATGACTTAACCATTCTAGGTTAGAACAAACCTGCTCAGTTCAGGGTAAATTTCCAAGGATTGAAGATATAAAAATGAATCAATGTTATTGTAAGGTTTCTGTAACATAGAACTGCTCTCTCATGACCCGATTCGTAATCTAAGCACTCACAGTAACTAGAGCTGTAATACGTTGGCGAGAAAATTTCAAAAGGTAGTCAAAAGATTTGCTGGTAGGGCTGGCCACTGAAAGTAAAATATATGAAAAGATATGAGGTTCAAAACTGCCAGGCTTCTATGTAGCTGCTAATACATACAAATACTCTGAACAGAAGCTAGGGTGACGGCTACCGAGAAGACATAACGGTGAAAATTTTAATACCTTAAAAATTTTCTAACTATGACATTTCAACCTCAAAATTCATTCTTAACTCGTAATTAGGAACTAATTTAATAATTAGGTATTTATTAAAATATAACCCCTAAAATTAAAGGTGCAGTTCATGAAATGATAATAAATATAAAATTGAATTCAAGGAAATTAGAGAAGTCCATGTTATAGTTTTTCTACGAGAGATTCTTACAAATCTTATTTTTGCATTGTTTTAGTAAATGAACGCTCGGTTTCAATTTTCCACTCTGAAAATGATCGGCTAGCAGGTATGCGATCTTCTCTCATCTACAATTTTCGTTGTGCGTATCGTGCATCAGAGTTTGTGGGCTCTACTCACAGGCCACGTGACGTGAGGGCAGATGGGGTCGCAGGCATCGAACATGCAATTTCTGTTGTTTATCATCACATTCAATTTCAAGGCAGCTTTGCACAAGTGATTTAACTGGAAGTATTATTTCTATTGATGAATTAAAAATTCTCTAAACGCGCGCTGCTAATTTTAACCTCACATATTCACTAGTTAAAAATATTTCTTAACAGTGAGCAGAGTGCGTAGCAAATCAGAATAGAAAATAACATATTCTTCGATGGATAATTCATTAAGTATACTTTGCAGTCCATTATTTTTTAATTTTCCTTCCTTCATTAGGAGCAACACTATTTTTAGTGACTGACTTTGAACAAAGACCTAACATTATATATCCATTACAAAATTAAGCTGAGAGCTCAAAGCATCCTGATTGAATGGTTTAAAAGTATTCTCTTTCAATCGTCTTCATTATTAATTTACCTCATAAGAAACCTGTTCCTGCAAACCAATAAGTATTGTTCATTAAAACCTTATATAAATGCACTACTAGAAACATGTTTCTTTTTTCTCACATCTTAGATGAAATAGAATTTTATCATTGCGTTACACGCCCGCCACATGTTCACACAACCAAACGTTATTAGTTATTTGTTTGAATATAGCAGAAGAAAATGTTTATGCGACACTAAATCGCCATGACGTGTATGACCATTAAACAACGACCAAATGTATGTATAAAGGTTCCATATTTAAATATTATCATAATCGCCTTGGTTCCAAACCCTTATAATGAATAAATTTTATTCAAACTCTAAAATGTTCAAAATCATCATTCAAAAATTTGTCAACTGATGAGATATCTTGTACATTCACAAACGTGAACCTTTTCTAAATGAAAATGCTTATGATTTTTACGCTCTAAATTTGTTCAACAGAGCTATGCCTTGATTCGTAGAAAAATTCGTAGTAGCCTGTTATATTTCATCTTTCTGTGGTACTGTGAATTTGCAGCGGATAGGCCTGTACTGTAATTTTAAAATTCTATCGGATATAAGTTGCAAGGGTTGATACACATTTTAAATACAACGTTAAGTACAGTTTTTAGGCTTCCTCATTTATTCAGGTGTTATCTTTGTCTATTCCAACGAGATGATCGATTCCGCTGGTTACATCAAAAAATGCTTTATGCCTTTTTACTACTGAAAGGACTAATCCTTTTTCCAAGTGAAATTATTTGCAACTTATTGAGAATTTTAACTCACTGAGAACCTTAAACAACTTATAAAACCCCCAAAAACTTTCTGTTTCTTATAATATAACTAAAACTTTTATTTTAAAAGAATGAAAGCAAAAAGGCAGCAATGTTTCGAAAAGATGAAACAGTAATTAAGCCATCCTGGATATCCAGGTCGAGGTCTTCTGGGTGCCGAAATCTCTGTAAGGTTTACATCGCGAATTACACGAAATGAGCTCAGTTGACCTTTAGTGCGTGTGAAAATGAAGAAATTAATTCAGATTCGAGTGCTCATTTTGAAGCCTTTATATTGCGGAGAGAAAAAGATGTGCAATCCTGTTTTAGGACGCTAAAATGAAAGTCTTACCAGTGTCATTCAGACACACTTTGCCTGTCCCACTTTCACGGCATTGAGCTGGTTTGTATCACAAGGTTAGTTTTCAAAAAATTATTGATTGAAATCATGCTACTTAAGTCGAACTGTAAATTATCCGGAATTTGAAGGAAACGTTTCTGTATTCATTGGAATTGTATTGAGTGAGGATGCTTGCGAGACAAAAGTGAGTGTTTCCATTAGTTTACCGTTTTTCTGATTACTGGCTGTATCATCAATGCTGAGCATGAGCTTGGAGCTTATTTGTTCAACAATGTCTCTGTTGAAATTTAGACTAAGTATTTATAACATAGATTCGCGAATTCAGTTCTGATACTTCAGAACATTAACTATTTTCCTGGCGAAAGGAAAAGATTTAGGCGCATGGAATGAAGATTTCAATACAACTCGCATGGCAGGACATCAGCAATGCATTGGCGTTAGATAATTTTTTCCTCAACGTAAAAATATGTTCATCAAGTACTTATCCATTTACTGTTAACGAAAAGGATTTCTCATTTTAATAGTATTAGCCTTTACTTGAAAATATTTTAGAAACAAATTTCATCTCATTGGTCTCCAGCTTCCACAGACGCAGGAGCGCGTAACATAGTGTGTAGATGTAGAGCTTGAGCCAACGTGCCACTCACCCCTCGAGTATACAGACAGCACCGATGCGGCACTGAAAGGACCAGAAGAGATGCAGTTCAGCCGACTAGCACTACGCGGCACCTCAATGCCCTTAAGCAACGTATGGCGTTAAAAGTTGCTTATCGCTATTTTGAACTCAAAAAGCGATAGGAAGGAAACTGATTCTCAATGCAGCTTTTTTGTTATAATATGGGCAGCTAGAATGTTATATGATATTATTTATCCTCTGTTCATTTAAATACAGTTTTGACGAAAGAATCATAAGTGTGTGTTTAAAATAGTGCCTTCAATTTTGCCAGTGAGGGTATGCTGGTAGATGTTATTTTACGTAAACGTCAAATTTATTTTGTACTGTAAATGCTGTGTTATCTGATTGTACTGTTAATGCAATGTAAAATGACTGGAATGTATCAAACAGAAATGCTATTCACAACTTTTCGATACTATTTTTATGCAATATTCAAAATATCGTATTAAATTCTGACACAAAAAAGTCCAGTTTTCAATTTTAAGGGAAGAAAAATCGGTACGAGGAGCCCAATCTTTTAAAAGTGATATTCAAGTCTGCGCACTGGCCCGTAGTCGTCATTCGATATCCATTGTGAAGACATTTGGAGGATTGCAGGATTGGGTGGCGATTGCGAAACGATGTGCCGGGATTTGTCGCGTTAGTTAAGGGATTCTCGACTGGAGCTCGGATGACTGAAGCAGCTCGGCGGTCTGGACGCCAGCCGGATGTGGCAGCTCTGAAGGGCTTGAATCTATGTTGAATTTGTTCCTGTTGGGAGCTACAGTTCGCGCGTTCATTTGAAATTTACTGTGAATCTAAAGAAACTGTTATTGCTATTGATTTTTTTTAATTTTGCGTATAGTTTTGAGCTCTCGCAAATTTTTACGTTATCTGGAAATAAACATTTACGAATATTCTACAGGATGATTCACAGTTGGTTGGTTGTTTTCTATTTCGGTTGACTGCTTAAAATTTCTCACCGCTATTACACACCAAGAAATTCCCTGCAAGTGAAACTGATTGAATTTGATGTACTAATCAGAGTGCTTTGATTGTTCATATATAATGTTGAAGTATGTTCTGAACACAACACAACGACATTTAACTTCTGTTTTCGAAATGCAACCAATTCTCAGCGACGGTTGATTTGCCAGTCTGCATCTGAAGAGTTTAGAGGTCAATTAATGCTATTATATATTTAAAAGCTTGATAGTTAATTTATGTCCTATACAGTTTGATGAGACTGAGGCTTAATCATCGTTTTCAACAGTGTGAGTGCGCTAGTTTGAGTTGAACTCTAAGATATAGAATTTTAGAATTATTGGAGACAAAATTTGTTAAACACACGCTCTAAAAAATCGAGCAGTTACTGTGGAAACCCTCTCATTAAGCGGACGTAGGTTTAAGCTGCCAATGTGTGCACAGGACGCGTAGCAGAGTTTTGAACCTCGACGGTCTGCACCCTCCTGGAAACGCAGCGCGCTTTCGCACGAGGTGTCGTGTGCTGGACCTCTGCCTGATCAGGACGCTCGGGCCGTCATTTCTGGGGAGGTGAAATTATCCGACCCGATTGACGAAGAAAAATGAGCAAATTCGACCTCAGTGTCGAGGCCATTCTTCTGTTCCAGTGGTAAGGTTCTTGAGAAAAGAGTGCCGCCGGACAGTAAAGCCTGGCCTGGAACGGTGATTATTGGGGAAACTGGAACGTGGCACTCTATGGGGGAATGAAACGGGGATAATTGGGGAGACCAGAAAGGTGGATGATTATTTGGGGACTGGAATGGCGATCACTGGAGGAATTAGAATGGTGAATTTTGAGTGGCTGGAACAGTAATCATTGAGGTAAGTGGATCGTAGTTCAGTGAGGGAAACTGGAACGGTAATTATTTTGGGACTGAAGCACAAATTATTTCGCTACTGAGACGGCGATCATAATGGAAACTGAAACAGCGCTTTTTGGGGAAATGAAAAGCTATTGATTGCAACGCTTGATTAAATTTTAACATTATCATGCAACAATGAAATCAATGTTCAATATGTTCAAAAAAAATACTATAATGTGCTCTCATGTTCGTAACTAACGAAGAACAATATAATTTTGTATCGTTCGTTGTGAAATTTCCATACTATATTCAGGTTTTTCAAATACATTTTCTCTCTCAACCTGATACGTGAAGCTGAACAGATGGCATTCTTTGCGCGAATAAAGTTAAAAATTAAAACTCAGAATCAATTACTCAAGCGAAAGCATTTCAAGTTCAGTACTTATAAATACCGATTGACGTCCGTGTACTTTTTCAAAACCTGGTTTAACTTCTACGCACGTGTATGCATTTTTGTTAAATCATCGAACCTATTATGTTCAATTGTGTTGTTTATATAGAAATTCTGCGGTTATTTCTTACTTCTAGCAAGGTCACTTCGATATGATATTACAGGTTGGGCTCAATTGCCAACGTCGGTATATATATGTTTAAAACCATAGATTGAATGAGAAGCACTAAGGCTTTAAATGAATTGAGATTTCCATGTGATTTTTTTCCTGTTTCAATCTTGAAAACTGGAAACAGGTAAACTTTTGCAATGCAATTTGCGACTTCGCTTTTTCAAATGGATGAGCTACACTGTATATGAAGAAAAATAATGTCTTGATGTTTGTAGAAAATAACTGAATTTCAACGATCCCAATCAGTTCATACTAAGAATCCAGCAAGCAATGATTAAGAAACAAAAAAATAACTCTGGTGTACAATGATAGCGTCAGCACGTTGGGTCACTTCTTTATTTCTTTAAAAAAATTATCTCTCGCACTACATGCATCGCTGGTTCTGCCTCTCAAAAGCTTAAATAAATAAATGTGAATACAATTTAGAGTTCTGGATTCGTGATCTATGGCCACGCCAATATTTCATACATTAATTGGGGAGGATTACAATTTATTTCAGCGTAAATGTTTGTTTTCTGTTTGCCGACATACATTCTACATTATATTTTTGTCATGTATGCTGGCCAATACTTTTCTTTTGCTCAAAAATCATTTATGACGGCGTTTAGTTGAAAATATCATCCGTTAATCCCGCAAGAAACGTGTCAACTCCAAATGGTGAGCACTTGTGAATGAGTATGAGAAAGTTAGTTTCAAGTCACTCAGAAGTCAACGTTGAATTGAATCACGGTCTTCATCATTCGTTTAAACTCGTCATACTCTCAACAGCATCGGTTATCACATAGAGCTTAATTTTCATTCCTAATGAAGGCTATGTCGTTCGACGCAATCCTGTTCAACATTTTCTTTTCGTTAATCAGTGTTTCGTTTCCCTAACGCAGAGCAAAATTGCATGGCACATTTTTATATTTTGCTTTCTCTTTGAACCCATCGAAACTGTTATTATAATACCCGTTACAGTTTTCTATCTATATTGTATTAGAACTTTTACGTTCAGAAATTTTTCTAAACTCTTAATGTTGGCTATTAATTGTTCATCAGCTCCTGACAGCATAGTTTTTCCTTATTTTATGCACTGTGTGATCAGTTTCGTAACGTGAATACGAAAAAAGTCGTTCACCACTACGTGAGGACAATTTACATTCTATCTGGTTCTAACTGATCACAAGAATCTCATCCACAGTTTTGCGGACTCGGTCCACTGCTAACTTTTATTACTAAAAATATTTCCTATTCAACTATTCAGCAAGTTCGGGTTGAAATATATTTTTTGTTACTAGGTTGTTTTACCCTCGAGAAAAAATTGGTTGGAATTAATTTCTATGTTAGAAAATTAAATATCTAAACACTCCGACTCACGGATTACTGAAGAACCAGTTTTGGCTTTAATTTGTTGCTCTAGCTGGTGTAATGAATTGAGTGTATGTGACTAGGCCTGATTGCTACTGGATGTGCAATTATCATTAGATACTTTTGTTAGAAGTTAGTTACATTAGGATATTTAGTACGACAGATGAACATAGGTTAGGGTAGGTTAGGATGTGGTAGGGCAGGGCTTCTGAGGCTAAGGGTAGGGTGAGGTCCTAGTAAAAAATCTTGAGTTTTCCCAACGAATGCCACTAATTACAAATAGTGCGAATGGAGGGCATGAAGAAAATAAATGCTGCTCTATGTACCGCAAATGAAAGGAAAACATTTCAAACCCGGATATCCGCATGCCGGCAGGCGACACGCAGATGCGCTAATTACACGCCTGGTAAACGGCGCGCGTTGCTTCACATTATTAATACTCGGTGACACGCGGCGACGGCCAGCAGATGCAGGGCTCTTGAAGCCGTCACGCGTGATTGATGAACACTGATGAGAGATCTGCTAATGTGAGCATTAGCAGATGATCAGCACTTGAGCTCATCATCAAAGATCTCGCTTCTTGCCCACCTACAAAGGCGAGCGGCATTCCAATCGAAAGGCTTTTGATTACATCAAAAATCATGGATGTTTGAGAGGAGGAGCTTTAAGGCATCTGAAATAAGGCTTGGGCCGCATTGACGCGTTTCTCGTCTATCACTCCGAAAACGAAGGTCTTCACAAGTTGAAGCGCCACGCGTCTCGCATATCTCCTTAAATCTAGCATCGCTAATGAGTTTTGCTTTGAGTTTCTGTGAAAGCGTTACACAAATGCTCATGCGGAAGTGGTTCACTGTTTTCTTTCGTATCTGTTACTGCTGGATGGACGAGTAGTTAAATTTTTTTAAATATTTTTTTCGTTTGACTTTATGACGTGTTCACTGGGCAAAAGAATTCAATTCATGTCAGTTGCTATCAACCATATTTTTCTATCACAGTTGTTTCTAAGTCCGATTATTGCCAACTGATGATATGATTTCTCATATCTAGCGTCCAAGAAATTTTTTTTCGTGCTAAGGAAACTTCGAGGATTACGACTGGCCTGCGTATTCACTTCGAATTTCTAAAAGAACTGCGTTGATCATCATACATGCAGAGATATTGTAAGGCGAGGACATTAAAGTCACGTCTTTATTAATAAAATATATTAATTGTGGCGTAATCAAACGTCATGACAGATAAAAGAAATAAATTACAAATCGAAATAACCACGTCACGATGGAGGATCAAGATAAATGTTGTGGACCCGATGAATATTAGGAAGGTCACGACACTATGAGTATTCCCGACCAAGTTATTCAAAATCCGAACTATTCTCCACTTCAATCATTCCAATCCTAAACCTCTTTTTCTGAATTATTCGTAATCATGAGAACTAACAAACCTACTTCCATTTTTGCTTGAAGCACAATGATGCAAAATTGCACTCATTTTGTGCTCGCGGTACACAAATAAAACAATATGGAAGGCAAAAATATATTTTGAAGAGTTGGGATGCATAAAAATATGCAGAGTAAGATCGCACTAATTAAAGTTATCAGCATCTGGAATAAGCACTCGATGGAATTCAGTGAATTGAAAACTGAGAATTCTTGCTCATTAAATTAAGATTGTAATTGTGAATTGAAATTACTTTAAGCTTTATAACACTAATCAAACATGATATTTATGAAAGATTAACAATTTTAAGATTGTTTCCATTGAGTAAAGCTGCGGCGTACGTAAGTGGAATGCTGAGGGCCTCCGCGTCTCTACAGAGGGTGTGAGAAAATTGCATCGCATTGAGGTTCATCCCGAGGTTGTGGTGAGGAGCAAGGGCCGTAATTACTGCATGTGGTACAAGAACCTCAAGTAATCAATGGAGGGTTATTAATATAGATATCTCCAACGCAGTTTGATAGATATAATTGCTTTCCACACGACGGTGATAATATTGTAGCAAGGAACTTTTTATAAGAATTTTACCTTAAATATTTTTTGCCCTGTAATAATTATTATTTGGATTATTTTATTTGTTATTATTTTTAATTATTTAGTTCACCTTTTTACTTCTATGAAATTACAAAGGCAAAATTTTTCACATTATTTAAACTTGAGCGCTTCCTTTCGACGATACCCAGTCTAACTTTTTCGCCGGAGCATGCATGTTTTTCGCCTCCGAAGCAATTTAATCGCTTGGGCGGCGAAAAACATGCGTGCAGGCGACGAAAAAGATAGACTGGGTAAACTTCTCGCATTTCGTTTTATCTTTGCTGGCGATATTCAATGCTTCCACTATCCTGTTCGTACTTCATGTACAGTAAGCTCTGATCACAGCATTTATTTTTCCTGTGTCAATTCTTAGGGTGCAAATTTTAAAATTTGATTGCTATTTTGGAGGGATTTTCGCGACGATTGCCAGCCTGGAATTGATCTCAGGAGCACAAGCGGAGGAGTTACTCCCACCCTCGTGGAATGTCATTTCCCTCTCGGGAAATTTCCTCAATCGCATAAATTTCTGAAAGAAACTGAAGTTTACCCCTCCTTCTTACTGGCACTCAGGCCTGAATGAGACGCTATTCCTTGTTCACTCGAAATAAAGGAGTACACACGAGGACTTGGAGAGAAGATTTGGAGCAATGAATTGAACTTTCCTTCTACCAATATAAAACATTCATGGCAATGGTACTGAAACTTAAGGTCATTAAAGTATGATCAAATGACACCATACGAAAGAAAATAGCTTTGATAATGGTGCTACTTATAACATGAGTGTTAATTGCTGACTTGTCATACAAAAAAGGTAAATTGCTCAAGTAAATAGAAAGCCTAATTAAAAACAGGAATAATTTTGGATGCATGGTTAAAATCATGAAAATACGTTCGATATTTCTCCGCTACCGAGCAACTCGACTGGATACAATTATATGCAAGAAACTAATTTGTCCTCAAATTTATCACAAACATTTGTATTGCAGGTATTAGCACAATTTGTTCTTCGTTGCCATGCTTTTTTCATTTTAATTAATCGAAGGAAAATATATGATAATGTCCTTTGCGAATTATTCTTATCTGGAGCCCCTCTTGCATTCAGTATTGACCCTGTTATCCAGTGAAGTCGCTCTTCTTTGTAGCATTGGCCATTGTTATCCAGTGAAGTCGCTCTTCTTTGTAGCATTGGCCATTGTTATCCAGTGAAGTCGCTCTTCTTTGCAGCATTGGCCATTGTTATCCAGTGAAGTCGCTCTTCTTTGTAGCATTGGCCATTGTTATCCAGTGAAGTCGCTCTTCTTTGTAGCATTGGCCATTGTTATCCAGTGAAATCGCTCTTCTTTGCAGCATTGGCCATTGTTTTCCAATTAAGTCGCTCTTCTTTGCAGCATTGGCCATTGTTATCCAATGAAGTCGCTCTTCTCTGCAGCATTGACCATTTTTATCCAATGAAGTCGCTCTTCTTTGCAATATTGGCCATTATTATCCAATGAAGTCGCTCTTCTTTGCAGCATTGGCCATTGTTATCCAATGATATCATACAATATTGATTACTTTTATCAGATGAAGTCCCTCTTACTTGTAGTATTGACCTATGTTGGCAAATGAAGTCCCTATTCTTCGTAGTATTGTTTACTTCCACCCAAAAAAGTCTTCAAATGAAGCTCCGTCAATTGGAGTACTAACCACTATTTTTATTGAAGCTTACTCCCCTTGCAGTATTGTCAATTTTAAAAATATATATATTACTTTATTTCAGGTATTAACGATGGTTTTCTGATGGAGCTATACGTAATTTCAGTATTGTCTATTGTTTCCAAATGGTGCTCCCCTTACTCACAGTATTGGCTTTTGCTCTGTTTTCTTCGCGATTTTCTATGCACACGCGAGCTCGCTGTGTAATAAAAATAACCATCCGGACGCCCAGACTTGCTCGTCTCGCATTCAATAACACCCATCACGACGCACAATACTCCCCTCACTTTACGGGCCCGTTATGGCGTATAAATTCCTCATACCACACAATACCTCACGCGATCGCCCTCCCCGTGCAGGCACATCGATGAACTCCCAAAAGAGAGGCAATCCCTTACAAATCCGGCCTTAGAATCCTTAATTTACAGCGCTTTAGAACTTGTTTTTACGTTTGGTGCGAGGCAAGCAAGGCTTAAAGGACCTGGTGCATGACTTACAAGCAGGAGGAAGGTCTTCTTTATTTCGCGTGGAGCTTGGATTATCGACGGAGCTCTGGTTCGGAGGGCAACGATGCTGCTGCTACTCTCTTTTCTTTTGGGGTTGTCTACGTTTTGTGGCTTGGGGAATATTGCGCTTGAATGAAGTAGTTTGAAAATTGCTGTCTATTATTGAAGAATTCGTACTCCATTATCATAAACACGTAGAAACTATATCTCAACTATGTCCCTTGGCATATCAGTGCAACATCACCACCAAATTGAAATGAGTCAATGGTTGTCATTTCATTGCTAAGTTGCAGTTCATATATTCGAAAGAAGGTTTTGTATTGGAAATTGTTTATGCACGGAATTTATTCACATTTTTTGGCCGTCTCCACATTTAAAACTGAAAAACAAAACATACAGCTAGAAAAGTCATTGCTTGTGAGACTTATTACTGCCTTACATGTAGTTTTCAATATAATAAAAAGGAAAGAGCTTGGGTTCAATGTGCATAAAATCTGTTCCTCTAAAAAACTAGAAGAATACCAGTTCGAAGTTGAACGTTTCGTTTATTCGCCTATCAATAGCAAATAAATAAGAAAACAGAGAAGATTGTACTAAAAACTCTGAAATGTTATGAGAAAATGAATGGGGAGTACTAAAATCACAAGAAAATCAAAGATCAATGTGAAAACATTACACGTAACTCTTGGAAAATAAAACAAAGAACAGATGTAAAAAACCCGTACCTAGGCTAACTATTAAGAACGGTCAAAGGATTAGATCTAAGGCGATCATTTAGACAATGCATTGATTCGAAAATGAGTCATGATTTCAAAATTCGCAGATTAATTTGAAGTTAAACTATGTTTGTTTAAAATTTCGAAATTGTTTCAATTAACAGGGATTTTAGATTCGTCCTAACTGCTGCATGTCCAGGACTGGTCGACAATGTACAGGTGCGGCACTCCTAACGCGACGCTCAGCTGCCCTCTAGCCTGAATTACGGCATGCTGGTTCCACGGACTCTGATGCACATTGTCCTCAACTAAATATGTATACCTGGGAGGCCTGCAAAGTGGCCAAAAGTTTATCCGACACCGAAAGGGAGATGAAATGCTTTGCTAGCTGACTAAAATTATTGTAGATCTTACACCTGAATTTTTTGTCAAATTTGGTGTTCCTTGTTCTCTACTTTTTGTTTACGACCTAGAAGCATCCAGCCAACGTGTTTGATCATTTTGTATTCTTGCTGCAAATCAGCATCTGAGGGCTTTTTTATCTGCGTATGGTCACATAAGATCGTCAAATGAGTGACTATTTGAGACCCTCATTTTCCTTAACTCGTAAAAGTGTTTACCCGATTGACCTCAATTTTTAATGTGTTTTCTGAAAAAGTGATCGTGATAATTAACTTTTAATGCTTAAAAAATTTCTCTGACGTCAAAAACAGTTCTGAACATTTTAAAAACTCTGTTTTAGGCGATAAGCTGATTTAACAATGTCAAATGTGACGTCACGTTGTGGAAATGAGCTTTATAAAGTTCTAATCAATCAAGCTACAGGTAGGCTAGGTTAAATCAGGTTTGATTAGGTTTTTATAGCTCTCATCGATTTACTGTTGAAAAATTATATCCACTACAACTTTAGGACCTCGGTTCTTAATTCTGAAATCAGAGCCCTAATTTACTGAAGTTCACCCAAATGTACAAAACACGGGTGTATATATATGTGTGATATATACACTTGTACATAATTGCATTCCCAACGCTATATGAACGTGAACACATTTGGCCATATATACATATAAGAGTATGTACCCATGTTTTTTGAAATACCACATATGGAAGAAATTTATATACATATATATATCCCGATGTGAACAGAGTTCGTATATATAGTGCGGCGAATGTAATTATGCACGGGTGTTCGTAAATGAAAAGATAATAAATACGGGAATATTAAGCGGTGACAGTTTCGGAATGAATGCCTATAAGGAAATTAAGAAAAATTCGAGGGTGTGAATGAACATAGTTTCAAGTTGCACTCGTGCTGAATGGTAAACTTAAACGAGAATACTTTAACGTTCAACGTAGAGGACTTGAGACTACGTGGGACGAGTTACGAAGCGCTTTGTCAATGCTGTGGGGTAGCGCATGCCTCTAGACAGGGAACCACAACCCTATTAAAAATTAAGGGAGTAGCATGGTTGATTAAAGGAGACAGCGGAGAATTAAAGGAGTATTAAGCGAACCGAGGCCTCTTCTCTTCTGACACTTCCAGGGCGCGACTCATAAGCGCGATGCGAGCAAGTTCTCCCATGTTGCTACCAGAGGCCACTTGTGCAGATGGCCTCTTGGTGAAACGCCTGCCATCTTTCTCGAGAGAAATGACGGTTGCCATCTTTCGCCTCAGTTTTGAAGTTGGTGTTGTGCGTGACAGATGTCTGGATCGTGTCTCTATTATTTAAAACGTTTCCAGTAGTGTTAGAGTGTTTATCAGTGCGAGTGTGTATTACGTGAGGGTGTATAGTACGTGAGGGTGTCAGAAGAAACAAGAGATGGAAGAGACGTATAATGCTGGTCTGTAGAGGCATTGTTTCAAGAGCATGAACGGAGCAAGGACCCCACTGCTAGCTTCACCACCTCGGTCAATTGATATTTTAGACGATTCATCGTTGTGGTGGAGCTGGTAGTGAAGGCAAAACCTCACTGCGAGCAATGTAAAAACAACAAAATGTGGAAACCAAACCTGAATTTTCCCTCGTCAGTCTTCAGCAACCTTTGAATTGAAGGACGTTCTTGAAGGTGATCAACTATGTGTTCAGGTACATATTTGTGTGTGTAGGGGGGGGGGGGGGTTGTGTGTGGGTATGGGGGTAGGTGTGTGGGAGGGGGGTGTGGGGAGGGTTTGTGTGTGGGGATAGGTGGGGGAGTGTGTGAATATGAATAGCCGGTGTAATTAAGCTCGGGCAAGGTAAAGTCATTTTATTTTCCTTTCTAATTTTAGGAATGAAAGATGAAAAATCTGCTGGACGATAATTGTTTTTGTTATATATATAGCTACGAGTATATTCTTTCAACGACCCTAGGGTATTGTTGCTATATTCTTTTCAAGGTACATTTATATTGTTCCTTGCAGGCTTTCGCCTCCAAGGCTGCGTACAGCTGATTTCCCACTATTGCACATTCAACCGTTGACGCTTCTCAACCAAATATAGCCAGTTGCCCATTAATTACCTTAGTTATTGCGTTGCGAAAACTTCAAGCATAAGTTATACGTCACAAACATGTCCCTATAATGTCAGGTTAATAATGAACACGCACCCATAAAATTTTCTGCACATTAGTAAGAATTTATTTAATTTACATACTCTGGTACATTTTTATTGTGCTATAAACCGTGTTTGCTTATGGTGAATTGATTAATCGCGCAAGAACTAAGGTAATTCAAGGGCAAACTGGTTATAATCGGTTTGAGCAGTGTGACGGTTGGAAAGAGTGACTAATGGGAAATCAGCTGTGCGCAGCCGTTTTTTTAAAATCAAATTAAGAGGTGGCCATCCTGGGCCTCTCATGATTCTCCGATGGTAAATAGGAGAAACTGGTCGCGCCTTGGGAGCGCGACGGTAGTGCTCCATGCTGAGCCATGCGTGGCCACCGGTTGGGACAGAGGCGCAGGCGCGCCTATAAAGTGGACACTTCGAAGTTGCCTCATAGGAGACGTATGGATGAAACAACCATGCATATTTGGGAGCGCTCCCAAGAATCACCGATGCCACTCCTATAATTTTTAATAGGGAAGGTAAGTGGAAGCCGAAGTGATGCTTATTTTACGAATACAAGCGATCGAGCAGGGCCGTTGGCAAAGCTCATATAATGCATAAAAATATAGTGGAAATGGGGTCTCCGCCATGTCGCAAGGAGATTGAGAATATTATCTGTATGAGAAAGTGCTTGTATAAAAATTTCTAATTCGGCTAGCAGTACGCATGAATTTGGGAGAAAAAATATCACTATAGGCTAAGATAATAAACAATACTCATTAATAGGCCGAGTTAATTTGCTCCTAATATTGATAGATTTTAAAAATGAGGACCAGTTTTAGCGGAGCCGTCGAAGACGATGGCTGTGAAATTTCATTCGGTGTCAAATAGGAACATAATTTCAATTTTAGCAAGGAGACGTGAAGTGTGGGGCATAGGGAAATTATTCTAAACTGATCTGATTGCACAAGAATTGCACAAGAAAAAAATAAAGAAACAAAGAAGTTTATAGCTGGGAACGACACGGCATTGCTGTATCAAAGAGGTTACAATATCCAATATTCTGTATTGGTTTGAGAAATTCAACGTCTTAGAATATGCCTGCGATGGAGGATATTGCGGAAATCGCATACTATATATCGCAAGAGGAGTTACGCATAAATGTCGAAAAATATAATTCAAAATTTTGCAACTTGAGTTTAAATTCTGCGTTCCGCAACTTTCTTTTGAATTGAGAACTTATGACGAGATGACATGAAGTAAACGTAATACGAAAGAAAAGCTCTCGGGAAGTGTATTTTTATTCTCATAATGAATTGCAATCCCTGATTAGAACCATGACTGAAATGCAGTGCTTTGATGTGTCTTTCGTTAGAGCACTCATTTTGCAGAAGTCAACGGTTCTTTAGTTTGCCGTTTCGATTACTTTTGCTCTTGACCATTTGGGATAAAAATTAGCCTACCAATGCAATCCCATCCAATTGAATTTAAAACTAGAGTTCCAACCACGCTATTAATTGATTAACGGAGATCTGTTTGTAAAAGCTTGTTGTTGCATGTAGCGACTGTGTATTAGGGGGCAATTCGCGTGAGTGAGTTTTGGAGAATCCCACGGAGCGCGTTATGTTTCGAACATATGATTCCGTGAACATGTCTTGGCTTTGAGGATTTCGAAGAAACCTTGAGATATTACGGTTTTGGATTGTCAGTTAATTTGGGAACGAAACTTGGCGAGTACCCGCAAAAATATCTATGATTTACGCTGTAAGTGGTTATTTTACTAAACACTACATCAATGCTGTACCTCACATCGCTCTCTCGCAGTTTGTGGGCCATTTACGCGTCTGTGTGAAGGTTTGCCAGTCCTCCGTCGGATATTACCACTTTAATGCGAATTAGAGAGGAAGGCAAACATCCCGTGACGTTGTAGGCTGCAGCGGTCGTTGACAATGCGTAAAATATGCATACTGTGCAATCATAAAATTCCTCGGCATTGTTACATTTCTCTGCGAATTTCTCCGAAGTGTGCAGTTCATTAAACATGGATTGAATTATTCATAAAAAATTTCGTCCAAAAAATGGCTTATTTTAAGTGAAAACATTCGCTCAGCACATCCATGCCCAGCTCACCCACGCCCAGCTCCCACACGCCAAGCTCCCCCACGCCCAGCTCCCCCACACCCAGCTCCCACACGCCAAGCTCCCCCACGCCCAGCTCCCCCACACCCAGCTCACCCACGCCCAGCTCCCACACGCCAAGCTCCCCCACGCCCAGCTCATCCACGCCCAGCTCCCCCACGCCCAGCTCCCACATGCCAAGCTCCCCCACGCCCATTTCATTCACGCCCAGCTCATCCACGCCCAGCTCACCCACGCCCAGCTCATCCACACCCAGCTCACCAAAGCACGTGTCTGGCCCAGCCTCACACGACCCAGAGCTGGCGTCCCCCTGGCCCCGCTGCACTTAGCAACTTTATCAAGTTTATCGCCGTAATTAGCAAAAAGTAGCGTCGATCTTAAATTTTTGAAAACTTCCCGTCGGATTTTCTGGGAGCACTTTGTTGTGAAGTTTAATATTTAGTCTTGTACGGAATCAGCAGTGCAGGTGAGCGCAATAGAGAAAGAACTAGGTTGAGATGCGGGGTTCTTACAGAATGACTTCTAACGCTTTTGCGTCCGTGGGCCAAATTGTGACTGTCTTATTTTTTGAGATCGTCAGTGTCTCCATTTGAACTACTGCTCGGAGCAGTGCAGGTTATCACGATAAAGCATCGTTTTGAATTCATTTCTATCTATCAAAGCACTATTATATTTGATTGATGTAGACTATCATACTCTCTCTTTCAGAAAATGTCAGCGATGAATACTTTAAGCAGGGACAGAAAAATTATAGAAATTTATTTACTTGTTAAATGAATTTATTAATCAGCGTTTCCTTAAATAATTCATAGTTTAAATATAAGTTTAACAGTTATTGTGAGCTATCACTTCCTGGAATTTTAACCGTCAATCTAACATGGTTTTCATGGTACAAAATAGGTCGTCACAGGAGCGTAATCGTAGCGCTTCGGTTGGCAGGACAGTCATCAAGTTATAGCTCAAACTCCTAAAAATCCTAAAACTCAGAAAAAATTCTGTGCACTGTGTAATAGAGCGACATAAGGATACCGTAAGTATTGAAGGTTGTACAAGAAGTGGCCGTCCAAACACTGCAACGATGCAGAAAATCTTATTTAAAATTGTATGATGGATCGCAAAACTCCTTGGAAGTCCTCGAGAAAAATGACTTCAGAACTTGAAAAATTAAGAGTGTCTGTTTTTAGAGTTCTGCAAAGAATTTGTCTCCTCTCCTGTGAAATTAGAAAAATTCCACGGCCTCGCGGGCGTACTAAAGGAAAAATGATGCGCGTGAAGTCGTGATTTGCGATACGGCAGCTCAGCGTTCAGGGCTTAGACTCTGTTTTTGCTTATGTGGAAGTGATGATAAATGCGTAAAAAATAAGAAGAAAATATTCATGAACCATAGGTAACAAACCTTTGAAATATAATGCTACAAGGAACTCAATTTTATTAAGTAAGTTTAAGCGCCAGCTCACAATCCTGATGGGCTCAGGAGAAAATGTTATTGACTGTCTAACCACTGATAAATGGCCATCTAGCCCTAACCTGAAACTCGTCAATTTTTGTTCTGGTTCGTTTTGAAAAAAATATTTCCAGATAACCACATCCAACGCTGGAGGCCTCACAAAGCTCTTTAGAACAAGAATGAGCCAAACACAGAAAAACTACGACGGACTTGATGCGTGCCGCAGTGGTGTCTGTACTAAGAAATTGACGGACGTTATGAGAAGGAATGAAGGACTTATTAAATAATTGTTTTACGTGTGATCTTCATAAGTTTGCGGACATAATGAAAGATTTTTACGCGTGTCATTAATTTCTCTTGAAGTAACCTTTAAATCATTTTCTCCAGTATTTGGTGTCGCCCGACACAACGTCACTTCTGATCGAATGTAAATTCGAATGTAAATTTCTGTAAATTTCCAAACTGCAAAAATTTCTTATATTAATATTACTGACTGTTCTATTAATCAAGTTATGATGGTGAGCATTTGTCATCAAGACTCAAAATTAACAAAAAGCGTCAGTCTAAAGCCTACCATGGTAGCGAAAAGTCTTCGTATGTAGGAGACCTGAACAACTTTCTTATTTGCAGATGTTTTCATGACATCTACATACGCTTGTGTGCGAGGCAGAACATCGTCCATTTGGTATATCATGCACAGTAAACTTACACATCAAAATTTAAAGCTCATGATATAAAATTACAGTTTTTATATTTACCTTGTTTCAGCATAGAAACCACTTTTCACCCTCAAATGTGTAGAAACGAGCCATTCAAGTATCCCAGCACAGAAAATCCTAATCATTTTGCCGGCACGCGCTTATCGTTGCATCTAAAGTGAACATGGAAGTGCAACTATTTGTGTATTTCCGTACCGGCGCACGGGAACAAAGCTGCGCACAATTCCATTTATGATTGAGAGCGAAAAACATTCCAGGAAAACAACAATTTTGGGTAGCTTTGAACACCTGCCAGAAATTGGAGCACCGACGGCTCATGCCGGTGCTGCACTTAGGACGAATTTCCTTTTATTTTTTTTAGGATTGCCGCTTGTAGTGCAGTTAGAGGAGTGGACTGTGGTCGCCCCTTGTTATTAGGTGCGCCCTGTCAAGACCTAATTACTGGGATAAATTGCTCAAATTCAGAGGGGACCACCGAATCAATACAACTTTCCCCAAAATAGACCAAAGGCCCCGCAAAATCGCGTCCGAACCGATGGAAAATGTTGTGGGAGCTCGGCGGCGCGGCGGTCGTGCAGAGGGCGCCGCCGACATTGCAATAAATGAACGCAAAAGATTTTTCTAATTCCAGACTCGCGTATCGACTGGCCCTGCGCAAATAAATGACGCTTCATAGGCACAAAAATCGTGAATAATTCATGTAGTTCTGGTGAAATCTTTGTCATGGAAAATCTAAATTTGGAATGATTTACATGAGCGGATAAGAAGAAGGGGTAATATACATATGCTGGTTTAGTCTGAACTATGCAATCAGCCTGATAAGAAATATATGCAAGAACAGTCTTTTAAACTCATTGTGTCAAAGTTACGATTAGGAATACGAATGCATAAATCAGTCTATTTTCTTTCAAAATTGAGTATACTAAAGATCTAAAGATGTTCAGTGTTCTATATCACTAATTTTCTTAATTTACAACCTTAAATTCCTCTTTCCATTCAATTTCAAGAAGGTAGCGAGTTATTGAGACGTGCAGTTAGAAATGAGAACATTCCCTACTATCACACGTCACAGGATAGGGACGGAACAGGCTACATGAGATTTAAGAAGCAAGTTTGCCTCTAGTTCAGCTTGAGCTGGAAACGCCACAGTTTGCCTATATGTTCTGCAACCGGTGATGGGAAATTCCTATGCAATAAATACTTATGTACGTGAAATTATGTCTTGGTTTTAATTTTGTCACTAAGTGCAGAACCCTTTATCGCTGCATCTGTTGTCTCTCCTGAAAATATCAATATATATACATATATATATGCCCAAGTAAATAAATGATATGGCCGTTGACGGCACCTGGTGTGCTGCGGTGAAATGAAAATCTTAGATTTTTTACATAAAAAGAAGGACCAGCGTGTAGGTGAATGCATCCTCTGCTAAACGTTTCGGATTTTATACACTCCATCATCAGGGCTGAGAAAATAGAGGAAAACTTATCCAAAGTAATGCACGAAATATGGTAGTTAAACACTACAACGGGTATTTTTTACCAAAGTTCATTTATACGACATATTCAGCATCCAGGGTTTTCCCATCGAATAGGTCGCTCACAATTGCACTTCTCGCTCAGTGTGCTATGTATTATATCTCCGCCTCCCTATTCAGATGTTCAAATTTTTACCTTATAAAACAAATAATGGTAAGGATTGTTATTTTTTAGAACACTTCTATACATTCATTGGCACAAGACATTCAAATTGTGATTGAGTTGCAACTAGGTGACTCGTTGCCTTTACTCTATAAATTCCGATACGTTGGTCTGAATGCGTCTTAGCGTAAGTTTGTTGTGGGGGATTTTGGCTAAGTGTATGTTGGATTGAAATCTCTAAGGTGTTTCATGTGTGGAGGTTTTTGAAATTAGGTTTGAATTTTGCAGATTTTTTTTTCTCGTTTCTTTCACTTCCGATTTCAATATCTGATGTATAGCTCTATTTATGTATTTCCCTCTGTCTTCCGAGAATTATTGATGATGAAATCTATGAATATGGAAGCGATTGAACGTAAATAAGCTTATCACTACATTGGTTTTAATTCTTATCTTAAAAGTTAAATTCCTTTGGAATCGTTCAACTAATACCATTTAATTTTTTTTCAAATAGTGTTTCAGATTCGCGGTACATCTCAATTTCCTGTTCAGTGAAAGCAAATCCAAAAGAACTTTCTTGTAATTTACCGAAGCCTGCGTGATCACAGTCGCAAAGAGCTCTCCTATAGATTATCTATTCTTTTTTCGATGAAGATATCCCTCTAGGCAGCAGGACGACAATTGAACCTGTCTTAGAGAAGGGGGCATTGAGTTTTCTAATCTACAGCGTATCGTGAAACAATCATTAGCTTAGAATTAAAAGTGAAATTTGTACAAGGTTTGCGACAAAAACGCATAAAAGTAAGCCCGATGTGCTTGAACTGTAAATATTAAAGACAAAAAAGAACTATAGAGAGCCTGTTCGCCGCACCAGAGGATGCTGCAAAGGAAAAGAAACAGGCAGCGAGTTATTGAGTCGAGAAATTTGCATGTTCGGCGATATTATTGCAGCCTTAAACAAGCCCCCTGCGCTGCCTTAGCAAATATGACTCGCGTCTGCAGGAGTGTACGTAGAGCCCCGCGACGGTCTCTCAAATTATCGTCTTTAATGAAAAGGGGCAAAGCGCTCTCAAGATGAAGAAATACGAGCGCTCTTGACCCTTAATTACCGATGCTGGTTATAGGGGACGGATGATTCAAGGAGAGACTTTCAAAGCAGATGGAAGATTTGGAGGAAACTTTCAAAGCAAATGAAGGATTTGCGGGAAACTTCCATTGTAGGTGGAGGATTTAGAAAAATTTTGAATGAGATACAGGATTTAAAATAAACTTTCGGAGGAGAAGAAAGGTTTGAAGAAAACTGTCATACAAAATGGGTGAACTTAATGAAATTTCAAATGAATCGAAAAATCAATAAAAAACAC
Organism: Morinoia aosen; assembly: GCA_030386875.1. Taxonomy (NCBI): domain Eukaryota; kingdom Metazoa; phylum Arthropoda; class Malacostraca; order Amphipoda; family Talitridae; genus Morinoia; species Morinoia aosen. Next base: position 6,034,743 of record CM059574.1, read on the forward strand.
TAAAAGGAAATATGGGATTTCAAGGGAATGTATTTGAAAATGAAAGATGTATGAAAATTGAAAGTTAAATTGTACCGGATAATTTTTGAGAAAACTTTCCAATGGGACTGATGATATGAATTATGTTTTTAAAGATAGCGATTTCACTAACCTTTCAATGGGGACGACGGATTCAAGAATGCATTTTAAAATGCTGTTGAGGATGCATTTTTGCGAGAGTAACATAATTTACATAAGGAAAGCAGCGCTTGTTATTCACGTGATATGGAGCACATAGATTGGAACTGAGTATTGCGCCTTCACAAGCACTAACAAGCATCAGTAAATTCCTACGAGTTTCATTGAAGTGAATTCATGAAGACATCACTCACTTTGGGATTAAATTGTATTCAAAAACATTTTTATTTGGAAATGAATTGATTTCAAATGACAAGGTGCAACTTCGTGACCAGGCAGGTCCTACGTTTTTTAAGGAACGCTATAATGAATTTCTTGCAACAGGTCCAGTGAGGAAGAAGCTCCTCTTACACAGCTCATCTTCCAACTTGTGGAAAAATTGATGGAGCAGCGGCAGTTTGAGAGACCTGGGGCGAGAGTACTCCTCTGATGCTGCTACATAAATCGCCAGCAGCGGAGCAGGCGATCTTATTTGGGCATTCATTGGGAACAGGCACGCGTCGCTTGAGCTCGGTAGCGTCTGTGTGCCGGGGCTGTGATCTGGGTGCACTGTGGTTGTGTTGTGGTAGGGCAGTGGTTGTGTTGGGGTTAGGCAGTGGTTGTGTTATAGTTGTGTTGTGGTTAGGCAGTGGTTGTGTAGTGGTTGTGCTGTGGAGGGGGAGTATTTGTAAAGTGGTTGAGTGCTGGGTGTAAAGTAGTTGATCAGTGGTTCTGTAGTGGTTGTGCTGTGGGTGGGTTATGTTTGTGCAGTGGTTGTGCGATGGTTTTGTAGTGGTTGTACTGTGTATGGATAGAGGCAGAGCAGTGGATGTGAACTGGTTACGTAATGGTTGTGAGGTGGGTGCGCAGCGGCTGCAGTGAAAATTTTGATGAGCAGCTCTGCAAGGAGAAATGTTACAGTGCAACACTGCCAGTAGATGAGCAACAGTACAGCACTCTCATTGGAACACTTCCACCTGCAGTGCTACACTGTAACACGTCCAGCTGCAGGTCTGCTCTGTAACACTTGCACGCACTCTGGTGCACTGGATCACTTCCACCTGCAGTGTTGCACTGTAGCACGTCCACCCAGCAGTGTAGCAAAACGAGAATTATTGCCCAGTAATGTACCACGAAGTATCGAAGGGTAGCATGACTGGAAGTGTTGCAGAACAGCATTACAGCGGGAAAGAGTTGCAGTATATTATAACAGCGAAGAAGTGTTGCATTACTGTTAGGAAGGTTGCCTCGCAACATTACAATGAGGTAGCGCTGCAATTCAGTATTACAGGGAAGAAGGGCTGCATTACAGCATTACAGGTACGTAGCACTGCTGTACAGTATTACAGTGAGGAAGTATTGCAGTACAGCATTGCAAGAAATACCGTTGTTCAACAGTACCGAGAGGAGGCATGTAGTACAGTAGTACCGCCAGGTAGAAATAATTACACACACTTGAGTTGGAAGCAAGAACATCAGTATTTACCCTCCCAAGACGGACTAAACAGCAAACTCAGACCCGCCCGCTGGTAGGCTGCAAAAACTGAGAGCAAAGATGAGGAAGAGGACCAAATGCAGCTGGTAAACGTGATCTCAATCTTCAATTGCTTGACCTAAAGTCAGACAGACGCTCCCGGTGGCAAGAACAGTTTTCAGCAAAAAAATGAAGCCGTTCTTATTTTAAGCGTCGGAGTGTCCTGAGGTCCCTGCAGGTATCTCTCCAAAATACGCGATGTTTGGTGCTGAAGGAAAGGTCAAGGAAGAAGAATAAATTGTTGCAATATTTTTTGCAATTTAGTGCCCCTTGGAAATCTGTTGAGGATCCCGAAAAGCTCTGTGTGGAGCACTTATACAATGAAATTACTTGAACTTCGAAGTACTACCACATCGTTAAAATATATTCGAAAGCAAATTCAATTTTTAAATCACAGTTGATAGTACTAGGTAAGAAAATCGCGATATCTTTTAAACTATCGCAAAGTTGATTTCTGGTACGACCAACGCAATGTACAAATACTCTTCAGCATGTGATGCAAAGGTTGTTGCAGGATTATATAATATGCATTCTAAGTTTGCGAGTCTCTTGGGTAAAGTATGTATAAAATAAAAGTTTAAGAGAAATGTATTTAATGTATTTAAGCAAATTCAAATTCCATTTTTGAATTCGTCAGTAAATGTTGAATTTGCTGTCAGTAAATGTTGAAATTCATCAGTAAATATCAGTGTCTATGTTAATGTGTCGATGTTGAGAAATAACTCCTAGATGTTGTGTCGATATAGTTTACGATTTTTTGAGCATCCCATAAGAGATGAAGCGTTTCTGGATCACGACCAGTTATTGCTTCAGGTAGTCTTAGGCATTCTGGTTCAGCGCAGATCACTGTCAAGATACATGAGTACATATACAAAGGTGAAACACGTAATATGCTGAGTAGACATTCAAGCGCACTGATGAATAAACAGCGAAACAGTCATACAGACATAAGACAAATTTACTCCTCGTGTTAATAAACGGAGTTCAGTGACGTTGGTTTGAAATTGATGTTCATGTAGAGTAACAGACGTATCTGTCGTGTCGTTTGATGCTGTTGTCCAATGGACTCATCTGTCAGCGAGTGATAACCTTTGGTTAAGCAGCTAACTTGGCCAGCTGGAGAGTTTTCTGAGACGCTCCAAGCACGAAGCCAGCTAATTTGCTAACGCTATTTTATGTGGAACGTATTTATTTTCCTCATTAAGCTCGTAGTGATGTATTCCGGCTGCCTGTACGAAGAATATTGGGGTTTTCAATAGTTCACGGACGCTGGATGAAAAATGTTCACATCTTCTAATACAAAAATAAGACAACTAGGAATACCGTGGGCTACGTTTCATCGCGTCAAAGAACACATCGAAAATCGAGACTTACGATAGTTTCGGGCATTCGTGTTCTTCCAGTGATGAAATAGTATGCAAAGTCTCCTCAAAAATAGGAACTAAGCAACGCTGAAAGAAAATGGAAGTAGGAAATACAAAAAATACAGCTGAATGATGGTATAATTTAGAAAAAAATAATAATTGTTACTAAACTAGCATTTAATTAAGGGAATCTACTACCCTGGACTCGAACTCATCGTTCAAACTTCACTGTACACAGAAAGAAATAATGACCCTATTTTGAAACACCCAGGTGCATCTGACGTTTGTCCCAAAACCGAGACACGCAGAGGCATCATCAATGAGACACCCAAGATTAGGATGCATACCAGTGTCTCCAGACTCGATTTAGAGACGCTCTAGTGTCTCACTAAAAGTGCCTGAGTGTCTCATCGATGAGACACTTGGGCTTGAGTTCGATGCATTTACAAGTGATGTCACACAAAACTCTAGGGATATTAAGCTGTAGCATTACACTGTCAAGTAAGGTTGCCGCTTCCAGAGCTATGAAGAAACTTGGATACGCTTACGTATTCTTTAGCAAAGCGATAGCGACTGCTGGTGACATCAATATTAGGTCTGACTGCTGAAAAGCTCCGGCGGGAATTACATTCGCCTCCAGCAGTTATGCCTTTTCATGCCATCAGCTATACTTCTCGTTCAGCTGAGAGCGATATCAATAAAGTAGAAACCTCACCTGAGGAGTCCATTTACAAAGTTTAAAAGAGAAGTTATTTACGTATCAAAAATTTCATTTGATCCGTGTTACATTTACTGAACACTTAAATAACTGAAGTCAATTTGAGGGGTGACTGAGCTATTACATTATCATCGCCAATAAAAGATAGGCAGCATTTTGAGACACTTCAAGCTCATCGAGGTGTCGCACTTCCGATGAGACATCTACTCTGTGGCTGAGACGTTCTGGCTATCTTTGAGACACATGAACAGCCATGAGACACTTAGTGAGGCAAAAATTTCTTTCAGTGTACACATTTCTATAGCACCTATGGGAACAAAAATTTACACCTGGATGTAAAATTGAATTCCGAACACATTTGTATCTATAAAATTTTTCGATTTTCCCAAAAAAAAATAATTTATTTCGCGATTATTAGAAAAATTTATCTATTTGCGCAAAACCCTACCCACTCTATAATTTTCAGCGTAGAAGCGTGATTTTGGTCTCATTCGACGCGGAAGGACTGTACCAAGACCGTAACGAAGGTTTTTTTTCAATTTCGGCTTAGAAAAAAATGTATGATTACATATGTCAAAAAAGTGTATCAAAAAGACAAATTCAATATACTTTTTTTGATTTCAGATTACAGGATTCTATTGCAACTTGGTAAATGAAAATGAATACCGATTTGTAAAATTGAATTCTAAACACATTTGATTCCCTAAAAAATTTCGAAACTCGCGATAGATAAAGTTATTGGGTGAACACATTTATACATACATATATATATATTTTTTTTTCTGCGCGAAACCACACCCCTTCTACAATTTTCAACGTAGAAGCGTGATTTTGGTCTCATTCGATGCGGTATGACTATGGAAACAGCGTAGCGAAGCAAAATTCTATTTGAATTCTAAATTAAATTATTATTGAGGAAAAACGGAATTTTTTTTTATGCTTTTTTTCATGTTGGATATGTGTACCTATAACTTTTTTCTAGTTCAAAAATCAAAAAATTCCTTCATTACGGCGTTTTTATCGCCCTTCCGCTTTGAATGAGACCAAAGCCACGCTTTTAGTTTGAAAATTGTAGAGTGAGTAGGGTTTTGCGCAGGTATATATATTTTTCTAGTAATCGCAAAATAATTTTTTTTTGCGAAAATCGAAAAAATTTATAGATGCAAATGTGTTTGGAATTCAATTTTACACATCTGTATGCATTTTTGTTAACCTAGTTGCGATAGAAATGGGAAAAAATACATTCGTAAAATTTGGTAGTCATAGGGTAGTCCAGAGTAGTAGATCCCTTTAGCAATGTCAGCAGATAAGAACTGATGAAATTTTAATATTGGTTTCATTTTTAATTCGAAAAACGATTGAAAAACTTACCAATCGAAGCTGACCCTTTTCTTCTTAAAATTTTAATGTTATTTTTGTTAGATGAGAATTGCACTAGCCTGTGAGGTCTCTAATGGCTGAATTTCTGAAGCGGAAAGTACGGGCTGTCATTCCAACATCTCTAGCTCCCAGTTGGTCAGTGCTACAGCTTCGAGATATGGAATATAATTTTGACAGTAATTCGTTTGCTAGAGTTAGATATTCACCTAATAATTTTACACTTAGGGTAATGAGCATCATTTACAGAACGTTCTTCATGATAAAGAATTGTAATTTAACAATAAATTCAATCGAATCTATATTCTCGAGGTTCATGACACATATTTTATGAATAATTGGCATCATAATAAAACCATTACGTGTTTACTACAATTCCATTTGCTAACATTTTTTTCTAGCTCTGAATCTTGAAGAGAATTTGAATTCATTTTTTGACATTAGGAAGCTTTTATTCCTTGCCAAACCTCACGAGATGATGTAATATTTTATAAGTGAAATGAGCAAGCAGTGCATTACTCGTAGTAGAAATTTAAACATTTGTGGAAAATTCCCACTCCATTTTTGAGTGCGGATTTCTTTTGCTGCAAAATTCTTTTCCCCGGGGTATTGAGCTTCGGGAGACCAAAGGCTAAGCCGAAACAGAAAAGAGATTTGGATATTACCCAGTGTTACCCTTAGAGCCAGTTAAAAAATTATATTATGTGTGTAAAATTAAAAATCTTCTTTTTCAAATCCTTGGATCTTGAGCTTAAATAATTTAGGAATAAGACCGTGGCACAGTCCCAATAGAAATTTCATGTGAAGTGATTATCCAAATTTTGGCGACAAACTTTTTTAGGCTTTTTATATATTTTCATATGTTTACGACTATCCCCAATTTTTATTTCCTTTCAACGTTATCAGTTTTAGATTTTTTAAGTATCTTTAGATTCGATTTCATTGGTGACGATGTGAAAACACTCAAAGCATGGTATTTTCAGCCGGGTTTTCTATCGCGTTTTCAAATGGCTAAAATGCCTTACTCATTGGTGCCAGTTACTTCTTTCCCGTTGTTTTTCAATGGTGCGTTATTTATGTTCCCGATGTGAGTGTTTTTCATTGATAGCAGTGTGTTTTTTCGTATAAAAAAGAAGGCTAAAATAGTCAACCCGGAAATACAAGTAAGTTTTACACACAGACGCAATACACCGAATAAGAGCGATCGATCCAAAAACATCACGCCGCACAACAAGTGCCGGCTCACAACCGGTTGCCTGCAGTGTTGCTAGGAAACACGACATGGGATGCGAGGTGTTTTTTGGTATAAGTTCTCATACTTAACTAAATATTTTCAATAGAGGATAATTCTTAAAATTTCGACTAGTAAGTAGACCGATGTGGTTACGCATGAACGCAACACGGATGCCTGTGCACTTTTCAAATGTTGATTCAAATGGCTTCCGATTAGTACAAATGGAGTTCCAAATAGCTTTTCATTCTTGGATATCGTAGCGTGGATTTTTTTTCAAATTTGAATTTGATTTACATAAAATCTGTTGTTTCATAGAAGCATTGGCTTTGAATGAATTTCATTTAAACCGTTAGTTAGTAGCCTGGTTGAACTTTTGAGTTCAACTGAAGTGCGTTAGAACGATATGGTGTAAAATTTCTGCCCCGAACAACATATTTTAACACGATACACCTCCCAGATGATCGCTGGAAGATCAACAATAGTACATAAATTACAACCACGCTGAATGAAACGCCAGCTCTAGCATGTTAGGCGACTGATTGGAAATTTGGGACACATGCACGTACACTGTACAAAATTCAATACTTTGATAAAGCCTGACCGGACTGACAGGAGTTTCTCAATCGAGTGATGCTGCACGTGTAGCTCACAGCGGGCAGGACCACGTCGCTGAGAGAGGTGCACCCTTTCTTGATCTTCGCTTCCGTCTACCTGCCGCTGCTCTCCACCTGGAAGACGGGGTTGTCTATTCATGTATAATCGAAAAACAAAACATTTTCAGATGCGTGATTTGTTTATGAGCACAAATCCAAGCTGGAGCAATATGTTGTAAGGGTGATAAATATGTTAAAGCTATGTTTTTTTTTCAATTTGAATAAGCCCGAAATATTCATGTATCTTTTTCGTACAGTGATGTTTGACCTTAGATGTATATATCAAACCAGTAAACATAAGTTTCCAAAATTGAAGGAAATTATTTATATTTCAAGATACACCTACCTCTATGGGTGAGAATATTCAGTTCTGCGAATGAGATTTTTTCATTGAAAATAATACATCTCACTGTGGGGCAGAAGATATGATGCTTGTGAAGTCGTATTTACTTTTGGATTTTCTTTTATCTAGAGAGTACATGGATTGAAAATTTAAGTTGTCACAGGAACTTTATGTCAATTTAGATTTCTTATTAACATCCTGCTCTTGTTAAAATATTACTTGATTAAACAGGTTGTTTCTATGGACTCGATACCCCCGAGTAATGGTGTTCATGTCATATTTCATTCGAATATTATGTCATCAAGTGATGAATTTAATCTTTTTCAAAACCGTTGTTGAAGCAGGAAATCCTCACGAGTAGGGCAGTAGCATTTGTCTTTTACCGAAACATTCAGCTTCTATTTTAAGCTCAAAATTAAATACCGGTTAAAGATTCGTACTAACAATTATTCGCGCGGTTCATTTCAATGCACTGCTCGTATTTTGGAATATATCTCGTATATTTTACACTGTATTCATGCTTCAGTGGAGTTCATTCCCGGATGAGACACTTTTCATTCGCCCACTTCTGTATTTTGCTTCTCGTGATGCCACTTCCCTTCTTTATCTGCATCAATTAGAGTGCCTCCACCAGTTGGAGATGGAAAACCAGACTACATCGGAAGCTTCTAATGGAATTTAACGAATCATTGAACTGCGAAACATCATCGGGCTGTTGCGTCGTTGTTTATAATTAAAGAAGCAAGTGCCCGATGAAGTTCGCGATGGTTGTGCTGTGGCTGCTCAAACGTTGTAACAGTGTGCACAGCAGCATGAAATACTGAGCAGGGAAGAAACAATATGATGACTAATATGAATATTAGTTCAACTTCCATCGAAATATCACAATGAATTAGGTAATACGTATCCCTTAGAAAAGTCAATAATAGGGCACACGTAATGAATTAAATGTTGCGTTAAATTGAATTGACTTGAGGTCGTGCGAATCAAAGCTGCGCCTGTAATTATTTGTTTTGGAACCTCATGCGAGAGAATCAACAAGTCACCATCCATCATCAAAAGAAATCCATCAGCTGCTCAGCGTCTATGTGGTCATATAAGTAAATATTACGTCTTTTCGAGTGAATGAATTATAGTAAAAAATTAATTAGTGGATGATTAAGTTTGACCAGCACCGTCTAACAAGTAGAGTATGAGTCAGTTCATTTTGCTCAGAAGAAGCACAAAAATTTACCGTAACTGTAAACGGTCGACACAACGTCCCCGGAAATGTGGAAGAGAACGCCGCGAAATTCAGCGTTGAGCACGAGTCAGTACAATGGGCATTGAAGGAAAATGCTGGAAATGCTAGCCTGTGCATGCTTTCCCTGTTTTATTTTTACGTCTGATTGTGTGCGGTGACTTAAGCTTGTTACGCGTCAGGCTGTGTGCCTTTCATTAGATTTGTTTTCATTTGAGCGTTAGTTTTCGCTAACACACTTTGTTTTTGCAGAAATTCACGTATTTTTCAGGCTCGAATTTGTACCAAGTATATAATTTATGACACTACATACTTGGCTCTATATATTGATTCCAAATGTACTAAAAAATCACGCTGAACACGAAGTTGGAAATTAGAAGAATACTCACGTGTGTGTGTGTGTGTGTGTCTATCCACATTTCATTTCACGTTTGTTTCTCAACATTCTTGAATATTTCAAAAGCCCATAAGTTATGTTGATAAAATTGCAAATTTACCGAACGAACGATTACAAAAAGAGATACATTTCTGTCAATCTTTTAAATACTGCATGTTCCTACTTTCGTCGTGCAATATTTTTAGTATGAAAGTAAGAAGATATTTTTGCTTGATATATTATGAGTATAATAGGGATATTGTGCAATATGTTGTGTAACAGTGCGTCTAAAAATGGTGACAGTTTACTACATGTTGTGTAGTAATACTTTTTGCAACGGTGACATTGTACTACATGTGTAGCAGTAAATCTTTTCCCTCTAGTATTTCTCAGTGGATGTGTTTTGTGTTTATTTACAGTCTGGGCAAATTTTCATAAAAAATGCTACATCTAACCATGAATTGCAGTGTTTTGCTTATGAAGCGTTAAACAATATCGCAAAATTTACGTTTTTAATTTCTAGTCCTACTACAGGTATTTCTTGTAAAAAATATACGTCATTCATATCAATGTTATATTAAGGTCTCTCAAAAGTGCAGATTTTTGCGATATCTTTTGTTCTTGCCCGGTATGAAACAGGAAATTATAAAGCAGGTGAGATACACACTCGCGGCATGGTAGCACCTGATACATATACTGTCAACGCTTGTTCAGTTACTTCTAACGATTATTCAAATTTTTACATTCAGAACAAGTGACGGAAACATACATTACAACACAGAAAGCATACAAAAAAACCTCTCTCTTGCCAAGAGTTCCCACTGCAGTGGTGAGCTAGTGGAATTAGAAGCGATACTCGTTGGGACGGCCTCGTGACCAGTAGAGGCTTATACATATGAACACTAAAAAAATGGGCGCCGATTCAGAGTGAGTATAATGCAATGAATGAAATCAACATTTGAGATAAATGTTCACAAGTGATGATATCAAGAGGCTAAAGGAGAACAGCTACAATGAATGAGTGCTTTGGAAATCTTCTTTCTTAGTGCGTGCGAGACATTTTTTTCAATCTACAATTTTCAGTGACGCTCAAATGAAGTCTCCTTTACTTGCAGAGTAAAATACCATACCTTTGGATTATTTATAATGTTGAATTACATCTCTTGTAGATTTAAAAAAATGAATTAATTTATATTTTCGTTGAGGCTAGGTTTAAGCTTATAAATGTGTTGTGCTTCTATGATCTGAATATACTTCTTTTTTAAAACATTATACAAAATTTTTGTATTTGAGTACAGATCTTCATTTGAGGGCTTACAACTATGATCGATACGGAAATGATTAAAAATGGAACCTTGATATTTGTGAGCAGTTAATTTTTGTTTCAGCGTCATCCTAGTCATGCCAATGAAACACTTGTTGAGAGATTTAGATTCTCTCTTGTTACATTCGAAATGATATATTACAATAGCTCTGTCTATGTCGCTGACCCGCGATCCGGAAATATAGTATCTTACAAGGAGATCACTGATTTTACGATTTTTATAATACACACGAAATTTGATTGCCATCTCTGGATCTGTGAGTTTCACGAAAGTTTAGACAATTTTTTTTAAATACACGTTCGTCAATTTGTAATTGTTATGCATTTGATTTTCATAAAATATATTTATATTCTGCTGGTTGGGTCTCAGATTATGGTCACTATTAAAAATTCGGTTGTCAAATTAACCCATAGTTTTACCAATAAGAGTATTGTGGAAATTGTTGTTAACCAGCAACCGAATACCATACTTTACAGAACCTCTCAATTATACGGCTGGTGGAATCATGCTAACTATACAACGAGTTGGTGACGGAACCCCATACTTTCCAGCAGGGGTCCTCAAAGTGTGGCCCGCAGACCCCCAGGGGTCCGTGGTGCTTTGACAGGGGGTCCGCAGAAGTTTAACGGATTCAACAATGGATGCAGTTAAGGTATTTATTTACAGCTTTTCATGACTGTTAATATTATGAAACAGTGCGTACCATATATATATGCATATATTTCTGAGGGGAACACATATCAGGGGTTCCTCAGCTTATTTTTGTGTAATAAAAGTCGTCCTTGGTTGAAAAAAGTTTGAGAATCTCTACTTCACAGAACCTCTAAATTACAGTCTCTTCGCCATGCTAGCACCAGTAAACAAAACAGTTCCTTAATTACTAATTTAAGCTGAAGATGAGCTGTATGTTATTACCTGTGAAAGTACAGAATGTAAAATGCTTAAATCTCCGAAAACATGGTAAACATTTTCCAATTATGCTATCATGTAAAATAATTGACGGGCTGTAGAGGGTACCACCAGACACGCTGCTGAGTAGCTCGTTCTGTGACGAAATTAATGAAGTTCAAAGGTTCGAAACCTGGACATTAGGCGTTTCATCCCATCCTGCCTTTCAGACAAGTAAAATGTTTACTGTATAGCATTGAACATTATAAGAATTTTTTCATAACTCCTAGTTCTAATTATATATTTTGGATCGGAAGCGTTCTGTCACAGTTTTTGAGTTCCATATGTTGTCTAGTTTCCCATTTAATGAGAAAAATTCAGTTGTGATTTTCACGCGCACATCCCGACTTGCATCCATCAACTGCCGAGCATGGGACAAGGCTCGCAGAACGCAACATTTGACGTGACCTTCAGTGAGGACGCGCCGATCGGAGCGTGGATCTCGGCCTGCAGTGTTGCCAGCTCCAGAAATTTATGCATATTCCCAGACAAGCCATATCTATAAATTAAATAAAACTTGAGTTTCTAATTAGAAAAGATAACGAAGAAAGATTCAATGAACCTTAATGTGTTTCGAGCTTTGTACTGGATTAAGATTGGAGCTTTTTATGAAATGCATTTTCATGTATGCCAAGTTTATTTGTAATTTCGGGAATCATATACAATAACGGAGGTTTTGGCCGGCAATGTAGTGAAAATTAGTGCAGCCACAAATTCTGATAAAAATTCTTTGCATTTTTCTCAGATGCTGGAAGAACAAATGTTCACGTTATTTACTGAGGAATTGAGAAATATCTGCAGAATTTTATTCTGTGTTCACATGCGATCCAGGTCTCCAGTGTTGCATTAGCTGTTGCGAAGTAAGGTGGTGCGTGTCAGTGACCCGCTCATGTCCCTATCTGATCCGACGGGTGCTCTTCAGATTACCCTTTAACAAATACCGGTTGCAAAAACGCGTGAATATTTATCGAGCGTAATGTAAAGTTGGCTAAATTGTGAAAAAAATGATAGATTAGTTTACTAACAAGTTTTATTTAACGTATACAGCTAGCACAAGTGCTATTACTTAGCACTGTACAATCGCATTTCAAGTTATCAGCTTCGGAACAGGTGCCGCCTTCCTTCCTGTGTAACTTTGTGTTCATTTTCCTGCGAGCAGCTCTGCTGCAGTGGCGCCAGCATTGCTTTCTGGGAGGGATGATATAGCTCGGTGTCTGTGGTGCTGGTCTGTAGATATAGTGTGCAGAGACGGACATCGCGTGGGATATTACTGAGCTCCACAGGCGGACATCGCGTGGGATATTACTGAGCTCCAGAGGCGGACATCGCGTGGAATATTACTGAGCTCCAGAGACGGACATCACGTGGGATATTACTGAGCTTCAGAGGCAGACATCGCGTGGAATATTACTGAGCTCCAGAGACGGACATCGCGTGGAATATTACTGAGCTCCAGAGACGGACATCGCGTGGGATATTACTGAGCTTCAGAGACGGACATCGCGTGGGATATTACTGAGCTTCAGAGACGGACATCGCGTGGGATATTACTGAGCTTCAGAGACGGACATCACGTGGGATATTACTGAGCTTCAGAGGCAGACATCGCGTGGAATATTACTGAGCTCCAGAGACGGACATCGCGTGGAATATTACTGAGCTCCAGAGGCGGACATCGCGTGGAATATTACTGAGCTCCAGAGACGGACATCGCGTGGAATATTACTGAGCTCCAGAGACGGACATCGCGTGGAATATTACTGAGCTCCAGAGGCGAACATCGGGTGGAATATTACTGAGCTCCAGAGACGGACATCGCGTGGAATATTACTGAGCTCCAGAGACGGACATCGCGTGGAATATTACTGAGCTCCAGAGACGGACATCGCGTGGAATATTACTGAGCTCCAGAGACGGACATCGCGTGGAATATTACTGAGCTCCAGAGACGGACATCGCGTGGAATATTACTGAGCTCCAGAGACGGACATCGCGTGGAATATTACTGAGCTCCAGAGACGGACATCGCGTGGAATATTACTGAGCTCCAGAGACGGACATCGCGTGGAATATTACTGAGCTCCAGAGGCGGACATCGCGTGGAATATTACTGAGCTCCAGAGACGGACATCGCGTGGAATATTACTGAGCTCCAGAGGCGGACATCGCGTGGAATATTACTGAGCTCCAGAGGCGGACATCGCGTGGAATATTACTGAGCTCCAGAGGCGGACATCGCGTGGAATATTACTGAGCTCCAGAGACGGACATCGCGTGGAATATTACTGAGCTCCAGAGGCGAACATCGCGTGGGATATTCTGTAACTGTAGACGGATATCGCGTGGGATATTCTGTAACTGTAGACGGACATCACGTGGGATATTTTGGAACCACAGAGGTGGACCTCGTGTGGGATATTACTGAGCTCCAGAGACTACAGAGATGAACATCGCGTGGATATTATTGAACTGCAGCGAGGAACATCACGCGGGGCACTGCTGAGCTGTATAGTCCGAACTAGAGTTGGATTTTATTGAACATGAATAGAAATCCGAGCTGGTTACAACAAGGAATTTCCTGGTTATCGCATGCGATATAATTACCAGACCAGAGAGAGAGAGCACCAGACATCCTGCAGCTGTTACGTGGACGCCCGCCTGGCAGCTGAATCTCGTTAATGTTTGTATCATACTTGACTTGCAACATACACTCACAAACAGCCGTGTATGAATACATCTGTTCGTGCGTCATGTGCTGTGAACCTTGTGCAGGGATGTGGGACGTGCGCCCTACTTGAGCTGAGCTCTTCTATTTCAATGTTAAAATTTCCCTCCATTTGTTAGTTGGATTTTGTGGGACGTGCGCCCTACTTGAGCTGAGCTCTTCTATTCTAATGTTAACATTTCCCTCCATTTGTAAGTTGTATTTTGTGGGACGTGCGCCCTACTTGAGCTGAGCTCTTCTATTCTAATGTTAACATTTCCCTCCATTTGTAAGTTGTATTTTGTGGGACGTGCGCCCTACTTGAGCTGAGCTCTTCTATTTCAATGTTAACATTTCCCTCCATTTGTAAGTTGTATTTTGTGGGACGTGCGCCCTACTTGAGCTGAGCTCTTCTATTTCAATGTTAACATTTCCCTCCATTTGTAAGTTGTATTTTGTGGGACGTGCGCCCTACTTGAGCTGAGCTCTTCTATTCTAATGTTAACATTTCCCTCCATTTGTAAGTTGTATTTTGTGGGACGTGCGCCCTACTTGAGCTGAGCTCTTCTATTCTAATGTTAACATTTCCCTCCATTTGTAAGTTGTATTTTGTGGGACGTGCGCCCTACTTGAGCTGAGCTCTTCTATTTCAATGTTAACATTTCCCTCCATTTGTAAGTTGTATTTTGTGGGACGTGCGCCCTACTTGAGCTGAGCTCTTCTATTCTAATGTTAACATTTCCCTCCATTTGTTAGTTGGATTTCAAATTAAGATCGTCATGAAGAATCAAACATATTTCGCACTGCTTGATATAACATTTTGAAAGTTCTTATGTCATCTCACTCCAGAATAAAACATTCTGAAGGTTCTATCATCCTTCATGCTGCAAGATTCAACATTTTTATGGTTCTTACAGCCTTCATGCTGCAAGATCCAACATTTTTATGGTTCTTATATCCTTGATGCTGCAAGATCCAACATTTTTATGGTTCTAACATCCTCTATGCTGCAGGATCTAACATTCTAAAGGCCCTAACATTCTTCATGCTGCAAGGTCAAACATTCTAGTCGAGTTTTCATCGAAATACCCCAACATTGTCATCGTGCTTGTGGTATCTCACATTCTATTTAAGCCATCTTACGCGTTTTCTCGCTGAAGTCGTCGCTGTACGATGGCGTGTATTGTGCAAGACGAAATTTAATTTGTATTGTATATCTGCTATCTTATTTTGTTTTTGGATTAATATTTATATATTTTTCAATACGATATGCCGTTTGAGGTATTTCGGTGTTCATTCGGCAATAACATATGTCATTACAATTAATGCATTTGTATATTTTTTCCAACAAATTACATTTTAGTTGATTGTATTCATCCACATATGTGGCTGAATTATCTTTTATTTACTTGCATGTTGTAATGTGTAACAAAATCAATAACAGGGAGATCAGTCACAGAAGTTATAGTCACGATATGTTCCTCCAGGAGTGCAAATGCAACTTGGGATAAATTTTGTCAATTATTTTCCAGGCACAAACTATAAGATACGACGCTAGGGCTGAGTAATCTTCTTCACTCGCTAGCCACATTGGTGATCTCTATAGCGTTAGCTTCCTAACTGGCCTTGTTTTAAGGGCATCCCTATGGCGCTTGAGTGGTTCATCTTCTTAGTTTTATTTTCACATCCTGCATTTTATCGTACCTTTGCCTCTTTTTCCAATTCTTTTAAATTTAAATTTCAGAGTGGTGTGTGATTGCGATTTTTGGAAGCATTGTGAAACTGAAAATTTGACGAGGACTTCAGTCAATGAAATAGTAAACCATTTGCGCTGGGAATATTCAGCACGCAGTTCTGCACCATATACCGTTATCTTGCTACTTTACACTCGTTAATCACCGATACGTTTTCAGAATTCTAGGAAATCATATGACAATTTGTCAGTGAACTTTGTCAGATTTTTGGCACAGAATAACACAGTGAATATTCGAAGAATTTTAATGTGATGAGTGCGCTCCGTAGAGTTGTTTGTGTTTCGACAGAAGTGTTTGCGTTGACCGCTCGCAGAGAGTGAAAAGCATCAGTAACGTTCAACAAAAATAGAAAAGAATTGCTTCGCAAAATTTTAAAAAGCATCCGAAAAAATTGTGCAATAGGCTACATGTGCGCTAAATAAGAAGCACACAGTGAAGAAAGCCTTTATTTTAACGAGAGTATCCAAAACTTTCGGAATCAGAACAGTAATTGAGTGAAACAATAGAAACACTGAATCTATTTGAGACATACAGCGCTACCGATACAAGGTGGGAATTCAATGCAATAATTTCCAAAGCACAAACACTTGATTTGTGTTTAAAAAGCAGAGGTGAATTGTGAAGATTAGTTGCCTAATATGAAACGCACTCAGTCATTAGAAATTGTCCAGAACTTGACTGGAAAAGACAAGGATTAGCGCAAGTAACCTGGACCTGACAGCAACAGACAGGGCACCTGGAGGGTCCGGTCTGTGTTTGCGTCCCGTCGATTCCTTAATATTTTTGCAGTTCCGTCGAACATTGAACATGGCAGGAGCAGATCGGCTTGCAGTATCAGGTAAGGGAACATTTTAGTATCTGGAACAGCATTTGCGGCGAATTTTTTCTCTTTAGTGAGCACGGTAATTACATGACACGTGTTTCTCGATTTTTATCATAAACTAATTTATAATCTAAGTTAAGACAGAAAGAAATTAATCAGTATCATTACATAAGCGTTTACCATTGCACTGGTTAAGTGGTTACCTTTGCTCAAATTCCGAGAGCACAAATCTTGAGTAGCTCAACCTCTGTATTAGAGATTGTGTTGTTTTTGGCGATGTGCTAAAAGTATATCAGGGATTACGCATGCTCAAACGTCATTGGTTCAAAAATTTAAAATCAATGAAAATTTGAATCTTTCAAACGGTGCTGCCTGTCAGAAATGATTTTGAGCACACAAAGTTCGGGTGAGCAGACCCGCGCGAGTGATGTTTAATTCTTGATTTTCTTGTACCGAGCATCAAAATTCAAATTCCAATACCAGGCGACAACTAGTGGTAGAACATATTCTCGTGTCTATAGAGTTTAGTTATTAGTGAAGGTTTGAAGCAGTAAATACCATATCATAACAAGCTCACTTTAAATGCACTGACAAGAAATTCGCGATCACGGTGCCGACCTGTAACAAGTAGCGCTACATAGAGGTTGAGATGCGAGCTCAACATTCCACTGAAGATTAATTTTGAATTTTTAACGCACGTAGCAGGTTCGAGGTCTAACGACAGTTCCACAGGCATGGTTGCAGCATGCGTGTTTCAGTAATCAACGCGCGATAGAGCGCAAGCACAGCATATTTTGCTGCCACGAGTATCTTCGAATTCAAATTCGGTGCATTTCAGTGCACATGAAACTACTCAGATGCATCTCTTCTTGTATAAATCAATCGGAAAACCACTATTTATCAAAGTAAATGATCCAAACAGTGAATGTTTTGAAAATATCCAAGTTTACGTTTGAATTTGCTTCTCGTAGAATAATATTTTTAACGAGCAACAACGATAGAGTCGTGAAGCGTCGTATTGATAGCTTCCCGTGAAGGGTGAGCTTTTCATGACCCATCATTACAGGTAGACAAGCTTCCCCTTGATGCCTGAAATCGTTCAGATTAGGGTCGCAATACTGGACTGCCCTGACAGATTGCTTCATTTGTTCGCGTAGATCATCTCTATTGATCGAAAGAAAACAAATTACTTCTCCACTTGTCCTCTCTTTCGTGAGTACTACAACCCCGTACTTGCCTCCCTAGTGTCTCAATAAAAGCATTCTGTATTATTATGAGAGACACTTGTGACTATTTCTTCTGTAAATGCTAAATTATTACTCTGCTGGATGAGAAACATATGAGTACTAAGTAGGCCAATTCATTTCACTCTCGTAAATGCAACATAGAGCAGCGTTCAGATTTCATGATAAGAATAAAAAATTCAAGTTATTGTAGTAAATATAAAAGCTCATATTCCAAAATACTCTAAATATATAATTTCTTCTGGAGGATTTTTCAGTTGCCATGAGTTCTCTCGACACCAGGAACATAATCAGCGTGATGTTACTCCAAAAATTTTGAGAAACTCAGATCGTAGAGAAAATATCGCCCCACCATCTTCGCTGGAAATGTTACGAGTGCTTCATTGCAGCGCGCGTCGTAGTGTGTATTGAACGCATAAGAGGAGACCGTGTTTAACGCTCATTTGGAATTCGTTCTAAATTTAATTGCATGTTCAGGAAATTCCATGTATTGACTTGGTCTAATCGAAAACATAAATGATTTTTTCTAAGTCGTGGCTCTTTAATTTTTCGTTAAGCTACATGCCTGGTAATATCTGAATAGCGCTTTTCTGTTCTTGGATTTTAAGTATTTATCTGATTAAACTTAACCTTCAAACCATATTGACGAGTGTTATTAATAGTTTTCTCAACCGTGTCAAATTAATTATGAATCTTGAATACATTAGAAAGTATTTTGAATGCAGCCATCTGTAACGAGTTATTAAAAACTTAGACGTAAGCACCGTAGACTTTTTGTTCACCAATTCGTAATCGCATCTGCTGGGTTCGTTGGAGTGGAAATGCTGGGGCGAGCTGAGCTTTGCAGTGATGACTACGTTGTAATAATTTTTCCACACTTTGTTTCTCTGGTCAGCAAATTATTTTCTGCATGAGCTTAGTATTCTGGAACCTAGAGTTGGTGCAGAGTTTGCCGTAGGGAAATTGAATTTATTCATCATTTCTTTTCGATATATTACGTTCTTTAGAATGAGTCTCGTGAAACATCTTTCATCGCTCGATAATTGAATATTCATACAGAAAAAACAGCATTCAAGCTACACCTTTTTACTCCTGTATTTTCCCACAAGGAAATTCAATTATTTCGTCGTTACAATTTTAAGGCAGAATCATCATTTTCGCAGCGTTTCAATTTTGATTTCCTCGTGTGTTCCGTAAAAATTAGCGTTTCTGCAGGTTCACAAGTATATGCAATTCAATAAGTGGTTGCTATGGAATTAAGAGTATTTAGTTTGCCATCGTGAGAGTTTAAGAGCTCAAAAAATGTAATTGTGAAGGCAGTAGTTTTACCGTTATCAGGGAATGAAAACGTAAATAAAGTTCCATCTGCTCTATATTTGTTCCTGCTGATGAACAGCTAATGTTACTTTGTCAGTGGCTGTTGTTCTCGATGACTGAAAGTGGGCTGATGGCATTCGTGAGACCTGAGCTATAATTACGTGTAGCAGCTGGACGCGGGCAGTGTAGGGGTGTGCCGTCTTCTTGGTATCATCCGCTGTCTGCTGGAAATCTATCTCTCATTTTTTTTGTGCATGAATTCTGATCTGCATCAAGTTTACCAGGAGCAATCAGCTCATTTCTGCTCCACAGCTATGTTTTTCTATTTTCAAACTCATGAGACAGCTCTTCATTTTTTTGCATTTCTTCTAGACCGCTGCTACAACATTTATTTTCGAAGTCAAGGTAAAAATTATAAAACTGCCACTTTGATTTTTTGATTATGTTAATAAAGGATGAATTAAGGGTCTACATACACCCAAAAAAGAAACAGTGACATTGGTCGCACTATTTACCACATTTAAAATAGATAAAAACTATTTTCTGAAGTATTATTATAAAATTGGACCAATAAAGTTTTCTGTATTGTGTATTTGCTTGCAGTTTCACAGAAAGCTTTTCATTCTGCACGCGTCGGCTGCAACAAAGCAGATTACAATCAAATGAAATTCACGCGATTCTTTGGCGACGAGTGTCATTATTTCGCCTTCGCTTCTCAGAATATGGAAACTGAGCTTCTGCATCTCGCGAAGCCCTACCAAAGCCTTGGCCAATATTGAAGAGAAAAAATAATTTTCTCAGACTAGCAATATCGCAGCAGTCAGGAGTAAAAAAGATATATTTTTTCGTGGAGGTAGTCTTCCGCTGTGAGTGCGTGGATTTGGGCCATTGTTGGGACAAAATGCTCTTCTCAGAGATATTAGGCCCATAAGTCTCCCTCTTGTGCCAGCGCTACTTCCCTAGTAAAGCCCTTACCATTAAACGGTTGAAGCATACGTAGTCATTTTTGGCTCTCGCTGAGAGGGAGAGATGGCGGAGTTCGGTGGTTCAGATGCCGAGCTCTATCTTGCGCTCTCTCCCGGGGGCCTTCCTCGTTCATAAGTCCACTACATGACTTCTGGAGTTCCAGTACGTTTTCAGCGAGAAAAAGAAAGCAAGCTTGTCTACCACCAAGTCTTCCAGTAACATTTCGCGTAACTCCAAAGACTGTAAAATTCTAGGCAAAAGTTGTAATGAAAACTGATGAAATGCTTGACTAGACAGTTTGAGTAGAACGTACGCAGTTAGGTCGCGAGTCTCTAACTCTTGCAAGGAATAAACAGCCATGAATTTGTAACATGTTGATCTTGTAAGTGTTAGCTCATTCTGAATCGTTATTTGTCTGTTCCAGCTTAGTCCCTGAAGCTGATTCATGTAGATTTTGAACAGAATGTGGACAATGATGCTGTTCGGTTACGTGATGTCCTCAGGTGTTATGTTCCAGGGTACGTAACAGAGGGCAACTGGTGATAGGATCATTCAAATATATTCATATTTATTTGTATGTATTATATATTTGTATTCAAACATTCACCTTAAAAATGTATTTCAGGTATAGCAAGAGAAGAGCAGCAACAAAAAAATACTCCTGTTGAAATTTAGAAACTCTCTCTATATTGTACATGATGGTATGTAACACATGGCGTAGATCAACATCGTTGGCTATTTAGTTTTTCGTAGTTTTTCTCTTTGAAAATAAAGAGTATAGTATGTAGAATGTAATCTAAACGTGATAAAATAATTTTCAATTAACATGGATTGGATAATACATGTTTCAGGGATTGACATGGGTGCACATCGAGCGCTACATTCCTTCAACGACTGCATCATTTACGTTTGAGCAAATAATTCATAATCTGCAGCCAGAAAGATCGTCGGGCAATACACATATTCAATTAGTCCATAGATCAAAACTATTGTAGATGTCTTTATCTACGCGTCAATAACAATGTACTTGATCTTACAGAAAGAAATTAAAGTATGCAGTGACCTACTGCTCACTCAATGAAAACATTTTAGAGTAGCTGGAAATGCACAACCTGTCGGTCGTTTCGAAGTTTGGTGTTCGGAATGTTTCCCTGTGGTTTATCTATTCTCGTGGGAGGTATATCATGCTCAGGAGGTCAATTATGTGATAATGATAATAAAAAAATATCTTGCGTCATTAGTGCGCTCTGTTTTTTCTGTTTTTCAACATTCGTGTGCCTTATATATTGGAGATTTAATTGACAGATCAAAAGATGCTAGGTAATGCTTCACAAATAATAACTTTGTTTCATTTCAAGAAGAATTCTAAATTACAGATCAATAAACTCATTAAAAATATATTTAAAACAGCAGTAAAAGCTTGAGACTCATTTCGAAGGTTGCGGAAAAAGTTGAGTGAAGTGATATAATTCAAGCTGAGGCAAGTTTTATCTCGTTTCGAATAGACAGACTTATGAAGAATGTCAATTTGTGAGCGTAATGAGATCGCTGCAGGCAACCTTGGCTGATTCCACCTTATTTGCCATGCACCAGAGATCGTCAGCACGCGGGCAGAGGCCTGATTAGCTTACATGTTTAATGGCCTGGAAAGCGGTGGTGATGCAGGCTGGTCCATTCAAAGTCGCATAACGTCACTATTCTCGGTGCAGTTTCTCTCATTGGATTATTATAATATTATTATTCTCACGCAATGTTAGGTCTCGTTTGCGGAGTTGGTGCACAGCATTGTACCCTTTGTGGCTGTTTCCTTTGATTTCTTAAGTGATCGTGTACTGATTATTCCGACCCACTCAGAAGTCAAAGATATATAACGAGTACGCAGCATATTGAGGGCTTATCGTCAAGGGAATACTAAGGGAAAGAGCTGCATCATAGTTTGTTGACATGCGTTGTTGTGGCTAGTGTCATTGAAGAATAAAAGTACTCAGAAAATTATCTTGCACTTCTCAGTCCGTTTCAATTTCACGGTCTAGTTGAGTCAGTTTTTTTATTTCTTATCGAATCTCAATGCTTTGATGCAGTAGCAGATGTAAACTAGTGAGAACCAGCACGGGTACGCCAGTAAACTTAATTTATGTTCAACGCACGCTCGAGCGAATGAGAGGAAGATACCGAAGTGTCTGTACTATAATTGCGATAATTTCACACCGATTGAGATTCTGAGCACAAAAACACGACGGCAATAAATTTTTTCGACTTATGTTGTATTTTAGTACTCGTCGGAGCTTTACATTATTTTATGAATTTGTGCATAATGTTCAAGGCCTATACTGATTATTGTTTATTTAGATTTAAATTTAAATTTATGAGCAGCTTTGACCTACTTTATACAGAAATTTTTAGCGGAAATTTATCATTCTACTTGAGAGTATGGCAGCATAGCAAAGGAAGACGAGCTCAGCCTATGTCCAGGGCACACATCTTCTATTGTATTTTACTCTGTGAGACGACATTCTTGAGAAAATTGCTGCTTGTAGTACGAACCAGAGAAAGCGTGATTGCTTTCTGCAGTTGCATATAACATTAGTGTCACAGTTGACTTCCATATGACTTCCATGAACCTTGAAAAGTTTTCTCTAATATATCTACACATGTGTTTACGATGACACTGATTTTCGAAGTGTTTACGTTATAGCACAGTTGTTCATGGAAGACATCCATCGATTACCCATTTGCTGATGCTGGTTGGTCATCTGTTGGCTGATACACTGAATCGCACAATTTAGTTCAGAACGCCCCCACAATATATGAATACCAGAGAAAGGCTTTGTTAGAATGAACAAAATAACTTTGTCATGGAACATCTCAACAAGAGAAAAACCAAAAACGACCTATTCTAGTGCTTTATTTTTTCCCGCTGGTGCGCGAGTCCATATTGTGTTAGAATAAACGCTAAAACAAAAACAGCTTTTCGAAAAAAAATTCTAAAACTGTATCATAGAGCAAAAAACGTTCCAAATCTTGAGAAAATGTAATTTTTTGAAATTAATACTTTCGCCTCATGGCTTATTGCATAATTCATGAAAAATGCTCAAAAGAAATACTGATGCTGTATGACATGTATGTAATTGGACACTGTTAAACAAAAATTTAGTTTAACTTTCAAGCCATAACCGACGATCATACAATGCTAAAAAACTAAACAGTATTTTCGTTTTCATCGGTAGATTTTCTGCAGTTCCTTACCTTCAAACTTTGAACATTCAGTTGGCACGTACAGATACTTTCTTTACAGTGCAAAAGTTTAGCCCCCTAAGCTTGTATAAATCGACCTGACTTGATGGCCTAGCTACCCAAATACTTGAAAAAACTTCAGGTGCGATTAGCGAGCTCTTTGTGAGCATTTAAATCGATCGCTCAGAACTGGACAAGTCAAGCAAAATAGGAGGCAGGCAAATTTTACTTTTTTTGTTTTTTAAACAGCACTTTTAACAGCAGTTGGCCAATCAACGTGACACCAGTCATCAATAAAGTTCAGTGAAGATTGCTGAAATGAGGAAAGACGATGTAAATGCAAACTTAAAATAAGACTACCTACGCCAGCACGGATATTAATAAAACGTAGCCGTCTCACACGTGTTCTCAATACTGCGACACAGTACACACGTTTCTGTAAAATATTCTAGGTTTGTTGCGCACACCATCTGACACGACACGCTCGCTTGTCGTGCATTTTGGAACAAAATGCTGATGCACTCAGCCATTGTGCGATGTTCTTTGTTTCTTCCACAGTTTATGAATCAAATTTTCTACTCGAATATATGTTTCATTGTGTTTATTGTAGAAAATAGGCGAATTTTTTTCTCAACTTATCTTACCGTCTTATTCTTTTTTGAATCCTGAGGGTTTAGGGACTGAATTTCTCATTTTTTGTTGCGGTCATTACGCTACTGAATTTGTGACTTTATCAGACTTTATCAGACTTTATGATTTTTTCGTTAGAAAATCTGGGAATTGGTATATTTTTTAGTTATTTATTCAATGTTCAGAGTTGGTGCTAAAAGTGTGATTTCGAACACCGAAGCTGTGATATGTTTGAAATAGTGTTTTGTTTGACCCAAGTTCTCTATCTCGTGTTTCTTCATTTTCGGGTACAATTCCCTCATAAATCGGCAGAGATACTTAAATTTCAAGTGCAAAAACCGTAGATTTTTCTCAATTTGAAACAGCGTATACTTTTTCTTTTGAGCGACCTGAAGTGTACGCCAGTTAGGTCTTACGCGGAATGATAACCCTACAATCTGAATCGGCTTTCACAGTTTTAAATTTTGGATAATTTTTGTATACAATTCTGGATGTTCACTTGAAGTTTTTGCTACGAACAAACCCGAACAGCCTGTTACTTGGCACTTAAGCGTTTGGTTTTGATCAAGTTCATCGAAAAATAATCACATTCACCAATGGGATCCATAGCCAAGTGCAGTTGGCTCGTGCATAAACTTTTGCATTTAATCGACATTAAATACAAACTGTTTCAAAATGCGCTTAATGAGCGGTGGAGGAGAACGCATTGGAGAGTTTGATCAATAAGAGAGTATTTTGAACCCACGAAATTTGAATACAAGATTCGGAATTTCATGCTCTGCTTAAGCTGGAACTTCATCGATTACTGTTTTATGAAGCCCCTGCAGAGACCCGATGAGTTACTTGGTACATTTTTCATTCACAGATCGATGAAATGCGCAGAAAAACAGTCGTGATGTTAGGTTACAATTTGAGAAGCATTTATCATGAACTGAAGGTCGTTAATGAGGCATGTGTGCACTAAAGTCACGCACGGAATATCTCGCACTCAAGGGCTTTCTTTCACGCTCGGATAGTGGCATCAAGAGCTTTTGAGAGTGTGACAGTTCTCAGAATTATTTCATTCTTTAATTTGATTGTGGGAGAGGGTTGGAAGGAAACGTGAAAAGTATCCCGTACAGCACATTCGTTTTCATATGATATTAGCGAGTGCGCTAATATTATCGTCAAAGGAAGCAAAGGCGTCTCTTAAACATAAATCCATGCATGTATCCTTTGAGTTCATGAAAAATTCGGTACGGAATGGAAAACAACAAGAATCCAATAACGCCGGTATCTTCTGGAGCAGGACATATTTGTGTTAGAAGGCCGTAAGAGAGTAGGCCAAGAAGAGTAATCATGTTTATCTGATGGCTAATGACTCTAAGTATAATCTGTGGGAAAGAAACCATGACAATAGCTATTATTTACCTATAATCTGCCGTCTACGCAGTAGAGCGTTTACAACTCGCACTTTGAGGCTTTAAGAACTGTAAATGTATTGCGAAAATTATAATTTCTACCGAATACAAGAAATAGGTGGCAACAATTCAGACTCATTGATGCATTCCAGTGTGTACAGTTTGACTATAGAGCAGATGTTCTGTTTATGAATTTCAATACATGCTTGCAGTTTGAATAGCAATGGATGTGCTCACTTTGAATTTTAGTGCATAGGTTTCGGTCGAATTTCAAGGCTTCGATAGATCGATCAGGTATTGAATTTCTGTACCTTGAATATCAGTACAGGTATTTATTCGGATAATAGGTGCAGTTCTTCAGTTCCAATTTATCAATTATGACGCATATTTTCCCATTGAATCTCAATTCAGTTGCTCAGGTTGAATAGACGTCTCCACAATGAGATTTAGTGAAAAAGAAAAATCGTGTTCACCATCGACAAGCCTTGAATTTTCGAGTAATTATTTATTTGAGTCACGTTTTTTCAGACAGCAATTTATTGACAATATTGATGAAGATAAATAATCTTGCATGGATTTAATATCAAATTTTCGGCTCAAAGATTATTTTGCATATCATCTGGAAGCAAAAGGAAAGAATAACTTATTTTTAAGAAATCGAATGAAAAAGTCAAAATCCCGTGAACTGAGCACAAAATTTTTTTTCTTAAAATTAATTAAATGATATAGGGTTAAATTATTTGTTGGTTGTTTTTTTAAAGGATCATAAGCTGTATTTCATTAAAAACAGTTACACTGTAAACATATTTACATGGTACTTTCAGAATATGAACATCATATTATCATGAAAATATTCTAAATTTCCAAAAATACCAGATCGGATAATTTCGTCACATGAGCCACCAGCGCAATACTGTGGTGTGCTAGTCAGCGCGAGGAAAGTTAAATGCCGGCCGGTTGGGTGGTTGAGACCGGCACACTCAGCCTCTCGCGCGTAATGTGGCCAGCCTTGTGAGCCGCTGGCTTCTCTTACTTTGTTCATTAACTAGAAATTTTCAAACCCAGTTTAGTGCTTGGAATGAAGCATAACCTCGCTAAAATACGGTTATGGTTTTTCGATTGGCGTTACTTGAAAACAAGCACTTAGTTTGAGCCAGTTCATTTCCTAGGGCCTGTTTGACGGTTTATTTCCTTTGTGTAGTTGCCCTAGCGAAACCGAGTAGTTTTAACGTCCAACATGTTTTTTTTGCGGATAACGACGGTGAATAGCAGCCGTTTGCGACAAGACAGCCTTGAACTTGAAAGATTTCCAACACAAGCAGCACATTGTATTGATGTAAGCGCAAATAAAAAATTTGGGCATTCTGAGGCCATGTAACATACAAATTTCTTGAACACAAAACTCTATCGTTTTTTCGCTGCTTATAATGCTACAAATGCTGCAGTGTGCATGAATCAGTTACCATGAGGTCACGGCCATACTCTCTGAATGCGAACGACGCTGGTTTTCTTTAATATTATAATGGAGTTATGTATCACAGACCCAAAATCGGGCTTAGCTGAGCGTGTCCATCCATTACGTTGAAGGCACTTGACGAATTAGAACTTTGATTGGCTGTAAATGTTAAATGTTATACGGAATGGGCAGAGGTTCTTTTCTAGCAATCAACATTGACTCTTTTGGAAGATTCCTTCATCATTGTTTTGAAATAATCAATAATCATGAAAAGATTCCACACTACGTTCACGTATAGAACTGCTTTCTAGTCCAAGCACAAAAACTAAAAAATGTTTCGAAAATTCAAGTTAAGCTGATCATCCGGCTTTTGTGGTTGGAGATAATGGTTGTGTAGGATCCTTAAAATCGAACCTAATATTTCTCTTTGACAGCATTTCCAGGATTAGAAAAATCTGATAACTCTTAAATTCGCTGCTATAATCCTCATTTTCTCGAATATTTTTCAGCTGGTGTGATATAACTCTCGTCGGCCGCTGCTCGTACGCCGATAAATCATGCAAGCAAATCCCGAAGCCGCCGCAGATGAAAGCAAATAAAGAACTCTGTATTCAGGATTAACTTTCATATTGTTCCGTCGTATGAAATATTTCCTTGGAAGAAAAGCGGTGTTGAGATTCAGCATATAAATCACTTACGCAAGATATCTTTTCCTGATCTACGTAAGGGATGCAAAATTTCTCTCGCAACAGAAATATCTAGCTCTACTAAACCAGGCGCAATGAGGGTCCAAATGCAAATTGTCTTTCTTATCCTTGCAGGTTTCATCGATTTACTGGTGTCATGATTCACTGACTTGAATATTAAACTGATTGCTGACAATCTGTAGCTATTGAAATAATTCTCGTTGGCAAGAAAACGCGATCGCAAGTACTTTAGATTTTTATTCATAGGCTTCGATCTCGTTCGATGTCTGAGATCCATGAAATATCGAGTTTAGATGGTGCGACTCTTTTTGCTTCGCTTATTTAATAATCTACTCACCCTAATACTTCACCATCAATTTCTAGCGTTTAATTTGTGTTGTCTAATTCAAATAGTCTAGTTTGCCAGCACTTTCAACAAAGAGTAAAACTTTTGAATTCATGTTAACATTTGTGTTTTTGAAAATGTGCTGATTATTCTTGAAATTATAGCTATAATTTGACATTTTACCTCATTACTACTGGCATGGGGACGAACTTTGCCACATCGCTGGCGGCCAAAACGGGCGAGTTATGCCGGGGGCACACTACGTTTTTTCGGTTGTCAAAACGAACCATGCACGGACGCTCGCCGTACCAAACGGCCGTCAGGCGCGTCAGGCCACAGCGTGACTGTGTGTGGCTCTCCCTCAGCTCTGTGATGAGCGTCCGATGTTCATCGAACATAAACAAACCGAAGTCAATGTGCATGAGCTATACTAAAAAATTAAAAAATCAAAAAATTTTCGAATTAATACGTAATCATTAAAGTAAATTGTATCAACATTGTTAGAAACAAATATTTTGTTTCTTTGTTTGATGACGGGCTGCTTGGTTTTTCACTCAACTGCAGGACCTAGTACTAAATTTCATTGCTTTAATTTAGGATGCCATCATCAAAACAGCTCACAACCACATCATGAATATATCTCAAGCCAAACATATCTCAAACCAATCAGCAGATAAAGTGAACATAACCGCTGCGAAACGTGTCAACACTGTCCGCCATCTTTGTCCTTCGTTACTCATTTGGTGGCTGAAAGCCTCCGACGACCTTTCACGAGATGAGCATCCGTTCATCAAATGTTGAGCAAACGGGCCTTCCAGATCTTATCTGACGAACAGTTTTCATTTGACGAACGAAGGTAAGGCTATAGTGTGGCCCCGGCATTAAGCAGCGGTAGCTTGCACCGGTTGATGCGCTGCATGGCTCGGCAGTTATTCTTACCTCTCCGGATTCGTTTGTAACTCTAGTACGTGCGGTTCAGTGCCTTAGTTTAGAGCGAGAAGTAGTGCTGTTTTTCCTGGTTTCAATTGGTACTCTGATCTTTCAAGGTTCAACAACGATTCCATTTAAATTTATTTTATCAGAAACGGATTTCGTAACATTTATTTTTATCAGTGGTGAAAATTAATAGATTCATCTGTAACACTAATCGTAATTGGTGAGTCAGTCATGCTGATTGTTTTTACTCATTAGCAGCATTAATGGGGGCACGTTGAGCAACAACACCTGTTATTAGATCCACCCCTCTCAGTAATCGTAACAGGTTCAGCAGCAGCAGAAGCAGCTCGTATGAGGCTTGTTAGAGCAGCCACGCTCGTCCGGCGCAGCGATGTCGATGCGGAAGCAAAGCTCGACGCGTTCTGCGATATTGACTGGCTTATCAGGCGTCTCATGCCTTCTTGCCCGGCTACACGCGACGCAAAATTTACCCATGTTATTTTAGAGATGTCCTTCAAAAGCTTTATTATAGTTTTCAAATTTTGGGATAAATGTATCTTGATAACAAGTTCACGACGAGCAAACCAACACTTAATCGAGCTAAGTGTTCTGGCATAGTACATAATTTCAGAGAAAAACATTCAGCGATACTCTAAAAAATATTTTTCTTTTGTGGGCGCTTGTGAAAAATATTTGTATGAATTCATTCTCCACCTGCAGGCAAACAAACAAACAAAACCCGACCTTGAAAATAGTTACATTCTAAGTCCTAAATGCCTTAAAATTCTTTCTGATGTTAGATGTGATTTACATTTCTATGCGCAAAAATTAAACACAGCATAAGGGCAGCAGGAAATTATAAGGCGTTTGTACATCAAGTTTAATTGTATCAATACGAAGAACTTTCCAAAAAGCAAAGTACTGTTTGAAGATGGCTAATAATTCTAACTACATGGTAAATTTCTTGGCCATTTTCATTGTATTTTGCATGCTTTTTATGCCTAAAGACTCGTCATTTTCTTCTCTTTCAAGAAGAAATAAAACAATATGAATGATTATGAGACTGACCCTGGGAGGCCGGATGTACACGTGAAACCAAGTGTCGCCATGAAAAGAGCTTCGACGACTCACAGTTTGTATTTCACCTCCGCAGCGCAATGCCAAGTGCGGGCTGGCGGGAGTCTCTGCTGGAACTTCACAGAGTTTTCTCCCCACCCTGGTCAAATTAGAAACTGTTAAAGCACACTGCACGAGAGCAGGAATGCGTGTGGGGTAAAATTGCAACAATGTTGCAGTATGAGCTGTGCTCATTGCTCTATATGTATAGAACTGCCCGCTCATTTCGGTTCAATAACAATCTGCACTACGAAGAAATACATTTAGTGCCCAGTTTTGCCCGCTACACGGAGCGTGTGCAGCACGTCCATCAAAATTTTGTCAATTATACGACAATTGACCTCACTTGGGCACGACTGCAAATCATCGCATGAGAATTGGTGTGCCATTCTGGAAGAATGCTCTTCATTCTGCAGCTGCTGGACAAACCCTGAGCAGAAATGTTGTGTTTGCGATGTGAATTTCATATTCAAAAGCGTGCTCAGAATTTCAAAGCAAGTCGAGTCGCAGCCATTATAACACTTACACTATTGAAAATGCAGCTTGCATTCATGGCTGTCGTGGCAAAACATGATTAACGAATTATATATTCTGTTTAAATTATCCATATTGAAAGACATAAGACGTTGCAAGGCGATGGTAAAATATTAATTATTTTCTCGTTTATTGGCTTTTTCTCTTTCATTTGTCACTGGGGGAATTTTGGTACGCCGAACTGGTGCTTCTTTCTAACTCTCTGAGGAATTGAAGCATAAATTCATCTAGAAAAGAGCTTGTAAAAATGTACTTGAACATTATTGCATTTTGTATCAAGTTTCACGGTAGCGGAAGAGCTTTTTACTGAAGGAACATGCCTATGATTATTACTCAAGTTCTTATGATCATAATACAAAGAACAAAACATAAAACCATTGGTATACAGATCTCCCAAATTAGAGAAGTGTTTTAAATATACAGAATTTACAGAGTTCATTACTATCTCAGAACTTGTAATTGATCTGTTATTCTGTATCCTGAACAAGCAGTCAAATTACAGGACCTCCAAATTGAGTGATACACCCACTTTTCACTGTTTTACTTATTATTTATTAAACAATACAACTTTACACGTGGTTTCCACTGAGCAAACCTCCTCGAATTTAGACGAAATTTACTATCTTCCTTGATTCTTGACAACAGAGAAGACTGGCCCTATTTCATCTGTGTGGATTAGATAAGTTCACCACAGATTACAGAGATGGTGTCGGGCTAAGTACTTCTACTTCTTTTCATTAGCATGCAGATGGTCGCAAGTCATGCCTGCTTGGGCAGCCAGGCGTGCTCAGGCGCACACGCCCGTCCACGCAGGCTGCGGCCGGGCTTATCGGTCGCAGCACGACGATTGTGTTGTGGCAGTGAATGCTCATGTTAGCGCTGCTGGTTTTATTGGTTGTGAGTGAATGTAGATTTTAATATTGCCGTTTTCGTTATCAACAATTGTTTAGAGAGCATCAGCGAGATGAATCGTTCGAATCGAAAATTTAAATTTACTGTTGGTTTTGATAGTTATCTTAGAGGGGTGAAAAATTTTCTACTTTCACACAAATTCAATAGCTGAAAATATCTGGTGATTTTTTTGCGATATAATTTTTAATGGAAAAGCCATTGATCGTTTCAAAACTGATCCAATTCCTGCAGTTCTCTTTGGTATTCCTAAAGAAGCTCGATGTTCGAATTCATGTTTCAGTTAAAGTCCCTTCGCATCTGGGTTGTCAACTTATTATTCCCGACCAGTCATCATTACTTTTTAAAGTGAATGAACCAAAAGTTACCCAACCAGGGTGAAACATCTATAACTTTTCATGCTTTGCTAAAAGTTGTAACATATATGATGGGCTTAGATTGGTTTAAGATACAACAAGATAAGATAACAAGATAACCCATCTTGCTGCAAGCTAACCATACCTGAGCCTATCATCTGTGCTTTGACGTTAAGTACATCGTGCAAGTCGTGACACTTGCGCTGATGGCTCCTAGAGTAGAACTTTAGCGTTGGATTGTGGGTAACTTGGCCCTCAACGGCAGAGGGGCGGAGCGTGGGCTGGCGGTAGTCCTCACAGTAAAGGTTTTGCGTGGCGCAGGTCTTAAGCTGCAGAAGAGGAGATTAATATTAGTTCGCGTAAATTCATTTAATTTTTATACTGTTACAGTCGTATACCTGTACCCTACCATTGAAAATATTCTAAGGTTGGGACCAGCAACAAATATTGTACACGGCTCAACGTCTCTCTAGCCGTGATCGGGCCAACTGGAAGTTACATGTTACAATAATTTATACCACACAATGAGTTTCACCGTGCATTTGTTCATATATTTCTTTAGTTACATATATTTCTCAGAGCCCGTTTCTCTCATACGGTACGAATTGCCATACTATCGTCACACGCTGGGAAGAAAAAACATAAATACTGCAAAATGCTGCCTATTTTCATTTTGAAGTGCGATTCCGTTGTATTGATATTCAGTCGTCCTTTTGCTCGCAAAAAATGTGATTTCTGAAGTGATAGTAAAAAGTAGGTAATGGTTGGTGTGAATTTTTATTTTAAAGTAAAATTTGTTTGTATTGAAATTCAGTGTATGTTTTAAGACCATAATATTCATTGTTAAAACACCAAATATGATTTGTATTACATATGTAGCTAGCTCAGACAGTTTGTCACATGTGATAATTGTTGTCAAAATTTAAAATTTTATTCGCAGGTTTCACTAAAACAGAGTTTCAACGGATGAGCGTGATAAAAATAGTTGTATTCAATGGCGCTGGTAGTCAGGACTGCATCTGCTCTCTTCGTAACATACAAGCATGAATAATCTTTGCTAAAAAAATCCTTAAAAATTAACTTTTGTTTTTAACGAACAGGTTGTCGGTTTTCAATCGGCTAGGAAATTCGCCACAGGGGCGTCTCATGTGATTGCCGTAAATCTTAGGACTTTGTGAAATACAATTGATCAGTTGAAAATGTTGGTGAAGTGCAGTCATTGTCTGATAATTATGACAGAGCTGAATGATGAAAATTCATGTCAGGCGTTCTCTGAAGCGGTAGGGAAAGCAAGCCGGCGGAAAGTAAACAGCAGTTAACAAGCATGATCAATGAAGGTCTAAGAAAATTTCGCAACATTTGCATTTACTGGTTGCATGGAATACAAGATCGATTCAAGGATCACGATAATCATTTTCTCATAAGAAATGGCCTCCGCAGTCTCCAGCTTTGAACACTATCGAAAAGTATGAGACCAACTGTAGAACGAACTAAGAATCTCAACACCTCTTCCTTTTTCATGAGACAATCTTTCTGAACGTTTATTCGTTACTTATTAATACTCTTGTCGAAATATTCGTTAAAAGCGCTTATAAAATCTTGTAAAATCTATGCCTAATAGAATTAAAGTTGTATTCGATGTGAAAGGTGATTCAATAAACTATTAGGCTTTATGGTTTTAATTCCATCCATCTATACTTTTTCTAGGATGCGAAAATCCTCACGACAGTGTTATGTGTTCGATTTATGTTCGGTTCAACTACTCTGTTTCGGAAAGATATTCAATTATATCTTCGCATTATTGCGTTCTCATGAGAACGGTGCTTATGGATAATTTATTACATTCCAACTTGTATCAAAAGATGAGAGACAAGGATGTGATCAAACAATATAATTGTGTAGGACTGCGAGGTCATTTCACGCTATTAATATTTTAAGGTTATCATTCTCATTACACTCTGTTCAGTGTGTTTCATGCAGAATTCCGCAGAGCTGCCACCGCTTGATTATAGGAAATTTAACTGGAAAGAGAAAGTCCAAATTCCTTTGATCATAGGCTGGCTTCTTCCCTCACTTTGAGCTTCCACCACACTTGCCCCGGAATGATGAACTTTATGATGTTATTCACCGACTAATAAAGCAAGCTGGATCCGAACTAACCACCAGAGCACACAATGAGCTAACGAATAATGAAGAATCTGCTCCGTGTAAATGGCTGTTAAAGTTCATCATTGTCGGCATAACGTGCGCTGAATTTAGGAGTATATTTCTGCGCCAGAGCGTGGAGAAACAATGATCGTGCTCGTTTTCATAATCTACTTCTCCCACGCATTGAACTGTATTTTCCAAGCCAATTTGCGAACTGAACTGGACAAAAAACTGTAGTTACTCCATAAAGCGAGCTGTAATTGCTCATAAGCCGACGGACCTGTCGAGAATAATCGATATCCCGGTCGTGCGACTGTGGCTTAACAAGAAAGGTCGCCTGACAGAACTGTAAAAGTATAACAGCCATTAGCTCGCGATGACTCCAGGGGCAATAGTCGATTAGGACGAGCAATTATCGCTTTTAACAAAGAGGAGGTTTGTTTGGCGATTTTGCGGTTCGTTAACGGGAAAATGTACCCAGCTTTGAATCACATTGGCTGGAGCTCTATACCCAGCTTTGAATCACATTGGCTGGAGCTCTATGGTGTCGATCTTGACAAGACTAGTGACGGCAAAAAATGCCTTATGTTTGGGAACTACAGTTACTCTAACAGTGAGAGCTTCGTGTTTATAAAAACGGGGTGCACATCAGGAATGTTTTTGAAGAATGTTTCACATGCTGGTGAGACCAGGTGTTGTTTCCAACGATAGCGTGTTATTACGTATGTAGGGCTAGCAACAACGCCGCAGGTATGCTGCGCAACGACTACACGCTGTGTCAAACGTGAGACCTCGAGCGAGATGAGTGCAAGCGAGAGCTGTGCGCTGGGGCTGTGTTGTAAGGACCGTTGGTGCCCAATGTGGCGCTAGCTTGCAGCGAGGGGACCAAGAAGCCTCTCCGATTTTAACATACCTGCATTCTATACAACACTGGCTTCACTTACGGACACTGGCTACATGTAGCGAAAGGAAACAAGATACTTGGATAACCCTAAAAATATCCATGTGCACTTAGTGTGATTCAAGCTGCAAAATTTGGTTTGATTTGGTAGAATATTTGATTTGGTAGAATATTTTACGGTGTTCAATATCCCGTGACTTATGAAGGAGTGGCCCGGGCGGTGTAGATCTAGAACTCACCTTGTCCCTGTGTGAGCACACGCTGCGCGCAACATAGCGCAAAAATACGCCGTAAATCTTCCATACTTACACGCACGAACGCAGCATACGCTTTAAAATGGAGGCTTTTGATAGAGATTGCCTCTCAAAGTCTCCTTTGATGCCTACCTCCCAATCAATGCGCTTTGAATGGTAGTCAGGGCAGAGCTCTGAAATGATGATAAACGGTTGCTTTTTCGCTGAAATGTAATTGCAGCTGTACGTTTTGTGTTCTGTCCTGTTCATTCTCTTCGCACGCTTTGACAATAGGCATTGAAGCTCAAATGAAGAAGAAGGATCTTCATGGCTCGAGCAAAGTTTCATTTAAAGCAAATATCAAACGAAGTATTCGAGTTCAAGTGACAATAATTCTGAGAACGAGTGAGAAACTCATCAACAATCGAAACTCGTACTTTCTCTTTCAGGACTTTCTCATCCAATTTATTTTGCTGTCGGCGCACGTAACCGAGTCTTTCTGGACGGCATTATAGCAATCTCGTTATTTTCCAAATGTTCTAGCTGATAATTACGATACGAGACTGGGCTGCAGAATGGTATTTACCAGGCACTGACTAAGCCCTTGCTAACTATAGATGCATTACGTACCTGCTAATTAGGCATTCACTAGATGCCTGCTTAGTAAATATTCACTTTAGGCTATCTAGACTTTGAAAAGACATCTGCTGACTAAATCCTATAGAAGAGAACATTGAAATATCACTGCCATTCTCAAT
Organism: Morinoia aosen; assembly: GCA_030386875.1. Taxonomy (NCBI): domain Eukaryota; kingdom Metazoa; phylum Arthropoda; class Malacostraca; order Amphipoda; family Talitridae; genus Morinoia; species Morinoia aosen. Next base: position 6,070,462 of record CM059574.1, read on the forward strand.
AGGAGTGATATCGCCTTCCAGGGGTGACTGTTGAGCTGAGGGGGAAGGAGGGTGGTGGGCTGGTGTTGGATCGTAAAATAAAAAACGTAAAAAAGTGTAAATAAGGGTAAATTAAAATAATCATAATCTACTATTAAACGACATTATACAAGTCGCTCTTTGTACAGTAAGTGTCGATTGATGATGTTTTGCTTCGCGCTGTTTTACCGAGCAGCTGAACAAGAAGCTTACACCACTTCCTCGTGACAACTGCCGCCGCACTGGACCAGCGCAGCCTTCTTGTTTTCAGATGGTTCCCATCCCTTACTACCCAATTTACTGTTTTCTTGTATCATTGTATAGAGATTGGCGAGACATTTCTGGAGGTACATGACAATTTTGCCTGTATGCCACTTCTTCCTCTTTTATGTCGGGTAAAATAATTGTAGCCCGTAGCACGGCGAGGGCTTTAGCTTAACTAATTCAAAGTTATTTTTAACGTCAAAATTGGAGAATAAACATTAGTCATCATGCTCGGCAGAAGATACTTTTGTCGTCCTGTGCTCGATTATTTTCCTTCAAATTTTCTGCTGTCCCGGCACTGCCTCCCCTTCTCTTCTCCAGAATTGTGGTCACGGCATTGCAGTCCTTCCATTTTCTACGTTATGATTTAGCAGTTGCTCAACTAAGATGTCTGTCTTTGTACTCCAATGTTTGGAAAACAATTTATTACTTCTAATTCATATATTTTTATTTTGTTATTTTTAATTTAAGATTTTATTATTTTATTAGTCTAATTAGCTAATATTTTTAAACTAGAGAGCACGGCCAGTCAAAAAGGACGGGATTCAATACCTTTCATGGACAAATTTTCTAATTGTGAATGACGAACTAATATATCCACGCTAACAGCACCCGTGATAAAAAATATTCTTGTACTTGTGCAGTGGCGAAACTCGTGTCACAGATACAGTCATTATAACTCTCTTTAAGAGCGTGACAGAGAAATGAAAGAAACAGACTCCAAATAAATAAACCAAGAGTAATATTAGGTAGTAGCAGGACCCGTGGAAATTCAACGGACAATGTCATCGTTATGCTAGGGGATCCCATGAAAAATTCCGTCATCATTACGTGACCTATGCTAACCTAACCTATCCTAACCTAAAATATCCTAAACTTTGCTAACCTAACCTATCCTAACCTACCCTAACCAAACCTATCATGATAAAATGTCTGAGATTAAATTTGTTCAAGAAAGGTATTGAATCCCGTCATTTTTGCCGGGCCATGCACAGTAGTTTAAAAATATTACCCAATTAGAAGTAGCCAATAATAAACATCAACTGTGATAAGTGTCAATGTAATATCCTAAAGTTTTTTTTTCATTCATTGTGACAAGCAAAAGGAAATATAAACCAGTATATAGAGACAGTATAGAGATTCAGCTAATAGCTTCGTAGAAAATCCACATAATCAAAAACAGCCAGCGTGTCTTATTTACAACAACACATTTCCCGATGAGGCGATGAGACCATCAAGGCTGGCAGAGTATTTGGAAAGAAAAAATCCTGATATAGTGGCTAAACCTAGAGTTTATTTTGAAAATTTGAAGAAACGCTATGATCAACGAAATACTCTGTGATCCTACTTGAAAAAATTTCACTTACAAATAAAAGTGGGTTTACTACATCTCCTGAAATATCGCAGATAATGGAAAAAAATTAAAGCCCAACACACACATGCTGAAATAGTTATTAAACCTTTTCTTGAGAGTCTCATGAAAACTATGTTGCAGCAAGATTCAGCAAATGTTTTAGAAGTATTACCGTTACGCAATGATTCAATCAAAAGAAGAATTGAAGAAATGTTATCAGATGTAGAAAGCCAACTATAGATGAAAAATTAAAAAAATAAAATCTCAATTTATCTGGACGAATCGACCGTTAGTGATAACAGAGCCATTCTTACGACGTATGTTCGTTTCATAAATGAGGGTTGCCAAGTTTGTGAAGAAATGTTTGGGAAACTTTTAGAAATTGATACAACTGGATTATCCAATTTTGAAGCTACGAAATCTTGGCTTCACGAGAATCAAGTACCATTTGAAAATTTGGTGTCTTGCACAATTAACAGACGTTGCTCCGTCTATGACTGGCAAGCAGAATGGCTTCGTGGCTCATCTGAGAAAAATTTTTTCATCAATCCTTGAGGTACGTTGTGTGGCTCATCGTCGGCATTTAGTTGCTAAGAAAATCTGCCCTGAACTTCAAGGTTCACTGAGAGTAGTTGTCCTCCCTGTTAATAAAATAAAGTCGCAGGGTAAATATGATAGAAGATTTCGACATTTTGCATTGATAGTGAACAAGGGCACGTTAGACTTATTCTCCACCTAGAAGTCAATTGGCTCTCGAAAGAAAATATCATGGTATGATTTGAGGCGTTATTCGATACAATAATTATTGGTAATTCGTTATAAAATTTAGGCAAAGTCAAATAAGTTGAATGAAGTGTCACCTCAGCTTCAAGGTAAATTAGGCCCATTATTGGGTTGTAAACGTGTACTGACAGCTTATGCAGAAAAATTACGTTTGTCCCAAATAAGTACACTAAAGAAAATTTTCAACGACACGCCTGAGTCAACAGCTCCCTGAACAAACCATAAAGAAAGAAGAATATTTAGTGAAACTGAGAGAAGATATACTGTAACTAGCCAATTTTCAGTATTATTTCCCTTTGCAATTTCGCCGTAGATGATGGATCCGTTCGGTTGTGACATAGAAAGTGTCAATCTATACTATTACATGAGCCGCGTCCGTCTGTCTGTCCAAAGCACGGTGGGATGAGCGTATCTGTGGTACAAGCTTCATCAACTCCACAATTTCCAGTGTATTAATCCATCAGATTCGAATAGGAATGAGTATCACGTGAATTCTTAAGAAAAAAGAACGTGTGCCATGTGATTTGTCAAACATTATTGTACATTTTTGACAGGCAATGCGCACTCGGCCTCATCAACTCTCGAAAGATTGATTTTTTTGTTTCTTACGGCCTTTTTTTCATTTCACCTTCTTTCTTATTTCAAATAAAGGGTGGTGGACTAATAAAAATATGCAAGAGGAACTTATTGAACTAAAATACATTTATGACTGCAAGAACAAATTTGAAAAAGGGTGAATAACTGAGTCATGGTTATTGAATGAAGCCAATTATCTATATTCAAAAATATAGTGTGAAATAGTTAAAATATTGTTGTACTTTCTAACCTCATATTCGCTTGAATGTAGGTTCAGTGCCGTCAATAAAATTTTGGTTGAAGAAATAAATAAATTTAATACATCTGTTCGAGGAGATACCAGACTAAATCTTACAAATTTCAAGCCGAACATAAAAGATCTAGCAGCAAATCATCAGCTGCTAGGACCTCATTAACGTCAACATGAGGAAAATATTTTGATTTACCCATTCTTTCATTATAATAAAAAAGGCGATTACTTTTTTTAATTGATAAAAGAAGGCGATGGAATGAAAGAGGTTGCAAAAACTTAATTTAAAGGTTTTGTTAATGAAGGCGTGGTCTAACAACTCATTCAGAAATTAAGTATGGCCATATCAAACATTGCTTAACTACTCTTCGTGTTATTGGCCAATTCGTTACTAAATTGTTTTAACTAAAAAGTCATCAACCAGTCGCTGCCTAACTCCTCCACCCGTCGTCTTGCATATGTCTACAAAACGCCACCCTGCTGGCTCGCCTCGGTGTGCAGTGGCAAAATTGTCTTCGTGTGTCTTCTCAATCTGTATATATTGAATTATCGAAATTTTCTCATGCTGTTGTTCAGTTGATCTCGACCTGCAATTTTATTATCATGTTTTCGCTCATATAAGTATAGGTAATATATGATGTGTTTCATATATTTCAAGCTCCCAAGCATGTTCAGCATTTGGTTCTTGTATTATAGCGTTAAAGCGTCCAATTTGGATACTTTGGAGAGCGCTGTAATGATGCACTTATACGCGTGGTATAGAGGTAGATGGACAAAAGGGCATGTAATTGACTCAGATGTGCTCAGGACTGTACTCTCAGAGAGAGAATGTTAAAGCTAACAATTGCCGGGCAAAATTTCTTATCGGAACTTCCCCGGTGTAAACTATTTGGTGGTTATGTATTTTCATTAAAAATAGGAAAGAGCACGCATTCTCCAATATAATGAGTTAGTCTTCACTTTAGTTAAGAGATCAATGACTTTATTTCAGCGACAAATGTTCTGAATGAAGGGCATGTCCTCTAGACTAAAAATTTTCAAAGCATTCAGAACACCGAACTTGCCTCAAGGTCACGCAGACCTCCAATTGAAAACTGATAAACCGTTAAATTTAAGAGACAAAACATTGTGATTCTTCCCGAGCCTCTAATCATTGATTATCGCAGTTCCCGAACTTGAAAAACAGGTTTTCTTTTAACAAAGGCCTGCAAGAAAATGTGCTGCGTCGCTGAAAAATAGTAATTATGGCGTCGGGATCTGCAGAGCTGGGCCTGCTCTGCGAAACTGGGAGTTGGGCATTTTGTTCTGGTGGTGTGTTCCATTTATTGTGCGGATGTTTCTCTTTGTGGATATTGCATTTAATTCTGTAATTTTCTTCTTCGGTCGATATTGAATTTAATTCTCTCGATTTTATTTTTTGCGGGTATTGCATTTTCTTCCCTAGAATTATGATTTGCGAATATTTTTCTCTTTGGCTAATATTTTAATTTTTCTTCTTGGGTGGATACAGTATTTAATTTTTAACTTTTTTCTAGATATTGCATTCAATTTCCTGAGCTTCTTCTTTGCGGGCAAAGTATTGCATTTTGTTATTTGATTTTTTCGTGTATGTTATGTTTAATCTTCTAGCTTTCCTACTGAGGCTGGATATTGTAACTCATAATTAGAAATTTTTACTGAATGCGCGGAGCATTTAATTTTCCTGTTGGTTTGAAAGATGAATATATAGCAGTTAATTCTTTGATTTTTTGCTGAGTGAATATTTTATATACCGTACTTCTGTGTAACTTTTCTCACCGGATACTGCACTTATTTTGTTTCATTTTTCAAAGAGTGGATATTGGATTTAATTCAGTGATTTTTGGTGTCTGGAGACTGCACTTATTTCTCCAAACTTTGCTACTGAGTGCGTATTGCATTCAATTTTTAATTCTTTGCAAGATAGATATTGCATTCAATTCTGTTTTATTTGACGTTGGATGGAGAGTGGGAACTGCATACCATTCTCTTAGAAATGATGTGGGCGGATGCTGCATTTAATTTGCTATTGCGCTTCTGAGACTCGTGGGACATTGCGTACTGGGATACAATTGTAGTACTGGGATAAAATACGGTACCGGAATACTAATGCAGTACTGGGACATAACTAATGTACTATGTTACAAATACGGTATTGGAATATAAACACAGTAAAGGAAATAAATACAGTATTAGGAGACAAATACGGAAATGGAAAATAACTACCGTACTGGGATTTATATGCGGCAATGTGGTACAAACACAGTACCGGGAATACAAATACGACACAGGGGTACAAACACAGCGCCGGGATACAAGTAAGACACTGGAGTACAAGCACAGCACAGGGATACATGTTCGATACTGGGGTACAAACACAGCACCGGGATACATGTTCGACACAGGGGTACAAACACAGCACCGAGATACATATTCGACGCTGGGGTTCAAACACAGTACTGGGATACAAAGGCGATACTTTGGTACAAACACAGTACCGGGATACAAGTACTATACTGGTGTTCGATCACAGCACCGAGATACAAGTACAGTAACGGGAAACAAATTCATTATTGGAATTTCATCCTATACAGAAAACGAAATTAAACACGATTCCAGGAACACGAGCGGCGCGAGTCCGTCGAGTAATTAGATTTCATTCAAAGGAACCTGAGCATTGAGTTCCTTGCGAGCTTTTTGCGCTCGCGACGCTCTTTTTCCGGAGTGCGATTAATTCAGTGAGATATTTACTGAATGCTGTAGTTTTTGCTGCGCATCCATATTACTTTTTGAATTGCGTTCCAGTTACCATTGATAATCTAGAGATTAAAATTTACTATGGAGCGTACTGCTCAAATTTTGCGCTAGTACTCAAGTGGATTATTTTCTAAAAATTAATTTTAGAAAGCTAAGCTTGTAACTAGAGTGAGTAAAAACTCAGTTCAATTTCTATTTTATGTTATTTAGGTCTGAAAATTACAATAAAAATGTAATTGAATACATTCTTGCAGAGATGTGCGCGTTCCGCTCGAGGAGCGAACCCATTGCGCGTCTCGTGCTCTGCTGGTCTGCCGTTGTTTCGTTCCGACGCTGCACCGGAGCCAATAGAGGTGCTAAATGCGCTTTCTTCACTTAATCCATTCTTTAGCTCATCCGCAGACGGGCTCCACCGTTTGTATGTATGAGCGACCCAAAGCTCACAAACTGAATTAGATTTGCTTGCATGATGTCCGTGGGCAAACGTGCGGTAAAATAATCGAAGTCAAGAGTACTTATATGTGTTCGATAAATTGCGTTACAAATTCCGTACAGTTTCAAAGACGCGAGCTGCACTTGTGGGACTAGAAGTTCAATCAAGCATGTCGTGAACGGATGGCCTACATTTGTAAAAATCGTTTCTCCTTATTTTACTATTTTGCTACTAGTGACATTTAAGTCGAGTTGAGCGAAAGTCCTTTAGAAGGTCAAAACTTCCAAGTGATTTAGTATGGTGTTTGCCAACTGAATCCGAAGAAATCAATCATTGCCAGAGGCCATGCCCGAACCGGCTGGAGTTCAGTAGAGTATAATCTTTCAAAATAGGGCCATCATCCAGCGTTATGAGCTCTGATTTTGCCACAGCTGGTCTTGGTTGACTTCAAATCGTGATCTTTTTCATCTTGAGATCAAGATTCATATTACATTGGATCGCCAGCTCAAGACTTTAAGATGCGGTATCTGAGACACGGAGATGTCTCAGCTGATCGTTATTCAAACTGGAGGAACTTATTTTATGTCAAATTTTATTTGCTTATTGGCAAACTATTGTTTGCCCTTTCTGTCTGTGAATGCGTTATCCTTAAATTTGCTGGTACATCCACAAATTTATTTTTTTCAAAAGGTGTTCGATGAGCGAAAAAGCTGGTTTAATATGGGTGTTTTTATCATGCAATTGAATATGAGCGAACAAAATGAAGAGCTTAGTGGCAGAGTGTGAGACGTTTTAAAAATTTTAATACCCTTGTCATAATTGGGTCAACTGCTTTTGAATCGGAATTCTACTCAACGATCGTGTATGAAATAGAAAGTGCAAATTATTTCACACTGACCGACCTACGTACAAAATTCGTTGGGGCAACGTGATTCGTTGGGGCTACAATGTCCGGCCTTACGTAGTACAACAAGTGTGATCAGTTCGTGAACTGGAAGCGAAGTTCGATGTTTTCATTAGAAATTTAAGCAGCTCTGTCGGCCCTTTGACTGCCTCCATCACCACAAAGTTCAAAACCAACTTTGAATTGGTTTCGTTGCTTTGGAAAGTTCAGTTAGACATTCCCGCTATTTTTCTCGGCTGTGTCTCAAAGTCGCGTTTGCCTTGGAGCCGATCCGGCTGCTGACTTGCTGGCATTTTTCATTTGTGCTCGACTTGTCCTGTGTGCCTTTTGTTGATCTCCACTGTTTTCTTTCAGAACTGCTCCTATTACTGACTGCTATTCGGTTCAACTGTAACTTATAACATGTGTCAATGTTTTGTGTATGGTATTTGTCTTGAACAAACTCAGTTTGGTGAATTTATTTTAGAATTAAACTTATTAAATCGTCAGTTTTAATATTACAACTTTAGAGCGGTTAATATTCAACTCTACCATAAGAATATTGTCTCAATAAAAGTACTGATAAAATGTCGCTGAACTTGTTCGGGCCCACAGGTAGCTATACTCAAATTTGACCATTGTACTAGACTTAAGAAACATTCTACCTCTGTATCACCTGAGGTAAATAAATTGTTTAAATTGTTTAAATTGTTTAAATTGTGGTTCTATGCTGTTAGAATCAATTATTTTCGTTGACAGCGCCTTAGCATCTACTCTATCATACGTAAATAGTTCAATTCAACCGAAATAGCCGCCACAAACATTTCAGTACGAGTGAAAATTGACTTTTTCCCTCATCTCTTGTAAAGATATAAGTTGGACGTTAATTCTATTTTGCTAAATATCACCTTCAGTATTCTGTTACCAACCTCTACATGAGTAGAGGTTAAACTCGCGTTTTGGCGTATTGAAATATTCTAACACAATTTGCGAGCTTTATAGTGGGCCTTAGATGCCTTTTTCAGTTTTAAGCTGTAGAAAGCGTGCTCGATGGGCCATTCACCTCAGCGCTGAACGTAGCTCAGAAGACAATACAACGAATTACAGAGAAATTCTTCAGTTCTGAGAAGCATCGGGATGAAACTTCCACTCAAAAACACGAAGGGAAATGTAGATAATTCGAATTATTTTCACATTTGAAACATCAAGTCCATAAGGAGATAGGTGATATTTTAATTAGGTGTGTATAGTTATGAACAATTATTATTCCTCAATAATATTAAATCATTCAGACCCTATTGAAAGTCAAGGACGTTTCGCCGGTGAGTACGCGACGGTTCCTAGGCGTCTTTTAGTTGTATTACGCGCGGTTTAAGGGTCAAATGTCCACTTTTTCGGACACAAAACTGCACGCGAATCGCCGTTGTTCCGCCCTACCTAACGGTCGTTTACCGCCTCAGAACCAGATTCGAATCGCGGCTGGCCGTCCATGGATTATAGGTTAAAAAATCGCTCCCGGTTGCACGTGCGTCGCCTCACGGGGTGTACAATATTGCACTTGAAGCTTTGGATCTTACAATACATTCACACTTAATGCATTGTGAATGTATTGACCCATTAAGCTCAGTACAATATTGTACATCCAATGAGATCGATGCACGTGCATCTGGGAGCTCAGGTACATAAGACAATACATTAGGAAGGACAAGGAATCCCGCTCTTTCTTTAACTTTTATCGCAAAAATTAAACCATCTCTAAATAAAAATTTACATGAATATCTTACTTCCATTAAATCACAGCCTTCCCGCCAATGGCACACCAAAATAATACAGGCATTAAACATAAAATCACAATACGTTCAAAATGCTGCAAAATAACGAACAAATATCAACTACATAAACATAAGGATGGGAATGAAATTTCCATTTAACAAAGTTCACTTTCAACGCTCGTTTACATTATAGATTAGATTATTGGTTAGTTTAAGCCTCCCTATCTGCAACAACTGCGATCCAAAGAGAGGAAAAGGGAGGCACCATTTAGTGTGGAGGCAACACGTGGACTACGCTTTGGGACATATGTGTACCACTAAGTAAATTGCTCACTTGCACACCGGCATAAATGAATAGCATTTCCATAATTTCACTTCCTTTTTCAGAATTGTTTTCAGCATACCAGTTAAAATGATCGTACACTTAAATTTTTCACACTTTCTATAAAGGACATGAGTGGTTTTGAGTAGTACAGTCGGTTTCTAAATTCTGCTACTCACAAATTAACCGAACCAACCGTAGCAATCGCACAAACGTAGTCAACGTTTTAAGGGAACGCGGAATCTGTGCGGAAAGGGTTTAAGGTGATCATCCCAGGCCCCTGCCTGGCCTCTGTCGCTCTAATGGTCATTTTTCATGTTTTTGTTGGAAAAGGACCCTTAGGTGGTGGACTATTCGGTCCTAAAATTTTATAGCGCTACGGACAATATATCCCTTCCCCCAGGCGTGTAGCTCTAAGTAGGTAAGGGGACAAAAATCTTGAATTTCCGTCCCCATTTCAAACCCCATATGAAAAGGAAAAAACGGGAAATGGATAATTTAAAAATTTACTTTTGTTGGAAATGTTTCAAGGATTCTAAAACTATCTTTGGTTTTGTTCTAGCATAAAAACTCAACGATTAGTTTTTCCACCTGTTTCAGTAAATCGATCACTGTAAAGTGGTTGCTAAACGATTTTCAAAAACTTAAATTATCCGAAAGGGGAACAAAATTCATTGCATTGGGAAAAAAATACATTTCAAACATGTTAATTGAAAGCGGAGATATAATCAGTCCAAAAATCGGGGACATTTTTGTGGGACACCCGGTATATACAGGGTGTTGTGAGTTTACGATGCAGATAATTTACCCAAATACAGAAAAACGCAAAAAATAGAACGATTTTCATGAGCGACAAAAACCTCAAAACATATTTGTTTTCGAGAAATGATGACCTGAAATAATTATAGATTCCCGTAGGAATAGCCTGAAGCGCGCTCCAAAGAAGTTAGATTTTATTCGTTGGCTGCACGTCAAACCCATTCTTACGGGAATCTAAAATTATTTCAGGTCATCATTTCTCGAAAACAAAGAAGTTTTGAGGTTTATGTCACCCATGAAAATCGTTTTATTTTGCATTTTTCTGTTTTTGGTTATAATATGTTAATCGAATTACACAACACCCTTTATATACATTTCATTCTTCATATATCTATACATCAAAAAATAAATCAATAAAATATGTCATATTTTATTTTTTCTTAATTTAGATATATCAAATCAAGTGCAATGAGTGGCTTTTCAACACTCATGTACAATGAACATTATATATATATATAGTATTCTTGATAGATCTCTCAAATTTTTAGACAACATAGAAATGATTTGCCAGCAGGGAACATTTTAAATATCATTAAAGAACATAATAAATGAAATTAGAGTTACAATGTAAGTTTTCAATACCCTACTTTAGCTGGGTGACCAATGAACCAGGAAAAAATTTTTTTGCAAAAGAAACGCATCATTCATAAATTAGATACGTAGGCACTTAAAATTGACTGATTGTGCTTGTTTATCGGCTGGATGCTGAACAACATTTTATATAACAATTTTAAACTCTGCAAAATATTTCATTAGCGAACCAAATGGAAAATAAAGGTAAAGAATAGCACAAAAAATTTTTCTTGCATTTCTAATGCGTTTTAGAGAAAAAACTAGAGCACAATTAGCTAGCGCAATTATCTACCAAAAAAGTATTTACAATAAACCATACCCTCAAATGATAGATAGGGTGCACTGTTGCACAGGACTTAATGCACAGAATTAAAAATCTTGAAAAACAAATTAAACAAGTGAATAGTTGTAGACAGAAAGACAAGCTGACATGGACATAAAAAAAATGAATGAAAAATGTCCATCATGAAAGGCATAACAATAATTACGATATAAAATGACCCACCTGCACAATGACCCATCTTCTACATGCTTCCAATGTTCATGAATATAACTTGCAAATGAATCAAGTGAATGTGAACTGTTCTGTAAACTTGTTCAGTAATCTATCCAGAGTACTTCGATATGAATACCACTGCTCTAGTTTCAAAACAGTTGGACGAGCAACACTTCACACAACTGTGTTAAAAAATTTGAACTCAGCTTGAGCTCGTTGACTAACGCGAAAATCTAAAGATGAGCGTAGCTGTCGATGGCCTCAACATCCCGATAAACAATAAAAAAACATGTTTTTAGCATGATGATGCTATACTAATTCACCATTTATCTAATGCAATAATTGCGAAGAACACATTCACAAAGAAAACTAACACGAGCAATCGCGATTGCAAAATCGGTAACGTCTAGTACATCACTCGATGACTCACAGTCGCAAACTAAGTCTAACAGATCGCGACACGTCCACGGTCCAGTACACTACCGGCAGCATACATTCGTAGGGCTGTAAACCACGGATGGCGCCCCTGTCAAATGTTACGGCCATTCCCCAACTGAAAATTTTGCGCCTTCAAATCGACCTGGGCCAACTATGAATTTCACGTCCGAATTCGACCGCGGGTAGTTAAGAGCGCGTTGAAGGAGTGTTAATGCACAGTAGGCCGACCAGCCCATAAAGCGCACATAATCGACCGTCACGTCCTTAACCCACCGGTGATACGTCCATGATTTTCAATTGGGGAGTGTATGCCCGTTGAGTCCGACATGTTGTCTATGTATTATCTGTCCCCACCCAGAAAAATAAAAAATGAGTCGCCTATATAATGACCAAGCGTACAGTTTCATTCTTAAAGATTCTCCTTTGAGTTAGCCAAAATTCCTTCCAAATTGCATAAATTTCACTAAGCTGTGAAAATTATCTGAAGGAGACCACCAGCGTCCGAACGTAACTATATAAGTATGTAGTTTATTTTAAGTATGTAGTACTTTATAAGTACGTAGATTACTGCTAGTGGTGTTTCTTTCAAGGTAGAGCATTTATTCAACGAGCTGTAGCACGTAAAACTAATTTTTTTCGGTGAACTCGAAAACACGTAAAGCGAAGCATTAATTCGCCGGATGTGACGTTCGCTGAACCGCAACATCCTCCACCATTTGTGAGAAACAGCTGTTAGTAACCTGCTGGAATGATACACTTGCAAGAGAACAGCTTGAACAAAAGAATTTTTTAAACAGCTCAAATGTGGTAGTTGAGAAGTAATTTAATTCCAAACAGTTGATTCTTCAGCAGTTTTTTTTTTAATTTTTTTTACCGTTTACTGATTTCGAAATGATTAAAAAATCCACCATATTGATTTTCTTGACGTACGGTCTTAAATTTCTCAGGTTTTTGAATTTCATAACGTTGTTCCTTATTTCGATAGACATTACTTCGAAAGTACCAGTTCAGAGACTGCAACCAAACGAGAGTGAATGGCTTTTCAATTTGGTTAATGCATACTCTCAAAGAATGGAATTCCTTTGCTACTTTGACATACATAAATTTTTTGCACGTGACATTCTCGAGGTCATTTTCGCGCGTCATTCGCTGAGCTAACATATTCGCGTCGAAAGTCAAGCGATGTCATTGAAGTGACGCAAAAAAAGGCTAAAGGTTTGCTTAGCGCCGCAGCAGGGCGATTGCTGCACTTGGCACGAGACATATGGCAGGTATCAAAGCGTGAGTTGCAGCGGCAGCTCGGGAGTGAAATTAGCTTTGAGGTATTGAACTTTTATATCATTGCTTCAAGTCCAGGGTAGTTAGTCTTGAACAAACGTCAAAAAGTTGTTAGTTATTCATTGTGTCTCATACTTCAGCTCTATCGCAAATGACCGGGGCAATCTGTCCATGAAATATGCCTTTTGTTATATCTCAGCCATATTAGGCTACAATTAAAACATGAAACCAAACCAAGATCTTTTTGATAACAGCTCTCGTGTGGAGTGTACAGTATTTATTGAGCTGTCGTAAACGCTCCATTTGTACAATGATACATTTTCGTACAATGTTGCATGCATGAGAGCCAGGAAGTGGGAGCCAGAAAGTTTTAACTTTCTATGTGATCACGAAACGATTTATGAACAAGCGAACTGAATGCCCTCTCCAAATAGAATTAAGTTTACAAGAAAAATGATAGGGCAATATATAATTATTTTACTGTATACGAGTTTGTTTTAACAACGTCGAAGTGTTCATGTAGGAAAAATACGACAATGGGTAATTGCATTGCAGGTCGTTTTGAAATAGTTTCATAGTGAAATACATAACGTCAATTTAAAATAAAATTATATCTGCATAGTTTTTAATGGTAGGTGTACATTATAACAATAAGGCTAGAAAACGCATCAAATCTGTCATGGTATCTTTATGACTGTGAGCGTCAAATAATATCGGCAGTTCTTGATTCTTAATAGTAAGTATATAATGGTAAGCTTACTTGCTCTGTTTATATTGATCGAATTATGATGGAAATCTATTAATGAAGCTCAAAACTTTACGCTTATTTTGATAGGTGTCTCATCGTAAGTTTGGAAGTTCAATTGCATAATTACATGCGATATGATGAGTTAACGGTGCTAGGCTTACAAAGGGAAGTGTGCGCTGGAAAGTGCACAATGGCAAGTCTACAATAGTAAGGGCTCTGTTGAGTGAGACAATACAACGAAATAATCTTTGCACCGACGAAGTTCTTGAAGCTCAGTCTCCCTGGCCAGTTTTATTTGTGATGTTCTCTGCGACACACACACCGCACAAATGCCAGACGCTGTCTCGCTTGCATGACAAGTGCCTTGTGTGTTTATTCACACAGCATTTTCTGCGTTTATTTTTGTGCGCCTTCATGAATAAGAAACGGCTTGAGTTTCGTTCATTAAGTATTTGTACGCTACTTTTCTTCCCGTCAAAGAAAAGTGTGAAGCGCATAGTGGATACAGGATTTTATGTTTGCATTTTGGTTTAAAACAACATGATGTGAATATCCTTTTCTTCGCGTTGCATTTTTGCTCACATTTCATTACCGGAAATTCTCTCTTCATCTAATGAAAACAGAATGCTTGATATTCTCTCTCCAGTTTGTTTCCTATTTTGCAAAAATGTTGCAAATACGCGTTCAAAATGTTGGCAAGCCAAAGCTAGTCACCTCCAACAGATTTCCTCCTTTCCCGCATCACTCCCATGGCTTATTTTTCACCAATTTCTTGCTGCAGATCGATGCAAAGAAAAAAGTTTATGCACACATGACTCGGGTTGATTGAGTCAAAGTAAACAGTTATTTTTGACGTTGATTGCACATTATTTTGGCATGCGAAGCGAGCTCAACATAACAGCATCGGTCGAACAATTCATGGACGGTTGGCTTCATCAGGCATGCATTAGTTTTGCTGGTCCTGCTCCGAACACTTGCTGCTCGTCAATATTTAAACACTTGAGCTCTCATTATAGCTTAAATAGCGGCCGAAGTTTTAATGCAAATATAGGCGGCGGGGTTGTGGTGCTGCATGTGGTGCTGCGGTGCTGCTGTGCTGTGGTGTTGCGGTGCTGTGGTGCTGCGGGGCTGCTGTGCTGTGGTACTGTGGTGCTGCGGTGCTGCGGTGCTGTGGTGCTGTGGTGCTGTGGTACTGTGGTGCTGGGGTGCTGAGGTACTGTGGTACTGCAGTGCTGCAGTGCTGTGGTGTTGCGGTGCTGTGGTGCTGCGGGGCTGCTGTGCTGTGGTACTGTGATGCTGCGGTGCTGAAGGGTTGCGGCGCTGCGGTGCTGTGGTGCTGCGGGGCTGCTGTGCTGTGGTACTGTGGTGCTGCGGTGCTGTGGTGCTGTGGTGCTGCGGTGCTGCGGTGCTGCGGTGCTGTGGTACTGTGGTGCTGCGGTGCTGTGGTGCTGTGGTGCTGCGGTGCTGTGGTGCTGTGGTGCTGTGGTGCTGCGGTGCTGTGGTACTGCAGTGCTGCAGTGCTGTGGTGTCGCGATACGCGCTTTGCCTTGCGGCAAGAACGTTACGCTTGGGGACTTTAAACCCCGAAAGATGGATGGGTTTATATGGTGTGCACTTCGTGAGTACCTAGTCAACAAGCATGGGGAAAATGACAAACTTTGAAAGATTAAAACAATTTATTTTTATGAAGAACACATGAATAAAAAGAACAAAATATTTGAACGAAATAATGAACAGGGGCACGAGTGCAACATTGAACGGTGCGCATGACACCAATGACATGAAAATACAATTCAACATGGCATTCAAAAATATAAAAGCTCAACGAGAACCTTCCAGTTATGAATTGTCAAGCGCTAGCGACAATTTGCGAATACACAAGATTTAAGGTGAACCCAAGCAACACAAATTACACAATGACGGGAATGATGAATCTCGGTTGAACCTTGACTCACAACTAGGTATCCAAAAAAGTGTGAACACCTCGCATTATATCGAATTAACACAAGACACAAATTTCATTACACAGCGCGCCAATTTTGAATGCACTGTTCAATGTGCTACTTTGTATCTAAACTTGCACCACTATCACCACTTTTCAGAGCTCTCAATACCAATAATTATACACTTTGTACTCTGCTGTTAGGTGCGGCTGGCATCGGCCTAACACCGCTTCCAATACTGCTTCCAATTGGGGCTTGAAGAATTCGCGCAGGTTTGATCAGGTTTTCCGCAGTTCCTTCGCCCTCGTTGACCGGTTCTGATGTATGGCGATGCTGCACCCAGGGTTCCAATATGAGCACCGAGTGCCGGGCGGCTCGACCGCTGCGGGACTCGCAGTGCGTGGCGTTGTTGCAGACTCTGAAGGCTGTGCGGCTTCAATATTTTATACTGAAGTTGCTTATGAGCCCGGGATTGATGTAGAAGCATTTCGAATGCTCTCATGATGCGCGGGTGTTGGGCGATTTCCACCGTGAGGCTGAGGTGCTTCGTGTAGCCGTTGCTGCACGATTGGTACTTCAATGATTGAAGATGACCAACGTGGTCTTCTCGAGAATTTCGATGTGCAGACTATACTCAGATGTTCAATTTGCTGCTTATATAGAATGCACCCCGGCAGCGAGCCGGAGCGCCCGTTTGCGTACCCCTCAGACACGTACCCTTCCTCTCACGTACCAGCTTTCCCCACAAGAACCTCGATTCTTCCCGTCGCGCCCTTCTTATGTGTTTGACTTCGCATTTTCTAGAAAGATCGAGGATGTTCGCTGTTACAGAGCAAGTCTTTCACTTGATTGGCGTAGCTCTTCTTCGTTGTCCTGACGATTTTGTATTTCTATTGGCTATGTGCTGGTGCTCGATCACCCCTCGCTAACTTATTGGTTCGTTTTTATGCGGAGCCCTCGCTGTCCACGTTAGTCCAGCGTCATGAGTGGCTGTAAGACTGAATGCTCGCTGTGTGCCACGCCCCTTCGTAGGCCGTCGCTGGTTTCCCTCGTAGGCCGTCGCTGGTTTGTGTTATAGGACCTTGTGTTTGTGTGCGTGTGTTTTTGTGTTGTGTGCGAGCCTGTGTGCTTGTGTTTTGTGGATGCTTGAGCCAGCCGTCTGGTGAAGTGCTGACCACAAGCTTTGACGTTGACGGATAGCTAGCACTTAAGATTGCGAAGCTGAGCCGAATGCTGCCAAAAATTTTTCTATGTGGTGTTCAACGTTTACGACACTTGATACATTCCCACGTTTCGATGTTCTTTAAACGGTTTTCTTAGAACGGTGAAAAATCGCCCTTAACACACATGCCAGGGCAAACTTTGCTTGCTTTGTTCTCACGTACAAAGCTAACGGTTTTGACATTCCTAAAGATGTCGCAGCCTTACTGATCTAGCCCAATTTTACCATGTTTCCAAATAGTTGTATTTCCTAGAGTAAAGTATTTCCCCAACAATTATATTTCTTAACAGTAGTAGGTGGTGCAGTGCTGCAGTGCTGTGGTACTGTGGTGCTGCGGTGCAGCAGGGCTGCGGTGCTGCGGTGCTGCGGTGCTACTGTGCTGCAGTGCTGCAGTGCTGGTGTGCTGCGATGCTGCGGTGCTGCAGGGCTGCGGTGCTGCTGTGCTGCAGGGCTGCGGGGCTGCGGTGCTGCTGTGCTGCAGAGCTGCGGTGCTGCAGAGCTGCGGGGCTGCGGTGCTGCTGTGCTGCAGGGCTACGGGGCTGCGGTGCTGCTGGGCTGCGGTGCTGCAGGGCTGCTGGGCTGCGTTGCTGCAGGGCTGCTGGGATGCGTTGCTGCAGGGCTGCTGGGCTGCGTTGCTGCAGGGCTGCTGGGCTGCGTTGCTGCTGTGCTGTAGTGTTGCTGGGCTACGTTGCTGCAAGGCTGCTGGGCTGCGGTGCTGCTGTGTTGTAGGGTTGCTGAGCTGCGGTGCTGCAGGGCTGCTGGGCTGCGTTGCTGCTGTGCTGTTGGGTTGCTGGGCTGCTGGGCTCCGGTGCTACTGTGCTGTAGGGTTGCTGGGCTACGTTGCTGCAAGGCTGCTGGGCTGCGGTGCTGCTGTGCTGTAGGGTTGCTGAGCTGCGGTGCTGCAGGGCTGCTGGGCTGCGTTGCTGCTGTGCTGCTGTGCTGCAGGGCTGCTGGGCTCCGGTGCTACTGTGCTGTAGGGTTGCTGGGCTGCGGTGCTGTAGGGCTGCTGTGCTTATGTGCTGCTGTGTTGCGGTGCTGCTGTGCTGCTGTGCTGTGGTACTGCTGTGCTTGTGTGCTGCGATGCTACGTTGCTGCGGTGCTGCTGTGCTGCAGGACTGCCTGGCTGCGGTGCTGCATGGCTGCAGAGCTGCGGTGCTGCTGTGCTGCAAGGCTGCGGTGCTGCTCTGCTGCTGGGCTGCGGGGCTGCGATGCTGCAGGGCTGCGGGGCTGCGGTGCTGCAGGGCTGCTGTGCAGCAAGGCCGCGGTGCTGCTCTGCTGCAGGGCTGCGGGGCTGCGATGCTGTTCTGCTGCAGGGCTGTGGGGCTGCTGTGCTGCAGGGCTGCGGGGCTGCTGTGCTTCAGGGCTGCGATGCTGCAGGGCTGCGGGGCTGCTGTGCTGCAGGGCTGCTGTGCTTCGGGGCTGCGGGGCTGCGGTGCTGCGGTGCTGCGGTGCTGCTGTGCTGCAGGGCTGCGGGGCTGCCGTGCTTCGGGGCTGCGGGGCTGCGGTGCTGCGGTGCTGCGGTGCTGCTGTGCTTCAGGGCTGCGATGCTGCAGGGCTGCGGGGCTGCTGTGCTGCAGGGCTGCTGTGCTTCGGGGCTGCGGGGCTGCGGTGCTGCGGTGCTGCGGTGCTGCTGTGAGCTGCAGGGCTGCGGGGCTGTAGCGCTGCCAGGCGGTCGCTCCGTCATGATATTGCGTTCGTGTACATGCGTGTGATGCTGCGTGCACGTGCGTGTGATGCTGCGTGCACGTGCGTGTGATGCTGCGTGCACGTGCGTGTGATGCTGCGTGCACGTGCGTGTGATGCTGCGTGCACGTGCGTGTGATGCTGCGTGCACGTACGTGTGATGCTGCGTGTACGTGCGTGTGATGCTGCGTGCACGTGCGTGTGATGCTGCGTGCTCGTGCGTGTGATGCTGCGTGCACGTGCGTGTGAAGCTGCGTGCACGTGCGTGGGATGCTGCGTGCACGTGCGTGTGATGCTGCGTGCACGTGCGTGTGATGCTGCGTGCACGTGCGTGTGATGCTGCGTGCACGTGCGTGTGATGCTGCGTGCACGTACGTGTGATGCTGCGTGTACGTGCGTGTGATGCTGCGTGCACGTGCGTGTGATGCTGCGTGCTCGTGCGTGTGATGCTGCGTGCACGTGCGTGTGAAGCTGCGTGCACGTGCGTGGGATGCTGCGTGCACGTGCGTGTGATGCTGCGTGCACGTGCGTGTGATGCTGCGTGCACGTGCGTGTGATGCTGCGTGCACGTGCGTGTGATGCTGCGTGCACGTGCATGTGATGCTGCGTGCACGTGCGTGTGATGCTGCGTGTACATGCGTGTGATGCTGCGTGCACGTACGTGTGATGCTGCGTGTACATGCGTGTGATGCTGCGTGCACGTGCGTGTGATGCTGCTTGCATGTGCGTGTGATGCTGCGTGCACGTACGTGTGATGCTGCGTGTACATGCGTGTGATGCTGCGTGCACGTACGTGTGATGCTGCGTGCACGTGCGTGTGATGCTGCGTGCACGTACGTGTGATGCTGCGTGCACGTGCGTGTGATGCTGCGTGCACGTACGTGTGATGCTGTGTGCACGTGCGTGTGATGCTGCGTGCACGTACGTGCGATGCTGTGTGCACGTACGTGTGATGCTGCGTGCACGTGCGTGTGATGCTGCGTGCACATGCGTGTGCTGCTGCGTGCACGTGCGTGTTATGCTGCGTGCACGTACGTGTAATGCTGCGTGTACATGCGTGTGATGCTGCGTGCAAGTACGTGTGATGCTGCGTGCACGTGCGTGTGATACTGCGTGCACGTACGTGTGATGCTGTGTGCACGTGCGTGTGATGCTGCGTGCACGTACTTGTGATGCTGTGTGCACGTGCGGGTGATGCTGCATGCACGTTCGTGTGATGCTGTGTGCACGTGCGTGTGATGCTGCGTGCACATGCGTGTGATGCTGCGTGCACGTGTGTGTGATGCTGCGTGCACGTGCGTGTGATGCTGCGTGCACGTGCGTGTGATGCTGCGTGCATGTGCGTGTGATGCTGCGTGCACGTGCGTGTGATGCTGCGTGCATGTGCGTGTGATGCTGCGTGCACGTGCGTGTGATGCTGCGTGCACGTGCGTGTGATGCTGCGTGCACGTGCGTGTGATGCTGCGTGCACGTGCGTGTGATGCTGTGTGCACGTGCATGTGATGCTGCGTGCACATGCGTGTGATGCTGCGTGCTGGTGCGTGTGATGCTGCATGCACGTGCGTGTGATGCTGCGTGCACGTTCGTGTGATGCTGTGCATGCACGTGCGTGTGATGCTGCGTGCACATGCGTGTGATGCTGCGTGCAGGTGCGTGTGATGCTGCGTGCACGTGCGTGTGATGCTGTGTGCGTGGAGCACTACAAACACACGCACGAAGTGTCCCACAGCCCCACGTACGTGCAGGAAGCAGTATAGCGACGTGTGCGTACACTCGACAGCAACATCAGCGCGCGCTCAGAAGTAGCGACATCACACGCAACCAACGAATACAGCACACACATGAAAGTAATTACATTCCGCAATCGTGTGTAAAGTATTACCTACGCGCTCATGTGTTTAATGGAACGGAGACGTGTACGTTGTTCGCACGTGTAGGCAAACGTGAAAATACCTGTAAATAGTAATAAATCAGAGATTAATTTCAAACTCGTACACTTGGTGTGGGTATTTGACGAAATTTTCTCAGATAACAGCCAGAAATTCTTTTCGTTCCAATAAAATTTCTTTTTATTTTGTTTACATTGAGCACAGTTGACTTTAACCAGGGATTAATTTTAATGATTGGAATTAATGAAGCGCCGCAGCGATCACGACTGCCTGTAAATGTTATTGATGCTATAGCAACGCCGCTGGGTGGAGCAGTCCTAATTTGTTCTGAATTTGGCTGAATGAAATCTGGATCATTTTAAACAGAGTTGGGTGAAATATTTTGGAAATAACCTGAAGTTCCTATCAATATCTATCAATATCTGGAAAGAATACATGTTTAATTATACGTCCGCACTCATTATCAGAGTTGTTAGATGCAGACAAGTGGCGTTTATTTCAACGTAAACTGGCAGTCCGTAAGTCTACGTTTGCTCAGCTTTACGTAGAACAAAATTTTTTGATTTAATCATGTAAATAAATCTGTGGAACTAAATTGAAACTCTCTGCAGCGGAACTGAAAGGTGACATGTGTGTTGTGAAGGCTGGAAGCACTTGTTTCAATTTTGCGTTGAGTTTTGCATTGGCGTAACTAATTATTATTCTACAAGCCTGAGGCGGCAGTCAGGTAGTGATATTACAATGATTTTCTGTCTTATAGTAACTAAGCAAAATGTAACTTTTTACTAAGGTTGAAGCGCTTTTGCTGTAAAAGTTGGATTTTCAGCGTCAAAGTTTGTTAAGAATTTAGCAGGTTCAAGTCATTCTACAAAGTTGTTATATCATGTTATTCCTTTCACATGATGAAACATGGTTATAGAAAATATTTTAACTATAATTTCTCATGATCAGGCACTCCTCAGCTTGGCTAAAACTTGTTTTCTTAACTTGAGTAGCTTGGGCAAAAATTTTCTGTTTTTTACGCGCATTGCGCTGCAGTCGTGAAGCTCGACTGCAGCACGACGACGAACGCGCCAGCAACAAGTCCCTGTCGCATTTTTCTTCCTTGGTGACTCTAGCTATTCCTACGTTATGCATGTGTAGTTTTTTCAGGATGACGTTTACAACTGGATTTAAAACGTTGCATTTAATTTCAAGAAACCTGAGAAAAATTCTCTCCAGGAAAGTAAAGTATATTTGATAAAATATCAAGCAATGCACAAATGAAGCTCGACACTGAGAACTTGAGCAATATTGTTGATTATAAAGATGCAAGACGCTATGATTTACTCAATTGTTAGTTATGAGAGCAATTGAAAAAAAAATTTCCTACACTGAATAAAATTCAATGGTTTCGTACCATGCTAAGTGATAATATCTCAATACCTCTATTTTTTACACCATTTCGTTTTCTTTAACGGTACTCCAATCAATAATGAGCTCCCATTCATTACGCTTACCTAGTTTTTCTACTTTTTTTCTCCCTGCTTTAGACTTATTTGCCTTCCCAAAGTTTTCCTCTTTGACATCAATCGAAGTTAATTAATGGACGCACTGTAACCTGATCGCCACTTCCGTCCGAAGTGGGATTTCCGAGCACGAAATGCTTCACTCATAGCCTGTGGTACGTTCTTTAATCATTTTTTGAGTGCAACGGAACGACCTCGAGGGACTCTGTCGCCCGCATCTCAAGTACGTAAAGGTAGTTCCTAGACTGCTACAGAATCACTTAAAAGCAGTTCTTTCCAGCGGCAAACCCGCCTTTTACCTCCGATACTTCCGTTCGTCATTCAAGGCGACTCAGCCGCAGTTTCTTGCCTACAGCAGACCTATGTTCGTGCAGCTTGGCTTTTTAGCGTGTGATTTGAACGTAGCATTTGACTGCAGTAGAAGTCCCTGATATCGGTGAAGATTTTGACAACAGATTTGCCAGGCTGTTTTTGACCGCAGCACAAGAAACATTTGAACGCCGCTTTTGACGCTTGATTTACCGGAAGACAGGTAAATTTTGATGGCTGTAAATGTCCGTAAAGAGTGCTTTTGATTCTAGATTTACTTGAAAGCAGATTTTTAAAGCAGTTGATGTACCTGAAAACAGCTTATGACGCAGTAAAAGCACATCTTGCTGTCTTTCGGAGAGCTATTTACCTCAGCGTCTTGCCAGCAGGAGCGGTGCTGCCTTCAACGCAGTATCCGCGTGTGCCAACGCTTGTTTTTCATTTCTGGTGAGTGGGGCGAGGCTGTGTGATGGACTACGGCTAACCACCGCCATTAGGGCTTCGAGGGCCACTCAGCAGTACGTGCTCTCCATGACACGATGCTGCTGCAGCCGCCCAACAATTCCGGACTGAAGGGCTGACCGCTAAGACCACAGCATAGTGGCTTCACTTGTCGCTAAGCCAGTTTGCAGCGCTCAGAATTGGGTTTTTCGTCTTTTAAACTACGCGTTTAGCGCTTTGGTTTCCAAATGTTGCTTGCTAGAAAACCGACCAGGCATGTTGGGGAAGGGCGTAGAGGCTTTACTTGTAGCCAGGCCCTTTCGTTGTCATAAGTATCCAGTTTTTTCCTTTAAAATGCTCGTTCAAAGCACTGGCCCAGCTTTAAAACTTGCTAGAGATGTGACCCAACTCCCCAGACAAGGCCATGGAGGCTTTTCTTGTTGCTAGGGCTGTTTAGACGTGATTATCACCTATGCTTTTCTTACATTACCGCGGAGTTAGACTTTCTGGAAGTCGTCGGGCGAAACCACTCAAATGGAATGGAGAGCTTGAACTGAGCATAAAGACATTCCGTTATCGCAAGATAACAGTTTGATTTTTGCATGTATTTCCGAAACATCTGCCTATTTCGGATCTTCAAATCGAGTTTTTTTATTTTGTATTGATTCGCAGAAGAGTATTTGACTCGTATTCTATTCTGAGAAAGCGTATTATACTTTCACCCCAATTTCGTTTTGAATATTTTTTTTTGGCAATCTTGCGGACAACAAACTAAATATTGTCTGTTTTAGTTTAGCGTTTCCATGCATGTGATTGCTAGCCTGACGTAAACTTTACATTTCATCGTTGATCATAGAAGGGGCCAGCTTTTGTTTCGAATTGAGCAGTAGATATTCCTCAGTTTTCTCGCATTCGCGCCCTCGCCGCAGCGTCACTGCAAAACAGCTAAATTTATGGGTTTCAAAATTTTGATGATCATGTGAAATTTTCTTTCCTCATGCGACCTCAGCTATCTCATCCGCTGTCGGACGACTCAACTTATTGAAATCATCTAACTCTAGTCACCAGGAGAGTCGGCTGCCGGCTTGTATTAACGAATAACTGATATTCATCTAGTGACTTGTCTCGCGCTAGTGTCCAACACTGTGACTATTGTTCATATATATCTAACACCCAACGCAGCGTAAGTTATAGGAGCATAAAAAAACTCCAAATCGAGCTGAGCTATTGACTGAATGAGTTCATTTCTTTAGCGCACTGTGGATCTGATGAAAATTTTTGTCATTCATAATAATTCAGTCAATCTTCGACTTGAGCAACGCCGTCTTGCGTGAACTTCAACTTGTGCATTTGAAGATGGTCTCCAGTTACTCAATTAACGCGGCGCTTGATTCAAGTCATGAATAACTGGGAATTATGTGATAAATTTTCATGATGATGTAGTTTAACTCTGAGATTTACTGTACTATGCTTCATTAGTCATTTAATAATACAAGTAACATGGGCAGATTTCTGATCGGAGGCGCGAATACGGAAAAAATGGAAAATTGAAGCCTGGATGTTACTTACATCTGTTTTGCTTTTCAGATTTTGTTCTATGATTAGAATATTACTTGAAATTGCTATCTAATGTTTCCCTACAAACCAATAAAGAAATAAATTCCTTAATTGTGTACTCATTTAGACTAACATTTGACTGCCCTGAAATGAGATCATAAAGGTTAATTTAGGATGATTTTTTTAGGACACAGACATCGACTTGCAAGTGTCACCAAAATTCTGAACTACTTTACAAAACACAACGAAAACCTTTCCCCCAGCTGGAGAAAGAAAAGCACGCATTTCCGGCACAGATGAGGAGAAATCCTTCTTGTTATACCTAACCATTACGTTAGCTCTCTTATTTGTCATTGAGCTGTAAAATGGCAACCGGAGGACGGGCTTATCTGTTTCTGTATTCGAATGCCTTCAGCTTGGTAACGGCGGACCGATTTTCATCCGTTAGACCTTAACGTGCAGACAACTGCCTCTCTTAGCCTCATTCCAATGGGTTCGGTAAGCGGCAAAGTCTTTTTTGTATCGAAGCCTTTACAGCTCCGAAGTTTAGAGGGCACATGGAAGAAGGCCAATTTTGTTAGAGCTCTTAACAAAGATAACTGTTGTTTAGCCTTGAGTTCGGCCGAAGTGGTGGTTAAGTGACGCCTAAATTGACTCTCGAGACCGACTGCTACGAAGCAAAAATAAAAACGCAATGACTCCCTCTGAACTGATCGAAAAAAATGCTTAAAGTTTGGCTTAGCTCGGAAGAAAGGGACTTGTTTATTTTGACCGTGGCTGACGGTACGATACGATATATATGTTAAGTGCCCGTCCTTGTTCAAGGGGAACGAGTTCTTGAAGAATTGAGGAGATTTTAAACAAATAACAAGAATGACATTTGGAATCCTTCAAATCTGAGTAGCAGTTCACATGTTTACATTTTAGTCAAAAGGTTTGTTGCGAATTTTGATGCAGTAGCGAACTTTTCATGTGTTGAGGCAATTTGTCCTTGATGACAAGCGATCAAAAATTTTCCATTCCTATGAAAATAATAATTTAGTTATTAATTGGCTATGAATTGCATTGAACTACAACTGCACATGCTGAACGTCCCATAGCAAAAATTATTGCTAACTGCAACATATACCAAGTGTAATGACTGGAAAACCTAGTAGCTGCGTTGAACTGCTTGCATACATACTCAAATACCTACCGACCAAAATATTATCTTTGAGCAGCGTACGGCAACCATCACGTTCGCTGACGTGGCGAGTCACAAACATGTCCTCCTCGTATGGTGAAGCTCAGATCAGTCAGCCAAAGAATCCACTTTGTGCTTCACTCTTAAATTTGTCAACATTTCTTACCCGCGGTAACTCATTAAACTAATTTAGAAGCTGTACGTTTGAACCCCGCCTTGGAGGGCAATTTATGAGTGTACGACCTCCCATCACGCCACAGGGAGCTTGTTAAGGTTATCAATTCGAGCTGGAGAACGTCTCGGTGAAAGCCAGAAGCATCGGCTCAAGTTTATTTCTACTTACTCTAAGCAATTTGCTGCAGAATATAATGTTTAGGTTCAAACGAAAAAGGAATTTACGACACCCATGACGATGAAGTCAAAATAATTTGAAATTACTTTCTCGTTGTTAACGACAGGATGAATTCGGGGTTTGATCTAGCAGCTCGTGAGGCTCAAGGTTGCAGCACACAAGTCTTGACAGAATTTTCTCCAGTATGCTTATGGAAATTTGGACGTTCACATGAGATATTGTACAGGCCCAATCGTCGATGTTGTCAGAGAGATGATTTGAGGGCTCTAAGTTTGTGTAGTCTTTATTTTCTTTCAGTCAATACGACTGTACGTATATAACAGTCGTCTGACAGCCTTCCCATCTTTGTAAAGAATTGAATGTTGTTAAGCTCTTGAATTTATGACAAGTTCTGCAGGATTTTTTTTCAAGACAATGCATGAATAGTACGAAGACTTGAAAATGAATGAATACACTGAGATTTCACATTTTTAGATGTAGGGTTAAAAAATGAGTTAAAGGACAGGCTACACGTCTAGTTACGAAATGCGTTTGTGTGCTGATCAACACATAACCCAAAGCTGCCACATGTACATTGCTGCTGTATGTCACACAGATTTCTTCTGAAACTGTTTCTTTCCTCACGAAAACTGCAATCATTGTTCGTCCGTCAGTTTTCATTCTGAGTTCTTCTATAAGGTTTAAATTTTTGTCATAATGTGTAAACACATTACATGAAATTTACATTTTGTCCTCATTTCTTAATAAAACATGCTCGCAGGACTACAGTGGAGTAATTTCTATACCTGTTTGGTGTATACGCTTTAAAGAATGCTTTAGCTAGTATTATGGCGAAGTTATTACATATTGCAAGTTATGTGAAGATGGTATTGAGTTTCAAACATTGATAGTTAATTTCTGATGAATTTTCATTTAAGATGCCCACTAGGTGGTACCCATTCAGAAATCCCTGACCACAACACCTCTATATCATGAGACGATTTCCCAACCCTTCGCAATATTTCGCTAAATGAATATTGAGAAGCGAAGAAATTTTTCGCCTGTCATATATGATGAAGAATCATTAACTTATGTATGGATATGTACATGGGGTAACCTTATTAAAAATTTTAGTCTTCCTGTGGTTAAAATGTTCACAGTTCCCAAAAACCTACTGCAGTTGTTACGTGCTTCGTTATGAGCGCTTTCAATATAATTCCGCGTAAATGTCAATAAAAATTTTTCCAGTCACTTGGTATAAAAATAACGATTGTGTAATTGTAAGAATTTAATATTTTAAGAAAATTCAGATGCATGGTGAATTTAGGATTATCCACATCGATGAAACTCTGGAATTGTAGGCCGTTTCATTGCTCGCCAGATGCTGCAAGAAGACCCTTGAACAGCCGACCTTCACGCGAACGCCCACGTCTGTGCGGCGCTCGAGCCTCTCTTGTAACTCATCGCCAGAGGAGCAGGATATTTAAATCAATATCTTCATACAAAGGCCATTGGAATATTGGCACTATTTGTTATCGGAGTCGCTCGTATAATTAAATCTACGGCGACTGCCCAGAGCATTCCATTCGCCCCCCGCACGAGAGGAGCGTTGCGTGCAATATGGCACAGTTCGGCCCAATTTATTAGACAATGAAGGTACTCCTTGTATTCCAGGCAAAATTGTGATGTGCACCAGCAGCATGCGAACCAACAAACCTTGCGTCGGGGCTCCCGCCATGAAAGGGACAATTTAGAACAGGTTTGTGTCTAATGGAGGCCCCTGGTGCTGCCTGTGATAAGAAACTCTGTACGTGCTGATTACAGGCACGTTTATTAATTTTTACGGAGTGACGTAAGAATGTCGGACTTTTGCCTCAGTATCTAACTTATACACCGCGTCGCCCCATTGCTTATTCAGCTACCATTACCCCTGGGAGGTATACAATTTTTGTATTGAAGAGATTTATCCCTCCCGCTGAAGTATGTTAGGTACCGAGCTAAATGTTAGATAGGCCTACGTTTTGTTAGAAAAGACTTGTTTTTAGTTTTGTTTAAGGATCAAATATTTCGATTCACTGATGTCCTGATTTTCAGCACTAACGACTTTTTTTCAATTTCTATCTTCTTTCAAAAAGTTTCTTTTCAACTCACTGTTTATATACACCTTGGGGATAAATTCCGTGTTCTCTCAAGGCCATATATTAAATGGTGCCTTCCTCTTTCCACTCTTTAGAACTCTTTAGTTGCAGTTAGGAAGGCTTAAACTAACTTATCTAATCTAATTCAATTGCCATTGATTATATCCAAGGGAATTTACTGCCGGATATTTTGCATTAGGATGCGTCAATTAAAATTTTCCTTCGAATTTCAAAGCTGCTTCTACTGTTTTTCCCAAACAGTCTTACAATAGTGAAAATGTAAAAAGTGGTCGTGAGACTCATGCAGTTTTGCCCTTGTAGACCGATATTGAGGTTGAAAACTTTTGAAAGATTCATTGTTATATTATTTTGTCGTCGAGAACCTCAATAAAACCGCAAAAAACAACGATAACTCCATTTTGGTTGTCTGCATGTTTCTTGTAATATTTATTCAGATGAATAAAATCACTGAATTTTTTGATTGATCGTTTCTACTACTCGAGTCTTCTAAAGGTGAAGGAGTTACTCGTTCATATTACTCGTTCTGTGAGTGTACGACGAATTTCCTTTAGATTTAATCAAGTTTGCTGAGACGCCAATATGTTCCGTCACAACTGGCTTTGCAGCTCGGCATCATTTTTGAATGTACATATTCCAGCTTCAAAGTGCTCTAGTTTTGTCCATAAGTGTAGCTCTGTAAGCAGTGCGAGTGTTGAGCTCATATGCGTCGTGTTTTGATGCGTTGCTTTAACATCACAATGCCTCAAACACAAAATCGACGCAAAAATGAACGTTACGCATTGAAATATGTCTATGAACGAGCGACCGACACCCTTGTATATGACATAGTAGAGGAGAGTGACGGTGATGTTGATCATTTTAGTTGTTAATACAGGGTGTCAATAAGGTCATGGTGCAATGTGAAATTACTGTAGCTTTAAAACTATACATGATAGAAACAATTTGAAAAAGGTATTAGAAATGAGAATTTTTTTTCATTACAGTCTTCTTAAGTTTCTCTACGTCTACCATCATTAGCTATGCATAGGGCAACACTATTTTTAAGTTCATCAAAAACATTTGCCAGTTGGTCAGCAGTAATGTCTGAGAGCACAGCAGTTATTTTACCTTTCGAGTCTCTCAGTGAATGTCTTGTTTCGTACACTCTTGTTTTCACATACCCATATGAAAAAATAATCTAAAGGGCTCAAATCTGGGGAACGTGGAGGCCATGAAAACGGACCACCTCTTCCGTTGAAACCATGGATGATAAATTGTTTTGATAGACAAGATTCAATGCCTTCATTATTATAAAAAATTTTTTGACAGAATATCAACTAACTACGGCTTGACTAGATACAGTAAGTTTTCCAATCCAGTTTACCTATTGTTCTTATTATGTATATTTTCATTGCTACTGTTATTTCAAATTGCACTTCGACTTTATGGTCACCCTGTATAATTTTCCTGGCATATCCTCTTCAATCATCCCCCGGAAATAGATTTTTGAGTGTTTTTTTTAGTAAGGGAGTCTTGGTCACTGCCCCCCTCCATCAATGTGGGTGCGATGGAGGGAATTGTTCTTCTGAGGTTCTCAGTGTCATTGAGTAAATGTAAGATTCTTTAGCTAGACTTACAGATTTCGAGGTATGCCGATAGCGTCGGTCTTCGTCAGTGGACCTTAGTGAACTAACGCTCCTCGATGGGAACCCTAGAGCTGCCTACCTGCCGCAGAATTGGTAGCTGTTGTACCAGAAGTCCGTCGTGGTTTCAGATTTGTTTTTACGGCGAGCCTTACCATTCATTCTTTACTTCTCTTTCTCTCTCACAGGAGAGACTGGTGTTCCGCGCAACCAAATTTTTCTATGAATGTTATCTTCTTTTACTAATTTCTCTCATTTAATCTTCTCGTCTCATTGAAATACGCATGCGTTTTTTACCCCTGGAGCAAGCCGAGAAAAACGAGAAACCCAGTTTTTAAACCTTTGGGCGCCATGACAACTCATGAAGCTATTTCTCTATGTTAATCATATATGTAAAAATGCAAGTTAAACCATCAATCTAATAACAATTACAATAACCATAATATTATTAATGATGTGGCGAAAGGATGCCCGTACGTGTGCCAACTATCGGTTTTGACCACTGCACTTACGTATCAGTTGCTGTATGTGACCAGGCAAGAGTATGTGACCAGACATGAAGTGCCCACTCTACCAGCATCTTGGAGTCGCTGTTTTCCCGCGGGCTGTTCGCAGCGGCTCACCGCTCGGTCAGCAGCCAAGCAAGGGTGCAGTGCGCAGTGTTTGGCTCTTACTTGCGAATTGGGGTACACTAATTTACAAGTAGTAGGGCTATAACTTACACTTCGTATCTAGGGCTATTACGTACGCATCGAAATACGTCTACTTACATAGCGTTGGGCTGTTACTTGCACATCGTACTGATGTTACGTACACATGCTAGCGCTTTTACTTACATAGAGTTGAGCTGTTACTTGCACATCTTAGTGATGTTACGTACACATGCTAGCGCTTTTACTTATCCATCGTAGGCTCATATTTGTACGCTTTTCATCGTATATGAGAAGAGCTTGCGTCAAAGATCAGGTATGATATGCGTGCAAGTCGCATACTTCCATATGTGTTCGGAAATTACGCACCACAAATGTTAAATACGACAGCGAAATTGCACCAGCCCTGCAGTGTGGGACATCGCAATTTATGCTATATTCCCAGTCGGTGATTTGACAGCGCACATAAAATTTATCGTTAACTCGGGGACTGATTTTCAACTTAATTAGGTGCTTTATTTAGGCAATGATGACCCTCTTTCACTTTAATTAATTTGAGATTTATATGTCACCACGAATCCCTTAATGATATTACTCTATTTAACTTATAGTAAGCTCATATTATTGAATTCATTTCTAAATTACTACAGAGAACAATTCATCACTGGACTGTACTCTATTTAAGCTCTAGTAAGCTCATAATTCAGTATATTGACATCAAGAATTTGCCATGGAACTGTTCACTGGCTACCAGAATGTTTCATTATAGAGAGTATGCTGACTATAATAATGTTTCATATTAACGTACAACGAAAATACTGTTATATTATAATACCGTGCGTCGACATATAGACTGAACCACAATGCTGAATACTTCCACAGAAAGGCTTACTTTGTACTGCGAACTGAATTTGAATGAAAGCATTCAGAAAGTTGGAGTGTAAAATTTTTCAAAACTTAGAGTGTTGCTTAGAGGGATTTTTGCTTTTTAAGTCACAGCAGCATGTTGGAAAAGCCCCTCGTGGCCTGAATATCATGCCAGGGTTAAGCAATGGCTATCCAAATTGTTAATATTAAAAGTGTCCGACTAATGCGCTGGATGCAGTACGTGGTCCATCCTTACATGACAGTCTCGATCACATTTTGTGCATTATGCAAAGCTAAAAACCTCACTAGCTTGGTGAAATACATGGATACCTCAAATTTCAGAATTTGGGTGCAAGGTTTACCCTCGCTCTTTCACTTCGACTCACGCTAAAAAGTTTTCACGCTTCAGACACTGAGTAAATCCCATAGCCTTCCTCTTTTGAGGCGCCTAGCAAAAATATCATATTCCCGGTTTTGGCTCTACCGTCAGCGATCTTGGATCGAGAAGCTAGTCGACTGTTCTTTTCGCTCGAGTGAGGGCAGTTTCTTGCCAGGCAAATTGAAACCTGATCCAATATTTGTATTCTTGATACGCAGGCGTGTAGCCTTGTTTGTCGTACTTAACTTCGAGTTGCCGGCGCGTTTTGAGAGGCAACAGCGGCGAACACAGGCTCGAATATCATGCGAAGCGTGGCGTGCACTTTTATATCCAACGCATGGCTTTAAATTAATACTGCTAGAAAATTGTTGTTCATTAGGGTACATCGAAATAATTATTTGGAGTAGTTGAAATACATGTTATTTTTACTCTTACATGGGCAAGGATTTCCAGTTTAAATGAGGGAAATGCTTTCATACACTAAATTCGTCCTTTCTCCCAACTGTTACGCACACTCGAGAGGGGCGGCTTTCAGCTCTCAAAGCTCATTTAATTACGGAAGACTCTTTGATGCCAGGAAAAATAAACACAGCAGTCCTGCTTAACTCAAGAGCACGTAGCCCGCAAGATCTGAAGTGTACATATGCCAGGGAGTGAAATGAGATGTCACAGCGAGCTCAATTTTTCATCCATTTTTGCTTGCTGTCTAATTTTTACAGAAGAATGTAAGTTCTCTTTTTTCCAATGATCTATTACCGACATCCTTTTTCACTCTGAAGTAATTATTGAACCGTTTCTTGAAAGACAATGGCGCTGGCACTGTTTTAGTGAACAGTCACGTCTACACGACCAATTCAGCACTTGAATTTAATTAACCCTCCGATGCAAAATAGGGTTTTATTTACGACTTTTTTTTAGCATTCAGTTCCTTACTTGTCAAATGCGTGTGTGTCTCACGTTGTTTATTTCATAATGGAACGTACAAAACTAGGGTCGTGGAAATTTAAAACCTAGAATACTATACCGAGAACGAATTCACGCCGACAATAGATACTTGATATATTAACCTCTGTTGTATATTAAAATATGCATCGTATAATGTGATACTGGTTTTATGAGTACGAGTTCCGGAGCGGAGGTTTGCGCGGCCGGCTTGCCGGATGCCATATCGCGTTCAGGTCAGATGTCTTTATGGGACCTCCGCCGGAAGCTGTGCCTTCGGGGCGCATCGCATTGGTATGCACCGGAAGAGCATTGTTTAACTTCCGAGCGCTATAGCTTATAAGCAGAGTCAATGTATGGATGAGCCAGTACAAGAATAGGAACCTAGCTAAGAGTTTCCTTTTCCTACTCCTGAAGCTAACGCTTCAGTTACGGTAGTTACAGCTACCGATACTGTAGTTTGCAGCTACAATTACTAATCCTAATATCGTGATGAAAAACCACAATATAACAAATGGCGACGAAGATTTCGAATCTCCAAAGTAAATTTGATCATTACAAGTGCTCTGAAATTAAGATGGCGCATTCTACAGTTTGCTGTCCTGCATTCGACGTTGGAGTGGAAACAGTGAGTAATATCTACAACGATTCAAGTACAGTGTGCAGACGTTCTTCAGAGGGCGGGAAACAATGGTGGTAACAAAGCTAGTATTATAGTTGAAGCTTCGCGTGTGAACATCATTACTGATCTACAACGAATAATTTAACCTACGCTACATATGAGGAACTTGACGGAAAGTTAATACAACAATTTAAAATGAAGAAATCCACTGTTGACGCATCTGTTACATTTCTAAACAGAGAGCAAAGTGTTAATGAATCCATACAAAGTTATGCTAAAACGTTAAATGACTTAGCATCTTCGTGCAACTACGAAAATTGCGGTCGCGATCGTCTCTTGAGAGATGCTTTTGTGGCCGGTCTACATTCAGCGCAAATTCTCAGCGCGGTTCTACAGAAGTGTGACAGCAAGTCCTTCAACATTAAAGCTTCGACGCTCCAGATATCATTCGTGAGGATTCATCTTCATCGTTTTTCACTACAGAAAAACTACAGCCGAATTACATATGTATTCGCTGCGGAACTAGGCAGAAGCACCTTACAAAGAATTGCTATGCCCTAAAATTAAATTAATAAATGCAAAAAATGTGGAAAAATAGGCCACATTTCTAAAGGTTGCAAATCTACGACTACAGCACGGCCTCCTCCTGTTAAGCCTACACGAAGGGGACCTACACGAGAAGAATTTGACGCAGCTCGCACTTACATAGTGCAGCTGGAAAGGAGCGGTTCTCAGTGCAACGTCGGAAGAGAAGATGTGTCAATGAAGAGTTCAAGTAAGCCTCTACAGCGGCAGAATGAAGTTATTCTACAAAAGCCTAGGAACGATACTTGTGTCGGTAACTATGTTCATAATTTCTCTGATGTACAAACTAATTACGCGTTATTTCAGTCGCATTGTATTCCTCAAAATGTCACAAAACTTGCTCCCTCTGTTGCGCTAAACAATCGTAAATATGTTACTTCTAGAGATAGAGTTCATCCTAAACATTCTGTGTCCAGGTCTAAGCCTATGTATGTAACTCAATTTGATGTCGGTGATCATGTTATTGCTCTGAATTTAAGAAGTGGTCCCAAGTGGCTGAAGGGAATCATTGTTAGTAAAGTAGCTGTTAATGTCTTTCATGTTCTAATATTAGCATTAAATGTAATCTTGAAGAGACATTCAAATCAGTTGTTGCACAGTAGTTTGGGATCTATCCGTAGTGGGGAAACAGAGACTCCTGCTTTGCAACCTGTTAGCAGTTCACCTGTACAAAATGAACCTCGTAGATCAGGTAAAATAACTAAACCTGTAATGCGAATAGGTTGCTAAGTTTTCCTTCCGTGTGTCATATAGTCATCTAAAAGGGAGGGAAATTGTTGTATATTAAAATATGCATCGTATAATGTGATACTGGTTTTATGAGTACGAGTTCCGGAGCGGAGGTTTGCGCGGCCGGCTTGCCGGATGCCATATCGCGTTCAGGTCAGATGTCTTTATGGGACCTCCGCCGGAAGCTGTGCCTTCGGGGCGCATCGCATTGGTATGCACCGGAAGAGCATTGTTCAACTTCCGAGCGCTATAGCTTATAAGCAGAGTCAATGTATGGATGAGCCAGTACAAGAATAGGAACCTAGCTAAGAGTTTCCTTTTCCTACTCCTGAAGCTAACGCTTCAGTTACGGTAGTTACAGCTACCGATACTGTAGTTTGCAGCTACAATTACTAATCCTAATATCGTGATGAAAAACCACAATATAACAACCTCATAAATGAAAGAGACTTTATCATAAAATTATTATTCTTTCTTCTTTGCTGCATCTCGTGTCATCAGCTTCAGCCAAGTAGATAGCCAATTGAGTTATTTTTTCATGAAACTTTTTTCTCCTTCTTCTTCTCCATCTTCTTCTTCTCCAAATTCTTCTCCATCAATCCAGATCACTTACTGTTTGAAATCCTTGATGACTTGCAATTCTAGTCACTAACTTCTAGAAACCAGCAATCTAAATCCCTACATCCCCAACTGGTAGAAAGCCAAACCACACATCCCGGGAAGTCTCCGTCTTTAGTGATGTCACATGCTTTATGTGCATCTCTTTCATCGCATTCATCGTAATCAAAACTTTTTAATCTAGTATTGATCTTTGCAAAAAGTGTGCCCTCGTATCAATCAATATGTCAGATTTTTTAGTGTTTGCAGTTGTTTGACATTCAAAGATGACTCGATCAGTATGTTTGATCAACTATTGTTTGCTCCATCGACTGGGAGTTCTTTTTCGTGGACTCACTGCTGTTAGTAGACTGTTGTATGAACACTTCATGCATTTTTCGACATCAAACTTGTATCAGTGCCCTATTCTGCAGTCATTCTTGGCCAGTAATCAGTGGCCATACCTTCTGTAAAACATACAAGAGATATGCTCTGGTATATGCTCTCACATACGCTCTCCATGGGCGTTGTTTGATTCAAGATTTTTTTTCGTGCTGCAATTCGAGGCAAGATCGGGTGTTGTGTCAATCCTCTAATTTTCATTTCTTACCATACAGACGTGCATTTCATAGCTCCACGCTGAGGTAATTTGAGCGTAAAATTTTTAAGAGTTTATTGATCAAATCTTTACTGCATTCGTTCATGAGACAGAAATATCTATGTTAATCTGCTCTATGGTAATATCAACTTCGCCGTCAGTTTCATTACTCTTTGTTGATTTTTTTCTCTTTTTTGTTGTATAAAAACTTATGCATCTCGTTCCGTGAATATATGAAATAAATGAAAATTAAGTATTTTTAACACGAACTCAACTAAAGCTATTGCCCTGGGAATGTAAATTCAATCTGCGCTTCCTAGATAATTTTGTCAGTAATCCTGAGTCTAAATAATTTTCGCTTGATTCCTCGGTGTTTTCTCTTATCATAATTATATTTCCTGTATGAACTGATTTTACAATCAACACGAATGATCACCAACAGCAGGAGGCGCTGTGTGGTAACCAGTCACGGTACTTGAGGCGGCATGGAAGTTGGCATACTGGTGAACGACCCGATCAGCATGGCCAACATATAAGAGATTAAAAATATTCAACCAGGATAATGCATGCAGTAAAATTAAAACACTTGTGGATTCATAGGAATTGACGCTGCTCTATATGAAGAGCATGAAACTCCAATCACGTACTCAGAGTAAAAGCTGGAGTTGAAGCTCTGTTGATTCTTTTTCAATGGGGCCACACAGATATCGCTTCTAGATAGCCTGATGATCGGTGTTGTACCACGAGACAACGAATTATCCTATGACTTTTAAAGAAACCTGCTCTAACGCTCGGAACACAAGCTCGCTCGTTTGTTTCATTCTATTTTCATCTTGGGAATAAAGTCTATTTATCACGGAATTGGACATTAGCTCAGTGAGGTAAAAAGTGTCTATCATTCAAACTTCCCAGCACCTGTACCGTAGAAACACGGCACACGGGTCGCTCGTGCCTGGATCTGATACGTACGCTGGTGCAGGTCTATAGGCCAGGGTCAGATTTTCAAACCATTCGCATCATCGTGGCGGTAAAACAGAATTTGAAAGTTTTTCTGTCACTTAGACTAAATCTCATGCTGTTTTTTCTAGCCAAGTCCTCGAGTTTCCTCAAAATAATTCAGGATTTTGCCCGGTAAAAAACAGCGCACGACGCGGCTAAGACAAGGGACTCACTTTAGTTGCTGTCTATTCCGCTACGACGAAATTTTAAAATCCGTGAAAAGACTCGCAATCATACACGAGTTTCCATCCGAATGGTTATTTTAGTGACCACCGTTTTGTGGTCTGTGCTTCTTTACGCTGTGGTGCTGTGCGCTGTGGTGCTGTACGCTGTGGTGCTGTGCGCCGTGGTGCTGTGCGCCGAGGTGCTGTGCGCCGTGGTGCTGTGCGCTGTGGTGCTGTACTCTGTGGTGCTGTGCGCTGTGGTGCTGTGCGCTGTGGTGCTGTGCGCTGTGGTGCTGTGCGCTGTGGTGCTGTACGCTGTGGTGCTGTGCGCTGTGGTGCTGTGCGCCGAGGTGCTGTGCGCCGTGGTGCTGTGCGCTGTGGTGCTGTACTCTGTGGTGCTGTGCGCTGTGGTGCTGTGCGTTGTGGTGCTGTGCGCTGTGGTGCTGTGCGCTGTGGTGCTGTGCGCTGTGGTGCTGTGCGCTGTGGTGCTGTGCGCTGTGGTGCTGTACGCTGTGGTGCTGTGCGCCGTGGTGCTGTGCGCCGAGGTGCTGTGCGCCGTGGTGCTGTGCGCTGTGGTGCTGTACTCTGTAGTGCTGTGCGCTGTGGTGCTGTGCGCTGTGGTGCTGTGCGCTGTGGTGCTGTGCGCTGTGGTGCCGTGCGCTGTGGTGCTGTGCGCTGTGGTGCTGTGCGCTGTGGTGCTGTGCGCTGTGGTGCTGTGCGCTGTGGTGCTGTGCGCTGTGGTGCTGTGCGCTGTGGTGCCGTGCGCTGTGGTGCCGTGCGCTGTGGTGCCGTGCGCTGTGGTGCTGTGCGCTGTGGTGCTGTGCGCTGTGGTGCTGTGCGCTGTGGTGCCGTGCGCTGTGGTGCCGTGCGCTGTGGTGCTGTGCGCTGTGGTGCTGTGCGCTGTGGTGCTGTGCGCTGTGGTGCTGTGCGCTGTGGTGCTGAGCGCTGTGGTGCTGTGCGCTGTGGTGCTGTGCGCTGTGGTGCTGTGCGCTGTGGTGCTGTGCGCTGTGGTGCTGAGGTGCTGTACGCCGTGGTGCTGTGCACTGTATAACCGAGCTATTACGTGAAGTATTTTATACTTTTCAGTCTATTTCCATATCCTAAACTAAAAACATTGATTCAAAGGTTGTGCCTCAATAGCAACTAGATAAAATGATGCTTCCGTGATGTGGAACC
The DNA here is from genome assembly GCA_030386875.1 of Morinoia aosen. Taxonomy (NCBI): domain Eukaryota; kingdom Metazoa; phylum Arthropoda; class Malacostraca; order Amphipoda; family Talitridae; genus Morinoia; species Morinoia aosen. Next base: position 6,108,399 of record CM059574.1, read on the forward strand.
TAACTTTGACGAGCCACGAAAATGTCATACAGTTGTGAATATTAAGGACAGAAAGTCGTTGTCTGATGTTGACCTCAGCGGCAATATTTATCATTATTGTGCTGAATACAAATTACTTCTCTTGAGATAAATTCTTAGTAATTGTGCTAATACTTCTTGTATTGCAGTGAGGGGGTGTAGTGCTACATGTACTGTGATGAGGGGGTATAGTGCTACATGTACTGTGATGAGGGGGTGTAGTGCTACTTGTACTGTGATGAGGGGGTATAGTGCTACATGTACTGTGATGAGGGGGTGTAGTGCTACTTGTACTGTGATGAGGGGGTGTAGTGCTACATGTACTGTGATGAGGGGGTGTAGTGCTACTTGTACTGTGATGAGGGGGTGTAGTGCTACATGTACTGTGATGAGGGGGTGTAGTGCTACTTGTACTGTGATGAGGGGGTGTAGTGCTACATGTACTGTGATGAGGGGGTGTAGTGCTACATGTACTGTGATGAGGGGGTGTAGTGCTACATGTACTGTGATGAGGGGGTGTAGTGCTACATGTACTGTGATGAGGGGGTGTAGTGCTACATGTACTGTGATGAGGGGGTGTAGTGCTACTTGTACTGTGATGAGGGGGTATAGTGCTACATGTACTGTGATGAGGGGGTGTAGTGCTACTTGTACTGTGATGAGGGGGTGTAGTGCTACATGTACTGTGATGAGGGGGTGTAGTGCTACATGTACTGTGATGAGGGGGTGTAGTGCTACATGTACTGTGATGAGGGGGTGTAGTGCTACATGTACTGTGATGAGGGGGTGTAGTGCTACATGTACTGTGATGAGGGGGTGTAGTGCTACATGTACTGTGATGAGGGGGTGTAGTGCTACATGTACTGTGATGAGGGGGTATAGTGCTACATGTAGTGTGATGAGGGGGTGTAGTGCTACATGTACTGTGATGAGGGGGTGTAGTGCTACATGTACTGTGATGAGGGGGTGTAGTGCTACATGTACTGTGATGAGGGGGTGTAGTGCTACATGTACTGTGATGAGGGGGTGTAGTGCTACATGTACTGTGATGAGGGGGTGTAGTGCTACATGTACTGTGATGAGGGGGTGTAGTGCTACATGTACTGTGATGAGGGGGTATAGTGCTACATGTACTGTGATGAGGGGGTGTAGTGCTACATGTACTGTGATGAGGGGGTGTAGTGCTACATGTACTGTGATGAGGGGGTGTAGTGCTACATGTACTGTGATGAGGGGGTGTAGTGCTACATGTACTGTGATGAGGGGGTGTAGTGCTACATGTACTGTGATGAGGGGGTGTAGTGCTACATGTACTGTGATGAGGGGGTATAGTGCTACATGTACTGTGATGAGGGGGTGTAGTGCTACTTGTACTGTGATGAGGGGGTGTAGTGCTACATGTACTATGATGAGGGGGTATAGTGCTACATGTACTATGATGAGGGGGTGTAGTGCTACATGTACTGTGATGAGGGGGTGTAGTGCTACATGTACTGTGATGAGGGGGTATAGTGCTACATGTACTGTGATGAGGGGGTGTAGTGCTACTTGTACTGTGATGAGGGGGTGTAGTGCTACATGTACTATGATGAGGGGGTATAGTGCTACATGTACTATGATGAGGGGGTGTAGTGCTACATGTACTGTGATGAGGGGGTGTAGTGCTACATGTACTGTGATGAGGGGGTATAGTGCTACATGTACTGTGATGAGGGGGTGTAGTGCTACTTGTACTGTGATGAGGGGGTGTAGTGCTACATCTACTATGATGAGGGGGTATAGTGCTACATGTACTATGATGAGGGGGTATAGTGCTACATGTACTGTGATGAGGGGGTGTAGTGCTACTTGTACTGTGATGAGGGGGAGCAGTGCTACATGTACTGTGATGAGGGGGTGTAGTGCTACATGTACTGTGATGAGGGGGTATAGTGCTACATGTACTGTGATGAGGGGGTGTAGTGCTACATGTACTGTGATAAGGGGGTGTAGTGCTACATGTACTGTGATGAGGGGGTGTAGTGCAACATGTACTGTGATGAGGGGGTGTAGTGCTACATGTACTGAGATGAGGGGGTGTAGTGCAACATGTACTGTGATGAGGGGGTGTAGTGCTACATGTACTGTGATGAGGGGGTGTAGTGCTACATGTAGTGTGATGAGGGGGTGTAGTGCTACATGTACTGTGATGAGGGGGTGTAGTGCTACATGTACTGTGATGAGGGGGTGTAGTGCTACATGTACTGTGATGAGGGGGTCTAGTGCTACATGTACTGTGATGAGGGGGTGTAGTGCTACATGTACTGTGATGAGGGGGTGTAGTGCTACTTGTACTGTGATGAGGGGGTGTAGTGCTACTTGTACTGTGATGAGGGGGTGTAGTGCTACATGTACTGTGATGAGGGGGTATAGTGCTACATGTACTGTGATGAGGGGGTGTAGTGCTACTTGTACTGTGATGAGGGGGAGCAGTGCTACATGTACTGTGATGAGGGGGTGTAGTGCTACATGTACTGTGATGAGGGGGTGTAGTGCTACATGTACTGTGATGAGGGGGTGTAGTGCTACATGTACTGTGATGAGGAGGTGTAGTGCTACATGTACTGTGATGGGGGGGGGGAGATGGTACTACAAATAAGAATAATGGTGGTTGACCCGATTATCGGTCAGATTCCCCTGTAATGTTAGAATGTAAATTCTGATTTCATTGTGGACTTGGAAAAATAGTAAATGAAATGTGCGACGAAACTTTCAGTAAAATCTGCGCAGGAATGCAACATTCGGCGGCCGTATGACAGCAGTCGCTGTCATATGCTCCAGCGGTCACTGTCATACGGTCGCTGTCATACGGTCGCTGTCATACGGCCGCTGTCGTACGGTCGCTGTCATACGGCAGCTGTCATACGCTGTCTCTGATTGTATATTTAAAAATGAAAAACGTCGAAATTCATAACATACTTCAAGAAGTTTTAGATAATCGAAACAATTTATATACTGCAAGTGATACAGAAGTATATTCTTTCTTAAAGTTTGAGTATAGCTACCTGCGGGGCTGAAAAAGTTCAGTGACTTCTAGGGCATCCTGCCATCAACGCGATTTTAAGGTGTACAGTTATGTTTAATCTAATTCAATTAACCTTGCTGTGCACGAGACTGATCAAAGAATTAGTTCAATCGAGCTTCGATGCCTTATTTTACAGTGTTGTTTATGTGGGCTAGATGTTAACAGTATATTCTAGGAACGACTTGAGAACAGACTGAAGATCATTGACGTTAACCATGGCAAGTTACCCCATCAGGATGAGTCCTTTAGGAGGAAGATTTGACTTGGTTATCTTACTTACGAGTATATGGTTAATATTCCGATAGTAAAAGAAATTCAAGATTCATTTTGTAAGCGTCGTAAGAATTTCTTCCACGGATCTCCGCAGGTATTGAGTTCCAAGTTTTAGTTCCAATGACGAGGATACTGCGTTGTGACCGAGCTTTTGAAAAATAAGGAAGCATGAAGTTACTTCTATTTCGGGTTAAATGGTCGTGATTATCATTTTGTGCAGTTAATAATTGTTTGAGGTCTTTGTCGCCACATTGGTCAATGTTTCATACATGAAATTACAAATGGAGAGTTTGAAGAGATCCAAAAGTTTGAGTATTTTTAAACTTAGATTTATTCTTGTGAAGCGTAATTTACACAAAAATAGTAAAACTAAGGCGGGTAAAAACACCTTTCATAAAATCTCACGATGTATTTTAAGAATAGAGCTTTCAAGCATATCCGCACTCATCTTCAGTATCTGGAACAATAAATTGAAACATGGTAAATACAGTACATGAATATAAATTGTTATTGAAAATTAAATGAAAAAATTAGTACAAGATATTTAGCGGTGCAGAAGATGACATATCATTGAGACTAGGCTTAAATTGATGAATTATGACACTTTCTAGTAACTTAAGGATATGTTTATCACAAGTTGAGACTATTTTGAAATTATCAGTGTGAATTGGATGGTCAGATTCTAATGCGTAATCTCTTATAGTGCTGTGCAATGAGTTTGACACTCTATTTCCCGTACGGACCGACACCCCCTTGAGCTCATCTATGCGTGTTGCAAAATAGCGAGCAGTCTCACCATAATAAGTGGCCCCACACTGGCCACACGTATATCTATCGACCACGCAGCTACGCAACAAAGTGGGCAACCTATCGCCGTACCGGAAAAAACTGCCAATGTTGAAAAAATCGCGGGAAGTAATGCGCATGTCAACTTGCGGATAGAACTTATTACATTAACCACGAATTTCACAAGAAATTTTTTGATTTCGCGACTGTGAAATCCCAGTCAAACTTTTTCGCCGGAGCAAGCATGTTTTTCGCCGCCTAAGCGATTTAATTACTAGGGGGGCAAACACATGCATGCAGGCGGCGAAAAAGTTAGACTGGGATATGAAGGACAGAGTGAAATAAACTACCTTTTTCTTAGCACTTGCGACTGGAATTTCTCTATTTCTAAGGGATTCGATTTTATTACGAAATGTGTTCTCAATGAAAGACATGGGGTAAAAGTTCTCAGCAGAATAGGAACGCAGATATTCTAACTCTTGTGTGAAGTGAAGGTAAGATGAAAATAATTTGAAGGCCCTTTCAACTAGACATGAAATAAGATTAAATTTGTATCTAAAATTCAAAGCGCTGTCAAATCTCAACCCTAACCCAGAGTTTGTTTTTACGGTACCCTTTATTTTTAATTTTTAAAAAACCGATCTGATTTTTTCAGTATTTTTAAACTTTTGAATGAATCATCTGAGTGATCATTATATTTTAGTTTCTTTACTGCTCTTATGGGTCTTTTTTGCTGTTTAAAGGGTACATGGGTTTTATTTTTATCAGTTCCATGCCATGCTTCTATTCTGTATGGTAAGTATGGTGAAACGAGCGTTCGGTAAAGTATTTGCAAAGCTCCTTCAGGCCATACATTTTTCATTTTATAAAAGATTCCAAGGGATTTAGATATTTTTGTTAGCTTCTTTATCCTTTCATTATATGTATTAACAGCGAAATCATATAATATAGGAAAATGATTTGATTTCACTTCAGTTGCGTGTGTGACACTGCGTATGTGTTTGGTGTGGCATTCACTGAAAGTAAATTAAAAAACTCCTAGCGGGGACATGTGAAATCACTAGGAATAGTCAAAAAAATTTATAAGAATACTGCAGTTTCTTACAAACATTAAAAAAAAAAATTATAAATTTAACGATTCCAAATTTTATCATTTTTATTTAACAATTTTTAAAAAAATTCAACATTTTTAAATATCAATTTTTTTTCGTGAGCTTCGTTCGAAAGTCCTATTTCGAAACAAACCTAAAAATAATAGAAGTATATTCTAAGGGGAGAAATTACATCATTCTCTGTCACTCACGTTTCAAACTTGCAAATCAAATCCCATTAAAAATTAGTGTGCACTTTACTATTCCATAAAACCATTCGTCTTTTCGTGAATATGTTTTTTCAGTAAAAATTCTCGAATGAACACTCTACCTTTGTCCGCCAAAGCAATGTCAACACTCCCGTAATTTAACGTTGCGAACTGTAATTCGGGCTATAGGCTGCCTTAGAACTCATAATTCCAGTGAATCACAAGTAATGCTCCCTTTGCAGGTAGAATTAAGGCTAATTTGAGGCAGGTGCGACTGCAGCGACGAGCAACACCAGAGTTCGCGTGCTGCAGCGGGCTCGCGGTGCAGCTTTTATCTGAACGCCGCTCAAATCGATGAGTGGTGATGGAGTTGAGAATTTGCCGGGTCCTGCATGGCAAAGACAGCGCGTCGTCATATAGAAAACAGTTAAGGAACTGAGCGGGTCGGTAGTTAATGTTTATTACTCTTGTTAACTGCATCAAAATAATGAGTGAATTTTTGAAATTAGGAATTAATTGAGTTTAATTAAATTGTAACTGCAGGTAAGGAAGTTGATTCCACTTTTGATTGAATAAAGCGATTAGCTCGCAGTCAAATTTGTGAATTAATTAGAACAACTCTATAAAGTTTTCAGTGTAGGGACTTGCGAAACTCCTTTAAAAATTGGCTTACCGTGCGTAAAAACGTAGCGTTAGTGCAAAAAAAAATTTGTGTTTGTTGAAAATTGTGCCTGCGGAATCTTGGATTAATTTTTAAGTCTCATTCACGCACTGCAGTATTGTCATCCACAACGACTAAATTCTGTGAGCTGTTGAGCGAGCGAGAGCAAGTTGGTGAGGTGTCGCTTGTGACTCACTCAGACCATAGTACCCCTTCTGCGTCCTGTTCATTTTCTCCTCATACTAATTCTTGCACAACTGCAGTGCACACGGCACAATTGCAGTGCACGTGGCACAAATATTGTATGGAGTGCAAGAACAGGCACGCGTCTGTCAAAACTTCCTTCACATAGTAGGGGGACGCGAAGAGTTGGCTGATCCAAAAGTTCGCCTTTCATTCACTTCGCACTTTCCCTATTTAAAAAAGCTCTGTAGTCGGAGTTAATCTACTCCTTCTTCAATAAACGTAGAATTCAAATATTAGATCATTACTACTTGCACTGAGTTGAGTAAGTCATTACTACTTGCATGAGTTCAGTGTGTGATTACTCAGTTTAGTGAATAATTTTTCTCCTCACTCAATTGATTAAGTAATTACCATTTGTAACTCAGTGACTCATGAGGGGAATATGTTCAATGGCTCAGTCAGCTACATATCATTCATCGCCAAATTAACAATCACAATCAGTCTTCCTAATAAACAAAGCAATATAGGGCCGCAGTGCACATGCCATAACAAACTTGATAAGAACTCGTCATCCCTTCTCACGTTGTGACCTGAGCCTGTCGTCACACCTTATAGTTTGATGAGAAAACGTCATCACAACTAATATTGTGATGAGAACAAGTCATCACACCTAACATTGTGATGAGAACACATCATCGCACCTAATATTGTGATGAGAACACGTCATCACACCTAACATTGTGATGAGAACACATCATCGCACCTAATATTGTGATGAGAACACGTCATCACACCTAACATTGTGATGAGAACACATCATCGCACCTAATATTGTGATGAGAACACGTCATCACACCTAACATTGTGATGAGAACACATCATCACACCTAATATTGTGATGAGAACACGTCATCATACCTAATATTTTGATGAGAACACATCATCACACCTAACATTTTGATGAGAACACGTCATCACACATAATATTGTGATGAGAACACATCATCACACCTAATAGTGTGATGAAAACACATCATCACACCTAATATTGAGATGAGAACACATCATCACACCTTATAGTGTGATGAGAACACGTCATAACGCCCCATTGTAATGAGAACTCGGCGTCTCACTTCATATAGCAATGAGAACACATCAGCTCACCTCACATAAGCTGTAAGTCATCGGACTGGAAATGTTGAAACTGAGATGTTATGGGAAACGTCGATTTTAAAAAAGTGCGCTGGCATCAAATGAATTAAATCCTTGCGTGATATAATTACGAGAAACATTGCTTCAGAAATACATAAGACTTTTAGATATGAGACATGATAGTGATTTTCGCATGTAAATCCAGCGTGAGTACTCCAGTAGGTACTATCTTCAAAGAGTTCCCCCTGCTGATTAAATCTTAACTCAACTTGCGTGGTGCAGTCTCCTTGAAAGTGATTCTTTTTAGCTGTCTTTTTTAAAGTGACTGAACAAGAGAATCATGAATAATGTTTTAATGTTTATTTTGAGTTTTCTGTGTTAATTTGAACTCCCACATGTTCTGAACATGGGCAATGTCTTCATATTATCACAGCTTATGAGTAGTAATTGGAATATTTTATTAAGAACATACTGAAAATATGTTGTGAACTCATCTAACTTACAGTATAATATACAAAAGGGGCAAATGACGTTGATTTAATTAAACTCTTTCGAACAATGAGAATACATAGAAGACCGGCACAGCCCGTGGTTTTGTAAGTTCTGCGACGATTTTCTCAATTCAATCTTTGACTACCTGCACTTGGAATGAATAAAGCATTCTTGCTTCATTAAATCGAAGTGTTCTTTCGAACACACTGGCTGATATTTCATGTATATGCATGGTTCCCTAGAATAAAAATCGTTAGCTGTTAATTTTTAGCTCCTCATGTTTTCCATTGACCAGCAACGCTGCCGCAAGGTCTGCGACAAGTTCACGATATGACGAGCTCATAAAAAGTCGACCCTGATATTACAATTATGCCATCAAAGTTGAGTGGCAGCTCGTGTGTCCGGCCGTCCGTAATTAAAGCTCGCAGTGGAGAGCCTCGTAATGCCAGACCCTCTCATGCGCTCGGCCTCGCATTAACGGCGACTCATACATCTAAATCTCGCACATGTTCCAAAATTGTCGCAGTGATGGAATTCTAATCCATGATAACTGATTTCGAGTAACGTGATTTGAAGTTTGCATGATTGCTGCGTTAATTACGTTGATTTAGTGACATCGCAAACGACACGTGATCACTGAGGTAAGCATCAGGTTGTTTCACATGGAATGGCGCATTTTAAAATGAAAGAAAATAATCGTCGCGGTGTGTATATTTTTATTAAACTATGATCCTTCCTTCTCTATGATCTTCGCTCAACGTTTTATAAAACATATGTTCCATCTTCAAAGAATTTGCGATTTTTTCACTAAAAAACTCTTTAAACAATACTTTCTTTATTTAAGAATGAAGTTCGAAATGCTTGAACGAGTGATAATTTGTGGGGAAGATACCGGGAGAATAGGGGGGTTATGACAAAATTTCATAATTTAGACTACAGCTTGTCGACCGCAGCTCTGGAGGTGAGGGGTTCCTGTACGAAATCTTAGGACTCATCTCTGAACAGCTCTGGTATGAACAACATCGTTAATAAACGCTCGCTTGATGTTATGTAAGGCTTTAGCGGGTGAGTGACCTAGCTTGTATTCGCACAAGAAAATGACTCGGTATTGTCCGGTTATCAAAATATTCCTACAATTAGGAATAGTGATTTTAAAGAAAATTTTTGCATGAAGTAAAAGATACTTGAGATTTACTGCCTGCATACAAATCATCAGGCTTACACACGGTTGAAAAAGTAAATTACTCTTAATGCATTTCATGTGGGATGACCAAATATGTATATGCCATTTCTGCCTTAGGGTGGAGAGCAAGTATGGAAAGTCTATTACGAACTATTACAAACGGAAACTAAATTTTGGAATCTTTCTTCTCATTGAGGTAGATGTGAGGATTGCTGAAGATATTATGAAGTGTCTGAGTACATCTCTCACTGCTAAGACTAAAGCATTCCAATGCCAATATTCAGGCATCACCTCTGGTCATGTCAGGGCGCTTTTCGCTTTTCTGGAAATTGCAATCACTATCTATGATTTTAATTTATGTGAAGAATGGATACTGGTTCGAAAGCCAACAAATTCTTAAAATATGGTGTAATATTTTATGGGCTATGTCGATAGCTCATGGCGTGACCATGAGGTTATGCACGGCCCGTGTGTGGTTTACCCAACATAACCAAATGGTCATGTAGAGTATAGTGTGGTCAGCATGGCTGTGTCATAGTGCCTATATCTGGTCATGCTGTATGTGCTGTCAACACAGTCGTATAATTGAAGCTCCTAATTCAGGCTATGTTGCACTGTATGTGTGAAGGTGAACGAAGCCGTATAATAAATAGTCCCTATTTCAGACCATGTTGTTTGAGTGATGGTCAGCATGGCTGTGTTATAACAGCTTCTAATTTAGGCTGTGCTGTACGTGTGAAGGTCATCATAGCCACGTAGTCAACAGACAAAGCAAACATGAGGGGCTGCAGCTACATCGTTCGCATGTCTCCCCTATCACTTGGACAAACCTTAGCTTCATACCTGACATCACGCACCCCTACGGCTTAGACTAGACCTTACTTGCCTTTGCGTAGGTCTGTCTCCTGCATGTATCTGGTGCATTGCGCTCAACAGTGATAATAGCGTTCTTGGTTAAAAATGACGGGTGCTGTTTTTATAGCTGTTGGATTTTCCTAAGCACTGCATTGGGATTTTTTAATAACAATATGCGTTTCTCGAAGTAGCAGTTATCTCGTGCAAGGTCAGTTTTGACGAAGAACAGTGTAGATTAGGCTAAGACATTCATTTTATAAAATAAAACTACATTTTTGGGTGGCTTTTAAGCATTGAGAAACTACTCATATAATATCTCTCCTTTGTTAAGAGGGAGTCTGTCCATATCAAACATAACACAAAAAATTAAATTCTATTCGAAGAGATTACAATACTGAATCATACTTTAGGTATAATTGGGCTATATCCTTTTGGCCTGGAATGTTGAACTTTTACATGCCATGTCATTTTCTCCTGAGCTAAACTGCATATGAGCGCTGCCATCGAAAGCCCCTTCCAAGTTAGGAATTTTTATTTCAAATAATGGAGCGCGGGTGCATCTGGAATGACATTTCTTTTCGTTAATTGGTATAATACAACAAAATTACCCTTCGATTCACAAGGACGAGGTTCTCAAGAATGAAACTTGCTCGCTCTACTATACTTGTTTTGCGCACGTGATATAAAAACAAGTTTCTCGGTACGAGAAAAATTCGAACGCTGTTGTTACTTAGAAAATTTTGTTTACCATAAATTTTTGCGGACATTATTAAACGCTGCTTAATATCGTTCGAACGCGAGTTATAATTGTCGTAATTCATTTATTTTTAACGAATGCCTGCCGTAGAGATTTGCACTCAAATACTTGTTAGTTGATTAATTTTTCACAAGAATGACCCTCACCTTCTGAACATACTTTTGTGCTACAACTCCCTCACGTCGAGAGCTTTTTCATCGCTATGAGAAAATTGAAGTATTTCAAGTTGGCAATACACAGAAAGAAAAATTAAAGGAATGGTATTGTGCAGACAGTAGAATTTTGCATTTTTAATTCATGTCGTCTGTGATTCAAATATTCGCAGAATGTTCAACCGAGAGACGAGGAGGGTTCTCTCCTCAGTTCATGTTATTGAAGAAAATTTACTCTGCATACTCTTATTTTGGCGGGAACTGTTCAACACGATGCGCTGGTTTCCTGTCGGGGTTTTGTGGATAATTAACTATAAATCCGAACATAAGTGGATGATGACTATAAAAAGCTAGTGAGTAATGTGATGGCTTCAAATGATTTCAGTCTACATTATTGTGAAGCGCTGAAGGAAATTAGGAAAATTTGGAAAAGGTGAAATTGATGTAACTAATCTCGGTAAAATTGACAGATGACACACTTCTTGCTGTCAGCTTATGTTTTGCGTGTTATTATTGATATCAAAGCGAATAAGGTATCTTCAGAAGCCAATTTCACTTCAAGCTGAGAGTAGTATGACATTTGTGGCACAATATTGAGAATGCATCTATTTTTGATCAAAGCTGAAAGTTGGATGAGTACTACAGCAGTTTTCTCGTAAATTTATCTGTAGTAAAATTCAGTTTCTCACTAATTGCCTTGTAATCAAAGCCAATGTAAATGTTCATTATACGAGAGTGCTTTCTGTGTTTGGTTCACTCAAAATGAAGTCGTTTTGTTGGTCCATTATTTCTGGCAATTATGTCGTGCCATTGTGCTTGACCATTATGTCAGGCCATAATATAGTACCGCTATGCCTGACATTATACCTGGCCATTACGCCTGACCACTACGCCTGGCCATTCTCTTATGAGTTTAATCGACTAAAAGCGTTTTTCTTTCATGTATTTCCACGGGGAGACTTCACCTTGAAGGCTGCGACGGACACCAGGCATAATTCGCCTGCAATTGTTTATGGTTTAACGAACAATAAGCGCCCGTCCTTCTCACTTGAGCGCGCGCCAGCAGCTGCCCTCAGAGGATGGTCAAGAGAGCACACTGAGAAGCGCGTTCAACGGGCAAAAGATTGCCGCGACACGTCTTCGAGCGGCAGATTTAATTGAAGAATCTGTGCTGGTATCAGCGCAGCTGGCTGAGCAGCAGCATTCCTCAGCGATGCGAACCGTGGCAGCGTTCATTACGAAGCTGGCGTTCGTGTAAAAAGCAATCAGCTTATTAATGCAGGAAACACGGTACTCTCATTACCGCTGGTTTTTGGCGCTCAAGTTACGGTAAGAAGAGGCTTGGGAGGTTTTATCAAACCAAGCTTGGGTGGGCGAAATGTGTACCACCTTTTGATGTAAATGTTCAAGCAGTTGACGTGTTGTATTGTTCAAACGGCATATAAACTGCTGCGAAAAACTGTCATGATCTCTAGATTATAATTAGTTCTACATGTGCAGCACTTTATTTTTTTTTCGCTGGAGTGATTTTAGTAATGAAGGAAGGCGTAACATTTTGTGTTATATTAATAACGACGGATGTCTCACGGCTAACTTCTTATTCATAATAAAACACTGCAGGGTTCAGGTCGCCCTGAGATGCAAGTCTGTGCAGGCTCCACATTTTGTGCGGGGATTGAGGGCAATGACACATTACATTTGACGACTAAAAATTGCTAGTTTGTCGTGGCACGCCTCAGATCTGCCTTTGATTGGCACCTCACCATGTACCACACATATTTTTCTTTAATATTTAACTTTAGGCCTATGTAAAGGTTACCGTTTACTTATAGTCTCACAATTATTACGAAATTAAATGGAATAAAAAGTGAAGACCTCGCCGTTTTTAGGAGGTTGAAGAGTTTATAATAAAAATTTACACAATTTACATCCAATGGAGATATTTCATTTATCTTAGGCTGGAATGAACAATTCATCCCTCTAAGGATTTTACTGTAATGCAAAGTATGCTACCGGTAAACGCACCAACAACCCAGCAGCTCTCGTGTACGACAGCAGTTTCAGTAAGTCGCTCCTCCAGTCAATGATCTTTGTTTTTATAAGCACGTACAGTACCGGCCTTGATAAGCACCGACAGTACCGGTCTTGATAAGCACCGACAGTACTGGCCTTGATAAGCACCGACAGTACCGGCCTTGATAAGCACCGACAGTACCGTCCTGATACGCACCGACAGTACTGGCCTTGCTAAGCACCGACAGTACCGGCCTTGATAAGCACCGACAGTACCGGCCTTTATAAGCACCGATAGTACCGGCCTTCATAAGCACTGACTGTACGGGCCTCCATAAGCACCGACAGTACCGGCTTGCAGAGAGCTGGTGGCTACGCTTTAAGTCAGCTCATATGATCGTGGGAGGCAGCGATCACACCAACATTAAATTTACGTGAAACGTTCTGAGCTTAAAATGAACGCTTCGTTCCCTAGTTTTTTATGCGTTGTGAGTACTCTCTATTTCATTCCATAGTTATTAGTCATATACCAATCATGAGGGTTCGTTTCTATCACTTCAAGACAAATCCAATGGCTTTCTATGTTCATTCGGAATTTTATGTCTTCAGCGCGCAAGAACTTTTACTGACGCCCTTCGTACTCTGTTGATTTAATTGGTTTTAATACAGTGGTCGACTGCACAAATTGAAGACGTACATTCTGTCTCAATTTGCAGCTCCAACTGTCACGTTTAAAATCCGGTTTTTAATAACCAGACATTCATTAGGCCAGCTAGAGTAAAAAACACGCTCCCAGTAATCAATGTACGTACACATCTTTATTAACGGTCTGAACTTAAAAAAGAGGTTTGTTTGTCGGCCGCTGTATATTGCGTTGAGACTCGGCGAAATAAGGGCGAAAAAAGGTCTGTAAATATCCTGTTTCATATTTGATGGCGCTGGCCGGCGACTTAATCTCTCATTTGGCGATGGCGCTTCTTTGAAATATTATGGACTGCTAACGGACATGAAAGCCTCGTCGACGCACGTGAAAATTGCACCGGAAAAAACGAATGTGAGACACGAAGCTTCGTAATTCTCCTGCCCAGACTGACGGAGAAAAATGCAAAAATAAAATATAGAAGGTTTCATGTGAAGTCCTAAGCTCATGTGTCTGAAGGAGAATTTTACACAGAAAATTAAAATGAGTCCCTTCTGTCTTTCTTATACGAAAATATCTGTCGTTAGATGGATTCCTGGGACAAACCACCAGTCTTTAGTAAAAAGTATTGCAGACATTCGTCAATGCACTTTTGAATGGAAGAACTGATTAATAGTCAAAGGGCAACTTTAGTGGGAGCGTTGTGTACGTATACTTGCTCGAGTGACTTCAGGCTGAATTCTCTTTTGCGAAGCACTTCGCGCTCGGAGAGTAAGTGTTGTCCTGCTAATTTTGTGAAGCTCGAGCTGGGCAAAATGTGTTGCTTAAAGTGGAACTGCACATCAGCTTTATATTTTATTACCGGACGAATTCCTAACGCTTGCTTTAGAGGGGATCAAAGGGACTGGATTAAATGCTGTGAACACAATCACCCGACGCCGACACGGACCAACATTGTTCAGTTGGCTGAGCAACAACGTCCACTGTGTCGTGTCACATGAATTCCAATGGTTTGATTTCACATGAATTGGAATGAAGGCATTTACTCTGTCTAATTCATTTTTATGAGTGCCGAAACTGTTTCTCTATTCATGAACTGTACCTTGTAAATACAGTATATTAGAGTTGGATTCTTTTAGCGTCATTTCTTCTCCGACACAAATTGTTAGAAATTTTTCTGTGCCTCTTCACTTTAATAATCGTCACTACCTGAAGTTAGCAAACAGAATCCTCTTGATGAAAATATAGTATTCCATCACTTACCTAGAACTAGAGAATATTTAAGAAGTAGTTTTTAATTTTCATTATTTGCAGAGCGCGTTTTCATTTGCGACGGGAAAAAATAGAATTACTTCAGTCATGAGCTCATGGAGCTTGCTGGGATGACCGTCGTCCATTCCGACCTCTGCTCCGACATTTGGCCGCTGATGCCCTGCAAATCTGACTCCTGATAAAATTGACTTTTTAAATCCTTGACAGTAGAAATAACCCAATATCTTTCAGAGAATTTCCGTGGGGGAGACGTTTTTTGCTCGTTAGATAGCTCGATGGACAATATTTCTGTTCGTTTGCTCCTCGCAGATATTATACATGCCATGCCTTCACTGCTACTACAGGCTTATGAAAGGTCGATGTAAATTAACTTATTTCATTCGGTCTGGAGTATATGTAAAGAAATATGATACCTCGATCCCAGTTAACGGGTACTTCTATTCAATTACAACATAACTTCTTCAAATCGAGTCTAAACGACCTACGCACGGTGAGTCTGTCTCCACTAACGATATCTTTCATTACATTCAATGTCGCAGAGTTGAGTGCTCCAGCAGTTGGTCAGGGGCAGAACACTGAACATTCGAGTTCAAACAACGAAATAACCATATGGTTTGCATGAGTGTTCCCTCTTTTTGTGTGTCTTTTTTCAATTTGATTCTCATCATTCTCCTTTTTTATAATTGGCATTCTTACTATTGTTGTTCTTATTCTCGTGACGTTGAATGGCGCATTGGATGATAGGGCACTTGAGTTCCATGCTCAGAGAGGACTGCAGAGGCAATACAGGCAACACCCTCCATTGTCTCCAGGCCCGTCACCTCCACGCTCGCCCGCCGCGTTCCTCAGGCAAGATCTGCTCGCTGGTCACAACACCCTCCTGCAACGCATGCCTATATCTCTGCATTTTACTTGAAAAACTCTGCCCTCATATTCGGGCATCTTGTCTTTACACATGTAGGGCATCAGTTTTTAGATGTTTCGGAAGTGTTTATGGAAGCTAGAAGTTAATATTATTCAATGGTTTCAAAACTTAGCTTATATCATCGCTGCTATAAGGTCAGTTTTGACATCGTAATCGTGAAATGATCGCGATCGTTCAATTAATATAAGTCTATATTGAGCAAGTCAAGTAATCCCCCTTCAAGTTCATGCCACTTTATCTAGTCCCAGGACCGTGCAAGTCTCTTTACACAGTTGGTGAGCCTGGGCGAATATGATTAAAGGATCGTCCACAGTAATAAGAGGCCCACACTTTGTACCATCCTGGGTCGTTGGCTGCAGCTCAACTTCAAAATGCGCCTGTGTAATGCCTCTGCGCAGCGCGCAGCTCACGCTCCAGTTCATAATTCGAGTAAGAATTCCTACAGCATTTGCTGATAATTTTGCGTCCAGAAATTGACGTCTCTAGAGTATATTTATAGCCATATGAGAGATTTGACGTTTCTGCATATTCCATGAACGAATTATTCTTTGTCGATGTATATGCTCGAAAGTCTTTAACATTTTTTTAACGTTAAGGATGAAAACTATTTCTAATTTTCAGCTAGTTTGGTTAGTTTTTCGACTACGCTCAGTGTTTCAGCCTACCAGGATAAGTGGATTTTGTGTGGAAATTCGTGATCGCTCAGGGCCCTTGTGAGAAGCTTTTACTTTTTTTTAGCTGTGAAGAATCAGTTTAGGGAAAAAACATGAGCGTTTTGGGTTACGGGAATTTTTGTTGTTTTTGCGATGACATCCAAGCTGATCATCAAGTTTCTGAAGCATTATACGTATTCGTATAACGATCATGTTTTGTGCGTCGTAAATTTTGTAATGATATGGTTAGTTCAGATTAAAAGGGGGACACGTACAATGAGCATTGAGACGCATTTTGTTAGTTGTTTGACATATATTCTTTTCATTTGTGATTTATGAACATTGAGTGCGGTTATGTGTGATTAATATTGTTGTGAGTTACGTTGAGTGTGATTGTTTTCCACTTGTCTTGCGTCTTACATGTTTTTTATTGACATAGAAATTGCTTAAAAAATTTATCCTCATTCATGCCTCTAAATTTCCCATGCGGTAAACTTAACCAAGGTGAAATAATAGTGGTATAATATTAGTTATTAAGTGCAATACCAGCATGTATAAGGTGTGGAGGTCAATCAGGAGTTCCTTTGAGTGAGTGGATACAAATGAAGAAAAACTCGGATATTAGAACCTACGAGGCGGCACTCTTTTTCGGTAAGTTACTTCCTCAGCAGGCTACTCAGTGCAGGCCCGTCTTTCAGCAGGCCACTCAGTGCAGGGCCTCAGCAGGTCAGTGAGTGCAGCTGCAATGTGTAAGACAGGACATATGTCCTGCCTCACGTCGCCTACATTAGTGAATTGAAAGTGATGCTCCCGTTTGGCCAGGATAGCAATGTTCCGTACTTGACTTACCTTCGACTTAGAATGGGGTTTTGCTTCCCTCAAGAGGCTAATGCATTCTTCTGTAATAGCAGCGGACTGCAGATCTTTCTTGGGTGGTTACCGTAAAGAACGCAGGATGGACTATAATACGTAAAACTTGTGGATGACACAGGCGTTCCGGCTTTAGTGTTCTCATTCTTAGTATGCAATAGCGTTGAGGCACAAAACATGAGACTTAGGCTCTTGCAGCCTAAAGATGTAGGGGATGGGACCCTAACTTAATAATGAAAGTCCAGTAGAGCGACTCGTAAAGTCCATGAAAAATGTCATGCGGTGTTCTGCCCACTTGTAATTGGTTAGAGAATATCTCTCCGAGCTTTCCTTTATCTTTGGGGCTTGGAAAATATGGTTCTGTTAGAGGAATAAGCTGCAGGAGGAACTTAAACACTTGTGACTAAGTTGCAGGAGGAACTTGAACGCTTGTGACTAAGTTGCAGTACGAACTTGAACGCTTGTGACTAAGTTGCAGGAGGAACTTGAACGCTTGTGACTAAGTTGCAGTACGAACTTGAACGCTTGTGACTAAGTTGCAGGAGGAACTTGAACGCTTGTGACTAAGTTGCAGGAGGAACTTGAACGATTGTGACTAAGTTGCAGGAGGAACTTGAACGCTTGTGACTAAGTTGCAGGAGGAACTTGAACGCTTGTGACTAAGTTGCAGTACGAACTTGAACACTTGTGACTAAGTTGCAGGAGGAACTTGAACGCTTGTGACTAAGTTGCAGGAGGAACTTGAACGATTGTGACTAAGTTGCAGTACGAACTTGAACGCTTGTGACTAAGTTGCAGGAGGAACTTGAACGCTTGTGACTAAGTTGCAGTACGAACTTGAACGCCTGTGACTAAGTTGCAGGAGGAACTTGAACGCTTGTGACTAAGTTGCAGGAGGAACTTGAACGATTGTGACTAAGTTATAGAGGATATTCTCAAACGTAATAAATCTCGAAACACTTTAATAAAACTTTTCTTGTAGGGAATATTTTTAGCATGAATAATACCATCTATGGAAAAAAGATATTTTAAACACGGATATTTGACTGCACGGGAGAATAGATGATTTGTGCAATACTTTGCCATACAATTTTTTACAACGCACGCCTCCATATTTCGTTGGTTTTTGCATTTCTATCTCTTTAGCTGGACGTATGAGATAAATAATTGAGGGCCGTTGAGGTGTCTGAATTTTTTGCCGTCACCAAACCGCCTTGTTTTTCAGATAAGAGATGAACTACGCGAGATGGATCACTGGAAAATTACTCTAGATGGATCACTGATAAATTACCACTGCGGGCTCACTGATAACAGCGTGTGAAAATCATCATTTTTCAAAGGTAGCTTAACGGGAGGCCGCGACTTCAAAACTCAACGAGAATCGGGAAGGTGAAGTGAAAATTCAGATCAGGCATTTATGGCGTTTGTGTTGAGAGTTGGTGCCCATGCAGCCTCAGCGGGAAATTTTAGTACATGTTTCATGTTATTTTTCCCCTGCAGCCGCTAAATAAACTTTAATTTTATCCCCAGCATCGTCCTAATGACGCAGAATTTCTTTTAGTCTCACAAGATGATTAAAACTAGTTTCAATGAATGACCATGCGCATTTATTACTTCTGAAGATAGAGAGATATTTATCACTCGGTCGCAGATGTACACGCTTGTGTCACGAGACATTATTTCTAAAGTATCATAGTTCTTACAAAAGAGAAATATTCAGAACCCTCGTTTGTCGCAGGAAATTGGTTCCAAGACTAGTCGCGATAATTGAATTTCCAGGAAGTACGGACACCATATTTACTTCATTATTAAACGTGTATTGGGACTTTTTAAATCCTCCCTGGTACTGTTAACAACCCACCCATTACTCTTTTGCTAGCAGGGACAACTGTTGAGCAATATCAAATCTGTAGGTAAGGTATTACATGTGATACAGTACAATAACCCATGATATAACTAAAAATAAAAATTGGTACTGTAGCGTCTACACATATACACACATACAGACATATATGTATGGTATTAAAAAAATTTGCGATGTCGTCAATCTGCAATAATTGACCAGCGAAGTACCGATGGAACACTGCAGATGGCTGAGTGCGATTGTCTCTTGCATGTCAGCGGGAAGTAAAATAACGTCTTGCGCCTTACTGATGGACTCCAACTTTAAATGGCGGCCCTTGAAGCTAAATTGTTCAATTTCGACAAATGGACAGTAACGAAGGATTTATAATCACCTCTTATAAATTTCATATATTTTCAGTGCATATAACTTTTTTACATCTTGAGTTGGGTCACCCAATACTTTATTCAAGCAAGACGTTATTTTTTATTTCAATTAAGTTCAGTTCCCGTCTGAGAAGACCGAATTGTATTGCGACTTCGTACTTCTCGACGAAGGTACATTCGTTCGTGCAATGATGAACGCTGCTGCGATCGTGTGTGTCATGCACTGGTCTCCAGCACTTGCGATTATTTAGTCTCGTGAAACTTGCTGCTGTTTCGATTAAATTTTAATCGTCGCGCACGCGATGGACGGCCCAGCGAGCGTCGATTGCGAGCAGCCATTAGGCTTCTGCACACGACGCTGCGCGGAGGCAATTTGGTGCGCTGAATGGCACAGCTCGTCTCTATGCTGAGTCAAAGGGAAGGCTTAGGTGTAAGCAATTCAACTCATCAATAGGCTCGAATTTTATGTTTTTGTCGAGCTGGAAATCTGGCATGATGTTTTCAGATCACTGGTGCATGTTTTATTTTTCGCAAAAGAGGAAAGGCTTCCGCTTCATCCCTCCAGTTTGCCTTCATTTCGAGATTAGTCTATTCTACACCCCCATTTGCAAGAGGATAAAAATCATTTAGCGTAAGGATTCTGTTGGTCGCAAATCAACATGGAGGAGTATAGATCGGGCTTCTTATTGCCATCGACTTGATTAACATCGCATGGGTGTCGCTCATACAAGAGCTTGGATCAGTGATGTTCTGACAGGGCGGGGCTTTGGTGGTTACTTGCAAGGTTGCCTAAAACTTCAATGCAATTTTAGTAATTGTCTTAGAGGTGAATGTCAGGAGCGGTTGTCGCATTATGCAGGGCCGTGCCGCCTTGTAGGTGGCAGTTTGGTAACGTATGTCCTGACGTATTCTTGTGTGTCAAGAGGGCAGCCGAGCGCGTGAGGGTCCTGCTTACAAGTTATCAGGCGCTCTACCCTCACGCACAAGCGTCGTGAGGGCGTCAGCATACAATGCCTAGAGCACTGCGGGAAGATTCTTTAGGAACTGTTTCTTGAAATCCTGTGCGGATTATACGACAGAGACTACACGCTTCGAATTTTATGATTCTTTTCACTTTTCCAATAATGTTCACGTACTTCAGTCGAAAGATGCATCTAATAAATCCATGTTTGAAATTCTATCAATTACTGCCTACTTACACTGTAGCAGCTAAATACGTTACGGGATATCTTCAAATGGCAAAACATAGTGTAAAAATAGCTACAGTGCAGTAGGTGGCAGCTGTCTGTGCTTGGAGGCCAGCTCAATTATGTATCGTCAACATTTCTTTGATATTCAATCGAAAGTAAAAATTCGTTAAAGCTGAAATACTTACTTGATGAGAAAACTTATTTTTCATTACGCATTGTACATATTATTCTCTCAAAACGATTATACGTAAAGTGGCTGCGGACGTAGACATGTGCTTGTGCCATTTTTCAAGGTATCATTTGAGCTGAAAGTATTTTATTTTGTGAGACTAATTACACAAAAAAAACTGCACACGTAGGAAATTCAACTGGAATGGACTTCCCAATGCATCCGTCTCTTGTGTTGGTCGCTCCAAAACCTCCTCGTGTGCAAATTTTTGGGAACACGCGAAAAATTGTAAATAAAACAATCGAGAAGGTGCAGTTTTGCATCCAATTAGGAAATCTCGGCAGAGAACTTTCCGTGATCGAAAGTTTCCTGACGAATTGCAACTGGTGCCGTGATCTCGACAGAAGTTCTTGATTGGAATGAAGGACATTGCCTTGAAAGTTTCGTCGGGGTTGTGTCGACATATCTGTCGATGTAACTGTCGCAGAAGTATGCCGGGCACACTGTGCTGAATTCCATTTTTGTAAAATTGAACAAGGTAAGGAGGTCCTGAGGATATGGTTCAAGAGACACTAATTGATGATTGGTTGTTCCAAGTTGATTAAAAGCATGACAAAGTTTCTTATATAGGCTGACTAGATTTAAAATGTCAATAAAACTATGATGGAGATGGAATGATTTTTCGCAGCTTCCAGTTCATAAAAGGGTAACAAATTAATGGGAAAGCTTACAGACGGAGAGATTTCCCTGCTTTCGTGATAAAAGGGTAACAAATTAATGGGAAAGCTTACAGACGGAGAGATTTCCCTGCTTTCGTGATAAAAGGGTAACAAATTAATGGGAAAGCTTACAGACGGAGAGATTTCCCTGCTTTCGTGGCCAATCATTACTGCATCGAAGGGCAACACCAAGGAGCTTTAATGGTTCCATTAAAGCTCCTTGGGCAACACACACGGCATTCCCCCGATCTTTGAGCATGGGCATAGCGCTCATCCCACACGAGAAACCAAGCTTTACGTCGCACGGTGAGGTCGGGCAGAGCGCAGCGTGCCTTCATATGCTAGGAATCGTTAACCCGTCGCAGCTTATGATGCAAAATAGTTAAGAGTTGAAGGTAATTTAGCCGGTTTACTTTGATAGGCGTAGACGGGCGTACAGTTTTACACCAGTTGTGCGAGAGAGATCGAATTTTATTGATCAATGTTGTTTCAACGATTGTCAAGTCACCGGGAGATAGTGAATTTTTTTTTCCCCCGTTGACCGCGTTGGTTTGGACCTCAAAATAAATAGAGAGCCTGGACCAAGATAAAGAGATAAAACCAAGTTATCAAAGGTGCTCTTCTCAGAATGACACACTCGCTGCGCAAAATGTATTCATTGTTTTTCAAAACGTACTGAAAAGACAACCCTCCCTCTTTAAAATACCAAGTCTTATTGCTGAAGTGTCACATTTGATGTCCAAGTGAGCTTGTTGCCTGTCTGCTTTTCACTGGTAAAGGTTCAAATAATTTTATGAGCCAAACAGAACATACATTGTGCTAAGTTTTCGTTCTCTGAGCGGTATGTTGGGACGGCGAAAATAAAGAACATGGAACGGTTCTCCTATTGCTAACATTCGAGCAAAACTGTCAAATCATGGGATTAAACGGGTGTGAAATAGCTGTTTTCTTGTATAGAAACAAATGCTCTTGCTCTTGTGAGTGAATTTTAATAACCGTGAACGTGACGGTTCCTCGACTATAGCGACGTCTGAACGTCATTTTGGTCTCACTGAAAAGAAATGGGGTAGCAACCCGAGAATTGACTTCTCCGCTGGTGTTGGTGCCATATTCTATTCAGTTCTACTTTAGGTAAGCAGTTTAAGCGCATGCAAATCTATTTTTTCGTGTGAGGGGCATCCAAACGTACATTTAGGTTAGCAAAACCTGCCATTTTTCTCTCTATTCTCGAAAGCGAAGTTGAAGGAAAAAGTGACCGCGTTCATGCGCAGGTCGAATGATAACTTCTCAAATGAAATTGCGAACAATTGAATTGCTGAAGAACGTTCGATCGGTGCCAAACGCTGTGACGCAGGTGCTTGCAGCACGTTTATATTATTTTCATATAAATGACTGCTCATTTGAGGCAGAAACGCCGTCATGTTTATTGACTCAGTCTCCAAAACTTCTTCGCGCCCTCGTGCGCCGAAATTATTCGAGCTGGCCGGGAATGTGAGAGAAATTTGCATCGATCCTGAAATATGTCCATGAAGTCAATATTTAAGCAGCGGTTTCGTTTTAATTTGACGCAAGGCGCGAAAATGGCGCGATGTTTTTTTCTATTGACTTCATGCGCAGAAAATGAGCCATAACATTTTTTTTGCGTTTTTAAATCATTGTTTGGTGTGTTTATTTAAACAGAAATATGAAATTAAATTTTGAGAATAGCTTGCGCAACTGCATCACATCTATAGGTTATTCGAAAACGTAAAAAATGACTATTTCCATACATCGAGGGGCGAAAAGAAGAAAAAGAAATAGTAGAAAAAACAATATTCTACCTAAACATGGAATACTTTCTACATAGCTTCCAAGTACTTCATGCCACTCGGTCCTGGAAATTTAAAAACGATATTTGTTTTCTCCCAGATATGAGATTATCCTTTTTCTCTTGTCATGCAAAACTCGCGCGTAAAAATGCTGTCCCCGGAAGGCAAGAAAGCCGCAACACAGGAGTTGTGATATCCAGAGCGCTGTCGAGGTGGTGGCCATGTCATGAATATCTTCGTCGTACAAAATGAAATTTTGCCAAGCGAATCTGTCCAAGAACAAAATGCAAATTGCTTCCACCGGGGAGTACAAAAATTTTCCGTTTGGCTTACCTCATCCAGATTAGTGGCATGAAAAAAATGAGTGACTGCAGAGTGGTGGCAGGCAAGAGCTCGCTGTTGGAAAGTCCTAAATTGGTTTGCCGTGATTGAGGACCCGCCATGTTTGTGGCAAAAAGCCCGCTCCCGGGCCCGGGCAACATGGCCGGTTATGAGATCGAAACATTAAGGCTACGTCTCTCATGATCTTTACGAGTTAATTAACTCAAATGCAGGCGCTGAGCAGGCGTTCTGCCATCTGAGTCACTACGTTGCAGTAGGAGATCGTAGGTCTCTCTGATGCCTGGCCTTCGTTTTCTAGAAAATTTTAATGGATGCAGAACTGGCAAAAATCTAGTAGGCGCCTACTGACTCGGACTACTTTGGGTGAATGTTCTCCCTAAAATAATACGTCTAACACAAGATATATTCTTCTATTATAAATTTCTAATTCTGCTAATAATTTCGTTGTCCAGCACAGAAGTAGATATCCGGGCTGGAATAATACTGCTGACGTGATATCTCACTCGGGGTTCACCCTGCCACCAGTCTTAAACTTCATTGCCAGAGTAATACGTAAAATTTTTCTGCTACTCAGTTTACTGTTCAGTCCATCTGGCTGCAAAATATATCAGGTCTATTATTTAAGTGGACGAAAGGTTTTCTGATCTAGCAGTATTTTTTATAACATCTCATCAATAAGTGCAAAGTATAGTGTAATAATTGCAGTATGTTTTGCATAAATGCCAGTGCTGGATGTAACACATGAACTTAAAATGCGCAAGTCGTTTCTTACACTCCATTGACATTTCTTACACATAACTTCCATAAGTATTTATCTTTATCTTATAGAACATTGCATCACGTTCGAGTTGGACGTTTCACTATAGGTTCACTCTATTTTTTATTTCTCGCGCACGGTAGTTGCAGCTTGAAAACATGCACATGTGTTACGAAATGCATACACATCATGACACAGCATAAGTGTGCTTGGGGCATGAGCATTTCGACATGAGCGTAGGTTCAGGCTTTCTGATTCAGTTATGATTTTCCTCCCTATGTTATCGGCTGTGTATTTTGAGAGTCCTGCAAACTTAACTGTCTCGCTTTAAACCTGAAGATGAGTAGCAAGGGATGAGGAAAGCTGTCTTCACTATTTATTGTACGCGTACGCTGGCATGCAGGACTCGCACAGGTAGACGTAAAATGTCTCAGTGTAGCAATCCAACCGTCAGTCCTTGTTGAGAGTGTCGTCACCTAATTCTGGAGGCTGTGCGGCATAAGCTTTTGCGTGTAGCCGAGAGCAGAACGGAGCATCAGCTGTCGCTGCTTACTTCCCCTTCATTATTACCCGGCTCAGGTCCGGGAGCTCTCTCAAGGCCTTGTATTAAATATTGCAATCATAACTTATGCCTGACATGCTTCGCAAGACAGAAGGCCTCCAGCCACCGAGTAGCATGTGATGGCTCCGATACCGGCTCAAGTGGAGGTCTCTGTATTAATGTTCAGCATCAGTTCTGCTATCGCTGTGCCCTCATCATTCTGGGTTATTAACGACATGGAGCTGTTTCAACGTGCTTCTGTTATTGTAGATTTGATTAATGTGCTCACGGGGGGAGGGGGAAAATTAGGAAATGGGAAATGCTCTCACGCCTATTTGACGCAGGAACAATGAGTGCTCTGCGTTGTGTGCGGATAAGAGTGTAGTTGATATTAGGCGATGCGATGAACTTCCCATTGTACAAATCGGTAGAGAATTGATGCCTAAGTTAGCATGAAAGAAATTCAAAGAGAAACATTTCATATCAGTTGTTTAGGTCAGGCGTACTGTTACTATTAGTTTAGAGGAACGTTTGTTGAAATAATTTGAAATGTGTTGCTTTCAACTCAATGTAATCTTCGTAGACCTATGACACGAGTCAGGAGGAATAGAATTTTGATTCTATTTTGAATTCTGTTTAATAAATTATTCAGTGAGAGTGCGCATCAATAAAAAAGGATGACCGGGCACCTCCCCGTTGTGCTGCAGCGACAGTTCCTGACACAACGCAGCGAACTCAAACCAGCGAGTTTTTCAACGCTCATCCTGTAAGAGTTGTTGACAAAACGCTTCAGAGATAATTTGTTGCTATATATCTGCGTCAGAGATCCGACAGCCTACTCCCTTTTGATTTTTTCATCAAAAAATCCCCCTCACTCCACAATGTTCAGTGACGACTTTATCCAGTTTCTTCATTGCCTTTCAACGAACTCTGACAAAAAGTCGCTTTCGTTGTCCATCTAGACAGGAAAAAATGCATGAAATTAGAATATTGTTGCTGTGTACAGCAGAATTTTATGGTTTACGGGCCCGAATGTGAGCTTGCTTCACTAATTTCTGAATGTAATCAGAGCTTTTTACCTAGGCTGCACTGGATTGGGGGAGAGCGGCATTAACTGCCGATTTATAACTCGGCCGATATTGATTGGAGGTACGGGATTTGCTCCAGGTTTATATTAGTGTTAAAATAAATTAGAGGAATAGGATTGCCAGGCTTATGTACAAATCAGGCATAACGAACTGGATGCACGGGGTCAAAAGCGAGCTACTGCGTTAAATTGCAATGGATGGTTGGGTTTCAATGAAGTATAGTTGCGAGAAACAGTTAAGTTCCGAGTTACACTGGTGTGATGTGGTGGGAGAGACAATGCAGTTAAGTTATGAGTTACACCAGTGTGATCAGTGTAATACTATTTTAATAGGTAAGATAGGCAAGATAGCAGCAAAAAAGATAAACACCTAAATACTTACTAAGGATAAAAGTGACATGTGCGTCAAATCGTAGAAAGAGAAAGGCCCCAGAATTTTCATTTCTATCAATTTAGCTATGAAAATACATAGATTTTTCTTCATAACTCTGAAGAATGGTTCTTGCCTGGTAATTATAAAGTTTAGTTGTTATAAGAACTACAACACCTGGAACGTACAGGTTCTCTCTTCAGCGTCTGTTTGAGAACTCTGTCGGTGGTTAAGATTCAAAAAGCGTTGGCAATTCTGCAGTCTTTATTGTGATGAGATTCAAATTTATTTTGAAATGTTGTTAGGCATGTTTTTTCCAAGTATCGTAACTTCAAAGAAGGGGCAAGCAAAATTTTGAAAATCCTCTTCATTAAATTAAATCCTCTTCAGAAACATGCAGTTGATTTCAGGGTAATGACTGCGGCTGTAGCGCGCTAATATCTAATTTTTACTTCTGAGCCTCCGTGCTTGGGTGGCGAGATAGGTCAGCAGCGGCGCAGAAAATAGAACACTGACAATGGAACACATCGCTTGCAGCGCTGGACAAAGCGAGACTTTCCTAAGTGTGGGGAAACAGAGCTACAATAATGGAACATTGTACCCGAAGAGAAAATTAATGAAACTGATCATTGTAATGATTTTCAAATAGACTGTAGATTTGAACAATAATATGTTTCAATTACGTCCGATTTTTCTGTCGTCTGTTACGCTCAAGTTTTTCAAGAACCTGCTCAACTACGTAATTTTATGGGATTCAAACGTTCAAATTCATTCGTCATTTGATGTTACTTTCTGAGAGACTTTAATCTCCTTCCGCTAATAACACAGTAACATTTTTCGCGCATCTCATTGTAGTTTATATAAAGTGCTCTAAAAGCATGCAAAAGTTTTGTAAGGAGGCAAACAGCTCTGACGCGCGTCGTGTGGCGGGCGCTGGAGATGTGCAGGAGCAACATTTCAGAACACGACACACGACGTCACCAAGAACTGATGCTTCAAGGCAAACTTTTGGTCCTCTCGAGCCTGTGACGTCGACATGCTTAGTGTAATGGTCACAAAGGTAACTCTCTGCGTCTGGGCGGCCATTAGGAAATTGCTTGTTAGGTTGCATAATGGCATTACAAGTCCCAGTCTGGCATCGTTGTGCTAGTCAGCCTCTGCAGCTTGCCGCTGCGGCGGTCCAGCACGCCGAGCTCTCTAATAGAATAAGAAGCCGAGCTCGAGTTAGTAATGCTTTCTAGTTCTTGCTTATGATACTTCTAAGACGTTCAGGGAGTTGGCTACTTCTGAGCACAATAGTGTGGCTGTTTGAGGAAGCTTGCTATAGTGCAATGTTTTTAGAATAATTGCGTCGTCTGAGTCTCTTGCATACCTTGCAGTGGTTGTCATTTTGCTTAGGATGTTTTCTTACAGCTTCAGTGCTGGTCTAGCAAGCCGAATCGCAGTTCGGTGCTCTCGAATATTTTACTAAGAGTGTGTGCAAAAAAACGGCTTTCTTAGTTACGTTTACCTAACCGTTTTCTCCTACATCTTTTCCTGACATGAAACTCTAACTTCCCAATCACACAAAAGAGGCCAAACTTTTTTTTGTTTCGTTCTAAAATCGGAGTTCGTTACACTACACACATATCATAATTATTGAAATTGTAATCATGTGTATTCTAATATAAACGTTGTTATGTGTTTTTAGGGAATTTCATTCATGAGCGCAGATTGCACGGTAGGTCTGTCGTTGCGCTGAAGTTTGGAACGTCAGCAGACTCGCGGCGGATCTTGGAGCAGCGGTGCCGTTAATTGGCCCTGAATCGCCGAACTCTCAGCCTGCGTAGATCCGTGCGCTGCCGGCTCTCTCGCTCATGTCTGTTTCTCTCACAAAACCATTTAGTTCGTAAAAGGGGTGAAATGTAACCTTTGACCTCTCGTGCGTAATCTGTAAAAGTTTCCAAGTGATTTTAGTATTTCCTCAGTGGGCACTCAAAGCTCCGCAGCTGGTTCCGCGTGCCAGCTGATTGGAAGCCTTTTAACTGTTGTATTAACAACTTAACTTGAGTGTTTTCTAAAAATTAAATCTTTTATAAGAAATCCTTTGGAAAATATATGTATTTTGAATAAAATTCGGTCAATGTGAAGTTTAATGCAATCACGGAAATTGATAATTATATTCCAAACAATCACTAAAGGAACCCATTTAAGAACGTTTTTCATGAACGACATTCTGCTCGCTGATGCGTTATTTTCGAATTATTGAACTTTGAAGTTGGCCGTCGCGCGCCCAAGAAAGCGAGCGTAATTTAATTAAAAACGGAAGCTAACCCCCTATTACAAACGTAAAGAGGTTGGGTCGTGAGGGGGAGGCACAGTTCTTTTAGTGAAAAGTATAAATAAAGCTTCTAAACCACCCATTAGGGTGACGACCGCAATCTTGTTTACATCGGGTCTAACATGGCGACCACCATGGGCGCCGCCATCTTGGACCCGATGTCAACAAGATTGCGGTCGTCACCCTAATGGGTGGGTTAGAAGCTTTATTTATAATTTTTACTAGAAGAACTGTGCCTCCCCCTCACGACCCAACCTCTTTACATTTGTAATAGCTTCCGTTATTAATTAAATTCCGTTTCACGCGCTCGCTTCCTTTGGCGCCAAGGCCAACTTCAAAGTTCAATTATTCGAAAATAACGCATCAGCGAGCAGATTGTCATTCGTGTAAAACGTTCTGAAATGTGTTCCTTTAGTGATTCCTGGGATCGGCATTATTATTTTCCGTGATTGCATTAAACTTCACATTGACCTAAAATTCTTGTTGTTCTCGACGCTTATAATCCGTGTTCCACCCACTTTCAAAGAGTGAACTTTCAACACGTTACAAAAGTGCAAGTAGCAGATGACGAGTTTCAGTTTGCGCTTTTAGCCATCAATTTCAAAGCTTATAAACTAATCGTTCAAATAAAGTAATCTGCATGTCATTCTCATTTCTTCATCGTAATTAACACATTCATTGCGGTATGACCCACCGGTGGGTCGTAGTTAGGTTTTTCCTGCTGCGAAATGACCCATCGATGAGTCGTTTTGAAAAACTCTAACAACCTTTCTGAATTAATGGTGTTTAACAAGCCCAGCTAATGTTTGATATTTACAAATTGGCTTGTCACTTTTGACTTTAAATTTATGTTGAATATTGAACTTCAGTTTAACCCATCGCAACTAATGTGTTAAGGTCAAATAGAGCTGCTAGGTGTCATTTCTTTCAGTTTTGTAAGCCCAAAAACTAACATGATTGAAATCACCCTCAATAAATGAATGAGTTTGTCTTTCTCAACTCAATTAACCAAAAAATTTAGATATATTCTTTAATGGAGCAAAACGTTAACATTTTAGAATAAGGGATCATTGCAATTCTCGAAATCTTTATTGTTCATTTCAGCAACGCGAATTAAATTTCGTTGAGAATATTCGATTTCACTTGAGTGTTGAAGTTGTTGTACTATGTCTTTTTATTCAATCTGAAGCGATTACGTCAGAAATAATAAGTGGGGCTTACTTCAATTACTTTATAAGGTCGATGGATATCACAATTCTTTTATCTATATCTTTTATAAATAATAGTTATCGCGTGCAGCGCACCTTTCAGTTATTACAGTAAGTAAGTAGATCAGTTTTGCATGTGGAATATAAGTTTATATTCGTTATTATTAGTTGATCTTGAAATGAGTGAAATCTGCAATCGTTAAAATAGAGACAATGAGCTGTTCATCAAATTATTACTATTAGCAACGGTAGCCCTGGTCAGTGTAGAGAATTTTACATGACCGTGTGTTAGTTTTGACTTCTGTTCTTATGTCGGAGTTTTGACGAAAGACTTTCCGGTTATTTTGAAGTTCAGCAATTTTCATGGCATAAAGAGCTTTTTCTGGGACGCTTCTGCCGCTGCAGAGGCGCGTCGGAGATCCGCCAGCGATCGTTAGCATCTGTATAGCGTAATTTTTGAAGAAAAACAAGCCCTAACTCCGATGATTTGGCAGCACAAACTTTGAAGAGAACGACCTCTGCGTTCTGCCACACAGCCCAATCTCCGCCATGACGGTCCTTGTCGCGTGGCTTGTGGTCTCCGCCGAAATGCCGAGACTTGACACGCACACCTCCTCGTACGTCCGTGTACATACACTGTCTCTGAGGTCCTGTCGTGCAGCTGTAAATTTGAAAGAAAAAAAAAGAAAAAACTTTATTTCCAATAGAGATTGTACAATATTACAATCATTGGTTTTTAAATATCTTAAAATTAATACACTTAGATGATACACACACACGAGTATTGAAAAACTCGTGTCACTAGTCGAAAATAAATGATTGAGGGCAATGTACTCCTAATCTTGCTTAATCTACATTTGACAATACATGTAATGATAATTATAAGAGATAACGCAAATTCATGGACGATGCATTTTCATTGTGGGGTGAAAAAACTTTTGACAGTTTACATGTACATGACATAAAACTTCGCAATTATTGATGCCAGGAAATAATATATGAATCGCTTGTTTCGGCAAATGTTCAAAAGTGTCATTTTAAGGAAGCATGAAAAAAAAAATATAAATACAAATCCATATACATATATATACGTACATATATATATACATACATACACACACACATACAGATATATATATATATATGTATGCACAGGGAGTTCATGGGAATCGAACTCGTGACTTACTGCGTTGTCCATGGTGCTGTAACAGGGAAACTGTCTTTGATATATTTGAAGACTGATACCATCATGTCCAACTGCCTTTGTGTTTTTTAGTGAGTATAAGATGTTTCGTAACTCTGGTAAATCGACAGGGCGTGGTCTCCACTTGACATCAGTCCTCGAGGGTGCAGTGGGGCATGAATTTTCAATTGTCGTTTCATCTGGATTGGTACACACCTCACTGAAAACTTGAGCCCCTACTTTTGAAAAGAATGTGTTGAAATCCGTGGCTGTTGCCAAGGGATTTTCAAAATTACTTATGCGATCTAAATTTTTATATGGGGCTACCTCACTAATGATAAGTCACGAGTTTGATTCCCATGAACTCCCTGTACATTTATTTCGTTTGAAAAAAACCTATGCGTGGACGGAGAGCCCGCTTTACCAGACTCAGTAATTGTTTCTGGGGGTGATATGACTTTGAGCTATTGATACATAAGGGAATTATATGCGTGGACGGAAGAGCCCGCTTTCGCCGTGCCATGCATTGCTTTCGTTGCGCCTCGATCACCTTTTAGGGTGATTGATAGCGCAGTCGGTAGCGTGTTGGCGCGGTAACTTATAAGTCCCGAGTTCGATTCCCATGAACTCCCTGTACATTTATTTCGTATGAAAAAAACCTATGCGTGGACGGAGAGCCCGCTTTACCAGACTCAGTAATTGTTTCTGGGGGTGATATGACTTTGAGCTATTGATATATACGAGTATGTACGCATAAGCATGAGGACCAAGAAGATTATAAGTTTTGTATTTCTAATTCAACAATTTTAACATAACGGTCGTTAGTTAATAAGCATTTTATTTAAATATAAATGGATGATCGTACAACAAATGTATAGTTTGTACATGAATGCTTTACAATAATAAAGAGATGACGAGTTAGGTAATGTTACAAGTTGAGAGTGAACAGAAAATGACCATTATCTCTAGTAAAATGCTAGTTGTCAGTTTAGTACACACATATGTGCACACATACATGTAAATATATACACATATATGTACACATAAAAAAGAAGAAAAAAAAAAAAAAAAAAGGTTTATTTCCAATAGAGATGGTATAAAAGTACCATCATTGGTTTTTAAAATATCTTAAAATTAATACACTTAGGTGATACACACACACGAGTATTGAAAAACTCGTGTCACTAGTCAAAAGAAATGATTGAGGGCAATGAACTCCTAATCTAGCTTAATCTACATCTGATAATACATGTAATGAAAGTTGTAAGAGATGACACACGCGTTTTACGGCCATGTGTGTGCCTAGGTTACGAAGAACACCGGTTTCGTTAACATGGACACACACGTGTGTACATATAAGCAAGAGGACCAAGAAGATTATAGGTTTTGTATTTCTGATTCAACAATTTTAACATAACGGTCATTAGTTAACAAGCATTTTATTTAAATATAAATGGATGATCGCACAAAAAATGTATAGTTTTTACATGAATGCTTTACAATACTAAAGATATGACGAGTTAGGTAATGTTACAAGTTGAGAGTGCACTGAAAAAAAAGACCATTATCTCTAGTAAAATGCTAGTTGTCAGTCTAGTACACACATATATGCACGTATACATGTAAATATTTACACATACACATGCACACATATACCCACGCACATATTTACACCTGACTCGTAAGCATACGCAAATGCATTTCTATGCATCGAGGCAATACATACGCATTCTACAGAGTGTCATACGCATAGCGTGGACACGTACACATTTACACAAGTAAGCATGTGCGCAAATATCAGCGTAAACTAGTCGGTATAAACCAGAATTCCAATCGAGGGAAACGGAGAAAATATCTTTTATTATAGCATGAATTTTATAAAATTTCGTACTAAAAATAGTGGCACAAAACAGTCTACTTAAGTCAGAAACATGAAAACGATTGTGGGACGTGAATAAGAAAGAAAACCTTAATGTCCTATAATGGTTTCATATTAGAAAAAAAAAAATCACATTATCTTTGAAATATGGCGCAAATTGTCGTCAATTGATCAACAAACATAGGTATCACATTATTATAAGCATATAACTATAGGCCGAATAAGTATATTACTGCAGTATAAATGGATGATCACACAACGAATTTATTTATTTTTTTTTTTTACATGGATGCTTTACAATTTTATATTAGAAAAAATACATTATCTTTGTAATATGGTGCAGAATGTCTGTAATTGATCAACACACACACACATAGGTACCATGACGGTCTAGTTTGATGCTTGCGCAGAAACGGAGAGGAATGACATAAAATGCACCTTCGACTGGTTCATCTACTCTAGTGCACACAGTTGTACGTGCACATATACACACCCATATGCGCACATACACCTATATACGTACATACATATACAAGTAAGCATGTTTGCAAATGACAATGTATAGGCGGTCAAATCATAATACCTACGCATACTTCAAAACTGTTGTTTGATGTCTTGAATTATAACACAATGAGCGAGGGAGATTGTTCAGCAATGGAGATACCAGGTAAATGAGATTCGTCAGTACTCATTCAGTATGTTCTGTAACTAAGGATTATTATTGAGACACAAGATGACGAGTTATTTTGGCTTTGAATTCTCTCGGTCTTTGAGGGACTTTAATACTCAGGGGAAGTTTGTTCCACAGTAAGGCGCCTGATATGGACAGAGCCTTCTGCCCTAAGTGAGATGAACGATAGTTGACTAAGACATTATTGTTTCTGTTCGGTTTTTGATTGGTTACAGTGGGTGGATGGAAACGCACTATCTCAGCATTGCTCTGAGGAAGATATAACGAGGAGAATACGTATTGGACCTTCTGCATGAGGAGCCTTTCTTGGATAGGGATCCAGCCGAGTTTATTGAGGAGAGGGGTTACGTGATCACGTCTTTTGAAATTACCGTTGCATACCACCTTGGCTGCAAAATTCATACATTTTTGTAAGTCCCTTTGAAGGTATTGAGGTAAGTCTCCCCATACTAGGCTGCAGTAGTCAATGCGCGGTAACACAAGGGATTGAATGGCTAATAATCTGGATTTTTCGTCTAGCATACTTTTTATTCGATGAAAAAACATTAAAGTTCCGTAGATTTTGTTGCAAGTAGTCTCAACGTGAGATTTGAAGGACATATTTCTATCGAACCAGATACCTAGATTTTTAACTTTTTCTGATGCATTAATTTTATCATTTCCAACTGCAAGAGTAAGATCTGAAGTTTTTTTAATTGCATCTTTGGATCCAAAAATGATGCATTGTGTTTTATTAGCATTTAATTTGAGACCATTTCGGTCGTACCATGATTTCAGGCTAGTCAGTAAAGTTTCGGCTTTAATTTGCGTCTGTGGTATTTCCGATACAGAACTTGTTATTGCAATTTGAACATCATCTGCATACATAGAGATCCGTGTGTTAGAAGGCATTGGAGGGAAATCATTAATGAAAATAGAAAACAGTAGCGGACCAAGAATGGATCCTTGGGGAACACCAAAATTGTTTTGAATGAATGGGGACAATTTGTTTTCTATGCGGACTGCATGAGATCGATTTGACAAGTAACTTTCAAACCATTGCGTGTCTATTCCCAAGTTCAGTATTTTACGTAGAAGTCTTTCATGTTGGACGCTATCGAACGCCTTAGGGTACGGCCAGACTGAACGCGTTGGCGCTGACGCGCGCGTACGCAGGCAGAAGCTGCAATATTAAATACATGTGTTGCTCCGAGAGCGGCCACACTAGACGCGCGCGGACGCAGGCAGACCAAAGCGCACAGACGCCGCGTCGCGCTGTCAAAATTCAGGATTACTTGAGAGAAATATTTGACGCTGCGCGGCGCGTACAGTGTGTCTCGAGCAGCCGTGAGTGGAGGATGTGGAGTTGCTACTCCCTTCCATTCAGGCTGTGCATGCAATTTGGGATGCTTTTCACCCTCAGCACAGTGACAGGGTGTTCATTAGCGACCAGTGTTCGATGATTGCGGACTCACTACAAGTTTCAGGTGAGAGTTGTAGCTGCGTTCATGACCTCTAGCATACTCGTGACGCTTAATTGTTTTTCATGAAGTAAAGATAGGGAAACTATGAAATTAAGTTAAATTTATTTCCTTCGTTGCAGAAAATATAGTCTGTCACTTAAACTAAACTCATGTAAATAACATTCAAATTTGAAGATATACGATGTTTCTTTTCAATACATATGTCTACCCTGTAACTTTTGGAACACCAGAAATAAAATAATTTTTCAATTTAGTTCTCACATTTGCTGCAATTGGTGAGCTGTTTCTGTCTGCATGAGCTGTTTCATATTGTTCATTTAATTCAAAGAATTCATGTAATGTAAATTCAGGCCCTATATCCACTCTCTCCCTGACAACAATTGTGTAAAGCTGTTACTGTTTTTGTGATTTCTACTGCATTCTCTGCACTGGTTTCAATGGATTTTGTCAAATTCTAGATTTTCATGTCATTACTCCGAAAGCACTCTCTACACAACACCGAACTTTAGATAGGAGATAATTGATTTTTTTTGTTTCATTCAAGTTTAGACGTGGGCATGGGCGCATTCCATAAAGGAGCAATGTGTAGGCTTCATCTCTTACAAAAAGAAATTGCGTTTCTTCGTCACTCCCGGGTAGCTTCATTGATTCAGGGAATTGAATTTGTTTCCCTGCATGCATTCATACAGGTCAGTAATACGGAACACTCCATCATCGCTCTGCTTACCAAATGTTCCAACGTCAACACACAAATTTGCATTCATGATCTGTAGCACCTTTGAGAATTATTTAAAAAAATGCTTTTAGTTCAATACAGGTATCCTATTTGGTTTGAGCATGTTATTCGAATGCGTTTGCCGTCTATCGCGCCAAAGCAGTTGGGGAAGTTCCATTTTATACAAAACTGCTCTGCAATTTCACTACACAACTTTTGATCAGGGTAAGGCATACATATGAGTTGAAGGCTTCTCCAAATAGCTTTGCGTGTCTTCGTCACAATAGTTGCAACTGTTCCTCATCCTGAATTGAAAAGCTAACAATCAAAATGGCGATCCAGTTGTAACATTTCTGAAAAACACAATAATCATGTTTGAAATGCCACATCAGTCAGTTTAAATGATAGATCTTTTCTTTTTTCAGAAGAAGCAGCAAGAAAGAAGTATAAAACTGTGCAAGATAAATTTCGAGTGGAATTGAAGAAACTTTCGCAAGGAAAGTCGGGAATCGTAGGACTTCCCCCTGAATCATATGAAAGCTAGTGGCCTTTTTAAAATAAAAAAATTTTATGCGAGCTCAAATGTACGGACAACAGACAATTGGAAATTTGTCAGAGATGGCTTCGAAGCAAAACTGCACTGATGGACAGCAATCAGAGTCGATGAGTGCAAGCATTACTTCGACTTCTGCTCATGACACTGATAACGCTTGCGAAGGTCTTGTAGAACCCGGTATTGATGGAACAGGAGGAAATATGGAAGAGGGCTCCAAAGAACCATATAGAAAAAGAGGAAAAGTTCAGAGTGACATCAGGAAACATTTCTTGCAATTAGTTAAAGAGAAACTTGAAAACCTCAAAGGAAAGAGTGAACCTGATGAATACAGTCTCTTTCTTCAGAGTGTTGTACCCTCAATGCAGAGCATGAGCAAAAGAAATCAATGCCTGTTTAAGATTATGGTTCAAGAACTAGTTTAAAATTCTTACATGATAAAAACGACGCATTTTAAATTGGGGTATTGGCATTCTAATGTTTACGTTTCCCTAACTTTTTCAGCCCTTTCCAGTGGATATTTTTGCATTAGTCTTAAAGGTTTACCAATTAATTTTACGTTTAATAAATAATCAAATATTATACTGATACATAAATAGAGAGTAAACTATACCTTTTGGATAACAGACATATAACTTACAGCTAATTATATAACCTGAAATGGAATTGCTTTGCAAATAAGTGTGCGTAAAGAATTACTTTGTGATCAATAAACTTTTAATTAATTTCATTGTAATGTAATATTAAGTACATATTGTTGATTGAACTATCGTAATTTTACTTACTTTATTGTTACCATCAGCCGTTTTTCTAGGGAGATAGCCTGCCGAAAGTTAGTGGTTTGTTTGTACATGTATAGGTCCTCAGTCACTAAGCTGAGCAGCTCATCAAATATAGCCATGCTCATCCTTCTGTATTTTTGAAACTTTTTTTGGACATTTCAGTAGATCAGTAAACTAATGATGGTATTCTCCATGCTCTAATTTTGTTTTTATAAAATTGGGTGAACGGCAACTCACTGATTTCCATCAAGAATTAGGAACTCTACATATGAGGACTCCAAAGAGAACACCGTCTCACTAGAAGTCAACATGACAATTAGTTATCCCCGAAGCCCGATGCTTCTCGATGAACGCGCGCGTCAGCGTGTAGTATGGCCGCCTCCATTCAAATGACAGCGTCAGAACGCGTGAAGCGTACGCACGCGTCAGCGCCAACGCGTGCAGTCTGGCCGTACCCTTAGAGAGATCGAGTAGTAGCAAGAGTGTTACATTCTTTTGATCGATGTCACTGTATATTTTTTCAGATATATTGAGCAGAGCGTACAAGCTCAGTACAAGCTCTAGGAAAACTTTGCGATAAGTTCTTCTATTTTTAAACCCCTCGGCTTCCCTTTAACTTGTGTTTCATCGATAAACATGAAATCTTTTAATTTTATGTGTCGATAAATCAAGATGTTGTTATGCTGGTGCGCTAAAGATGTTATTGCGGACACAGCAATGGTACAAAGGCGCAATTGGTCGAATCTTAGCAAACCAGAGTCATATTTGGAGGTAAAGGTCGACTAGTTGGTAATTTATCTGAAAACGGCAGAAAACGCAGCCACTGCAAGGTGTTAAACCTTGAATATTAGGACAACGCTCTATATGTACATACGTTTCCTAGACTGCTAAACTTTTGTAAACTTTGAATGGAGAATAATTTATAGCAATGAATATTTTAGGTTCACCTCGTGTGTGGTGAAATAGAATAAATTAGGTATATATATATTTAGCAAAATCACATCAAATTTCATTTTTGGGCTAAATTCCGCGATGCTATAACATTTTAAAGAAGGGTAAACATTCTGCGGGGCTACAAACATTGGAATGTGTTGTGTGTCGTATCGGCGAGGGTTTGGGCAGCGCTCTCAAGTGCTTGAAACGGGATGTCATAGATCAAAGTCACTCGGCGGTTGGCGCTTCGTCCAAACTTCTACGGTTCAGGCGTCCACAAAACACAAACACACAATCTTGAACACAAAACACATCCAGGCAACACAACACAAGTCACACACACAACACACGGGTAGGCGTGAGCGAGCCCCTTCAAACAAGCGAGGGTTAGCTTCGAGGAGGTAGGGGCTGGCTCATGGGGTGACCGCGGCTGCTCTACCAATGAGAATCAAGAAGTAGAGTAGGCAAGGAGGTGTGTCAGAGAACGCACCAGTTACATTTCGGCAACCCGAAGCAAGCAAGATTTCTACCAATCACAAGTGAAACACGTGATCTTTGCGAGGGAACAATCGCGAATGATCTGGAAAAGAAAACAAGCGAGAGTACATAAGCGGCGGACAAGTACATTCTGGAGGGATTTTTGAGCGCACGTGAGAGACTGCGCGACGTCTGAGAGGCACTACACCGCAGGTCGGCCTCGCCGACTTGCCTTCTACCAAATTGCAATGTGAAAGTTGATAATTCGAAGTACAAGAAACAACGTTAGACGGCGGCAAGCGTTGAAGCACCGTCTCACAAAGGAACCTGATCGAAGTAAACCAGCCTCGCATCGGTGATCGTCATGAATAAACGCGTCGGAGATTCAACCAAGAGCATTCAAAATCTGTGCATCGGGGTCGAACTCACAGTCAACTTCAGCGGCAGTCGTCAACATTGTAAATGGCAAACAGTTAAGTTCGTCCACCCACAAGGCGTAAAGCAACGCGCAAATCTACAGTGAAGTGGCTTACCATTGAAACTCTTAAGACACTCCAGGCACCACGGCGGCTGTGAACTCGAGTTGGAATGCCGGCGGCACGATGAGGGAGCGGCAGAGGCATCGCTGCAGCGCGGGCAAGACATCAGCCTACACCAGCAGCAAACCTAAAGCTACGACGTGGAACATCAGCAGTGAGCAACAGCATCGTCAGTGAATGTCCATCAGTGAATCATTTATTATCAAAAGGGCGAGTGTTTTATAGTTGTGAGAGCTCTTTAGGTGGTGATAGAAGTTCAATTTCAGATGTAGATCAGCACACAGATAAGTGCTTTTCAAAGTTTCGCGAAGATTCATCTAATTTTATAGGCAATCGATTTCCTGTGTTTATTTAGTCGAGGATCGACTTCCCGTTGTATGATTCGACACCGTGTCACAATTCCAGGTTAAATCGTGATGTGTTATTCTCGCAAATATTATGATTTGTGTTACTGTGGATGCGTGAATCGTTGTCAACGAGGGAGTATTTGTAACTTGAATGCTCGGTAAGCATCACCTTTGTGTCATGTCGTGTTTAAATATTTGCGGCGGTAGAAACTTACGTACTTTTCATTGACGCCGTTGTGCCATTTCAAATCATTTCGTCCCCATGCCTTGTGTGTTTATCCACGTGTTTCCCAATAAATTCGTGTTAATCTTGCTAACTCTTTTATTCTCCAAGTCTGGTATGCAGGTGTACGCAAGCATAAAGGATAATACTATAACATGTTTGGGGGTTGAGACTCCCCCTGCGTGCGTGATTAGTAACCCTTTTCACGTTTCGCGACAGGGAAAATTCTAATTATCCTGTGCAAGCGTACTGTCTGTATATCAGCTTGGAAATTTAAAGGAATTCATTTTCAGTTGTCCAAAATTTCTGTTTCTTTTAATTCGGTCAAATAGTCGCTCGATAATTAAGCAGAATTTTCTGCAAATACAATTCATCCGTGTCATTTCGTGGACATTCCAATTTTTGGAGTAAAATTCTAACGTAGAGCGGTGTCGTCGCCTGCACCGGGCGTGCTGTATACCGATGCCTACCGCCGATCGCGCTGTTGGAGGACGGAGTAGTAAAATTTGAGATTCTGGCAGCTGCAGTCGAACCATTTTCTGAGCGCCTTATTTGAAGTGTACGTGACTGTGTGTAATCCATGGCCATTAATTTTCGAAATGCTACGAGAAATTTATTCCTTCTGGAATCTTTGCTCATTTTTTTGTGCCGCTAAGTTTATTGAGTTAATATTGTCTGAGGGAATATTGCATCAAAGTTCAACTTACTCTATCTTCCTGATAATCTGTTCGATGAAATTTTCTTGAGTGCTGAATTTTTGGGTAGAATCTTTCTATGATCTGTACCATTATTAGATGTAACTGAATTTAGGTGTGAAGCATTGGCTGTGGAAAATGACGCATTAACTTCAGCAAACACCGCCTTAGCACAAGTGAATCTTCGAGACAAGTTTACATTTTTCGGGCTTTGAGACATTTTAGCAATTAATCTAGTTGAAATTGTTATTTTTAAAGGATACCTCACTTATAAATAATTTGCAGAATTTTTTTTGGCCTCGTTTGTGTCAAGCTTCTCCAATCAGCTTTAGCAACGTGATTAATATTGGATTCGAGGCGTTTGAGCATTTAATTTATGATAAGTAACATATGCTGAATTTGAATTGAATGTTTCCAGGATGTATCGATCCATTACAATTTACTGACTGACATGTTGAGAGCAATGGATCCCTATTTTAAACGTTAAATTTCAGCAGTCACCGCCCTATATCAGTTGAACCATTGAAATGAATGTTAATTTTTCTTAGTGGGCAGGGATAGCTAATGATTGTACAAGTCAAATTTCATATTGTGACCAGTTCAAATTATGTGGTGAAAATGCTTGAGGTTTTGTGTATAACTTAGAGTCAGACAATTCCTTTCAAACCAGCTTTGGCGATATGATCCACAGTTTCATTCATTAAAATCCGAGTATTTAATTGTGATGATAAAAACAAAATTTTTCTGAGATATGGTGACGAAGTTTTTGAGAATAAATTTCCCTGCCATCAAATGTGCGGTAAAAATTTTTTTTGTTGCAAATTGTTGAATGAATTAAGTGACGGTGCTTAGGATAAAAATTTAAATGTAGTGTTTTAAAGTAAGTGATAATTTTCAACGATGATGCACTCGCAATTCATTTCATTTCATTCTGCAGTTGGAAAATAATAGTTGAACGCCATTGTGATGAGAATATAATCAGCATGAATTGAACTAATGGAATCCGATGCATCTGCAAAGCGAGTACTCGTACAGAGCTCTGTCTTGAATATGTGTTTCATAAAATTTTCAGTAGGCTGTTTTCTTATTGAATGTTTCCAGGATTTATTACCTTTTAATGCTCATTGGTTTTATGTGTAGAACGATGACCCCGGATGTATGCCTATATTTTTAAAGTGAAATCGCCTTACACCACTTGAAAATTTGAAACAATTTTTTTTTTGGGGTGTCAGATATATTGAATGACTGAGCAAGTTTAATGTTATTATGACACCTCGATTGAATTTAATTTGAGAGTTTTCTTGCAGTTTAGTATGAATGTAATTTTGCTCTAACAAGCTCAGGAACACAAATCATTTTGAAGTGGGAGCATTTCAAGTATAATGGTCGAGATCTTCAGCCAAATAATCATTTGAACGTTTTTTTTGACAACGAATTTTGTTCCTGGCTGTCAAATGCAGAGTGAATTAAAATTTTCATGCCGGTGTTGGATTGAAACTGAGGAAGTGATGTTGCCTAGAACAACAAGTTTTAATTTAGTACGTGTACTCTTTCCTCGGTGAGAATGTGTTGCATCATCTACAATGCCACTCAGCAAATTCTTGGATAAATTTAGTTACTTAGAGATAAAATATCGCCACACACGTGACCAGTAAAGTAAAAATCATTTGTTGAATTTCAGCATTTATAACAATTTCATGCGAGACTCCAGTGTTCAAGAGTGAGAAGTGAATATTGCTTTTTTCTGAGCTTTTGCTGAATTCGATTGCTTCAAACTGATTTGTTTTGTTATTCTTCTCAAATTCCGCGGACATAAAATTTTTATAGCGTCATACCACTATTCATATAAAGTCCTTGGAAAATATAATTTTTTTGTCGAGTGTTTGGCGAATAAATTTAGTGTGCTTCAATCTCAGCTCCATAGGTGGGTTGAAACTTTATTAATAATTAAGTATACGTAGTTTTAGGAAAGGAACACGTGGGGTGCAGACACATTTTGCCTATTCAGTTTCATGCCACCAATGAATAATTTTTCCTTTTGAAGTGTGCGTTAATAAAAAATTGTGTATTTTTCTTCAAGTCGTTGGTTGTGTAAGGGAATGTTCAAATTATACTCATGTGAGAGGTGCAAATTGTGTCTTACTGACACCGAATTCTACTACAACGAAAGAGATAGAGTTGTGTAGATTTTGCAGAAATACTACGCAATTTCTCGAGTCGGATTCAACCTCGTATTTTATCGCAAAGTAAAGTATTGCCTTGTGTGAGAGACGAATATTTCCTGCGTACGCCTGGGATTATTGTCTCCCTAAACAGGAAAATTTACTTGTCGTATAAAGGTAATTTGCCTGGTGTTTACATATAAATTTATCCCTGAACATCCCTGAGAATTCTTCAGAATATTTTTGGATTTTTATAATGAATTCCTAGTATTTGTCTAAGCATTCTCTCTCGTTCGTGCGCGGATTTTGGACAGGTTCGTACGAGGTAGCTTTGCCTGATCAACAAAGTAACTCAAGCGTACCGTCTGAGGTTTGGGCGCGAGATTGAGGGAGCGGGAGCATACGACAATGCTTTGAATGTTGAATTTTAACATGATTAAGCAGTAACGTTAAATAAATTGTGTGGACCGTTTCGTCAGTAATTGAAATTA
Organism: Morinoia aosen; assembly: GCA_030386875.1. Classification (NCBI taxonomy): domain Eukaryota; kingdom Metazoa; phylum Arthropoda; class Malacostraca; order Amphipoda; family Talitridae; genus Morinoia; species Morinoia aosen. Next base: position 6,151,524 of record CM059574.1, read on the forward strand.
AATCGTTAATTGATGGCGAGAGTAGGTTTGCATAACTATGATGTATTTATCAACTTCATTAGGATATGTTCATTTTCTACAACGAAAGTGCTCAATATTTCGAGATGGAGTGTAATTTCTACAGACGCATTGATTATAGCGTAAAAATTGAAAATGAATTACGACTGGAATGTACAAGTGAAATCTTCATTGAGAATGTATGTAAGAGAGGTACACCGTGCAGCAGAGAGCCTCTGCCGGAATTTTATTGCTTTATGGATAGCACAAGCAATTAAGAAATTGTGGCGGTACGTTCAAGCTGATGTGGTTAAAACTCTAGTGTGGTATTACGGAACGCAAGAATGTAGGATGTTGTGAGAACATGGAAAGAATGTGTATTAAATGGTATCAGTAGCATTGAAGTAAATGCGTTTAAATTGATGGACGACGAAGAAAATGATATTATTGAATAACAATTGTGCAACTCAAAGGCTGAGAATTAGGTGAACAATCATGTCTTTTTGCATTTTTGTGTGTGTTATCAGGATGTTAGATCATCGGAACGGCTGTTCTCAGCAAAAGTATGATGTAAAGTCTAACAGAGTGATGACACACTGTGTATTCATGTGTAAATTAAGTGCGTTAGGGATTTCAGCCTGTTTGGCAAATCTCCCGATTTGGCGTACAATATTTGTGTGAATGTTTATATAATCTTGCGGCAACGTGGAATCATTTAAATGTGCTGCACTGACTCTGGGGCTGAGAATTGAATGAATTTTTGTGTCATGTCTATTTTCTCTTGTATGTCGGTGTTGTCATAATGTCTGATCGTTAGAAAAGCCTTCGCGGCAGAGTATAACGCAAAGTCCGATGATCTGGCAATACCCAATTTATGTGTAATTTTTCTCTTGTATGTCGGTGTTGTCATTAATGTCGGATCGCTAGAAAAGCCTTCGCGGCCGAGTATAACGTACAGTCCGATGATCTGGCAATACCCAATTTATGTGTAATTTTTCTCTTGTGTGTCGGTGTTGTCATAATGTCTGATCGTTAGAAAAGCCTTCGCGGCAGAGTATAACGTACAGTCCGATGATCTGGCAATACCCAATTTATGTGTAATTTTTCTCTTGTGTGTCGGTGTTGTCATTAATGTCGGATCGCTAGAAAAGCCTTCGCGGCCGAGTATAACGTACAGTCCGATGATCTGGCAATACCCAATTTATGTGTAATTTTTCTCTTGTGTGTCGGTGTTGTCATAATGTCTGATCGTTAGAAAAGCTTTCGCGGCAGAGTATAACGTACAGTCCGATGATCTGGCAATACCCAATTTATGTGTAATTTTTCTCTTGTGTGTCGGTGTTGTCATAATGTCTGATCGTTAGAAAAGCCTTCGCGGCAGAGTATAACGTAAAGTTAGACGCCTTGACAATACCCAATGTATATGTGTTTTTTTTTCATTGATGCGTATTCAGGATTTCGGCCTACCAGGCAATTCTCCTGCTAGTTCGTACGTCATGAGCAAGAATGTTTTATTTTCTTCGGAATATTTAGGTGATTCAACTGATTAGTAACACCGTCGAACGAATTTCGGCTTTGGCTAGAGTTGGTTGAGAATACCGAAAGTAAATATTTATGTATGTATGTAGGAATTCTTCGCGTAGCTCACGTCCGCCTCACTCAAGGCAGATTTGAAGGAAACCGAGGAAACATTTCTTACGGAATGCGCTGTCTCTCGATTACCAAGTAACCATGTTAGACAATCAAACGCGTATTTTCGGAAGGAGATCATTAACCATTAACGCGAACCTCGGGGGTTTTACGTTATGCTAGTCGACAAGCTGACTGAGAACAAAACCTGAAGGTCTTCGTAAGTAAATGTGTTTTTTTTTTGTTTACAATGAAAGAGCTTATGAGCTCCAACGTGGGAGTCCAACGCGTATCGACGCAGTAATCTACAGTATTTGTCCGCGAATTGACGCAACGAGGATCTACGGAATATTCCACGAGTTCACGTGACGCCAAGGATGAATTTTTAATGGAAAGCTTCAGTAACTTCGATTCTCAGCAGGGGGCCCCTCCCCAGGATCAGTAGCAAGCCCAGGATCAGTAGCAAGCCCAGGATCAGTAGCGAGCCAGGATCGGTAGTAAGCCGAGGATCAGTAGCAAGCCGAGGAGCAGCAAGTCACAGGAACAACAACAACAAGCTGAAGCTAGGCGCGCAGGAGGAGCAACAGCAAGTTTTTTTGTTGCAAGGAAAACGTCTACTTTTGAACCACAGGAGGAAATAATAATTATGATGAAGAAAAGAGTTGAGGTTGGAAATTGCCTCCATTGAGATTGTGTTTTGGGTGGATTGCAACCGAGAAAGCTGAAAGGATGTCTCTGCTTGTAAGAAATTCGCCGATTTTCGATCTCTAATTTATATGTTTATCAATGTCGATGAATTTGCCGAGAGCAAGTCGAGAATAATATGTCGTGTGCGTTTTATTTGTGCGTTGAGGTTGTCCGATTTATGAGTTATCTTTGATGTGTTCTTTTCTCCTTGCGTTCTATAATAATGTGTATAAGAAATGTGTGTTTCAATTATGTAGTGTGTGTGTCAGGCATTAATGAACCTTTTATAAATGCGTCAACATCGCCGTGTTGCAAGAAGGTAAACCATGAGGTGATATGTAAGGATATTTTGATGTCGGGAAAAGCGAAGGAATTGGAAAAGGGGGGTGAACATTTTCTAATTTTAACGTAAGAGGTATGTCACGGTCATAATTGAAATTAACGGGTGAAAATTTTGAATCTTATAATACTTTGATATTGTCATAGGGAAAATTTGAACCGATGGCTCAAATTTTGTGAAGGGCGCGAGGATGTGTGGTGAAATAGAATAAATTAGGTATATATATATTTAGCAAAATCACATCAAATTTCATTTTTGGGCTAAATTCCGCGATGCTATAACATTTTAAAGAAGGGTAAACATTCTGCGGGGCTACAAACATTGGAATGTGTTGTGTGTCGTATCGGCGAGGGTTTGGGCAGCGCTCTCAAGTGCTTGAAACGGGATGTCATAGATCAAAGTCACTCGGCGGTTGGCGCTTCGTCCAAACTTCTACGGTTCAGGCGTCCACAAAACACAAACACACAATCTTGAACACAAAACACATCCAGGCAACACAACACAAGTCACACACACAACACACGGGTAGGCGTGAGCGAGCCCCTTCAAACAAGCGAGGGTTAGCTTCGAGGAGGTAGGGGCTGGCTCATGGGGTGACCGCGGCTGCTCTACCAATGAGAATCAAGAAGTAGAGTAGGCAAGGAGGTGTGTCAGAGAACGCACCAGTTACATTTCGGCAACCCGAAGCAAGCAAGATTTCTACCAATCACAAGTGAAACACGTGATCTTTGCGAGGGAACAATCGCGAATGATCTGGAAAAGAAAACAAGCGAGAGTACATAAGCGGCGGACAAGTACATTCTGGAGGGATTTTTGAGCGCACGTGAGAGACTGCGCGACGTCTGAGAGGCACTACACCGCAGGTCGGCCTCGCCGACTTGCCTTCTACCAAATTGCAATGTGAAAGTTGATAATTCGAAGTACAAGAAACAACGTTAGACGGCGGCAAGCGTTGAAGCACCGTCTCACAAAGGAACCTGATCGAAGTAAACCAGCCTCGCATCGGTGATCGTCATGAATAAACGCGTCGGAGATTCAACCAAGAGCATTCAAAATCTGTGCATCGGGGTCGAACTCACAGTCAACTTCAGCGGCAGTCGTCAACATTGTAAATGGCAAACAGTTAAGTTCGTCCACCCACAAGGCGTAAAGCAACGCGCAAATCTACAGTGAAGTGGCTTACCATTGAAACTCTTAAGACACTCCAGGCACCACGGCGGCTGTGAACTCGAGTTGGAATGCCGGCGGCACGATGAGGGAGCGGCAGAGGCATCGCTGCAGCGCGGGCAAGACATCAGCCTACACCAGCAGCAAACCTAAAGCTACGACGTGGAACATCAGCAGTGAGCAACAGCATCGTCAGTGAATGTCCATCAGTGAATCATTTATTATCAAAAGGGCGAGTGTTTTATAGTTGTGAGAGCTCTTTAGTAATGGACGTAGGTTAAGAAGACGAGACTCTTGGAGTTTGTATAATCAGTACACACAGCAGGACACACGTTTACATTACGAAGGGTAGCGGTGGAGTGGACTCCAGCCAAGCCCGAGAACTACGAGCAGAGATCCACAAGAACCATGAGCTCAGTTCTCAACGCATAGTGCTGTCTAAATACATTCTTACGCAAGAGCACTGTAACATTATCAGTATTATACACATATACATTCAAGGTGCTACATGAAAGGTTTCAACACTCCTTCTCACATTGAATGTGTGTCAGATGAGACCATTCCTAACTTCGTTCTTAGTCTAGAGAACTTTTCTATCGGCAGGTTCTTGGTGAATATGTCGGCGAGCATTTCGTCGGTAGGGCAATACACTACGTCTATATCTTTGTTACTTACAAGATCCCGTACATAGTGAAACTTAATATCGATGTGCTTGCTCCTCCCATGATATTTGGGATTGTTGGCAAGACAGATGGCTGACTGGTTGTCTTCGTTTATAACCATTGGTTCCATAGTCCCAAAATTTAGATCACTGAGTAAGTGCTTTAACCAGACAGCCTCTTGAGCCGCACCGGCAAGAGCAACGTATTCGGCTTCTGCAGTTGAGAGGGCTACACAAGTTTGTTTGTTAGATCTCCACGTAATTACCGAATTACTGAGGGTGAAACAGTAACCAGAGGTAGACTTTCGGTCATTTTTATCACCAGCCCAGTCAGCATCTGAATAACCAATGCAAGTATCAGAACATTTGCTATACAAGAGACCTAGTTTAGAGGTGCCTCTCAGGTACCTGAATATTCTCTTAACACACATCCAATGCTGTTCAAGAGGCTTGGAGCTGTATTTAGCAACATTATTCACTGCGAATGCAATGTCAGGTCGAGTTCTGGTTGACAAATACAAAAGGCTACCTACAGCACTTTGATAAGTGGCAGGGTCAAATTCGACATCATTTGGGGAGCATATCGGATTTACGTTTACATCGGCGGGAGTTGCAACAGGTTTACAATTATCAAAGCCAAATTTTGACAACAGAGCCTCAGTGTAGGCAGTTTGATTCAAGAAGACATTGTTTTTAAATTGTACAACACTTACACCTAGGAAGTAACTCAGCACACCAAGGTCCTTCATTTTGTATTGGGTAGAAAGGCTCAACTTTATTTGATTTATTTCATCACCAGACTCAGAAGCAATTATTAGATCGTCTACATACACCGCCACAATACACAGTTTCTTATCTTGAACACGAGTGTATACGAGGCCTGTCGAAAAAGTATCCGACCTTTGGCCAGAAAAAATACTTCAACAACCTGACGGGGTTGGGACCCTAATCCCCTTCAAAGTAGGCTCCTTGTGCTTCCACACACTTAGCCCACCGATCCTTCCACTGCCGGAAACACCTCTGGAAGTCTTCTTTTGGAATGGTGTTCAGCTCTGTCGTCGCGTTCCGTATTATCTCTTCTCTACTCTCAAAACGGGATCCTTTCAGTGGTGTCTTCAATTTTGGAAACAACCAGAAGTCGCAAGGAGCCAGGTCTGGAGAGTAGGGAGGTTGGCGAACGGTCGTAATTCCATGTTTGGCCAAGAAATTGCGGATCAAATGGGATGAATGTGCGGGCGCGTTGTCGTGATGCAAGTGCCAGTTGTTCGCAGTCCACATGTCTGGTCTTTTGCGCCGAACTGCATCACGAAGTCGCCGGAGAACATCCTGATAGTACTCCTTTGTCACTGTTTGTCCTTCCGGTGCGTATTCGTGATGCACAATTCCACGGACATCAAAGAAAACAGTCAGCATCGAAGGAGTCAAACAGGCAATGCGACGATGGAGCTGAACACCATTCTAAAAAAAAACTACCAGAGGTGTTTCCAGCAGTGGAAGGATCGGTGGGCTAAGTGTGTGCAAGCACAAGGGGCATACTTTGAAGGGGATTAGGGTCCCAACTCCGACAGGTATTCGAAATATTTTTTCTGGCCAAAGGTCGGATACTTTTTAGACAGGCCTCGTATACAAGCATCACTCTTAGATTGTACAAAACCCAATTTCTTCAAATAGCTATCTAGTGTAGTATTCCAACACTTAGGAGCTTGTTTTAGTCCGTAGAGCGATTTTTGTAGTTTACACACCAGATTTTCTTTGCCTTTGACAATAAAACCGTCAGGTTGAACCAGATATAGTTCTTCAATCAGTTCTCCATTAAGGAAGGCTGTTGCAACGTCCATGTGATGGACTTGCATGTTGCATTTGGCAGCCAAAGCTAGTACTGTCCTGACAGACTCAAATCGAACCACGGGACTGAAGGTCTCGTCGTAGTCGATGCCATATTTTTGTGAGTAGCCCTGAGCCACAAGGCGAGCTTTGTACGAGCAAATGCTTCCGTCGGGTCCGGTTTTTCTTTTAAAGATCCACTTTGATTTGATAGGTTTTTTGTCATTAGGACACTCTACAAGGGACCATACTCTGTTTTGATTTATAGACTCCATCTCATTCTCCATAGCTGTTTCCCATAGTTTTGCTTCTGGTCCACTGAGTGCTTCTTGAACACAAGATGGTATATCAAGCTCATTTTTCATTAAATACACCCATTCACCAAACCTATCAGGAGCCCGTCGATATCTGGCTGATTGTCTAGGCTGCACTCCCTCCATCCCAGCATCTGACTGTCTATGCTCCACCCCTCCCTCAGAGTCTTCTGGTTCTGGATCCTGAGGAAGAAGAGAAAAATTACCATCATTTACTTCTGAAGGCTCCTTCTCAATTGGCATCTGCTGAGATTCATTGAACATAACGTCTCTACTCAAAAATATCCTTCTACTGTTTATGTCATACAGACGATATCCCTTGGATCCACTTCCATATCCTACAAGAACACACGGTTTAGATTTTGGATCAAGTTTTTCCCTCTCATCTTTGGGGACATGAGCGTACGCACTGCAGCCAAAGGTTTTGAGGTGCTGTACGTTGGGCTTGTGTCCATTAAGGGCCTGATAAGGGGTCATATCATTCAATGCACTAGCAGGGCTCCTATTTTTGACATACACGGCAGTTGATATAGCTTCACCCCAGAATGATTTTGGTAACTTGGAACCAGACAGCATAGCTCTGACAGAGTCAAGAAGAGTTCTATTCATTCTTTCTGCAACTCCATTTTGTTCAGGTGTCTTAGGCACAGTTTTTTCATGGATAATTCCTTCCCCTTTTAGGAATTGTTCAAAGTCATTAGAGATGTATTCCCCACCGTTATCGGAGCGCAGAATTTTAATTTTGTGATCATAGTGATTTTCTACCAAGGATTTGAACTCCTGAAACACTTTGAAAACATCACTCTTATGTTTGATAATGTACACCCAAGTATATCTGGAGTGGTCATCTATGAAGGTTACAAAATACCTTCCACTCCCAAGTGATATGGGATTAAGCTGGCCACACACATCACTGTGGATAAGTTCTAAGGGTTGGCGTTTCCTTTTGTGATTTGTTTTGGGGAACGGAAGCCTATGATTTTTACCATCACAACAGTTTTCACAAAAAATGTTATCTCCACTCACAGAACAATCAAAACCTCTAACAAGATTCTTAGTGCCTAATTTCTTAAGATTATTGAATCCTAGATGACAAAATCGTTTATGCCACAGAATTTCATCAGAGGAAACGTTCATGCATTTAGCGGCTGAATTAAGGGTGCAATTAAGTTTATACAATTTTCCTACTTTACTGCCTAAGGCAATTAATTCATCGTCTTTATTTACAATCTTACATGAGCTTTCGTCAAAGTAAACTGAGTTTCCACTTTCTGTAATCTGAGGCACGGAAAGTAAATTGTAAGCTAAACCAGGTACATACAAGACATTCTTAACAACACAGGTATCTACTCGACCTTTAGGCAACAACACCATAACTTCAACATCACCTACACCAACACCTTGCAAGTTTCTACCATCACCAACTTCAATGTTAATTGGGCTAGATAGCTCATTCATACAAGAAAAATCATTCCTATTATTACACATGTGTGCTGTTGCACCGGAATCAATTACCCAACAATTATTGATATTTATCACAGACAATGCACCGATATAATTTGTTTTACCTGCTACAAAATTGTTTTGGTTTTCTGTGTGGTTCCCATCTTCTTTCTTCAATTTTTCTTGATAGATCCAGCACTTGGTACGTAGGTGTCCCAATTTTCCGCATTCGAAGCATCGTGAGTTTTTCAATTTGGAGGTCACAAGGGATTTTTCACTGAAGTCTGAAGCACTTTGGTTTTTCAGTTTTGCTTCTTCATTCAGAAGACGCTCTGTCACAATATCCCATGACGGTAGTTTTTCATGAGCTTCCAGTGCAGTCACCAGTGTGGAGAAATGGTCGGGAAGTGACGACAGCAAGATTATTACACGACTTTCTTCATCAACTGCGTCATCAATCACACTCAAGGACTCAAATATTTCGACAAATGCTTTGAGATGAGTTTGTAAGTCTTGGTCTTCTTTTAGTTTCATGTTGTAGAGTCTTTTGCGTAGTCTGAACTTGTTAGACCAAGTTTTCTTCTGGAATGTATCTTCAATCTTATGCCATAGTTGCACAGGGTCAGTAGGATCACCCAACAAATAAAGTTGACTTGTTTCGACACCAAGCACAATTGTTGCAAGTGCACTGTCACGTCTTTCTTCAAATTTTCTTCGAGCAGTCTCGTCCGTAGTCTGTGGCATGGTTTCCGTTCCTCGAACCAAGTTCCACAGTTTTTCCTTCATCAGAATCATCTTCATTTGCAGCTTCCACGTAGGATAGTTTTTATCATTAAGAGCCGTGAGGCAGTTCTTTGCACTTTCACTTACGGAGCCTGCCATGTTTCTTTCTCTTTCACCGTTTCTGTCTCACACAGCACTAACAAATCACCAACTTCTGTTCTCGCTGTCCCGGGCTGTTTTTCGCTTCGGGACTTAAGATAACCTCACTTGATATTGCTTCATCGGAAGGTTTACTGTGCCCATAACCTAATGGACGTAGGTTAAGAAGACGAGACTCTTGGAGTTTGTATAATCAGTACACACAGCAGGACACACGTTTACATTACGAAGGGTAGCGGTGGAGTGGACTCCAGCCAAGCCCGAGAACTACGAGCAGAGATCCACAAGAACCATGAGCTCAGTTCTCAACGCATAGTGCTGTCTAAATACATTCTTACGCAAGAGCACTGTAACATTATCAGTATTAGACATATATACATTCAAGGTGCTACATGAAAGGTTTCAACATTTAGGTGGTGATAGAAGTTCAATTTCAGATGTAGATCAGCACACAGATAAGTGCTTTTCAAAGTTTCGCGAAGATTCATCTAATTTTATAGGCAATCGATTTCCTGTGTTTATTTAGTCGAGGATCGACTTCCCGTTGTATGATTCGACACCGTGTCACAATTCCAGGTTAAATCGTGATGTGTTATTCTCGCAAATATTATGATTTGTGTTACTGTGGATGCGTGAATCGTTGTCAACGAGGGAGTATTTGTAACTTGAATGCTCGGTAAGCATCACCTTTGTGTCATGTCGTGTTTAAATATTTGCGGCGGTAGAAACTTACGTACTTTTCATTGACGCCGTTGTGCCATTTCAAATCATTTCGTCCCCATGCCTTGTGTGTTTATCCACGTGTTTCCCAATAAATTCGTGTTAATCTTGCTAACTCTTTTATTCTCCAAGTCTGGTATGCAGGTGTACGCAAGCATAAAGGATAATACTATAACATGTTTGGGGGTTGAGACTCCCCCTGCGTGCGTGATTAGTAACCCTTTTCACGTTTCGCGACACGTGTGACGATCCCGAAGTTGTCACTGCTGTTTTCTATTTCTGAATATCGCGTCTTAGGTTCTATGTCCTTTTTCATTTCAACAAGTCAGGAACAAAAATTTATGAAAAGTTAACTTCTGCGAGTACAGTGCATTCAATGCATTAAAATTGTTCCATTCTTCACCTCTAATTGGAAAAAAATGGTAATCCCAACCAAAACATTGCAGTTCTATCATATTGAAGTGAGCTACTCAGGTGCTCCATCAAGATTACTTTCTAAGCCTCCAACAAAATCGTAGTCTCAGAATGACAGAGCAACTCGTGATCTAATTTCTTATTCCTGCCTGCACCGCTGACGACTCCACGAATTGCCACTCTTTCTCATACGAAGTCTTGCTCTTCAGTGTCATCATCCACTTTTTGGGAGATGGAAAACTGATCCCATTGTCTCTGTGAGATCCCTGAAGTTCCCGTACCCGTCTCGCCGCAGCTTGGAGGCGCTCCCTGGTGCAGGAGACGCGTGGGGGGAGGGGGGGGGGATGGAGAGAGAGGAAGGAGGAAAGAAGCAGGGAAAGTGAGATAGAACTGAGTCTTCTCACGACTCAAAAGGTAGAACATCACCTTTATGGTTCTTTCAAGAGAACATTAGGTCAATACACATAATTTGCAACTTTAAATTAGGAAAATTGAATTCAGGTTACCATTTGTCATTTGCTGTGTTCATCAGACGACATTAGTACGCAATGACAATCATACTGGTCGTGTTTAAACAATTTAAACAATTTATTTACCACAGGTGATACAGAGGTAGAATTTTACTTAAGTCTAGTACAATGGTCAAATTTGAGTATAGCTACCTGTGGGCCCGAATAAGTTCAGCGACTTCTAGGGCATCCTACCATCACGCTATTCTAGGGTGTACAAAAGTTTAACCTAGTTCACTTAACCTAGTTTCGCATTAGACTGATCATTGAGATAATTAACTCGATATTTTATGCTGTATTTTACAATATAGGTCAAGTCGGCTATATTTAACAGTATGTTCGATAAAACGATTCAAGAGCAGAGAGAAGATTGGTTATGATACACAAGGCAAGTTACATTATGACATTATCATTAGTTACATGTAGGAGGCAAGATTTCGACACGGTGATCTTACACGACTAGTATTCTGATAGGAAGTGAGACTCAAGATGTCTTTTGAAAACTTTGTACGAATTACATTGACGGATCTCTGCAGGTATAGAGTTCCAAGTTTTGGTTCCAACGAAGAGAATACTGTGTTGCGACCTGGCCTTTGAATAATAAGGAAGCATGAATTTACTTCTATTTCGGGTTAAATGGTCGTGATGACCAGTTTGCGCAGTCAATAATTGTCTTAGGCTATTGTCGCCATCATTTCTTAATGTTTTGTAAATGAAATTACAGATGGAGATTTTGTAGAGATCCGAAAGTTTAAGTATTTGTAAATTTTTGAAAGAATCATTTGTGTGAGCATTATATTCTAGGTTCTTTACCGCTCTGACAGCCCTTTTCTGCAGAGTAAAAATTTTGTTGGTTTTATTTTTATCAGTTCCGTGCCATGCTTCTATTCCGTATTGCAAGTATGGAGAAATGAGCGTTCGGTAGAGCATTTGTAAAGCTGTTTCAGGCAGAAAATTTTTAACTTTATTTAGGATTCCGATGGATTTTGATAATTTAGAACTAATATGAGTGATGTGCTCTTTGAAGGTCAGATGTTTATCTATTATGATGCCCAGAAACTTACATGAGTTGGTTTCTTCGATTTCACCTTCGCCAATTTTAATGCATGGGAGAGATACATCTTTCTTGTATGAGAAAGTAATATAATTTGTTTTATCGATATTTAGGCTTATTTTATTAGCTTTGAGCCACGATGAAACCTTGTGAAGTTCAGTATTTATACTCTCCACAATCATAGCAGGATTTTGGTTCGGAAGGACCGCAGAAAGCGTACTGTCATCGGCAAAAAGTATGAATTTGAAGAATGATGTAGATTTTACAATATCATTGATAAAAATCAGAAACAAGAGAGGCCCGAGAACAGATCCTTGTGGAACTCCATGGCTAATTGTCTGTGGGTCTGATTTTGCGTCGTCAATGACAACGTATTGCTTCCGATTTGTTAGGTATGATCTGAACCAATCATGGGCAATTCCTCGAATGCCATAATAGTGTAGTTTCGATAATAGTATTTTATGGTCCACACAATCAAATGCTTTTCGGAAGTCAAGAAATACAGAGAAGACAGGCTTTCCTTCATCTATATTAGAATAGAGGAATTGTAAATGATTTAATATAGCCTGTGTTGTTGATTTTTTAGAGCGAAAACCGTATTGTTTATCGTAAAGAAATGATTTTTGTTCAAAATAAGAGTACACTTTTTTATACACAATCTTTTCGAATACTTTGCTAATAATTGGTAGAATGGAGATAGGTCGATAATTGTTTACACAGGTTTTTTCACCACTTTTAAAGATAGGGGTTACTCTAGCAACTTTGAGGGAGTTCGGGAAAGTGCCTAGTAAGAGAGACTGGTTAATAATATTTGATATCAGTGGGGCTACAATGTCAGCAATAACTTTAAGTACTTTAGTCGGAAACGTTTGTAACCCACTCGATTTATTTTTCATGTTGTTTATGCACGTAATTACATCGGAGGAGTTTGTAGGCGTAAAGAAAAAGGAGTTGGGTTCTCGAATATGATCCATAAATTCCAGGTGATCAGTAGGTTCACTTGGAATACCATCAGCTATTGTTTTCCCTACGTTTACGAAGAAGTTGTTAAAGAGATTAGCAATTTCTTTCTTCTCATGATATTTTACATTATCTTGAACAACATATTCAATTTTCTTTTTATCGGCATTATTCGGTTTACAGCAGGAGTTAAGGAGATGCCAAGTCTTTTTAACGTCAGTTTTGAATTGAGTAAACTTGAGCGTAAAGTAGTTCTTTTTTGATGTTCTTATCTGGTTTGTTACATAGTTTCTAAATCGGTTATATGTTTCTCTAGATATTCGTCCTTCGCAAAGGAGGGCTAGGTACGCTTGACGTTTCTTTATATTTATCACGATGTCTCTAGTAATCCAGGGCTTATGTTTATTTTTCGGGGTAACTGTACGAGTTACAATTGGGCAACACTGATTGTATGCGGTCATTATAGTTTCAGTCAACTTTACTACTGCTTCATCAATGCTCGTAGTATTATTGTTTTGTTGAGAGATGTGCAATGTAGGCATTGATTCTTCTAGAACGGTGCGCATTTCTTCAAGATTTGATTCGTTTATTTTACGATATGAGTAAGTTTCAGCCCGTGCCTTGGTGCAAGCAATATAGACATTTTTCTTAATAAGAAAAACTGGGAAGTGATCTGATAAGTCAGAAGTAATTATTCCAGCAAGAAAATCACTAGGGTCTGTCATAAAGATATTGTCAAGCAGCGTAGCACACTCTGAGGTTATTCGTGTAGGCTTTGTAATGATCGGAAGGAAGGATTGAGACTGAAAGGTAGTTAGGAAATTAGAGATTGGTTCATGGCTTTCATGTTTCAGTAGATCATAATTGAAGTCACCGCATATTATTATGTCATTGTATAAGGGCCTGTTGAACTGAGAAATAATACGATTCAATTCATTCAGGAAGGATATAGGACAGGCTGTAGGAGGCCTATACACCGTTCCAAGCACAATGCGTTTACCATCTCTAAAAAGTTCTACGAAGAGTGATTCTATATGATCCTGATTCATGGTTGCACTTGCTATGGTTCTCGAGTCTATGTGGTTAGATATATATGTGCTGATGCCTCCGCCCCGCTGGTTTTTTCTTAGCGAATGGTAACTATGATAATTTTCAAATCGAATCATGTCTTTAGTCGAGTCATCTAGCCAGCTTTCGGTGAAGCTAATCACGTCTAGGTTATATTTAAGTTCAGTAATAGTACATTGTATCTCTTCCAATTTTGGATAGAGTGACCTACAGTTCCAACACAGGAGTGAGAATTCTCGGTCAGTTATTCGTATAGTTTCGTTGAATTCTGATATATTAGTATACCTACACTCTTGAGAGTCGTTTAGGTTTGGATATATTCTGTTCAAATGATTGAAATCTGGATCGATTTCCTCAAATATTACAGGGTGATCAGTCATTTAAAATAAGTAAAAGTAAGAATTAGGTACTATAGAGCTTAAAACGAAATACAGAGTCAAGCTTAAAGGGATATTCCAGTCTAAAAAGTAGCTTATTAAGTAAGAGAGAATAGAGTAAAAAAGAAAAATCTAGCGCGATTTCGTGAGTAAACACAAACTCAGTCCATGAGCGAGTGATAATGGAGTTCAATATCACAACATTGGTGCAAACAGATTGCTAAGGGCGTTTTCGCAAGTTCACATACAACAGATAATAAGTTTCTAAAGATTATGACGACAATGATACAATCAGCTAATATGGTTTACGCGTAATAATAACTGTAGTGGTAAATAAAGAAGAATTCACAGTAACATCGGTTGGTGAAAAATTACTAATTGCGATGTTACAAAATGTGACACACAGATGTCATAGATGTTTACACACACATCTATTATTTATTTGTTATAATATTGGAGTTCGATATCACTACATTGGTGCAAACAGATTGCTGAGGGCGTTTTCATAAGTTCACATACAAGAGGGAATGAGTTTTAAAGATTATGATGACAATGATACAATCAGCTAATATGGTTTACGCGTAATAATAACTGTAGTGGTAAATAAGGAAGAATTCACAGTAATATTGGTAAGTGAAAAATTGCTGATAGATTATAATGACAATGATATAATCAGATTATAAGAAGATTACAACGACAATGATATAATCAGATTGTAAGAAGATTACAACGACAATGATATAATCAGCTAATATGGTTGTACGATGGCAGTGGAGGGCAGAAGCGATTATCAGATTATAAGAAGATTACAACGACAATGATATAATCAGCTAATATGGTTTACGCGTAATAATACTCAAGTGGTTAAGAAGAGAAAAAATTCACAGTAACATTGGGAGGTAAAAAATTGCTGATTGCGTTGTTTCAAAAGTTCACACACAGCCGCCATAAATGTTTACAAGCACATCTGTTATACATTTGTATAGATTCAGGTTGAACTAGCATCAAGTTGAGGTTTACTGACATGATACCTAATTGAGGTTAAATTAATACGAAGTTGACATATTTAGGGGATGAAAATGAAATTGACTAATTTAGGGGATCACCTGGTCTAGTCACCCATGATCTGCTGTGATGACATGTTTAATTGTTGCATCAGGTATTGCTCGAGGTCATCTGGCGTGTTGATCTCGCGGCGTCTTGAATCTGGGTTTCATGGGTTGAATATGAAGATGTTTCCATCCTGTGTTCTTGGGATTCCAACTTTATCCGGGAATTTCCTTTTGGCCATCCTTAGAATGTACATGACGTTAGCTCGTGAAGGTATGAGGTATTCATTTATGAAGAAGAACTGTGGTTTCTTTTCTCGGCAGGCGTTGAGAATTTCACGTTTTTTGTTATAATGTTTTAGTTCAAATGCAATGTTTCTTTGATCTACATTCCCAGTTATTGTTTTTTTCCCCATTCTTGTAGCTGACGTAATGTCAGTGCCGGAGAGGTCAATGTTGATCTTGTCCTTCAGGAGCTGGCAGACTGTATCCTTACAGATTTCGCCTGCGTGAGATGGCGGTATTTCCCTCCCAGAAATGACGAGAGTACATTTTTTGTCTTCAATGTCTCGGCGCTGATCATTTTTTTCCAACTGGTCGAGGCGGGAGGTTAAGCTATCTATTTTCTCATTCTGTTCTTCGAGAATTTTTTTGTGTTCCGCTTCTTTTGTTTCAAATAGCGTTTTAAGGTGGCTTATTTCATTTTGCACTTGAACAATATCACTATTAAATTTTGTCATCACTGAATCGAAGTATTTTATAAGGACAGAAACCACTTCTATACCGCCTTTCGTAAGGCTAGACACATCAGGGTATTGACCAAACTTCGGTTCAAACTCGATGCTGTTGTTGCTGCTGTTGTTGGTAATGCGTCGTTTGTTAGTCATCTTGAAGATGGAGGGAATTCGGTCGTTGTGTAAACGAGGGTTGAATACTCTCACACTTTTGAGGGAATATTATACTCTTAGTTTGATTATTTTTATATATGGGGTATTTATATCACATTTGAATACTCAGGACGCGAGTGGGTACCCATTTAGGTTAGAGGTACATTCTTTCTAACAATAGGCACTTTGTTTCGGAGCGAGCGCCACACCCGTCCTCACGCCACGGAGTCACTGAAGACACTGTTGACACTGAAGACACTGTGCAGGCCTTCCACGCTCGTCAACCTTTGTACCCTAGGCGGACATGTATTTTACCCTAGAATGCCCCTTGATTGCCCTAGAAAAATCAAATGACGTCTATATAATAATTACCGCACAGTCCTTTATCATACTATCAGCTTTGCCCTTAATTACGTCGCATCGGAAGCTTATTTAAAGTTTCTGGGGGTTCGCTAATTAATAAATGAATGGATCTGAACACCTTTGTTATGGAAATGTGTGTAAAATGACATCCTTCCATTAACATTACAAAAGGTATTCGCAAATGTGGATCGAAAAACGACTCAGAGCACAGAGGTCGACAAAATTGAAGTCCGGATTTACATAACTAGTGTACACAATACATAAATAATAATTGTTACAGAAACCAAACAAAAAATTTGGATGGAAAATACAGACCTATGTGATATTTTTTTCCCGCTCGTTGTATTGAGTCTTTTGACTGGTCTAAAAAAAATGAATGAACTCCACGGGCGTTGTTAAGTATAGCCTTTGACCAATCTGTTCAAAATAAAAGAAAACATAACTTAATACAAATAATTTTTTTCACCAGAAAGCCCCCTCAGGGGAATACAACGATTGTCTCTATGGGAATTAGCGCTCCCAAGGGGACTATGTAAGGGCCTGAGCTAAAGGTTAGGTAGGCTTTCTTTTTGTTAAAATAGAGTAGGTTTTTGTTTTGTTACGGACCATCTTTTTTCGGTTCACTGTTGTCCTGTTTTTCAGCACCTACTACTTTCTTCTTCAACTTTTTCTTGTTTTATGATCTTCTTTCTTAGCTTTCTGTTTCTGTGCCCTTTCTGCATAGATTCCGCGTTCCCTTAACTCCATACTAAATGGTGCCTTTTTCCTTCCTCTCTTTGGATAGCCTATTTTGCGGATAGGGAGGCTTAAAATAACTAATAATCTAATCTTATGTTCACCAGAAAGCTGTACTACTCACATAAAAAAAATTATTGGGAATGCTCAATACAAAACTACAATCTACAAAATAATAAAAACGCTATCACGCTCTTTGCATTTTGTAGTGCTGGACACAAGTATTTGCAAAACTTAATTTTTCGCGTATTTCAAGGACTTTGAGTTCTGGGTTGGGGTAAAGATTTCTTAAGGTTCAGCCAACATTCATTAAAGACTAGCAAAAAATACTGGATAAAAGTACCAATATCATAAAATACTAACCGAATGAAAAATAACAGAACAAAAGGATTTAGCCGCAATTTATAATCCTTTGCATTTTCTTGTACAATTTAAGTATCTTCATTTAAGTAATTCATTTAAGTATCTTCAATTTAAGCTCCTGGAAACATGAGAAAGTTTCTAGAAACTCTTAAAGACACATTTGAAGTCAAACAAGTATGATCAGCACGATCATTTACCTTCAAGATTTCCATGAAAGCGGACTTCGGTGACCATAATGCCGAGAGTCAAAAATGTTCCATAAGCAATTCGAAAGCAAATATGTAGTTGGGCTTCGTAATGAAGGATTAACATACAGGCAAATCGCTTAACTCGGTAAACTTCCGTACTCAACCATTGGAGCTATTGTTCGGAAGTTTCAAGTGACGGGTGCAATCTCTAATTTGCCAAAAGCCGGAGCTCCTCGCAAGATCAAGGATCCCTGTCGAAGTTATATGCTTTGTAAAGTGACTAATGAACCCATGACAACCCGGAAAGATCTGCAACAAGGACTTGAGTTTCATGAAGTTGGCGTCAGTCTAAAAGCTATCAGTAAAAAATTGCACCGTAGTGGTCTACGGACCTTCACTCTTCGTTGGACTCCTATTCTGAATGCTAATCATGTGGAGAACTGTTTGAAGTTGACCAAAGACCACCTTGACAAAGGTTATGAGCTTTGGGAACAGGTTGTGTGGTCCGACGAAAGTAAAATTGAGCTCTTCCACTGAAATGATTCTCGTCATGTATGGAGGAGACCGGGGACTGCCTATGATCCTGAGGATATCCTCCCTACTGTCAAACATGGAGGAGACAATATCATGGTTTGGGGCTGTTTCACTTCTCAGGGTGTAGAGAAACTCGACGTCATTGATGTCAAAATGGATAGCTCCATGAACCGGCAGATAGGCTGATTCCAAGAGCAAGAAAATTCTTCGCTTGGCTCAAATGGATCTTCCAGCAAGACAATGACCCAAAGCTATATTGCCAAATTAACAGAAGAATGGTTTGTTACTAAGAAAATAAGTGCTATCCCTTGGCCCGTCTAGTCTCCTGACTTTAATTCCGTAGAAAATTTGTGGAAATTACTGAAATCTGCAGTGCATAAAAAAAATCCACTTTTTTTACAGAATTAAGGACAATCTGCGTTGAAGAATAAAACAAGGTTCCACCAAAAGAGTGTCATCAGCAAGTTTCAAACTACATCAACCGTCTGCATGCTGTAATTGCAAAATAAAGGCCAGGCTACTAAATATTAGATTTTATTTTTATTTTAGCGAAATAACGTTATACCCAATATTTTTTTGTTCGGTTGATGTAAAAAGTTGACCATTCAATTTTTTCTGTTCGGTTATAAAATTCTGTTAAATAAATGTTCTCTGAACTTTTCGTTATCTTTACCCTAACCTAGAACTCGAATACTTTGAAATACACGAAAAATTAAGTTGTGCAAATACTTGTGTCTAGGCACTGTATATTTCTATGGTATTGGCATTGCCGAAGATTCTGCACACGTGGCGTTACTTTTTACTTCATTAATAGCCTTAATTAGATTATTATTATTTGGAAAACTAGATGCAGTGAAGCGAGTTCTTTAGGGTAATATACTGCATGCATTAAACCACGTACGATTTCGTTCTTTAAACTCTCTTCTTTTGGTGAATTTTTTGTCAAATTCAATTAGCTAAAGAAACGTTCAACGAAAGAATTTGAAAATGGGTGGGACAAAATGTTGAAATTTCAATTTTAAGATTTGGAAAACATGGTAGCCCACTGGTATTTTTACCAGTGGGCTACCTTATGTTATTTTAATCATTTTATTATTATTATTGTTTTATTATTACAGTATTATTTTTAAACATTGTTGCCCAGCAATTGACGGCTGGCATGACTAGTGTTAATTGTTCATCCAATAAATGTTCTCGCCTCTCTTCCCCAAGACATTTCTTTTCGACGAACTTTTTCACTTGAGGAATTTCGTCTAATACATTATTACGACAAAGATTTTGGGTCAGTGTTGAAGCTTATGCGGATTTAGACAGCGTACGAGATCATGTACAGGATCCTCGACGGGAAACTTTTTCTCGATTTGTAAAAACTGCTTCAACCGAGAAGCATCTACAGTTAGTAAAAAATCTTTCGGCTTATGAAGTAATGCTAATTATCTCTGACATCGTTTCAGTTCATGTCATCTCAGTGTATATATCACCTACTGACTCAAAACACTAGTGAATGTTGGATGGGTGCAGATCAGCCAAGAAATATTCGCGTTCTTTACATAAGAAACACGCACAAAATGTGAACAAAAGCTCCTAATTAGGTTATAGTTTTCAGATCTTAGAGTGAAGATACTCGGAGAGTCAGATTGAAACAAGGTATTCAATGCGTTTAATTTCCCCTAATTGTAATCGATGAACTCCAAATCATTGAGGGTTAGTTTGTTGTTTAAAGCATTGGCTATCATATCATTTACCTGAGTTGGCTCGCTAAACGACGACTCAAAGTAAAGTGAGAGTGCATCCCACTGTTCCAGTAATCGTCCTACACAAGTGTGCAATGAAGCTTCATGGCGCTCACTGCGAAAAGAACCGCAACTTGTTTAGTACCGGTATGGAACGCGTTAACTTGTGCAATATTTAAGACTCAAATGTTGATACGCACCACCTTTGAATCAATGTCTTTAGCGGAATTAATTCTTATTTCGGTTACTCAACTGTAGTTATTGACAATCCTCAATATTTTTTCATTATTTCATAAACTAGATTTGAAATATAGATTTTACCCTAGATTTTACATTTTTTCTCTTTACCCTAGACTCTACCCTAGGAGGGGCCTGATTACCCTAGACTAGGGTAATTACCCTAGGAGTGGAAGCACTGACACTGTGTTAACGCGGATGCAAGCGTCTAAATTCAATACTCGTTCAAATCCAAATGGGAACCTGCACCTTGTATTTAACATAACATTCGTACCTGTATCTGGGTGCTTAGATGACGTTTCCCCACGAGTGCGAAAACGACATATGATTTGTCTTAGTGCAACAGCCTCTGAAACCTCAAAATAGGATATTGTTTATACCTGTATCCTGTTTTGTTGAATTTCTATACCGGTGGTTCGCTTTATACAAGCGCGTTTTGTGCGAATTTTTCATTTGAGCTTTGTGTTTTGATCGGGAAGAGTACGATTGGCTCAGAAATCATAAGTATGTGAGATGATTTCTGACTTATTCGTTGGTGGTTGCAAGCATGAGTATTCGCGGAGGTGCTTTGCCTATTGAATTACTGCAGGAACGATTAATGTGAGATATAATTTATTATTTGCTTTCTTTTGAGAACGTGGTAGCTGAGTTCTTGGGCAATGGTGATAGTTAACTATGAAATAGGAGATGGTCTTAGAAAATTACAATCAACATTCGATTTTTGTTAGGTGGTATTCAAATTTACAATTTCTTGCCTTAGCCCAAGCTTTCTGGACGAATACATGCTCTATGTGTCCGTTGTCTGGTGATGGTTGCAGTTCTGTCGTGTTCGCCTCCACTGAATGGATACTGAGCTTCAGGCTTGAATAAATTTATCAAAAATAAAGGACAACGTGATTGCATCCGGTTTGTACTGATGAACAGAATAGGCTATTATTTAGGTAAATGTCGATAAAGCGTTTCTTCATTTATTACTTGTGCTTAGTGATTTTTTCTACAAAATATGCACATAACGTCTGCGCAAATATACCTGATACTATGAAACTATAATTTTAATTTTGAATCGTAAATAAAAGGAACATTTTTTTATTTATGATACATCTAATATACAGTATCTGCGTCTCGAGACTATTGTACTTTCTTCTCTCAATTGAAAAACAATTACATAGATCCAGACGAGAGTTTCATCCTCTCGATCCACGCGTCTTGGGAGGTAAAGAAAAAGTATTTTATTATCTGAGCGAACTTGGAATGTGATTCCTTTTGCTAAGAGAAGTTCCGCGCGAAATGGAGTCTCTGGTGCTGGCAGCGCAACCAGGGGGAAATAATTGAACTTCTGAAGATCATATGAGGGAGCAATGAGAGTCATTTCTGCTGCTGAAGAGCCCTCTCATATGATTCCAGTATGAGGGAATATTTTAGATTCAATTTTGCTAATTTTCTCTACACATCTTCCAAGGAAAATCACTTCCGCGCTAACAAGATCAAAATGCCAGTGATGCGCTTGGAGTTCAAATATTTCCTGCCTATTTTTAAAAGCGGCTTTGTCAATAGGATCCTATCTAAGAGGCCTATCAACGTCGCCAAGAATCACGCAGCCTATCTAGTTTGCCGAATTTTCATTCGCTTTGCTTCAAAGTCCGAAAAATGGTGTCACGTGTCAAGGCAGTTAGACTTGCAGACGAGCTATCGAGCACTTCTTCAGTTTGGGAGTTAGATTTTCACACAGATTAACATCATTGCGGTAGTACAGCCAGCCGTGAACGTTTTCGTTCTGAATTGGCTAAGTTCTGGGTTGTGTTCCCTCAAAAATCTCCATGCTGAATTTTTTCAAATGAAATTCGAGGATTTCGACCAGAAAAAAGCATCTAATAACTAACACTAGCCAATAGAAGATTTTTCGTTACAAGCTGGACCGCTACCCTGACGTGAACTTTAAAAAAATCCTGTTTTGGGTGATCATGCAAAGGTAGTGCGGTCTGGATTCGGTAAGCCTTCTTTGCAAATACTGCTCTTGATTTACAATATTTCGTACAGGGAATCTGTGATTCAGTAAAGAGTAAAATTGTCAGCGACCAAATTAAAATTATATTACTGTGCACGTTTCGAGTTCCAGTAGAAAAGCCGACAAACTTAATTCTTAAGCGATTCGTGAACCATTATGAATTCGGTTTTCATGATTCCAAATATACAATGACCGAAATATTGCATGAGGGAAAATCTATTAAATTTGTAGACGTTTCAAATGACGGAGAAATACATTTGTGGAAACGAAAAATTTCTGCTCTGGCAAGGCATGTTAATCATTCTTTTTCAGAACGCATGACCCCTCTCTCATTTTTCAGCTGTAAATTTCATGTTTGAAATCAGGTCTCACAAATAGGACAATGGAAAAATTCTTTCCCAGGTCCCGATGCCTCACCAAAAAAAATAAGTCACAAACGTCCAGATCGGATTTTCAAAATATTGTTAAGTAGAAAATTACTGCAGGTCTTGTTTGGAGCCTTCTCATTCTTTCCCATTTCACTGCATTACGCTCATCTTCAATTCGAACCCCTGGTCAGTGAGTCCTAAAACTCAGATGATTTAATTTCTTTCCCTCTGCATTTCTTTTCAGTTTTGATGACCGTGCATTTTTGAAGTATTTTAACAGA
Source organism: Morinoia aosen (assembly GCA_030386875.1). Taxonomy (NCBI): domain Eukaryota; kingdom Metazoa; phylum Arthropoda; class Malacostraca; order Amphipoda; family Talitridae; genus Morinoia; species Morinoia aosen. The sequence continues at coordinate 6,174,313 of CM059574.1, forward strand.
GGAGTCTCCTTGGCCGTCACTGATGTAGACGACCTTCTCTCACTTTCACTTTCATGAGCTATGCCGTGTGCCTCAAAATTGAGTTCATTTAGCCGCCGGTTAGCCCTCTTTTATCGCTCGGGAGGGCCGAGAGCTCGCTCAAATGGCACTTCAGAAGGACAACCCTCTGACGGCGCTCTGTTCCTCCTCGTCTCTCAGCATCGATGTCACCAAAAAAATGCTAGTCAGGGAGGGCATCGTAAAATGTGAGAATTTTGTGTTCAGTACAAACAAGGGACGTTGGATAAAACAAATTGCGATTGTGCCTTATAAAGTGAAGTAAGCACGCCAACAAAATGTGCAGGGAAATTGGATACGGAACGTGAGAAAATAATTCGTGAAATAATTATCGTCTCTCATTTTCTTTTGATGAGCAATAACTGATGTTAATTTGCTTTCATAGTGCCAGACGACAAAATCTAGTCAGAGTACGTTTATTATCAAATGCTCGACGACTAAAGAGAAATGATCATTTTCAAATAATGATATTGTGAATAGTGAAAGGACTCAGATCTGCCATTAAAATGTGAACAACATACAATAAATTTGATAAAGAAAAATTTAATACCACAATTTGTGCATCCATGAATGAGAGTGGATCGCCTCAATTGAACGAGAGTGGATCGCCTTGCATATCTTATGAGTAATGAAATCTAGCATTGCCTCACCAAAATTGACGAAATGCCCCTTTTAAGCTTAAACTGTTTTTTTCTTTTCCCAGTAGGTTCCCGTACCTGCAAAGCCAATAATTAATTTTTCCTGTCAAGTTCCAAAGAGTGCACATTCTTGTTCCTATCTGTATTATATGACTTGCACACTGAGTAACTCAACCTGCCAGCTAATTGATAAATTTGTGTTTCGAACACCCTACATAAATTTTATATATGTACATATAGAGCTTTCTCAGGTATCAAACTTCTAAGTTAATATGTTTATGGTAACTCCCTCTGATAAATTTCATTTCATGGAAATCTTACTTTCCAAGTTGTCTCTGAAGTTATCCAAGCTGATATCGATTTTCAAGCTCCCATTTTACTGAAAATCTTCGCGTTTTTGAAACAAGCAGCTGTTCTTTTAGCAAATGCTTCACATTCTAATCAACTTTCACCTTTAGCGAGGAGAACGGAACCAAGAATAAACAAAACCATCCCTACAATATTCCATGAACAGCGTCCAGAACTGCAGGGCGGGAAAGGGTCCATTTGCGCGGCCTAGACAGCGTCTCACACATGACGTGCAGACTGATGGTTTGCATGTAATAGAATCTTGGCTGATGGCTTCATATCACTGAAACTGATCGCCCACCAGTCCTAGCTTCCAATTATTGCCTCACACCAGGTCTAGGCGTGCGTTGTAATTGTCCCTAAACATGTTTGTCGGGCCAAATGAACGGCGCAGCCGTGCAGGCGCGTTACTTCCGTGATGGCAATGATCGGAATTCATGCACTGAAACAAATTGCTTGGATTTACCATTTAATTTCTTACAGGGAAAAGTAAAATGACCTTCAAGACTTGGGTTCAAACCTCAGGCATTCCTTTGCGTATTTTTTATGTTTCACTCGGAAGAAACTTTTATGCGATGTTTGTTAAATTTTATTGTTCTTATTTCATCTCAAAGTTCTCGCTGTTTCTTTGTACCCTAAACTGCGCCGCATGCCAGATGTAGTACAAGTGAGATTGCACAAACAAAATCAAAATACTAAATTAGTCCGTTTGTGTAGTGTGCATCGTGTGCCATCATTAGCTCTGTAATAAATATGTTAGTTTGACTTTTACACAATAATTGCGAGGCAGACTGCTGTTGTACGCTACATGTTAATGTACGGTCGAGATGAAAATTTTCCGCTACCCATTATGGGAAGGTTATGCAATTTGGCCAAATGTAGTCGACCAAAAACTTCATAATTCATTTCAAAAAGAGACTTCAAAATTCATTTTTTTCTGGGTTTTCATTATTTTTGTTAACTCCAAAACAGAAAGAAAAACTTTCTATCTCAGAAAAAATCATGTTAACATCAGAAAATATCTGTAAGCCTCTGCAGAAACCGTCTTCAACTCATGTCAGAACACATGGGAGCATCTTTGGAAAAAAGGATATAAAATGTGTCAACCAAGCATCCAAGATTTAGGCACTTCAAACTGTGTTAATTTGCATCAATAACTTCAAAATAACAACTTTTCTAAAACTGAGGAACTTGTAGCTGTTAGCAATAATAAGAAAAGACACAATTTTGGAAAGCACAGCGCGGTGGATGTGCCGCTGAGTTGAAGCGAGCTCCTTGTCTGTTACTGGTGATTGCGAAGCGAAACTCAAAGAGGCCGCGCAGAAAATTTCGTTTAGTCTACACGCCTCAGTTCAGTTGATCCGAAAGTTGCTCAGTTGTTTGAATTCGGGGCTGAGGAGGCTGGCATGACTTCAAAGGTGGAGGCGAGGCCTCTTCTAATAATGCACAGCCACGTCCCCAGCATAAGCCGGGCTGCAAACTTCAGCAAGCCTCATCGTTTGTCAGCTCTGCGCTCAGGATGCAGAGGAGGTCCAACCTCTTCGGTGACGTGACCCGGCGGCCCCCTCGCTAACGCTCTTCAGTTCGCTGGCGTCATATTCCAGAACGCCGGGGGGCGTATTTGTACCCTGGTTTTGAATTGATGTCAAGTTTACTGCAGAAATTCCGCACTTTAGGAAAAGTTTTAATTTTTAAAGTCACGTCTGAAGAGCAGAGACAAGTTTACTGACACTGTGCAGAGCATACCAAACAACTTCAAAAAGGCTGGCTTCTGGAAACAGTGTGAACTTTTTAGGTTAAGTTTACTGTTGTATCTAAAATTGGTCTCCACAGGAGGGAGACGGTGTGATCTGCACAGGTGCATCACGCTGAAAATATTTCATTTGATGGCTTCAAACATTCTTTTCGGTTATGGGTAATCGATAATATTTTTAGCAGAGCACCTACTTCACGAAATTTTTTTATCGCTAAACAAGTTCATTGCCACGTTGGAGCAGCACTCATGCCATTAAAATGACATGCAAAAATTATCGCTACACCTTTTCATGCAAAAATATGAATAAATTGTAAGAACTTGTCGAACAGAAATAAGAGTTGTTCAAAAATGGAAGATGCAAATAAATGGAGAATGGTAAATGGTATATGTTCCTTTAGAACATATTTTACCTCATATGACTGAAAAATCCTTGAGTGATTCTCAAATAGCAAACCGTTGGCCTAAGAAATTCAGGGACATGTCATCGACGATGCACCGCTCAGAATTATGCCAAACTTTCCTGATACCAATTCGAAACAAGTCAATTTCCTACTGTTTTGGAGACTGCTTCAACTCTCGCCTTGTGAGCTGTGTTATGAAAATAACTATGAAGAATTTGCAGTACTGGGGAAACATTATCTCCCCATGTAAATAACACACACAGTTTGTTGCGTGCTTAGTTGGGTTGTCCGTCCTCACTCCCATTCTGTCTGTAGCTGAATACCTGAAAACTGTGTCATGATTGCCAATTTCTGCTCCGAATTGTAGTTTGTAGACTTTTACTGAAATTTATTCTAAATAAACTTCAAAATTCGGGAATAAGAATAAATGATAAACTACATTTAGGCAGTTATTCAAAACCATTTATAGGGAGAACTATGCTCTTTGAACTAACTTTATAATAGTTCCCTCAATTTTGACGTTGAGTGTAAGGTAGTTTAAAAATGATCAACACTGATGAATTATAGCCCAAACTTAAATAAACGTTCTTGCCACCATTACCTGTTTTTCGGTTTCTCATGAAACTTTATTTAAGTTTTGACAATTTTCAACATATGTTAAATTAAAGATGAACGGGAGTTGAAGGGTTCTTAAATAACAATGCACATAATTTATAATTGAGGATCTAAATATATTAAGAAAAAAGACAAAATAATAGGCAAACATAAAGTAGGTTAGTAGAAATTTTTCTGAAAAAGCATAGGGAAAGCTCACTGCGTTTTGCACAACACAAATGTTTTAAAATCATGAACGCTTATAGAATTCTTCGGTATTTGACACCTCCACGATAGAGACTGCTTTAAATTGTCGAAAAAAACGGGGAATTTATTGTTTATTAGCAGGAGTGTTTCGCTAAGCGAATATTGAGATCTGGCCTAGTAGAGCGTCAGCATTCAGGTGCACATTGTGAAGTAACTTTATTTATGAATGATGAAAATAATTTGCTTTTAAAGATTTTATCTCTTTGACTGAGATGAGTGCTTTGTATGCATGTATTACTCGAGACTCCTTCGGGCAAGAAAACTTAAAAGGCGTGAATAACAAGGAGCAAATTTCTTTTTAATCTTTAACGGATGTTGGTTAAAAGACAGGATAATAAATCAGTAGTACTTATGTTTTTAACGGTAGGGTAAATAAGTTTGCTGAAAATTTCGTCACTTAAAGAAATTTAACGATAATGTTAAAGAGTTTAGCAAAAAACGATTCTACCCAAAAAGAGGCTTAAAATTAAATTTCTTACCGATGCCAAGAAAGCTCTGACATTACAAGCTCACGCCGAATGTCTGTACACTTTTTATTCCTTACCTAAAGAAAAAAAAATTCGAAAAATTGATGTAAAATTCAGTGAACGCTTGTATACGAAAGAGTAAGCTCGAGAAGCTGCCATTTTTCCCGCATAATTTCAGTGTTTAACAAGAAAGTTCATTGTTACGTCCATTTACATAGCATGGAAAGCTTAATATTGAGGTTTTTAGATTAAAACGGCCTCAAAATAAATTATCATGATGGTGGCTAACATTGGAATAGTTTCATAATTCCTCGGGAAAATCCTGCTCTTTAAATATCTAGAAAACACAAATTAAACTTTTATTGTAAGAAGATGGCAGAATATCAATCGTACATATGACTTAAAACTCAACATTTAAATCATAATGCAGAGCGATTTTAAGATGTGAAGATTCGTGACATGCGGTGTGAACTAAATTTTTCTCCTACTGTCGAAAAGTGCACAAAACAACTCAATATTTCCACATGCTGGTCCCTGTAAGAGGCCCAATTCCTGATCAACTGGCTGCAGGTAAAATTCATGTTCGAAAAGAAATAAATCAGGGACGAAGAGTTGAAAAAGAGTTTCAAAAAATGGTCTAGTTAAAAAAAGAACTTTGATGAGAGCTACTGTATGAATGAATGATATGGACAAATTGCAGGAGCTTCATGTATGTGTGTATAAAATGATTTTTACATGAGCAGAGACTATGAAGAGTTCGTCAGCGTTGTTAAAGGGACGTAACTTCGTGAACGAAAAATTTAGTTTTTTGTGCGGGAGGCGAACTATTATTGAATGAGGCTATAATTTGAAGTAGGTAGAAGTTTATGAAGGGAAAAGTTAAAGAACTTTTTTCCTCTAATGTGACATTTTAATGCCTACAATTAATTATAATTTGATCTTTTATTTCAGGCATAATGATGTGTTTTTTGAACTGATGATGGAGTGGAACTCCGAAGCGTTTTCTTAGTAAAGATGAATAATTTACTCGAAACTTTCTTCAGTATTAAATTTCTGAGAAGCTAAAGGTTATGTTAGCGGCATAGATGGACGGAAAGAAGTAACGACGTAAAAATCAGATGCTATGCAATCCGTATAAAATATTCGGACGAGATTTGGAAATGAATGTTGTTTATAATAAATCATCAGAAAGTACACTTGAACTCTTGAGTTCATGTTAAAAGTTATTCATTGTTGTCTCGAATATAAGTTTAAAACTTAGAACGGGTTTGATGATGCCTTTGAACTTAGTATTGTCCGAAATAATTTCAAGCATGCTACGTGAGTGTCCGTCACGATTCACAGCAAAATTACAACACCCTTGCCTTTATTGGGTCAAGCTGCATTAAGGTTCTTCTTTCATGAAAAATTGATGAGGAGTTTTTGAACTTTCCCCTACAGTAACGCACATCTAAGCGCGCGCGCTAAACAAGCTCACTTACATGGAATCGGTTGAGCGTTACGTATGTCGCAGTTTTCACAACGAATGATTTCTACCTTCATTCTTTTACAAATGCTTTTCACGTGCTAATCTAGTGTGGCGATCTGACTGAAAACAATTGCCCTTTTCACTGAGAATGAACAAAAAGTTCACAGAGAATTTCAAATTGTTTTGAAATGCAACTGCTTTCATTACGCAAACGCAGCAGTGTCCTCACGAAGAGCTTCATATTCCTATGCGCGATGGCAGGTACCAGAGACTGACGCAGGATAAACAATCCCTGAGCACAGCGTCACGCGGGAGGGTTCAGGTCTTTAGGTGTGCAGAGGGGTTGTCTTCACAGCGTACAGAATTTTTCCAGCAATTTTTCTTTTTTATAATCTAGGAATAAACATGTTGAGCTATAAGCTTGCATGAGAATACGGCAAAAGTTTGATTCCTAACGAGTTTATTATTTTGCATAGTTGCAGAGTTTCTAATTCGAAAATTGATCATCATACATTTTTAACTCTTCCTTCGAGTTACAAAGACACTAAGGGTTCAGAAATTTGTATGCAATGCTCAGATATCTAAAAATTTAAGCTGGTCATAGTGAATCATGTTTTCTTTCAGGAAAAACAAGCTTTTTATAGCTGCTAAATGTATGAGTGGAAGTAGAAGTGTACATAAAAATTTAAAAAGGTGTGTTGTAGACAATGTAGGGCTGTATGATGCTTTTACATCTAACTGAGGTGTCCATAGTGATGACTGTGTCTCAACTGGTGTATCAAATGAAAATGAACTTGACTGAAATACGAATATTTTCTTTAATCTGAACATGATATTTAACTTTTTAAAATTGTTTCAATTGTTTTCTAAGCTTTTCAGGGTCAAATCTTTCGTTTAAATTTCGTTTTTCGTAACTGATAACACTATCACTGCCTCGTGAACATTTCCAGCACATACCATTTGGTGCTGAAGTACGTAATTTTCAATTTACTTCTGCATTTGACATCAATTTACCTTATTTTCACTATTTAATTGAAAGCCCCATCGCTCTCACACACATCGAAATACTCAGGCAACGCTTTCTTTTTCCTCGACAACTGAGACTCGCGCAAGACAATCTTGTCATCCCTGAGTCAATTTACGACTTTGACTCCTCCCAAGTCTGAGGTATTTACGACTTGTACTTTTTTAACATAAATCTGAGGTATTTGCTGAGCTCCAGTGGGCGACCAGGCAAAGCCACGCAGATTTGGTAGGACGAAATTACGGAGATTTCGTGAATGTTGTGAGAAAGCTTCTAGTGTCTCAGCCGGCAGGCCGTGCTATAGTGGACAGTCTCGGGTTGCAAAATTTAGTCAGAAATTGTGTTTTTGACGAATAAGTACTTTCACTATTATTAGATACATAATTAATTATCACGGGAGATATCTTCGTGTTCTTCTTCACGACGATTTATGTACGAACTTCACTTTACTATGAAATACTAAACATAGTTTATATATGGAGGCGTGTTACCTTTTTATTTCCATCGTATTGGCTGAAGTTGATATTCAATTGATGAAATTTAGATATTCTGCGAATTAATAAGGAGTTTTTATTCTCTGAGGCACGCCTAAGGAAACAAACATTGATCATTACGTCTCTATCAATCATTCCCCGACGAAAAGGTGTAATATTAGTGTTGCCAGATTTGTAGATTTTCCCCATAATTTCGGTGCTCCTTCAGGTTTGGACTGGTGCGGTCCAACGACAGCGTCTCCGTGATTCAGTTCACCCATAAAATTCGGCAGCAATGGGACAGAAACTGGCAACGCTGCCCGCAAATTGCTTCATATTTTTCAAACAATTGGTTGCGGGAAGTCACTTTAACTGAAAAATTTCGGCGATAATCTTGTTGCGCTTCTTTGGCTCCGTGAAAATATGGACATTGATTTGAAGCGCGTATAACTCGGATTTGCAGCACGTATTTTAATTGAATTAATGTCTTTCTAAGGAAAGAAAGCGCCCAGCCTGGCCTTCTGGGAATGTACTTTGTGCTCTGATACACGGACTACTACTGCATGGAAATTTAAGTGACAGTTGGGGGGATTTGTTCGAAGAGAATTATTTTGCCGTTTGAATAGTTTGAGACATTAACTTGTAATAATTCAAAATAAATTTTTTGTATAGAGTAATTGCATTATTAGCGTACCCACATAATTCATGATTTCCATCGACATTTCTATTTGCACGCATAGGTGAAAGGTACTTAGTTCCATATGAGTGCTTCATGGTACTCGGTTCCTGCTAACTGAATTATTTCTAGTAACATAAAACTTAAGAAATTTGTACTCTAAATCATTTGACTGGAGTAAAGAACCAAAATCCAGAGTGAAAACAATCTACTCATCATCAATAAAATCTTACGAAAAATGCGATACGGTATGTGCAGGGTGGGGAAAAAATTCTGGGATTAAGTTAATTGGTAATATATGTACAGTAGGATAGAATAATTAAACAAAAATTGTTCATACGATAATTTGTTAACTGCCATAAAACCAAATACCAGTGTATGTTTCCTTTCATTACCCCTCTTTTTGCTTAGATTACCCTATGCAGTCTTCCTTTGAAACTTTCAACCGAGACCCGCAGTTGCTCTTGGGATATTTTATCTCTTGCCTTCTTTAGCGGCGACTTCAAATCATCGACATGTCAGTGGAGTGAGGGGGATGCACGGACTTCAGTCCCCGACATTGACAAACACAAAAGTCCAGGGGTTTCAAATTAGAGGAAAAAGGAGTCCGTTTTGACATTTACTCATTTTCAGAACACTCTAGGTTTTAACATGAAATTCTCTCTGAAACGTGAAAGTAGACATTCCCAATCGATAGCAAGTATTTTTTGGTAAAGGCAAATATTACTGGCTTTTATTCGAAATTGAAAAAGGGTCTGGGGAATTTTCCCCCACCCTGTACACGCGGTGAGCGAAATGAACGATGTGAAAGCTTCATCAAAAACATTGGCCAAGGACTGACATTGTTGCCAAGTTTTTTATTGTATTGAAATCTGAGAAAATATGCAGCAGTGAGCTCGTAATGGCGAATCATTATGGTCAAAATCAAACACATCATCAAAGCTGTACTCACAATGTACAAAAGACCAGTCATATTAATCATCCAAAAGACAACAGTCCTTTTTTGAGAAGTTTCCGTTAGAAGTTGTCTCGCTCGAGTGGGGCAAACACTTGCTGTGTTGCACTCTTTTGTGAAGCTTCATTTTTAGTTGTCATCCGGACTTTGTTCCCCAGCTTCCTCTCGCCCTCGGGACTGCGCTCGCAATCAATGTTATTACAGACGGGGACAAGAGCTGCCGGACTCCTGAATTTAGGGCAAAAATTATGGCAAGGGGAGTAAAAACTGACGCAAAAAGTTCAAAACAAGTCAAGCTTTCACTTGGAATTTGTCCCATAGATTAAATTCATTCTCTGTTAGGAAACAAACGTGAAAGAGGTCGTTCATTTTATTTTAGGTAAGGGTTTATTTTAATTGAACGAATCTGTTGTTATTACTATACCGCTGCTTGCTCTAATTTGTCCTACTGAAATGCAATTTCTTCCAACTTGAAATCACTCTCCTTGAAGTAAAAATCAATTTTCGCTTACTGAAAATCGTGCGCTTCGGATTGAAAATAATTTTCTTCAAATTAAAATTCAAGTTCTTCTACGAGCATTTCAAAAAGGAAAATCAATTTCCCCCAATTGAAATTCAGGTTCCGTAAACTGAAAATCAAGTTCGTCAAAGTTAAATCAATTCCCACAGGGTATAAACGAAGTACTTCAAATTGTGTATTAATTTCCTCATAAAGCCTCAGAGGAAAAGTTATGTGCCATGTAAGATATTTGAAAATAAATAATAAAATTGAGTCGTGCATTAAAATTTTTTTCTTCATGCGAGAAGAAAATCTTTATGCATGAGAGGATTTACGATTTTTCAGTTTTGATTATTAAGAACACTAATCATCCTTATCTCTAAAATGACGTACAACAAGATCCGCGATAATAAACGAAAAAGGGTTTTTGAAGCGTTTGACACTGAGGATGATGGGAAGGCAGTTGCAAGAACTTCGAGAGTGAACGCTAAAACAGACTGTGAATGGTTGAAGATCAGACGTTTCCACCTGAAGAAAGGCAGCAGTAAATCCAAGATGACTGACGACATCAAGAAGGAAATGGTATCTGCTGTCGAAGGGAATTTGCATTACACTCTCGCAAATGAACGGGCACGATTAAAATGCCTTTCATTTAAATGTGCGTCAATACAATTAAAAATTGGTTAAATAAAAAGTTGTTCACAGTCAAAGGGGCAAGAAGTTCAATCAAAACCATGCATACCCCCAAAAATAAGGTCAAGATGTTAAAATACGCGGCTAAATTTTTATCGCAAGATGTACAGGTAAGACGAAATCATGTGGATAGACGAAACTAACTTGAATCTCGATAGCAAGCATTGAGAAAGATGGTAGAAAATCGATTCAAGTGCGTCAGTTTCACTGCCTTCAATTAAGTAGGGGAGCGTATCTGCATTGCATCTGTGCCGTGTCTGTCAGTAATGCTATGCGTTTCACGACACGTCGAGGCGCTTTCTAACACCAAGACTATAACGAATGTACAACAAATGGTTAGAAAATTTGATTTAACCACGTGATTAACAAGGAAAGGAAAATCATACGCTCATTATTGATATGGCATTAGGTCATAGCAGATTGGAAAGTCATCATCAACCTCCGTACGTCCCGATTTTTAGCCTGTACAACGCAAAATTTTTAATTACTGAACCCAGTTAAATTGGTTTGGAGCGTCGTCACAGGTCACATAAAATGACGGGTAGGAGGGTAAATGCTGCACGTATTGAATATTGAAGGAGAACCAACGGTGTAAATAAAGGCTTAGCGGATGAGAAATTAAGAATCACTTGCTCAAGAAGCAATTTCTATAGAATTACTCCGAATATATTACTAAGTTCTTCGAACAAACTTGAAAAACATTCCATGATGACAGCGATACAAAGGGATTAAAAAATGAAATACCCTAGTTACAGACGCTGTTGAAGATGTTTATCAAATACGTTGAGACCAGAATAAATATAAAGAAAATTATCACATGAAATGGATTTTAATTTCTGCTTCATCATTCAGCTATAGTCGGGTGGAAGAAGGACAATATAAAATTATTCCATTGTATTCAAGGCGTACGAGCCAGTTGTTACATTATTCGTTAAGCACATTTAGAAAATATAAAAGATTTTCATAATGGTCATGAATGGTCATAAGTCATTTACTTTATACATGTTTATACGATATGTGTGCATTATGGTAAAAAATTTGATGTAAAGTAATTTTTCTTAACGAATTGTTATTCATATTCCTGACTATTAGATGAAACTCTCAAATAGGATGTACTTTAAACATAATATAAAATTTACCTTTGAGCATGTGAAACCATGAGAAACTTTATATTCATATTCAGGAAATTGCTTCCACTTTGATGAACTGAGATGCATTTGAAGGAGTTCAATTTTAATCTCTATTTAAGTCAATTTCACTCTCACAAAAAAATACACAAACGAATTTGAACTTCACTCGAGTAAAACACAATTTGGCAGAAATGAAATCCAATTCATAGTTGTGTAATTCAATGCGAATCAAATCATATTCTATTTCAAGCAAATGAATATCTATTTCTCACGTACGAAATTCAACTTCACACAAATGAACTCCAATTTCACGGAAATGAAGCTTTTCAGTATTTTACGTATTTCTATAGTTTATAATTTTTTCTTTAATATTCACTATAAATTTGCAATGATTGTTTTATGTGTATGTAGAGGCTTGTATCTACAGTATGTAAAATAATTTCTTCATGCCGCACTAAATGAACGCATTTATTATAGTGTACTTTAATTAAAAATAGGAAGACTAATGACACAACGCTTAGACTCATTTTGTACTAATTAGATGATAAAATCGATGAAAGTGAACGTTTCGACCAACTAGCAGTGGTCATTCTCAACACTGTAAAAGTTAAGATTACAAATCAGTCATCATTCAAAAAATCCAATGGTAAAAACAAACATAAAATTAGAAACATTTGCTACCAAACAAAATTAGGAATTTACTATTTGTAGGGGATAGGCAGACTGCATATCATTCAGCTTTGGCTTAGTCTATAAATGAAAAGATATTCTAATATTCTGAGTTCTATTGGGTTACTTCTTCGGCCTAATACCTCAAAATCAGATAGTCTAACAGGCAGGTCGCATTTTCCTGCATGTGTTCGTATTGCAGAGTGAGAAGGTGCTGATAAAAGGTTATTAGTACGGTGACTTCGTCCAGCATGCTCAGCCACACGAATACGCAGGCTACGGGATGTAGATCCAACGTATTCAGATGCACCACATCGTGCACAACTATGCTTGTATACAACCGAGCTAAGCATGCCTTTAGGAAGTTCATCCTTAAATTTGAAAAAGGATCCAACTGACAATGAATTGACAAGAATAAATTTAAAATCACACTGCGTAAAAACTTCGATAAAAGGAGGGATAGTTCAGATTTTAGTTTTTCCGACTGAGCACCAGAGAACAATAGTGAAACGTAACATTGTTTTCTATCAACAGAGGCAACCGATGGAACATTTGTGCGAATGGAGGAGAGAAATTTTCTAATTGAGTAGTCTACTAGGCGAACAGGGAACCCATTTTTAACAAAGTAGTAATTTAAGAACATAAATTCCTCGTGAAGGAAACCTAGCTTGGTTGTATACTAGCATAGTTGTGCACGATGTGGTGCATCTGAATACGTTGGATCTACATCCCGTAGCCTGCGTATTCGTGTGGCTGAGCATGCTGGACGAAGTCACCGTACTAATAACCTTTTAGCAGCACCTTCTCACTCTGCAATACGCACACATGCAGAAAAATGCGACCTGCCTGTTAGACTGTCTGATTTTGAAGTATTAGGCCGAGGAAGTAACCCAATAGAACTCAGAATATTAGAATATCTTTTCATTTATAGACTAAAGCCAAAGCTGAATGATATGCAATCTGCCTATCCCCTACAAATAGTAAATTCCTAATTTTGTTTGGTAGCAAATGTTTCTAATTTTATGTTTGTTTTTACCATTGGATTTTCTGAATGATGACTGATTTGTAATCTTAACTTTTACAGTGTTGAGAATGACCACTGCTAGTTGGTCGAAACGTTCACTTTTATCGATTTTATCATCTAATTAGTACAAAATGAGTCTAAGCGTTGTGTCATTAGTCTTCCTATTTTTGATTAAGATCTCCAAGAATTGGAACTTTGACTTCTTTAAGTGTACTTTAATTTTTGATCATAAAGTGAGACGTCAAATGAGGGAACAAGCATTGCATGCATCTTCAAATAAGAAAACCTCAATAAAGGTAAAAAATATTACTTCTATTAAGTCATTAGTATTATTAAGGTAATAACATGACTCACATATACACATTTGGAAAAATTGGTGCCCTGTACGATAACTCGGGCACTGCGTGCTTTTAATTTTGCTATTTTCTGGGCATTGATTAGCTAACAACGGGCAATGAAGTCCCTTTGTAACTCAGGCTCACGAATCAGTTGCGCTTATATGGTTTTCATTGCCTGATCGTTGTTTTTGAATAATTAATTTTGCATTGTTTAAACAATAGGCATTTCATTTGCGTGAAATTAAATTTCATTCGCGTGAATTTAAATATCGTATTTGTGAAATTTAATTTTGCTCGTGTGTAATAGACCTGGAAATGGTATGACGGGCTTTGATTTTCTTACAGAAGAAACTCTAACTTCAATCAGCAGAAATTTATTTGCACGTTCAGAAACTTCTTCAAGTGTAAAACAGGTGGCTTTTCATCTGATAATAGTTTATTTTAGTTTTAGGAACTCAAATTTCATCTGGCTGAACTAGATCTGGAAATGGTACCGACGGATAGTGTATCTGCTCCATTTGATGAGCAATTATAAAGTCTATCATCTATTTTCAAATTTTCATCATCAAGAAGTGTAATTGATTTCTTGTGAGCTCTCCTGATTTCAACATGTTGTCACATTCAGACCGGAGGGGCTCGCAGTGATAGCAAGTGTGATGTATGTGATTTATGCCCGACAAATCTGTCCTAATTTCGAGAGCTCCCCAACTTGACGTTTCCATCCTTCAAAGAATTTTGAGCCAAAATTTATTTTACGGAGAGCGGAGCCTGCAGCAATTAAACTCATTTCATTCTTTGCAGGAACTTGAGGAGATGTTCAAAAGTTGGCCGGATAATTTATATCATAGATCTTGACAAGCTCCGTCCTTAGTGCATCCTAATTTTTGTTGCAGAACTTCAGGAATTTTGGCGAGCGCGAGGCAAATCTCGGTAATTTGTTTCTGTAGGCTTGCGCAAAATCAACTTGTTCAAATCGACTTTAATTTTAAGAGCGGCTTCGTTCAGACGATGGCATCTTTGACACCACGATGAAGTGTGTTTCAAATTCTTAATAAAATATGACGAATTTTTGTTACGAAAGCTGGCAACTTACTTTAAGTTCAAAGTCATGCATAAACTGCATTTACGGTATGAATATTTTACCTAATTGTGTTTGAGACTTGACAGCCTTTTTTTTAACTTGCAAAGATTCTTACCCATTTCTAACATTTGCGTACAAGTATTGGATTGACAGTCCTCTGTAGCGTGGCGTCCACCGCCACGATTATATCAAATTGTGGTACTCGGCCGCAGACAAAGTATAATCTCGAACTTTTTTATTGAGAAAGTTATGGCCATGGATGTTCAGCAGAATTCAGCCACTGAAAAATTTCGTCGAGTTTAATTTGAAACATGATCTAATTTCATGCCGTTTTGTCTGACGTGTAAGCCTTCTGAGAATATCAGATTTCTGTAACAGCAATGGTGAGCTTACAAAATTTTATTCACTTACATGATGCCTGTTATCAATTTCTATATTTTGGAGTATTTTTCGCGACTCTCCGCCATTTGCAGCGAGGTAGCAGTTCTATGCAAAGTTTCCTGCTCATAAAGCAAGGAATTATATGTAAAAGCTCCTTGCTCGAAAATTCAGCAAGAAAGCTCGCGCAAGCCCGTGTTTTCGGGCCATTTTAGGTGCACTTAAGAGCTAAGGTTTAGCTCAAATACGGGCTGTGAGGCGCAGCACGCCTGCCATCGCTCATCACGAGGCCTTAAGCAGAGCTTCTTTACATTTTATTCAACAAGACGGCCTGCATCGGGCTGGAGTTGCGGCGTGTTCTGGTGGGCTGAGCGCTGGTGGGCTGAGCGCTGGTGGGCTGTGTGCTGGTGGGCTGTGTGCTGGTGGGCTGTGTGCTGGTGGGCTGTGCGCTGGTGGGCTGTGCGCTGGTAGGCTGTGCGCTGGTGGGCTGTGCGCTGGTGGGCTGCGCGCTGGTGGGCTGTGTGCTGGTAGGCTGTGTGCTGGTGGGCTGTTCGCTGGTGGGCTGTGTGCTGTTGGACTGTGTGCTGGTGGGCTGTGTGCTGGTGGGCTGTGTGCTGGTGGGCTGTGCACTGATGGGCTGTGCGCCGGTGGGCTGTGTGCTGGTGGACTGTGCGCTGGTGGGCTGTGCGCTGGTGGGCTGCGCGCTGGTGGGCTGTGTGCTGGTAGGCTGTGCACTGGTGGGCTGTGTGCTGGTAGGCTGTGCGCTGGTTGGCTGCGCGCTGGTGGGCTGTGCGCTGGTGGGCTGTGCGCTGGTGGGCTGTGTGCTGGTAGGCTGTGCACTGGTGGACTGTGTGCTGGTAGGCTGTGCGCTGGTAGGCTGCGCGCTGGTGGGCTGTGCACTGGTGGGCTGTGCACTGGTGGGCTGTGTGCTGGTGGGCTGTGTGCTGGTAGGCTGTGCGCTGGTAGGCTGCGCGCTGGTAGGCTGTGCGCTGGTGGGCTGTGCGCTGGCTACTCCCGCGGCTGCTGCGTGGTGACTGCATACTGTCATCGCACGCTGCGTGCGTTGCATAAGCCTATACATTACATACTTCGTGCTATGCAAAGCTACGTTGCACACTGCTTGCTTTGGAGCGCTAGGTTACATATTGCCCGCACAGCCAAGTCACATTACTCACTGCCTACATTCTAATACTTTACGTGCTACCTCATGCGTCATGACGTTTCCTGTATTGCTACATTACTGTGCAACCTGCGTTCTATCAATGTGTGTAGACCGTGCTTCATTTCTACATTAATTTGCCACCCGACTTGGTCTGGACATTTTTACGACGATTTTCTAGTGGAACCCAGCTTGTTTAGTTATTTTAATTTCAATTTTAGGGTTTTGTGGCTTGACCTCCCAACAATGCGGGTCCCAGGATGTTTAGTTGTTCCTTCTCTTGCTCACGATTATGTAACGTACAGCCTGCTGCGCCATGAAGTTACCGGTGGCCGAGATGTGAAGTGGCACCGTCACGCTGTGTGGAGTGGCGCCGTCACGCTGTGTGAAGTGGCACCATCACGCTGTGTGAAGTGGCACCGTCACACTGTGTGAAGTGGCACCATCACGCTGTGTGAAGTGGCACCGTCACACTGTGTGAAGTGGCACTATCACGCTGTGTGAAGTGGCACCATCACGCTGTGTGAAGTGGCACCGTCACGCTGTGTGGAGTGGCGCCGTCACGCTGTGTGAAGTGGCACCATCACGCTGTGTGAAGTGGCACCGTCACACTGTGTAAAGTGGCACCATCACGCTGTGTGAAGTGGCACCGTCACACTGTGTGAAGGGGCACTATCACACTGTGTGAAGTGGTACTATCACGCTGTGTGAAGAGGCACCATCACGCTGTGTGAAGTGGCACCGTCACGCTGTGTGGAGTGGCACCGCCACTCTCTGTGAAGTGGCACCATCACGTTGTGTGAAGTGGCACTGTCACGCTTTGTGAAGTGGCACCGTCACGCTCTATGGAGTGGCACCGTCACACTCTGTGAAGTGGCACCGTCACGCTCTGTGAAGTGGCACCGTCACGCTCTGTGAAGTGGCACCGTCACGCTGTGTGGAATGGCACCGTCACGTTGTGTGAAGTGGCACCGTCACACTCTATGGAGTGGCACCGTCACGCTCTGTGAAGTGGTGCCGTCACGCTGTGTGGAGTGGCACCGTCACGCTCTGTGAAGTGGTACCGTCACGCTGTGTGGAGTGGCACCGTCACACTTTATGGAGTGGCACCGTCACGCTGTGTGAAGTGGCACCGTCACGCTGTGTGGAGTGGCACTGTCACGCTCTGTGAAGTGGCTTTGTCATGCTCTGTGAAGTGGCACTGTCACGCTCTGTGAAGTGGCACCGTCACGCTGTGTGGAGTGGCACCGTCACGCTGTGTGAAGTGGCACCATCACGCTCTATTGAGTGGCACCATCACCCTCTATGGAGTGGCACCCTCACCCTCTGTGCTGCCCGTCACGCGGCTGCAGGCTGAAATGTGGGCAGCACACAGCGTGGTCGCACGCTGACGATGTGTGCGCAACTTCCCCACCTGAACATGTCCCAGAATAATTATGAGTTTTTGCCTCAGAAAATTTTGAACAACACCTAATCGTCACATCTGCTCAACAGAAATCATTATTTAATCTTTTAAATGTCATTCTAGATTCACCAGAAAACTCTGGTTCATATCAGAAGAGCTGGTTAGACTTGAGCTTAAACTAACTAAAGAATGTAATATAAAAGGAAGTATTTCACCGTAGTACAATAATTAAATTATCTGATTCACGAAATAATTCATCAATTTCCAGGAGGCTATAAGATGAAAAACATGCATAATTTTTGATGCTCAGAAATCAACATCAATGCCTGCAGATTTTGCTTACGAAATGCACTACAAATTTAGAATTCATAAAAGCTTCCTAAAACTGGAATCAAAGATTCATTAAAAAATTATTGCAAAAAGATTTTCTGATTCAATTCTACTGCTAGAGCTTGCATGCTTCTCTTTAACATTTCAGTAGGGAACGAATCACGCATTAACTTTAATTTGTAATGAATGTTACGTAAAGGGAAGATCAGGTGGAAACATTATTAAAAAACTTATTTTGTAATGTTCTTATGTGTTGGGACGTATGTAGGTTGTGTTGTGTGTGTGTTTGTGTGTGTTGTATTGGTGTCTTGGGTAGGCACAAAGTGTTCAGTGGTCAGACTGCCAGGTCTATGAGTGAGTGAAACTCGATTCTGAAACAACGGGATTTGTTCAAGCTTCAGGCTCTGAGCTATCGGCCATAAACCATAAATTGTTAACATATAAAACGCACAAATTCTAAGGGAGGAGGTAGCTACAGCCACTCAGAAAGGAGGAGAAAATCTAGTGTTAGGGAGGAGTTAACAAGCATAGGTTAATGTGTTTCATGCATGTCAGTGTAGGAATAAAAATGTCAATAATACTGATTGGTCGAATGAAAAATGTAAATGATGCAAAAAAAGCGCAAAATCGAAATCAGCGAAACACGTAAAAATAGGCGAAAAGAAAAATATTCAGGTTGTTGCAGAACTAGAGGAAAATTGCAAAATGAAGCGATTTTCAGGAGAAACAAAAATTTGTAAACTGCACCGCTTTCGACTAATTCCAAGTTGGAAAGTTCTTAAATCCTAAATATTAAGCGCTCACGCACCTGCTGCCAACGAAGTTAGGTTTTAGGTGATTAATGTACCTGCACGGAGGATCATATAAAGGGAAATGTTTATGGAACTGTTACATGTTTGTATCGAATCTGAAAATTAAATTCATAACATTAAGTTAAGTGGGGAAGAGCGCTATTTTATTCGGTAACTGCATGCACGTCGAACAGTACGCATGAAACGCTTCACGAACGCAGAACTTGCTGACATTCATTTCACGTACGGAGCTGCAGCAGGAAATACTTAGGGCCCATTTCACACTGAGCTAGCAAAGCAGTATCTAGGAAGCTCGAACGAGCTATCTATTATAGTAGATTGTCTGCGAGACCGATAGGTAGGAATAGCACTATTACGAGCCGTTGCCTTCGCACTGAACTCGCACGTTCAATCCAGCATACGAGGCGAAAATGCTATTCCGAACTCCCAGTCTTGCAGACCATCAGTTCGATAGCTCATGCGAGCTTGCTAGATGCTGCTTTGCGAGCCCAATGTGAAATGGGTCTTACTTGCTTCACATGTGCAGTTCTACAGAGAACGCTACCCTTATCGTGAGGTTCCTGGACATAGGCTCTTCACCAACTTACACAGAAGATTGCGGGAAAATGAAAGCTTGAGGATGAACAGACAGGAAACAGGGCGTCGTCCACGCAACGATCTCCTAGGTCGAATCATTCAACATTTTGAACAAAATCCACGCGATAGTACAGGCTATACTGCTCAAGATTTAGGCATTTCATGTCATGTTACTGTATGGCGAGAACTCCACGTTCAAAACTTTCACCCATATCAATTTCAAAGAGTGCAAAGTTTGCTTCCTGTAGACCATGAGCCTCGCATGCAATATGCTCAGTGGTTTTTGGAAAAAAAATGATACCGGTTTTTCGAAGAAAGTCCTGTTCACTGATGGAGCATCTTTCACTCGTTGTGGTGTATTGACTACGGACAATTCTCACCATTGGGCTGTCAATAATCCTCGCATCATTCGTGTTCATCAACATCAACATCGCTTCAGCGTCAACGTGTGGGCAGAGATTGTAATCGACAATTTAATCGGTCCATGTTTAATGCCTTCACCTCTCACTGTCCCTGCATACAGTTTTTTTTACAAGAAGTTTTGCCTGCACTATTTGAAGATGACCCTCTGATCATCCGCAGAAGAATGTGGTTTCAACATGATGGAGCACCAGCACATTATTTCCTTGGGTCACGAAAGGTTTTTAGATGAGCAGTTTCCCAGTAGGTGGATCGGCAGAGGCCGCCCAGTGACATGGCCTCCTCGCTCACCAGACATGACACCACTTGATTTCTTCCTGAGGGGGGCGATGAAGGAGCTGGTGTATGCCACCTCTTGTGGATTAAGAGCGAGATCTGGTGGCCCGCATAGTTAATGCTGCAGCACAAATAGCTGAGAAACCTAATGTTTTCACATTTGTACGGCAGTCACTTCATGCCAGGAATGAAAAGTGCCTTGAAATTTACGGTATTCACTTTGAACACCTCTTGTTGTAACAATAAAATGTATCATTCGTGATTGATTTTTTCCCACTCAAAATATTAAAAATCCTTCCTTGAATGGTCTAAATTAGAATGATTAGGTAATCAATGACACAAACTCTCGCGAATACAGTAATTTTACTTCTTAACTAGATTACCTAAAACCTAACTTCGTTGGCAGCTCTTAATATTTTAGGTTTAAGAACTTTTCAACTTGGAATTACTCGAAAACGCTTGAGTTTTAAGATAGTTGTGACTAATGAAAATCGCTTTATTTTGCAATTTTTTATATGTAGATTCACTTTTTACATCTAGTTCTGAAATACCCTGTATATTTATATATGTATGTATACCAAGTGTTGTGTAATCTGATGGACGTATTTTACTAATATGCTGAAAAACGCAGAGTAAAATAATTTTCATGAGTGACTAAAACCTCAAAACTCCTTCGTTTTCGAGAAATTATGACCTGAAATAACTTCAGATTCCCGTAGGAATAGCCTAAAGCGCGCGACAACAGCCTGCCCAAGTAGTTAGGTTTTACTTGTTGGCTGCATGATTTGCTTATTCCAGCGGGAATCTAAAATTACTTCAGGTCATCATTTCTCGAAAACGAAAGAGTGTTGAGGTTTTTGTCACTCATGAAAATCATTTCATTTTGTGTTTTTCTGTATATGGTTAAAATATGTGCATCGAATTACACAACACCATGTATGTATAGATATTCAATTTTATTTATACTGTAGACTAATTTATAACGGGTGTCCCAATAAAAACGATGCCCAATTTTGAAGGGCTAAATTCAGAAACCATTAAACTTACGAAAAATTTAAAATTCACATTTTGTTTCTCAATATTGTTCTATCTCTGCACAAAATTTCAGAATTGATCCAACAGTTTTCCTTAAGCATATTTTTAGTGACCGACACTGAAAACCTGTTTGCATACTTTTGTAAAACTTTTTTTAATTTTATGATATACCTTTTGTCGATTTATAAACACATTAACGCAAAATATACCGAAGAATTGCAAATTTAACAACGACGAACCATTGAATAGAACAGGGAATAGAAATATAAAGACAGTGCCGAAAAAAATTCCAACAACGACAAATTATAGCGACACCCAGCAGAATGAATGATAGTGAAACTATACATCAGAACAATAATTAAAGAAGCATTTTGTTGTGACAGAGTAGGTTTATTGTAACAACGTTCATAAAGGATAACAATTGTACAAAAAATAGTAACGTGCGTAAATATTATTGTAACAAATTAACAATTTCTTACACAGTTATTTACAAGCAAAATAAGGTAAATGTGTAGCGTTGGTCAGTAATCGATTTTCCACTTTTCGGTGCCTAGAAATAGGTAATTAGATCTAAATAGACAATTTTTCTTCTATGCACTTTCTTCTATGAGTATTTAACGAGTTATGGAGCTAGGTTTAGTTTTGTCTTTGATGACGAATGCGCTCGAATAAACAGTTACTCATCGATTTCCGAATTTTTGTTGCTTGAATCATGGTAATAACATCGAAATAAACTACTTTTCTTCTATACACTTTTTTCGCCAAATGAGTATTTAACGAGGTATAGCGGTAGGTTTGGTTTCGTCTTTGATGACGATCGCGCTGGAAGCGAGACCACATGGCAGTGATGCCCTACCACGGGATCGATGAATTTCTTTCTGCTTCAAACACTGGAGTTGCGGTAACTTATTTACCGCTAAAACTCGTAAAGTATTCATTTCCGACGGAAAGTGCACAGAAGAAAACTTGTTTATTTCGATCTAATTAAGTACGATTAGACACCGAAAACTGGAAAATCGATTACTGACCAACGCTACACATTTACCCAAAATAAACAGTAAAGTAGCCATATAGCATAGTACATAATGCATATTGAGACTATCTAAATAAAATTATTGAAATTTGCAATAAAGAATGAACATCATACGTGAGATATCGAAATTATGCTCAAAAGAAAATATCTTGTTGATTGAGGTACTTGATCAAGTAGCTGTTGGCATGGGTGTTGTGAGCCACAATGGCTTGAGTGACAGACGGCACGCACGTATCAATGAGACGACAGAGCACTTCCTCCCGGTGCTGAGTGACTTTCCTGCTCTGCGCGCTGCAGCCACGGTGCATGCCTCCGCGACGTCATTCAGACGATGCTCCATTGTCATCTTCGACTCTGAGAAGCAATTTTCTATCGGGTTGAGAAAGGGAGACCACGGTAGAAGGAAGCGGACGTGGCGATCTGGTAGTACCTCTAGCACTGATCCATGGCACGGGGCGTTGTCTAAATAACAGCGTCGGGTTCATCCTCTAGAGTCTAGAATAACCTCTAACGACTGCAAGAAATTAGCAAAAACGTCTTTTTTGTTGAATGCGTGTTGGTTTCATGATAGAAAATGCCTGCTTGATCTGAAATAGCAGAAAGGACAGTGATGTTGCCGCCCTTATCCCCACCCAACTCTTGCTACACGCTCCCCCCTGCTACTTTGCCAACGTGCGTCTCGTGTGTAGGTTGAAACCCATCTCATCAATGTAGATCCTGTGCTTCTGAAGGCCTGTTTCGTACATGAAGTGAGCGTACTCCAGTCGCTTCACTTTCGTTCCCTCGGTGTTGCGCTGCGTGAGGACGTTGCGGCACTGTTTGACGGTGATCAGTTCGCCGTCCAAGGCCTTATCAACTCTGGCATCTGAGACGTAAAGGCTTGCGATAGAAAGGGGCACGGAGAGTTCTATTGAGATCCTTGACGGTGTTGGTTGGAGTAGCTTCAATCAACATTACAAGTAAATCCAGGCTCTCATTATATATCATCTTCTTGCGACCACAAGGCTCGCACCCACCAGCTGGCAACAGATTGTCGTTGTTGGTAAGACCTTACAATGGAATAAGCGGTGATACGCTTCACTCCCAGCTTTTGAGCAGAAATACATAAGGAAGTTTTCATTAGCCAGGAACTTGTCCTCGATCCACTGTTTGTCAGTCTATAAAATTACGACGCTGCGATGAGGAGGCATTTTTACGAGCTTCTGAAATTTC
The DNA here is from genome assembly GCA_030386875.1 of Morinoia aosen. Taxonomy (NCBI): domain Eukaryota; kingdom Metazoa; phylum Arthropoda; class Malacostraca; order Amphipoda; family Talitridae; genus Morinoia; species Morinoia aosen. The sequence continues at coordinate 6,197,507 of CM059574.1, forward strand.
TGCAGCAACGGTTAACAACTGTGGAGGAACTAACGCCATGTATCACACGTGCACCGGCAACGTCAGAGTTATTCTGCTAAATTCCATTACTTCCAGGTCAGCGGATATTGCATCTTCCACTGACCGGAAGTATTGGAATGTAGTCGATATTATCCTCGGGTGTCGTCCAGACTCCCGAAAGTCAAAATCCCGAATGTCGAAATCCCGTATATATAAATCCCAAAAATCAAAATCCCGAATGTTGTAATCAGGGTTACCAACTGACAAGTATTTCACTGCCAAATATGGGCGGGAATTAGATATTCGGGATTTTGACTTACGGGATTTTGGCATTCGGGATTTCAATGCAAACCCATTATCTTTTTTAGTATGGAAGTGCGGAAAAATGATTTCTCTCGTCAATAGGAGTTTAAAAGATGATGTTACAACTGACTTTTCGTTACTATTTTTTTGCATCTGTTTCATTATTTTGAACCAGTCATACTGGTCATACGAAGCATTGTTACAAGATTTGATTATTTAAAAAAACTGCATCATTGATGCTCCTCAGCTTGCGAATAAAAAACAAGGCAACATCGCTACACGTAAAGTCATTTTTATTATAAATGATCAAATAAAACTGAACGAACGTTTCGGTCTAACTGTCCATCTTCAGCAAGAAAAATTTTCTGTAAAACGAAACCAAATAAAAGAAATTAAAGCACTAAAGTAGTATATATACAAAATCTAAACTTTGAAAAAACACAAACAACGGTAAAAAATATGTAAAAGATAAAGGAAAAACTGAATTACGTATTGGCAACATGAAGCGGGAAAGCACTTTGGGTGTCATTGAGAGCAGGTTTCATTTTGTAAATATACAAAGATTCGAGAAGGCGCAGATCTGTTTTGTAAGAGGTACCGGCCAAGATTTTAAAGTCATTTAAGTGGGGTCCCCCCCACTGTCCTGTTAGATCTCATGCGGAAGAGTGCAGTGTTCCGGTCTCCCTAAATGATTTTAAAATCTTGGCCGGTACCTCTTACAAAACAGATCTGCGCCTTCTCGAATCTTTGTACATTTACAAAATGAAACCTGCTCTCAATGACACCCAAAGTGCTTTCCCGCTCCATGTTGCCAATACGTAATTCAGTTTTTCCTTTATATTTTACAGATTTTTTACCGTTGTTCGGGTTTTTTTGAAGTTTAGATTTTGTATACATACTACTTTAGTGCTTTAATTTCTCTTATTTGGTTTCGCTTTACAGAAATATTTTCTTGCTGAAGATGGACAGTTAGTCCGAAACGTTCGTTCCGTTTTATTTGATCATTTTTAATAAAAATGACTTTACGTGTAGTGATTTTCGCCTTGCTTTTTATTTGATTATTTGTTACAGAAAATGAACGTCTGTTGCAACATACTGAGAATGTTATAAGATTTGAAGCAACGTTAGATGTATTTGTCTCGGTCACTATATTATGCGTATGTTATCAATTTTACAGCGTCGTCACTAGATTTGTACTGGATGTAGTTGTATTTTGAGCCGCTGTTATTAGTTTTTATTCGCTGTTATGTGATAGTGCACACTTTTACTCTATTGTGTTGACGTGTGGTTATAAATCGAGAAAAGGTGTACTAAAACCATGTTTATAATAACGTTCAACCGTTTATTAAATGGAATATGCTACTAAAATAAAAATAAAACAATCAAAATGTTCCTCTTACTGTTCGTTTCCTTCGGTGTGTCCTCTGTTTCTCTCAATACACAGTTACATTCGCCTCCACATTCCCGCCATCACTCGTCGAACGAAAGCATCTTCTCCTCGGAGCAAATTCGCTTTATTTCCAATTCTTTGCTTCAGTTCGTCGGTATCGCGTAGTGGAGAGCTATGAACCTTAACCTTTACAACAAAAGGAGGAACATTTCGACTTTTTATTTTAGTGGCATTTTCCCTTTAGTAAACGGTTCAAAGTTGTGAAACACGTGGTTTTAATATCATGAAATTCGAGGTATAGCAAAAGTGTGCAAACAGGTTTTCAGTATCGGTCGCTAAAAATACTGCTTATAGAAAACGGTTAGATCAATTCTTCTAAAATTTTGTACAGAGAAAGAAAGAAAGAAAAGAAAAGAAAAACATTTTATTTCCAATAAAGTACAAACATGAAATGTCGATACATTGGTTTTTAAAACACCTTAACATTAACATCCTTAAATGATTATAACACATTGGTATCGTAATATCCGTGTAGAATGTTGAAACAAAATGATTGATAGAAAAGTACAACAAAAATGAGTTCCTTTCCGTGCCTAATCTGATTTTGAAACTAAGAGAGCACAATCGCGACGCTCATTTGAAAAACACTTTCATTAATGCGCACATGTATTGAAAAATGAAAGCGAAAAATGCATTCAAATACCTTAGCATAGAGGCCCTTAATTGCTATTTATACATGGTTATCGTAATACCAATGTTAAGTGTTGAAACATATGATTTAGATCCTTAATTGCTATTCATACATGGTTATCGTAATACACATGATAATTGTTGACACAGGATTTAGAGAGAAGCACAAGTTAATAAAAAATAAACAATAATACATATTTATAAAAGGATCGTTTGCATTTGGAGTGAGGCACTAAGTTTCAGTTTCTGTGTTTCAATTTCTAAGTTTCAATTTCTGAAATTTTTTCTAGAAAGTAAAAATTTATCTTATTTCACGTTCGCTAAGTCATTCTAATATTGATCTTACTTATTCCTGTCGACTATAATGAGCATCACAACTGTTGGTTCCATGCAGCGGAATGAAGGTTGCTTTTCCACAATTAGTAGAACTTCATCTGTGGTGCCGGGAAATGGAAATGGAGCTTATTATTTTTCTAATAAATTATCAACTCCAAAATCCAAAAATTCCTTTCGCCCATCCGACAACACTTCACCCCCTCTTCCGGTGATGCCCCGCATCCGGTCATGCCTCTACATTTGGTTACACTTCATATTTGTTTATATCCTACATCCGGTGAAAACCCACATCCGGTCCTTCTTCCCTATGTAAGGTGTCCCAACGATAATATTTGTTATAACAAAATACAAAATGGTTATGATATTTCTTACTTACGCTAATAGTACTGGCGCAAAGAGTTCATCGGGGTTAAAGACATGAAAAGTATTGTTTTACTTTGCTAGCTGTATTATTTTCAACATAGGTGGAGCCGTACAAAAGTTAACTATCTAAAATTAGTGTTTTGTAGCATATTCACGAGAATAAAAAGGTAAGAAGAGTTTACCACACAAAGCTTACGACAGCAATTTGAGACCAGAATAAGAAGAATAAAATAATGATCTTTAAAGTTATGACATTCGTCGAATCCGAGGCCTTTTTTAATTAAATGTTTCAATGAGACCGAAGTAGAGAAAGTAGTTACTAAAATACCCTCACATTTAACATCCTCTCTCTCTTTGCGGTAATTAATTTGGGTTTGGAAATGCAAAATGAATGTGAGTCACTAAGAACACAAAATCCCTGTGACACATAGCTGAAAATACTCTTGTTAGGGTGCGCGTTATTGGATCACGAGTCCGTAATATTTGCTACATAGCTGGAACACCAATGCACACACGAGCGCAGGAAAGTAAGAAATTGCTAATGAACTACGTCGCTTGTTCAAAAAGCTTCAATATGAGCGAAAAGTACTTTCGAGTATCTTAAAGTTAAGACCATGACTTGAGATCGAATACATGAGGATCGTAATATTTATATAGGTTAATTTTGAAACAAATGGTTGGGAGAAAAGTACAAAGAAAATTCATTCCTTCCATTGTGTTGATATCAAATACATGAGGATCGTAATATTTATATCGGTTAAGTTTTGAAACAAATAATTGGGAGAAAAGTACGTAGATAAATGCATTCCCTCCGTTGTGTTGGTCTGATTTTAGCACTGGATTATATTTCAAGTGGTCAAGAAAACACTGTACATGTGATGCGTTGATAAGGACACTCTAGTTGGTGCACTTCCATATTGAAATTTGAGCTTACGAACGTTGGAACTAGTGAAATGAGGGATTAAAGTTGAGAGTAAAACGGGTAGATCCAAAATTAATTTGCATCTTTGACTGCGAGGTTGATGTTAGAGGCAATTTTACATTGTTTTATATCAACTAGTAAGCTAAAATACCTGGTACGGATGAAATGAAAGATTTTATAATAACGGAAAAATTTAAATTTCGTATACTACAAACTTTGGCACAGAAAAATTCACCAGGTTCAAAATAGATGAGAGGGACTGATGTACAATGCCAACCGTAACATTATCAAAATTGCTGGGGCAAAACGAGAAAGTCAAAACAACCTCAAATGGTGTGGCCGAAGCATACTGGAAGAGTGTAAGGGACGACACTGCGTCACACAAGATCGACATGAGCATTTTAAAGGGGAATATGTTCTAAACATACAGACACGCACATACATACACCTATATGCACACGCATATACACACATATACGCACATATGTGAGCTATATGTGCGTACAGACGTACATGTACTTAATACTCGTGTACGGGCAGTCATATTGCATGTGCATATTATCCATCTCTGGATAATATGATCTCTGTCTCGATTGCAGAGATGGAACAAAATGTTAAAAAACAAAATGTGACTTTTCAATTTTTGTAAGTTTAATTGTTTCTGAATTACAGCCTTTGAAAATTGGGTAGCGTTTTTTTTTGGGACACCCTGTAAATTTGTTTGGCTACCGCTTCATAAGAAACAAAGGATGTATATTTATTTGTTTGGTATAATGGAGACTGATTACCGTTTAATATCAAAGGTTTTGCGGTTAGAAACATTCAGAAATGTAAGTTTATCTTAAATGTGTGCGAATTTTCCTACTATATAAAATGGAAACGCTCGAAAGAAGAAGAAGAAGAAGACTTGAAAGAAAACGCAAAAGAAGAGCCAGAGCAGCGCTATCTCAAAACAAAGAGAAGAAATCAGGCAGCTTGATTAAGTTACTTAGTTCGGAGTTACGGTATCATGGATACCGAATTCCTCAGTGCAGCATTAAAATATGGCCTTTATATGCATTGATATCTTTGACATTTTATAAGAATAGGTTTGGTTAGGTTATGTTAGTTTAGGATAGGAAAGGTTTTTATAAAAATAAGTTAGCGTCGTTAAGGTAATTTTGATAGAATTTTTTCACGTGTCCACCTAGTTTAACAATGACATTGTCCGTGGAATTTCCACGGGTCCTGCTACTACCTAATAACAACCCTTAGTTTTTTTTGTTTGGAGTCTGCTTCTTCCATTTTCTTTGTCACGGTCATAAGGATAGTTATAATGACCATATCTGTGATACAAGTTTCACTAGTGCACAAATACAAGAGTATTTTTTATCACGGGTACTGTTGTGGATTTTTTGTTTTTCATCATCTGGAAAACTTGTTCAAGAAAGGTATTGAATTCCGTCATTTTTAACGGGCCGTTCACACTAGTAGAAGATAATGACTAATATAAATTACTAATGTAATCATTTCAACAAAAAAATTAAAGAAGATATAAATATATTTAACTAACAGGTGCTGGGCTTTACTTTCTCATGCCGGAAACTTACTTGCCTGTGCTTCAACTACGGTCATTGTAACGGAAATTTCGTCAGGAGAAAATTGCCTGCAAATTATAAAGTGTTGTCGGAATCACGAAGAACAGATTTGCATGAGTGTCAATTCGTGAAGACAAGAAGTTAAACATGGTGCCCCAGAGAATGTGTTGGAAAATGAAACGCTGTGTGCCTGGTTTTAAGTGTATTTCGTTTTATTAAATGTTCATAATAATTCGTGCGTTACAGAATGCCGTATTTGTATTTCTTTGTCGAAATATGACAATAATAGTTGGGGGCAAATTGACCGGTCAATTTTATTAGTATCAATCACTAGTGTTTCATTTATTTAAGTTTCAATGATCGGTGTTTCAATCATTAACATTTCAATGGTTCAATGGTGTCATTAATGTTGCATATCAATTTTTATTGCGTATTCTCTGCTTAGTGATCATTTAATAGGATTTAATTGGCTTGAATATAAATTGTGAATGATTAAGATTGTGTATCACCCCAAGCTCTTAGAGGGGAGTTATTGTCTCAAGAATGTAGAAATAACACGAGCAAAATAATTTTAGACATTTAAGTAGGCTGTCAACAAAGTTGGTGAGTGCCCGTAATAATTTGATTTTGCCGGTTAATATTATTGTACTGTATTTTATATATACTGCGTCAACGAGCAAAATCTTTTTTCCGAGATTCTCTTGTCAATGCAAATTAAGAAGGAGCCTAACGTCTCGTGACAAGTTACAATGCAGTTAAGCTAACGAAAAATAAACGAGAAACATATTTTAACTCGTGAAAAATTTGCAAATGGAAACGAATCGAAAATCGAATCGAAAATCTTTTAAAAATATATCACATCTTTCTCACCAACCGAAGATGTTTTACACACGCCTAAATTTTTGCATCTCGTGTGTTAAACGCTACACCACTGTCTTGCATACGTTCGAAAGCTACTCACATAGCGCTCTATGCTGCACTCTACTGTATGCTGCACCTAGCTGAACATTTTGGAAACCATTTGACGAATTACTACAGAATGTTTTGCTGCCCAGCGGACTGTGGCTTACGCTATTGTACTTGATTTGCTGGCAGTCGAGTCGCTATTCTCCACCAGTGTTAAGGCTTACAGCGCAGATGGTGGAGGCTAGCCACCTGCTCTGACCGCTACTTACAGTGTTCTACTTGGCTTGATTTTCCTAATTGAACGTTACATTCCGTACGTATACGTATGTAATGAAAAATTACTTCAGTCACGACGCATTTACGACATCTACCACCCTCGCCCCCCCCTCCCCCCCACACACACACGCGCGTTCCTGCAGTCTATCATTACAACGCATACCTCAGTCGTGCAGGTGTACAGGGACTCACGGGAATTAGCAATCTGAAAAAGAGAGCTGTAGTCTGTATAATTCACATTCATTCAAAAGAGATACAAGTAATGGAAATTCGAGTTCACGTGTATTACGCTTTAGAACAGATGAGTCAAAAAAATACCGAGGCTTGTTTTTTTGCTGCTTTAGAAATATCAGTAATGTGGTCACGAAAATATATCATTTGAGAAAACTTCGCCACAGATCGTATCGATTGGTCACGTAACGTTAGGATGGGAGGAGCAAATCTGCCTCAAATGAGCGTTTTTCAGCGTGGGTGCATTACACAATGTTAGTTCTGTAAAAATATAATACGGTCTCCGCTGCAGGAAAGCAACAGGGTACCCGGCCGGTGTCGGTGCTGCAAGAATGTCACTTTCGGGCCATTATGATTACTTTGAAACACCAACAGAAAAAATAATGCTAGTACGAATTATCATTATTTTTATTCCCAAAATGGCAGTGTGGTTTATTTTTCCGTGAAATATTTTTGATTCCAACTTAAGACAAATGCACACTGGAACCCGTTTATCTCGGCAAGCTAGGTACGAATGTTATGGCTGAGAGTTCACAACTCCTCGATCAGCACTGGCAGCGCTATGTCGACACCACCTACACCCGTTCACTGCGTCTCACTCTTCCCTGCTGCGCTCTTTCTTTACCAGCCAAATTTTATTTATTTTTGGTTCCGCGTCTATTGGCCCGAGCGCCGGTGCATCCTCCTGTCGAACCAAAGCCGCCCTGTTATTGATGAATTTTTGGTGCAGTTCAGAGGTAATCCTTCGCTCAGGCGCGGGAGAGGAGCCCATGTCAGGACGCCTTTTTGTAATTCGTGTCTGCATTCTCTACGCTCTACAGTCTTCAAGTTATTATTGATCGAATAAATCTATACTCAGTATTCAAATTTTTTGTTTGTTTGTGTAGAGTAGTTGTTTACTGTATGTCTTCATTTTAGTGGTGTTGGCATGTGTTAATTACACCCTCCGTAAAGGTTTCAGAAATTCACATTCTCATAACACTGAAACTCTCTGTGATGAACGGTAGTTATGAACTGCCTTCACGAGTTGATCATTCCCTTTAACCTCACGAGTTGATCATTCCCTTTAACCTCACGAGTTGATCATTCCCCTTAACCTCATGAGTTGATTATTCCCTTAATTTCACGAGTTGATCATTCCCTCAAACTTACGAGTTGATCATTCCCTCAACTTCACGAGTTGATAATTCCCTCAACTGAGGCTCTATTTAATGTAGACCACTAACACTATTTGCTCTTCATTGTAAGGGCGCAGACTGTAGGAGCTTTGATCTCAGAGGTCGAGCATTTTTCCGCGATTTCTTAATTCAAAAATGCAAACTGCGTAAGCGAATAGCAAGAGAATGTCCATTAGAGGCACAAAGGGTTTTTTGGGGGAAAGACCAAATTTTTTTCTGTTAGAAGTTCTTGTTCTTCGTCTACAAAACGAGCTATCGAGTTGATGGCAACAGTTTCTTTTGATTTGAGGCCTGCTGATCCTAAAATACATCGAAGATCAGTCTGAGGCAAACGTTTCTGTCTGGCACAACTCTCGTAACGTTCAAGTAGCCTCACATATATGAATACTGATTCATACGAAGGGCTGTGACTGTTGCTGAAAATATTTCGACCGTCACTCCAAGCGCACGAACTTTCAGTCCCGAAGCAACAAATCGCTCTAAAAATCATGGTTGTTCAGAACGAGGCATCCGTTCACGGAAGTGGTCCCTCGGGCAGCTCGCTAGCACTGCTCTAGGGTGTTGGCGCTTGTTCGTCGGTCACTTTTTCATTGAGAACGCGCACTTATTCAAATCTTTGGATTTTGGGGGGTTTACAACGTCGACAACTTTTTTATTATCTTGTTCATGCAGCAAAGTAATATTTAACAACCTCTTTCAAAGCTTTTGTTTTGTACCAGTCTCTCAACCGTTCATCAGTTGTAGCGTCCCTTGCTAATAAAAGAATTTTTTTCCTTGCACATCCTGTCTCCTGGGCGTAAATGGAATTATTACGGTTCTTCCTTTTCCTTTTGAGGTGCTCTATCTCTTCAGTAAAACTCTTGCGCACTCTCGGAAATATGTTTAGATGTATATTAATCCCCACGGACGGTAAAGAAAAAACTCTTTTCATCTGAATCAATTCGGAAATTTCCCGCGCTCTGCAGTCACGACCGCGTGAAGGGGAGGACGTCGCAGGGATCAACGCTCTGCCCTGCAGAGGCCGCCGTGTTCCGCAGTAGCTGCTCTCGGGTACGGGCTTCCAAATGCTATTACATAGTTCAAATAAACTCGAAATGTTCACGTTCGCTCTCTCTCTGTCTCGTTCGGGGCAAACGTTCGAGAGTTTTCCAAAGTCTTGGGGGAGATATTTGTATCCGAGCGCGAACGATTTTTCATGAGATCGTGTTTTGATGAATTATCCTGCGCATATTTTTGTGTATGGAAAAACTTCATTTTCTGTTGAACAGAGAGCGTGGTGCAACCGCCATCGGATGTTGCTTGGTTATAAGATGTGAAAAATTTCTCGAATGGTTGAAATAAGTAGTGTTGAAATCTTTGTGGGTTCAAATCTTCCTAACTCGTTTGTGTGGATGGTGCAAGCGAACTGTAAAATAAAAGCTGCCCCAATACAGGACTATGTAAACGAATTACTTTTAAATTTCATCCCTAAATCGTATCATTGAATCCAAATTATGCAGCAGCCCCACGATCTTGAGCAGCTTCACCAAGATTAAATGTTTGTAAGTTTGTGATGGTCATCCACATGGCTGTTACGCACAAACACAATATGTTAGTGTGTTTCAATAATACTGTTTAAGCTGTACTGTACGTAAAGTCGTTTTGTGCGTATGTCCAGCTAAAGAATTATTTTAAAGAAATAGATCATTATTCCAAAAGGAATCTTCTATTTTATGATGTAACAAACAGTTACAACTCTCAGCATGAAAAATCAATCTGCAGGTGAAAACATTTAATTTTTCATTTCAACTATTTTTGCTGTTTTCAGCCCTTGTAATTTACTGTCAAGCATTACCAATGTTGCCTACATGCTCATCTGTTTCGATCCGCACTTCGCCGTGGGGGAGGAAGAGGCGTCCTCCGGGACGTAGAAAGGGCCAGGACTTCAAAGGTTGTGGAGAGGACGAGGATCTCCCCGGGATGTGGAGGGGACGAGGCTTTCCCCAGGGCGAAGTTGGGACGAGGTTCTCTTTAAGACGTGGTGCAGACGAGGCTCTCCCTAGGACGAGGTGGGGACGAGGCTCTCCCCAGGACGAGGTGTGGACGAGGCTTTCCCCAGGACTTGAGGAGGGAACAAATCTATTCCCAGGTGCGAATCGAGAAGAGGCGGCGAGGCTCTCCTGAGGACGTGGCATTGCCGCGGCCGAGCAAATAATGTCCGAGATGCTGTTTACTCGCTCATTATCGAATTGGGAGGCTTTACAAGGAAGCGGAAGATGATGATTGACGGCCGTAATTACACACGAGATTCGATTATGACCTGCTGGCATTTTTGCTGCTCGCTGCATGGTGCGCCCTGGGGCAACTTCTTCCAACGTCGCGTGTTGCGGCCCGCGCTGTTTGGGTGCGGGGATTGTGCTACGCCTGCTGCGTCTGCACGGTGCTGCGCCTGCTGCGTCTGCACGGTGCTGCGTCTGCTGCGTCTGCACGGTGCTGTGCCTGCTGCGTCTGCACGGTGTTGTGCCTGCTGCGTCTGCACGGTGCAGCGCTTGCTGCGTCTGCACGGTGTTGTGCCTGCTGCGTCTGCACGGTGCAGCGCTTGCTGCGTCTGCACGGTGCTGTGCCTGCTGCGTCTGCACGGTGCTGCATGCAGCAACAGCATGGATGTGACGCAACACATCTACCACATGGATGTGACGCAACACATCTACCATATGGACGTGACCCAACACATCCACCACATGGATGTGACGCAACACATCCGCCCCATAGAGAAGCTGCAACAATTCGATGGAAATGTATTCCTCAAGAAACACGCCCGTAACGCACCACCAACACGGCGGAGGAGGCATCTCAGTGTGCTCCTCCGTGCGCCGAGGGCACCCCGAGCTCCTTTCACTCGCCAGGCCGGAGGCAGAGGCGGCGTGCAGGTTATTTACTTGCCTCCAGGTGGTCTCAAATACCAACACTGCGCATTTATACTCAATGGAGGCAACACTACCGGCATTTCTGATAGTGTGATCTTCTGCGGGATTGCTTTACAACAACAGAACTATGTAGAGGTTTGAGTGTGCCTACATTCGACTAGAAATGACCTGCATAACTGTAAGCTCTTTACCAAAAGTTTTCAAGCTCGGCACTTATTAAGGACAGTACTGAGAAATTTAAATTTTTGTACAATAATTATTCTAAAAGTTTATTTTAACATCACAGTTAAATTTTACTAATATGCTTTGAATTAGTTTTCGGAACTTTGGGCGCAGTCGTTTTACATATTAGTCTAATAAATGGCTTAGAAATTTTCTAGTCCTCAAAATGATTTGCAAAATGAAATACACTTTTTCTTCGTTTATTCATGTTACAGTTATGAAGCTATGTTCTTTTTAATTTCAATTTCCTAAGAACGGATGAATGAATTCGAAAATAATTTAACTTCAGTTAGCTTTGCTTGGCGAGATCTTTTACAACCGAACTGAAGCATCATTCAGAACTCTCTTATTTCTCGAAAAATTATTAATGAATGCATACCAGTGGGCTTTGCTGTTGATTTGAAAAATTTGACTAACATCGTCTGAACGTTAAGTGATATTTATAAATCGCAAGCACGTGCAGAAACATTTCTGCTCAAACCAACCCGACCTTACATAATCTTCAGCCCTCGTTGCCGAGAGGTTGCCATTGCGGAGTGCGTGGAAACACGGGAATGCTCATTCCTAAAGAAACATACTACGGAAATTATCTAATCCAGGCTCCTCTAAAGCACCGAACACTATGTAGCTTACGAAGCCTCCGGCATAGCGGTGTGCTAATGGGCCATTAAAATGCATTGAAATATAATAGAGAAGCGCCTACAACTTAACATTGCAACATTGCGTAATTGAATATTATTTGGATACCGTAACCATTCCAAGGCCTTTAATCGCATGCAGGGTGTATGGAGCCGTGTATAGTGATCATTACTTGCGGCCACACCAGCTCCAAACATCATTATATTTAAGGCGAGAAATGGCTGGGAGCCTTGTTTCGATGCAGTCATTATTGTATGACGAACTGGCGCAACTAATTGACTCGTGGCGTTAGTGAAATGCCGTTTTTCAACAACTTTCTGAATAAAAAATTACGTTTTTAAAGTGAGTTGTATGGCAAATGAGAGTGTTTCTAAAGCAACTAAACTATAGTGCCTTTCAACTCAGTGGAAAATGTAAGAGTTTTCATACAGATAAGATGAGACAAATAGGTTATATTAGTGAACTAATATCACCGTGCAAGGTTCTCATATAATTAAGAAGTGGCTTCAAGTAGAATTAAAATCTTAGGAAAAGGAGCTGATGCTTAGCGTACTTCGCGTCGGCAGACTTTCCGTTCAGTAAGTTGACGGAATTACCCGTTTTATCTCAGAGGCGAACGTAATTTATGCAGCATGTATATTTCCTTCTAACAAGGCATCTCTTAAACTAATTTTTCATGAACTAAGGGCAAAGATCAAGGTGTATCAAACCATCTCGCCTTCATATGAGGAAGTTAAGGCTTATTTTGAGTTCGGGGCTGTGTCAGAAGCTTCATCTCCCTCTTGTTATGGAGCTCTGCAGGTGCTACGTTAATGAAGAGCTATGGCCTTTCCGTTACCTTTTATAATATTTAGCCGGCGCGGGAAAATGAGGGTCTGGGAACAGAGCGCTGCCTTCAACGGGTTATTTTGAGTCGAGTTTATTGACCATAAAGAAGAAAAGTGAGTCTCGACTCCGAAAATCTATTAGTCAGAGATTGCTGCTTCGATAGTTGCGCGAAAATAACAACAATCTACGGGGGAATTTTATCGGAGAATTCATGGCCAGTGCCGGCCAATAAATGGTCGAATAAACTCGATAAATACAGGAAATGGGGCCGCTGAAGCACATGGAGTTGGGCAAGAATTGTTTTCGTTTTAATTAAAGCAAATTCCGCCACATCTCCTCCAATCATTGACCCTTTTTTGGCAGGATCGAGAAATCCTGCAGAAATATTTACGGTACTGAAGAAATATTTTTCGAAACAGAAAAATTCTGAGAAATTTTGAAAGCTTCGCAAGTGTGTTGCTGGTCAAACGGAGAGACTTCGATACATTAATTTTATTCCTGTCGAGTCACAACTTTTGGCAGACATCTTTCAAAGTTGAAACTTTCATGAAGAGCTTATTACATCGGTCTATGATCGCTGCAAGTCGGGGCTATTGCTCGGCAAAATAGATGAGCAATTGCAGGGTGGCTCTCCCAGGACATCAAAGATGCATGTGAAGGCGTCTTCAGCCGACCATAAGGCGCGCATCAGATCATTCGCCTGGATCTTGCCTCCGCTCATGCAGCCTCCCAGGCCATGTCTTGCAGCAGCGCATCGAAGGATTTTTGCTGGAAGTCCTGGTCTTGGGAATCGAATATACAGAACTGATGTACGTCGCTGTGAGTTACGGGAGCCTCTCTCGCGCCTCTAGTGTCAGCTTCCTAGATGAGCTGATAACTTTTTTCATTTGGTCACTCAGAGTTAGTAGCAAACTTATTCGTACACACTACGTTATCCTATATTTTTCTTCATTTCTTGGAAGCTAACGCTAAAGTTCTAAATGTAATTTTTATTAATAATACAAAATGAACATAAAACTGCATTTAGAATGATCGGTCGTACGTTGAAAATAGAACAAACAAATTTTACGACAATCAAGATGAAGGCACTATTAGTACAAAAGGGAAAATCGCGTTAAAACTTAGTTCAGTTGATTGTATTATAATTGCTAGTTTGTGTTATGTGCAATGCCTTACATAGCATTCCGGCAACAGCGTTAACTGGAGCCGAGAATTATACAGTTTTACAAGTCGAGCAATAGCTCCAGCACTAACTGAAAAGACTCACAGTACCTACCCTTTGATTTGGGTCAACCACTATCAAAAACGCTTCACACTTTGACACGATCAAAACTTTGCTTGGAGGTAGAAGAAGATCGAAACTCTGTTCCCCGAAACTGTGTGGCACGGTTGTTATGAACTTGAAGCTTTTGTTGATGAATATTTAAAATATTCACACACCGTGAGTATAAATATAGCGCAAGTACAAACACATGTCAGCGCTGTTAGGCGGAGTCGCAGTCGATCTCAATGTACTTCTTTGCACGAGCTAAAGTATATTTGTTACACAGTTTCTTGACATAAATTCTGTTCGAAACTTTTTTGAACTTGTGCTGTAAAATGACGGGTGGAAAGTTGTTTGATGAACATATTGATGGTGAAAATATTCGTCGATAAAAAATGTGGCTCTCCTTAGGAACACAAAGTCGACAGTTATAACGAGGACGTTTCTACGATGCTTTGCGAGAGTGTTAACTCTGATAGGGCTAAAAAATTCATTCCAAAAGAATGATAGTGAAAATTTTAAGTCTACATTGAAAAGCTTAATCGAAACATACGTCAGTATGCAACAAAAGTTGAGCCAGGCCGTTCATGTACCTCCCAGCAAAATAGTATTTTTAGACACACATCTTGACAAATGCTTCTGTGGGATCCTCTTTCCGGTTCACAATATCCATTATTCGGTTCCCACTATCTATTATCCTGTTCATATTATTTACCATTCAGTTCATATTTTCTAATTTCTTGCTCACATTCTCTGCTACTTAGTTGACATTGTCCATTTTCAACGTTCGAATTATTTGGAAGGCAGAATGAGCCATGCAGTTGATCCCTGAACTGCATAATTCATTATACAAAACTTCGCCTACTGCTGCAACTGTTTGGCCGATTGCTGCTCTTTGCCAGCCCGCTCTATTTTTGAAGTTCCGTTGCCATTTCCCCATTTATTTTATTTCATATGCTAGTACGAGTGGCAGAAGTTTCACTCGTCAAGCATATAATGCCAGAATTTTCCTAAGTGGAGACGTAGTGTTCGCTCCAGTGCCTCACACGGAGTTGAGCATTCATTTCGTTCCTCAATAATGAATAAAAGAGTGAGTTTAGACCTCCACGCCAGACATCAGATGCCTTTATCCGAGCAATATTACCTCGATATTTAGTACTTAGCAGTCAGTAAAGTTCCTTGATCTTTACCTGAGCTGGGACGGCAATATCTCGACCACATTTTATCACTTAGAAGCTCTGAAGTTACATGGTTCGACCGGGCTCGCTCAAAATTCTCGAGGATTTTATCTCTACTTGGCCCACTAAAATTACGCTAAATCGTTTAATTCCTTTATCTGTACGAGCAGCCCTGGAACTAAGTCGTTTGTATTTTAGCTATTATTGAAGCACTGAAGTGAAATCATCTCAAGCTTCACGTTAAAATCAAAATTGAGCTATGAAATGAAATAGATAGTAAAGAGCTGAATGATGTATGTATGGCACAGAGCTACAGGGTGACACATTATGCTTTCCTTTTGTATCGTGTGCAACAGAATGACGAATTTTGCTCCTCATTTTAGTCAACTGATTACAACGCACAGAAAATGGAAAAAGAAAAACAGTGCGTTAGTAAAATGGTTACATATATAAGATAAAAATTGTTGTAAAAATATTCTTCAAGTAAAATTTTCATTTGTAATAGATGGAAAAACTAAAATAAGTTTGACAACATCCTTCTCTAATGTAAGCCTCCCAAAATTTTTTGAATTCAGGGCGCAGTAAAACTCTTATAGGGTTAACAACCTCAGAAAAATTTTAACCCACCGTGATTTCGAACCATTGTACCTCCATGACAAGGGTTGAAATAATTGAGAACAGAGCAATGAACATGGACCCTGTTATTTTTAACCATCTTAGAAAAAACTGAACACTTTTGTGTCAATGGAAAAGGAAAACGCTGAGCCGCTGAACAGAAATGCGTCCAAATACATAGTCGTCACTAAATATAATTGATACGCTAGCTACACGATAACTGAATGATGACCGATGTTGTTGAGGGTGTGATGAGTGGAAGTAAATATAGGGGAGTGAATGTAGCAAACCAAAAAGGCGCACCGATCAGCAGAAAAGCCTACTTATCTGCTAAATATTCAGCAATCAGACCCAAAAAATATAGCGTGAAGTACTCAGTGCACGCTATATAAAATTTGAAGTGTAAATATCATTTTAAGTTTTCCCATGAGGTAAGAGTTTGGTGGAATGAAGTCAAGAGTGAATGAAGTAAATTATTGGCGTGGTATTTTTTACCAATGTAAGGGAACACAGGTAACAAATTTGGTGGTGTGTATGGTAAAGTATGTAAATTCCTGCACTCCAAGCTCTTTCTCTCATTCATGATGCTTGTTGAAAATACAAGCATGAACGAGCTTCATGTTTGACTAATATCATGTCCGACTCGTACCATGCCTGACTCGCATCATGTATGCCTTGTATCTTATCTGAGTCGTATCATGTCTGACTCATATCATATCTAATGAAATTTATTTTCTGAAATCCCGCTTCTCGCACATGTATCAATCACACACAAACTTGTAAAACACGGAATTCAAATGACATTTGAACATGCAGCACGCTCTCGAGCTTTCCCTTGCGTAACTTGCGTTGCCGCATGGGGCACTGAACTACCCTAACCTGAAGATGTTACCTGGGGCTTGAATGTGATGAAGCGTAGATAATAAATACTCTGCAGCTCGTCCGGGCATTTGGGAATTGCCTAGAAGGATGTTACTCGCTGAGTATTGACGAGAGGAAGAAAAACCAGCAGTGATTTCTACTTACTTCACGCAGTCGACTTTGTGTTTTGTTTTATCTATAGAGAGGCCATCTAAAAGGATCACATCGGCGCGGTCAACAGTGCATTGCTAGCAATATTCTCTGGTCGTTTCCTATTGCCCATTTTTGCTGCTATCGTTTCTATACCGCGGCGATGGTACGCACATTGGCATGATCAAGCGAGCATCGCCGCAATAATACCCAAGCAAGCCCTGCCATCGTCTTTTCTGGTGCAGAGTGTTTGCTTCAGTCAATCGGGCAAATGCACCTGTTCTGATGCAGAGTTATACCCGGCCATAAAACTGTCATCTCGAGTTATGAGCGCAGTTCCAGCGCACTCTTATGTTGGTCATCTCCAGATGACCTCGGGGATGCGCAGAATACGCAATGCCCCAGCGGGCATAACCAACAGCACTTCGGTCCAGTCTTTTCGGGGCCGCCTGTTCTGCATCTCTTCTCACTTGCACTTTCATGAGTCGTGACATTTCAAAGTGCGTTTCAGCTGTTAGACGTCTTTGCTTTTCTTTTCTCGCGTACTCCCTTAGTCAGTCTGTTATGATGCTTGTTTTTCTTGCATTTGAAGTGTTGGTAAAGAATCGTCATTAGCAAAAAAATGTATCACTCGTGTCCATTACGTTAAGTTGCTCACCAAAATGATTTTGGGAATACTGGACACTGCACACATGTCCCGTTGAGTCAGGTCCCTTGAGTCACTCATTTTCCAAAATATTTTTTTGGTAAATTGATGCATTTATAGTATGGTATCAACACTGCAAAGTGTGGTAATTTTAATTTTTGTGCTATGTGATTCATATTCATAACATTTAAGTGATGAGTTTCACCCAATGTTATTCCTAAAATCAAAGCGTAGACAGAGACCAGCACGCGAGAAAGTTGAAAACCAAGCATGGTTATCCGTGCTTTGATTCAAGGTATATATAATTTTAATTCAATAACAGAAATTTAGAGTCATTTAACATTCACGTATTTACTAAACAGTGTTGGACGTCATTTAGACGCTTAGATTACATTATATCAGATTATAAGTTAGTTTCAGACTCCCTAACCACAACAAAGATGATCAAAGTGGAATGATGAAAGCACCGTTTAGCATGGAGTTATGGGAGCCCGGAATCTGTGCAAAATGTTTGTTCCCATACAAGTTCCCCTTCGCATAGAAACCGCAAGTTGCGAAGAAATGCTATAAAACAAAATGAAAGATGAAGAAGAAAATAGTAAGTGCTAAAAAACCGGACAGCAATACACCAAAAAAAAGGTAGTGCGTAACTAAACTAAGAAAAAAGACTTATCTGATCTTCAAATTGTGACCTCTCAGTTATCCCTGGAAGTTCTAATTCTCATAAAAAAATCGTTATATTTCCCCGAGGGATATTTAGACAACTCAAATGCTCTCAGTCTTGCATCGATTTTTTGTGTATTTTAGTTGGTGTCGCAAGTAATTCAAAATTTGCCAATTTGCATCATAGATTCTCGCTCATGGTGTGTGGAATATCGTTAAAATAAATGAATAAATACTTAAATGTGCTTCGTATTTTATTAGCCGTGTGTAAATTTTCTTCGGAAGTGAAATTTGTTCTGGTTTATATAACGATTCAACAAAGTTGCGCAGCATTTAAGAACTAAACAAAAATGACGGCATGCAACGGTGATCTAAAAGTCAAATTGAGCCCTTAATTAGATTGGTTATACGGGGCGTTTTTTAAATACGGGACCCGAAAAAATCTTTAACGACTTTAGATACAATGGACGGATTTTTTATAAACAAAACAGCAGTAGAATCCTGAGATCTTTCGTTTATCACCTACGTAAACCCAAAGGGAAGGGGTTATCGTGACAAGCCGACGGATCTGACTCAGCTCAAGGATGCCATCGTCTAAGAAATAAGATGGATCAGTCCCACCCTCACCTGTGCTGCAGTGAGAAGCATGCGAACACGCACCCAATATTGCTTGCAGTCGAGTAGACGCCACATGAAAAATGTCATCTTCAAAAATTAGTCAAAATAAAAGATTTAAATCTCAGCATTTTATTGCCAGTTTGTTTTTGAAAGTCCGTTCATTGTATCAAAATTTATCAAAGATTTTTTCGGGTCCCGCATTTAACAAAAACACCCTGTATTGCTGTATTGTATTGCTCTGATCTTTGTTTACTTGAACAACTCGAAGTATGTGATGAGCATGCCTTTGACATAGCCTTCCAAGTCTCTTGAATTTTCAACACATTTATCTCTCACAAATGAACACCAGACAAATTTTTCTATCAAAAACTTCAGTAGTCCAAGCAGTGTATTTTGCCAAGTTTTCAGACAGTATTTGTGGGTAATCATCAGGGGCAGTGATGCAAAACTTCTGATAGTAAGCGGAACTCTGCGGAATCTAGGAGACAGCTGCCGATACTCTCTGAGGGACTAAGGACTACACAAACAGAAAAAAATTCGATAACAAGGAGTACGTCATCTTTGAGGCATGAACGTTGCGATGACTTGGTTGTATAATACAGGTATTTACTATTTCTGTAAATTGTCGATGTGAATTTTTGGGTTTATGATGCTCCCACAAATTTCCATGGATACTCAAGATTTTCTACTTCCAAAGTCGGACAGTTGCTAATGTTCATTCACTGACCATTTATTAAAAAGTGCTTGTGTATATTACTTGAAATTGGCTTCTTGCATAATCGGTAGTTAAGGTGCAATGATCGTTATTTTACTTGCCACTGTGATTCACCGATATGTTATTGGGCGGACGTTAGACTTAGTTCATGACGTTTCTCTTATCTATATTTTAGATAGCACGTTTCTAACGGAATGGGTGGGCATACTACTATGCTGAAAATTGAAAATCATTAGTTCTACGGCCTGTTCCATAATTCTCCTCAAATAAGAGACTAATAAATATATTTTCCTATCATTCTGAGCTTACTAGGGTCGAGTACGTTCTTCTCGCTCTTTTCCCTCAATTATTGCTCATGTTGATGTTTCTCAATCCTTTAGAATAACACTTCTCAGCTTTATCCTAGATACCGTTGAGTTCCCTTCCCGTTATGAAGTTTTGTAGCATTTACCCTGATCATTAAAGCTCGGCTCAAAACACTCTGCGTTCTAGTTTAGTTTTTAATTCGCACCTGCTATGTGGAACCTTTATATGCTAGACTTTCGCTATTCGTTTAATCAGATTTATCCCTCCTAAATAAATCATGATTTAAACATCAGGTTTGTTCCCGTTAGGCACTGAAACTCATATCTCAGCAGACGCGCTCATCGACCACGTTGAGTTCCATTAATGTGAGTCAATAGTTTCAATGTTAACAGATCATTAAAAATAAATATTTACAATATTTACACATATTTATTTATAAATACATACCTAGTGGCTTCTATCATTTTGAATAGTTATACATGATTGGGAAACTTTCAAGGTTCTATCATTACTTCACCGGTATGCGAAGCATCATAGAATAAATGTACTAGGAGTTCGCGAGACTCGAGCTCAGGACTAGAAATTACAGCGCCAGCACGCTATCGACCTCGCTATCGATCACCCTGAAAGTTGATCGAAGCCCAACGAAAGCAATGCTTGGCACTTTGAACTCTCGATGCGTCGTAGAATTTTTCTCATTCCTAGAGTTTTCTCATGCCTTTCACTTGTATTTAGTGCAACGATCAAGGCACGGCGTGTAACAAGGACTAGGTACAACAAAAGTCAAGGTCGAAGGTCTCGGGCGCTGTCAGGAGGCGTGAAGTGTTTGTCGGAGCGTCCTGCCGCCCCCGAGCTGAGGTATCTCCTTCAGTTCAATTGCTTCCTCTCCTCTTCTGAGGAAGACGCCCTCCAAAACACCGGAGAGAAAATGGCACTTGCGAGCTCTGGAGTTGTGCGGGCATCACAAGGCGGACTGGAAAATGCAGTGTTTCTTGCTTGTAGGACGTATTTCTCTTGAAGTATACATTCAATTTGAATTTGAACTGAAAATGTGTTTATTCATGTTAAGAGAACTAAGGCAAAGAAAACGGAAACACGAAGGTTGAAAACTTATTAAAAAAATAAATAAAAACACAGAAAAAGTTATAGAAAAAAAACTGTCGTACTTTCTTTCAAAATGTATAAGCAATAATTCTCCCGTATTGGAATGCTTTCTTTATTAAATTCTTGTTTATTTTAATATAATAATTTCCCTGACACACTCTCCATCATGATCAAGACGCTGGAAAAGACCTATCGTGGAAATAACGAAACAATTTATATTGGATGGCGAACTTCTTGATTGTTTTGCTTCAGTCAGATATGGTGTTTAATCTATTCTTGAATACTGCATTATAACTTCAAGTTTTTCTTCTGACTTACGATTTATTTAAACTAAAAATGTACTTTTGATGTCCGTAGCTGTAGGGATGATGTAAGGGAAACTGGAGAGAGCTTGTGAAGCTTGTAACACCGAAAGGCTACTCACTCTCCTCTGCAGTTTTTAAGTAATCCGAGTATAACCGATGCTGTAAATGTGTATACTAAATTTCAATGATAATTACATAAACAGTTTTCGAAAAGAAATATGAAAATGCAAGGGATATAGGAATAGCTAGATAAACTCGAAGCGAGTAGGTATCAATATACCTACACTCACAGTACCTGCCTGATTAAATTGAACAAATTTAAGCAGCTGCATTACGAAAGGGTGTGGGCTTTGAAATAATTTCTCTGCCGAGAAAATTGTTTCTTCCAATTAGCAGCTAAGTTTTTGGTAGAAACTAACCATGCGAACAAAATCATTCTCGCTATAACCTGTACTAGTGTACTTAACTGTACTAGCGTTATATGTCCTAGGATTATCTGTACTATTGAACTTATGCTGAGAGCCAGAATACCAAAATTCCTTCAAAGGCCACCCACCGGAATACAGTGTTTTCAGATAATTACATAATGTTATTTTCTCATGGGACATCTAGATTCCCTATGTTGATTACAGTTTTGAGAAAATAAAAAATCATTTTCTCGTTTCGTATCACACCACATGTCACATATTACGACTCAAAACTTCATCCAGGAATGAGATAACCTCTGAGAAGGAAGATAAACATTAAAATAAGGAGAGAGACGTCAACTGCAATGCCCACCAAAGGCTGCGTAGAAGTCAGAAGCCTCTACCTTGACAGCCCGAGTAGTCGGAGCGTTTCACAGGACAGACTTCACGTAAAACGACGGGTCAAATAGGCTATTTTGAACGGCTAGGAAACGAAACAGATGAGCTGACTGATATTAACGGAGAAGTGTTACAAGAAAGAGCAACAAAAATAATACAAATTGAGACCCACGATCAAACTCACGGACAGCGGGCAGGCATGAAGTTCAAGCAAATGAGACCAATCGGTACGAAGAAAGCCGAAATGAATGCAACAGGGTTACAGGGAAGTATGTATTGAATAAGAATTTGAAGACGAGCACAACTTAGAGGACAAAAACAATAGGGAGTACAGAGTACTACGCTATGATGAAGAGGAATGTGATGTCAGGAGAACCAAGTTAAGAGAACGGGAGCTGATACATTGACAATTTCAATCTCTGGCACGTATTTCATAATTTGACCACTATTAAGTGCATTTCAACTCTAGCAGAGGTTCTTCTAACACTAAACTCTAACTTATTATTAACCTTAAATTAGAGTATACTGACATACAGATATTTTATTTCCTTTAGAAGAATTTCTGTTCCAAATTATTATATTTTTAAATTAATTTATTTATTGACAGTTTTTTCATATTTTTATAAATTAAAAACTAATACAATAACATTTATTACTCATATTTTGAGCTCTTTTTTAACCAGGTATGATTTTACACAAAATGAGACAACCTCAACAATTCGCTGTAATATTGTACGACGCGAAAATTCAGTCTTTCGATAAAGCAATCGCTAGGGCAAGCATTATCTCTTCTGGAAATAAGGATATATCTTCAGCTATTCGAAACATTCAAGTATATTCTCCATTTACTTTCCATAATTTAGACAAAAATTATGCATATAACACACACATTTTGCATAGAGATTGATTTATTATTCATAGGAATTAATCCTCTCTTAATTCACTAACCACAGGTGTGCATGATAGGAAAGGATCAACTAATTACGTGCTTGAAACGACTAGACATAGAAACATGAATGAATAAATTCCAGCCTATTATTCTGCAGGAGTGTGTTGGAATCGGAACGTACATCGCAATTCAATAGCCCTTGAAACCTTGCACTGAGAGAGAGACAGCACGATCAAAGAGGCGCATACCTCGCGAGTATAGATCTCACAAACTTATGCATGCGCTGCTGGCGGGAGACACAGCTCGGCACCACAATGCGGCCCGAGCACCGGCACCTCTTGAAGAGAATCCGAGCTGGTGCTTCAAGCGGTGCTTCAAGCGATGCCACGAGAAATAAGCGAGATACTCGGGGTACGAAAAGTGTTATGTTGAATAGAAGGCGTTCGAGCTTCAGAAGATCTGCTGAGTCTGCAGTAGTGGTTGCGACGGCGGAAATAGTCCTGTTTTCGCAGCTCTAGAGTTAAAGCTGACGAGCTTTACGAGTCAAGGAAACATTGTTATGGATGGTGTCTTTACTGAAGCCCGTTGTGGGATGTTGGATGTGAGCTCGATGTTGCTGTTTGCTTCCGGAAAATGAGTTTGTAGTGTTAGAAAACTCAAAATAAGAGCTATATTGCAAATGGAAACGAATTGGACGCACTTCAAGTGGCTTGAAGGTACAAGAACGTTATATTATGCTGTATTTACATTCAGTGAAATTTATTTTTTACACACATTTACAATTATTGAGAGTTTATATTTTTCCATCAGAAAATACCTGATCAGGTTTATCAAGCATTACGCGAAATTTTCAAAGAATGAAAGAATCTTTGCGCGCCCCAACACCTTGAACAATAACCAACCAGTTATCGTTAAAGAAATTTTCCTATTGACATACTATCATTTAATGTTCCCTATGAGCCTGTGGACGATGCGATGAAGGTTTAACCTTTTTCTCAGAGACTGAATAAACACTTTATTTTATTGATCATTATGTTCGTGTAGAACATTCGCCTGAAGCCTACGGTCATGTCACGCTGAAGGAGGAAATTTAGCTTGGGAATTCAGCTTTTCCTGTTTTGTGATGGTTCTCAAAATGCCGAAGACTATGCAATGAAATGCAGTGGGGCTATCTAGTGATGGACCTGGAAAGCGATGAAAGAACAATAAATACATATAGCACAGTACTCAATGAACAATGTTACGAATAATATTCAAAAATATGCACGCGAGTGTATGTTGTCCTCGTACGTTTTGTAGCTAAGTGTAGGCACATTTGGTCATCCTAATTATATAAGTTGGCAATGTATTGATTTTTGTATTAACTTATTATACGAGTATATACTCTATGCAAATATAATATATCTACATAAGTTTACCAGTTCAATTGTTTGGGGAAACTATTTCCTCAGAGTTAAAATGCGAATGAAAATAGCCATCAGGAACAGAATTTCTGCTAAATAAGTCACCATAACTGCCAATTCAAGAACGATTTTAAATCGACGCAAACTTTGGCCTGCTTGAGACGGAAAACAAGGACTGTTCAAAGCATGGTGGAGTATTTTTCTCACTAATACATTGTCGAATTATTGAAGAATAACAAATCTAATCTGTAAAAGCTCTCGTAAACGATTTTAAGATTTCCGCTAGTTAACCCGAACAACAGCGCTCTTGGAGTGACTTCCGGCTGTCGTGTAGTCGTGGAGCGTTCAACCCTGTTCCATTTTTGACGTGGGCTCAAAAGATGTTTTCACTTTCGGTTTCATGTGGCAGTGTCAACGCTCTCACGTCATGCGCACCGTTGGAGAAATGCTAAAAGTTTAATTAAAGCTTGCATGCCGAGCGAGAATCTCAGCGAACAATGGGGCACTTGAAGTTATCATTGCTGTTTGCACCGAGCAGATGCCTGGAGGGCCTCAAATGTTGTTCAGTGGAAAATCTCGCTGGAAAATTTATTATCTGATAATTATCAGATAATAAATTTTGCACTACTCAACTACCCATAATATATGACTGATAGCATGAATTCGTGATATTGTAAGAAATTTCATGATGGGAAAACAAATGCAAATTTTTAGAGTGAAAGGCCTTTAAAAAAGCCAATTTTTCGTCAGGAAATATCCATTAGATACTGTATATAAGTCCGAACCAAGGAATAAAGTAAACTACTCGATCATTTCAGCGCTCTTTTATTTCTCACTTCTTTGTCTTTAAATTATTCATAATTAAAAGCATTTCATCGTATAAAAGTTATGAGCCAAAAGAAGAAGCCGGCTTAGATAACCAGGTCTCAATTCCACTCCAACCTCATCAGCAGTGAAAGAAATCTGCAATAAGGAGCAGAACAAATTTCCGCGAGTCCTGTTGCAAACTTAATTAGTTTATGGCCCTCAGCTGCGAGTCGTCCTGTTGTCTGCCTCGGTATCTCCATGATATCTATGTTCATCTCTGGAGTCTCTGCCCCCCTGATATCTCTGCCCCTCCTGACGTCTCTGCTCCACCTGACGCCTCTGCCCCTCCTGACGTCTCTGCCCCTCCTGACGTCTCTGCCCCTCCTGACGTCTCTGCTCCTCCCGACGTCTCCGCCCCTCCTGACGTCTCTTCCCCTCCTGACGTTCTTGCCCCCTGACATCTCTGCCTCTCCTGACGTCCCTGCCCCTCCTACTGTTCTTGCCCCCTTATATCTGTGCTCCTCCCGACGTCTCCGCCCCTCCTGACGTCTCTGCCCCTCCTGCCGTTCATGCCCCCTGACATCTCTGCTCCTCCCGATGTCTCTGCCCCTCCTGCCGTTCTTGCCCCCTGACATCTTTGCTCCTCCCGACGTCTCTGCCCCTCCTGCCGTTCTTGCCCCCTGACATCTCTGCTCCTCCCGACGTCTCTAGCTGCCCCTCCTGCCGTTCTTGCTCCCTGACATCTCTGCTCCTCCTGACGTCTCCGCCCCTCCTGACGTCTCTGCCCCTCCTGCTATTTTTGCCCCCTGACATCTTTGCTCCTCCCGACGT
The DNA here is from genome assembly GCA_030386875.1 of Morinoia aosen. Taxonomy (NCBI): domain Eukaryota; kingdom Metazoa; phylum Arthropoda; class Malacostraca; order Amphipoda; family Talitridae; genus Morinoia; species Morinoia aosen. Next base: position 6,223,435 of record CM059574.1, read on the forward strand.
CTCCGCCCCTCCTGCCGTCCATGCCTACCCTGATCACAGTTCTCATCACCAGGCTTTTACAGCAGCGAGCTGAGGACAGGCTTAGTTGATCTCTCCTGAGAGCGTCTATCAAAAATGGTCGGCCTCAAAAGATCGTGGAATCTCATCAATTGAGAGGCTCAAGACGTCATTAGTCAGAGGGGCTGCAAAAGTCCCCTCTCGCTTATTCTTGCAACCAAAAGAAGCGTCGCAAAGGTTCGCTGAGTGGATGAGGATTTCAAAGCTCCGATATGCAATCACTTTCTTCGGCGTGGATTTGCACTTGAACAAAGAAGGAATCTCGCTGGAAGCCATTTTATTAATCAAACACTCAAGGCACACGTGTACTCATAAGTGTACCTCGGAGGCTACAGCTTCCAATGTCTGTGTGATGAGCGCAAGAACGGCCATGTGCACTCGCAGGCATTTAGTAATTAACAAAGTTTGGAATGCAAGTTTTCCCTTTTTCTCGATACTTCTAGCTGGATTATTTTACTTATGGGACTAACTTTTATGCAGTCGACATGGATACAGTGGAAATGATAGAAGAGAAATGGACATTTTGAGCTCATTTCTTGATTGTCATATTTGACGAGAATAAGCTGATATGATGATGCTTCATTTTTTGGGTTATCAAAGGGAGATCTATTCCTGGTTCTTCATGGGATTAAAAGTACAGTTCATTGAATACCCGATCCTAAGTGACGACCAGGAAATCTTTTCATTGGAACCCAAAGGCAAAGAGATAAATTTCTTACTTCTCTGTTAAGACAAAATATTCAGGGCGATAAACTGAGAAGCCTTTTCTAATAGTAAGCTCCCTCTCTGTAACCATTGTTGTGAAGAAGACAGACTCAAAAACGTTACCCACAAATTCTCATGAGGTATATACTTTTTTGTACTCTGGAGATCTTGGAAGGATGTTTAGAAATCAAGATGGCGGAGATGAGAAATAAATATTCGAGATGCACATATCCATATTTTCTGCTTCACTATGTGTCTTGGAAAAAAACACTTAATAGAAACTAGAAAACTGTCAATTAGTCGAATCTGTGAAAAATTAAGACGTTGTCGTTTCAGTACGATAACTGAGAACTGTCCGTGTAATTTGATCACTGAACTGAGTTAACGTGATCGACCCTTCGCAAATGTGCCAAGCATTGAAGGTGTGCTTGAAGAACTCGCTGCCACTGCGCGCTGCAGGCCGCCCTTATCTCGAGGACGAGGCGTCACGGCTGTCGCGATAACGGCCCGACTACCGCCGCCCAAAATACTGATGGACTGCTTCGCCAGGAGCTGGCTTTATACCTCTCCTAAAATATATCTGCTTTGCATTTAGTTAACACTCATGTTGGTATTTACAGGCTGCAAAGGCGAACTGCGAATATCGAACTGAAGAGTTTTGTGTTGACTTTGTTGTGACCACGGTTTTATATCGGACTGCACAATTTTGCATCGAACTATTTGGTTTTGTACTTTATTGACTAATTCTCCATGAAATTGCTCAGCTTTGTGTAGAATTGCACTGTATTATACGCAGTTTTACAGCGTGAACCACACAGTTTTATATCGAATTCTAGAAATTTCGATCAGGTTCACATCAACTGATCATTTTTACTTCGAATTTCACATTTTGCATCGACTGCGAAGATTTTTTTCCGTACTTTACACAGACATTTGTGAGACCGTGGAAACAATGAAGATATTATTTTTTAAATTAACTAACATCAGTAGCTCTGAATATCCCTACAAAATATTATTCTGCCTTGGTTGAATATAAACTATTAATTATATAGAGCAAATACCTCACTCTCACAATACGCTAAAGATTTTCTATCAAATGCTAAATAAAGTTCACAAAGAGTTACTAATGACGTCCAAAAAAGACGTTATATATAGAACGTCATGCATGTCTTGTCGCTCTAAAAGAGTCAACAAATTAATTATCAAAAAGTGAGTGACCTTTTACAGGCAATTACTGAGTATATTTTAACGACGGTTCTGAAACTATGGATGAAATACCGTAACTTACAAATGCTCCAAATACAAGTATATAAACCACAGCTCTTGACATTACGTCAGTCATTTTGTGTAGCCATGCGGGGCTGAGAAAGGAGGGAAGAATGGCTCGCGGTTCCAATGTTTCAAAATAGAAAGAAATAGGAAATGAACAAAATAACGTTCCGAATCTTCAAATGGCAAGTGAAAAGTTTTAATTTTTGGAAGCATTTTGGTTTTGACAAAGTTGTAAAGAATACGTTAATCCAGTTTTGATCCCAGTGTACGACGATCTCATATTAATGAAATTTTTGGAATTAATGCAGGTTCAAATAATGAAATGGTTGTTCGTGTAAAGTATTATAAAACGTCTGTTTTGTTTATGAATTCAAAATGCATGACAAAGATTCTAAGGTTATATCTAAATTATTATAAAATTATAACAATGAAAGCAAGACATGAGTTAGACGTGTGGAACTTGAAAACAGCAAGCGATATTAAAAAAGACTAGAAGTTTTAAGCTCTAATGAAATAAGTGAGAAAAAGAGGGACAGAGAGGGAGCGTTCCTGTTATAAATGAACGAGTTCCGTTGCCGGTCATTTCTTAAGGAACAGCGCGCACTCCCTGAAATAATTTTATTCTTCGTTCACGTTCTCTAGAAATATATCTCAAGTTCTTCAAGATAATTTCACATCATACTAACCATAACAACCAATATTTTAAGACGGCTGTGGAAAATTGAACGCATTTAGCGCTTAATTATAATAAATATATTCCTTGGAGACAAATACTTCTCGAAGTTATGGATGCACGTACACTTGGTGGCTTAGATTTGTTTATTGCACAGTCTGTGTGAGTTAGATGAAAGGATCAAGATATTTAAATGCATATTTTTCGGTATTTGTAAAAGTGAAAATGATTTTTGGCTATTTTACGAGCTGCTGTCATTGTTTGACTCTTCTTGCTTTAATGCAATCCGTTGTTACTTGTCGAAAAGTACTTAGTCAAAAACATCTCGCGAACAATGGCAGGCATTGATCATAAATCATGGATCTGTAAACAAATGAATAAATTTAAAATGCAAAAATTTGCATTTTATAATTTCAGTAATTTTTCTAATAAACAACTCACTAGCCTGACATTTTTTCACCTCATTTTTTCTATCCTAAATTATTCCAGCTCTTCCTTACCTAATTTCACCTGATCTAACGTAACTTATCTAACCTTACTATAAATTTTCTTCCTACATACGACACTTAAACGGTAGCAACTTGAAATTTGAATTGGTTTTGCTTTTTAATTTAGAGAACTTAAATACTGTGTCTAAGGCAATATTTCTAATTATAATTATGTATGATTTTGACATTTAAATATCGTATGTAAATTTTTGCATTTTAAATTTATTCAAGACAGGGATACTTGGAAGAATGACCGAGGAAAGTAGCTAAGAATATTGCCTGGGATCCATGTTTTATGTCCAATGTTTACTTCAATGGATCGATATTCATTTCAACTGACCCATGGTTCATGACCTATCGCTGCCGTTGTTTTGAAGATATTTTCAACATCGGGTCTTCCTACGGAGATGAACTGATTACATTTGGGGTCAAACAAGACGAGTAAAAAATTTACGTTAGCGTGTATTACGTAAAAAAAATGGACAAAAGACCCCGATTATTAGCAATCCTAGCAGTGTTGTTTCTCTGGCTAAACTTGCACTATTTATTCATTCATTATCTCTTTAACGCTGCCTCCTGTGTCTTCATCACTTGGCTAATGACAGAAAATAGCGAGAATGGGCTACTTCAGCGACTGTTGTTGATACAATGAAAGTATGCGCTTGAAGTAAAAAACGAATACCCACCTATTTCTGCAGGGGCTACCGTAAATTTTCGCTTTCAGAAATTTGTTTGTGAAGATTTTGAAATATTTTTATTTTCAATACGATTTCGATTAATTGGCGTGACACACACACCCAAATCAGGTAGATACGTGTTAGATTGTTCAATGTATGTAGATGCTCTGAAATGGAAACTTGTTTCATCAATGGAAAGAAGTGTACCCGCTCTATCAAGTTTTGTGCGGTTATTTTCGGCTTAAAAAAATTATGAATCACAAGTGAAATTTATACAAAAGTTATTGTTTAAGCGCAAGTCCTTTCTTGTTTTCGCTCATTGGACTGTGTGTTAGGAGAATTTTGAAGTTTTCAGTAGACATAAAAATATTCAAAATGAAAATGGATATTCAAACAAGCAAGCAATTACGTGAACAATGCACTGTGTGTAGTTGTGATGAAAATTAATTCTCCTCTTAGCTTCATATAAACTGAATGATGACGATTTTAATGCTTAGTTTGTACAACGAATTTGTGTAACTTTCTCTACATATTGTGTGTGAACGAAAAATTCTAAAACGTGTATGATAAGATAAGTTAATATTTCAAATAAAAATATGGCAGGAACCTTTAATACATACGAGCACTTATCAAGGGAAAAGCAAACCTATTTTTCTCCATTTTTAGTGGCCTTTAATGTATGCAGTGGGGTCAATGAAGCAGAGACGAGAGGCAGAGAGAGGTGGGTAGAGGCTTTCCAATTCTAAGGAAAATTACTCTAGCAAACTCTGATTAACTTGGATGAGACGTGATGGACATATCCCTGCAGGCTCGATACATCGGGTCAAAAATTAAAGTCAAATTCCTCACGTACAGCTTTCCGTCATGAAGCGACAATTGACTAGAATTATGATTCAAAAATTAATTTAGAGCTACTTGGCAATAAGAAGAGATAGGACGAAGTCTAGCAATTAAAAGTAGTAGTATAGACATAAGTAATTTTGGAGTTTCACTCAGCGTGATTAATAAATTTCATCGACGACGTTATCATTTGCACGAAACAGTTCTCGCCTTTAGCTGGCATTACTCTGGAAGAATCTACTCGTAAATGAATAGAGGCTGGTCTTCGGGGACACTGCAATGTTCGTTCTTGCGTTCTGCAATGCGAGTAGAACGTAGCAATTTTAAACATGCAATGAAATAATTCAAGAGTTTCTTCTTTTTTAATTTACGAAGTTTAACCATTTTTTTCCCCAGTACTGAGGAACACGCATTTTTCCAGGGTATATTCTGTCTGTTTCATAACTCATGATTTTTTAACAAGAAGCGGACATATTCACTGAGAAAACAACTCATCTTTCACTCGCTCGACAAACACTTGTTCATATTTTTACTTCCAGCTCACGGACCTAAGCCGCAGAAGTTTTCTTTTTAATAAAGAAGGTAAGTTTATTCATACGGAGGGGAGCCTGTTCTTTGCAGTGAAAATTAAAATGCGGCTTTCGAAGTAATAAATTAATTCGAGCAGGACGAGCTCGCATGTTGTTGCTCCCCTCTAGGAATAATATGCAAAAATTGATTGAATTAAATGAGGTAGCACCAGAGAAATTATAATGCGCATCTTTGAAATGCCGCAAATGTAATGCATGAATTTAGAAACGTTGCTGTCATTTGCTTTGTTTCTTTGATGATGGAAATGCGTCGGAATTTTTCAAATACCTCCTTCTCATTATAATATTTTACTGAGCAATTGAAATCTTGAATTTTAACTTTGATTCACAATGGCTTACAAAGGTGTAATCTGATAATTGGATTAAATTGTATTTCTCCGGTATACAATTCAAAATCAAAGATCTCACTGAGTATGTAAAGACCAATAACTTGAGTTCTTGGATGTACCTCAGGAACGCACCGTCCTCTTTGCTCTCGAGTTTTGACCACCGTATTTTGACTGGACCTCACATGCGCCGCATTCCGTGCCACGGTCTACCATGTTCCGTGCGGGCAGTTGCGAGCAGACGCGTGGGCTCGTAAGCGTCGTGGCCTCCCCAGTTATGCGGCTGCGGTGTGCCTCTTTTGAAGGGGCGAGAATTGCGGGCTGCGCTGACGGTGAGATGCGCCGCTCCTTTGTGAGCCTCGTAGCGGTGGTCGGCGTGCGGCACTTGTATGGCAACACACCACTTTTGTGTTCTGAGCTGTGTGCTGTGTTGTGTGTTAATTGTGTTGTGTGCTGTTTTATGTCTTGTGCATGGAATCTGGTCTCTCGAGAGTAGACGCTAGAAAAGAAGTGTACTTACTGATGTAGAGCGATCACGCTCTGCTGCTCTTCGAGTGCAGTGAAGGGCCCACGCGCCAGAGCTATAGGACACAGAAATAAATTATAGAAGAATAGATTGCAGCAATTGGCAGGAAATATGTGTTAGAATGACATAAAATAGAGTAAGAATATTATTGTTCATGACAATATAATTATATTCGCAGTATTGTCGTATTATTAAATCAATGTAAACATGAAGATGACGATAATTTAACAGTTATACTTCTAGCATAAGTAAATGTTACTCTACGAATCATAATGTTTATTCGTTATCGCGGTTAAACTTCGAAAAGTTTGCAGAAAAAACTTCAAGATTGGAGATGTTTTAGTAGTTCTGAACTGCAAATTATTTATCTTTCTTAGCACACTTTTATGATAATTTTCTCAGTTGCATTATTTTCACTATAAAAAAAGAAGTCTGCCAAATTTTCATGGTCTTTGCAATTAAAATTTCCTTTTTTAGCCTAGAAATAAATTTTGAACTATTCGTACTAAACTGAATAGACCAGCTACGTGTGTTATTGACGAGCTTAAAGAAGTCCGACGAACTTTGTGGAAGACAGGGGTAATAATACTCTGTTTTCTTTGATAACATGTAAAGAAACGTAGTGCTATTGATTATTCAATATGTTAAAACTTACTAAGATCGATTATATTATAATTCATTAACAAGACATGATATTGTTGAACTAATTTTACCTGTACCAAGTCCAAAATTTCTTAGCAACTCCATATTGTGCTAAATCGAGATTGTACCAGAAGAGGATGAGCGTGACAGTACCTTTCTAACTTCTCTGCGCTCCTCTCGTTAATCATCCCCTGCTTCATGAATGTTAAAACAAAAAGCTCCATCTGACAACCCTGACAAATGTATTTGACCTGATTTTTGTGAGAAACGCTGAAGGTTTTTCACTGTAAGATGGAATATAAACTGATATGTTGCTTGATGATTCAAATAAAAAAGCTGTGGATGCATTCATGAACTTATGAATTGCGTTTATGATAAGTTTCAAGAAAACATTGCATCCAAAACATCACATCATCACCGCAATCTGGCGTTTATTTGTGATTTTGGAGTTTTTTACTATGGTGTTGTGCAACATTACGTGAGATAATTGTTCACATTTACAGGTACATCTGATTGGTTACATAGCGCCTCTTTCTGCATGAAAATTTGTTTCTGCTCAAAATTTGTGTAGTATTTTAAACTTAATTATCGCAGTTAATTAGCGCAGCAATATCCCGATCACTCGCGAACTTTTTCTCGATTTTTTTTTAAATTTTGCTACTCGATCGTGTATTTCCTTGAAAAAAATATATTCTCGAGCTACAGACTTTGCATGACTGAATTTTGTTTCATTTTGTATAAAATATCTAAGAAGTTCATCTCACTTATTTTATCTCCTGTGAGTGAGTTTTCACAATATACTAACGCACACTTCCTGCTCTTGAGCTGATGGTTGGCATATGCATATTTGTGTATTCGGGAGTATGTTAGACTGATTATGCTAAAAGACAATACTTTGTGTAGATATTTTTACAGGTGCTAAAGATTTTAGTGCCAGCATCTTCATGTAGGCTGTGATTGACACATATGGAGGAAAATTTATAATTTCAATATCAATATTTATGTTCACGTTTGCGCAGGGTAAACACCGACATTTAGCTTCAATAACACACTCATACAACACACTCATCAGGGCTACAGGCCGTCAAATGATCTCCATTTTTGATTTTCAGAAAGAGATTTGTAAGGCAACGCAAGTGGTTTCGACTCTATTCTGTTATGGTTACCCATCATCTTAAGTATTTTATTTATGTGTTCAGTTCCCTGCACTGGGACTTATGTCTGTTCTTCATCGCCGATGGAGCGCCCGTGTATTTACTTCAGTTAGCCCTTAAGTTTCATTTTGTTGTATTTCTATATTCTCATGTTATTTTGATTACCAAGCTGAATAGGACTAATATTTTAAATGTAATTTTGTGTGTTGTACATGTTGCGCGGTAGCTCATGTTTGTACACATTATTTTTGCAAAAAGCAAATAAATCATGTTCTTTGCTGAAGTGTATCTGTGTATTTAAGAGGCACTGCAAAGAGATTCTGCAACTTATACTTCACATCCTGAGCTGGAAAGAGTTATTTTTCCCCTTTTTGATACAGGCTTCAGTCTAATACGAGAAATTGCCTAATAAGTGGGTTTACGGAACCACCTTGGTAGTACACACTATTCCGCATAGTTAGTCGTAAAGGGAGACGCTGTCGCAGTTCGGCACAGACAGAAATACCTTCTGTTGCCCAACGGACTGATTACGGCGCAGACAGTTGCTCGTCTTCCTAACGGTACCGCCGTAGTTCGGCACAAACAGTATTTCCTTCTGTTGCCCTAGCGGACTGATTACGGCGTAGGCGGTACCTACACAAACCTCTCTCTAACGTTATCGCCGTAGTTCGGCACAAACAGAATATACTTCCGTTGCCCTAGCGGACTAATTACGGCGTAGGCCGTACCCACACAAATCTCACCCTAACGGTACCCCCGTAGTTCGGCACACATAGAAACCACTTCTGTTGCCCTAGCGGACTAATTACGGCGTAGGCGGTACCCACACGAACCTCAAGAAGAGCAGCTGCGCAGAAAAGTTAGCGCAGGAAAAAGGAAGCTGCACAGAAGACAGTCCCTTTTGCACGAACCCTCACGTCGATCGCACAACGGTATCGACAAAATTCTATCAAACGCGATACAGTGAGCTCAGCTTCAAATCGTGAAAAAATTTCCATGTTGCTAAGTACATGCACTTCTCAACAGTTATTTGCCTCAACTGCGAGTTCAAAAACGTCTCAAACATCCATTTGTAGGTATCCTTTAGCTTTGTGAATTATATATTTTCAAGTTTCATGAATTTATCCATAGAAAACACTGGAAATGGAAATATAAACGCTTAACATTTTCTGATCCTAGTTACACATGATCCTCTTCTGCTTTAAACGATCAAAAAGAAAATAGAGTAGACGATACCTGGTCTGTGGATAGGGTCTACTCGTATACGCAACATTTTGTATGTATGGTTTTCGGATGAGATATTTTTCGGTATTATCCTGGCAAAGCATGGTGCTGAGACTAAGATTTCAAACTTTGATGTTTGAGCAAGGCTGAATTTTCATCCGGCATATGCCGGTTCCGTCAAACTTGAGGATTGAATTTTCGCGGTCGTCGCCTTTTCTCTCTCGCTCCTCATCCGTCGGCCTTGACCCTCATTTAGGCTCTCCTCGTATTTAATTCTCTTGTTTCATTTGAGCTAATTGAATCCTTTAAACCCTCACGTCTGCCTTCCGCTCGTCAGATCGGTTCTGAATCTCATTCCGTATTCTTCTTGCAGCTCTTTATCACAGCACTATTCTTCTTGCGCTGACTCATTTATTTGGTTTGTTTCTTAGCTGGTAAAAATACTTTATCTCCGCCTTCAGTCTCATCTGTGGGATTTCTTCCGCTTTGCACTTCAATAACTTTGCCCATTGAATAATCATTTAGCTTTTATAAGGCGTTGAGATAGGTTCTGATGTCGATGTTAGTTAGTTGTTTTGAATTTTTTCAGTTTTCTCCTCTAGGATATTTTTGAGTGAGATTTCAGGTAGTTATTTTACAAGCGGTGAGTAGCAAATAGCGATAAGAATACTTTGATATATGTTATTACGGACTGGTTTTATGGAATATTAATTCCGCTGAGGATGACACCAACACTCTTTAAATTTTTGAAGGAATTATTTCTAGTGCAGCAGTTACTCTTGAACAATGTAAGTCTTCTGTATCGGTATTTCCAGTTTTGGGTACATTTCAATAAACTAAATAAAGAAGTAGGCACTTAAAAGGAAAAAAATATAACAAATTGAAAAAGTAAATTTTCAACTCACTACGAATCTTTGAATTACTCTCATGAAGTAATTTAAGAATACACGACATGAATTATTTCACTTTTTCAATCATGGCGGCACGGTCTTTGGCGAGCGTCTTTTACGTTGTTAAGAAACGATTTTTGAACAAGATCTTTTGAATCGTCATGCCGCTGGAACTCAACAATGGAGCTAAGACTCAGGAATTGGGACAATAGGCCGTACCTCGCTGAACAGTGTGACCGCTTGCTGCTGTGAATATCTTATGAGATGTATTCCAACACTTGCTGTACCAAGGATATCACATGAGACGTATACCAACTGATGCTGCACCAAGAATATCACATGAGACGTACACCAACTCATGTTGCACCAAGAATATCACATGAGACGTACACCAACTCATGCTGCACCAAGAATATCACAATAGACGTATACCAACTCATGCTGTACCAAGAATATCACATGAGGCGTATACCAATTCAAGCACTACACAGCCTGGCCTTACTCGCCGATCGTGCGCAGAATGAGCCTCTAGATTAATTATTAATGGCACTTCTCATCAGAAAATTGACCTCCAGGTTTGCTCGTAGACGTGTAAGTTTCAACGCGCACATGCTGCACATTCCTGCTGTATATAGTTATCGTATCAGATCATGAACAGCATGCTGTAGAGTAACAATCAGCTGTCGCTTAAATCTCTGTAAGAGTGCCAAATGAAATATAATTTGCTTTTATTTGTCATGACGTGTAAGATGCCATCCTTTCAACATCACGTATCACTAGCAACGGGGTTGAGTGAATGACTGAAGTAATTAACTCTGTTTTTTTTCTTAAAATGAAATGTAATAAAATACAGCAATGTGAAGTTCAAAAAAACTCGAAAGTTCACTGTTATAATTAGTTTACAGTTAGAGAGGATTTAACAGTTTCAACATTGATCATATAGTTACCGTATATGGTTTCAGTTGCTTCCAAAACAGTTATTGAGTAGATTTGCAATCGCTGCACCGTTGACGATGGTGAACAATTGGATAATTTTTCCCAAATTTTGAACTGATGTAAAGTTTACTGGCACTGTACTTTTTTTAATGCAAGTAAAGCTTACACATAAAAAGTTGCGTGTAAAATAATATTAAATTTTTTGAAACTAGTTGCTCGATAAAAAAAGGAACTAAATGTTCAAGAAGAATTAGCTCAGAAAAGTCTCATTATTAGTTTATCTCAGCGGTGAAATGCAGTATCGAACTAAGGCAAAATCGCATTAAAATTTAAATACGTTTAAATTCTAGCTTGGAGTAGTGGTGGAGTTACAGTCCGCAAGAGTGGGCCGCAGGCGCACCCCCAACATAAACTCTGCTGATTTCATTTCCTTCGCCGTGAGGTGAGTGCTCAAATAATTAGGCAGGGCGCGATTTTCAGACAAGAAATGCTCGGATTTCCCAAGTTGTCCTCATCTTAACGCGCCCAGACAGAGCGGGAAGAGTGGGCACCTCACAACACTGAGCTCGCAACATTCGCGAGGATGGCACCAGGAGCTGAAATGCCAGTTATGGGTGTGAGTTGAAACTTGTGCCACAAGTCGCTGAACGTTTGAATGCGTATATGTATGATGTTTCTTGTACTTTTTTATGTACAGTTTTGATTTTTCTATGCTGTACAATTAATTGTCATGCTTTGGGCAAAAATAGTATAAATTGAATGTACATAATTAAATGATTCTCTGATCAGACTTTGATACACGAATCAACCAAAGACACACTCCAAGACAAAAAAAGTGTTAAGCGTTTTAGAATTCAAAGTCATTTGCATAAAGGACAGATCGAGACAGAATATCCTTATTAGGTATTCTAGAAAGCAGGCTAAGCTAAGCAGGTTCATTACCAGCCGCAGCTTCGAATGCATTCGTCTGTCACGGTATTCTCGAACAGACATTTTTGAGCTCAAGTTTTGATTTAGCACCAGTAGAAGAGATCAAAGGCCAGGAGACTGGAAATATCTTCCTGCATAAAAACCTAAAATTCTATTATACCTCAATTCTAAAAATTTCATACAAATGAATAACAATGTAAAAGACGCAAATTTCATTGTTTCTTGTTTTCAAAAAAAGCTACCTGTACATTGAGTGTCAGGGCGGGGAGAATAGTTTTGCATTTATTCGCTCAAATAGCAGATGACTAAGAATTCCAATATAAATGTAAACTTTGTTTGATTACTTTAAGTTTCGCATACAACATAACAGTGCAAAACTTGTGGCGACGTCGTCTACCAGGCACCAAGTCAAAAAAATGTTGTATACTGCATACGTTTCTGAATGTAAAGTTACCGGAGTTTTTCAATGCTCAAAATGAGTTTTGCATTTGTATATCAGTTATTGAAGAAATTCATTCACAATCAAAAACATTTTTGAGCTTTTTATTTTATTAAACGGGTACAAAGAATCCACTGTGCGACTACAGTGGAACTGAAAGGGAAGTTCATTGTGTTAGAAAATTACATACGTGCCTGAAATTAGTGTAAAAAAATTTTTTCAAATATTTCCGACCAGTAGGAATGGGTGCAATACATATGTACTTCCTTGGGTATAGTGAATGTGCTCGTAAGTAAATCATGTTTTTCAATGGGCGCCAAAAAGTAGAAAGATATTTCAACTGTGAATGCGGCTCTAATCTTAAAGCTTTCGAGCTAATCTACTTAGTCTACTTCTGTTAATTTTACAGTTGAAGAGCAGGTCAAAAAATAAAATTGATCTAGAACGATTTTTATCGTTGAATTTTAAAGATCTAACGTGTCTGGATTGAGAGGAAGTTGGTTGTCTAGCAGTGAGTGCTGCGTGTTCCATACGGGCATAAATCTAAATGAGGGCGGGTAGAAGGAAGCCATCTAATTAGAAGCAAATCCCCAGCACCACCTGACCTCCAGGTGGTGCATAATGAAAGCTTCCAATCCTGCCAAAATTTATGGGAACTTCTGAAGAACTGCGCACCGCAGGACTATGGAGCGAGAGAAGGATTTGAAAGTGTTAACTTGAAAGTTGTATGTGGATCTTCGTTACGTAAGCTTCAGCATTTAGTTGGAACTGATGCTTTGAGTTGCGTGCTTTGTGGTCTCCCAGCTTTACGTCCGAAAGCATCCGTGGTCTATAATTTTTTTTAATACCTCGCATTATTTCAAAGAAAGCTGGATTTGAAATTGAATATTATTCAAACAATTTTGTCAGTGCTGACGAAGCTAGCACAAACTCTAAAAATTCAAAGCCGAACCAGGACTCAATGCTTTTTCAAATTTACGACGACATCAGAACAGGAAAATAACTTTTCGTACCAGTCGATCTTTACAGAGACCTTCAAAGGAGTTAGTATCTAGAAGGATATTTATAAGTTTCTCTGAAGGTCACATTTTACTTCTCCTAAATTTCTAAAAACGGCTTTACAATTTTTTTCAGTGAAGATCGAGAGAAGAGGAGCTATTTCGAATCGTGATTCACGCGAAGACAGATTGGGGTGCCCGTTAGATATGCGAGGGCAGCATTTCATGCTAGACAAACACAGTTGCGTCTACATGTTCTCTGCTATTTATTGCCTTGTTTCCAGAGCCGGCACGTCTCAAGATCTACAAGCGCGTGAACGCTGGATTAATTTTGCCTGTTGTCAATACGCTAACCCAATACATGAGTTGATTCTGCCTAAACTTCCTCGCCTCGGGATTTAACCGCAAGTTAGATAGACTTGTGCTTAAACTTGAGAAATGTTTTCAATTAGTAAAGGAAAATCTACCTGTACGTCAGATTTAAAGGTTACAGCCCCTCTAGCAGGGTTTGTCCTCCTCTGTAGCATGTTTGTTCCTTTGTTGTGCGTTGCTGTGTGCATCATGTGTGCGGTAAGTGTGTTTGTGGTGCGTTGCTGTGTGCATCATGTGTGCGGTAAGTGCGTTTGTGGTGCGTTGCTGTGTGCATCATGTGTGCGGTAAGTGCGTTTGTGGTGCGTTGTTGTGTGTGTCATGAGTGCAGCAAGTGCGTTTGTGGTGCGTTGTTGTGTGTGTCATGAGTGCAGCAAGTGCGTTTGTGGTGCGTTGTTGTGTGCATCATGAGCGCAGTAAGTGTGTTTGTGGTGCGTTGTTGTGTGCATCATGAGTGCAGCAAGTGCGTTTGTGGTGCGTTGTTGTATGCATCATGAGTGCAGCAAGTGCGTTTGTGGTACGTTGTTGTGTGCATCATGAGTGCAGCAAGTGAGTGACGATGCTCACACGGTCAGCTTTACTCACGTGTGCAATTTTGTTCGCATGAACAGCTTTACTCACATGAGGAGCTTTTCTAACATAGGGAGCGTTACTCAAATGAGCACCTTTACTCACGTGAACAGCCTTACTCACATGTGCAGCGCTACCCACATGAGCCGCTTTACTCACATGAACAATTTCCCACACACACGCACATGAGCAACTTTGTTTAGCAGAACACTTTCAACGCAGTGTCACCCTGTGACACGAGATAGGAACAGTAAACAAATTGAGTATTATTTGCAGCAAATATAATCACTGATTTATAAGGTCGATTTTCTTTTCATTTGTCCCAGCAAACACCGTGCCCACATTTCTGGATCTGGCAGCAGTGACTACCGGGATGGTGTACACTGAGTGGACAGCAAGACTGATGACTCTAATTTTATCATGACTTCGTGTGCCAGAGTGACATTAGAACATATTATATCCGCTGAAAATCTCATATACGTATGTGAATATACTTATAAATAAACATATACGTTTGTGAATAAATATTTCTATGCTGAAAAATAATATCGATACAGTGATAAATATGTGGAGCCCATAAATTTTCTACTGTTTCTAGCTACGTTTTCATCGCCAGGCAGTGTCTGTTTAAGAAAGTAAGGATTAGGCTTAGAAAATTATGCAATTTTTAATTTCGTAGAGGGTTTGTTTTTGAAAGCCTCTTTGCGCTCATTTGAGAGGTACATTCAGCTACTATTATACTTGTATCTAATACGCATCAACGTCACTAACTTACTTCAGCTGCATTGGAGTTCAAGGAAATTCGAAGAAAACGCAGTTCCTGGATGTGACCTCAATTTCCTTACATCCCAACGAACATGAAAGCTGCTTTGAACGCCGTGGAATATGAATAATTGAATTAGTTTTTGGAGGCATGTCGTAGTGCTCTCTCACGCGTTCCTCGGCACTCATGGCAGCCACAGCTACACTCACACATACCTGCACTTCCCTCTCTAACTTCGCTTCTGCAATTTACTTCCATAATTGTTGTGATGCGAACTTGAAAGAACCCGGAACGTTTGATCTGTGATTCACTTTGACGACGTCTATGAATAAATTAGAACCAGTTTGTTCAACGGTCTCTCTTGAAGTTGAAAAGAACTGCAAAACAACAAGTTTTGCTTCATATTTCTTAGGGGAGATTTGCCAGGAATTTTCAGACGTGTTTTGAAAATGTATCATCCTATAATACACTGCAGTTTTTCATATCCAATGAACTTGAACATATTTCCTGTCATTGAAGAGTAACAATGAAAACGTTCATTTTCTTATACATGTGGCATAGTCCTATTGAGCTTGATACATCAATAAACTAGTCATGAGTCTCTATTGACATCGGACATGGCAATCAGCTGAGGAATGGAGTCCGTCTCAAATTCATGCAAGACCGCTAACGATTCTCAATAGCAGCACAAAAATTGACGAAGTAGATTGAACAACATCGCGTGATGTTCTTAGGGTACGTAGAAACGCACTGCTGAGTAGTACGTTGCCACCTGTTTATGAGTACTTGAAACTCACAGTGTAATTAAATAACTTAGTATACGTAAGCACCCGATTTAGCGTAGCAGAGCCCTAGTTTAGTATACGCAGACTCCTGGTATAGGGTATGTAGTAGAACCCTGTTTCAGAGCACGCAGAATCCTCGTCTCGGCGTCAATATCGGCGTGTGAATTATTTACGGCCGTGTTCAAACGTCATTCTTCTGAGGATATCCTGCGCGTCCACGCACAGCTGTCACTCAGAGGAGCCTCTAGCTCCGCTGCTGATCATGCAAAAGAAAATAATGCGAAGTATACAAGAAGAAACTAGCAAAAAGCATACGGAGCAGATATTTTTTGTGACAACTTGTGTTTGAGATTTCTTTGTTCGAGAGTGTTCGAAGTCATTGAGTTGAGTTAGGCAGGTCAGTTCAACCGTCGAAACAGTATATAATTTCAGCGGGAGGTTCCTGAATATCACCATGTGATAAATTTCATCAGATTTAGGACAAATAAGGGTCAACATTAGGAAGAAGAGAGAAAATCTGAAAAAAATCGCAGTTGATACGCCAAATATTTGTTTCAGTCACCCTCAATTTGAGTAGCTTTATACAGCACGAAGTCGTAGGTTTTTTTTTCAGGCATTCCGTTTCTTTGCGTGTCCTAATTCCTACGCATTCTTAAGCGTCCTGAATGCATTCCTTAACATTTTAATTCCACTGCTTGTTTTTGCCTTCTCAAATGAGCTTGGGAACGTTTAGTCTTACTGATAAAAATCACGTTTGAAGTGAATAGTCGGCGAATTTTTCTTAGGTAAATTTTGTTTTATCTGTGCCTAGCTTCTGAAGTTTCATCTAGAGAATTTTGGGTTCCATTACTTCAATGCTTTTTTACTAAAGACCGAATCAGAAATTTTTCCGTTCTTTAAACTCACCCTGATTGCAGGAGAGCTTGTAAAAAAGTGAAAAGTTCCCCGTGAGCCTAAAACTGATCATTTGGAAATATATTGCCTCAACAAAATCCCAAATTATCTCTGAATCACCTTCACAGTTTTCACTCGTTTCCCTAATGGCTTAAGTCCAGAGACACAATTCTATCGATAGCATCTCTAAGTCAACGACTAAAATTTTGCGCACTCTTCCCTTCTTCGCTAGAGCAGAACATGGAGGTTCAAATGGCTTTCAGGCGCATATATCAGGCGGCCGATAGGCTTTACTGTCGGACATAGTGTAATGGCCGGCCCTCGACGTAGGACCTGCACCGGCCATTTACAGTGACAAACTTCCGTTCTTTTGATTAACGATAAGTGCCACACTGCGCTTTAAATTCAACGCGAACAAAATCCCGCTGTGTATGCTAACGATAACCGATGTTGTGGGTCATTTCAATGTTCTGTCATTTGTTACTAGCATCCCTCGGAATTAGTCGTGAGACGCAGCTGTGGTAGGATGAAGGAAGTCATCTACTAAGAGTTCATCAAATGTTTTTCAAGAGTTTCAAACATCCATTTTAACGTCTAATTTAGATAAAATCGACTGTCCGGTTTTATTTTTAATGATGTTTTCTATGCCTGCACAAGCTATGAATACTATTGCTTGCGAAGTATATAAATCAAGTTGGTTTATGAATCATTCGCTTAAAATTTGTTTCATATCCTGACAATCTGTAAAGATATATAAAGAATTGAAAAACTAAACCATAATTGCGCTTTTCATTGGATGTTTCTGGCCTCTTTCTCTCCTCTGATTTTTTTTTCAAACGCGAGTTGATAAACAGTTTTTATGACCCATAAGCAAGCGTACCAACACGGCCCCACCCAGTAGGCCCACGTGTGATGAGGCTAAGCTGAGGCCCAAGTTTTTGCGAGTTCTGCCAACAATTATGGAAGAATAAAAAACGGGAAGACGCTTTAAGCCTCGGGATCAGTCCGCTGGCAGAATATTGCAGATTATGCAAACATTCTGACCCGCCCCATCCCTTACAGGGGCGTTATAGGCCGCTCCTTATGGGGGACCTCATAGGCCTACTCTTATAGGCTCAATTTACGGTAGACGAAGACCTAACTTTCCACGGAGGGGAGCTTCAAGGCTCCACATCGGAACCAACATGAAAAGTATCGTTCTGTGAGAGATTTTTCGTTGCATTCGAATGCAAAAAATGAGTGCAATTTTTGTAGAATTGCTGATCGACGATGAATAAATTGCGAGAACCATTTGCCCAAAGCTTCTTTTCCCGAAAATGGAACTCGCATTTTTACGAATGTCATAAGACCCTCGAGAGAACTGCGCGCAGGCAGAACTCAAACGCACTAATGTAAGGAACGGAGGGCGAGAGCTCTATTCCTGAAATTTGTATTTGATGCAGCGAGAATAGCGGCTCAGAGTTTCACAAGCTCATTTTGTTTCAATGGGGCCAACAAAGGGAATAATGTTCGAGTACGTTTTCTGATGAGAAGCGTACCAAAGGATAATTTGAACACGTGCCTTGAAGTAAACGTTTTGTAATAGTGAAGGAAGCGAGGTGCAGATGTGTGAGTTAAAGACAGTACAGCAGCCCTGGGTTTCTGATCTGCTTGCTATATTTTATGCTTAGTATTTGCAAAATGATTTCTTTTTTCCATTTTTTTTGTACTTCCCTTCGCCAAAATTCGTGTTTTTAGTACTTCTAGCATGCTGATATTAAACTCTTATTGCTTTTAATATACTATTATTTTAACGCCGTTGGTGTTTTGGGTATGAATATCAAAGTATTGACAGTCGTGCGCTGTTGAATTACATATAAATATTCGACTTTTCTATAACTAAAACATTCACGTTTTACGGTTGATAGGTTCTAAAAAACAATTTTTTTCACTACGTACTCATTTCTCATTTACCATTCATCAGCTTCAAAATTAACACAGGATACATTTCTTATTAAATATTTCAAAAATCTTTCTGAGCTTGAAGATCTTGGCCACCATTCATTAAAGAAATATCTTAGCTGCACAGAGGGACGGACATTTCCACATTAAATTTATTCATTGCAAGCCTTTCAATTTCATTCAAAAGTCTTTGGCAAATTTAACTTCACGATAAGCATCAAGATTTGCTTAGAAAGATATTCAAACAATTAAAACAATTCGTGAAATAATTCGAATAAAACACAAATCGAAGTACTTAACTGCACCGCGCCATTCCAATTACGGTACAACATGATTTGAAGATAAGCGAAAAACTTATCATTTCAAAAAGAATTTTGTTACGCTTTTCGTTGGAAACTGTAGATTTTAGCTTTAAGACTGGGCAGGTTGATGAGTTTTGAGATGTCATGATCATAGTGAGATGGTAACTTGTAAGGTGATGCTTAAAAACACTGCTAGATAGAGAATGGAGAGGCATTCCAGCACTTTGCAGCACAAATGCAAGACTGCACGCGAACATCGAACAGTGAGTTTCGAGAAATTACTCTTGCAATTTAAACTGTCAATCCAATCCGCACATTTTAGTAAATCAATGCATTATCAAGTTAGGATGGGGCTTGTGTCATATTTGCACAAAAAGATCCATTCTTTTCCTACAAACTGCTGTTTGTGTTCGCTTATTCGCCTTCAGTTTCTTGTCTGAAAATTTTCTTTAACCTTTTTTCTTCTGGTTCCATTGCACTTTCAGCGGTAAAACTATGTGATCGTGATATAAAATCCTTACTTCTTTATTTACTGAGGAAATATACCAAATTCTTTACCATGCATGCTTTATATAGAAGATGATAGCTATTTCAATTGTGAGATGGATACGTTTTCTCTATTGCGTAATGGCTTGAAATTTCAAATCAAATCAGGGTCTATGAACTTGATATATTGAGCAAATATATCAATGTATAACATAATTGAGCAGTAATGTTTTTACTAGGCAGATAACATCACCTCTTTCAACATCCATTGTGTTATAATACATTTCATGAATCAACTTTTCTGGAAATTAACGGGTTTTCTTACTATCTTCTTCCTTTTCTGTGGCTTGTCGAGTACTTACTGATTGCTATTCATTGAAATTAGGGAACTTGATTGGCAGACTACTTGAACCTGAGGCCATTACCATGACTTCCTATCATGAACCAATTATACGAACTAATCTGGCGACGAATTCATCATCACTGGGCGTAATCAGTTCTAGCAGACCTTGTAATTTGAATGTGAAAGCTGTATTGCTTCACATTTTCGCCCTAATGGTAACGTCATTTGTAGAAAATCTGGGTGATGTGAAAGTGTCTAGAGTATGTCAAAAATAGTAAGTTTTGATTCAACTATTGATAAGTTAAAGTTACTTTTATAAAATTACTTGTACGTTGTGAAACAATTGCGGAGTTCGAAGAGCACGCAGAGGTCTAAGAGAGGGACAGGTTCAGCTGTGCAGGAGAGGCTGCGCAGCGACGGCAGGCGGCCGCTCGCTGCAAAAGTGGGTGACGTGAAGAATTAAAAGTCTCAGGGAAGAGGTTTTATAAGGTACAAAGCACCATAATTATTTAACGATTTTAGCAGCATTATTGTGATTCTTCAATTGCGAATGGAATGTATTTTTGTAATAGTTATTTCGATTCATTATTTTATTTATTATTCATGTTCGCGACTTTAAGAGGTGATTTTTTCATACCAACGAAGTAAACATGTAGGGGAATTTAATGCTTTGGAGTAACTCACTGCATTTCTACATAGGGATCGATCACTCATGAATCATGCTAAGATTATCCACATTTAATAAGCAGTCCTTCACAAAATACTAAAACATCCCATAATTATACTTGCATTTCGAAATTCAAACCATTTCATTTTATAGTTATAATTAAATCATTGAAGTTCTAAAATGTTTAAAATATACTATTTGAAAAGGTAAAACGTGTGTTTATAAAGTATTTTGAACATATAAATGCCCGGTAACCAAGAACGGAAAGAATACCTGGAGAATTTGTTTCAGCTAAGCACATAGATTCATGACCATATACTGAATGCTAGAATAAGGGAATTTGTTCTTCACATTTATCCAAGAATATTCATATCTGAATTCATACCTTGAACACATCACATATATGGTTGCTCATCATAAAGAGAAATCTTATTATCATTTCAAAAGAATTTAATCGTTCTGTAATTTTTTTATATTTCTTTAGAATTTCTTTGGCATAACAATATAATGCTTGCAAAATTTACTATTAATGAACAGTGTTTTGGGAACGTTGATTTTTGCTTTGGAACGTATTTATCTTTTAATATTTTCATTCTCTAAGCACGTACGATATGTTGATGAATGTTACTCTCGCATGACACCCAAATCATAGTTGGACGCGATAAAATCAGTCAGGCTGAGTTCTGGTGGACTAAAGAGTAAATGAGGTAAGTAAAATAAATAAAAAATGTTTCATGTGAATTATTTCGCTAACTGTAATTGATTTGCTGGTGCAGCGCTTGGCGTGAAACGAAACCAGCTGCTTCCGGAGCGGCAGATGGCACTGGATGCTTTAGTGGCAGGTGGTGAGGCAGCAGCTCTGCCACCGTCACTGCCTTCATTTGGGAGCTGTGAACGCATCCCTCAATGTCTGCGAAAAATATGAAAGAATGAGTCACGTGAATTGCACTCTCTAGATATGCTCTGTAGAATGATCACGTAGGATCGATCAGTTGTTGAAGAGTAAAAATTACATTGCGGGATATTCAGGATTTTCAAGTTACACGTTGTAGCAGCGTCTCATTTGTTTCATATTATAAGTAATATTACAGCTTACTATTTTTGAGTTATTCGTCAAATGGTGTATCGTAGTTTCGAACGTATGCCATCACAAGTTCAGAAAATTGTTATTCATCTTGTTTACTTCCATGTGAGTAGCCTTTCAATTTTCGACTAATAGCATTGCATCTGAAAGAAATAAATTCATTGATATTGTCATTGCGGACCACTACATGAGTTGAGTTTTATGCGAAAATTGTGAGTGAGTTATGACACAAAGTACAGGGGTTGAACAAAATAATGGAAACACCTAACGTTTCGGCATCGTAAGGTTTGAACATGTTTTAAACAATCAAAACGTGATAAATTTTATGTTTTTCTTCTTTGTTATGGTTATTTAAAATCCCTCTCTTTTACAGATATCTAAAAAACATTGGTTATAATAAATAAAAATGGCAGACCTGAATTTCACAGAGGCCAAATCGTTGATGCTCGTTTGGCAGGCGCTATTGTAACAGAAACTGCCCGGATGCTTGGCGTTTCCAAAAAGTACTGTCTCAAATGTAATGATCGCCTTTGAAAGAGAAGGAAAAACGTCCACAGGAAGGCACAGGTCAGGCCGAAAGGTGAAGTTGTTAAAGAGACCGTCGGACTCTAAATTTAATTGTTAGAGAGGATTGCGAGACCACGGCTCCTGCAGAGCTCAATAAATACCTACAGAACCCAGTTTCCACAAAGCACAAATTTGAATTCCACGTATGAGCTGCAATTAGAAAACCTCTGCGCTCAAAGGCAAGGTTTGTCATGGTGTTTCCATTATTTCGTTCGGCCCCTGTAAATGCAGACGCGTGATGCAAGTCTCAGGAGTGCGTGACTCACGCCATCACTTCTTGCTCTCGCCTCAATTTGAATGAACATGTGTGTGTGACGGTGCGAGACGAGGGTGAGATATTCAATACAATATCAGTACAAGCATTCGGAGCTACGGAAATATTAAATAAAGTTCATGTTATATATTTGTCTTGAAGGGCCAAAGGAGACCTGTGTGCGCGAACAGGTGTAAAGACAATATCCCCGCTTCATGTTTGTCTTTTGCTATTCACCCGTTTTGATGAGGGCACTGCCGAAATGGGTTATATATTGAATTAGAGTGCTAATTTTCATCTTTCATAAATCATTGATTTATTTCATCATTGATCAATTTTCACCATAGTAAAGTACACCTGTGTGCTGCACAAGCCTTTGGGAAAGTTTTAAATTTCTTAGGTAAATTCCTAAAAAAATATTTTAATATTTGAACTGTGCTTAAAGTTACGTCTTGATAATTCTATGTCATAGATAAGAAAAACTAAAGCCCAAGCTGTTCTGAGTCGTAAGAGTTTAATCTGTTTTAATGAATAAAATTATTCTTTGTGAGCGTAAACTGAGAAATTAAAAAACTGTCATCGACCTGTGCCGGTACAATGGCAGGTCGTCAATAGTTGACTAGCGAGGTGAGCTGAAGAAAGTTATTCAAGTTTAGATGAATGTCACGTGAGTGTGAAGAACGGTACAGCAAGATACAACATGCATGGAACGTTCTTTCATCGTTCCTTGACTGGAATTTTAAAAATATACTCACTTCCTACCTATGCAAGAGGATTGGAAAGTTCTTTCTTTGACGTGAATAGAAACATCAGACCCTACTCCAAAGTTTTCTCCTTGTCAATATGTTCGGAAAATTTCTGTTTGGCCTTCAATATAGATATCAAAGATATTTTTATTCATTGGCTAGACGGGAAATTCTTTTACTATGTACAATGGATAAAGGTAAATAAAAGAATAAATGATATGATTGGGACAAAATATAAATAAAAATGATAACATAAAGGATAATAACAAAAGTGATAAAAATATTAAGATAATTACACAGCCTATCATATTGCTAAATACCTAGTCCCGATTCTTAAGCCGCTGTTAATGCATACACAGTTTACCAAATTCTTTGAATGTATCACTGTTTATGACAATGCTGGTGGCTGTAAGATGATTTCCTAGGACATAAAAAATTTGCTTACCGAAATTTCGCTTGGAGAAATTATTGGAATCTGCCTTAATTTACCCTATGAGTCGAAACAAGTTAACCAGTTAAATTTTCTTCATGTAAGTGTGAATTTGTCTGATCATGAGTTTTATTCCTCTATTTATGGAAAATCAATTTTCATTGGTCTCAGTTTAAGTTCTTAATTTCTGCTCAAATAGCTCACGTGCTTAGAGAGTGCGCTTCGGTTATGGCGACCTTGTTGAACTTATGTTTCTGTAATTCTTGTTTCCTACCTGATTGCCTTTTAAGCATAATGTCCCCGCACTCCTGTAAATTCCTTTCAAACTTTTATTCTCCTTCATCTGTTAATAGTTAAAATACTTCTAACATCTAATGTATTTTTTCCTACTTTGGTAGCAGTCTGAGAGGTTGAGGCTACAGCTCTCCAACATCATCTTTAATTTTTTTTTCTAAAAATTTCTTTACGCAGTGTTCGGGTAATGAGCTCACAGTTAGTTAATTTTTATTTCAAAGATTTCCTTTCAAAGCACATGCGATTGTTCTTCTATTATCTATACTTTCAGTTGCGCGCAATGCACACCATAGTACGTCGGTTTAGCTCTCCGAACACTGTGCATACGGGTTGCTGAGCTTGTTTTACGCAGTCATCGAATTTGCAGAATGTTAGGATCTCTGTCCCACTCCAGTGTTAGAGAGCATAGCAATACTTACTGCGATCAAAATAGCAACAGTCAATTTAAACGTAAGATTGTATTCGGTTAGGTTTAACCATTATATTTAGAGCCTTCGAGTATACATAAAATGTAAAATTCCTTTTAAATGATAAGCAAAGCACGCATTCGTTCAAAATTATTAGCTTCTAGCGTGAATTTATCCAGGATTATTTCTATTGCTTGAGTTCTTCAGGTATGGTGAGTGTTCTTTAATTTTGCGTTTTCATTATGATGTTTTCTATGTTTGTTTTTATTTTCATTTCTTAATTTATTCACTCTTATGAAGCTAACGGCTTCTTTTTTCTTTACTAATCACCTTACAACCAAATGAAACATTCAGGTTTCTAAAATTACCTTCTGCGCATAAATTAAAATATACTTTAAAGTATTCCCTCTAGCTTTTCAGAATTTCTTGTTCTTGTTTTCTTACAGAATTCGATAAAACAAATCTAGCCTAGAAACGTTCGAAGTGGGTGTCTTTTTAAATATATTTTTGAAATTTCTTTCGTCATTTATTTACGTTAAAAAATGCACAAATGGCTATATGCGACTCGCAACAACACACCCACCAGCAAAGACACTCACCAGCCGAATTACGAATAACAGGTAAGTGTGATGCTCACAACGCCCACATCGTAGATGAGTGTGATGCTCACAGCGCTCACATCGTAGGTGAGTGTGATGCTCACAACGACTGCATCGCTATATCAGCGACATAAGCACCCCCCCCTCCCCCCTCCCTCTCCTCCCCTCTTCCTCCCCCCCCCTCCCCCCCCCGCGGTGCGAAGTACGTTTCAGTCGCACCACGAGCGAAGGGCCAGTCAAACTTCCGCTAATTGGTTTTCGTATTGATAAGTTCTGTGTGTGTGCACAGCGTATATACACCTGTACTGCAGCCCCTGTAACCATGAGGCCATACATGTTCCCATTCTCGCAACATCTGTTGATTGATCTCGCACCACTCATTTTACTTCGTTTATTTTATCCATCTGCGCAGAATTGAGTTTCTCTTCTACTCTCCTCTTCCATTCTTTTTCTGTTGTTGCTATGTTTCTTTACCAACAGCATTTCCTTTGACTGCAATTTCTCATTTGTTTTTGTTGACACTGATCAGAAGGAGTGTTTTGCCGTGAACAATTTTCGGTGACTGTTCCCGACTACCTCACCAACAATCATGTGAAATGCAGAGATGCGCGCGGCAGATCCATTCCAATTTCAACGAGTCATGCAAAATGTGCAAATTTCACACGCGTAAGAAACGTTAAAAATTGTTACCAATATTCGTAATTTCAATAGTAATTGCATTAAGTAAACTTCACTTCACTAAACCATAATGAGAAGGCCTGAGTATCATTGCGTGGCTTCTTGCCATATGGCTGGCAATACCAGCACCTTTAGCACCCTAAGAATGGCATAGCGCTCGAGCACCGCAGACGGGGCCGGTATTGTCGCATGACTGCTCTTCTGCAGTTCGACTTTACTGGAACTTTGGGAGGTACACCGCCGGCTGACGCAAGGTAAACAATGGTAACTTTTGGAGCAACTTTTATACGGAGCCGGGAACATGTTCAAATTACGAAAGCTATCCTCTCCCAAATTAGAAACAGCGAGAATTCCTTCTCTATTCTCGTTAAAAATGAGTGCGTAGTCCCTAGATAACGAGCACCGCGGCGCTCGAATTTCTAATGGAATATTCCGCGGTGGCTGTGGGTGCCCGCTGGAGGATGATCGGTGTTGACTTTGCGTCGCGCTGCAGCGCTGCGGGAACTTCATGAGGATGGAGGCGCTGGGTTCAATGGAGTTATGCGTTAGCTGCGCAGAAAATCTTGCGCCAAATGCGAAAGATGAGCGAGAGTGTGAAGAATTTCAGGTATACTTGGTGCAGACGGGAATGGAAAAACACAGGATGGAAAGGTGTTTAAGTCTTCTTATCTAGCTGAATTGGCTTGGACTTCAATAAGAATTATGTTTTGGAGCTGAAGATGTTTCGGGTTTTTTTAATCGCTAAGTTCATCATGATAAACGCAGACGATAATACCTTTCAGGTGATAGTCGTGGTGAAACTGTAGAATTCATAGACATTTGGGCAAAATGGGCATTCTTGTAATCAGGAAAGTAGGAATGAAAACTATGCTTAGTGTGAAAATAAGTGCAAAACTATAACTACATCTTCTGCTGGGCAGCAAGTGTGCAACTACGCATAACTGTCAGCTAGCGTTCATCTACATTTAGCTTCAAGAAACTTCACAAAAATAAAGGGATGTGGTAGTAGATTTAAGGATAGCGTTTAAATGTGGAAGGCACATTTCAGCCCAAGGCTCAATGGTAAATAAGAAAATAAAAGAGGGAATCAAGAATGCTCTTAGCGAGCATTTTTATTTTGCGTTGTGGCCACATCTTTTCCTTGATTAGTGAGCGACCTAAAAAATATAGGTTAGCATTGTGACATTGCATTAGATTTTTTGCAAATAAGGCTATCCCTCCCCATGCATCCACCGTGAAATCTTCGGAAGAGTGAACGGGAATAAACAAAAATTTACCAAAAACATTCGTGATTTACTGTTATTTTCATTTCCAGCTCACATATCCTTTATTCTTGGGTTTTTCTTTTCTGTTTGCCATTGACGGAAGCTGCTTTGGCTGCTACGGGCATCACAAGCGCCCGCAAAAAATGCCTCCGTGCTAGAAAAAGCCGAAGAATTTAGAGAGACGAATTGCCTGTCCGTTGCAATATGCTGCATTCGGTTATTCCGGTGTTCTTCTTTTCCCACGCCCCAAAGAAAATGAAAAATCTACTATCACCTCAAAAAATATCACCGGGCTGAAGAATCAGCTGAGAGCTCGGGTTTTCACAGCCCTCCAAGTTCGAAACGCAAAGTGGCTTAGAATGAAAAAAACTGCTTGCTTTTTGAGATAAGATTAGGAATAGCACTCTAAAAGAATATAATTTAAAAATGGATCATGATGACATCATATTCATTATAAACAAAGTTTTTTGCTTAAATCAGAGATTTTCATATCTTGATTGATGAATTTGTTTGAATGAAATGCATGAATTTTTGGTAAGAAAATTATATGATCTGCAATAATATTTTAAAGTTTTCATAAAAGCAGTGTAAAAAAATTAAGAGTGTTGAACCGACACAATATTTAACTAGAGACAATTTTTCCAAGTTTTTCTGTCAAACAATCTAGGCATTCGAATGAGTGATTCACCTTACTTGGGTTAGGAGAGAGTGATGAAATGGTAGGACAGGCTAGCAACATTTAATAAAACTCGCCTTGAGATTTAACATCCCTCGCACCATCTGTGTTGTTGCTTGGAATGTTAGAAAGCATTAGCTTTAAGTGGATTTACTGAGATGTTAAATTCTAATTTTCGTTTCCGTTTTAAGCTGTTTTCTTGCTTCAGGTTCCTTCGTGTTCATGTAGTTTTTGTGAGGAGACAATGAGAGGAATCAATGTTACGAAACTGCAATGGTGCCAAGATGACGGTTTATTTCTATTCCAATTATGGGCTTGCGTTCGGTTCCCTCAGTAAGCGTGTATCTTCAGAAGTAGTTTCACATTACGTAAGTAATGAGATAATATTTCATGCCAAAAAGGTATCGTAATTCACTTTCAATCTCAACGGGCATTTTATTACTCTAGTTGCCTTGCTTCGAAGCCAGCGAGTTGTTTGCCAAAACTGATATTCCATCTCCCGACCGCGTTCATTTCTTGCCTCGTTGAATGAAAAAAATGAAACTTACAGTCCACAATTAACGGTCATATTACTTGCACCCTTTTGTGTCTCAGAGGCAAAAAAGGATTTAAACTTATAGTCTACTATTAACGGGCCTCCTGCTTGTGCCTTTTTGCGAGGCCCAGGCAAAAAATGACTTAACATGTCCATTCACAGGTCCGTCGTGGCTGGCGACGAGCTTCTCTCAGGCGAACTTGGTGGAGGTTTTCAGTTCTTTTTTAGCGAGAAAGAGCAACGTTGCGCTGCAAATATACCTGCGTTTTTATCCCAGCTATCTTTACAACGTGGACGAGCTCCGTGTGAACGTTGGGGCGTGAGTTTTCCAGCTAAACATTGCATGTCCATGGGCTGCAGGAGCTAGGTCATGTCTCATTACACTGTTACTCTACGAAAATAATTTTCGTGGTAACGTTTGCTTTCGAATAAAATGTTTGCTATAATTGGTCTCACTACAGAATGCACAAATGCTATTTACGTGTCCAAATTGCAATACATCATGTCGTTATTTACTTCAGGCAATGAAGTGACATTGAGATATGGCAAAATTTATTTAAGTATTTTAATACTCAGGAGAGGTTGTCCAAAAATCCCCGTCGGAAATAGAGCATGAACTAACCATTTTAAATAGACGAAAATTTTCCAATTGTGGGCCTTATGAAAATTTTTGAGACGCTCGAATATGACGAAAAAATTCATTTCTCTTCGTGAGAGTTCGACATTTTCATCAGCGATTCTTGATACGCATTGCTGAGAGAGTGGTGGGCTGCATAAAGACTCCTGTTCAAATTCCAAGAAATTAAAGTCACATTAAGGAAGCCTGAGTGCACCTTCACAACTCCTCGCCAACTTTCTGACGAAATATAAGAAGTTTCCGAAGCACTGCTAGTCGCTTTCTCAAAATGCCATTCAAATTAAAACGGCACAGAGTCCGAGTGAACTTTGGGGCAGCAGTAAAAGGAGGCTAATTTGAAGTTGGTTAAGAAAGATACAGACACATCAAGACTTCTGCTCTGGAGCGAGAGGCGTTTATTGCCATGACAAAGAGCAAAATTGGGCTGACTGTCTTCACATCTCAATGTGCATAACTGATGTTCACTAAGAAGAGCAAAAACATCACACTAACATCACACTAATGCTTTAACTCTTACTTTTAGTTACGTGTGCATGGGCAAAAAATAGTTCACAATGAATTTTTGTAACGCAGACTTTTTGGGCGAATAATGAGACGATCACCGTCGAAGAAACACTTCAATATGCATGAAGGCGAAAGAGTTTCTTCAACGTCCCATTCCAGTCGAGCCTCAAACGTCAAATATATTCCGGATGCATTCCTCGAGAAGAATTATCAGGGATCAAATACGTCAACAGTGCCGCGAAGATTGATTGAAAAACTTTTCCACTCGTTCTCCCAATAATGGAACTGAGTTCGCGCAGCTCCTGAGACCTAGAGACCGACTAGGAAATATGTAGTGTGGCCTTCAGTCTACTATTTCTTGTCTTCCGCAGCAGGAAGATTTAAGGCCTGGTCTCTTTCAATAACTTCTAAGCCAGCATCCTTTTTCGGCTCAATTTAACGGGATAAATTAATGGGAATAAATTGCGAGGTTCACTCTCGAGAAATGTCCTGATAAAGTTTCTAATGTTCAGGTTCCTTAAACTATTACGTTTAGGGTCGTTTTTTCCAGAGCTTATGTTTTCGAAGGTAGCTGTTTTCTGCCCTTCCCGGAGCACCTGCAATCCGCTTAACGGTTCAGGCCTCCCCTGGTATTCCTACTCCATTAGTTCCAAAAAGTGATCTCCTTGGCATCATTTGTTTATGGTCTTTTTCAATATACCACGTTGCATGCTCGCCATGTAATACTCCGTATAAAGACCAACGGAGAACTTCAGGCTCTTTTCTCGTAACTTAATATTAATATAAAGTTTTATGTTTTAGAATTTTGCATTGACAACTATGAAATAAAGCATAAGGTAGCGACAGGTCAATCATATCAAATTTTTATTTACATTAGTTCTTTGTACATGCTACTGGGGAGCAACTTTTAACCTTCAGTTCCTTATTCTTCCATTACGCAACAGCTTGTGCCACAGTGCGTCAGCTCTCATCCTACTCTCCCTTATTCCTCTGCTGTTCTACAGTCAACTTAATTATTCGGCAGCTCATATCCAACACTTCCTTGTTCCTCCAGTGCCCTACAAGCAGCTTCACAATGCGGCAGCTCACCTTCTACACTCCCGTATTCCTCCGCTGCTTCGCAGCTCGTGCCACAGTGTGGCAGCTCATATCCTGCACCTCCTTCTTTCTCCTCTGCTCATCTGAGCGGACGTAAAGTTCAGTAACTCCTCGAAGTCACGTAAAATATTCGTAATTACTTGCACAAGTACAAGCACTAAACTGTTCAAGTATCACAGCAGAGCGGCACGCCTCAGCAAGGTTTGAGTAAGGGTCCAAGTTGCTGGCCTCGGCCTGCTTGCCCGGAAAGGGCCCCTGAGATATAGAGCCTGGCCCCATTGTGGCCGCTATTTAAGAGGGCAAGTGTGCAATATTAATGACACTTACGGAGTCATCGCATGCACTGTAAGGGGTGAGCCCTAACTGTTTCTAGGTAGTTAGCCCTGCAGCGCTAGCTCTATAAATTGTCCCCGACTCGGAAGTTTGGAGAGCGACTCACTTAAGCCTCGAGAGATAGAGTCTTCCGAGTCTTCCCGGCGCTGCTACTTGAACGTTAAGAACTTCAGGAGCCCCACCATCGAGTTAAGGAATGCTCTGTTGCCATTGGGCGTTGGATTTGGCGTGTTTAAGAAACTGCCTTTTAGATTTCATGGGCATGGCTTTAAATTGGAATTGTTTGTTTCAATTACGTGTCGCATCGAGCGCGCAAATTTAATACACACCAAGACTCGAGCGTATAGTTTTGCTTTCAGTACGTGATAACCGTGCAGAAGTTGTTAGTTCACATATTTATTAATTTGCCATTCAAGCTTGTGCAGAAATAGAACCAGGGTAATTCTGTACACTTGTCATCGCCCAACTTTCACGAAAAGAGGAAGTTTTGCAACAACGTGAATTTTCTTTCAAAACATTTTCCCATATTTTTATATCTATTTCATTATTACTGATTGCAAAGAGAATATATCGCACAGATCTATTCACCGCTGCTTATAAATATCCATCATAAGATGACTTAATTCCTGAATTCAGCCGTGGGCTCCGTAGCGAGATGAGATCTTTAATTTAGAGGAAGAAATTTGCGCAGAGCACAAATAACTCATTTACCCTCCAGGTACACCGGGATCTATTTTATGAAACACGGATCGCTCATTTCCGCCCAGACACTCAAAGTTCATTGCGAAAGATTGCCTCGGATTCGTCATCTTATTTGCTTTGCAATCGTTTTTGCCTCATTCATGTTTTGATCTACACTGGAATTAAATTTTGACTATTGATTTCGGAGTTGAATACAGGGTGGCGCATTAGTCAATTTACCTTGGTAAAATTAAATATATTTTTTTAAATAAGTGTAATTAATTAATTCTTTTTTATTATATTGTTTAAAGATTAGGTTTTTATTAAACAGTTTAAAGACTCGAGTTTTATTTCAATTTATGTATGAAATATAATGTCATGTAAGTGGCCTCCATTTTCAGCTTCGCAAACAAGAGCTCTTTCTAAAGCATTTTCTATGACAGTTATTTACATCTGAGGCTGTACGGAATGAATTTCCTGCTGTGTGTTTGCTTTAAGTAGCTGGATAGTTCGAAGTTTATTTACGTACACGTTTTCTCTTATGTAAGAACTAAATTATCTCTACAGTGCGCTTCAATCATTGGGTATCCATTTTTAAAATACAGTTCAATGTCTTCACTCTCCTTTGAGTTGTTAATTTATTCATATTTAAATTTCCAACGACGTAACTTTGTAATTCTAAATAGAAAAATCATAAATAATTTATCAAAAAAATATATTTAATTTTGAAATGGTAAAGTGACTTATGCGCCACCCCGTGGAATTATTTTTTCAGAAACCGAATATTTTATAATGGTCACTTTTTTAAACCTGCTGAATTTGTACGTGAAATAATTGATAATGTCTAATGTTGAGCCCGAAACTGTTAGAAATCAGGCCGTATATTGTAAAATATTTTATCGATTGAAGCAACAGCCACGCTTGTCCTATTAATAAGTGAAGAACAACTCGTCGCTAGGAGCACAGGTGATTCCAGTTTGCTAGTACGAAGCTACAACATGAACAGATAAATCCTCAGCTCACCCTGAAAGAAATTTTACGTGTTCAAGCAGGAGTTGAGCTTGTATAAACCAAAACATGGTTGACTTGAATAATTCTCTACTTCATTCTTTCTTAGTGCCAAAATCAGGTGCAACCCTGGCGAGATCTGCTGCCGCACTTACACTGGTAACTGTGGTGTAAATGAAGTCAGTTCAATGGCGAGGGGTAAAAATCAGCTAACTTATATACAAAATCAGCTAAATAGGAAAAAATCAACAATAATATGCACAAAATAAGCTGAACAAAAACAAAATCAGATATAGTAGATATGAAATCAACCATAGTATATAAAAAATTAGCTATATAAGAACAAAATCAGCTATAGCATGCACAAAATCTGCTGAAGAAGATATGAAATCATCTATAGTATGTACAAAATTATCTAAATAGTAATAAAATCAGCTATAGCATGCACAAAATCAGTTGAATAAAAAACAAAATCAGCTATAGTAGATATGAAATAAACTATAGTATGGGCAAAATTAGCTAAATAGGAACAAAATCAGCTATAGAAGGTACGAAATCAGCTATAGCAGCCACAAAATCAGATACAGTTGTCATAAAATCAGCTATAGAAGGTACCAAATGAACTATAGTAGTAACAAAATGAACTTGAGTAGGTACAGAATGAGCTATAATATATACAATCAGCTATAGTAAGTACAAAATGAGCTATAGTAGATACAATCAGCTGTATTAGGTACAAAATGAGCTATAGCAGATACAATCAGCTATAGTGGGTACAAAATGAGCTATAGTAGATACAATCAGCTACAGTACAGACGAAATCAGCGAAGGTATTAGCAAAAAATGAGCACTGGAGAAGGTCGATGGACACGGGCACGGTCGAGGCTGCGTAATTATTCATCCTGTGGATACATCAGACGCCCCAGCAAATAAGCCTCTCTTTCGCTTCATCGTGGCTGTGTCCATATCCCGAGAAAGATTTATCATTCGTATTACTATTTGCTGAAGGTTCGACGTCTTTTTTTACATTCTTTTGCCAACTTATTCAAGGAGCGAGCAGCAGGCGGGAGAGAGATACGCACGTCTTTTGCTTTGTCTTGCTCTACAGGGTAAATTTTGGCATGAACATTTGATGATAGCACGATAATGAGAGACAAGCAAGTCCGTCACAGGAATGGCCTCAAGGATTCGTACAACCCTAGAATATTGTAATTTCTAATAGAAGTAGAGGATTCTATAAGTGTTGGGAACGCATTCACCTTGGGAATGCGATGTTCAAATTCTGCTTCTCAACGTTCTGAAATGACAGGAAGAACGTGAAACGTAGTTTATACACTTACGAAAGTTGAAAATTCTATTTACATTACTTTACTCGTTGAATTTACTTCTTAAACCAAAAAACAAAAAAAATTGGCTTCGAAATTCTCAGTAGAGTGAACACATGACCGACATTATACGCAGGAGAATCATTTCAGTTCTAGTGCCTCCGACCGTCTGAAAACACAATCAATTTGCGATGAGTGTATCAGTGCTCTAAGTTGGCTCCGAGCTGCCTCGGTCAGAGCAGCACGAAGGGTTCAGTTAAGAGGATGCCCACATAAGTACAAACGAAGAGCTAAATTATTTGTTCAAGAAATGCAGTAGACAAATTCAATGATTAGCTAAGTTTCCCTTGCTTACTCAAGCCTCGAGTACATTCAGCGAGGAGTTCGCTGAAATTTTCACTCTTTCGTATAGATCTGCTTACTGTTGAACCAATAAAAACTTATTTGCTTCTGCCACTGGCCTCAAAAAATATTCGTGATAGCTGGATTCATACGCAATTTATTCCTAGCACGCCAACACTACGATCGCTGATGCAAGTTTCTCTGACTTGACTTGAAAATCGCTCTGACTTGAAAATCAATTTCAAACTCATCATTGGAACGTGGGTTTTGTCAAAGGCTCTGATTTCATGCGTGGAGATATTAACTTTCACGTTTCTAAAAACCACCATCTCGTGTTTCTGCTCCCAAAAGTACGTATGTTTATGAAGATGAAATTATTTAGGCAGTACCTGGAACAGTGGTAATTAGTTGAAATGCCAATGAACCTAACGTCACTGCACGTAGACTATCATAATCAGGGTCATGAATTGAGTTTCAAATTGATAAGATTTAGAAAATCATTGATAGGATACTGGAACAATCTGGTCTGCTTATACAATTGAAGCCGTTGTTGGAACAATGAACCTCGTTCTACTGTGCACCCGTCTGCGATACACGCGGTAGTGTGAATTTGTTGATATTAAAATATCAATATTATCGACCTATTGATATACAAAACATTACATTGATTTATGGCTCCCTAGCATATGCCAATTACTTAGGAGTAAAATCAGCCCTATAATGGTTGCAATGTCAAGCTTTGTCAAATGATGAGATTACTTTGAATCATTCATTTTCTTAGTTAGTGCAAAAATTGAATATTTTCCACAAAAATTTTAAAATCAGCACAGCAGAGTACCAAGATTGTCCAGGTCGATGGGTCTGAAAGCAATAGATTTATCTGTTCTGATAGACTGCATAGCATTGACTTGATAAAGTTTATAAGACTCGCCGTAGAAGTGATCAAGAAAGGCAAGAAGTCAGAACAAATTGCATGATGACGAGGGAGAAGTCTCCAGCGGAGCGTGCTGTGTAAGTGTCGAATTTGCGCTTGGATCTGCAGTCTGAGAGTGTGAGTGGTGCGTGTGTTATTGATGTGCATATGGCGTGTAGTGCACATCGTGCCTACGTTTCCTCTCATGCAACACAGCGCATCACATGTGCGTTGCGCCCTAAAACTGCACGCCGCCTAATGGAGCGTCATCGGTAAAGTACACCTCCCTCATGCAACCAATAAAATATTATATCGACAAGGAAAAGTCGTTTCGGTAAATGATATTTCACTAAGTAATTGAAGTGAATTGGGATCCTTTTCGATATTTTTCTACAAAATAAATGGGTTTGAATTAATTTCATTGAAGGTCTTATAAAAAGATAAAAAATGAGACGTTCTTCGCCCACACGTCGATGGTAATCTTGGAATTGGACACACATTGCCAATAAACTCAAGAGATCATTGTGTACGACTGAGATTTACCGTTTCCTATATACCTCAATTATATGTTACGTACAGTAAGAACTGTACCAGAAAGTTCTCGTATTATACTCGTCACGGCTGTTGGACGTGACTGCGCGAACCAGCTTGTCGACGCCTCATCGTATAATATCTAACGAGCCAACGTCTTGAGTTCCATAACGTTGTTTAACTGACTTCAGTCTTCGAGCTGTGTTTTGTACTCGTGCGGTAACGATGATTTCTGAATTTTGTAACTTTTTTAAATTCGAGAAGCGAGCAAGCATCAGGTTTTTTTAAATTTGACAATGGTCTGATGAAATTTTTGGGATGCTTTGAGAGCCATTACAAAAGTTCGAGAAGCTGAGAGGAAATGTGTGACAGAAAAGGCCTAAATTGTAAAATTGATGAAAGACTAAAACTGGTTGTTGCATCACGACAAAACAACACAGTTTTCTATAAAAACAGTTTTGTTTGATAAGCAGTATAACTACCGGCTGTTCCCCTGTTCCTAATTTCACCGGATTTGGCCCCTTAAGGCAGTTTGCACTGTTCCCAAAAATAGAAATTCACTTGAAAAGTCACCGTTTTGACACTGTAGAAAACATCAGAAAACAAACGCTGGAGGTGCTTCACAACCTAGAGAAAAATAAATCTTTTAAAATTTTCCAGGTATGGAAGAATGCTTTGAAGAAGATGAAGACATGCGATTCCGTGAAAAAATTAGTAAGCAACGTTGTGGAACTTTCTGACAGCACTTATTCTGAAATTAACCTTAACCTCATGCGTATAGTCACCACCAACGGGCACATTGTTTTTTATACTGTACTTCGTCTAAGCCGGTTGGGAAAAATACTTGAAGCCAGAGGCCTACTCAGCATACTCTTCGCCATTCGGGAATGGATATTGCTGAACTGTTTTAGCAGATCCGTGTTGCATACAGCTACGTGTGATCAAGGAACTCCTGGCGACATGGCTCTGACCTGAAGCTCTTTACTCCAGCTGCCAGACACATGACCAAGCCACGCAGGCACAATAGGGGTAACAGTCACCTTCATTCAGCTCATATGCACTTTATTCGTCATCACAAACTGAGCAGGGGATCATTGATACTAATAAGTCGTCAGTGTTGTGAGATGTACTGGCGTGAGGGCCTAGCTATCACTTCTATTTCTCAATAATTGCTAATGCAGTCATGGCTGCAACATGTAGCTTACTGCTGCAGCAGGCCGGCAGTTGCTCTCTCGCACAAGTGTATGTAGGATTTTCGCTCATTTTTATTACCGCCTGAATTCTTGAAAATCTTTTCGGTATAAGTATTATTACGGTCTATTTTAGCTGGATGTTTGTAATGATGTCAGCATCATTTTTATTATTTTCGGTACATTTATGATTAGTGTTGTTATTCTATTATTGTAATGACTGCTGTTAGTTTGAAACTTAAG
This sequence comes from Morinoia aosen, assembly GCA_030386875.1. Classification (NCBI taxonomy): domain Eukaryota; kingdom Metazoa; phylum Arthropoda; class Malacostraca; order Amphipoda; family Talitridae; genus Morinoia; species Morinoia aosen. The sequence continues at coordinate 6,260,261 of CM059574.1, forward strand.
CATCGCTAACGAATTTAATTTAATATATTTTAAGTAATTGTAGTCTAAGACGAGAATTATAGCTACACTGTTGAACCTGAGACCCAGGAGCACAATTCAAGAGTTTGCATTTATATAAATATGTATTCAACAAACAGTTATTTGAGGGCTGAGCTGAATATTTCAAGATTAGAAATTTGAATCTATAGTTTTCCAATTCTTTTTGAAATACTAAAAGTTAATTCACTTTGTATGACCACAACTTACGGACATCGAACACCTTTTTAAGGCCAAAATAAATTTGAAGAAATTTTTTTTGCCGTAAATTGAAGCTATACATGTACTGAATACCCGCAATCAATTTTACTGGGGGGCGCGCTATAAAACTCTCACTAAGGGGGTAGAGTGGTGGTGAGGGGAGGTATTTTTTGTAAAAAGTGTTTTTTTTTGAGCAAAACATTTTTGCTTTATGAAAAACCAAACTTTTAACACTTTTGTAATCACATAAATAAAAACATATTTATTTACTAAGAAACAAAACGTTTGTTTGTGAAATTTTTATTTTTTTTTTCTTCCGTGGAAACCTAAAACTTCCCTCAGACCAAATTCTACTCCTTCAATTTTTGAGTAGACAATTGAGACAATGTTTTTATGAAAGAAGAATAATAGGGCTACAGCCCCGAGGTAGCAAATTGAGATTTTCGAATTATGTAAAAACGGCAAGCCGTAAAAATAAAATAAATCTATTTATGGGCAATTTTTCGAAATTTGTTTTTTAATTCAAAATATCCCCGAAACCAAAACGAGGTTCAAACATTCAAACCTCAGCGGGTTTGCCGAAGACTTTGTCTTTCAAATGGCACTTGTTTCATGTCTATAGATTGATATTTGCAGTAGGAATAGGGTTTGGCGTACCCCCCTCCCCCTATTTTCCGTTTTCCTTGCCGTAACTCATTTTTTATGAAGCAAATAAGAAATTTCTCATAAGGTGACCCCTATTGTTTTCATACGTTTTACCAGTCTATCAAAGTTCATAAGCATTGGTTCACAAATAAAAAAAGTGCAACAGATATACGGTCCCCTAATGCGTTCTGCTTTACGACCTACTTTCTTAATTGTACCTGAAGCGTGGCTGCATTCATTTCCACTTCTGCACGCCGTTGCAGACGCTCATCACTCAGCACGATCGAAGCTCCAGAGCCAAATCATGCAAGGTCTGCTGGCATTTTGTGGAAGGTTCGTCAAGAATATGAACGCAAAACGTCTGAGAGTGAATCATTTTATTGACAAAAGTTTCAGTCCAAGCACAATTCAATAATTCCCCACAACGTGCAGTTTTAAAATTTCCTTCCATTGTCACCATACCAACGTAAGTACATGATCGACCAAAAGTGTTACTTTGCTTGAATTTTTATAACACCATAACATTTCTACTTTTTGCTGCCGTCACGTTTGTGCTGTAAATTCAAAACATCAGTGCCAGTTGCGGTGTTGATAATTGCTATCAGTAGTTCCACAGTTGTAGGAAAATTCCAGTAAATTCAGAACGAAAATTTAGTTTTAATCAAGAACTATTCAAACATCATTCATTTTGAAACCTTGCCTTTTTATCTTTACTATTTTCTGATCCTTCTTCATAAAGAAAAGTAATTTCCTAGAAGTATCGTTAAAACGAAATCTTCAGGTTTTTCTGGCTCGGAGTCTGTTACTGGGAAATAAAAATGAAGTACGTTCTCGCACTATTGACTCTATCGTTCTGATATAAGATGAAAAATACAGCCAAGCACAAGCGAGCTCTGATGAGAGGAGGCGTAGAGGAGTCTGGTGTGCTATAGAATCTCTTTTATGGTCATAGGTTTCTTCATACAGAATTAGATCACGTCTGTGGTGTTAGGTCTCTTCAAATAGATTTAGATCATTAGTGTGGAGTCAAATCTCTTCATACCTTCAGATAGAATAATTTGATCACTTCTGAAGAATTAGTTCTTCTCATTGAGAATTAGGTTACACACATATGTGGTGTTAGGCCTCTTCATATTTAATTAAATTACTTGAGTGATTTTATATCGCTTTAGATTAAATTAAATCATTGGTTTAGTGGTAGATCTTTTTATGTAAAATCAGATAATGTGTTTGGTGATAGGCCTATTCGTACAGAATTATATTATTAGACCTCTTTTGTGGTGTTAGATCTTTCTATTTGGGATTGGACGCCTTCATGAGGTATTAGACTTCATCGTGTATGCAGCATCAGCCCTTTAATGAGGTATTAGCTAACGTAACATGGCTTAACTCTTTTGATATGATTTAAGATCACTTTGTAATGTATTCGGTAACATGATCGGGTATTGGAAACTACTACAAGTAGTACTCGGATCCTCTAAGTGGTAACATGTGACTTCAGGTGGCAAAATCTTAAATCGGTGGGGTTTTAAATCATTTCATGGGGCAAGAAGTTTGGCGTTTGGTCCCTCATGCTATGGTCACATAAATGAGAGACAAGCCACTAATTCCAAAAGAAAGTCCGCGGCTACTCACAGACTTAAGCTACCGATGTAAATGATGTAGATGGCCTCACAGAAACTCAGTCGAAGGCGTTGAAGGATTTAGGAATGTAACAGAAAGCGAACAAGAATTGATTTGAGGCGCCTCGGATGATCTTTTCTTTGACAGCTTCTCTTTATCACAAAAGGTCACAGCGTTGAAGCAGAGATGACCTTTAAAACAACATTGCGTGTGTGAAGACTATGCTGTTAACTGCATCTGGTGCTCTGTTGATATTCAGGGCTCTCAACCTTTGGATGGACGCATTAACGAATTCAAAGTTAAAGTTTGGAATCATCAATGAATTTCTCCTAACGGACCTTGCCTGATTGGTATTCTTATAGTGAGACAAGGAAATACTATTGATAGGAGCATAAAAAACGAGCTTTCTGACCATATATTTAATCATCTCAGATATAAACGTGTCGAAAGACTTGTACAAATACATGGCTCTAATAATACTTTGAGTTGGTGATCACCAATAAGTACAAATCAACGTGCGATGATTAAGTAGAGGTATTCACTTAACGGTCAAAACTACTAGAGTACATTTCATTCTCATCACCTAGTGCTCTCTTATATCTAGTCACCAGCTGCCCCCGTTCCATTTATTTTCATCAAGCGGTGCTGCAATTTATGGTCGCCAATACGTGCCTCTAATTTAGGGTCACCAACTGGTGCTCTGCTATTTATTGCCCTGACCTGATACTCTTATCAAAAATCATAACACCAAGAGGATGAGAACGTAAAGCTGAAGTTGGCAATTTGGTGGCACATTGAGCAAACGTGCAGGGCAAGACAGCGGGCGCAGGGCCGCTGTAATAGCGGTTGTTCAGCGCCGTCGCCGCCCGCCCGGCGATGCCCGTCATAATAGAGACCTGGTTTTCGTTCCTACGAATTAATCCCCAGGAGCGCAGCCCTGGGCTGGGATTTACCAAAAATCAGAGCGCGAATAGCCACCGTAAAACCCGTGACTGATTTTCCAGGGAATAAAAAAATAGGGTAAAAGTCTGCGGTGGATTTGTGAAGCGAGAACGATTCGGGGTTTGACAAAACCGAGCCGTTAGAAATTGAGGAATTTTTGTGTGGAAATGACCCGGTGCGGCCGGAATGACTGGCAACTTTGGTGGCAGTGCGACAATAAGCCTGGCATGTTTTGCAGTTAAAAGTGCCATTCTGGAGGCCTATATGATATTTCCAGCGACCTTGCTAATGCTTGTGCTCGAAACAGAGCACGTATGCCTCATTGGATATGAAACAAAAGTGAGCGGTCAAATGACACTTCAATGGCTGGTAAAATGTGCTTTGAGAAAAAATTGAACGTTCAATAATGGAAATGGTGAAATGCACTATATGAAGATTTGGTTTCTTATTATGTTGTGAAATTAATATAGTATCTTTTCCTCTTTTAGGAACACTTTTATACTCACTGAGGGCTCAGTTTTTAATACAGTCTGAAGGGTATTTTGTGTTATTGAAGGCCCGCTCTCTCTTTTTCTGAATTTCTACTGACAAAAGCATGATTTTGAAAATGTTAGCTTCTTTTCCGATGAGAATATTACGCATCGACACACCTTCATCAATGTTTTCCAAGAACGACACAAAGGCAAAAGATAGGCAGTTTTAACATGAATGGCTTTGATCTTAAATAAATGCTTGCTCTATACTTTTTCATCCCACGCACAAGTCGTGTGACTTCGACTGTTAAGTCGTCTTGCGCTACCTCGTGTTATGGGGAAACATATTTCAAAACTTTGAAAATTTGCCAACTGATGAAGCCGGTGAAAAATTTGCAAGCATTAGCGCCGATGATACGAGAGTAAATAAAAAATTCAGTGCAAATCTTCTGTAAAGTTGTTGAACAAATTCGTCATATTGCAGCGTCATCGAGCTCTCTTCATGCTTTAAGCTCGTGACAAATGATTCCGTTTGGGCCAAACATGAGTGTTTTATTAAGCAAATAACGAAAGCGTGTATTATCGGAAGCACCGATTGAAAATGGATTTTGAGAAGTTCCATGAAATAATTGGTGTAAATGTACTGAGTCTTTTATAGTGTCTGCGATGAGCGCCTTAGCACAATTCCATCATTTATAGATGATATTTATTGTGACAAGTTTGCTACGATCTCTGATAACAAATCAGCAGTTGCAAGGTCATAATTTTATGCTAGTCTATTGAACCATTTACAGTACGAAGATTTACCTTTCCCATAGCATTATTTTAGCAATGATTTGCATGCTCGTCAACTTGTACCAGAGTGCGCTTACATTTTTTACCTTAACAATTATTGAGCACGATCGTTCAATGAAAGAGGCAATTCGCAGGTGGCAATGAGCTCCGCGTAAACCTAAAATAATAACAAGGAACGCGTCGTAATTCTTTTCCAAGTGTCATTGTGTCCAATTTATTACCGCTCTACGTGCAATCATTAAGTTTTCTACAACTCTAGAGTGTCTGAATGGACTCACAGACCACGACTGGGTAATGTTAATGGATCAATTTGTCAACTTCAATATTCTTTTCGTGATATTTGAGGCCATTCTTTCGGCGTGGAGACGGTCTTCCAACGCAGATACTAGCGGGGCGGCGTAAAAGCTACGCTTCGAATGCCGGCAATATTTCATGGAACCTGTTAAGGAAATGACTCTGGACCACTTTATGGCTTTTTTTCACGTGTTTGAAGATGATCTGAGTACGAGAATATTTGAAGACAATCCGCGTACGAGAATATTTAAAGATAATCTGCGTGCGAGAGTGTTTGAAGATAATCTGTTTACGAAACTGTTGGAAGAAAATTTGCGTATTAGAATATTTGAAGATAATCTGCGTACAAAAATACTTGAAGGTAATCTTTGAAGAAAATACTTGAAGATAGTCTGGTAGAGGATAATCTCTTTAGAATAATGATAAACATCTGGCTCTTACAATGTTGTAATTCATATACTTCCTAAATATGTGGTGGAGTAAAACAGGGGTTTATATGCGGGAATTATTTCACCTCGATATATCATGAGGTGGGAAAAAAGCAAGAAACTGAAACAGGCAAAGAAAAGTTCACAATTTATACGCGAGAAACACAAGCTTAGAAACACCTCCAGAACGGGTGTTTTCAAATAGAATCTTCTCTATTGTCAGCTAAAACGTTTCAAATATAAATATGGCACGCCCACCCGTTCATTTCCCTATCAATTCAGCACTCAAGAAATATGTGCGTATTCTATTGCCGTGATGGGTACAGGATGATATACCACAGTGTAAAATTCAGTTTAAATTGATAGGTCATCTGTGTGACAGTTTTACTGCATTTAAACCCCAGTGACTCCTCTAAATTAGGTATTGATGTAGGGAAAAAAATCCTGCAGGCTTGTGGGTTGCCAGCTCTACCTGTGGTCATGCCTGCAAGTCGTCTGTCAGGTGCCGCGGTCGCTCGTGCGGAACTTTAATGACTGCCAAATCGCCTACTTTTATCGATTACAGGCGGTACTTTACTTCTTCTGCTGAAGTGCGCCAGCTTTGCACTCCATCTTTTGTGCTCCTGGTGCTTAGGTGCCAGCCTTGAGAGACCGCTTTCTAAACTCAATTCTTGGAATACTTTATTATCGCAAAAAGTTCACTTGCCTCTCGTTCGTCCTCTAGTTTTTCATTTTATTGATTATTCAAACTGGACTTGTGGTAAGAGTTTTGGCAGGTTTATGTCCCAATATTCGTACTGCAGTAAATGGAAAACGTGCTGCTGCTGTTAGTAAGGCCAGCCAATCCAATCTTTGGCGCGGACGAAATTGAAAACAGTCTGAGGGATTTTCTTTGTACTGTAAAGGTAGCCACCTACTTGGGATTACTAAAAACTAACAGTTTCCCCTTTGTTTTGCAACTAGGGGAAACTTTCTATTCATATTTGCTCTTATTTTCACATGTTTGCAAAAAGCTTTGCAAAAAGCTATCATGAATTGTTTCTTGAAAATGAGATGCTTTACCTCTCCAAGTCATCAACTCATATGATTACATGTCCCCTTACGTAGTCTGACTAAATTACTCTTCTATTTGTAAGCTTAACAAACCCACATCAAAATCAAAAAAACTCATTCATTACAGCATGTTCGCTTTAATTTAAATTGAGCAAAGACTAGGGATCTAAAATTAACTTGACTTTTTTCCGTCATCCTGGATGAATTTAGCATTTATATTAGTGATTGAATTTTAATGTATAGGAGTAAATTATTTTCTTTCCTGCGATTAAATGTCCGTCAATTCTAATTTGTTTCAAAACTACAGTACTAAAAATGATGGACACTAAATTTTTCCGCTTCAACAAAGGCAGGCTATTTAAAAAAACAATGAAGTTACCAACAGAAAAAAGTTTCTAAAGTTCTCCCAATTTTGCATTAGTTCCCTCCACGAGCTGGATACATAACGTCTAGAACTTCTCTGAGCACCCAGATACTTATTCAAAATGAACTTAAAATTTAAGTATGAACGAATTTGTATTGAAACCTCCTTACTAGCAGATGTGCAGCTTCACACAGCGAAGTTCACCCTCTCTATTCATATCCTACCTCCATTGTAATTGAATGGCGATGATTCACTAGGACGGTCAGGGATGAGTTATTACTAAGCCCAAATCCTAACGTACAATCAATTTTACTAACAAGCATCTGTGGGCCGAGTGCATTGTGTTGCGCGCTGCGGTCAGTAATGACTGCTCTGCAGAACACGGGTGTTATTAGGCGTCTTTGTGACGGTACTCCGACTGATCGTAGGTTGGTCGATGTTACAGCCGAGATCTTGACGGAGTTTTGAGAACCAAAACCTCTGTATTAGAGCATGTAATACCGCATCCCGTGTTGCAGGTTGTGCTTAATTGAATATCCAGCGAGCTTACCTCACTACTTTTACATCGTTTGACAAGTACAGGACACGTATATTTTGTAATTTAAATTATTCCTATAATAGTTAGTGCGTTCATTATTTCAGAAGATTCCATGCCAAATACTACTATAACTAATGAAATGAAAAGATACGCTGTAATAGTGCCTATTAAAGCGAAACACAGCCATTTAGAAATTGAAAGATTTCTAAAAGTTGGCAGATTTTTCGTTTGCAAAGTTAGAAAGGAGCTGAATGAAAACCATGGAAAGGAATTGGCCACGAGCAAGAGAAAACAGTATTGTCAACGCGCTGACTCACTCAGAGCTCTAAGTTTGCAGCAACAGTGGTTTTCGGTCTTTTTAGCAGTGAAGGGCACGTACATCATGCCTCCTTATTATTTTCCACAGGGCCTTAGAGTCAATGCAGATGCCTATGTCGAGACTCTTCAAACGATTGTTAAACCTTAGATAGACGACATAGCCAATGGAAGGGCCTATGTCTTCCAACAAGATTCGGCCCCATCCCGTGAAGCTCTCAACCCAGGATTGGAAGGCCGAGATTTTCATGTTCATTTCACACCAAACCTATGACCGCCTAACTCACCAGACCTTAATCCTTTGGATTATTACGTGTGGGCCGTCGTTGAAAAGGAGGTTAATAAGCATCCACATAACACCAAATCCTCTCTGATGGAAACCATAGCCCGAGCAATGGAGGACATAAATAAAGACCACCTAATCAAAGCTTGCAGTCGCTTTGAGACTCGAATTGAGTCGGTGATAGAGGCCAAAGGAGGATATGTAGAATAAAACGCAAGTTGATATTATATTTCTTTGTTTTGTTACCAGAAATTGTAAGTTTCAACCATTAACAGTTTCATTTCTGTTTTTCTAAAAATGCTTAAGGTGCCCTCAGATACCTTACGCACCCTGCATTTATTGTAATGTACGCACCACACTTTGAATACATAGTTCCTTCTTCAGTTATCGTGGTCAGATCTTCAGAATTAATGGAATAGTTGAGGTTCTAGCTTGCTGGAAGCAGTAATTTATAGCATTCTATGGGAGAATGATAAAAATTGCGATCTCTTGACATCTGTTGAGGTGAATTTTCACTGATATGTAAGCATAATATTTTCTACTTTGATGAATAAGGTTCCTCTCATTAATTTTTCTTTTATAATTTTGAGCAAAATTTTGGACAAATATTTCTTCTAATTAATAATGCAGAAAACTAGCGGCGCCATACAATGTATGGCAGGCACCTACAAAGAAACCATTCGAAGAAATTAATAAAAAAATATTTTCTTGCTGTCTACGTTCACATGGATCCTTTAATTTTAGGTGATTATGTTTCTATAGGCTTAATAGCCTTACTTTAAACTATTTAATATTTGTCAAATGACTGGAACCTAATTTAACAACTAACTAATATCTACCGTCAAGGAAACGGAGAAAACGATCTGCTAATGTCTGCTTAAACCAGATCTTCGGTAAAACTTCACTATTAAAGCCAAATTGTTACATTCATCATCATTCGGCTGAACTCAAGCGTTAGCACTCAAGAACTTTTCAGTCTGAATTTTCAAAGAAGTTCACCCTGAATCACTTTGAATTACATTCCGTTCAGGTTGAATAAAATATCACTTTTAGTAAAAAAATTTAACTATCCATCAAAATCAAATCTTTCATTCTTGAAGAAAGTTGAGCAGCGGAACACTTTACTTTTCTTACATCAATGAATCCTTTCCTAAATCGAAGTACCGAGGCTTTGCTCTCATTCAGTCAGCAATGTTTCCACACACCAATGTTCTTAAAATATGCAATCGATTCACCACCAAGTCACTAACCTGACCGCGGTGGGACCAACTCCTAGAAAATTAATGAAGACTTTGCTGCTGCAAGCGCTTCCTGCTGCTTCAATATTTATTCCACGGCTTTATTTATACGCAGAGTCTTAGATATCTCAGATGGGAAACTTACTGAAAAGTTCTCTTTTGTTTGCCTCACTTGTTTGTGAGATGCTTCCTTTACGTATTAATTGTAGCTCTACGCGAGGAATTTGTGTTCGGAGCATTTGAGCGCTCACCCTTTATGTAATGTGCGGAGAGCACAGTAGTACACATTTATTGAAGAGCGATACGTGTGAGTTTTTGGTGCAGCCCAATGTCGTCTGCTTGACTAGTTACGCTACTGTAGCTCCGCAATATGATGCTGCGGTGCAGTGCAATATAGCAGTGCAGTACACTATAGCAGTGCAGTACAATGTAGCAGAGCAACACGATGTAGTATAGCAACACAATGTAGCAGAGCAGTACACTATAGAAGTGCGGTACAATGTAGCAGAGCAACACGACGTAGCAGAGCAACACGATGTTGCAGAGCAACACGATGTAGCAGAGCAGTACAATGTAGCAGAGCAACACGATGTAGCGGAGCAGTACACCATAGCAGTGCAGTACAATGTAGCACAGCAACACTACGTAGCAGAGCAGTACAATGTAGCAGAGTAGTACAATGTAGCAGAGCAGTACAATGTAGAAGAGCAACACAATGTAGCAGAGCAACACGATGTAGCAGAGCAACACGATGTAGCAGAGCAACACGATGTAGCAGAGCAGTACAATGTAGCAGAGCAGTACAATGTAACAGAGCAACACGATGTAGCAGAGCAACATGAAGTTTACCTCTTGAACTTAATGAACTCTAGCCGGAGTTATCACTATCGCATCAGCTGCAGGAAGATCGCATCCTTGACGTACAGCACAGCACAGCAGCCGCGGCCAGGCTGAACAGGCGTGCAAGATGTTGCAGAGCCGCGTGAGGATGCTGGTGCTGTACATGCTTACGAGATGGAATGACGTGTCTTTCTGAGTTAGGTTGTCTTTTGACAGAGGAAATATGCATGAACTTTTAATATTTCCTGCAATGAAAAACGACAGAGAGAGAAATACAGTGTGGATTGTACTTCACATTGCAGTGCTTGTGGTGCTTGTGCAGTGATAAGGGATAGGGTTTGTGAGCATGCAGTGAGTTCCTATGTATTTACTCGAACAGTGTCGTTTCAGCCATGTGCCTCAAAAGAATTTCCTTCCTTTAAATAATGGATAGGAAAATACATTTCCCATCCACAATTTACTAATTTTTAAAAGATAGAAAATTAGGAACCTTTAACAGTCTTTCAAAATGTAGCAGCGAGCACGTACTACCTAAAAAAATAAACAAGAGTTTTCTGATAGTTCGGCCAATTAGGTAGTTTCACTTAAACAAGGAGACCTAAGTTTGTATTCGGCTCATCCGTCACGGTCTAATTAGATGTCATTACACGAGTAACATGTCCTGCACCTCTACTGGACTCATTATACGAGGGGTATAATTAGTTCTTCAGTGTGAGAGAATCAACCTCTTTGATGCGAATCAATATCTCGAGCTGTTTTTCAGTGACTTAATAGCCGTCACACGGGAACGACTGCATTAGCTCTTTTTTTCTTATTGAGTGAACTGAGAAGTGGAGGTGATATAAGCGAAACATCTATCACCTCCCACGTACGAGCTCGAGTTGTTTCACTTTTACCTTAATGACAGAGCTGGTTTGGCTTTGTGGAAACGAAAGATCAAATGAAGCATTCGTTTGAATGTGTTGGAATTGCTCTACAAGCACAAAGAAATGCGTGAATGTGTACCCGTCAATGACAATTTTCTTAGATGCTCTAGAAACGCTGATAGAAATAAAATTAGATCACTTAAGAACGAACTCAACTATATGACCCCTTTCAGTGTATTGGTGTGAATGCGTCAGGCATGATAGCTACTTCATGGTCCTGCATTAGATTTACGGTAAGTTTTGGGACATAATCTGTTGAATTTTTTAAATTACAAAAAACAGTTGTTGTTTCAAATTATAACTGACTATTAAATTGGTTCCAAAGAACATGTAAAATAATTAAATTTTTCTTCCCACTCGACCGCGTATTTTTACGTACGTTTGGAGTATGATGCAATTTTTATACCGTGGAGAAATAACTTGAAACACTTTTCACTCCCAACCTTGTTTCGTTTCGTCTCCTTTAATTTAGAGACGTATTCCTCTTGGTTTCATTGGAGCCGCCTGGAAGCTAAGACTCCAAAGTCTTTCAGTCCAAGACTTGCGTTTTTTCTTCCTAAGTTTAACCTGATTTGTGTGTGTCATTGCAGGCTCTCGAAAGCTCCAACTCGAAAAATTTCTAGCCAACAACAGACTTTGTCTTTCCTTCGCTTTGTGTTTCGAAACTCATTCAATAGTTTGAGTAGACGCTCTGTAATGCTATAACTCGAAAGTTTTTGGAGCATATTTTGCTCTTCTCACCCATACTATTTCCCGCCTCTGGAATAGCCATCTACGTAACTACGAAAGTTTCCATTTTTTGTTTCCATCAGCAAACATTTGCATTGTCGGCCCGGCCACTTAGACGTAATGTGGAGGCAGCGATCGGCCCGCTCAGGCGGCGCATCGATAGTGTTTCAAAAATGGATCACAATAAATTATTTAAAAATGAAAACTGGTAAAGTTTCGAGGCGCGTAATGGCAGTAAAATCTCAACGAAATTACCCTATTGAGATTTGGGTGATGGCGGCAAATTTTGCTGGCGGGGGTTTCGGCGAACGTGAGTAATGAATCGCTGTGGTTTGTGATCATGGGTAACAATTAGTTGTTTAAAAAGTGACTTCTATAATTTGGTTGTCACTGAACTAGATTGATCATGTTTTATTAAATTTTAGCTCTTTTCAAGTGATAGCTTTACTCTTTCCGCCGTAGTAGGTACTTCCTGATTTTGGAGATTCACCTTCAGTCAAAAAAGAAAGATTATTACAACAAGTGGAACATCTCAATTCCATTTTGGTTACCGTGGCCGAGTGGTTACGAACGTACCTTTCACGGGAAGGTGTCGGCAGTTCGAATCCCGGCAGTGCTGCCCGGTGTTTCTTCCCGTTGGGAAAAGAAAGAACTCTGCCGCAATTCTTCACGCCACCCTGGTCGGAAATGGGTACCGGCTTGACCACGGGTAACTGTTATTGCGGCCTGGTGTTAGTTATACGGCATATGACAAACTAATATATGAGATGACATGTATCAGGCTTGATGGAAAGAAAAACATCCTTTCATTGCTTCGCATCCTGTGCTCAGGTGAGCTGATGGCGCTTCAGCGCATGCAGGCGTGTGCGCGTCCTGCCTCAGCAGCGCACCAACGCCTTCGCGCCTCCACCACCGACTCTAGCAAGAACTTCATGCGCTTTACTTCTGCTAGAACAATCAATATTTCCTCATAGTTTTCAGTGTTAAATTCTAACGTGAACTGTCGTCACAAACATTTCAGACGAAGCGATGATGCTACACCTTACACGTTGTTCTCGGTACCATTTTCTAGGATCTGTTTTTATTGTTGCCGATATTTCAACTGAAATTTTCAATTATTTGTTCATGTTAACTAACTTCCAGCGTCAAAGGTCTTGCGTTTGGTTGCGACGCAGAGAGGCTCGAGATATGAGCTTCTTGTTTGAGTAAATTTCTCGTATCGACGGCTGCAAGTAATGAAAAGGTCAATCTTCCATATCGTTGGTGCATGGATCCTAGTTCCTAACATCATTCATGCTCCCGTTTTGGAAGGAAAGAACACTTTGTTTTCAAATGAGCCTATTTAGGGAATCCAAAACAACCTCATGTTGCTTAGAATTATAACCAATGGCAAGCGCTTGCTTTCCTCGAGTGATTGAAGAGAAATTTAGTCTGATATGCTAAAATTTTAAATTAATTCATTCACGTGGTGAAAAATGTTTTACCGGTGGATCTTACTTCGCTATTTTTCCAATAATTAGCGATACATTGCTTGAGTGTACGAAAAACTGTTTAACCGACTATACGTTAGGATCTCAATGATTGTAAGACTCAAGGCTTTGGTGAGGCGTTTGCTGATAACACTCTCAGATGCTCCTCTTCTTTTATGAATATTCTCTTCGGTGTTAACATCGCGATAACTAAAAAGCTTGCCATGGACTTAGAATCTATTGCAAGCGGTAATATTATCAGCTTAAAGATGGGATTTCATGCCTGCATGCTCCACGTCTGCACATGAAGTATGCCGAGCAGGCATATCATTAGTCTCACAAATGTGCTCCTTGAAGACACGAGGAGCGGCGCTGCAGTTTTGCGGGCCGCACAAAACAAGCCTGCCCCACGCAGCGGACTTAAATCGCTAATTGCACCATGCAAGGGCGAAAAAAACAGACTCGCCTCGTAAACAGCATGCGCACGCTGATCCTAAAATAATTCTTGAAGAATGAAGTAAAAATTGAAATACATTAGAGTCCCTTACAACCGGACACCTAACATCCGGAATAACATGAATATCGAATACCTGACAACCGAACTGACATGACAACAGGACGTACAGTGAATATTAGTAGCATTGTTAGCCATGTTTTCATCGAAATCGTTATCAATTTATGTTCTCGTTACCCAGAATTTGTTACAGAATTTCATTTTATAAAGCCCATGATGTGTGAAGCTGGTGAATCTGTTTCTGGAGCAAAGAGAAAGAGAAAATGTATAATGTTAAATGTAAAACTTGAGATTATATATAAAAAGGAGAATGGTGCAAGCGCAAGTGATTTAATGGAAATTTATGACATTGGAAGATCAACTTTAAATGACGTAATTAGTTCAAAAGGTAAAATGAAGCTCATATTTATTACAATCGTAGAAACATTAATTTAACATGTGTTATTCTTAGGTTTAGTCTAACCACAAACATAATGTTCGTTTTTGAACGTGAACGTGCAATTCTTACAAATGTTACAATGCTTGTGATGTTCATACAAACTTTACCTACAATGAATTAATTCACGTTTAATTGAATCTTTAATTTTCTTATCTTCATGTTGATCATTTGACAACCCTTAATAACTTGAAATCCGGACATGTGTGAGTCTGGTCGTCTGGAACTCTGCTGTACTGGCAAGTAACCATGATACCGACGAAAAACATGGGAATTCCATACAAACAACTTCTGTCTACATACAGAAATACAATAATAATTGAGGCCAGGCTTACAATATTGACGTTCCTAAGGTGACCATTTAATCGTGTGCAGCACAAGTGTTCGTAAAGATTGAATAATCAAACGCGTTGCTTTGTTTGTCATTGGACTTCACAACTTCTGTGACTCATGACACGTGTGTGTACCACTAGGATGAACTGTCAAAGGCCTTTCTTATTCCATGGTAAAGCTGAGTGTTAAGAACTTGTGAGGGAACTAATGAACGTTCCAGTAGATGCAGTGTTATTGATCTGTGATCAATTGTTGCTCGTTTTAAAATATCCCATTGTGAACATTTACCCAGTCTAACTTCTTCGCTGGAACATGCATGTTTTTCGCCGCCTAAGCGATTTAATTACTTGAGCGGCGGAAAACATGCATGCAAGCGGCGAAAAAATTAGACTGGGTTAACTCGGCTTTTCTAAAGTTTAGAGTGTCAATACCGAGGACGTTAAATTGCAGCTCTGGATGCTCTAAATAACCGTGAGTTCAAGCTAAAACGTAGAGCTCTGGCCTCAGTTTCGAAGAATGAACTACAGCACATGAACCTAAAGAAGAAACACGCTTTTCTGAACAGAAGTCTTAAAAGCCTGAAAGCGAAGAAGAGTTGTGTCTGCTCTCTACAGACAAGATGACAGGACTCAAAGTTCATAACTTCATCACATTCGCTTAAGAACTTGTAGCCGATCCGAGAAGACTTCTTATCGGCTTCCGATAATTTACGAAGATCTTTCGAACCTGGCTCTGGAGTGACAGAGCTTTATCTTCAGAACATGTTTCATGTTGCGTGGAGTTATATCTTTTTTAACGCCAAGCGAAACTTTGCTACAGTTTACGACGGGCCGTTCTTCTCGCTGAAATCGATTGACAGCATGCCAACATATATCCAGGTCCGGGGAAAACATTGCAAGGATCTATTCCTTTTCAGTACATAAATATGACCTTAAAATTCGAGTACAGAAATATGAGCTTAAAACCTTGAGTGATATAATTTTATTCCCGTTAGTGCTTCCGTCCACAGCATTTCCGAAAACTGTGATTGATGGGTGTACACTTACGTACAATAGTAGTTGTTTTAATATGTTTTTTTTACTTTATTGCTATTATCGAAGTTCATTCACTCCTCTATGAGAAAAATTTTACACCTATGTATTTAACAGAATTGAATGGGAACGAAGATTTCAATCGCTATGTGGCTATTTTATATTCAGAACGAAAAACTTTGGCTAGCTGGCAAGAGTTTCTGCTGAAGTGTACAGTGATGAAGTGCAAGGTCTAACTTCACATTTTAGACTCAAGGCAGCCATACTACTCGTGCGTTGACAACTGAGAGCATTTGCTGTACAAAGTAGTCGCACATTGTTGTTAGGTGTGAATGTTTTCAGGAGAAAAATTATTTGGCTTACAACACGGAAAAATGGTCTTACTGTCAGAGAATGGTGAATAATTTCTGTACAAAATTATGGAACAATCTTCGTAACCTAAAGGTTTATACGTGTAATACAGTTTGCTTTTCAATTTTGTGGGAAGAAACGGATGAAATTTACAATTGGTGTTGGAATTCTGAATGATGATCATTGGTCAATATTCATTGTAATTAAGATGTGGTTCACAACCAAAGCGAGAAATTAAAAATGCTAAATTCCCTGCTACTCGCACTAAATAACAAAACTTCCACTTTCATGTTGTCAATTCATAAAATTCACTTCAATTTTTCCAAGTATCTCGCGACACTGACTGTTGGGCTTGCTCAAGTAATCCTCTTACGCAATAACACTCAGTGTGCTGGTTGCTTTCCTGGTTGGCTAACCCATCCCCAGTCATGAAATGTTATGTGGATGCCTGAACAACTACGTAATCACTCCAAATTTCTGTTCAGTTCAGTTAATTTATATCGAT
Organism: Morinoia aosen; assembly: GCA_030386875.1. Taxonomy (NCBI): domain Eukaryota; kingdom Metazoa; phylum Arthropoda; class Malacostraca; order Amphipoda; family Talitridae; genus Morinoia; species Morinoia aosen. The sequence goes on from CM059574.1 coordinate 6,276,623, forward strand.
CGAAGTTCTTTGGACGTGCTGTAACTCATAAGTAGAGTAACCGAAAGAATGAACACGCACTTCAACACTTCATTTGAAGACATGTCTCATGAGCGAATCATAGCCATTTTCAAAATAATGTTATCATTTTTCATAACGCGTATACTTTTGCATGCCCTGCTTCCTGAGTATGCAAAAGGGAGGTAAAAAATATTCATCAGACAAAAAAGATAGCATATGGTTGTTATTTATAGCGAATCGGAAGTATTCAGTCATACCATGAGAAAGTTGGCACATAAATATTGTATATCATTTATTGTGAATGCCAAAGTCTTCACACTCACCTAATGAAACATGACCACGAAATTGAGTTCACATGCTGGGTTAGTGTTCAAATATTCAACTTTCCCTCGTGGACCATGAATCATGAGCTTCGGCTGACATTCATGGCATGTGAACGCAAGCGCTCGAGTTCGCAGCACATTTTGGCGCGCCGCCGCTTTTGTTGCACCAAAGTGCGCGCGCCAACGCGCATTTGTTCTGGGCGCGCTGCCTCTTATATTATCCAGAGACAGTCTCGAGCGTTGGACCAGCTGGTCTTTCAACGTAATAACCAAAAACTTTGCTTGCCAAGTTATTTCATTTGGCCGAGAAACCACGTAAACAACGTGTCTTGCCCTAAGCTATAGCAGTGCCGGGGGACAAGTTTCAGGCATGTCGAGTCACCTGTGTGAGTTGTTTGTTCATACGCGGTGTGCTGCATCGTGCTCATCTCATGACAGAACTTCAACCATTTACTTCAAACTTCAAGTTCTGAGGTTACGTGAATTTCAAAGCATCTAAATTTACGCCTGACTACGAACGAGAGGATGCACCGGCGGCTTCATTATTCGGCTCTCATGAGTAGCATCCGCGAAGACTTATATTTAGTGAGTTGTCTGAAACCTTGAAATTAGGACATGCTTCATAGTGAGTTTATGATGTCTTTAAAGGCAATTAAATTTTTGGAAGCAGGACATTGACTATTCGAATGCAGAACATTGGTTGCTTAAACAAGCAGTTCGATCCAAAGCAATTTTCTGTCAGATTTCTTGATACTAAGACAAATTTTTCACGAGAATATTCATGTAGTTTCAGTCCATGCATTTCAATCAACACGAGTTCATTATTAGATTGGTTAGCAGGTCCGTTTTGATTCTGAGCATTTGTCGACCCATTCTAAATTAGAGTGAAAGTGTAAAGGTCGCATACGAGTGAAATCACTTAAATGAATTACACGACAGTACCTGGTAAAAATTGCATTTTTTTCTTCAAAAAGTATAAGCTTAAAATTGAATGGCTCTAAGCATTTGAAATTATATCCAGTAATTACAATCGGTGGAGATAATGATTATGACATCAGAAGTTCATTCATCACTCAAGACTTAAGACCGAAAACTGTGTGTGACGAGATTTTATCAGCATAACTGTGTATTTACCTCACTTTATTGAGTTGAGAGATTTTCCTTCACAAATTTCAAATAAATTTGTGTAGAAAAATGTTACAATTCAGCGAAATAATGTTTTGAATAATTGGTCTTTGCCATTCGTTTTGTTTCGCGCATTTGGTCTTCGTCATTCGTGTGTTGCTTACGAATTTCTACATCAGGAATGTCCGGTGAGCCATCCGTGCTCGACGACATCCTGCACCGATGCATCAAGTGCGAAAAAAACATGTCCTCATCAGTAATCATTTGTGTCGACATTGCCTATCTTTTACGGTTATTGGATCATCAAGTTTTGTGCTGTCACCTGCACACAAAATTACGGTTGCAGAAAACCGTCAAGTTTTCAGAGTACATTCGCTGCTTTGCCTAAAAATTGGGGGAAAGTTTTCAATGAGAAATTTTTTCCAAATTTCTGTCTAAATTTCCTGCTTTATTACTCCTATAGTACGATCGCAAATATGCAGGGATTATTTTCAAGCCCTTTATAGTGTTCAGGGGAAACTTGATTACTTTTTCATCTTGATTTTGGTTTTGGTGTTTCAAAAACAGTTCTACTGTAATTATGGGAGTCGCTTTTCTATTATTCTGCAGCTTTATTTATCTATTATAAAAATTTTCATTTGATGTCATACAATAGGCACTGTTTCCACGAAGAAAGAAAAATTTCAAATTTTTCGTTGAACTTCTTCACATACTGCCAAGAAATAGAACACTGTATTTGTAATATAGGCAACATTTTTCTCATTAGCTTCCACATCTTTCGTGCATGAAAAACAATCACAGACATGGTACAACCGCCGGATGGTGATCAAGTTTTTACTCTTTCTCAAATATCAACATGAAACTGCTCAAATTTCGCCTACAAGTTGGTAAGGCAAACAGGATTACTTTAAATTGTTTCCGTAAACTTAAATCGAAGCTAACAATCCCTCTGAAACGTAGAAAGATCATTTTATAACCCGCTCAATCCAACCCAACTTTTAGATGTAGCACCGGAGAACTCACTTGATTAATGGCAGTCAGCCTCGGCCGAAGATCACAGAGCATATGACGAAAGGACGTTACCCACTGACATGACGTACCTTTAGTTAAAGCTTTCAGAGCCAGGGGCGGCGAGCAGGAGAGCGTGAAACTTGTTCCCTTTTGTGTACCCTCGGTATGATGTCCCTTGCCTGCGAGATTCCATTTGTCATCTCGCTCGAGGCAAACATTAGAAAGACTCTTGTGAATGGCGGGCATATGCGCTGTTCTTTTGGCGGTCCATGCCGGCCCTTGCTCGGGACTGCGACTAATGAGAAGCGTTTGCCGGCGCCGGCAAAAGACCTTCCCTGGTAAACACTGTCAACGTGAATGTCAAGCGACGGTCAAAGTGCGAGGTAATTATCAGATGGTAAATAAAGAGGACGCGTACCTCAGTCTGTCAAAGGATGCTCTGTGAGACTTCAAATATTTCGCGATTTGGGTACAAGTTTTTCCTCTTGCGAGATAGGAAAAGTTTGTACAATCCGATGACGGATAGCTTTAGAAATGAATGTCGAGGCTTGACCATGGAAGCTGAAGATGAAATGAAGTTTGATCTACTATTTTAAGGCCTTTTATTTATTGCATTTGTTCATGGTTATACCATAAAGTGAAATTACTTACGTGTAATATAGGGCGGCTTTACCGTTTGAAGCATTTATTGCGTAAAAAATAAATAAAAATATAGTCAAGTACAAGAGAAAGAACAAGCCTGGGAGTTTTTACCAGAAAATAATTCCGTTCAAATATCATCTATAATTGTTCAGAAAGAATCGAACTGTTGGCACTGTATTTTGTGCCACACTTTCAAGAATATCCGGTGAAATGTTAAAAATTTCTTCTGTAATGTTCTGTTTCAGTTCTTGGAGAATGTTAAGAATATTTACAGGCTTGAGTTTTTATTAGAACCGAATAAAAATTCTGTTAGATTTCTTGGAATGTCACCAAAGCGTGATATTAAGACAATCTGGAAATGCTGTCTATGGCAATGTCGTAGTGTCTCTTGCTCTGTGAGATGTGGCTCTATCTTGCTGGAACCATAGATCTTGCATGGCTTCCTCTTGCATATTTAGTGGCAAGTAATTTTCAATCATTTCCCTGTGCCTTTCGAATGTGACTGTAACAGTTATTCCAACATCGTCTTCATAAAAAATGCGAACTCGGTTCGTTTCTGTTAGTCTGCAACCCGCAACTGAGGTTTCAGATCGGGTTCTAAGCTTTCCCGTGAATGCTGCACCATCTTCAGTAACGCCAAGATTCACACGCTAAACAGCTTCATCACTGCGAAATATCTTTCCAGTTCGACCATCGTTAGTGACTGATCCCGTTCGTCTGAATTTTGCAACCAAAGCATGAATACAGGGTTTAGATCAGCGATTCTTAACCTTTTTACTCTCGCGCCCCTATTTAAGAATTGTCAGGGGAAATTGTGTGCAGATGGACTGGTAAATAAGAGCTAAACGAAAAGAATATTATAAACAGGTCCTCAAATATATTCAACAGTGAAAGTTCACTGTTTTATCGAAAACATTTCTGGAAAAAAAAGGCTTTACTGCGGAGGCTCGCCACCACCAAGGTTAAGAACCACTGATTTAGATAAATTCTTGTTAAAAAATCTACTCATAAAACTCTTTCTTACTCTAACTAAAGATCCATTCTTTTGAAAATACACTTTCCACAATTGCTGCTTTCTCTACCATTGTGTAGATAGCCATTTATAGGTATTTCAAAAGTACGGCATTCTTGAGTCCGTACGTGTTATTACGACCAGTCTGTATCACGAATACAAAATACCCTCAATATTTCTCTTTCGTTTTCACATAATTAGAACTTAGTATCCTTTAAAGTTGTTGTGTAATAACTGTTTAAACTGGTAAGGCGCCTATTGAGTGACTTCTTTAAAGCATGATTTTATTTATAAAGGACCAGGCTTAATAGCTCAACCTCAAACATTTTATTATAAAACTGCATCTTAAATGAAGCGTGCTGTAGCTATAAATGTCAATAGAGGAAGTACAGAAGCAGTAAACTATTGTTCAATAAGCAAAATTGAAATATTCGGTAACCGCGTGTTGGTTAGCCTATATGGAAACAATGAGCATCGCCTATGACAACTCTGTTTTTTATGAATGCAAATTTTTTATTACAAAATTCGTCTCCTCACAATTCGGTGTTTCAAACCATTTGGAAAAAAGTATAAAGAAAACTACTGAGGCTAGCCAGCTCCACGGCAAACGAGCCTGAGTTCAATTTTTCTGTAGGAAATAATAATTTCATTAGCCGGTTCACATTTTGATATTTTATAAGGAGATAAGGACGAATACCGGCATTACAGGCCCAAAGTTAGAATAAGATAAAGAGTTAACAGCTCAGAGTTAGTACGATTGCGACGTGCGAACGTTTTCTGTTTCCATGTCAGCGCACCAGGCATCGTGCATAAACAGCACCTCAAACTTAGACGTCCGCACCTCAACTTTTCACGTCAGCCCCTCAAGTTTCTGTGTTCAAGAATTAAATTTTCGTCTCAGCACTTCAAGTTTCCATAACAACACCTCAAGTTTTTAGGTCAGCACATCAAGTTTTTACGTCTGCACATCAAGTTTCTACGTCAGCACATGAAGTTTTTACATCAACACATCAAGTTGCGCATCAAGTTATTATTTCCCTACCTCAGTTATGAGCGTCAACCTATCAAGTTTGCACGTCAGCACATCAAATAGAATTTCTACTTCAGCTTGCTCGATCAGCAAAACATCAAATTTCCACGTCAGCAAATCAGGCTGCCTGTACAAGAAGCAGATTCATTTTCATGCGCATTGATTGATAATGAAGACAAGGCGGCGTGCAGGATGTTACGATGTTTTTTCAGACACTTTTCACTGCTATTAGTAACAACACAGTATTTTTAAGGTTAGCGTTATAACTCGCATTTCTACCCACTACTGAGTTGGGGATGTAAGTGATGTCCCTAAATTATTATCTTCTGAACCTAAAGCCTAAAACGTTCGTGTATTAATGCAATATCACATTTAAAGTTGTGTTTATACAACAGTATTGTAGACGATGGATGTACATGTTTTCCCCTTAAAGCTGTTTTTCATTTAAAAAATCGCTTATGAATAGCAGAAATTTTTGCTATCCGAAGCAAGCCACCGTGGCTTTACAATCAATTTTATTTGAATTTCAATCTAAACATGTACGGGCTTTCGAAGTATTTCACATTACACTGTTGCAGTAAATGAAAAAAAATGAAAAAACTTTGGACACAGAGTAAAAGTATTTTTCTGCATATTTTACTTATGATGGACAAACAACTTGGTACGTTGATTCAACTGAGTAGTTGAAATTGACTCTGCAAGCCCTGTCTCAGAGTAACTGTTGTGAGCCGCCAGAGGCTCCTGGTGTCTCCTCCAAAGAAGTTTTAACGACTTTGTGATTGGAGAAATTAAATTGGGCGTAAAATTTATCCGAAGGATATCATGGCCAAGTCTTAATCGAAGACAAATACCATCGCCATTGTCATCGAACTTTGTGCGTCGGATGAAAGACGCCGGGACTGTTACCTTGCGATAGGAGAGTAACTCCCAGAGAACTGCCTCGAGATTTTCTTCTATGTCGCCGACAATTGAATTTGTAGAACTCAAGACTCCCAGTAGAAGCTTACAATTATATACGATAAATTTATCAGATTTAGTTCAACATTCTAGGATAAATTGCTTAGTCTGTAGAGGAGCCTTCAATATTTTGCTGCAGCTATACAAGTTTCGTTGTTGAAATTTCACTAGGTGTTAATGGACTGAAAAGCCTTCCACACGAAATACATTTCTAAGATATCAACATTAACAACACGTGAACAAAACACGCAAATCTGCTGGCGACAAACGGGGTCGAAATTTCAACGTTGTTGGAGTCTGTCATTATTGTTCCAGTCGATGCAGTCGACGGTTCAGCTCTTTACGCTCGAAATGGATTTCGTTGGTTGATTTTTGCGAAGTTTCTCTAGAATGTAGACTTTTGTGAGCTAAAAAGTGTAACTGGTACACAATGTCATTCGGAATTTCGAAACAATTTTATCTGATCAGTGATAGATTTAAAAATTTTGGCACTAGACATTTTCATTGATATGTACGTGCGATTAAGTCTATAATTATCCCTAGCTGCACCGAACCTAAGATCTTTATTTTTTTACCCATGTCAGGGCCAAGAGACGGAGAGATTCGGTAAAGCTCTAATTGTGGGGATGTCTGGCCATAAAACACGGCACCCTGACCGCCTCAAGAATTGAAACACGCAAACAACCAATAAGTTTATTGACTGCATAAAAGGAAAAAATATCTTAACTTATAGTAAGCAATGTAGGGGGCAGGAGGAGAACCGTGATGGTGAGCGTGTACAGCAGCGGACCACAAGACCCGTAAGCAGGATGGGTCACGCAGGACCCGTGAGCAGGATGGGTCACGCAGGACTCGTGAGCAGGATGGGGGCACACAGGACCCGTTGGCAGGATAGGGCACGCAGGACCCGTGAGCAGTATGGGGCACGCAGGACCCGTGAGCAGGACGGGGCACGCAGGACCCGTGAGCAGGATGGGGCACACAGGACCCGTTGGCAGGATAGGGCACGCAGGACACGTGAGCAGGATGGGGCACGCATGGCCCGTGAGCAGGACGAGGCACGCAGGACTCGTGAGCAGGATGGGGCACGCAGGACCCGTAAGCAGGATGGGACATGCAGGACTCGTGAGCAGGATGGGGCACACAGGACCTGTTGGCAGGATAGGGCACGCAGGACTCGTGAGCAGGATGGGGCACGCAGGACCCGTGAGCAGGATGGGGCACACAGGACCCGTGAGAAGGATAGGGCACGCAGGTGCGCCAGGCAACAATCTAGCGAGTGAGCTAGTGAGACGATACGAACAAAAGAACCGACTCGAGCGTGACTCCCCGTGGCACAGGGTAAGTTCAGCCTGCGGGCAAACACACCACTTTTAACACTGTTCATTAGCAGGTCTAATCTCATTAGCAGGTCTAACGGGAGCTGGCTTCAAACCCGTGACAAAACTCAGTAGCCAGGTACGGCAAATATAGCAGATAGAAACAACATTTGCAGTAGACAAATATCCATTAAGCAAAGGAAATGCAGTAGACAAAATGATGATTATATTAGACTAAACTACCAGCCAGTCCAAGCCTCACCATCCGCAACAAAGGCGATCCACCGAGAGGAAGGAAAAAGGCATCACATAGCATAGAGCTAAGGTAACGCGGAATCTACGTAGAAAGGGCATAGAAGCAGTGAACTAAAAAGGAGGATTATGAAACAAGATCAAGTTGACGTAGAAAGTAGTATAGGTGCTGAAAACGGAACAGCAACGAACCGGAAAAAAAAGATGGTCCTTAACAATTCAAAACATTTAATTTCAACAATAAGAATGCCTACCTAACTCTCAGCCCGGGCCCTCACATCACAAAAAAAATGGCAGATGTGGACAACTTACTAGCCAGAAATGGTGACATAATCCAGTGCTTACAACAGTTAAGTTCACCAGGGTTCTAAGGTTCAAGTCTAGAATAAACAAAGTAACTCTTAGAGACAGGGCATAAAACTACGTGGGCCATAAGGAAAAGTAATTACAACACGCGTGGAAGGAGACTACAGGAGGCTCCCTCCATGATCACGAAAAAATATGCAAATCTGCGAAACATCGCAGGCTAAATAGAAAATTGATATATATCTCACGAAATCACCGGGAAGAATTGCGTAACGCTGGCAGCGTCACCCCCACAGCCCTCTAACTTGCAGCACATTAAATTTTAGTGTCGGACTACAACTCAAATATATTTTTTACAAAATTTCAGCATTACTGGTGGACAGTTTCTTGTAACAGAATGATAAAATTCACGCCTCTTCTCGTTGTATTTTAACATTTTCAAAATTTTCTCGCATAACTGTCATGATTGGCCAGTAATGATTTGGCTAAGCTAAGACATGTGATTTTTACAACCATTTGTATTGTCCGCGTAGGTTCATTCTAAGATCTAGCTATTGTCGTCTTCTTCACAACCTTTTCACATCAAATTATCAGGTTCTGTCGATTCTTCGTTCTTTATATATCGAAATTTTCTCGTTACTAATGAAATTAATTTCAAAACTCTTCATGAGCCTTCTTTCAGACTACACGCATGGCGGATTTAGAGGCGACTCAAACTCCTGCGCCCCGCGAAAATTTCGAGCTGAGGTGCCAAAAGTGTTCGCTGTGCTCCAGGATGCGGAATTTAATGTAGTTTCAAATTACATTTCCAGCATCAACTCAGTTTCTCCTGGAAACTCCTGCGCGAGCTCCGGAATCGTTTGATGCGAGTTCCTAGACGAATGTTGAGACACCTTGGTTTACTGGTGTTCTAATTTGGCGCATTTTCTTCTGAATGGGCTTTCGAATTGTAATTTTGGGAACTATCCGATACAAATTTGTGTTTTAAAACGTAGTTCACGCAGCTCTATTTTCATGAAAAATTAATGGTGAAACACTGGGGGCTTCATTGAAGAAAACAATCTGGTCATAACTCACAAGTTGACATTTCAATATAGATAATTTTTCTGAAAAACAGTAAATTGAGAATTAACATTTTTGTATAGCTAAAGACCAGGACGAAGGTAACTTGACATGATTGTTCCTTACAGGGAGAAATTCGAAATCAGATTCTCGTTTCACTCTGTAAGTCTCCGAACCTAAACTTTCTCTGCAACGTAAAGGTAGAGCTCTAGTAATAAATGGCGATGATATGAGTCCCATTCGAGGCTGTCTCTTTAATAAGTTGGAGCGCTTGTTTTTTCCACTGTCGACGAGAAAGTGAGAGATTCTGGGAGATATTCTGAGAACCGTTATTCCTCTGATGGTCTCATCGGGCTAAAAAGATTATTTCTCAAAGGCACCGAGGCTTCTCCAGGATGTGAGGGCTTTCTTCTGACGCTCGTCTCGCTAGTCTTGGAATCTCAGAGCTGATCTGCTTTATTCATGATGGCATTTGACTGAAATTTAAGGAAAAAGGAAGTTCTTAGCCTCTCAATTTAAGTAATCATCCGTGATGATTAGTTTTTAGTGGCCTACTAATAGAGCTAAGTCTCGAGAAATTCGTACGAATTCAGAAATTTTGTAGTTAAAAAGTTACATTTTTAAGGCTTGTTGAGATGAAAGAATGCTCGCTAGCCGTGGAATTGTCGAATATATGATACGGGTTTTCAATCAAGACAAAAGAATTAGGCACCATGAGTAAAAATAATTACTTTTTCCTTTGATATTACCGAGGAAACAAAACCGTAGATATTCTCATGAACTTGACTTCATTTCAACTCAGCGTTACGAAAATATTCTGACAATATTTAACTAGTTGAGCCTCATAGATGCTTTATGCGAACCTCTTCGCAGTTCTTTTTTTGAGTCGTACATGATGGAAAATAAAACATTTTCTAGTAAATGATAATAACAATCGGCCTTTCTGGGACTGTTGGTTTTGTTTATTTGAAACACAGTTCTATTTTTGAGTATACTTTAATTCTTATGTCATCAGTGACAAAAGACAATGGTCTCATCAGAATTCAGTAGCATGAGACAATATAAATGTTTGACTGAGTAATGTTGTCATCCTTTGCTGAGACGCTCAGGTCTCGAGCTGTGACTCGCCCGCCGGTACGGCCAACGGCGAGAGAGATGCGAGCTTTTCCTTTTTGTAAAGATATGTGTCTCGCGATAGTGTGCGTCAAACTGGAGGAAAACCCATGAAGGTGTGTTTTAGTAGTATACTCAGTTCTATAGATTTTAATGTTTCAGACTTTAATGTGTTCCGTAATAGTTTCAAGCATTTAATAATTTTTCAAACCCCATAATAAGTTCATCTGTGGAATTATAACTTAATTTAAGGAAAATAATTTTTCAGGAGAAGCACTTTCACCTCACATTTCGAGAAATGCTCAGTATTCCTTCCAACCAAGCGATTATGTTGCCTAAGAAGCAGACAATGAATTTCTCACGGCATTTCAGCAAAATGAAGAGCAATTTAATGCCTTCACCTCAACGGCACTCGATTGACCTGAACGAACGTCAAAAAAAATACGAAAAGTAATTTTTTGAATGAAGATATCAATTAAAATTTTGACAATTGCGTGACGGAACGATTAATTCATTCTCAATTCTTCGTTTTACATAAAAAGTTGTTGTTCAATACTCTAACTCATAAAAAAATGAAATTTTCAACTCATTCTATACAAATTTTATCCACTCATAGCATAACTCTTCCAAGGAATATAAGTCAACTACCATGTTCCATATGTGATTATCAAAAAGAAAATTCCTATTAATTTTCGGAACACTTGAGTGAAATAACGGGGAAAAAAATTCTCCTAAAATATTGGCTCATTTTAAATTCCTCGTTAATTTTTGCATCTCATAAAGGAATCGAGTTTTCAAAATCCGTGTTTCCTTCAAAGAAGCCAGGCTCTCAGTATTGATTTCATCAGTAAATTGATTTCAAAAAGTCAACGTAAGTATCTGATGAAAAAATATATTTTGTACTTCAAACATATCGCATACGCAACTACGAAGGCCTGATAGTCATTTGCTACACTGCTTCCGCTTGTCCATTTTCCACACGCCCCAGTTGATCCTTGTGGAAATTTTATCCTCCAACTTGGATGGAACCCCAAATGAAATCAGCAAACTTGTTGAATACATTTCGGGAGTTGACCTGGTAAATTTTGCATTTCTAAAGCGAGACCATACTACGCTGGAATGATTTTTGCTCGAAAGAGTTCCTTCGGTAAATGTGTCAATCAGTGATTCTGCTGCCGAGGAATTTGCGCAGTAAAAGAAGTTGTCCTTTTGCCGTAGGATGTGTCCCAGAAATTGCAATAATAAATCCCATATGAGATTTTTTATTCGGTGTTTCTTAAATGAATAATGGTCTCTCATATTTGTAATATAAATCCTAATTTAAAAAGAACTAAATTATTAGTATTGGCATCGATCAAAGCATAAATTCGGTGTTTCTTAAATGAATAATGGTCTCTCATATTTGTAATATAAATCCTAATTTAAAAAGAACTAAATTATTAGTATTGGCATCGATCAAAGCATAAATTCGGTGTTTCTTAAATGAATAATGGTCTCTCATATTTGTAATATAAATCCTAATTTAAAAAGAACTAAATTATTAGCATTGGCATCGATCAAAGCATAAATCTGAAACGGCATTAGTGTTAAAAGTTTTGAACCTTCGAAAATTTCCCTGCACCCGATTGGTCCTCCATATATATAGCTGTCGATGTAGCACGTTTCTCAGTTGTCTGAAAAACGTTCTATTCAGTACCACTGAAGGGTTATTATACATTGTCGTACTTACATAAGTACTCGACTCTGAGCAAGCTAAATAGATGCAAAAAATACCATTGTGGTTCTTACGAACGTCAGGGCTTCGACGTTCCCACAATGGGTAGGTTTTACATTCTCTTCGATTGCATTATCTGCTTCAATAATTCGTACTCAGATTCTTCCAAATGATGATTTTATAAATTCATTTATCAGTATAATGGTTTTTAAATATTCCTTTAGCGAATTTTACACGAGTATCTCGGCTTATTCTGATTTCATAATTCCATCAACGTTTCATTGATGATTGATAGTCCACGGAAAATGCAACCAGTATTAAATTTACCCCTACCTTTAAATCAATTCTTTTTATAGATCCGCCATTGCACAGTTCTAACTTTAAAATCCGCTTTAATTCAGCCAGACTAACAATCTTAGCAGCCATTACTCCCAAGATTTACACTTGATCGACTAGAGGCTTACGGGATGGCTAACGTGAAAGCAGAAATGAAATTGAAACAAAGTGTAAGTGAAAAACAGCCAGAATTCAATTTGCTATCATATTAGACATTCACATTTTGTATTATGTATTTCATGGTTATACATTCAGACGCTTTATTAATTCGGAAATTCCTTGTGCTGGCAGTTTTCCAGTTTAAAAATACATTAGTTTTTATGAATAGTTATTAGATTGATTGGTCTCTCTCCCTCTTGCCAGTTTTAGAAATGGGAAGCTATAGCGATATCTCGTAAGGTAAAAGAAAAATGTATCCCCGATTAAAATTAACTTAGATATCTTAATAACACCACACTCCGTAAAGTAGACACCTGAACATATTGTAACTGAATAGAATTACATCATTGGTAATTCATTTAATCATTTCTTCAATACATTTCCCCCTCATTTCACCATTTCCTCATGCATCATTTCAACCGACGGATAAACATAGAAGGAATTGAAGTGGTTGTGAAAGTATGTTTCTATTACATTTTTATTTATTGGAGCATTGAAAGAGTAGGTAGTACGACGGGATATTTATCAACCTCAGTCATATTAATTTTGGAATTTATGCATGAAAGACCCATTATTTTTGACAACGCAGGTGCCCTTTGCGGTCAATAATGCACTGCTGTCGTATTCGTGGAGTTCAGAAGTCCAAGGTGGTCTATACTTGTACCGCAACAGAAAATTTCCTTATTTTACCTTTCGTTTTTGTACTTACCACAAGGTTCATAGCTCCTCGAACCTTTTTCTAAAAAAGTTTCCTGAGTAAAAAAGAAACATACTAACGAAAGAATGACTGAAAGAGCAACGGAAAAGTCTGCCTCACGATTAAATAAAAATTGACTGATTTTATGATGGGTCCAAGGATCAGGATGTTCAATAAAATGAAATTTAACAGGCTTAAATTCGGTTTCGTCATTAATTACTATGAAATGATGCAGAAGGGCAGATTTACTCCTAAAGGGAATAGCCATGACAAAATTTTCGAGCAGAATTCCGACTGCGACTCACGATCAATCTGTCCCACGGAGAGCAGACATGAGATTGAGAAGGTTGCACTTATTCCAAAATGAAAATGAAGAAAAACCAAAGAAAGAAAATCAAAATGATGTAGTGTGAGAAATAAATTAAAAATTAGAAGAATATTTCTTTTGTCATATTTGAGAGTCTGATTATAACAGTCTTAACCTAATTCTTTAAAAATTAGTAATTTGTACGGGAATATTTTTTGTACAGTTAGTGCGTTATACCTGTGAGTTTACTGGCAATTATGCTATTAGTACAAATATACATTTGCATGAATAGCATAATTTGTAATGGCATGCTAATTCTGTACCAATGTAATAGACATAAAAACTATTTAATCACTATGCCGGGACTACTGAATCATGTCATCGCCATTTCGAGCAGTTTGAGCATTACTAAAAGTGTACTGTATGCAGTCTTACACAATATTTCAATTATCCACAACTCAAATTGCATGCCAGAGAGCTTAGAGATCTTTTGAGTACGCTTCAATTAAATTTTAGTTGACTGTTATAAGCTTATATAGATATTTCTACGTTGCAGGTGAGCATTGTATGAGCACGCCGGCATCCAGGTGTGAATTGTTGCTTCAGAGACGGGGCAAGTATACGACTGAAGACTTAAGAAGATAGATGGAAAAGTCAGACCAAAACGCTACCGACTGCAATTCTGCGTAAGAAATTACGTAAAAACTGCATTTTTTCTGTGGATCATTTAAACTGTATATCGCACCACTTTAACAAATTTCATAGTTGTGTCAGAGGTATGAAAGGGTAATGCATGCAAGTGGCATTATATTGTCGCTGCGTGAGCGAAATTACGTGCTGGATCATAATCTATAGAATAACCGACTGAATGTTTGGCTTAATTTACCTAATAATATCGACACATTAAGTTTTTGAAAGGGATTTCCTGCAAACAATTGAGAACAATATTTTGGATAAGGTTTTTTCGTGTGATATGATTTTGTGGGTATCAATATATTACTGTGAGGTTTGCGTCTCTTTTTCTAAAATATAATAATTTAAGAGGCCTGTACAGATCAAAATTGCTCAATATTTTGAACTTAATTTAGAGTATATATTGTGATGACCTTTCGTCTTTAACAAGTTGGAGAAAAACTTTCGAATAGTGTAAATTTTCATGATAATTGCAAAGTGTACCATGTTATTTTGAAATGTTCATATCATAAATGATTCAATGCGATATCAAATTTTGTTGTGTCGCTCATACTATTGTATATTGGCATTTAGCAAACTGTCTTTTCAAAAGAATATGTCTACATGTAAATATATATTAGAGTTAGAGAGAGAAACAATATCCCAGTATCATATCATCTGTAAAAATTTAAAATTGGCAAACCATTGATAAAAATTATGTCAATGAACAGAGCAAAGTTTAAGGAAGAACTCTAAAGCCTTCATAAGAAAAGCTCCAACACTACTTTGAGGGGCCTAATTTTCACGAGGTTTACAAATTAGTCGTGGAAAAAGCATACGCTCCGACTCAAATTTAGAAATCATCGAGAGCCAACAAGTTGCGCTCCAGCGGACGTTGGTACCTCGCGCTGGTGCTTCTGTGCTTTGTGGCGGTTGAGTGGTGGATTTTGATGCTTTCTGATTAAAAACTGATTTATGTTGAAAAACTTTCTATCTGAGACTTCTTAATCATTCGATACGGTTTACCTCTGACATCAGATATAAGCTAAATTTTTTAGATTATCTGCAGGTAGGGTAAAAATACCATATGAGGAACGAATGCTCTTTTTCAAGCGACGAATTGAATCGTGAGCGCGTAGGTGTTGAAATATCATCACATCTGAACACAATATTCCCCCGACGTGTCACGGAAATGTTGGAAGCGGATGAAAATACTCAATAGGCGGCAAGTACTCATTTACATTATAGAATGCCAATTTTTGGTTAAAAAAATTGACGACCAACATCTGCGTAACAGAATTTATTTCCCAAAAATTATTCAACTGAATGTTATTTTGAGATAAAACTGTTCGAGGAACTTTAAACTACAGTACAATTTCTGTCCAGTCATTCAGCTGATAGTAAAGGCTGTTTTCATCTTCAAGAACCTGAAAAGTAAACTAAGTTCAGGTTTAGACTCGATACAGTCAGACTAAGTAATGATAACTTTGAAGCTAAAATAACGACAGAATAACTGTTGTTTTAAAGGCATTTGAAGATGAGTCCGTTTAGATCGCATAGTCCTGACATCTCAGCAGCTTGAGTGTCAATGCGGTTTGAGTCGCACTGTAATTCTGATAGGAAATTTGGTAGCAAACTTGAAAAAATTAATAAACTACAGAGTAAGTACCAGGAAAATTCAAGATTATTATTAAGTTAGCTTTGGGTAAGAAGTAAATGAACATAGCCAGCTTAGGTGACTTATGCATCAAGCTGCTCCTGGTGCACCGTGTGCTGTGGTGAGGAGGGTGCCACCTATCTTTTGTGCAGCTCTGCTCACCTGCTGCTTCATAGGCTGCCAAAGAACGAACTCGAGAGTAAGAATTTTAACGGCTATCATCAAATTAAGACTCGTTTTACATAACTAGTCAATTTACCGTTTGTTTAGCTTCTGATCTACCCTGCTGTACACTTGAGCAAAAAATTGCATAAATGAACAAGCTAACTATGAACCAAATATGCTTTTTGGAATGGAGTTTTTAACTTCATATTAAAACGATACACTTGTACGGGAAAGCACGTGAATATTCAAAGAGCTTATAGCATTTATAGCAATCGGAACCTATAACCAAAATGTCATTTATATTCTGTTGACTTCTAATTCAGTGTTTAAATTGGTTCCCAGAAGACAGCAAGTTGTACAGTTCGTTTTTTAATGATAATTGAAATAGTTTTGTTACGGTGTAGTCGAGGTAGCGTGCAGCAGGCCCGTACAGCGACGTGCGAGAATACCGACCCTCAGGCGTACGCAGGCTTTTACGCGCGGCCAGCACGCACGCTTATCGTCCGTAGCTACCGTGCGGGCCAGCGACAACTCACCAGCCGTGCATCAGCATGTGAGAACGGACTGCCAGGCCTCATGAGTTAGTGTGAGTCTTGAGTGGTCCTTTCCCCAGAGCTACAGCCCTCCGGTGCACAACTTGCTACCACCTTCAATGACTGTGTGAGACAAAGCCATTCGCGATGGATGCATTATGCAGCATTGTAAATTACTGTCAATGTTATTCTGAGTGCGAACAGAGAGGAATGGTCGGGCTCTTTTTGTACCCGGAGTGGCTGCAGGGCTGGTTAAGCTTTTACCTTATCAGCCTTGTTGATGATAGGCAAAAGTGATGTATAACACTCAACCTGTCGAATTATGTTCCAAACGCAACTTGGCGTTTGTTTTTTCAATTTCACACACCTGCAAAATGTTCTCTTAACGCTTAAAATCTGATGTACCGATTGTGTTCAAACAGAACTCAATTATGACGGTTAACGCTGTAGCCGATTAACTGTCTAATTTATTTATGTCGGATTCCTGAAGAACACAGAGGAGAAGTGTTCATTTCAATCGATGTTTCGTTCTTAATGGGTTATTTCAATTTAGGTTTCAGCGCTGGTGTAGCCAAGAAGGTCGGCTGTAAGTCTACACTGTTTGTAGCGCGTCACTTCCGACGGCATCAATCGCGGTCACGCAACACAAGCGACGAAGAATAACTGTTTATCCGATGCTTTAATTGCCTTAGGGTGGCATTTGATGTTCTTCATTATTGCCGTTTCTCCAAGTCGGTGAAAAAAACGTTGTGCTATTATTTTTAATTTCTTACAATATCTCAACATTATTTTCCGATGTGGAAATTATCCAAAGAAACAACCGTCGAATTTCTAACGAGAATAATTAGCCTCTGTCTTATACATAACGCAAGAAAAAGTACGTCTGAAAAATAGTACGACTTTTCAATCTCAATTATTTTCTGATTACGGTGACTAAATTTAATTGGACAATACCGTGACGGACGTGAGCGTAGTCAAGCATCGATCGTTGAGTGAGTAGGGGCCGGCCTAAATTCAAGGCTGCATCATCTCTAATGTACGCATGTATAGCTGCAAATGCAGCATATTTTATCACATTATTCTGTAATTGAATGAAATCATCAATAAATCAACAAGGAAATAAGTAAAACCACTTTGTATATCGGGAAAATTACGTTCCAATTTATAAGGGGAAAAAGGTTCATATGACACTAAAAAAGTTAGGCTCGAGCATTCTCATCTCTTTCAAATCACTCGCATGAAATTGAAGTGTAAAAAGAGTTATGGATTAATTTACATGTTCCATATTAGGGAAGACTTTGAAGCGTACAGATGAGGTGTGTCATTGGGTATTGCTGAGGTGTGTCATTGAGTATTGCTGAGGAGTGTCATTGGGTATTACTGAGGTGTGCCATTGGGAATTGCTGAAGTGTGTCATTGGGTATTGCTGAGGTGTGTCATTGGGTATTGCTGAGGTGTGTCATTGGGTATTTGCTGAGGTGTGTCATTTGGGTATTGCTGAGGTGTGTCATTGGGTATTGCTGAGGTGTGTCATTGGGTATTGCTGAGGTGTGCCATTGGGCATTGCTGGGGTGTGCCATTAGGCATTGCTGGGGTGTGTCATTGGGCATTGTTGAGGTGTGCCATTGGGCATTGCTGGGGTGTGCCATTGGGCATTGTTGAGGTGTGCCATTGGGCATTGCTGAGGTGTGCCATTGGGTATTGCTGAGGTGTGTCATTGTGCATTGCTGGGGTGTGTCTTTGCAGACTGCTGGTATATTATACGTATTACAATTGTATCATGGTGTATTGGGGGGTCGTAAAAGTGTGTTACAGACGTATTATCCCGTATTTTAGATGTGCAACCGTGTTATCAGATGTATCATGACAAATTACAAGTGTTTTTAGTATTCTACAAATTAACCATAACGTATTGCAAGTGTGTAATAATATATAGCTCGCGTGTTAAAACTTGTAACAGGTTTGCTGTAATATACTAAAAGTGTTACAAAAGATTCTGAAGGTCTTTCGTTTCGTATTATTGGGGTTTATCTCATAAAATTGCTGGAATTTGTCACTGTAAATCGCAGCGCACCAATGAAGCGTGTAATTGCGTGTCATGGCTTATATTGATGATGAGGTGTATAACTGAGTGTTTGTCTTAGAGTCCAGGTGAGGTATGTAACTACGTGTCATGCCATGACATGCTAGTGAGGCGTGCAGTTGTGTGTCACGTCACAGCACGTTTCTAAGGCCGGCCCCTGAGTGTCGTATCGTCTGCCCTCCATTTAATTCTGATACACAGTACCGAATTTTTGGCGTGATGAGCGGAGATGCTTCGTTTTATTTATTTGGAAAACGACCCCGAGTTACACGTGTACTTATGTTCGCGAACTCTTCCATTCAGTGCAAAAAGGATGCATTAGAAGAACTTAAATCGTAGTTGAATTTTACTCCTATGTGAAAAAGACGTTCAAAATGAAAAAAAATCCCACCCGCCATTAACTTGTCACGTAATATGTTCATTATATTTATGGTCGTATATACCCACATTATTCTAACATATTCTTGACAGGGGCACTGAACGCACTCTAATGAAGAAATGATGTATTATCATGTGTTACATCCATTTGCTTAGAGACATAGTACCGAAAAGAAACTTTTAGCCCTTATTTATTTAACAGGAAACGATCCGTTTCCAACTTTGGCCACGAGGGCTACGGAAACAAGTGATGTATCTTAGAAAGTGCAACTCATCCCAGAAAATGCCATTCGGCATGAATTCTCATCGTAAAACGGCAAGCCTAACGATGGCATCGAATGTGGTTGCACATGTCAAAATTATATACAAGTCAAAATTTTTGCAATGTAAGTCAAAGTTATTTTTGACTTACATTTGTATTACATTTGTATGACTTTCATTTGGACTTACTTCTCTTATTTTTTACTTTTTATACGAGTCAAAATTATTGCAATGAAATAAAAAATGAGCGTGGTGGTTTACCAGGATACATATACATAGTTATTTGTGAAGTCAATAGAACAGTTCACACAGAGTGAATATCTACGAGTCGACCAGTGGTGACATTGTTTGACGCTGAGGGACATGTCCGTGTGAAGGAGCATTAACGTTGAGTGTGGCTCGCTCCAGAACTTCTGGTAGTTTACGTGCTCTTTATTTTATGGAACTCTGGGTCTCTTCACTTGAAACTAGTGACCTCTGCTTCAATGGGGCTGGATTCCTTATTACTGGAATGTGTGGAAAACATACATTTTCAAACCCTGTGTGAATATTTCCAAAGCTCATGAAATGAACAAAAGACATCAGTTCAATCATTATTTTGGAATATTTTATCCGATAACATTACGACGTTTACATTTTTTGGGGAGACAAGAAAAGAATATTTGAAGCTAATTGGCAAGATATGTGCGAGAAAATTAATTAGGATGCAAATTTCATTCACAACACACGGTCCGCGGTCGTGTTTCATAGAAAGCCAGTTTTGTGGAGACTGACGGCGTTGTTCATGGGAAATCGACTGAGACGACTTCCTTTATCAAGCGAGCGTTTGACTTTGAGGGTTGGAATTACTTCCCTTGTTTGTGTGTCAGCGAAGTGAGCTGTCCTCAAACCTTTGCTTGTTCTCTCAGTCTTCAAAATCCTTTGAGCTTGCGACAGCTGCCATGCAATGGCGGCAATCTTACGCTAACGAGTTGCTTCTATTAACTTCAGTGGCGGTGTTTGCTGGCTGTCTGCTAACAGTCAATTTGCAACGGAATAAGAAATGCGTGTATCGTACCGATGTCTTTCCCTAAAGATCGCAAGAGCAGACTATTGTGTCAAAGTTATCTAGCGCGAAATATTTCAAGCTCAAGCTGGCTAATATTCTGTATCTGCCGTGCACGAACTACCAACTGCAGAGTGAACAGAGAACTGTTCTTGATTACGAAGGCCTTAATTGCGGTAGTGATTACAGCGGAAGTGAGAAAGGCTCTACACATGGACTTATTTTCCTAAACACGTCAACCCAAAAAGCGTGTAAAAAAATCAGGAACTTTAAGAGCTGACTATAGAAACTTATGATTTGTAAAATTTTATGATTTGTAAACTTGAGAATATAGATAGGCTTTTTATTTTTATTATTTTATCTGTACTCAAACATTTAGATTAAATTAGTTCAATTTCGCTGACCAAGCTCTGAGCTTTAAATTTTTTCTTTTTTATTGACGTCACATCGCGTTCAGCTACGTGTGCTAAACGTATGGGAATTTTGTTTCGATTTAGGAAGTCATCAATAATGAACGTTATTATGAACGTTCCAGGCCATCTGGCCGTCATCTTTTCTGTTGTAGAAGGAGTTAATTGAATTACAACAAGTAAATTTAAATTGTCTTTTATGCAAAACCATTGACTGAAAAAATGCTAAAAACAATAGCACTAACGGTTGGAATAGAAAAAAATAGTGCAAGATATGACAATAGAAAAAACAGTACTGATAAATTACCTGTTAACGACGAGAAGAGAAAAGGCACTTTGAGTATCGTTGGGCAAGTTTTAGTTTAACAAGGCCGAGTCAATCGAGGATGTTTGTACAATATTTGTTTTGTGTGATGTAATTGACAGGATTTCAGAATGCTTCGCAGCGACTGAATGGCTGGAGGTATCAGCGTGGGATCTATCAGAGAGGAGCGGGGGGGGAAATAACTGGACGAACGGTCGGCAACTCTGGTCAGTCGAGTTCTACAGTAAAACCGACGTTCCACAATTCACAACATGAACAACTGTATTGATACACCAAAGACGAGGATATTGCAGAGAAATGCTTATTCCAGAAATAGAAAAGGGAAATTATTCTAAAATTATTCGCTGCAATGAAGTGAACTTTGGGTAGCTGAAAAAATTTATTGTCGAGCGATTGGACTTCCTCATTCAACTTTATCGATTTGTGTCACAACACAATCTTGCCCTCCAAAAATGTTTCTTGATTACGTGACTGCTCAACTGATGAGTGATCGTAATTCTTGTCTAAAAAATAATTGATTAATTACGATTAACATCGACTGAAATGGTTGAGAATTAATTGCAACAAAAAATCGAACTCCTGATGTAAGCACTTGAAGTTCGCACACATTTCAAGCGCTGTATGAAAGTTCTAATGCAGCTGAGTTAAAAAGTGTATGAAACAAAATATGAAAAAATCGATGTCTGTGTGCAGAAAGCTTATTGCGATTTACAGGACAGTGGAACGTATCAATAATTCTGTGGAGAAAAGCGTTCAAAAATGGAACCCAAGTGTTTGATTCATCCTCCCCAGTAAGCTCTCACACTGGGCTTGTGTCAAATATCTTTTTGGAGGAAGAAGTCCGTAAGCGATTTATCTGTGAAAAATACACACATCAGCCTCAAACCTATTGCCGACCACAGGTTTAAAATCAGCCGGGTGGTCATTCAACTATATATTCTTTTCTTTTAACTAGTTTCGCCGATGGCAGCCCTAAAAATATTGACATACAATTAGGCCTAGGGGTTAACCCGAGTCCAATCTAACAACACGTTTGTTATATTTATAGTTGTTGATGAAAAAGGAATTACAGGCTGCTAATTCTATGAACTGCTCCATAATTTCAAAAGTAAGCGCAATGAATGTCGAAAAATCCCGGAACAACAATATTTTGAGAAGCAAATTGCCTTGGATTTTATTAGCGTTACATTTCAATTTAAGGCTAGATATTTGTTCACAAAATAGTTCATAGTAAAGGGAGTTCTAAATGTGAAATATTCGAAAAATATATTTGCAACAACAGAATTGCTAGTGGGACCAGATATTTAAGTTCACATACTGTATATACCTTCAGCCTTCCCAAGTCTTTGGTAAGGTATTACTAACCTAGCTGATAAAAATATGTGTGTAAAAAATGGAAATTTTTGAAAATATTATGTTAGAGAAGCTTTCCTTTTCAGTTTTCAAAATATCCATGAAATAAATCACGGCCTTTGTGCCTTGAGCTAGTGAATAAAAACTCCATCCATACTTCTGGTTAGAGATATTCAATATTAATTCAATTTTAACTTGAATTTCAAGTGCTCTCGCGCTCAAACTACAGAATCAACAACAAATTATTACTTCATTAGAGCTGCTATTATTTTCGAATAGCAGTGTAAAAAATGATAGGGACCCTGCGATGAAGCGTTCCAGCTCTAGAGTTCGTCTGAGCAGTGCGGTGCGGCACTTCCTGGCACTCACTTGCGATATTACCACGCCGAAACACACCAAGAAAAACCAAGACTGGACAAGACACACGCCGGGCTTTGAAGACTAGTTTGTCAACTTCGAAGACTCAAAGTCCATCGTAAAAAGGTAAACAATAACGAGAAAACTTTAAACCTTGCATGAAGACTTGAAGACGTGAAGACGAGCATGTAGACTTGCGTATTGTTGAAGACTGAGACTGGCTTCAAAGCTGGTTTGAAGACTGGAAGATTGCCTTAAAAACTTGAAAACCAGCTTCAAGATTTGACGACCGGTTTCAAAGGTTGTGAAGACAGCCGCATCATGCGTTACATCCATTAGAATGTCTTATTCACATATGATGAATACATTTTTTCCAGCATAACTCAACCCTGTTTAATTTTGCTTTCTCAGCATTGATGATAACCAGAGTTTGTTTTTTCAGTACGTATTAATTTTTTGAATATCCTCATAGAAATAGCTTTTAATTTTATATTAAAGGAAGGAATGTGAATAATTTCAACCTTAACCTTTCATTTGAACCTAAGACATAGCCATTTTGCAGTGGAATATTGAGCTATCAAATTTAAGGTCATTGAGTCCTCTTCTTTCAGTTGTTTTATTGCTAACAGTACTAACATGAAAGTGTCTTATAAATTGACTTCATAATCATCTAAAGATTATCCCATTGCCCTAAAACTAATAAATGCAATAAACTGAACTCCAAAAAAATACGATAGAAGGTCTTAGTAGTATTTCTAGTGCTATCATGTCAGCAGTGAATGTATTTTTAGTTTATCTGAATAATGAAACTCAGTACATAGCAACTGGAGTTCATATCTCACTCATTGTGCTCGGCACACCAGAATGGCCGCGTCTGTGCTGAAGTGCGCAGAGCGGGACTCCAGGCTCCTGCGCTGCGAGGTGGGGTGTCGTGGCGTGCGTCATCCCACGCCTAAAGTAACAATTGGCGAGATGCAACGCTCATTTATCAACTGAGCGTTGAATTCCAAAGTTCCAAGCTCAGGTTCGTTCACTGCGATAGGCGGGCTGTGGTTGTATGCTCCAAAGGGATCTTTCATTAATATTTAACGCTACTGATTTGGTTTCCAATTTGAATTTTTTCTTACTTTCTGGCTCTTCAGAGGATTTCTGGTGATCAATTCTAAACAGAGTTCTTTTTAATTTCACCTCTCAGATTTTATTCATAAGCAAAGATTTTCGTTGACGATAAACGTAGGCTCCATAAAGGAAAACCTTGTTTCTCTTGCTATCATTATTCTCTATCACGCTGAAGAATGATTATTGCTCCTAAGCCAAAATAGTTCTGTAGCAACTTTTGTTGTTATGTGACGTACGTTGATAACACAGCAGCGATGCTATTATAGCTCCCCATCACATATATCATTGAGAAACAACATAGATATTGAACGAGGCAATCATTCCAGCCTCCAGAGTCAAAAATACATGTGAGAAGAGCAATATTCAACGGTTGGAAAGTTTTCAAGTCGGAAGTCTAAGCGAAGGTTGCGAGTATGTCAGCTGTGCAAGTTAAGAGCTCACTATCTTAGCAGCGTTTGCTCGTCGGAGAGCCTGCGTCTGTAAAAGCATTCCCTTACTAGCTCTTGGCACGGAATGCCCGGCCTCTGAAGCTCGACCGGTCCTCCAGCACCTCCGATAAAGAACTAATGTTTACCCCGACGATCTCAGTCGCTCCGGCGGTGTAGATAAAGAAGATATTGCCTCATCGACCGGAGGCGATGACTCGCTCAGTGCAGTGCAAACTCCTAGCAGCAATCAAAAGTTAGATCAAATTACGGGTACGCGGGAAAACCTACATCAGATGTTGCTTAGCTTGTTATTTACGAGTAATTGTGATAGTGCCTTATCTTCTGTTACAGATCTCTACGATTTCTTGGGTTTAACATCTTCATCGGTCTGTTGTTAAGTTTTGAAAATCACGATTAGTACTTAAAAATCATAACGTCCTGATGTCAGCTCAGCGACTCGGTTATTGCCAGCATGTGAAGAATGATTTACGTATCACTTGTAAAACTGAAATGAACTGAAAATATAAAGAATGATTTTTTATTAATAAACGTACTGAAATCATCACTATTACATTTATAGAGTGAAAATAAGGAACTTTTACAAGGCAATCATATTTTTCGTTAGAGAGAGGTACTCAGTCCTTTCACTGAAGAGAAATCATGACCTTGACGAACGTTATTAATGTGAGGGTTTCAATTACTCTGGCAATCGAGAAGTTTTTAATTCACAGCCAAGCGGCATTTGCCTCAGAGAGGAACGTCTCATATTTCAGTATTCCAAGAACTGGAATTGTTCCAGCTCAAACACTAGTTTTCCAAATTTTTTTTCGTATTTAAAAAAAATATAGGTGCAGTTATTGATGTATTTCATGAGCGACCAAATTAAAGCAACGAACCATTGACTGACAAAGAAAAAATTTGCAAATGAAAAGCATTTACGAACTAAGTTTACGTAACTTCCCGTGTTTTGAATGGAGAACTTCGCCAAAAGGAGTGGATAAGCTAAAATAATAAAATACCCTACGATAAATGGCGCTACTAAAAAGAATGTAAAACACTGTGTGAAATATTTCGAGCAGTTTCAATGAGTTCATCGAAAAATTATGCTGTCAAGAGCGACGACGCGGGCTTAAATAAGAAGTTAAGTATCGAACCTAGCGAACAGAAATGAAATCAGCGTTGTTAGGAATTAATTTTTCCACACTTTGACTGCGGTAGGTAACACTGAAGTTTAATATTCACTCGAATTTGAAGTTAGTTGTCGTGAAAAAATTTGAAAATAACAGACATTAAATGGACCGAGCATTCATTTAGTTTTCATTTAGTATTTATGAAAATTGAGTTTGTGGCTATGGTCGATCAGTAGCATTGTGAAAACTCCCTCCGTGTACCACCGGTAGCTCACGTCAAAGTCAAAGTGTTAAACTGATGTGATCGTATAACAAAAGCAGAAATATTAATAAATTAACAACAAAACGTCATTAGGAAAATAATATATGCTGCGAAAAAACTTATGTAACAATTTATTAGATGAAAGATTAGAAAAATTTGGATTTATAAAGATGGCTTTCATTCGTAATTGGGTGTTGAGAAACGCCAAAACCTGTTAAAATATTTGAATAAATATCGATCTCAGCTGCAGAAGAAAATTCCCGAGGTTTTTGAGAGCATGTTAACGTTAGACAGTCTGTTTACATTGGGAATTTTATTAATGACGAGGGTGAATTATTTCATGAAAAAGTCCACTAGTTGAAAGGAGCAAAGTGAGTTGTCGAAATTTAAAAACTCTATTATGATACGAAGAGATTTTTAACAGTTAATCATTCGAAAGTTGATCAAATACCTACTCGAAAAACTTTGAAGTAAGTGCATCTAAGAAATAGTGTTCATAAATCATAGTAATAAAATTAGGCAGCTTTTACTTTTAAGTTTAGTCGGAGATTATTTCGAAAATATCTTCATCTAACATTGGGAAAGGAGGGAAAAAATAATCTCGAATAATCCGTAAAGAATATCGCAATTTTTCGGCGCTACAACGGTTCGTCACTCCGTGGCATAGTGACCAACCCAGAAACCGATTACGGAAATAAAATAAACTGACCGACTATTTAAACAAGGGCTTTAGGAGAAGTTTGCAATTTTGAGTGCAAAGAATGAGATCAATCTGTAGCGTTTTGTCTGAATCGTGTTTTACTCCTTTCTCCTTCCCTTCATTACCTATTACCATACAGGTAAAGATTTTTTGTGTAACACATATGTATGCGTCGTAACTCTTAATCTTTATGATAAAGAAAATGCATACATACGCTCAATAATTTTGAGCGATTACGGTGAAATTATAGTCAAAATAAGTGTGATTGAAGCGGTAGGTAATTGTCCGACCAATTTATGGGTTATCAACACGTTTTTAGTTTATTAATTGCAATATTGTTGTAATAGCGCGTGATTATGGGTCTCAATTTTGTATCTGGGCAAAACTCTGTAACTTTAAAGAGAAATTCTCTAGAACGTACTGCGACCAGTAATTTTTTGAGGGAAATCAGGTCTTGTCGTCGGAAAGCACTCATAGAAGAACATCATAAAATATGGTGTTGGATTGTACATCTTGGTGCCGAAACTTAGTGAGTTACCGTTAGTAATCTTTAAAAATGTGTTATACAAATTTTGATCTATCAATATTAATTGGCCTTGCATCACACTCTGGCAATAATGTTTATATTTCTTTGTGGAGGAGGCCCTATGCAACTTTCGCGTCGACGCATGTTAGCAAGAAAGATATCGTGAGAAAATCTTTCATATTTTGTATACGATTAACAGATGTAAAGTGCATCCAACCGAAACGGAAAATCCTGTATTAATTCGTTACAGTAAGTGTGATATTTACTGAGTTGGAGCTATTGAAAGATTATGAAATGGCTTGACCAGTGTAGAATTGTATTTTCCTGAGAATTAGTAGACTACGTTTGTTGATTAACCCAATGTAATTTTCAGCAATAACGAGAGCTCGGAGAACCTATATCATTTCTCATCATAAGAAGGCGTTGCAACACTCCAACAACAATGAGTGTTTGCAGAGAGTGACACTGATTACACCGCGTCATGATTCTCCCTGTCAGCCGAGATACAGTCGAGCTCCCAATGCTTCATTGGCATTCTGGAGCGACAAAATTGTGCGAGCCAGGGAATTGCTTTCAATTTTTTTGGGGGTTCTACAAGTACAACGCGCCCATGGGAGGGCGGAGGGAGGCTCGACGGCTCTTATGACGGCAGGCGCATCAATATTCCGATCCTCTTTTGTTTCGCCGTCAACCCTCGAAAGCGGCGCAGTCCCCTTCCCAGGAGCTCGATGGCCTCCGCTAGACAAACAAGCACTTCTGAGGGATTCAAATTACCTCCCTCTTCGAGAAAGTTCTGCGCTTGCTCTTGTATGCTCTTTGCTCAGCCGCAGCTCAAATTGCCTTGAATAAATTAGCAATCATCCTCGGTTTGTCGTTGAAGGATTTTTATTGAAAGTTGCTCGTTCAGCAAATGAGCGCAGTTTGAAGCATGATTGCCTGCGTATTACCGCTGGGGAGAAACAAGTGTATCATTTTATATGATTGTTTTACAGGCAGCTTAGCTTTGACTTCGTAGGAAAAGTCATGGATCAATTATGACGTTTGAAGGTGTTTGCTGAAGGAGTCAAGAAGCACGTATTTTTTAGATATTTTCCTACTCTATTTATTTTTATGCATAAGTTATTTATAACTATTCGAAAATAAGCATTACCGTTATACACCTATAGACCTAGAGTACTTTCCCGGGTTACTGATATACCAGATATAGTTATCAACATAAATAACATTACGAAAGTGTGAAACTCACGGTAGATATAGAAAAAATAATAGTTTTTGAACCCACAAGGAGCCTTGAATCGAATTACTACGTTTCGGTAAATGCTGTAAATCTGTGATAAGAGTATTGGAAGAACATCAAAGACCAATAAGAAGTCGCAAAAGTTACATGTAGATGCAACAGGTCTTACAGCTCAGAAGCAGCTTTATGAAGCCTTGTTTATTTATATCATTACATTTGGCCATTTCGCCCAAGTTCAATCGCAATTTTTTTTTGGATTGACGCAATTTTATCAACAATGTCCCTGCGGAGTACCAATTTTGGACGGTTTCGGCACAGCTTACACCGTTTATTTTTAGAACAGTATTGCTCGGGTACGTCAAATTTTAAGGAGATTTTTAAAACTATGATTACTTTACTCAAGATGCAGCAATTTGTGAAGCGCTCATTCATGATTCTCTTCATGAGTATAAACTCATTCTTTTTAGTTAATGAGTTTATATTATATAGTTGGTAGATTGTTAGTAGGTTAGCAGGGGAGTGATGGGTCGTTTGCTCGATGTGCATGTGTTCCGTGGTGAGATGAATGGGATTTCGGATCATTATTTGGTGGAAGGAAAGCTGAGAGTTAGTGGAATGTGGGGAGGTGTAAAAAGGAGGAGTAGAAGGGAGGTGTTAAATGTAAGCAAGTTACATGATTCTGAGCGTGAGTGTGAGTATCAGGAGAAGATGAAAGTGGAGTATGGGAGGGTGAAGGAAAGTGAGGTGGGTGGAGTGGAAGGGGAATGGAAGTTGTTTAAAGATGCGGTGGAAAAATGTGCAAGGGAAGTGTGTGGGGTAAGGAAGGTTGGAGGGGGGATTAGAAAGGGGAGGTGATGGTGGAACGGAGAAGTAGGAGCGGCTGTGAAAAGGAAGCGGGGGGGCGTTCGAAAGGTGGTTGCAACGAGGCAACCAGCAAAATTTTGAAGAGTATAAGGAGAGGAAGAAAGAGGTACAAAGAATGGTAAGGAGAGCGAAGAGGGCGGCGGATGAGGATTGGGGGAGGAAGTTGGGAGGGGATTTCATGGAGAGAAGGAAGGTTTTCTGGAAGGAAGTGAAGAGAATTAGGAAGGGTCAGGTGGAGAATGAGGCAAGAGTGAAGGATACAAATGGTAGGCTGCTAGTGGAGAGTTGTGATGTGAGAAAGAGATGGGCGGAGTATTTTGAGGAACTGCTGAACGTGAGGGATGATAGGATTGCGAGAGTAGTAGCTGTTGGAAGTGATGTTAGAATGCCTGTGTTTGGTGAAGTGAATAGAAGTTGAATAAGAAGTGCAGAGAGGAGATGTGCGTTGGATGAAATGAAAAATGGGAAAGCTCCAGGTTTGGATGGCTGCACGGTTGAATGTCTAAAGAAAGGAGGAAATGTGGTTATAGAATGGTTGGCGCGTTTATTAAATGTGTGTTTCGAGGCTAGTAAAGTGCCGGTTGATTGGAGTAGCGCGTGCGTAGTTCCGTTGTACAAGGGGAAAGGTGACAGGTATGAGTGCAGTAATTCTAGGGGTATAAGTCTACTGAGTGTCGTTGGGAAGCTGTATGGAAGAGTGTTAATTGGAAGAGTGAGAGTGTTGACAGATCGTGTGCTTGCTGAAGAACAGTGTGGTTTTAGGTGTGGTAGAGGTTGTGTGGACCAAATGTTTGCTGTGAGGCAGGTGAATGAAAAATACTTATTAAAGGGTAAGGATGTATGTTGGGCATTTATGGATCTAGAGAAGGCGTATGACAGAGTGGATCGCGTGGCTCTATGGCAAGTGGTAAGTTTGTATGGAGTGGGTGGGAGACTGTTGAATGCGATCAAGAGTTTCTACATTGATAGCAAAGCATGTGTGAGAGTAGGGAATGAGGTGAGTGAATGGTTCCCAGTTGTGACAGGTGTGAGACAGGGATGTGTGATGTCGCCGTGGTTGTTCAATTTGTTTATGGACGGTGTGGTGAGAGAAGTGAATGCCAGAGTGTTGGGAAAAGGTGCGCAGTTGGTGGGACGAAATGGTATGTATTGGGAAGTGTGTCAGCTGTTGTTTGCAGATGATACAACGTTTGTGGCTGATTCAGAGGAAAAACTGAGGAGACTGGTTACAGAGTTTGGTAGAGTGTGCGAAAGGCTGAAATTGAGGGTAAATGTGAATAAAAGTAAGGTGATGAGATGTTCAAGAGGTGGAGTGTTAGGAACTTTGGATGTGAGGTTGAATGGGGAAGTTTTAGAGGAGGTAGAGCATTTTAGGTACCTCGGGTCGGATGTGACTGTTAAGGATAGTATGGAAGTAGAAGTGAAGCATCGAGTGAGTGAAGGTTGTAAGACATTGGGTGCAATGAGGAAAGTTTTTGAATGCAGGAGTTTGAGTATGAATGTTAAGAGGGGACTGTATGAAAGTTTGATTGTGCCAGTTTTGTTGTATGGAGCAGAGTCTTGGGGGTTGAGAGTAGCTGAGAGGAGGAAATTGGATGTGTTTGAGATGAAGTGTTTGAGGAGCATGTATGGAGTAACTAGAAGAGATAGGATCAGGAATGAGTTGGTTAGGGGGCAGACGGGTGTTATCAAAAAGTTGAGCAGGCCAGTGGATGAAAGAGTGCTTGGATGGTTTGGGCATGTTGAAAGAATGAATGTTGAGCGGCTGGTGAAAAAGATATATATGTCGGAAGTGAGTGGTCTTCGAGCGCGAGGTAGACCACGGATGAGTTGGATGGATGGGGTGCGACGTGCTTTGTATGAGAGGGGTCTGACTGTGGACGTGGCGAGAAGGATGGCTGCGGGCAGAAGTGAGTGGAGGCAGTGTATAAGGAGGTAATTTTATTTTTGACGCGTTACTGGAAGCTGCCCGCGTGTGATGGGGATGACCTGTCATGTGCGGAGGGAGGGGCTGCACTCAATGAAGCGGTCGGGGTAAACCAGCTGTGGCTGTCGGGCCTGACTGTGGAAGGTGGTTGTGCTGGGCTACTGCTGATCCTGGCAGTTCAGGTGCGGCCAGTGCTGCCTCTCTCGCCTCCTAGTGACTAAGTGTGGTGATTGTGGCCTGCTGTCGGCTACCCTCCCATAGGGAGGATAAGCCCGGTATATGTATGAAATATGTATGTATGTAGATTGTGCTCTCAGATATGGTGGATATCGACATGAAAGCTTCTCTTTTAACAAATATGTCCTCATTGCCGCCAAGCCTAGCGATTTTTCCATTTTCTTACATTTTTGGTAGGACATCTCTATTCAAGATAATCTTTTAATTTTTCATGACTTTCGCTGTCAGTTTTCTTTCCCTTTGCAATAAAAACGAAAACCTTTGTTCACACGGGATTCCCATTACCACGTGGACACTGGCGACTTCATGGGGTTTTGCACACCCGAAATTAATTGAAGCAGAAGTCCCCACCTGGATGTCCATCCCCAGCTTCAAAACTTCAGCAATTCCACGCTAAAGACTCACGAGCGTTCATGCAAGAGAGCAGCCTCAGCTCGGGGCCTTCAAGTTCTTCCTTTTTCATATATACAAGTCGACGGTGTGGAAATGAAAAGTTCAAATTGCGAGCTCTCCAGGGAGATACATTTTAATCGAGAGATCAGAAAATCCATTCTGCATTTTTACTCCTGAGCACAAATTCCGTGTCGAGTTTGATTGGCAGGTACTTCTGACAATAAATTTTCTGAGCTAAGTTTTCTTTCAATTCATTCAAAAAGTCACGAAGTATAAATAAGCTTTGTTGTGAAGAGAACAAGACAATTTCCAAGTTCGCTGCTATCTATGTTTGACGCCTCGTAATTATTGTTCACTTTTATGCTATATTATTATTACTTTCGTGGGTATCACCTCTTCTGGAAGTGTCTCGAAGCAGGTCACTTTTGCGTGGACGCGATTTTTAAACTTAGGAGTTCAGACGCTGTTGGTTCTAGTTGCATGCGCGGCGCACACCGGGCTGCAGACATTGAACGGCTGCAGTAACTGACCATAATCTGGACACTCAACAAAGAGGATGTTACATTAGGTTATTTCGATTCTCATCATCACGGGCCTGCTTACAGTCGTATTGCGGTAACGCGGCTACGGCATGAGTGCAAACAAACTTGGGGTGCAGGAAGAGTGTCGAAATGACCTAGTGTATCGTCTGCTTATCGCTCGCAACAACCTATGAATTTTATGTATAGATTTAAGCAAACCACGCAATCTCAATGAGTTTTTTAATTCTCAGTGGTTAATTTCATTGAAACTTCTAGACAAGTCAGTGAATTTATTTCTCCTGAAAATGACACCGGAGGGTCTTCAAACTTAGGGGCACAATGCATATGTACACTTCAACTCGTATTGACATCAATTGAATAAATGATTTAAATGTATATTTTACGATCCAAATTTCTTAAAAAGGATTTACCTGCTTGAAGTGAAGGGAGCTATAACTTTTTTATGCAACAAAGAGCATGACTCTACGTAATAAAACATTCTTTGTACTTAATACAGAGCTAATGAATATGAGTTTACTTTTTTAATCAGAATGACCTCTAATTGGAATCTTCGGTAATTTTTTCTGCAAAACATTTTCGTTTCATAAGTTCTGGAGCAGTTTCTACGTGTGCTTCTACATCACAAAACACTAAGCTCTGAAACGCATTTGGCCTCTACGAATTAACTCTACGCTGTTAAGTAGCCCAGGATTTTGTTCCGTTACTGCTCTAGTCTGAGTCAATTTTCTCGGGGTTCAGGGAAGAAGATAAAAAAGAACTGGTCTGCCGCCCCGAACTGTTGGAAGTCCGGTCAGCGCGACCTTTTGTCCACTAAATGAGCTTCGAAAATTGGACGGAAAATTCTTCAAAACTTCACGGGCACATCAAGAGGCGGTCATCACAGAAGTTGAGTTTTTGGTGCTCGCTGAATGAGCGGCCAAATGCAATTTATAGCTTAAGCCGAACTGGTGAAATTTTAAGAAATACGCTTGATTGCTATAATATATTCGTTTTAAAGCAAATGTTAGACGCAATTTTTTGGGGTTTTTGTTAGTATTTCGTTACGATGAAAAATCCTTTGTAAGAAAATTATCTTCTTTTCATTCCAACAGCCCCGTTGCAACACAGTTTTTTATCAAAATATAAGAAATGAAGATCCGGGCTCACCCAAATATTTCACAAGCAACGCACAAATACTAGCGCCTGCAAAACTTCCGCACGATGTAAAATGTTAAAACAGGAGCTCTAGAGCATAATGTTCTTCAAAATTCCGCACTCGGGCCGGCGCGTTCTCTTTCAGGCCATTTAAGAGGAGGTGTCGCTGAAAAATGCAATATAAAAGCGTCGCGAGGGATGCCCCTCCCTGTCACTTGTGCGGCTGAGCCTCCCATAAGTAAATGGGTGCCTTTATTGTGTTAGATCGTCTTACGCGGGCGGGAATACGATCCTTTCCAGGTAGGTTCGAAGACCTTATTCGAGGATCAATTTATATTTCTAAGTTATTATAACAAGGGGTGAGTTGAAGATTTTCTAAATGGATGGGCAGGACTGAGGCTATTCTTGCAGCAGAATGTTTTGATGCTCAATACCATTACTTTGAAAGTTACTAACATTCAGTTCCTGCTCACATTATTCTCAGAGGGGCGAAAATATTGGAGCTCCAATAACATATTCATGAGCTATTTTCCTCTGTTGACATTGTGCGAGTATTTTAACGACGATACTTCTCCACTTTCGGTAAGCGTTATCTAAAATAATGTACAAATATTAGTATTGAATCGATGTTGATTTACGAATGGTCAATTGAACAACACTTTAAATCTTGACTACTGAGGCCTTTCTCGTGTACAGAGGTTTATAATTAATTAAAGTATGAGTAAAAGTACAATCCTTCCAATTCTATTTGATAGTATTTCATAAGTTTTTCATGCAGCGATGTATGAAAGAATGTAAGCCCCGTTTTCCTATTCAGATTTTTATTGAGGACCAAGAACTTCAAACAAACTGCGGATCAACTTTTCCGATGTTTGAACGCAAGCGCTGTTTTTTTCATTTGAAATTGAAGGTCAAAGCAGAAGGCGTAAAATTTCTTCGCCAAACAAGAAAAATGTAATGGGATACGTCGCCTCCAAAGTGCTGAGGTAATTGACTTGATGTTCCTAATTATACAACGGCGAGAGTCTGTTCTCTTGCTTCCCCTAGCGACACAGAGTGAACTCTTGTAGCAAAACGAACAGAACGAACTATGGGTGGGAAATGTTGATTAATCATTAACGATACTCAACACTCGTTGGAACATGGGTAACAAATGCCCAAGTGTGCACGAGCATCAAATACTAAAATTTTCGTAGTGATTAATAGGGCGAGCATGGGTACGAAATACAAGAGTGAGCATGGTATCTTACAGCATAGTGAGCAAAACAAGTTCTAAAATTTTCAAGGCTATCAAATACAAGAGTTACCTCGGGCGTTTAACACCGAAGTGGGCATAACCATCAAGTACCAGAGTGAGCAAGAGCATCAAATACCGGGGTAAGGCATGGGCAGCATACACCAGAGGAAGCAAGGGCACCAAAATGCCCCAATGAACAAGGGCGTCACCAGATTTACGTACTGTGTACATGAGTAAACTTCAAACAAACACCAGAGAAGCCAACACTCTTTGGTGCACGCACTCTGCGGTACACACTTCATGATATCCTCCGCCAAACATCGTGACATGGCTCATGCTCCCTATAGATGTGTATTTACTGACCGTTCAATTTCTATATTATTTGATAGGTGGGTTGTGCACTGTGACTGCTTCATCAATTGACAAGTTTTCGAAATTCAAGTTGGCGCGAATTCATTTCACTGGGAATTGCGTCGTCACTGTTTGTTCAGTGACCAATATAGATTTGATATTTATTAAATTTGGAAAATATTACCAGTAGAGGTGAAGGCTTAAATTCTTTTCCAAATTCTTTGTA
This sequence comes from Morinoia aosen, assembly GCA_030386875.1. Lineage (NCBI taxonomy): Eukaryota > Metazoa > Arthropoda > Malacostraca > Amphipoda > Talitridae > Morinoia > Morinoia aosen. The sequence continues at coordinate 6,311,540 of CM059574.1, forward strand.
TTGCTCACTAAATTAGTAAGGGCTTTATTGCTAATACATGGAGATAGTTCCGAATTTTTTTGAAGTTATCATTGTCTAGTTCCTCGAGTATACAATTCAATGTATTCCAGGTTACGTGATTTAAGCTGTCATTGCCTGCTTTGCTGAATTAATAGTTGAACAACTGAGATAATATAAGTTTAGCCGTGTTTTTCTTGCTATACTGCACGTATTATTTTAGTCCGGTTAGTCAGGACAGTTTCGCTTGGTCGTTTGAAGTTTACTTTTGTTTTTTTTAGTATTTTTTGGTGACATTTCTGTCAAAGTAATTGTTTGTAGCGCACTAAACCTGTGAGACCCATTTTCGATTTTTTTCCAATATAATATTCACGTTTTGCTTTACTCTAAGGCCTAACATAAAACTTTATCTCTTGCATAGTTTTCTTTCAGGTTCTTGTGTCCAATGTTAGGTATTGATTCCTTTTTAACATGGATAAATTTCAAGTGATCACGTCGCACTCAGCAACGAAGTCTCTTTTCCAGATTGTGTGTAACCGAATTTTAATAATTTGTTTATTATCTTTAAATAAAAAATTTAAATTCTTGTTGAATTGAGTACGTTTTTACATCTACATAAAATGGGGAATTACGCAATTAAACTTTCGAATTCGTGTATAAATTCATTTCTCACTGTCTTGAATATACGAATAAGTTTTTCGAAAAGCATGAAGTATTTCCATGAGAGAATATTTTAATTCAGAATGTTTAAATTCCATAATTAAATCAAATTGCTTCAGAGCGAACAGGACTAGATTCTCTGAGAGCATTCCAATCACTTTTCCCGATTGTTTTGCCTGCGCATAAAATCACTATTAAAATGCTTGGAACTCTCCTGTATCCCACGAGCCTAGTTACTTTTGATGGCACTACAATTGGTTAAGGAACAAAATGTCAGAAGCCACGAACACCAAAGCGAATCAGTGAGAGAAGGAAAGAATTATGCAAAAACAATCTTTCCATCACAAGTGTTTCATTCAAGAAAAATTAGAAATTGGGCCGCATTTAGTAAAATAATATTTTAAACCTTTCTGGCACACAATGGACGTGCTCCACCGATCTCCATAGCTCAAATATTCAAATCCTTTGGCGACTTTAGTCGAAGCTACTTTGGTTAACTGAATGAATTATTTTTATCGATTGCGATGAGGCTTTGCTGCTGGAGTTTGTGAACGTGGGCCTCCAATGCCTGCAAAATGTGAACATCGCCGCATTATGGACGCAGTTATTTACTAAAATTGAGAGTTTAGTTTGGAATGGAGTTTTCGGAGTTAAGTTGTTCCTCTAGTGGTGTCGTTGTTTAATGCTATTGTGAAGTAAACTGAAAGCAACCTGGTGACTTATAAAATAATTGGTAAGAGGGATAATTTGTTGGTAAGCTTTTTTGTCATTTGATGACTCGTTTCGGAAGTTTTGAGGGAATCAAATAAAGTTGTAGAACCCATTAATGCACGAGAAGTAACAAGAAAATACGCAATGAATGACACATTTGCTGTTCATCAGCAAGTTGAGCGGAATTTTACGCAACGAAGATTAACTAAGATCATAATGTAATTTTTGCCAACTTCCTTGTAATTAGAGGTGATAAGGTGTGAGAATTCAATTGATTGTTCAGAAACGCGTTAGTTTTAAGCGGGTGACAAACTTCGAATTTGAAGCAGAGCTTTACATCAACTAATACTCTGAAACAACTCATAAGTTGCCTCAAATTAGTAAAATCAATTGGCCACCAACGATGTACCTGAGCGCTGCGTCAGAAGACCTGGCCTGACATTACCCAGTGCGGTCACTCCTACCTCTCACCGGCAGGTCTATACAGTGTACGCCCCAGGATGCGTGAAGTTACTCTTCAGGCATCTAATACTGTGCATGAGTAATTATTTTCCGAATACATTTTTATTCTTGGACTAAAGTGCATTGTTCATTTTTCATTAGACATCACTTTAAATATATTCTAGGGAGAAATATTGCAGGGCTTTTACAACGCGCTAATGCGTCGTAATGGTTCTTGTACATACTATGGTTCTCAATGCATTCAAATGATGTTTTTCAAGACTGTTCAATCTTCTATCGAACTTTGATATGCAGGCACTATCAGACCAGTTATTGGTCCCTATATATTTTCAAATATTTCAAAGATAGTATAATATTTTTTTCAACGGTTATCCAATATTTTTCAAGATATTATTCTACATTAAGTATTTTGATTATTTTTTTCCTACGTTTCACGTAACGTTTGCCTTCACTTTCGGTGATTTTTCCTAATCTAATTGGGTAGTTTCACGGGCTTAATTAATACTTAATTTCAGTAAACATCAATTTCTCGCTGCAAAACACAGTGGGTAATCAGATGCGGGCTGTGCTCGCCGTGCGTCTGTGGTGCGTCATTGTACAAGTATTATAAGTTTCCGCGTAACCACCTATTCCGATATTTCACCTTCAAGGAGGTTCTTTTAATGAAAAATGCATACCCATTTATTATTCTCAAATTTTGATTTGTTTGTTCCATTCCGATATTTGAGCTCCCATGATGCATTTCCCAAAAATTTGCTTCTTCCGGTCGGAAATAGTTGCTCCATATCAATGTTGAAGTTGGTCGGAAGTATTTCCTCCAAGAAAATTGCAAACCTTTTAGAAAGGACACTTGCAAAATTATTGCCTCTGACAAAAAGATAAACTTCATTTCGTAATTCTGTACTTCAAATTGATAATGTGCAAATATCAATGAATTATATTTCTAATAACATAAATTACAAAGACCAACTCTACAATGGAACTCAATACATTAAATTGATAATGTATCAACAGAAGTAACAAATTTGGCGCAGTATTTACTTAATACTTGATAATTTCTTTTTTAATTTTTCTGATATTTTGACTAAATTCGGGAGAATTCCTTCTCTTTATAGTAGTACTTTCGCCAGATGTTGAAGCCTGTAATTGTTGTCAACGTCAGCTAAAATTATTTGTTCCATTGACTGCTGCAAAGTAGGAAGAATGTTGTACAATGTTAATCTCTAATTCAAAGCAATCTGTTAGTGCTTCAATTAATTCATCAACGTTACGTGTTGCTTTTTGAGGTTGAGGGAATTGGATTGAATTGAAATAGTCGAGGGGCTGCAGATCTCTCAAGAAGTGTCTGCAATACTGCCCTTTTCTTGGAATCTGTCAAATTTTTGTCTCACGGTTATAAGTGCACTTTCTATTCAGATCATTTTTGTTTGCCATATCATGCTGGTAATTTAAGAACTTTTTAATATCATCGGAAAAAGGAAAAATACAAAATGATATTAACTTCTACCCTATTATTCATTAAAGGATAAAATTTGTGTTCAACACACTGTGCACGATCGTCTTCTGTACTCAAAACTGAAGTTCGTTAAAAGACGCTGAAATACGGAGAGTTTTCCCCTTGTGTAGCATTTATTTACGACCTAAGGTCGTATATTTATATTCAAAAATTTTTGTTTGCCCTATTCATATTCTGTGCATTTTATGCTTATTTTCTTGTAACTGATGATCAGCGAGCGCGCGAGAGTTAAAATCCATTTTTTTATTTCATTTATTAAAGCAAATGTTTCAGGCAATGACCTCTTTTCCTCTAGTTCCGTTTTTGAAGTAGTCCAAATTTTACCTATTTATTGTTTCGAACACTGAAATGCGTCTCAGCATTTCTCTCAGAGCTGCTAGTGAACAATACGACTGGTAAACTAACGAAAATCTTTGTTCTTGTTTAAAAAGTATAATATCATGTGCACAATGCACGCGGTTCCAGATCACGAAAATCCTTGCTACAGATCTCATGGTCTTATAATTTGATGAGTGACACTCAAATGCAGGCCGCAAGTCATTATAAGAAGTGTGAGTATTTATCTCAGTAGCGATGAACTCCTGCACAGCAGCCCTAAAACACAGCCGCAAAATATGAGGAACACGTTTGCCAGACTGGTCGAAATTGGTTACAGCTCGCAAAATTGGACAAATTTTAATTGAAAAGGGATAAATGTGGGAATAATCAGAAGGACAAGAAGCTATTCTTCAACCCTGATTGAACAAATGAGAACTAAGGCCGCATACAAGATTATTTGAGGTGGCAGCGGGAAATTTGCATGATTACTTTAGAGTAATCCTTTGGCTTTGCCTAAATTTACGGCTTTGCCTAATTACTTTAGAGTAATTAATTCGAACCCTCATACATGAAATGATATTTTGATACATTTACGTTATATTTCGTGCATGCTTACTCCAATTAACCGATGACATGGTGGATTTTGTCTAATTATTTGATATTTCAAAGGTTAAAATCTCATTAAATGATATATAACAAGTCTCCCAAAAATGAGACTAGATCCAGCGAGGACAGGGGTAGTCACGACGTTATCGGTGTTGCATTATTCATCGTCTTGCAGTAGAGCACCAAAACGAGAAGTTGGTCATCCTAACACGTTATATTTTGTACCGCAGACATAATATCGATATAAGTGACAGTGAGGGTAATATATATTTTCAAGCATAATTCATAGCAGCAATTGTTCACTTAATAGTGAAAATACCCAGGAGGAAGTAACGTCACATATGAGTGTAAATTTGAATGAGATATGTATTAATAACTTATGATGTTCACTGTTAAATCTTGTTTAATGATTGCTCGAACACATTTGTACAAACCATTATAACCAGCGTGGAATTTCTTGTGCATTTTACCATGAAAATTGAAAACACTAAAGAAATACGAGAAACAATATTGTACACACAAAGTTGAAATTTAGCCTCATTAACGTGACTAATAGTGCGTTTCAAAAAGTAGACGCTCAGTCCAATGTAATTTTGAACAAAACAAACACAATTCAATTTCGCCTGATCGGTGAGTTTTCTACCTTTCAAGATCATGCGAAAAAGTTCACTTATAAACTAACTTGTCAATAACGTTGCTAAGCATACACGCGACACGTACACCTCCATCAAGGAGCTGGTGAGAGAAGAAGTGCCTTACGTGCTGCGTGTTAGTGTCTCCGGTGTAGCGCAGCAGCGGCAGCGCTGAGCAGTGAACTCCACTTCTGCAGTAGCCTGCTGTGTCAGTCAGAACCATATTTGCTCGTTGATCAAGTGATAACGAAAGCTCAAATATTTCTGCGCTAATACTTAGACACTAGATCTTATCTGGGCCATTGCATTACTCCAGAGAATACAGGCGAGGTGATGAAAGCTTGTATGAGCATAAATACAGACTATACAAATCTTCAAATAAGTACTGCAGCGGCCCTGCGCATGGAATCGCAATATTTCGATGAATATTAGAGATGAACACTGAAGCATCAAGAAATCATGCTGCTGTCACGGTAGAAATGGTCATTGAAGCATCACAGAATTATGTGACAATCCTGTGAGTAATGGTCACTAAAGCAACACGCAATCTGGGGTGCAAGTAACATCTGATTCCTTACATATTTTAGAGACTCTGCGGTCTTACATGGAGTAGATTCTTAATGTTGCAAGCCGCATCTTCATCGCTTCTTGTACCGAAAGAAAAAACATCTGTCCGCGTGCGAAGTAGAGTACACTGAAGTCTGAGAGATATTCACAATATCTAGGTACGAGTTTTAAGCAAAATACCAGGAATGGCATGTCGCGAGTGATCGTAGTGTGTGGTGTACTTGAAATTCAGCGTCATAGAGCGAAAGCTTGTGCTCGAAATGTTAACAGAATAAAGCGTTGAAACGAGTAGATATATTAATTTTTCGTGAATTGTACTGGTTTTTGTGATTTTCATTTCCCGTCACCAACTTCATGAATTTGTTCATTTTTACTTCTCAGCTCATGTTCTCGATTTCCCTCAATCATTTTATCGGATGGACGATACCATCAATCCAGTACCTAGATAATGTAGAATTATGTGAAATTAGCGTGTTTTTTGTCTCATTTACCACTGCAATGAGTAAATGATAATTTCGACACTCGTTCTAAAATTGTTGGTACATATTCCGAAACATGCATCAATCAAAGAAGGTTTGACAGAAAAGTACAAACCGAGCTCCACCCTGAAGAGAAAATAACCCAGTAATTCCTGAAGAAATATCGACACCGCACTCCAGTCTCAAGTACAGGTCTGGTGCTGAAGGTCAGTTGGCCAGGGTTTTGTTCGCCAACAATAATGTCCAATAATGCACTTCCAATTGTGTGCTGCATCTGACATCTTTTTAGCTCAATAAAGTATGCCCACCATAAATCGAAGAAATAATTTTTGTCCTTCTTAAATATCATTCCGATAGCTTTCGAACAACTTGAACCGTATTTATAAAATCACTCAATAAAGCAGATAACCTGCTAGAAAAATTCCCGAAGTATTTTTAGTCCAGAACCTTTCAATGTTCCCGTGCATTAACTTTAAAAGTACTGAACAGAATCCATTAGAAATTATGATTTCCGTACCTACATTTGGTCCGAAAAATTAAAAGTAAGAGGCAGTGAAGTACTCGCATGTAGCGTTGAGATGTAAACAAAACCATAAATATTCACGTTTCCTGTTTAAATGAGCTAATTTTCCGTGATAATAATGTGCTCCGAGCTAATGTCACTGCGATGTAGAACCTGAGTCTACATCATTAAAACCCAACACTTCCGTAGGCTGAATGGCGGTGGTTTGACTTCTGAGTTACTTACTGAATATCTTTTGGTATTTCATTTGTACAGAGGAAGAAAACTTTGGCCTGATGGGAAATGCAGAATGTGAAAATGGAGTGAAAGAAAACTCTTTCCTAACGAAATTCAAAATTTTCTCCTTTCTGTTACTTCCATTTAGGATAAAAAGGGAAATCAACGCAGCTAAGAACGTTTCCTTTTAGTATGTATAATATTTTGAGCTACGTTGATTTTAATCTTTATCCGCTTTCAACTATAATGAGTTTTTATCTACTGCACAGCACTTAACCATTTCTTCCTCAAATGTATTCAAACAATTTTAAACATGTATTCTTTTAATTTGGCTTTTGAAACAGTAAAATATTATGTTGAGTCCCTATTTTGTTTCCGAAGATTTGCGTCTCTTGCCCATTTCGAGCGGAGCATATTTTGTGTGGGGCATATTTTTAGTGTCTTTTTTTTGTCTTTCGAACTAATTTCTCTCTATGAGCTCATCATAAACTGAGCGACGTTTTTCTTTAAAAAATTCTTAAAAATCTTACGACACACATTTAGCTCATAGATAAAATTTAAACAATGAGAATGAGAACATGTCAGGGTATGAATTTTGCAAACACAGTATTTTTCAATGAGGAAGAAGCGATGAACGAGTAGAAAATGAGGACTAACTATTTTATTCTTTGAAGGACTAACTATAGAGAGGACATACACAGAGAAGGAGCAAGGATTAACTATGGGGACGATAAATACAAAAAAGGAACAAGGACTACGATATAGAAAGGACATGCACAAGCAAATTACCTGGCGTCGCTGGAGGTAAGTGCATCACATTTATTACCGCACAGTTCCAATTTTCACTTTAACGAATACTAGCTCCTGAATGTAATGTAGAATGATATTCAATATAAAAAACCCCAGGAATATATTCTTGTAGAACAGTGGTATTTAGGAATAGGTGTTATAATAGTCCTGGGTAGCCCTGAGAGGTAGAAGCTCTAGTTCACGAACGCTTGGTCATTTTGTCAACACACAAGGGTTCAATATTGGGATAAGGGTTTGCAATCCCGGGACAAAATGAAAATACCGGAATCCCGGGATTTCAGGAAGACAATCCTGAAAATTCCTGGGATCCCATTTTTTTTATATTTTTACATATATGCTATTATAATTTTTTGCCCATGCCCTTTGCAGTATTTGGCGATTTATAGGGGGCGAAAAACCTTTAGCTGAGAAGGATTCTCTAATGAATTCACACTTTGTCACTGTATTTACTGACACTCCATCAACTGCAACAAGCTTGGTCACTTGTTCTTCCGGAGTACTTGAACGCACTTTTACGAAACTTTTCATTTTTGTTTGTTTAGGTTTAGTGCTTTCACTACTTGCAAGAGGGCGTTTTGCATGAGGGCACTTTGTTCTAATACGAATTCTGTCTTCTGAGCTACTATAGTTGACGCAACTGGGTATACAGTTTCAGGCTTCACCATGTTGTGTTCACTCTTTAGGTGACGTAACAAACCACTGGTAGACCAGCCTTTGCGAAGTAAACTCTTGCTGCACTTTAAACACTTCGCACTTTCTCCAGTTACATCTTTAACATAGTATCGCCGCACCAAGGCTTTAGTTTGTGTATCATTGGCCGTTGCCATCGTATCGATTACAGTCTATTCTTTATTACCTGCAAAAGCGTACCACAAAATACAATCTGATGCAATAGTTGAACTATAATACGATATAGCGTAGACTACACTGTATAGTGATGTAAATTGCAATAATATTAAAAGACTAAAGTCCTATTTTGAGCTCTCTAATAGATTAATCATGTTAAACAGCTTGATTTTAAGTTATTTTTTCATTCGTATCTTGAAATATCTATACTATTCAGAATAACGGGAATTCCCGGAAAAAAAGCAATTCCCGGACCGGGAAATTTCGACCCAAAATCAGCCGGGATCCCGGGATCCTGGGATGCAAACCCTAATTGGGATTCCTCACTTAAGAGCCATTCCAGATTTTTAATTTTGAATACCAATTTCAAACTCGTTTAAGTTAAAGAATGAGAGCATGTCTCAGCACCTGCACTTTTCCAAACATACTATGAGCTGCAGTTAGATAGTAGTTATAAGTGAGCGAAATACTATTTCAATATATATTTTGCAGGGTTGGCTAGTATTTTAATGTTACCATAAAAAATTTTTACTTAGTGATGCCCCTTCCTATATAGGTATGTCTCTACTAATGTCCTAGTGTTTCAGTTTGTGGCTATACCCATTTTGCTGGTTGGGTTTAACTGCTTCGATACGGTCATTTTTCTGGTGGAAAGTACCGAGATAATTTCTACGAAAATCAGTGACCGTTGATTATTGTTTGAGATTTAACGCATGAATTTGCCTAATTATTCGGTTGGTGAAATTAAGCATTGCATGTTTATGTACAGAAATTTGTGCCCAGCTTTTCTCCAGAAGTTCATCTATAAAAAAACACAACGTCAAGTATATACTGTCATTTTATTTGAAAACCACTATTAGCTTTACATTAGTAAAGTGGATTTTCAGAGTTTTTTGGGCTTTTTACTCAATACTTCCCACAGTCAGGGCAAAAACACTCGAACACCAGTAATTAATAGTAGAACAGCCAACGATCTACCATATTTTGATATTTCAAGAACATATAATTTTTGAAGAACTCTACTTACACTGTTTAGAAGATAATTAATGCCTCACGAAATGTAAGTGTTAGTACTCTCAATCAAATCAGAACGATGAATGTCAAATTGGTAACAACTTCTAAAAAATCATTCGAATCATTCCCAACAGTGGTGAGGTCTTTCCTTTTAGGTAAGATATTGGTAATGTCATTTCCTACTCGTACGTTACAGGTGATGGCATTCCCTACTGGTACACCATTGGTGCAATCGTTTCCTTTGAGTACAAGTGGATGAACTCATGCTCTACAAGTACAATTTTTGTGAGATCATTTCCTTTAGTTGCAATATTGGAGAGGGAATTTCTCCCAAGGCTATGTTCGAAAACCAACATTTTCGCATAATAAGAAATTCAGCAATCGATATTTAACGTGAGTGATATCATAAAAGATAAACCTCACACTATTTAACTCGATAAAGCCACATTCTTATGCACTAAATATAATCATTGCCCTGTTGAAGTGATCACTAGGGCAGAAGGGAAGATCAAAGGAAAGCAAAATGAATTCACTTGACGTCATAATTAGCCAATGGTGCCCCAAAAATTGGTCGATAACCCCAAAATGAAACAACAGACCACAGGAATGGACGAGTAGCAATTTGCCAATTCATCATCGTCCCGGACTCAAGGATGCCTGATAGTCCGTGCATGGTCTCCTTATAGTGCTACCATTAATATTCACTTGAGGAATCGCCTACACTTGCTTCTTAACCTTATGTTTACCGAGATTGAAATCAGCGACTGAAATCAACGCCATGGAGAGTTTTTGAATTACTGGGCTAAATAGGAAGTATTTGGAGAGAACTGTGATGGTCTCAAGAGACGCTAGGAATTCAGCCATGCATGAGTTTTCGCGTAGTAATCCTTTAATTCAGCATCACAACCTGCATGATTATCCTTACCTAAAATTGCAGCTAAAATTTTCTATTTTATATCATAGAGAATATAACGTATCAAAAAGCTTGTTCGTAAACTATGAAATAACCCTCTCCGATTAAAATGTTGCAAGTCTTTAAACATTGCGTGTAATCACAAAATTCAGTTCTCAGCGAGATCCAAACTCAAAGTTTACCTCTAGAACAAAGTAGAGACCACAGTTAGTGCAGCACATACTCATTTCCAATTGTACTTTATATCAGTTTCTTTACAAGCGTTGCGGTAGGCTGAGATTCCCATTTCAACACCATTGATATGAGCCCGCGCCTGTAACCGAACAAGGACCAGATAGCGGGAGCTGAAGAAGAATCTAGGCGTTCATCCGAAGCAGGTCCAGGCAGCAAGAATCAGGCCTGCGGGGAACAATGAGAGGCAGGTCCTAGGCTTCTATTGCGATGACCCTCGTTAGGTTCTGATCACTGGGGCTCTTAATGAACGAACAGCTCCATAAAGGGAAGACCCGCGCATTCCTGTCGGCATGATTACCACCTGGACTGTTCCATCGGAGCCATGATTACGGGCCGCTGCTTCATCGAATATTATAATTAGAAAGGACTGCCGTGTATCGACCGACTTGTGCTCAAGTGCGCCTGTCTTGAGCGCGGCTTGATTGCGCTCGCACAGCCCTCAGACTACTGTGATGCTTGCCGTCACTGTGATGACTAGCGAAGAGTTGTAACGGCTCTGATTACTACGGACCCCACTGTGGTGACTTTGATGATTTTCAGAGTCTACTGTAATGACTTTAATGAGCAGCGGATGCTGAGTTGCAGCTTCCGTAATTATACAGGCACTCTGCTCTCTCTGCAAAGCCAATATCGATAGGTGATGGGAACTTCGATTTTATTCTGTCGCAAATTTTCCGTGAATGCTTTGATTTTAGCTTTAGGATAAAAACGTCATCATTATGACAGTTAGAAAGTCCCTCTTCTAATATGAGAAACTAGAGAAATCTTTGCCTTTAATTGATGCTGTCCTTTGGATTTACTCCTGCGACTTGGGGGCCAGGCTGTGACTCTCTGCTTTTTGTCATGTTTGTACGCCCTGCGATACCTTTCATTCGTTTTAACGTCCAAAACAACGGTAAATTTTTCTGTCAGAATAAAATTTTAGAAACAATCAACATTATAGCTAGAAATGAATATTTCGTATCATCGACATTCGGGTGCACAGAAGTTTTGATGGAATTCATTCATACTTCCATCTCGCAGAGAAATTTAACACAAGTACAAAACATTACGAAAATATCGTTCACAAATAATATTCATCGTGGCTTTTCCTATTTGAATTATTGCTAAAGTTGGGCTTACATTTTTAGTAAGCCATCACGCGCCCACCGATTCAGCGTTGGCTGAAGCCACCAATCACGTTACAGTCCGCACGGCGGAGGTGATGCGCGCGCTGTATTGATGGCTCAACTGCTGCACCGATGTCGCTTAATTCCGGCGCTCGGTGAGCTGGGGTGTGTCTACCTGTACAGCGTCGGCCTCTCCGGTGCTTGCTGCTAAGATGGTTCTGGCAGGTACGAGCAAATTGCAGTATTTGAAGAAACTTTTATGACTTACTGCAGTTCATTTCAGCAAACATTTATGTCAATTTGTCGAGTTGGTATGCTGCGGATGACGATGGAAACGATTTCAACTGACATCGCATGAATTATTTGCAAATAAGGGGTATAAATTTATCGTATTAACATTTTTTCATACAGAGAATTCTCAACAATACTAGTCTGCTTTCAAACCTAAATGCTTAAGTGACACTGCTTATAATGAGAGATAATCAATTGAAGCGATAAGTGTATGATGATATTTTCTTGGCTAATTTCACACTTTATGGCATGTAGTTTATATGAATAAATTTCGGTGAGAATAAGGAACTTGGAACGCTGACTTAGAAGCACTAGTTTCAAGGCTTCATTTATGCATGGGGAAGTATGCAGCATTAACTACTCGTCGTTTTGTGGCAATGAATCTCAAATGTAAAACTAATCGCTACGCATAACTGCTAAATGTCACTGCTAAAGAATCGTTGCAATATTCAATGAAAAGTTCGCGACTGTCGATGGAGTTTTTTATTGTCCAATTAAGTTGCAGCAGCTTGGGTCACTGTGAGTCTCTATGCTTGGGTTGAGCTCTCAAATGTTCTGCACGACATACCTACTTAAGGTGGAGACATGATATATCCGAGTTGAAAGACAGTAACATTTGATAGTTGCTAACAAGAAATTCATTGGCGCACATAGATGCGGGTTTATAAACTGGGATGAGGAAGTATTAATATCAGTGGTGCGTAGCAAATAGCTTCTTAAACTGTGGAGACTTTGTTTGAGTTATAGTTTTTAAACATGTGTCTGAGCTCACTCACTTCTCACGACCCATTTTACTTTTTATTGTTTTTCGAGAGTTCTCTTCGAGTAAACTGCTAACATCAGAAACGTAATAGTATGCAAGCATTTATCCGCTAAGCGATCGAATCAGAGCAGTTTACAGAGCTACTTTAAAATTGTTATCTATCGAAATATTAGTGCGTTGGTAAGTGCATTTTCGAAGCGAGCCAAACCACATAACATTTTCAGCAATCTATTCGTCCAACTTCGGAGGAGAATTTCAAAGTTACAAGGATTTCATAGATGATTTCGCAAGTTTTCCAAAGCTCCCAATAAGCCTCTAACACGGCACGCATCGATCGTCAAGACTCTTATTCCTTGAACGGAAGGGCTTCGTTCTTTAACTTTTGTGTCACGTGCGAGTCTGCGGAGCTGCTCGTATGTTCAAGGAATCCTTCGCAAGGGTCCGCTGCTGTCATGTTCAACTGCCCTGAGGCACCAAAACCCACTGTCAAAACCACCTTAGCTTCACCAGCGAATAACATACTTTCGTTAATGTTTATCTTGGGACGTTTGGAAGCGAGGCCGCTTAGAGCATTTTTTCAAGTCTCTTAAAAAAGAAACATGAACAAACAGTTTTTCAAACATTAATGATACAGTTATTTACCCATGACAACGGGTACAATGTACCAATGACTTTCAATTGATTATAATTTGAACATTCTAAATGGTTGAATTCAATTTTTCATCTTGATTTTTTTCATAATTTTTATCTATATTTTTATCAGTCATTTTTTATCTTTATTCTTTAGATCTTAGTATGCGCTGTGAATTTTTTCAAAACCTACTTACTTAAATATTATTGCCTGATGCAGGTATCCTCATTGATTACAACAACATAATATGAACATTATCATTGATTACGACAACATCGTGTGAACATTAGTCTCAACCGAAATGAGACCAACATTTTTCGATTCTTTGCCTTGTGAAGGCATTGGAGGAATTCAACCTTATTCCTGACTTTCTTGGGTACGATTTATGTCCATGTTGTGGCTTAATCTGGAGTTTATATTTTGGGTGACCATCCAATTTCCCGTTATCTCAACTCGCAGAACTTTCGATCTTTGCGCCGGAAAACAAGTGATACTCGTCGAAACATCCCCTCCTATTGCACTGCAAGGGAGTTGTAACTCCACCTAGCCAGGGAGCTACTAATTATTTATAGCACGAGTTCTGAATTATGCCAACAATTTTGAGCTATAATATCAGAACACGGCTGCCATAGCAGCGCTGAAATAAGGCTCTCCGTGTCGATATCACAAGTTTCAAGGCAGCTGATGTCGCTCGCAGAACAATTGCACGGCAAATCATCTCTCTTGGATCAAAAGCTAACTTTGAACAAATTGAGACGTTTCCTCATGAACAATATTTGATTGTTATGCTTGATTTGTACGAGTGTATTTTTGTAGCTCTAGTGCTATTGTCGCCAGGGATAACTAGTAATGAAGTTTAAAAACGTGAGTCTGTGTTGGGGGACAACTAAAATTTCATTCTTTTTCATGAAATTTTTTACGTTCAATCGTGATGACGCAGTATGTCAGTTTGATCGTCATTTCGTAGCTGTGAGCTGTGCTAATCTACCTATGTGATACTTCTGAGATTGAAATTACGGTTGTTGAAACTGATATAAAACAGGAGATTTGATTGCTGTTTTTATCTGGGTTATCGCTGAACCCCACCCTATTGAAATTTAAATCAGATGCTTTCACCAGATGAACTTACATAGCAGCCCCAGATAAGTCATAAAGTTAATAATCTTGTCCTGTTGTAAAATACTAAAGGACTTGAAATAATACGAGTTGAACAAAGTTTTAATCCATCAAATCACCGCAGTGAAGATACAATTGCGGACAAAATATAATCAGCCACGGCAACTTTTCAAATGTTGAAATGAGAAGACATCGATAACTATGTAATTATACCAGTGTGCTATGAGCCATCGCGTATAAAAGCTATCAATAGAAAAAACTATAAAATGGTCTATGGTTACGAGGAACGTTTGCATTTCAATGTAAGAGTCTTCGTAGAGGATAGAAAAAGTTTGAAAATAACATAAAAAATCTGAGAGAGCCTTAAAGGCCGTTTACACAGAACAACTTTCTAACTGCCATTATATTGCACGCATTTAAATAATTTGTTGAGATCCGCCTATACCTCTCACGAATAATGCCACTAACTGCTTGAAATTGCATCAGAGAGATAATATTCAGAAAATACGAGAACAACATCACTATAAGTTAGGAATAAAAGCCATTGGCTTTCAGCTGGCAGACACGCACGGGCTGTTCCGCCGGAATGGACGTCCGTCGGCTGCAATCTGCTTGATGTTTGGGAGCACGAACTGTTGCTCTCGCAGTGCCGGCACGCGTCAGTGTTTCAACTGAAGAACAGATCGGCTTTTTTATCAAAAGCGCTATTATCAGAGTAATAAGTGAGACATCGATGAAATATTTCCATTAAATTCATTGGAAATGCTTGACTTTTTTATGGGTCAGTTACCTCTTCCCTTAATGGGTATAGGTAGTTGTAAATCTAAGTTTTTTACCTGATGCCACTTATTTCATTACAGTTTTATTCGGGAATTGATGCTTAATTCTCATATTCCAAAGTCATTCTAAAGGTTGATGGACGTATTACTGTGGGGTTCATGCGTTATTCCAAAGCATGTCTAATGTTCCTCTGAGCATTAATAATGAAAATCTATTAAATTTACCAAAATATTTTCGCTTAAAAAAATTAATCTATGATGAAGAACACTAATTCTTCGGGTGTAATTATTGTGCTCAAGATATTACGTCAATGACACTAGTAATTTCTCAACGATGAGGCGATAGAAACCTGGGCCATTATTTGGGAGATATGTTAAGAAGCTTATTTTTGTTCCCGTAATACCTAAATTGAAAGCTTTTGAGCCACGCAGATATTTATGACATCGAAGACTCACTCAAATTGGAAATCATGGAATCATGTTTTGAAGACGGGTTAATTCATTCCTAAAACAGATAGCTGCTTTGTTGGGCTTGATGTTAAAATGATGTCAGAATGAAATAAAAAATCAGTGCACATTTACGAGACGTTTTGACTCAAGTCCAGAAAGACGCTATGACTATATTATAGAGGTGGAGGTATTCTGCACTGACACATAGTCTAATGTGTAGTGTGTCTCTCGTCTTGGTACCCCGCGGTGTTCCGGCTGGGCGGATCTCCTCTTGAATTCACCAATTGTTTCACCGCGTTTTCCATTTCGAGGGAAAATTCGCAACTCTTTGTTCAGAGATCTTTTCCCTTCTTGGTTGAAATTCGCAACCCCTTGTTCATTTGTTTTTTTTCATTTCTAGAGAAAATTTCTAGGGCAAACCAATTACGTAGCTGAATGAATAGGAAAAGCATTCATATTCATGTCGATGGGGAGTCCATTGCTGTATATACTTAAATGAGGAGTACTTTTCATTTCTTACAGCCTTAAATCAATTTTACTATTGGATTGTTATACTTCAAAAAAATGAAGTATCTGGATAAATTTCTTTATTTGGTCACACTTTCTGATTAATTTACCAAAATGATAAGGTTACAGTAGTATAGACACAAAACTAAGTTAAGAAATCCATCCGGAAATTTTTACAATGGCACTACCTCTCAGGGCTTGAATATTTTTGGGGTGAGTAATGCTGGAGCTCAAGTACCTTGATGCAGCTTTTCATGCCTCTGCTTGTCCTCCATTGTCTTGTGAATCCTTTGATGCCGAAGACAAGATGTCAGCGAGCGAAATGTTTACTGAAATAAAAATTGCGAAAATTCAAAATAAACATTTCTTTTTCATAGTAGAACCTTCGTAATTACTGACAAAGATTGATACAATATTCACTCAAAGTCAGTGATGGACTTGTTTGACAATTGATTTTGGAGGTGCATTGAATAATTGATATAATTGCCCATTAGTCTTTAGCCCGTATGCTCTTAATTAGCCAAAGGGGAAGAGAAGAAACTGATGCCGACTGCTTATTTCTTCGCAGGAAGAATCATCTGTGTTGATATCCGACATCGCCTTATCGAGATGTATTATCAGAGAAAAAGACAATGATAGCTTGCCATTGTTTACTCATTCATGGACTGAACACTCTTGTCTCATTTAAAGTGCTGATTTATGTACATAAAAATGCTTTGTGCTCATTAGATGCTTGCCAGGCGCAGACGGTGCATTATTATTCGCACTTAGTGAGAACGTCCTGTGAGCCGTCAATTGGGAGCGGTTAGTACATGGATTTCAAATCTCCAACCCTTGCAACTTTTATAAACCAATTCACAGAATGAACGGCATATTTAAGAAGGAGAAGGAACTGAACAGTAAATACATGAGCTGCTTTACAAATGGGAATGAACGAGAGTTTATAAACATTTTTATTGAATGTATGAAATTAAGTTTAAAATGAGTTTTTCATGAACCCTTCAGAAAGTTTTCAAAACGCATTCATCGAATGATTCTTCTGACATAAGGCAACTAAAATTGCCAAGTGGTCTGCGGCGGCTGCCCAGCTCTGCTCAGGTGACGGGTGCGGGGGTGCGCTGCGCGTCAGACGCTCTCAGAACTCTTTGTAACTGCCAGCTTAGAACTTTCGGCTTGCGTTTTGAAATCAGAAACCAATTCGTTTGAAATTGAGATTTTATGCCTTGATAAACGAGCTTTGCAATCAAACTTAATGCGAAATTTTTTTGCTAAAGTCGATTTTTGTCGCAAAGTTTCCTCTGCGATATTTACGGCTCACAATTGAGGGCTCAATTGAAAAGTTTCCTGGTGCAGAGTTTACTTAAACTACTTAGATGTCTCTTAAAACCTTTTTGATTCTAATCAATATTCAGCGAGCATAAGTAGGTCGGTGACCAGTACGAACGAATCATGAGACAATTTTATTTTGATCACAAAATCTGCTTGTGCAACAACGGTGCGATATTGCGCGATGTCTCGGCTATGTCTCTTTCTATGTTCTAGTTCAACGTCTTGCGTTGGCCTGCGGATTATTTTTCCCTTTCCCCTCAGAAGCCTGAGAGCGTAACTATAGGCAACCACAAAAGACATTTTCTATAAATCAGTGAAACCGAATAAGAACCGAAGGTATTTTTAGAAACACGGAATGATATAGCATCAGTAGCTACAGGAGTCGCCGAGTGTAATCCTGCAGAATTTGTAATAAATTGCTGGTGCTGATTCTCCTCATTAACGTAACATCTGCGGAAAATAGAGAAAGCAACCTGAAAGAAGGAATGAGAGACCGAGGTTATTCTCGTTAGTGAAAAATTATCGAACCGATATCTAAAATGTTTCCAACGAAATCCCATCGAAATGAGTATCCTCCGATTAGCAGCTCACTGGCTCTTTTCTATTATGTTTTACATGGAATATTTTGGCCATTACGACTATTCAATTGAAAGAAGCATTGTGTTTTTTTGAAATAGGGATAACAGTTTACAGTCATTTTAATCCAATATACGCCTAACAGGACAAGTACCATATATATCACCACCTTAGAAACGATAAAAAATAATTTCAGTTGCCTGAAATAATCGTCTGTGTGAGATCCAAAACATTCTTTATTGTAAAGCATCATATGAATATCTATCGTGCCTTTCTCGCCGCAGCAAATGTCTTTGATCATCCGAGTCGGATCTCTCCCTCGTTGCCGCCGAGGTCTTCGCTCTCGCTATCTTGAGCTTATCAGTGTTCCTGTCGCGGTCTTTCTGCCTACGTTTATTGATCGAACGAACCCCACAGCACCTACAAAGCCCGCCGATCTGGTTCCCCTAAGACGCTTTGTCAGGACTGACTACCCCACAATTCGGTATCGGCAGATCAAAGTGCCTGCCACTTCTATTGCCGCTCAAGCGCGCACGCCGACTTCGAGCATTTCAAGCATCGCCTGCATTATATTTCTCACTTCACAAATACATGGCAATTGTTGCCGCTTGGGCGTGAGCGATTCTATTCGAGAAAGTCCAATCCGCGGGAAGGAGACTTATTACGCTAGATCGAGGTACCACGGATGCTTTTAATATAACACTTGCTGTTTAAATTAAAACTTACGTACATTTCAAGTAGGCAATATAAATTTGTTTTGGGGTTCAGGTGAATTCAAAGACCATGGAAAATTTGAACATGTGAAAGTAAACGATCATTCGTAATTTTTGATGCATTTTACACAAAGCTTGGATTGTAGGCCGTATACAGCTCAGGATGAATGGCCGTACACAACACAGGATGAATGGCCGCACACAACACAGGATGAATGGCCGTACACAACACAGGATGAATGGCCGCACACAACACAGGATGAATGGCCGCACACAACACAGGATGAATGGCCGTACACAACACAGGATGAATGGCCGTACACAACACAGGATGAATGGCCGCACACAACACAGGATGAATGGCCGTACACAACACAGGATGAATGGCCGTACACAACACAGGATGAATGGCCGTACACAACACAGGATGAATGGCCGTACACAACACAGGATGAATGGCCGTACACAACACAGGATGAATGGCCGCACACAACACAGGATGAATGGCCGTACACAACACAGGATGAATGGCCGTACACAACACAGGATGAATGGCCGTACACAACACAGGATGAATGGCCGTACACAACACAGGATGAATGGCCGTACACAACACAGGATGAATGGCCGTACACAACACAGGATGAATGGCCGCACACAACACAGGATGAATGGCCGTACACAACACAGGATGAATGGCCGCACACAACACAGGATGAATGGCCGCACACAACACAGGATGAATGGCCGCACACAACACAGGATGAATGGCCGTACACAACACAGGATGAATGGCCGCACACAACACAGGATGAATGGCCGCACACAACACAGGATGA
Source organism: Morinoia aosen (assembly GCA_030386875.1). Lineage (NCBI taxonomy): Eukaryota > Metazoa > Arthropoda > Malacostraca > Amphipoda > Talitridae > Morinoia > Morinoia aosen. The sequence goes on from CM059574.1 coordinate 6,331,147, forward strand.
ATGGCCGTACACAACACAGGATGAATGGCCGCACACAACACAGGATGAATGGCCGCACACAACACAGGATGAATGGCCGCACACAACACAGGATGAATGGCCGCACACAACACAAGATGAATGGCCGTACACAACACAGGATGAATGGCCGCACACAACACAGGATGAATGGCCGCACACAACACAGGATGAATGGCCGTACACAACACAGGAGGAATGGCTGCACACAACACAGGATGAATGGCCGCACACAACACAGGATGAATGGCCGCACACAACACAGGATGAATGGCCGTACACAACACAGGATGAATGGCCGCACACAACACAGGATGAATGGCCGTACACAACACAGGATGAATGGCCGTACACAACACAGGATGAATGGCCGCACACAACACAGGATGAATGGCCGCACACAACACAGGATGAATGGCCGTACACAACACAGGATGAATGGCCGTACACAACACAGGATGAATGGCCGTACACAACACAGGATGAATGGCCGTACACAACACAGGATGAATGGCCGTACACAACACAGGATGAATGGCCGTACACAACACAGGAGGAATGGCCGTACACAACACAGGATGAATGGCCGTACACAACACAGAAGGAATGGCCGTACACAACACAGGATGAATGGCCGTACACAACACAGGATGAATGGCCGTACACAACACAGGAAAAATGGCCGTACACAACACAGGATGAATGGCCGCACACAACACAGGAGGAATGGCCGTACACAACACAGGAGGAATAGCCGTACACAACACAGGATGAATGGCCGTACACCACACATGAGAAATGGCCGTACACAACACAGGATGAATGGCCGTACACAACACAGGATGAATGGCCGTTTACAACACAGGATGAATGGCCGTACACAACACAGGATGAATGGCCGTACACAACTTAGGACGCTCATTAGTTCATCGTGGAACTAAGTCTGCATTTAGAAAGACAGCGCGAGTCTGGCAGCCAATAAGAGGCGCTGCAGGCGCGCCGGACACGGACTGATGGACTGCATAAATTGCACCAGGGCCTGTCCTCCTGATAATGTTACCGCTGCTGCGTCCCTTCGGCGATTCATGGAGATCCGTGAACTTCTCTATCTTCTGACACCTCGCTTATTTTGAATATTCATCTAGCTAGCTATGTCATTCAACATTAAGTAACGCATTTCTTTGAAGTTTGTATTATTCTTCTTATGGGTACTAAATAATATGCTCGTTTTTGTTTAATGAGATTAAATTGCGGATCTTGTTTTCCATGCGAGTGTTCTTATAGTAATGGATCTTGGACAGTAAATGATGGCTTTCCTTGCTTGGATACACTCACAAAATGACCAAAATTATTTGTAGCTCTAAATTTCTTAGTTTTTGTTGAAGTGATCCTTACGCACTAGCGTCGTAGGTGGAGCAAAGGAGTCAAATTATCCTCAGTGATGGAAGTATCAGAAAGGTTAGTTAAGCAACAATTGAAACTTATTGAAGAGAAAAGTAAACTGTAAATCTTCGTTTTATTCACATAATTTTTTGTTCTAATCAAACTGTTGACTGCTTACGTCTTCCTTGTTTAATTTCAGGTTTCTTTTTGTTTGACAAAAAATCTTGAACAGCTGTTATTCTTCCTGCAACATCAGACAAATAGTCAGGGAATACCTTGTGTACGTGCAGCAATTTGTGTTTGTCATGTTTCCGCCAGGAGAAATATTACTTGATTGTGTAAATTCGCTTTCATAAATTATCAAAATCCTTCACGGAATTAAATGTCATTCAAAATGTCACAAAATGCTAACTGTAGCATAAATTACCTTTCATTCCTGCAGAGGGATGGCACTGACTAAAAGTTGCAGTTTCCACTAAAAGAATAAGCAGTTTAGTGAAAGGCTTTCTACTGTAATTAAAATTACCAATTTCAGTTTGGGAAGACATTAACGTAAACATTCTTCGCTAGGAGGCACACAAAAATCACGTTTTACAAGGTCCATGAGCAGAAATTCTACAATTTTCCTCTAAACTCGAAAGGCTTGTGGACATCAATCTTGCGCATATGAGCAGCTGAACTTTAGTAGCTCAAATCATTATAGGAAAGATATTAATGAAAGCCCGCGACAGAGAAACACAGATTGTCGAACCTCTAGTGGTTTACATGACTATCCAGAAAACGACCTGCAATGGCAAGAATTATGTTAATTAACCCTCGATACCAGGTAAAAGATTGTTTATGCTCGGCATCATTATATCAGCGAACAAACTTTCCACGTATTTTTTGATCCAGCTTGTAGCGGCCACCTCTGAGAAATGAACGAAACGCATCAAGATTCAAAGTCATGAATTTATCGTTTGTTTTATTCAATGCAAATTTTGTCTTGCAATTCACTAAACTCTCGTAGGCATTCAGCTACGATTCAAAATACAGACAGTGCTGCATTTTAAAATGTTTGAACAAGACAGAAAGAATAAAAAACACGAGGCCAAAGGAAGGCAGAGGCTTCAAGTGATATAAATCATCCGTCTCTCTGATCCGCGCCCGAGAGACCACAATAAATCACACAGGGGAACTTGAACTGGAAACCTGGTCGTGAAAAATGAACTGCAGTAAAATGAGGCAATTGTCTTTGCCTTCACGAGAATAAAGAAACATCCTCACCGCCTCTCGCGGATACAAAGCGCCTATCGAATTCTAACGCGATGGCGCCCGTGAATCTTTTTGGGATGCTGGAGGAAATTTGCCCCTGCTGAAGCTGAGAAACTTCCATAGGCGCAGGTTTGCCTGGAATTTCCGCTTAGTAGAGAGAACATAGTGCAATTCTTTGCGGGAATGGACGACCGATCCTTGTTTTCAGGATGCAAAGTCATCTGAGCGCTAAATGATGAGCTTATTTGAAAAGAATGTCCGAAAAATTCCGAATTAAAGTAAACAGTAGGCTTAAAGCTTATTTTCTGAACCAAAAGTTGCTTGAAGAAGAATTGCTGCTCGAATCATAAATAGGAATATTACATTGCTGACAAACTCACTCAAAGCAAACGTCTCTCTCGCTAGATGCCACGGGACTGCGCACATCACATCTTTCGCTCAGATATTAAGTCGTCTTGTGACTTTTGGAAGGTCGTTCGAAGTTTTCCATTTCATTTTCACGATTGATTATCATCAGTTTGGTGGGCTTGTCAACCAAGTGCGGCTTAATTTCTGAATCACGTTATTTATTTTTTAGAATCACGTACTTTATTTTACATAAATGCGTTTCAGCCACTTGGCTCGTTCATTTCCTTTAAGGAAGGACACAAATCTTGACACACGAACGCTCCAACTATCGGCCCCGCTCTCGCCACAGCCCCACCGCGGCTGCTCCGCCTCTGTGGGGCACGCACGACTGCAGTCGTGTGGGGGCTCTCATTATAATGTGATGATAGGAAAGTACCTTAAATATGTAATTATTTAGCTAAAATGTGAAACTTCACTTGAAGTATCCGATTTCCCTCGTAGCCGCGCTCTTCAGGTTTTCTTCAAAAGCCTTGCAGTCAAATTTATAGCAGTAATATTCATTAAACTAACGTTCTCTGTCAAAATATCCGTTCGAATGACATTTTCTCCTACAATACTTGTTGCCGCTATAGTTTTACCTTGAATTTAATGAATAGCATTGGTTACTCTGGAACAAAACTTTTAAAATGACAATGCTCATTTGACGTTACATTCGCTTAACTAGTTCTTTGAAAAAATGTGAGTAAAATTATTTTATTCGTGTAAGAGAAACTCCAATCTGACCTTAAATTTAACGGAAATTGGTTAGTTGAACTACATATTTTACAATTGAATGACATATTTCACATCGGCCTAAAATCTGAGCGTAACTATGCAAACCAGCGAACATGGCCCCTCAAAAATGACGTGATTCGATAATTTACCTGAATAAATTTTTAGAAACGGAAGAAAAATAAATATATCTATCCAAATAGTACTTGCGATTAAAATATTCTTGTACTTGTGCACTGGGGAAACTTGTATCCATATACGGTCATTTAAGCATGCTTATGAGCGTCATAGAGGGACGGAATCGGACACCAAACAAGCATATAAATAAATCAGTACACACACCAAGAGTATTATGAGGTAAGATTATAAACCAAATGGTTTTGAAAAATATATTATATCGTATTCCTCGCGAGTAGTGGCATTTTCTTAAATGGTGGATTGAACGTCATAACTCCAGTAATTTTGGGCTTTTAAACGAATATGAGCGGATGCTAGTTTTTTTATATTATTTGAATTATTTGGGATTTTGTATTTAGGAGATATACAAATACTTATATAAAATGACGAGAATTATTTTACTGGGGACATATTTTATGGGTCAAATAACATTGAGAAGAACATCATTAATTTGCATCTATTCGCCCGTTTTCCAGATTCCTCGTTTAAAAATTTTCGGTTCTCAAGTGAAGGAAGATATGAATTCACAGAGGTTGAAAAGTTCTTTGACCTCAAGACAGTTGACCGCTGAATGAGGAAAGGATATAATCGAGCGAAAACATTTAGTCCATCAGTAATCTGTGCTCGAGCCATTTCCAGCAGGTTATAAATGATGCGAAATGCCCATGAGTTATTTTTTTTGTAGCTGGAATTCTCGTCTAAAAGTATGTATAGCTAATTCAACTGGGTCGTTGCATTATTTTGACCTTTGTCACTAAGTTATCAAGCGTCACGGTCGTGCTAAGTAACTAACTAATGAAAGTACAGGCAGAATTATAATATAGATTATAGTTTTTTCACTCAAGCGTGATTTATATAAAACTTGAACGTATCCTAACCTGCTCTTCATCAATTCAAATAAATAGTAGCGAAGGTACAATTAAGCCATTCACCCTCTACAACTTATCACGCAGTCATGCTGGGCAGCATAGGCATGTTATACTATAGGGAACAAAAATGAGTGCTTGCTTGTCTCGTATAAAAGAAGATGACCTAATGGAACAAGTTGCATTAAGGCGTCAGTGTTGGAGACTGAGAGATCACTCAGGGCTGGCTGCTGCGTGTCAGGCGCGCGCGCAACACGAGCTGTCTCTTAACACCCCTCACGGTGTCGTGGCACGACCCAAATCGTTGAAGGGTTATCAGCTGACGTATCCTATGTACAGCAGAACGTAGCTTAGGGTGAGACCTGTTCATTGCCTCTCCTGCTACCGACCTCAAGCACAATGATGCAGTGGGATACTTGCAGTTGGAAACTAAAGGTCGTAGGCGACGTTCTATAAACACTAGTACACACGTGTTGGTCGGCATTAATCTGAAGAATTTCATCCCTTCTTTCTTGAGTTAAATTCGATTGTGCAAGTCGATGCTGTTAGGCATTAGTCTGAAGAATTTCACCCCTTCTTTCTCGAGTTGAATTCTCTCGTGCCACTCGATGTTGTCCAGCGTTATGCCGAAGAATTTCCTCATTTCTTTCATGTGTTTAGCTCTCTCTAGCTACTCGGTTTTGCTCTGCATTATTACGTAGAACTTCCAAACGCCGGTCATTAGTCAATTTAGCTCTAGCTTCTCGTTTGCGAGCACCATTGCCTCGTCTTGCCATTTCGCGTTGTTCATCCGATCGTCTTCGGCGTTTTTTTTGCTGTCGTAGTCTTGCTACTTCTCTCTTGCGGTTGGGCACGTTTCTATCCAAAGTGACCTCTTTTGCCGTAATTTTATTCTGAAATGTCGTCTATTATCTCGTTAAAGCTTTTCAAGATAAACACAATTTCGAAAACGGTAACTCAAGTTCCAAATCTTGGGCTTTATACTAAGTGGTAGCCAGGTTACTGGTCAAACGAATTTAAAACATTTCTTTTTGCATTATCAATTAAAAATATCAAAGCGACATGATTAATTTCAACAGAGAAAGCTCCATAGAAAATTTCTATTTATTTTTAAAAATAAGCCGATTGCGTATTGTGGATACCATGTGGAGGGGGTCACACGGACGGACGGAGGGACGGACGGACGCGGCTCCTTATATAATAGTGATGAGAACGAAATTGTTTAATCTGCTCACGAAAGGCTCCATTCTTGACCTTAAAATTAATGAGAATCAGTAGTGAGGTCTAAAATGTAGCACTTAAGCCTCATTAAAAATATTTTTGCCTGGATTATTTTAATACCCTAATAAGCATGATCAAACCCTACATGTGCACTGAAATCTATTCCGACGATTCGGGCTATCACTGCTAGACTTGTTATCACAATTTCTGTTACCAGGATACGCGTTGCTCTAATACTTTTATCCATGCTATTCAGTGCTGTCGTATTGGTTACTGCCTTGCCTGAGCTGGTCGTAGGCGTTCGAGCTCCAGTTACACCGGCTCGTTGTGGCCTTCTTTGTTCTTCCAACTGAAGCTTTGCGGCGCGTACTGTAAATAATCTGAAACTTTACATATCGCGATCTTGCCGCCAGCATCACAGCGAGCATCTACAGCAGTGCAGCGGCGCATGTCTGTATTTTAAGGAAGTACAGTGCTGCAACCCATGCATGAGCCAGCGCTATAAAGCTAGCTCATTGCCCAAGACTAGATCGCACTTGAATTAAAGGCAACGAACCTGATGGGTTTCCGATGCTATCCAATAACCTTTATAGCTATAGAGGAATAACCTTCATAGCTGTAAAGGAATATCGTTTCCATTGATATTTCGCTGAGAACATGCGTGTTATCATTGAAAGCAATGGTGTTAAAGCTGAATAGGGGGAGGAAGGCGCCAACGGGACGCTGTCTTCGCGTGAACGCTGACGTAGATGCACGTTATGGAAAAATATCTCAATATCTTCATCTTCAAAATTACAACTAGAGTGTTTTGAGGTTTTATAATTAGTTTGATTACAGCAATGTCACTGCATATTTTACTGCGTCTTTAAACTAAGTCACTTCAGCAGCTTTGATCTTACGATTATTTCTGTACAGTATCTCATTTGCTTTGAGACAATAATTTTAATTTAACGTGCAGCTGCCTCTCGGTCTCGTTTATGTCCACCGATGACAAAGACTTGAGTGATGTGGTGCAGGGAGCGACGACTGTCGACGTTATCACTCCGCTTTACACCTCGAGAGCGCAGCGGCCCCTGGCTGGTGTTCCGTTTATTTGGGTTCGGCGACCCAGCTTTACGGCGTTTGGTTATTTTTATTCGGGAGGTGGCTTTCCTGTAAAGAAAGTTGTCACCTACTTGCATCACAGGAAAATCCATAAATCTGGGTGCAGGCAGCAATGAGACTCAAAGTGGCGCTCATAAATAGAGCCAGAAGCGCTCCCGCCGAAACTGAGCAAATAAGAATCTAGAGGTAGAATGACTTGCGCTCAGCCCAAATTGACTGCTGTATCAAGCGAGGGACTTTACGAGCACCATTGATGAAACACGGAGCAGGTAGGGCAGCATTCTTGTACTTTTATTGCCATCTCCGTGCGAGACGACGAAAATTGGAGAAAGCCAAACGCGTAGGACACTTAAGGCGTTTCTGGCAATTTTTTTACAGAACTCACGATAGTGCAAGTCTACTTTGACATTCAATTTACGATATTTGATATTGACTTGACATTGCAATTCAACGATAAGTACTTGATTTACATTTCTTGAGTTTCATGGCCCGGTAGAGATTTGCAAATAAAAAGCTCGAGTGAGCAGGCAACACCTGAGTGCTGATTAATATCAACGATGAATTTGTAGGCAAGCATAAAATTTAACACCTTGAAGGATAAAAGTGACTGCGTTGAGCTTTTGGTTAGGTACAAGTTTTTTGAGCGAGACTGCGTAATATAAGAAAGAAAATTAGGACAACTTCAAAAATGTAGAGAATAGATTCAGTAAAAAATTATTCCGTACATAAACACAAGCTCATCGATGGGAAGTCGTAAAAACATATTTCCAAACACAGTACAATGTCTTAAACTTTCGAATTAGTGGACAACCTAAATTTGTTGAAGTGTATTCTCTTCACATGACACGCACAAAATGACTCGAACATGGGCTCTGAATTGCGCTTAGGTTCCGTGTGACGTAGCCATTGCCGCAATTGTGGCGCGCATTGTCTCGGAGTGGCGGCTATGGCGATGTACGACGCTTTCAGCAGTCACTTGACAATGAAGGTGTCCTCCCCAGTCAATACTGCGTTCTGAAGCTTTCTATGTTTCAGAACGCCGGGTGGTGTCGAGTCGTGTTGGGCCGAGTCGGGTTGTACCGAGTCGGGTTGTGCCAAGTTGGGTTGTGCCATTAAGTTGGGTTGTGCCAAGTCGGGTTGTGCCAAGTTGGGTTGTGCCATGTTGGGTTGTGCCAAGTTGGGTTGTGCTAAGCTGGGTTGTGCCAAGTCGGAGGGTGCCAAGTCGGGTTGTGCCAAGTTGTGTTGTACTATGTTGGGTTGTGCCAAGTCGGGTTGTGCCAAGTCGGGTTGTGCCAAGCTGGGTAGTGCCGTGTTGGGTTGTGCCAAGTTGGGTTGTGCTAAGTTGGGTTGTGCCAAGTCGGGGGTGCTAAGTCGGGTTGTGCCAAGTTGGGTGGGGCAGAGTCGGGTGGTGCCAAGTTGGGTTGTGCCAAGTTGTGTTGTGCAATGTTAGGTTGTGCCAAGTTGTGTTGTGCTAATTTGGGTTGTGCCAAGTAGGGGGGTGCCAAATCGGGTTATGCCAAGTTGGGTTGTACCAAGTTGGGTGGGGCAGAGTCGGGTGGTGCCAAGTTGGGTTGTGCCAAGTCAGGTCGTACCAAGTTGGGTTGTGCCAAGTTGGGTTGTGCCAAGTTGGGTTGTGCCAAGTTGGGTGTGGCAGAGTCAAGTGGTGCCAAGTTGGGTTGTGCCGAGTTGGTTGGGGCAGAGTCGGGTGATATCGACCGGTTTCGGCGCATGAGGCACGCGTGAGCTTAGTTGTTTGCGATGGGCAGGACATGTGATGTTGGTTTTGATAGTTACGCTGGACAACGTGTCAAAAATATGAATGTTTCACAAAATAGAAGCCTCATAGGCAAAATAAAAGCCAAAGAATAAGGATAGGATCCATCATAATAGGAATTAAATCAATGGGTGAAAAGTTAACGAGGATTCAAACCCAGAAACGTGAGAAAAAAGAGAGCCAAATATAAGACAATTCACCTTCCGTTGGTAAGTGAGGCAGTGCTGGAGGGGATATGAACACGAGAACTTGTGTGCCAAATTAGGATTTGAGGGGAGTATCACCGAGTGATGGGTGGCCGTGGTTTGGGGGGCGATGTGACCGGCTGTTACTGGGACAGGCTACAGGGCTGTAATAATGCAGGTTGCAGGGGCTGCAAAACTGCAGGTTGCAGGGGCTGTTGGGCTGCAGGTTATAGGGGCTGTTGGGCTGCAGGTTACAGGGGCTGTTGGGCTGCAGGTTACAGGGGCTGCAATACTGCAGGTTGCAGGGGCTGTAGGACTGTAGGTTACAGGGGCTGTAAAGCTGCAGGTTACAGGGGCTGTGGGGTTGCAGGTTGCAGGTTACAGGGGCTGTTGGGCTGCAGGTTACAGGGGCTGTGGGGTTGCAGGTTACAGGGGCTGTGGGGTTGCAGGTTACAGGGGCTCTAGGGCTGCAGGTTACAGGGGCTGTTGGGCTGCAGGTTACAGGGGCTGTAGGGCTGCAGGTTATAGGGGCTGTTGGGCTGCAGGTTACAGGGGCTGTAGGGCTGCAGGTTACAGGGGCTGTTGGGCTTCAGGTTACAGGGGCTGTAGGGCTGCAGGTTATAGGGGCTGTTGGGCTGCAGGTTACAGGGGCTGTTGGGCTGCAGGTTACAGGGGCTGCAATACTGCAGGTTACAGGGGCTGTAGGACTGTAGGTTACAGGGGCTGTAGGACTGCAGGTTACAGGGGCTGAAGGGCTGCAGGTTACAGGGACTGTGGGGCTGCAGGTTAAAGGGGTTGTATTACTGCAGGTTACAGGGACTGTAGGGCTGCAGGTTACAGGGGCTGTAGGGCTGCAGGTTACAGGGGTTGTAGGACTGCAGGTTACAGGGACTGTAAGGCTGCAGGTTTCAGGGGCTGTATGGCTGCAGGTTACAGAGGCTGCAATACTGCAGGTTATAGGGGCTGTAGGGCTGCAGGTTACAGAAGCTGTAGGGCTGCAGATTACAGGGGCTCTAGGGCTGCAGGTTACAGGGGCTGTAGGGCTGCAGGTTACAGGGGCTGCAATACTGCAGGGTACAGGGGCTGTTGGGCTGCAGGTTACAGGGCTGCAATACTGCAGGTTACATGGGCTGTAGGGCTGCAGGTTACAGGAGCTGTAGGGCTGCATGTTACAGGGACTGTAGGGTTCCAGGTTACAGCTGTAGGGCTGCAGGATACAGAAGCTACAGAACTAACTATAATACTGTCGCCGGTATACCCCATCACCACACCCAACTTACACATGCCGCTCTTATCTCGTCGAGAGTTCGGCTTCCGGTTTTTTATCGTTCGAGTATCCTTCAAGGGCTACTTTTGTAAAATTGTACACGTGTCTTATATTTATATTATCTTTGATCGTTACATTCCTGTCACGATTTCTGTGATAGTGTTATTGCTATCTTTACACTAAAATGGCATTTAGAGGCTTGAATGTCAGTCTTTTTAGCTCGGTATCATAACAGCAACCTTGAAAACAGATTCTTTCTGCCTTCTTAGTTAGGACAGCCTGACATGGTTTACGTGCCTTTATTTGTTTTTTATAATAAATTATTGAAGCTTTATTACCGTTATTGGAAATCATACCGTTTCCAAATGTCTATAATTACTGATTTTGCGTCAAGGTTTCCGCTGTCTTCATTTAAATTTTATTAGTTGTTTGAACTGCAGAAATTCATCGAATGAGCACCTTACAAGTAGTGAGTTGTCCATATCCCTGTTTTTTAGCAATGAGAGATAAGATTCCGTTCGAACAAATATTTCATTATTTATCCATCAAGTTTCCTTATTCTTGCAAAAAATAACCGATGAACATGAGCCTTACATCATCTCACGAAGCCCTAATTTCTTAACCGAGACCCGAACCTCTGCTGCTGCTGAGAAGTTCAAGCAAGTCTTTTGCTTAAAAATCCTTTGATTCCAAACTTGAAGACGCTTGACGAGCTAACATGGCCGTCCCTTGTAATCCCTACCAAGGATATCAAGACTTAGCGCGCTCCGTTTTGCGAACCTTCACCTGAAATCTGCAGCGAATTTCTCTACAAGTGTCTTGAAAATGTGCTAGATTTGTGATTACGAGAATAATAAAAGTGGGGGTGTTTGGTGGGTGGGTAATACAATCGCTGTTTTATGCGACTTTATCTCATGCCAACCTCAGCATGTACAGATGGAAATTAGTCCTAATATTTTAACTAAATAAAAGCATGATTAAACTTATGAACAATTGAGAAATTTTTTCATTCAAGTTGAGATTCCCATGAGACGATGTGTAGTAAAACTCAAGGATTGACTGTGTTTACATTTAAACGATTAAAACTACTTAAATACTTTATTTGAAGCGAGTGATACATCAAGTAGATTGTTTTACTTGGCAATTAAAAATGTCACAATTGATGATTTTGCTTCGGTATATTTGCTCAACAGTATGTGAGAGGCGAAAAAAATAATTGGGCTTCTTGTTTAACTTACATCATGACTGCAGAGTTTTTTGCATTCTATGTTTCCATAAGTCGATAGAATAAATTGTCATCAAATAAATATTTTTATCCACGGTCAACTTTTCTATTTTTTATGAAGTTAACTTCATTTATTGAATTTAAATCGCCCACTTTGTACTTTTGCCGCTCTGTAAATTTAATGCTCGGATAATGTTAGTTTATACTGTTTTTTTACGAGCCTTCTTCTCAATCAGTTGGCTGGGAGGACAGTACATTTGATAATTATGCTTGTGTGTACCGAACAAACATTCGTGCAGTGAGTTTTTGAAGACTAATTTGTATTCAGGAAGGACCCTCTAAAGCTCCCCTGTTAATTGGGCGCTGCACATCCCTTAAGGATGTTCGGGTCTATTCTTCTGCAAGCTAAGGTAATTACGGAACCTCAAGTGGGCTTTTAAGTCTTCTGTAAACGTTAACTGTTAAAGAATGCGTAATTGAGCTTCCTGCGATACCATTATCCAGAGGCAGGGAGCGCAAGCCCTAGCGTTATGGTCGGCTATCGACTGCCAGGGAGCGCCTTCGACTTCTCGGTCGGGTCGGGAGCATGAGCCCCCTTGGCTTTTTGAGCTTCTTTCAAGAGTCCGGGAAATCCCCATCCAATTATCTTCTAGCAAAGACCTATTTTGAGACATGAACAACTGTTATTGGGCTCGAAGAGACATTTTTAACAATAGATTGCAATTATCTACAGCTTGTATCAACTTTGAATTTCAATTTAACTTTTCGGGAATGCGTTGTTTTCTTGATAGATCGTCGTCCGCTCGAACAAAACATACTTTTAGTAAATTTGCTCAATACTTTGTTTATGTCTCATCGTCTAAGGGAATCGACATAAAAACTGAAAAGCTAGTCATTCAAGAAATATATATGCTCATACCGTGCAAACTGCATAGCTATCAATTTCAAAACGACCGACTCGACTACGCTCAGATGTACATTCTCTATCATATAATTAATCATTATGTCTCTCTCAGGGTTTTGCTTGCCGTCGTGAATAATTTAGACTAATAATGTCTCATAGTTTAATTTTTATTCGAAAAGAAACTCTAGTTTGTATTCTCTCCTTGTAATTAGAATTTAAAGTTCACTCCGTGAGTAAAGTTTAGGCAAATTTATTTAAGCTCTCGAACCCTGTTTAATAATGCTACTTCTAATTAAATAAATGCGTTATTTTTACATGAGAGGTTGTATTAATTTCCAATAGTCGCTTTGCTGAATGAGATATTTTTTGCTTAAAGGTAATACATATGCTTTACTTACGTCATAATAATGAGACTCAATGAGACTTCATTTTCAGTGTGTATTCAAAAAAAGAGAATGCAAAGCAGGAACGAAGAAACATGGAAGGTGAAACTCAAAATATCACCTGTGCTATACACACATTATTTTTAAAATGCACATCGATAAATTCATGCTTGATTGTGAATGTCTCTTGCATCTCAAGTGTTCTTTTTAAATCAAACGGCTGGGCAAGTTCTTGAAAAATGAGAACACAAGTCTCACGGAGCATTTTCTATTGGCACCAACACTTCTTATTTAATCCCAACAAGAGAGTTGAGGCACATAGCTAAGCCTCATGTGCTGTTTTTTAATGTGCCGCATTTGCCTTGAAGTTCATTGATCGACATAGAATTTGGAGTGGAACTGTAACGTAACGTGGTAATTGTTTGAGTAAGTTGTACGGAACAGCGTCTCTGGAGCCATCGTGTTACTTGCAACATTTCCTCCAAGTCACTGTGAGAATTTTACATTGGATGAGTTGCTCAAATAAAATGGACTATTTTGGGAAAATTACATTTCACCACTCACCACTGATTTTTATAAATAGGAAATCAAGGCTCAAGTTTTGTTCTCTTTGTTTTAAAATTAGATTTTTTCATTTCACATCAAATCGTGTCCTTGCGTTTGATACATATTTAAAACATCTAGCCAACGATATAACTTAGACTATAATATTCCTTTATACGCTCTCATTGAAATACTTAGCATCCAATATTATTTGTTTTTTCTGCCTAGATGAGAAGCTAATTATTGTTTTTATTAGGGAATAGTGTATTCTCTGACCCCTCTCCTTGCTGTTAGACAGCACGAACACTGCCATCAGCATTTATTATCATCGAATGGTTAGGCCTTTATCTTCAGACTTTTCTTTACTTAATGGTCTCTTTCTCTCTTACCTGCCCATTTTCTCTAAATACCTGAACGACTGATATTCAATCTTTCTCTGAACACATAAATACTGTACTTTGAAGACATTAAGCTCTAGACGATGGGTCTTCTAATTGTGTCATTTCTGTCCTCCAGTGATGCTGGTGGGGCTGGCGTGCCTCACACTGGAGGCGACAGCGAGGGCCCACCCTGGAGACAGGTCCCCCAGGGGCCACTCCGAGGACCGCAAGCTGGCGGTGGCCTCCAACGCCCTGGACTCGCTCGGCCTCAACAACAGCGTGACGGCCGTCAAGCCTGGCGATTCCGCCAAGCTCGCCTGCCCCGTCCCTGCTGAGCTCTTCGGCACGGTAAGGCCGCCGTCAGCTCATATGTCCTTATATGTCCTTAGCTCATATATGGCCGCCGTCAGCTCGTACACCACGCAAATTGTCTGAGCGGGCAGCCAGGGAAAAGTTTACTCATATATCGATTAAAATAGCGTAATATCTGTTGCAATGAATTTACCTCTGCAAAAATTATCTTGTCAGCCGAGTTCTTTTTTATCAAATTCGTATTTTCCCTGTTTTTTCGCATGGTTTAGGTTTGTAATGGAGGCTGTCAAAAATTTGTTGACCTAAGGGTGTAAAGTGATTTACAGTCGACGTACAAATTCGAAAACAAAACTTAATTAACTAGAAAATACAAATTTCGTCATCGGTTTTGGAAAATTTCTAAATATTTAACTGAGAGCTATTTCTTTTCCTTTTCTTTATTTGAAGCACAACTGATCCTTCAATAACTTTCCGATTCCGTATTACCATGTGTAGATTCTCTTTGAATAAATTGATGTCATCAGTATTCTGCTTATATAACATATTTTATTTTTATGGTGAATCAGAATATACTTCAGTCATCGGATATCGCAATATAAAATATTCGGCATGAGTTTTTCTCTATTTCTATTCTATTTCTACTCTATTTGCAAATTATTTCATGCCTTTAGACAAACTTTTTTTACTGGCTCCCCAGCTAACCTGTGTGTTATGGCATTCTACTAAGGTATCATTTAAAGCTACCAGCAGTACACGAGTAATTATTAACAACATCCCGAAATTGTGTTCCAGAAATCAATTATCGGAGACAAATTTTTAGTTGAGACACACATTGTTTTTTGCCGAGTTCAATTACGCATCGCAACTTTTCAGTTTTACGTAAAATGGATTCCTGAAGACTATTTTATCAGCTGCCCACATAGCATTCTGCACCTAGCACTCGTAGCTTTTTCGTTTTAAAAAAATGTGGAAATGCCAATTATAGCAGAACATTTACGTTGCACGATTAAGCCAGGAGTAACCTATGATACACAGTTATTCAAATGAAGATTGAAATTGTTGTAATTCTCACAGGATAGGTACACCTTACGTGTAGCTAGAACTTTGACGGCTTCTTACTTGACTCATCACTAGTGCTTATTTGGGCTGACCTGCGTAGTACCGAAGTTTATCATTATTATGATACTACTACCGATTTAAAATCAGTTTAACTTTATCATAATCATTGCAGAATCTGACTTTATCATAATTATTACAGACATCATTATTTCAAGGACGTCCGCGCACATCATTGCTCTCTCGAACATCGCAGAACTATTTGAAATTATCCAACTTGGTCTCGTGAAGACGCATTAACTCAAAGTCTGGTGTTTAGGTCACAGCCACTTAATTAACTCCGGCTCCATTACGCTGCGCTGAGTTGGATTTAACGCTCAGTATTTCTTGAATTTCTGTATAGCAGCCCTTATCTTGTGCTCTTGCTAGTAAACTACATGCATTACTCCCCTACAAAAACGGTTGGAATCACAGGCTAACTCGTTGCTTCTCCCTGTCCCTAACTTCACACTCTTCATCATAGAGTTGGCGCGTCAAAAAGAGCTTTCTACCTCACGTGGCCGACTTTTTTTTTTGTTAAATATTCTCTTATAGAGAAACGCTCTTTTTTTTCCTGGGGACACATCTTTGTCGCAGCACTGAGAAAAATTCCCAGAACAAAGGTGATTATTGCTGCGTTCAGAGAAGCAGTCTGAGTGGCGAGGTGGGATTACTTATTGCCAGACGAGGCTCCCTATACTCTCTTTGTTTTTCATTTGCATTCGTTTTTGTTCTGCTTCTGATTGTTTATTTTTTTGAGCGCACGCATTTTATTTTTTGTAGTCGATTGTAAAGAACGTAATTTTTTAAATTCATCTTTATTCCAACTAAACATGAAATTACATTGATTACGTAGAAAATAATATGTTCAAAGAGTTTTACATCGTATTCACTGTAAAATAATTCAAGTATTTCCCAAAACCATCGACGCGAGGCATATATCTAAGTTACAACTG
Source organism: Morinoia aosen (assembly GCA_030386875.1). NCBI lineage: Eukaryota > Metazoa > Arthropoda > Malacostraca > Amphipoda > Talitridae > Morinoia > Morinoia aosen. The sequence continues at coordinate 6,347,313 of CM059574.1, forward strand.
TCACTGCAGAAATGGTTCAGCGTGTTAATTTTCGATGAGGCGAAACTCGTACTGCGTTCCGCACTGCGAAGTTGTGCACGAGAATCTCTGTATACCGAGTTTATAAAACGCTGCTTAGAACATGTCTTCTTATGTAGCGAATAGGAAGCGTTCTGATGTTATGAAAACAGAAAAAAAACTATCTTTTGTCCGCAATTGTGAACTACCGAAAAAAAGAGAGAGATACAAACAACAAAGGATTCAACAATTACTGCCTAATAGAAATACATTTTTTCATTCCGTCACGACAATTGTGTACTCTGCATACAACCTAAAATTAATTTCAACTCAGCTTCTAAAAAACAACGTGACCGCATGCTGTACCACAAGGCACCTGTGCCAGCCGGTGCTGTCGTCGAGTTCACTTGGGCGCCGAGACCACATCACCCTGGCGCCGAGACCCCATCCCCCGGGTGCCGAAACCACATCACCCGGGCGCCGAGACCACATCACCCGGGCGCCGAGACCACATCACCCGGGCGCCGAGACCACATCACCCGGGCGCCGAGACCACATCACCCGGGCGCCGAGACCACATCACCCGTGCGCCGAGACCACATCACCCAGGCGCCGAGACCACATCACACGGGCGCCGAGACCATATCACCAGGGCGCCGAGACCACATCATCAGGGCGCCGAGACCACATCACCAGGGCGCCGAGACCACATCACCAGGGCGCCGAGACCACCTCACACGGGTGCCGAGACCACATCACCAGGGCGCCGAGACCACATCACCAGGGCGCCGAGACCACATCACCAGGGCGCCGAGACCACATCACCAGGGCGCCGAGACCGCATCACCCAGGTGCCGAGACCACATCACCCGTGCGCCGAGACCACATCACCCAGGCGCCTAGACCACATCGCCCAGGCGCCGAGACCACATCACCAGGGCGCCGAGACCACATCACCAGTGCGCCGAGACCACATCACCTAGGCGCCGAGACAACATCACTCGGGCACCGAGACCCCATCACCAGTGCGCCGAGACCACATCACCAGGGCGCCGAGACCACATCACTCGGGGGCCGAGACCACATCACCCGGGCGCCGAGACCACATCACCCAGGCGCCGAGACCACATCATCTGGGCGCCGAGACCACATCACTCGGGTGCCGAGACCACATCACTAGGGCGCCGAGACCACATCACCCAGGCGCCGAGACCACATCACCCGGGCGCCGAGACCACATCACTAGGGCACCGAGACCACATCACCCAGGCGCCGAGACCACATCACTCGGGCGCCGAGACCACATCACTAGGGCGCCGAGACCACATCACCCAGGCGCCGAGACCACATCACTCGGGCGCCGAGACCACATCACTAGGGCGCCGAGACCACATCACCCGGGCGCCGAGACCACATCACCCGGGCGCCGAGACCACATCACCCGGGCGCCGAGACCACATCACCTGGGCGCCGAGACCACATCATCCGGGCGCCGAGATCACATCACCAGGGCGCCGAGACCACATCATCCGGGCGCCGAGTTCACATCACCAGGGCGCCGAGACCACATCATCCGGGCGCCGAGATCACATCACCAGGGCGCCGAGACCACATCATCCGGGCGCCGAGATCACATCACCAGGGCGCCGAGACCACATCATCCGGGCGCCGAGACCACATCACCAGGGCGCCGAGACCACATCACCCAGGCGCCGAGACCACATCACTCGGGCGCCGAGACCACATCACCCGGGCGCCGAGACCACATCACCCGGGCGCCGAGACCACATCATCCGGGCGCCGAGACCACATCACCAGGGCGCCGAGACCACATCATCCGGGCGCCGAGTTCACATCACACGGGCGCCGCTCGTCTAAAGATCAATCTTTCAAATTGCGTCAAGAATTTTTATGCAAATTTCACTTCTCCAACCACCGCGGCATTTGAGAACGAAATTCCTATCCCAGGAACCCCGACAGAATATTATTATTTGAGAAGCTACGAATATTTTCGCTCGGTGCCTGAGACCGACATATGATTGGCGGTAGCGGCACTCAAATAAGTCAATACGTCTCTGTAAAATTTCAAGTTGGCGTTCGAAAGTCATTCAAATATGCGGGCGAGAATCTCGACCTGTTAGCAGTGCATTGACGACGCCTTGTCGAAGTCAGCAGCGCCTGGAGAGCTGTTCGCGTGCGGTGGCGCGAGGCAGGCCGCGACGCCCACACAATACACGCCATAACTTCCATCCAAGCTCTGAATTAATGTCAATAAAATCTACACAAGGATTTGGAGGATTTGCTCTCGGCATCGTATTCTTCACAGCATGTTGAAGTTCTACATAATATCCACCAAGAAATACACAAAATTTTTACGGCTGCGAATATATGCTGGACGTATACATCTCAGTGAAAAAAATAAATATTTGAAGGACATCATGAATTTTGTTATTTAACAAGATTGTAAAATTCACAAAAATTAATCATTCTTTCAAGAATTATATGCACGTGCTTACTGTAGAGTAAAATGAATGAGAAATATAAATTTTCTTGCAATTGATAATCAACTTAAATGAAAAGAAGAAAAAATTCGGTTAAAAGAATAAAAATCATAACCAGATCTGCATGCTTAACAGAACAGCTATCTTTCACCATTCCGTTCATATGTGCGCTTATCGGTCACTACTTGCACGTTCAAGTCACTTTTCTTTTAGATTTCAAAAAGATGACACAAGTATTTAGCGGGGTTTTGGTCTGGGACTGACTAGGTAATTCCACTGTAATGACGTGGTTTTTAGTAAGCCGTTTTTGATACTTCCGACTCAGAGAAAATTTTAAGTTCTTGTGCATCTTTCCACAATGACACTCTGGCAGTGGAAAACGTTATTGCAAATACATGGTTCATGGTTCCCAGGCTCAAATAACTACCAATAACAAGACGATTTAGGATTATCTGCAAATAACTCTCATACTTCCACAAACCTAAAATTTGGTATTCCATACGAATAATGGTTTATTAAGAAATACGTACATGCCACGTACATGCGAAATCAGTAGGTAAGAAGAAATACAAATTATTTAATATATGTTAGTGCTTATGAGTGTTTAAATATATTTGATCTTCCGTGATTTTGTACGTATATTGTGTTTTTATTGTATGATCAGTTTCCAACGTTATTAAAGCTCGTTAAATAACGACTACTTGATGTATGAAAATTCATTTTCACATCGCAAGGTACCCAAAATATGTAATCATCCTCTGACTGTCGGTTACTCGTGAATTTTTGGTTGAACGCGCAACCATACTTTTCATGACATTAAATTATCGTTAATTTAATTATTCTTTTATTTAATTCAACTCATTAGACTTGTATCTATGACGATAAACGCCTATTTTAAGAAGAATTTCAGTACTGGGTAGCCAAATAGTATGTTTCTGTTGGACACCCTGTTTTAACGAAGAATTCATAAGTTAATTATAGTATGCTAAGGTCCTTTATCCAATATCTCTTGCCTCTCGCCCCAGTTTTACCTAGGCTAAGTCGAACAATACAAATTTTTGCAATCTCATGTACGTGTATAAGTTGTATTACAAATTATTGCTTGGTTTGTGCTCATATAAAATTTTAACGATACTCTCGCGCAGCAATTTTGTCTGACCGCGCTCTACATTTTTGTTGAATTCCTCGCTCAGACCACGCACATCCTCTCGTCGGTTCCTGCGATCCGTTTACGTCCTCGACAGATCTCGCAGCCCATAATTGACCTTGGTAAAGAAAGTGAAGCTAAGTGAGCTAATATGCTGTAATACACACACTAATTTCGTAGTTATTCCGATAAAATTCAATTTGACGCACGTGATCCCTTCGGTATTTTCTTTGGAAAATGAAATTCAGGTGACACAAATTCAGGTTTTTGCTTAATGTAAAAAATTGTATTCCGTGAAATTTGTCCAGCTGAATAAAAAATGAGATATAATTTCTAAATGAAATTTATTAAAAGAATCCAATGTATCTGGAAGGAAAATTTTCATCGTTCAAAACATATCAAGTCACGACGACTGAAACGACGGCTATTTTCTGCGTTCCGGGAGATATTTTCTTTGCAATGGGTTCCTATTTTGAGAAAATAAACACATCGAGCTGACATGAATAAATGACCGCATGAAAAATGGACTCAACCTGACTGAAAGTCAGCGGCGTTTCTTCAACTTTTCGGAAATGAAACGCACTTTCTTGGCGCGGGCACCTTTTTGTGAGAGTATCTGCGAGGCAGGGGGTGCAGGGGACGCGGAGGTGCTTCACGCGAAACTGGCAGACGGTGCCGGTGGTGCGTGGCGCTCAGCTGGCAGACGGTGCCGGTGGTGCGTGGCGCTCAGCTGGCAGACGGTGCCGGTGGTGCGTGGTGCTCAGCTGGCAGACAGTGCAGGTGGTGCGTGGCGCTCAGCTGGCAAACGGTGCCGGTGGTGCGGGGCGCTCAGCTGGCAGACGGTGCAGGTGGTGCGTGGCGCTCAGCTGGCAGACGGTGCCGATGGTGCGGGGCGCTCAGCTGGCAGACGGTGCTGGTGATGCGGGGCGCTCAGCTGGCAGACGGTGCAGGTGGTGCGTGGCGCTCAGCTGGCAGACTGTGACGGTGGTGCGTGGCGCTCAGCTAGCAGACGGTGCCGGTGGTGCGTCCACAACCAGCTGGCAGGGTTGCACGTGGTGCGTCCACAACCAGCTGGCAGGGTTGCACGTGGTGCGTCCACAACCAGCTGGCAGACGGTGACGGTGGTGCGTCCACAACCAGCTGGCAGACGGTGACGGTGGTGCGTCCACAACCAGCTGGCAGACGGTGACGGTGGTGCGTCCACAACCAGCTGGCAGACGGTGCCGGTGGTGCGTCCACAACCAGCTGGCAGACGGTGACGGTGGTGCGTCCACAACCAGCTGGCAGACGGTGCCGGTGGTGCGTCCACAACCAGCTGGCAGACGGTGCCGGTGGTGCGTCCATAACCAGCTGGCAGACGGTGCCGGTGGTGCGTCCACAACCAGCTGGCAGACGGTGCCGGTGGTGCGTCCATAACCAGCTGGCAGGGTTGCACGTGGTGCGACCACAACCAGCTGGCAGGGTTGTTGACGCACAAGATCCAAGATTCAAGATTGGCACAAGAGTTCCAATCAGCACTTTATATTGAATTTTTTCATTCATTAGGAGACACCGTCAAAAAAATGAACAAAATGCATTTTCGTACACAATCGAAAAACTTACATAAACATTTCTGTATCTTAAAATTAGGGTGATCATAACTTCACCAAAATTGGCAGAGCCAAGACGAAGATTCGTATTTTTTTGAGGCTGATTTTCACTTTTTTAGCAACAGGGACGCCGATATCATGGAATATTTTCCGATAGTGGTGAAGAAATGATTCTATTTTTCAGTTTATTCCGGTGCGGAACGATTTTATGTTCATGATGATAGTAACAGTTCAGCATTAAGTGATAATTATATTATAGGTATCATAAATATTCCAACGATTGTATATTAAGAACCACAACTATTCCCGGATCGTAACTGTTTAATTCCATACCATTGATTTTTTGGTACAAAGTTTTTTTGAAGAAACAACAGTTGTGATAATAATTTTTATTGATGATCTAGAGCTCGATATTTTGATGTAGATTATAGTTTTCCAGTTTTGTCTTAGGTGTGTGCGCGCGTGTGTTTCACTCCCTCACGGAAAGTAAACGCACGCTCGGGTGAGACCCGCACCTTGTGTAGTCGCAGCGGATGAGAAAAACAATTTATCAAAGTTTGGAAATTTGGGAGACAGTAATACGGTTTCTAAGAGCTTTTATGCGTTCGGCTGCGTCAAAATGAAGAAGTCTGCGGTGCCTAAACGTCTGCTTCAATGTAAATTCAAAAACATTCAGCGGAAATGTACGAAAAATCTTTAGTGCGGTATGTCAGCCGATGGAATATCTTTATTTCAAACAAAAATCTGCGTACATAGTTCTGATATTGGATTTTAAAACAGTCTTTAACTGATATCTCATTTTCTATGTCAAGGAAATGCAGCGCGTTCTTCTTTACGTGAGAAAGTCCCGGGTTCGATCCCTCACTAGCGAAGAAGGAACATCGCGGAGCAGATAGTCCCTCAGGTGACGTAAGAACTTGGCGGGTGTGTGGGACAGGGTATGGGGAAACTCTCCCTTTCAACGAGCTTTTATTTAACTCCCTTCCTCATAAGTCATGAACTGAAAAGCCATTGTAATTGAAAACAAAACGCTTTGTAAAATGAAGTGATGAATAAAGACATTGACATAATGTTTTCTTTGAAGGCAAGGAGCAGAAGCGAGGCAGATATTGTCTTTCTGTCCTCGAGACACATCTTCATTTTAAAGGTCTAAATACAGACCTGCGCCATTTACATCATGTGCACGTCCCTTACACTTATTGGACAAAATTTAGACATGTCATTTTAAAGGTCTAAATACAGACCTGCGCCATTTACATCATGTGCACGTCCCTTACACTTATTGGACAAAATTTAGACATGTAAACCGTCGCGTCGCGTAGATAACGGGGCGGCTGCTGGAGCTCACCTGGACATTTGCGCGGCTCAGCCTGACGGTCCTAAATCCAAGGAAATGTCAGAAAAAGAAATCTGTTCGCTTTGAGATGGTTTGGCCACCGCTAATACCGGATTGGGTTTAGGAATTGAATAAAAAATTTGCGGAAGAATGGTGAAGGAGATTTGACTTTTCTCAGAGTTTTTGTTTCTTGATATGCAAGAACTGCATCCCGTCACGTCCTGTGTCCTGGAATATAGTAAGACATCGTCGGAAATCGAAACTCATATCTGCAAATGGACATGCATCTGCAGCTTCTTCATGATTCCCGCGAGCTGAAGTCGTGTTTTGTGCGTCGGTGGTTCTTCAGTGAGATGAAATTTCACTCGCGAGCACCTCGGAAAATGTTGTAAGTGCTCACCGCGGGATGTTTTTTTTTAAAGGAATCTAGAATTTTTTTACTATGTTATCGTCTTTTCCAGAAATAACAATATTCAGCTTGTGGAATATTTTTTAAGCCTTCAAAGTTTCAACAAAGTTTGTTGCAAAAATACAAATTGTTTTTCACTTCTGAAAGCTGGGATTAAGCATTCAAAATCGAAGTATCTATTGTAATCTCCTCTGCGGTGTAAGCACAAACTTTAGACTACTTGTGCTACACAAAGTCGTGCAAATTCTCTCTCGCTTCGCACCTTTTATTATCGATATGATGTTCATGGAACAATAAGTTTCTTTACCCAGCTCCTTTCAAAATTTCGCCTTGAATAATGTTCTTTTATGAGACAACAGTTCAAGTTGAAGCAATTTATAGCCTCACCTTTACATATTGAATGTGTCTCCAAAAACCATCATACAAACATTAACGCTCAGCTTAACAAAGATACCTTTCTTAAATTGCGGTGCAAGCTTGTTTTCAGAAATAAGACGGTTACGTTCGCTTTCTGGCATTCTTGAGACTATCTCTCTTGGCCTCTCACCCGAGCACTTTAAAGCTGTACTGAGAGACATTTCGGCGCACCTGTGTGTGTCAAACGATTATACAGAAATATTTTGGTACTCATTGAAGCATTTCCTTTGACTACAGCCATATGAAAGTGGTTGGCATAGTTAAATCACATATCCATGTTTCAAATGGCTCAACATTTTTTTGTAGAAAATCGAACTGTGTTCAGATTTTGTAAATGGAGTATAATTTTCCCAAAAACCTTAGTAAGTTCGTTAGTTTTCTTCTAATTCTTAGAGATTGTCTGTATATTAGTGTAATCTGTGGCTAGTCTGAGAAAGTGAAACATTTATATGAAATAAAATTTACTTACGTTAAGTGTGTCATGGTTGGCACACTTAAGCCCATGCCACGTAAAAGTGCGTCAAAATACATAGACTGTTAATAAATATTGTTGACTCTTTTATGTGCCGTTTTTTTTATAACTTGACCAACGCACAACTGTATCGGTTTTGTTATAAAAATTTTCTCAGAGTGCCAACACATCCTCGTGTTTCAATATAACTCATTGCAAATATTTCGAGTCCAGAAGAACTGAGAGAGGTAATTTTAAATCTAAAAATAAAAATCATGGACGTCAAGGCTTCGCTGAACGGATGTCGACATCAACGATATTTGAAAAGAAAGGAAATGGTAAAACATGGGATTTAGTCGAATGAAAATATTTTAAGAGAAATGAAGTCTACATCTACAAAATTCGTCTTGTGCTTCTCAGTCGTGGGCCGTCTGATTGAGTTACGTGTAGCCTGAATACAGCACCAGAGCTCCAAAATATAAAGCGAAAATCTGACCACGCTAAAAACTTTTGGTGTACAAACTTCGTTGCTCGCTTTTTTCAAGTCTCGTTAGCACTAAAATCAGCCTAAAGGCCAAACAAATAACTAGAATTTTGCCGAAACTTTTGCAATAAGTTCAAAGAAAAAGTTGAGAATTCTTTTCTCAAGGTTTTGCCGACATTTTGCTGTAGTTTTTCATATTTCAGTGTAACGAGGAAAGCTCGGACGTGGAAGCCGAGATGTTGCAGTCGCTTCGGACAGTTCAGAGTATTCCGTCGGGAAGTCGGGTTCGGACTTTACTATTTTGGGGCATCTAACGATTGTCTCTGCGACAGCATGTTGGTCGGGGACTTTCGGCGAGCAATTCGCAGAGATTGCGATTCTTGGCGTGAGAAGTTGTTCTCGTATTTCACAGAAAGTATAGAACTTACAAGTTATTAAAAAAATTTCTATGTACTGGCACGGTTGCCTCATTTGTTGGTTCCATGCTGATCAAATGAGCTATTTGGTTGGAGGAAAACAAACGCTTTGTTTCTTTGCCCAAAAGATTTTCCGTAGACCGCGATTGTTCAGGATGTTGCGAAAAATATTTCAAGACCTTTGACACTTGACGATTCGCAGTCTTTATTTGCACTAGTGTACTTCTTATCCTAGGGTCCTATGAATATTTTATTGATTTATGATGAACATGTTATACAATGGACATATTACAATGAACATATTTTTCCAATGACTTATCCAGGTATTTTATGTTGAAAGTTCATGTTTCATCGATTACATTTTCGAAGTAGATGTTTATTTTTACAAGCATTCATTTGAATCACACGAGCAGTCGTTGTGTAGTGACCCCAGCCATTTGCGTCTCATGATTCTTCTCCCCAAATCCCCATGGACCAGAGCACAGGCGTACCCTGCTTTCCTCCACATGAATATCGGATTTATTTCGGATCCCGAGTCATAACTCGGAAACCAGTAATCCGATTCAACGTAAATTTTAGCTCACATTGATTTTTCAGTTTTTGGTGTAGGTCCACCAGAGTATGTATATGAATGAAAGAAGACGGGTTCGCCAGACCAGTCTTCTCATTATGGAAACAGCAGCTCGCAGTAAAGCCCTGAAACCGAGGAAGATTGCCACTGATAATACCTCGTCAAAATGATTCCGATCTGATTGGATATCCTTTTCCGATCTTTGCTCCTGAGATCTGAATACTCTGTATCATTGCTGCATTTCGTCTGCGTTTTGGACTTCATCGAAGCACAAGAATCGATATGGAGAATAGTGGCAGGTCCTTTTAGAGTCTGTTATGCTAAATCCTTGATTATGCTGGTAACATTAAATCTTAGTACTGAGATGGCTGTTCTAGAATTTTCAGCTTTGCTATGAAATTTGAAGGAAGTTATTAACGATATGAAGTTACTCTCCCTTCCGAGGGTATAGCTAAAGGCACGCAGCCTTGGATTCTCAAAGCATTAGAAGAATTCACAGGGTGACTCACAAAAAACTGGTAGTAAAGTAAACGCTTATAACGTAAAAATAATTGATATAGAGAAGGCAAACAAAAATCACATACAAGACTATATTCTCAAGTTTAATTTGGTATCATAGAAAGACGGTGTAATTGCACACACATCCTTGCCTGCAATAGATTGGTTGGAAAATCGTTTCGACAACAAGATTATTTCCCACCTAACCGATTTTCCATGGCCAACTAGGTCCCCTGACCTTTCACCTTTAGATTTTTTCTTGGGGGATATCTTAAAAAGAAGGTATTTACATTGATACCGAAAACTATTAAAGACTTGAAGTAAGTGATACGTGAAGTAATCTGTTCAATTAAGCCAGATGTCTTAGTTGCAGTAATCGCTAATTTTGAAAAAAAAATTAATCTCTCTATTGGATAGGGAGGTGGCCATTACGAGCACTTGTTACAGACTGAATAAAACTTTAGAATGTGTTATTTTCTTTGGTTTTGTTTTATCTTCTTACATCAAACACTTGATATGTTAAAAGCGTTTACTTTCGACCAGTTTTTTTGGTTGTTATCCTGTAATTATCATGAGTTATAAGAAAAATGGAGTCGAGTAGCTCTGCGTGTTTTTACGCAGCGAATGTGAAGGTATTCGAGTAAATAAGTAAATGAGAGAAGATCAAATAAGCCTTGAGGAAATGCTGTAATAGGTGCAGCATCTAAAAAAGTTTGTCTGGTGTTGCCTGAAATTACCCCACTAATTTTTCTTCGTTTCAAGAATGTCTCGGTAACAAACACCATCTTGCTGGGCAATGACTCCCATAAAATGGTGCACAATCATAACTTTGATTTTCAACTCACGAGCATCAGAGGCAAAAGAAATTTGATACTATATTTACTTACTTTAATGAGTGCCGTGTTCGCAGTAAATGGTAACTGGGTAACTAGAAACTGACAATGGAATTATCCCAGAATGCAGGGAAGTATCGCCCTTTTATTTGAAATTTTTTTAACTGAAAAGATTATTGAAGACAAATTACCATGATCGCCACAAAGAGCATAAGATCAATCTTAAAAAACAAAGATGAGGAACAAAAAATGGAATAAATGTGGCATATATAAAATTTGTGCACCGTTTCGAGAACTACGTAGGGAAAAAATACTCGGACTTCTGAAAGAAATAAACTTAGCGTTTAGTTCTACCGCCTTCAATCACAGTTACAACTTTTAAGCGGTTCCTGAAAGTTTTTACGAAGCCTAACAAGGTTTGAGTAGACTCGTTGTCAGTTCTACGTAGGCAAATGCCTCCATTTCATTGAGGTTGAACGGTCGTCAGACGTAAATATTGCTTCTGTGTTTTCGCCGTAAATTTTCTACTGAATTTAAATCCAGTGACCGACTAGTCCATATCAGTGCCTTGATATTATTTCTATGCAACCCTTCACGAATTATCTCGGCGATATGCTTAGGATGACTGTCTTGTTGAAACATCCTACAGATCCAAGATCCAGTTTCTCAGCAGAGTTTTACAACTTATTTTCTAAAATTTTTCGATCTTTAACTTCATTCTTATTTCATTCAAATGTTTTCAGCCACCTCTTACCAATAACCATAAAACAACTACATACCATTAAGATCCCAGCACCATGTAATATGGTTGAAAATACTAACTTTTGATTGTACGTTGTTCTACCTCATTCCCAACCGTGAATGACATCGTTATGGTTATTAAGATCTGTCTTGTTCAGATCAAGCCACAAATCATCGGGCTCTTAAATTGATTAGACACAATACAATCCTGATTTGAATGGCGTTTCTTCATTCATTTAATTTTGCGAAGAGATCGTGATTTGATTTTTTGGCAGTAAAATCTTATTGGCAGTAAATCTCCAATGACAGTAAAATCTTATTGAAGGTAATCTCTTGGTAAAAACGGATTAGCTTCAACATTATGGTTCATGTTTCAGGAAGTTCTTATCCAAGTCTTTCAGCGTGTACCAGATCTTGAGAAATTTCTCCGAGTTGGAGGCCATTTCCTACTTTCTCACAATTTAACTTACAATTCTTTATTGGGATTTGAGGTTCTTAGATATTTTGTTCACTCGTTTACAGTGTGCACAAAAATACTACGATCTTTCATACCTTTTGATATCTCCGTTTGCTTCATCACAATTCAGGTACTTTTAGCTATCCTCCTGACGTAAAACTAACCTTAAAATCTTCTTACACTCGAAAAAAAATGTTCATAAAATCTTCTCCACTAACTGTTTTAAGTTTCCCCAGAAATTTTTAGCATATCTAGCTCCCAAGCCCCACTTAAATCACGTGTTTAGAACTTGATTTAGAAGGTGGTAAAACATTTTTCCACCACAAATTACATGAGGCATTAAATTATTTTGTCATTTAAACGAATCTTAAATACCCGATTCTGAGATGTGTGTATTAATGTATTAGTATAAAGTATCATTGCTCAATTTTTTCAGAAACTTTTCAAAAGTAATTACTTGAACTTCCCAAATACCTGTTGCATCTCAGGGTATGCAAGGTCTTCGTCTATGTTTAGCAGGATATTAAACTAAGCGATAGCATCAATAATATATTGCCAACAACAACAACTGGAGATGACTCAGATTATCGAAGCGATCAGTTCAACCCCGCGGGATCACGTCGAGACTCGAGAGTAGAATTGAATGCAAGCTCTAAGATTACGGCCTAGTGTCGTTTTGTCACAATTCACGCACGTGAATTAGAGTACTTCTGGACAAAGGGAGAAAAAGGATGATTAAAGGAAGCAGAGACACTGTTGTCTCCTGTCGCCTTGTCGCATATGTCGATGTTTCAAATACATTGTAATTCTTCAAGGTATACTCTCTACCATTATTTGCGAATATTCTTATAGTTGCGCTCAACAGTGAGTACGTGGGTTCGACTACGAGAGCCATCAACATTCATGCTGCAGAGCTTGCCGGCAGAGTTTTAGGACTATCAGTGCAGTGCTGCACCGCACCATTTCATTTTACTATCTGCTCATGTAGAGAAGTGTTACCCTCAGCGCTGTTAGAAAGTTTAAAACTAGTTTATTTTACACTGAGTTTCATGAAACCCATCTTATGGGAATCATTCTCCATTCTAAAAGATAAACCTCTTATAACAAACTTCACTCAGCTTTCTGCTAGCAATTTTGTGAATGGCTGTTGTAATTTTTTCTTCTTTTCGCACAATACCTTTCAAATGTATTAAGTCTATTTTTTGTTCTTTACTCGATGAATTTTCTTTTCAATCTTTTGTGTTCTTGTGTGTCTTTCCAGAAATTGAAAATGACCGGAATGGTCTACATCTCTTCATAGGCAATGGGGAAATTCTAAAAGATACGTTTAATCTAAATTTAATGCGAATTTTTTCTCTCATGTACGTTGAGTTGTTTTTTATTTTTATTTTCAATTTTTACCTTTTGAAAAATTTTCTGAACAGGATAGAGTTATTGGGTTGGCTAAAAAGTTCGTTCGTTTTTTTAAATGTCATCTTTCCGACCTTCTAAAGATCGTTTTGTGTTCTTATTTTCCAGATCCTGTATTCGGTACAACGAACATGCTTACGTCAGTGTGCAATACGCCTCCAAGTAGTGAAGTTCTGGCATTTTTGCTGGCATTCGAGCTTATGAAATGGTGAACCAAGCAGAGCTCTAGCGATATCTAATGATTTTTTACTTCAGAATGAAATGAAAGACAGTTACTGACAATTACTTACAAATATATGCCATGTGTATGGGTAGTTTCTGCTAATTTCCTTCCTTTTTCGCATCAAAAAGTATTAGATGTCAGTAGTGCTCTATACTGGGTCCGCCATTTCAAGGGCTCGAATACACGCAAAAATGTTAGAGCTTCTCCACTTGAAGGCTTAATCGTATTAAACACTGATGTAAGTATGCTCGCTGTACAGGATTATCCTCATTACAGGATTAATTAAGAGAATGAGAATATAAAAAATACCTTTAAGAGGTCGGAAAGATGACATTCAAAAAACAAACAAACTTTTTGGCTAAACCAATATTTTACTGTATATGTTTCTGATATGACAAAATACGGTTTCATCAAACCATGCTTGGCTGATTTGGTTCTAATGTAGTTGGACTTGAAGTTCCCGCTGCTCCTGAAATTTATTGTTTATTCGAATTGATACATGTATTATAATTTTCTGCTAAACCTAAAGTCTGGTCGCGGTTATATTAACCTAAAACCCTCGTGATGCTGCAGCGTTGCCACCGACAGCTACACTCTGAACTTACCTCGAAATCTTGACAGAGATTGTCTCGGAATTCGTTGAGGCGCACAGAACTTCATCTTCGCGCGTTTTTTTCCTGTTTGCGGCAGAATTTTTATTACTGCGATCTAGTTGAGATTTATATATTACGCATAAAACTTTAATCCTTAAGGAAAATTAACCTGTGAGAGTTTAACCCTACACTGTCCAGATGGATATCAAAATTCACATCTACAAAAGGTTATGCTACATTTAAATATACCTCGCCGAATCTTTAGTGCAAATTCTTCGGATTTCACTGCCGAGTGGCAGTTCTTTCACAATTGTGATGTCGGTTGAAGAGGTTGTGATTCACAACCTGCTGTATAGGCCAGTCTAACGACAGTATTGTAATAACAATAACATGTACAGAAAATTTAGATGGTAGGTATTACCTTGAAATTTCCGATCGCACCCAAATTTAATATTGTATACCTTGAGAGCATTGCAGATTGAGCAGCGTTGACATGATGCTCCTCTGCCAACAGCGCGTGTCGTGGATCCGACGCCGGGACCTGGAGCTGCTGGCTGTGGGGGAGAGCATGTACAGCAACGACCCACGATTCTTTGTGTCCCATTCCAGACATTCCCATTACCAGGGCGCTCGGCATTCCCAGGTTAGTGGCGTGGTGCTCCGCAGTAGTGATGAAATGTTGTCATGTTGCGGTACAACCGCCAGAGCGGTAGCTTAATTCTCTTCTGTTGTGAAGGGCGATTCAAGCACTGTTTCAGGTTATGATTGCTTGATGTTACGTTATTTTCTACAGAATACATTTTTGCACAGATTAGACCGAATTGAATTATGGATTAGTTTAAGCTACCTTAACTACGGCGATGATGTTTCATTGAGAAGAAGGATGAAGGCACCATTTAGCATGGACTTGATCGAATGCGGAATCTATTCACAAGAATTGTTCCCACACAAAATATTCCCACGCATACAAACAGTAAGGTAAGGAGGAAGGTTATGAAACAAGATAAAAGTTGAAGGAGAAAGTAAAACGAGCTAAAAAACCGGTCAGCTATGAACAACAAAAAAGCCCCTTAAGAAAGAAAATTGATTTCAACTATGCCGCTTAGCTAAATCTTTCCTCGTGACCTCGCACTTTCCCTTGGGAGTGCTAATTGCCCTAAATACAAGAGTTGCATCCTTTTGAGGGGTCATTCAGTGCAAATTAATGAATAAATATTGAAGTAAACAAGTGATAGGTAGGTCGGAGCAGAGAAGTGTCATAAGTGGGCAGGCAATTAGTAATTATTCCTTGTGTGCACCACTCAGTCATGTAGTGTCAGCCCGGCGTTGTGTGGTGTCAGCCCGGCGTTGTGTGGTGTCAGTCAGGCGTTGTGTGGTGTCAGCCCGGCGTTGTGTGGTGTCAGCCCGGCGTTGTGTGGTGTCAGCCCGGCGTTGTGTGGTGTCAGCCCGGCGTTGTGTGGTGTCAGCCCGGCGTTGTGTGGTATCAGCCCGGCGTTGTGTGGTGTAAGCCCGGCGTTGTGTGGTGTCAGCCCGGCGTTGTGTGGTATCAGCCCGGCATTGTGTGGTGTCAGCCCGGCGTTGTGTGGTGTCAGTCAGGCGTTGTGTGGTGTCAGTCAGGCGTTGTGTGGTATCAGCCCGGCGTTGTGTGGTGTCAGCCCGGCGTTGTGTGGTATCAGCCCGGCGTTGTGTGGTGTCAGCCCGGCGTTGTGTGGTATCAGCCCGGCGTTGTGTGGTGTCAGCCCGGCGTTGTGTGGTGTCAGTCAGGCGTTGTATGGTGTCAGCCCGGCGTTGTGTGGTGTCAGTCCGGCGTTGTGTGGTGTCAGTCAGGCGTTGTGTGGTGTCAGTCCGGCGTTGTGTGGTGTCAGTCCGGCGTTGTGTGGGGTCAGCCCGGCGTTGTGTGGTGTCAGTCAGGCGTTGTGTGGTGTCAGCCCGGCGTTGTGTGGTGTCAGCCCGGCGTTGTGTGGTATCAGCCCGGCGTTGTGTGGTGTCAGCCCGGCGTTGTGTGGTGTCAGCCCGGCGTTGTGAGGTGTCAGCCCGGCGTTGTGTGGTGTCAGCCTGGCGTTGTGAGGTGTCAACCCGGCGTTGTGTGGTGTCAGCCCGACGTTGTGTGGTGTCAGTCAGGCGTTGTGTGGTGTCAGCCCGGCGTTGTGTGGTGTCAGCCCGGCGTTGTGTGGTATCAGCCCGGCGTTGTGTGGTGTCAACCCGGCGTTGTGAGGTGTCAGCCCGGCGTTGTGTGGTATCAGCCCGGCGTTGTGTGGTGTCAGTCAGGCGTTGTGTGGTGTCAGCCCGGCGTTGTGTGGTGTCAGCCCGGCGTTGTGTGTGGTGTCAGCCGGGCGTTGTGTGGTGTCAGCCCGGCGTTGTGTGGTGTCAGCCCGGCGTTGTGAGGTGTCAGCCCGGCGTTGTGTGTGGTGTCAGCCGGGCGTTGTGTGGTGTCAGCCCGGCGTTGTGTGGTGTCAGCCCGGCGTTGTGTGTGGTGTCAGCCGGGCGTTGTGTGGTGTCAGCCCGGCGTTGTGTGGTGTCAGCCCGGCGTTGTGTGGTGTCAGCCCGGCGTTGTGTGTGGTGTCAGCCGGGCGTTGTGTGGTGTCAGCCCGGCGTTGTGTGGTGTCAACCTGGCGTTGTGAGGTGTCAGCCCGGCGTTGTGTGGTATCAGCCCGGCGTTGTGTGGTGTCAGTCAGGCGTTGTGTGGTGTCAGCCCGGCGTTGTGTGGTGTCAGCCCGGCGTTGTGTGGTGTCAGCCCGCCGTTGTGTGTGGTGTCAGCCGGGCGTTGTGTGGTGTCAGCCCGGCGTTGTGTGGTGTCAGCGGAGTGAGAGGCTATGCCACTTCATCAAAGCTGCAGATGCTGAAACTACATTAGGGAAGATGCATGAATAAATGCCATGATGAGATCACTCCACGCTTGCATATTCATGAAATTCAAAATACAGTCAAACGTTGCTGCCTGTCATTTAGATTCATCATTTAATAATTCGGTTACGCTGGTTAACAAATAGCGTCCTGGTAGATTAACCAGCGTTCTTGTTATAATGAAACGTCCTGGTTATAATAAAACTTTAATTCTTCCAATATCATATCATCAAAATTAAAATGAGGCATCTTCACTTTGCCGCCTAACACACGTGGTGACTCGGGTTTGATCGGATCAGTTTTCATGTAAAACTTCTTCTTCTTCGGAAATTGCTAATCACATTATGAATAAGCAGCTCACCTAACGCTCTGCTAATCCATGCAATTTAGCAAAGTAGCTCTGGATCGCATTAAGTTCAAAGGGGAAGAATAAAAACGTTGCTTGTTTTTGATTCTGTGCGTTCTTTCTCCCATCTTCAACGGGGTTTTTGAAGACCTCTTCTATGAGGTCTGCCAACATGTGATGGCGCTCGCCGGCTGTGATGCCGCTCTCGCCGCGTTATTTTCAGCTCGAGTTCAGAAAATGAGCTCGTGTTTGTAAGCATCGTTTTTTTGCTGTTTCATGGAAAAAGTTGCTTTCAGAAATGTTGTTTATCTTCCATCGTATTTGGGAACTGGAATAGGTTTTGTTGATTATAAGCGCAACATTTTTCGCAAGAACTCTTTTTCTGTTGATGCACGAGCCTGCTTGCGTATGAATGTTCAGTGTGAGGCTCTCATGAATTGATCAATCCGAGTAAATTCAAGTAAATTGTGCATTTAAGGCATCTCTTTGACGAACACTTAAAGTTGTATACCGCACATAACATAACAGTTACTTACTGTAGAACGAAAAAATGATGTTGATAATAATTTTTCGATTCTTTTTCAATTACATTGTATCAGAATCTAGATTAATCTATAGCACAATTTGCATTGTAGTGCCATGTATTCAGGACTGCTCAAATAAGTAAAATTTACATAGATTTTTAGCTATGCTGTAGTATTCTCACAGTGTAATGACATACAGCAGTAAACTGGCTATCGGAATATAATTTTATAATTATTTCTATAATAGCTTAACTATTTTAACTATTTCAATTAGTTTATGCATTAATTCTACCCACAAAAAATAACCACAAATTTGATATCGTGTAATACAATTTTATAATTAGTGATCTTCTTCCTTCTGCACCTCCATTATAGAATTATCCATCTAGTGTTAACAGACAACAATCATGTATTTCCAGGCAACTATCAGGTGTGTACAGGCAACAATCAGGTGTTTGCAGGCAACCGTCATGAGTGTACAGGCAACAATCAGGTGTTTGCAGGCAACCGTCATGAGTGTACAGGCAACAATCAGGTGTTTGCAGGCAACCTTCATGAGTGTACAGGCAACAATCAGGTGTTTGCAGGCAACCGTCATGAGTGTACAGGCAACAATCAAGGGTTTACAGGCAACCATCAGGAGTTTACAGACAACCATCAGGTCTTTACAGGCAACCGTCGAGTGCTTAGAGGTAACCAAGTCGCATGAAACAATAGCGAAACTTCTCATTGAAACTTCCTTTTGTTCGTGTCAAAGATACAGTCAAAATCGGACAGTCCGTGTCTCACGAGCGCAAAAGGTAGCGTGAAATGGAAGATCTGCTGCCATACATCGTGACGGATCAACATGAACTGGAAATCGTCAAACGTTTGCATTCATGACGCAATGCCGTCTTTTCCGAGGCTCTCACGCGCAACAGTTAGCCGTGAAGAGAAGAATGATTAGGTAACTTCGGTCTGTAAAAGCAGGCGTAAAAAGGCGATGAAGCAACACTTGCTCTGCAAGTTCCGAATTAATGGAGCAAGTTTGCCGCGCATGTTCTGCTTTTTGAGACCGGCTCAGTGCTGCGATACATCGCTTCTCCCTCGAGCTTGTCTTTTCAAGTCGTTAATTTGAATCAACTTAAAGACGAGTTCTATCCAGAGCATAAATCAATTTTTCCAGTGTACTCATGACCAGTAACCTTCTGACGTGTGATTTAGGTCTACTTTTTCTTGATGGAAATGCCTCACATACGAGCCGCATCTCAATGAAGAGAACCTTTGGTCAATTTTAATGTGCGGCGTTCTAGGCAACTTTGAGTGTACATGGTAACTGAACCACTAACCAAGGCATTGTTTGATGCAGTGAACTTCTTTCTCATGTCCCTCATTTCGGAGTTACCAGGAACTCGCTAGTCTAGCTTCTATTCAGAAGAATCGACGGAAAACTTACTTGACAAAATTAATTATCCGATTTTTTCTCTAAATTCAGAATTTGCGAATTGTTTTCATGTACTTCTGTGATAAAATTTGGTTCATTAGCTTATCAGAGATATTTCTTAACCTTAGCAAGAAGTTAGTGCGAAACTGTTTGAAAGAAGAATGAAATATTAATTGCTCATGCAAGTTTTTATCATAAGAAGCATTAATACAATTACCTGGATCAGTTAAGAAAATAAACCTTGCTCGGATTTTTTTTAGTTATTTTCTTTCATTAAATTGAACTTGAAAAAACGCTGTTGCAAATTATGAACAGAATTTAAAAACTTTAATTCTTTGAATTCACACTCATTCATTTGATGAACTGTTATCGGTTGTAAAAATTACCGTAGCCGTATGAGAAAGGTTCATTTTGTTCCTTTGCACTCACCAGTACACCATCACCCAGTACACCATTACATCGTCACCCAGTATACCAGTACACCATCACCCAGAGCACCTGTGGTGATCCCAGCGGCAAGCCGCGGACCCCCACAAAACCTGAGAAAAGCTGCCTCCAGACTACAACCGCATCCGTTCCAGAGCACCTCCGGACCCGAAGCGCCTAGTCAACCAAACACGGGACCTGAGAGAAGCCGCCTCGCGACTATGAGAAAAGGTGCCCGTAAGCTACAACGGCTTCCGGCCTCCAGCACCACAGGCCCACAAACTCGCGACCAATCAGGACTCACGCCCGGACTCAGGGCTTGCACTCGAGGCCTACATAAGGCGACCCCAACAAGGCTCGCACACACTCAAGCCCTCGTCCTCGTTCAAGTCACATCTCCAGCACCAGCCTCGCGTTCCTGCATCTAGCTTCCGAGATCGACTTTGTCTCTCGCGTTCCTGCACCAAGCTCCGGAGACCGGCCCTGCCTATCGACGCCCCAAGGTGTTGCAAGGTCTTAAATCTAGTAGCGTCTTGACGCTTCAAGGTGTTTCAAAGCCTTAAAAAAGTCACGTTGCAACGCCCCGCGCCGGCGTCGTCGGCCAAGCCGCTCTACGACATCTCTCGCCCGCTCCGGCCCGCTAGCCTCGCCGTAGCTACTTATCAGCTACGACGGGGAACCGCGTGGCGGCCGGGCCCGACCCAGCTGACTAGCCTCGTCTCGGCGCCCCGCTAGCACCAGCTGACCTGTTCGTAACAGTCACACGACGTAGCACCAATCATCACGTCTCGCCGCTGCGTTCGTAAGTAGCGTCCTCGCGGACGTTACCCGCTATTGATGCTTGTTTCATTCATTACGTAAATTTTCGCATAGTATTTCAATCATCACGTATTAGTGCTATTCTCGCATAGGATTGTGTTTCAATCATTACGTAATTTATGTCATTTTCGAATAGGATGGTATTTCAATCATCACGTATTAGTACTATTCTCGCATAGGATTGTGTTCCAATCATTACGTCATTCCCGAATAGGATTGTGCTTCAATCATCACGTATTTGTGCTATTCTCGCATAGGATTGTGTTTCAATCATTACGTCATTCCCGAATAGGATTGTGCTTCAATCATCACGTATTTGTGCTATTCTCGCGTAGGATTGTGTTTCAATCATTACGTCATTCCCGAATAAGATTGTGCTTCAATCATCACGTATTTGTGCTATTCTCGCATAGGATTGTGTTTCAATCATTACGTCATTCCCGAATAGGATTGTGCTTCAATCATCACGTATTTGTGCTATTCTCGCATAGGATTGTGTTTCAATCATTACGTCATTCCCGAATAGGATTGTGCTTCACTCATCACGTATTTGTGCTATTCTCGCGTAGGATTGTGTTTCAATCATTACGTCATTTCCGAATAAGATTGTGCTTCAATCATCACGTATTTGTGCTATTCTCGCATAGGATTGTGTTTCAATCATTACGTCATTCCCGAATAGGATTGTGCTTCAATCATCACGTATTTGTGCTATTCTCGCATAGGATTGTGTTTCAATTTATGTCATTCTCGAATAGGATTGTACTCCAATCACCGCATATTTGTGCTATTCTCACATAGGATTGTGTTTCAATCATTACGTACTTCTCGAATAGTATTGTATTTCAACCATCACGTATTAGTGCTGTGTTCCCATCATTACGTGATTTACGAGTAACGAACAGTGCTCATAGTAGTCACCGAGGGCCCAGTGTAATGGTCCGTGTTCCGTGTACCTGACAGTCACCAATATAATTACCGTGTTACCCCCGTGTTGTCCATATCCTGCCGAATACGGTTGTACCTCAGGCACTCGCTTCGGGCTACCCTATCACGAAAAAGATAGCTCAAAGTCTGCCCGAAGCGTGTTGCAGCCTGGGGGAGAACACCACACACCAGTGCACCATCACCCAGTGTACCAGTACACCAGCACCCAGTATACCAGTACACCATCACCCAGTATACCAGTACACCATCACCCAGTACACCAGTACTCCATCACCCAGTATACCAGTACACCATCACCAAGTATACCAGCACACCATCACCCAGTATACCAGCACACCATCACCCAGTACACCAGTACACCATCACCCAGTATACCAGCACACCATCACCCAGTATACCAGCACACCATCACCCCGTACACCATTACATCGTCACCCAGTATACCAGTACACCATCACCCAGTATACCAGTACACCATCACCCAGTATACCATTATACCATCACCCAGTATACCAGTACACCATCACCCAGTACACCAGTACTCCATCACCCAGTATACCAGTACACCATCACCAAGTATACCAGCACACCATCACCCAGTACACCAGCACACCATCACCCAGTACACCAGTACACCATCACCCAGTATACCAGTACACCATCACCCAGTATACCAGCACACCATCACCCAGTACACCAGCACACCATCACCCAGTATACCAGTACACCATCACCCAGTACACCAGTACACCATCACCCAGTATACCAGTACACCATCACCCAGTATACCAGCACACCATCACCCAGTACACCAGCACACCATCACCCAGTATACCAGCACACCATCACCCAGTATACCAGCACACCATCACCCAGTACACCAGTACACCATCACCCAGTATACCAGCACACCATCACCCACTATACCAGCACACCATCACCCAGTATACCAGTACTCCATCACCCAGTATACCAGCACACCATCACCCAGTATACCAGCACACCATCACCCAGTATACCAGTACACCACCACCCAGTGCACCAGTACATCATGACCCTGTGTACCTGCCACTATCACTGAGACAAAAAGGGCTTCTCAGTTCACTATGTCTATAAAACTCACCAAGCTTATACAAATGATATTATTTCATTCATGTTACCTGATTAAGGTATTCATACAAATAAACTTAACTACACATATTTAAGCAGAAATTTGTCGGAAACTGAAAATGTTCCTATGGGTTCCGCGTATATTGCTTGAATTTTTCCGAAAATGCCAGAATTTATTTGCGTAAAAAGTCATTTGCATTTAATTTTTTCTCCACACATAATTTTGTACACTACTCATCTCCAGGTCTGAAAATAAGTAAGGAAGAACTTAATCAGATTTGCAGTATTAAGTAACAGCCTTTCAAAAAGTTATCACGCACCCTGACGCATATCACGTCTGAAAAACAAAAAAGGTTTGGGAAATCGTTGAAGCCCCGACCTGACGCGACCACCACCCGACGCTTTGCCCAACGCTGCGTGCGTGACGTCAATCAGACGTGCGTCGCTTCCCTATGTAGGCACGTGTCCCTGCGTTGCTCTTCTCCTAGTCAATTAACAGCATTAAAACCAGCTAGGATGCTACGAAACACCACCTTTAAATTTGCTAATCAGTTGATGTGGGAATTACCCTCTATTCAATGAAATCTTACGCTTTAGTTCTGGAATTTGATGTGGAGAAGCTCTAAAGATGCGAACATTACACTTATAGCCATCGTTTGATGCACTGTTCATTCATTGAGTAGTCACTTAAGTCGATAAAAATAATTCTCAAACTTGAAGATAGTTTTCGCGGTCTTTTATTAAACAATTAAACAATTACGATTGTGAGTTAGTAATTCAAAAGACAATGTATTCATAAGCTTTATACATGTTTTTCAAGCTTACAAAATTCAAGAGAAAAGCAGGTAGCTCAGTGCTATTGCGCCTCTATGAACGCTCGTTTCAGTGTGACTGTAGAGCTGCTATCTTTACGCAACATCCTGCAAACATGAAAATAAAGCGTTTCCACAGCGCCAACATGCATCTGATCCTTCAAGACACTTCACTGCGATGTTATTTCATTATATTCCACTCCTGCAATTCATAAATATAAAAAAAATTCTGCGTTTGTGCAAATATTTTTCAGCAAAATAATTTCAATTTATTGCAGTTCCTTTGTAAATCTTAAGTAAACTTCTTCAGATTTCGTTCCGAAAGTAATTTAGTCTTGCACATCGCATGTCGAGCCTTTCGTATCCTCGATCTGTTTGCCCGCAACTGAAGCTGCCTCTCCGTAGCTCTTCATCTTATTAAGTGTCTCCGACTGATAGGAAAGACGGGTCTTTTCTTGTGGCTGGCTGCATTGTTTGGCTACCGTCTCTGTCACAACTAGAGCTCTGCTGTCAAAGTTTTCTTTATAAATAACGAAATGGCAAGACCAAGCAGCCCAATAAGACCCGGCAGTCTTCCTGAGAACCTTTCTGAAGTGCCTGCCTTCGCCGGCTTAAGGTCCAGAGGCCTTATATTTTTGTTCCCATAAGGCAGAAGATTTTATGACTTCTGTTTGGTGCTGAGTGCGCTCTTAGTGGCCGTATTTGCGCTCCTTTTATGGGCAAAATTTGTTGCATGAGTTAGCGTGAGCGTCGCTGCAGCTAATATTGCAGGCTACACCTAATATTGTAGGCGACGGACAAAACTGCCAAGTTGTCGTGCTCTGCCACACCTGCAATTGAGGTACTTTTGCTTCACTGATTGCTACACAACGTAATTTTGATACGATAAAGCAATTCCCCTTGCGTTGTAGGATTGCAATTTCACGTGGGGCATACAAAGCGATGTTCACTTTCACTCTCCAACATAAATAACTGCACTGATTTATTTTTAATCTTTCCAACAAACGATGGTTTTATGGTACAGAAACGAAAAATCGCTGAAAAATATTTCTGTGAGTAAGCTTTCTTCAATTTTCGCTTACGTTTCATGGATTTAATAGCGCACACAATTTATATGCAAACTTTTGTAACTTGCGACATGAGCGCGAGAAAAATATTGAAGTCTGAATTCGTAGAGTAACTGAAATTGTCTAATGAAACTTTTCTCTCAGCTGCGGGGAGATTTTTATTGAGCAGTTTTCCGATATTTTGATTTGAATTTCCCGACCCTTAAAGAGATGGAAGCGAAGGGACAGAACCCTTCCTTCAGTCGTACCCTCCCTCCGCTGCGGCGATGCATCTGGAATTTAAAACTGAACTTGGTTAATTAAATCTTTCTAATTTACTTCTTTCACATTTGCATAGCTGATGATCCACTCCCGTGAGTGGGGAAACGGGCAAACTTCTGCGAAGTTCCGCTAAAAAAGTTGATCGCAACTTATGTCGAGAATATGGCGTAAGTGCGCCCACGCCCTTCAAGACCCACTCTTTTACATGCTAATGTACGCTTCTCAACTTCAAAACTAATCGCATTTTTTGCAGTTCGCGTATCCAAATATCCTAATACTCCCAATTAAAACACAGCTTTTTAGGATGCATCTCTCTACATGATAATTAAGCAGGAGCGTTTTACTGCTCGGCGAGGGTTTTCCTGTACAGAAGCACATTTTACTCAAGCTTCATCTTCATATTCTATAGAGAGCTCATCTGCCACAGATTTTGTGATTACTAATTTGTAATAATGAGCGAGAGAATGAAAAATATTTTGATTCTTATATTAGATACTCATATTGAAAGTAGTGTGTGCGTGTGATGTGATAGAAGCTCATCTTGGAATACGCAAATTGAACGGTAGAAAATTTTCCGCTGAATCGTGCGTAGGTAAAAGCATGAAGGCATTTTTATTATTCTTTTTAAGCATATATAAGACCATCACATCGATCACACGGCCTGTTACATATCTCCGATCTCTGAAATAAACATTTCAATTTGAAATCAACCTTAGTGTATTCCCCAGCCCACATGTAAGTGCAATAAGGAAGTTGCAAGTGCCCAAAATAAAATTGGATTTGAGCTTTTTCATGATTTTTTCAAAGAAAATTAAATGATATAAACTTCAACGGGACTTTCAGACATACCAATAATCATCTGTAGACTACAAAGCGAACACAACAGATTTCCAATATCTTTGAACTTTTTGTCAAAAAAAATAACGGCTTGTGACTCCATTCGAGGTATTCGGTAGCAAAGCTGTGTAAAAACTCAAATCAATTAATATATAATGTGATGGAAATCAAATGCTGATGTAGTGTGATGGCAACCAACCGCTGAGGTAATGTGATAGAAACTAATTCGTAAACCAAAGTGTTTGTTGAGAGTTTACTGTCGGACGAGTATTGTTAAACACTTTTTTGGAGCTCTTGATTTGTAATTAAAAGGGCAAAAAACTGAATCCAAGGAGTTAAATAATTTATCTGGACGTCATTGGTATTAGGTTTCTGCTCCGAGATTCATTCAATGAAGCCAATATATCAATTAGGTACATCACGATTGGCAAAACGTAAAAGTTTTCGAGTTACACTAGGCAAATTTTACCAAAATGTTATCTGAATCTGCATGAACCATACTCCTAATTAGATATGAAACTTGTGCCTAACATGAATGTAAAACTGCCGAACAGAAAAACTTTCATGAGTTCATTAATTTTCTGAAGTGAAAGGTTGACTCAAGTCCATATTCCATCATGGGACAAATTAAGCCAGGTCGAAAGTCTAACAAAACGTTAACAAAAAAAACTATAGGGCAAAATAGTCAACTGCACAGAGATGAAATCGTTTTCTATTACTGCGTAGTATAGTGATAAGGGTTACAGGTAGATGCTACTCATTACTCTGTAAAGTGGGGATTTACTGTGAAATGTCCGGTGACTCCGGGTTTTACTGGAGTTTTTCTACATGCGACAGGCAGCGGGTATACTGGGACTGCGAAATGAATTTTACAAAATTGATATACCATTTTTGGGAGTTTTGTGCAACATGTAATATTGTCATCGTCACCGTGGCTGGGATTCAATTATGCTTCATAAACCTTAAATTAGTACTGCAAACTTACCTTAAAGTCTCATTCAAATGAGTCAGGTTCGTCAATCATTTGAATACCATTTTGTGAGTATCAGTGGCTCAGTCCTCTGACATGAAATAGAAAGAAACTCGTGTGCTGAAACGATATACTTAATTTGCAGACACTCTTCTAAGGAAGTACGAAAACACATGCACACGTACGGGAACTTATGCACGTAACAGCAGTTCATTTCTCATGCAGGGCGCCAGGACCCTTCAGGCATGCAACTACTCAAAAAACGAGCTTGTGAATGCTTAAAAATCTCAGCATAATGATACAACTTCATGTTAGGTGGCAGAGTCTTTGATTTGCATTCTAAATGGTTCTGTGAACATGTAAAATATTGAAACTTTCGGAGATTTACGGCTTTCATTTCAGTTGAACGTTTCCAGCAGACTCAATTTTTTTTCCTCTGATATTCAAGGTGGAAAAAGAGATGTCTAAAAAGCTCGTCAAAATTGCGCACACGCAAAAGTAAGCTATAATGAACACATTCATGTTCCAGCTTCACAAGTGTCGCGTCAATTTGTGCTATCGTGAATTGTGAAGAGATCTTGGACGTCTCATTATCTGTAGCTCTCAAGTCTTTCCAGCTCTAAGTATTCTTCTTGACTTCTTTCTTAGGAAAAACGCGGACTAAAGCCAAGAGAACTCAATGCCATGCCATAAGGTGGAAGACGGAGACGTATTATGGGATTCTAACGGGGGTACTTTAAAAAATGGATGATTTTGTTTTCTACCGAGGCAACATTTCTCGGAAGAAAACGCGGAGTCCATTACGTTTCGGGAAGAAACTCCCTCGCCATTTTGCTAAAAGAACTTAGCTCAAATTAATTTAGATTTTAATGGCATCTCAGGTTTGCACCGAGCGAGAGACGAGGTGCTGCGAAACGATCGTTCGAGACATCGCTTCTACGAACAGTTTTCATGCGAGGCTAATGGTGAAAACATCATTTCATCGAACTTAGGGCTTATAGAGATGAATCAGCTTTACGTTTTTTTCTTGCAAAAGAATCTTGAATAGGAGCTGAAAAAAGA
This sequence comes from Morinoia aosen, assembly GCA_030386875.1. Lineage (NCBI taxonomy): Eukaryota > Metazoa > Arthropoda > Malacostraca > Amphipoda > Talitridae > Morinoia > Morinoia aosen. Next base: position 6,374,835 of record CM059574.1, read on the forward strand.
TAATTTGATTGGTTTAGGTCGACCTTCGATCGAATTTTAATCTTTAGAAGTTGAATACTGAAGGTCAGAATAAGAAGAGTTTTGAATATGACAATTAAAATATATATTCTGATATCACCCTAAAGGTTGAAAGTCAGTTTAACATTCACTGCGGAAGATCATGCAGGCAAATTATAATGTTTTTTAAATTTAAACCAAATTTTCCAGCAAGAAATAAATTTTCTTCCTCACGTGCATTGCAAATTGCCAAACCTTGTGTGCAATGAGGCTCATGGTGTTTCGTAGAAGATTTTTTTTTATTCATTGTGTCTAACTTTTCAAGTTACGCGTTCATATTTACCCAAATAAATCCTCACTTCTTTTTATGAGTCATTTTACAATTAGGTTCAGTGACACAACATTGCTGCCCTTACTGGCGAACGAGCGCTTGACCGGCATTTTTCCAACATTCATTCTTAATTGAGCTTGAATCAAGTAACGTTTTTTTAACATTATTTCACATTAAAATTGGGAACTGTGTTCCCGTGTCGTTCATTGAACATTTAATTTCTTCAGAGTTACTTGCCAAGGAGAAGCACATCAGTGGGGACTTTATTAGACTTATGTACAATTAGTAAATAGTCATTCGGTTCAGCATATCGGTGGACTGAACTAATAAAAATGACTAATTTTTAATCCGGATGTCATTATTTAATTCGTGTTTACAGAAGTCATTAAATTTTTCATCCGGATGTCATTATTCAATTCGTTTACATTAGCTTTCACTTATACAATACCATGATTAGCAAAAATGAATTAAATCTACGCGCTTTGGGTCCCGTTTTACTCACTGAATTGCCAGCTTTGCTGGATGATCTGGAAGTACAAGATGGATGAGTGCGTTGGTCCTTCCTGTCATAAACACAGCTGTTGCCAAAATGAATAATTGTTATTGAGCCCAGTTATTCTGTATGAGACAGGAGTTAATTTTCTATTTTAGTCCACAGATATCACCTCCAGCAACGTTCTATATCGAACTGTGGAGAATTCGCCCATAATGAAGATGCATTGAAATAACTCGGCGGCATTGACCGCTTTGAGGGAATTCAGTGTAAATTTAAACCTATCGCCATGAATTCATTGTATAACTAATCAATAAAATTATCTAATAAATCACACATCCTAATTTTGGAAAAGATATTGAAATAAAATATTTTTTATGATTTTCCTCCAACCAAGGGTAAATGATTTCCGTTCACGGATTTTGAAAGGAATATTTTGATGAAAGTGTTGTAAAAATGCAATGGATCAATAATGTTTACAAGTCCTATGTGAAAATATTTGTAAACAAAATTTTGCACTGTAGATACATGCAGGGCAGGTAACATTAGTGATATAAATAATGTAAATCATATGCATGATGAGTTAAATGAGAAAAGAAAAGTCGTCTGATGGAAGGGAGGAAGTATTAGAAATAAAATTGCGCAGGAGATCAAAGACATAATTTGAATGGAATTCAAAAAAATTTTCCCTTCAGGGGGGAGCTCTTGACGATCTTTCCATGCATTGTGCGAGACGTTAGATGTTCCCTTTGGTTTGTCCTCAAATAGAAATATAAAAGAATGCAGATGCTGTGTTGCATGATTGAAAAGGATAAAAAATTATAGCGTACTATGTTAATGGCAGCTAGATAGACCTTTCACGATGATCCTCCCTTAAAAAACACTGACACTTCGGTCATTGGATCAACAAAGCGTCAACGGTTGCATCAGGAAAGTAAAATACATACTAACATTCTGCGTACGTGTTTACATCGTAGTTGTGACAACGCAGTCATCTCAGCATTTACTGCCTATCACTTGAATCTTTAATCCCATTACGTCGAGTTTATTGGCGAATTTTTAGTTTTACCATTTCTGAGGTTCATAAATAAGAGTCAAATTTCGTATGTATGGGGGCGTAGAATCTAACATTAGTTAAAATGGTTTCTTCTACACTGAGTCAACTTGAAACTTCGTCCCACTGTGATGAGCGCATCAAAGAGAAATGTCAAGTGCAGAATATCAGTTTGCGTTTAGGCAAAGTCGTGCCCTGGGATGTCCGCTGGACTTACAGGTCAGGTCTCCTGATTTTATACGAGCAATAGACCAACTTCCTCGGAATGTTCCCTATATTTTGCAAGACGCTGAGCTTGCGTTAAACTTCGTTGAGGCTTCCATGCACCGCTTAGCCTCAGGAAATCTTCATTATCGGTCGCTTCCTCTTGATGCGCGGATAAAAGAAAAGGCGGCAGCATAAATTTTGGTATCTTATTCTTTCATTTTTATTAGGAGTAGAAATATTGAAGCGGCTAGAGACCGAAATATGCGACCTGGCGTGTGACAGAGACAATGCCGAGATGCCTTTTTACTTCTATAGGCTCAATATTCAGCGACTTCTTTAATAAAAGCTGAACGCTAAAAGGCTGTATTTTTCCCAGACCTTCATCACTTAGCGAGCAAAGAAGCATTATTAAACCTAGTCCATTTTAAGCATGCGAAAGTTAAAGTACAGTGTGTTTTCAGTTCGCATTTAACCATCGTATATCTTCAGCCACTGTGATAGAAAGACTTGAGTAGTGTTCCGTAAGGCACAAATCTTAGTTTACGAATCTGGATGACGGTAACGTTTCAAAACTAGAACTGGTTAAAAAAGAGATAAATTCATGGGGTGTATTTTGTACTCGTCAGTTTCATTGGTGTATTTCAGAGCATCGTCAGATGCAAAAAACTGTATCATTCAAAGCTCATAAATTCGGGCAACCATCTGAAATATCACTTATGATAAGTGTAGCATAGGTTCTAGCTTATTGTATGTTTTATTTAACTTAGGTCTTTAATCAACGATAAAAATGCTATGCACAATTTTTTGTTATCCATGTATGGGGAGTTTGATAATGAAAGTTCAGATCCCACTTCGGTATAAAAGTAGACGGTGCCAGTGTGTGGAAAGTAATCAGCGACAAAATATGTTTCGCTAATTAGATGATTCATTCAACTCATTTTTCAGTAATAGTTTTCTCGGAGCAACAGTATTTTACCAGATCTCTATCTTTCCGAAGCACTCTGATACCTACAGCTGTTCAAAACTTCGTCCTACGGTAAAAAACCGACGTTCTTTGTCATATCCCTGTTCAGTTTCGGGCATTTTTGGGCGAGGGGAAGTGCATTTGGGGCATAATGGGTGTAATTTAATCTGCGTTGATGTCGTATCGCTGCCTTGCTGCAGCCAGGACATGGTTCAGCTGCCTCCTTTAGGGCTCTTCATTAGGGCCTCTTCATGATCACCGCATGCAGTTCCGTCACTCATTTCTCGGCAACTGTTCGGTTTTTCTTGTTCTGCGTCCTCCACTCGCTAATTCTGCAGATGATTCTGTTTTGTGCAGGGAATCTAATTCAAGTTTATTATTTTGTTTGTTGATTTAGGTAGAATTAGCCAAATTTATGCATCAAATTCTGAATTTTTTGTGGTAAATTTTGAGCTTGGGAAACAGAGATGTTAATAATTTTAAATTATTTTTCTTTCTGTGGAAAGTGTGCGTATTTGTATTCGAAACTGTTCAAATGCTGCATTTATTACCTACACTGACACAGTATGTATAAAAATTTCGGGCACCCGGTTAATCATGAAGGGGAAAATGAGTTGGAAGATTTCAAGTGCAGGCGCCTGTCAAATGAGGGAAAATTGAAAAAAATACATGTTGGTCTGTTCAACTCGCAGGAGTTGGAACACAATATCTTACTGTATTTTAGTCTGCATTAAATGCAATACTAGCGCTATGTTTCTGAAATTTATCATCTAGGCCATTCACCACATCATCGCACCCATGTAGTCGTTTTTTTAAAGGTTTCTATGGAAACACAATCGTCAAATGACATTACTCAGACGTTTAACTTTTAAGTCCGAGTATCCATGAATTTATTCGTCCAAGCATCGCTCCTATACATGGGCGGCCAGTACTTTAGACTGTGAGGCTGGGTCTCACTCATGGTGCTTTGGAGAGGGTATACTCTAAAGAGAAATGTGAACTTGCATTATTGTAAGCCTATACTTAAATGCGGCATAAGGTTTGTGGTAATTTTGGCAAACTTTCCTTAAACATGACTCAGTGAAACTTCTCTTCCAGGACTTCCCAATTCACTGGGAAATTATGAATGAATCAAATCACTTTCCACCATTGAGACTCGATGAATTGAAGCAAATGAGTTCCTCTGCAAGAATGTGAGATTTCAAACATGAAGAAGTTAACAATATCGTAATTGGTTGCGCAAAGTATGTTTTCCGAGTGAACTGTTCGAAGCACGCAATGTGATGCCGGCTTAAAACTCAAGTTATTAAAATATCAGCCTTAAACTCAGTAGGCTCAGTAGTTTCTCTTCATTTTAAGTTCTTCGATGATAAATTACGAAGAAATTCGCTCAATATTTCTTCATTGGAAGACTGTCAACAGTAGAAATGTAACACCCCTGAAGTCTATAAAATGCATCGTTTCGATGTACAAACATCGTCAACAGGCTGAAAGTATACAGAAAAATTGATCAGTCACATTGGTAAAATGCAGATCTAATTCTTAAGCTCTATGAGACTCAGTATGAAAGATGAAATCACAGCACAAAACTATTTTGTAAATGACTAGAGATAACTTTTTACAAAAAAATAAGTATACACGAGATCAGATTCAGTAATAGTGTTGCAGACTATTGATATTCATTGCGCAAGCGACAGGGGTGAAATAACCGGACGAGCAGTTGCCTCAGACTTCTTAGCTTCGGTTTTAGTAAATTATTTTAGAGCAAAAAAGTCATTTGTGTTTTCGTTGAGAGCAGGTTTAAGTTTATGGATGTGCAACGCTTCTATAATTTGAATGTGCTCTTTTTTAGTCACGTTATGTAAAATTATTGTGTTAAGGTATAGACCTTCATTTGATGGCTTGCAAATATATGGTCAACGCGGAAATGTTTGAAAATAGAACCATGGTATTTCTATAGGCGGTTAATCTTTGCCTCAGGGTCATCCTCGTTAAGCCAATGTACCATTTATTAAGAGCCTAACATTCTCTTCTGTCACACTTAAATTGGTAAATTACATTGGCCCTGTCCAGATCAATAGCCCTGGATGTACACATTTTATTTTTCTCTAAGAGGTCACTGATTTTGTGGTTTTTATAATACACACAGACTTTAATTAACGTCTCCGGATCTGTTGGCTTAACAAAAATTTTAACAATGTTCTCAAAGACTCGTTCATAAATTTTTGTAATTCTTGTGCGTTTGGTTTGCATAAAATATATTAGTATTGCGAGAATTAAGTTCAAGATTATTTTTATTGCCCAAGGTTCGGTTTTAGAAATTACCAATAGTTCTATCAATGAGAGCATCAGGAAAATTATTGTTGTTAATCAACAACCGCTTAACTCTAAGCATTTCTGAATGAAAACTTGACCAGCTGCTACACACCTTATAAGCTCTATTTATTAAAGTGTGTCTAACACCCTCTTTGTATACTTCCGGAGCATCACAATCATAATTTATAGTTTCACCAGCATGAGGTTGCTTGACGTAAACTGATCTCTGAAAAGTACCATGAGACGCTTCAATCAAAACATTTAAAAATGGCAGCTTATCGCGCACGTCCAACTCAAACGTAAAATTCAACACGGATTTCTCTGACTAGAGCTATAGCTATAGTTTCTCTATAGCCAATACGTCATGTGCAGCGTGCAATAAAATAAAGTGCAGTTTAATTTTTTCCACTTATCCCTTTCGATAAGTTCTGAAGAAATTTTTTGCACGGTATTTGCTTTAACATATTATCATAGTTTGTGCCTACCGTCAGCACGGTGGTGTGCGTGACGGCAGGTGCGTGCGAGGCCGGGAGTGGAAGTGACACGCAACTTTGTTGTGTTGTGCCCGCCGCCGTTCTCTACGGAACGAGTCGAGCTGTCCATGCAAAGCTCGGAGCTCCATGGCAGGTTGACGATATTCTTTTACCCTGATAACAGGCTCTGTCTCGTTCAATTTCATGGAGAATTATTCAATTTTACAGTTAATGATATGAGGACAATTAAGTTTAAATCTGCGCAGGTTTGACGATGAAAATCTGTTACACATGGATAAATGGTGAAGCTCCCTCGTGCAATGAAGTCCTTATGGTTCAGTAATTGTAACATTTTACTTTTTTATTTTCGGCTGATTATAGCTAATTCTTTACTTATGCTCTGGTAGTGCTTTTCCTGGACGTTTTCAATGCAATAATTATTAATTACAAAAACAAAACGAATAGGGACATGTTCGGTAATAATTAGAAAACTGTTTTATTTATTCATATTAAAATACATGTTCCTTTGAAATTGCTTCAACAATTACCGCATGAGCTAAATCTTCGTGGCTTTCTGACCAGAGATCTGATACCCGTCAGGAGATGCTGGGCGCACCACTGAGCAGTTTCTAGCTCATGAAAAGTAGGTTTGCTCCAAGCCTATAACCGTGAAAATGTTTTCAGAGTAAAATTTCACGTATATATTCAGTAAATATACACGAACACAACTCTGAGAGTCTGCTCCAGCGGTAAAAAGATCAGGCTCAGCCTGACAAAAATACCAGTACCGACATCTGTGTAAGAAACAGAAGCGCAGCCATCACAGTAGCCTATGGGCTAAAGCTCACGCTGGAATGTGTCCTGCCGGAGCAAAACTCGGAGTCAGCAGTGCCGTGAGAGACTCATTAGTATTGCGACGCGCTCATTTTTCTCTAGCAGAGGAAAGATCTAATTAGGGATGAAAATTAGAAGGAATGATCTCGGCTCGAAAGCGAAGAGAAAAACAATTTACCGGCTCCTCAACTTGGTCGGAGCACCAATGCTAGCAATGGACAAGACGAATATCACAGCGAGCTTAAGACTTGACTAATGTTTTATTTCTTATTACGTGTGTTCTTTTGCTTTAGGCGTAAAATTGAACTTACATATACGTACGTATAAATGTAGCTACAGAAACATATCGAAATTGATGAATTTCAATAACTATAATATTTATATATCGAATAGGTTGATTCTTAAGAAATATCATGGGTAAGATAAAAAACAATGGTACATTATATATTATTTATGGCCAAAGTTTTGAAATATTTAGAATCGCAACTTTAGTGCTGAAAAACGAAATATTTAACTTAAACCCCCAAAAATTTGAAATAAATATATAAATATCGGTAAAATCGTAGAACCTAACTCCTCACTAAGGTACACTAGTTGAATAGACAAATATCATCACTCGTGTACACACACAGCAAGCACCCACAGCCACGTATTTACTGATGAAAGCATCCTCACATACACACAGAACCGTACAGTCACACGCACACACACACACACAGAAAATATCTCAATAGGTTAAAGCTGTGCACATTTTGACTGCACTGAAGTCTTATTTTAGATTAGCCCTATTTGAGAGTATGAATAAAATCTCCAACATTTGAAGGTCATAATAATTATTTGCTGAATAGAGAGTAGATGAATTATAGTGTAATGAAAGGGTGATTAAAGTGCTGATTGTGATCTCGAATTGCTGATTGAGAATAAGAGGAGAGTGAGACCGGTTTTACGTGAATGAAGAACAAAAATAAAATAACTGAACTGAAACAATTGACTAATTTAATTGATTCTAATTTGACATTTTTGTAAAAATAAAAAGGCTCTATTTTGATAAATGAATAAAAGATAAGAAAATGTTGGTTAAAACGTAAATTTTTACCTTAAACTGCTGTAGTGAAAAAAGATAATGCAGTGCTACTACCAAGTAATGTCATCTATTCCATCAAAAACTATTATCCCAGAAACAGAAGCGGCTTTTTTTTAAATTTTCATTTACCAGGCTCTCTTAACTAAAGCCACTCTCCTCCGAAACAAGTTCATATCATTTAAGAGCGCGGTTTTGCATGCAAAACTGCTACGCTCTTAACAGAAATAGATATCCTTGAAGCAAACAGGTCTCGTGTCAACAAAGACGCAGTGCTGCAAACAAAGCTGCCGAGCAAAAGAGGAAGTTAGCAGCCCTGCAGCGGAAGCCCTGGACAGTGAAGAGTTTCCATGAAGGCTCGAGATCGGAACACGCGGCGGGGCAATTTCCATTGGTTTTTTATTGAGCCATTTGTTCCTGGGAACTATATTGCTATTGATTTATTCCATAACCTCCGCTCGGCCCTTCATGCCGACCTGCCAAACATCGCTCATAAACCTACAGCAATGAAAGCGCGATTTTGGGGAACATTGTCTGAGCAGAAAGAAAACTCGCGAGTTCTGGAGAATGAGAATCCTTAAGACTCGACAGCACAACACTGAATTCAACTTTGGGGAAAAAAGAGTACAAAATTTACTAAAGTTGAAACAGAATGAAATTTAAGGATGCTGAAATGATGATTTCGCAATTTGACAGAAGTCAAATAATTTCTTGCGTCAAAGGATGAAAATTTCCGTGGATTTCATTTTACTTTCTGCATTTAAATGTATCGAACTGATGAAAACCAGATAAGCATGAATATTTATCAAACTATCAAATTTAGGTAACCTCATCTTGAATAATATACGAGGGTGTTGTTTGTGTACAAAACATAATCTGATGCCCCTATAGTCGTGGTGCCAGATATCTTGCGTCGGCCTCCTCAAAGGTGCCGAGATAGTCAAACCCTCTCAGTTTTAGTCCAAGAAAATTCACCTTAATATCACTTTAACCACCAATTGAACTAATAACACCAGATCATAGCGGTATTTCTCACTGATAGCTTCGTTGCACTTATATCAAATGGAATATTGTCCCTCACTGTGCCAGAGAGCCGGTAAAAGCAACCGTGAGTGTATTATTTAAAGTTTAACTAATAATTCTAACGTAAATTTTAAAAATTTTAGAGTCCTTGACAACTCTAGTTAATAAGATTATAATGCCCCTAATTACAGAGCCTATATTAGCTTGCAAATTTTAAGAGCATCTTTTCGAATATAAAACATTTAGTTTTGACTGTGCAAGCTACAGACAAACAGTGAATCGTCCCAACCGAGCTGTAAACGGTTCTAAAAACAAGCATCTTTTATTTTAAAAATTTGTAGTGTTACTGAAAACAAGCTTATAAATGAGGCTATGATCAGCCTCGCACAGTCAGCGATTAGCACTCTAACTTTGTGTGTAGCTCTGCGATAGTTTTTCATGCAAAAAATGGCATTCTAGCAAGTAAAATTAAGCAAATTAACATTTAGAATGAAAGTACGATAAGATCCCTACAATGAATATGAACTGCGTAGTAAATATTATTTTATGGTTATATTTTTTACAGGCTCTCCTTATTTACAAGCGATATTCATGAATTGTGTGGCTTCTCAATCCAAGTTGTTGTTCAGTGAGCTAATCAGTATTTGAACATGTCCATGAGTCATTCACGGACTTGTCCGCAAACTCTTTGTCGCTGGTAAGGAAACATTAACCACTTCATAATAAAACTAAACGCTTAATGGAACCATAAGTGGCGTTTAGGTGTTCAGATATGGGTGATTTCTACATATGTCAAAACGAAATTAGGGCTTTGTAAAATTATATTACATGTAGAACCCAACACCTTTTGATACCTTTTTGTAGATCTGAGGGTTACTGTTACTCAATGTGAAAATTATTGGACATTCCATTTCAATTTTCAATTCCAATTTTCAATTCCATTCTGAAGCATTAGCTACAATACTTTGAGGCTTCAGAACAAGGAAACAGCAATGTGAGCGGCAAAGCCTTCTGTACCTAAATGGCCTGCAGTTGCCATCATTGACCTAATGGAGTCGTCTAACATCCTTTGTGTTTTGCATAGCCGTCACCATCTCAATAACCATCAAAAGTCAATAAAACTTCATCCATCACCGACATCTCAACAGCAATCATCAAAACCACAATATTCATCAACAACATCGTAGGGGTCATCCCCAACGTCACAACATCTAGGACAAACATTACAACAACTATCAATTTTTCTCAGGGCGTTTTCCACGAGAAGACGTGTATATATGAAATACTTTACCTCTTTAGTGTGCAGTTTAAATACGATCGGACATTATTTACTACACGGATTTTTCTGCATGATCCAGATGTTAAATTCAAGCATTTTATTTACCGCTGTCGGCTCTGAAATTTTGTACTAAAAGTGTGGTGTTCGCTTCCGAGAGAGGGCGCTGAGAAGTTGTGGGCGCCGGCTGTGGGCAGACGGGTGCGAGTGCTGAGTCTGTTCGAGAGTGGCCGTGCTCTTGTGAGGTTCATGTGCTTCTGCGTTCGGTACATTGTCCTCGGTGTTTATTGGCAGTTACACTGCGGCAGAGTTAATCACTCTGCGGCAGAGTTAATCACTCTGCGGCAGAGTTAATCACTCTGCGGCAGAGTTAATCACTCTTCGGCAGAGTTAATCACTCTGCGGCAGAGTTAATCACTCTGCGGCAGAGTTAATCACTCTGCGGCAGAGTTTATCACTCTGCGGCAGAGTTAATCACTCTGCGGCAGAGTTAATCACTCTGCGGCAGAGTTAATCACTCTGTGACAGAGTTAATCACTCTGCGGCAGAGTTAATCACTCTGCGGCAGAGTTAATCACTCTGCGGCAGAGTTAATCACTCAGCGGCAGAGTTAATCACTCTGCGGCAGAGTTAATCACTCTGCGGCAGAGTTAATCACTCTGCGGCAGAGTTAATCACTCTGCGGCAGAGTTAATCACTCTGCGGCAGAGTTAATCACTCTGCGGCAGAGTTAATCACTCAGCGGCAGAGTTAATCTGTCTGACTGTGTACCAGTCGGAACCTTGTGCGGAAGTGGTCCTTGGGTTGGGCTTGAGTTGAGGGCGCGAGTGGCTATTTGGGGCATCCGGAGGAGACCACGGGCGGCGGGACCGCGAGGTGCTGAAAAGCCCAGCGCGGAGCAGTTGGGGAGTACGAATGCTGCCTTTGACAGTAAGCGCGTGTGCGAAGTAGCTGGGCTACGTTCTTGCACACATTATTATTTTGTTTTCCGATCGCCAACATTTAAAATTATAGTAAACTAATATTTTTCTGTTTGTGGTATCAATAGAAAAATATCGCTATGGAGAATTTAATTTTTTTACAAATTGTTTTAAATATCATTTTTGCATCTCATGTACGATACTTCAAAATCCAATAATTTATATTGTTTCCCTGTAGAAACAGAGCAAAATTACTTGCTATAATATACAACATACTCTGTTAGTTCTCAACCGTTGAAGTAAAACTTTTATATTTTCAAGAAGTCCTTTCTGCGTATGAAATTCTGAGCCTAATTTTCAACATTAAGTAAAGTATTGCCATCATCACTTTCTACTGCAGGTAGAAATTCTGGAATTTTTCAAAACTGTTCTAGTTTATTAATGTCTCCTTAGAGGCTATTTATTATTACTTACAAAATTTGATAAAATGAGTGATTGACGTGTGGAGCTGTTGATGAGCTAAGTCACGCTGGTAAGACAAAATCACTGTGCCAAGTTAGTACAGGCCATAATAATCTCCGATATATCACACTGCATTTCCTATACGACCATAGAGCTGTTGAAGGTCGTCCTCAGAGGGAACGTCCTTGAACTTATCGCACTCCCAAAATTATCAAAGCCGTCGTACCAGAGATCAGACGAAGTTTAAAGAGGTCAAAGCGAAAGTTAGGCTAGAAATTTAAAAGTGAGTAAAAAGCCATTGCTAACAACGTCAAACAAGTCTTGGAATTGTTACTATTTAAGATGCAAAATCGACAGCAATCACAGAAACAACAACGAATTCTCAAGTTTAAGGTTTTCCTGATCAAGTTATAGGAAGAAATGCTCTCAGAATGCTGCATGTTTTCAAATTAGAATCTCTTCTCTGTTGACGCAATGTTCAAGTGCTCTAATGACAGAGAGGGAGGAGATTTTCTTGATAACATCTCAGAGTTTGAGGAAAAGTTGAAAGGGAACAGCATTGTTGATCGCTCCATTTTAATTTTCGTGTTCTAGAAATGTCTTTTTAGCTTCGTAAACTACCAGGAAAGAGCAGGTGAAGCACAAGTTATAGTGAGTAAAAGTGTTGCTCCTCTGACCGCAACTACTTGTCTTCTGTTTGCTATAACCACCAAAAATCTCAACGCACTCAGGTGACGATGCGGGGAGGGCCAGATTGGAATCTAATTAGGGTCTTTAGTGCCTAACGTCTGGTGCTTGAGCTCTAAGGTCACAGAGAGCACAAAACTTCGAAACTGGATAAGCATTAATAGCCATTTTCATGTTGTGGAAATCTCCTCTCATTTGTGATAATCAAAGTAGAAAAGTGAACGCAACTTCGCTCTTCGAACGTAACGCAATAAGTGTAACTAAAGGAGATAAATATCATACCAAGAACAGGCTGCTGACTGTCCAATGAGACAATACACCTTCTCACACGTTTAAGAATCAGCAGGGGTGCCCAGACAATTCTACAAGGTTTTGATGTAAGAATATGTGCACCCCCCCTCTCTCTCTCTCTCATCGCCGGATCTAATCCTAGTGGATTTCGTTTCTGTTCCATTCATGTTGGAGTCTGAAGCATGATGTGCATGTTCACAAGGCTGCTGAAGTCCTGAGCAGCTCCTTCAAAATTTCCCTAAGCTGCCTCATGCGCCACAGACTTTGTGACAAACTTGAGTTCGTGTTTTGTGTTAGAGAAAATTTTTAGTATACTCACCACGTAGAATTCTGCTTTTCCATGTGTTGTATTAGCTATTAAGATGTTAAGTCACAATAAATTGTTCATTTACCATGATATTTTTCTTAGGTCTCCTTTCAAACCCTCAGTATTGAGCTCAGTGATAGAAACCTCTCTTTCTTCTGATGCTCGAGGGTTATTTTGTGATGTCACTACAATCTAAGATTTGCATACACAAAACATCGAGAAGATAAAGAGCGTAAGTGTGCAGATTTGACAAGAGCAATTTTATATTTTTAACTCAAAAACCCTTCAAAAGTCATTGCTATTTATTTCAATATGTTTATGAATTGCAACAGCGATGTGGTTTATGTACCCATCTGAAACGCGGGGCTCTGGGGGGAAAATTGTTCAGAACACTTGCGTCAATTTTGTTTACGTTTGCGCTGGAGTCCGAATTAATTACCTGGCCGGGCTTCGATGCATTTTTGCTTGAGATGACAAACGAACGCAACGAGATTTAAAGCGCAGTGTGGACATTGTGCAATTGCGTGAATATTAGACTGCAGTATTATGCCCGCTTGAATGTGCGCTAGTGCTCTTGCTTATAGTTCTGCATATGTGGTGCATGTGTTGTATTATTGTTTTATGATGACAGAAATTTAAATGAAAGCACATAATAAACTGTTACGGTTCTCATTGAAGTTCCAAAAAATCGAACGATTTTTGACTTTCCAAAGCTAACGTCACGAACTCTATTGATTGTCCTCTCTTCATAAGCGACGATAGTTTATCAATTGCAGTTTATAACAGGTCATTTGACCCACACGGGCCCCACTTGCCGCGGAGGCGGCGCGGAGGGGCGCCTTATCTCTCGCTGCCACGCCGTCGCAGCACCGCACCTCCCAGTGCTGCCGTCCACCTAAAATGTGAGAATATTTATTGTTTGCTCCAGGTGTGGTTCCTGCACGTGCTCAACGTGACGCGGTCTGACGAGGGCGAGTACGAGTGTCAGCTCTCAACGTACCCGCACACGTCCACCATCGTTCACCTCACCGTCGCTGGTAAAAAGAAAATTCATTTCAAATTCATTTCAAAGTAATTATTCCCGTGTAAAAGAACACGCCGTTTTATCGACACTTTCACCCTAGCTTGTAGAAGCTTGAGAAAAATATGGGCAGGAATAAATGAGGTATTGCGTGCGACTAAGGTAGTAGATCGACGCTTTCCATTGATAGCTTTGAATCACTGGGATAAAGATGCTTTATTTTCTGTTTTCTGAAAAAGGAGTGACATGCACTTATTGAACTTCATTGCGTAGGTGGAGCACGCGATAGAAGTCGCTTCGTGAAGGAATTACATTGTAACTTCTGCCTCTGTGTTATGAAATGGTTCTCCTGATTCGTACAATGTTATTTCTTTTCAACATTAACAGAAATTTCTACTGGTTCATTCGTGAAGATCACATTTCTTGAAGAAATGCTCTTTAGATCAGCAATGATGTTGACATACATCTTGAAAAAATGTTTATATCGCAATTTTCTACCTATATTTTTAGTCTATAATACAGGCCACTTGCTCTTCAGAGCATTTCGGTAACTCTAATTTTATTTGGTAGCTCAATTTATGTATTTCTCTCCAGTGAATTTTCTCTCTCTCTCTAGCAAGTCAATAAAACCTCCCGGTTTATTGAATATTTCATAGCGGAATGAAATCTCATATTCAAATACGAATGTTAAAGTCTACGTCTTCCTATCGTCACACGTCCTCGGTAGACGAGGGTAAAATGAAGATGTTTGACAGCGGTCGGACCGCAGTGCCTGGTTGCCTCTCTCGAGGCCCCCGCAATGCAAGAAGAGATCAGTAGTTCATTGGAAGACGATTGATTAAGTTTTCTTTGTTTCCAGAGTTTCTTGTCGGGAATGCGAAGACTCTTTCTTCTAAATACATAATAAAATAAAATAGATAATAAATCGGCAAAAAAATTACGAATCCATCGTGCTTGGATTTACTCAGATTATTTTCACGACTGCATTATGGTAATGGTCAACTTACAGTTTTCAAAATCCATTTCGTTTGTCGCAATTCATTTCATGCGTCATACAGATTGGTGCGTCTCCCAAAATTCTGAAATTTGAGATGAAATTTATTGTTCGTCGATCAGCTTCTCTGATCGAGTGAGGCTCGATGTTTGTGTTCATTGACTTTTTGTAATAAAGCTATAATGCAGCAGTTGAAGCCATTATATATGCAACGTTTCACTATTTAAGCTACCTGCACTCGGAAAGAAAAAATATTCATTTATTTCATTTTGGATTTCTAATCGTTTTCATTCAAAAACGTTGTACATTGACAAACATTTCTTATCCTTAATAATTGCGGAGAAGCTTTTGCTGTGTCAAACAGAGTCAAAATTTTCAACGAAGGCATAGTAAAAATTCAGTGCCTGTTAGGACTCCAGTAATATATTAATAAACGTCCTCCTGCCCACTAGG
Source organism: Morinoia aosen (assembly GCA_030386875.1). Taxonomy (NCBI): domain Eukaryota; kingdom Metazoa; phylum Arthropoda; class Malacostraca; order Amphipoda; family Talitridae; genus Morinoia; species Morinoia aosen. The sequence continues at coordinate 6,390,019 of CM059574.1, forward strand.
CGACGAATGAACTTATTTATCTATAATTCACTTTGCCCACGGGACGAACAACGAGCATTTGGTATGTTTTTCAGTTCCTTGCTTCAAAATTTTGAAAGGACTTCGAAAGGATTCAATACTTATTAAATAATGTGCTGACAGTAGAAGTAGAAAATAACTATTTTTAGACATACATGCTATAAAATTGGAGCGCATAGTAATGATGATTCATTCTGTGTTTGCTGCCCTAATTGCCCCAGGAAGTTCTAGTGATAGTAGTTGTTTAGCCTATTTTGTAGGGTAGATCAGGTATTATCAAAATTTATTAAAGTTGTCTCAAAATTTGTCAGAAGTAACAAAATATTAGTTAAAAGTATAGTTTCAGTAAAAGGAAATGAGAGAGAGACAGACCGTTAGCATTTCATAATCTGAATTTACTTCCAAGAACATAAAACTTTCGAACTTTTCGTTAAGAGGCTCACCTCGTCATCTAAACCTTGGGCTATGAAGCAGAAACTGTTAACTCTTCTCTATGTCGTCTTGCAGTCTTTGTTTTCATAAAATTGATTGAGTGACCAACCAAGACCTTCTTCAAAAGAAAAAGATGTTATAAATATTGTAATATACCTGACGAAATCAGTCGGCTCTGTAAAAATTCCACGCGGATTTACTCAGATTATTTAAGAAATGTTAACATGTTAAGAAATGAGTAATCCAGCGTTTGAATATTTTAGAACACTTCGTGTCCCAGCTTTGAGGTAAACTTGAAATATCAAGATGGTATGTACTGTGCGTAGGAAATTCAGCGTGAAATTTGTGCGATGTGCACGTGTACACAGGCACTGAAATGAAAACGCTGGAGCACCAATCCATATCGTCAACATGCCTTTTTCAAGCATTGTAATTGAAGCAGTGACCTGATGCGCTTAAAGGCTCGCTCTTGGTCCTTTCTTTCTCAGTTCTTTACTTCGTTCGCATTCTCGACGTATTCCATATTCATGAATACGAGTGCTTCCTTGGTGTTTTTGGCTTCGCGATAAAAAGATTGTAGAAATGCATGACCAGGTCGACTCTGATCTCTCGTCGAATGATCGACATTTCCAGAATAAAATCAGCCTTTCTTTTACAACCTACGTTTACATGGTTCCAGCAGTCCAAATAATACGAATTAATATTCTTTAGCAGCATTGAAAATCAATGTTATATAAGTTGCCGTGAGAGAAAACAAAAAATCAGCTTCCAAAAATCCAAGTTTTCCGGCTAAGCTTTCGTTGGCTTCGAGAAACATGGCGCTGGCCCAGTTTCATATCTTCAAGCTGGCATTTCTTTAGGAAACTTATCAGTGTCACCGGGGCAGTTTTTGGACCGTATTTGTGGGGTGTTTTTCACGTTCTTTCCATAACACTCGTCTTTCCTTAACACTCGTCTTTCTTTCCATAACACTCGTCTTTCAAGCGCCCAAAGACGCCTCCATAAAACCGCCCTCGAACAGGAGGCGTTGTTATCGGTGCTCAAGTCTTCCATTCGATATCTCTGCGGCGCTTTAGTATTCATAAAACCCAAACTATTTCCTTTCTTTTGATGTTTTCTCAATACCGAAATTCAGGGAAAGTTATATTTTAGCCTGGGAAGCGTTTGATTCGAAGACTCCAGCAGTAGCTTCCTCATTGAGACTTCCGGACGATCGGCTCCGATTTTGCGAGTCCTCATAAAGAGCTACTTCGAGAGTTCGTCCTGGCCTGCTTTATGCGGCTATCTTTGCGAGAGAATGCCTCATTCTGCTCGTTAGTCAGCAGTGGCAGCGAGAAAGTTCTCGCGAAAAAATTTCAATATTTGATCATATCTTTTCATTAGGTCTTACGCCAAAATTATTCAAACGAAATCCGTTTCGGTTTTTAGCGAAGGGAAAATTTACCTCGAGCCTAAAGACACTAAATGCACAAATTTAACGTATCACTACACATGAACATACATAAAATCGGAATACCTTAACTCTATGAATTAGATTTAAAAATTCCCCCTGTTGCTTCTACCAACAACAATCACCGCTGAAATTTGAAACACATTTCAAACAAAATTAATCTAAAAATTAGTAGCTGCCATTTTTGCTCCACAACATAGTCGCGTAACGTTTCGAATCAAAAGAAAGGCAATAGTTTGGGTTTTATGAACACTAGAGCGCCGCAGAGTCATACCTTATTTACGGCAGAGTGTGCGATATTCTTTGCGTATATTCCATATGATCATAAACAAATATTTCCGTCCCAGGAGACACCCACAAATAGTTGCACTTGAATGATGTTGAATTCTGCAAAATATTAGTCAGTGTTCTACTTGTGAGTAAAAACCATCAATATTCAAGGGGAAATTACGAACTATTCATCTTGGACAGCTCAAATGATAGGAATTTGGAGTACAGGAACTCTGCTGTGTGTGGAAATCAGCTATAAGGTAAATACACCAAAACAGCAGCATCTGGAGTTGAATTTATAGCTGGGTGCAGTTCATGGATTCAGGAAATGGACCAGAAGTTGGAATATTACGCTAAGTGATTGGAAATCAAACTTGAAAGATCACCTGAAACTAAACCTGGAGTACAGATTCAGTTTCAGAGTACGACTCAGAGAACGTGGAGCTAGAGTTGGAGTGAAGGCCTCATGCACTCTGACTGCTGTAAGACGCTTATTATTCATTATTCATAAATGCAACGACACGTCATATTATAGATCCGCCACCTACCGCACGCTGTGCTTACTCGTATCATCTGTTTACTCTCTTCAGTCTGGAAAACTCCCAGATTTGGGAGAGCATTTCAGCTCGCATAGATCAGCTCATAGCCCACACGTGGCCCAACTTAACAAAATTCATTCTCAATAGCGTAATAAAGTTTTGTTCAACTCAAATGATGGCAAATTTAGATGGGAAAGGCAAGCTGGCCCAGCTGCTGCGCTTCGTGAACGAGAGCTGCGAATAACATTTGGAAGAAATACTGTTAGTCGTTCACATTTTATTTCCGGTCATTTGGTTTCAGAAATTAACACAGCTAAAAAATGAAAGCATGACCGCCCTTTTTTCTGGTACTTCAATACATATACACACATATATATATATATATACGTGAACGCAAACACGATTTTCACGAGGCAGTCGCTTCGGGTGTTTCATTTTTTGCTTGAGAATAATTATTTCGCACAAGGAAAAAGTCGGCATTTTCTGAGAGAATGACTAATTTGAAATTCAAAATATTGACTCAAATCTTTTGAAAAGGTAGGCAAACATTTTCATTGAGTGCACAAAAAATATTTGAAATTACTCAAGTAGAATAACATTTTAAACAATGATCAAAGTTTTATCTAACAAACATTATATAAGTTTTAGTGAAAAACGTATAAGTAAAAGGTATGCGTTATTGTAATGAAGTATGTTGTAAATGTTTCTAGCCTTAAGAATACTCTCTTTCATTTCTTAGCCCTCTTCTATCATCATAAAGATAAATGAGATTCAAGTATCAACACACCTTAAAATATTTTTTCGGTTTATAGTAAAAGCTCTGCAGCTAAATAATCTCAAAACATGTTTTAAATAATCTCATTCTTGTGCACATAAAATAAAAGTCAGCAAAAATATACTATTTATTAGCATTTATGCATTCTAAATATCTACATATACCAAACTTGAACTAAATTTATGACATGCATGAGCTTGTTATGTAAGCTAAAAAAACATTTTAGTGGAGAAACCGATTCTCGGTCTTTCCTTTGTTTCGAATCATGATGCTGGAAACCATTATGCAAATTCCCTCGGAAATCAGAGATTGCTCGAGTTTTTGCATCAAGCCATTCTTCTCCGCAAGAATTTATTGGATATCGCTTCCTTCGAGTGACAACCTAAAAGAAATTTTTTTTCGTAAGAAAATTGGAAGGGTCCAATTGTGAACTCATAGACTATGGATCAACCTAAGTAGGTAGTCCTATACGTGCGCCAAAGCGGCAGCAAATGGAGAAACTCGACACGTGTGCGCATGCAAGCTTTTAGGAGTAATTTGTCGAGTATCTGCAGTAGAGATTGGAAGTGGACCCTAATCTGGAACCGTGGCTGATAGAATGACTCAAATCTTGATAATGCTAAGTTAACAGCAACCGCACGGCACGTTAGCTCTCTAGACAATTGAAACTGCAGTCCATCAATAAGACGCTAAAGATGTGCTCAAGATATAAAGACGTCTTACGTTATTGGGATTGATCATCAGTTTATCCCCTGTACCATACATTTATGTGCACAGGTATGTGTGCGCGCGATATTCAGGCAAGTTGTGCAATAGTAAACAATGATTTGACATGAATAGATGTAACAACAAAGTTCGCAAACGATACTTTAGTGCTTGGTTTGAAATTAGTTGTGAAAGAAAATTTCACTATTAATTTGTTGTATTATCACTAATATTATTATCACTCACATCACGTATTATCACTTCATGGAAACATTGCTTCTCCTCAAAAACGATTTTAACTAAATTTTAATGACATAAGCAATAATGCAATAGTGCAATATTATAAAGCCCGGTGGGGGGAAATCACCAAAGAGATAATATTGTATTTTTGTGCGTTAATGGCACCTCATGACTTGGGCACTCAAGAAACGATTCATAACACACACAATTAGCAGCATCATTTTGTTATGTTTGTATCGATACTCAAACTCATTTCCATTAACAAAATCCAAAGTGGTGTGGAATTTCAAGGGCCTACGAATAGAAAATTCGATTTTTTTATTACTTAATATATGAAAAATTGTTGTAAAATTAATTGAAGCCATCAATGCTGGAGGAATAATTCGCGAAGAAACGTCGATATTTGCTCGCGTAATTTTAATTGGGGTAGTAAGCATCAAGGGTGGTTATATCGAGGCATTTTTTTTGCCTGAGCGCGTGTGAATTTAGTCGTAAAATAAATTCAATATGAAAGTCGAACTCGTGTCGTTCAAGAGCCTCACACGCGTCAAGAACGTATGAAATATTTCCCTCGTGCATTTGCTAGCTCGTCATACTGTTTTCATACTTAATGACCAGCTCATTTTGCAGTCCTTTTTCATATCACCTGCTTTGCCACTCTTAAACTCAATCTCTGACTTATTCTGCCACTCGTTCTGTTTGTCAGTCTCTTGCTCCTAATCCACCTCCTTTTTGTACTTCTTCTTTTGTTGAAGAGATATGGTTGACTGATCCAACAGCTATTTTATTTTATTTGAGATAGCTGAGTGGAAATTTCCTCGATATTGTCAAAGCTTACAGCTACTTCCCAATGAAAACCGGGATCTACGCAATATAAGAAGCGAGTATTTACAGTTTATATGAACACTATCTCCCCCAAAGCCAGTAGCCAAGCGATGATACTGCGATGCGTTGTGCTACTGGAACCAGTTCGCCAAAGTTTTTTCTTACAATTGGACACAGGCATGAATGCGTAGAATGAGTAGAGCGAATTTGTTTGTAAGTCAAATGATGCTCTAGAGTCTCTTTGCTACATGGGCCACGAGAGCTGTTAGCTGTGTTCCGTTAGTCCAGTAATGTTCAACTGAACATGAAAACCGGAATAAAGAATAATAGATGACTTGCCTGTCCAGCCCGCAAGGCCTTTGCCAGGAACCATGAAGCTGGTTTGTCAACTGTGGAACGGCGGCTGCCAAGCCAAATGTACCTAACGCAAACAAAGGCGTTTCGCTAGATTTTGAACCGCTCCAATAAATTCGTAAGCATATGCTCCAAACTACCAGTTTGCCTGGAAATGAACGCGTATTTGCGAAAGATACACAAAGATTTTTGTGCAACGCACTGCAGTATGGCGTATAGTATTTGTTTCAGTTTCGCGTAGCTGAAGCTTGTCCTACACTCGTAAGCACACAAAAGCCCGCTTACAATAACCTGTCCATCCATCAGTAGAATTTATTTACTCGGGCGAAAGCGTGAATGACTTTTTTGTGCTTGTATACTCCAACTCATCAGCAAAATATACGCCTAAACGCACGAGCCCCGTCTCCGCGTAAGCTTTCTCAATTGAAAGGGATTTCGTAATTTCAATTAGTTTTTGCGTTCCTTGCAAGGCCTCCATAAAAATTAGGATTTCTTTGCTTCTTCGAGCTCTCGTGAGGATGGGAAAAAACGCCCTCATTTTTCAGCCTATTTTATAGCTCATTTGCTTCGCGCTCGAGCCAAGCAGCAGAATGAAATTTGATGTTGAAGAAAGCGAAATCCACTGCTTTCGCGCCTAGAGCTATTAAATTTAATCAGGTAGTGCGGAGCCGCGAGTCTTAGCCTCTTATAGGCTTTCATTACTCATTCCGGGCAATAAGGAATGAAAATTACGTGTATTGCGTTCGTAGATTTGCCCAAGAAAGTTGGATTCAATTTATGCTGCTGTGGAAGGTAATGCTCGAGGAGGTTTACGTCTTTGGTGAATTTTACAAGTTTTCCATGTGGCTCGTGATTAGAAGTGCCGGAATAAAAGACCTTCACAGAGTACGTATGAATTTAGAGGTTGTTTTGAGTTACTGAAGGAGTCACTAGAAATCGGGCACTTGAAATCGCTTCTTTAACCAAAAAGATTTCACGCCATTTCTACTTAGAGAGAAGTCAAGAACGCAAATATTTTGGAATGACTTCTATAAATTCCCTGATTTACTCAGTCTGGGGAATAACAACTGAATAAATAGGCAGCTGAAAATGATTCAGCCATACATAGCTGCATTGTAAGGATCGGGTGATTTGTAGATGCATGTCAGAGTGCCTGCTCCTCAAGCGAGCTGGAAGCCGGTGTCTGTGAACAGCCTAGGGCTTGCGCTTCACATGCTCGGCATGTGCGTATAAAGAAAAAAAAATGAAAGAAAGAAGAAAGAAAAACCACCTATTTCCCAAAAATGGTGGCACATGACATGCATGCCAACATGTTGGATTCTAAAAATTTTTACACATAAGTCGTCCTTCGACCAACGTACCATGCGAGGCGTACTCATAGACAAACTATACGTGGCGTACTCATAGACACCCCATACGTGGCGTACTCATAGACAAACCATACGTGGCGTACTCATAGACAAACCAAACGTGGCGTACTCATAGACAAACTATACGTGGCGTACTCATAGAAAAACCATACGTGGCGTACTCATAGACAAACTATACGTGGCGTACTCATAGACAAACTATACGTGGCGTACTCATAGAAAAACCATACGTGGCGTACTCATAGACAAACTATACGTGGCGTACTCATAGAAAAACCATACGTGGCGTACTCATAGACAATCCAAACGTGGCGTACTCATAGAAAAACCATACGTGGCGTACTCATAGACAAACCATACGTGGCGTACTCATAGACAATCCAAACGTGGTGTACTCATAGACAAACCATACGTAGCGTACTAATAGACAAATCATGCGAGGCGTGCTAATAGACAAACTATACGAGGCGTACCAATAGACAAACTATACGAGGCGTACCAATAGACAAACTATACGAGGCGTACCAATTGGCAAACTATACGAGGCGTGCTAATAGACAAACCATACGAGGCATGCTAATAGATTAACCCTGTCAAGGGCTGATTAAATAAAAACCTCATCTCTTAGATATTTTATACTCCAAGAGATGGCTGACAACTTATAAATAATTTAGATACTACTGGAGAATTCTTCGGAATTCCTAAATTAGTAATTGAACCGAAGTAAGAAAAGACAAAAAAACGCTATTGCGAAGCAGATTGAAACACCGTCGTAAATGATTACCAACTATTGAGGAAAGGTTAGTTACAAAGTAATTCATAAAGAACATCGCTCAACACAACACGCACATCTAGAAACACGTAAGCAAACATACTCGCAAAATTTTTTTACGAATCATATGCTCAAATTGCACTTTATTTTATTTGTCTGTTTATATTTTTCATTTTTACAATTCACAGAAATGCTCTCTGAGGTATGGATAGATCTGTTTTGCATCATCAAGCAAGTGCAATAAATATATTTATTTCTGAATTATGGTTCAGTGTTAACTGGTCGCAGAGCTTTAGGTAAAATGCAATGGATCTTGAGGTTTCATTTTTAAGCAAATAATATAAATAGAAACATTATATGTATATGTGGGCGTATATATGCATGAACATTTATATATGCACACTCACACATAAATATACATGTATGCGAGCGTACACATACACACATACACGCACATACTCATACACACATATTCATAAATATACGTGTTGAACATTAAAATAAGAAAAATAATAATAAAAATCAAAACAATCTCGTTCATGCTACTTCGAAAATGACAGTCGAGCTCAGTGTATTCGTACGAAATAACCTTAAAAATAATAAGTAAACGGAAACAAGACTTCGAAAAACGATTTCGAAAAACGTAAAAATGAACTGGTTTTTAATTTCCTAACATAAATTTTAAGAAAACTCAGGTTACAGTCGAGGAACAACGACAACAAAAACTAAAACGACAACGACAACAACGGGTTTCACATCCTCTCGGTATTCTCTGCAACATCATACGGACATGGGTACATGGGATAAAATTGAGATACAGTGAGATACTTGAGATACTTATGAGTAGCAAATATCTACAAAATTTTGGCAGAAGCGCGCAAACCAATATACACACAAAATGAAAATTCATAGCTTGTTCTATATACCGACAAAAGATTATTTTTCCGCAATTCATGTGCTCAAATTGCGCTTTATTTCATTCGTCTAATAGCAATTTACATTTTATTCATTCACAGAAACGCCCTCTGGGGTAATGATAGATCTAATTTTGAATCATTTAGCAAGCGCAATAAACTTATTTACTGGGTTGCTTTCCCGCAAAAATATAAATAAAGGCATATAAATATTTATATAAATATACATATACCTATATACATTCACACAGATATATCCATGCACGTGTGTGTGTACATACAGCAATTAGAGCATATATGCACACACACATACACTTGCACTCATTCTAATATATATACGTATTGAAAATAAATGTAAGACAAAAATAATAAACATAAAAAACAACCTTCCATTAACTACATCGAAAATGACAGTCGATCTCACTGCACTCGTAACAAATTATTTGGAAAAAATATCTAAAAATAAAAACACAAAATAAAAGACCAAATGAAAAAGTAAAAATGAACTGGTTTCTAATTTTCTGATAGGATTTTATGAGAAATCAAGTTACAGCAAAAGCAACAACAACAAGATAAAAAAAACATCTCGGGTTTCACATCCTATCGTTGTAGTCTTCAACATCATACGGACATGGGTACGTAGGATAAAATGGGATACTGTTGTGGTTGGATATTTGAGTAGTAAATATTTACAAAATCTTGGCACGTAGACGTAGATTAAACTGTGGTCCAGAGTAGTTTTTAATTACTGAAATTTAGAGTTATTTCTGATATGCAAGTTCAGTGTTTCTGTGTGCTGAACGCACAGGAAAAAAGAAGAAGACGCTGAATTGCCAGCCCCTTCCCAGCCCCATACGAGGATTACAGGAGCACAAACCAAACGATGAGTACGATAGCCTTGTCAGGGGTTAATGATGTCGATGAGAGAAACAAATAAAAAATATTCCCTGGGACATTTACCGCATGGTGAGATGATTAAAAACCTATAAATACTACTGGAGAACGCCTTGGAAGTTGTTCACGATAAGTGAAAAAAACGAAAGAACAATAGACTCGAATCTGCTCAGCCGAAATTCTAAGCCGTCAAAAAAAGCATCGGATTTATTTTTGTTAAGTAATGTTTTAATAGACCAACTATTTTTAACCGCAGATTGGCAGAGCAAAATGTATGATTTACAGACAGCATAGTAATATGTCACAATTGCACTTGTCCCCGTGAGCAGAGCTCAAGTTTCATCTTCAATCCTTCCTTAGTCGCAAGATTTCAAATTTTGTAGTGACGAGGTTGAATGTCATTTAATTTAGCCACTAACTTCATATCAATGCGTAATCAATGTACAGTAACTTATGTACAATAACTTATGTACTTATGTACAATCACTGTACAGTAACAAGTACAGTAACTACTCTGCAGTGATCACTTTCAAATCAAAATTTTGTGGATCAGCTGTTGTAGGAGATATTGCATTGATTTTCCCATGATGCATTTGCATTGGTTCGTTAAATTCGTAGCTATTTTACTTAAAACTTGGAAATAATAACCTATGGTCACCAGGTCCAGAGCGGTTTGATGCATTGCGTTGTTCCACCGAAGCTGCAACTGCTAGCAACGAATGTTTACTGCATGGATTGCTATTATCAGTTAGTGAACAGACTATTTATTCCATTTGCAGGAGACACACAGGTCAGGCCAGTTACAGTTTTATTTATTTCTTGACAAACGAAAGAACTTCATACAAAGACATCTACATGGTGAGCGTTAACGCTCAGCAGCAACCGTGAAGTATCAGATTGATGTAGACTTAAGAAACACAAAAGAAGAGATAAAGAGAACACGTATAATCCATTTAATCTTTTTCTAATACCGCACATGTTTCTTTTTTCCAGCCATGAGAACTAATTTCCTCATTACTCCAGGCTAACTCCAACGTCGTTTCCTCACAGACGCGTTCAGTGAAATTATCGGTCCTCTGGAGCGCGTGGTAGCTGCCGGCAGCGGCCTGCGCCTCGTGTGTTCCCTGAGGAACGCTTCTTCTCCGCCTAGTTTCGTGTTCTGGTACCAGGGCCGCCGGATGGTCAATTATGATGCTGAGAGAAACGTGAAGGTCGTCACGGGCAAGGACTACAGGTAATTGAATGAAACCTTGCCTGACGTCCCGCGACACGCCTGCTTCTTGAGTCGATGAAGTGCTTGAGATCTGCCGGGCTGTGTAGCAGGGTCTTGGTGGAGTGGTGTCTATGGAATGCTCTCACAGCTGGGCTGTGTAGCTGGGTCTTGGTGGAGTGGTGTCTATGGAATGCTCTCACTGCTGGGCTGTGTAGCTGGGTCTTGGTGGAGTGGTGTCTATGGAATGCTCTCACTGCTGGTCTGTGTAGCTGGGTCTTGGTGGAGTGGTGTCCATGGAGTGCTCTCACTGCTGGGCTGTGTAGCTGAGTCTTGGTGGAGTGGTGTCCATGGAGTGCTCTCACTGCTGGGCTGTGTTGCTGGGTCTTGGTGGAGTGGTGTCTATGGAGTGCTCTCACTGCTGGGCTCTGCAGCAGGGTCCGAATTCGGTAATATCTGATGTTTATGTATCTCAGTGAGCGGCAAATTAATTTTTCAACCACGCTCGTTTCATAACAAAATGTTGCAGTACTTCAGACTCATTTTTTCATTGGTGGACTCTCAGCCTCATGTAAAAATCCTTCAAACTCACTCGCGAGTCATATTTCCAAAACAGCTCACAATTACTGTGAACAGTGAACTAAATTAATTAGGATTTCGTATGACCACGTGACCCACAATCCTAAATATTTTCTTGTTTTCATTTTGCCAGTTGTGAATAATACGTCAGCTTAAGAATGTTTGAAACATGAGAGTAACCATTTACAAATGATGATGATTTCAAGTGGAAAAACGGAATGCCTTGCTGAAATGAACCCACCTTTGCTGTTTTCTGCAAAAATTCTCTAGCTGAAAGCTTGCAACTCAAATGAGATAATCAGCAATTCTGAACAACTTTTGAGCTGGACATAGAATAGAACAAAAGTCCTAGAGGGAAAGGATACACATGTGAATGATAATCGTCGTCAACGTGATCAAATGAATAGGAACAAAAATCACCAGCGCTCCTCAGCTATGTCGCCAATAATTATGTCGTGCAAATTGTAAAAAAAGGAATTAATTTTTGCAATTTATGTCATGAAAATATTTCGAAAGCATTTCCACTCCACATCATGGATTTTGGGGCTAAAAAATGTCCACTTTAAATTTAATTAAATCAGCTTGTGGGCACATCGTCCGCTGGATTCCTAATTTATTTTTTCTGCGTTTAATGCATCAAGCTAAACTTCATCGATCCAACCGAACTTTTGAAATTACTGTCGCTCTACAAATCAAGGTTCCAAAATAGAACACTCAAAGTAAGACATTTTTCGTACATCATTCGATTGACTTGAGATAAAACCAATTTTCAGCTGACAGCGTAGAGACCACCAACACAATTAATTCTATTTAATGAGCATGATCAAGATGATGGTGAAATAGGTAACAGTTTTCCGCTCTCGCGAAATTACTCAGTCGTCTATATCTTTGATACAGGGAACGTGAGCACAAACAGAGTAAACTTAATTATCTTTTTGACCATTTCTTATAAAAAAATAATTTTTTTTTCTCATGAGCTCCGTTATGTGACAGCATTTTAACGGTGAGCTCCGTTATGTGACAGCATTTTAACGGTGAGCTCCGTTATGTGACAGCATTTTAACGGTGAGCTCCGTGACGGAGGACCACGGCGGAAACTACACGTGTGAGCCCAGCAACGCGTCGCCGTCTTCCGTCCACGTGCACGTAGCTGAAGGTGAGAAAAAATCACGTTTAGTACTCGTGCAAGGAGCTCAAGTTTGTAAAAAAGCCTTATTTTCTTCTCAAGCCCTGGCTGAGAGAGGAAACATATAATGTCTTTGTGATCGTAACTGAGGGTGAGAAATGAATGTCTCCGATTCTCAGGCGCGCAAGTGAACGTATGCATGAAAACATGTCACAGCTTTGTTGATCTATACCAGAGGATTTGGCCAAATCTCATATGTTTGTCGTAAATTACAAGTTTTTTATATTATCTTTTTCTTACTGATGAAAACGGCCGAGCAGACTCCCACGGCTGACGAATTTAACTGTTCCTTCATATTTTCTATTGTAAAAGATTTAACAAGACGAAATTAGTGGATGTTAAGCATAAGATTAATACGAGGTCAGCTCTCCATATTTGCGAGGTTGACTTCCTCAAGCATAGATAAACTGCCATTAAGTACGAGACGAAGTTAAAATTGACTGATTGTGAGTCCGATTTGAACTGATAACAAATATGACGCTTATACGAGATCAGGTAATCCCCGAATCGAAACTATTGACCAGTTGAGTGACATCATAGTGGGTTTAGTTTGGGATCAACTGACTTCAAAATGAGACAAATCTCTGTCAACCGACTTCAAATACGAGACTAAATCTCTGTCAACCGACTTCAAATACGAGACTAAATCTCTGTCAACCGACTTCAAATACGAGACTAAATCTTTGTCAACCGACTTCAAATACGAGACTAAATCTCTGTCAACTGATTTCAAATACGAGACTAAATCTCTGTCAACCGACTTCAAAAACGAGACTAAATCTCTGTCAACCGACTTCAAAAACGAGACTATATCTCTGTCAACCGACTTCAAAAACGAGACTAAATCTCTGTCAACCGACTTCAAAAACGAGGCTAAATCTCTGTCAACCGACTTCAAAAACGAGGCTAAATCCCTGTTAACTAACTTCAAAAACGAAACTAAAACTCTGTCAACCGACTTCAAAAACGAGACTAAATCTCTGTCAACCGACTTCAAAAACGAGGCTAAATCTCTGTCAACTGACTATAAAAACGAAACTAAAACTCTGTCAACTGACTTCAAAAACTAGGCTAAATCTCAGTTAACTGACTTCAAAAATGAGACCATCCCGAGATTAACTGATTTTAAATCAAAGATTAAAGTGAGCATACACAATTACATGACTCCAATTATTATTTAAAACCGCTACATTAGTATTGGCGAGCACCGCAGCTACCGACGCTTTGGCTCAACTTCAGGACTCCAATGACCAGCAACAGCGAGCCAGTAAATCAAGTTACAGAGGAAGCGTGAGCCCTTGTCAATCCTATTATAAATTTAATACTCCGATAAACGGATTGAGAACACTAAACCTTTTCATAGAGCCTGTGAGACAGAAAATAGTGATGCGGGAAATAAAATGGTGAGCTGGAGGTGCTGATTCTCCTAGATCCGAGGGTCAAGGCGCTGGAGGGCATTACACGTGACTGAGGATAAGATCTTCAAATCTAATCACTTCTTTCGATTCTTTTCAACTTTTGCAGTTTTCACCCTGTTCTGCTTTCAGTATTTTTCTACTGTCATTGTGTCCTTTTGTTTTGACTCCATGTTAACTGTTTTCAAAAAAAATTGTTTTTCATTGTAGGTTCGAGGTTATGAGCTGTATTGGAAATTATTCTGATGGGACTTCGACGTGTCATGGAGCTGACAACACTAAGCTAGACTCTGACTGAGTTTGTCCTCCTGAAACCGAACACGGCTTTGTTACAACTGGTTGAAATGGTTTGCAGCAGTTACTAACTGGGCTTGAATAGCCTTGAAAAGCCCTCAAAATTATTTCCATGTTCTTTCGAAAGTGAAGAATTGATGTGCGCCTGCATGGCTACACTGATTTTACATCTTTTTACGTAATCACCAAATGCTGCAGTAGGAAACACAAATATCATAGCCCAGACTTCTCACTTCTTGCACAGACACAAGGGATGAAACAAATGTTGTCTGCTAAAACTCGGGCACTTAACAGTTTGGGCAAGACATACACTTCATGATAGATGAAAATATTAATACATATCCCGTATTAAAAGAAACATGTAACATGAGACAATCAAGTTACGAGTCACGACTGTGACGCTACAAGACACAAGCGTTACAATACAAGCCACAATGATGAGCGCACGCGACACAGCCACAACATCTGTGCTGACGACCAGCTCTACCCAGTCATACCTTCAGCAAATTACTCGAGACAAGAGCCGACCGGACGTCTGACCGCACTAATAAATGCTATTCAGAATCCGTAGCTTTACGCGGCTATAACTCTTGGGCCGAACAAGCGGTCTTAAAATTTTACTAACAATTAGTGCCTGAGAGTGATCGTAAATGTTCGTCTCATGTTAGACCGGACTGAGACCTGATTGTTCGTAATTACAGTAAAAAAGTTATAGCTTTCCTCCCATAAGTGTGTACTTCGCTGTTGGAATTTTCAGCTGTGCGATGGAGGCATACCAAAAAACTTAAGGCTGATATATGTTTAAAAATAAGTGGAGTTATAAGTCTCAAAAAAATTTCTTTTGTTTTTCCTACTCGATTATTCACTAGAGGTTATAGTTTGCCTTACAGAAATCATTAAAATGCGAAAATATAGCTTAAATTCACTACTTAATATGAGCAGAATAGAACACTTTAATATCCTACAGAAGGGACGTCTGTAAATTAGCTCCTATATTTATATAAGAAGAAAATTTTAATTCCTCAATTGCCTAAGTGCAAAATGAACTGAAGTGTAATGCAAGAACAGTATGTAAAAATGAAGAAAAATATAATTCAAGAGATGTGATTCAGAAGCTGTGTGATCTGTTCAATTTTTGGGGACGACACCCGGTTAGCGTTTAGTTTTCGCATTATGAAAAACTTAAGTTAACTAATTATTTTTTGTACGCTTGAACGAATTTTTTGAATACTTCTACACCGAAAGACCATCACAAAGATTGCTCACACAAACGCTGTTGAAGTGCATTCTCCGCGTTACAGTCCTGATTTAAGGCAGCACACAAGGCGTATTATTTCCATCTAAGTCTTGTCTCGACACTGACAAGCTATTCGGTGTTTCCATTGCAGACACAGAGACCGCGTCGGACTCTAACCCCGCGAGCAGCAACAACTCTCCAGGAGACACAGCGCCGTCGTCTGGGATCAGGAAGACCCCAGTGCGACAACTGGGCGTTAAGAGCGCCAGTTCTGCCGGTCCTCGCACTCTCGCTCTTCTTGGAGGATGCGCTCCAGGATCCGTGCTCTATCTCCTGATCTGGTCAATCGTGGTGTGGTTTGCTGGAAACTTTGCTCCCTTGACAGCATTTTCCAGTTCGCTGAAGAGCGCTTCGGTTGCCTGGAAATCGCAAGGAAGTCTAGGCTGTCCAGCGCGACGTACTGTCGCTGAAGGTTCTTCTCAAGCTGAAGAAAATCAAAGTAGAATCTTGAATTCACTAAGCTGGAGAGGCACTGCCTGCTCTTGCTTCCAGAATGTTCCTGAGTCGTTTGAGAACAGGGTTATAGACGTTCCCTGGTGAAATATAGGATGCTGAATCGAGTTCAAAAGAGAATTCGTGAAGCGATACATTCTTAGGAGGTATTGTAGGCAGTGATCTGGTTTTGTACAAGCATTTAAAAATACTGAGAAAATGTGCGCCACCGCCACTCTTGTAACATTTCTGAAATCATGTTAATGTACATAATGATCTTTACAGCTCCGAGGAATAATTCTGCTGCTACTCATGTAAAAACAATGTAATCGATGTACAGACGCTTGTGTACATACAAGTTTGAGGAACTTCAGAACTTAATTTTACGTTTACGAAATTTAATTTTGGTATCTCAGTACTACTGACACTAATTTCGATTCGACAGTATCTCCTTAAATCGAGGGTTAATTTCGCTATCTTAATGTCATTTTGTCTTTTATTATACTTTTATGTGACGTTAATTTCAGCCCTTGAGACATCTTAAGAGGTCGATGTCCCCATGTAGGGAGGATTATGTCGATCGCATTGAGCTTCAAGAAGGTTCTTGTATTTTGGTGCTTATTTCATTTTTCATCTTCTGTGTACATATGTAAACTTCCTAAAGAATGTTCGCAGTGCTGCATATCGTAAGTGCTATAATTCCTGTATTAATGATTTATGACAATTTAAGGTCTCATATATTATAAAATGCAAAATATGTACTACAATAACTTTCTCGCCTTTATCTATTTTATTACATAGACTTAACTTGTATAACCGACTCTCCAGTAGGAGTTTTAAGACCCCCCCACTGAGTAGTGTTGTGGTTGTTATTCGTAAGTTTTTGATAGACGAGACGCTTTTTTCTCACGTTCTTCTCACTCTAATTCCCTGCCCTGTAAGTTAGATTCGAGGAAAATATTCCTCATTCTAAATGATGTTCTAATATAGACGTCACTTGATAGGAATATCTCTTTCTCATGAGTTTTCCCCTTGAGATTATTTTCAATGAAATATTTCAATATTTCGAATTACATTGTTGTTCAGTTTTACCAGTGTTTACGGCTGTCCATGCAGAAGTTCACCGCCTGAGTGTCCCATAACCAAGTAATGCGGACGATTTACTAATGCAGAATATGAAAAAATATTGCACTGTCCCACATGTATTTACCAACTATAAGCCCTATACCTTGAATAATTCTCGGAATTCATTTGTTTCGTTGATTTACGCGCATATTTCCTCACAAAATTAGGAAAGTTCTCATGGAAATATTTTGTTATGGTCCTGAAAAGGAGGATGAAATCCTAAACTCCCTGGACAATATCGAGGAAACCTCATTCTCCAAAAGAAAATGAGTGCCAACGAACTATAGCTGCGAACGTTTCGAAACTTACAAGTACTGTTCCATCCTCAGCGCTGAAGCTGTAAAACAGATAAACAAAACTATTAGACAAAAATTAATTAAATTTGAAAAATGTACAAACATGGGAATTTAAGGAAGCTAGCCTGATTGGCTGGTATACTATAAAATATCGAGGAGGCAAATAATCACAGAGCTTTGATCATTGTACAACTGGAGCTTGGGGAAAATGAACAATGGTTTCAAAATTCGTTGGTCATACTCAAAATGAGCTATGCTAATAGAGTTAAAAGTGAGGAAGCTTAGATAAATATTCTTGAATAATTAAAATGGTCTGCTTGTGAACTAAGCAGGAGAAGCATATGAACGATCATTTCTGTGGGAGAAACCCGAATGCTGACTGCGACGAATAAACTACTGGAGAGCCATGCTTCCTACATACGACTGCAGCGGCAATCACACACGTAAGAATTCATCCAGCAGCCATCGAAGTCTCCGCGAAACGATCTTTTCTGTCACATAATAAGCCGATTTTAAATGGGAAGCTCACTTGAAATACATAGTTAACTATAGATGCATCTTCAAATTGGTTAATTTTTTGATAGGAAAGATCTTTCTGCGGAAGACCTCGATAGTTTCTGCTGGTATATTCTCTTGTGTGTGATTACCGCAGCAGTCACATGCTGGAAGCACGGCTCTCCAGCAGTTTATTCGTCGCAGTCAGCAGTCGAGTTTCTCACTCCGAAAAATGTTCGTTCCTATGCCTCCCCTACGCAATCCGAAATGAGGGACCATCATGTATTAGTAAGCATTCGTCTTAACTTTTGTTTTTTAATACTTTCTGCAAAACCAATAATGAGAGAGGCCTCCGTATTTTGGAATCAATGTTGATTTTCACTTCCAAGCTGCAGATGCAGGAAGCTCTGCGAAATTTTTTTCTGCACCAACATTTTAGCTTAGACGAGCTTTTCAGGTTGGGCTAGCAGAATTCACTCGTAAGTATAGCTTTATCTACAGAAAACAGGTAATTCATCGTCTTTAATGGTTTTATCTGTTTTCTCGTTTCATCACATGGGTTGGAACAGTTGCGTTCCGAAACCTTAACAATTAAACATCTTCATTATTATGTTAACGGTGATGAAATCATGTCATCGTATACATTATATTCTCAACTTCAGGCTTGTAGGAAGACTTTTTATCTACCAAACAGCAGCATACCATGTCAAGTAAAATGCTTTCCTCTATTCTGGAAACGTGATATCATACTCGCGTCTATGTGTGATGTTAATAATTTCTTTCTACTCAAGTTGATAATGAATTTACTGAAATACGCTTCTTCAAAAATATTTTTAAATTTTGGTCCACGTAAACGTACTATTTCTTTTGTCTTTCCCTGCAACACTGTCAGCTTCCTCGCACACGATTCATGCTCGATCAAAATTGAGTTTTGCGCTGCTATGACATTGACAAAAACACTTATTACATCACCCATACATTTGAAGGGTTTACACGTGTAGAGTACATGTGCGATGCTTCAAATGGGTAACTTGGACAAAGTATAGCCAGCGATTTTCATGGACCTGAATATCAAAATTTTGGAGCAAGAAATTCCTTCATTATTTTACTTAACTGAGGTACTCGTCACACAAAGCTTCGTGCTTCACTTCGAGGCTCAAGTGATAAACATTTATAGAATAAAGAAGTTGAACTTTGAAAAGCAGCCAAGTGTCAATTCGAGAATACAATCAACGCGCGATCGCGAAACTCGATGTTATGGTGTTGTGTCGAGAGTGCTTCTTTTGACTTTCGTGAATGGAGCGGGAAAAATCACAGGGAGGAAATGTTAGCGCGCAGAGGTGAACCGTTCGGAGAATCGATCGCATACTAATTCATCAGAGACCGAACAGAGATATTATCGTACAGAGAAATAGTCATACCCAATGCAATCTAACTAAGGACGAATACAGAGTGTGCAACATGTTTGTTTTTTCCATCAAATGTCCACTTAGTCTCCAATAACGCTTTTGTAGAGTGTACCTCACTTGATGAATACTTATAATCATCAATTCTTCCACGATTTAGCTGGGAAGCTGGCAGACTGTCGGAGCAATTGATAAAAGCAGTATGTACTCGTATGTTACAGTCATCTGGGATGCCAATGCTTCGATTCTCAAATGTGTTTCAAGTTACATCCGAGAAGATCATCCTTGAGAGTAGGAAACGCGTTTGCAGTGTTTTCGATCGTGTGCGATGCGAACTAAATTCTTCTCCTATTTAAAATTAGGTTTATTTCAACAGCTTGACCGCCAAATTTCTAGACATTTTTGTTATAATGAACAATTTTGAGATGAATTTAAGCTTTTTGAATGGGTTAAAACTAAAATGAAGCAATAAATACTTTATTGAAATGTGAGAACAGTCGACCGTAGAGTGTGTCAGTTTTGTTACACTTGGACGCACAAAAGTGAGTCGGATTTGAGACAAAATTTTTCGTAGTGTGAGACTAATTTTTATCTGTATGGGATGAGGTTTGCATAAGATGATATCGTATAACTTGAAGATTGCTTCTCACAATGGAACCAGAATTTAAAATCTGTGAGAATAGGGGACGATACAAGAAAAAGTGCATTATAAAAATTATTCGTATTTCCGTTTGTACAGTAAATGTGCTGTAATATTCATCATTACAGAAAGGTAAGTTGGATGTATTGCGCAAAAACATTTAGCAGTGACCAATCAGCACAGAGTGAACCCTTGTAAAACTCACTTAGTTTCTTCAGGACGCAGGAAGTCCTCACTCATTTTGTAGTCGAATATTCTTCCCGTTCACTTATCCACATCGTGTGATATTCCCCGTAGCGATGGTACATAAAAAAAACCTTTATATTCGTTAGATGTAACGAATTTTCAAGATTATTTGTAATAATTATTCCTTTATACGAATTAGCAGTAGCGAATAAGATTATTGAAGTCCTGTTAAAATTTATTATTCATTTTCATAAGCTTTAGCGAATCAAAAATTATTTTTTGATTAGTTTGTTTGAATATTTTTTAGCATCAGCAAATACATGTTATGGTTTGCACTTCAGCACTCAATAGTTTTCAAAGTCTCCACGGGCCAATGTGACATTCCCACAATTATTATTGCTAAATAGATTCATGAAGTTCGCGCACGTAACTGGAAAATTTCTAAGTTTCCAAAGTCTTAGTTTTTAATTTTCCCATGTAAGAAAGAAGTGAAGAAGTTTTCCCAGGTCTTAACTATGATTGCTAACGTAACGAGTCTAGTTTAATGTATTTGAATTTATATTACGAAGACTTAAACTTCGAAGTTTGTGTTCTTCACCGGAATAAAAGCTCCGGTATAAATTTGTCGAAATCACTGGAAAACGCACTGGAATTGATGTAACTTCAAGGTGTTCCTCAACGTAACACTAATTACTTATATTTCAGTGATGAGCATAGAAGCAAAAGCTTCAACCTGGTGTTATATCTCACTGAATATGTGAGGTCCTGAGGAACTGCATGTGACATATATTTTCTTCAATATCTACATGCTGGAATGTTTTTCGGAAACTCGTAAATTCCTATTCACAGAAGAAATAATGTTAATCTCATTCTGTATATAATGAACATTTCGATTTCAATAATATACTTAAACAACTTGCAAATGTGCATGACCTTAATGTTTCTCTGTAATGTGTCTTTTTTGTAAGAACATCCCGTGTACGATGTTAATACATCAATATGCTATTTCAGGTGCATTTCTTTCCTCCTTTATGTTGTCTCGTATCAACGAACATATGTGAAATGCGTAGAGGTCTGAAATTAACATAATTTTGACACGGCCGAAACTTGGGTTGTAATGATTGACACTGAAATGCTTTCCATGCCGGACGTAGAAGTTGAACGTAAGAGCGAAATATTTGAAGCAGTTCTATGTGCCTTTCAATTTATTTTGGAAACTGAAAGAGTCGAAATTTATTTTAGTATCAGAAAGAGAGAAAAACAGCCAACGGAGTAATCGTGCTCATCAGCGTCATGCATTGCTGTTGGAAGCGAGGCTTCCCAGGTCTCACGCTTATTGTACACAGAAAAGTTTGTCACACTTTAAAGTACGAGCTCGTACTACCATAGACCACACTTTAAGCATATCTTGACAGTGTTATACAGCTGAGGAGCAATGGAATGGAAGCTTCCGAGTGTTGATGATTGCTTTTTGCTATCCAGTTAATTAATC
Organism: Morinoia aosen; assembly: GCA_030386875.1. NCBI lineage: Eukaryota > Metazoa > Arthropoda > Malacostraca > Amphipoda > Talitridae > Morinoia > Morinoia aosen. The sequence continues at coordinate 6,411,630 of CM059574.1, forward strand.
AGATGGATGGCAAAACCTTTTGACCAAGTGTAGGCACAAACTTACTTTGGCAGTTGCATAGGCTCTAATCACACCCCAAAATGACCACCAAAGTAACGTCTGCAAATGACTTGAACATGAAGCTTCGAATCCATCGTCCTTGCTAGAGCTGGAGCTTTGTTAGTGGAATTAATTTCGCTCGGTGCTGACTTGATGGACGGCGCATGGCGCTGGTTTAAGTGTGTCTTGTGCAACAGCCGCGTGATAATCAAGTGAACCAATGGCCTCACTTCGCCGCGCTGGATACCTAGTAAATTAGAACTGAAGCGTTCAGAATAACTGTTTCCAGATAAGTGCGTTTTTATGAAGTGAAATGTATTTCTACCTTCTTAGAATAGTTGAAGCTATCCTTATACAATATTAGGGGCATCTACGTCCATGAAAATAGTTTGGATAATTTATATTTCTGGATCTGACACCTACACAAGCTGTTTTCATCATAAAGTCAGAAGAATTGCATTAAAAAGGCGGGTTCTTCCGACCAACTGTCCCGGCCTGCGCTTTAATGTCATTCTCGAGTGTTACGGGCTCTAATCAGAGAGAATCAGGCTGGCTTTTATCGGCCACTTATTTGCAGCGACTGCAAAGAGTTATTAACAATAAAACATTTAGGCTCTCGGATCATGTGTGTACCATATGCTCGTAATTGCAGTCATAAAGACAAAAAGCACAGGCTCACTAGGCCGATAGAAATTAATCATGTTTTTACAGTCATTTCATGTGAAGGTTCCTCAAACTCGTCACAGCGAGCTGCGGAGTGCGCGTTGTGGTTCAGTTTGGAATGTTTCTACGTATATGTAACAATAGGAGGGGTGGGAATTTTTAGCCAGTACATAAAGTGGATATAACAAGTTCAAGTAACGCTCAGCTTCACGTTGACGTTCTAGTTTCTTGGACACATAAGTCTGCATAATGAAGACTCAAGTAAAAAATGAATTAATGTAGTTGCGTTTACTGCGCTGAAACTGCGCGGTCTGAAACTAGACTGAAGGAAATTTAAATGCCTTATTCTTTCAGTTGTTCAGGTCAATACACTGTCTGCCCGCCACAAAAAATTGTAATGCGAGAAAATATAATTCTGCGCCAATCGCTGCAAAAAATATTCAAGCAGATCACAGTGCGTAACTTTTCAACTCGGGTTTTCGCACACGCTCCTGAATAGCTTCCTGTAAAGCCGTATTTGGCTATAAGGCTTCTTCATGTTTGCCCTTACTTCACCAGAGTGAGTTGCTGCTCACGCCAGGTAGCGTGGCGAGTGGAAGTTACCATTCTTTCTTTGGTTTAGCGGTGACATTTGAATGCGGATTACACTGGACTTTAGGCCCCAGCCAGCGTTCTCTGGGCCCCACGACACTGTCCTGCTTTCCAAGCGCACAGCCGTAGCTGGCCTCGGCAAATGATCAATGTGCGTGAGTGCGACTGCGTCATTATCCAATGAACAGAAACTTATCTTTGTACAAAGGGTCCAGCTCTACGTGAAGTCTCAATTCCACAGCCTGAAGTATTGCGCACATCGTGCAAGTATGGCACAGGCCATTCGTCTCTTCTACTGCTCATGAGTCGCAGTGTTATTGACCCATGGGTTGAAACGTTTACCTGAGCGTTAAAAGTTATTTTGCAAAGCTGTGTGAACGTGGAAAATAATTTCACTCTCATTAAAACCGCATCGAGTTTAAAAAGTAGGATGTTTGTTCAGGATGTTTGGATGGGCTCATTAAACATGCTTCTTGAAGCCAGCAAATCGGTAAAGTCTTCGCTAGATCTGTTTTATCAGTTGTAATATACCATGAAATTGCATTTGCTAGAGATCAAGATTACGTCGACAAAGCTGGCTGTCATGCCCTCGAGACAGGATAAGCGTGTGAGTACACATCATTTGTAATGTAAAGTTCAAAGCTGTTGTACTGCCCATCAGCGCTTGGTAAGCCCATGTTTGGTTTAAACTCGAGAATTTTTGCAGAGTTCTCAGTACTTTTCTAGCAACCAAAAATGCTAGAAAAGTCATCCGAATTATGAAAATTCACACAAATGGATGTTAGCCGTAGGAAAATAAAACGTTCACTTCACAGTAATTAAGATAGTCTTTTAAATCTGAAATTTGGACATTCATTACTTATTATCTGATTCATCACAAAAAGCAATGTGGAATAATCGAATAGGAAAAAAGATAAAGAAAAACAGTTTATTTCCAATACAGTATTAACATGAAAAGTTGATACATTGGTTTTTAAAACATCTTCACAAAAATATCCTTAACTGATAATAACACGTTGGTATCGTAATACCCGTGTAAAATGTTGAAACAAAAAATGATTGACAGAAAAGCACAACATAAATGAGTTCCCTTTCTTGCCTAATCTGATTTTAACAGTTCATTTGAATATAAGTAACTAAGAGAACACAATCCTCGCGACGCTCATTTGAAAAACACTTTCATTAATGCGCACATGTATTGAAATAAAAGCGAGAAAAGCATTCAAATACCATAGCATAGAGATCCTTAATTATTATTCATATATGGCTATTGTAATACCCATGATAGAGAAGTACAGTACCCATTCAAGAAGAATTAATGCCATTAATAGAAATCTAGCAGACAAACTACTCGCACACACACACACACATACCCACTGTGTGTAAACTCGATGTAATAAAGCTCATAGTAAATAGAATCATATTGATTATTATACCTTTAGGCAAAAAATGTTAAGGCTAAAGGCAAGCACTTTCAAGCAAAATTTTCTACGCTTCGCAAGTTTTTCAAAACAATTCTAAAGTTCTCTTTACACGCTGCTGGAAGTCCAGAGATCGTTTTCCCTGAACGGACAACCTGGCTGTCGAATTTTCTAGCCATGTCCAAATCTGCATAGCAGCCCGTGCGTTTTTAACAAATTTGCTCACAAATGCTCCCTGCGCAGCCATGTTCGGCGTGTTCGAGCGTACGCCAACACGCAGAACGCAGGTTTCGTCTCCTCTGAATGCAGTTCCAGTGCCTGAAAACATGACTCGATAAAAAAATTTAAATTGCTTTCACTCGAGCTTTTAAACTTTTTCCCTTTTTTTTGTCACTGACTGTTCGATTTTTTTATCAGGAAAATGGACATTTTCAGAAAGGTTCTTCGTAGATCAGGAAGCTGCACCGAACTTCATTCGCACATGCAGCAGCTGCACTGAACTTCATTCAGACATGCAGCAGCTGCACCGAACTTCATTCACACATGCAGCAACTGCACTGAACCTCATTCACACATGCAGCAGCTGCACCGAACTTCATTCACACATGCAGCATGCTGCACCGAACTCCATTCACACATTCAGCAGCTGCACCGAACTTCATTCACACATGCAGCAGCTGCACCGAACTTCATTCACACATGCAGCAACTGCACTGAACCTCATTCACACATGCAGCAGCTGCACCGAACTTCATTCACACATGCAGCAGCTGCACTGAACTTCATTCAGACATGCAGCAGCTGCACCGAACTTCATTCACACATGCAGCAGCTGCACCGAACTTCATTCACACATGCAGCATGCTGCACCGAACTCCATTCACACATTCAGCAGCTGCATCGAACTTCATTCACACATGCAGCAGATGCATCGAACTCCATTCACACATGCAGCAGCTGCATCGAACTTCATTCACACATGCAGCAGCTGCTGCTAACTTTATTCACACATACAGCAGCTGCACCAAACTTTTCATGCGTGCACCAGCGGTTTCGAAAAACGTAACATTTCCACTTTTTGGAAGGGCAATGAGCGATTCAACGATGGAAAAACGAATCAATATGGATTTCATTAGCGACTGAATTTCACCGTTAATCATCTGGTTGTTGAATTACCTTGTAAAGTATTTTCCAACTAACAAAAACCACCTTGGGTTTCGCGGAAAGAATTCATTGTGAAAAATGTTATTGAAATTCCTCAACAAATTCGTCGACAAATTTAGCTTCCTTGATTTTTCCGAAATATTCCAGGAATTTGGTGGACAATTTGAAAAATGGTGATAATAATTTTTAGTTATGTTGAGCTGGCTCATTATTTTACTAGGCGATTACTGATTTAGATGTTACGTCTCTCTACCAAAGTAATGAGCGTGAGCGCCTCGGAAAATCACGTTTCGTTTTCCTAAAAAATAATTTGATTTATGGTGCTTAGAGGGCATGCTATCCCATCTAGAAAATATAGTATCTTCATTAGAAAATATCAGTATTCACCTACAAACACCATTTAATAGTTGTGAAATGTAAACAAAAAACAACGAAGAACCGTCAAATTTATGATGCAGATTCAAGCTAAAAATTGAAGACAATAAGATTCTGAAAAGGTGTTCCAGGCCAAATATATTGGGGGTGAGTTTGTAAGCAATAATCCCTTTATTTAGCGGTCAGTGCCCCGGAGATGATTCTTGGCGCTGCCTCCGGATATCAGTATAAAGAGTCGTAAGAGATTACGACACCGCATTAAGGGTAATTTAATCCCATCAGGGTACTTGTTTCTGGAGGACCCGGCCGAGTGGCGCATTAGATGGAGGAGTGTTATGGCTAGCAGACCCGTGAAGCTTCAGCTGCTCCGCACCTCACAGCAAAAGTGCGCGGCGACGAGGGATTCTGGCATGCGATAGAGGGTCTTCCGTGCGTTTTATGGTGTCCTTCTGATACGAGGCTGCTGCAACTGCGACGGTTCACTCTCGCCTGTCAGAGGTCCTGCAATATATGATCAATCTCCTGCAGATGATCCCTCTGCTAAAATGATACCTACTCTAAAATAGTATCTCGTGTAATGTTACGCCTCCACTAAAATGGCGCCCACATTAAAATGGTGCTTCGGTTGCAATTTTAACCTTCCTCTAACTTGGTTCTGGCAGTAAAGATATCACAGCAATTTTACATCAAAATGTGCGTCAAAAATCATTTAAGCCCGGTATTTTTTGTGCGTTTTTTTTTTTTGGTGCGGGAATGCCAATGATTCAGTTCCAGATATCAAAAGTCCCTTCCAGTGAGTGATGTGAGACCAAAAATTAAAATGAGCATAATTTCGATTCATGCAAGGCTTTCCTAGGATGGATTCCGAGTTGTTCTCAATTCAAAAAACATAGTAACGCTTCAATATGAAACTATATAGTGTTTCAGTTAATGTGTTTCCAGCGAATTGTGTTTTGATTTCTGTTCAATGTAAATTGTGTGCCTGGAAATCAGTCAGGACTTATCCGTCCAGAATACCGCAGAACTTGGGTATATAACTCTTTCTCACAACCATACATGTATATTCTTGCCAATGAGTCTCATTTTTAAATGCATTAAGGGCAGTAAAATGTGTACAAGTTCTCCGCACAATTAAATCGTTAATTAAACTTACTTGGATATGGGTCGAAGTGCTAAACTTTTTGTCAGTAGAATACAGCATTAAAAATAATGTTTCTTATTAAAAATGTTTGAAATCACTTTGTAAACAAAAATACGAACGAATTAAGAGTAGCTGTGTCAAAAACGTCTTCGCACTGTACATATCATGACTCACCTGACGAACGAAAAATAATATTTTCCACGTAAACAGCAAAAGAGCTATAGAGAGTGTAAAATAACAGCGAGAGAAAAAAACGATCGAAAGCAGTACCTGGCATGCATAAAGTAATCCTCATATTAACTCATCAAAACTTTCCAGCGCTTTTTTGCCATCATCCAGAATAGCAATACTTTTGATATTCCCTAAAAGACTAACCTATATCGATGAGTGCGTGGATGGTGGGCTCCGCGCATAATATTCGTCACACGATGCATATCTGCGATGATATTCTTGCGATTGGATTGCAGCGACGTCAACAGACTCAAGCTATACATCAGTCATGATTGATGACGATAAACTTGTGAAGCCCTGCCCATCCTTCACTTCAATTAGTGTCCACAAGAGAGAGTTTTTACCTCGCAATAACGCTTCATTTGCATTTCTGCATTTCTTTTCGCAGCACTAACAACCGAACTTTTCCTGTCGCTCGCACCTAATGGCCCGACCCCAGCTGAGACATGGCATATTTTAGCTGATCCTGCATGATTCATGCTGAGAGATGTGCAGGCAGCTGCCCGATAACAAGATTTACGCGCCACAGATACTCGCCTGGAGTTATTTTGCTTAGGTAAATTTCCCATTCTCTTCCTGGTACTTCCCTCCCACCCACTCACGTAACGAAAGAGGAGCAGCAAGTAGCGTAGTTGTTCGAATCCAGGGCAGGATTTCTCAAGCGAAATAATTTTTTCAATTCGCTCTATTGGTCGCCTCTCTTTGAATTATCATCAATTGAAATTTGTTGCAGAAGCATAATTTACAGCCCGTTGAATCATATGCATATGTTACTAAGAAACCCAACAGGTTGACTCGTCATCAACAATTACTGAGGAATAAAAACACCCTACTCAGTTTTAATTTTTTCTCAGATTAACTTTGCAGCAGTCCACAGACATACGTACACATAGGGTACAGTACAGCTCTTCTAGCAGGCAACGATATTGTACAGATGAAATTGCTCCCGGTTCGACGACAAATTGAAACGAGGAAGTGCGCCGTACGTTTCACAGCTTGCTGCTGCCACTATGTGGCGAGCTCTCAGTCGTATCACGTCCACCTCAATTCAATCAAACACCTTCGTGTATTGTTCCAATAAGCATAAGTGAGAACCATTAGAGAACGCTCCGAGGCAAGAAAATTCTAGAGGCTATAAATATGATGTATTCACATGCTGGTTTTTACACTGCGGCATGCTGTAAAAATTGCTACTATAAGTTAAGTTGGGTGCTCGAATGACACTGACGGGTGCTAAAAACGATATATAGAGTTGCTGGAGTGCCTCCATGCACATCTCAATGATGACTGACTCAACAGAGAAAGAGGTGTTGGATTATTGATGAAATATCGTTAGCGATAAAATTAAGAACAAAATTTAGGGATTAACACATTATCACGCTACGATCAGTTAGTTTTCAATAATAATGAGAGTTAAAATATTTGTAAGAGAACGGAGAACTACTCTATCATTTCGATCTAGCAACTCTCTATATTACTTTATTCCATTTCTTGTAAGCAACAGACCCTCATTTTACGGTCCTAACATAAAAATATCATGCTTTTCAATTGATAATATTTCAGGTACTGAATAAGTGTTCTATTACATAGAGCAGGAAATGAAACTATTATTCATGTAACTCGCGAGCATTTACATCACACTCAACAACCAACTAAATTTAAATTAAGGTATGAGCGTTCAAGTTTCCAGTCGCGTGGTGGATTGATGGCGCTTGAACACTACTGATTATTTTTAATGACTTTCACAATTTGTTAATTCCACGTGCATAAGTACTCAATTTTGATGTCGTTTTTTGCTAATGAATACTTCACATTTGAGTTCCTAAACAGAAACACTGCAAGTAAGTTAGAATTTTGCCACTTAATTTCTGGAGTGGTGAAGCTCGATCTTCAACACCTACTATCCCGAGCAGCATAGAATCTAACCGTCAAGTGCTGTGTAAATTTACATGCAATTATAGAGAAAGCGTGCAGTCGTCCGGACTTGGAACGAAGGGTGTCAGACGAAAAATAGTCTTAATCATCAGAAGTTGGTCGTTAGGGGCACAAGACGCTCGCTGTTATAGCTGGCGTCCAAGTGACTGCGTGTAGGCAATGGTATTTATTTCATGATATACTAGGGATAAGTGATGGACTAGCGATATTAAAAGTATTAGAAAATACGAATCATTAAACTTGTACTCTAATGAGATAGAGCCTGATAAATTACTGAGGAATTATCTTCTACCACATGTCGGTAGAAATTGAGCTTGACGGAAGTCATCGCTGCCACCACGGGTTGAGCCAGGTACAGCGCACACAACTCATTCGCTTCTCCTTGTTTTTCCAGCTGAGGCTTATGGGAAGTCTTTAATTTATGACATTTTCAAAATAACTCAATGCATTCTAGTTGGCCAAGTCTGAAACACTTGTCTACGACCAGAATTCAAGGCAAAATTGGTATGAAGAGCTCAATAACTGTCGCAAATGAGATGATACTCAAGCCTATTTCAAAATTGGTCTCAGAATCCACACAGCAAGGCAGCCTGATGAGGGGGGTAATAGCCAGCATGCTGTCATACACGTGGCAAGTGTGGCAGTGTAAGGGTGGTAAGTTGGCCAGCATGCTGTCATATACGTGGCAAGTGTGGCAGTGTAAGGGTGGTAAGTTGGACAGTACTGGTAACACATACCAAAATTGCCTTCTAACGTAAAAATCGATAAGAGCTGAAAATCCGATTGATATTCAACCCGAGTACTAACATGTACAGCGCTCCACAAGTTATTGAAACCGTCTCTCATGATCGTAGTATCGAACCTGTTTTAGGAGCACTGACCAACTCCGAGCTCTTCTCGGGCTTTGCTGTCCACTGGAATCGAGCTTTAATTTGTGACTGAGGTAGACTTAGCCTCGAAACCCGCTTCAGGGCCAGCGCTGCGAGCCCCTGGTCGATGCACTGGGTCTCACCAGAGGCTGTTTTTTTCGAGCAATTGACGACGTCGTAGCGGCACAACTAGCTACAAAAGTTCTTTTAATTCGGCTAGGCACTCAGCGTTTGACATAAAGTTGAGGCTTTTGACAGGAAAGAGCAGCTTAGAAAAAAATACTTGGAAAGTATGACACATAGAAAATGCTTAGGGAAATGAATTTCCCTTGATCCCAGGAATAAATAATACAAAAGGATGCTAAATCTCTTCGAGAGCGGAGTAGTTTCGCCAAACTAGATTCCAACTGATTTCGTATCTTAATTGTATTAACTCCAACCAACTATTCGTTTGCAAGGCCACAAATTTGAATTGAGTCACAAATTTTCATGTTAGCCAGATGGAGTTTTCAAGGAATAACGTTATTTGGCATACATCACATTCCTACAATTTTACCCACCTCACAATCAAATTTATCTCATTAGTTAGTGTCAATTCTGCTTGAAGGTCACGCAAACGCCAAATGAATTGAGCAAGCAATGAATTTGTGATTCATTCTCTTCATCGAAATCAGTTAGCCATCATGTCACTCGACCGCTGACTGCTTCTAAGTCTTCTTTCGGTCCCAGCAGGGCGAGCAGAGCCTGTCTTCATTTGAACAGAGTGCTGCTATCGCTTTCGATTTAGCCGCCGATATAAATTTTGTGGAAGGCATTTATCACCGTCAAAAGTCTCTGGATCTAAAGGGAAAACGCCAAGCTCATCGGGGATCCCAGTATCCAAACACTAGGCCTTCGCGTCAGTATATCAGAAGGGTCGCACACTGGTGAGAACTTATTCTATTTGTTCGCGTGGTTCACATTATGAGAACGGGAGCGATGCATTGTAAATGTCTCCAAGAGATCTAAATACCAAATTTTAGAACACAAATCCAACGTTTCATGCGCAATGACTGTCTTGCAGTCAATGCACAGTATAAGACACAGAAGCAAAACATCAGAATTATTTCATGAATGTTAATTGAGTTCTCGTGAAAATATTATAGATCTAAAATTTTACAAAAAGATTAGGGCATAATTGAAGCTTAATTGTGAACATAAAAATGAACGAGTGCATATAATGTATCTTCATTATGGGAAGTAAGTAAATTTTGAAATGAGGCAACGTAGTTCAAAAATTCTCCCCCCCCCGTTTTGGCAGAACTAGTCAAGGTTAAATATTAATAAACCTTCATAACTCACATAAAATTAGCTGTACGCATAATTCTTGAACTTATTCGATAGTAGATGCATACATTGCTCGAAAACATAGATTAGCACATTGGAATGGCAAGAACAATTATTGAATAAACAAGCAGATCTGAGAAACTACATTAATGTAGATTTAATACGATTATGGCCAACCAAAAAATAAAATGCACCCCGCAGTAGCATGAACGACTCCCGAAGCCGTGACTTGAGTCCAAATAGAACCTCGCCAGCGGCGTTGGGCGAGGAAGACGCTGATCACAGCCTTCGCAGGTGCACGGCTGCAGTTACCCCAAAAGAAGTAAGTTAAGGGTCAACAGCGGAAATGTTACGGCAAGAATTATCAAAAGAATAACCATGGATGGAATTATCACTAACGTAAGCGTCAAAAAACAAACCCGTGAAATCAATAGTGAAACAAACTCATCTACTTAGATTTCCACCTGGTCTGTCACTAAATCTTTTTAAGAACGATACAAAAGAAAAATAGAGGAAAACCACAATTAAGAAATGTTCAGGCAAGAAAGCAGGAAAATTTATAAGACGTGAAAAACTGAGTCTAAAGGAAAATATTTTAAATTTATTTTAATTTAAAAAAATATATATTTTTTTAATATTTTATTTTTTTAAGCAAACTCACAAAGAGACGAAAATGGTAACTTCAAATTTTCATAAGTTATGGCGCTTATGTTAATTTCACTTAAAAACTTAGTAATAAGCGCTTTTATTTCAAACAAGCTATAAATCATATGATTAGCCATCATTCATTTCTTAACTTACGTTACTTCAATAACTTGAGAATTAAGAAAATATGCAATATTAAATCTGAAATAAAAGAAAATGAAAAACTGCGGCACACAAAATTAAAACAGCAGGAAACATAGTAGCAGCAAGGCAGTGTAAATGCAGGATTTTGCAGCAACTCGCTCTACTTCGCTAGTCAGCAAACCATCTTGCGGCGCAAAGATACATATCTCTATCCATTATTTGCAGAAACGACCGCTCCTCATCAAAATGCTAACAACCAGAAGAAACTTGAAAAACTTTTAACCAACACACCTCCTTAAAGGTCCAAATCTAGCCGTGCACAACTGGCGCAAACCGAGCGAGTGTTCAGCGCAACGCTCGTGTTCCAAATGCAGGACAAGGAGCATGTGGGAGGATTTGCCCGCAGTGCATATCTTAGCAGCAAATTATCCCTCCTTTTTATCGTGATTCATCGATTAATTCAGCGTATCAATGATCTGTCCTTGTATTTCTGAGAAGGTACGTAGAATTTCATAAATTTATCCTCCTAATTATCTACATAATATGGGAAACTAATATTTAACTCCTGTTAAAAATGATGATAAAAATCGTGGGATCCCACAAACGTAAATTTGAAATTAGATTTGAGCTCTAGTTTGTGAGATAAGTCAGATCTGAATTCAGTCGCTTCTTATTTCACTAAATATGGTATTCATAATCATCCACCAAGTACGATAAGACATTGTCTCAAATTTACTTACAAAGTCTAGCAAATGCACGAACATACGAGTGGTAGTCAGTGTTACGCAAAATTCACTAAAGTAGCAGCAATTCCATTGAACTTCATTAAAATTACGCATTAAAAAATATCATCCATCTGAATCTCAACGGCGTATGAAATCTAGGGTCAGATTTTAAGTTCATTTCTGAGATCCTTCAACCCCTTCACCCATTAATTTAAACCAAACGTCAAAAATATACGAGCTTAGTCCGTTTCCCGAGTTTCAGCGTCAGTTATATTTACTGTATGGAATGGTTGTTGAACATTTGTTTTCTTCGTTGTTCAACTTAACTTATGCGTCAAATAAAGGCACAAGCGTGCTATAACAATTTCAATAACTTCTAGCAGACTAAATGAAACTTCTCGCTGACTTTTGAAGCCAATTTTGTACTTGGTCCCACAGACTCCTCTTTGTCTTGTGCTGAGCATTCCATTCCAGACCTTGAATAAAGTCCACTTTTTGCTCAGTTCTCACCTCATAGCTCTCTTAGCGAGAGTTTCTCGTTGCAGGATTTTTCCGGGTCTCTTTCCCAGACCCCTCCTTCTCCCTCCACTGATCTCCCGTCCTCCTGCTGTTGATCTCTTACTCTCCCGCCTCTGATCTCCCGCCCTCCTGCTGCTGATCTCTTGCTCTCCCGCCTCTGATCTCCCGCCCTCCTGCTGCTGATCTCTTACTCTCCCGCCTCTGATCTCCCGCCCTCCTGCTGCTGATCTCTTACTCTCCCGCCTCTGATCTCCCGCCCTCCTGCTGCTGATCTCTTACTCTCCCGCCTCTGATCTCCCGCCCTCCTGCTGCTGATCTCTTACTCTCCCGCCTCTGATCTCCCGCCCTCCTGCTGCTGATCTCTTACTCTCCCGCCTCTGATCTCCCGCCCTCCTGCTGCTGATCTCTTACTCTCCCGCCTCTGATCTCCCGCCCTCCTGCTGCTGATCTCTTGCTCTCCCGCCTCTGATCTCCCGCCCTCCTGCTGCTGATCTCTTACTCTCCCGCCTCTGATCTCCCGCCCTCCTGCTGCTGATCTCTTACTCTCCCGCCTCTGATCTCCCGCCCTCCTGCTGCTGATCTCTTACTCTCCCGCCTCTGATCTCCCGCCCTCCTGCTGCTGATCTCTTACTCTCCCGCCTCTGATCTCCCGTCCTCCTGCTGTTGATCTCTTACTCTCCCACCTCTGCTCTCCCGCCCTCCTGCTGCTGATCTCTTGCTCTCCCGCCTCTGATCTCCCGCCCTCCTTCTGCTGATCTCTTACTCTCCCGCCTCTGATCTCCTGCCCTCCTGCTGCTGATCTCTTACTCTCCCGCCTCTGATCTCCCGCCCTCCTGCTGCTGATCTCTTACTCTCCCACCTCTGATCTCTCGCGCTCCTACTGCTAATCTCTCACCCACCACCGCTGATCTCTTACCCCCCCCCCCCTCCACCGCTGATCTCTCACCCTCCCCTCCACCGCTGATTTCTCGTCCTCCACCGCTGATCTCTCACTCTTCCCAGTCCTGACGAAGACCAGAGCAAAATTGCAGGTCCTGCGCTCTCAATGTGATTGCATTTGCAGTTGAAATATCAAGGCACGAGAGGTTATCATTTCCCCAAACGTGGCCTTCTATCTTATTTTCATCCAGAAATGATCTTCCGTCATGTGATATTCAGTCCACAGCCAGCACGTGTCAGTTATGAGGAAGTTTCTCGATTTCCGCGTCGAAGCTCACATATTTTGGTCATACAATATTTTTCATAAGCTTGTAAAAGATTAAGCTAATGTTGAAGGCATAATTACCAAACTTTTCCAAAGTTGTCTGACACGCTTTGTCATAAGTTTGTCTGGTTGTGTTTTAGCTTGCGATTGAAGATCCTCTAACACTTTTTCAAATAATACAGGTCAGCTAAATCAGTCACCTTACTTCCACCTTCCAAAAACCGAAGATTGATTATTTCTTCGAAGGTTATACCAATGAAAAACTTGAAAATCGTTTTGATGAAACGTTCCAAGCCTAAGCTCATTATCAGTCATATCTGCAAGTACAAAATACACATGCATTGAATAAAACACGACAGAATCTCAAAATCGCTCTTTCTTTAAGTATTCGAAGCTGTGTCTAAATAAAACAAAAGCATGACATAAAAACCGTATAAATCTAAACATCAAAACTACACTAACCAGTATCGTACATGTGAGTTAAAACGGTAAATGAGAATATAAGAGTAAAACTAGAATGCAGAGCAGTCATAAGGTCAGCTCACTAGCGAAAATAAAATCTAACCAAGGGGAGAGGAACAGGAAAATGAGTTAGAGAGAGAAAAAACGGATCAGGGAGGATGAGATAGAAAAACAAACACAACTTCAAGAAACTGTAGTAAAAGTGGAAACCTTTGTACATTAGGGTTTCTTGCGAATATTATTCACCAGGTACCTATAATTTTTAAGTGGTAAGAACTTTGCATATCATTCAGGGCCGGTTTCAATTTGTTTATATACAGTGACTCTTACATGACCAGCTCACCAGAATTCGAAGCATAGTCTAAAATTTTAAATGGTTCGTTACTGATAATTTGTTCACATGGACCCATGCATTGCTGCCTTATGTTGGAACGAGAAGGTGTCCCTAACGGGCATCCCATACGATACTTTTCCGGCATGCTCTGCGACTCTGATAAATATTGCTCGGTGGGTTGATCCCACATATCGCGTTGCGCAATGTGCACAACTAAATTCATAAATGAGAGATGATCGCAAGCCCTTGGGAAGGTCATCTTTGAAGCTAAAAAAGATCCAATTGTGAATTTGTTCAATCGAATAATGCGAATGCGAGTCATCAGTTGTTCCCTGTTTACAATTCCAGCTTCTCTGGTCATAGGATTAAGTCGGAATTATTTCAAGAATCATCTGAAGCTTGCTGTGTTTAATTCTCCTTATTGGTTCAACGGTACTGTTAACACACAAATTGAGGGCTTGAGTCGGTCCTACCACTCGGTCCTACTTTTGCGAACATTTTTATGTGCATCAGTGAAAAATGGTGGCTCCGAAACTGTCCGTTTATTTTAAGCCTATCCTAAACGAGCGTTAGGTAGACGATACCTTTGTCCTTTTTTAGCGTGTAACGGATGGGCAATTATTTGTGCAATATTTGAACGTTCAGCATCCTAGCATTAAGTTTACTGTAGATTTAAAAAGCAGCGATTCTCTTAATTATCTTGACGTTAAAGTTTAAAGGTTGGACAATCGATATTTTACCTCAGTTTATAGAAAACAAAGTATTACCTGTTCAAGTCTCAGTATTTTTAGTTTCTGTTCCAAATCTTTTGAAGCAAACAGCCTATTTACTTTTTCAACAGAGCCTATTGGATTTGTTTTACCTATAATAACCTTCACCTCGAATATGAGTTCCTCAAGTCTTACTTTTTTCCAACGGTTTTCCTGTTAATGCCTTTCATAAATCGATAAATACTTTTCTTTCAAGTTTGAATAGCCCTAGAGAGCCAGAACAAATTGCATCTGTTATAAATTGCGTATTACCATATTTTAGCCATCAGTTTGAAAATTTGAAACTGTGCTATCTAATATCCTTGGAAAATTAGTTCCTACGACTCGCTTGCGCATAATTCTATTGAACAGATTCACAATTATTGGATCCTTTTTTTCGCTTCATTGATGACCGTCCCAAGGGCTTGCGATCATCTCTCATTTATGAATTTAATTGTGCGCACTGCGCATCGCGGTATGAGGGATCAACCCACCGAGCACTATTTATTAGAGTTGCAGAGCATGCCGGAAGAAGCCATCGTACGGGACGCCCGATAGGAGCACCTTCCCGTTCCAACATAAGGCAGCACTGTATGGGTTATGTGAACAAATTATCAGAAGCGACCAATTCGAAATTTTAGACTATGATTCGAGTTTTTTTTGAGCTGGGCATGTTAGAGTCGCTGTATATACACAGATTGAATCCGCCCCTGAATGATATGCAGAGTGCTTACCTCTCAAAAATTATAGGTACCTCGTGAACATTATTCGCATGATTCTATTATGTGCAAAGGTTTCAACTTTTGCTACAGTCTCTAGAACTTGTGTTTGTTTTTCTATCTCTTCCTCCCTGTTCCTTTTTTTTCTCTCTCTTTCGCACTCATTTTCCTCTTTCTGATCGCTAGATTTTATTTTTACTAGTAAGTTGATCTTATGATCGTTCCTCATTTTAGTTTTACTGTTATATACTTATTTTCCCTTTTAACTCACATTTACGATAATGGCTAGTGTAGTTTTGACATTTAGATTTATTCAGTTTTTTTGTCATGTATTTCTTTTATTTAGACACGGGTTCGAATACTTGAAGGATGAGCAATTTTGTGATTTTGTCGCGTTTTATTCAATGCATGCTTATTTTTGCTTGCAAATATTACTGATGCCATAATGGCACCATTATTATACCATTATGGCACCATTATTACTGGGGCCATAATGATGCTTGAAATGTTTCATTAAAATGAGTTTAAAGTGTCTAAAAAAGCCTTTTTAAAAAATGTAAATTGCAACCCATTTTTCGTAAGCCGTGATGAAAGTTAAAACCCACAAAACCCTTGAAATTTCGACGCCCTACGCTTCAGGAAGTCGTCACATAACCTTTTTGCATTTTGAGCCTCTACCAGCAGCGTCTTAGACAAGCGGCGCAGAACGATAAACACTGCATCTTTCAACTCCATTCCTGCACGGCACAATTTGTTCATCCCCGGGAATTTTCTTCATTTAAGTGCCGCAGAGAAATCGTACGCCATGTCAGCTGAGTAGAGGTCAACCTCTGCGCGGCCTGCGTTGGACCTAGTTCAGACCCGTAGACCCGCTAGTTCAGTCGTAAGTCGAACTCGTGAAAACTTGCCTTCGATGTCTGACGTGGCCTACACTTGGCTAGCTTCGGTTAACCTGGGTTAGGGTAAACTTACAAATCCGGCTTACGATGTGGGTGTTCCCGAACTAAGCAATAGCATTGTTTATGTATCAAGGCCAGGGTGCGTGCTCCCTGATCAAATACTTCAGTATAATCTGTAGGTGTACCAATGGTGCCATAATTGTATTTCAAATCTTTGTGTCAAACATAGGATTTACCTAAAAACTTGTTTATACTATTCTATTCAAACGTATGTGTAACGTGTATGTGTGACATCAATGAAATCACCTGTGTAAGAAGTTTATTTAATTGATTTAAGGATTTAATTGATTTGGGGATTTAATTGATTTGGGGATTTAATTGATTTGGGGATATAATTGATTTGGCTATTTAATTGATTTGGGTATTTAATTGATTTGGGGATTTAATTTATTTGGGGACTTAATTGATTTGGGGATTTAATTGATTTGGGGATTTATTCGATTTGGGGATTCAATTGATTTGGGAATTTAATTGATTTGGGTATTTAATTGATTTGGGGATTTAATTGATTTGGGTATTTAATTGATTTGGGTATTTAATTGATTTGGGTATTTAATTGATTTGGGTATTTAATTAATTTGGGGATTTAATTGATTTGGGGATTTAATTGATTTGGGGATTTAATTGATTTGGGGATTTAATTGATTTGGGGATTTAATTGATTTGGGGATTTAATTGATTTGTGGATTTAATTGATTTGGGGATTTAATTGATTTGGGGATTTAATTGATTTGGGGATTTAATTGATTTGGGTATTTAATTGATTTGGGTATTTAATTGATTTGGGTATTTAATTGATTTGGGGATTTAATTGATTTGGGGATTTAAATGATTTGGGGATTTAATTGATTTTGGGATTTAATTGATTTGCCGATTTAATTGATTTGGGGATTTAATTGGTTTGGGGATTTAATTGATTTGGGGATTTAATTGATTTGGGGATTTAATTGATTTGGGGATTTAATTGGTTTGGGGATTTAATTGGTTTGGGGATTTAATTGATTCGGGGATTTAATTGATTTGGGGATTTAATTGATTTGGGGATTTAATTGATTTGGGGATTCAATTGATTTGGGGATTTAATTGATTTGGGGATTTAATTGATCTGGGGATTCAATTAATTTTCGGATTTAATTGATTTGGGGATTTAATTGATTTGGGGATTTAATTGATTTGTGGATTTAAGGCTCTTAAGCGTGTACGTAGTTGTACCGTCTGCTTTGCTCAGCCCTGTTTCTGCGTTTATCAGGCAGCAGCTGTCAGACCGGACCGCCATCCGAGGTGCTCTACATTCGCGCCGCCTGCCCTCAAGCTTTTAGAACAATTTTAACAAGAGTATCTATTCGTGCTATCAAATCTATTTATTCTTAATTCTCTAATGAAATCATTTAACTTACCTTTTTTCTGTATCCTCTTTAATATATTTTGAATACACAGAAAGCCTAATCCGAAAACTATTACGGAAAAGTTTCTCAATGAGAGATTTTTTTCGACATAAAGTTCTTCTTTGCCATCACCTCCACGGTTAAACTGCTTAGCAGAAAAGATATTTTTAATACTGATTCTGAAATCTTTGGCTCGACAATTGGCTGTACAAGTGAACAAGTGGCCTGTTTAGAGTTTCACTTCAAATATGCTACAACCTGCGGCTCCATCGGACACGAAAAAAACGTCGCTCGCAAGGACAAAATTCCTGAGCTTTCTTGTCAACACACGCGAATAAAATTTGCTGTAGCGCAAGTTGTATCCTGATTCTATTCAGTTTATCAGCGTATTGTTACTTAAAAACTCACGATGTCTCGTTTCCTGCCCAAGCAAAGATTAATCAATATGAAATTTCTCTTTTAATATCTTTTCTCGTTCCGCGAAGAAGCCTTGGTAAAATACAAGGGATACATTAAGTTCAAGCATTTGAGCCTCGCCCCACGAATAACTATTTTTCGGAAAAGCTAGGTATCATAAAATTTCTCTCTCGAAGTAGTCCGTCTTAAGACAGGCGCATGGTATCAGAATAAATCATTTTCTATGTCTCATAGTATTTTGTTACACAGATTATTTTACTTCATGTGTTCCCATCATACAACTCTTGTAATACCAACATGGATTTTTTGTATTCCCAACATCCAATTTAGGTAATACCAGCATACAATCCATGTATTCCCATCGAACAACTCATGTAATACCAGCAAACAATTCACGTATTCCCAGCACACAACTCACGTAATACCAACAAACAATTCATGAATTCCCAGCACACAACTCGCGATATACCAGCATAGAATTTATGTTTCCACGCATGCAATTTTTGAGTGTTTGAAGTCGCAGACGCATGGTTTCTGTGTAAATCCTTTTCCAAGTGTGGTGGTGTTCTCCTCCCCAAACCATTTGCTCCACGTATTGCCAGCGTGGGAGCACGTCTAACACTTATTTGGCTACCATTGTGCGCGTTGTGAGCGTTTGTCGATGCAGGATGATGGATGAGAGCATCCGAGCCGCCGAAGTGATCAAGAATCGGCTCGTTCCTAAGCCAACTTAGTTACTTCTTCATTAATCACGGGAGCAAAGCCACTTTCGGGAGGACATAACTCGGTCCAATCATTATAATTGCGAAAACCGATGGATCTTCTCTCATTTTCCCAGAAAGAGCTTCGAATGCATAAATTTGTACAATATGTAAAGCGTTTCGTACTTCTCCTATTATGAAATTCTAGTTTACACGTAAGTTATTCCATGAAATATTCCGAATACCTCAACTGCAATATTCATTGATGCGACTTGTTTTGCTTGAGGGAGGCGTTAAGAGCTAGCCCCAAGGAAGTTGTACTAGATCGTTCGTAGCTCGAAGTCTGAGTTTGAGGGCTAATTCAACACTTATCGTTGTAAATTTACACTAGAGACCCAGAAGACGTACAAAATCAACTCTGACATAAAATAATATTCTCCATTTAAAAAAAAAGATATTGGCTTCACAAACGCAGAGGTGCTAAGAGAGTTCTTCAGCGCGTAAATTGTCTGAGCAATTTGATTTCATTTATTGAAATTCAGTCAGTAATTGAATTTTCCACCCACTATGAGCTGCCGTAAAGGGAAGAGTACCCCTTTAAACAAAAATTTTTTATTATTGAACCTATAGTAATGAAATTTGGTTTACAGATTGGAAATGCAATTTAGAACCGTTTTCCATTCGTGAAAAAATGCGATTTTCCCCATAGAAAATGAGATATTCATAGAAAACGAGATTTTGGGGGGGGGTTTTCAAAATGTATCTCCTC
Source organism: Morinoia aosen (assembly GCA_030386875.1). Lineage (NCBI taxonomy): Eukaryota > Metazoa > Arthropoda > Malacostraca > Amphipoda > Talitridae > Morinoia > Morinoia aosen. The sequence goes on from CM059574.1 coordinate 6,431,117, forward strand.
CTACAGTTTTTGGGCTACAGTAATGATTTTAGTGTCATTGTATGCGGAAATACATGTAGATATCAAAAACTAACTTGCATTCTCCATACTTCAGTTTGAAGTTGAAAAAAATTGAAAAAATAAAAATAAATATTTTTTCTCAAAATTTCATACCTTATGACGTCACAAATTTCGATCGAAAATGAATTTCCGAATGGCTTTTTAGTTTTTGAAATGCCCCCGACTTTCCGCATCCATTGACACCAAAATCATTACTGTAGCTCAAAAACTGTAGGAGGAGATACATTTTAAAGCCCCAAAAACCATTGTTTACATTATAATCATAACAAAGAATGTAAACAATTAAAATCAAAAATTTTGTAAAATTTTTGGTTCAAGTTAAACCCCTGAAATCATTATAGAGTAATCCAGAGCCATAGGAGATGACATAGCAACTTTGCGCCGTGAAGAAAGAGCCAAGGGGGAGGTGTAACATGATAAAATATCACTTCCCTCTCCCCTCCCCCCCATAATTCAAACCCCCGTAGCGGGCGAACCAATGAACGTACGAACTTCATTTTTTCACATGATGTACCTGACATCTCACCCATCCTATTGCATCTAAAACCCAATATCTCCAGAGAATTCGACATTTTGGGGGTACTCTTCCCTAAAGCTAAACTATATTTTGTTCCATTCAGTATCGCTATTGAAACACGCAACAACCAAAGTGACCACACGTAAACTAATCCACAGGTAAACTGTTATCTTCCTACAGATAGATCAGAAAATTTTAGAGCGACCATGCTGCTTGTAGCACAGAATGTTGAATAGTTAAAAGATTTTCAATATTTTAAGGAGAACTGACTAACTGAACGAAGAATAAATATGGTTTCTGTCTACCTTAAGTTGTACGTTGTATTCACTCAACTGTATGAGTTTCAGGCTTTGCCTTCTTGTCATGACGGTGCACACCATAAACTCTGTCACTCTGTCGAGTGCTTCAAAATTATCATCCATAAAATTTTCTGGAAAAACCCTTGAGTAACCCTGGCAATTCAGAACTCCTTACCAAACTTTACAAGTAACACCTCTGTTGACTCATTGCCTACAGAGCAATGCGTGATAGAAGCGCATCACACCAGAGCGCCGTAACTGGCCTCTCCCGGTGTGGGCACCAGGACATGTGTCTCTCATGAAATGGGCAACCAAGTATTTTATTGCTAATATTCCTGCTAAAATTACTAATAACTTGTCAGGTAAGCGTCCTATTAGCAAAGTTATGCTAGCTCTGAGCCGAGTGACGAGTTTTTTGAGAGCTTAGTTTTCAGATTCAATGAGGAATTCCAAAACGGATGTAGCATCGCGTATGGAGCAGCGTGAAGTGACGAGTGAAAAATTCATGGGCACCGTGTAGGTAAGTGCCCATAAATTCCGTTTAAGGCGAAGGAATTTTTTTTAGCTTAGGAATCTCGTACTCAAATGCGTGCCGTTTTTATGCCTGATTCGTGTGACACGTACTGGAAGTATGCAATTAATACTAGGAAGACCATCAGGTAAACGTTAATCAGTAACTTAGCTGCTCTTTTCAATAGAATACCCCGTATTTTACTGACATTCTTAGAGCTTCAACTTCCAGAGTAGTGAGGTGACAAAACTTGCAAGCTCAGCCCGTCCATTAATTTTTCTCACGCGCCTCTGGAAACTTTCTTTTGTCCTTCAAAAGTTTCACGTCGTAAAGGCTAAAGAGTGGGAGAAAATTTTAGGATATTATGAATAGTACTGTCGTACTCTATTTTTCAATTAACTAAATTGATTAGGCTAATTTAAGCCAAACAGGAAAATAATAATATTTTGAGGCTTTCCGAATAAGCTGATCATATTTGGGATTGGCGAAATAGCATCTGGATATAAATGGAAGTGTAACAAACACAACATCATTTTTCCATAGGTTATTGAGCAAGCCATATATGGAACAGCTAATGGGAAAACGCAGCTGATGACAAAGTAATGCCACGCCTTCAGTTACGCATCTGGCTACCACAAAGTTCATTACATAGCCTAATTTCAGCAGCGGCTCCAAAATAAATAATTTCCCTGAATTTTACGTGCATGAGCAGACGCATGTGTTGGTGATAAGCGTAACGAAATTGAACCATTGTAAGACGCATCAGCCACTCGAGCAATATTGTAATACTTGCTTCCCATTAATCACAGAGAACTAGGTGCATCACCCTGTTAACAAGCTAGCAGGTGAGACAGATGTGTCAAACGTTACATTCAGTACATAGTTAGTGCCAGTTGTTGGGTCTTTACATTTGGTCAGTGGACAACTCAGAAGTTACAATTTCATCAGTTGATGAAGACATCAGGAGGTGAAACTGCATCCAACGCAAGTGTCTTCGTGACTTTAGTATGAGGAAGAGAACGAGCAAGAACTCATTGCCGTGACAAGAAGAAACACATATAAATGAAACTTGGCTGTTTTCAAATGATATGTATATTTTTCATTCATTAATGGTTAGCAACACAAGTTAAACGAAAACAAGCGTTGGCTAAACAACGTGCACTTCAAATAAGCAATACCAGGTGCGTTTGGATAAGCAATGAAGCAAAAAAAGGAGAAAGTAGAGGAGGGCAAGGGATAACTCATGCAACGAGGGGAAGCCACAAAACTGTGAGGTTCTGTATTATGAATGTGTGGCGGTGAGGAATGTGCAGCGCACGGTCAGGGCTCGCCCGACACGGTTCTCGGGTGCGCAGGTGACGGAGTGAGCGAAGAATCCGAACTCAAGATTTGGAAATTTTGCCCTGCTCATGCCACAGGAAAGAAGTTTTCAAGTTGATTCAACTTCAAGAAGTGATTTTTTCCAAACGTAATGCCGATTATTTATTGGATAGTGTTGCGTGATCCAAAGGTCGAAGTTAAATGCCTGATCTTCAATGTTACACCAACATTTCAAGAATATACAATGGCTATTTAACTGTGACAAACCAACTATGGCTCTTCTGTTCGCATCTTTTGCGTTTTTTCAAAAATCTATAGGTATAATGGAAAGGATATTTTTCCAATTAGCGAACAGAGGAAAAATTGAGAGCCGACTCTAATGGACGTGGTCAGAAAACGTGATTAAAAATAAAAAAGTACTTAATGAAAATTTATTTCAAAAACAGGTAATAATAATCAGGCAGCTCTGTAGACTGAGCGCATTTTCGACTTTTATTTCTAACGAGCTTCAACGACACACTTATTATATTAAAGCTCAACACGACGTCAGTTGCACAAATTGTAAAAAAAATTAAAGCAGTGACCATGACTCGTCACTCAATTGATATCGTATCGTATTCACTAGACTGTTTCGAGCCCCGACCTGACAATACCCGAAATTAAAAAAAAATTTATATTGATGTAAATTAACATAATACAAAATCAGTACGAACTTCTTAGGGAATCCTCTTTTAGAAAAATAAACAAACAACAATAAAAAAAATAAAATAAATCAGACAGGCGAAAGCGGAAATTTGTCTATTTTGAGGTTGATATTTTGCTTCTTTTGGATCAAAGAAATTAAAAAATAAAGACAAGTGAATTTTCAGAACTAAAATCTAATACAAAGGAAACTATAAGAAATACCATTGTCTGAAGCGTGTACCAGTAAGACAACCTGAAACTTTCAAAACATGAAAAATCGAAAAGGTGAAAATCTGTTCGAGCAATGAAAACTTATATAATCTGCTTAACCACCCAAATTTCATGGATGAATACTTAGCGCGTCATTTTAAGTTTGAGCTTTTACGCAGACACTGACCTTATGATTATGATCTTTATTACGGTACTGTTTAACCTATAACTGTAAAATTTGAATCTGTACATTCGACGTACATTGAAAGTCAGCGAAATTTTGTAATGGGAAGAGTGGCACAGTCTGACTCAATTTTATAATTTTTATAACCAGTTAAACTAAAGTCGTGTGCAGTTCATTGAGTCGTCATTCTGAGGTGTACTAGAACATCAAGTATTAAATTTGACGAGGCATATGCTAAGATACAATACAAAGGAACATCATCTGTATCTCAGAAAAGTTTGTCCCGCTTTATTGAGCTGACCGAAATGGCGAAAAGAGATATTATTTCAAATGAAAATGAAATGTGTGGTATTAATTGAAACTGAGTTCACGCTTTCCTCTTCTAAAAGTTGATCAAAAGAGAACAAAAAAGAGAATTTCAGCTTAGCAGCAGTTGCCATAGAAGAAATCTCCATGGATGGTATGAGGTCTATCTTGATGAAGTTTATTACGAAACTCGAATGCATCATTCCTCAAAAAAAAAGAATGAAGAAAGAAGACGCTTCACGTATTCCTGAGTAAACATTATAAGGAAGAACTGGAGCACCAACAAGCGATATAAATTCTGGAGAGTTGTTCAATATTTCCAGAGGGAGTCGTGCCGCGCAGCGAGATATGCCCATTTGGATGCTCGGATGAAGCAGTGTTGCGCATTACGTGTGTGGTTCCCTCTAATGAAATACACGCTGATGTTCTGTGTCTCGCGCTTCCCCTGGTCACTGCCCGCCCAGCTGTGTCGTGTAAGGGAATGCTGGTTGCAATCTCCGTAGATTTATTATTTTCTCTCTTCTGTAGCTTGGTGAATAGAAACCCACCAAGATTTAAGAATTATGCTCAACTAATTTTCGAAAGCAAAGCCAAAATTTTTATAGGCTCTGTGTGAAGCATATCGATGCCTTCTGTGAACGTAGATCCTGGAATCTAGGAAATGTAAGAAATTCAATTTCATTAATCTACGACAAATTAGAAATGAAAATTAAATTTAAGCATAAATGCTAGTTTCATTAGAAACATTTTCTTCGAGGTTAACTAAACGTACCATAATAACTTTGATTTCGAAGAAAAGATTTCAAAATTTGCAACATTTGGAAATTATTTCATAAATGATATTTTCCAACTTTAGTGTGATCAGAAAGTACGCATGACACTCGTAGTGTAACGTCCGCACGTTTGAATTTGGTACTTAATTTCTTGATCATTGAAATTCACTCAATTTTTTGAACTCGCAAATTATGAGCATTGTAGAAACTTCAGTGCGCTTTACATACGGTCTACCGCACTTTGATGCACTATGCCCAGCCAAGGCTGGACTGATCGGCACATAAATAGGGCTCAATAACTAATTACTATAGTGAAACCTTGGTTCAAATTGACAAAAACTACCTGAAGAGGTTGTAGAGGTTTGAGCGTACAACCAGGTATGCTCGTATCGGATCTTTTTTGGAATCGATGGATAAAATTTCCAGTTCTCCAGTTTTCCACGTGTGACTCACGCTGAGCGTGCAGTATCGATTTTAGGGCCACAGGATGTTGAAAATGTTGCTTAAAAATTCACAATATCTGTTCAGTTGACATGGCAGACATGTCAACTTGCGCTTTCTGCATCAATGGGAGACTATATAAGCTATAGTTATGATAACTGGCATGAATTTATAATATTGATAAATTTTACAACTGAAATACGACTTGTTCGATGTTCTCCTGAGTGCCACGTGTAATCGATCACACACTTCAGAACTGCAATAAAGTTTCTTACTGACCTGCTTAATGGTTATGTTAAATTCATGGACACGGGGTTTTCTCTCTCAATGAGCCTCTGAATAATCCAGCAATTCTTGTAGAATGCAATATGTTACTAAATTCCATAACATTCTAAACTTGAGCGCGTTGCAGAATATGGACAGATCTAAAAAATTAATTTCGAAATCGTGGCCAGGGAGTGCATTTGGCGAGACGTCCGTCTCTCTGAGGAGAAAGAGAATAGAAGCGAAATAATTACTTTTATTGTCATCAGATAAATGGAGTGAATGTTAGATAATGAGAAATTCAAGGGACGAAAACAGAATGAAGAAATGAATCGAAGGGACATTGAAGGAGATCCAAATAAGTGATGTGCGCGAATCAAACTATGTCATTCGTCTTCAAACTTATGCAGCACAAAGATAAGTGTTTTAAGTTTTCCACTGATGCAATGCTGAATACCCCGTATCGCAGTAATCGTCGCTACATAAATGCATAAAAAAGATCATCGAGCCACGGTTAGACCTGCTCGTCTGGATACGCAATACGACTTGCGCTGTTTGCAGCGTCTCCCTGACGGCTGTCAGTACAGACGATTGCTTTTACCCGAACGTCCATTGCAAGCTCAGCGACAGGAAAACTTTGGAAGAAGGGGAAAAAGTTCTCTATACTAAGAGACGTTCATGTTCTCGAGTGGAAATCGTGCCGTCAAAGCCAACACTACCGTCGAGCGCTAACGTTTCTGACAGCGTGCTGGAATAGGCCCTTCTTTGACAATCTCCATGAATCAATCATTTGCCATCGGAACTGATGAATGAGGAAATACTTCAATAGAAAACTTCGTTAAGTTGACATCTATGTATTTCTTTTGTTAGACCAAAAGTATTGAAGTACGTGAATAAAACGAGGATGAAATTACATCATCAATGCTTCAGAAGTGTATAGAATGTACGAGTGGTATTAAAATCAAGTGAAAGACTTACAACAAAAGTAAGTGACATCAATGAACTTAATTATGAGAGGATAAACAAAAACTAATAAGCTAAAAAAGTACACATTAAGCCCTATCGACTGAAGCCTCTATTCTCAAACTTTGCATTAGCGCGACCCGCTGCTCGTCACTCTTTAATGGCGAATGTCCCTCGTCCATTTGGAAGTCTTCATGCAGAAATGCATGAATGCAAATCCAAATCCCTTTATTTACGACCGAAAACCCCTCGAGCGCAGCAGGTATTCGTTTGTGAAGCTCAGCCAATGTAGTCTGATGAACACTTTCTGTTTTTTCCCATAACCTAGTGTTGTGCCTCAAATCATGATACTGAAGCCCACTCTACCGATATCTGAAATTTTTTAGGAACGAGCATCATGACAGAAGCTTTGCGTCGGAGTAATTTCAGAATTCCCCTTAGTTAATCGTGTTTCTTATTTTTCCGGAAAATTCAAATAATTTTTTATTTCACCCTCACGTTTACCCGCGAGCAGTGCGTATCCACTTCAGAGTTCACCAGCATTTGCCTTAAATAGAAAAGATGATTGAATTTAAAATAGTTTGTACAGCGAGGTTTGCCTTGAGTCCCATCTCCTGTACAATGAGGAATTATAGGAACACGTTTGTGTCTCAGAATTGTAATAGAACCAACACCTGAATGGTTGTAATAAAAGAGTTTTGACACCATTTGATAAACATTAATATACTAGGTTGTGTGAGCCTTAGTTTAAAAATTGTGACACACACAGTAAGGGACGAAATTATTCGTACATTCCTTGTCTTTCAAGACTTGCTAGAATTACTGAAAAACTGTTGTTACTACAGGCGTAAGATTTTCACAGGGTGTGAAGCATATATTAGTAGCAATAATACGAAGTTTTTAGAACAAAATGTATATTTTTTGAAAGATTTAACAAGCTGGAATTCAGAAACACAATAAGACAAAATTATTCATACAGTGAGTAATATTACACTTTACTGAGATGAATCTACCATTTGAGTACATTTTTAACAATCAATAGCGTGACCTGTCATCTTCATAACATTTAAAAAAAGCCTTTTATAATAGTTTTTGACAAGCTTTCCCCTTTGTTTCAGATGAAATAATGTTCCGTTCTTCAATGGCAATGCGTTTCAATTCCTGAAGATTCTTTGACGCTCTCATGCTGATGTTGATTTTTAATTTCTGTCACAAGTTTTCAATGGGATTGAGATCAGGACTCATCGAAGGCCATGGCAGCACATGTATCTTATTTCTTTGGAGTCAGCTAGTTGTAGACTTGGCCGTGGCTTTGGGGAATTGTCTTGTTGAAATACCCACCGCCTTCCAAATCCCAAACTATTAGCTGATACCTTTAGGTTTTCGTTCAAAATAGAAATATAGTCATCAGAGTTCATGTTCCCTTCTATTGTAACCAATTTTCCAGTACCTGATGCAGCATAACAATCCCATAACATCAGTAATCCACATCCGTGTTTAACTGTTGACACAGCGTTCTTCGGCAAGAAAGCTTCACCATTCTTACGCCAAACCTTTTTCACGTCATTGTGCCCAAAGAGCTCAATTTTGTTTCGTCACTCCATAATAATCACTCCCTAGAGCCTCTGTCCTTATCCAAGTAAGACCTTGCAAAAATCAAGCGAGCAGCAACATGACATGGTTTGTGGGGTGGAGTCCTTCGAGGTCGGCGTCCGTGTACTGCGTGTAGGCCTTCCTTGTTAAGACCGCGCTGGATTGCGCTTTTGCTCAGGCTAGTTCCCTAAGCGTTCAATCTCTCGGTAATGTCATCTAGCTTCACTCGTGGATTAGTGTTGACCTCACGGCAGAATTTTCGAGAAGGTCTCACCGAGATTTTTGTTTGCGACCACCCCCAGGCAACTTTTCTAAAGTACCATACTTAGCCAACTTTTTTTTACAGATGGTACTGTAGATCTTAGGATGCTCAAACGCTTAGATATGTCGCCATAACTATTTCCAGCTATGTGGCAGTCAATAAACTTCTGTCTGAGGTCCACACCCGAGTTCCTTAGTTTTTCCCATCGTGGCACTAGTGGACGAATTGCAAAGCTCTACTCCTCTGGTTCCCCGTTAGCATTGGCACCATTTTCTGGAATGATCTCACATCTAGAATGTTCAAGGGCATTTTAGACACAATTTTTTTCAATAAAAAAGGTATAACGGTAAATACTTCTCAATGAAACGTAATGTTCTCAATTACATGAATAATTTTGTCTCTATGTGTTTCTGAAGTTCAGCTAGTTAAATCTTTCAGAAATAATATTTTGCTCTAGAAACTTGGTATTATTGTCACTAATATGTGTTTCACACCCTGTGTAAATCATATGCCTGTGGCAACAACAGCTTTTGAATAATTCTAGAAAGTTTTGAAAGACGAGGGGTGTACGAATATTTTTTTCGCTAACTGTTTGCGCATTCTCTCATCAACTACATATTTAAGCAATTATGACCGCTAAATCATCAATTTTAGTCTCAAGTGACAAATAATTTGATATCGGGAAATTGTTTTTTTATTTTAGGAATATAATATTACTTTCTCAAAATATTTAAAAAAATTATTTGTTTTATTTTGGATTTTTTAAACCCCTCAGCCCTCCTAAACAATTAATTGCTAGCATCAGAAAGTAAAACTTTAATGAGGTATAACGTAAATTATGCAAAGTTTACCATTGTCATTAATAGTTAGCGCTACATTGCACTAAAGTTTTACTTTCTGATACGAGCAATTAATTCCTTAGAAGGACTGAGGGATTAGAAAAATTGAAAATAAATCAAAGAATATATGAAGATTTATCTTGAAAATAATGTTAGATTCAAAAAATCATGAGTAGCTCAATTTTCTGACATAAAATTTGAGGTCATTCGAGACTAAAATTCGTGATTTGATTGTTTTAATCCCGTAGACTTGTGGACGATGGGAGCGCAGGCAGATGGGTCGTCACTTTTTAACTAAGGTTTACACAACCAAATTTGTTAAGATTTCTTAAAGAGTACACACTTCCTCTCTACCATTCGCTAGTGCCACCACTGAACAATAACTTTGTGCCATTTTCGCCATAAATGTCCACCTGGTCTCGGCACTGCGTCCGCTGGGACGAGTGAGGCATTGGCGCAACCGCTTTCGGAAATTGTTTACTTTCGTAAAGTGTAGGCACAAATGTATTAAAATCAGTACACCATTAGAAAAGCTCCCCTGAATTCTTAAAAGTTTTGTTAATACAAATGGGTTTTCGTGTACTAATTTGGCAATTATTATTTTTCAAATAGCGTGCCACTTGAGAATGCTAAAACGCATTCTTGTTGAAAAATGATGAATCGTTCAATTTAAAAGAAATTTTAAATTAAAAAAGGATGATTTTTTTGCACGTGATATGAGGAGGAGATGAGATTACGTCACTCTCTCCCTCTCTGATCATCGTCCAGCTCCTCGTAGTTCTGAGTGTCAGAACAGACCTGATGCTTCCACTCCTAAGTCAGGTCTCGAAGTACGCTGGAATACGTGAGCGTATCCAATGGGCGAATCTTTTCAATATTGCAGCATCTCCAGCTACGCGACAAAAACGAACGCTGTCCTGAATTTGCGGCCCAGGCTCCGCGGAATGATTCTCCTGAAGCTGTTTCGAGAGCAAAAGGAACCGCGGAGTTTTTACCAGGCTCGCATATCGAGTCTGTATCTGAAAATATCTGCGATTGGCACCGCGTACATTACGGTTTTTGCAGAGCGTTCCACCATTTGGGAAATCAAGCGTACACTCCGCGGTGCTCGGTTTGCAAGATCAGCAAAACAGTTTGCAAAATTGAAGAACCTCAATAGAACGACTTGGAAATGACTGGAACTACAGATGGTGCCTGCCTGTCTTCCAGCTAAGAAAAAATTCAGATCAACTTAAACTTTTTTCCATTGGGAAAAGAGGACTCACTCTATAAGATTATATGTCAAGGAATAGTTAAATGTGTTAACTAAACATGGCAGACTAATTTTGAATTTTTGTATATTGGCTGTGCCAAAATGTTTGTTTGTTTTTTAAAATAGAGTTACATTACCAAACTAGCGCACAATCGCTTTAGTGACGATCGGATAAATGAACCTAGAAAAAACTTTATTTGTCCTTACAAATTTCTCAAGGAATTGAGCTGCCGTTTCATTTCAAGAAAAATGTAGACTCCTCGATATTGTAATGCAAGACAAATTTGCCAATAACCTTGGCAGTTGGTATGCTCCACAAGCCTCCTAAATAATTCTTACAGTATTACATTGCGAAATTTTGTTCTTCCCTACGAAATTGTTCGTATGTTAAAATTAGCCCAGAAAATACTTGTTTCCGCGGTCAAGTGTTATGCGGTAAATAAATGTCGACTTGGGTTTGTATCGTTGATGTCTATTTTGTCAAACATTGTCCAGAAGGGTAACCTAATCATACCAAAGGAACATATACCCAATTTCAACCTATATATCACCACAAATTTGAGCATTCAACTAGAGAGTCTACGAGCATGAGTGTACTCAAATTTATGGCGGACAAAAATGTCATTCTATTGTTGTAATATTATCCAATTAAATTCAAACATAACTACATTCAACGAATAATTACATCGGTTTCAATTCGGCGACATCCATTTGTGTGCACGTTAACTATCAAACATTTGCTGTAAGGCAATACCTGGTGTAAAGCTCTCAATACGAGACACAGTTTGACGAATCAGTGGTGCTGTATATGGGCTCATTACGAAGCCAGAATATAGGCATTGAGCGCAAATATTGGCCCAGGCACGGAGAGGCTCGGCTCAGACGTCACAAGGACGGGATGATAGCCCCAGTTGAAGTATCCGATGTCTACTGAGAGAGGTAAAAGCCTGTGGGTGCTGCGTCGTGTTGTTTACCGCCGCTCTAGTGTAAAGAGGCTGCGGGGTACGCACACCCGATAGTCCACAGCAAACTTGGCTTGTTTGCCGCACAACTTTGTTTCCGTCTGATAAAACGTTTCGATTAGAGAGATAAAAGGTCGCCGGACGCGACACCTGCAGAGCTAATACGACGTGCAGAAAATCTGCCGAATGTTTTCTGCGGCCGAAAGCAGAGCCAACTGACCTTCTCTCTCGCTTCTTTGGGCATGAGCACAGAAACTTGAGCTTGTGACGCCTGTGCGAATATGAGAGCTTCATGGCACTTGTCACCGTGAAGTCTATTTCATTGGTGACTATCTGACGCTATTCGAGACTAAAATAACGTCATTGTATGAGATTCCAAAATAGAGTTCGCAAAGCGAAGTGAAAGCTTGGATACGTCATTTATTATTAAATCATGCGTGAATCGAAGAGTACGAAGGTAGAACGCGTGGAGCACGAGTTTTATAGGGCCACTTGAATAACTGAATTGCTAAAATTTGATACGTGCAAGTTAAGTCTTGTACAAATATGCAAACTATCTTAATATCATTAGCGTAGAATGGAAGAAACCTCACGATTTTCCAAAACGCCTCACTCTATATTTCAGAGACCCGAGAGCTTCGTAACTTCTTCTTGAGAAACAAATTAGATTTACATTTCATTTTAACATCTCTCCCGCAGCAGTGCACTACAGAACATTCAAGCTATTCATGATATTTTGAAGAGTTGAAGTTCAATATAAAGGTCAAAAATGTTTCTATAATATAATTCACTTGGAATTTAAACAATTTAAATACTGAATAAACGCTGTGAACTTCCATGGAACCATCACTTGAAAACCTGTCCAGTATTGAAAGAGGTCAAGAGTCGACGTTGTTGCTTTAAGCTATGGTGGTAAGCGGATTTGCAACTCATTCTCTTCGAGTTGTTTCCTGGAGTCAAATTTCTCATGGATCGAATCTATGCGCACTTTTTGAAAGAATTCAAAAATACCAAGTTTGTTGTAGCAGCAGGTTCCAAATCGAAGGTCATGTGAAATCCTCCAAAACCAGTGAGAAAAAAATAACTCAGAACCACAAACTCCCTCCTCTAAAGCAGCTCAATGGGCATAGGCAGCACAAAAAGTGTTAATGTGTTATCCAATTTGGGGCATACGTAGTTCTGTGAGACAGACACACGTGGTTGTGTTGTAACCACTAGTCCACGGTGAAATTGCCCTTACTGTTGTGAAAGTCGAAGAAAAAATCTCTAATCGGTTGGTGTAGACTTATGCTTCGAGTTTTGATTGGCTTTCAGCCGTCTCTGCAAGTTTCTAAACATCTTGTGCGTGATTGTGCAGAGTTGTATTAAGCTTGCTCTGCCAGCACTGAACAACTTCAACTGTAGACTGACTCAATTAATGTCCTAAGTCAAACAGTGAGTTCAAATTTTACTCAAAGTCTGGTCAGTAGTGCTAGCCATGAACGGCACTTATTTTATTCTTGAGTTGCTACGTCGACTCATTATATAGTTCAAACAGAGAGCGGCATTTGATCGCCGCTAGTTTATTTGTTTTTGGATCCTAATCAGGAAAAAATGTTAAGCGATATAATTTTTAAAACTTCAAAATTACTCCGCTTGAATCTTACTGGTCAATTAAGAAAAGAAGCCCACTCCTAACTCCGAAGGTGTATTCACAAGTTATAGTAGGCGCGTGCGATCATTCGAAAAACTGTTTAATGCGGTTTCGAGAGCTCTTGCAGCCTACTATAGATCAATTTTACGTGACGGCGTGCAAGTACCTGGGTATTATTCAGCAGACTGCGCTGTGCGTGGCCGAGACGGGTGGTGGTGGAATTCTTGGTTGGGACGCAAGAGTTCTCATGTAAGTTGCTGGCTAAGACGACTTGAGGGAGTATCTGAGGCGCCCTCAGAGATGCGAGATGCGAGCACTGACGTGACCCACCAGTGCGCGGAAGAGGGCAGTGATGCAGGCTGGTGCTCAGGGCACCGGTCAGCACAGCACGTCATCGCACCAGTCAAGGGGAATTTTTACCGTTGTGAGAAACAGCACACTGAAAATATTGTGATAGTATCTAGGAAAAGATTACAGTGTAAGCCTATAACGAATTAAATAAAATTAATAGGAAAATTCGAGCACCGTGGATATTTCTACCATACTCTGTTCAACTTTACTCATTAGGCCTACTCAGAATTGAAAATTATGGTAGTCCATGATGCTTTCTTATTTTTTTATGTATGTTTCGATGTCTGAATTTTTCTGGTGAATGAAGGGTTTCTCAGCTCATAAAATAGTCACACTCAATATGATTCGCCACCTATCAACGCACTGTAAATTTTCCCATTCCAAACGCATTCTGATAGTCAATCTCATTACTTATAACCAGCAGATTGCTATGCGTCAAAATCTACCCAATGTACAGGGTGTCCTGAATGGCTCCTTACCATTTCAAAAATTCACCACAAATGTAATTGATAGGCGATTTTATTCAAATTTATTCTATTGTATTCAGGGTTTATTAATGTTTTTTACTTCATTTAATAGACTTCTACATGGGTATCACCAACAAAGGCAATGGCATCAGTAATCCTTTGTTTTAGGTCAGTAATATCCCATATCTTTGTTCGATGAACGATATCTTTAACCTAGCCCCATAGAAAGAAGTTCAGCGCAGTGATATCTGGTGAAGGCGGTGGCCAAGGAATTAGACCATCCCTTCCAATCTACCGGTCTGGAAATGTTTGATTGAGGAATCCACAAACGTGCAGTCTCCAATGCATTGGACCACCATCTTGCTGAAAAATGATGATTGGTTGAAGGTCATTCAGTTGTGGAGCTACATATTCAGTTGAAAGGTCAAGGTAAGCATTTGCAGTGATTGATGTCTCGTTCAAGAAAAATAGACTAATAGATGAGGCTATGCTATAGCGAATATGGTCAGAAATCAAATTCCGTCTTTATGTACTTTGTGAATCTAATAATGCCCATGTAAAAGTCAATTAAATGAGGTTCAAAAACTTTTATAAACGTTAAAAGCAATAGAATAAATTTGGGTTAAGTATTGTATCAAGTAGGTCCTACATATAAAATAAATTTTTTGAAACTTTAAGGAGCCAGTTTGGACACTATGTTTATTAAATTCACTTAGGAGAGAAGACTTGTCGTCTTCCCTAGAATCGAAGTTCCACCTAAACCTGTTGCATCGCAAGCGTCGAGCTGAACCTTGAGTATGAGTACTGTTTGGCAATATTACAGCAGAGCTGAGCAGCTTCGAATCCTCTTACAGTTCATTAATAGAATGCATACATGATAGCTTCAGCCGAGGACCATGTTGTGTTTGACGAGTATTATACGCTCCAAATCTGACATATCATGCATTTATTATATAAAATCGCTCTGGCCATGAAAGACTAAGGCTGTTGATTAATTTGAAGAACAGGGGGTGAAATTTTGAGCGGAGCAGAAAAAATTTCATGTGGCAACTCAAAAAACGTTTCTTAATTCCAAAAAATCACTGGACATATGGATGAAAATAGACTCGGAATTAGTGGAGACGATAATAGAATGAGATGAATTTATTTATTTCAGGAAGCAATGAAGCGTAATTTTTTGAAGCATAGGGGAGAGAATTATTTTGTGCCCTCAATTGAATGACATGAATATATTCATAATTTTCAAAGAAAATCTTCAGAAAAATAGCCTTCCCTGATATTTCGTTAAATGTTATTTATATGACCTTGGCAAACATTTGATCATAATCAAGCGATTAAGAGTTCGTTGTATTTTGGAAAATAAACCGCAAGTCTGTACAGCTTGCTACTTCGAAAGAGTTGAATAACTTTCATTACATTCGCTCAAGTCTGATGGTTGATCTTAATGCAAAATGTTTGTCTGTAATAAATTTTGAGGTTGAGTTTCACAGAAAACGAGAACTTATGCTCTTCACGGAAAATAAATATTTTTTGTGAGGAAAAAGGACGAAAAAAGTCATTTAAGCAAGGAAAAATACGTGTTGTCGAAATCGGAACGCAATGCTTCAGAACAGCATGCATCGTTTGTATTTTAAGAGCCTTGCACCCAACTGAAACATACTCTCGTGTCGCGCTGTTCAGCCGTGGAACATCATGGAGCAAAACCTCCGAGCATTACAAGGCATTGCAATATTTAACGGAATTTATTTTTCATTTGGCCAAATAAAACTTTTATCTTGGAGGTGAAAGCAGGGGACTGCGCCGAGTTGTGGGAAGAGAAACAAGTTGTGTGGTCGGTCGTGGAGGTGCTGGTGTGGGTGCGGCACCGTCCGCTGCCTATTGCGTCCCCTCACGCCGGCGTTAATGCGTCCCTCACCGCCGGTTCCTGCGTCCTGCAAATGGGGAATGTCTGAAGAAAATTGGGCGTTCCCCCTGCTGATATTGGTGAGGGGATTTGCAGGGGAGAACTGATTGGAAAAATAGCAAAAGTATAGAGGATTTTATCTTCGTATATATAAATCAACATTATCCACGCTAAAATCGTTTTGATTATATGAGTAGAAAAAATGTTTCATGCAGACACTGAAATGAAAGTGTGAAATGATTCTGCTGCTCCGGATATTCCAAAGAAGGGATTGCTGAAGCTGATTTTAAATCCCCTGTTCGTGCGATTTTTAACAATCCTTTTTCCAATTCACTTGTGGCAGGAAGAATTTAATGCGGAAATAGTCACACGAATATGATAGAGTTTCCCTTTGAGAGTCGGGAAACTTCTGTAATAATCGCCAAAGGCTATCGAATAATGAAATAAAACTTAAGAAATAACTAGCGAGGATTTTTTGAAGCTTAGAAGAGGCTGAGTCAAAAGGACTTCGAAATGTCATTCCGCCGAACAAACAGGGCATTTCTTCTGGCTGTCATCGCTCTCCAATTTTTGCAAGCCGAACGTTAAGTTTTACTAAGTCTGCCAGCTTAGACATAATCTTCCCATCGATGACACAAGTCTTACACAATACGGAAGTTTTCTTTCGTAAATGTGAGGTATCAGAATTTACGTTTGCAGTGACATTCGCAAGATGTTAGGCTTCGCAGTGAAGCAGCATTCGAACGGTTGCAGAGCTGACAGCGTCACGAATTTAAGGTTTTACCACAGAAGACGCGCAGGACAAAACTAAGCACGCAAAAATCTTTCTCCGTCAAGATAAAAGTACAAAATTGATAGATAAATCCACTTCTATTCTAACGTTTCGACTATTTTCACTTACGCATATTCCTAATGGTTCAAACGATTTCCTAGATTTTGCGATGCATAATTAAATGCCCATTACAATATTGATTATGATTTTCTCCGTAAAATGAATCAAAGTGTATCGGTACACACTACGGCTGAATATGGCAAAGGAATTGCTTATTCTTGGCAGGGACAGAGCTGCCAGTCTGGTGCTCGTAAGCAGGGTCGTAGCATGGATACGAGGATTCCCTTCAATTAAGCACTAATTGATACCTCGGCGCGAGCGGGCCGTAGATCAACATGCCTCGGGTTGAGCATTTAGCCAGGTGCGATCCTCTCAATTAAGACGATATTGAACAAGGATTCACTCGACGATCTGCATGCCAAGTTAATACTTGCATGCTCAATAACAGAGCTCAGATGTGCCTTGCTTCATCACTTGAGCTTCAGCTGGGACTGTTTGTGCCCGGAAACTTTCTAAGAGTAGATGCAGTGGTTTATCTCGGTATCTTGTTCAACCAGTCTTGTCTCTTTCGCTTGGCTAGACTTATAGCGCAAGGTGACTGAGATGTCAGTCCTTATTTTAAATTTTATCATCACCTTGTAAGAGATGCTACTAATGCGTGGAGAAAACACATGACTTATGCTTTATTCAATAAACTTATAGTAATGAGTATTTGTACCGGTGAAAAAATACATATACAGTTATAGCGTACATTAACTCGCCCAACTCCATCTAACTAAACTAAATATATCCTAACTTATCCCCATCTCTCCTAATATAATCGGATGCAACCGTCAATTTTCTCTTAAAACTTCGACTGTTGATCGCAAAATTACTAGGAAGTTGATCTGTTGTTTGCTCTTCGATTTGTAGAGCTATGAAAAATATTAAACGCACCGCAAGTGCTTCTTCACCGGCGAATGTTAGTGCAATTAATTATAAAAGCACTAGATGCTCAGAAAATATGCAAATAGATAAAGCTATGCTGTAATTAATTCTAACTACTATAAATTTGCTTTAGAATTTAGTAAAATTTTGTTCATTTTCATCCACGGGATATTTCCAATTCAGTATTAACATAGCAATGCATTACAGGCGCGTAAGGTACGCGTATGAGCATATAAACAAGTAGACAATACTACAAGAACCAATTTTAATTTATACATTTACTTTTCTTGATGACGATGGACATTTATTTACGAGAGGTCGGAGAGGCTGCTGCGCTTCCTCGCTCCTACACCGCAGCAGGTTCACAAGACATCATTGCTGTGAGGTGCGGCACATACAAACTGTTGACTGCCTCCATTGCGGCGGCCAGGACGGCCTTAGTAGCCAAAGTGTCATTGCCAGGACGTGTCTGTAGGACAAGCTCAGATAAGACTGTTCTCATGCCAAGTTTCGTCAAATTAAAGCAGATTAATTACAGCCTAATGGAGGAAGTTGACCGACTGTCTAAACAAGAGCGCCTTCTTCTGTTTGAACTTGGTGCGATTGGGGCAGATGGGTCGATGCGGCCCATCTGTCTGGACAGCGCCAGATGGCTTCATTTGGGCGCTGTTTCTGTTGTGTATCTTGTAATGTAGCTTAGGCAGCAGGAACGTCTTTTGATTAATGGCTAGGTTCAGCAGAAAAATTATTGGGGTCAAATTTCTCTCCCAGTTCTAAGTACAAAAATTATTCTGAGATATATACAAGTTCTTCGCGTCCTAATTTGAAGGCACGATATTGAAATTCTATGGGAACAACTGACTGTTCGCAATGTTCATGTCCTCTCTTCAGTGAAGGAGAACGGTGCCTTATATGTGAGTAGTTCTCATACAAAACTTGGCATTCTAAGTACATTCTCTCTCATACTGGAGTTAAGGCAAATAAGCCTTAAATAGTTCGCAGTATTCAAAATACTGAAATATTCGCCTAGCTCAATTTCTACACGTTGTGCTATGTCATTCTCGCAGTATTGTTTACTTTAGTCCTTACTTATCTATTATTTAGTTTGAGCTTCCCTAACATGTTCTGTAGCATATTCAATTCCTCTTCTGCCTACATAGCTTGTTTCACAATCCCTGCTCTGCCTGCATAGCTTGTATCACGATCCATGCTCTGCCTGCATAGCTTGTATCACGATCCATGCTCTGCCTGCATAGCTTGTATCACGATCCATGCTCTGCCTGCATAGCTTGTATCACGATCCATGCTCTGCCTGCATAGCTTGTATCACGATCCATGCTCTGCCTACATAGCTTGTTTCACAATCCCTGCTCTGCCTGCATAGCTTGTATCACGATCCATGCTCTGCCTACATAGCTTGTTTCACAATCCCTGCTCTGCCTGCATAGCTTGTATCACGATCCATGCTCTGCCTACATAGGAACCAAGCTCCCTCAAGAGTCAAACATTGCTGACTTTGTTGGAGTGTAGGTATGATTGTTTCAAATAATCTATCCAGTTGTTCTATTGGGTGAACGATACGAGATAAAAATAACGCTATCGCTGCATAAATAAAATATTTACGCATATAAATGTTGAACTCTTCTAGACGTAAAAACGTAAGAGAAAGCAAGACTCAATGAAAATGAAAAGAAAAACTTAATTCAGTAGAGAATTTGATATTTATTCGGGTGATAAGAAATGAATTGGATCTCTACCTCTAAATTTAATTCCATATCGATTAGTTGAGTAATAATAATAATAGTTAGCGAGTGATGCCTCACTGGTGATGTGAGTACATGCAAATTATTAGGAAGGAATGAAAGCTCGAAAATCAGGCGCGACTCATTAGTGCTGCAAATTAACTTGCAAATCATGAGCCCATTAAATTTTGCGTGATTTAGATTAGCATAACTAGGTGCCCAAAAATGTTCCGAGCTCATCGATCGCCTTAAGTATATGCTTCCATGTACGTGAAACGTTACAACCAGCAGTAATTGCCTTACATGCTTCACAAACAAATGAACATGCGTGCGGTGCATGATTTATATTTTCACAGAAATGAATGCCTGCAGTATTTACCTCGAATGAATACTGACGAACATGATTGGATCCAGTATTTATTTTGATTTAGTGCTTATAGTATGTCATTTATATAAATGTTAAACTTAGTTACTTCCATTATTTGCTATACATTTACACCATAGTGGGTGGTTGGCTTGGTAATTGAATAAGTGCATCATATTTAAATGTGGTATGAGTGAAGTGTGAGATAAAATAGGAACAGTTACGTCAATAATTTGACCACCTGTTCTTGATTCATCCAAGTTATGAGCGAGAGCATAAAGTTTTCATTTTGAGGCCTTGTAATTAGAACAACATTCATTTCTGACTGAGCTGCAGAGGTTGCGTCTCATGCTTGCAGTGCCGGCGCCCTTCCTTGGTTTTCACGAGAAGCAATAATTTCTGTTTCTTTTATTTTTTATTGTATTTTTTATTTCTTTATTTCACCCTTCTTTTTTTCTAGAAAGGTAGTCTTGTTTGCATTACTAAGCGCTTGTTCTTTGTAGCACTGAGGTTCAGCCAGAGCTGTTACTAACCTTCTCACTAGACAAGATCATGAATATTTTCATTCTGAGAAGTCATTTTGCATTGTACATATGCTTACTTCTTCACTGATATATCGATGACCTTCGCACATCAGTCGCTGAAATTATAAGAATCCAGTACGTGTATCCGCAACTTCATTTTCTTGCTCATTATGAACCATATGATGAGCTTAGTTTGACTTGAGCAACATTGTCAAAGGCTGCTTAGTGGAGGTTCATGGCGTGGTCACTTAAAGCAAGTGGAAAGGGCCAAATATCAACGGTGACACTTACTCTATAAAGCGGACCACGAAAAAAGTAAAGCTAAAATTTCACCGTTTGAGGGTGTGAGGGTATGAACCATATGAGGTGATGAACTGATCTGAACAACATTTACAGTTCATATCCTTTGCAAATAGTAAACAAGTAGAAACCTCTTCATCACCATCCCAATGTCATTTCACACCTATATTTTGCGTGTTTTCTTTATGCTTCTTTGTTTCTTAGTATTTCTTCTTTAGCATACTTTGTATTTTTTATATCATGATGTATTTTTAGTACCTACAATTCTTTTTAATTTGATCTTTTATTTCAGACGTAATGATTTTCTAACTGATGATGTAGCGGGACTCTGAAACGGTTTCTTAGTAAAGATGATTAATTTTCTCGAAATTTTCTTCGTTTTTAAGTTCATGATGGGGATGCGACTGAAGCAAACCAATGACGTGTTCAGGTGTATTGAATTATTATTAATACAAAAAACACTTCAGTATCACAAATGTTGAAAACGGGCAGTTTTTTCTGCAACGCATCCATTGTTTTCTAAACACTTTTTTGAACTTTACCCGAGTCGTCTCCTTCATACGGCTTGATTAAATCAGGGCTGTTTCTCAAGGTATGAATATCTATCTCAATTGTTCAGTCAGTTCTCCAAGTTTCGAGGTGATGATGAACATACTTCATTTATAGATAACGCCAGGAAAAAAATCCCATGATGTTGAGTCAGGGCAATTTGGCGAACCGTCCAACCGCATGGGCAAGGACAAACATTCTGTCTGAACATGGCTTTCAGGCAATTTTTAACGAAGAGTCTCCTGCGATCGGGGCCACTAATCCCCAAATCTGATTAAAGCTACTTCCGGGAACAATCTGAAACACTAGAGCGATTCCTCAATTCCGAATTTTTACAGAACTGTCATCACTTGATACATTTGTTTAACCGCCCAAGATGTGTTCTGCTTTTGCCTATTTCATTCAATAAAATGTTGATTTCCGAAAATGCGGCAAATTTTAATGCCATTGTTATTGGTGACCCAATTCATTTCTTTCGCATAATGCAACAAACGGCTTCACATTCTTGTGGTTCACCTTTTCTTCGCCTGCGATCAATGAATCTGCTGTAAACTGGCTCTGGAAACGTTTGCTTTTGCAGCTTGTCAGTCCAACACACGGGGAAGGCTAAATTCTACTCCCATATCTGTAAATGATGCATCTGAAATCCGTCTCAGCTCAGCTGGACACCTTTTCAGCTTAGCTGGACACCCTCTCAACTCAGTTGGATACCATCTCAGCTCAGCAAGACACCCTCTCAGCTTAGCTAGACACCCTCTCAGCTCAGCTAGAGACCCTCTCAGTTCAGATGAACATTTTGCAAGCTTAGCTGAACTCAGCTCATGTGGAATACCTAAATTTAGCAGAAATTATTTGAGACTAGCGTTGGAGTGATTTCTGGGGTGAAACTTTATGATGTCACCGTACGAAGTTAAGATAACTGCTGTGTGGTTACAATGACGATATCCCTCTTATAATTCATCTAAAATATACACTTCTTTTGACAGTTTAGTGTGTCTTCAACATCGATTTTATATATGTCTCCTATGAAGAACTAAAGGAAGAATTTCGGAAAAAATCAGAGAAATAAATTGGTTAAGGTAATTATAAGGCCAAACCCATTGGTCATTGGGGAAATTTTGTTATGTAACAGAGAAACCATCAACTTGTAGTTATGTAGCATTAACCTAGAATTAACATGAAGTGCTCAAGTTCGCGTACTGGCGTGGTTTGGTTGTAGGACGTAGTTTGGTTGTGTGTGACGGTGAGGATGGGCAGCATCAGTGACGAGATGGCGGGCTGGCTGGGTGACGCAGTTTGGCCGGCGCCGCATTAGGAGGACGGACTGCAACTGCCAGGTGGAAGTTAACGAACTGCCGAGGCTCTTTGGAGGTTAGTGAACTTCCAATGACTTGGGGTCGTTGGAGTTGGCGTTTGAACAGCTAGGCATTGGGTATAAAGCGCATCAAAGTACTTAAACAATATTACTCTACAACGATCGTACGTACCTTAAAACCTTAATGCCTTAAAACGATATTTGTTCATTACTTCTCGAAATATTTTCTAATATTTGTAAACTTGAACTTTTACCTCATAACTTATAATCTTTCTTCATAGAATGTTTACAAGTTTTCAAACTTGATCCGTAAAAGATGGTTGAGAAAACCTAAAAACTGTTCAGAAAAATCAAAAGTTTTGAGTTTAAGGAAACATATGGTGAAAATTATTACCTGAAATTTTCATGTAATTTTCATGTATCATTATTACGGTATCATGTATACACGGTATTTTCGTCACTAGGTGCCTTCGCAGTGAAGTAATATCGTTGTAAGCAGTTCAAAATACTTTATATCCAGCGCCCAGCTGCTCGCAAGTTACCTTCAATGATCTCGAGCCATTGGAAGTGGACGGAACTCGGCCTGTCTAGGTGGTTGAGAACAGCAGCGGTTGTGGGGTAGGGGGTTGCGCATTCGGTCATCCGAAGTCACGAAGTAGAGTTGGAGAAAAAGTATGTGAACGTTTTGAGAACTACCGCAGATGTCGTAAAGCGAAAGGGCCATCCAACACACACAGAAAAGCTGCACAGAGCTAAGTAACGGGTTAACTAAATGGTAGCGTGTGGCGGTGTTGACATACAGGTAGTGTTCTGCATTCATACTTTTCTTGCAGGTCTCCATAAGCAGAATCTTTTTTTAGTTTAGTCAAGTATTCATAAAAAGAACAACTGAAGTTCTCTATGCTGTAAGCGATACAATTTAATGAAGTTTCAGTATTTTAAAGCTATGCTTTGTGTTTTTACGAATGAAAAAACTCTTATTCGTAATAATCTATATTATAATAAGAGCCGCGTCCTTCCGTCCGTCCGTCGGTCGGTCTGTCCGAAGCCAGCCTGCAGTGTGTGATGAGCGTATCTGTGATACAAACTCCAGCCCTATATATTTTGACGGGCCGTGTTCACGCGGCCTCATCAACTCTCGAGAGATTGTATTATTAATTTCTTACGGCCTTTCTCTCATTTCGCCCTCTTTTTTATTTCAAATGTGGGGGGGTGAACTAGTTAACAATCAATTTCCCCGTTACCCAACGATAAGGACGCAATCGCTTTAAATAAATTACCATAGAAAGTTGTCCTACTAGTTCTAAAAATGTAATTCTACTATGCAGTCCTTCATTTTCTCGGAATGCTTTTTTCGTGGCAACGTTCAACTGCATAAAACCAGCACACTACCTGCCGTATGAAGAATTATCGTACTTAGATCGCATTAGTTGGGTAGCCATGGCACGAAATCTCTCGTCGTCCAATTTTTTGTGTTTGTGGGCAAATTTCTGGAAAGTTTACTATGAAAAAAAATAATAGTGAAGACTTTTTTTTGGTCCTTCAGTCAGCGATGAACTCGTAATTCGAGAACCAAGTCGCTATTCTGTAGGTAAAACCTGAACTGACTTAAAAACGTGCGTTTCATGTAGGTTCTTTCCCGATGGATAAATTGCATTGATAGGCCCAGCCTCCAGCAGACATCGATCGATAAAAACAGCAACAACGCACGGATAAAAAGCATCTCCATTTTCCGATAGTCTCATCGGAGAGCGGAACGCTGTTCTTGCCGTGACTGCCGCAGCATTCCATACTTCAGGAGACCTTTTGTCGTTTAGACCAGTTTCTGGTAGGAAGCGACTTGTTTGCTGTGCAAGTTATAGGCCATAACGAAAAGCAGAGACCTCGCTTTAACGACGGAGTTTGATATGCCGACGCAGGCGCTTCAAAATATTGGGACGGGCTGCCGTACGACGGGCGAGAAGGCTCACTTGAGCCGGTGAACTGGACGCTTCACGTTGTCGCACCACACACCTTCAAACGAACCAGAAGTCTTTGTTTCGAAACTTTCTATGTGAAAGTTCTACATTCTGTAACCGGATTTACAGGTTCGATTAAAATATTACTGTTGGCTTTGTAATTGAATGAAAATAACACTAATTCGGGAGACATATCGTTTCTCTTGGACAGCTTCTTTTTCAATCGCTACTAAATCTCATTGGACCGGAAATTCCTTTTATATTCTCCCCAATTGCGAAGAACATCACTCTAATTTGAAACAATCATTTCTTCTAATGCAATCATCGCATGTAATGCTAATGCACAAATTTGCTGGTCTGGTACGCGTCTCAGAGAAGTGTTGTAATTAATGCGCTTTGCTAATGATCGTCCCAGCTCTACGGCGTCAAGCAACACGCCAGAAACACGCCAGAAGGTCCTCCACAAGCTCTTTGATGTGTACCAGATGTAAGCCACATGCCTGCTGGTTTGCCACACGTTATCTGACGTGTACCAGATGTGAGTCACACGTCTGCTGGTCGGCCACACGCTATCTGACGTTTACCAGATGTGAGCCACACGTCTGCTGGTCGGCCACACGCTATCTGACGTGTACCAGATGTGAGCCACACGTCTGCTGGCCGGCCACACGTTATCTGACGTGTACCAGATGTGAGCCACACGTCTGCTGGCCGGCCACACGCTCTCACGTGTATTAGCTCCTCTCACTCCTGGGCTGCCGTAATCTGTTTAATGGACAACTCTGCCCGACATCTTGAGTGGCACCAAATGGTGGGGCTCATGCAGTGCATGTTGTGCGACTCCCAAACGCGTCAGGTGCCTTTTTTTATTTTCACGGAACAGAGCCTCCTGACGTGACCCTGAGGCATAGAGGGAGTGTACGTGAAGTTTCGTTACCTCTCTCCTATATAGCGTGCGTACCATCGGGTGAAGAGCAGTAGGCCTTTATATTACACCTCCTCACTAATATAGGCTCCCGTTTAAAATTAGTATATTAATCTAGCATATGATGTTGTAGGAGAGACATTTTTCTATTCTGTAATTGAAAAGGAAATTCATGTAAATTTTTCGTTCATATATGAAACTTAGAAATCAGTTTTAAATTAACCTGTCAATCATGGAAATTTGATATGGTGTGTATCATAAATGCTGCAACCATGGCAAATGAAATGTTTTTCACCACTGCGGTCTACAAATTGAAAATGGGACGGAAAGAGCATCTGCCTAATTTTATTTCTCTTAAGGAAAAGAAAAACATGTTTTGCAGTTTTAAATTCATTCAGTATTTCAGCACATATTGAATAGTTTTATATTTCCCTTCTACTTCTGAAGTTAGCCGTTGGATAGGAAAGAGTGCACCGCTCATTGAAGAAGGTGCACTTCATTTCCCATTGCTCCTAGGCTTAGGTCACTTGTATCATACAAGACCAATAGCCCCCAGCGTCTTGGGACTTTAGTAACGCTTTAGTGACGGAGCACAGGAGTTCTGGAACTCCCTTTTGACTCCTGCTAATTGTTGCTCAAATTGTACGAGTGGTAGCTGAGCTTTTCAGATTCGATTTTCAGTTAGCGATGGTATCCAGGCCGAGCAAAATGAAAATCAGTAGTAATGGTTGCTTTCGTTTTTGAGATTAAAGTTGAACTCAAATAGCTCACTAATTTAACTTAAGCTTCCATTATATATATACATACATATATATATATATATATATATATATATATATACTGTATATGTATATATATATAGTTCACTTTCTATTTCTACGTGCATGGTATCCTGAGTAAGAACACACAATGCGCGAAGATTACCCGTTTTCTACAGTTCACTCATAATGGTCTCATCTGTTATCTCTTCAGATCGCCACCGTTATGGGCAGGGAATCACGAAATCACTGACAATAGAAAGATCTTAAATTTCATCATGTCTGAGCTCACAAAATGGAAAAAATCTAATCTTTAATCTCATCATTCAATAATCATTAGTACCACTCAGCTGCGGCACTCCTTCATCTGTTGAGGAGTATTTCTTTTAGAAATCTAGTTCCATCTGTCAGTAAATAGAGGATATCAACTACGATACAAATTCTCAATGTTGATTAATCTTGAAGAGGCCTTCAACTGCCCAAGTCGAAGATCCTTGAAAGGATTTATCTAGCTAGAATCTCGTTTCATTTCAGCCAGCATCAAGGAATCGAGTGGAGTCTCCGGAGGCTGTAAAGTCGCCAAACTTCCTCGGGATTGACTCAACTTCGGGGAAAGTTTTGAAGGGTGGCATTTTTTATCGGCAGAAATACACGCTTCGTTGAACAAAACTGTAAAAAAGTATATACTTGTAGTTCTTGCTGCCATTATGGCGCAAATTCTGAGACCTTCGTCTGTATATTGAATTCAAAGTTAAAATCAAGCTATTGTGAGCGGAATTGCGTTTTTTCAGGCTTTTCTGTTTTTCTATCGCAAACAATAGCGAAAATTTTGAAAGAAAACATTCTACAGAATGTTTTCTTTACGAGAAACTTTTATTAGCTTTAAAAAAGTGGTAAGTAAAACATCATAAGCCCACCCACGTATTTTCTCCATGCCTTTAGGTCAATGTTTTTAAGAGATGCTTCTCAGCTCCATCGTTTAAAAATTGTGTTTTCATTTTTTTTTTGTATACCAGACTTTCTCATCAGTCAAACTTAAATTTTAGAGTGATTCATGCAGCCGGCACGAGGAATCAAACCGTGACGCGTCACGTTTTGTACGGCACTCAATACTTCAGAAACTTTTGGTCCACAAGACATGCGAGTGGTTGCTTAATTATGATATCACATCATCGGACGAACTCGCTAGCTCTCTATGCTCAGCGCTGCATTCAAGAGTTTCACGTCCGTAATGAAATATAACCTCTGAGAATTCATTCTCTGAAGTACTGACTCCTGAGGCGAGTGATGTGTTCCAGTTCTAGTCGCCGTTGTAAACAAATGTTAGGATTTTACTACGATATTCGTTTCTCTAAATATCCGGCACGTCACTCGCATGAAACCGCAAGTCTCATTTCTTCCGCCATCCATCCAATTAAAAACGGTTTTAATGCTTCGCATAGTTTTCACTGAAAATTTTTCTCTTGACAAATCCTTCAAACTCAATAGCAGTGTGGATGCGTAGATGACATGCGATGATAAGTTGAATGAGTTCTGCTTTCCTGGAAGCACGAAAATTACCGAAACACACGCGATGCGGTCTCTTCAACGCATACTCGTCAGTCAGCGCCGTGCCACTTGCCACGCAACTCTAGTAACCACTTACCACTCTGCGCACGTTGCCACTTGCCACGCAGCGCACGTTGCCACTTACCCAGCAGCGCACGTTGCCACAGGAGTGCCAGAGCAGCAGCCTCCAATCAAGGTCTCTCTCCCGCCGCCTCTTATCGCCTTCAATGCAATTAAGAAACAATTATTGGACCGAAACGCCGCGTAGCTCAACTAATGGTGTGCACTTCAACAAATCCAGACTCGTTCTCGGCAACGTTTGCAGGCTTTCGTTACGCAAAATGTATTCGCATTCGACGCGATGTTCGATCATAACGCTGATTGCCGGAGCGAGATTGTCTGGGGATCTCACAGATTTCTATGTTCTCTTCAGTGTTTAAAACTCGTACAATTCTCGGATTTTGTGTCGTTATGTCGACATTGACGAGATTTATCGTTCTAGAAAATAGCTGAAACTGCGTTTGGATCCGTAGCAGTCGCTAATCGACATTCTGAGGTAGCTAATGAGAGTTGAAAAAATGGAAACACAAAAAAATACTTTGTCTTAACGACAAGTTAAAAATAGGTTAATGTGATTCAAGTAACTAACACGACAAAGATGAAATTCAGAGAAGCGTCTTTCAACTACACCATTTTGACTGTAGAAGAACCATCTCTTGGACTTGCATCCGGCCCAAGATTCAAATTCCAAGGAGCTTAAGGATAATTCACAGTAGTGGAGTTGAAAAATTCGTTACCATGGCAACAGAAAAAACTCGTGTGACAAAATCTTTCCAATCGATTGCAAATATTGCACACGCTTGCAAATCCGAAACCGTCTCGATAATGAGATTGACTCCACTCTTCGAATGGGTTTCTGGTTATGTTCGAGCTTCGTTGAGATTAAAGGCACAGATGCTAAGCGTAAAATATGCGACCTCGTTAATAACTCGTCACTCACAGCGTGTACCTTGGAATACGGCATGCAGTTGGACCACAGAAATTTCTTGATAATCTGTCATACACGTAGCTTAGCGTCATCGCATGGAGAGAATTGGATTCCAATGTTAGGGTTTTCAAACGGAGTTAATAATGACAGTTTTGTAATTTGTGCGTTGTGTCAGGTGTCACGAACTCGAGTGTCCTTCCTGTCTGCGTCTCAAAAGTGTCAGAGCTGTGATGTGATATCTTCTGCTACAGGAAAACTCCTCCCGCAATTTTAATTTTTGTTCTAAACTGCGTTTCATCCTTGTGGACCGTGCAAGAAAATGCTAAAAACTGCAGGTGTTTTTTCACAGGGATGAACGCAAGAGTTGCTGTATTGAAGGGACAGAAAGAGCGATTAGAATTATTTTTCTATCAATATGTCTGGTATGAACCCTACAGTATCTCATATCGTGAAAAATTAATATCATAAAACTAGAAATACAAACTGAATTTTTGATCGAGGAATTGCAAAGATTTGTAAAACTGTGACTGTTCAATGTAGTATTTTAACGTGTGTGAGTGCAAAGCGCACACACGACGCTGTAGATGGGAGTATATAATTAAAAAAGCGTAGTTCTTCGACGCATTTTGCTGACAAAACACTGGTTTACAAAAGACAGCAAGAAAAGGTCTATGTAATTTATATGTGTTGCAACTCATTTTGCACACAAGTTTTGATGAACGATCAGCTAATTTTAGAGGAACTAATTTCCTTTTGTGGTAAACACATTTAGGGTATCAGAGCTTTCACGCCTTGTGCACTGCGACAGGTGCTGGCTAACGGAAGGAATAATTTCGGACGGGATCTGAAATCATTCATTCTCCTGGTGAATCTAAAAAAAAAACACCGACATCTTGATTTGATGATTTATAAGCCCAGCTGTTAACAGGCAATAAGCTATTCCATGAACTGGAACATTTGTTGTTTATTGTCCTCGTTTCCTTTGGGATTTTTTATGATATCGAAAGTAAACTTTATTAAACAATTCAAACAAAAAACGATTTTTTGTTCTTTCATCCCGTCGTACAAAAGATCTGGGCGCAATATATACCGGAATGGTCAAAATGCCCAGGTGTTGTATTTTCAAGTCTCACAACCCCATAAAACTTGATGGCAAACTTAAATGGAATGTTATAATAAAATAAATAAAAAATTTAATGGAGAAAACTGAAAATTAAATCTCAAGACGAACATAAACTTTATAATGAAGTAAAGAGCAACAGCATGATGATGGACAGAAAGATAAAAATATAATGAAAAACATAGGTATAGAATATATATCTCGAACAATAGGAATACGATGTTAGACGGAAGATATCCATGAGTATGAAGCAAGAATAAGAAGTCGATGATAAGCAGAAGAAAAAGAACATAATGAATGAGAGATAAAGTGAAGAGTTCTTTCTATTTTGGCCGTAGAGCAGACTCATTTGTGCTCTCCCGCCAACCTGAGGCGGGTGTCCGTGTGCTTGTGTGCGGCCTTATTGGCGTAATGAATCCAATCAGCTGGCAGATATATCGTCGCTCCGAGGCTGCTCGGCCTCGGCCGCACACAAACCTTGAGCTCACCAGGACTTTTGCTCTGACGATGTTGCCTGTGTCTGCTGAGGTCGAGCGATATGGCGGACATGTTTCCTGCTTCTACACCGGACATGCTCGTGTTCGTGTAAAAATCACAGCCATCAAGGTCTTGGGGGCCACATTTAATCATGTGGACTGAGCACGAGTGCGGAGACAGTGTGTTGTACATTCAAGTCTGAGAATTTTACTCACGAGAACTGATTGTTTATCCACCTTTCTTGCACTAAATACGATTACCTAATTATTTGAATTACCTCAAGACACTGAGCAGGTAAATTAGGGTTTCAGTTATTTCATCTCTGGGATTTGAAAAGCTCTGTCTGGGAGGGTTTATGATTCGTGTGTTGAAATCAAGGGTTGTGTGAGTAAAATAGTTAATTTAATCGTAAGATAGGGAATGGCTTTAATAGTCTTAAAAAGAGCTAAATAAAATGTTAAAGCTGTCATGCCTTTCTCCGTCTTTAAGTCATTTCGGTTTTAGCCCATCATTTTAAATGAACAGTTTCTCATTTGACTGTCCCGAAAGTTCCAGAAGGAATTCGTGATTTTGAAATGAGCGATATTAGGTCAATAACTTAATCGTATCAGCAAAGTTAATCGTTAATGTCACTAAATGTCGATTTATGAAGTCGATAATATCTTTATTTAAAATAAGAAAAAAAAAACTCCGATACTTATCAAACGTTCTAGTTCTGTTCGCGTATGTAGAATTAATTGCTGAAGTTCTCTGCCAATCTTGATTCTAAGTCTGTGGGCTGCGCATTCTGGGGTTTTAACCACGGATCTGGGTTTTTATCTGTCTCCTGGGGTTTACAGCCACGACTTGTGTTGGCAAAACAATTAATTTCAAGGAGCTAAAATGATTGTACTATTTGGTAACCACGAAAACAATAGAAAAGTGTAAGAAAATTTATTCATTAACGCCTTTTTTCGCTGATCTGGGTTTTTCTTAAGCGTATGCTGGGGTTTTGGCAACATTCCCGTTGGCGTCCCTTGCGGATTTGCTCCCGTTTTCGCACTGTAGCTGGAGCTCTTCTGAGAGCAAGGTGTGACATTTCGTGCTCAGGCGCCCTTCTAATTTCTCTTGTGCCTGCGCATTAAATGTGCGTTAATCCTTTTTTAAGTGATGATCGAACTTAATAAAATTAAGAAACTGAAGTGAAAGTGTGCCTTATATCTGTAAGAACGGTAGATAGCCATTCTACCTTTGCGTGTGTCAGGTTTTCAAATGTGTGCTTCGGTAGCTTCAGAATGTTTTCACTGTGCGTTTTGTCTTGTTCAAGTGATTTTTTATTAATACAGTTCTATCATTTTAATTTTGATTGTGCGTACTGTTATCTTACATGCGCTTGCGTACTGTAAAACTTCTGTTGTATCGGGAAAAATTATTGGGTTTGGGTTTGCACTAATCAGATTATATCTTGAATGAATGATCAGCCACTCATGAAGTGTATTTTTAGTTCTCTGTAAGTTTCGACCACTGAGTCTCAAAATCATTTGTATGATCGAAGAAGTGCGTTATTTATTGAAGGGGCCGAGATGCTTCAATTTGTAGAGTTATGATAGCATTTGATTCTCTTGTGCATTTACGAGTCATCTATATGCAGGTGTCGTGTATTACTGCACCTCGAGCGCCATATAAAAAAATGGCTGACCTTGAGCCCTTTCGTGTCTTTGTAAAGTTAAGCCTAGTCTGGTTTGTAAATCTCGTGTGCGTTTGATAACAATTTAATGTGATTTCTTTTACTTTACAGGCAATGTAAAACATGAAGATTAGGTTAGGGTATGTGTCATAGCGGAGGTCTCGCATACAAAGATGTAAGTATTTTTAAGTGTAAGACGTACCACCTTGTTTTCCGTCGTGTCAAGTGATCTAAGCTCTAGTAATAAATCGAAGTCGATTAGAAACTTCTTATTTAATTTTACATTTGTTTCTCGCAGTGCTTCTTATTTTCTTGAAATCTGCGTTGTTTTCGAAACTGTTTAAATCGCAGAGGCATTGATCGCCTTTGTGAACTTGAATATCGGGAATTAGCGCTCCTCGTTGAAAACTATGGCTACTCTGTAAAGTTGCTGTCCTTATCGGTAGAGTATTTTTTATGAAATAATTTCGTAGTTGAGTAGAGTTTCTCTTTTGTATCGTTCGGGCCCCCAAAATTAAGGTGATGTTTTTTAGCCCTTTTTAGGTATTTCATTTGTTCACGATAGAATTCATGAGAAATATTTTAAAAATATACATACATTGATTAGGTTTTCGATTCCCCCTCTTTTTCTGTCTATTACGGAAAGTTTGCGTATCGTGTAACTTATAGCTTTTGTTTTTGTTGCTTTCGTCTCTATGACTCAACTTTCTTAAGCCGTTTATCTCTTACTGAGAAGTCCATGATTGAACTTGTGTGCAACCTAAATTTCTCACCCTTTCGATGTCATTATAATCTAATCTTTACTGAGTACGTGAGTAAAACTTGCAGCAATTGGGTGAAAAATCCTGACTTTGAAAGTAATAATATAATGGTGGCTCTATTATGAAATGGCTTACCTTGCTTCCGTCTCGTTTCTTTCAAATTTGTGTGAACATTTTGTTGTGACTACGACTCAGCATTCCGGTGCTGTTTCAACGATTCAAACCACTTCGAGGAAATATTGTATCTAATTGGAATCAGTGCTCCAAGGAAAAGATATAAATTTCCGAGCCGAAGCCTAGGTAGTGCCTCCATTTGTAGAACTAAATAACTCTTGTTTTTACAGTGACGTATTCAACCGCGCCCAATACAACCTCCTTCTTCTTCCGGTGTTTTTCTTACCTGGCGAAGGGGAATAAGGGCGCGACAGTCAATCTTTGTGGGGTGGCATACTCCCGAGACCTCTGCTGACACACAGCTGCATCGCTCCTAAACGAAGTAAGTACCATTAGACTTCGCGGCGTAGGGGCCGTTATTGATAATTATGGATTCGGATAGACCACGGCAGGACTCAAGAGTCGTGCGGCTTGATCGAATGACTCGTCTTCAGGAAATAATTATATCAAAATTGTCAAGCGCCAGACGGGAAGCCTGGACTGAAGAAGAATGGAACCAAGAATCCCTCGAGTGTCTTCACCAATTTCAAGATTGGCGAAGACTCGTGGAAAACGAGTTAGAATATCTAAGAAAAATTGGAGCCGGACAAGAAGCCAAAAATCTCATGGCTGACTGCCGGCAATTAAAGAGGCAGGTAAAGTGCTTTATCAACCCTCGTGGAAACGACCTTTCCAGCGAAAGCTCCACTTCAGCTCACTCAAGAAAGGACGGTCGAGGATCGGGGCCAAGGCGAAGCACCTCCTCTAGAGCTATGTCCGTGGCGGAGTCCACGAGGCTGGTGGACTTGGAAAGTTCTATAAGGAGGATCAACATTGAGCACCAAGCACGAGTTGCGGCGCTCAGGTCGCAGTGTGAGCTCGCTGTGGAGCTTGCTGAAGTAGAAGCTAAGGCAGAGAAAAGTAAAATCTCACTTGAAATAGACGAGATCAACAACAGAGGTCTCTCCAGCCCCGACGGTTCGATCGGCGCAGTCAGCGAAACGGAAAAATCTAGGCACACCGAAGAATGGGTCTCGCAGAACCACGGCAGTGTGTTTTATTGCGCCCCTCCACCTAACCTTTGTGACTCTCAGGCACAGCAGCGGGACGCTGCTGCCCAGTTTCAAGATCGAAGGCGAAATAAGGCCTCCAAAATGCGTCAAAATGCCCCGTGCCCATCGACGAGCTCCGACTCTAGTTTTTTGAGTCGTTCTGAGGTACGTCCCCCACCGAACCTGGA
Source organism: Morinoia aosen (assembly GCA_030386875.1). NCBI lineage: Eukaryota > Metazoa > Arthropoda > Malacostraca > Amphipoda > Talitridae > Morinoia > Morinoia aosen. The sequence continues at coordinate 6,465,058 of CM059574.1, forward strand.
GAGTAGAGGAATTTACAATGCTGGATTTCGGAGTTCTCGCCCGCGGAGAGTACGGGAATCAAGACCCACTCGAGCCGCTGACAACAATCAAGGGAACTCTACCAATTACAACCCTCAAGACCCGCTTGTGTGCTACCTAGAAAAACCATCGGCCAGCAGTGACTACTGCGCGGGAAATGAACTTAGGCTCGACGCCGCTTCAAGGCATCTAGTTTTAATGGAACAAAAAAAGTCACCTCCCAACCCTTTCCGAGGCGAGCCTAAACGTTACCATACTTGGTTCGCTGAGCTTCGCAACGACTTAAAGAACCTTTCTTTAAATCCGAGCGACGTGGTCGGCATCCTAGAAGCGCGCACATCTGGGGAACCTCGCGACACAATCGTCGGATTAAGGACTTCATTCGGAAGTGATCCGAAGCGAACTTTGGACGAAATCGTCTCTCAACTAAGAGAACGATATGGCTCGTCGGAGCAAATCACGGCGGAGTTCAAGAAGATGATCGAGAGATTCGACCATATAAAAACGACTGAATTTGATCCCAAAACCGCTCAATCGCTGCAAAAGTTGGGCGACCTGTGCTACAGCATCCAGGGGCAGATGAGGGAGGTGAGAGACTTGGAATACTACAATTACGCTCTGGGCCTCGAACCAATTTATGAGAAGCTCCCAGATTTTATTAAATGCCGGTGGAATAAATCCAAGCTCAACTACCAGAAATCTCATAAGCGCCATCCCCCTTTAGAGGAATTCTGCAGGTTCTTGCGCGAGAACGCTCAGCGCACGTACTCGGGAGTTCTCACCAAGTTGGACAACGACCAGCATACTGGACCTAAGGGCAAGTCCAGCAAGCGAGCCACCGTGCTTGCTGTTGAATCCTCGCAAGTGGGAAACACGAGAACCGAATGCCCCTTACACCATAGCTCCGGGCATTCTCTGGCGTCTTGCAATAGATTTTCTAGTTTGAATGCTGCGGATCGTAAGGGTATCGTTGTGGAGTGCGGTGCGTGTTTCCGATGTTTCGGAGCGCACCGTATAGCTCAATGCACCGCAGATCAGAGGTGCGAAGCCTGTGGTTCCAGCTCTCATCACACGCTGCTTCATTCGGACGGGTCTGAGGGGCAGAGGCGCAGCCACTCAGAAAATTTCGGCGTACGAGGAAGAGGTTTTGCTTCAAGGGGAGGACCAGCGCCTCGAGGACGCTGGGCCCGCAGGTCTTCGCCTCTCAACGAGAGACGCGACGCTCCAGAAATGGGAAACCTGTATACGGAAAAGTGACAACCATCGAAAAACCGGAGCTGCTCTAAGATGGTCTTGGTGGACGTGACGGCGCCCGGAAGAAGCAGTAAAACTCTCCGCACTTACGTCATCCTGGATGACCAAAGTACTAACTCTTTCGCCACATCTTCTTTGTTAGATTTCTTTGCATTACCTCACAAAAGGGAAATGTATTCCATCACCACGATTTCTAGTTCTAAAATTAAATCCTACGGTCGGACTACGGAGGGCTTTCGAGTAAGGGGCGTAAACCGCTCTGAGTCTTACGCTATTCCCCCGCTATTCGAGCACGACGGCATTCCTCATAATAAGTACGACGTGGCAACGAGAGAAGACGTCTTGAAGAACCCCGACATCGCTCATCTTGCATCGGAATTTCTTCCTCTGGACTGCAATGCTCCCGTGAGTCTGTTGCTGGGCCGAGACGCTGAAGATGTATTAGTTGCAGATCTAGTCCACCGGAAGCCCCCTGTCTACAAAACACCTTTGGGATGGGCTGTTGTTGGAAGAGTAAACCCTTCAGAGCCTCACCCGTCGAACATGCAGATGAGTGTGTATAAAACTCAAGTCGAAGATCACTTTTCGGCTCAGCCTTGTTTCGGTCCTCTGGCTCCAGTCTTCGACACCAGAATGGACGACGAGAGTCCTGGACCGTCCGTTGAGGACAGGAAATTCTTGTCGCTGATTGACGAGAATATAGTTGTAAATGCTGAGGGGCATCTAGAAACTCCGCAGCCATTCAAAGATCGCATGTCTAAGCTTCCAGACAACACGAAGGCCGTCTATCGCCGCTCCAGAAACACTTTGGCGCGGTTAATCAAGGACCCCGCCAAATTACAGCAGTGTTTGAAGATAGTCCAAGACTACGTGGATAGTGGACACGTAGAGGTAGTGCCTTCCCAAGAACTTCAACCGGCCGAAGGACACTTTTGGTATCTCCCGGTTTTTCCCGTTACACATCCCAAGAAAAAGAAGGTGCGCATCGTCTTCGACTCTGCGGCGCAGTATTTCGGACGCAACTTAAACGGAACCTTGCTTCAGGGGCCAGATGCCAACAACAGTCTTCGTGGAGTGCTCCTTAGGTTTCGCGAGAACAAGGTTGGTTTCGTTGCCGACGTGGAAAAGATGTTCCACGCCTTCTATGTCCGTCCCTCCGACCGAGATTTTCTCAGGTTCTTCTGGTTCAAGGACAATGATCCTTGCAAAGCAATTGTCTCATACCGGGCAAGAGTGCACGTCTTCGGAAATCGATCAAGTCCGGCTGTCGCAACTCACTGTCTGCGCCACGCCATTAGGGAAGCCTCAAGAGAGGAGAGAGAAAACGGAGACAGACTTGCCTGGAAAGCTCTGAGCTACGTCGAGCGCGGATTTTACGTTGACGACGGACTGGGATCCGCAGGTTCAGCTCAAGAGGCCGTCGACATTCTAGTCAAGACTCGAGAGTACCTGGAGACGTTCAAGGTTCGTCTTCACAAAATCTCTTCTAGCCATCAGGAGGTTTTGAACGCATTCCCGGAATCGGAACGCGAGGAAGGAAAAGTGGAGTTTTGGGAGGATGGTTGTAGTCAGCGCACCCTGGGAGTGACGTGGAATACTACGACCGACCGGTTTGACGTACATACCGAGGTGGTGGACCGCCCGTTCACGAAACGTGGTTTGTTAGCCACCGTCAATTCAATCTTCGATCCAATCGGCTTAGCTAGCCCCATCGTATTGGGAGGCCGACTGATCATGCGCACCTTGATCCCTCCCGTAAAACAAGACCCAGAAAATTTGGCAAAGTTGGGGTGGGACGACCCTCTTCCCTTCGCTCATCTTGCGACGTGGGAATCGTGGAAAGAGTCGTTGCGAGGACTCTCCGACCTGTCGTTGGACAGGTGCCTCATTCCTGGAGACTTCGGGGAGGTTCACTCACGAAGTTTGCATTCCTTTGCCGACGCCTCTGAACAAGCCATAGGACATGTCACCTACTTACGATCAGTCGATGTGAGTGGACGAGTACACGTGTCTTTTGTAAGCGCTGACAGCAAGGTGGCTCCCAGAGCTACCACAAGCATACCACGTTTGGAACTCTGCGCGGCCGTCGAGTGCAGCGAGGCCTCCAGAAGAATATGCGAAGAAATAAGCGTCGAGATCAACGACGTAGTGATGTACTCAGACAGCAAGGTAGTGCTGGGCTACCTCAACAACGAAACTAAAAGATTTTCAAAGTATGTGACTAGAAGAATTGAAGCGGCTACGAAGGTTCGTCCCAAGGAACTCTGGCGGTACGTAGCCACAGAGTGCAGCCCGGCGGATATGGCCTCTCGTCCTACAAGCGCAGAGAACCTGAAGAGGATACGCTGGTTGACGGGCCCTTCCTTTCTGTGGGAAGATCATCTGCCTGACGAGCAAGAAGGCGCAGATATCTCGCTTTCAGTGAGTTTGCCCGAGGAGAAACTCGTCCAGGAATGCTCGAATTTCGTCACCTCCCTTCAGACCCCAGAGCTTCAGCGTGAAGTTCCTGCCTACTTAACTAGTGACTTTGTCTCTGTTCGTAGAGCATCAAGACTGGCGACGAACTTCTATTTCAAATGGAAGGACCGAACTCAGCAAAGAAAAGGAGTGGCTCTGGCCATCAGACCCTTGGAATCACTAAACTTCGGGGGTGAGAAGTTGGCCATCTCTGACGTTCAACACGCAACCTTTCAAGACGTGATCAGTAATCTCAAGAAAGAAAAGGACATTCCTCTGCGCCACCCTTTGTCTTCTTTGAGCCCCTTTATTGATGCTGACGGTCTGTTGCGAGTAGGCGGACGCCTCAGGCGCGTCAACTTGCCCGGGTGTATAAAGCACCCCATTGTGCTTCCCGAAGACCACCCGCTCACCTCTAGCATTGTGTCTCATTATCACACACTCTCCGGGCATCAAGGTGCTCACATTTCTCATGGAGCCGTACGAGATGCAGGCTATCATATAGTGCACGGAAAGAAAGTCATCCGTAAGTTCGTAAATGACTGCGTCGTCTGCAGAAAATTGAGAAGGAGACCCGAAGAGCAGAAAATGAGTGACCTACCAGAAGACCGACTTGCTTGCACCGCTCCCTTCACGAACACAGGTTTGGACGTGGCAGGCCCGTGGCAGGTCGTCGAGGGAATCTCTACGAGAAGCAATAAGAGGACTTCTAAGGTATGGGCCTTGGTGTTGACCTGTCTAACCTCTAGAGCGGTGCATGTGGAACCGCTGCCTGCCATGGACACTTATAGCTTTCGAAACGCTCTCAGGCGATTCATGTGCGTTCGTGGATCGTGCAAAATCATAAGGAGCGACCGCGGTTCTAATTTCGTCGGCAGCTATAACCAGGACCTCGACATGAGGTCACTCTCCAAGACGCTGCAAGACTTCGATGTGCAGTGGATCTTTAATCCCCCTCACGCACCCCATTTTGGTGGAGTTTGGGAACGTAAAGTGGGAGCTATAAAGAAGGCCATGTTGTTCTCGCTTTCCCAGTGCGGCATGCGAACACCTAGTAGAGATGAGCTCTACACCTTTTTTCAAGAAGCAGCATCAATCGTCAACAACACGCCATTATGGTCCCTATCGAGCGACCCTAATGATCCACAACCCCTGACTCCAAACATGCTCCTAACGTTGAAAGAAGCGGGCGACAACCCTCCTCTCTGCGACACCTCCCCTGCGGACCTCATAGCCTACGGAAAGAAGCGCTGGCGTAGAGTCAACCATCTGGCAGAGGTCTTCTGGCAGAAGTGGAAAAGCGACTACATACAGGAGCTTCAATCGCGCTCCAAGTGGACGAAGAGGACAACCAACTTGAGCCCTGGAGACATCGTCATGCTCGTCGAGCCCGCTCCGAGAAATAAATGGGCGATGGGTAGGGTAGTCAGGGTCAAGAAGAGCGGGGACGGTCTAGTACGTTCCGTAGTGGTATCTCGGGCCGCTGCTGCGGGAGGTACGATAGCGTGCGAACGTCCGATAGGCAAGGTAGTAAGTTTAGGTCTCCGAGGAGACAACTAGATCTCATAGTGTCAGATTCTCGAATCAATTTGATTAGTGTACTCTATCTATCGTGCCCGTCGCAACTGTGACGCGTCCTTCCAGTCTCCCTGTCGAGCTTACCTATTTTTTAATATGCTTATTTCAAGCGATCGGCGGAAGGTGTCTCACTGCTGCTGATGGGGGGAGGTGAAGAGCTGCAGACTTCCCCTTCCTCCCCCGGTAGTGGTGTGATGCGTGAAGCACTTTCGTTTTTCCTCCCCTATCTATCTCTCACTAAGTCAGTTTGCGGTTTGTCTACTATAGAGTATTAGATTTTGACTACTGACGAGTTTCGCCTCTAATTTTGTTGTATTATTCGCTCGTAACGTTCCTAACACTAGTCACGTGCGTTGTTCTTGTGTCTATCGGACTAAGGAAGAATGATCTCTATCTAGGTTTAAGAAATTTCGTATTGTAAACGGATTGATTTATGGTCTTTTAGTATAAGCGTAATGTTACTGATTATCGTGTACAAAGCTATGATACTCTTTACGTGCTCTCTTCAAGCCGTCGCAAGGATGTTTGCCTGTGTATTTTTTCAAAATAGGGGGGAGTGTCATGCCTTTCTCCGTCTTTAAGTCATTTCGGTTTTAGCCCATCATTTTAAATGAACAGTTTCTCATTTGACTGTCCCGAAAGTTCCAGAAGGAATTCGTGATTTTGAAATGAGCGATATTAGGTCAATAACTTAATCGTATCAGCAAAGTTAATCGTTAATGTCACTAAATGTCGATTTATGAAGTCGATAATATCTTTATTTAAAATAAGAAAAAAAAAAAACTCCGATACTTATCAAACGTTCTAGTTCTGTTCGCGTGTGTAGAATTAATTGCTGAAGTTCTCTGCCAATCTTGATTCTAAGTCTGTGGGCTGCGCATTCTGGGGTTTTAACCACGGATCTGGGTTTTTATCTGTCTCCTGGGGTTTACAGCCACGACTTGTGTTGGCAAAACAATTAATTTCAAGGAGCTAAAATGATTGTACTATTTGGTAACCACGAAAACAATAGAAAAGTGTAAGAAAATTTATTCATTAACGCCTTTTTTCGCTGATCTGGGTTTTTCTTAAGCGTATGCTGGGGTTTTGGCAACATTCCCGTTGGCGTCCCTTGCGGATTTGCTCCCGTTTTCGCACTGTAGCTGGAGCTCTTCTGAGAGCAAGGTGTGACATTTCGTGCTCAGGCGCCCTTCTAATTTCTCTTGTGCCTGCGCATTAAATGTGCGTTAATCCTTTTTTAAGTGATGATCGAACTTAATAAAATTAAGAAACTGAAGTGAAAGTGTGCCTTATATCTGTAAGAACGGTAGATAGCCATTCTACCTTTGCGTGTGTCAGGTTTTCAAATGTGTGCTTCGGTAGCTTCAGAATGTTTTCACTGTGCGTTTTGTCTTGTTCAAGTGATTTTTTATTAATACAGTTCTATCATTTTAATTTTGATTGTGCGTACTGTTATCTTACATGCGCTTGCGTACTGTAAAAATTCTGTTGTATCGGGAAAAATTATTGGGTTTAGGTTTGCACTCATCAGATTATATCTTGAATGAATGATCAGCCACTCATGAAGTGTATTTTTAGTTCTCTGTAAGTTTTTGACCACTGAGTCTCAAAATCATTTGTATGATCGAAGAAGTGCGTTATTTATTGAAGGGGCCGAGATGCTTTAATTTGTAGAGTTATGATAGCATTTGATTCTCTTGTGCATTTACGAGTCATCTATATGCAGGTGTCGTGTATTACTGCGCCTCGAGCGCCATATAAAAAAATGGCCGACCTTGAGCCCTTTCGTGTCTTTGTAAAGTTAAGCCTAGTCTGGTTTGTAAATCTCGTGTGCGTTTGATAACAATTTAATGTGATTTCTTTTACTTTACAGGCAATGTAAAACATGAAGATTAGGTTAGGGTATGTGTCATAGCGGAGGTCTCGCATACAGAGATGTAAGTATTTTTAAGTGTAAGACGTACCACCTTGTTTTCCGTCGTGTCAAGTGATCTAAGCTCTAGTAATAAATCGAAGTCGATTAGAAACTTCTTATTTAATTTTACATTTGTTTCTCGCAGTGCTTCTTATTTTCTTGAAATCTGCGTTGTTTTCGAAACTGTTTAAATCGCAGAGGCATTGATCGCCTTTGTGAACTTGAATATCGGGAATTAGCGCTCCTCGTTGAAAACTATGGCTACTCTGCAAAGTTGCTGTCCTTATCGGTAGAGTATTTTTTATGAAATAATTTCGTAGTTGAGTAGAGTTTCTCTTTTGTATCGTTCGGGCCCCCAAAATTAAGGTGATGTTTTTTGGCCCTTTTTAGGTATTTCATTTGTTCACGATAGAATTCATGAGAAATATTTTAAAAATATACATACATTGATTAGGTTTTCGATTCCCCCTCTTTTTCTGTCTATTACGGAAAGTTTGCGTATCGTGTAACTTATAGCTTTTGTTTTTGTTGCTTTCGTCTCTATGACTCAACTTTCTTAAGCCGTTTATCTCTTACTGAGAAGTCCATGATTGAACTTGTGTGCAACCTAAATTTCTCACCCTTTTGATGTCATTATAATCTAATCTTTACTGAGTACGTGAGTAAAAATTGCAGCAATTGGGTGAAAAATCCTGACTTTGAAAGTAATAATATAATGGTGGCTCTATTATGAAATGGCTTACCTTGCTTCCGTCTCGTTTCTTTCAAATTTGTGTGAACATTTTGTTGTGACTACGACTCAGCATTCCGGTGCTGTTTCAACGATTCAAACCACTTCGAGGAAATATTGTATCTAATTGGAATCAGTGCTCCAAGGAAAAGATATAAATTTCCGAGCCGAAGCCTAGGTAGTGCCTCCATTTGTAGAACTAAATAACTCTTGTTTTTACAGTGACGTATTCAACCGCGCCCAATACAACCTCCTTCTTCTTCCGGTGTTTTTCTTACCTGGCGAAGGGGAATAAGGGCGCGACAAAAGCTTATCTGTGTAGCTAAAAGTTGAATGCAGTTCTTTTTTCAACTAAAATGATTGTGAATATATGCAATTGATGATCTGATAATAATGACTCTACTGGTTCCTTAAGCGTTGATTTTAATTGATGAGAATTGGTGAGATTTTTCTTTAAATTAGCACTTTGTTCCTGAAGGCAAGTATTATACCATGTGCTAAGAACTATGATCACATGAAAGTTATCATGATGCTACTGTATTTATTGTACTGTACTTTGATTTATAAATAGACTGTGGAGTTTGATTGTTCAACCCCTCTGACTTCCATGTCATCAATTCTCCCAAATCTTTTCATAAAATGTGAAGTATCCAATGAATATAGAGCTGCACGCTGCACAAGACACCATCGAAAATGCTTTGGTCATGCGACGTCAATTTCTGAACTCCATCGTAAATATCCGGTTCCGAGCATTCATTTCCTCTCAGATTCATTTCCTCAGAGCCTCCAGGCTGGCGTAAGTCCACTCTGAAATTGATTATCGGGAGATGGAGTGATGTTGGCGGCAGCTTCTCCCAGCTATGATTCTTAGCTAATTTTGCCTCCAACGGGTGGATTCAAAAGAGTCAATGATTGCTTTTGTTCCGCTGAGAGCGATTAAACGTTACTTGCACATGCGAGCAGCAAAATAAATGTGCTTTAGTTATTGTAGATCTTCCAATGAAATCGAAAAGTCTGCCGTAACACAGATTTGTGGGGTGTTCAAAATCGGAACGTGGGCAAGGTTTTTTCCGATCAAAATTGTGGCATTTGATACGTTTCTTTTCACGTAAAATTGCGGCATATGCATGGTTGAGTTCATCTCGTGTTGTATTTTGTGAGAAATTATTGTTATTTGAAAGTCAGCATTCGCAGCACGTGTAGAATAAGCTTTTCAGCTATTTTAGTTTCAGGTCACAGTTTGAGTATCTAATCAAACCATAATTTGTAGCCCTAAGTGCGTTTCCCCAGGTATCAGTGCTACAGTAAAGGCACATTGAATGCCTTACGATTTCATCAAAGCTGTAAGTTGTTTAAGAAGGAAAGTTCCCCCTCCATTTATAACTTTTAGGGTGCGGTAAGTTTCACATTCGAGTTGAATAATTTGTAGCACTGAGAAGGTTCCAATATTAATTTGGAATTATGATGCTTGTATATGCGACACCATGTTTAAATTCGTTATTGTAACAGTTTTCATAATTTTTCTGTGACTCTTAAATTTTGAAACTTGTTTACTCATTATATTGAAAAGGAACACAAATTTTAATTTGACTCAAACTCATACATTGGGATTTTTTTAAAAATTTGTCGAACATTGTTACTCATTAGCGGTTTTTGCCTAATGAACAATTGCGATACTATACACCTGTACGCACTAAAATTGTGATAGGCATTTCGTGCCTTAGTACAAGTGTTAGTACAGTTGTTGTTGACAGCTAATTTCATAATTGTTTATTACCGTTTAGTGCAACTGAGCATTATAATGTGTTCTTGTGAATTTCTTTGAAGAAATTTGTTTCAATATTTAGGTTTGTGAAGAATACCGTCAGCGAGTTCCGCTGAACAATTTTTCTGTACTTCACGTGCAAAAAGTTACTCATCTATTGCACAATCATTCAGAGAAAGGTATTAAAATATGAGTATATAGAGAGTAAGAACGAATACCAGGGAACAGTGACTTCAAAGTAACTTTTAAAACTAGATATGAGCAGTGCTTTCGAATACCAATGATGTCACCAGTGTGAGCGCCATGCTTGTAGTTCAATATCGGCAGATCAACTCGCATGGCTCATAGATTGCAAGGGTATACCTGGCCACTTTAGCGTTAAGAACTTACATTTAATCATACCAACAATTTGTTCATTATGAAAAGTTTTTATGCAAGTTGTTCATGCTCATGTTTCATGCGTGTACTTCTTTCGTATGTTCCTTGTTGGTATGTATGTTCCTTGTTCCTGTTCTAACAATATCTACGGAACTTTAATGTATTTTCATCGTATAAATAGTATACTAGACGAAAAATCCAGATTATTAGCCATTCAATCCGTTGTGTTGTCGCGCATTGACTACTGCAGCCTAGTATGGGGAGACTTACCTCAATACCTTCAGAGCGATTTACAAAAATGCGTAAACTTTGCAGCCAAGGTGGTATGCAACCGTAACTTCAAAAGAAGCGATCACGTAACCCCTCTCCTTAATAAACTCGGCTGGATTCCTGTTCAAGAAAGACTCCTCATGCAGAGGACCCAATACGTATTCTCCTCGTTGTATCTTCCTCAAAGCAATGCTGAGATAGTGCGTTTCCATCCACCCACTGTAACCAACCAAAAGCCGAACAGAAACAATTATGTCTTAGTCAACTATCGTTCATCTCACAAAGGACAGAAGGCTCTGTCAATATCAGGTGCCTTACTGTGGAACAAACTTCCCCTGAGTATTAAAATCCCTCAAAGACTGAGAGAATTTAAAGCCAAAATAATTCGTCATCTTTCGTCTCAACTATAATTCTTAGTTACAGAACATACTGAACACGTATTGACGAATCTCATTTTGCCTGGTATCTCCATTGCTAAATGCTCTCCCTTTCTCATTTTCTTTAAAATTCACGACATCACACAACAGTCTCGAAGTATGCGTGGGTATTATGATTTGATCGCCTATACGCTGGGATTTGCAAGCATGCTTACTTGTATATGTGTGTACGTATATGGGTGTGCATGAGTGCACAATACACCTGTGTGCACTGGACTGGCAACTGGTTTATAAACTATAAATACCAGACTTTTTTCTCACTCCCAACTTCTAACACTACCCAACACATCATTTCAGTTTATTATTGTAAGGCAATCCAAACCTTAAATGACTTGTACATGTAAAATGTGGTACCTATGTATGTTTATAAATTGCAGACATTTTGCGCCATATTTCAAAGATAATGTGATTTTTTTCCTAATATGACACCCTTATAGGACATTCATGTTTCTTTCTTCTTCACGTCCAAAAATTCTCTTGGTAGGCTAGTGTAGTGCAAATTATCATATCATCTCTTACGCTCTAGAGCATATTATAACAACCGCACCTAAGCCTCGCGTACTTCTGGAAATATTCTGTACTTGGGAACAGTTGTAGAACAATCGTTTTCATGTTTCTCACTAAGGTAGGCTGTTTTGTCCCAAAATTTTTAGTACGGATATTTTATAAAATTCATGCCACAATAAAAGATATTTTCTCCGATTCCCTCGATTGGAATGCTAGTTTATGCTGATTAGTTTACGCTGATATTTTCGCACCTGCTCACTTGTATATATGTGTACTTGTGCACGCTGTGCTTACGTAGATAGGTGAATGTGTCACTACGAAATACTTCATTTCGCTTTATTATTGTGCAGCTTTTGTAAATATATATTTTCGTATATTTTGGAAACAGTCTTTCTTTCAAGCATATTTCATTAAAAGACACGCCGTTTTTATTATTGATTAGTTTTTTATTAATATTTTCTATTTTCCAGAATATATTCCTAGCATCATTGCTAAGGAGGTTAAAAAGGTCGCTAATAGTTGACGCGTTTCGGCGCTCTTGCGCCATTCTCAAGCTATGCGAATAAAATGCAGCGATGATTTCTGAGGTGCTTCTGTAATGGCTGCTCGGGATCAAATGAAAGGTAGGGTGGCAGAGTCGCCAATGTGGATTGGCTTTGTTGGCGGCTTATGTCGAATCGGTGGGGCGTACAGTCGGTCGACGCGGCTACGTGCAACTCACGCGGTCAGCGTCAAAAAAGTTTGAGAATGCGGTGCGTCCCGGTGCTCTGGTTGTTAATTGTTTTTTTTTCTTTTTTTTTTAAACAGAAAAAAACAACAATTAACAACCAGAGCACCGGGACCCACCGCATTCTCAAAATTTTTTGACGCTGACCGCGTGAGTTGCACGTGGCCGCGTCGACCGACTGTACGCCCCACCGATTCGACATAAGCCGCCAACAAAGCCAATCCACATTGGCGACTCTGCCACCCTACCTTTCATTTGATCCCGAGCAGCCATTACAGAAGCACCTCAGAAATCATAGCTGCATTTTATTCGCATAGCTTGAGAATGGCGCAAGAGCGCCGAAACGCGTCGACTATTAGCGACTTTTTTAACCTCCTTAGCAATGATGCTAGGAATATATTCAGGAAAATAGAAAATCCTAATAAAAAACTAATCAATAATAAAAACGGCGTACTTTTTAATGAAATATATATATATATACAAATATATTTTTTGCGCGATCACCCACATATGATAAATAAGACGCTTATCAACCAATGATCTTTTCGAAACAATATTTAATAAAACATCGTTACAATATTTCATTAGAAATTGTAAGCAGCAACACACACTGAAAGAGTTGTCACGAATTTCCTTTGCTCATTATCCTATATTTCAGAACATCGCACAGCATTTTTATAGAACGCGCATATATTGTGATTGCCTCGATGCATAGAAATGTATTTGTGTATGTTTACGTGTTAGGAGTATGTATGTGCGTAGGTATGTACGTGCATGTGTATGTGTATATATTTACATGTATATATGCACAAATGTGTGTACTATAGACTTACAACTGGTATTTTAACTAGAGATGATTTTTTTGTCTGTTCACTCTCAACTTGTAACATTACCTAACTCGTCATCTCTTTTTGATTGTAAAGCATTCACGTAAAAAAACTATACATTTGTTGTGTGATCATCCATTTATATTTAAATAAAATGCTTATCAACCAATGACCGTTATGTTAAAATTGTTTAATTAGAATCACAAATCTTGTAATTTTCGTGCTTCTTAAAATGACATTTTTGAACATCTTTCGAAACAAAAAATTCTAATATTATTTCCTGGCGTCAAGAATTGCGAAGTTTTATATCGTGCATATGTAAATTGTCAAAAGTGTTCTCAACCCACAATGAAAATGCATCGTTCATGATATTGTGTTGTCGCTTATCATTATCATTACATGTATCATCAAATGTAGATTAACTATTGGAAGCTCGTTATAATTATCATTAAATGTATTATCAAATGTAGATTAAGCCAGATTAGGAGTACATTGCCCTCAATCATTAATTTTCGACTAGTGACATGAGTATTACAATACTCTATTGGAAATAAAGTGTTTTTCTTTTCTTTCTTTTTTCTTTTTCGTTGAGCAAAGAATTTCTGCGGAATAACGAATTATTTTTTACTTGTGGTGGAGCCTCTGCGAGAATGCTCTGGTATTCTCTTATTGCCTCATTCATTTCAAAAGCAAGTGCAGTTAGAAAATAAAAGTCCCTGTGAGAAATATTTATAAAAATATCAAATGGAAGTGAAATAGAATTGGAGATTTGGCAAGAACGTTTGATGTTGAATGCAGAAAACCGTTATTTCTAATAGAGTTGATCTAAAAATCTTCAACATTGGTTTTTGAAACGTCTTGACATGAAGATCCTTAGTTGGTGAACATATATGGGTATCATAATGGCCATGTCAATGGTTAAGTAAAAGATTCAAAGAAAAGCTTGGAAATTCATTCCCATCGTGAAATTGTTCTAAGTTTGAAAGTGGTTGTAAATAGAAGTGAAGTAGGAAGACAGTGAATCATTGAAGAAAAACGCTTTTGACACTCTCCAGGGCTATCGACTTACGAGCTTAGGCTTTTGTGATATCAGAGAATAATGTTGCAAGTATAATATGCCGAAGTTATTAATTGGGTATCAAAAACTAACAAGACGACGTGGCAAGAATTCGAATGTTTTTTCGTTCATACGTATCAAACTAGTCCGTTGTAACTGGTTCAACCAACTTACTTCACCTCACAACAAATTTATCAAATATCATACTTAAATAATGCTCTTACAAAGATAATAGAGAAAGAAAACCGTCCGTTTCCGATGATGTTAAAATATGCAACTGGTTGCAACATTGATTTTTAATAACTCATAGCATAGAGGTCCTTAATTAGAATGCTGGTACCGTTATAGGTATTATAATATCCATGGCAGGGTTGAATAGTGCATGGAGGCAAAAACATATAAAGAATTCCCTTGGTTAGTTTACCGGAAGATGAAAAGCCCATAACTACCGCTTCGAAAAAGACAGACGGGGATCATTGATAAGAAACCTTGGGAACCTATAGTTTCTGTTTAGAATGACACATGAGCTTAGCGACTATGTGATAGTGACCAATGTTGCTGAAATTATGGTGAGGGAAAATAGTATAAATGAGCACATCTCTCATGAAAAGTTAATAATTCACTTCTTATTTACGAAAAATTTACGGACATTGAAGCCTGAGTTTGACAATAACAATGTAAGAAAGTGTGGCTTAAAGCAACATAACAGGTTGATAGTGAACAGAAAAAACAGCATTTAGAGTAAAAATGAAGAACTGGTCTAGCAATTTTGCAATAACTGCTCTCCTATGTACGTAATACGTGCTCATATACAAGAGAGCACATCACATGCGCGTACTACCCAAACTTTAGTCCGGATATCATGCATTGTAAAGAAATGAGAAAAAGTATTTCGCTACCAACTATTCAGTATGTACTGCAGGATAAAGTTATTATTGAGACGCAAAAAGATGTTTAATTTGAAGAAAGTTGTGCTCGTGGTCACGACACGCTCATCATCATGACTTGATCACTCAGTCGTGAGCAGAGCCTCTGCAAAAGTGAAAGTGATCTGGTCCCTGTTGTCAGGCGTGTTCTTATAATTCTCGAAGAAATCGCTAGTAAATATTGTTTCTCAGGGGGTATGTAGTCGAATAAATTCGTATACACACAAACATGTAGTCATTTTTCGAAGAAAATTTCCAAAAAAGGTCCCAAAGACTTGGGAAATGAGGCTTTAAAGAAACGTGCATGTAAATTTCATTTGTAAATCTCTTCCCATTAACAGCTATGAAAAGTTTTTAATGAATATTTCGTCGTTCAAATTTTAGGTTTTTATGCTGAGAATTCTGGAAGAAAAAATCGACTGCGTATTCCCATAATTACACGAGTCAAAAGTGATCTGAAAAGATTTTTACAAAATCTCGTGGGAGACAAAAACTTTAAGTAGAAAGGGTATTAAAGCTTATTTATTCAACTGGTAAAAGTTGCAGTGTGTTTTTTTAAGAGAGTATACCGGCGCAAGATTTTCCGTTTTTAGTTACCATTAAAAATTGCATTTGTTTATTTACTTATGCATCCATTTATTTGATGTTCTTCCTCGAGAGCGTGTTGAGGAGAAACCCCACGTAGTCCGTATTAGGAGAGTTTTCTCCCTCGCATTTCGAGAAACACGTAAGCGGAAACACAGTGCCGGCAAAGCATGTGAAACTTACAAATGCTCTCTCCCTCTCGCTGGAATACGCCATGATAAAAGAACGTCGGTGCCTCAATGCACTGCTGCGGCCGATGCCATTTGCATTTACGGCCGATCCAATTTTCCATTTGTAACATTCTGAAGCGAATGTATCTAGAAGGCTGGCCGGCCTAGCACAGTTAGACTATGTCCAATTTTGTAGTCGTAGCATTTTACCAATGCTTCGGAATTATCGAATCAGCCTAAAGATTGCCTAAAATGTCCCTTTGTTTTTACGTGTTCAAGAGCTACTTATGTTTTGATGTTTGCTGTTCATCCAAGCGAGTGTTTGGCAAATTGAAAACTTGATTGATTTCGTTCAGAAATAGTAAAGCTTGAGATATTTTAGGGTTAATGTTTAATCATCTGCTTAGATTTATGACGAGTATTTTCACGATATTTCAAGGACTGAAGTTTTGCTGATGCTCTCGGCGCTCGATTCATTGGCTCCCATCTCAAATTCAGCAGCCACTGACTTGGTGCAGGAACGCTCACAATCTATTACTCTTCCGGTGCAAAAGTACGCAAGCTGCAGTAATTCCCTTTTTTTAACAAATAAAGTAAGTGTTTATTCGTATTTCTTTTACGTGAGTCACATCCTCTTGAATAGGCTATTTTACATTTCTTCGATTTTAACGTGAGTGAGACAATTTAGCGTGTATGATGTACCATGTCAGATGTGACCCATACGTCCTTATGCTAAGTTAACGAGAATCAGAGGGATTCCTAGTAACATGTTTAAATTAAAATCACCTATACAATATTTCAATAATATCATTACACACGTGATAAAAATAAAATCAATAACCTCTTATTTTTTGACACGCAACAATAAAAAAGACATTTTTCTGCTTCGCACCCAATTTTTCATTCTCATCCATTAATAAATTGTTCGCCACGCCCAAAACATATTAGTCAGCTAGATCCTTCAGAAAATCCTCCTTCAGCGCAACAAAGTCTCGCAGATTTTTCGCTCGCAGCTAAAGTCTGGAGACACGCAGTAGAATGGGGCGCAACCCAAGACTTTTGTATAATTTATCGGAGTGAACTTGGAACCTCGGCAATCCTTTGTTCATTAGGGGATCTCGGGAGGATATAAATCAGCTTTAATTGTTTCAGCTTAGCTCATCAGGTACTTGAATCTGTCACTGCTGCTTAGTTAATTGCACCGAGGCTCCGATAATTAGGGAAAGCTGGCGCAAATGAGAGCAGCGAGTGACTCTTAGTTTTAGTTTCTCTAATAACTCTTGCAACATCTCCCGGCTGATGCATCGCTTCTCCGAGGATACTGCGCGTCTTGAAGCGGGGCCGCGAAATTGTGCTTCATTCTCGCTACCTTTGTTGGGCAGAGGATAAAAATCCAATTGGCCAAAATACAAAATGCGCAGTTTAGTAAAATTTTGAATTCCAGACACAGCTGGCGTATTGTATATTTAATGCTGTACGCCAATAGGTTGCTTAGTAATAGTGTCACGTCCCAGCCCGGCTTTTTCTCTGTTTTTCCACTCATGATAAATAAGCCTCAATAATTCAACAACACGATTGTAGCATGGAAAATACATTTTGTTCTTGCCAGATCTCCGTGGATGAATAAATTACACAATTTTGAGTATAGAGGTACATTTTTTTCCACTATCCCTAGCTTTGCTGCAATACATACTAAATCTCTCGTAGCAAGGAACATAAACACATAAGCTCCGCACACTCGGCAGTAATTTGGTGGCCGTGCGATAGCATCAGCCAGCCGGGCGCCACGAGCACAAAGTCCACAGCTGGGCTGAAATGCCATCGGGTTGCCACATGTTGATCAGGCGAAAGTTTCAGTAGAAGATTATCAGAAGCAATTAAGAGAAGAAAAATATTTTCATTTACGTATCTGAACCATGAACTAATCTCCAGATGATTCTCATTATTGTAAAATCATCTTATCACCAATGGAAGAAGATAAGTTCCTACTGTTCTCTTCAGGAAGAGGAATCTTTAAACAAAATATTTCTTAATAAAAGTTTTGTTAAGCTCACCTGAGTAAAATTTTTCATTTGGGTGGCTTCCATGAACAAAATCAGGTAAATTTTTAGGATAAATGTTTACGAATCAACTTTTGCATCGGTGAAGAATATAATTTTCTCAAAACAGAGTTCCCCACTATTTTAATTGGAAGTCGGACACACTTCCAGATTTTATCCCAAGTTAGGGGTATCTGTAATGACAATCTGAAGAACTCTGACCGATCCAAAAATGTTTGCCGTCGTGCACAATTAATTAATTATTCTAATGAACTAATTAAGTTCAGTAACTCCCTTTTCTGCTGATAAAATAATTACGCTTAAATTAACCATGAGCATGGGAAGTTTGCTAAGTTATTCTAGTCTCTTAATTAATATCAGGGAAGTTAATAAAGCGGCGGAATGCTGCGCACTTCTGCTATCTCACATCTGAAGGAACTGAAGACGCCGAGCTTCCTAGATGAAGCCGTAATGGCATAACTTCTCTATTCCTATGATTTCCTTGATAATATTTATACATTTGCGGCCAGTTGTCGCGTGGAGGGATATTGCGCCGAGCTGCGACCTGCCTTCTTGCTGACTCTGATCAGCCAGGTGATGAGATTACGATCTTACGGATCTGTTCATTATTTATGCGGTCAGGTTATGTTCTTAAATCTGGTAAAAATATGAGGTGAGATTGAGACCATTAAGATCAAGTCTTAACCCTTGGGATCAGGTCATTTTCAATTTTTTACTCTCAATGTTTTAAGTTAATTCATCTAATCCATCATCAAAATCATGAATTATCTGCTATGGATTCGGTATTTTTTAGCGTCGACAAAGACTCGGTAAATTTTATACCGAAACTAACCAAAGTACCTTAGTGAAATTTCACAGTGAAATTTCAAAAATTTTCCTCAACTGCACAAGTGCCAACTTCATGTGTTGATAAAATGGAAGGAAACACCCTAACTTTATGGGTATTCTCTCCGGTCAGCAGCCATAGGCTCTAACCCAGTCGCTGTTATTCAAACGTTTAGAAAGAATTATTGATAGCTTCCCACAATGCGATTTAACAACCATCATCTTCCGAACCAGTGCTTGGGAAACCGGCTCTGTTCTGAAGCGCCGCCGTGTCTTGCTCGGATATTCGTGCTGTCGGATTGAAGAAATTCGGCTAATCCGAGCAGGTCTGGTTCAGGGTTACGAAGAAAATTTCCAGCCGTAACGAACTCGGGAACTCGAGATGATCTGATCCAAGGCTGCGTTTGGACCGCAGCAGCGACAGCATTTTGGATCGCTGAATATGACTAGCCGTGGTGTTGGATTAACTCGGCAGATAACTCCAGAAACTAAAGAAAATGATTGTAGTCCTATTTTTAATTCGTGAAAGCTTTCTTTGGGCGTTCATATTAATATCTCCTTCTTCCTTTTGAAACATCTTTAGAGAAAATATTCATATAAAAAAGCGTAGAAAATCGATGCAGAAGGCGTATATAAAAGTAAAAATTTCCTCCTGAAAAAGTGTAAATGATAGTTTTTCAAATCCTAGTTCCCTCTTGAAAACGTGTAACGCAATTTTTCATACGAGAACGGAAACTTTGATGCTCTTATTCACAATTAATATTTATATTTTAAGTTTATTAGAAGAATTTTTGAATACTCAGCTTATAGTTTCATATTCAACTATGTATCGATGTAACTTCATAGCCCTCAGCTCCAATTTATTATTCTTCAGAATGTCTTCCGCACTCGCTTCAGCGCTCATCGGAGGCGGCAGAGCTTATCAGGGCCTGCGCTCGCTTCACGGAGTTCACTTCTTTCCAGTTCTGGAAGTCGCTTGAGGTCGAATTAAGGGATAATCCCCACAGCGCCGCAGCTCCTCCTCAGATGGAATTGTTTGTTCGGAGTCATTGCCTCTTCCTCGCAAATGACTGTACCGTCTTTACTGCTTTTGAACCTACGAAAGAGTGCTATTTGCGACCCTCTGAAAGTGGACGTTAAGTGAACTTTCCTTTGATCCTATTCTCTAAGAAAAGTTCTCCTCTTACGTTCGACGTAGCAAAATCATCAATGAGATTTATAAGATTTTTATGAATTGTTGCAAACTTTAAGGTGCTAAATCAACATCTGTGAGCCGATGAAAATTTGTCACCCATGTTAGAAAACGCTGTTTTTTCGCTCGCAATAAAGAAATTATAGAACATTTTTGAAGAGAAATTATCAAAGCTGGCTTTCCTTTTGATAACATCGAAATCAATGAGGAATAAAAAGTAAGTTGTCTTCAATATTGTAGAAAAATGACTTGAAAAACATTAGCTAGAGTACGTCATGATCACCTCTGCCTTCAATAAAGTCTCACATCTTGAGGTAACAAAACAAAAACTAGGACCAGTTTCGTAATAAGTGAATGTATGTTACAAAGTTTCCAGCGCTGCATCAGTTTCTAGTGAGCTAAAATTCCTTTCACTCGTGAATAATATCGATGACTGCATCCATTATGCATGATTAATGACGGACAATGAATTTCTGAAGCATGGCTAAAAAGCATCGCTGCTGGAGAAGAGACAGTGGAGATATGAAAAATCAAGTAAAAATTAGTAATAATATTGTATCCGATTTAATCATTAGAGCTCAAGAACGATTATATGTTAGCATTACATGTTCAACGATTTTCTAATTCTTTAGGTGAGAAGTATTAACTTTAAGTTCATTCTTGACCTTGGTTCTTGAATCTAAACTTGGAAATGATCTCGTCACTCTCGCATTTGCGCAACATCCAGAATTTATTCTAAAATTTTGCCTAAATCGTAACTTCACAACTCATCAACGGGCGAAATAAGATTTTCCCCTTCGAGCGCAGCTTAAAGAATCTAATCTCATATACGCTTGAAAATCTCAGGCCATGTCGATGCCAACGCGGCTGAGTGGCATGGAAGAGTCCTATCATGCAAATGGGAAAATCGTTGATTGGTTTTCATAGGAAATATCTCTGGAAAAGCGAAGGCTTCATATTGAGAGACAAGGAAAAAGTGTAGAAAGTAAAATTTATTAACCGTCAATAAGGGATGAAGACGAGAGGAGATAATGTGTTTCTCTTTCAGTTTTGTCTTGAACAGAAGCTATTTTCGGGGCAGAAAAATGTAAAACTTGCTACACCAGGTCTGCTGTACTACACCAGGTCTGCTACAGCAGGTCTGCTGTACTACCCCAGGTCTGCTACACCAGGTCTGCTGTACTGCACCAGGTCTGCTACACCAGGTCTGCTACACCAGGTCTGCTTCACCAGCGTCAGACGCGAGGCGAGCGCCTAGTTTGTGTGCTGAAAATACAGTAATTATAGCCCTGTGACCTCATTAATGGAATAAATAAATACGAAATCTCTCTCCGATCAATACGCTGGAGCTCAAAGAACACTTGGTGAAAATCTTTCGAAAATAGATTGTGCTATATCGTTCCACATAGTCAAACTCATTTATTAGAATGGTATTTTTGATGAGGAAATAAAAACCTTTGCTCACACATAGTTACTGTTTTTGAAGCAACTATCAGGTATCTAGAGCTATGATACGAGTGATTCATTATACGTTTTGTAATACTCACCGTGTTTCCCATTCCTAAATTGATCATCAAAATGATTAAAAAAAGATCACTCCGAGTCAAGATTAGCAAAAAGATTCTGAAGAAATCTCTCTCGCGGTGATTTCTGAGATGTGCTGTGCCACGAGTGGCTAAGAAATCCGATGAAAATCCAAATGTTATACGTAAGGATAGAAATACCGTTGGTGAACGTATACCTCCCACAGAAATGAGAAAATAGCTATTGTCGGTGCGAAAATGCCTTTGCACAGCGGTGAAGATATTTTTTGCTTTTAGACGCGTTGTACAGCTTAAATAATCTCGGGAAAGTCGACAAACCATAGGCAAGGGTATTAATTATGCTGCGAAAGGAGACGAATGGATTTTCATAAGTGTTGAAATAAATGATTGTTAGCTTCTTATGGGCAATCATCACGAACGAGTTCCGCTTATCGCTTGTGACCAAACGGCAGGTGGACGGGATGTTTAACCATTTTCCCATAGCCCAGACGTGATCTACCGTAGGTGGCTCTCAAGTTATCTGTGGAGAATTGAACATTTTCAAAGAAACTAGCATTCATTTCATTAAACTATCTTTAGTTTCTCAACACTATATACTGAAACAGCTCAGTAAAAACCTTGAGAGGTCGATTAACCCTACTGGACTTTAGGCCCTAAACCTAACTGTTGTACGTCCAACAACACGAAGTTAATTCAAAACTTAGGGGCGGACATTTGCAATTTCTAACCACGAGTTTGATTACGATTAATTGCTTTTTTTAGCTCGTGGCGCACTGTTTCACGTACTAGTCAAAAATGCCGAAAATTAGGCCCAGCAGTACAGCAGCAGATTCAGAAATGACTGAAAATCGGCACAGCGTTCTTGTAGTATTAAAGGCAGGCAACCATTGTCAATAGAAGCTGAAAGTACAGCAGCCTCAAAATAGTTCGGAAATCGCAAATGAATTGAATCATCACTTGAGAAACGTCAAAAACATTATTCTAATATCAATCTATTTTCCATTACTACCTTCATTCAGTAGGAGCATTTTTATGATCATGACAAAATTGAAATCCTTTGTTAAATCGTCAGAAAAATATTCCACCCTTTAAGGTGAACGAGAAAACAGTGAGTTCTCTCGGTCTCGCC
Source organism: Morinoia aosen (assembly GCA_030386875.1). Taxonomy (NCBI): domain Eukaryota; kingdom Metazoa; phylum Arthropoda; class Malacostraca; order Amphipoda; family Talitridae; genus Morinoia; species Morinoia aosen. Next base: position 6,487,410 of record CM059574.1, read on the forward strand.
AAGAGAGTGAGCTCAGAGCCTTTCAGGATTTTACGAACAGTTAACATAAAGTTGAGCTTAATGTCCGGACTAAGATAGAGATTGAGAACGAGAATACGAGCACGTGGCCTCTCACAGGCCCCAAGACACGGCTGCGGTGGAGCTTCGGTCACTGGGCGTCACTCGTGGAGCAAGCTAACGACGCAGGCAGGGGACCAGACCTCTCGCTCACAGACATCCTATCCGAAAATAAGCCCCTGGACAATGAAGTAAAATATATTTAACGCAAGATTTAACGTAACAATATTATCAGATATATTAAGTTACATATTAATTTAAGTCTAAGTTAGTATCCGTTGCTCACTTAACCGATCCTCACCCCTCGGTGCGCCCAGCGCGTACCGACCATGTTTCAATGGAAGAGACCAGAAGCAGCTGAAAGTACTGAAAAAAAGATAATTACGAATCACTGAGAGGGGAATCTTAGTTTCCAACCTATAACTCCGAATTTTATTCAACATTACAATAATAAAGTAAACAAATCTCAAATGAAACTCACCTTGTCTATGCTGCGTTAACCGGTGCGAGAAGCTATCAAATAAAATTGGTGAGGGCTGAAATAGTGATAGAGTATGGATTGACAATGAGCTAGGTACCGTCAACAATTTGATAATAAATTCAATGTAAACAATGTCGAATGACCAATCAATTATCGAAGCCATCTATATAAGAGGACCCGCGAACAACTAATTCAGGTTTTTAACCTAGGAGTAATTAATTTGTTGTGAAAGTTTAAACTTTATTTTAAGGCACCTAGCTAGATGAATGTAACTTCGATGCTAGCCAGCTTCACTCCCAACTCCCAACCACGCTGGTGTGGGTAACAGCGACCGTCCCACACAGCATGGGAACTACATATACCTGAGCTCAGCCAGCAAATAAACCTGCTCCATAAACGAGACTACATAGAGTGACGACTCCGAGAGATCTACCCCACGCTCTCGATCCAATCTTCCTCTTCAGTGCATTCTCATGGTTTTGTTTGCTTCAACATACTCGACTGAACTGAAGTTCAAGAAAAGAAAATTTAAAAGTGTTAACAATACCAAATTAAATTTCAAAAAATTATGAGGATACGTTGCTGTGAAGAATTGTACAATACAATTCTTCACGATGAATCAGTTTCACTGAAGCTCAGGTGAAGAGTTATGTTCTGGGCAGGAATGTTCAGTAAATCTGATTGCGCCGGTTAGAGTATTTGAGTAAGTTGAATTGAATTCTCTTTCATACATCAAATTTTAGACGACCAACTTCCTCCCATGGTACTGCTTACATGAATACGTCATTCACATCAAAATATCAATATGCCTACACCAAGGCTCACGCGAGTTTCTAGCTTCGAAAAATATTAAAGAGTCTGTCTTATGGAGTGCCCTCCGTAAAATATCTAATGGAGTGGCCTCCTTTATTCCCAGACCTTAACTGAATTGGAAACTTTTAGAGGATGATCAAAGCTGATGTATACAAGGGACCGGCACTTTTATTAAACGCTGTTTACTCAATGAGGTAAAAATAAACGCTGTTCACTCCATGACGGTGAAAATGCTTTGTTAAAAAGTTATATGGACATGATATTTTGACATGGCAATCAAGATCTGATATTACGCCCAAATTTCTTCTTCTGGAGACATGTGAAGGGTTTGGTGTATGAAACACCTTTTCACCCCGAATTGTTGAAGAAATTCCGCAAGGATTCGTGATGCTCCTGCTGTCTTCGATCTCGTCCGGTAATCATTGCAACGTTATTTGAACGCTAACCTTGAAACAAATAGGGGTCGTTATTAACATCTTTTGTAAAAATCTAACCTAATTTAATAATCGGTTACTTTTGGTCACAGTTATTGAGGCTGTTATTCTGTTTCTTGAGTTCATGATAACGGGCCGCCCTCAAAGTAAGAATTTTCCTATAATACGTTTCAAATTTCAAGTCCTTGTAACTCTTTAACGAAGCATGTTCGACCACATTATTATCGAGCAAAAAGTGTTTATATCAGCGGTCCGAACCTTTATAAATTAAAAGTTGTTCAACAACGTGCCGGTCAATCTGTGTGTATGTGGAGAGACTTAATTGTCCTGTCGCGATGTCTAAGCACTCTAAGTAATCAACAACACAAGCGATTACTTAAATCCGTCTCTCATTTCAAAGTTGACCCTCTGGATTTAAGCGTCATAATGGTAACCGAGAAAAAACGATTACAATAAAATGTAAAAAAAATTAAGATCTATACGCTCACCGTTTACAAAGTTAATGCTTGATTTTAACACGATATTAATGTAAATGAACTTTCTTTACCTTTTTCCAAGAAAACAGCAAGAAAAAAAGTATTTATGTCATAAATTACACTATAGAAACCTGTAGTTTTGTCATTTCATGACAACAATTTTCACCTATTTTGACAAGTTTTCTCTTGACATCAGCTGTCTACCACCAATGATTTTCATTCCACCCTAAAAAACGTAATTCGTACTACAACTTTGTGTTTATGGGGGAAATGGCCCATGTGGTACATGTTAAACACAGATTTCACCCGAGATTTTAGATGCACATATCCGATCATAGGCTTCCTATTGCAAATAAATAGAAGTGCTCGAGGGATTGAGAATTAAGATAGTGCTGCTGTGACTCTTGCGATTGGAGAATGCAAAATCGTTGAACCAAAATCTATTCCAGGAGTGAAAGCATCACTACCTACAAGACAGCAGCTTCTCAATACCTCCGAAGTGAAAACTCTCGAATGCTGCAAAAATGCATCAGTGAGGTTTTGGCATGAAGCCAGTGGAAAATGCCGTTATAAATTTGGGGGAACAATGCAATGAGCAGCCCTGAACAATCAAGAATCGGAGTCAAAATGAGAATTTATCCTTTGAACTGGCAGCAGACACAGGCAGCAGAGTTCTACTCCGTGTTCAGACACTCGTTGCAGCTAAACACAAGAACACGCAAGGACTGCTCACTCTTCAAAACGTAAATGAATTCCGACTTTACGAGCCTACTCTGAAATTATTCAGGCGAGCCTCACTTTGCCCTTTCTAACGCCCTCTTATGGCCGCCGGAACATGTCTAGACGAGTAGCAGAGCAGCAAAGTCTTCCTGCGGTGCGAAGCTGATGAAGTGCCTCGAATTTGTCTGGAGGACTCTACAGCTCATTTTCTATTACAGGCTCCTGGAGCTCAGCTTAGTGAATAAAAAATAGTCTGCTATTCGAGGTTAATACAAATTGAAGAGTATTGCTCTCAGCAACGATGATAGGATTTTATTCATTCGTGAAAACGGTGGTTGGTTGCTCAATATTTCAAGAGGCGGCTCACTGTAGCACGCAATGGAGGTTGAGATAAGTAGCTTACCAAACCTAAACTATGTTGAATACTGTGGCTTATCCTTTGAACGCTCTTATGCAGTAGTAATTACGTGTATTATGACAAAATATTTATTTTAGAGTCAGCGTTCCATGAAAAATGTTAAGAAAAAAAAGAGGAAGTGTTTCTCTCACAAACCTTTCTCACAATCAAATAGTTTGTTCAGCTGACGGTAGTCATGCTTGAGCGAGCTTAGGATGCATTTCATTATTTTCACATGCAAAAAATGAGTTTAACTGCAAACAGGAGGAAACTTATCACGTGTAAATGCACAGCCTGTTCGTTGTTGCTACGAGCGAGAAAACCGTAAAACACGTGATTGGCTGGACCTTTGGCTTGCTTCAGTTATTGACAAGCTGCAGCAGGTTAGAAGCTACCGCTGACGGGCGAGTGCCAAAAAAATTAAGTAGCAGGAAGCGAGGGTCTCGCTCTTACTTGATGCATGATAGAATCACACGAATACTTAGAAAGCACGAAAATTAGGAAACTTTTAATCGTAAAACTGCTACTTCATGCGACTGCTGGCTACTCTGAAAATTACGCAAATGAATACCATGCACACATAATACGGAAATATTTTGTGAGAAATAGAGTCTAATGTTTATCAATTTCGTTTCATCTGGGGAGAACTTACATGTTCGTTGCTATCATGTCTGCGTATGATTTTTGACAGTAAGTCTATAAATTGTTATTGAATCATCGAAGTAAAGGAAAAATGTTGTTGATTAAATTCGATACTCACGATGGATTCATCGATACAGGCTGGTATGCAGTAATAATGATTAACGGGTAAGATCCTAGATTTCTACGCCTAGCAGCTCAAAATTATCCGTGAAGAGGGCCTAATGTCCGTTTGGTTCTTCATTCCTCAGTCAATATTTCAGAGCTTCACACGAAACAGTCCGTCTTGATGCCAGGTACGACTATTAGAACGATCTTTTAATTACAACCTTTTTCTCTTTTGATGTTAATAATGATGAATATGTTTATTACTTTTGATTCTACGAGTGCATTTGACTTTTCAGTCATATTCGTTTGTTATTGATTTTGAAAGATAATTTTTTTTGGTGTAAAGAAAATTTTTTCTTTTCACTTAGCGATTTTTTTTTTTTGCTTTGCTGTCTAAAATACACCTAGTGTCATCGGACACACAACTTCTGTAAAACCTGAACCGGTTTCCAGCGGTCAAATTTGACATTAACGCAAGAACTCTATTTTAACATAAATCCAAGCCTGGATGAAACACAACAACACATTGAACAGAATTTTGCAGGAATCACCGAGCTACAGAGTGGGTTTCATGTATGATGTGGAGGTGTGCGGTTTCATCAGGGCTGAGTATTAATTACGCGTGCTATTGTTCAAGTGAGATGGGAAGCCCCATTGTGCCGTTTGATGCCGGCCGCTCATGCGTTCTATGACATTGTAGCTCAGCTGCCGCAATGCCCATTCATGTCGAGCCCGCAATACAAGTCAAGGGCTACGTCACCCGCCCTAACATTTATGGACTATTTATATTCGTCACTCCAAGCAAAAACGACGTTGAGGCACAGTTTCGTTTCCCTGAGCTGGTGGAAATTCCAGAGCACTGAAGCTAAGGGAGATGGAAGATTGCCCCTCTCGCATGAGCTCCAGACGTTGCAATTCCGGGTGACGTCAATATCATTTCAAGATTCTGCTTGTGTGGTTAGATTGCGGTTAAGATTCATGTGATTCAAGTATTTTATTACTCATTTAACAAATATTTTCATTATTACATTTGGAATTTTGTTACCATAAGCTTTGGAAATGCGACTAAAGATATAGTGCCTAATAATACTAACCTTATTATCCCAGTTGCCAGCCTGTATAGTTATAATCAGTGTACTGAGGTAATATTTATGTTTTTAGATCCCGCGACGTATCCCAATTGTGGAACGAATTTTTTTAAGAATGAAATAAATGATGAGTGTACATTGCACTGTAATTTAGTTGGAGCAATTTGGCCATTTTTGAGAAAGTTGTACTTGATTATACCAAAAATTTTTTAGCCGACTTTTGATGTATGGTAAAATTCCTTAATGCAGCAGTTTCCTCTGCTGTGCCCCTGTACTAACAACTATGGAGGCGTTTCAGCCAGGGATTGTTCCGTAATTTGACGTTGTCTTGCCTCAAGTCTGAAGTTCATACCTTATTGCATTATTCACAGGAAGTCTAGAACGTACCTACAGCTCTGTTATTATTAAAGCTATAGCACACGCAGCCAGAGCATGTCAAGATTATTATTCATGCCATTCTTGTTTCGTGGTCCTCTCGTGTTTCCAGCAGGTTGAGGCGCAGCGTCCTGGCTGAGGATCTCACTCGTGCATTGCGGTGTACGAGTTTTCATCTGAGCCGAGTTATAGTTAGGCAGAAGATATAAGGGGATCCTACTTTTTTGCCTTGTGACAGCACTCAAGCTTAAAGGATAAAATACGGAACGAAAGTCTTGCTATCTAGGGGAAGTTCGCTCAATCAGTTTCTTGAGTAGCAATATTTGAAAGTTAATAGTAACGTGTAACAGTTCTTTAGTGACTGCACAATATTCTATATTTACCAGCATTTGTGCGCACTGTGAAGGTCATTTTGTGTAGCGATCTTACAAACTCTTAGTATGAAAGACGGTGGCTGAATTGAAATGAGCTACGATGTGCGCTCCGCCCGTCATTGGCGTGATGTGGCAGCTCATGCATAGCTGAGTCCGAGCCAGAATGCCATCGCTCACTTCATTATGGCCACATCATCGGCAGTGTTTGCTCAGCCAACACTGCCCTACGCTTAGTTTCCAAGTGAAACATAGTTCGGAACGCAACTCGCGTCAATATTACCGTAAACTTTGGCTGCTAAGAACTTTCAAACTTGGACGCTACAAGGCATCTTTCAAGCTTAGTTTCCACATACACAACCATGATAGGTCACGTCTTCGCTTGCATTGAAATGGTTTAAGCTTTAAATGTATTTAAGTAAAAATGAAAAAAAACATTTGTTTTGCTTTTCAACATCTATAACTGAAAATTTCGGGAGCCCCTTTTAGAAATTGCATAACTTCACATATTTGGGGCGAGATGTAATTGATCAACTTATGATTCTGTTCTTCTCAGGCGGTGGTAGAAGACAAAATGAAGAATCAGTATAGAAGAATGCTGTGATTACAAGGCGTGAATGTATAGTACACAGGTGCACTCATCTCTAATCTGCGTGCCATACGCTCTGTCGCGAAATGAAGGTCTCCTTTGCCTTCTTGCGATGATGCAGGATTCTGGGATAGACGACAGGTGCACCCTCACGGTGGAACATTAATGATATCTCAAACTGCGAGAGTGAGTTATGATGTACGACATTAATGCTTGCCATATACCACAATACCATGTGAAAATGAACTCATAAATTACTCAGAAAGTTTTGTTCCCAAATTAAATTAAAATCTCCAATCGCTATTGCAGTTGGTTTCCTTGAAGTCCTCGAAAACAGCACTTGGTCGCAAAATCAAATGTTTGGGACATAATAAGCTCTGGATGATTTTCTGGACTATGCTGACATTGAGTAACCGTAATATACAATAGCTACCCACAACCACGCACTATTACTATTCAATCACCGTTAAACCATCAATTGCATGGTTAAAACACTAATATGGACTTGAATATAATAACACTGTTTGGGATTAGAACGGCCGACTAGTTGCTATCCTTTACAGTAATGAGCAAAAGTAATTGAAATATACGACTTAAGAACCGTAGACTTTTAAACAGTGATTACTCGCGCATCAAACCAATACATACCAAATATTACGGTCCGCAGTGATTGCATTCACAATGTAAATTAATGCGCATATCTCCTGAAGATTTTCTCTAGATGCTCATTTATTATAGATTGTTCCAAGATCAAATTTCAATTGGAACAGGTTATTATGATGTACGGCGCACAGATTTCCTTGAAACTTACATAGGTTGCAAATTTTGTGAATGATTTTTCCGATATCGTAGGACGTTTCCTATTACGATACAGCTGAGGCAATCTTCACAACACCATCCACTTGCGGGTTAGAATTAAAGTCTATTTAATATTTTCATTTCACTCAGTGCGTTTCAGTATATTTTTTTATTGACATTTTTCTAAAAATGCTTACATTTGTCTTCAATTTATATTTCTTACAAGGAACCTCATAGAAATTTTAAATAAATGAAGACAGATTTTATGCAGTGTATAGGGTCCGAACGACATTTGAACATAATTTTAGCTTGTTAAATGAACGACAACATTCTAGCAAAACAATGTACATACTTCCGACGTATTGTCGGTAACACTGTACAACATTCAAGAAAGGAAAAGAAATCTGTGACCATTTTTGTATGTAAAATAACTAGTGAAATCAATTTCTGCCCATTTGTTTAATTAGACTCTTGCCATTGCAGGCACCGCCATTGCAGGCACCCATCAATATTTCAGCCAATGGTGGTCTTATTTTCTGCTCTATGGTTTGCCTAATCAGAAAAAGATTTTTTTACGTACATACCCTTTCGAATAATATTCGCCATATTTTCACAACATGGATTGCACCGTAGACCTACTTTTCACCCTGTCTATTTTATGCTATATATGAAACATATTAACGAAACTACCCGATAGGTTAATTTTTTGTAAAAAACACCACTTCTGTTGCAGCTTGACTTTTGATTCTATGGTTGTTGGCTGTGAGTGAGCTAATATGACGGTTTACGCACAACTCCTGAAACCTTAGCCTAAAAACATCTCGTCCCAAATAATAATATCAAGTTTTCAACGTTTGTTGTGTAAAACTTTTCTCCCTCAAGTTTAAAATGCAGGTAAATTGTAGCTTGTTGATATTTTGTCGCCCGCAAAATTATCATTTCATATTGCCCCCATTTGTTTTTTACACACTCATCTTTTTGCATATCATATTAGTCTCATTTTTAAACACAAGTAGAAGTGTGGGTAGTGCAGGTGTGGTTTAGACCTATATCGCATCAGAAGTGTGCATCACTGTACACTTACCAGAAGCAGTTATCTCACTTCACCTAACCTGCCATTTACCCTTAATTAACCCCCAGAATTATTTACTGAGATTAACTTAATTACAAGTACCGTCATTAGACAGGCGCTGGCATCAGGTTGACATCATAATAACGACGAAACTGCTGCATGGCAGTAAACCCCAAAAACTATTAAAGGAGACAAATTTGAACAGAAATAGAACATATGAGCATTCTATTGAGGGTATGGGTTGAGGGCTAAGGGTTATGACTCGTGGGACACATATAAGGGCTAAAGGTTTTGAAACGTAGTGTAGATAAAAGTTAAGAACTGAAACCTTATCAAGTGGTACATAAATCGATTAATTAAAACTTTCAAATAAGATTAAGGCTAAGTTTAAGCTGGTCTTAGCTTTCATTTTAACGTATTAAATAATATGTTGAAATTATCAAAAGACGGGGTTGATCAGAAGATTGGAATAAAAAAAATCAGGATAATCAGTGGTCATATATCCCATAACGACAACCTCGTAACTTTAAATTCTTAATGAATTCACGCCAATTATGATGCCACAGTATTCTTGATTTGTTTTCAATTTAATATTGCTTTTCATATGAGAATTTTTACTACTTATATTAGTTAAGGATGGCTGTCTATTGACAGCTATCCTTAATTGATAAGTAAAACCTAAAATTAAACTCGTAAAATGTTATCGGCGAACATTTTTCTGAACATTCGAAATTATTTACTCCCTCAGCAAGTCTCCCCAAATAGCATCAAGTAATTTTATTTAAATGAGCGAGCATCTGCTGCAGCAAATAACGATCCATGTTAGGACAGTTCCAAATATAGTTCAGAGTTCTGCGAATTTTATTCCTATAATTCTTTCAACTAAAACGGCATCATTCCTGCATTAAAAAGGTTTAGATCTGAGGTGAAGCGCGTGAACAATTCTGCTCAAGCATATGTTTTTATATTTTCGAGCATTTTTAATTTCTTCTGGGGAAACAAAAATCGACAGCAATATTGTTTAGCTGAATCAGTTCGAACATCAAAGTGACTTTGAGTCAATAAAGCAGTAACTTTATTACAAGAAAATTATTCTAAAATCTAAGGCTTACATTTTTTACTCATAGATTGGAATGGATGCATGTGTTGTTCATTGGTATTTCACCACAAAGGTTGCACGCTTTACATCGCTGATTGATTGACGATGAAAAATGAGTGACATGTTATTACATGCTGACATAAATCCATCCGACATGGCACAAGCTTTGTGATGTACGTCTGGAGAAAAAAACCTCGTATGTTGGCAGAGTAGTCAACTCTCTGCTTATAAAGTACAGGGTTGTATTTCGCTAACCGGTAAAACATCTTGGGCAGGTCGTGGAGACGAAATTATCTGCCCTTCAACATGCTCTGCGAAGCTTTAAAGTTGCTGTGATTTATTCTTAGGATCAAGAATTAGGCTGGGTTGGAGTGGTGAGAGTTTGGAAGCTATTCCTTGCTGCACTGTGATGACAGACACTCACAAAATCATGGTATCATTGACACACACGTCGGACTGCACCACTCGCCAGACCCGCACGTTTGAGGCACGTGCGCTGCCCGCAACTCCGATGCCGAGCGCTGCTCCAACTTCGCAACTTGGTGGCGGCGTGACGAGAAAACTCTGAGTGTCTAAAACAAGGAGCAATACTGTTTCTTAAATTCTACAGTTTTGCTCCACGTGCTATTTTTGCCGACGGCTGACGATGAGACAAGCAAGATAAAGGAAACACGTTCTACGTACGTACGTGAGATTCCTTCCTGGTTTAGTGTACTCGAGAAAATTTCCTTCACGTTTTCAGTGAAAATTCCCTGTGTATTTTGGGAGACAGTTGCGTGAGAACGCTTTAAGGGTGGTGTTATTTGTCAAAAGCGCTCGTGCCTATTGTTCATATAATATTTATCCCTAATTTTAGCCGAATGAAATTATTAACCGCCGGTTCATTTTTTTCTAATTCTTGGAGAACGTAAAAAATCTCAGTAATGATATTACTTTATTACCGTCTGCGTAGCAACAGCCGTATTTTTTCGCAACAAGTTTTAAAGCTGGGGGGAGACTTGTTTTTAATATGGCAAATACTGCACTCGTACAACCCAGTCTCTAACACAACCTGCCACATAACACCACACACAAAACGGCCTCCTACTCAACCAACGAAAATAACGCCACGCACAACAGAACTTCCTGCCTAACCGTTCCCCACAACACCACACACAACCTGCCCTCCTACACAACCAGCCACAACAAAAGCACACGGAGCACAACGCCCTACACAACGGGTAACCACAACACCAAACACATAGCGGGCCTCTAACATAAGTAGGCAAATTTTTGGTCGGTGTTTTTGCCCGCGCTGCAGAGCACTGAGTAATTAACCACGTGCCGTACTTGTCACTCGCAGCACACCGGGGTCGCAGCCGCTCGGTCTGCTGGCCTAACTACTTTTTGTGATCAATTATGCTAGGCCTGCTGCTGCTGAAGACACGCAACTGATACGATTATTTGGTATTAATGGTGAAACATGCTTGATATTTGTCCAAACAGTGAAATTAACCTTGAATCCTTGTCGAGTGATAGGGTTTAATGACCGTTTCTAAGATTTATCGTGTTTGAGAGACTTGCCTCTGAAGCAGACTGTTGTGTCGCTTACACAATTACGATTAGCATCAGGATAGCATCACCAGTCAGGATAAATTCGGGGAAAAAATGTATATGTTTCTTCTTTTTCAATTACCAATGCCCAGTAAATAACAAAATCTCCCTTAGCCCTCCGTAATGGGTTCAAGAATACATTTTTACCTCATATGTCTTTTAAATTGAGCGATATCTCACCGTTACACATAATTATAGCCTTTACTGAATGTCTTTTAGAACCAATTTGAATTTCAAAATTCTTCAAGCTCACGCTGTTGCAAACCAAATCACGTCCATGGAGGGTGGAGAAAAGGGCTTGCATGGGATTATTTTGCACAAGCCTTATGTTGAAACAAATTCATGACCGTTATCGTGTGACTGGTTGTTTGAAACCCCATATTCCAATAATTCGCCACAGTACATGAGTGTAGCATAGAATTTATTAAACTGTAAAAATATGTAGATTGCATCATAATCGTGGGAACCATCGTTTCTACGATGAGCATTTCAGTGCGGCGAATTTGATGTTGAATGTTTTTCTGAAGTGCCTCTGCAGCGGTCTGTTAAACAATATCACTCCGCTCTCTCACAACACTGCTGAGCTCGTGCTCTGCCGCAGCAGCTGCAGTAGTTGGTGGGCACTCTTGGGCGCAGAGTTTGAATTTTGGCCACTTGTTTAGGAGCCTCTCATAAAAATGTACATAACTGCATCTTCAACAGTCTGTTTGTATTGTGCTTCTCCAGATAAATTCTCACTGGTTGATAGATGCATGTGTTATAGGTGACTTCGTAGACACATTTTAGCGAAGGCCGAAAATTAATGATTTTCCAAAAAATTTCTTAACAATTCATCCCGTTTTCTTTATAACCGAAGCATATCCTGTTTTTTCAATTTGTTTTCATTATCCCATGTTTTGCTCAAAAAACGGTGTTTATTAAGCAGTGTTGTTATTTAAGAAAGATCGTAATGTACATTTGGGAACAAGTATCTGTTGGGAGGAACACATTTCATTTGGATATTTTTATTTTGTATTTTACTAGCTGTGTCCTTTTACTTTCTTTTCTTGAACCGTTTTCAATCAAAAGCTAATTTTCATCTGGAAAATTTTGTTTTATGTGTAGTATTTAGGCCAAGTTTTTCTCGAGTTCTGTATTTTATTCTACTAACTTTGTGCGGTCCTCAAAAGGGTAATTGGTGCTGATCAGCCTATTATAGAAACAAAGTGCGCTGCGCCAGCTCTTGCTAAGTACGCGACAAAGGAGGTTCTTGTACGGGACCGTTCCATTCTGTTAAATTTTACTATTATTTCTTTTGTGGTGTGTTAGTGTCGGTATCATCTGAGAGCGATGTCGTACTAGAATCGTTTGCTGCACAATGCTTCTAAGTTCTCTCTCTTCTCAAAATCTGTCAGACGTTCTATCATCTCTGTTGTTTTGAGCCTCTGCGGCAGCCACGGCGCCTTGCAACTGACTGACTTCCCTGCAGTGTCTGGGTAGAGTGAATACTGTGCGGCTTTTCTTCTACTTTTATCTCTGATGTCTCTTAGCTACCACCCTATCGCTTTGAAGCCATCCATCAAATGGTCGGTCACTAATTTGCCAGTGTAAATTTTGAGAGTCCCACGAGAAAATTTGAGGGAGAAATGGCTTTTAGGTATGTTAGGCTTTCATTTAGATACATAATTAATAGTAGTTACAACACGCACCCGATTTTGCCCTACGAGCATTGTAGAGGTATCAAAGCAGTGTAAAATTTTACCTATGAAAACTTAAAAGGTAAAAGATACATACCGGTGTAAAGTTTCCGTAACAGTCTAATCTTCACAACGATCAATGACAAACAGCACATCACTAGCTACATATAAATAACGAGAGTGGTCGTTATGAGAACGCTCGACGCTTACCTCCTCTGTATTCTGCCCTCGTGAACGAGAGATAAAATAATTTGCGCAACGCGGCCTCCAAGACATAAACTTTTAATGAAATTTAACGAAGTTTCTCTATCAAATAATTGCAAATAAGCGGAGCTTATTAGTAAAAAAACATCTTTGCTTATTACTCAGCTTTTGTATAAAAAATTAAAAGTGATTTTTTTGGGGGTTGGAATGATATTGAAACTAGTGAATGTGTTCTGTACAATAAGGCTGTTGTGAAGCATTAATACTCAATTACTTAAATTAATTAATATTAAATTAATACTCAATTACTTAGATAAATACAACAATAACACTCAAAACCTTCCTTCACCATGGTGTTTCAGTTGCAGCATTTCAAAATGAATGGGTAAAAAAAGCGCCCGCTACACATCATTGAATGAATATTCAGATACGGATGAAAATTTTCACTCATTTGATTGAAGAGAACAGCTGGATTGATTTTATGAATGTACTCTTATAACGTTCAATTCAACCTACACAGAGTTTAACCTTTATACTGTCGTTCTCATACAACAGAACCGCGTCCAATCATGAGCAAGAACAGCTACAAAGTCGTAAATACCTCGACTCCTAATCTTTGAGTCCCCATAATCCTCATTCCTTCTGCATGGAAGGAAAACTTTGATCCCAGTCGCTGCGGTCGCCAGACTGATCGTCAAGGGATTGATGGATGCCCTGATTACAAGCGCCAATTTCTTCCGCGGGCTTGGATGCGTGTCCTCAGAATTGCCTTATGAGGCAGGTTCTCGAGTAGACTTTTGAGGGGATTAACCCTCACTTTTGCCGGCAATATCAGGCTTCGGAATCACCACTGCACTTTGTCAACAGGCTTCTCTCGCTTGCCGCCTGTGGTTTGCACGGAATTTGACGTTATCGCTGCCTAAAAAAGAGATCCGGCCACCAAAATATCGGATGAGCAAACATTTATCTCAAGATATTTGATCTGTAAATGTTGATTCTTGAAAATGTCTGATCTTCGAGTGAAAATTTAAATGCTAAGTAAAATCCAAATTTTTATCTACGATGTTCAAAACTGGCATAAGAATTTAACATTACTTTGGTTAACTAAACAGTTACGGAGTGAAATGCTAGACATGGCTCAAACTATTGATTTATTCACCCACCGCTATATATAGAATATATATCAACAACGATTGGAACAATGGAAGCTAAATATATTGGGAAGATAATGCGGCCTGATAAAGTCTAGTGTTGCTTACCACATTTGAATCTAACATTCCAATTTAGATTCTAAGTTCTCTGTATTCGTTGTTTTTTTCGACTCGTCTCAGCGAGCCTTTGAAAATGATTTTCAAAAAATTGCATGCTGATCAGAATAGGCTAGTTTTCTGATGCCTGTTGCAATGGGCACAGAATTGTAAAGGTATTTCGATATTTCGGTATGAAATTACTAATATTGACTCCAGACGCAAAAGTAATAAATGAAGCTACTTTCAGGGGAAAATTTCGTTACAGTATTTCAGCGTATTCTCTGAAAGAGTCAGGAGTTTGTAATTATGTAATTTCAGCTGAAAAATGCAAGTTTTGTGATTCCGCAAAAGTATGTGCAGTTCTTCGCCGCAGAAAAGAGTCAAGGATTAAGTTTGCGATTCAACATAAAAGTCTTTCATGGGAAGCACGATTTCATGGGAAACAGGATCGAGTACAAATACCAAAAAAATGACAGAAAGCAATTCTCATTTCAGTTTTTGGCACAAAACTACACACATCAATTCCATAGAGACTGTAACCCAAATCAAACTATTGAGATGCCTGTTTTGAGATGAATTACAACAGTAAAACTGATATTTTAGCAACATAGTTAAGCTCATGTCTGATTATATTTAAAAAAATGTTGCCCTGGTAAAAATGTAAAATTATTCCTATAATTGCTCTTTTAGTTTGAATCAGTCAATATGATTCATTCAGATCACAAAGCAGTAACTTGCAGGCCGAACTAGGCTCCGCTCAGCACTTACCGCTTCATGGATATTTTTGCTCGAGCATTTGCTCAGTTGCCCTCACATAGCCTTTGGAAAAATTTTCCTGTGACTTTTTTGCCCCACTTGTCATTGAGTCACTGCTTCGACCGCAGCTTATAATGTCTTCATAAGCATTTAATTGAAGGATTTAAAGATTTTGAAGAATAATTTACCGTTGGCCCTAATTTCTAACTTAAAAATTATTTTAATGGACGAATGCGTTCATCTCTTGATCAAGCACATGAGACACCTGCTCTAATTTTAAATAAAGAAAAAAATTTACAGGCGCATCGATATTTTTTCAACAATTTTTCGCACTTTGGTAAGGCACTACAGTTACAGAATTTTCTTGACACATTTTCTATGATAAAGAATACAGTTAGAAAACAATGTTTAGGTTCATCCTTCAAATTTTTATTTGTCATTGATTCTAACTTCTTTTATTTTAGTGCAGTATTTTGTAGCCATGTAGTATTTAAGATTATTTGAAAAAAACTTACACTTAGAAAGTTTGCAAATGTCGTCCAGTAGGGTATTTCAAAGATGGGTTAAATGAGGCCGAATTAATTAAAAAACATGGAGTGGTTCTGAAACAGCTGTCATTATCAGCCGCTCCACCTCAGCTTTCGTCGAGCGTCATGTTGCGACAGCCACCCAGTGTCTGTCCAAAGAAGGTCGTACGCCTCGAAATATTTTATATGTTTGATGTGAAGAACCGTTTCGTATGAAGAATGTTTCAGTCATTTTGTTTAGTGATATTTTTGACGCGCACAAAACATGTTTTTTTCTCAGTAGACTTTTCTCAAAAAATATATTTAAATATATGTTTTGAGCTCTGAGCTAACACCGCCATCCTAAATGAAATCATTAGGGAATTTTCTATTCATGTTTCCATTTCTCTCCAGCCGTTCACTACCAACAAAGTCAAAATATTTATTTTTTTTCCATTTTATATAGCAACTTCAAAATAGATCTGTGGGGTAAAATAAGTAAACGCGCACCTCAACTGTCAAACTTTTTGCAAAACGAGTCGATCGTCGTCCCACAACCTTTCGGAACACATTTAACCCCGTTCTCAAACTAGCTAGAATTTTATATCAGTGCGAGCTAACTGACAGCTACGGCAGAAGAACTGCCTCAAAAAATGAACCAGTTTCTAAGACGCCGTCGGGAGCTGGCATTTCAAAGCTCATGAGGTCGACACGCAGACGTGCCCGACGCCCCAAGAGAGCGAAGAAGAATTCAGTTTCCACGAGAACATGAGGTGATGCAATGGACAGTTGACGCACGATGTCTCCCAGCACCCGACATAAATGGACAACTTTTCCCGGGTTAAAGATTAATTGTTTAAGATTGCGTTGTTATTATTATTATCGAATGGTAATAATGAAACCGGACTATATGATTTGTTTGAAAAATGTCCAATTATTTGCACAGCGAACTTTTCGCCGGTTTCGTTTAACTATCCATTTAATTTATCGATCCAGAACCGCGTCGATTGGTTAACGTTGAAAACTTTTGGCCATCATAAGATTTTCAAGCATTATATTCAGTTAATATTGTTGGTATTCAAAATGGAATGTTTCTAAATAGTTGAATGATACTTAACCCCCTCTCCTAGGATTTAAAAATGGCTCGGTAAAAATAATAATGAATATCTTAGGCCTTACGTTGAAATACATGACATTTCTTTATCTACGCAGATGCTTTAATTTGGTTTTGGAGTTACGTAAAATTTAATGTAACTATGTAAATTAAATAAGTTCTTTTGTACCCGTTTATTTACAATTCATGAATAAAACAGACACTGCTAATTTCATAACAAATGAATGCTGAAAATTTCATACTCTGTTGAGAAGCATGATAAGCCACGAAATTTTGCTGGTCTCTCTGGAAAATCAAGTTTTAAGATAAAGTTCTTGAAAATTTTATTGAACAAATTGCAAAAAAAAATTCCTAAGATTTATAAAGAGATGTGTTTTTTTGTAAAGCCGTGAATGGTAGCTCAATTTCAAAGCTTCGTGATAATATGAACCTGCCAATTCATATATGAGAACATCACAAAGCCTGAGCACTTTCTTTTCTCACAATGTATTGTTGAGAAAATTACCTATTCTCAGTTTCGCTCCAATTAAAACAAAGTACTTGACGTTGAGTTTGCCATTATTGCTAATATATTTCAGTAATACCAAGCCGTTATTAGTCGAAATTCAAATGAAATACTATCAGAAAAATGTCTAGTTGTGACGTGTGGTTCTTTTTTTTGGCGTCTGAAAATTTAGCTAGAGCCCGTCCCCTGTTCCAAAGATAGTCCAAGAATCCGAGTGCGTGTTATACATTTTTTTAGAGTTATCACAGAAAGTTTTTCAAAGTTCTATAAATACCGTACCTACCTTGAAGTTGAACGATTATTTTCGGCAGTAATGAATAAAGTAGCTGACTCGAATTTGTTAGAAATTACGTATTTCTTGAATTTTCCCGTAAAGAAAAAGATTAAGTAGCTGAGGAAATTTACGTGTATGTGGTGCGGAGGGGTAGAAAGGCAGTGCTTCTGGGCAGACCATTTACTCATCATGGCCGATTCTTCGTAATTCCTTTTATATTTTGAGTGATCACTCTTTTGATTTTCCTTAAGTTTAATTTACGTTCTCGTTGCATGTTTGAGCTCCTTAAATAACTTACCGAGAGGCCTAGTACGCTTAAGCCCTACTTTGTGAATATACTTACTCTCCTATTTAGGAGTCCTTCAAAACTTTCCCTTTAACTTTAAAACCTTAAAATTGGCCTAGAGCGCCTAACTTAATATTTCTACTCACCTCCTAATGAGAAGTTATCTTCTTACTACCTTAATATTACCTCAAAACTTAAAAGTACTAGGTCTTCTCTTACTTAACCTGTCTATTTTTCTTCTTATGGCCGTTTATATATGTGCCTCTTGAAATGTGCCCATTAAAGTTTTAAGGTTGGTGCAACCAGGTAGCTCTTATATATAGTTGAGCAATTGATGAGGTACTTTGAACGATATGAAATATATGCCTATCAAATGGTAGCTGGGGCTAAATTCAGTAAACTAAAGTACTTCTTCTTCTTCTTCTTCTAGAATAACTCGAAGTCGTCTGCCCGAGACTGCGTGCTTTTAACGCTGCCCTATTGTCTCCGCCTTCGTTTCTCCGCCGCACCTGTACGATCATCTTGTAGCCAGAGCTGAGCTGTGCTGTTTCTTTAACTCACCGTTGTTGTTCGAGGTCAAGCCGGCCGCTTCGTAGGTGTGTTGAGTGTAGAGATGTGAAATGGTAATGGAAATATCAAATATCTAAATAAATTCTCGTATAACCTTATAAAACCACTTAATAACGATACGTTTTAACATCGGTATATTCTATTTCAGTTGTGTTGGACTTCCAATTGAGGGTCCCGCGGATGTTGGTGGGATTTTAACCTTATACCGGCACATCAAGAGGTGGCCGAAGTTCAATAAAAAATCGATTTCTCGCTGTAAAAGCTTTCTTTTCCTTTATAAGTCTAACAAATTACACCGGCATAAATGACACTAGCATTAGCTTGGAAGAATCGAGCGTAGCTAAGGAGATGAGATATATGCCAAATAGAACGACCTTTTACCGTAACATGACTCCGAAGATTACGCTTTAACACTCTAGTTAAAGATAACTCTAAGCCCCACTTGATTGAATATCAGTGTTCGCTTGACTTATCGATGGAATTTAAAAATAATTGAGAGAAGTCTCTGTTGCAATTGTTAAACAAGGTCAACACATTCATTAATGATAAATGGGGAACAAGTACAATATGACCTGAGCTCCTTCTATCGTAGTCTGGTGGCAAGAAATTTCCCATCTGACAGTTGTTCCAATTTATTATTTGCTTTCTTGAGAACGATTTACACTTGAACCTTTGTGACTTGAACACGCGCGATGCTCCAATTAAAGCTTGTTGCTCTAGTTAATGGAAGAAGCTATAGTACTGGATTAAACTCAAAATGAGAAATTTCTAAACTCAAAAAAATGTACTTATGAGACAATGTATAAATATAAATAGTGTATATTATTATATTTGATAGCATTTATTTCGAAATTATCTATTTATTCTGCGGACCTTCAGTCTGCTCTTAAATCGTTTTATCGAATATATTGTTAAATATAGCTGATTTGACCTATACTGAAAAATACAGCATCAAATATCGAATTAATTATCTCTTTGATCAGTCTCAGGCGAAACTAGGTTAAGTGGATTAAGTTAAACATTATTGTACACCTTAGAGTAACGTGATGGTAGGATGCCCAAGAAGTCGCTGAACTTGTTCGGGCCCACAGGTAGCTATACTCTGTTTTGACCATTGTACTAGACTTAAGCAACATTCTACCTTTGTATCACCTGTGGTAAATAAATTGTTTGTTTAAAAAATGATAGCTTAGCTATTAATAGGTCTTCATTTCGTTTTCTGACGTTGGAACCTCCAATTTTATACTTTAGCAACAGAACACAAACATTTATGTTTTCATCTATTTTTCCAGGAATTCAGGTCGTTTTCGTTTGCGTAAGAACCCATTGTGATGGGTACATTAAAAATAGTTTGTGCACTGAATTTTTAACACATTCTTCCACGGAAAAGTAATGCAATTATTAATGGAGCTCGTAAAGATGATAGTGAGTCATAAAATTTCAACGCAACGTATCTTGAAAAAAGAATAGTGAAATTAGGGTTGTGCAGAGACTCCAGTTAGGGAGTGAGCTTTGATTGAGGATGACCAGTTACAGGAAATTACAGTTCGAGTACGTTCCTGTTTCGGGAATTCTAGTGTATACTTCTAGAGTATTGAAGATCAGGTAAGAAAACTACATAAATGATAAGGCTTTGACCGATTTTCCAGTACATCCAGTCTGTACTTAATGCTCTGTTGCCTTACATGACCAAGTTGAAGACGTCGACCTCGCCTTTAACTTCCAACCAACACAGGATGTTGCTCGCATTACCGTTGTCAAGAATTAATATTTCAAACACACATATAATGGAAATCAATTTCTGAGAACCAAGTCTCATAAAAAAGTGTTATATTAAGCCTTCATAAATACCATACGTCACATCCACATCAGATTGAATTATGAACCAGGCCCAAGAACCAACAGAATTTGAAAAATTATACACTCCACTAGGCTGCTCCGAAGTAGGAGCAAGTAGGACAAGCAGCAACCAGGCGTCAGCTGCAGAACAGGCTACTTCAAGTGTCGTCTACAGTGGGCCGCCGACAAATAACACACTATTGAGTCACTGAAAGCTGAACGGGAACTGAATGGTATGTCCCAGTTTTCAACAAAATGAGCAATGCACTGGAAACTTCCACGTCTCTGGGTCAGAGGACACCAACGAGAGAACAATGACAACAAGAGCAGATAGCAGGAGCTCATATGGCATAAAAAAAGAATTCAAGTTGCAGTAATGCGGAATGCGGTTATTTTGGGAATCCTTCAAAACAAAGGACTTTAAATTCTCTGCCGCACACGAGCATTACATGTTTTTGTCATTGATGATTAGCAGGACACACTTTATTTTGCATTCAACACCCGAAAAGGTAATGTTTTAGGTGTAATCGGACAAATAATGCTATTTTAATATTTTATAATGTGCTCCCACGATACGTTCAATATTCTCTCTCAGCTGTGATGAAGAATCAGCATCGTCGGAAAGCCATTTATATTTAACAAACTCAAGAAGTCTACTGTCATCCATGCTCATCTGCAGCAGCCAAATTATTCCAGTTCGTCGACGTGGTTATTCCGAACTTCATAGGCTTTGTACTCACATCCTCTGAACTCTGTGTTCCAGAGACTTCAGGTCGAGCGGCTGAGGTTGCCAGAATTTAGCGTTCGACCCCTACCACATTTATACAACTTAGGGTAACACGGAGCAGCGGGCCCGGTCGTTCTTTTTTTTAAATTCTACTGCTATTGGGGAATATATGATTTGGATATATATGAGTGGTTTGCTTTCTGCATTTTCGAATTATAAATAAAAGTGCCACGATGCACGTCTCAAATCTCATTATTTATTTAGGAAAGTCAAGGAATAAAATTTTTTTCTATAACTTTTCGACCTCCAGGGTCATTATCAACCTGAAAACAAGTAGAAACAACTAGTCAAGTGTCAAATTTACATCAATCATGAAAGAAGAAAGCAAAAAACAAAACAAACATGAAGGAACATAATAAGTGTTCAGTATTGAAATTACGTTCGTAGGAGAGGAAAGGCAGATTGCATATCATTTAAAATCGGGTTTTCTTTCAAAATATGGAGAGATTCTAAAATGCGTAGGTTTATTTGGTTTGATGCAGCGGAAATAACTCTAAAATCACCTAATTTAACAGGAATGTCGCACTTCTCTGCGTTAGAACGGGCTGAAGAGTGGGAAGGTGTGGAAAGTAACTGATTAGTCCTAAAACTCCTGCCGGCATGCTCTGCAACACGAATACTGAAAGCTCGAGTGTTCGAGCCCGCATACTCAGACGCTCACTGTGCGCAACTAATGACCTCCAATGGTCCGGAGGTCATTTTCGACCTCCAATGGTCTGGAGGTCGAAACGTTCTAGAAAAAAATTTTATTCACAGTTATCGCTGGATAACTGACCAGAACAACCTTTCAGCTCAACGCCAATCAGAACATTGAGTACCAATGACGCTATTGAACGACGCATGTGCCATAATCTGCCATACTTAACGACAAACCTGCTATGAGCCCATTACCCGCAGTGGGCTCGTTGTCCCTTGCTACCCAAATATCGAGTGCTGAACCATCGTCCTGCTGAAAGACCCATTCTGCATTTTCTGTTATAATAAAGCAGGACTTTTGTTCTCAAGGTATCCCTGTAGTTGGCCTCAGTTAACCAGTTCCGGTTTCGTACTACACAGATGACATCTTATAACCATTTGACGTTACAACGCGTCCATGCAACATCATAGAGGCAAGATGATCGCTTGTAGATACGTTGCGGACCTTAGACGTCATGGCCGAAGTTAAATATGCTACCATTCTGCCAGTTCAATTCTCGACCTGGTTTTCCCATTTGAGAAAATAATTCCCATGGCTCATACTTCGCGATGTTAATCAGGTTTTCCCTCGCATCTCACGTTCATTCATCCTTCACTCCTGCCGGTCCTGGACTCTCAGGTAACAGAAATGTTATTTTAGTTTCACAGTCTTGAGTTACTTCCAGCTTCGGATTATTTTCATGCGTTTCCCAAAGTCAATCGGTTGACTACTCGAGGCCTGCACAGATAAGGCCTATGTTTACCCTCCCACAACCTCTAGCACTGCTTCTCTGAGAACGATCTACTACCTGTCCATCAGCTGCCGTCAATGGCTGACTTATTTTCCCATACAGAAGCCAGATATCTTTCTCCTTTTCACTACGGGAGAGAATAGTTTTAGCATTTAAAGCTCATCTGAAACTAGAACAAATGCAGTGTATCAGACATGGAAATTCTACTGTAGGTGTACATTTTCTTGTAGTTATTTAAATTTTTATGATGCTCTGATTCGTAACTGATATTCAAGCGTAGATTGTAGGAAGTGAGCGATTTTACTACTTTCCTACTAACAATTGACCATAAAAAAAATTAGAGATAACATTTTGCAACGTTAACCTTGAGTAAATTGTACTCCCTCCGGTCGGAAATATTTGCAACACAAGGAGAAAACTGTACCCGTTCTAGTGTCTTTTAACGAACTTCTGTTTTTCGATCGTCACAGTGGGTCGTACGCAAATTTTAATCTTTCAATAAATAATCAGGTAAAAGTTAGTATAATTTTTTCTTTTTCCTTTTTCAGATAACATTTAGAAGTTCTTAAATTACCCGCAGGATGAGGCAAATAAAGATGAAACTAAAAGAAAGTGCACATATTACAAATTGACAGAAAAGATATGACTGATTTTGAGAAAAGAACAGTAAGTAGGCACTTCTAGAGACATTTACAGTCTCTCAGCTATTTCTATCCAATCTAATCCCTATAACATCAAAAAGCACCGCGTAACGTTGATGAATTAATTGAAGCAGTGACAGATAGCTGTGAGGAATTACAGAGATCAACATTGAACAACATTTTCTTTTTTGCAGCAGCCAAAGGAACAGATTATTTTGTCTGACGGTGGTAAAAATCAAAGAATACAACATCTGTCGGAAGCATTACTAGAAAGAAAATGAGTTCTTCCAAATTCAAATCAGGTCTCTGAAAAATTGAAGAATAAATGAACAAGTATTGAGTACACATAGTGGCAAAACGTTTCCTCGGCTTATACATAATCAATTTCGTGTATTTAATTACAATTTCAAAGTTTGTCTTTTGTTATTTATCTGGTTCCAAATATTATTCATTGATGTTTGTACAATATCAATTTCAAGTACTGAATTACGGAATAAAGTTTATCTTTTCATTACAGGCAGTAATTTCGCAAGTATCCTTTCTAAAAGGTTTGCAATTGTCTTTGAGGAAATATTTCCGACCAACTTCAACATTGATATGGACCAACTATATCGACCGGAGGGAGTATTAAATTCTGATGTTCCGGGATGCAAATTGCAGTCTCGCTCTGCTTTCTGACAAAATATAAATCACTATATTTTGAGAACATTCAAATTTGAAATACAGTTGTATGTTACCAATATTTTGCAGCAGAATACATGAGTGTACTTTTAATTTTGTTTTCATTCACCCTCTAAAATCTCCTTAACACTTTTCTAAACAGAATACATATTTCAATATATTAGAGAGAAAATAACTTGAAATCATGCTGTTTAATATGATTGAGCTTAGAGAGCTCAAGATAGGACTTTAGTGTTTTAATATTATTGCAATTTACATCACTACACAGTGTAGTCTACACTACCTCATAATATAGTTCAACTGTTTCATCAGAATATATTTTGTGGTTTGGTTTTGCAGGTAATAAAGGATAGACTGTATTAGATGCGATGACAACGGCCGATGTAGGTGAAACTAAAGCCTTTGTTTTGCAGTACTATGTTAACGATAGAACTGGAGAAAGTGCGAAGTGTACAACGTACGGTAAGAGTTTACTCTCAAAAGGCTGGTCTACCAGTGGTTTGTTACGTCACCTAAAGAGTGAACATAACATAGTGAAGCCTGAAACTGTAGACCCAGTTGCGTCAACTAGTAGCTCAGAAGACAGAATTCGTTTTAGAACTAAGTGCCCTCATGCGAGAGAGATCAGTAGTGAAAGCACTAAACCTAAACAAATAAAAATAATAAGTTTCGTATTGGTTCATCAAAGTACTCCGAAAGAACAAGTGACCAAGATTGTAGCAGTTGATGCCGTGTAAGTAAATACAGTTACATGAGTGAATTCACTGGAGAATCCTTCTCAGATAACGGTTTTTCGCCCCCTAAATCGCCAAATACTGCGATGGGCATGGGCAACAAATTACAATAGCATAAATGTAAAATATAAAAAATCCCGGGTTTTCAAACCCTACTCCAGACTACCTGTTTTAATATCGACAACCCCCACAGCAGTATGAAAACCAGAGCAGTACGAGCGAAAAATTTTACCTATATTTTTTTGGTCAAGATTTTTCGCTTATACGATGGTGATCCATGTACGTTTATTGGCATAATTTAAGCGCACAAAGAAAATTTACGGGGTAAAAAATAAGTCGGCCCTGAAGTTTTGTTTATCTCCGTAGCTTTTGTGACGTAAATTAAAATTGTAGTTCTTTTATTGTGAGACGTTTGTCAAAGAGCCAGTAAACCTTTGCATATCATTCTTAATAAATTAGCTGAATTTTAAGAACAATGGCTTCTTCTTTCGGGAAACGGTGACAACACAGTACATGCTTCTCTAGCTGCTGTGAGGGAAGCCACCTCCTGTACGAACATCTGTCGTGCAATGCGGACGTGTTGGCACTTGGCAGCACTGTAGCCCAGCATAGCTGCCACGTGGGCGGTCAGTAGCCACGGTGTAGGGAAGGGTAGAAGTGCCACAGCTAAATGAAGACGGAAACTCCGGCAAAAACTTCTGCGCTGCAAATTCTTAGAGAACGAGCTCCTGCCCATGATATTACGGGCAAGTTTTTCTTGGTTGCCGAAGAGGGTTTGGGAGGCCTTCTTTGCTGGCGCAACTGTGTGCTTTGTGCAGACAAAGCGTTCTCAAAAACTCTCCGAGCCTTCCAACTATTTTATAACTTTTCTCAACTATGGTGTGTGTTTAAAAGTTCAAAAGAGTCTAAGAAATAACAAATGTCATGATAATTCGAACCCCGTCCAATTTAAGACGGGTCACGATTTTTTCAGACCTTTTCAACTTCTTCGCCCTGCGTGAAGAAGAAGATTTGAGGCCAACACTGATGGGTTGAAAAATTATGGAGGGTGATGAAAAATTTCTCTCGTTTTCTGGTACTTCTTGCGCATTGTATCTCAACATTTTTTTATTCTTTCTTTCTGTTTTTCCTTCGTAAATAATTGTAGGTAAAGTATCAGCAGAAAATTTAACGATCAGTCATCCAAATGTTGTCAACATCAGAACGGCACTGTCCACATTGTCGAATTTAAGACGCTGTGGAATCTAAAACCAAAAACATGAGGCTTAACGTTTTCATAGAATCAAGGTATAAAATTTCATGCATGATTAATTCATCAGTTGTGAAAATGTAATTCTAAACATCACGCTATTTGGAATTTGAGAGTTATGTTATAGGTAAAAGATTTTCTACCAGTTTCCGCCTCTAATAGTTATACCTATATACATTATTTTTCAAAATTAAACAAAATATCTATGATAGACTACCACTTCCTTGAACAGCTTGACTTTTTCCAAAATAGGATGATGTACTAAAGAAACATAAGAAATCCAAATACTTCTTGAATAAATTTCAGTACAACACGGATGTTGCACTGCAAAGCACGCAGAGTAGTTGAAGGTTATAACATCCTATTTACGTACATAACACATATCGGATTACGACGGTAAAGGTAGAACGTCGCAACGGAAATAACGCGAACAATATTCCCTGTTGAAGAACTGGAAGAAATGTATATGCGTTCGTTTTTGAAGAATGACTTTGAAGCATTTTTCACATCTGTGGATTCTTGTATTTTACCAAGGTGGAACTGTATAACTAACAAAAACAAAATTAAAACCACATAGCTTTACTTATATGGAATAGAAGCCTCCAAATAATTCAGCCGGACCAATCACCGCAGAGGCGAGCAGGGTGTCCCCACACCCCTAACGGGAGCGCCTCCTCCAAATGACCTGAGTAGAAACCTCACAAAAACACTACTCCTGCTTTTTAAGTCAGCCTAGCTTGCTGATTAATATTTCAATCATCAATTAAATGATCTGTGCACTCTAATTTGAGTAATGATCACTGAGTTATTGACCCCTCAGCATGTTCATGTTCGAATTGCATTCGTTCTGCGTTTTCTGCACAAGGAACGTTAGAATCTTCGATGCATGGGACAGAAATGAGGGCAAAAGAATTCACATCCCGTCACGCTTCCTATCGTAAATGAAAACAAAAGTTTATGTAACACTCTTTGGTTGAACACTCACTTGTGAACCAGTATGCAATCCCCCGAGAAATTGGTACAGGTGATAAAGTTTCTTATGCTCTGAATGGTCAACAACAAGGAATATCTGTACAGTAACACAAATTGTACATCGAAGACGTAGCAATTTTTCAATCCCCTTAAACGAAGCAATTGTTTTAAGAACTTCGGGCGGTGACTTCTTTAACAAGTGAAATTGAACACAACGTTTTTTATAACCATGAGCCGGCGTTGTTTGCTATTTGTTTTTCAACTGCAAACCATAATAAATATGACACGAAGAGCAATCCTTTTTATGGTGAAACAAATATCTTGAGCAATACCGCTCGATGATTCGTTCCTTTGAATTAGTCGAAAAAATCCAGTAGTATAATATCGCCTAAGAAGAAGATTTTCATTCAATTCTACTTAGTCGCTTTGTACCGCGGGGCGGTAATTAGAAAACTTAACATTACAAAAAATTACAATTAGACATCATCCATCAACCTCTGGACCATGAGCAAAATGGCCAGTATTTACTCGAAATAACAGGAGTCAAGTTTGGTTAGTATTTAAGCCGCAGGCATTTCAGACGTTTTCTGTAGCTTGATGCGAGTGATAATGAATCTGAGATAGCATATCGGGACCTACGCCAATTAGAACTCGTGCCACGTTAACAAGTTCTACAGCAAAGGTAGGTTCATGGTTACACCCTAAACCTCCTCGAACTCTAGGTCTGCACTTTGAAATAGCGATTTCACAATAGCGGTTCGAAATTTGGCACAATTCGTGACGAATCGATGGGATGAAATTACGATTAGATTAGCTCTAATCTATCGCTGAGAGATTGAAGCAAATCCAGGCTTTGAAAAATCCTAGACGATATCCAGTGATACTTTTTCTGACAAATAAATGAATAAAAAATTAAGTTTCCTATAATTAATTTCGATACGACAAAAAATGAAAGCGCAGTCGAGTTTGTTTGAGTCCAACATTAGTCTGCGCCATCAAAGCAAACAAGTTGAACCAATGAAATATTGGCTTCATGCATTTTATAGCATTATCAGTCGGGGTAGGGTTTTTACTTTATCATTGGTGCACACGAGTTATATGGGATAAAAATACTTTACACTCCCCTCCGTTTCATATTGACCCTATACAAACGTAATTATCAGAAATCATCAGTTACGGAAAATCTGATACATTCGGTTTGTTGAACTGTCCTAAACTATTTTGTAACTGACAACTTTTTTGACGACCTAAAATTACATTGGAATAACATGTAGGAGAAAACGGTGTGACGAAGCTCTATCTTGTGAGACTCATTTGCTCCAGTGATGAAATGAGGTACCTAGCATGTACACATTGCAAGAAACCGCTTGATAATAACATTTTTTTCCGTGGGAATAACCCAATCTAAAAGCGCAGGCTGATGTCGGGCAAAACAAGCTGGGTTAAACTTCTATTTTCTGCTGTACCAGTAATAATCATAGGAAATTGAATGTTTTTCATACATTCATTTGGCAGCAAAAGTGTGTTTGCATATTTTCTAGGATTTTCCAAAGTCTGGTGGACCACATTTTATGCATAGGAAATTCACGACAGATTGGAGCTAACTTAATTTCTTCCCACCGATTGATCACAAGCTTCGCGAAATCTCTGACCCCGGCTGCGACGTCACGATTTCCATGGGCAGATCTCATGAAGCAGGAGGCGCTGGTGTAGCGCACCTGCTGGCGTCACTGATGTAAGACCGCTTACCTGACCACTCTTCTAAGTGTGAGTTGAGACCCACATGTGGGTCGATCGACCATCTAAAGAGAGTCGCTAAATTTAGGATCATACTTTTCTTATTAATGTAATCATGTTATTTCAGAATAAAATACATCTTTTTTTACAATAAATAATAAATAAATACTGATAAATCAAGTGTTATTATTATTCTTCAACTGGTAAACCATTCATAAAAAACACACAAACTTAATAAAATGGCTGAGCCGGTATTACATGTTTATAACGAGTTTTGAACTTATTCTATCACATGCCTATGTTGACTGTACAACCAGCATTGCAAAGTTTTACGTCTGGCAACAGAGACTGGAGCAGCGCTCAGAAGAGTATACAACATTCAGAAGATTCACAACCCGTTCAAGAAAATCGCATAAATAATGGTTATGATAATGGTGTGATGTCATAACGCCCTTATTCTTTACTATTATTAGGTGATAAGTAGTTAATAACATAGATACTGGTGTTTATTTTCAACCTTATTGATGCAATTTTTAAGCAGCTCTGCAGGTGCTCAGCAGGGCTGCAGTAGTTAGGGCAATTCGTTTGGATCTGTAGGCAACGCTTATAGTCCGGGGGAATGGGGGAAACGCTCTTGAAAACGTATCGATCTGGGTGAATTTTGCTAGAAATTATTCCCACTGCAAAAATCGTTTACCTTGAATAATTTTAAATTACGAATAGACGTATGTTCATTCGAATGTCGACGTCACGATGCAGAACAGGAAACGCCTCCTAAACAACGAATAAGAGGCGATTTAACGAAGTTTGAACGAGGAAACGAGGATCGAACTCGTTCGGACTTGAAACAAGGTTCACGTCGACAGAAACAGTGGCAGGCCCTGGTACTCAGTATTGCGTCAACTCTCGTGATTGTGGCGTCATTGTCTCCATTTTAGTTCCCTCCTCGTGGTATTCAATATTAATATATGTTATATTCTTGCAAGTGTATACCTTTGCAAGTTAAAATGAGTACTCTATTTTAGTGCGTTTGTTTCAAACATGTTTTTATTGATCCCTATCGTTAAGATGATTTATAAACGAAATAAATGAGTTTGACTTTACTATTGTATTAAGAGATTTCAACTTAATTTTTGAGTCGATGAAAAAAGTAAAATTTAATCATTCAAATTTCATCCATTGTAGAGCGTAATTCCCAATCAATTACCATTCTTCATGAATTCACAAAATTGAATTTATCTTTAAGACTTTTCAAAAAATCTACCAATGAATAAATGGTTAATATATAACAGTAAGACTTCTGGTGGTCTGAGCGATGCCGGTTCGACTGCAACTGGCGAGACAAGTGCTAATGTGGAAAGAAAAGAGAGCAAACATTCTCATGGGAAAAAAAGAAAGTACATACAATGAAATTTATTTTCAATGTTGAATCATATTGATTGAAATAAATAGTGTGCAGCGGCTAATGTGTGTGATCTGTAGTGAGCATTTAGTAAATGAAAGCATGAAGGGTGTAAAATTGAAGAGACAACTCGATGCGAGTCATCTTTCTAGTTGTAGCAAGCCAGTGAAGTATTTTGAAAGGTTGTTACAGTCTACAAAAAGCAACAGTATAATATTGAAGCACCTGCTTTAATGAATTCAAAGTGATCACGAGCATCGCTTGAGGAATTTTATCTAATTGTAAAGGCTAAAAAACCATTCACAGTTGATGATGAGCTTCCTCTGCCAATAGCAATCAGAATAACCGAAATTATCAACGGACAAAACCTGCAAACGAATTAAGAAAACTTCCAATGACCGACACTTCAGAGAGCAGAAGAATTTTGAAAATAAGCGAAGATCGATATGAACAATTACTTGAAAGGATTAAAAATAGTTCAAAATTGACAATTCAATTGGACGAAACACTTGGCCCAGTTATTAGCGTAATTATATTTTTATAATGTATTGCTACAACAGCGATGTTCATGAAGACTTACTTTTTAGCAGGCTGTTAGAAGGCCATAGAACAGATGGAGCAATATTTCAATAAGTGGATGATGTTTTTTAAAGATTGAATCGAGCTAACTGTGCTGGGGTGTGCACCGATGGTGCAGCCTCAATGAAAGAGAAGAATGTTGGTTTAAACAATAAAATCAGTTCTGTAATCTAAGAAGGTATAACCTCCACTCATTGCATGATTCATCGGGAGGTATTAGCAACAAAAGTACTGAAAAAAATTCTATACAGCGCTACAAGATTCAGTTAAAATAATTAATTACATCAAAACCTGTGCTCTTAATACTTTGCTCCTACCCAATTTGTGCAAATAAATGCATTGAGATTTGAAATCCATGCTGCTTCACACTGACATCCGATGGCTTTCCAGAGGTCTTTTAAGAAAGCTGATCGCTATAGACCGACCGGGGTTAAAAATTTGGCCGGGGCCGGGGTCAACAAATTTGTAATGGCCGGGGCCGGGCCGGGGCGGGGGTTATCAAATTTACCACGGCCGGGGCCGGGGCCGGGGTTCAGACCATCTCAGGACGTGTCACGATGACGTAATACACAACGCCGGTAAGTGGCTCAATGCATGTTGAATTACGGTTGCGGTCGGGTGTGTATTTATGTCAAGTCAATAAAGTCTTGTAGACTTGCAGTTGCAGTGCTTGTTGAAATAATTAATACAGAAACAATTATAGTAATTAAATATACCGGGTGTTCCACAAAAATGTCCCCGACTTTTTAATTGATTCTATCTCCGCTTTAAATTAACATATTTAAATTGTCTTTTTTTCACAATGTGGTAAATCTTGTTTCCTTTTCAAATAATTTAATAGAATTAAAAATGCGATTTTTGTGAAATCTAATACGTTAAATGAAAAGGAGAACCAATACAAAAGAGAACATTCTTTTAATGGCAAACGTTTCGTAATCTCTGATACCATCATCAGTGCTGTAAAACAAGGAATGAAAAACGATACTGAACAAATTGCGAAAAAGCTATAAGAAATTAATATCACTATACCTACATCAAAAAATAGCTATGCCTAACCATTAAAAATAAAACACAATTTCTCTTAAACATTCGAAGCCATGCGTACACATACACCTAAATTCTAGCAATCAAACAACACACAATAACATCTACACAAAGTAACAGAACTGCATACACACACACACACAAAACACACACACACACACACGGACACACACACATTCCAACACACTCCTATTTACACAGTTGGGTCAATATTTAATTTCATCGCACTTTGATCATTATTTAGCTGAGGTCTATGGGTAAAAATGAACAATGATTCCAAAATTCTAAGGTCGAATTCCTCTGCAGATCTACAAAGTATGGAGAAATTGGAACTTTTGAAAGGGTGGTTTGAACTATGGCAGTGATCTCTGATGGCTGACTTGGAGGGAGATGAGTATGGACGGCCGGTTCTATGGGAGATACCCGAGTGTTGGCTGTGACGAATAAATTGCTGGAGTGTGGTACTCCCAACATAAGACTGCAGGCAGCAATCACATTTATACAAGTGGACACAACCATTTCTCAGGCACTCTTCCAAACGTTCTTTCTATTGAAAAATGAACTAATTTTTAGATTATTTCTATAAAATGGTAACACGTCAATGAAAGTAAAATGAGAGTGTATCAGAGATAAAAGATCCTTTCTCATCTCCTTGTAAAGATAGTCCAAGAATGGAGCTCGACGAAAACTTTCTTCTTTGGTGCGGTCAGAATTGTACACGGAGAGGAAAGTTTTTTGTGTAAAAACTTTTTAACCAGATTGTTAGGTAAAGATAAAGGATATTTATTTTGTACAAGTAACTTTGTGATATATTTCACTTCATCGTGAAATATATTTGAATTTGAAATACAGTGTGCTCTATGCAATAATGTAGTGACACTTGTTTTACTATAATCCTTGTATATGCAACTGAAGAAATTGGTACATAATCCCGTAAATGTAGGTTTTCTATGAACAGAGGTGGTGAACATTGAATTAGTTTTCTTTACGAGAACGTCTAAAAATGGCAATTCATCATTCTGCTCAGTTTACATTGTGAAATTTATCTTGGCGTGATATCCATTTATGTAGTCAAAGATTTATAGGGCCTCTTCCTGTGAAAGAAACATCACAGACGATATTTCACAGTAAGTATTTCACAAGGTATTTCTTTGTAGGTATTTCGTTTTTTGTTTTACAGCACTTATGATGGAATCAGAGATTCCGAAACGTTTGCCATTAAAAGAATGTTCCTTTTTATATTGGTTCTTCTTTTCATTTTACGAATAATTTAAGTTTTTGAAAATCGTTTAATAACTACTTTACAGTGATCGATTTACTGAAAGAGGCAGAATAATTATTTGTTTAAAGGAAACGTTTTAAAAACAACACTGGTGATCTTCTTCGTTTCTCAATACCTACTGTGAAGGAACGCGTTTTCAAAACATCACCTCCATCGTTAATAATTCTTCGACAACGAGTTGAAGTGTTTCAAGAACTAAAAGAAAACGTTGAAATGATCCGCAAAACTCTTCGTTTAATTGTGGCTAGAAGTAATGCTTGCCTTGAGAGAAATGGTGGGTATGTCGAAGGATACTAAATTACTTTTTCATTCAAACTTTATTTAATGTATGAATTTGTTACTCTTTCAGGTTTTTGTTTGTTCGGTTTCTTGGATAGTGCAAAATAAGGAAGAATATCAATATTGTTTGAAAATGTTTTCCTTCGAAAAATTAGTTTTTCTATCCGTTTCAGTTAATCGATCACTGTAAAGTTGTTATTAAACGATTTTCAAAAAACAAATTATGGAGTAAGTAATTATGAGGTAAAATTTACTACATTGTGAAAAAATGAAAATTAAAATATGTAAATTTAAAGCGGAAATATAATCAATTAAAACTCAGTGACATTTTGGTGGGACACCCGGTATAATGACTAAAATTAGTCGTCAGCAGTATGGGATTACTTCGACATATCGGTGAAGAGTGTAGAAATTGAAGTGTGCACCATTTATGAAGCACGAGGAGCGGCTAGTGTATCTTAGAAAACTTTCTCAACTGAATATTTATGGGGCCATCTAAAATCGATACAAAATGATCAATTCCTGGAAGCTGAAGATAACCAAACAACGAAAAGAATTGAAAAATAGAAACAAAACGAACAAGAAGAAAAACTAAATGTCTATGTATTGAAAACAAACAAAGACAGTTTAGGGTGCAGCAGTGACAAAACTGCTGATTGTAGCAAGTTGTCTTCGTCTACCGGCAAACAGTTGACTTTAAAAGAAACATTTAAACATTTACTCAATCTGAAAGCTGGAAGCCAAATAATACTGACCACATACATAAAGAGAAATTGTTAATTTGCTGGCTTTGTGACGCGCTCAATCCTTACGACCCTATGGAAAAGTAAACTTTTTTAATTTTTGTAGGGTTTTTGAATAAGAAGTTTCAAGTTCCATCAGAGAAGGTAATTACAACAAAACTAATTCCGGACCTCAGTATCCAAATTCAGTTTGCTATTTCAGAGGAAATACAAAAGTAAATTAACGAAAATAGCGTCTTCTCAATAACTGCTGGTATTAGGACCTCTCCAAGTCGAGATTCTTTCATGTCAGTAACTGCGCACTGGATTATAATTACACTGGATGGTAGCATAGATACTGCTTTTTCTTCTCAGTGACTGCATGTTCTTCAAGATTGCAATGAAATCGCAAATCTCTTGAGAAATCGTTTTAAATCTATTTAAAAGAAACGTGAATTCTTTACGTGCGGGTAGCCGTGCACACTACGCTTTATTCACTTCAAATTATTAATCCAAATCAAGTTTAAATTAAACCAAGTCAAGTTCAAATTAATCCAAATCAAATTCATATCAATTCGAGTCAAGTTCAAATTAGTCCAAGTCAAGTTCAAATTAATCCAAGTCAAGTTTAAATTAATCCAAGTCAAGTTTAAATTAATCCAAATCAAGTTTAAATTAATCTAAATCAAGTTTAAATTAATCCAGTACCAAGTTGAATTAGGAATCGACATAAATCCCTCGCTAATTTGAGCGCTTTTTGTATTAAAAATGTATTTGTTGGATGTGATAAGCAAGAAAAACGTTTTTCCTTTCAGCAAAGAATACATAAAATTTCTGCAGTATTAAAACAAGCTGTCGTAAAATGTGTTAAGTCCCCAGCATCAGGAGGCAGAGTGTGATTCAGATCTTTGAGCGGAGTAACAAATAGAAGTCGATTATAAAAACTTCGCATTATATACTACACATTAAAATTTGTCTTATAATTCTAAATTAATGGTAGTATGCATCCATTCAAATAATTATGTTCAAAGGTACTTTTATGTTACACACACACACACACACACACACACACACACACACACACACACACACACACACACACACACACACACACACACACACACACACACACACACACACACACACACACACACACACACACACACACACACACACACACACACACACACACACACACACACACACACACACACACACACACACACACACACACACACACACACACACACACACACACACACACACACACACACACACACACACACACACACACACACACACACACACACACACACACACACACACACACACACACACACACACACACACACACACACACACACACACACACACACACACACACACACACACACACACACACACACACACACACACACACACACACACACACACACACACACACACACACACACACACACACACACACACACACACACACACACACACACACACACACACACACACACACACACACACACACATATATATATTCGTATATTTTGGAAACAGCCTTTCTTTCAAGCATATTTCATTAAAAAGTACGCCATTTTTATTATTGATTAGTTTTTTATTTAGATTTTCTATTTTCCTAAATATATTTCTGGCATCATTGCTAAGGAGGTTAAAAAGGTCGCTAATAGTCGACGCGTTTCGGCGCTCTTGCGCCATTCTCAAGCTATGTAAATAAAATGCAGCGATGATTTCTGAGGTGCTACTGTAATGGCTGCTCGAGATCAAATGAAAGGTAGGGTGGCAGAGTCGCCAATGTGGATTGGCTTTGTTGGCGGCTTGTGTCGAATCGGTGGGGCGTACAGTCGGTCGACGCGGCCGCGTGCAACTCACGCGGTCAGCGTCAAAAAAGTTTGAGAATGCGATGGGTCCCGGTGCTCTGGTTGTTAATTGTTGGTTTTTTCTGTTCTATCAGTATTGCTTCTATGATCTGTAATCTATTGAAGTCTGGTTCTTTGCGTAGAATTTTTGTGTTGCTCACTAATTGGTTTCTTGTTAGGGCTTGGCCGTGTGTTTCCGAAGCGTGTTTTTTTGGTTTGGACTGCTTTTTGGTTGTTGACAACATTACATGCTTGACCAAACTCAAAACAATATTCGAAGCAAACTCTATACTAAAATTCACACATGAAATTGGCACAGGAAACCATCTCCATTTCTTCGACGTCCAAATCAACCTGAACAACAACAACAACAACTACACCACATCCGTTTACCAAAAACCTACCAACACTGGAATTTACCTACATGCTGAAAGTGAAACACCACAAAAATATAAAGACAGTACGATAAAAACGCTCGTCCATCGCACATACAAGATATCTTCCACTTGGCAGCTGTTCCATGAAAGCATAACAAGGCTAAAGCAGGCATTCATTAATAACGGATACTCAAACACATCCTTTAATAACATCTTGAAAGAATATATACAGAAATTAAACAAAAGCACCAACCCGGACCAGCAAATTTTACATACAGTATATTATAAAAACCAATACTCTACAGCATACGAAGCCGATGAACGCATATTAAAGCAAATTATTAAAAACAACACTAAATGCAACGCTGATAACGAACGCCTACAACTTACCATATATTACAAAAGCCATACAGTCGCCAGCCTTATCTCTAAAAACAATTTTAGCACAAAACTACCAGCCTTGAAACAGACCAATGTCATATACGAGTACAAATGCAACCATGAGGACTGTGAACCTCTAAACCGCTCGTATATAGGCATGACAACTACCACCCTATCAAGACGCCTAACCATGCACCTATCCACAGGAGGCCCAAAACAACACGCTTCGGAAACACACGGCCAAGCCCTAACAAGAAACCAATTAGTGAGCAACACAAAAATTCTACGCAAAGAACCAGACTTCAATAGATTACAGATCATAGAAGCAATACTGATAGAACAGAAAAAACCAACAATTAACAACCAGAGCACCGGGACCCATCGCATTCTCAAACTTTTTTGACGCTGACCGCGTGAGTTGCACGCGGCCGCGTCGACCGACTGTACGCCCCACCGATTCGACATAAGCCGCCAACAAAGCCCATCCACATTGGCGACTCTGCCACCCTACCTTTCATTTGATCTCGAGCAGCCATTACAGTAGCACCTCAGAAATCATAGCTGCATTTTATTTACATAGCTTGAAAATGGCGCAAGAGCGCCGAAACGCGTCGACTATTAGCGACCTTTTAAACCTCCTTAGCAATGATGCTAGAAATATATTTAGGAAAATAGAAAATCTTAATAAAAAACTAATCAATAATAAAAACGGCGTACTTTTTAATGAAATATATATATATATATATGTAGTATCGAGGGTATATTTACACGCATTTAAAGATTTACACACCTGAAATTCCACTTTACCACATCTATGAAATCATTTGTGCATGCGATTACAAATGATTGCCACTGGACGATGTGTAGATTTAACCTTTAAAATTAATGAGCAAATGCGATTCACTGAGTACTTATGTACGATACCATTTGATTACAATTTATTGGAGTACATTACTGCACATATAAAATCCTGCAATAGCAATAAAAATTGTGCCATCCCTTCAAATGAATAGGCCTAGGCAAATATATCATCTCGATCGATGAAATTAAATGAAACATTTTTACATGAATCGTTTGAACAAGCAAAAACAGACATCTTTGCTATATTTCTTTTAAAGGTTAAATCTACATATCATCTAAAGGTAATCTTTCGTAGTTGCATGCATCTATGATTTTATATACGTGATAAAACGAAATTTCACGCATATAAATCTCTATATGAGTAATTAAACCCTCGATACTACTATGTGTATGTGCATGTGTAACATAGAATTGTCTTTGAACATAAATATTTGAATGCATGCACACTGCCATTAATGTAGAATTGAAAAACAACTTTAATGTGTAGTTAATAAGAAGTTTTTATAATTGATTTCTATATGTTACTCCGCTCAAAGATCTGAATCACACTCTGCCTTTTGATGCTGGATACTTAGCACGTTTAATTTGAATTTAACTTGCATTAATTTGAACTTGACTTGGATTAATTTGAATCTGACTTGGATTAAATATAACTTATCTTGGATTAAATTGACCTTTACTTGAATTAATTTGAAGTGAAAAAGGTGTAGTAAAAACTAAAAACCCCGCCCAAAACCTCGGTTTAGGGCACTATTTTGCCGGGGCCGGGGCGGGGGTCTGCAAAAGTTGTCGGGGCTTGCCGGGGCCGGGGCCGGGGTCAGCTAAAATGGCCGGGGCCGGGGCACCGGTCGGTCTATACTGATCGCTTTATTTTTTTCAGGTAAAGACTCAGATTTGATAAAACATTTCCAAAACAAAAATTTATTTCCAAACTTTCATCTATGTTGTATTCTTGACAAGTTTAATGACCTAAATATATCATTACAAGACGAAAATACTCTTACAAATGTTCTTCCGTCAACTTCAAAAATTCAAACTCTCCTGAAGAATGCTAATGTATGGTAGATGAATGTAAAAGGAACTCAAGTGAGATGTTTCCCAGCCTGGAAGAGTTAATCACAGAAAATTAACTAAATTTTGAAACAATAAAAACAATTATAATTAAACACTTGGTAAACTTAATGAAAAATAAAAAATATATATTTTTTAAGAACCAGACGGGAACCAACTTGACTAGATCCAAAATCCATTTGATGCTAAAGTCGAAAAAGTGTCATTTCACGCTTAAAAATAAATGAAAAATTTACACTTCTTTCTTCTGATTCTTCTCTAAAAACAATGTTTGCTAAAATGAGTTTAAATTTGTTTTGGGTTCGATCGCATCAAATTGGAATATCCAATCTTGTCCCGACCTGCATTGGAAACTCTTCTACCTTCAGCGTCGACATATTAAAGTGCAAGTGCTTTTTGGCATTAGGTAATCTCAAAACCAATCATCGATCGAGTCCAGAAAATATTTAAACTGTACTTAGACCAGCTTTAACAAAATAGAGCCTAGATTTGACCTTCTGTGTAAGAAAACGCAGTTGCATCAATCGAATTAAAATAAATATAGGTGTTTTGATTTCATGCCACTGGATTTATTGATAAATATTGATTTTTTCTGCTGTACTCTTATTTTATTTTCTATTTTGTTAAAATTAAAAGGGTTCGTATATAATAAAAATAATTTAAAGAGGGTCGCGGCGGATAAAAGTTTGAAGACCACTCACTTGGACAATGCAAACGACTGTGCGCTACGTTCAATCTCTTCGGTAGCTCAATACCCAACCTAATTTTAACACCAAATTAACATGTTTTATTTATTTTGCTGTAAACATTCGTATCTATTAAAGATAATCTACTTGAAACATTTTTGGTTCGACATCACTTGACAAAATAAAGTTATAGATTCAGCGCCCGAGTAATATTAACCAGATCTTCTGCCTGAATGTAAGTATCTCACTTTTTTTATCATCAAACATACTTCACTGCTGCAGTCGCAAACCATGAATAATTCCTAATTTATTTCTGTTGGGTGTAAACTAATGATTAGTGAGTACGCCGACTCCAGTACCCATTTTCGCCAAATTTATCAATGAGGCTAACGTTTTATATGCGGCACTAATGATAAATTGCAAGTTTAATTGAAATCCCCACAGTTTAAAGTCACCTCCATTGAACGAGAAAGCATATTAGCCAAAGTCAAGAACATTTTTCTACCTCTTTCGTATAAGTAGTTCGGACTAAATTTAACTTTAGGCTTTCAAACTCTCCCATTTATCCAGCATGACAATGCTAGTGAAGGCTAGAAATTCTCTGATAATTTTGAAGCTGATGACCAGCGGCATGCAGTGATGGAGTTGTTTTCGGTGCCCGTAGAAGTGTCCGTCGTCAATGTGAATTCGTGGGAGCGCTCAATACGTAGATGAAGCGCTTAATTCTCCTGAGGGATAATTACCTGAGTGTATACATCGTAATTGCATTAACAGACAAGCTTTTGCAGGACGATTCGCAGAACCCATTTTATACATTGATTATAGTTGAAACTTAGCAGGAGTCTTTTTTGGAACCAGTTAATTCATCCACGTACCTTCACCTTAGTTATTTTATTATCACGACGACATATATTACTTCATAGCGATACATATGTCAGCATTAGAAAAAATTTCTCTAAATCTGAGTAACTGGTACACTGTTACTAGTAGGAGTAACTAGGAATGCAAGTTCAGAAGCATGGTTACAAAACATGCAAATAGACCAAACTGGCATCAATTCTGGCCACAAGCTAGAAGCCCTGCTCAGAAAAGATATTAAAAAAAATCCTACAAGCTATCAAATGCGAGAAATGAATTTCCGGCGTGGGAGAACGTCTACCCAGAATCAAAAAAATGCCTGTCACGTTTGTTATATGGGAACTAGACCTATGAAAGTTGGCATACGTATGTATTTTTGAAAGGGTCATAGGTGCGTATTCTAGAGTATCTTAATTTGTGAAATAATTACTGAGATAATGGGGAAAAATGGGTGAAAAAATAGGGTATTTTCAAAAGCTATCTTCTCCAAAAGTTATAATTGTAGAGCAATGATTTAGGTCTCATTGAACGCGCAAAAAGTTACTGCATAGCTGGACGTAAGTTCGTTTTGAAAAACGCAATGGTTTTTTATAAAATGTGAATTTTTTTTAAAATCTAGCATTTTTCCGTAGATTTTTCAATGTAACTAAAAAATTACTGAGAATTTCAAAGCGAACTCACGTCCAGCTATGCAGCAACTTTTTGCGCACTGAATTAAACCTAAATCATTGCTCTACGATTATAACTTTTGGATGAGATAGCTTTTTAACTTTTTACCTGCAACTCTTCAGTAAGTGCATTTTTCTACAATTTTTCGTTTTTTTTTTCATTTGAAAGCTATATTGCCTGGAGAAATTGACGCGGTTGACGTTCTGAAAGCTGTCGGAACAAATGAATACCTTTTCTCGTAAGTTTTTGGTTGTTCCTTGAAGGAACTGTAACCACAGGTATCACAGATACATAGGCGCTCCTCCCCTTCTCGCCTTCGTTTTCCCCTCTCACAGAACAAAGAACGTTGTGTAG
The DNA here is from genome assembly GCA_030386875.1 of Morinoia aosen. Taxonomy (NCBI): domain Eukaryota; kingdom Metazoa; phylum Arthropoda; class Malacostraca; order Amphipoda; family Talitridae; genus Morinoia; species Morinoia aosen. The sequence continues at coordinate 6,528,164 of CM059574.1, forward strand.
CTTTCCTAGTTTGTTAAGTAAGGAGTTCTGTGTCGAATATACCTACAAAACAAAATCCAGATATTTCTGGTTCGTGTCTAATGTGGTGACTGTCCGGCGCTAGCAGCTGCATTCGAATTCACCCCCCTTCCCTCCGTTTCCCCCTCTCACAAAGCCCAGAACGTTCTGAACTTTTGCTAGCTTGTAAAATAAGGACCTCTCTATTGAATAGAGCAACAAAAACCAACAAAAAAAAATTCAGGGGCGCGGCACATGCACTTGTTGGTCGACGATAGCTGCTGATTGGACCCCCTCCCCCCACCTTCCCAACCCTATTTCCCCCACTTACGGTGCTCAGGTCGTTATGCAAATTTGACAGCTGATGAAGTAAGTATGTCTCTAACGACTAAAGCAATAAAAAAAATCAGGATTCTGGGTAGACGTTCCCCTTAACGAAAAGAGCTAGGTCAATTTAACACATGAAATCGGTAAAGGTTACGAGACGCCATTGAGGAGCGTACTATTATCAGAAACGCCTGTAAAACTTCGCATCAGTAGTACCTGCAAAATAGTTAACACGTTGACCCCAATGGGTTAAACAAAAGTTCAATGTTCAAATCATATTTATAGTCAATCGTAGTAGCACTTCTTGAAAAAACTTCCATGGGGGCAAGGAAAGAAATGCTGAACACTCTGGACGTATACTGAAAGTCATCAGTACATTTTTGAATGACAGTTTAAGAGAGATAAAATATCCAGAGCCCCAGCAAGTATCCATGCATCGCGGAGGTGACCGACGAAGTGTCGTCGGCAGCGCGGCTCCACGACTAGCCCATGGGCGTTCACAAGGAGGAAGATCACGGGCTGTGAACAAATACTTAAGTTAGGTTTGTTCGGTGCGGTAAAACAAGGTTTACGGAAGAACACTAAGAGCAGATAGTAAGCTTTCCCTTAAGCTTCTTCGGAATTAGATAGCCCGGAGATGGCATGGCTAGGTAGCGTAAAGGCAAAGAAAATTAACAATGGCTAAATAGCTCATAGTGTGCTTAAGTGGGCGAGAACCCTTCGTGATCTTCTCATTTATTTCTTAGGCCAGAGTGATGGACCTTCTACTTGGTTAAGTAGTTAAGAATTACTGAACAGGTTGACTGGACATAGCGCTATCAATCACTGCAACCCACCATAACAGTAATCCGGTCCTTGGGTCCCCGTAGTGACGAGAAGGTAGTCCTGTGCGTGCCAGGTCTTCACCACTTGCGGGAAACGCCCGCTCCCCCGAAGCGTCGCCGTCCCGCCCCCATCCCCCCACGAGCCGGCTGCTCTTTTAGCAGACCATCTTCATGCTGATTAGCTTCACTGTCGAACACATGCTCTCACCAGGCACGCTGAGATTTTACGAACGTGACCCACTGCGAAAAACGAGCTGAACGGCGGGAAATTTAATTGCTGAGGTGATTGATTGGTGCCAGACTGATGTTTTTGCGTAAAGCATGTCTGGAGTTAAGAATGGTTTTGTTCTTTCGGGTCTAGCGAAAGAATAGCGCTATGAGTGAATAAAACTGCGTAATTCTTTGAAACGAAAGAAAAGTCACGAATGGTTCTCTTTTAGAGCACATATTCGCCTTTAAGAAGATTTTTTATTCTGAATAGCGGAACTTTCTGTACAGTCCGCCAAACAGGATTCAGTTTCGAAAATAAAGATTGAAACTGAATCAATTTTCTCAATAAGCGACAAATTAATGTAACAGTAACAAACACGAAGATTCAGCTTTCACACGCGGGTTAGGCTGAATCAATTTTGAACAAAGTTATTTTTAAACCTTAACACTAGAGACATCACCATTTGAAGCCTAATTCAAATATACAATGGGCGTCTCAAAGAAGATGCCCTTAATATACATTAACTCTCCGAAGGACCTACTTGCTGTTTTTTGCAAGAAAATTTCAGCTTCGGAAGCACGTTAACTTAACTTTAAGACAAATTACATATAATGGGGAACACAAGAAACGATCATTTTAAGCCTACGAAACTTATTTACACAAGGTATCTTAACAAAGGCGCCCTTAAACAGATCCAGACTCGTACAAGGACCTGGTTTTAGACCGGGCTGCAGCTGCAGCCATCCTAGGCGGATTAGAGCGAGGAGCGCCCGCCGGCGCACGAGAGCCGGGAGCTGCATCGCCCGGCGCTGGCGCACGAGCCTCAAGAAGATGTATCAGGGAAGTGACGTGACGGCGCACCGTACCGTCGTTACCCTTGAGTAAATCGACCTCGGTGACCTCACCCATATGATTCACCGTTCGACCCACCACTCTTCCCAAGGCAAAATTGGTACGTTTTTGATTGTGCTCCTTAAGAAGCACAATATCGCCCTCTGCAAGGTTGGCGTGCCGTACCGGCAAATATCTGTCTTTCTTGTTCACGGCTTGTGCCACGAGGTTAGGTATGAACTGTTCGGTGTACTTGTCCACCAATCTCTTCCGAACCTCACACAATTTGGAGAAGTTCTCTCGAATACGATCTACGGGTTCAGTTGAAGGTGCCCAAGTTTCGTCTACATTATCGTCTGACTGGGGAATAATGAACACTGTATTCAACTCATACCCTCTTAGGAGCATCTCTGGCGTTATGTGTGTCGGTAGGTCATGGCGCACGTCTGAGTCTCTAAGAGACTCTTTCAGAGCCACAGGGCGCTTGTTTATCAAGTTTACGGTTTGAGCTACAATAAATTCAAACTCTAGTCTATCGAGAACGTTATTTCTAATCGCTCCAAACAAGAGCCGTTTTGTTAACTTTACGCAACTTTCGACTAATGAGCCGAGGGCCGGTGAACCCTTGGCGTATTGCTCGAATTCAATTACTCTGATGGCCTTTTCCTCACGAAACTGCAATGTATCAGGAGCACTCAACAAGTTCGATATAATTTTGGAGGCTGCAACAAGCTGGGAGCCGCAATCTGACAAAACGAAAGTCGGGCAGCCAAATTCAAAAATGTGGAGCTGAAAGGTGCTCAGGAATTCTTTCACGGTGAGATCCATACATAACTTTAAATTCACTGCCCGACTCCACATGCACGTGATGCACAAGACCCAAACCTTTACCTTTTTCCCGGCGTACTTGACATAGAATGGCCCGAGATGGTCCAAAAGCAAATGTCTGAACGGTATCGCGGGAGGATCGACTCTGAAGTCCCTATAGGACGACTGATTGAGCTTTACGGCACGCGCGTTGCAACGTTTGCACACAACGCAATTTCTAAGCACTTCCTTCACGACCGAAAAGTGGTTAGAGACATAAAATCTCTTTCTAAATTCAGAAAGGACGGAATAAACTCCCGCGTGGGAAAGTTTCTCATGAATATCCGTAAGGATCAATCGCGTTAGTAGGCTACGCTTGGGTAGGAGAAGAGGAAACCTATATATGCACTGATCCTTCCATCGTTCAAATTTGCTATGCACCGTAAGCAGTCCCTGAGAATTTCTAGCCACGTTCAATTGACGGATTAGATTAGGCATTGCCTTAAGCGCTTTTGGGCTAGAATTCAAGTACGCCACGCAATCTGGGAAATGGATGTTTTGGTCTGTCGAAATAATATGGTTACATGCAATCTCGTACAGGTTCTCTTTGTCACGATCGTAACATCGCAAGTGTCCAAATTTAGAGGGATTTTTCTCTTTTAGTCTCAGTTTCAGCTTGTTCACATATTGAAGAACCAATCTCAGCACATTGGCCATTTTACGAAAACTGGAATACCTATCCAAGGGAACGACGTGATCTAATGTCTCTCCTGCAACAGCAGCGGACGCACAAGCCTCTACGGACTTGCCCGACCCCCCGCTGAGACCTGCGTGCTCCTCACACGGCACCCGAAAGGATAGCAGGTCGGGCTCCTGGCCTTCGTCTTGCTGAAAGCGAGAGAGAAAGTTAGGACCCGAATGATAGTTGCTCTCCAGGAGTTGCTTCCAACTCAACGCTCGAGTTATGCAATCGGCCGGATTGTGATTACCTGCAACGAAGGCAAAGGTTATGGGGAATCTTTCACAGCTCCGATAAATGTTAGCCAAACGATTTTTAACGAAGGTGCTCAAGTTTTGCATTTTGTCCAATTTTGTTGCGTACGAGTTAAGCCAATTTAGAGCTACTAGGCTGTCTGAATGCAAGCTCAAGTTCGTGATTCTGACAGGGACTGGAACATCTGTGCCGGCCAGCTCCGCCCTCGTTTCACTAAGCGCCTCTACACCCAAAGCAATTGCATGTAGCTCCAAAGAAGGAACGCTCTTTGTTTCCAGCTGCGTGTTCACCAGACGATTTTTTGCGTAAAGAAAGTTTACCTTACCGGAATCGGTGTCACGAATGAAAACTACTACCCCGTAGATCAACTTGCTGGAGTCTGTAAATGCTACGAGTTCGTAATTTCCGTCTCTAGGACCAATGAATCTGGCGATTTTTACTTCGCCTCCCTTGTTCACCTGCTTAGCGATTTTCGCCCATTCCCGTTGAAGATGATGGGGCAAGATATCATCCCAGCCCATAGTTTTGTTTGTCTGCAACTGGTGAGCAAATATTCTTGCGCGATTTAATATCGGGCCGCTGATTTGAAGTAAATCATAATTCGAAGCTATGGCGGACATGATTTTCCTCTTTGTGTTGGCCGAAGCATCTAACTTTAGTTGGGGTGCAGCAATCTTGTCCTCTGACCGATCCCACTTCATTCCAAAGAACTTTACTTCATTTGGAGTTTGAGTGTCATTCTCAGCGTCTACACGAGCCTGCAATTTAGGAGAGTTAGTGTAAAATTGCTGAAGAGCAAATTTGTATGGCTCGAAGATTTCTGGGAGCTTTTCATATGCCCATTCCAAATAGGCACAGTCACTCGCAGACACTGAAGAATTGTCCATGTAGGCTAAGGAATAAATAAGAGTTTTTAGTCTATTTTCCGCCGTAGAGCCAACGAGGTCATCAGACTGCAGCATGATATGCAACGCCAGCATTAATATTGCCGGGGAACATCGGAGTCCAAAGGCCAAGCGCAGATGTTTGTACGCTACCAACCTAAAGTCTCCCGACGTCACGTCGCTATACCACAGGAAAATTAGTTTAATTTGGTCATGCTCGGGAAGAGCAATGTTTAGGAAGGCTTTCTTAATATCGAACGTGAGTAAGTACTCGTCAAAACGCAGCAAGGAGAGAGCAGTGGAGAGCTTTTTATTCAAGTTTGGACCACTCAGCATTGCCTGATTATGCGACAGCACACATTGGTGTGAAGAGTCTTTTTCACAAAGGTTGGACAAGTAGACAATTCTGCACTTTGTGGTTTCCCGCTCCAGCTTAAAAACCCCCATATGAGGTAAAAAACTGCAAGACGGATTTGCTTCCATGAATTCGGGAATGTTGTCAATTCTCTCAATGATGCCCTCCGTCAGCTGTTCCCTGATAACGTCGTCGTAAATCCTCAAATGCGAGGGATTCCGCTTCAACTTCACAAGATTTGATCGAAGAATTTGCTTTGCAAGGTTAAAATTTTTCGCCAACAAATGCGACACTTTCGAATTCCACAAGAGTGGCATGATCAACCGTCCATCATCGCTGCGCGTAGTATTGGACAGAACAAACTTTATTAAATCTTTATTCTGTTCTACGCTATCCTCCTCGTACACGACATTTTCATAGTTCAAAGCATTAGTATTCTGCTCCCGGAGGACATTGCCTAAAACAGACTCCAAAATAGAATCGCTTGTGACATTTACCGGCGCAGGAGCAAGAGGTGCCTTACCTTCCGTCCCGACGAAGGCTCCGCCCTCCCCAGCTACAAGCTCCGGTGCACTGGGATGAGAAGGGGTATCGCCGGAGGTTTCTGGAACACAAGCAGGACCAGAGCTCGGCGCCATTGGAGCAGAAAACGCGTTGCAAGTCTGAGAAGCCGGCAAAAGATGTAAATTCTGCAAAATTCGCTCAGCACTCCCGGCAAGGACGACACCCCAGGGAGTCTCCGAAAACAACGATTGAGGAGAAGCCCCGAACAAGCGATCCTGCTGAGGCAAAATCTGAGCGTCTAAATTACCCAACACGAAATCTAAATTACTAATAGCATCAGAGTCGTCGAGCAAGGTATTATCCGCCAATTCATAGCCCTGCGAAGAAAAATGATTAGCAATTCGCTGAAGTCCGGGTACTTTTATACTGGTCCTTATTTCAGGTACGCAGATAGCCGTTACAGCGGGATGATTAGGACTCAGCTTCACTTCTACTAAAGAAGTATTATACTCTTGAGTGCTGTTAAACCCATTTATCGTTAGAACAAAGTTCGAGTCTAGGACAGGCAGGTTTAATCTGCTGGCACACGAGTTTGTGATGAAATTAGGTTGACACCCGGTATCTCTCATTCCCCTGAGCGAGCCTCCCTCAAGTTGCACAGAAAACGTGGGAATAATAGAATCATTCCCATAGTTCGTAGGGAGTGCAAAGACGACTTGATTCACTGAGACCGCACAGGTTGACAATTTCTTTTTATCTCCCTTTGTAATTTCTGAGGGACCTGCCTTTAGAGAGGTTGCTTGTCCCTTCTGCTGAGCAGCACCCCCATCTGGCATACAAAGAAAAGAATAATGAAATTTAGAGCAGTGCGAACAGCGCTTTTTGAAGCGGAAGCGACAAGAACCTGTGTGGTGTGACAAATTTGCACATCGCAAGCAGCCATTAAGAGCTGTTAACCTATCCCGCTTCGCCGCAGGTGTTGGATAAAGAGGACAGTTAAAGGTGGAGTGGGAAGTTTCTCTAGAACTCCCAGTAGAGCAAAGGCTGCAAAATTGAGCCTTTAACTCTTTTGGCTTCTCCACATTCACCGCAAAATTCATACTGTATTTCTTGGTTGCGGATTTACCCGTCTCCCGACCACAAAGATACCGATCAGTAGCCTCGTAGACGTTCTCCATTAGGTCCTTCAAGGACGGCTTACTATTATTAGTAATGTGAACAAACTGCCTTTGAAATTCGTCGTTCATACCGCTCCAAAAGAAATACTGAAGTACGGTTTTAACGTCTATCTCCAGTGTGTCGAAACTCTGGACAATTGACCTCATTTGGCCAATATAGGCATAAGGATCATCATTATTGGAGAGTTTAATCTCCGACAGCCTCTTAATGACTTCATATTTTTGAGTCAAGGGAGAAGCGAAGGCTCTCTGCAACAAGTCTTTGGCATCTTCGTACGTTTGTTTACCAACCTCTAACGATTGAACAAGCACACGAGGAGCATTTCTCAACTGCTTTTGCAAAAAAAAGAATTTCTCATAGTTCGTTAAATTGTATTTTGACATTATACTCTCGAACTGAAGAAGAAATTTATTAAGATCCTCACCTTTGTCATGTCCGTACGCTGGAAGGGGTATTTGGGGAAGCTTAAGCTGACTTCGGTGTAAGTCACCAACCCCAACTCCAGCACTTGCTTGAGGAGCCGGAACCTCCTTCAACGAAGTCTCCAACGTACTGATCGCTGCAATCAATTTGAGGGAGTAATCAGCACACGTGTCATACTCCGCTTTCAGCTCCGCCTCCGCTGCCTTTTCTGCAAAGAGACCTTCAGCAATCTTCTGATCAGACGCTTTCAGGTCAGTCTGTAAAGACAGTAACCTAATTAAGGTCTGGCGTTTCTCATCATTAGAGAAATTAGTAAGATTAGAATCAATAGCATTACGAGTCCGAGTGACTTCGGCTCGCATATATTTGCGATTATGCGTCAAGAATTTCACGTCCATCGCAGCTCTGAAAATAGTAATAGCACACAATAATATTTAGTTGACACCAGTCACCTGAAGAGCAATGTGAAAGAAATTATAGTCAACAATGAAGAGACAGCCCGCGGGGGAAGACGGGCAGGACTCGACGAACACACCAAGGGCGGAGACCCCACTCTGGATCCTGTCTACAGCGCCATCTTGAAAAAACTTCCATGGGGGCAAGGAAAGAAATGCTGAACACTCTGGACGTATACTGAAAGTCATCAGTACATTTTTGAATGACAGTTTAAGAGAGATAAAATATCCAGAGCCCCAGCAAGTATCCATGCATCGCGGAGGTGACCGACGAAGTGTCGTCGGCAGCGCGGCTCCACGACTAGCCCATGGGCGTTCACAAGGAGGAAGATCACGGGCTGTGAACAAATACTTAAGTTAGGTTTGTTCGGTGCGGTAAAACAAGGTTTACGGAAGAACACTAAGAGCAGATAGTAAGCTTTCCCTTAAGCTTCTTCGGAATTAGATAGCCCGGAGATGGCATGGCTAGGTAGCGTAAAGGCAAAGAAAATTAGCAATGGCTAAATAGCTCATAGTGTGCTTAAGTGGGCGAGAACCCTTCGTGATCTTCTCATTTATTTCTTAGGCCAGAGTGATGGACCTTCTACTTGGTTAAGTAGTTAAGAATTACTGAACAGGTTGACTGGACATAGCGCTATCAATCACTGCAACCCACCATAACAGTAATCCGGTCCTTGGGTCCCCGTAGTGACGAGAAGGTAGTCCTGTGCGTGCCAGGTCTTCACCACTTGCGGGAAACGCCCGCTCCCCCGAAGCGTCGCCGTCCCGCCCCCATCCCCCCACGAGCCGGCTGCTCTTTTAGCAGACCATCTTCATGCTGATTAGCTTCACTGTCGAACACATGCTCTCACCAGGCACGCTGAGATTTTACGAACGTGACCCACTGCGAAAAACGAGCTGAACGGCGGGAAATTTAATTGCTGAGGTGATTGATTGGTGCCAGACTGATGTTTTTGCGTAAAGCATGTCTGGAGTTAAGAATGGTTTTGTTCTTTCGGGTCTAGCGAAAGAATAGCGCTATGAGTGAATAAAACTGCGTAATTCTTTGAAACGAAAGAAAAGTCACGAATGGTTCTCTTTTAGAGCACATATTCGCCTTTAAGAAGATTTTTTATTCTGAATAGCGGAACTTTCTGTACAGCACTTATGGAAATAGCAAATATTAACTAGATTTTACCTTTATCTAACTCTGTTTATACACTTATAGAAGCTGAATTTGCGGTTCCTGGTCGGTCAGCGGCATTTTTGAAGTTTTCTCCGTATACACCAGCGGCTCACATCGCAGCCCATGTGTGAAATATGAATGCACTCAAAAAATACCGCGGGCTGGAAAGAGATGGGTTGCGGTGCTGCTCATCTTCAAATTTTCAACAACGAGGTAGTTGATGCTTGGCGTAATGACGGCAGAGCAGCATGAGCGCAGTACGTAAGCGAGAATGCGACCACGGCGGTCATCGATACTCCACCATATCTGGAGAGGGGACTAAGCACCGCTCGCGCTTGTGGGTCGGCTCTGAGATCGAGAGGCCGACACTTTTTCAGACTACTGATATTGTCACGTTGCTTATTACGTTGTGTGTGCCCAGGACTACTACACCATGAACATGCCCGAATCAACTGCAGATGAAAAGTCACACCAGAGCAACACTCGTGATTAAATAAAGAAATTACATCTGTCGACATTGAGAACTCATGGGTATTACTTATTCGTGCCATGAACATTGAGCGACCATCATCTAAAGCTACGTTGTACGTTATAATTATAACTTGAAGATTTATTTACATTTAATGGGCACCATGTATCGCTCCGCGGGCTCGCAAGTTATCTCGCTGACCGAGTTAGTCTGATTCAACACCGGCGCTTCACCATATGGAAAATATCTGATGAATTCTTGCTAATTTTGTGCTACGCAGGATCAGCACCTGACGACTGTTTAACGATAGTACTTTGATCATGAAATTTCTTCCGATTTCACTGTAAATGTGTGCTTGTGGGTTTAGTAGCGGGTGCACTCATTCCAACGCATGACACTTTATTCAATGATTGCATTTGACGATGTTGATGATGAATATTGACGATGTTATATTTTATCCAATGTTTTCATTTGACGCTGTTGCTTCGTCTTGATTTTATTGATTGCTAATGTAATTTTGCATTTCATGTGCTAGCTTTAGAATAATTTTTAATAATTTTCAATTCATTATCCCTAATCCCCCTCATCGGTCAGAGCTTAATGTACCTATTACAGTGCTAAAAGTCTCAAGCAAAATAACCTTTTTGTTCTTTTTTTGTTTTTTCCTCTCCTAATGTTAGAACCTGGTTTAAATTCATCTTTGTAACATGTCTCTCTAATCTGCATAAAAAAAGTTAAGATCCTTGATATTATGTCTTAGAACTGCGCTCGCTTAGGGAGTAGTAGTAGTATTACAAGTATAACTAGAAACATGGTAACGGTGGAAGAAGAACTCATAGGGGGCGTCGAAAGTATTCGACGCTAGAAAAAGAAAAATTACTACAACAAAATTACAAGAAGAAAATAAAATTACTACTACTTCGTCAAGAAAGTATTCAACATAGAAGTAGTAGTAATACACTAGAGAAAGTATCCAACGGGTATCACAAATTTATGTCAACATGCGTTCTTCTCTCAAAGAAACATACCAGCAACCTCGATTTAGATAATCGTGATTGGGACTCCGTGTCGCACCACTTTGTTCCCGAGCTGCATTTACCTGAAAATCTTCCATCGGCATTTTTGTTCGGCGCTTCGCTAGCGCTGGTCATTTTTCAACCGGAGGCTGTTCATTAGTTGGGAACCTTCAACGCGACTCTATACAGCAACTTTCCGGGAGCTTAAGTCTTCTTTTGTGAAGTATTTTCTTCTTTCAGGAAATAAAAATTTCACTCAAATACCATCAAAGCCCCAGGGGAGCTATAAAAATACATCCTGTGATTGAACGCAAGTAAAATAAAAACAAAACTGGAGCAAACGAAAAGAAAACTTGATGAGAGTCGTCCTCGGAAAGCTTTTACCTCACGCCACAAAGGAGTGAGAATTTTATAGTTTCTACTAAAAGATTTTTAGGGACGTGCCCGGCACAGAACATACACGTAGTTGCGCTTATCTCTGGACGCAGACCACACTGGAACATCACCTGGCTCCTCTATCTGATGAGGGAAGTCTTTGCATGTTTCCATAATTTTTCTGGTTAAACTTTACCGAAAGGAAATCTTAGTTTATCGACCAACAAATGTTCGCACTATTTGAGGGATATATTTCATTACATTATTAAAATCAAAAAAATGGTACAGTTGAGTATTGAAAGGTTAGATTTCACCGAACTTTCAATTCATGTTTTCAATTTTAGTCACATAATCACGAGCAGTGAATGTGCACCTGATTGACTTATCCCTTGTTTTAACGTAGGAAATAATAAAAAAATTCAAGGTAGATTTTTCTCAATCGCTAAGTTTTCTTTTTACTGCCTTCTACTTTTGCGCCTGTGACGTTCGTCAATGCTTGGTGGCCACAAAATAACCACGCAATTTTTGTCAAACTAAGCAGCTCGTGCATGATGCAGTGAGGTTAAATGCAAGCCTATCTGATGTAAGCCTTCGTGATATTTCAGCATCGGTTTTAGTGACACGCGAAGAGGAATTCTCTTTTGTTCAAACAAAAAAAAAATTGCACCTGTGCTGGTGATACGCTGATAGAGCGCCGAGGTCACCATGCACCATCGTGCTTCTACACATTTTGCCTAATATCGATAAGGCAACATTTTCTGTTTTCATCATATCCTCCATAAAATCAAGTACAACACAAAATATAATTCATAGCTAGATATTAAAAAATTCCAAGGCAAGTGTGTGTGAAATGAGGCAAGTGTTCCACCCGTCGATATCTCCGAGCTAGATTTGTATGAAACATTCCTTTACGAGTTTTGGATCTCATCGGTAACATTTCTAGATAGTTGGCGTTAAACCATGAAATGCTACTACGAAAAACACTATGAGAAATCTTCCAGAATCGTTTTAAATTATTAGAATGATAGCGCGTTCAAATTACTCCTCATACAAATGTTCAGCACTTTTGCATTTATTGCAGGCGAGATTGATTTCTAGCTTTATCTCTTTCATATATTAATACAATTTAAACGATCCTCGACACATACTTCAGCTAATTACCTACTTTAGTTCATCACCCAAACGGAACCATCATATGCAGTCAAAACGATTTAACTGAGTAATTCTATAAAAATGAATGATATGTATAAAAAATTAGCATTCCAAATTACCGTGCGTTAGTAGCAACATTTCTTGGGCTCTCATTTATGTTATCGCATCGCACCGGGAACTGTTTGCCCGCCAATCTACCGGGCAAATTAGCTCCGGCGGAGGTGCCCGGCTGCGCTGCTACATAAACAGCCTGCCAAATGGAAGCCAAGCAACCGCCTCCCCGTCAATAACGACTGTCACTTTACCGCTCAAATTGAATAAATTTCCAATCCACCAAGGTTGAGTGTAGTGTAGACAGAGGGAGCCCCTATGTATGCATATAGAAGCACGTATTTCTTGTGCACTGAAAAATATTTTTGGAAGTTGAACGCTGCTGAAGTAATTTTTCGTGAAACTTTTGATGCACTTCATTTTTTGATTCAATTTAAACCACAAATGAAAATGTGGGATAAATAAGGCAGTATAAGCATATTATACAGGCTGATCATCTGAAGAAAAGAGAAACTGTATTTTTTACCATCATTGAGCTTTTTACCCAGGTATGTCATAAATCTATAATTCTAATTTTAAGGTAAACGACGTGCTGACAGGAATTTGAAGTCACGCAATTTCCTACAAGCGCTCAAACATCGAACTCATCACCAACTCGAATTTAACTTCTGGAAGGCAGAACGTACAGGAAGAGATAGTGTTGTTTATAACTTAAAGGTGTAACTTACAAACGAGGTCTTCATGCATGTGTACAAATATGCGTGCAACGCTGCCAGTTGGTTTTGCGAACCAATGAAGAAGTTTCAATCACTCTGGCACTCCTGAGTGCTGCAAGCACGCACTTAGCATCCCGAGCCTCTCGTAGTGATCTCACATAAATCGGATCACCTTTGAGGAAAAATGCGGACAATAACTGATTGTCTCATCATGGTTCTATATTTTGACTCTTTTTATCGTTATTTCCAATTAAGCCAAATTTCCAAGTTATGTCATAGCTCCTTTTGCAGCATACCGTTGGATTCTGTCATCTGAGGTTACATATTGTGGACATTCTATGAATATTCCCACATCGTGACTCCCATTGCACTGAGCAAATCAAAACCTTGTTGTTCACATCAGTGTCGAGTCTAATGTCAGTGGGTGCTGTAGTTCAGTGACGGTGTCATAGCTTCTTACTATCAGGCAACCATGACGGACGTAACTGAGCTCGTTATATACAATATTAATTGCTCCGGTGATTTTTCTTCTACAGCGGCCAGATTAATTCGTCACACTTTGGCACTCAGATAGGTCATATTTTTGTAGCGAAATAGGCCCCAATTTAACGGTCAAATAAATCCCTCTTAAGTCGCCAGCTATGTCTCACTTTGTAGTCAAATAGGTCACATTTTGAGAGCCAGATAAACACATGGTTCAGAGTTTGACAGTGAGGCAGAATGTCCTTCAGAAGTCAACTCAAAATAAACAAATTGTTGTGACTTGTATGGTTGATCAATTAAGGCGTTATTCTAGTCAGCGTTCGCCGAATAAAAGTGTGGTGCTCTGTATTATATTTGCAAGGCATCCCTATTATTCTATTTCGTCAACACTTTCTGAGTGCGCATGCTATTTGCATTGCGAGTCACCCTTCAGCCCTGGGAGTCTCATGGCTATGACTTTTGAGCAATGCACGCTAGTGAAAAATTACTTAGATTACTCAGGGCTGGAGAACTTTCTTCAACGTTCCCGGAAATGGTCCCAGTAATAATGTACAGAACGTGGTTGTCGTAATAACGACTGCTATATAACTTACAAAGTTGCGGCGAACATTTCAGGCATTAGTTCAGAGTGAGTTAAATTTTCGAAAGATTTATAAGTTCCTTTTACTTTTATTTTTTATGCGCAAATGTTCAAGAGGCTTAAGCTATGTTTGAGCAGTGCCGCGAGTATGCCCGCACACGCGTAGAAATGCGAGCTCATTAGGAAGGAGAGGCTATCCAGCTCCCTTGCCTCTCCTCCCCTGCTCAGCTAAGGCAACCCATACGTTGTGGAAACTTTGATACTCGAGGGAAAAGAATATTCCAAGTGAAGACAACGCCACCTCATAGTATATAGTAGACAACTGACATGGGTAATTTTCTGATCAAGCTATTGGGTTTACGTTTAATTGAAAGATAGAATTGTTGAATCTGATGAGGTTCGCTGAGAGACCATATATTTCCTAAGTTAAGAAAGTGTTCTCAAATTAAAGTTTGCCCGATGAGTGTAAACCTTGTTTAATTGTGTAACGAACGATGCATACTTGCAAGTGAAAATGATTTGTCCTAGACGAAAATAAATAAGAACTGCAAATCGTGATTTGAGTTAAATAAATTTGGAGGGAATTATTGGCGAAATGCAGGTTAGTGAATATCTATGTCCCAATATATAGTTTCGTAAAGGACGCTGATTACCTTAACTTTCACCAAACATAATGACTCATATTCCCTAGCAGTCCAGTCATTTTGAATGCTACATGCTCTTTATATGTGCTGCTCTTAATTTGTTCATTACTGAGAGTTTGAATAGCAAGTAGTTCATATTCTTTTGCTAAATTTTTACTGATATATAAACTTTAAGCCTAATTTTTACTTATATCGGAAATACCTTGCTTGATAGCAGTTAATTTTTACTCTTCACATAACTGGTAAAACGTTGGTGAGATTCGGCTTAGTATGTTCTTGTCAAAAAAACAGTAACAGATTTGCCCAAGTTTTGCAAATACATTCTTCTTGGTCTAAAAAGGACTGTTTTTCACGATGGTAATCTTGTTAGCCCATAATGTGTTCGTCACGCATAATTTAGGCATTATTTAAGGAGATTATTTCTATTAATTACAAGGTTTATATCTATTTCTTGCCCTGACGTGGGAACCCACACCACAAAAGATTACGTCCGTAGCTAGGGAAAGTTTTATTGAACTCTGGGTCATGACGACTTCCACGGCTGAACAGAAGTGAATGAGGGCTCGAGCCCTCGCTTGCGTTTGCTTCATTTTGGTGCAGAGGTCCCTTCCACTGCGGTAATGAAGGCAGCAAAGCTATTAAAAATGAATTTCCACGATGTAGCTCATAGCGCTGATGAAACGTTTTCTAATTTTCCCTTCTAATTCATGTTTATAATATTTGCTAATTACTACAAAACTGCTATAATTTTGTGAGGAACTTGAGAATGATGAAAATCCGAGGAAATTAATCAAATTAGTAGGTAAACGTTTTCAAGTCCAGCTGCATTATCAGTTTAAAAGTTCAAATCATTAGGTCTCTGGAATAAAAGATTAAAAAACTGTTGATGGCAGACATTAAGAGACATTCTGTAAACAAAATATGCCGAAGCAAAATAAAATTGAAAAAATTGCATAACTTAATTTCGTTACGAGTATAATCTGTCCGTGTTGTTAAGGGCAGGTTTTCGTCTCAAATTATTTAAAGACTCTAAAATGCTGAGGTCATATTTGAGGCAGAGTCTGAGCTTTTAAAGTCGGTTTAAGATAAATGTACTTAGCATTTTTGAGCGTGATTGCGCACTGGGCAGTGAGTAGGGTGGGCTAATTGAGTCCTAGTACGGAAGCTTCTGCCCCAGTACTCTGCCACTCTGATATAAGACATTCGTGCCGTCATGCTGATTGTACGATGATGTTCACTGCACACAAATTCAATAATAATCAATCAATCATACCAATGAGAGGCGTATCCTTGTACCTTGAAAAAAGAAGCCACTTTCTTAACGCGTAACTGGAAATTATGAAAGCATTTTGCACAATGTAATTTTAATTCACTTAATAATTTCTTGAATGGTGCTCAAAAATACGGGAATTAGCAGTATAAATAGTCTTTATGGTTTTCTTTATTTGGTCGTGAATTTCTTAACTTGCGAATTAAAGACACCCAAGGGAAACACATTGACTGTAAAACATGTGGGAAAAAATTCAAATTTACAATGAACATTTTTCTGAGTTGAACATTCTTTGTGACCCCTATTGAGAAAAATTTGAATACAATTAATTAAAAATTTTTGGAAAAAAACTAAAGAAACTGGAACCTAATCCTGTCAAAGTTGCCTTACGATGCACCGAGGTCTGAAACTGATCGCTGTCTCTTAGCATGAGATTGTCAAGGAAAGCCAGGGTTGTTCTTTTCTTCATCCACGATAAACCTAATTGGTTGATGCTTAAGATTAAGGTATAGTATGTCTGATGGATTGCTTAATAGAACAAAAAAGTGTTGTCTACGTATCGATCGTAGAACACGAGCTTAACACAAGTATGACATTCGTCTAACGACGTTGCTTCACGGAAACACACTAAAATGTAGGCAAGTGACGGTGCTATTTTTTATAATGGATGTCCCATATGCTACAATTTTGAAACTGCTGAACACTCCACAGCTGGGAAAGAAATCCCGTACTTCAGCCTCGTCAGTTTTTCCATAAATTTTCTTGAATATCCGAAGGTAATAAAAAACGGGTAATTGCACTACGAAAAAATAAAAACTAAAAAAATCGCTGCTCGATCAATTACATACTACATATCTCGCGGTGAGTGTCACTCTAGCTGCAATTAGGGCGTCATCATGCAGGCGCCTTAGGGCGTCATCGTGCAGGCGCCAGATAGAGAAAAAGTTTGTAACCACTAAATATTAAGCATTGAATTCCGTTCCAAATTCTCGTATCTTGGCGTCAGCAAATGGAGTAAGTTAATAAATAATTGATGCATCATTCACGAGAAGTATGTTTGAGTACTTAAGTTATACATTCCAGTCGCACACGCTGCCGTTCAGAGCAGAGGAGATTATGTCCTTCAAAGGTAAATGTATTCAAATATTTTGTTGAAAATGCGCATAATGTCCTAGGAGCCTTTAAACAGTCACTGCATCTTCAATGCTTAACCAATGCATATCAGCACTTCGTTAATTTGACATTTGAACACAAACGAAGAGTGAGGATTTGATACGGGACAACTTTCGCACAATTAATTTAAGGCTCTGCGCATGTATTGCGACGTTCCGTAAGGAACGCTGCAAACCAGCAGAAGATTATTGAGATTTACCACAGGTAAATAAAATCTTTCATAGCTATTATAATTTATAACTATTGTTCACAGTATGCTTCAGTGTAGGATAACAATGTGCGTGAAATGAATTCAGCAGCACTGAGGACTTCTTATAAGTTAACAAGATATGTACGTCGGGTATCAGTTTCATATTAAATTTTGACGAGATGGATAATTTTGCGTCATTTGCTGACAGCATATCATTTAAATATGACAAATATCGATGTGCTTTCATTTGACGAACATTAACCCTTCCTATTTCGCTAAAAATTTAGCAGCAATATGTTAATCTTTCGATAAGCTTCCATGCCTGTGCAAATAAACCACTCGAGCGAAAGTCCACCAAGTACTCTTTATAAAGCGCGCTCATGCAAAGTGTGAACTGCTCGACCGTGAGCATGAGGATCTAAAATACATCGGGAGGGTCAGGGTGACGACGCTTCGAACCCACGTAGGAGATATTTTAAATTCTTTGCTCGGCTAACTTTTCCTCTTCTGCTTTAGATTTAGGAGCGGATCTCCACACTCTATGCTTGCACCCCTCAGCAGCAACGTTGTAAGTTAGTTGTATTTAAGCTTTAGGTATTTCCGATATGAGACCAAAGACTGTCATCTTACTTATATAGTCCTATCTGAATACCATGTGGAAGCTAAGAGGCTTCGTTGTAAAATGAGCATGTTGCTCGAAAAAAAATTAGACATCCTGGCACATTTTATGTAACTGATTCTATGAGCAGATTCATGATCATTTAACGCTGCGTGATATCAGTACAGAACTGTAATTCTGCCTCTTCTGTTGTGTGACCGACGAGCATAAACCGTGCCTTTCTCAAGTCACTAGCAGAGCCTTAATTGTTCGGTGTATCAAAGTATTGTAAAGAGTCAGTTTGCCTGCCATCAACCTAGCGCTTTTGCGTGGACGTCTTCAAACTTTTGCCAATTAAACCCAATATAATGTTTTTTATAAATCATATTCACAAGTTATTCGATCAGATTGAATGAAGGAAATGCTCTCATACATTTCAATTACTTTTAAGGACTGTTCAAGTAGTATTTTAGGACTCAAACTACTTGATAACCGATGTTCAAAATTTCATTCAACGTACGTAAAACAAAAACTTCGGAACTCCATCTAAAACGAAATAGATTGAACTGAAACAGCAACATGCCTTATCCAAGTCAATAGCAATTAAAAGTAACACTCATTATTTATCATTATAAGTTTTACTATTTTTTATCATTTGCTTCAATTTCATTTACGATAGATAGCTTATTAATACTCGTTGCACACATAAAAGTTCAATAGATTGCTGGGAATTTATGTTTTCAACGAATACTGAGCTTGAACATCGTAACAATCATTTCTCATTTACCTATATGAAGAATTATTAAACAGGAAAACAGTCAGGGTTGTATACTTTTGCAATGAACAATGGCCGCTCCAACACAAAAAAGACGTGCAGATGACTGTTCCACCACGCATTATGCTATTCACACGTTTTTGTCTATTTTTACTCTTTCAAATTTCTAAAATTTGTCGCAGACACTCTTCCTACTGAATCAGTGAACCCAAATATTCATACTTTTGAGTAAAAGCATTCCAAGGATTTAATGAGTTCCACAACAACATTGGTTGTTGCTACAGAATATGGTGGCAAGGAAGAGTACTAGTACTAACTCGAAAAATTGGTGCATAGTTGAAGGTTTATAATAGATACCGCTATTATATACGCTCGTTTTCTACATATTTGTCTCAGAAAACAACTTAATGAGTAACTATAGTAAACTTCTACGCACGGGGCGACGTAATTCAGTTTACCAGTAGAAGTTTTTCCCATACAGTATTTCGATGGGTCTAAAATTATGTATATATGATCTTATCATCAAATTTAATAAAAAATACTCGTTTAATATGCTAATCGTATATAGAAATTTGAATTTTTATAGACTTTAATCAGGCCACTGCTAATTTATTACTTTTAATTGATCACAATCCAGAATTATTATTGACCAAATTTTGCTTCTCCGAGTAGTTTTTAAAAAACTTTGTTTAATGTTGCTACTTCTTATTGCGAGGCAGTGGCCAATTTCCGCGCCTTTTAATCGTGATAGTTAGACTGATATTATACCTAGTTTCGTTATGAAATTCATGTTCAAACTAAATCGACTTAGGATGCGCGCTGCTTAGCGATTGAGAAAAAGAGCCGTTCGTATTTCTTTATTTCATGAAATATCACGGAAAAAAGTTATTTAAAGGTGAGAAAATTTATACTTCAATTTTGCTGTGGGTTGCATCAAGACGTAGCAAATTTTAATAATATTCCACTCGTAAAAAACATTAGTCTCTGTAGTAGAACAGTATTCCAGATTTTACAGTAAAATTTTTGTGAGAATTGTTCGCTCGTGCAGGAAAATATTGAAAAAGAGCTTTAAAAGACTGAGTTGTTCATTCAGAACTTGCCGTGGGAGAATGTTGCTGCTACTGTGAAGAAAGCTCGCATGTTCACAAACAGAGAGAAATTAGACGAATAACCCCTGACAAATGTAGTTCACATTAGTCAATGAATAGGCAATACCTAGAGATAGCGAGCATGAATACTTATTCAAATTAAGCAATTAAATGTTTGAATTTCTACAAAAATTTCAGAATTCTATGCACAATTAATTAGACTATTTCGGTTGAGAAATCAATACAGGCAATGAAGTAAACTAGATCTTTAACATGATGGCACTCAATGTCTTCAATTCATTTTATCAATCAAATGCTTCCAATTATTTTTGCAATCGATTCAATCTTTTCAGGGGGTCACCGGTCAATAGGGTTTTCTGAGTTTAAAAATCATTTGGCCTTGTATTAGTTTCGTTTGATACTGAGCTAAAATAAGCTTAACTATTGTTCTATCATGAATCAACCCTGAGGCTAACTT
Organism: Morinoia aosen; assembly: GCA_030386875.1. Taxonomy (NCBI): domain Eukaryota; kingdom Metazoa; phylum Arthropoda; class Malacostraca; order Amphipoda; family Talitridae; genus Morinoia; species Morinoia aosen. Next base: position 6,548,178 of record CM059574.1, read on the forward strand.
TAATTTTCACAGGGCGTTGTGACTAGCTTCCACAAGACAAACAATAATTATTGGCAACTTTCGTAATGATTCTCGAAAAGAATTAATCTCGTCATACAGTGAACTCCTGTCGTGTTATTGCGCAACGGCAGCTGCACCTTGTCTTCCCAGAGGTCTGCCGTTTTTGTAACTATTCAATCATTGGTAGCTAATGGCTGCTGAATATAAACGATGATGCTGCAATAAGACAGTGAGGCTGCACTGCCGTCCTTAAGCGAAGCTGAGCAGCCTTAGATCCCTTCACCGAATAGAATCCTCTCTCACAACAGCACAGCCGGAGGTGGAGTTTGGACTCGAAAATCGTGATGTGATGTAGTCACAGAATGGCACGAAGCTTGAAGTCCATGTCGCTGTCGTTGCTCTTGATCACTGCTTTTCCTGTTCATCATTGGCTAGGCTACAATGCTTTAACTGAGGCCTGAGGCTTTTCCTTGCTGTCATTGTTCTTCTGCGCGTCAGAATTCAGGTGAAACAGAATAGTTGGTAATTATCATGGGTTCCTACGAGATCGGATCGTTTGGCTGCATAGTGTTATTTGTGAAAAAATTTTAGAACGTAATTGATTTTTGTTCGTCATTTACTTCACGTTTCATCAAGAATTGTAAAATTGATTCTCATTCGGAATTTTTCTACGGATATGTAGGCGTGATTTCGTTTGAGATCAGGGACTCGAGAGTTGAGGTATATCAATGTTTACCGCTAAATTACAGTTTAGGCGTTACACCTCGAGAACCACAAACTAATATACAACCTACACAATAACATTACCTCGATGTAGAGCGGTTATCAACTGTGGACACTTTTTGTATCATCTGTTACTAAGTGCCATGCAGCGTTTTTCTCGTAACATTCTATCATTGTACTCTGGAAACTGTTACATGTGTGTCACATGTATCTCGCGAATTCCCGTACAACGGTGCTGAAAGAGTGCGAGCGAGGAAAAAGGGTGTCGCCGATCATCACATGGGTCCGACTCTACAAACGCGCGTGATGAAATCAAAACACTAAACCGATGCGAAGGCAAATTCATCCGACTACAAGTTGTCTGAGCTTGCTTTGAAAATCAAATGCGATCAGACCCTCCGAGAGAGCGAAGAATGTCCCGACGAGAAAGACGGCGTTTCGTCCAAAGCGAACAATACAAGTACTCGTAGAACGATATTAAATGTACAAAATTATGCTTACATAAGACGCAAGGCAACGACAATATTTCAATTAAATTTAAGTATAAAATTAAATGCAACAGAGAAATGAATATCAGGTAGATTGATCAGAATTACGACGTAAGTGTGGTCCTACTATAGCGTATTAATGTTATTTTTTATCATCTGTCTCCAGTGAAAATAATCTCCTTCGAATGCTCAATGTAAAGGGTAGGTTGAGGTAGATGATATTCATACTAAGACGATGATCTGTCTGTACTTGGTCTCTGCTTGATTCTTGAGATGCCAATATTTGACTTTGAGCATTTTAGACTCAGTCGTTATCCGAACTTATACATACTGTAGTTATCCCGCTATATGAAGTGTTTCTGAAAATTACAGTTATTTGCGATTCATAGCCAGCGTAAAATCTAAAATCTGTGATACACATATAATGTCGTCGCTTGCCTTTGTAGGAAAGTTGAGTCTACTTGCACGTGCCCTTCTGACCTGGGATTGCGATCCTTTATTTGTATCATTTAATCAAAGCGTGTCTTCATAAATATTATCTATTACACGATTATTCAATGCTCTGGGTGTATTTCTTATTTCACAGTACTATAAATATAGTGACTGAAATATTAAAATGTTATTAATCAACGTAACGTTTTTCTGGAGCGCCATACATGAACTATGTTGGTGTGAAATTACGTAACTTGTATTTTAACGGTTGTTCAGTTGATTACTTAATGTTTAAGAAATGAAACTCACTTTCACTCGCCATACATCTCATTTCATGGAAAATTATTTTCATTTAATATGATTTAAAAGCCTGAAATTCATTGGAAAAAAATAGAAAACGAAGAATCGATGAAAAATAAATCGAAGTAAACATTATAGAAATAATAACCGAGGGAAAGAGATGTTGAATTTGAAGAAGAAAATGAGTATGGAGAAAGGGAGGTTCAGAACAACTAATGTTGCGGCTCTGGGATTGAAAGCCCCAGTATAAGGGCAATCATAACAACTGAGGGGACAGCGAGTGGCGTTAAATAGCCTACAACCAGCAATCTATAAGAAACAACGATTAGTGATTAACTTTTCATCGTTTTTATTTATACTCAAATGAGTAACTTTTTATCTAGATAAAGTACAATAACTAAACATACATAAATCCTCAATCATGAATTTTTCTTCAACTTACTTTTTTTGGTCCTCAATCTGAAAGAATGAAACTATATAGAATTGAAGACATAGTTTAATACTTTCCACATTTCAATTTCAGCATTGTTCTGTTAACTAAATTATGGATTTTTTCATTCGAAGCTTTCTGGTGTAAAAGCTTACTTTTACAGATTGTGCATCATCTAAATAGGTTGAACCTAATGGTTTGTCCATGCTTGGGCAGCCAGGCATTTCAACTACATAGTCCCGTATTTTCCTTCAGACGCTGATACGCAGAGCAAAGTAATGCTCAAAAACTCTTCAAAGCTACAAAAATTTTGGCTCAGTCAGTGAAAAGTGAGCTTTAATAATTTAAGAATAGATTCATTCTCGAAAATTAGAGCTGGTATTGAGTGATTGATTCAGTTGCCATCCACTACATATAGGGAATATGTTATTCGCTTGTTATTTTCAGCGGTATGTCTCTGATTTTATTTTATTCGATTTTTTAACAGTAATCCATATCAAAGCAAAAAGTTTCCGTGTAATTACATTCAAGAAATTAAATTTTTTTTATATCTTTACAGGTGTACTGGAAATGGGTTGACTAGACGATGTGAACTTTTCAGAGATCGACTAGAGATTTTTTAATCATATCATATGGTTACTAGTGTCACCACGATTTTTTTTCTGATTATCTGCTTTTCAGGTTTAGTTGAACGCTTCTACATAAAATTAACGCTCATGATGTACATACTTTTCGTGCAGTTGCTTTAGCGCTATTCAAACCACTGGTCAAACAGGCGAGTGTTATAGTCAGTGAGACAAGAAGTAGTCAGAGCGCTCGAGATCTATGCTCCTCAATCTAGTCGTGGCTGAACAAACGAAATACAGGTCATAAAGCACTCCAGTCTCTAGCTAAAATTGAGTGTTCATAGTATTGGCAGAAAAATTGTGATGTTGAGAGGTTAGATTATCTCAAATGTGGGTTCATTCTGATGTCTCCTAAAAATTTTATAGTGGTATTTTGAAGACTCTTCGGCATTTTAATATATATTTCTATCATGGTGTATGCTGAACCAAGTGAGTCCTTGCTATCAAAGAATGAAACTACTTCTCAATGTAAACATTTCCCACTTTCAACAGCGGCATAGGAAAATGGTTCGAGCACTAGCGGAAAGAATACAAAATCTTAAAAAATGAGTGGGTCAAAGCGTTCTCCTCATTCAGCTAAAGATCACAAAAGTATTTGAGTCCTTGCTAACTAGTCTTTAGGACACGACAGATGTTCGTGATGAGTCAGACTTCTTCGTATGAACTTCCAATCGGCCAGGAGGGAAAAAAACGATAACTTCTCACTGCGAGTTGCAGTTTCAAATTTCCAAAGTAAACAAAAGGCTGGGAGAGGAATTGTAAAACCAATGATTAACTTTCCAGTCTTTGGCATTCATTTGGTTCAACGACGCGAAAGCGTAAGACTTGCCGGAGCTTGTCAATATGCAGTATCACAAAATTTCAATTCAGGAGATATGAAAGCACTTCATCCGTTCATGTAGAATTACTAAATATGATAAAATTCACTTGGGTACAGCAGACAATCTGAAAAACAGCCAATAAATTGCAAGCTCATTGCTATATTCAAAATTCACATCGTGTAGCTCGTTTTGTGGAGACAACCTCTAGCATGACACCTGACCCAACGTTATTCACTAGCTGACACCGGCAGCAGATTAAACCTATGAAAACAAGTGAAAAAAGAAAACAGTGATGAATGTATCAAAAACTTTACGAGGAAAAAATGACGTTATGCAGTGCACAATGTAAGTACACACAAACAGCATGGCGAACGAGTTGTACGATCCCCGATTTATGCCATACATTATACGGATGAAAATTATACTTATTAAGTCAACTAATGCAGTGCTTTATTAAAAATATGAATAACTGAGACTAATTGTTATCCCCTAAGATAACGTTTATATGAGATAACGTCACATTACTAGAAATCACATAAGTTGTCTAATAAGCTATGGTGCATCAGTGTATAACCTAGGCGATTTATATGTTTGAGAACCAAGGATAGGGAGAAAATTAATAAGTTGAGCTGTGGTTCTTTTCAATGAATAAAGAGCTAGAAAAACATCATTAGTTCATTTGAGGGAAAGCTTACCTTCATAATTTGAAAGGCAATCTAAAATTTGAAAACATTCTTTTGGAAAAAAATTATGAAGAAGTTTCTCGCAAACGGATGAAACTCGTCAATAGAAGGTTTGAGACTATGATGAATGCTGCAATGATAATTAAATGTCGAACCTTGCTGTTTGTGAATTTCCAACTATTGCTTTAAGGTTATGCTCGTCACGCTAACTTAATAGTTATGAAGAAACATTGATTTTCCTCCGCTGCAGTTGCCGTGAAAGGAAAAATTTATTCGTGCACCAAGAAATTCATCATTAAACAAACTTTTGAATAACTGAAATAAAATTAATCAGCAAAATGTACACTTAAAAGCGCACAAAGGCAAAAATGCAATAATAATCAAGAACGTTTAATGAATTGAGAATTTAAACGAATTTCTGGGGCATTGACAGGTGAAAAGTATTAGCATGAAATAGGTTCCTGCTTCTAAATGGCTGATACTTCTTCTTACAGACTGCGTTCAGTACAGAACTTTCTAGATTGTTCTCATAAAGTGCTCATTAACTGAAAAGCGCAATATCTAAATCCTTTTGTGATCAGTCAATACTGCAGTGCCACTCAGGGAAATAAAATCAGGGTTAAAAATATAAACTCAAAGTTACCGAATAAATGATAATTAAGAAGAGGCAGCTTGTAAACTCACGCGAAAATATTAAAAAAGCTTAAAATTCCGTTTGCATATGAGGCTAAATATCATTGAAAACCTCAGAAAATGTGGCGTACCTCGCATGGTATCTGTAAGATGTATGAAGAAAATGGAAATATTAACAAAATTCATCGAGTACAAAAAGCTGCTAAAAGATTTGCCGGCATCGGCACAAGTGTCTACGCTCAATAGAAATCAACTGAAATAGTATACTCTCCAAGGAAAACTCGTGTTGTTAAAACGACATGGAGAAGCTTGGTTGAAATTCGCTAGTGAATACCAAATTTAAAACATTCTTTGAAGAGCCCTATCAACAGATGATACTCAAATTAAATTATTTAGTTGCAATTCATGAAATCATATTTGGAGGAACATGGGTACAGCATTTGCACAAAAGAGCACTGTTCCTTCGGTTAAGTTTGGCGGAGGGAGCACAATAATCCTAATTTTTTTTCACAGACAAAGATGGCAACTTACACGCAATAGACGATAGAGTATGAGCAGAACTATAGCAAAGCATTTTGAACATTTTTTCCAACTTTTTAAACCTGAAAACGTTTTCTCAACTCGTACAAAATTGTGAACACTAACTTGCAGAGTCTGTGGTAAAACAGGAACTCCCATTCAGTAGATTGGATCTTACATTGAAAAAGTGATCTTAAACTTATGGAGAAATCTACAAAGAATTTTGAACGGATCACAATAGGAAGCAACTAGAGTGGCCAAGCCATAACTCAGACTTATAGCTCTTTTAAAAATTTGTGGCGTTTTTTGAAGGTTCAAAGGATGCTATTAAGAAGGTTTTGAAAATTTTGAAGGTTTTGAATGTTTGCTATTAAGATCTACGAAATGCAATCAGGATTTGAGGAGGATATGCAATAGAAGAATAAGATAACCTATCTAAAGAAATGGTAAAATAATATTTATAAAAATATAAAGGCATTGATTGCAGTTGAAGTGAATAAAGACGTTTTGGAAACTATTGTTTAATGGTTCTGTATTAAATTTGAATCGTACGAATATTTTTTCGCCTTAAAATTCACCAAAATCTTAAACTTCCATTAACAGTTAATTTTCATGATTACATTTTTCGTTCATATTCCGCTTGTACGCTCTCTAATTCGAATTTCTTCATCAATAAGTTTAGTACGCACTCTAATTCGAATTTCTTTATCAATAAGTTTAGTTTTAGTCCGTTAGACATTTGCTTCCAGAACAGTTTCTTAGGGTACGAATATTTGTTTCTCTCCAGTGGACATATATTCAGATTATTATTTCCGAGCTTTCTGGATCTCTCGGTACTAAACGGAAATTTTGTTCCATACAAGAAAGTCGATCATTCTCCCATTCTTCCAGTATAAGTAAGTTCTCATTGCTTCATTACTATTTGCTAATACCTCAAATGATTTTATAATTTATTTAGTGTTTACGATTTTGCATCTGCCTCATAACGAGGACTGATTAATTAACATTAACAGCATATGAACCGCAATTAACGTCCGTTATTGAATTAAAAATAATGAAAACTTACCTTCTAACTTATGCAGTGAGAAAATATTTAGTGGTAATTAATCGAAACTACACTGTTATGGCATTCGAGGGGTTGCCCATGTTCAGATCATACACAACAAATCGAAGCAATACGTTATCATTGGATACGAAATCGGACCCACAGACAATTAGCCAAAGGGTCCGACACAAATGCCATAAATATTTTTAAATGAAAGTGACTCCAGTTACTACACAACTGTGCGTTTTATTTAACAACAAACCTGCTATCCCGTCTTTTAAAACCTGTGGCACGTCACAGCTATAATAAATGGTTTCTCCGCAGCGAGAGGAGCTTAGTGTACGCCGGTCGTTTGAGAGGATCATCTGCGGCCTCGACCAATGCTTCCAAAAACTTTTATTTTTCTTTGTGATTTCTGCACGAGAACCTCACCGTAGAGGTATGTGCCATCAAGTTCGTCAGCACTCCTAACAGGTGAATGCTCTCTAATTCAACAAAAATATCGTCACGTTTGCATCATGCAATAACGGTTTTAAAGGCAAGGCATGACTCCTATTTTGTATTTCTTTCTTTTGTTGTAGAAGAACTTCCAGCAAGATATCAGTCATTGCATATAAATCACAGTTCAGAAACAAAAAAGTCTAATCTGCAGTTCACATGGTGTGAGCATAGAGCGACGGACAGTCCAACCCAGTAAATAACCGTAATCTGTGTACATTTTTACTGAGGGAAACTATTGTACGTATATGGTCGTGTCAAATATCGCCATGATGACGGTATTTCATATTAATATATATTTTTGAAAACTTCTTGCATATATTCTTGTGTATTGTTACTCGTGCAAGTCAAGAAGTACGTTACAGAGGTGGAGGTCTGAGTCGACCTTGTTTGCATACAAAATCCTGTGCATGTCTTTATTGTGTCGGTTAAGAAATTTTATTTTTATGATAAAGACATCAGTTTTGTGTCTTAAAATATTAACACTATACTTCTAACATGGTAGGCGCAAACAAAAATTGCAAATAGGATTGGTCTACAATTCCCGTAAGACTATTCCTGAATCTTTGTTAGTACGGTATGAACGTGTTCTGGTCACATGCACGGCTCGAACATTAGTGGCACCACGCTAAAATGTATATTGATTCGCTGTTTTTCGACACTAGATATTATAGCCTGATCAATGATTTAACATTCTTGTACAACTAATCGATGATAGTATTTCAGAGTTCTCTATCCAGTTTCTCCACTTTCTTCCGTTTTTTCCCCTAGACTCTTGAACAAGTTTCTAACTCAAGGCAAAATAAATATGAAACGTTTTTTCCATTTTCCAACCAAACGTTCAACCGTTGACTTGGCTGTTGTTTCATATATAATGCTAATTGGGAAACACATGCCATCAAAACGACTGATTTCCATAAAATTTGCTTCACCAACACATGAGAGTCTGAAATAAGGGGAAAAAGATCAAATTTTACGATAGTGATGAACAATAGTGGATGAAGAATAAATCTGAACATCTTTTGATATGAATCGAAGTGAAGCATTACATTCTGTTCACATATGTCTGACAATCTTGTTATCTTTTTAGCATGCTTTTCACCGTTCACGCTCTACTTTCAGTTTTGTCATGGGGCAAAATAGTCATACGGGTAAATTCAGCGTCTATAGTTTTGGTACAAACATGTGCAATAGTGAAGAATTATAATTATCTTACGTTGTATCATGCGTACGGTCTTCTACAAAATTTTTACGAAAAGTTTTCCCCAGAAATTAATTATATGTTATTCACTCAACCTAACGGGTCACGGATGGTTCAATTTCTTACACTTTGTGTTTAGTAAAATCGGGAACTCAGAAATGAAAGCGAAAAACTTATTAACACTCAGATTGCAAGTTTTTTTGGCGTATAATTAGACAGCTCTTTCATGAAATTTTCACAGTCTCTTGACTTTATTTTACAAGAAAAATTTAACATTCAGAAAAACTTGTGGAAACCCTGCTGATGTCAAACCTTTTCGTTCCCATTTTTAATCTCCCACTGTTACTTTTATGAATGTAGTGAACAGTCTTTTCACTCTGAGATTTTGCAACACTGTTACAAATTGAGCTCTGCAAGGTATATGCCCTGTCTGAACAACTTTTTCCACATCAGTACTGTTTATCTTCGTAATTTTTTTGTGTGCACACACCTAGGGACTAAACAAACACTTTCTTGGTATGTGAGCAGCATTTTTAGGGCAAAATTTTGGTATATTCGCAAGACCATGGTAGCTAAAAAATACATTGGCTAAGTTCAATTTGATTTCACTCATGCTACGCATAGATTTGCACTTCATTTTTCACTTGAGATTATAAATATCCGAATATTGCTTCGAACACCCATGCTTGTTACAAGTAGCAGATACTAAATTAAACAGTGTTTTGACTCTATCACTTAATAATAAAACATAATTTTTTTTACCATACTGATAAAGTACTTGTAAATTGAATAATTAGTAACCAAACTAATTGCACTTACACTGATGAGGATTGTTTTTGTAAACATTGCTCATTTCTTATGAAGTATGATTGCTGGGTTCTAAGAATTTTGAACAGTGGTGACGTACAAATTTGAGAGAAACTTTCTTATCATTGACACCAATTTGTCAATGAAGCAACATGCAATTTCCCGCGACCAAAATGTTTTGCTTCACATTCACGAGATAGAACATTCATTTTACCGTAAAAGAATCTCTAAATCGGACGACTTTCTAAAAATTCTTCTTCTAAGATAGAATGTAAACTATGTGCATGCGAAGATTTCATTTCCGAATATCTCCATTTAAATATAAACATTCAACTACAGGGAACCAATCATTTAGATGCTGAAACAAATTACTTTAGTTGCATACACAAAGAATGTTTAAAGTCATGCACAACCAATTTACCTCAAAGTACCTATGGTATATTTAGAACTTAGAAAATTTTCCACAGGGAAGTTGAATAAATTTACTAACTGTTAGCTACCGATAAGCATCCAAAATTTTTCATTTAGCTAATATTATACTTAGACCTTCCTTTTCTCCGATATTTGAATAGTTAATTGAAGAAAGAGGTGTCGTCTTTCGTACGTATTTTATAAAGGTGTACACAGCATCGCGATTTATGAAATAGTTTAACGATTATATTTTTTATGAAGAAGCAGCGATTGGAGGAATGTCTGTAGGGGGAGGGTCTTTTTTCCGAATGTGACTGCTGGATGCAGTTTTACGTCAGTAGTAGTAAACTCCATTAATTAATCCATGAGACACAGTCAAGATTCAGGAATTTCTCATAGAACCGATCTTGTATTTACCTCTCCTCCTGCATCCAGCTATCATGCAGAAACCTTAGTAAAAACTCAACCATTCAGTCAAAATGGCTAAGTTTTCAACCTTGTGTAGAGAAAATAGTAAAGAAGACCTTAGAATTTTAGAACTCATATTTATTTCCACACATAATCCTTTTCTTATAGATTCCAGCGCCGGTGAATAAACCATTGCCCCCACCACTAACGTTATTCTGAGTATGAAAGTTTGGTTGAGTTTTTTATTCATGTGTGTGGGTGTGTGTAGTTGTGTATGCGTGAGTGTGTGTGCTTACGTATATCTACTTTGTTTAAAAAATGAATGGAATTTCATTTTTACACTTTTAGAGACTGGTGTATTATGTTTTCTTTTGCTTTGTCTTTTTTCATGCTTAGACTAATATCTATTTCGTTACTGGAGATGGAATTTTGAAAATTCACCGACGTTTGCACTTAGAATGTTTATCTACACGTTGTTTTTCCTTCTTAATATAAAAGGGTCACTGGAATAACATCGCAAAATGTAGCATTAGATGCTATCATTTCATTATTTCTAGCTCGCATATTTGACCCATTTTTTATTTTCCTTCTTTTCTTGCTCTTCATAAGCACAATTAATTATTTCACATGACATTTTTTTTAAACCATAGCTTCTCTTGTTCCAACCTTCCAATTTTACTCCTTTGATTTTCTTCCTTCTCTTTGCTTGGATGTTCGCTTCTTTTACACGTCTCCATCCCATTTTTTTTTGCAGAGTATTCTTGCATTTTCTTTTTTCTGTGTTATATCGCATTGCATTCAACAGTTCATTGAACTCTTAATACACGTTTTTTCACCGTTCAATTTGCCGACTTCAATTTGCCGACTTTTCCAATTCCGGGGAGAGCGGAAATGCTAAAATGTATTACATCCGATCATTGCATGGAAAAACGCTCACTAATGAGTACTTAAGTCAGAAATATGACGAGCATCGAACTTTATTCCATTTCATTACTGCGAAGTGCAAAGTGCCTTCGAAAATTACGTTTTCCGACCAATCACGGGCAATTTTTTCTCCAAAATAACGCAACCTATTTTATTTCAATTTAGCTTAGCCTCGCCTAACTGATCAAAACTTTTCCTTACAAATCCTAAAGCCGAATGCCCCCAATTCTAATTTAATATAATTTATCCCAACGCTTCCAAAATTTGCCTATTTTATCTTACCTTAAATTTTAATTTCTAACCTATCAATTTCGACAGTTGAACAGATAGCGACTTTGCATTGAACTGTTTCTTGTCAATCGATTTACAGTAAATTACAGAAAGAGACTCGCCGTGAGGGAAATCTTGCTTCAGTAAAATCCCAGCTAACATACGGCTGTTAGTCAACTAGAATGCTGTCTTCATGTCGTCATCTAAATGGATGCACAGCCGTATATTAACTAGGATGATGTCATTGATATAGATATTACAATAAAACCACAAAATTAATCTCTTCTTGTCTTTTTATGAAAAACTATGAAATTAGAGGTATTTTTCTAATTCAACAATTCATAGTTTACCTGTTAACCATCATTCGAAAATTATTTATTTTATAACAGGACTTATACAGGGTGGGTCATAAAAAGTTTCATTTTTTTAAAAAACTTATAACTCCGAATTCCAATTATTTTTGGAATGGAAGTAAAAATGTACCACTGCCACGTCATTCTTACTTGTGAGATCGTTTTTAATTCAATTTCACTCTAAGAATGCAAAAATTAAATTCTTCACCATCGATCTGTAGCAATTCAATAGACAAATGAAGAGCGGGTAATCTTGGTCACGATTTCCAATGATATCAAATGGAATTACTAAGGAGCTACGTGATGTAAAATTACGCGAAAAGATCACTAATTTTAACGATTAGCACCATTCTATCGTGGTGCTAATATCATAAGGAAAGCCGCCTCGTCTGATACAACGAGGATTTTATTAAATCTTTCATGTCGCTCCACAAACAACCCGCAAAACGTAGTTCTTCTTTCGAGTTAATTTTATAACAATTCCTGACAAATCCTTGCTTTATCAGGAAAATAAACTAATGCTCTCTTAATAATACTATACACCGTTGACCAAGAGAAATTTGTTTCATGTCGTCGAATTGAAAAGTATTCATTCTCTTCAAGTTGGCTGCGCACCATTTCGATGTCTCCTGGTATTCTTCTTGCGAAACGTCTTCCGAAATTACCATTGCTTCTGTTAATCTGTTAAGTAACGTTCCGTGCGTAGAAAATTTTGCCACAGTTTTTCTCACAGTAGCCGTGCTTACACTTCTGCCCTGAAGATGACTACGAAATTGTTTAAAGAATTCTGCGACATAGATGTCACCATTGCGAGTTGTGACCAAGCATACTCGCTCTTTTGTCAATTGTATTGTTAAAGGGTCGATGGTAAAGAATTCAAGGTGCTACAATAGCGTGAGGTCTACCACCACACATCCCTTACACAGCCGCAATTTTAGATGTAAAAATGAAGCGTTTATGTCATAATTAACTGTATGGAAATGAGTCGTATCTATAAGTAACATACCCTCATGCTGTGGTTCCAGCTAGAGGTATATCTGATGCTATAGTGTGGTAAACCTCACGCTATAGCAGCACCGAATTTGTGTCTGTATTTGCAAAGTGAAATTGAGTTAAGAACGGCCTCATAAATAGGAATTGTGAAGAACTACATTACTACTGCAGTTCTAAAAATAAATGCGATTATCAGCTTTCATTATTTGAAACTTGAAAGAAGGAAAATTTTTTGTTGCCCACCCAGTATACCCGTTGAAATATCCAGTTTGAGTTGAAAATATATAACTTTTTTCTCTTGCCTAGAATCTTTTCAGAAACATTTATCTGCGAAAATGCTTGACTAAATCGACCTTGGTTCCTAATAACTAAACTTTTGAATGCATTCCTGTTCGAAAGTATTTATTGTAAATTAATTTCATTATCATACTTATCAATGACTGCCATTCCGCTGCAACCTCAATATGTTTTTCCAGTATTTAGGAAAAGGCAAAAATTATAAAAATTTATTTCGTTCATTTTCTTTGTCTGATCCATCCATATTTAGAATGTTACTTTCAGAAGCCCTGCGAAAAACGTAGGCTAGTTTTGTAGAACATGTAAATTCCTCCTTGAATTTCTGAGGGCACAATTTTCATGCATTAACTATCAGTTGGAGTCCTCCTTTTCAAACCAATGCTCGCAGATAAATACCATTGAAATAAATAATCATTTCAACGAATGCAAGTTATCGTGCTCAACTGTACATCATGTAAAGAAACACTCTCGTTGATGTGCAACAGTACATTAACAAGGATATTACCCTTTCTCAAAAGACAAGTGGTAACACAATAAAAGCAACCACTCGAAGCGAAAGGAATATGTCACCCCTTGTATCATGGCTCGTTATTCCTTTTGAACTATTTACGGGTGAATGAGTATTTTGTTAGTGAATTAAGAATTTTTAAGCATATATTCAGAATTATCAAACAACTATTAAGCTTTTCCATGCTCATATGAGGAATGTTAGGAAGAAAATTATAATCAATAAATTTTTAAACTTATATCGCTGTGTTGTCGCCGATCTTCCTCGTTTACTTGTGGATGGTTTTCTCAACTAATCAATTGCGTTTGGTTTTTTACTCTCCACATTTTCATCTACGTATCCCCGAAAGAAACGTACGGATTTTGTTCGTCATAGGACCTTCAGATATGATACTTGTAAAGGACCATTTAACATTGCTTAATCGGGATATTATTTATTCAGAAAAATTATTGAGTAGAACATTTTATTTTTTTGGTCTATCAAGTCTGAGGTTTAATCAATAGGAAGACAAACGAAAACAACAATAACCTAATTAGGTTAATATTTCTTCATTCATTGAGAAACCCAGCGCGAGAATGTAGCAAAATTGCGAACATAAATATTTCTATAGGCTTTGAGACGGTTTAAAATTTCCGTGCTGAGCGAATCCGTGCTGAGCTAATACGTGCTGAGCGAATCTGTGCTGAGCTAATGCGTGCTGAGCTAATCCGTGTTGAGCGTGTGTGTTCCCGGAGAAACATGAAAAAACCTTACATTTGGCTAAACACTGACCAGGAAATCAGCGGGAAGTGTCTGCGACTAATTGGCGTGTTTGCAAGCTCCCGAGTCTCGACCAGCTTGCTTAGGTTAGCGCAGGAATACATAGAAAGTAACTTTTTTTAGTTGAAGTATGTAAGAATTTTTCATAAACATGAAAAATTAGATAAGTTGGCTTATGGATTTTAGAAATCTTTTCTTAACGTTAAATTGAAGTTATTTTGTTCAAAATTTTATGTGAAATTTTTTTTCAAAAATAACATTGTTTTTCCCGATGTGTCTCGTGTTTGTACGCAATGCACAGAAATGAACCAGAGGCGATGTTTTGAGAATAGCATCATAAAGAAACTCAAGAACATCACCGGTGACACATTCGTCCTGCAATTTTTATTGAAATGATGGAAGTGTCTCATTTCGAAAATGGACGACACTAACTTCAGATACTTTCTTATAAGTTATATTTTTCCAGTTAAACTGCATAATTTCAAAGTTTATATCCTCCAAGTGGGAATCAAGTTCCTAAAAATGAAAATACATTTTCTCAAACTGCAAATCAGGTTCCTCAAAGGGAAAATCAATGACCTCAAATTGAAAATCACGGTCCTCCAAATGAATTTCACATTCCTCAAAGTGGATATAAAGTTTTTCAAAAATTCAAAGTTTAAGTTTCTCAGAGTTTCACTTTTGAAATTATATCATACACGATGAATTTACGAGACGTAAGTTCCATTTATTCGTCGGCGATGTGAACAACAATTCGTAAGCAGGAAACGATTTCAGTACATATGTTCATACATTTTTCTATAAATAAAAATGCAAATGTCTCAAATGAAGTTTTTTTTGGGAAAATATTTAACAAAATATCGCAGTAAGCTGAGCTTCTCATACAGTATTAAAATACTTTATTCATTAGTAACTCAGTAACTTAGTGTTGGGGTTAAGGTCGCTCTTCCAGTAAAGTAAGGCAACCCTTAATTATCTTTGTTGCCTATACCTACCATCGTTAGAGTTTCGACCATCCTGTTCAGTTCCAAACGACAGAAGATGTTACACGTTGCCATTTTAATTACTCAATTTCACTTCAAACAAAATAACGGAAATTATGTTCTGAGAATCAAGTCTCTGTAAAGAGCTTCATGGAGACTTCATAGATATAGGTCACACCCTCATCAGATTGAATTTAGGACCCGTCCCAAGAACATATAGAAATTGAAGAATGTACACTCCACTGAGTTGCGCTACCGAAGCCCAAAGCAGGAGCCAGTAGGACAAACAGCAACCAGGCATCAGCTGCAAAACAGGCTCCTGCAGGTGTCTACCACAGTGCCGCCTACAACGAACACACTTTTGAGTGACGTACAGCTAAACAGGAACTGAATGGTACGTCACAGTCTTCAGAAAAA
Source organism: Morinoia aosen (assembly GCA_030386875.1). Lineage (NCBI taxonomy): Eukaryota > Metazoa > Arthropoda > Malacostraca > Amphipoda > Talitridae > Morinoia > Morinoia aosen. The sequence goes on from CM059574.1 coordinate 6,563,707, forward strand.
ATGAGCAGTGTACTGAAACTTACTTGGGAAATTTACCGTTGGTGTTCGTTGCTACCTGGGTCAGAGGAAGCCAACCAGAGAGTAATGGCAACAGAAGCAGATACCCGGAGGTCACTTGGTATGGCAAGCTAGGAGTAGAATAATTCTAGCTACAGTAATATGGAACGCTAATTTCCAAAATCCCTACTCCCCTAAGAAGTGTGTAAGATTTACGCACGTGTAGAAATTTTAAAAAAACGATTAAAGGTTTCACTCACGTTTAATTGAACGCTTTTAAATTGGTTGCTAAAGCCGAATATATTTTATGAAATTTTTAAAGGAATATTTATTTATTTGTATTATTATTTTATCAGTTTTTATTTTATCGACTAGCGCATGGAGTGCTGGTCAATAGCTTCCACTCTTATTCAAAAAGTGGCATATTGACACGGGGGCTCGATAGATTAAAATACATTTTTAAGTAGCAACCGCTGCAGCCGCACTTGTAAATTAGTAGGTTGACGCGGTCCAGAAAGAGCAGCAGGAACCAGTCTGATCAGCTCCCCTGCTGTAGCGCCAGCTATCCCAGAGTCGCTAATTCTAGAGTCGCTAATCCCAGAGTCGCATGTGGGAAAATTCTTCCCACATGCTCCTCGTATTGCCTCTAGAGGCAGAGCTATGCGTCGCTTTTGCGCTGTCATTTGTTGCCGCGGATCTGGAGCTGAGCAAAAGTATGGTGGGGAGATAATTTTTTTGCATAAAGATATACGGCAGTTAACATTTTTACGTGAGAGCAGTCTGACAGCACCTGGAGAATTCCAGTAATTACCACATATGTTGACACGAGGTTTTGTACTTCTTCCCGCTTATACCGTTCCTATTCATCTTGCCGTGTTTAAGTTTGTATGCGTGTGATTGTGAACTTTATTTTTATTTTTGAGTATCATTTTCTTGAGGGTGTTCAGGTCTTTGAGAATTAGTCCTAGCTTAAGTAAATGGGCGACTGCCAGTAAACTACTTCGATGGGAGATCTAACCTATTAAAAACGCTTCTTACGAAGTTTATACAACCTATTTGAGAACGGGGAACTTTTGAGATTTAGAGGAAACTATGATGGTTTCTTCTGCAGTTCTTCTAGCCTACGATATATTGCCCTACGGGCTTGTTCCATCTCCATACTATTGGTAACTACCTACCTACCTACCTACCTATCTACGCCTGAACACGTTACTACCACTGTTTTCATCTTTTATTTCATCTTCCTTGATGAACCTCTTAAAGTGACTTAATCACCCAGCGAGTGGAAACTAACTTGGGAGAGTGGAGCTCACTATTTTGCCTAAGAAATTAGCGCTCTGAAATTCTCCCTCACTACTTCGCCGTGTCGGCGCCCCAAGTTAATTCGTATGTTTTTTTCTGCTCCCAGTATTTTCGGCTGCTGGTATAATTACTGCTCCGTACCCTGGGAGGCTGCGGTCGGCTGCTTTCCTCGTAACGCTGCTGAGAGGTTTTTGTCCAGACTCGTGTGCGACTCTGGGATTGGCTGGCGCTACTGTGTGGTGCGTTCTTGCAGCTTAATGTCCATATTCGTGCACAATTTGAGCTAATAAACTTTCCACAGTGTTTATCAATCATTTACTTACAGTACTATTTTGTTCTTCCAGGGAGCTGATCAGACTGGTTCCTGCTGAGCTTTCTTAACTGCGTCAGCGTACTTGCCTACAACTGCGGCTGCAGCGGTTGCTGCTAAAAAATGTATTTTAATCTATCGAGCACCTGAGTCAATAATGCCACATTTTGAATTAGAGCGAAAGCTATTTTACGAGCGCTCTTCGATAAAATAAAAAGTAGTAAAATTATGTAAATGAGTAAATAAATACTCCTCCTATAAAAATTTAATGAAGTACATTCGTCCTTTGCGGCTCTTTTAAAATCGTTTAATTAAACGTGAGTGAAACCTTTAATCGTTTTTAATTCCTGCAAATGTGGAAATCTTATGCACTTTTTTATACGTAAACGTCGAATATATTTTATTTAATTATTGATGTAAATAGTGTTCCTACGGATTATATCGAAAAATGACGAAACATCTGACTCACATATGTAGCTGTAATTGTACACCTTATCTAACATACGCTTAAAGTGAAAAGAAATATTGGTCTACAACACATATATATTGAAGGTCGTCATTTATATTTGTATGCAGATCACAATCTATTTAAAAAATGAGGTTTCTTGAGGAAATTCACCTTCAATTTGCAGAAATAATTTTTTTTTTCACTTTGAGGATTTTGATAATCCAATGGTGGAAAATTATTTTATCTTAGCGAAACTTTATTTTTAATTGGAGGGAAATTATTTTCATTTGAGTTTACTGGAATACGTTTTGAAGAACTTTATTTTTATTTGGAGGTAGAAAATGTTACTTTGAGGGGTATAATTTTCAGATGTAGGAAATTGTTCATCACTTTGAGGAACTTGAATTGCGGTTGGAAGAATTTGACTTGAAATGGTTTAAACAATTTAAACAATTTAAACAATTTATTTACCACAGGAGATACAGAGGTAGAATGTTTCTTAAGTCTAATACAATGGTCAGAGTTGAGTATAGCTACCTGTGGGCCCGAATAAGTTCAGCGACTTCTAGGGCATCCTACCATCACATTATTCTAGGGCGTACAATAATGTTTAACCTAATTCACTTAGCCTAGTTTCGCATTAGACTGATCAACAGGATAATGAACTCGATATTGATGTTTAATTTTACAATATAGGTCATATGGACAATATTTAACAGTATATTCGATAACGATTTGGGAGCAGACTGAAAATCGGCGATATTACTATGGCAAATTGCATTATTAGGACCAGACATGTAGGAGGCAGGATTTGACTTGGTGATCTTACACGACTAGTATTCTGATAAGAAGTGAGACTCAAGATTTCTTTTAAATACCTTGTAAGAATTACTTTCCCGGATCTCCGCAGGTATTGAGTTCCAGGTTTTAGTTCCAACGAATAGTATACTATGTTGCGAGCGGGCCTTTGAATAATAAGGAAGCATGAATTTACTTTTATTCCGTGTTAAATGGTCGTGATGATCAGTTTGCGCAGTTAATAACTGTTGAAGGCTATTTTCGCCATCATTAGCTAATGTTTTGTAGATGAAATTGCAGATGGAGATTTTGTAGAGATCCGAGAGTTTAAGTATTTGTAAATTTTTGAATGAATCATTTGTGTGAGCATTATATTCTAGGTTCTTTACCGCTCTGATGGCTCTTTTTTGCAGAGTAAAAATTATATTGGTTTTATTTTTATCAGTTCCATGCCATGCTTCTATTCCGTATTGCAGGTATGGTGAAATGAGCGTTCGATAAAGCATTAGTAAGGCTGTTTCAGGCAAGAAATTTTTAACTTTATTCAGGATTCCGATGGATTTTGATAATTTAGAACTAATATGAGTGATGTGCTCTTTGAAGGTCAGATGTTTATCTATTATGATGCCCAGAAATTTACATGAGTTGGTTTCTTTGATTTCACCTTCGCCAATTTTAATGGATGGTAGAGATATATTTTTCTTGTATGAGAACGTAATATAATTTGTTTTATCGATATTGAGGCCTATTTTATTAGGTTTAAGCCACAGTGAAACCTTATGGAGTTCATTATTTATACTCTCCGCAATCGTAGTGAGATTTTCGTTCGGAAGGACCGCAGAAAGCGTACTGTCATCGGCAAAAAGTATGAATTTAAAAAATGATGTAGATTTAATAATATCATTGATAAAAATCAGAAAAAGGAGAGGCCCAAGAACAGATCCTTGTGGAACTCCATGGCTAATTTTCTGTGGGTCCGATTTTGCGTCGTCAATGACAACGTATTGCTTCCGATTTGTTAGGTATGATCTGAACCAATCATGGGCAACCCCTCGAATGCCATAACAATGAAGTTTCGAGAGTAATATGTTATGGTCCACACAATAGAATGCCTTTCGAAAGTCAAGAAATACAGAGAAGACAGTCGTTCCGTTATCTTTATTAGAATAAAGGAATTGTAAATGATTTAATATTGCCTGTGTTGTTGATTTTTTACAGCGAAAGCCGTATTTTTTATCACAGAGAAATGATTTTTGTTCAAAATATGAGTACACTTTTTTATACACAATTTTCTCGAATACCTTGCTAATAATTGGTAACATGGAGATAGGTCGATAATTGTTTACACAGGTTTTTTCACCATTTTTAAAGATAGGGGTTACTCTAGCTACTTTGAGGGAGTTCGGGAAAGTGCCTAGTAAGAGAGACTGGTTAATAATATTGGATATCAGCGGGGCCACAATATCAGCAATTATTTTAAGTATTTTAGTTGGAAACGTTTGTAACCCACTCGATTTATTTTTCATGTTGTTTATGCACGCAATTACATCGGAGGAGTTTGTAGGCGTAAAGAAAAAGGAGTTGTGTTCTCGAATATGATCCATAAATTTCAGGTGATCAGTAGGTTCACTTGGAATACCATTGGCTATAGTTTTCCCTACGTTTACAAAGAAGTTGTTGAAGAGATTAGCAATTTCATTCTTCTCATGGTATTTTACATTATCTTGAGTGATATATCCAATTTTCTTTTTATCGGCGTTATTCGGTTTATAACAAGAGTTAAGGAGGCGCCAAGTCTTTTTAACGTCAGCTTTGAATTGAGTAAACTTGAGGGTAAAGTAGCTCTTTTTTGATGTTCTCATCTGGTTTGTCACATAGTTTCTGAATCGGTTATATGTTTCTCTAGATATTCGCCCTTCGCAAAGGAGGGCTAGGTACGCTTGGCGTTTCTTTATATTTATCACGATGTCTCTAGTAATCCAGGGCTTTTGTTTATTTTTCGGGGTAACTGTACGAGTTACAATTGGGCAACACTGATTGTATGCGTGCATTATAGTTTCAGTCAACTTTACTACTGATTCATCAATGCTCCTTGCATTATTGTTTTGTTGGGTGATGTGCAATGTTGGCATTAAATCTTCTAGAACGGTGCGCATTTCTTCTAAATTTGTTTCGTTTATTTTACGATATGAGTAAGTTTCAGCCCGTGCTTTGGTGCACGCAAGATAGACATTTTTCTTAATAAGAAAAACTGGAAAATGATCTGATAAGTCAGAAGTAATTATTCCAGCAAGAAAATCACTTGGGTCTGTCATAAAGATATTGTCAAGCAGCGTAGCACATTCTGAGGTTATTCGTGTTGGCTTTGTGATGATCGGAAGGAAAGATTTAGAATGAAATGCGTTTAAGAAATTAGAGATTGGTTCATAGTTTTCATGTTTCAGCAAATCATAGTTGAAGTCACCGCATATTATTATGTCATTGTAGAAGGACCTGTTGAACTGAGAAATAATTCGATTTAAGCTCATTAAGGAAGGATATAGGACAAGCTGTAGGCGGCCTATACACCGTTCCAAGCACAATTCGTTTGCCATCTCTAGACAGTTCTACGAATAATGATTCTATATGATCCTGATTCAGTGTTGCACTTGCTATGATTCTCGAATCCATGTGCTTAGAAATGTATGTACTGATGCCCCCGCCTCGCTTGTTTTTTCGTAGCGAATGGTAACTATGATAATTTTCAAATTTAATCATGTCTTTGGTCGAGTCATCTAGCCAGCTTTCGGTGAAGCTAATCACATCTAAGGTATACTTAAGTTCAGTAATAGTGCATTGTATCTCTTCCAATTTTGGATAGAGTGACCTACAGTTCCAACACAGTAGCGAAAAATCCTGCCGGGTTATTCGTATAGATTCGTTGAATTTTGATATATTAGTATATCTGCAGTTTTCAGAGTCGTTTAGGTTTGGAAATATTCTGTTCAAATGATTGAGATCCGTGTCGATTTCATCTAATATATCAGCGTGATCAGTCATTCAAAATTAGTAAACAGTAGGCAGTAAGTACTATTGTATAACTTAAAACGAAATACAGAGTCAAGATTAAAAGGATATTTCTATCTAAAAACTAGCTTAGAAAGTATAGAAAAGAGTAAGAAATCTAGCGTGATTTCGTGAGTACACTCAATACTCAGCCAAGAGCGATTAATATTGGAGTTCAATATACAAAATTGATGCGTACAAATTGCCGAAGGCGTTGTTACAACGTTCACATACAACAGGTAATAAGTTAAAAAAAAATAAAAATAAATAGAAAAAATTTAGCGACGATGATAATCTAATCAGCTAATATGTTTTACACATAAAATAATTTGTTGGTTAAAAATTACATACAATTTACGAGGAAAGGCGAACAAGGTGGATATCAATATTCCATCATAACATTGGTAGGTACAAATTGCTGATGGTGTTGTTGCAATTTCCAATACAGTTGTCATAAATGTTCATATATATCTGTCATAAGATTGTCAAAATTGAGGTAAAACTGCCGTATATATCTTTAGAGGTTGGAACTGATTCATGACATGAAGTTATGCAGTTTGAAGATCTAGTGTAAAGTTATAGAATTCTAGGCGTTATTGGCATACGAGTATATAATTTGACACAGGTACATGTTTTGATACCTAATTGAGGTGAATACCCAAGACCTGATTCGATGATTTATCCAGTTGCCGCATCAGGTATTGGTCGAGCTCTTCTGGCGTGTTAATCTGACGTCTCGAGTCCGGTTGTCCAGGGATGAATGCGAAGATGTTTCCATCCTGGGTCCTCGGGGTTCCGATTTTTTCCGGGAAATTTCTCTTGGCTACTCTCAAGGTGTACATGATCTTGGCTCGGGAAGGTATTAAATATTTATTTATATAGAACGTTGGTTTATTTACTCGGCAGGCAGAAAGAATTTCACGTTTTTTGTTGTAATGTTTCAGTTCGAAAGCGATGTTTCTCCGATCCTCGTTTCCACTTAGTGGTTTTCTTCCCATTCTGTTAGCTGACGTGATGTCAGCATCACTGAAGTCGATGTTGATGTCCTTCAGAATTTTGCAGACTGTTTCTTTGCAATTTTCGTTGTTGTGTGAATGAGGTAGTTCCCCCCCGGAAATGACGAGAGTACATTTTCTATCTTCCATGTCTCGGCGCTGATCATTTTTTTCCAAGCGATCGAGACGTGACTCCAAGCTTTGTATTTTTTCATTTTGCTCTTCAATAATTTGTTTGTGTTCTGCTTCTTTTCCTGCTATTGTTTCAGATAGTGTTTTAAGGTCGCTTATTTCACTTTTCATTTCGTCAATATCACTATTAAATTTTGTCATCACTGAGTCGAAATATTTTATTAGAACAGATACCACTTCTTTGCAGTCTTGCGTTAGGCTAGACACATCAGGATATTGACCAAACTTTGGTTGATACTCACAGTTGTTATTGCAGCTGCTGATGTTGCTGCGTTACTTCTTGGATACCATCTTGTAGGTTGAGAGAGTTGGCTTCCTTGTATAAACGAGGGTTGAATACCTTCACACTTTATGAGGGAATATTATATTCTTAGTTTGGTGATTTATATGTTAATATCACATTTGAATCCTCATGGCGAGAGAGGGTACCCATTCAGGCTAGAAGTACATTCTTTCTAACAATAGGCACTTTGTTTCGGAGCGAGCGCAACGCACATCCTCACCATATGGAGTCTCAGAGGACACTCGAAAATAATTGAGAACATCTTGTAAATATTTCGACAGACAGTACTGTATTCTATCACAAGTTAATTTGGCGATGAATCTCATCCTTTGTGGAATACTTTACTCTAAATAAATCATGAAATTTGTTAAAACATGCTCTGGTATCAAAATCAACTTAAAGACTTCAAACTGAATTTTGAAACTCAACTGTTGCATTTCATTTTATATGTCTGCTGTACTAGAGACGAATTTGTTCTTACTATTCTATCTATTCTTTCTACGGAAACTCCGTTTAGATTAGGAAAATAAGCATGACTGCAGGAAACAATGAATGCGAAATTTGCTCGAAATTTGGGCTTAAAAAATATTTATTCAGAAAACTGCTCTTAACAAAGTCAGTGAAGTATGTAACATCAATTAATGCGCCGCACTTATGCATATTGACCTGCCACATTTTCTTGGTAGAGGAAATCAAAGTGGCTGCACGCTTAGTCACTGAGCTAAGTAAAAACAGTGGTCATTCCTCACTCTAAATTAAATGGCTTAAATCAATCATAGAAAACTCCATCGTTTGCGTCTGCAGTGAAAATTCATCCACCGTATAGAGCGATACTACAAATAGTAATCCTTTTTAGAGCTTTCGTCGGGAAGCGAGCAATTTTAGCTCTCGAAACAGTCCGCCGTTTTGTACAAATTGCAACACGGACGTATCAGAGCTACGCAGCCTCCAATAGCTTTCACGCTTGCCTGTCCACCGAACAAAAAAGCTGCTCCCATGGCATTCCCGTCGGCCTCCTGGCGTGGGTGATAGTGAACGACGCAGGTTGGATTCATGGACCAGGTTACGTTCACTTTTGCTTTCGGTGAAGTTAGTTCTCCTATATACAAAGCTGTATTTTAAATGGGTACTGACATATGCGAAAGAATTTTTTACTCTAATCATCGTTTCCAGACTTGCTGTATTGTATATGACGAAGTGGTACACCTCAACGCACGCTACTCTCCACTTTAGAGCTTTAGCTGTCCATTTCCTGACATATTCTTCTACAAAAAGCCATTTCATTTTTGCTTACGAAATCCAAAAGTGCCACGGTGTGTGTGCATTGGGCAGGTATAGTTCTTTGATGCAGGGCACAGTTCATTCATGCAATACATATGAGAGAACCTTTGCACTGGTAATGTTTTATAGTAAAACTGTCCAACGTGGACGACCTTCCATGCTTGAACCGTATATAAAACTAAAAACTGTTAGTAAAATACCTAATCGCTGTAACTTCCATTTTTTTCTAAAAGAGACACAGTTTCATCCCGATCATAAATGATGCTTTGGAATATTTTTTTTATTCATTAGCTCCTTGAGAAATACTTCCTCAAACATCCTTTAGAAACTATGGAAGTTAAGTTTGGTGTTTTATAATTTTATGTATAGACATGATTTGTTATACACCACTGAGTTTTATGTCAATCATTTTAATGAATTTTCGGAAGTGGTTGCTCTTACAAGAGCGATGCGCGAATGCTGGAGCGATCAATACACTCAGCCGCATCCTGACTAATTAGCAGTCATGGCATGCCGGTTGTGAATGCCACCAGCGAGATCAGCCACAGTGCGAGTATAGTCGATCACTCATCCATAATTATTGACTTTCGCCTCGATGGGTTAATGTACCTCTGGAACAAAATTTAGTCTTTCAAGCTTGCGCAGTACGATATCGTAATTAAATTTGATATCGACGTAAATTTGATTAGTGTCGCGTAATGTTTACATTTGTCTCACGTTCATCCACACGCTGTGTTCAATAAAATAGAAAATGTTAGGCGTTGTGTTTCATTTGAAAATGCTCCCGCTAATGCTGAGGCTTTATTCACTTTAACTCAGTCTTTCCGTGAAATTTATTCTCACTTGCAAAATGTTGAGGGTGTGATAAAGATTTTGTTTCTATGAAGTTTATAAAAGTTGAATTTGGCGAAAGGTGGAATATCTCAGGCAACCTCACTATGTTCTAACGTAAATCTAGTATGAAAAAATTATTTGCGATTGATTTCAAGCACATCAACCCTCACTCTCGCCCACATGTGTCGCTTGATCTGCTTGGAGCTATGAGGCAATTATTTTCATAAAAACTCTCACCTTTATCGTAAAATCACCTGTGCTAATCATAATATAAATATAACTTTCCTTAGTTATCTCTCATCCATTTTATTCTCTAGTTTCGTTGTCGTTGTAGGCGAGTAATCTGATCCTGTCACTCACCGTTTCAATTTTTCAACGCGCAGGAAGCCGCGAGTGAAATCTGACAGGACGGTTTGTGTGGCAGTCTCAGCGTTGTCAGCCGTATACGACGTTAGCTGCTGTGTGGAGTATGGTCTCACTTTCGGTAATGAAAGCAAACTTCAACTCATATATATGTATAACGTAACGGTGAAAGAACTCACTGAAATCAAAACTTAATAAAAATCAATAGTGACCAAACTAACAACTCGGTTTGCATTGATATTTCGTTCTGTTTTTTTTTTCTTATGAAGACGAACTGTGAGCGCTTGCTGGAAGCACGGGATTGGTAAGGCAAGTCCTGCTGATGACTAACATATATATCAGTCGCTGCTCTTGTCTTAGCCAAGTAATAACTTCCTCAGCTCGCTACCTTACAGGTTTCTTAGAGTAATTAATTATTGCTTCCAATCCCTTCCTACCAACAAATGTTATCAGGAATAAATTGAATAAATGTACTCCCACAGAAATCACACCATATTAATGCATCTATATTTCATTATGAGGATTTGGGAAATCCGTCGCTGGTGCCAATCAAGCTGGGAGAGAATAATTAGCAAGCTAGATTCACGAGTAATCCACTCCACAAAATGATTCCTTGCATTTCTTCCGCTAAGGAGACACCTTAGTAAAACAAGGCAGGAAGATGACATGCAAACAAAAATACCGAAAAATTTTGTCAAATGAACCTCATTTTCAATATTCGGAATTATGAATGCTTGTAAAAGTGAAGAGCTGCATCTTTTCATTCATAGCGAGGGTTTATAAAATACACATTTTTATAACACACAATTAATTGTGTAGTATAAAAATCGTAAAATCAGTGATCTCCTAGAAAGAAATAATACTTCCAAATCACGGGTCAGCGACCTAGACAGAGCCAGTGTAATATATCATTTCGAATGAAACAAGAGAGAATGTAAGTCTCTCAATAAGTGTTATATTGGCATGACTAGGATGACGCTGAAACAAAGATTAACTGCTCACAAATAGTAAAGTTCTACGTTTAATCATTTCCGTATCAATCATAGTTGTAAGCCCTCAAATGAAGATATGTACTCAAATACAAAAATTTTGTATAATCAAAAAAAAAGCATATTCAAATCATAAAAGCACTGCACATTCATAAGCGTAAACCTAGCCCCAACGAAAATATAAGTGATACAGCAGTAGCTTGTTTTAAGTCTAGTACAATGGACATTTTTGAGTATAGATACTTGTGTACCCGAATAAGTTCGGCGACTTCTAGGGCATCCTATCATCAAAACTATTTTTAAAGTTTACAGTTATGTTTCACCTAATTTAATTAACCTAGGGGCCCACAAGACTGATCATGTTTTGATGCCTAATTTTTACAAAAAAAAAGTTAAAATGAGCTATATGGGAACAGTATATCCAAGAAAAACGATTAGGGGCATAAGTTCTAAATTTAAATTATTATCGTGGCAGATTAGCTTATCGAGATAAGTCGTATAATAAGAGAAAAATAATTGACTTTAAATACCATTTGTGATTAATATTTCGAAAAGAAGATGGATTCAAGATCTGTTTTGAAAGCTTTGTAAGATTTTTTTCCACGGATCTCGTCAAGGATTGCATTCCAAGTCTTAGCACCCTCATCAATTAGTGTTTTTTACACGAAACTACATATGGAGAGCTTGTAGAGATCAAAAAGCCTAAGTGTTTTTAAGCTTATGAATAAATCACTTGTGTGAGCGTTAAATTATAATTTCATTACCGCTCGAATGGTTCGTTTTCGAAGTCCAAAAACAAATTGGTTTTATTTTTATCAGTTTCGTGCCAAGCTTCTGTCCCGTATTGTAGGTTTGGCAAAATGATTGCTCGATGAGGTATTTTTAAAGCTTCTTCAGTTAGTACATTCTTTACAGTTATGATGGAATCCAACAGATTTTAATAATTTAGTATTGATATGCGTAATATGCTCTTTGAATGTTAGATGTTTATTTAGTATAATGCCCAGAAATTTTCAGGAGTTTGTTTCTTCAATAATATTTCACTATCACCAATTTCAATGTGTGGAAGAGACATATTTCTCTTGTATCAAATATAATGCGTTTTGTCTTATCGATATATTTGAGACATGTTTTATTAGCTTTAAGCCACGTTGATACATTTTGCAGCTCATTATTTATACTCTCTGCAATTGAAACTGGATTTTCATTTGGAAGAGCAGCAGAGAGCGTGCTGTCGTCGGCAAAAAGTTTGAATTTGATGAAGGGGATTTAACTATATCAATAATAAAGATCAGGAAGAAAAGAGGGCCAAGGACCAACCCTTGCGGTACTCAATGGCTGATTGTTGCAGTTCAGATTGTGCATCGTCAATGCCACCATACTACTTTCGATTTTTTAAGTAGGATTTGAACCAATCATGAGCAACTCCTCTGATGCCATAACAATGTAGTTACCAACAATGTAGATAGTAAAATATTATCGTCCACGCAATCGAATGCTTTTCGAAAGTCAAGAAAGACTGAGAAAACAAGCTTTCCTTCATCTATATTAGAATGAACGTATTATAAATGATTTAATATAGCCTGTGTTGTCGATTTTTTAGAGCGAAAACCGTATTGTTTGTTATAGAGAAAAAATTTTTGCTCAAGATAAGGATATACTTTTTTATACACAATTTTCTCGAATATTTTGCTAATAATTGGTACTGCAGAGCTAGGTCTATAAGTATTAATGCAAATTTTGTCACACTTTGTTAAGAAAAGGGTCACTCTGGCAATTTTGAGAGAGTTGGGGAGGATACCTTAAAATGACTGGTTGCTTATATTAGATATGCATGGTGCAATTATATCAGCAATATCCTTAAGATGGTTCGCGCATTTGCTTTAAGCCCGAAATATTGGCGGCCTTCACGAGTACGAGAGCAAAGGAGAATAGTGCTGAAATAGTGAGAAAGTAAAGAATAAAAAATTCTGTTACTCAAAATAATAGCAAAAAAGTGTCTGAGGTGGGATTTCTCCCTACATTGAACAAATCCTTACTTTTTAACAGGGCATTTTACCTTCCTCTCGCTGCGCACATCATAGATTGAGCTGATATATCAATGTCCGCGAGACAGAAGAATATACTCAAAGGATTCCCGCAGGAAATTAACTGTAGCCTCGAAATGCATTAGTTCCTGAGTGGGAGTTTTCAGGCTGATGATGTTCCTGTTTCCCCCAGCGCCGGGCTGACGTGATGCTCAAATTAACGTTCCACTTCATCCACTGGTTGGAATATCAACAATCTTTCAGAGCTAAAGCTGTTTGTAAATGGCAGCACCCTTTCAGAATGATACGAATCGGACGAGGTCCTGCTGATGATAGTTATAGTTAGTGAGAACATGAACTGAATCAACCTGCAGTAACTGAACTGAATAACTGAAGGAATTGGGAGATGTAACACCGAACTTTCTTGTTTTAGTAGCTTTATTTCCTGATATTTCTGGAGAGACCGTTTGTTCTTCAAGTAATTCCTTTCCTGCGATGTATTGAAATTTAGTTTGCTGTTTATAATTAATACGAATTAATTTCAACCATTCAAACTTTTGCGTACAAATTGCTTGAAAAATACACGGAAACCAACATTTTTTTATGAATGTGATTTGTTTAAGACGGGTTAAGAGAAAATTTCGACGATATTTTTAAAAATGCTTAGACTCGTAATCTAGCTCAATGAGACGCATTGATTTCTTATATGCGTTTCATATATTTATTTTTATTTTCTAACTCCGTTCATCTATAACGATCTCAATCAAAGTCTTAAAAAAGTGAAGTGAAAGTACGTAGAACACCCGAGCGGTTCAGTTAATCATCCTGTTAGTTATCTGCACGCATTGTTCTCCCTTTCAACGAGAAACCTCTTCTGAACATCAACAACAATATTATTTCAATCAGCATCATCTTCACATGACTTCTTAATCAAAAACGAATAATTTTGTTCATGTTTATGAACGCAAAACAAATTATTAGTAAGTGGTAATATTTTGATGTATTATCATGCTTCTCTGCACTTCACACCATGGTCAGAAAACGAATATGCCATTTACCCATTTGAATTAATCCATGATTATTCCTAATTATTCCTACGTGATTGCTATTGTGTTCAACCGAGTTTAGACTGTAGTTGTTGTTGCGAACTGGAAAATAAATTCGAAGCAAGATGTCGATATTTTTTGTTCAAGTTTTCATCATATTTTTTCTAATCGCTGTAGCAATTTTAAAACTGAAAATTGCACTCTTTTGCTTTTTCGTAGAAGAGTTTAGTAATATTAATGCTCGAACAATAAAACGTAGAACTCTTTTAAACTGCAAATAAGCAAAACTGAGCCGAAAATACATACGTACGCATTGAGGTTGCACATAACACTGATAATTCCCCTTCATAATAATGCACAGATAGTCGTAAGCTTGCTTGATTTATAAATCCATCGGTCTCTACTTCCGTCCTTTTAAACTGGATATATTAATGTGTTGATGGATATCGCTACATAAAGGCTGCAAAGTCCTGCTTTCATGAACTGCAACGGCGTCCCGGAGCATTGTGCACTGTTTTTTATTATTCGCTTACTTACTTGTTAGCCTCCTTTGTTCGTCCCAGTTTAATTTTTCCATTTTAACACGGTATATTTGAACACTGCATACCGACTGCAAATTCTGTTTTTATATGGCGACTACTTTATATTGAAATTCAATTGGAATGATTCTAGGAGTAAAAGAGGGAAAACAAAGTAGACCGGAAACGCAGAAACCTACGCAATGGGAACAGATTGCAAATATCTCCGTAATAACTTAGAGATGCTGCTGTGTTCGGGGCATGATTAAAAGTGCTGCATGGAAGAGGAGAGAAATTTTTTTCAAAAACTCTTCATCAACTTGAAGCAAGATAACTTGAGCATAGAAAGAGTTTGAACTTGGTAGCATTGAATAAATAACATCAGACAAGTGTGTCTTTCATGTGCCAGGGTATTTTTTAATTGTCAGAAATTTAAAAAATACTTTGAGAAGAGGAAAACGCCGTGGTACTAAATTGAGCAAAATGAAAGATGTAATTTTCAACGCTGTAACTTATTTCGGGCCCTGTTCTGTTCACGATTATCATTAACACTAGCTGAGCATGGGAAATTTTGAGGGTTTCTCTCATGGTAAATAACCCAACCAACCCTAACCTTAACGATCCTACTCTAACCCATTTGAGATTAATCTAACGCATCAAAACCTATGTTTACTCAGCCTCTCCTACCCAACTTTTCCCCAAATAATCTATCGCAACAAAACCTAACTTATCCTATCCTATCGTAAATGATCCTAAGCCAACCTAACTTAAAGTACCCTAGCTAGACTTGTAGACCCAAGAAAAAATAGTGGTTATTCACTTAAAATAAGTAACTCAGTTGATCGTGACAACAGATGCTGATTCAGCGGGTACTAATTTCACTTATTCTATTCTGTATTCACTCATGGTAAGCTAATCAACCTTATTGAGCTTTATAGTAACCGAAAAAAGGGAAATAGACGGTGTCGACTGATTAAATCAAAATTAGTACCTGACTGGGTTGTAAGACACGACATAGCATGAAAAAAATTTTTGTAAAAAAACCGCTTTAAATCGATTATCTACTGTAAATTTCATTTTAGAACAAAATTAGTTGTTTGCAGGACTCAGTAAAGCCCAAGCTTTCGGCTCCAGCAGTTTCAGCCATAGCTTTAGGTACAAATATACAGAGTGCTTTATAAAAACCTGAACACTAAGTTTGAATGGGAACAACTTGATTATTAATCATTCAATAATTATTCAGGAATACTTTGGTTGAAGGCAGAAAATTGTTCCCTAGCATACGAATGAGACAATTGTTTCAAAAACAAAACTTCGGTATAGCTGAACAAAACGTGCGAGAATATCCGAAACACTTTTTGGAACAAAAACCGCAAGATAATAAAACTATTAGAATTTACCCCCTTCGGTCGGAAATATTTGCAACACACGGAGAAAACTCTCCGCGTTTTATTGTTTTCAAGCAAACTTTTGTTTTGAGTTCAGTAGGCGATATATAGTGCACAGTGTGTTGAACACAAATTTTAACCTTTAATTAGTAATGAGGTAGAAGTTAATATTTTTTCCGCTCTCAGATACTATTTCAAAGTTTTTAAATTACCCGCAGGATGTGACAAATAAAGATGATACTAATAGAAATTCACATATAACCGATGGACAAAATATTTGACAGATTCTGTGAGAAGAGCAGTATTGCGGGCACTTCTTCAGAGAACTAGAGTAAGCCTTTTCCTGGAGTTATTTTATGTGTAATACTATTTAGCAAAGTAAATAACGCCTCTTTTTAGCGGAACAAGGACTTGATTCCCGGGCTTATGTGCCCTTCTATGGCTTATAAATATAGTTGTGCGCTGTGCGCATCGGCGTATGTCGGAATGACGTCACACAAGATTTACGCAAGAGTGGCAGAGCACTGCAGAAGGAGTTTTCTGACTCGTAACTTGCTGGCTCGTCATCCTCATTCTGCAATACGCAGCTATGCCGAGAAGTGTAGAGCAATTACTCCTGATGATAATCGTAAAATAATTGACAGTTATTTCCCTGATTTTGACGTTAGGATTTTGGAATGTGTGCATATTCTGATGAACAAACGAATTTCACACTATATACTTAGCTCGTATCCTCATCAGATAGTTAATGGATAATAGTATACTCTATATTGTACGTTTTTCCTCTCTTTTGTATATTCTAGAATTTCTGATCAACCTTGTTTTCATGTAACGTTGGATTGATCATACTTTATCTTTTACAAAACTGATGATGAATCTGGTCTCCGAAACTCTTTCGATTTTTTTAATAAAATGGCTAATTTTATTAGGATTTTCTTCGCTTATAAATTTATAGCGAAGCTGCGATTTAAGCAAAGCGAACATCTGTTAGAAAGTAGAGCTTGTCTATTGTTATTTATCTTCTAAAAATGTTATTTATTGATTTTAATACATCATAAATTTCATGTACTGAATTATAGAGAAAGCTATTTTTTTACAACCAGTAGTTTTGTAGGTATTCCTTCTAAAGGTTTGCAATTGTCTTGGAGTAAATGTTTCCGATCAACTTCGACATTCATATTGACCAACTATTTCCGACCGGAGGGAGTATATTTGGTATAATGAATAGAGGCATAAATGCAAAGACACATTTGGATCAATAAATATTAAAACTAGAATAAGTGAACCTTTATTAAATTCTTAGAAAAAAATTAAATTTATTCTCTTACAACTTGGCGACTATTTTTCATTTTCATTTATCTTTTTTCTTACGCGCCCCATCATCCGCAGATTTTGATTGAAAGCGTTGAACTCTGTGGTAATCTTTTCTCTTAAATCATCTACTTTGGCAGTGGGGTTATGTAGACCTTATTTTTTAGATGTTCCTATAATAAGAAATCACATGGAATGTGGTCTGGAGACTTGGGCGGCCACTTCTGGCCATCTCCTACGCCGATGACAAAGGTTCTTAAACACTGTGGACTAGCAAATATACGCGCACTAAATCTTCGCGTAATGGTTGAAACGAATCTTTTATGTATGTCCTTAATACTTCCAGTGCTGATGTATGCACCTCGTGACCACAAATACTGGTTGTTCCTTTGCTATACTCTATGGACAGGGTGGTCGCTAAAAATACATGCCTTTTAAAATTTCTATTACCTTTTTCACAGACAAGATCGGGAATAAAAACTGCTATTACTGGAAAGAACAGTTAATTTTTTTTATCTTACTTTGCTGGACCTACGATTCAAAATGCCTGCACGAGCTGCGATACATTTCAACATTTTCCGCTGTGCGTTCAGAAATTTTTCTTCTAGATCTTCCTTTACTAATCTCATTAAATTGGGATTGCCATTTTCGGAAGTTCCTCTGGATAGTTATTTTATTAGGTTCGAATCGGTATTCCGAGAAGAATTTCCTCCGAGTCCCGACGATGGATCCAATTTTTGTCATTTCTTCGATGATGAACTTGCGTTCATCAGTTGACATTTAAGAGTCAGCTGTGCCGTGTTTGCTGATTACAATGACCTTCTCTCCTCCACCCTTGATGGTTATGCTTATTTCGAGGGTTTTCTAGTGACGTAAGAAAAAAACAGAATTCTGTTCTTTCGGATGTTCTATGTTCTATAGTCTCCTATTTCACACATTTAAAAAGTTATCGAAATTTTAGAAGGTATTCATTTATAACCAAGACACTGTGTCCTTTCTAGTAAAGAGGTTAAAACATTTTTCTGGGATTATAATGACTGTTAGATTTACCTAATTAGCACATCCTTTATGACAGATATTGGCATCGCAGATGCATGCCAAGGTTCAGTTAACAAATGATATTGCTAATTTTGCTAAGATTTAAACTTAAATTAAATTGTGGCGTGCACATTTTATAGTTTGACTTTCCTGCACAAACACGTTTCTGACAGCCTTCAGTAGAGTAAATATTCAAGTAAATATTTTAAAGATATTCGACCACAACGAAAATAATTTTTTTTAAGCTTTCAACGAAGAATACAGTCGGAACAGAACAGAAGTGCAATAAATTGCTTTTGAATTATTTTATTTTTAATTGGGTTTCGTTTTTCTTATGACATACTGTATAACAATATGCAGTACATAATGAACGTTCAATGGGTGAAGGAAGAGTTTATGGTGGGGCATCAAGATGGCGATGAAATTTGTTAGGTTAATAAATTAATTAAACAAAACTAGATTGCGCAACTGTATTGATAGACATATATAAGAAAAAATACTATACAAGAAGTTATCAGTGATGGCTGCTGAAATCAAAGACCAGAATTTCTGATGATACTGACATTAAATATGACGATATCCCAGCACAAAAAAGCAAGGGATTAAAAAATTAATAATAAGTATTTAAAGTGTCATTGAAGGTCACAATGGAGGTACATGGTATCATTTTCAGTACACTCTGCATGCTCCTGGCTTTTGGCTCTGTTTGTTATTTTGTTTGCATATGCTCACACAGCGCGGCACACACCCCGGCACACACCACGGCACACACCACGGCACACACCACGGCGCACACCACCGCACACACCACGGCGCACACCACGGCACACACCATGACACACACCACGGCACACACCACGGCACACACCACGGCACACACCACGGCGCACACCAAGGCACACACCACGGCGCACACCACGGCACACACCACGGCACACACCACGGCACACACCACGGCACACATCACGGCACACACCACGGCACACACCACGGCACACACCACGGTACACACCTACCCTCTCGCGTCGCTGCAGCTGCGCGTAGCTCCTGCTAAATTTAGCATCAATTATCGGGACGTGACTGCGCTGCTTCCGGTGACTGGCGCACTGGACAAACAACAGCGGCGATGTACTGTGGGCAGTGGTGAAGTAACACAGAATTTACCTGTGATTCTACACGAAATTCTTCGTAAGTACGTTGTTCAAAAACTATATAGAGGATTTTTGTTGAGCCACAGCGCTCAAGCTGTTGAAGTGAGAGCTAAGCTTTGTATCCTGGTGTCTCATTTTGTAGCTCGGAAAAGTATAAGAGCATCAGTAAACACCACCATCGTCGAGAATGACGGCATTCGACATAGTTTGACAAAGCCCATGAATTGTTAATTAAGCATGAAATTTATTTATAATTCATTCACCCATGGCATAAAAAATACCATAATTATTTACCAACCGTGACGGAATCACATTCCAGCCGACGTAACCGATAGAAGAATCTTTTGTCGTGTATTAGTTTTCCAGATGCGAACACCTTATAGAGCGAGTTGTCACAAATAAATCGTGAATAACCCATGCACGCAAATGATTTAATAATTAAGATTGTGCTAACATAACAGATGACTTTCCTGATGACTCCGTTCGTTTATTTTATCTTTTGGTTTACTACTAGAAACCTAGCAGTGTATACGTGAGCTACTCCCTTGAGAATGTGATAAAACACGAATACAACGAGATGGGAGCAAAGTATTGAATCGTGCATCTACGCTACGGAACTAATCTGATGGTTTCAAGGTATGTGTGCTTGAATGTTTAGGATAAAATCTAATAAAAGTACTAATAAAACTGGGATATCCCCGTCGTATGCCTACCTGTTTCAGAGCTTGGTTGTCTGTGCTCGTCAGAAATGTGGGCAATCGTGAACATTCGATGAAACAGTTATATCATCTACTGCTTTTAATTACGTAACAAAGTGAACTGTTTGAAAAAAGATTAAATATGAATATAGATAAATTTAACTTACAATGAGCTGATTTTATTATAAAGTTTGCAGGTATTTGCGTTGCAGGGAGTAACGAGATGTAGACAATTCGCACTGTGAATTTGTGCTGATATGGAACGAGCAAATATAAAAGTAAACAAAAGAACGCGCAACGTCCTGTGCGGTATACATTAATAACCAAGATTACAAGAGCAAATGATGTTTCAGATTAGCGTATTTGAGATGCTGGCCTCAGAATCTCTTCAATTTTTAAAAGATTATTCGTTCAGATGCAGATGCAAAACAAATACAGAATATTAGTATAAAAAGTTAAACTAATCGAATTTTTTTTGCTATCATTACGTATAGTACACAGGAACCCACTTTGCACTGTATGATGTCGCTAAAACAATCAATGTACTCTGAATCGTGTACATATTTTCCACTTACTCTTACATCGGATCCCTAATTTCCCAAAAAACAATTCTTGTACAAGTGGGACGGAGGAGGCTTGCGGGTAAGCAAGCCAAGGACTAAGTAATCAAGCAAGTGAGCGAAAGAGCGGGAAAAAAAGCAAATAAACAAAAGAATGCGTGTTTAATGTGTAGGGTGATTACTGCTGTAATTGACTGAAAAATATAAAAAGTGGTGATTTTACTGTTTTTAAGGATAACTCCAAAACTCAAAATTGACATCAGCTATTTGACAAATGACATTTAATCGATTAGAACAACATGAAAATGCTTTGAACATTTTATGTCCCTAAACGACGGAGCTTTTAAGCATCTATAACATTATCCATGAACTGAAAGGGATTCAGCCGTCCATTTCGGGCTTGCATCAGAGCGTATGTTACCTGCAGACGCATCACGTGTGGCAATAGGTGACTTGACCTCTGCAAGGAAAGTTTTTGCACCTCAGAGAATCAGAGTGCTTCCTATTTTTGTCGCTTCGATCACCTGCTGCAAAACAGTCGTTAGAATTGCACTGCCTCGCGAAATCGATCACTGCAATTCGTAGTATTCCTGATGGATTTGCGTGGTTATAACGGAGACAAAATTCCCTTTATCATAGCTACTGGGGCATTTTTTAATTTCTGAGTTTCGCCACTACAAAATAAATACGACTCATATTACTTAAAAATATTGAGCAGGCCGATCATCCTAGTGTTTGAAAGACATTGCTACTCGTTCGGAGACATCGAGTGGTTCTGTAACTAATTCGACTTAAGGGCACCACTCCAATTTTTCTATTTTAAAGCTAATCGTTACGCTTCAAATTTTGAATCGAAGGTCATTCTCCCAAATAAGATCACTCACCTTAATGAGATCTTACAAATGCAAAAAAATCTTGTCTTTCTTCATCTCACACAGATGAAATTACCGGTTTTAGAGACAAAGAATTCACTTCGTCAAGACCGATCTTAATTAGTCAAGTAATACATCATCCAAATTTTTCGTTGATTATTGAAATCGTGAGCCAAAAGATGGAGGATATACTTAATGTATATCCTTGAATAACACTCTTTTGTGTTCTCGAAAAGCTATTAGAAATCCATTCGCAAGAAGTTACACTTGAATTGAAACTTAACAGTTCACAGATACGACGGCACAGGAGCAGAAAGATGGGTCGGCCAGCAAAATTGATTTTCAAGATTGGAAAATACTTCGCCATGAACGGGGATTGCCACCGTGAACCACGGCTCCAACAATAGCAGGAATCATATTTTTCAGTGTACAAAGAGCGAAATCGAACGCTGGAAAGGCTTTGCAACTTTCAGGCCTGGTGCACACGAAGCCATCAAGGGTCCTTTATTTATGCAAGGTTTCCATCAAGACGAACGCGTTGGAGTGGTCAGGCTTCTTATTCTCCCACTGAGATGGATAGATAGATTTGTAAATCAGAAAAATTTATAGTGCTATCTAAGAACAGAAAGACACATTTGAATATTTTGTATCTGATGTGTGCAGAGGAGATGGAAATAGTAAATGTGATTATGAAAAAGTTTCTGCGTTGAATTGCAAGCTACAACAATGTCATATTCAAGACGAAAGCTTCGTAATGCAACTCGATTATCCGACCGTAGCGAAGTTCATCCATAGCGTGTGTAGGGGCAGTGCGGTGGGCAGGCTACAGAGAGCCAAGAGGCAGGCGGCCGGGAGAGGAAGGCAGGCTGCAGGATACAGGTTTGCTAGCAGACTTGGAGGTCATGTGAGGTCGAGAACGTGTTGCCTGCACCTGTGACTTACCTCCGAAAAAAAAGTTACTCCTAAACTCGTCCTGCAAGTGCGAGATGGAAGGAGATTCTAGGAACGGGTGAAAAACATCGAAGGTTAAATGTAGTCAGAATACTGTTATGAATACACGCTGTCCAGTTAGGCACGTATGAATGCTTGCATGTCGTCTTCGTTCTTATGTTATGAGTTCAGGGCTTTTATGTCGCATACATATTTCTCATCATCTACTGAGCTATTTTGAATATTTTTATATTTTCAGGCGATAATTCATATTTTATCTTCGTTCCACAAACAAATTCTGTTTCGTTGTGACCTTTTAATCGCCAGACGGTCATAACCGATTTCAAATAAGCATAAATGTGAGCTTCAAGCAACTCTGAAGTGAGTTTTGCAGAAGAGGGCATCATTCCCTCTTAACGTAGAACGATAAAAATAGAGTAATAAAAACATGACACTTGTGAAAAATTTTGTTTGAAACCGCATTTCGAAAGCCCAATAATTTAAGTATGAACAGATCCACGCAGTAGATCCGAATTGGCAGGCAGAATGCCATTCTATCTTCGCTGTTGGCTTAATTTTCAGCTTGAATTCTCCGAGCTAAAAGTGGCAGAGCAGAAGAATGCTAACCACGTTAACTTGAGCGTTTTAAGCCGTCCCTCATTCTGGCGGTCAAATTAATTTTTTTTTTTTGGTTCTTCGTCTGCGTCACGTTCATTGGAGAGCTTCTTCCCGACTGTCCATGTTGTCTATGATATTAAACGGAAATAAATGAGCAAAACTTCTCAGCAAAAGCTTGGCTCCAGAGGAGTATTTTGGACTCGGCCAGCAGATAACACGCCATTGAGCTGTCAGTTACGGATCGTCAAAACAGAAAAAATCTAAAATAGCCACGCATGAAAACTTTCGAAGTTCAAAAATAAACCTCAGATTGTTTCTTGTTTCTGCGTGGTGTCAAAAGGCGGGCGATGATTTAGTGCATTGGAATAGGCAGAGAACATGATGGCGAAGAGGATAAATGCATGTGTGCGCCGTGTCATACAACACTAAAATTCAAAGTCAAATACAGAAATATGTTTGGTATACGCCTATAAGAAGCAAAGGAGAAAATGTACATAAATATATTTACAAAAAATTAGCGAATGTTTTATTTTAATCTGCACAGATCAGTATTCGGTGCTACCCGCAATGAGGGGCTATATTTAGGGCCCTCATTTTCTTTGACCAATTAAGTAGGAAAAGTGTTCGACCGATTGGCCTCAATTTCCAGTGGGATTTTAAAATCAGTGATTTATGTTCTCTATTTCAATCGAAAAAATCGCACTGGGGGAAAAAGTTGTGAGGGACTGAATAACTGAATTAAAGAAATAGCCAGCTGAATATATGTAGATGTGTATACCAAATGTGTTCAGAAGTAGATCCCTCTATGAATTTTTGCAAAACTGCGTTCTCCCTTCATTGCGCTTCCATTGCGTCAAATTCAGTTAAGGAAATACATACTTACCACACGAAGATATAACATGGTGAAGTGAAAATTTAAATGTAACTCCAAATTTTCGCAGAGTTCAAAAAGTTCTACTTACAAAAATTGTCTCGCTAGGGTTCTTCGGATGAAAGCGTTGTAAAGAGAAACAAGTTCTTCACTATAATATGCGTGAAGTTCGCCCAAACTGAGCTCCAGAATAAATAGATCAAAATTTCTCATTTTGATGCAGAAATATGATAAGAGTTGCGTACAATTTCTCAGTGACATCAGCGACACAGTCAACGAAGACTGCGAAAGTCGCGGCGGACTTTTAACGCGAGAATTATTCTAATTTAATACACCGCTCTATTTAAGGGGCAAAATACTGTGATGGAATTTTGTAAGCCCTGAACGTTTAGTTGATGACAGCAAATGAATCAAGTTTTACATTCAAAAGGAAACTATCTAAACGCTAGAGTTCCTGGCTATTTTACTGCTGTAACTCACAGCACTTAACTTAACTTGGGCATTTGGCGCTGAATCTTCGTTTTGGTGGGGAGCGGTGCGTAACAAACGTATATAAAAGTCTACGATTTTTAGAGTCCTTTGTGGACAAAAATCTGAAGCTCTCCTATTATAACTTACTCACTTAGTGAGTTCAAAAATGCTCGAGAAACCAACTCACAAGTTATGCGCGTCTCATTTACTTGCGTTTGAAGATGGACCTGATTTCTTCACGAACATGAAACCCAATCATGAAACGCTTATGAAATGTATAAAACTCTTGACTTATATGCTGCCTGGCTAGAAATTATAAATAAGATAAATAACTATTATGTATTTCCGATGCTTGGCCCGCGGTGTCAGAGTCAGTGTTGGCACGCTCAACTCCCGCCAGTTTGGCATCATCCTCACTCCTCAGTTGGGGCCGAAATGTCGTTGGGTGAGGAGCGCGTGTCCGCGCTCCTTTCTGTCATCACCGAAAGCGGCGTGGACGTGAATAAACTGAGCAAGCTTAGGAGCTACAGGAGGTTGGTCAAGCTACACCGCCGGGAGAAAACCTGTACCGCTAGTCGAGTGAAAGAAAATGTGCGCACTGATACGCAAGAGCGTGACCCGGCCAGAAAAAGAAATGGTTTCGGAAAAAAAGAAAACAAGCCCAAAAATCTAGAAGTTAAGCAAGTTAGTGATAATCTGACCGATGAGAGCGCGGATGAAAGTGAAGACGAAGTGCAACGAATTCACTCGAGAGGTTGTAAGTCATTTTGTGAGCGGCACCGAGCGGCGTGTGGGGCCTCCGCATCCCGGTCTGTTTTGTCTTGGGTTGCTGGATTTTTTATTGGCCTTATATTCTTTTACATCCACCAGCACGAGCTCCTCACCCACCAGGGTTTCTCGCGCTTCTGGCTCAACTGGGAGAACGTCGGACTGCAGGCCGAAGTGGTGAGCTGAGTCTTGGTCTTGGTGTGAGGGTGCGGACACGGCGCTGGCCGGACTCTCTGTTTCAAATCGTAGGCAAATGCCTCCTGCAAGCTGTCCATGCTTGATATCGCATCGCTGTCAACAACAGTTGTCCTGCATGCTGCCGGTGAAAACATTAAATTCTTGGAAATCCGTAATATGTTTCTTTAAGGTGGATTTATAAAACCTTCAACACGAATTTTCTTAAATCAATTTGCTATCACTATAGGACAATTTTTAACTGTGTTGGCTCAAGCTAATTTGAAAATTTAAAATTACTGATTGATTTATAAGAATTTTAAATTTAAGCTTCTTGTCCACCAATTACTTCCTTTTAAGCGTGCTCAGTGACGTTTGATGATGTAAAATCAATATTAAAGGAATTATCGTTCCCATTTCGTGGGGCATAAAAACTGCCCAACGTTTAATGTCTCGCGGTGCATAACAACAGCCCAACGCTTAATGTCTCGCGGTGCATAACAACAGCCCAACGTTTAATGTCTCGAGGTGCATAACAACAGCCCAACGTTTAATGTCTCGCGGTGCATAACAACAGCCCAACGTTTAATGTCTCGCGGTGCATAACAACAGCCCAACGCTTAATGTCTCGCGGTGCATAACAACAGCCCAACGTTTAATGTCTCGAGGTGCATAACAACAGCCCAACGTTTAACGTCTCGCGGTGCATAACAACAGCCCAACGTTTAATGTCTCGCGGTGCATAACAACAGCCCAACGCTTAATGTCTCGCGGTGCATAACAACAGCCCAACGTTTAATGTCTCGAGGTGCATAACAACAGCCCAACGCTTAATGTCTCGCGGTGCATAACAACAGCCCGACGCTTAACGTTTCGCGGTGCATAACAACAGCCCGACGTTTAATGTCTCGCGGTGATGCATAACAACAGCCCGACGTTTAATGTCTCGCAGTGCATAACAACAGCCCGACGTTTAATGTCTCGCGGTGATGCATAACAACAGCCCGACGTTTAATGTCTCGCGGTGCATAACAACAGCCAGACATTTAATGTCTCGCGGTGCATAACAACCGCCCAACGTTTAACGTATCGCGGTGCATATAACAACAACCAATGCTTCATACCTCACGGCGCACCAGAACTCGTACCCTTCAAGGAAAGTTCCTGATGTACGCTTGTTTGGTACAAAAACAATTGTTCTCAACTTCAATATTTTCTCTAGCGCATGCATCCGGGCCACTTCTGTACTTGTAATGCACAGGCTTCAACTTCTACTTCCCTCTCGTCGTTGGCCTGGTGCTCATGTTTAATTAAGCAACGCTCAGAAGCTCGGGGGCGGTAAAGTTGACTTGTAATGTTCTGCACGCAGCGTGCAGGTGAGGGTAAAGGGAACAAAATGTTTATTTTTAAGCAAGTGTTTTGAAAAAAGTATTCATGGTATAGTTTTATTCTGTCAATAATACAACGTAGTTATGAAGAACGTTTTGAGTTCGATAATTATAATCAATGGGAGCAAAAGAAAGGAATAATTTCTGTCAGTATTATATCGCAAGAATTCCCTACCAAATGTCAAAACAAGCCTCAATGCACCGCGCTGTCTGACGTTCAGCTTCGATAGGAGTGGACAGAGTTCAATTTATTTTTAAATGGCGTTCGCTGTGAGACAGCTAGAGCGAAACGAACACCAAAGCGCCTAGATTTCCGCAAAATTTGCATGGCTTTTAGGCTTTTGCTGAATTTTTTCCGTCGTACGCCTTTGTAGTCCAAGCCGGTGCAGCTCTACTGCTGTTCTGATATGTTTCGACATGGTCCTGATTCAGGATTACAAGTGCTTTCGAGCGTTTTCGGTTTCTTCGTTTGAAGATGCTGCTCTTAAATTTGTCAGATGGTTCTAGATATTCACTCGTATGAGGATGTGCAACTTGACGGCTTGAAGTAACGTGTCGTAGAAAGTGTGATGACGCACAAGGGGTGGCCGAGCCAGAGAAAGATATGGTCACGGAAGAAAGAAAGCCAGCGAAAAATTCGCGAACTTAAGGATGGTGGCGATAATGTGACAGACAGGAGTATAGATAAACTATATTTTAATTTTACTATGTATACTCATAACTATATTTTATTTTTACTTGCAGTTTTTACTTGTGTGTTATCGTGCATGATGTAAAACTTATATTAAAAACCTAAAAGCTTGTTGAAACTTAGATACTTCGTTCTATTAGCAAAATTCGGTTAGAATATTTCCTATCGGCTACACCAATACTCAAAATAATTCAAGGAGAGAGCTGCAAAAACAACCTGAATTTTATGAAAAATTCTAAAGGCAAATGCGAAGTATCAAAATAGTAGCTAAAGAGCTGACGCTTGTGAACGGATCTTTTAAATAAAATGAAACAGAGCTGCGGTGCGGCCACCTCACATGTGATGGACTATCATTTCTAATATTTAGTGGTTGGCGTGAAGGCTGCCATGTTCTTGAAATAGCTTCAAAACTGAACGATTTCTGTTTTGTCGATCAATTTGTCCGAGATGTGCTACTCGCCCATCAGCACGAAGGGAATGTAGCAACATACAGTACGTCCTCGCTGCGTGGACAATTCGCTCAATTCACGCATGTCAGCTGGCGAATGGACTAAGGACTGCTAAGGGAAGCGGGTGCACGGCTGGTTTTCTGGCATTGCTATTGAAGTCACTCCATTTCTCGCAATACAGTCCCTATGGCTAACAACTTATTAGTTCTTAAAATTGCGTAGAATCGCTTTGAAATCAGAATAAAATATGGAATGAATTACTATTATAGAATAATAAAATTCTTAGTTATTACGTAGACCGGAAAGGCTAAAGTTTTACGTAAAGACCTACGAGGTCATCGTTGGAATTGTGCGCTTCAGACTTCTTGTGATGGCGATAGTTTCTCGTATTCATTTACACCATGAACATTCGTATCTGGGAGAACCTATTGGCTATTCTTTGAGTGGAAATAGAACATTTCTTCTCTTCCATTCATAAGTTGAGCGCCATATTGTGTAACTTCTAATAAATATCAACTTCTTCAACTTCTATTTTGACCTTACCATCTACAGTAGAATTGTATTATGCTCCATAATACGTTCATTTTTCTACCTATGAATAAATTTTTCCATTTTAAATTCCGCGAGGTAATTTCTAAGAAATAAATGAAAACTAAATTCAAGTGTTAAAGCGTATTATCGAATAGAAACCCATTTCAATGTTTCTCATCACGCTACTCAGAGGAAGCCAAAATTTCTGACACCTTCCTGCGTGTGTAAAATTGCAGGTGCCAGATCGTAGCCCTGCGGTGTATGAACTCTCAGACTTGAGCGTGTAAATACGTTACATAGTTCTTGGAGAATTGTTACGAGTTTGAGATTTTAACATCTGTTGAATTCTCATTTGTACCAGAATTTTATATCGCAGACAATTAATGGTGTTTTAGTGTTTCCTGATGAAATTGTAGCACATTCAGAAAGGACTCATCGCAGTCTCATAGGAATTTCATTTCACTGCGGCACTGCATGCCGGTGGTATAATATTATTGCGGTACTAACTTTTTACTATGATTTTCCGTAAGCAATTTGAGAAAAAGAGTTTAACGAGAGGCTCAAATGCATACACTTGAACTGAATACCAGTCTAAAAAAATGACAGAGTCATATGTTTCTGATCAATTATTCGTAAGCCCTAATTATCGTATTCGTTCATAAAAACACCACGGTTCTCAAAGAGTTGATGTTGCGTAAATAATCCTCAGAGCCAGATGAGGGAACATTAGCACTGTAGGTGGAGGACAGAAATTTTTAGCAAATATACTGAAACAGAATTCCTCACTAATGTTTGTATTGATGAGATAAATCCCTGATATTACACCTTATGTGTTGTTTACTTGATCAATTATTACTTGAATTAGTTGACCATGTTCAAACAAAAGGATGATGTTGCTGCTTTGTAAATTTTCAAAACTCAACATATAATCCTAGAGTCAAGGATGCCTGATGATAACTGATGTAATTGTATTACCACCATCAATTATCCCTTGACCGATATTTTAAATTAACCGTTTCAAGGTTCGATACATTGATATTAATAATTTTAAACGGAAAATCCAATCCATCATTATCAAAAGGCTTTGTTGCGTAGAATCCCATTAATAGTGCTGGAAGCCAGTAGGCAGTATTTTTTCCTTCCAAGACTATTAAAGATTACTTAAATACTCTTCACGACTGATGGTGTTGTATGTGACATATTCTATGGCTCCTATGCTTCGAATACTTGACTTTGCGAAATTGAGAAATTAATTCCTAATAGTTTTGAAGAAAATAAGAACTTCATGTTTAAAAATATGAAATAGTTCATCTCAAAGACTGCTTACGAACGTCATACTAGACTAATTTGAAGGCAATCTGGAGGAGGCAATCATATTCAAACAATTGTTTAGATTGTTTAAGTATGATGGCCTCCCCAGAAATGCCGTTAAATCAACCTAGTATGCTCATCGTTATCAGTTTTTGAGGAGAACTATAAATTTCATGGCTAAGTTCGGGTGTTAGCCTCTTCAAAACACTTGTGTACGCATGCTTGTGTAATGAGTAACAAGCTGGAAATACATCTAAGCTGCTACCAAATGTTGCAGAAGCTGTTGCATCCATCGTTGATGAATTGTTACAAACTATTTCAGGTATTCTATAATTGGCTTCAAGACCCCTGCCAGAGACTTAAGAACTTGTAATAATGATCTCAAAATGTTTTGAGATCAAAATGCTTTGATTTGAATAATTTGAGAGCACAGACTTATTATTCAAGAACTATTCATTTTATTCTTAATTTTAGAAGGCGCAATGGCTTTAATATCTCTTGATTTTGTGAAGTTTACATAAATATCAAACGTTAGTACCGATCTCTCCTCGCATTTCCTTGCGGAAACTGAATATCAATACTATTAACCCGCTAAATGCTCTATTAAATTGCCACTCTTTTACTGAAAAATGTTACGACAAAACTTCTTAGTTTGGTCAACTTGGAAAACCACTATTTTTCCGCTTCTGTGTCAGTTTGTCAAATTTTGATGGAGCCCTGATTCTAGCGCAGCAAATTAGGCAGGAAAGTTTTTCACGAAGTTTGAAAACACCGTGAAGTACGCAGTAATTAGCCTTGGGAAGAGCTACACAAACTTCCTGTAAGCATCTCGTGCTGCGACCGCAACGATGCTTCACGCGTGAATTACTCATCGCTCCACGGACTACCGTGAAGCACTAAATTGAACATGCTTACTTCATCTTATCTGATGCAGTTATGTGCAATACAAGTCCTCTTTCAAACCACAGGTTATCTAACGGGAAAAAGTCGTCGTTTGGGCAGTCTTCTTCGTTTCCTGGTCTTGTTAAAAAAAGTTGTTGTAGTTTTTCTCTGGAAATCTACTGGGAGGTGACAACATCATCGCTTGCTCCTGACGCAGTTTTACATTTTCGACAGCAAAGTATTCTTTCATTTCTCAATCCTAACATCGTCATTACCCAATTTTTTCACGCATTAAAGGCAGTCATTAGTCAACGTACGTTACACACATAAGTTTATGGGTGGTGCGGTTGTAGTATGACCTCGCACGCATAACATTTCTGCATTGCACATTTTGCTAATTCACGTGTTTCTAATTAAATCAAACGATGCTCACTTGTATGCTTTTAAGGAAACAACACACATGACTCGTCATTTTAAATAACAACAAAGTGCAGACTGCTTCTTGTCGACCTTTAAGTACTCTCACTGTTTTATGCGATGAAATTACTCCGTCTTTGAACTCTCGATAAAACTCTGCTGTGGGGGAATTTTTACTCGACTGCAACAAAAGAACCGGGAATTTTTCGTACCTTTCTTCTGGCGCAGCACTTACTGCCCTCAGCAATCAAAGCTCGTTCATTTTCACCGACTCGTAACTCTGGTGCAGGCCTCATGGTGGAACATTAACGTATGAAATTTCAGTTCGAGTGCCGTCGGTCTCAATGACCTACAAATCTAAACGATGAACTATAATCAAGCCAAATATTTCAGGAGTGCCGTAAAAAAAACGGACGGCGTGCATGCAGTTCGCGCTTGCTGAAGACAAGCGACATTCTCTGCATTGAGCAATTTACTTTCATGCGTTCATGGGGAAAAACGATTATATTGTGATTGTAATGTAGATGAATGAAGGGGCTCATATACTATACATTCTATAACAATGTTACATTAATAGCTAAATCGTCGTACAATATGCTGTCTATACACACAGAAACGGCAAGTTTACCTGACTGCTCAATGTAACGTGTGTTGTATGTTGCCTGTCGTCGAACTCGTTGTAAGGCAAGTTTTTGAGAACAATTTCTCAGGATCACTTGGCACAGTCATTAATTTGCACCAAACTCGTCAACCGATTGAGAAGCGTACGTACGCTACTTCCAGCAGCGGGCACCGTATCACATAATTTCTCGGGGCCCAGTCAATAATAATTGCTGATAACTTATTTCTAAAATCACTCAAAACACTTAATGAGAAATAACCGCATTCTTTATGAAACTAAAATATAAAAACATATTTCAAACCTGCTGCTGTTGCCTGGTGAAAGTGAAAGAAGAATCATATTTTATAAGCGACTTCGACGTTCTTGGCTGTGTAAATAATCAATTGAACTCAAAACTTGAGCACCCTCCTGGTGTAAGCCTACCGTAAGATCTGCACTCCCAGAGGAATAATGTTTCTAAATATGATATAACATGCAACGCGTGGACTTTCATGCCCTTACAAGTAAACAGCAGTGTGCGCGCGCGCGTGTGTGTGTGTGCGTGCGTGTGTGTGTGCGTGTGTGCGTGTATGTGTGTGTTGTGTGCGTGTATGTGTGTGTTTATGTCGTGTGTGTGTTGTGTGTGTGCGTGGGTACCGTACCCGCGGATTGAAATGAACAGTTTTGTTCGAATTTGCTCTTAGAGAATTGCTTCTCCCATTTTTGTACCAAGCACTTTCTTTGTATTGAATGAAACTCTTCTGAATTTCCGATAGAAAATGCCTCATAGACTCTTTGCAGTTTGATTTTAGAGAAAAATGGAGCTAAACTTTTGCCCTGAATATGAATATTCTTCACTTTATAAAATGGCTTTGCCCTCCAAATCACAGAAATTCAAGGAACAAAGGCGAACTGTGAGTAGCGGAGTAGAATCCACGTGCAGTACCAAATTGTGGCCTAATTTTATGCTGTGCGCTTTCAAATAATCTTAGTTGTATGATTCACCATTGCTCGTATATGTTGTGTTTGTAGAGAATTGTACATTTTTTGGCTTCATTCTAAACGTCGCAACCCTATGTATATATATATGTTCGCTTTCCATTTACGTGCTCCATTGATGAAGAATTATTTTATGAAAACAGAAGTTAAATTCAATGTTGAAGCTCACAAAGTTCATACATAAACATTGCAGACTAACAAGACGCACAGTTTATGGAATAGCGCAGTATGGCTCCGGTGTCATGGTTTGCATAGAGAGATATTTATGAGGCTGCTAAAATTAGAAAATGAATTGACCTTATGCAACTATTTTACGCTTGGTAGCTACCTCGAATTTTCAGAAAATATCGAGGCATGGATAGACTTGAAATTTGTCACTGTAGATGCTTTGATAGTTACTAGAGCTACACATGCATGATGATGGTGTTTTGACTTTTGTAACTGAATATACTGCTGCTCACTTTATTAGGCTGAAATAATATCACTCTGTGATTCAGATCATGATTACGTTTTTGTGTCATTGCTCTTCATTCTTACAGCTGTTCAGATTAAAAAATTGTACGACTTTCGAGCTCCTGTTTCTAATTTTTGTTAATCTAAAAATTTCGAGGCCGTCGTTTCAATCAAGAGATGGCGGTTTTTGACGAAGGTTGTGACTACAAAATGGAAGGTATACGTCGATTAGCTGGCAGCTCATCTCAGCGAACTTGCCTCTTGGAGGGGACTTTTAATTATTCGGTCCTTTGGGGGTATGTCCATGAGTCCCGCTCGTCCGTTTGGGCTGCGGTGTTCGAGAGGAATGCCTACGATGTCCACCCACAATTTTCCCTCCCATTCATGCCTCAATATCGACGCAAAATGCTGCTTCTCAATGTTCCGGCCGTGTAGCTCAGTGTAAATCATGGAACATTAACTCAATACCGTACTTGATTATCATATTTATGTTTCTCGTTTATCATGATCGTTAAAACTGAGGTAAATAAAGTATTTTACGGTGAAATGAATTAGACAGCAAATGAAATATCTGTCAACAACTTTGCTATGTAATATGTTTTTTCACAGACTTTGAAAGGCGCAACTCAAAGAAATTATTCAGGCCTAAACTGTAATACGTTCTACCAACATAAGATAATAACACAATTTTCTTTTGATGTTCGGCTTAGTGGAAGCCTGAGCCCCATTTTCCTACTATATATTCTATAACCTGAATGTTGGAGCAGAGTATGAATCTTTCAACGCGCTTGGGCGTCAGGTCGCTCGGAATAATAGAATATTTAGTGAACATGGTGGAGGCTTTCGCATCGGTGAAGGTTTCACGAGAGCGAAAAAATTTTACGCTGAACCCAGAACCATTTGCCGATTTCGTTCACAAAGTCAAAGCCGATCAGATTAAATTCAAACACGAGGCAGGCTTTTTCCAGAATCGAATTTGGAACACTGTCTTTTTTTAAACTCGCCAACAGCAGAAGTAGACGTGAGTCAGGGCTGCTGTCGAGGGCAGAGAGGTGCCCAGCTCGGCAGCGTGAGACACGTCACTGCTCATTTGACGCCAACACTCACGTCGGAAATACGATCATGCCTGGAAAAACTTTCCACTCAAAACAAAAAAGTAATTTTACGCTATTGTTACGCTGTTATTGCTGCTTTATTTGTTTAGTTCGGTATTTTAATAAAAGAAGAAAGCACACCTACTGACAATTCTTGTAAGCACTATATTATATATAGTGTCTAGTTTGAGCCCAATGAAGAAGTAGGCATGACGGAGGGAATTTCTTGGTTTTGTAGCGGAGGTGCAGGATGAAAATTTTAGCAACTGCTCCATTTCTCGTTCAGAATGCTTTTCTCCAGCCAGCACTGGTGGTCGCAGCAAAGTTTCGTCTTTTTAGATAAAGCTTGCGCAACACATCACCTCTGTGGCGTGGCGTGTCAGGTCTCGTGCGGGATGAAGGAGAGAAGGAGGTGAAGGAGGAAGGGGATTGAGAGGCGGGGAGGGGGGTTGGGTGAAAGGGGGAAAGATGCTCGGAGCAATCAAAATCGCCTTCCATCAGGGATCAGTCTTCTTCAGATGTCTTCCGGCGAACAAAAGGTCATAAACTTCTCATTTAGAACATCTGTTTCATTTCAAGTGTTTCCTGTTATACTAATCACTACCAGCGCAATCGCCGTCAGGTCTAGTGTAATTCTCAACAGTGAACGTCGCAGGTTCAGAGCACGCTGATCTTTCACATTACTTAGTTTCATACAACTCTCATAGAGAGCATAAATTCATTTCTATTCAAACTCCCTCCATTTATGGTTAAGACGGTATGGTTTGATACGTCAAAACATGGTGCCACTCACGTTCGTCGAGTTTGATGATAATTAGAGGTAATTCTAAAATCAATTAAGAACTTTTTAAGCAAATGTATAAAGTTTTAAAGTGCTCCATTTCAAACTTAATCTGCTTTTCATTCAAATCATGAGGGTGCCTCAGCGGAGCCCTTCTTGCGGGGAGTATTCAACTCTTCGGAAAGTCTGGGAGATAATTTTTCCAGATTAAGAAGCGAGAAGTCTCGGGCTTGGTGAAATTAAGGAACTTAAATCCTGTTTTCTTTGCGCTTCTTCATTCAACAAAGTTTTGATCTTTAAATGAATTAATTTATTTCCTTGACTCTCCTAAGTCCTTGCTAAGTGCTTTGTACGTCCGTTTCCTTTCTGAAAGGTAAGTTGTTCGCGTAAATAAGTTGTAGACTTTACTCGGTCGAAAAATATATTTTTAATTTTTCATTTTTTCTGTCGTTTCCATTTTAGGTTTTTTAAGATCGCTTAAGCTTTGCTGGTCAAATTGAAATAACAGCGCGTCAAAAAAATTTATGACACCATCTTTCTCCTCAGTCCATGATCAGAATTCGACTTTTATGGAAAGGGGGTGTTCCCACATGTAAATCTCTGCGGCAAAGAGCTTAAAAAACCTTTCTGGTAAGGTTCATCGTTTCCTTAGGTCAATTTTAACCTTAAAATCTGTAATCAAAAGCAATTAGAATTGAAACATCCCACAAAGCTCAAAGTATCAGTTAACATAAAACACACATTGTCGTGCAAAGTGCATCCCAAATGCCTTAAAGAGCTTTTCAATTAATTCCTAAAAATACGGTTCTTTTTCTGCTAAACCTATTTGATATCGATTATACTTAAGTTCATTTGGTGTTTAGGAGATGCTCGGTCTTCATTGAGTAAGGACGGCGAGCACTTGGCTGCTATATTCTAAACAATCAGTGTGGCCTGAGAGACTCGGTTTGACCACGACATGGTCTGATATTGCAGCCCGTTTTCAGCTTATCTGAATGAAATTAGAAGGCGTTGTTTCGTTGCATTCTTTTAGATCAACTACGGCAATAGAGGGGAAAGTTCAAAGCATTTAAAAAATCCACGGCCTTTAGTACGAATTTACTAGTGCTCAGCACGTTAGAGCTGATTTTATCTCCATGTAATCGCTGGACAGATACAAGCATATAGGGGAGCGCAAGAAAAATTCCAACATCTTCATTCACATAATAATACACACCACCTCTTGGTCCGCGTATCAATTTAGCTAATTTACCTTCTATCTTTGGTAGACCACAGTCACGATAGAAATGGACACTTCATTTCAAGGGCAAACCCTCCTATCGCCTCCCTCCCCACCGACCGTCTCCGGATGACATTTTCGATGACTTTCATCGATATTCGATGGGTTTATTGTGCCGGGCTGGCCGCCGCACCAGCAATTCTCTTGGGGACAATTTGCCTCTTATGCCTTTGGAATTCATTTTACACGCTCTCGCATCACCTGACGCGCGCAGTTCTGACAGCCTCAAAAACTCCTGTTTTTGGGGTGGTAACGGATTGTTTTGTTTGTTTGTCACGGCACCTTAGAGTCCCTCCTTATACTGGTGTAAAGAGAGTCTGGTGTTGATGAGAGGGTTTAAGCCCTCGATAGGGAGAGAGAAAGGAATTAGAAAAATTAGAGAGGAAAGGTTCACATAGAAATAGAGAAATGAAAGTTTGAGAGAAATTCTTACGCTACATTTACCTGACCAGCATGGGAAAATAATAATGACTAACTGAAAGATTTACTTTTCGTTCAAGTAAACACGTGAGTTTGAATAGATGGCATAATTGTGAATGAGCACGCACTGTAACATCCCCACTATAATAAATCTCTTAATATATGTATATACATGTACATATTTCTGTATCTCCTGTCTGTAACAATCCCAATGATTTATATCGATTTGAATAGCAAAATAGATCCCATTCAAACGAAATAAAAAACTGGCATTCACTCACTTATGTTTAGGCCAAAAAAAATTTAGCCAACGAAAATTGAATCAATTGTTCATGGAAATGCAAATTATCGCGAGGAAAAAGTTATATTATTTTTTTTAAGTGATTGGCTAATAATCTAGATATTATTATGCTTGTAACTACCTATGTATGTCACACCCTTCCTAAATAAATGCAGATATCATTGCGGTGTCTACGCTACAGGTTGATCATAAACTTCCACTCCTAAAGATCCCTTATTGTCATCGGACATTTAATTTGCCATTTTACATTGGATTAAAAGAAGTTGAACCGTTTTGCCCATCTAAATTAATGGAGCAGAGAAGAAGAGAGCAAAGAGAAGCAGCAAGAGAGCGTTTAAATTAAATTGATATTTAATTATATAATTATATACAGACAAACAGGTGTTGTGTTCCATGATAGTAGTCTTATATAATTTTCTAGGATGGCATCAAAGTTGTTGAATGATAATCAACGATTG
Source organism: Morinoia aosen (assembly GCA_030386875.1). Classification (NCBI taxonomy): domain Eukaryota; kingdom Metazoa; phylum Arthropoda; class Malacostraca; order Amphipoda; family Talitridae; genus Morinoia; species Morinoia aosen. The sequence goes on from CM059574.1 coordinate 6,601,040, forward strand.
TTAATTTATTCACTATAGAATCTCAAAATTTAATGACACATGAATTCCATTAAAATTAAATTAGAAATGTACAGAAACTAACCGCGAATTATTCGCAGGTCTTGCTGGCCAAATATTGGGTGAGGATTGGTTATGTTGGAATTATTTCGCGGTACAACTACCGTCACATTGATATTGGCCGTGGAATTAAGATTGATATATGGTCGTCATGCACATCTAGAAGATTTACTTAAATATTGAATCCCGTCATTTTTGACTGACCGTGTACACTAGTCACTAAATAATTGATACCAGACACAGAAATATTCAATTGACAAATATATAACACGTCACAACTTCAAAAATTATATCTATGATTTTTACCATGCTGAGCTTTGACTACCAAATCATTATAAAACACGGACTCACTTCACGAGGGGAGAGCCAACATCCGCATTGAATACACGCTGAATAATTCTGCATTTTCTCGACATAAAAATTGAGCACTTAACAGCCACATTTTTCTTGCGGGAACTCGGGACTGACTCTCACTTTTTGTATTGCTGACTGGGTATTCTTCGCTTGAAATATCACTGTACACTCATCATGTAAAATAAGACCATTTATTGTACGCTATCATTCCTTTCAAAAGATTTTACGGCTGTCATTTAACCCGCCCTGCTGTTATTTCCATCCCACTTTTTTACGATGCCCTAATCACGTGTTTCGAACTGTGGCGTTGTCACCATTCTCATCAACAACGCAGGAAGAAGCGATCATCACCATCAATGATGGGTTGTGTATTGCCGAGATGAATTGCCCCCTTCGAATTCTGCCGAGTGGCCGCATCTTCTTGTTCGTGTGCCCGAGGTTTATTGCGTCACACCTTCCTGGGAACTTTGTTTTATTGTTATTTCCTATTCCTTTATAATTTATTCTCCTGCAAATCGTTTAATTAATGACAGCTTAGCTACGCTGTAAGCGCATAGAAATATAATATTTGCACCAATATACATATTCAATTTCAAAAAGAAATTCCGTTCTAATTTATAATATCATTCAATTTTAATTATTTTCTAGCTCTGTTCAAATTCTAGAAATTTTCTAAATTAGTAGTGAAGATGAGAGACTGATTTCAACATTAATACAAATTATATGATAAATAAAAACTGAACAGAATGCTCGAACTACAGGGGCTAGACAAAATAATCGAAAACCTTGGAAAATCAATAAAATGTATATGAATATGCTGTAGGTCCACCTTTTGAGGCAATTACAGCCTCAGTTCTCCGAGGGATTGATTCATACAAATTGTGAATATTTTCCGAAAAAAATTCATCCCATTCTTCAGTTAAAACACACTCCTGTTCTTTTAGAGACATTGGTGGCGGAAATTGATTTCTTACTTGAATCTTTAAAACCGACCATAAATGTTCAATAATGTTGAGGTCTGGGGATTGCGGCGACCAGATGAGATGCTCAACTTCATTAGAATGTTCCTCGTGTCATTCTTTAATAATTCTAGCTGTATAGATTGGGACATTTCACCTTGAAAGGTTGCGTTCTCCTCAGAAAACGGTGCTTGAACCATATATAGGATGACTTGGTTGCCCAAAATTCCTGAATAGTCTCGGATGTTAATTTTTTCACGAAGGAAAATTAAAGGCACAGTGGATTTCCCGGAAATAGCATCCCATATTATCACAGAACCTCTGCAAAGTTTTACGGTTGGGAGAATGCATTCTGGATTAATGGCTTCTTTCGGCTGTTGCCAAACGTACATTCAGCCGGAAGTCGGAAATAAGGTGAACGATGATACGTCAGAAAAAATCACATTTTTCACAGCTCGACGTATCAATTCTACAGACTAAACGCTTTAAAACATTTATCTTTGAGAGCAGAGGTTTTCTAATCGCAGCTCTTCCATCGAATCCAGGTTTGTGTAGCTCCCGACGAACATTTTTCGTGGGAACTGGGTTCTGCAGGTGTTCATTGGGGTCTGCAATGATTTTAAGAGCCGTGGCCTTGCGACCCTATCTAACAATTCGATTTAGAGTCTAGTAATTTCGCTCAGGCAACTTTGACTTTCGGTCAGACCTGTGCTTTGCTGAGAACGTTTTTCTTTCTCTTTCAAAGACAATCGTTAACTCTTGAGCAGTACCTCTTGAAGCGTCAAGCACTCGGGCAGTTTCTGTTACACCTGCCATATGAGCACCAACAATTTGGCCTCTTTGAAAATCAGAGAGGTCTGCCATTTTATTAAGTTATAGCCAATTTTTTTTGTGTATCTGTAAAAACAGTTAATTCAAATAAGATATCAGATAGCTACAGTAATAAATAATAGAACATTGAAATATATTAAGCTTTGATTGTTTATAACATGTTCAAAGATTATGATGCCAAAATTGTAGGTGTTTCCATTATTTGGTCCAACCCTTGTAAGTCCCTGACGTTTGAAATGACTCAAGATAGCGTAGCTGCCCAGGCTGGTTAGTTACAATAGAACTATTGAAATATGCCTTATAATGCACGAGAATTCTCTTTGCTGAATTCAACCAATAAAATGAAAAGGTTCACCATTTTAACTAACTACGTATTTCCCGTTTGACAAAGATTTAATTCTACATGGCGACGATTAGTACGAGTATGAGACGTAGGAGCGCGTGCATTTTGGCGTCTCTACTGACCAGAGAGTGCTCTCATTCCCCGACGCCTTCTAAATAACCTGCACCCTCTGGTCCAGGCTGCTCAAGCGTTCCTGCGCTCAAGCGAGCCTTCAAAACACCCTTAACATTCCTCCGCAGCGTGAACATCTAGATTTTATCAGCTTATCTATTGCCCTCATTCCTAGGTATCGAGTATATGCCTCTCAATTTAGAGTCGAATTTATATCATTTATGTTTCGAAGTTCAATAATGCCCACAAAGTCTGTAGAAGGACGCCTCACCTCGGCCACCAACACACGCCTTGCCACCCCATGAGGCCTCTATCATCCCTCGTCCCGTAGGGCGGAGGAGTCGCAGCGGATCCTTCCCATGTAATGCCGTTCTTTCCTGTGCATATGCAGTAATTTCATTACAGTATACTACATTTTAGTAGATCTAAATGTGAGTAACTAATATACAGTAGGTAGGAAAATATCAGCGTGATTTCGCGCTATTGTTGGATATACGAGGAAATTTTTCCTTCTATCATTTGTTTAGAGATGCCAAGTTGATGCATCAAATCCCGAGAACATTATATTCAAATAGTGTGGGATGTGAGTAACGCATCGATGTCTGCAACACATTTCAATAGATCTCAAGTTCCGACATGAACAAGGGACATCAGAGTAGGCTATACCATCGTGAAGATTGTAGCATCATACGTTCCGTGTCAATCTTGCTAATGATGAGGGTGAGAACTCGGTTGCATTTTTTAATCGAAAACAAAAACTATTACTGAATTTCAAGAAAGAGATTATTGTTAGAGCATATATTGAATTCTTCTATAGATATTATTTTCTACCTGTGAGGCGCGAACTCTTTTCGAGTGTATTCCCTATGGACTGTAACCTAAAAGATACTTCTTCATGTTCACCCGTATTTTCCATCACATGCTCTCACATATCCATTTACTCCTACAAACCCTTGTTTTCATGTTAGTACTATTTATTACGGTCAATTAATTATTGCTGGAGAAAACAGAAATAAAATGCTTTAACGCCCTTACAAAACTCAATTAATTACGTAGAAAATTTTGCGATCTCATTTGATTAAGCACAGAAATAAACGCAAGTTTTCCTGAACGACTGCAAAAGCGTTGCTGCACTGCGAGTTTGTAGTGGAATGAAAAATGCGTTGCTCTGTCTTTTTTTGCCTCAAAGTCAATTGACAGAGAAACAGAACATCACGTTGCTGGATACTGTTATGCTTCTTTCTTTACTCTAACGGTTACCACTCAAGGTCTGCGGTCAGTCTGTTACCAGGTACGAATGGCACCGTTTCTGAAAGTTGTGTACACTGACCAATACTAGCCAACTTTGGCCAACAGTATACTACGAGGCCTGTCGAAAAAGTATCCGACCTTTGGCCAGAAAAAATACTTCAACAACCTGACGGGGTTGGGACCCTAATCCCCTTCAAAGTAGGCTCCTTGTGCTTCCACACACTTAGCCCACCGATCCTTCCACTGCCGGAAACACCTCTGGAAGTCTTCTTTTGGAATGGTGTTCAGCTCTGTCGTCGCGTTCCGCATTATCTCTTCTCTACTCTCAAAACGGGATCCTTTCAGTGGTGTCTTCAATTTTGGAAACAACCAGAAGTCGCAAGGAGCCAGGTCTGGAGAGTAGGGAGGTTGGCGAACGGTCGTAATTCCATGTTTGGCCAAGAAATTGCGGATCAAATGGGATGAATGTGCGGGCGCGTTGTCGTGATGCAAGTGCCAGTTGTTCGCAGTCCACATGTCTGGTCTTTTGCGCCGAACTGCATCACGAAGTCGCCGGAGAACATCCTGATAGTACTCCTTTGTCACTGTTTGTCCTTCCGGTGCGTATTCGTGATGCACAATTCCACGGACATCAAAGAAAACAGTCAGCATCACCTTGATTTTGCTTCGCACCTGCCGCGCTTTCTTCGGCCTTGGAGACTCGGGATGCTTCCATTGGGATGACTGTCTTTTTGTTTCTGGGTCGTACCCGTACACCCATGACTCATCTCCAGTTATCACGGTGTTCAGAAACCCAGGATCAGTGTTGGCGGTGTCCAGAAGGTCCTGTGCAACGTCACGACGGAGGTCTTTTTGTTCCGGCGACAACAACTTGGGCACGAATTTCGCAGCCACTCGGTTCATGTTCAAATCGTCACGCAAAATGGCATGTGCAGAATCTTTACTCACTCCAACCTCTTGGGCAATCTCCCGCACGGTCAAACGACGATCTGCCATCACCAAATTTCGCACCCTCTCAACAACAGCTGCACTCCGAGAAGTTTTGGGCCTGCCACAACGCTGCTCACTCTCCGCTGATGTGCGGCCATCTTTGAATCGGTTGAACCACTCCTTAATTTGTGTTACACCCATAGCATCTTCCCCAAACACCTGCTGAATCTTACGAATTGTTTCAATTTGAGAATCACCAAGCTTTTGACAAAATTTGATGCAGTGTCTTTGCTCAATTCGTTCAGTCATCTTGCAAGAAAACTAAATCCGACAAACACTTAGAACAGCACCTTACTTGGCGACCACCAGCCAGTGACTGGCCCAAGTGAATGCGGTGAAAAAAGTCAAGCATGCGCATTAAGATTCCTCCTTCCACCGTGCACAGTGGCGCCGCCCTAGAATCACTACTTTGCGCGGGAAAAATTAAGGTCGGATACTTTTTCGACAGGCCTCGTATACAACGCTTACTAAAAATCACTGACACTGACATAAAATTACACATCTTGAGAGATCCAATGCATGATATTTACGCAAAATAAATTTATAAAAATGTTCTGAGGGTAAATCATCATGACGATTCTGAAGACTCGTGCTCTGTAATCTACTAATCGCACACACTCAATCATTCAGTTTAAGCCAATAACTTAATATGCCAGGCACAGCACAAATTTTGACGATCAGCGAAAAGATTTTCATTTGTTTAATTGAATTGAAAAGTTTTTCACTCACTGTTGGGAAAGCTCTTTTTTCTTCTATGAAACATTCCGAATTGAATGTTGATATAAGGTCAAATTTTACTGACTTTTGTGGACAATGTTAAATCATGGAATTTATTTTGAAACGTTAGAAGTATTTATTCACCACAAGGATGTACGTTGTCACTTATGAAATACAAAGAAATATGTACTCATTAACAGTATACCATATTACCATTGTGGGCCAAATAAAAAATGAAGTTCCAATTTGTCTCAGTATTAAATCTTTCAGTCTTTATGAATACAACGTTTATTCTTCCAGTCCTCCATAACACCATGTGAAATTTCTTTCTGCTTTAGACAAGGGTGTTAAATTTTTCAGTTTTCTTTAATATTACATCAAACTTTGCTGAGTCCGTCTTAAGATTATATTACTTCTAGCAAACACCTGAACAAAACGTTAAATCTAACAGAACCAGAAACAAAATGTATAGTCTCTCTGTGATCTTAGCAAAATATGATGTCGCCCAGAGTCATTAACAAAATAATAAATTACTTACAGTCTTTCTTAACGAAATAATGAATGACCCAGACACCATCTCAATACATCATAGCCTCATTAACTCCCAGGGCCGTCCATAAAACTACACTCGATCGACGATGTCCTCGTATGAATGCGCAGCTCGAGGCTGCGCTGCCAGTTTCGCATTCACATCTCTTATGGCATGTAAGTCATGAACGGCAAGTGTGATCACGTATTTTATACGCCCATACTAATGCAAAGGCATTGGTTATGGTTTGGATGGTACGTGATTTATTCGGTTTTTGGTTTACATCACTTATGGCTGCATGAGTAACGGGCCAGATTGTTTGTGGGCTATTTACGTTACGGTCTATTTCACGGAGCCGTGGCCCAGCTGACGCATTGTGATGGCGACGGAACCATCAGGGCCTATATGCCCGCATTGCAGCCGCATTGTGAACCAGACACATTCAAGAATATTATTCAGGTCACTTTCGTTGACCTTATTTATCTATTATTTCTCCTAAACACATTTTCTTACAGCTTCTATATATCACCTGTTAAGAACTTAAATCTCTGTTTTCACATTTTGCGTCGTGTTTAATATTTCATTAACGCAGTCTTTTCATAATTCCTTTAATTCATGAGCACTGAATTCTCGCACGGAAATTAGGAAATGGCTTCCCGCTTTATTTGCCACAGTCGAGAATAAGGCGATAGAATTGCAACGAAATGGACATCAAAGAGCGGCGAACGTGTCTTGTTTATGAATCGTCAAGTGGGAGCGTAAATTTGGCGTCGGTAGTTTGGCGTGTCAAAGTGCCCAGTTAATGAATCGCTTTACTGCAACAACAACGCAAATGGAATTCAATTTCCCAGCATTTATTGACTAGTCTAACAAGCGTTCATTCAAACTTCCACATTGCAATGTAACGATGATATTAACTTCCATAGGATGCTTTGGTGAGAAGGGCACCAATGTTAATCCAGGGAATCAAGAGAAGATCTCACACATTTAGTTTACATTGCCGTTAATAAACCGAAATATATTGATAAAGGAAATTCTAAGAAGCAAAGTGCGCCCCTCGGATGGAATTCGCCTGATTTTCGTATCATGATAAACGAACAAAGCAAAATGACGGGCTTTTATCTAATGAAATAATAATAATGCTATGATATAAAAAGATGTGTCCTTCGTATTAAAACAAACATCTCGAAGCGCGCTATGTCTCGATAAAGCATACGAATAAACGTAAAGACAGAAAATCGAATTAGTCCTTTTTATTAGAATAAGCTCGTTAAGTCCTTCCTTTAATTATGATCAAACTGTTTGGTCCGAATTTCCCGCTGAAAGCTCGCCGTAACCAAGCCATTACTTTATATATTATTTATTTTCAAGAATATTTCAAGATTCCAGGAATTACGATTAAGAGAGGGAAATTTCTTGGGGTTGAGTAATTTCTATGACCAACGAAAGTGTGTTAACGTTATTTTTATTTTTTTTTATTTTAGATAGAGATGTTCTTCTGTTGGAGATGAGCATGTGAACATTTTAAAATTATATACTCAGTGTCTGTTTCCAAAACTCATCGAGTGTCCTTCATTGAAAGATTTCCATTTACGGCTGCAATTAAACGTTCACAGTTGTATACATCAGTGCTGAATGCACTCAAAACACTCGTTCCGAATTGCATCTAATTGGCAGTGTTTCAAGAAAGTATAAAAAATAGAATTTTCTAGAGAAATGGTGCATTCTACAAACTAAGTAAATATACATTAGCGTTCGTTGATGTTCGTAAATGTCATGTTAGTTGGCATGTATTCAAAAAATTGGACTTTAGACCGAGCAATGAATTACATCTTCTGGACACCAAGTTGAAAGTCAGGAAGCTGTTTGGGTAATGTAATGTATCGCGCTCGACATTCAGCAAACGGCGTGGAGCAGGAATAGTAAAACAGCCTAATGCTCAAAGCAAGCCAGCATTCGGGATTTCATTAGCCTCTAATTTGAAAGAGCTCATTGATTGAATTTCTCTCTTCTGTAGAGCTTTAGAGCTTCAAAGAAAGCCATCCTTTTCAATGCATTTTAGATTACTCATTATTCTTGGCTTTAATGGGCTCACTCTAGATCTCACTATCTCTCAGCAAAAACGTTTAGAGATTCTAAACACCTCTGTATTGCTGTCTGAAAAGTGGATTGTAAATCACTTGATTTTATGGTTGGGGTGCACACCAGTTGAACAACACGCCAGTGTTACATGTTATGCAACCATTAATTGGGTCTAAAAGTACCCAAGTGTACAATTTTAGAAGCCAGCGGCAGCGTGCAAGGGAACGGCGGTGCCATTTCCATTTCATTCTAATAGAGGAATTTTCTGCAGGAAATGGTCCTTCTTAATGCCCACATAGCCGAGGCCGGCACAATGCAGCGGCTAGCTGGACAAAAAGACTTAATAGAAATGGAGAGCAGGCGCCTGCTTAATTCCAGTAACCTCTTTGAGAAATAACATTTCCTTTTGGAAGGTTTCATTGTACTCGTATTTCCCTTTGAAATTGTTCGTTGTTTGTCAGCTGAAATGAAAAACTAGGGTTGCTGATTTCTCCAAAAAATTGAAATATTCATTTTACTATACTACGAATTAATTTGGTAAAATTTGCCCCTTCTAAAAGTATAGTGTCCCTGAAGTTTTCGGAAAGAATGAATGCATCAAACTGCTCGAGCACGTGATTGATTCATGGATTATGTATTATGTTTAGCCTCTCTTTACCACAACAAAGATGTTCAAAGAGAATGAAGATGAAGGCACCATTTCGTATGGTGTTAAGGGAACGTGGAATCTATGTACAAAGGGTGTTCTTGTATAGGATCTCGCACGCATAGAAACAGTAAGATAAAAGTTGAAGAGGAAAGTCAGAGGGACTGAAAAACAGGACAACAGTTAACCGAAAAATGAGTGTCCTTAACAAAACAAAACAAAAAATTATTTAAACAAGAAGAAGGCCTACCTAACTCTCAGTTGAGCACCTCACATTTTCTCTCTGGGAGCTCTTATTCCCATAGATACCATAGTTGTATCCCCCTGAGGGGCTCGACCACATGATTGGGAGGCAACTTCTTAAGATATAAAATGCGCTGTGGTGACACGCAATATCGGCTCACAAGTGCACCACAAATCTGCTTTACTCAAGAAGCGCACAAAAACTTGTACCTAGCGCAGACCCTCATGATGTATCAGCAGCAGCTCACTTTACTGAAGTTTGACGGGCAAAATTGGCATTAGGAGGGCAATAAATCACGCCGCCAGCTGCTGTAGCGTTCGCACGCACGGTTTCTTGCTCGTATGGCGGCACAACAGTTAAGGAACTGCATGGAGTGGTGCCATATTTTGAGAGCAAAATTCAACGTTTGCGTCATTTATTTGAATTTTTCAAGATGAGAAATGGTAAGATGAATTATTTATGAATTATTTTCTTGCGAAGTAAAGGCTGTGCCACACGAAGTTCACAGGTGTAAAAATACATTTGGGTAACAGCTGGGTCAAAGATCATGGCACACTTTTCACTCACAGATAAAGTCAATCTTTGCGATCAGAAGTCAATGGCAGGAAAGGTCAATGTTTGCGCTGCTTTAAGTGATCAGCTTAAATCAAGCTAAAAATGGCAAAATAACATAAACTAACAAGTGTTCGCATTTCTTGCATCCAGGCGACGTGATGTAAATTACATTCATTTCCGTGCGTTGAATGCGATGACCATGAGACAAACTTAGGTGTCTCATGATCACTGGTAATTTTCAACAAGTAGAACGCGAATGTAAACGTGCTTGTTCGGTTTTCAGCCGATACGTTAGAAAAGCTTTAAAATTCTCATGAAATTTAAATTTCTGTGCATAAGAAGAGACACGAATTTCGAATCCCGTTTGAATTATTCCTGTAGAGTCTTGGTTTGTTATAACCATCCGAAAATTCAGCTCGTGGAGGTTTCCGAATAACATCGCATCAAAAATTGATAAACGCTGTCTTTTCTAGCTATTCTTTGTCTTCATAAAAATTATTAAAGGCGAAAGAAAAGTGTTTCCGATGGACTCCCAATTCTAAGTTCAAGGTAATATTAATATTACATGTTTTAAGACATTTTTCACTGTATCTTCAATATCCTATTATTATTTCCCATTAGTTTCGGCTGTGAACTTCAACGAACGAAATTCCTCCCGTTTCTCTCATTGAAGCTAGCGCAAAAATGGATCGTTGAATTCCAATCGCCTGCACTGTCTATCAGCACTGAGCAGACAAATCCTTAAGTGTAACATGACCCTTGAGTTCATGCAAAGAACGTCGCCTTCTGTCTTTCAATTTATGCGAAAGCGACTTCAAGATTCCGCAAAAGGACTTCGCTCTGTTGAGCAAGCATCCTGTTTCCAGAAGCGAAATTTGACCTTGCTGATTAAACCCGTAGATATCACTAATAGCTCTGCCCTTACGAATGATAAGTTTTTATTCGCGCCTTTGTTAATCCGAACGTCAGCTGCCACTTACGGCCCCTCAAAAAACGATCTCAGTTTTCATCTTTCAAGACAAACGAGTCTTGTGCTCCAATTTGACTCTCGGAAGCTGAGAAATTGTCAGAGTCTATTTTTGCTTGTTAGATGCAGCCTTTCTGACGATTTTCTGCGGAGCTTTTGTAACTGTTTTGCCGGAAGTTTATTGTTCCCCTCTGTCTGAGTCTGGTGGCATTGGAGAAAGTCTTCGAGTCTTTAGGTATCATTTAGAGATTTTGGTATTAATGCTAATGTGTAAAGATTATATTGAATTTTAAAGCATTGCTGCGAATCCTCTGATTTCACTTCAAGTCAAAAAATAACTTATTGTGAGTGCATGGCTGTATGAACTTCGGACGTTATCGGGAGTTAAGGATGTTTATGAGTAAATGAATGCTGTTATAACTTTGAATATTTTGTGAATAATTCAATGTTATTATTTTTAAATTTTATAATTATCTTCGATTGTTATTTTGAGTGAGTTTTAAAACGTACGTCGTTGTAAGAAGACGTATGATGAGCATATGTTGCTCGGAAGGGCATTTACCCTTCCGACGAAAATAATGATTACTTATGAGTAATTGTATTAATCTATGTATTAATAAGCTTGTATCAACTGACGAACGTGAGAACGTATTGCCACGTTGGGCATTTATGTGTCACGTTTTGAATAATTAAATTGGGAAAAATTCCACTTTCTGTAATTTTATATAGCCAAATTATTTTTTCCTTTTGAGAAAGTTATTTTCATACGTTCGATAGTTAGACATAACGCTTTACGCGGAGTATTTTTATCCATTCTTCTTATAAATCGCACCTGAATGACAAGTTCAACTTCCAGAATCAGGGGCAGGATTTATCAACAATTCTTTCAGTCGTTGATTTCCATTTTATTACCTAATTTCTTTCCAGTTGGCAGTTATTCAAGAATTACCTATCGTTAGGTAAATGGAAAGTTCATGCGTGGTATGGTTAATCCCGGATGACTCGTCACAGCCGTGTGGTTAAAGAACCCTCTTTTCCGTGAAGATGTCGAGGGTTCGAATCTCGGCGCTGAATGACGTATTTCTCAGTCGGGTATAGGGGAAAAATTCAAAGCACGATACCCCACTCTACCTAAGTGTCTGAAAAGGGTACCGGTCTTGACCGGGGGAAAGCGTCATGGTGACCTGGTGTTTGTTATAAGGCATTTGAACGACAAATGTACAAGGTGATATGTATCAGGCTTGAATTTGAAATAAAGCATCCTTAGACGCCGATGTTTGTTTGTTTGTTAAGATACGTCTAGGTGTTATGTTAGTTTAGGAATGGTTAACTCGTTCCCACGTACGTATTGAACCATACGTGTACCACTAGGTAAATTGCTCATTCATGTACCGCTACAAATGAACCACATTTCATCTGTCTTCCAACCATTATAAGAATTAATTGATATAATACGAGGCGATACGCTATCTTACAACTGTATTTTTCAAATTTCTTAGGAAGGACTTAAATGTGTTCGAGCAGTAAAATCGATTTCCAAATTCTGCTACTTACAACCTAACCAAACCATACGCAACAACAGCAGAAACGCGATGAACGTGTTAATTAAAAGAGGATAGGGTGGGTTATCTTAGGATTGGTGAGAATAGATCAAGTGGAGACAAAAATGGCTGGGATCAGTCATGATAGGGTCGGCGAGGTTATTCAAATTCGAAGTGTTACGGTACGAAGGATAAATTAGATTAGCTAAGGTTGAGTTAACATTATTTAGTTTAGGGTAGATTGGGTTAGATTAGGTTCCGTTATAAAGCTTCTGCAGATCGAGAGGGTCGTATTAATTTCTTCTCTATTGAATTGACTTGAAGTGTCGATCCTTCATATGGTAAGGTATTGAAAAATTTACTCATTACAACATATACATGGTAACAGGCAAATCGAAGGTATATATATACTGTGTGTAGTTCGAGTTCAGGGATATTCAAATTATCAGGCCGTTGATAAATTATTACACTGAAAGAATAAGAATACATGTGGTAAAGTGATGAACAACCTGATGATGATTTTAACACGCTGTGAATTCGAACAATTTCAGAAGATTGAAGGATTAGGACGAAGCATAAAAATATACCTAACATCTAACAATAAAAAGTTAGCATATAGGGTCATATCAATAACAATTGTGGCTGTCTATGAAAAAGACACAAATTCTGAAGTTAGGCATTATGAAGAACTTAGTGTTCTTATGTTTCCACTTCAGAATCAGATAAACATGGGTGAAAGAAATGACGGTATCTAATTGAGAGATAATACACAGAGTGATTATTTGGTAAATTTAGTTCTTTTCCTGATCAATTTTTCATACGTTGACAAATCTTTGCTTTAAATTTAATCTCACCCATCATTCAGGTTAAGAATAGTTTGTGACCTCTATTTTATTAGTTTTCCATCATTTTGACGTCAATTTTTGTTACTTTAATAATCTGCATTTGCTAACTATTCGAGAGCATGTTGGACTCAAGCCTACTTTTGAAAGCTGAATTGACGTGGGTTTCGCAGGTACCGCCAAGTAATGAAACTCCAGAATTTGGTGCCAGCCAAACAAAGCTACACTGAGTTTTAGATGTCGAAGAATAATAGGCTGTGAGTTAATTTCTATTCCTTGTGAAGTAGTCCTGCAAGTTAGTTCCAGCAGAAATTTGATGTTGAGACCTGAAATTTTCGCATGTTTTTAGTACTTCCAACATTACAAAACATAGTGGAAATCGGTAGTAATTAGACATGCTCAGAATGTTGAGATTCTTGAACGAATCATACGGGTGAGCATTGTGTTAAAAGTTAGATAGACCTCTAGCAGGCTTTTTTATATTATGAATATTCCGCCAATTTTGTTCGTGTCAGTGTCGTGTCAGGCTTCAATACCGCATTCAATAGTTGAATGAATCAGTGCGCTGTGACGAATTTTCAGTGCTTCTCTTTGTAGGACGCGCTTGACTTGGACAAAAATTTGAGCAAAATATTCATAGATTTGAATAGCAATATACGTAAATGAATGATATGGTTTTTGCAGATCAAATTTCCACTGGTAGGAATATAGGATATTTCCATTCATAATAATTTCCCTAATATTATTTTCTCAGAAATATGCGGTTCTCATTTGAATTTTTACCTCTAATCACAATAATACGAGACGGCTTAAAATGATAACGCCTCTAAGGGTTAAAAGGGATAACGAAAACTTTTTGGCTGTTACTCATAAGATTCTTATTATATCATTTAACCGACTTCGAAATATGCTAGTGCTGTTGATCGTAGAGTTACATATCATCTTACGTGTTGTGGACTTGAATAGCCTTGATGTTTCAATCTCACTGCTATGGCACCAGATGCCCGAGTTTCATTTATGTTGTTCACCATCATGATCAATATTTATGACAGCCATATCTTCGCGTATTTTTTTCAACTATGAAAGATCGACATGATATTTTCTCGTGATGTGATTGTAAAAGTATATGCAACATCTTATGATTCGTTCGTATTTTCATTATAATACTTCTATTTTCGTCATCATAACCGTTTTCTTGTCACGTCAATAACACTATAATCCGTAAAACATTCACAAGATAGATGAGTCAACCACCGTCCACATCAAATTCCTCCTATGATATGATTTGTCAAATGTTCAATGCTTCAAACTTTCAGGGTACTAGATAGCTTGGTTATCATTATCAACTTCAACAACGACAGCGACTACTCGCAACTCCATCCTCAACAGGGAAGTAAGACGACCTGAACCACGTCGAGGATTTACTCTCTTTAAATGAAAAAATCCGAAATTACCTAGCGCATCAAAAATGAGCCCAACCCACCAAAATAAAACCACTACATCAGAGAAAAGTCTACGCATCAAAAATAATCCAACGCGTCAAAAATAATCTTTCGCATCAAAAAGAATCCTACGAGTGAATCAGTGGGATGAATGGGGCTTATGTAAACACAAGCAAACAATTGCACTCATCTTGCTCCTGAATTCATGGTTGACGATTGGAATGGGAATTTCAAGTTTGTAGACACGTCACTTTGGTTTCGATACGGACAGTAAAGGGCTTTTATCTAGATAGTCCCTCGCCATGCCCAAAGGGGATGCAGGGAGGAAAACCACAACCCTCGCCATCACGGTCGCATTCCTGGTATCGAAACTTTTCGAACCTCTTGAGCAAGTAACGTCGTGTGATGATAGTGAATAAGTCTTATTCTCAATAGAAATATTGACTATAATTTACTTTAATTTTTAATATCTTATATAGTTTTCTAAGAAATATAACCAAACAATGCCTGGAAAAGATTATTACAGAAATAACTTCTCTTGGCGTCAACATCTGACATCATCTATGAGCGATATATCTTCGTCTTGGAATCACTGGCCGAAGCCTCAGATTTGATGTTGATGTGAACCCCGTAGTGCGGCACATAGGCGTTCAGTTGTCAGTTAATGCGTTATCGACTGCCTCATTTGAACATGGTGGCATCTGTTTTTGGCGTATATGTAGAGCGTTATGAGATGGCTCATAACACTACGACTCAACAGATACGGATTAAAATTAGTCTTAATTATTTCTAGCTCTTCCTAGTTTGAATGAATCGGGCTTCGTAATTGCTGAATAGCTAGGGCTAATTATTGTCTGTGCAAATTAGGATTCACATGAGACAATGCGGTGTAACGCGAGAATCAGCGGAGTAAAATAATGTCCCAACTTTGTATAATTCACACCGTACTATAGCTCAATTAAATTCCCACGAATGCCCTTATCCTTGTTTGTTCTAATACGTGCATTATTTTTGGGGGCATTCAACAACTCTATGGTTAATTACCATAGCTGTGTAGGAAAAGATTATTTTTTAACACGTGTACGTGCAAATATAACATTTTCCCCCGAGGAAGATCGTCAGACAAAATTGGGGTGACATTTGCCGCTGATTATACTGTGCTGCACTAAACCTTCTCACCAAGAATGAGAAGGTATGTCGCTGACTCTCCTTAATAAGCTAGCACAGCTGAGCGCTGAGACTATAGCAGAGCTGCACTCACCACACCTGGGCAGAGCTGAGCGCGAGCTGGAACCGCTGACGCCTGCTGCCTGCCCATATACGGAGCCGCCCCCGACTCTGCAACCTGTCCTGCAACCTTGTGGTAGGATGTGGCTTGGAGGTATGGCTGAGGGGAGGAATGGCTGCTGGTGGGAGGTATGGCTGCTGGTGGGAGGTATGGCTGCTGGTGGGAGGCATGGCTGCTGCTGAGAGGCATGGCTGTTGCTGAGAGGCATGGCTGCTGCTGAGAGGCATGGCTTCTAGTGGGAGGTAGGGCTACTGCTGGGGTGTATGGCAGCTGAGAGGTATAACCGCTGCTGTTGCAAGTTCCGACTATTGCTTTGGAGTCCGGCATCAGCTCGGAGGCACAATTATAATTGAGCATGCAAACATCTCGATGCTGGGCGTGTGCGCAGCGCCGCTGGAGGGTGCTTCTGCCTCTCTACCCAGCCAAGACTGCACTGCAATAGCCCAAGAGTGCACTTCACAAGCGCACTTCACAGATAACCCACTAAAAAGAAAAGAAACAACATTTTATTTCCAATAAATTTTATGGATAAAACGTAATGCAATATTAGTTTTCGAATTGAAGCTCATGATCGACTCGCGTGAGTGCAAGGCTCGATTTCTCGCACCTGACGAACGATTCTTCCATATGTGCGTCCGAGTGTAGATTGCGAATCATCACCTTGGGCTGAAAACTGACAGCAGCAGCTTGAGAGCCGATTTCATGGCAAAACTTCAGAATTACATCTAAGATTTTACGAATTTAAGGCTCACTATTGTTACGTTTGTGTATTGTAGTCAAAAGTCAACCATGTTTGTGCGAAATAGATAGAGGTCGCGAAAAGGAATTTTTGCGTCAGAATTTATATAACTGCTGTGGAATTTTTTCTCTTTATACGTCCGCAGCTGTTAAATTCCATTCAAAATAACATTTAACAATTAATTTATGATTTTTTATTTCGAATGTTTTTCTCGAGGTTATAATTTGAAAACAGACCAACTTGCGTTCGATTTTAAAACTCGGTTTAACAAACGAAAAGAAATTTTTCTCTCAGGCTGCAGTGTTTGAGCTAATCAATTTGGAGGGATAAAGGAGTGTTTGATCTCATCATCTCGCATCTCAATGAGGGAACGTTCAAGTTGCCTCAAGTAACGTCTTCATAGCAAAGACTTCGCTAGAAATTAAACAATTCGACAAGGTAAACTCGCTATCTGATGATTCCCTTTTTTTGTTCCTAAACTTGAGCGAATTAGAATCAGAGCATGATTGATTAACTTTCAGAATAATCAAATTAATTATTTAACAATGTTATTTGTAGTTCGATGAGCGAAACTGTAGGCCTAATTTTAGGAATGGAAAACACAAAGTTAAGATCGGCACAATTTCTGCCGAGAAAAAGTTTCAAATTCTGCTGTTATCATACAAACTTGAATTTTTTTTTCTCTCTGATTTCTTTCTAAAGTTGACCTTAATTTGATGAAATTGTTGCTACAGCATCTGATCACTATTTCGCGAGAGTCATTCATTATTATCAGTGTTTTCTAGGAATGCTGTTAATTGCGATAGGACGGCAGTAGTAAAGAGCAATTAGAGAAACTCACCGATGCAAGCATTGCTGTCTCTACCTTCAGCTGAATTTAACATCGTTTTTGCTTTCGTAACTAAACTTGAGGGAGTAAATTTTATCATCGCTAGAACAAATGGTAGGGAAAATTAGGAATTTCTGTAAATTTAGATTTCGTTACCAACTTAGTTTAATGCGTTGCTTACGATACGGCCCATCGATGGGTCGTTTGAAAAATTTGAACAATCTTATAAAATTAATTTTATTTAATGGTACCAATTAATGTTTGATATTTATAAAATTACTAACAAATTTGGACTTTAAATTTGCGTTGAATATTGAACTTCAGTTTAACCCATCACGGTCCACGTGTTAATATTTCTTGTTTTGGTAAAATTTGCTAATTCTGAGAATCCAAAACAAGACTGCCCGCCCTAGTCGAGGGAAACTGTAATTGTTCGCTATGTCTATTTTTGAAGGAAAATAAATAAAAATGTGCGACTTAATTTAGGGCATAAAATATTGTGTGGGACTCCTCCCTAGAGTTGAAAAGCTTTCCGTATGTTTTAGTGAAAATGAGAGGGCAAATTAAAATGAAATGATGGTAAATGCAAGCGGTTATAAATTGACTCCCGCGATTAACATCGTAGAAAATTGTAAGCTATGATGACAATCCAGTATGAAAAAGTATTTCATGATAAAATGCGCCTGTTTAATTTATTAAAAATTGAAATAAATCAAATATTTGATTTTGTTGGACCCAAAAATTGCATTTTAGTTCGCTGGGTCGATCCCCGCCACTTCTTGCACTTGTTCCAAGCAGCTGTCACTTCGTTAACCATCCAAGCTAACCATCATGCTAACCACAACGGTCTGATGTAACACTTGCACAAGCTTGAAAAATACTCTGGTATGGAGTCATTAAACTGGAAAAAATAAGTCGCAACAGAAGATATTCCTTACGGAGCTGCAGCAATACTCAGACAATAGCGGGTCACAAGCAGTGCAAGCCCTCGATCGCGCCGGCGTCGAGCACGCACCTCATTTAGATTCAGGCCTCGAACTACAGCGCAACAAGCATTGCTTCTGTACCAGACGCACCTCGTACACATTTGATACTTGCCCAGCCACCTATGAAGTCGCACGTTTCTGTACAAGCATCTAATTTGATGTCGTTAAAGTTGTATTTCGGGCAGTTTTTGACTTAAATTTAAATTACCATCATTGTCTGTTCAAGTTGTGACATGTTGCATTCGTACGAAATAATGTGAGCAATTTTCAGTTAATTTTGTGAATATAATAAAAAATAATATATATCCATGGGATACGCAATGGACAGTATTTCTACGGGTCACCCGGTATTGAGGAAAAATTGAAAGTAAAATTAGTGAAAATCATTTGGATTCCATGCTCCGAATAGGTGTATATCGCTCTTATTTAGAACTTATGGCTTGCTTAATTACACTGCATGGTGCTATGGGGTAATCCAAAGCTGGGCTCTAAATCGCTAATTCTTTAACCGTTAATTAAGGAAGTCAACATTGGCGATAACGATTTCGTTTTTTAGCTAAATTGGCAAATCGTCCCTCATCTCACATGCTTCCGTTGTATTTATTTTCCTTAACTCAAGTCCGTTAAGCCAAAAATAAATGAATATAGCAAGTAAACGCTTGAAAATCCATTCACGGATTTTAATCCCAGATATAGAGCCCTAATATATTTCGAGTACTTCCTACTAATGAATCTGATAAGACTGCTCAAAAAATTAAAATCTGCTCTACATTACTGTATTATTGTATACATCTTTGTATTGTAGTACAAAGATGCATTTTCAACTAAAATTTAGAGATCCAGAGTGAGAGAATGAAGCCAGGTGAATATAAATGTTCAAGAAAACGGGCTCGTTTTTGCCTTCAGGTGTAAACAGGATACTTGTGTTCAGAAGCATGCTGGCGTAGCATTCCAACCCTTCAAGGTTCACCTCAACTGGGTAAAAAATTACGAAAACATTGTAAAATGAAAGGAACTAATGAGGGTAAGGTCGTAGAAGCTATGAGGGAGTATTCGCATGAAGTTAGCAGCAACTACAGTGAATGTAGCACAAAAAAGTCATCCCCCTCGTCGGAGGATGACTTTTTCATAGGTGTCACGCAGACGAGCAAGACGTGTCGGTCTGTGAAGAACAAGGCTCAAGATTTAGTGAAGACCTGGCTAGAGACCAACTCAGAGAACAAGCTCACGGATTCTGACTTCAGTGAATATGGGTTCACTTGTTGCTGGACTTGTTTGTCAAGTGCAACACTGCTTCCTCCCATCCAGTGTCGTGGGGTTGAGTGTTTTTCTATGGGAAGGTTATCTTGATGGTCAAGAGGTCATCTCTGTCCGACATATATTTTCAGATGCTAACCTTCATGAATGGATATCTGCATCTCTGAACAAAATGGAAAAGAAATGAAGAACATAAATTAAATGATGTGTATATCGTGTTCTTTATTTATAGCCCTAACACTGTCACGAAACTACGCACAGTGTTGCGTACGTGGCGCTGATCAGGCGCCTCCACTGTGTTAGTTCGAATGGAGGACTCGAAACCTCCTTAGTAAGAGGGGAAAAATGAAAAACACAGAGCGGAAAACACAGAAAGAGGAAATGGTAGAACAGTTGGGAAAAATAGAGAAAGTAACTACTGATCTGCTCACCCACACCAATACCTCAGTTCAACATGGGAAATGAAACACTCAGTTAATGGTACATTATTGATTACTTTATTTCGAGTTAGTTAATGAACACGTGATTGGCATGAGAAATTTGCGACACACAATATTAACGAAAGTTACTGGCGCGCGCACCGTGTAACGCCAACACAACACCAAGAACCATATCCTACACAATCCTGGGCAATCGCAGCGCGCGCGGAAGAAAAGCAGTCGCATATGGCCTATTATCCATGATTTCTCTTGATCGTTCCGACCGAAGCGTTTCAAAGGCATAACCCCGAGCTCCTCTTGAATTTCAGAGAGCCTGAACATTTTCTAAGCTCTATTGCTTGCATGACTTCCCTCTCAGTGTGACTGGTAGGCTGTAGGCCCTGGCACTTCAGCTTGGTGAGCGCCATATGGTCAGGTTGCTCTGCAACCCAGAGTCGCCTAGCCCACATCGTTGGAAACTCCAAGCCGCTCCACACTCAAACACCCGACCCCTCCTGGGAACAAGGATTATATTAAGTGACTACACTCCACTTGAATCTTTATTCCTTGCAATGCCCCTACTTCAAATCGAATTGATTAAATTTTACCCCCCTTTAATCCCCAAATCAATCATAAAATTTATTTATTTTCCCTCTGAGAATAATTGGATTATTTCACCCCGCTTTACAAAACAAATCACAAAGCACTCTGTTTCGAGATAAGTTACATGAAAACCATTTAGCCTACACTTCAATAGTTCAATAAGACACGAATATTCTGATTTCCCTCTAAGAAATAATGTAATAATTCTTTCATTCCCGTCATTAAAGTGAACTCCAAACACGAGAACAATTCGAGGATGATTTAAAATGAAAAACCAAAGATCAAATTCCAATATTAACAATGAAAATTACTGCGCCCCACCTAGACAACAACTTCAATTACAATAAAAATTGTCAACCATTTCTACTTAAATCACTCCACTCTTTTTATGAACACAAATTTAATAAGCTGCATGAGAATCTTTAAGGAACAAAGAACAATATCTCACCTCCCCCTCGAAGAACTCGTATCCCTACATCTTGTCTCACACCAGGCCACAGCAAAAAGATCGGTTACCCTACTCCTTCCTTTATATATACCTTCCCTCGAACAAAGAATGCGCTCCTTGGGCTTTGCTACACCCGCGAAAACTGAAAGTGACGTAGCGTTTCGCGATTGGCTAACCCTCAAGCGTCACCTCCCTATACTGACGTGTCCCTTACCTCACAATATTGCTACGCATATATCTCTAAAATAAACCCAGAAATCCCTGATTTCTTACTCATATGAAATTCAATTTTTAACCCACTGTTTTCTGTGCTATGTTGTTTATTTACAACAACTCCCGTATATGTGATGTATTTTGGACTAGCTCTCGAAATAGCTTCTACCCCCCTTTACCTACTTCTCCCTGCTCCTGTACCCCCTATACCTCTCGGGCAGCCTAGCGTCGACCTGCCGGTTGTCGCGCTTATCCTCTCTACGTATATAGATAACTTTTGTTGAATATATCGTTACAACACTTTTTCACTGTTTTCAAGCTCAAATCTTTTAAATGTTTTTTTTCTCCTAACACGGAATAAATATTCTTTATGGTGTTCTAAAGCTTCTAAAAGGACAAAAAAATTCATTATTTAACAGCTTTAAAAAATTTCTGTCGATGTTTGAGGTGGTTTCACATTAGAAACGGATTGTTTGTTCTTTTGATTATGAAATTCGCACAACTGAATTAGCGCTAACGTCCCCTTCATAACTAAAGAATTGAGGCATTAAATCTTTCAAAGTAATTTTTCACAAGCGAATTCACGATCAACGAGGCTAACTTTTCGACTAACGATGCCCACCACTTGGATTATTGATGATATATTATCTTACTCTGAGCTGCTGCTAATGTCCAATTTACTATTGTGTGTCGTTCTGCTATCAAGTGACACTATAGACCTGCTGAACAGAATACACTTCGGAAATATAATAAATTATTCAAGTTCTCACAGCAGTGCTCATTTTTGCGACGTAGAGTCGCTTCTTTATCACCCTGGTGCTTAATTTGTGCCCTGTTTATCTAATTGTGCCCTGTTCAGTGCGTGCCCTGTTATTCACTTTATGCCCCAGTTTTCAATTTGTGCCCCAGTGTTCATTTCATGCTCTGGTGCTCAGCTCGTGCTCTACATAAGGGCGTGTCAGGGACCTTGTATGCGCCTGTCGTATCTTTTTCATTAATTTACAACAGAGACAACGCCAGCTTCTCTATAATGAAATCTCGCTGCTGTCGCTGGCATTATCTCCTCTACTTAGCGCCGCTGTCCTTGCTTTAACTTGCCGTTCCTTGATTTTCAGCATCCTGGATCTGATGAGGAGTTTGCTGTGCTGCTGCATTCTATTTATTGTGTATGTCATGCTAGGAAGTTTTTGAGCATGTAAACTGCATTAAGATCCGAACTCCCGTAAAAGCGTTCTCTCAGCTACTCCACACTCGGATTAAAAAAAATTCTTAGAACTCATGTGCGAGCGGATATGAAACTGGATGGTATTTGTTAAATGTCTGGAAAAATATTTGATTAAAGTATGATTTAATAACGTAATTCAGTTTGATCTTGCTTGCATTTTACTGAGGAAAATCCATGGATTTTATGGTCTTATGACTCGAAAAGCAAATTTTCCTGTTCGTGAATCTCTGCATTGCTTCCAGGAAAAATTGAAGTGAAGCCCGGGTTCATGCGTTAGAAATTACCAAAGATTATCTGAAGCTGTCCGAAAAAAATAAGTAAGCAAGAATTAAACGAATTAAAAGAATACACTGATCTTCATAGCTCCAAAACCAAATTCCATCACAATTTATCGTAACTATGTGAAACCACGGATATGAATGCATAATGATCAGACGAATGTGTTCTAAAGCAATTTAATCCAATGTGCAAATTTTGTTGCTGATGTAAACTCCATGGTCTCATAACATAATTACAGGAAGACATGATATAGTGAAGGATTTGATATGTGTTTCTTAAACGATTGTAAGAGGACTCTGGAGACTGAAGTTGCTGAATAAGATAAGTTAATTTGTTGCTTGTTAAATCAACTGTTTATTGTTTGTGTTCAGTCATGCTTTCTGCAAAAGTCATTTTTTTCAGTAGAAACTCGATGTGAATTGCAAAATACTCGTACGTACAATTCATGGCTCCGATTTACTTACCGAGATCGGACGCCTCCTTTCATCTTTAGCGGAAATATTTGACTGCGAACAACGATAATGATATGTGTAATAAATTTTTCAAAAAACTTAGTGCGTTACTTTCTCGGTTAGCCTCTGTTAACTGGATACCTGGTATTACGAATTGAGCACAAATTTCTGGTTATTAGGATTGCCCTTCATTCATGTTAACTGACCTTTACCTGAAAAGTAACGTAACACATATATAAAGCAATCGATGGACGATCTGACACGCATTTTAGCTTGAGAAAATGTTCAAACACAAAAATTAGTTTTGCTCGTAGGATCACGGGTGAAAAGTGTTTCCCTTCGTCTTCTTTAGTGTCATTCAATTTTTTTGTATTTCAAGGTATTTTTTCAATGGAGTGGTCAGAAAATGACTGCTTGAAATTACTTATTGCAGCCATCTGTAAAATACAGTACTATACGTGACATCAAAAATTTTAATTGGACCTCTGTCTTCGTGATTCGTTTTGAACTGCATGTGAAGTTAATGTTTTTATCTAAATTTTCAAACAAATTAGTGTTAAGTATTTTCTCAGACGTAAGTAACTAGAACGGTGTGATGAGGGTAACTCTGGTGCAATCTTCACTACGCTCGCAATTGTCCCTATATCTTTATTTGACGTGCTGATGCGAGATAAATATTCCAGCATAAATAAATTGTTATTCAAAAATAGATATTTTCCGCTGTTATCTATTGCTCAGATATATCATCAAAGGGCGAGACCCTTCTCGAAGCTTTTAAGTGACTCGTTGTTGTGAGAATTTTTTTCGTAAATTTTTACTTGGTGCCGCTAATTTTTACACACGTACCTAATGCTAGAAATATGATCAGCAATGCTAATCGAGCAAACGAACAAGATGTCAACGAGCTGCGCATTATTATACGACGGATATTGCTACCATAAATTAAAACATACATTCGCAGTCTAGATAATGATTCGTAAATTTCACTCAACTATAATTCGTATCCTGACTACGTCGAAGGTAAAGACATCAGAATACAATATCTGTGTTTGCTCAGCGCGAACTCTATATTAAAACCTAAACTTGGAAGTCGCAAGAGCCTTGCTTGTAATCGAATCAATCTTGAGCAGCGTAAAACTTGGAGGATCAATCAGGTCGCAAACACGGAACTTGGAAGACACAGAGTACACCTGCATGCGTTGCTTTGGGGAAAATTTTACAGAAAATTTAGTGGACGAAAATAAAAGGCCTTTGAACTCTGTGTCTCATCAGCTTTCCTCGTGAGACCAAAGGGATTTGGCGATGGCTGCCCTGCGCTTGTTGACAGCGGCTTGTGTTGAGCAGCTTTCCTGCATTCTCTAAAATTACTAGGCGCTGACATACTTACTGATTTAGCGCATGTTAGTGTAATGCACATTTATTACACAAGTACAATGCAATGTTGTAGTATATGAGCTATTTACAATTAAGTTTTATGAGAAAAATTCTAAACAGGTATCTGCCTGCTAATGAAAGTAAACTTCAAATGATTCAAAACGCCCCCGTTGCAACTCTGTGCTTGCTTGTTTTTAATAAATATGATGACAAGAAAATCAGCAGTACAAAGTTTATGTAGACTCGAATACAAAGTCTTGATGAATTCCACAAGGCAACGAACAGACACCATTCGCACAGCAAGGCAGCATCACTGTCACTTGCGCTAGCAGCAGTCATCCCAGTTCCGTCCTTAAGACGTATGAATAAATAAATTATCCGATGTTTCCTAAATAAAGAGACTCCGATGTCTAATTCGTCAATGCACACAATGCACGAATATCTCGCTACCTCAGCAAGAGAGTCCCTCATATACTCGCGGCATTCAGCGGCCGCCAGCGCCGGCACCAGCGGGAGCGCGATGGGATACATGGAGCGCAGGCTGGGTGAGCGGCGGCTCTGGGGACACGAGCGAACAAATTACTTGTCCAAGATACCGCAGTTTGTTGAGGCGTCGCTGCCACGTCGCCTGGCACACGGTGTCACGGGGAGGGCTGTATTACCGTGCTGCTGCAACACCACGTCACTGTGCTTGTCCCATTGTTATCGCGTTGTGCAACACCACGTCACTTCGCGTGGCTTTATTATCCGCGCTGTTGCAGCATCACGTCATTGCACGTGGTTTCATCACTGCCCTGCAGCAACACCACGTCACAGGGCGTGGTTTCATCACTGCCCTGCTGCAACACGTCACAGCGCGTGGGAGTGCGCCTGTACGCCCTGGTCACTGGCTTGAGAAGGCGAGCGCAGTCAAAGCGTGTCCACAGAGAAAAGTTTCTATACACAGTGTAAATAGACAGTAATAATGAAATGAATGCATAATAATGAAATGATATTTTGATGCTAACTGTTGTATAGTATATGATGTAAGTGAACAAAATTGGAATCTCACTGTCTTGCAGAAAATTTTCTGAGGTAAAATTCTTAATTCGAGTTCAGATATTTCTCGCATTTTTTACTATTGTATTATTAGGTGTTCACATTCTGGGAATGACAAGCAACTTGCTTCTGAAGCGGTAGTGACTCAGCTGAACAGGTCCTAACGCACCTGACAGCGGCGTAGGCAGCGTGGCGACCGGCGTCCGCCCACGGAGGCCAGTATCGCGCGTCGTCATGCTGAAAGCGAAAGCTGCTCGCGGCGCTCGCAACGCTACAAAAACTCCGGAGACGAAAGGTCGAGATCAGTCGTGACGCTGGCCTCAAAACTTGTCTTAAATGTCAACCTCATTATTTCGAACGCCCGTCTTTTCTCGGGGCGATTGATAGTTTTTTGTCGAGTCGAGGTGAGCGGGAGCATTAGTGGACGAAACAAGAGAGAGGAAGAAAACGGAGAGACAGAAAAGGGGGGGGGGGGAGGTTCAGGAGCGAACCTCGTTTTGAAGTTGAAAGTTCTGGAGCTTCTCGCGAGTTTTGTAATAATTTTTAAAAGTTCTCTTGGTGTGCCCTTAGGGAAGTTAAATAACGCCTTGATTTGTATGCGCTTCTTGCAAGTGAGGTGGCAGCCTCATGTCTACATAGTTCATGATGCTTGTTTCTCTTGGTGGCTATGTTGGTTGCACTGGTCCTCAAATTTGAAATGCCAACTTCTACATGACATATCATGTCAGTCAGTGAGTTTCTACGTAATGCTTTCGATTCACAATTTATGTTTTTATAGGTAGGATCATTGATACTCAAATTTATAAGTGAAAAACTGTGTAACTCTCGTGAATACAAGAAAAAGCAGTTTAACTACATTGGAGAGCATTGAACCACGTGAGGGGAAGATTCTTAACTAGCATAATTAGCCGTGATTACCCTAATTGAAAGTGTGATTTTTTGCCATCAATTTGCTAGCAGCCTCTACTTGTACACCCATTAGGGGAAATATTTTATCCTCTCCCTGTGTTTATATTAAGATTATCTTTTTATGCAATAATACCCTTAGTTTGTTTATTTATATATTTGTTTGGTATCCGCTATTTGTTTAGTGTCCGCCTCACTAGTCCCTCTGTCACACTCGTAAGAATGCTTAATCACCGTATATGTGGTACGAGTGTCACCAGTGCACAAGTACAAAAATATTTATATCACAGGTATATTATTAGGATTAAAATAAATGTTTGTCATTCACATTTGACAAATTAATTCAAGGAAAATATTGAATCTCCGTCATCTTTCACCGGCCTTGGACACAATTAATAATCAATTTCGATTGACTACCGACAAAAAATCTCGATGGCATAGTGACATTCACGAGCATTGCTCTGCTTCACACGTGAGTAGCAGTATACGGGGCTGTGACTTGCTTATTAAACGATAATTAAGTCCATTTTGGTCTTTCATTCCCTGAATAGACGGTCAAATTTACGTGTGAAGATTTAACAAATTCTTTAGAGAGTTGTCATGCATGTTCATGATTGTCCAATGTCAACGCATAGTTTCCGACAGGTCACGAAAGGAAGGACAGCGGGGATCGACCATTTCGCTTCCTGCTGAGCAAGTCTCGCACTTCGCAGCATGTCGCGAACTTGACTTTCCCGACCCGTTTTTCTCTCTTGACTTGGACAGAGGAGCAATAGAGCTTTGAAACTGCAATGAATATCATTTTGCAACATTAATTAAGTGTTGTATTCAACGGAATTACTTTGATACTGTTTTTTTCAATATTGTCAAGTTTTCCCATTTGAAGCCCATTTTTCTTGCATTGAATTTGATTACACCTCCTAATGGTCATTTTTGAATGGCCACTGCAGTTTTTTTTAATTGCCCGAAACCAATAGATAGTGTACTTCTTTTTTATTGTCTATGCATTATGGAGTGTTCTAATTTTCATTCTAATACATTTCATTGCTGTACAGATGACTTCTTCCAATATTTTTTTCGTTGAAGAGGAGCAAACGCTCAAAACATCCTTTTTCGAGTAAGTTTTTTGTTTGACATTCCCCTTTCGCTCATTAATGTTTTTCATCATGATTGAAAGCTAGGTGAAAAAGCGACTTGCAATTCTGCAGGTACCTTTATCTGATTTTTATCGGTAATTCGAATACAAATTAACGTATTGATGCTCGATAAATGAGAAACATTTGTTGCTGGTACAAAAATGGCAGCTACAAAGCCCTAGTTTAGAGCGACTGATGACGGCCCTTCACTTGATATTCTCAATCTATGGCGCAAGTCGAGGGAATTAATTCTCTCAGTCTCCGAGGGGCGCTCAGTGAAGCTGCGCTGCTCAACACAATGATGCCCAACTTCTGTCGACGTAACTTTGCCTCAGAGTTTGAATGGCGGGTCCGGTAAAAGTGAGGAATTCATATCTCTTTTACCAGCAAAACAATGATCGTTAACAAGAGCACTTTCGGCAAAATAATAAACCAATTTATGAAAATTTCATTCAAGTAAATGGCTAAGGGATTTTTTATTTTGTTTTTTAGCCATAATACTAATTTGAACTCCATTTGGAGCGAAGATAATTCTTCAACTTGCTGCAAAAAGTTCTAATTTGTTTGTAGATCAGTTTCGTGTTTTGCTTTAGTGCTGGCATTAATCTTTTTAACTCTGATCATTGATGTTTAGCTCGATTCGTATAAAATTCGGCTACTGAACTCCTCGAGTGACGCGGTGATGTGAAATATTGAGCAATTTTTCCTTACGAAGTCATTTCCAGTAGTGTTCCCAGAAGGCTCGCAACATAACTATAGCCAAAACAGCTCAAGAGGAATTCCTGTGGTAGGCAAGGGTGCAGTAGCTCTTCACTGAAGAATTATGAATATTATTTTGCGCCACCCCTTTCAACCCTGCTCACCACCAGGAGGATAGCTATTTTGAGGGAACTGTGCGTTGGATCTAGAAACACATTTTATTTTTGAATATCAGCGTGAACATCATGTCACAGCTTTTTGTGTTTAGAGGGAAATAATATGCAGACCGATTAAATCAATGTATCCGTATATTTAAACTCAAAGCAATAAAATGATGTAGTTTTCTGAATAGGAATTTAGCATAGGCGTTATCATGTTCTAGGTTTGAAATTAGGAGGAAACTAATTTTCACGGGGGATTTTAGAGCACATGTGCTTGCTTCCCGGGGTTAATTGCTACACTGTGCTAGAAGTGCTGATAGTAACACCTGCGTACGAAACAAAGCTTCTGCTAGTAAGCGTAGTTTCATTTAACTTTGCTTCGTGGGCTTGTTTCATTTTTTTACTATTTCAGTTAAATTAATTTTTTTCGCCCCTTAGATTGATGAAATGTGCAGAGCTAACACATATGATGTGAAATCTGGAAAATTACCTGACAGCATGTTTTCGAGGGTCTAGCTCCTTGCTCACTTTTTCAACTCATTTTTGTGCTTAGAATTTTTAGTCTCTGATTCTTTACTTGCGCTCACAAACTTGGAACGAATCGTCTCTGCCCACCTATAGTAACTGCAGGAACACTCGTTTCCTATACTTTTCGAACAGCAGTTACACTCAATTTTACGAATAAATGCAAAATATCTTCGTAGTTCTTTCAAATTTATTAAAACTACGCCATTCGTGAGGTTAGTTTAAATACAAGAATGTGGGGCAAACACGGCTTGAGACGCCCCATAGCGCCCTGGAACGCCTGGCCGGTCTAGAAGCAGCAGGATAAGTAGCTTTGAAGAGGCTGCGCTCGGACGCAATATTGGCAGCGCTGAGGATCAAAGTCTTAAGACAATCACCATCTTTGCGATTCAGCTCTGCCTCACAAGCTCACAGGCTCTCTTGTATCATGTATGATCAGCAAATCTAGTTCGAGAGGAGACGTTTGATGCGTTCAAATTTAATATTTGTTCAAGGAAATGCTGGATGATGCTTTGTGATTACGTGATTGCATTTTCCGCTTATTCAAATTGAACTTCGATTTTGAAGCTTACAAATATCATCGAAAGAAAGCTTCCGGCTTCAAAATTGTATTAGACTAGATACACGCATTGAAATATAATACTAAAAGTGCGTTTCTGGGGATTCTCCTGACTGACATCTTTGGCTTTATGTCCAACTTTGGGCGGGAAGGAATTTCCCGGCTGTGTTACAGCAGATTATGTTCGTATTTATAGTCCATGCTTGAATAAATCCAATTCTCGTCGTGCTTGTTCCATTTATGCCATTATTTCTGCTTTTTTCACACTTCTGGTCTGCTTTCACAAAGCAGTGATATTAAAACGCCTGCCTCCGCAGTAGTTTTGAGTTACATCCACCCAAAAAGTATCATATTGCCA
Source organism: Morinoia aosen (assembly GCA_030386875.1). NCBI lineage: Eukaryota > Metazoa > Arthropoda > Malacostraca > Amphipoda > Talitridae > Morinoia > Morinoia aosen. Next base: position 6,630,995 of record CM059574.1, read on the forward strand.
AAAATCAATGCTAATCCAAGCTCTGCATCAAAACTTGTCACCGTATGCGCAACTTCTCTGCACGAACTTTTACATCAAGACGAGGTTTTCTCGGCGTCCTCTCCACCGCCCGAGATTATCTCACTCGGGCGTTGGGTGCTGGCGCGGTGCGTTCTGTTGCCGAGCTCAGCTGCGGCACCTCAGAGGGGCGACACGCACGAGCTGCCCTGCAAACACACACACACACGCAGGGGGGCGCGTTGGCCGGGGAGGTTCAGCGAACACTGGAGCTTAGGTATACCTCAGGTACGATAAGCAGGCGCCGTGTAAATATTTGACGCTGCAGGGCCGTGTAGCGCAGTATTCGGTCGTGTTTGAACGCTCGATGTAAAACAATCGCGGACATATTTATGCAGCCAATGTTCACTTGCCACTTCATGAGTTGAGGGAAGCAATCATCCTTTGCGTACGTGATGTGCTTGGAGTGGCTTTAAAAGAAATTTAAAAAAAAATTTTATTGTTGTATGTAAAGCGTTTGTCGTCGATCAATGTGCTCACATGACCTAGGTACGTGCTCGGAAAAGTTAGAAAGTAGGGATATTTTACTTGGATTTGTGTAATTTCACCGTAATTAACGGAAATATAACTAAACAAAGAATGTAATGGGAATAAAAGTATTCGTTTTAACCACAGACTAGCCTCGTATCTAACCTAGTGATGATGAAAGTCTAGGTAGGTAATAATTGAGTTGTATATAAGAATGTAGAGAATAAGAATTGGACAAAGTAACGAACACAAACTTTCCTACTGCAGCAAATTTGAACTCAAATACAACGGAGTTGGTACAGCAGACTGGCTTAATTACAGAAGTTTGAATACGCATGCAAGTTGAAAACTACATTCGAACAATATTAAACATTGTTCACAATTTAGTGACCGGCATTCTAAACTCGAGCACTGAAGAAAAAGTCAAATCATCACAGCTTATTAGTAGCGACGCGCTGCTCAAGCTGTAATGCTGATTTGCATTTATCTTCGTTCAGTTGTGTTTGCGTTCGCTTTGCCCTTTAACAATTCATTAAATTGTCGTAGTATTTCTGTTTCTTTCTCTATCAGAAACGGTCCTTATTTGTTTTCCACAATGTTTACTTTCATATTTTCCCATCCCCATTTCGAGTAATCCGTCAGTTAAAATATGTGAGTCCTAATGGAGGGGGGAGAATGAATCGAAGGTGATGTAAATTTGTGAAGTACCTGGCAACTCTGAGTTCATGCAGGTTCTACTCAAATTGAAATAGAAAGATTAATTGAGGCGGTTCAGCTTTACAGTTCATCTAAAAGGACGTTGGCTATAAACTCAAATAGAAACAACTCAAGCCATGAACTCAAGCTAAATGTGCATAATTTAAACTAAACTGCTTAAGCTCTAAACTTGACCCGAATCCGCTTAACACCTTGACCTCGTCTCTGAACGTGATAGTTACACGTACGTCTAGTTTCAACTAGTTTGTACCGAGTCGTGGACAAGGAGAGGTTGAGTACTGCTCTACCTATGCAAGCAGTGGTGTTAAGTGCGAGTTACTTGGTGCGTTGTACTTGATACACGGTGCCGGCTACTAAAAATTTATCCTTAATTCTCAATAATATACAGCACGCACAATTACGAAGTGTGGTAAAATCGAAGCAGTAACTGAAGGTGGTACACGATGCAGGTTGGGGCAGTAACTGAAGGTGGTACACGATGCAGGTTGGGGCAGTAACTGAAGGTGGTACACGATGCAGGTTGGGACAGTAACTGAAGGTGGTACACGATGCAGGTTGGGGCAGTAACTGAAGGTGGTACACGATGCAGGTTGGGGCAGTAACTGAAGGTGGTACACGATGCAGGTTGGGACAGTAACTGAAGGTGGTACACGATGCAGGTTGGGGCAGTAACTGAAGGTGGTACACGATGCAGGTTGGGGCAGTAACTGAAGGTGGTACACGATGCAGGTTGGGACAGTAACTGAAGGTGGTACACGATGCAAGTTGGGGCAGTAACTGAAGGTGGTACACGATGCAGGTTGGGACAGTAACTGAAGGTGGTACACGATGCAGGTTGTGGCAGTAACTGAAGATGGTACACGGTGCAGGTTGGGACAGTAACTGAAGGTGGTACACGATGCAGGTTGGGGCAGTAACTGAAGGTGGTACACGGTGCAGGTTGGGACAGTAACTGAAGGTGGTACACGATGCAGGTTGGGGCAGTAACTGAAGGTGGTACACGATGCAGGTTGGGGCAGTAACTGAAGGTGGTACACGATGCAGGTTGGGGCAGTAACTGAAGGTGGTACACGGTGCAGGTTGGGACAGTAACTGAAGGTGGTACACGATGCAGGTTGGGACAGTAACTGAAGGTGGTACACGATGCAGGTTGGGGCAGTAACTGAAGGTGGTACACGATGCAGGTTGGGACAGTAACTGAAGGTGGTACACGATGCAGGTTGGGGCAGTAACTGAAGGTGGTACACGGTGCAGGTTGGGACAGTAACTGAAGGTGGTACACGATGCAGGTTGGGGCAGTCGCCGCGCTCACAAATTAACGGCGCATGATGAGAGTAAATTGTTGAACTCAAGCATGTCCTTGAATGGTCCATGGGAGCTCATTTAATTACCTTGTTTCACTCTGGCACGGACCGTTAAGAGTTACCTCATGAAATATTCGCTTCCTTGCAGGGTCGAATAACCATATGATTTAAATTTAATCTCGCTTTTAAATTGAAACTTTACAAAAATACATAAATTTACTATTTTTCTTCGCTGAAAACTAAAAAAGAATTCACTCATTCCTGTGATAAAATGAAGTGATAATTTACAAGCTTCTCATCACAATAAAAATCAAACTGTCCTCAGTACTGGTATAATTGAAGCCGAAATAAATATAAAACCAAATATTATATTATTTCTGTTTTCAGTATTTATGCTCCCTCAGTCAGAAGTAGTGGCGCAAAACTATTCGTTTCTTGCTTAATAAATAATAAATTTCAGTATCACCATATATGTATTGCTGATGACTTATTTTGTTCTCCAGGCTAAGAAGCACCTGACTTTGAACAATAAACCAATCCTCTAACCAACGATATATTCGTTCGAAGTCATCTCTTCAGAAGCTTCCGAGAAAACTTCAAAGTTCATTTTCTAAATTTTTTACATTCTCCGATCCTTAGCCTTAGTGATGCTTTTCCTAGCAGAATTATCTTCTGGTATGAGAAACTTTGCAACAAAATGTTGTAAACATGAAATTTTGGCAAATAAACATCCAAAAACTGGCAAATGAGAAATCCCAAAACAAGTTTACTACTTTAAATATAGAGAAGTTTCGCCTCAAGGTAGTATAGGCCTACCTGAGAACTCGACGCAAGTAAACGTAGTCTCTTATTTCATAAAACCTCCTCAACCACTTTTCCCATTTCTTCCCAGAAGCTCTTTCGCGTCCACCGTAGAATTTCGGTTCGATTTGAAGGCCGATAATTGTCAGCAGTCTATTGTAATTATTAACATACAAGTAGCTGAAGTTTTCGACAGCTGAAGTTGTCTTACCCTGATCCGAATACAGAAGAATTGTTAGACTGAATGAGAAGCCTTTCATAGGCCATCGATAGATTCGCCAGCTCTATTGCCATGGCTCACCAATCGGTACAATAAAGATCACTCATGAATAAATTACAATCTGTCTATATTTTCCTGCGGTGAGTTGAAACTCGGTACTACTAACCACTTACCAGTTGCATTTCCTTTGATTTTGTGCGATCGTTTTTGAAAATTTTACAGGCCGCTCGTTCATTTTCGTTGGAATATGAGATATCGTTCAAAGAAGTAATTTACATTTTTCTCCCCTTGTCTAATCATTGCAGAAACAGAATGTAAAGCCAATTAATTGAAACAGGCAATACTAATACTATATAGTGAATGATGGAAATTCCCGTACACGCTATAAATTAAATTCTATTACAAACCTAAAAAATAACTATGGCGACCCGGGTTCTGCTATAAGAGCAGGGAAGGAAAGTATTTTCTATTTCTAGAATACAAACGCCGCTTTGAACACGGTTGTGTTAAATGATTAGTAAGAAATAACTTGTTCATTGTTGAGAAAAGAGAAGGAAGTGCAGACATTTGCCTTTAACCATCATCTCGCCCATAATAATGCAGATCCTCTATAACGTTGGTCAGCAGTGAATGTCTTGTTGAGCGCGAGGAATAAGATGAAACCAGAATAGTGCTGCAGATAGTGGGAGAAAGTGTGAGTGACCCTCTGTCGAGGGCATGCAATGAATCCAATGATCGTTTTCATTTATAGCTATCTTATTGATAATAGAAGAATACCATGGATCCGGCCAACACCACCATAATGGACTACCTAGTAAGAGCGCTAGTAGGCTTACTTTTATTTTATGCCTCAATAACTGCTGCAGAAGCTGCAACTATAGCTTAAAACTTTAATACTCACAGCTTGGAAAACATGAATATGCTGATGTTCATTTACAACCTACTGAACTGTAAAATTTTCCTTATGATTTCAGTTTTTTGGGTGTTTGTTTAATTTATGATGCTTTCCTACAAATCCTTCTGAATTAAAAGTTGGCTCCATCCATGCGAATGAAATACAGACAGCTTTAACCGATGACGAGAAGCTGAGACAAATTTGTAGTTACAATCAACTAAAAGAATAAGTGAATCCATGCCTTTTGCGCCCATAGAGGCGAATTGCTTCTATTTTTTATTCCAATTAACGCTGTTGAACCAGTTATTATTGAGGTCTGTTTAGCCGTTGCTTGGGAAAAGCATATGCGTCAGTTGAGAAAAATAGGATTTTTGCCACATCCTAATCATTAGAGAGATATGGTGTGGAACTGTGTTTTCCTTTTATGATGCTACCACTCTTGATAGCGCTTCGTGATTATCTCTGAAACAGAGCACGTGGAATTTTGATGTCGATCCCAGCCGGATGGGATTTTTGTTGTACAAAAACTACCCACATTTTGAAGTCTTCAGCTTGATGTCGTCGACACAAACTTTGTTTTGTGGTACTAAACCTCGAACGACTTGGACAGAAAATGCATCGCAATGAAAAATCTGCGATTCCCAGCAGAGTACCGCAAATATGAGACAGCCTTCTTACCCACCTTATTTTGTTGCTCCCACGCAACTAATTATGTCTTCTAAAAATATCTTTCAAATAAGTACCAATTATGTGTCTTTTGTATTTTATTTCCAGCCAGAAATGTGGAAAAACGTGGCATCGTTTCATATCATAATGACATGAACACAACCTTAAGTAATTTAATATCACGTTGCTCTTTACCCTACCTATTTCTGGAGAATCTTTACATATTAAAACACGAAATATCCTAATAATTCATAAATAATAATAATATTTGTGAGGGACTGTTCGAAATGAAAATTGTTTGACATCGTGCCTATAAGAGCGTCATGATATAATTACAAATCTGAATCCTTGTTTGCCGATCTTAGTCAAATGAAACCGAAGATATTTTTCTTCTCATGTCGTAAGTTATATTTCTCTAGTCATCAGTGGAAATTGACGCTCTCAGGGGGGAAAGTATGAGGTCCCGAGCAGACAGTTTGATGGGCCTTCTTTACGTTGAAATAAAGTATGTTTTTTGTTTTGTTAAGGACTGTCTTTTTTCTGTACACTGTTGTCCTGTTTTACTGTTGCTCTAACTTTTTTCTTGAGCTTCTATCTTGTTCCATAGCCTTCCTTCTTAACTTAATGTTTCTATCCCAAGGAGATGGTGAGTTTAAACACAGCTTGTCCACTGATTCGTCGTTCCGGTAAATCTAACCTGAATGACGCCTTAATTTTTCTTGTTTTTGGAACGCCGTTTTTCCGGTTAGGGAGGCTTAAACTAATTTCTCTCACCTAATCTAAAAAAACTCATGGGATTTCCTAGAGGTAGCCGCTTCAATATAAAATTATCGAAAAGGCGAAAGTTGTGTTGAAACGAAATGACGTGCAAGAGTTGGAAGATCACGAATCGAAAAGAGGAACACGACATTTCGCCCATTTTGCCGTCTCGGGCCGGCTGCCCTAAAGCACAATGCCAAAATGGATCTAAATAAGCTATCCGCGCGTGTGCTGGAGGGTGAAAACTAGAACTTGTTAAGAATTGATTTACGGTCAATCTCAGGCGATAAGTTCAGACTAGGTGTGATTAGAAAAGAATGAATTAGGTAAAGTAAGTTAAGATTTGATTCATTTAAATTAAAAAAATTTGAAAATCAACCAATAACCTTGAAGAAACAAAAAAATCTATCATATCGTAACATTGCCATTGTTTGAAAAAGCAAAATATTTTTTTGATGCTCTGAAGAATTTGAGAAAAAAGTTTATTAGAATAAAAACAAACGAATAAAATTTACAGCAACAAATTCTTTAGTTAACTTAACCTTCATCGAATAATAAGGCTTCATTTTGTTAAAACTCAGAATAAAAAAAATGGGTTCTATTCAAACAGCATATTTTCTATCGATGATTTTACTTAATTTCCTAGTTCATCGAGGAAAATTGAATTGGTGTGCCATTTTTCTTGAATTTTAGCGTAGCACACGAATGTATGCGATTCATTTCGATTTGAAAATACAGTATAAATTAAAGACTTGACTAATGACAATCATATTCTCATAAATAAACAATAAACGTACGAATTAAGTGAACTCCATTGACCGAAAGCTGCGGGTAACAAATAAGTATTGAAACAAAAACCTTCGCAAGAAAAAAAAATATAAAAGTCAACTTCAGTGAGAACTATTTCTATTGATAGCTAAATTCATGTTTTCCGTCACATTTCGGTGCCGTCCCCTCAGCGGCAAGGAGATTCAAATCAGACGCAGAGTTGTGGATGGGAAAAGTTCGCTGTCAGTTTCGTTGATGAATTGTTTTCCCTTTCGCTTTTTGTTCTTCATATTCATGTCGCGTCATTTTTGCGACGCAACCGAGAATTTCGCGGACTCGCCGCTCCAAGTTAGAAGTTTTGGAGGCGTCAATTGTGGCAGCAACGTTTTATCGTTCAGCGACACAGCCAGGACCAGTTCTGGCTTCAGTGCGGGATCTGCGTGGATTTCTTTCCTTTACAATACGATCAGTTCAGTCCACAAGATCAACGTTGATCGTTTTTGACTCGATAATCTCCAGGTAGGCAATGGTCTGTTTTCCCTAATTTGCAAGCGTACCGGCTATTTCGGGTACAGGTTTTTTGAAGTACACTTGCGCTACTTCAGGTTTTACGTCCAACTCTGTATTTATGAAAATTTAACACTGTATTAATAGGTTAATGAGAAATGAATGCATCCTTATGATGTTTTCATTTTCTATCGCATAAATCAGCATAGCAGGACCAAAAAGAGGACCAGAGCACATAACGCATGACTTCACGAGTTTCTTCTGCAACCGAGCGATCAAAGCTATTGAGAGAAAAGTTATTGAGAGATAGTTTGCAACTGTAAAATGAAATTATTAGTTATACTTCTTTTTGTGCCCTCGATTTAATGAAAAATTTGAGGATTAATTAGGTTGTCCAGCATGTAGGTTAGGGTTCGTAGTACTCGACTTAAACTCATGATTTGCTGGAACTTATTTCATGCCCTACACCATCGGTCATTAATGCTTCCTTATTGAACCTCATTTATTTCATCTTAAAGCTTATTTGATTTGTTAAATTATTCTGTGTCCTCTTTTGTACGTTTCGTTCAGTTTCATGACTAGTAGAAACGAATTATCAATTTATTCTAACCCTAAATATACAACAGATCAAAACAAACGACTCGAACGTAAAGCGGTACTAGCTATTATTTACCGTATAGGAACGTAATTAGCGGATGGCGGCGTGCGAACTTGTGTATCCAAGTACATTAATTCTCGACTCGTTGGAAATGCAACTGTAAATTATCATCATATCGAAACTATTCTTTGAAATGAGGAAAAATGACAAACCCTTCACTCATGGAATTGTCTGCAAACTTTCTGCTGGTTGTGAACTATCTTTGAAAGACTCAACAGTTTGGAAGAGCTTTACAATATTTCTCTATGTATCACTTATTAACTTGTGATCAGTTTAATTATGATCCGTTACAGACTGGAAAAGGATACCAAATATCAGACTTTTCAAACTCATTTCACTTTCCAATCTTACTTCATCTTCCTGTACAATCGCTGTGCCTAAACGGGTATCGCCAGACTTTGCATCTCAATTTGATTAGTTGCAGAGCCTATAATGACGATCCGTACATGAGCTTTTTGTATCATTTACTCACCAAAAGCATGCATGTACATTGAAAAAGTATAACACAAAGATATACTGAAGATCTATAACAGTGGGCAAGATCTGCGCCGTGGGCCAAATATGGTGTGAGGTTTCTGTGGCAACATGTCAGGAAATGCAAAAATTCTGAAGTTGGCCATGATAAGTAACAGTGTATTTGCCTCGCTATCTTAGAACTAGTCAAACATTTAAGACAAATATACACATATAAAGCTGAAAGCTAAAGTATAGTTTGATATTCTGGTCACCGCGTTTCTTCATCAGATGCAATTTTTTTAACGGTAGCACATTTTCATGATAGAGTTCTATCCTGCTCATTGTTCATGGTGAAGCATAGAGTTTAGATAAAATATTTTTAGTTTAATTCCCTAATTTATTTTTTTAATAATTTTTAATTAGTCTGCTAATTTGAGAACATATAAGTTTCGAGTTCACTTTTACTTATTGAATAAAGGGTATCGAAAATATTGCCAGCTAAGGAATGCTGGAAGTTTGTACAAGTAAAAATGAAACTATATTGAGATCTGGCTTATCACTAGTAAGGGATTAAACACTTATTCCTATTTCTAGATTAATACCCATGGTAGTCAAATCGATCGCAAAATTCGCTGTCAGGGTGAAAATTTTCGTTAGTTTTGAAAATTTTCAGCAAGTGGGTGAACCGAGTGAGAAATCTTAAAGGAATCATTTGCATGGGCCTGTAAAGTTTAAGTAGCCTTATCCACCATGTTAGTAATGCGAGCTTTCTGTCCTTTTCTTTTTGTCTGTGACATTCCAGGCGTAAATCTTGCGTTGAATATACGGACGTATCGATGTGATGTAAAGGATTTTTAGTGATTCTTTTATAGGATATGGTTGGCATCGCGCAAAGTTTTTATTTGTCGAAGAACTTTATTCTTAAATGACTAAAATGAATTTTGAAGGTCAAATTCTAGTGTTAGTGTTAGTGTTAGTCCAAGAAATTTGCAGTTGTCAGTTTCAAATTTTTTCAGACCTAATCGTACTGCAAAGGAGTGGTGTTTCTCTTGTCAGAGCCCTATTTGTGTATATTCTTGAGGTTTGTAAATATTCGTATTTTTATGAACCAGAACCAAAGGTAAAATCTATTTAATTTTTGGATTATTTGTTTTGCAGTATTCACGTTCTTTCGCTGGAGAAGCCCAATGGTAATCTGTAGTCTGACAGAAAAAGTGTTAATTTTAAGGAAAATCATGAGATTATTTAAACGATGAGTGTAAAAAAGTAGCAGATATTCAGGAACAGATCCCTGAGTGACTTCATAGGGTTAAGTTTTCCAGCTCTGAGTAGGTATTGTCAAGTACTACATGTTACAGTTAGAGAGGTAGGCTGAATACTGACTCTCGTTTTCTTAGCCTTTTCCTGCGTTACTAATTAAAAAATGTTCTTAAGTTCTAGTCCCTATACTGTCATGTGAATCTTGCAAATACAGTTGTGTAAATAAATCACAAAGAAAACGCAGTGTGCTGTATAATTTTTTCTTGAGATATTAATAAACTAGATTTTATTTAAGAAAATTTAGCATCACATTATTGAATCAGCTCATACCATAAATATTGCACGTATTCAAAGAAGATGTATCATAACTCTCACAATTTGTACAAAAATTGAACAAAAGCCTCGGGCTATTTGGGACGACGTTAAAAAAGGTGACACGAAACGTTACTGCTCGGAAATAATCGAAATCTAAGTCACAAATTAAAGAAACACTCAAATCAAGGAAAATATCACACCAAAGAAGAATTTTGTTGCGCTCAAATTTCACCAACTTAAAAATGATATTGAAACATGCAGAGTATGCTGCGCTTCATTTATACTACGATATAAAATGACAAAAATTCAACTTGTTCTTCAAGAAAATGTAACTTGCTGCAAAAAAGATGTTGCAAATGTTTTCAATATTTTAACATTAGCATAAAGCCAAACATTGCTGAAAATGCTCTTAGTGGAACAACTCATCTCTTAGGCACGGCTGTATGTCTACATAAATGGATCATATCTTAAAAAATCATTTTTTCGAGCCTTATAAGGCCTTCGATATTGTTGATTGTACAATAAATAAAAATCAGTCGAGTGAATAAGAATCTTTATTTAATAAAACGTTCAAAAGCAAAGCTGATATAATACCTCCAGTACCCTAGCTTAATGAACAGTCCTCTTTTTCCAAGATATTTCTCGTATTACCTCGAAATCGCTGGATCAAATCCGATTTCAAAAATTGTGAGAAAATCAGTGGTAACAATGATAAACTTTTTTCTATCCCAAGTTTTGAGAAATTGTGTACGAAAAAATTGTTTATGAGACGGTGTTCCTACTATGCTTAGAAATCACTTAGATGTAATGTTGTTTGTCGGTGGGCCGAACAACTCGACTTTCTCTCTAAGAAATTAATAACACAAGAAGCCATTCTAAATCATTTGCAAAGCTTCTGCTTCAACGTCGGCGGTAAAAATATTATTTTCTCTGTGTTTGCAGGCGTCAGTTATGAGGCATTTGACTGTGCGGATGGCAGCTGCGGAGTTTTATTATTACGACATTACTCGTGGGCATTACTTACATCATGTTACTCCACAGTAGCAAATAGAATAAATATCAAGCTGCTTCAAAGGTTTTGAAGACACTTTGTCTAGGAAAAATAAAATATACGCCAATTTCAATTAAATAAATTTAAAAAAATTCTCGTGTACAAAGAATTTATCGCTTCCATACTTGCACATCGACAAATTGCTGATAGATTAAACGTGCTGCAAAAATTGTCTTTCCAAAACGTAGGTACATTAAATCTAAACCAACACATTGACTTTTAGAGAGATTTAATTTGAATATCTCCAGTTTCTAGTTAGGATATCTTAAAACTATATCAGCCACGTCAGTGGTAAAAAGCGGAGAGAAGAATATCAGCTCATCCAAATTCCTAGGAGTCACCAATAAAAGTCTGACGTTGAAAAAGAGTTTCCTACACATTTGCTGTCGCTGATATCTTGCCTCGAATGGCCCTCAAAATAATGTACAGGGCATTAATCCGTTTTATTCTACAGAAAAAAATGGCTGCATAACGTGGAACTGATAAAAAAGGAATAGAACATATTTTAAACGCTGCTAAATAGGGCTATCGTACGGAGATGCAAGAAACTTGGTCCATAATGGTTGATTGGATGATTCATACCAATGTCTAGAAATGCACTACCTGATATCTATTTTGTTTGTAACCTTTTTTATATTATTTGGAAATATGAGGTCGAAAATGATCATGAATAATTATTTTCGGCCCAAGTTAGCAATTGCGATCATTTGGATTCAATTCGAAGTAAATTTCTACTTGATTTTTGTTTCTTAATGAAATCCTAACTTCCCCTTCATCGACAATTGAGCTTGGAGATGAATGTCTTTCCGTTTATTCATTAAAAAAATATGCGCAGAGCCTTAAAAAACAGCCTGTGTTCTTAATTATTTTCTATGTGTTAATGAAGATATTTGTTTCTTCATAGATTGATTCGAAATAAATGGAAAATTTGTTCGGAAATTTAAAAAGTCAATGGAAAAGGATCATTGGATCATATAGCGCTTTCTTGACTCATAAACCAAATTTTATTAACTTGATCGTCATTCCATTCGGTGACGTAAATTCGTTAGCAAAAAATTGTTTGAAAAATTGTTGAAAAAATTGATCAGTTTCGTGTACATTCAAGATAAGTTTTCAACGTTAAATATAGTGATCCGAACGTGATTTTCAGTTAAAAGATTGAAGTCACTCAATTAAAGATGCCCTACGAGTAGTCCAACGTAAGACTTTTCATTCCGCTACTCCTACGTCAATCATTTTACTGATCACTTGTGATGTTTTTGAGTGTAAGTTATGAAAGATGAGTTCAGAGAATAAGAAATACTTGGAAACGTGTGCTCAAATTTTCATAATTAAAAAACATTCACGAAGATCTGAACAATGTTTAAGTTAAAGCAGTGACGGCATTTAATTTAATCGCAGCAAGTTTGCACTTCAGCGGAAGGTTTGGTTTGAACATTTATGAGTGAGGGTAAATGTCAACGTCTTATATCAAGATCATGCGAGAAGAGAAGTGGGTATTTTTTATTGGGGTGAAGAAAATATTCTTGGCAATTATTCATTGCAAATTTACCCCTAAATTTATTATTGGTTTCCTTTAGTGTACGTCTCACATTTACTAAGAATTACGATAGCGACTTTCCAATTTTTAATCGATGCTTATGCTGTGACAGTCAATCCGATTCATTAGTATATTTTTAAAATTTTCTCTGAAATTCTTAAAAATCTAGATAAATGTGGATATAAAGCACTTTTTTAGTCTAATGTGCGTATTGTTTGGACTCAATCCATGCATTCTCTCGTATGAAACTTTACTTACCTTCTTCGCATTATTGCTGTAATTCTGAGCCTAGCGTTCATGAAGTACGTTAGACGGAAGGCAAAACTGCGATGCGACAACAAAAATAAATTTGATATAATGAAGTAATGTAGTCTAAAGCAAAAACAAAATTTGATTGTTGTTTATGAATGGAGAACGGAAGTAAGAAAAAAGCCAAATCTAAGGATGAGGAAACATTCGCGATGAAAACCCAGGAAACAGATGTCGATAAATAAAACAATTAAAAAACTCAAAAACGGAAGAGAACGAAACGACTCAAGAACATAGCCAATTACTGAAAAAAAAGAATGGAAAAAGTCAAAAGACGTAGGGGAGAAACGCTTTCAATTTTGAAATATCTATAAAAAAGTTCTCACAGAAAGAGAAAGAAGGATGATAGCATGGAACCATAGATCAGGAATATAGAGTATAAAGTAAGAAGATGATTGGTTTAGAAGAGACGAAATCTTTCGAAAAATTTAAAATTTTTCATTTTGACTCATGATAGGTATTTTATACGCGAATCAAATGTTTGAGCTTCACAAACTGATACGTAAAAGTGTAAAATAGAACTTCAATTGGCGGAGCAACACACGAGGCACTTGGATGGGGAGGAATCACACTTGAGAAAACTAACGGCTAGCAGCAAAGCATTCAATTATAAACAAAATTTCTGAGTAATTATGGAGTTACAATAGAAATGTTTTTTAAGATATGAGCACAACTTGCAAGAAATCACTTAGGAATTTTCCTCGTTTTTAAGAACTTCCTAAAGTTGCGACATGAGCAAGTTACAGAGCTGTTCACAAACGTTCATCATAGTGTTAAGGTGTGAATCATGGGCAGCTCTCAAGGCCTGCAGTTAGAGTCCAGGCTACGAGTTCACGTTAAAGAATATCGCTGAATATTTATACGGATGTTTAGTTCAAGTCTATAAGGCATTACATTAAATAACGGACCATATTCTTCCTGATATATTTCTTGCAATCATTATATATATACATCTATTTCACCTTGTTTTAATTCTTTAAAAGGTACCTTCTCTGCAAAACAAGATATTTTTAGTAAAAAGCCATCGATAGAAAACCCTGCGAAGAGCAGCCGCGAGGTTTTCACTCAGAGAAGTTTCAACAGGAGAACGGACGGCTTGCCCCATGCCCTGCACATATTCTCGCATTTCTGCGGCGTAACCGAACAATGTCTGCAATGAGGCTCATAAATGATTGTCGCTCTGGAATGCATTTTCTGCCCAAATAAATGGCCGTGTTTCACGCCGGCTCCCTCAATTCTCTCGCACCAAACCTAATTTGCCATTCAATCCGAACGACGCTTTTCGATTTAAGAGAAGCGGCGATCGCGCTGCTCCGCTCGACGCTGCAGCCGCGCTCGGCACCTGCGCTGAATTGTCAATCTTCTTTGAACAGAGCGGGGCTCAGCGGTAACACTGGAGAGCAACTCACCACTGATTTGCTTATTGATGAATTCCTGCTAAGTCTATTTGAATATTTAACTGATATTTAAAGTTCTTTTATGTACAAATTTTCAATATAACTGTGGAAAAATTCAGAAGAAGTGACTGAGTCCAATCGACTCTGTTGTCGGGTAATTCCGAATAATTAAATACTAAGCATTTTCATACTACAGAAACTGCTCTGCTAAAAGGTGAAGTGACATAATTGTTTGGATAAAAAGCTTAAGGAAGTTCACTATAGTCCCAACCAAAGGTGTGAGCAACCAGGAGGCAGGAGGCCCGAAACCGGTCAGGAACTCAGGTAGACTTGCAAATTTTCCATGAGTTGGTAGCACCGACACACAGGTCTGGTAACGGTGACAATAGTCGCCATGAGGAAGACAGCAAGTGCGATTTTTTAGTAAGCACGCATTGATGTGTTCAACAATGTCATCCAGCTCGCTCTAGTGACGTCTCGGTCATTTTAAGAAAACTGTTCAACGGGTGAGAATAATGATGCCGTTACTCAGAGAGTGCTGATGGTAAATTTACACCCTTTTTTGTTTCTTTTCATTGCCAAGGCATTGTCACCATCTTGTTGAGACAGCCTCAGATCACTCGGTCCGCTGAGGGCAGCAGCACCACCAGGAGTATGCTCCTAGATCGCAGCAGCTGGGACCATTTTACAGCATATCATCATTTTATTCGAAGGATATTTTGCTATAACTCTTCAATTTTGTGGAATGTATCATGAGCAATACACCTGGAATAAACCAAGTAATAAAAATCAGCATATATTGTTATATTGAATCTCACATTGGAGGTACAGTTAATATGTTCCTCACGCGATATTGAATTTATACCTTAACCTACTATGAAATTCAATATTTAAAGACACATAAATCAAATAACTGCAATGAAAAGCACCTTAATGTTAAACCTGGAAGCTTTGTAAAGCATTTTATGCAGTATTTTTTAATTTCGTAAGTTAAATATATTTTTGAGCATTAGACGGTTACGAAATTGCAGCGAATTAGCTTACTTTATATTCGTATTTGCCTGACTGGTTGCGCTGGCGTTCAACACACACAATCACGTTACCATCATTAGTGTCGCAACTCTGATGTCAATGCAGAGCGTCCCCTCGTGAGCACTACGACGAAGCCGCCAGATGCTGTGCGCAGGGCTAAAAAATTGAGAGCCTCTGCGCCGCGTCGGGCAAGTCACGCAGGCTCTGCGCTCAGGGGCCGCCATGAAGCTCGTTTAGGTTCGTTAAGAAAGATTGAGATAAATTGCTTGAAATGCGCTGCGCCGTGACTGCAACCTCCTCACAGGGACCGAGCTGCTTAGCCTCGAGTGATGGTTCTCAAGACAGACGTGCTTTAATTCATTCCGATATTGTTCCCAGAATTTGGCATCTCAGACGAAATTTGGTTCTACATGTGATGTGTAATGTTGGCAGGAAAATAAGGCTATCGTCTCCTAGAACAATTAGTCACAAGTTATCATGTTTGTCTCGAAAAGCAAGTCATGCAGAAGACGAAAAAACATTGATCAATGATTTTCATTCGAATAGTTTAATAACTGATTACAATGCTAATTGCATACCATTAACGGGTCAATAAGGTATACCCTAAGAATAATTTATTGTTAAATAAGTAAATGGTATGAATGAACGCAAACATTTGTGTTTGCGAATAAGGAAAATAGGGGAACAACCACGCTAAAGAACCGGGTAGCAGAGGTGTCGGATGAGAAGACAATTGAAAACTCATAAATGGAAGAAAGCGCTTCGACTCAACAACAATGCCAATTACTGAAAAAATGATACGGGGATAAATTTAGAAACAGTGGAGGGAAAAGGTTACAGTATTGAAAGCTCTCAAAGGAGAGAATGAAAGAAAGATGACAACGTGGAGCTATACAATGTGGAATATACAAAGAAACAATACGGTTGTCAGATTTACGCTGTGGGTTGCAACATCCCTCGGCAAAGCTTAACAACGAACGCGTAGTGTCTTTGATGGGTATTTTCATGCATAATTTGTTTATCACGGCATGCATGCAGCCGATAAGCGTATCAATTAAACATAAAGAGACTTCTAACGTAATTACCTAGCTGCTCATTAACCAGAAAAATATCTCTAGATATTTCATTATTTTCGTGAGCTTGCAACAACATGTTTTGTTACCTGCAGCTGAGCTCATGAATGTTTTAATTAGTTGAGGTCAGCTTGCTTCGCTCGAGTTTGTCAGTGGGAGGGCGAATAACTTCTGCAATTATGTAAATTCTATTCGAAGTTGTGATGTCCGAGACAAGTTAGATTCAAGTTCAAGTACTGCACAGAAAGAGAGAGGGGGAGGGTTGCCACAAGAAGGGTTGGGGACCTTAGATTTAATCGCACTGTGCATTGCAGTGATCAGGTATTGAGTGATCTTGCCCAGTTGAGTGGAGAGCAAGTGAAATTCAGGTGCGCTTTATAACGACGTTTCTGCGAACATAACGGCAATATAACAGCATTTACTGTCCCCAATAATATTCTTTGGATCAAAAATATTAGTATATTTTCATAATCATAATTATATCAATAATAAAATATAGTATAAAAACAAGTGATGCCAATGCTCCGAATAAAATGAAACGCTTAGTGAAATTTGAATGCATTTCACTCAGCGAAAGCAACATAATTTCACAGATATTTTAGAATCGCTGAGAGTAAGGCACCATGCATTATCGGATAGGGTGGCCCAAAAGTTACTAATCCATGAAAAATTCAGAATTTTTTTGTTTCGTAATATTTTTCTTTTCTTTTTTTCAGAGCATTTAGAATTACCCTTCCGACGGCACCATGCATAGCTTTAGCACCGCGGAACGAACCCTCTTTGTGCAGCTAGTGGTACTATGAGTCTCGTGGGTCAATTTCGCAAACACAGCTTTCTTACCGTCGACATTTCAATACCAGACACTTCCCAAGCAAAAACACAATTCGAGGAATAGTTAGCCGTTTCCAGGAGCAGGACGTAGTTTGGAATCTCCCAAGATCTGGAAGGCCTCGTACGGCAAGCACGGTTGAGAATCAACGAGAACTGGAGCGAATCATGGAAAAAGACAAAGGCTATTTTTAAAAATTAAGACGCTTTGTTGTCTAGTGAATTTTTATTACCAAAATTATTATTGCGATAAATTTTGGAAGTCACATTTTACCCACTGCTAAAATTTTGTCAGTGTAACTTGATAATTATAAGAGTTTTTAAAGTTTTAAAACAAAGGGACAGTTATTTTTGGGCGACCCTGTATAATTTCATTTATAGTGGAAAATAAGGCTCAACTCGTTTTTCAGGCTTAAATGTGAGCGCTTATAGCATGAATCTCTCGTAACTTTTACCGCCTAATAAATATAATGTATAAGTAAAAATAGTGACAGCAACACGTTAACAGTTACACCGTGAAAAAGTTGGCCATTGTGCTGCAGGAATCACAGTACTAACAAATCTAAATTCATTTTTCAGTTTCCATACAATAACTAATCAAGCTGGCGGCCAAATAAGTGTACTATCAATCTCCGTCATATATATATGAGCCGGAGGTGCACAGGACGTTTGATGTTCGCGACACATTTCTTATGCGTAAGTTCAGTCTATGGAAGTAAAACGCTTCAGGTCCGGTAAATTTATTTGCATGGGAAATGCTGACACGATCGCAAAAGCTTCCCCTCACTCTGAATTCTCTTTGCAATCGGCCAGGTTTATGCAAACGATCCACCGTCCCCAGCCTGGCACAACCCTCGCGTGTCCACAGACGCGCGTCTCGCGTTTCTGGAAATATTTCAAACGCGCTCCCTCAGCGAGTGCTCAAGCGGTCGCAGCTCAGATTTTATTCCCTTGTATTTTACCTTACTGTATTTCTTTTGCCTATTTGTCCAGACTGATTTTGCCTTGTGAGGAGAATAATTAAAAAACACTACGTATTACTGCTAAAAGCATGCTGAGTGGTTAATTGCTGTAAATTGAATTTCCTTTATCAACGCACCCCAAAGCAATTTTTAATTTGTGTTGCTCTTTGTCTCCTAAAACAGTTATGTTTACAGTGATAAAGATAGTTTTTATAGAACTAGAGTTTATATTCATGAACATCGAAACATTTACCTGTTTAGTAATTCTTTCATACATATGTATAAGTTGTAGCAACCCATTCTATTTTTTGCGTTAGAGCAAATATTTTTTCACAATTCTCCGAAGTTTTGCACAGCAAATATGGAAATTATTTTCATCATTATAAGAGGTAATATAATTATCATTTTCATTATATCTTGCTCCATTCTCTCATGGCAACCTGTATATATCGACATACATAGAGTCACACTTTTGTCTTCTTCAAGAGGTTACGAAGGAAAAGAAACTCAAAATAACAAACAAAGGGCAACTTACTCCACTCTGAATCACTTTCTCGCTGGTGACACAAAGACCTTGTAGTGAGTACAAAGTGAGGTGCAACTCCACGTGTCTTCCTCTCGCCTCTATACTACGGAACAGAGGGATTAATTACACCACTTCACTGCGAACAGTCCTTCACGGGACTTTTCAGTGTACGAAACATTTCCCTCAATTTCCTGTCGCAGGCGCACATTACAGCCGCACATTTCCCGGGTTCTGATGACATTTCTTCTCAATTAAACGCAATCTTCTCTTCCTGAAGAGATCTTCCCTCCCTGGTCCACTTTCCGGTTCCGTCGTGATGAGCTTCTCTGCTTTTTCAGGCCGCCATTGATCGCTTTGCTTTTTACTGGCAGATCCAGAGTTGTTCTATTGGGAATTTTTGTGAACATCCTCTTGTATTTCTTTTGTTTGGTTCTCTATAATTATCCTCTAGATTTATTTCTATCATTAATATAAATTACTAATTTAGTAAAGAACCTAGCATAAAATTTGTTCTTTCGTAAACGAAATTGACGAATAATAAATTTCTTGTAGTTTATTTACCAGGAAAACTGGCGTTCATATTCTTCTTTTCGTAACGTGAGTTTCTGAGTTTTGTCATCAAGGTGATTCAGCCGCACGAAATGCAAAGTGACTTAATTTGGCTTCGTTATGTAGCTTTGTGAAGTATAAATTTTATCCTAGGAATTAGCAATGCTAATTATGTACAAATAATGCCTAATTCTGGAGCTTAATTAGACTCTGGTTTTTTCGATAAGAGATTTCACGGTTTTTGGTTTTTATTTACTACTTGTAAAGTAAAAACTATTTATGGCATGAATCGGATTAATACGATCATATACTCAAGCTTTCTATTAATAAGTTGTAGAATTTAGTAATCAAACTTTCAAAATAGAGCAGTGCATCGCTCTCTATTTTAAAGATTGTGGTCAGCGCCAAGTTACTCAGTCAACATTAAGTCGTGCAATAATACCCTAATGTGATCACTGCACTAGTATATACTTCAAAAACTTTTAATAATTTTCTCCTATAATTTTTTGTCGAGTTTCCATACCAGGTTCAACTATCTACGAAATCTTACAGCGCTGAATTTATTTCAAACTTCAATTTCAAACGAATTCATTTGATCAATATTTTGCGAAAAAAATTCACTTATTTTAGATCCTATTCATAACCTGTTTTATTCAGTCAGGATTTATTGCAGTTGAGTTTTTCTTTCATCTGCAGTGCACGATCGACCTGCCCGATCGCTTCCAGGACATCTTCAGGCCCATCGTGGACTGCTCGATGTGCCACAACGTGACGCACGTGGAGAAGGTTTCGAAACTTTCTCCTGAGCTCTTCGAACAAAGGCAAGAGCATCCACTGTCTTTCGCTGTTGGGCATAATGTGGGTGTTAAGTGAAGGGTGAAGCTAGAGTGCAGCAGCTCCTTTACGGGCTGGTAACTAACGCAACAATAGGGGAAAATAGCTATGGTATAATGAAAGCTGTACAATTTTTATTCACTTAAAACCGTGTTTAAAAAAAAAATTGTGACAAAACATGTGAAACTGCACGGTCCGTCTAACCAAGAAAAAAAACTTCAACAAATCTCAGTAACTGGAAAGCATCCAGCTTAAAATAACATATTTTTCTCTATTATTTAGTGTGTTTATGGCATCAGAAGCTTTGCGTATTCACATCTCAGGTCTCTTCCCGCAGGTATGCGTACACTGGACGCCCTGTGCTAATTCTGGACGGCCAAGAAGACTGGAGCGCACCACAAACTTTTTCTTTTGATTTCTTCAAGAATATCTACGCCACTGACTCTCCTGTGCTGAGCCACAGCTACAGAGACTGTCAGTTCTTCCCTTACCAAACAAACTTCAAGAACTTGAGGGATGTCTTTAACATGAGCAGAGAGAGGGTGAACCTGAAGGGAGAGCCCTGGTACATCGGATGGTGAGTCCCGTCCAAGTTTCGATCAACAGTTTCATCTCGTTGTTTGTTAATAGTTCTATTGTACTTTAGAGTGGTTTGCGTTCCATTAAAATTTCATTCCATTTTATGGGATTCTGAACAGAAGTTACCTTCAATTCCAAAGAAATTTTTTTTCGTCTAATGAGATATAATTGCGGTGTAACACATAACGTTCGCTGGATTGAAGAATACAACACTTTATTTGCGTGCTGCACTAAAACATCACGAGGCACTATTCTTTTGATGAGGTGATAATTCATTGCTTATTTGATTTAACCCCATGTCTTTTTCAAAAGCTTATGTCGAATCTCACTTCATGTTCAGCTCCGGATATCAGCATAAAGTTGACGGTATCCGATACCATTACACCTGGGCCAGACTTCAGGCGCACGTGACGATTTGAACAACGTTAATAAACTAAACAACCGCAGTTGAATTTTTCTTGAAGCCTGCTCCATTTTGAAGGCTATTGGCGGAAATTGAGCGAGGATAGGGAATCAAAATTCTGCAGCAAATAACTTCATAAATACTCTCTTCATGACCTAGTATTTGAGTGGCAATAAATACCAGGTCAAACTTGGAAACTTTGCCATCCTAAAATTTAAGGAGTGAACCATTAATTTCGTTGAGATAATGCGATATTTGATGGCTCGCAACATCCTAAAGTGACCTGGCGTCCGACTTTCATGGCCCATAAAAAACTCAGCACTAGGTCCAACGTTGACTTTTTATGGCTCCCCGTCACCATAATACGAGAAACTTTATTGTACGAGCCTCGTATCCAGGGATGATATTGGCTGCAAATGAACATGTGATCGTTATCGAGTAATTTCATGTGCTTGGGATCAGATCCAATCCATTGCGTACAAACCTGTGAAATTGTTGTGTGAAAAACAACTATAACTATAACATTATAAATGAACCTGTGAAACATCTATGCGAGAATATACCATGAGCTGTGAATCTGACATCGTTTGATAAGTCATACAGAAGTTATCTTTTCACTCTTTAGACGAGTGATCGAATTTTGGCGTCAGTATACTAGACTAGAATAAATTATGCATCGCAGAATTTCTAATAGCATTGAAATTCGATTCAAATTTAAAGCTTAGTTTCACTCTATTCTCATAATCGAATTAACGCTATCACATTTAGTTTTTCATTAATAATCACTAATCTTATCTCAGACAATTCTAGGCAGTCCATTCCACCCTCAGCCAGGCTGCGCTGAGAAGCATTATCTGAGTGAACAACTAAATAGCTCCGAGTGCGAATTTCGAAGTAGCTTTTCATTTTCAATGAGGGTCATTCATACAAAATGTATTTTTGTTCGAGTTTTACGAGTCCATCCTAGTTAATTATTTAATTAAGCTGTGCATGCCTGACGCCCGAGGCTGAAAGCACTGGAGTAATTAAATGAATATAAGTATATATAAAGGCGACCGAGCGCTTCGCGATCTACATGAAGCCTGTTGACAAACTACTTTTTGGCCTCGTAAATAATGGCTTTCAGTTCTTCAGAATTTGACCATTTCGCCTAATTAACGCTGTTTACGTCTAAAAGACTGCGATCTTAAACTCCCATAAATTCCGCTATCTGGGGAACATTTGAGGAACATTTTTTCAGGCGACCTAGCATTTTTCCATTTTATCGATTTCCAGAGAACTTCACGTGTAATATGAGAAAAGGAATGTCAGTGTCAATGGTACAATTCCTTTGCACCCCAATCTACTCTCCGAACAATAGGTCACGTTCACCTTCAAAAACAAAAGGTCAATTACAGTCTTTATGAGCTCGATATAAAGCGAAATTTTACAATAAAATGTTGCACCGAAGTCGACAATTAAGAACGCAGTGTAAATACTCTGCTACACGGGACATTGCGAGCCGTACGTGCTCCAATAGCGTCCTTGTTAGCTGATCTGCTTGCTTTTATTTTCTTCAAACGCGCGATTGGAAATCAGGGCCTGGAAGATGGATTTAAGAGAATATCCGGCTCGATTATGCAACGATCATTCTACTGGGACGAAAACATTAAAAGTTGCTATAATTTGGCACTCACAGGATGAAATAATATCGTCATGCTATTGTCGTAGTGCGGTAATTAATGAGCCCTTATAAGCAAGTGTTATATGTAGTCTAATATCTTCATTTCTCGTTTAAAGAAAGACTTGCACTCACGTAAAAAGTTTTTATCTTAATCAACGATGTTTTTTTCTATACATGCTCAAACTGATACAATATCTAAGCTAACACGAGTAGCATCTTTTTTTAGTTTCTTTTAATGACCTTGTGAGAGTTGTTTTGAACGCGAAAAAATATCAGGTTATTTAGTTATCTTCAGATATCGTATGCAATAAAAGCAGCCTGACAGCTTTGTCTACAATGGCACAGCTCTCGTCCCACGCAGAGTTGTTTGCCTCGGACACAATCACTGAGAACAAAGTGGCCTGCATGCGCTTGCTTGGGTGCGTCGGTGACGTGTTTCCTGCTTGAAGCAGTTGGCCGTTAAGATACAAGGCTACGCTGCCTCTGCCTTCACTTTTCTCTCTCTCTCAAAACACGATGCATAATTCACGAGCACCCCGGCGCTTTGATGCTCTTACCGACAACTCATTTTCAGTTGCATTTTCTGCGTTGGTCTAATAAGTATTTCAACAGAGTGGGAAAAATGGGACCAAGTGCAAAAACCAGAGCACCTTTTATGACTGAGGTTCTTAGTTATAATTATTTCGAAGTAATAGCAATGATATGTGAAGAGCAGGACTGTCACAAAGGTAGCTGCCAATTTCCTCCTCTGTATGGGGCACGCAAAAATTTCATTGAGTGGCTTGAGAATCTTGTCTCCTATTTACGCTCGTGGAACTTTTTCTTGATTTGAGCAGATTATTAACAGATCTATTTGAGCTTTTCGTTAGAGATGCCGTTTTATAGATGCACGAAGCGAATTGCAAATGATTAGAGAGATGAGAGCTTCTCTGAACTGCTAATACGACCGCAGGTATGGATATCTACATGGACGCATTCCGGGCTCAAAATTTAGTACTATAGTACTAATGAAAATACTTCGTAAATAAGTCGTTTTATTGTTTACCAAGGTGGTTACTCCAACTGTTATTATAGTGCCGCCATTCTGGTTAGCTTTGGTACTCAGTGAGAGCTTTGCTGCACCGGCGGACTTCATACGTGTTAAGTACTTTGGTAATCAGAAAAATCTAGCACGTTTTTTTGACCACTTATCTCGAGCGATAACTACGTACACGTCATCAAAAGCGGATAACTGTTACGGACATTAGCAAAACAGTTGAGTGGAAAATTTTTTAACATACAGTTGTTCAACATTGCCGTTTGTTGTATTAAAACTTCAATATTACAACGTTTACTTAACTATAATAAATTTAGAAACGACTTCTCACATTGTATAAAACACAATAAATTCGATCGTAGCCGAACCTAACACCACCAAATTCTATAGGTTGTACCGTAGCTAAAATTAACCTGCCCGAACACAACGCTCCGACGCAGGCTTCACCACAGCTCCCAGCGACGCAATGCCGAGTTCTCCAGTCACTGAGTGCGCGGCTGGTAATTAACATTCCTCGCAGCACAGCTGATGTTGCTGCGTTAATTTCACATTGATTGCAAGCACGAGCTTCGCAGCGGCAGTTGATGTCCTTTGATCAATGCGTGTCCTATAACTAATCCTCAAGCGTGACTTGATGCAGTGACGCGCTAATATACGCAACGCATTGCTAAATCTTTAAATTTTCAAATTCTATTTACAGGTATCAGACCAAGGCCAGATAAAGTAATTTATCGGCTGAGATGTGGAATATTCGATAAGATATTTGAAACCGATTAAATTTCCATCACTTAGTGAAAAAAATTCCAGGGTTCTACCTCATCAAGAATTTCTCAATTCATAAACTTTCATTCTTCCTATTATAATGTCTAATTTCTCCGTTTACTAGATAATAAATACATTTCTATAGTATGATATTACTCGTTCCCCTCTTCTAATTTTACAGATGTTATAGTGTTTAAAGAACTTAAGCATTCCCTTTATCTTCAAACATGGTCTTCACTGTTCATTATGAAAAACTCAATTTTGATTTTATCTGACTACCCAACAGTACCCTAGAGTGTTATCGGCTTTCACAAATACCCTTTTGCAAATTTTAATCTATGAAAAGCGACTTTTTTTAATCTAGGTGACCTTGAATGTGGGCATGTTCGGAGAAAAACAACAACTGATCTTTGACACCTTTAATGACTGATATCTTTGCTAATAGACAATCCAGAAATCTGTTGTTCGTGTTGGATTTCGAAACGAGCTACAAATGAATGGCTTTTGATATTTTCAATAACTCACCTCTTCGCCACACAAGTTCATACCCTTGAAGGATCTATCCAAGGTACATTGAAAACAATTCCAGGCGCCTCATAGTTTCTGATCACTCATGCAAATGCATTCACATTAATTTTAATGCTCAGTATACTTTTAAGTATCTATTTTCTTCTCTATGTAATCCAACTATGTTATTATTACTAATGCCCCTACTACTCCACGTTCGACGACTAAAACGCATTGCATGAATGCGGAAACTCTAATATCAGGCACTCAAATCATGCGCGTGAAGGCCTCTGATCGACTGAATTACTTCATATTGGCTAGCAAGCATACGTTAATAAAATACCTCAATTTTAAATGAATTCATGATGCAATTTTTGTAAAATGGAAAAAAATTATTGTATATTCTTGCGTAGGACATTTTAGCTCATTCGTTAGTGAATAAATGAAAATACTTTTTTTTAACATCTTTTCAAATGAAAGGGATCTAGGTCAATGCCACTGTTTCCTTGCACTTTGAATTGAGATGGGACTTCACTGATTCAATGATACTTTGAATGCTTCTGCTTATGACTCTGTATGTACGTGGCTGCAGACTGGGCTGGGTGTTTATGCTGCTGTTTTCGACACACGGATGACTGACTTTCCTAGTCAGCAAGCACCTGCCTGCTCGCTTCCAGTATGTTAGAAAGGGCGATAATTGTTTTCTCATGTAGAAGAGCTGATCAGGCGCAGCGTATATGATAAGGCAAAGCGAGGGTAATCAGGTGCAGCGGGGGTAATCATGTGGAGTGAGCGTAATGAGAAGCAGTTAAGGTGATCAGGCGCAGTTATGGTGATCAGGCGCAGCGAGAGTGACCAGGAGAGCCTGCAAAACAGAAATTGCCGTAATTGCCAACCTCCAAGGCAAAGTTTTCATACAAATTAATGTAAGTCATTTTATTTAGCATCTGGTATGAGGTCCAAATAGCTTTGTTATTTAACGTCAAAAACGATCATTGAATAGAGACATGCTCCTATAATGCAGTGAGGGCCCATGAGTTACCGTTGATGAATTGGTTCTGATTTCTTTACCTTTAAGTGGCAACAATTGGTTAAATGGCAAAAATGCGTTGCTGATAACCATGCTTTGCCACTTGGCAGCTAGAATCTAATTTCATCAACAGCTTCCTTAAGCGACGTTTCGATGATTCCCTGTAAAATAACAACCACTTCCATAGAAATGACACAAATTTTACATTTATCGACATTTCTCTCCAATGAAAAGGTGATAATTTCTTCATTCGTATTCAGCCCTTTCGATAAATTAAGGAAATTTATCATTTGTGGTTAACCCTTCATTAAATTAATTACAATTTTCCCTATTTATACACACACAACTGCATAGAATCAGTGAGAGCTTCCAGCACCTCCAACCTTTTGAAGCTACCATAATTTCCTGTCCAGGAGCAACTGCGACTCGGCTGCGGCAAACGAGCTACGGCAGCACTACTCCAGACCTTACTTCCTACCCGCCGCCTCCGAGGCCTCCAAAATGGACTGGATCTTCATGGGCACTCCTGGCTACGGGGCGCACCTCCACGTACGCTCTTTTTCTTCTCTCTCAAGTGCATTTGAGATAATATCATACATAGTGGGATTTTTCATTTACGAGATGGAAGTAATAATCGGGATAATCGTCACGCGAGGCATGTTGATCATTTACTGTGTTTTCTGGACAAATTTAAAATGTAATTGTCTGCGCTTAAGTTCTTATTTGTTGAACAATTTTCTTGCCCATGCTGAGTGAGAGTGTTTTAGTACGGTTGGTGCACAACAGTTTACCCACCATACCAGCCAAGACTGCTAATTCATCCCATCGATAGCTGCGACTGAGCGCCTCAAAGACGCTTTTAAAATGAGAATTATCAGAGAACCAGGGGCGAGCCCATGAGGGAGAAGATACCTAAAATTTGCAGCACATTTTTAATCAGAAACGCAAATTGACAAACATTGACAAACAACAAAGCTGCAACCAGCCAAAGCGAGATATCACGATACGTCGTTAATGCTTATTTCTTACTGAGATTTGTAGCCTGGAATTTAAAGCAGAAGCTTTGCCCAACCTCAGAATACATGACAGAACATGAACTCCAACCTTTATTTTTTATATGTTAAAATTCGTTTATGCTCTGTATAAATTTCCATCTCAACTTGCTCTAACTTCAATGCCGAAAAAAAATCGTCTGCAAAAATCACAAATTATTTTAGTCGACGCATGTTTTCCCCCGATTGCAAAATTACATCTTACTTCATACTTGGAACCAATAACTTGATAGTTCAGTTCGTAGGGAAACAAAATCCTCTCACGAGTTCCATTGAGGCTCCCCTGAACTGGTCCAGTAGGCCCATCAAGGCACACTGCCCTCATTACTGGAGCATCGGGCGTGCCGAGGAGCTGAGGAATCGTTTAATAAATTCGGCATTTCTGGGAAGGAACGCGTGCCGGAATGATGGCGTTTTTCGAACGCTAAGAACCCCTCCATCTTCCCCTGATGTGAGATGGTGTGAATGTTTTCTTTTTGCTTCTGTGCTTACTTTCGTCGCATGAGTAGCAAATAGTTCGGAATATACTTGTACTGCAAGAAATAAGCGTTGAATCGCACAATCTGAAACCTCTGTAAAAATGCGCAAATGTGTGCCACGAAATAATTGCTCACACATGTTCTGCCGTCGGTCATTCAATCTGTACTATTCTTTGGAAAAAGGTGACAAGTAGAAATAATTTCCCTAAATTTACTTACCACTCCAACGTTAGGGCCAATGTTTCAAAAACATTTCCATTTGAATTATTTCAACTTGAATTAATTTAACTATATCCCGCATTTAGCCGTGTCTTCGAACATATTTTTACAGAAGTCAAAGTTCCTTAGTATGCGCTGTTGCTGCATTTTATCCGATTTGAAGAATTCAGCTGTACAGCGTAAAATTGTGAAAATAATTCTATTAGAGACAACTTGAGGTTTTCCAAATCGTCAATGGTTATATTTTCCCGTTGAGAAAGTTTGACTTGAAAACTTGGTATTTTTCAATTTTGAGAAGTCGAAAAATTACCTCAAAAATTACCTCTACATAATTTTCAGAAGTATGTAGTTACTTCCTTGAACACAAATCCTCGATGAACTGAATTAAATGCATACCTGCTTCCATAGATCTTGTAACAAAACCTTGGAAGCTCCGGTACTCGTGCGGGTAGGAAAAAGTCCTCAAAATCTGCATAAAAACCTTTTATCTCCATTCATTTGATTTATTTATAGTTCAGATAATAAGAACAACCATATAAGGCAGATGCTAGTCTTTTTTCTTCTCATAACAAAAACCTGGATACTCCACGTCTAATTAAATAACCACTGGAGAGATTATCAGGTCTATAGGTGAGCCTGTAAGAAATTATTTCGATGATGAGAGAGAGATTTTTAAGACTATTTATTTTGCAGCTTTCAGCAGCCTGTTCTGGGTCTTGGCTGCCTCTGCGAACATAAAATAACCTAAACGTCTTGCATTCAGTTGATTATGATGAATTTGAATCATTTAAAATAACTTTCCGCGTAAAGTGATTTACTTCTGTACATGTCGTGCTGAGTAAATAATGTGATAACTTGCCTATAAGATGATGTATGCCATGATAAAATAAATTACACACATAAAATTCGTCACAATTCTGTTTTTGATGCCAACCACATGATTGTTCATCTTCTATTATTTTCTGAAATTTTCTAAGCGGCGAGAAGCTCAAAGCAAATTTGCTCGAAATCCCGCGTTACAGGAAACTGAATTGGTCGTACAGTAAAAAGACGTTGGAAGTGTGTTTCACCATGTTGTAGTCCAATTAGGTCACAATTCCTAAAATTTAACTGAATGTGAAAAGTTATTCTGAGCAGTCTTTAATTCAAGAAATTATTTAGAATACATAGTCCTCTTATTTGCATACACTTTTATTGCCTGCGGGGGCTAAAATTTACCAGTTATTGAACGAATGTTGTTACTTATAACACCAACAACACACCACTCTGTCCTCTTCTACATTTAATAAAATTTCTTGCTACCTTCAGATCGATCACGTTGGCAAGCCGTCTTGGCAGGCACAGATCCGGGGAAGCAAAACCTGGACACTGGAGCCACCTCCTGAGTGCTACTTCCAGTGCCAGCCGCTCGCGGTGACCGTACATCCTGGCAACATCAGTGAGTGGGGACGTGGCTCAAATTACACGTAAGCGCTGGGGGAAGTAGGTGCACCCGACCGCAGCTCTTCAAAGCACGTAATCTTCTGAGACAGGATGGCGTCACGCCCTCCTGATACCTTCATCCCGCGCGGGATAGAAACAATTTTACGATTATTTACCTGTTTGTGACGTACATCGGAATGATGTTTTATCGCTGAAATTTTTTAAGGCGACAGTTCTATCATTTTAGGTGCGCGTTAATAACGCGAACATTTTAACATCTTCATTATGTACAGTGAGATGAAATAAGTATTTTGAAAGAATTTTTAGGTATTTATATGAAATATATGACAGCATGACAAAGTATTCTTCCAACATCAGCATATGTAACTGGGAACATAAACTTAATATTTATCGCGTAAATAGAATTTGTTGGCGATTCATCAAAATACGAAAGAAAAATATGCTATTTTGATATTTGGAAAAGTGACATTATATAAAGTGGCAGTATTTCCTCTCGCAGTTACGTTTTTAATTAAAGCAGTTCCTGTTTTTTTTACTAAAGCCTCACTTGACCTCAGTTCGTTACTAGGTTATTCTTTCCAGATAAATTTCCAGATAAATTTCCTCTCGCATTTAAATCCATTGATGGATTTAGCCATGTCAGTACTTCGATACTGCTGCTTAAACCATTCCCTTACACGACATGCTTAAGGCTATTATCCTGTTGTAACAGAAATTCAGATCTAAAACCTAGTTTCTCTTAAGATTTTCTGCAAATTTCTTTGGAACTCTCACGATGTCTCGGCTTTTTCTTTACTTTTCCAATTGCCGTATGTTATTAAATCTAAAGCAAACTCACACTATTTGCTTCTACCACCATGTCTCCTTAGCGGAATGGTGTGCTATTGGGTGTAAACTGTTCCATATTTTCTGCAAACATGAGTGACATCGTTATGGCCGCACAGTGCACACTTCATCGATCACAGTTTTTTTTCGGAAAAATTATCATAATCGTGCTCCAAATTTGCTTTTTGTAAACTCTACCTTGATTTTAAGCGGGGTTTCTCAGTTAAGGGGCCCTACAAGAATATCGCGATTTCAGTTCTTGTCACTTAAGTTCATTTCTAACTGTTCTCCAAAAGACTTACGTTCCGTAGCTCTTAGTTATTTCTGAAATTCATCTCACGTCACAAACGGTTTAGTTTTGGGCTTACGTGAAATTTTTCGTGAATTTCTCATTGAAGTCTGTCGGGATGCACCAGATCCTGAAAAACATCCACGATTCCAGTCCCCTTTCATTTCTTCTCAATGTACCCAACAGTGCTCAAGGGGACGTATATGTTCTTACAAATATTCTTGAACCTCATTCTCACATTTGTAGCAGAAATAATATTTTTCATCTCTCTGATAACTCTCTTAGCTGCAGAATCTTTTAATGGTTGCAGACGAGCTTCTGAAGTAAAATTAATCATAAAGCCTCCCGATAACCTCAGTTCACGTACTATTTAGGTTTTGCACAAGTTTATAAAACACTCAGCTGTAGAAACTTTCAGAAATCCCATATTCAAAAGTTGGCTTAACGTATATTTTTCACCATGAATGTTTTACATTTTTGATTCATTTTGGTGTTCATAAAAATATTATACTTCTGACATTCACTGAGTGTTGTCAATGTCTATTCTTGCTTATTTTGAGAGTTTCACGGTTCTATTTCTCCCCAAACTACTAGTAAAAAATTTTTTAAGCCGTGTTTTGTTTCATCTCAATGTACGTCTCGATCTAATACCACACCATGGTGTGAGAGCACTGCGGTTCAAAAGTAAGAAAACTTAAGGGGAGCCTACGTCTTTTATCTCGTGTTTCTGAGTTTACTGACTCACGTTCTGCTTCTTGATAGTGTCTCCAATCTCACTTCAACAAATAAGAGTTCCATGCGTATTTCTGGCCCAACAGCTTGATGGCTTCTTCAGCGTTACCTTTGCACTTACGCAGAGCAGCCTGAGTATAAAGCCCATTCTTATGCATATACAGATTTCGCATCACGCACTTGCGTGCCAACAGCGCTGTTCTCTACTTTGTAAATGTTTGCTCAGAAAAATACAATGGCCTCAACCGTAAAATTATTCCCTGAAAATGTGCTACGAGTTAATACGAGTACTTACCATCCATGCTTTTCTCGCTGCTAGAATTGTATAAATTTACCTTCGGCCATGTCCTTATTTATGTACTGAACATGTATGTAGAGTGCAGTTTCACGGAATTCTTTTTTTCTGCTTTTGCGTGCCTGCAAATCCGCCAATTCAAGTCATTTTTATGTTCGCTACACCGTGATAGTGAAGATCAAGCCTTTAATTTATTCTTTTTGCATAAAACGCTTGTCCACCAGAGGTTGAGCGGGCGTATTTCCGCAGAGATCATGTTAACGGGTTCAATTTACAAAGAAAACATGTTCATTTTACAATGATGAATACAGTTACACCGTATACGGGTGCATTGGAGCTTTGGGCTGTAATATTCAGGGCTCCCTCCACATAGGCTCAAGCGCATTCGTGTCCTTCACGATGAGCTCAAACTCCTTTTGATGTGCCTTTAAAACGCCATCGTGACGCGAGATGTATTCTTTAGTATTCATGTCATCTACTTGAGCAGCTCATCGTAGCGAATCCTTTGAAGGTTGCAGTTTGGATATTGCCTGTGGCAGACAGAATTTGATTTGGCCACAGGATCAGGATACTTTTTTCATATTCAATAAACTTTGTTGAAATACCTTTAAACATTGTTGAAATGGTATCTTTTCTTGTTGTTCGTACCACTCGAAGTTCGTTATGTTGACGATCGCCAAATTTTTTTCTTCTCACTCAAATTTCCACAGATTAATTACAGAATTATGTTGACGAAATCAAAGAATAATCAGGAAATTTGAAATCAATTATCAGAGCTTTAGGTGATTCATTTGAAAAAAAAACATTTGTGATCAGATCGTGATGACAGCGTCTTCACTGAACGTAAAAACTTCATCAGTGTTAGGAAAGCTTTGATAGGGCTTCTTCTAGTAAACCATCAACAAAATTTCTAACAATGAAATTTAGTGAACTGATATTACAAATTCTTGGAAATCTAACATCGTTCTTCGATAATTGCTCCCCCTTTTTTTTACACAGCCATTTTTTAATTATATTTTATGCTTTATTTATATTCAAAACAATATTCATAATAACATCAATTTATTATATTGCCTACAATCTTGGTGACAATTATAAGATGAAAATCCAGAGGTTTTTTGTAACATTTTAAAAATTCATTCATCTCAAACATGTACATTTTCAAATTAAGACTCAAGAAAATACGTTATATTTTACAGTAAAAATATTAGCATTGCTAGCCAAATGGAGCTTCTATGACAGCCCATTAGGAGATGTCCGATTTCTGACGCAGCATTCATAATAACTCAGTATCCTTAACCCTTTAACGTCCGAATTTTTGTACTCATATTACCGTTAACACAACCACCGTCACTAAACTGGCGCTGGCATCAGTCAGTCACCAATATCAGGATGGGATAGGAACTGCCACCCGGCAGAGAACTTCAAAGAACACATTAGGGAACTAATTGAACAAAAAATACAATATATTGAGGGTATTTTTGAAAGAGGACACTGGTGTCCTCTGGGACGTTAAAGGGTTAAATAACTAACTTATAATAGGATAAGCTTATAAGACAGAGTATGGTTGTGTCAAACTGAGAGAAAATACAATTTAACAGTCTATAGTCCGACCAGAATTAAATGACCGTTTGGGGGGCATGAAACGTCAGCACGTTGCCAAATTGCCCCTGGCCTTTTCATCTTTGAAAAACTGATGCATAATTTGAGCAATGTTTTTGCTTGGCTATGTAAATGACGTGATTCCGTCTTGTGTGCTTCTTTTACGGCTATACTGACTGGGCGAGGTATTCAACTGAAGAGTTGTGCAGTGTACCACGACCGGAAGGCATCTGGCACCGGATGGCACCCACGCGACACGAATAAGATCTGGCAACAATGTATTAATTCCTAGAAAAGCTGTGCCAAACGTCCCAAAAGTGCGGACATTATAAATATGACCGACATATATAGCTTAATGCATGAAAGAATATTTTGATATATATATTTTGATAACAGAAGTTACCTATTTTCTGCTTAAATTATCGTTCTTGTCTAATATTTTTGATGGGTAGGAGTTTGTGATTTGTCAACCGTGCATTTCTGGGAACCACCCCAAAACGATCATTTCATTCTGGTCGGACTATATAGTCAGTATTTTCCATCATGTAAATGTACGTAAATGTACATGGATGTACACTTCTGTACAGCACCCTTCCGATTAAATTTATACATACAATACACATATACTCATGTTTGTGGCTCCATGATTTAAGTTTTATCGTGCGCATCACTCAGGGTGAGGAATATATCATACTTTGTGGATGATATTTGACTTTTTTTCCTTATTCGTTTCGCCTTGCCTTCATCATTTACTTCTCATGCTTCTGAGCAGTAAATTGAGACCGTCTAAGGTAACGCCTACTTATGAATGATGAATATGTATGAGCATTTCAAACATCGTTGGAAATGGAATTTTGGAATTTTATTTCAGAAAGAAGAAAACTGTTTTGTGATTTAGCTCTTGAGTAATATGAAACACTAGCTTTTTTCCATTTCTCGTCTACTAGACTTGGTTGCCATTTTGACCGTTTGCATGCCGTCGTAGTTCGGAGTTCTCATTGGTTTAAGCTATTTTGTGTATGAAACTTCCAAAAGATAAAACGGTAGCAGTACAGTCCTAAAATTTTTAGGTTCTTAGGAGAATCGTTGGCGTGGACCTTCTATTCTACGTTGGAGAAGCTCGAGTTGCTCTTTTTGCAACGTTATTACTCTGTCAGCATTATTTTTCATGTGCCATGCCGGGCTTCAATGCTATTAACGGATGAATCTATGCGCTGTAAGAGATTTACAGAGCATTCTTTGACAAGATGTGCTTCACTTCGCGGGGAATCTAAATGGATTAGCATAGTTTCTTTCTTTCGTGAAAATTTCATTTTAGCATGATTTTTCCTTGCATATATGATGACGTTTCAAATTTTTTCACTAGATAGAACTTAAATTTATTTTATAAGATTTTCCTAGCCGTTGTCAATCCCTAACTTGGATTTCGTGCGTCTGCAGTCGTGCTGGACACGAACGTCTGGTACCACAAGACGCTGATCGTGTCGGAGGAGCTGAGCATCACCATCGGCTCCGAATACGATTGAGACGCGCTCACCTGCTGGGAGACTGGGACAGCTGGTCGCGTGCCTCAGTCGGAGTGGGACACCTTGTGCCCCAGTGGGGCTGGGGCTCCTAGCGCCTGCTCGGTGGAACTGGAACACCCTTATCGTCTGCCTCTGTGGGACTGGGACACACTGGATCTCAGTGGGTCCGAGATACCTTGTCTGTCAGTGGGACCGGTACACTCTGGGTCGTGTTCCTCAGTAAGACTGGAACAGTTGTGTGTCTGTCTCAGTGATGCTGAGTCAGCTGGTGACTTCGACGGTTGAGTTGCGAAGTGAGTCTGGGTTAGTTGGTGATGTGTCAGAGCCTATCTTCCTGTCTCTGAAAACGAGTCATCAACTGAGGTGTGTTGTACCTGCTGCGCAGTGAAACTGGAAATGCTGTCGTCTTTTCGACGTGAATTGAAATATTGTGATCTTTAAAAACAATGACGGAAAGTGAGACGAGTACTCCAGCAAAATAACACTGGATTATCCACCATGCTTTGGACGTGCAGCAAGTCTTTAGACTAGGAAATTAGAAACTGAGTTTTTGTGTCACAGGCCAAGAAAATATCAGATACAAACTACGAATAACTTTTTAATGGTCTTGATTGAAACTAGGAAAATCATCATCGCCTCAAATTTCGTCGCTACAATCGACTGCATTTAGATCACAGGTATGCTGGCCCACATCCGTGCTTCATGTATCGTGTGGAGGAACAAAACCTAAGTAGAAGAATTCAGATCACGTCACTGAAGGATGATTTTTTATCCCTTTGATGTAAATTTTACGTAAGCTAAACTTTTCGAGCATTTGTTTTATAGAAAGTGAGTCAAGTTATTGTTCCCATGAACGTTAGAGATAACTGAACGCAATTTGTGAAGATCGCACGCCCAAAGTGGGGCTCTTGCCTCAAATTGAGCTGTAAATATTTTCCTTTCTTTAAATTTCCGAAAAGATCATTCATTTTGGGAATTATTTTCTTCGTTCTGCCAGTTTCATTGCGTTACATTTCACCGTAGCTCATTCGTAACATATGTGTTATTATCGGCATATCATCAGGACCAACATTACCAAACGATCGTAATCGTTAAATTCGGCATCATGATGATCAGAAACTAAGCTTAAACATCAGCATTTTTGATCGTGAGACTGCGGTACTAATCGAAATAGGAGAGTTGTACAGCCCTTGAAATATTTTTAAGCGTTACAATACTCGGTTCGTAGCCGCTATGTGATGTCAGAAATAGTTTACACATTTGAATTGAACAAATCTAGTCAATTTATTTTTCTAGCAGACGAACTAGAGCGAGTCGTTGGGGACTGGCGTCGCCGCCAGGCTCTCGGCCGCCGTGAGCGTGCGAGAGGAAGTGTTGCTGTGAGGTCCTCGAAAAGTTTGAAATCGGATATCTTGGAATCGGGGGTCGCTATTGTGATTCGTTAGTTCATTCAAAATAGCTTTTTAAGTTGCAGTAAAAGGAAATTGAAGCGACCGTTGCTGTATTCAGAGATTATAAGTAATTTCCGAACCATTATTCAACTCAAAAATTGTTTCTAACTTTGGAATTAAAGTAGTTAGGGACCTGACAATGTTAGTTCATTAACATAGTTCATTTGAAGACAAGCCAGTGTGATATGTCTTACGGATATGTGACGCAGTTTACATCTGATGTGCGAAACAGAAACGTCTGCATTTTTCTTCGCTTTGAATTGAGAGCGAGTTAACACGGAATGCAGTGAATAGAGTTGTGTGTTATTTTTTGTGATTTATCGGAGTTACTGACTTGCTGCGAATGATTTATTCGCATTACCATCGGTGTTTGTTCCTATAGAATACTGTTAAATTTACGAAGTGTACGATCGCAATATCACCGCATGAACTGAGGACGCCATTGATTGCTTCACATACTCTGCTAAACATAAAATTTTTGGTTAGGATAACTGAGTGTGGAGAATTTAATCTACGCTCAATTTTTAGATTTTATGTCAATATATCAGCAGAATGTTTAGATACAGAGCTTGGGAACGATGTTTGAATATATAGCCTGGAAGCCAAGAGGAAGTCTTTACCCGCACCCTCAAATTACTCGGCGCGCTGTTTGGTTACGTTTTGGTAACTCGACATTGATGCAACACTTGTGAGTGTAGGGACGAATTGCGACACGCCGCGGCTTGCCAGGGAACTGGTGTGCCCAGTATACGTGTTGTCGAATCAGCGCAGTTTTTGCGGCTGTCGTACTAGGATGAGCTCTTATATTTGCAGCCAGTAAAATTAATATTCATGAGCACGTTCCTTGATTCGTCAAGTAGATTAAATTTCTTGAGAAAATTTGACTAAACCACTTGTGTATGACGTGTTTGTAACTCATTTTAATTTTCAAACTTAATCATCCCTGCAGTTTAAGCATAGAATTGAATGAACGTTTGAATTATTACTGAAGAGGTAAAGATTTCATGAAGTAATTACTTTTCGTCTCGAAGGCCGACATGCTTTGTTTTATTAAGCTAATGTATATCAATCTATTTTACACATAATGTGCACCTTAACGCACGCAAGACGCTGTCGAACACAAGGCAGCACCGCGTCACACAACTGCTTCCTCCCCACAGTTGTCACAAGCTGAGTTATTTTAATGACAAAATTATATTTTAATACGTCAGATTTGAGGCTTTAG
Source organism: Morinoia aosen (assembly GCA_030386875.1). Lineage (NCBI taxonomy): Eukaryota > Metazoa > Arthropoda > Malacostraca > Amphipoda > Talitridae > Morinoia > Morinoia aosen. The sequence continues at coordinate 6,668,065 of CM059574.1, forward strand.
GTCAGAGGAATGGTCTATTTAGCGACCTTTGGTTCCTGCGTTCGCGACAAGAACTCGAACGCCAGGAACCTGCTTTGTGGAACCATGGCTGGTCATGTGATGTAGCATTAGCGTGAGGCACATATACCAATTCGGGGAATTGGGCTGAAACTACTTTAGATAGACAGTATTATCTTAAAATACTGTCCATATTCTAATAATTAAGAAGATCTCATAGGTATTCAAGTTTGCATTGAAAGAAGCTAAACTTCGTCTGATCATTGCTTCTATTTTAATGCTTAGCTTCAGTAGTTTTATCCAACGATTGGTAATCAATTCAGCTCTAAATTGATGGTGATTGTTATACAATCATCTATTGTGTGATCAGCTGACATGATAACGTGGGTCACTGTATCAGTAGCGTGCTAGTCAGTTCTCATTTTAAAGTGATTCATATTATTAGTATTAAATAGTTTTTCTCTTCATGAAATATGTGTTCTTCCTGTACGTATTTTTAAGAATATTATTCAAATTATCCCTTTATCCGTGTCGTATTTTTGCTAAAAATTATTGATCGTGGCATCGTTTGTTTAGTTTTCTTTTCCTTTATCGTTAGAAATTTTGCGGATTGCTCTCTGGTCTGCAGCTACAGAAAACTTTCAGGCTGCGTATTCTATGTTTCGTGTCAGTTAAGTTTTCTGAGCAACCAATACCCCTAAGCATGCAAAAAAGGCTCGTATATTCCAATCAGACGCTACTGTGAAAAATGAATTTTTCCAAAATCAATGTCCATAGCAATCAACTGGCATTTGAAACATACAGTTTCTAACTTGAACACTAAGTTAATAGTTTTTCTGTTTATTCCCTTTCTCCAAAGCTTTAACTGCTCCACAATATTCCACCGACACAGTAGACTTGAGTGGAAGATGCCACCTCACCGCACATCTTGTTGGATCACGCGGGTGGAAATTGCAGGCATACATTTAGCTTCAACATTACCCTGCTGTGAGGCATTGCTATCATTCGTTTGTTATGTAGGCTATTACATTTCAAATATTACTCAAAACCTAGTCACGAAACAACACTGAAAATTGCGGGAACAAACGATATATCGCTCCCACAGCCGGCCCTGATCCTGCCCTCTAAAAATATGAAGCATTCCAACTGGTAGCACTCTGCACAGGCGGCATCCCCGACCGTGAGATGTCACATGTCAACTGGCCGCTCTTCCCCAGCTGTTCCCCTAACTGCTACATTTCTCGAGCTATAACTGTCATAGAAGCTTGCTCTTAGCACCCTTTGAGCTCCTAAAAAAATGTATGGTCGTCGAGCGCGGATGGGGAAAATTGGAAGCGTAGTTAGAAAAAGCTACTGGTCTTGATAAAATTCTTTCGTTTTATTGCGATAGCTCAGCCAGTGAAGAGTAACATGATAAAACGAGATCTTGTTTTTGATTGCCTCGTAACTGGAGATAAGTGATTTTTTGTCGCAGTCGAACCATGATGTAAATTTTATTTGCTTCGTTCAAACTGAGTGTCGTTTACTTATATTTTTACTAGGCCGTCATTCGCCTTCATATAGGTTCGCTGATTTATTGTAATGATAGGTTATTTAATAAATTCATTTAAAGGTTATTTCTATTGTAATTAGGGTTGAAAAACTCTTATGGCATACAGCTGCTCCCCGCAGCGAACGGTCTAAAGACAATTATGCACTCCTCACAGCGACGAGATCTACTCGATAGAATCTAGTCGAGAGAACGGTAATCTTCTGGGAACTAATCAAGTCATTGAACGAGATAGCATAAAGGACTTAAGGAAAGAAACTCTTCGATACTAAAGCAGGAAGAATAAAAATCGAAAGAGAATTCAGAAAAATATAGAAATATCAATTATTTGGCAATCTCTATCACTGATGTCTTTTCTGTTGCTTTTTCGAGTAACTAAGACGCATTTATGACTAGGCAATTGTTAGGGACTAATTACTAGGCTATGAAAAAGTAGGAACTTGGATAAATTTTGTAACTAGGCCCGGCAAGATTGATTTATGACTCTCCGTTTTAAGAGGCTGCTGGCTAGGCAATTGTAGAAGTGGCTTACGACTCGGTTGCTGCGGAACGATATCCCATTCCTCTGTGTAACAAAACTTGACTAGTTTAGGGAAAAGTTTTTCGGGATTAATGTTGTTAGTAACCTGAAAAATGAGCGAAATTGCTTTAGCTTGGGTCATCCCCCTTAAGCAAGCGCCTACTTCTTTACCTAAATTTAAAAAATATATGCTTCTTTGAAAATATATGCTCAGCTAGAAAGGTTATTGACAGCGAAAATAAAATTCTTAAATTAAAAAAAAATTATCAGTAAACGAATAAATGTTTGAAAAACTCACTCAAGATAAATTAAAAAATTTAAAAACGAGTTGCACCGACCGCATGGCATAAACTTAAAAGAAATCAAGAGCGATTGCATGTGAAAAGGTTCTGCGAGGTCTAAAATAATAGTTTCATGAATAATATAAATTGCCTTATTGTAATTTATTTTGAAACATTCCATTACGGTTTAAATTATCATCAAACTCTGTACGTTGCACTCAATAATTGGAAGCACCAGCCATCTTGACACTAGAGCTACCATCTGGAGACAAAGGGTAAAAAAACGTCGGTATATGTAGCTCTTTACAATAATTATGCGTTTTCTAACGAGCAGTAAATCGTTTGAATTGATGTTTTTCACGCGGAATTATTTTCTTCCCAAGTTAATTTACTTCAATAAAGACAGTACTACGACTGCAAAGCTCCTCAGACCAGATGTGTACATGCACGAGCTGTGTTGACCCCGTGTATAGCTAGTATGCTGTCTGTCAATTTCGGCGTGAGTGCGACCCCTGCAAATACAGGGCTCTACTCAATTCATAATGCTCAGAATAACAACGCTATCTACAGTCAACTTGAGAGATGGGCTAGCCGTCGCAATGAAACTAATATACATACTTTAGATAATAGATAAATGATTTACGAAATTAATTATAACGGTTTATGCCTGCAAAGAAAATAATGAACTCATAAGATTTTGTGATCATTTTTTGAGAGTATATTTCTTATAATTACTGTATATCGAAAACATACATGACCCAAGACTCTCAAAAAATGATCGCAAAATCTAACACACCTGAGAAATTCCACAACATACGTTCAACACATTGGAAGAACTCAATGGCACAACTGTCCAACCAAGCGTTGGCTGAATACAAACTTGGAGCACGCGAGTATTCCCTTTCAAAAAATTAAGTACAATGCCGTTCAAAGTACACGACTGCATTACGAAGCACCACTTTTCACTGCTCGTTAGTATGCTAATTCCTGTATGCTCGTTCACCCCAGTTCTGTCTCTGATGGTAGTTCGTGCTATGTTAAGTCGATGTCGTAATTGTGGCGGTCGGACTCATCGTAACCTCTATAAAATTCAATACTTGCTACAGACGTTTTTGGTTTATATTTGTAGATTTTGATGCTCTTCTTTTATGTATCAGATGAATGGTTTGGAAAAGCCCTCCTCTGTAAGTGAGAATCATTGCTACTTACGATTCCTACTTTCCTTTATGGGTAGATGCACAGATTCCCATTGTTGCACAGTGCAACATTTTCTGCGTTACTTCAAACGACTTTCGAGTAATTAACCGTCAATAAAATATTCAAAAAATATTACTTTTGATCTCGCCAGTTGTCGGGAGCGACACCTACGTCCCTCTATATACAGGCGTGAGAATAGTCGACCAGGTGTCGAAGAGGGATTAAAACCATTGATATAGAAAGGAAGAAATAAGAAAAATTAGAAAGGACAGATTCAGCGAAACACAGAAATAAAAGATGGAGAGAAATTCCTATGCTGCTTTGACTTGATCGACATAAGGATTATAATGACGAACTGAAAGATACAATGATTTCACTTAAAATAAACACATACGTTAAATAAAGTTACATTTTTGAGAATGGGCGCGCGAATGCGGCAGGATTTCATAGGGAGTAATCTACTGACGAAATATGTAGGTACAGCACTACATGAAAATTGGTAGTAATAACATTTAATATTTTGAACTTTGAATATTGAATTGTGGAAATATTTAGCGACAGATACACTTCACGAGGGAAGAGCCGCCGTTCGCAATGAATGTCCGTCGACTGTGTTAATTTCCTGCAGTTGAGCAGCAAGCGCTGAAACATCACTCTTCAGAGCATAGTTGTCGTCTAGCTCGCCTTTTGACTCGGTCCTATCTCTCACGACGTCCTAGATCACTTATTGCGAACTGAAACGTGGTCTTCACTCTCGTCAAAGACGCATGAAAAAGTAATGATGCCGGTCACATTTAATTTTAAGTTGCCGAGATGAATAGCCCCCTTCGGTGCGTTATTGTGTAAGCTGCATATTTTTATTCGCGCCGACGTCTCCCTCATCATCCTGAACACAAAGTCTTATTGTTTTCAAATATTAATTTTAAATTATTTCTCTACAAACCAATAACTTGATAATAGGTTGGCAATACTGCAATTGCATACAAATATGAAGTTTTAACTAATAGACATATTCAATTTGAAACGAAAATTCTTTACTAATTTAGGAATGCATTCAGAGACTTTCAATTTTCCTCTTAAATTCCTGGTTACATTTTAGAAAATGAACTAAATCATAGCTGAAGATTTGAAGCTCATTCCCGCATTAATACAAATTGAAGTAAGAATTCGAAACTCAACACACAGCTTGAACAACGTCCCTGACGTTTGAAATAACTCAAACCGGCGTCGCCACTCTCGCCGGTTGCTTATAAAGAAATAGTCGAAACATCTACTGTACATAATACTAGTGTACACGCCCGTCAAAAACGACGGGATTGTATATTTTCCTTATAATTTCCTTCCAGATGTGAATGACTTACAAATATATCTATCCTAATAGTACCTTCGATAGATATATTTGTACCCAATATATTAGGTACCTACTAGTACCTAATAGAACCTGCGATCGTACTTGTGCACTGGTGTAACTGGTATCACAGATACGGTCGTTTAACGCATCCTCATGAGCGCCACAGAGAAACGGAAGGAGCGGACACCAAACAAATAAACTCACCAAGGGTATTATTAGGTAAGAAGATTGTAATATGCAATACCCCGCCGAACTCGGTATCCACGATGCGGACTCGAGTAAATAAGGCTCTGAATCTCTGTAATTTTTTTGAAAATGACTTATGTATTATAGTGCACTTGTACAGCGAAAATGATTGTGTTAATTTACCTGTGAACTGAAACCAAGACCACCGGTGCTAATTTCTTCCTATCTGTTCTTGAGAGCGTGACACGAAACATATAAATATTTAAACACACGACGGTTATTCTTAGTAGTAGATTCTGCGTGTTCCTTCCTTAGTTCCTCAGTTCCTTAGTTAGTTAGTTAGTTAGTCCGTCCGTGATGCTTTCGTTCGAATTTGCAGTTTCATCGATTACGAATTCATGAGCGTAACATTAAAAGATGGCTTTACATGCATTGATATGTTTGACATTTTATCAGGATAGTTTCGGTTAGGATAGGTTAGGAGAGGATAGGTTGCGAAAGGATAGCTTATGATAGGTTAGATTGGAATAGCTTAGTGACAGGATAGGTCAGGATAAGAAAGGTTGGGATATGTTTATGTTAGGTTCTAAATAGGTTGGGTTAGCGTAGGTTAGGTATAATGTTGATAGAATTTTTTCACGGGTCTACCTAGCATGACATAGTTCATGGAATTTCCACAGGTCCTTCTAGTTCCTAATAACGTACCTAACCTCCCTTAGTTCCATTTTCTGAATAAAAAATTGTTACTTTTTTAAGAAATTACGTACCTCCACTTTAACCAAGTTTCGGCTCTACATAGTGTCGATCAGTATAACACAGCTGTGCTCGAAAACTTTGGCTTTCACTACAAAAGAAACCCTTTCATTCCCTGCGCCGCTTAAATAGCTCCGCACTTTCAGAACTGGTTCAGAACTGCTCAAGCGATTCACATGTTCTGACCAGCCCTCGAAAAGCCTTCAACATTCTACTGCGTGAACATACAAGTTTTATAGGCATATATATTAGCCTTATTCCTTAGTGTCGTTCTCCCATCAATTTAGAATTGAATTTAAATCCCTCATATTTCGAAATCCAATTATGAGCACGAAGTCAGTGCTTAAGGAAGCATCTACATGCTTCACACGCCTCCCCCACGTCACGGGGCAACTCTCATCCCTTCTCCTTCCTCTTTCCCCTCCGTCAAAATGATTCCTGAGTAGTTCTTAGGTCTAGCTCTTTTTCCACGCTTTTGCAATGCTTTACACAATGAGACGACTAACTTTCTGATACATAGTACTTTCATTATGTCAAATTCGTAACCAGTAATACCTACTTGTTATCGATATTACTGCAGTTTTTAAGTGTAAAGCAACTACCTATTTCAATATGAAAGTAAGAAAAGTTCAATTTTCTTAAATTATCTCTCGGATTTTAGTATTTATCTAACACCTCATTTTAAGAGATGACAATTCTTTTCAACAACAATTCAACCATTTTAATATCATTGTTTTCCCTGTAAATTATATTACTCACGACAAGACGTTGTCGTTGACTAATATTCCGCTTTGATGCATCGATTACATCTCTTCAAACCCTCTACCATCCAAAATATGATATTTGTTCGCCCTGGCTCTTACCTATAGATCTTATTTAAAACTGCGTTGCTCGGCGATGTCCACATTTTTTCGCTGGCGCAGTGAAACGGATTTCCTCCGCTTACAAATTTCTCGGCGCCATTTTAGCTCCTCCGAGAATAAAATGATTCGCTTCCTCCCTCACGATTTACATCCCAAATGTACCAATGCCAACCAACGTAAATTTCTGCAAAGTTTCACGTTTGCTTCAGTGAGCCTAACCTATTGATTTGAACAAGTTAAAAAGACTTATTCAAGTTTTCTCTGTCCTAACATAATTTTTTGAGTTTTGCATAGCTTACTGTGGCCCAAGAGGCCCGATGCCGTGTGTTGAGCTGACCCTTTACTTCTGGCGAGGGAAGCTTTTGTTTAGACTCCTTTTTTCATGCAATGGCGATCCCACCACTTTGACAGTTATTAGGAACTACTTAATTTGAGTTATATCATTTCCATCGAAAAGACCAACTGTTTTCACTCGAATTTTACGTCATTTTAACACTGTTGCAGCATCAGTTGTTGCTGATCCTTTGATGGTGTTTTTCTTTTCAATATTGAAAGTAGCAGACGCGATCCTTACATTTCTTTTTGTTGAGTCAGTCTTAATTCTCTTTTTTTCATGAATCGAATCCACGAATCGAGTTCATCTTATGAATCATATCAATAAGAGGGCTAAAATGAGTAACCATCAGAAGTCTCACATCCTGGAGATTGGTTACTTCAGTCAATTAGTTCACTTAGAGTTGTGATCATATGAGTCATTCGGAAAACATACGGATTTTATCAGTATGATCACATTTTCAAAGCAATCATTTATTCGCTCTGGTTCATTTTGTCAATAAATATTTGGTGATTAGCGTCACTCTGACATTTCATCGTCTTTTCTCCCTGTCTCAAACTCTTCCCAACTCTAAAAAGGAAATTAAACGCACGAAAGAGTACGTAATTAATTATTTAAAATTATGACCGACGCTAAGATGCATGTTGGCAGAGAAGTAAGTTTTGACATGGTAGTAATTTGATAACGTATCGTATTTGTTTCAAGATGGAGTCAGTGACATGAAAATGAAGAGAGGGCGGTTATTGTGGTAAATGTCAATTATATACAGTATACATATATATATATATATATATATATATTTCTCAAGAAGTTAGGAATATTTATCTTAACGATCAGACTAATTATAAAATTTAGGGCAAGAACCACACCACAGAGCATATTATTTTTTCAAAAATTAAAAAAAACATTTGTGGTCATCTATAAGAACGTTTCGAGCCGAAACCCATCATCAGCTAGGAAATCTGGAATGATACAAAAAGTCGTACGTAAAATAGAAAAACATGAGCCAGATATTTGAACAAAAAACATTTATAAAGCAAAAAATTTTTTAAAACAGACACGAAAACTGCACCAGCTACGCATCACAAAGGAACAAAAGACAAAACGCTTAAAAAATAAAATCGAAGCTAACTATCCTAAGATCACAAAGGGACGGAAGGGCAAGTGATCACTGGAATTCGGTGAGAGTAACTGACTAACCAACTAAAAGTAGAGGATGCGCACTTTGCATGTCGTTGAGCTCAGGTTTAGATTTATGAATATGCAGAGATTCTAATATTCTAAGTTTTATGGAAGAACTAGAGGAGCCAATGATAGAAAAGTCAGAGTCTGAGATTTTTACGTTACATTGAAAATCAGTGTGTGAACGGATCGAAGAGTGGGATGGGTGGCAAAGACGTGCACCTGTTCTATGACTGATTCCAACGTGCTCAGCTCGCCTAACGCGCAAAGTTCGGTTCGTAGAACCAACATATGCAGATGCACACTGTGCACAACGAAAACGATAAACTAAGCAAGAGCGGAGGCACATTGGAATTTTGTCTTTGTAATGGAACAAGGAACCTATTGTATAGGAATTGACAGGGATGAGCTTGAGGGAAATTTGGGGAAAGTAGGTTGACACAAGTTGCAATAATTCACGTTTCAATTTTTCAGATTGCTGACCAAAGTATGGCATTGAAACATACATATCCAATTTCGCAGCGGTCAAAGGCGTAAGATCAGCTTTGTGTATGCTGTCCAGAAAATACCTAATTTTTGATTCAACTAAATTAAGAGGAAAACCATTGTCAGTAAAAAAAGAACGTAAAAATTGTAGTTCAGCATGTAAAACCTCATATGTCGAGCAGATCTTATAAGCTCTAGATAGCAGAGTTTTAATTGCATTGATTTTAAATTTAAAAGAACAAAAACTAAAAAAACTAGAACCAAGGCCCGAAAAAGAGGGTTTCCTAAACACAGAAGTTTCCAGCGTGCCATTGCGCCTGGTGACCATGGTATCTAAAAACGCTAACTGGTTGTTGCTTTCGCATTCCATGGTGAAATTAATTGAATCGTGTTTACTATTAAGATATTCAAGGAAGAGATGGGGATGAGAAGGGTCCTTAAACAAAACGAAACTATCATCGATGTATCTCTGATAAAATACTGGGGCAAACTCTTGAGGACAATCCCGCAACCAAGCCTTTTCGTGATGGCTCATAAAAAGATTGGCAAACGTTGGCCCCAGGGGAAGTCCCATCCCCAGACCATCAAGCTGCCTGTATAATTTGCCCTCGAAAATAAAAAATGAATTAAGAACACTATGCTCAAGCAAGGTTTTAAACAGATCCCGCGATAACCCTAAAACAGTGGAAGCAGCATTTCTAAAAAGCTGCGATACAAATATCCATGGTTTCTTTTAAAGGTACATTGGTGAACAGACTTTCAACATCAAAGGATGCCATAAAATAATTAGCTGAACTGCTTAGTTTGGAGAGTCTATCTATAAATACAAATGAATTATCAACAGTGTAATTACTAGTGGTAAGTGGGTTCAAAACAGGAACGAGATACTTTGCAATTTTGAAGCTAGGAGTATTATAAGCGGCAAATATGGGTCTAAATTGAAACTTCCTAGCGAAATCGGCCTTGTGAACCTTAGGTAAGCCATATAGTATGCCTGGGCCAGAACCGGAAACAAACAAGCTATTGTAAACTCCGTCACTGAGCACCGAAATCTTCTTGAGTTTGCGCAAAAAGTTGTTGATTTTATCCTCTATTTTGGTAGCGTAGCGATGAATAGGTTCAATTATTAATTCAAATTTTGTGGGGTCAGAAATAATAGCGGTCATTTTTTCGACATATACCGGTCTGTCAACAAGGACCACACCCCGGCCCTTATCAGGCTTACACACTACCAGATTCGGATTACGGCCTAGCTCTTTCAACAAGGCTACATCTGCATACGAAAATACAGCAGAAAATATTTTTGAACTTCTGAAGTTGTAAAAGAATTTATGAGTCACTGACCGCAAACGGTTGCAAAATTCATCAAAACTAGTATCTTCTGCAATTATTTGAGATTTAAGATCAAGCGCTAACTTTTCGAAACATAGAAAATATTTAAAATAATCAAGTTTGTACACGGGCAAACCAAAATCCAAGCCAAAGGCCAGTAGAGTTCTAAGACGTGAAGTTAGGTGAATAGAGCTGAAGTTGAAAATAACCTTGTCAGGGTTGCAGGGCTGAAGATGGTTGAGAATTCCCAGATCTTTGAGTTTCTTCACATGAGTGATCTTCGTGGCAGCTATAAATTCACCAACTGAGAGACGCACAGATCTAAAAATGACTGCCCTCATAATAGGCGAGAACAAATCACGGACATCACTCTCAGAAGCCGTTACTGCTGCAGAAGCTGTCTTAATGGAGGCTTTTTTCGAATTGATTTCCCGTGTTAAGAGCTGGGCTTGCCACGATTTATAAAAAGATGCTGATTGCAAAGAACGGCGATATAATTTGAATCTTAAAAATTTTGGACACACATTATAAACTTTGCACTTCACTAAAAAATCGTAATCAAGTTTCAGATTCTCATATTTTCTTGAGTTCGTTTCAAATTTACGAAAAGCTTTGTAATGTTCAATGCCATAATTATTTCTCAAGAAGTTAGGAATATTTATCTTAACGATCAGACTAATTATAAAATTTAGGGCAAGAACCACACCACAAAGCATATTATTTTTTCAAAAATTAAAAAAACATTTGTGGTCATCTATAAGAACGTTTCGGGCCGAAACCAATCATCAGCTAGGAAATCTGGAATGATACAAAAAGTCGTACGTAAAATAGAATGTTTTTCATGTTTTTCTATCTTACGTACGACTTTTTGTATCATTCCAGATTTCCTAGCTGATGATGGGTTTCGTCCCGAAACGTTCTTATAGATGACCACAAATGTTTTTTTAATTTTTGAAAAAATAATATGCTTTGTGGTGTGGTTCTTGCCCTAAATTTTATAATTAGTCTGATCGTTAAGATAAATATTCCTAACTTCTTGAGAAATAATTATGGCATTGAACATTACAAAGCTTTTCGTAAATTTGAAACGAACTCAAGAAAATATGAGAATCTGAAACTTGATTACGATTTTTTAGTGAAGTGCAAAGTTTATAATGTGTGTCCAAAATTTTTAAGATTCAAATTATATCGCCGTTCTTTGCAATCAGCATCTTTTTATAAATCGTGGCAAGCCCAGCTCTTAACACGGGAAATCAATTCGAAAAAAGCCTCCATTAAGACAGCTTCTGCAGCAGTAACGGCTTCTGAGAGTGATGTCCGTAATTTGTTCTCGCCTATTATGAGGGCAGTCATTTTTAGATCTGTGCGTCTCTCAGTTGGTGAATTTATAGCTGCCACGAAGATCACTCATGTGAAGAAACTCAAGGATCTGGGAATTCTCAACCATCTTCAGCCCTGCAACCCTGACAAGGTTATTTTCAACTTCAGCTCTATTCACCTAACTTCACGTCTTAGAACTCTACTGGCCTTTGGCTTGGATTTTGGTTTGCCCGTGTACAAACTTGATTATTTTAAATATTTTCTATGTTTCGAAAAGTTAGCGCTTGATCTTAAATCTCAAATAATTGCAGAAGATACTAGTTTTGATGAATTTTGCAACCGTTTGCGGTCAGTGACTCATAAATTCTTTTACAACTTCAGAAGTTCAAAAATATTTTCTGCTGTATTTTCGTATGCAGATGTAGCCTTGTTGAAAGAGCTAGGCCGTAATCCGAATCTGGTAGTGTGTAAGCCTGATAAGGGCCGGGGTGTGGTCCTTGTTGACAGACCGGTATATGTCGAAAAAATGACCGCTATTATTTCTGACCCCACAAAATTTGAATTAATAATTGAACCTATTCATCGCTACGCTACCAAAATAGAGGATAAAATCAACAACTTTTTGCGCAAACTCAAGAAGATTTCGGTGCTCAGTGACGGAGTTTACAATAGCTTGTTTGTTTCCGGTTCTGGCCCAGGCATACTATATGGCTTACCTAAGGTTCACAAGGCCGATTTCGCTAGGAAGTTTCAATTTAGACCCATATTTGCCGCTTATAATACTCCTAGCTTCAAAATTGCAAAGTATCTCGTTCCTGTTTTGAACCCACTTACCACTAGCAATTACACTGTTGATAATTCATTTGTATTTATAGATAGACTCTCCTAACTAAGCAGTTCAGCTAATTATTTTATGGCATCCTTTGATGTTGAAAGTCTGTTCACCAATGTACCTTTAAAAGAAACCATGGATATTTGTATTTTGCAGCTTTTTAGAAATGCTGCTTCCACTGTTTTAGGGTTATCGCGGGATCTGTTTAAAACCTTGCTTGAGCATAGTGTTCTTAATTCATTTTTTATTTTCGAGGGCAAATTATACAGGCAGCTTGATGGTCTGGGGATGGGACTTCCCCTGGGGCCAACGTTTGCCAATCTTTTTATGAGCCATCACGAAAAGGCTTGGTTGCGGGATTGTCCTCAAGAGTTTGCCCCAGTATTTTATCAGAGATACATCGATGATAGTTTCGTTTTGTTTAAGGACCCCTCTCATCCCCATCTCTTCCTTGAATATCTTAATAGTAAACACGATTCAATTAATTTCACCATGGAATGCGAAAGCAACAACCAGTTAGCGTTTTTAGATACCATGGTCACCAGGCGCAATGGCACGCTGGAAACTTCTGTGTTTAGGAAACCCTCTTTTTCGGGCCTTGGTTCTAGTTTTTTTAGTTTTTGTTCTTTTAAATTTAAAATCAATGCAATTAAAACTCTGCTATCTAGAGCTTATAAGATCTGCTCGACATATGAGGTTTTACATGCTGAACTACAATTTTTACGTTCTTTTTTTACTAACAATGGTTTTCCTCTTAATTTAGTTGAATCAAAAATTAGGTATTTTCTGGATAGCATACACAAAGCTGATCTTACGCCTTTGACCGCTGCGAAATTGGATATGTATGTTTCAATGCCATACTTTGGTCAGCAATCTGAAAAATTGAAACGTGAATTATTGCAACTTGTGTCAACCTACTTTCCCCAAATTTCCCTCAAGCTCATCCCTGTCAATTCCTATACAATAGGTTCCTTGTTCCATTACAAAGACAAAATTCCAATGTGCCTCCGCTCTTGCTTAGTTTATCGTTTTCGTTGTGCACAGTGTGCATCTGCATATGTTGGTTCTACGAACCGAACTTTGCGCGTTAGGCGAGCTGAGCACGTTGGAATCAGTCATAGAACAGGTGCACGTCTTTGCCACCCATCCCACTCTTCGATCCGTTCACACACTGATTTTCAATGTAACGTAAAAATCTCAGACTCTGACTTTTCTATCATTGGCTCCTCTAGTTCTTCCATAAAACTTAGAATATTAGAATCTCTGCATATTCATAAATCTAAACCTGAGCTCAACGACATGCAAAGTGCGCATCCTCTACTTTTAGTTGGTTAGTCAGTTACTCTCACCGAATTCCAGTGATCACTTGCCCTTCCGTCCCTTTGTGATCATAGGATAGTTAGCTTCGATTTTATTTTTTAAGCGTTTTGTCTTTTGTTCCTTTGTGATGCGTAGCTGGTGCAGTTTTCGTGTCTGTTTTAAAAAATTTTTTGCTTTATAAATGTTTTTTGTTCAAATATCTGGCTCATGTTTTTCTATTTTACGTACGACTTTTTGTATCATTCCAGATTTCCTAGCTGATGATGGGTTTCGGCCCGAAACGTTCTTATAGATGACCACAAATGTTTTTTTAATTTTTGAAAAAATAATATGCTTTGTGGTGTGGTTCTTGCCCTAAATTTTATATATATATATATATATATATATATATATATATATATATATATATATTTAATGAGATGACGCTAGAACTACCCAACCTTCCAAACCAAATGAAATAAAGTTTGGCAAACGTACTATGTGGACCAAACACGCTCGTTCGTGTAAAATGTTTACATCACAAAGCTCGGAAAAGCCTAATAGTGATATCCCGTCTAGACTTTGAGCTCTCTTGAGTTCTCACGCAATGGTGGCAGCGCCTATTTTGAGATTAGGCTTTCGAGCCATCTAGCTCGTACGGGTGCGAACAAACATGTTAGGATGCTCACCAAGGATTATACGCTCAGCTGTGAACTGATGAAAATACCTATTATCCTGATCGGTTCATTTAGGAAGTAACTCCTGCGCCTGACCTGCATGGATTGATTGAAATTGTATATAATCAAAATTACAAAGGCATGGAGATATATTCCACGATGGGAGGTGGATCTGGTGAAGTGGCCCCTTCTCATAGCAGACGCACCGCCGTTCAGGTGTGTGCGTACACAAGCCGCAGGAACTACGCTAGCAACCGTTATTAACGCGTTCTCTCCGAACCGATGTCCGAAAGTTGTCGCTTTCTTAGTTAGAACGTTCAAGATGTGGACAAATTTGAGAAGATTCATAGAATGAATTATACATTTGCTTTGGAGTTCAATGAGGGCACATCCCATAAGAGCTAACGGATCATTTTTAGGCATCATAGTGTGATACAAGGGTCAGATGTGTTCCACTCGTAGCGTTTATGGTAAACATATTCATAGACGGTTGTAGGATAACAGCAACACTTGCAAGTCCGGGCCTCTCTTCCCTAGAACTGATTTGTGGCCTGGACAAACACACGACAACCTTCCCATATTCTTCCGCCTGTAACAACTTCACTACGGAGCGTTTTCCCCTTGTTCATTCATCTGTTCTTGCAAATTACGGCGCATAAGCTTACATGCCGAATTAGTTACCAGGACACTGACTCTCAACTTGAAAGTTTATTATAGACCTTCTAATGCTTCATGACATTTCAGTTTCATTATTTCCGTAAAAAGTAATTCAGATTGATGATAAGCAAACGATTTCATGTCACATGTAGGCGCCGTGATGCTGAAGCAAAATTTAGTAATGACTGCGCAATTATCTTAACAAACGACTGAGGCATCAAACAACCCTGAACTCCTCTGAACTCACTGCCATGTGCGCGGCTAAGTGCTAGCTCACAGCCGTGACGCGCCGCGTTTGTTTTGTTCTGTGCGACGTTATGGGTCGTCTCAGGCACCTACATAATGGAGCCAGCTGCCATTAATTTGCGAGCTGGGCCAAATAATGGCCGCAGTCCTAAAAGCTAAAATCAAGGAAAAAGTTGGGGATCCGCAGAGCCAAAGTTGTGCGCAGGCACGGCTCCAGGCGGTCCAAGTTGCGGAGGGCGGAATGGATCAAATTTTGATGTGCCGTCGCGACTGACGGGATTAATTAAGTGAGACAACCTCAGGTTCCCTCAAGGCCTGTAGTGCTTTTTTAGCGTAGTTGGCTTTTATAATCCGTGATGAATTCAGTTTTGAAATAATAAATCAAATAGAAAATACAGTATATGCATCGACGACACAATTGATTCACAGGATTAAGGGTTTACAAATCATTGCATAAAATTAGTAAGAACCAAGCATGCAAAATATATCCATGAAAATTATTAGGTCGCTACTGAAGAGAGTGAGTAACGGAAATTCTGTACAGAGTAGCATACGTGATGGGTAGTTGAAGAATAATAATAAGAATAATAATAGTCCCTGTACACCCTCCACACCATGTACAACCCATGCCGTGTACACCTTTCACACCATGTACAACCCATGCCGTGTTCACCCTCCACTCCAGGTACACCTCACATTCTGTACACAATGTACACCCACTATAATAGACACCCCCTCACCATGTACATCCCCACACAATGTACTCCCCTGCATCATGTATACCCCACACCATGTACATCCCCCCATGTGCTTCCTACACCATGTACTCCCCTACACCATGTCCATCCTACACTATGTACACCCCACACCATTTACTTCTCTACACCATGTACATCCCCACCACGTGCTCCCCTTCACTATCTCACTATGTAATTCCCTGCACCATGTGCTCCCCTACACCATGTACACCCTACACCATGTACACCCCCACACCATGTACACCCCAAGTCTCAAAGACACTGGTCCAAGTCAGTCATCTTGCACAAGCGCTCGCTCGGCTTTAAAATGCTCCCCTGATGTCGCTCTGTCCAGCAATTACGGCAAACATTACGCTGTCAACTGCCAGAAAATCTGTCGGTTTTGTAGGGCTGCTGCCACAACTCATGAAGCTGTTCCAACGACGCTGTCGCTTAGCTCGCCAATCTGTTTTATGCTGTTTTAAGTGTCTTAATATCTCAACCGTATTCTTATTCTCTCAAAATTATACTATCTAACTCGAATTAGGTATGTAGGTTATATGTCCCAAGCTCTGAACAGAAATTACGGACTGAAATCATTTTAACTGCACTTTCGGTGCTGGAATAGCTCTGCTTTCGTGAGGATGCTCGTGAGTGAGGCCTGCAAACAGACGCCGCGTTATTTTCTTGCCCTGACGGAGAGCCGAGGCATGAGCTTGTCAGGCCAGCAGCGGTGCAGGGGGCGACTCGGTTTGAAAAGTTGGCCTGACGCGATATTTTATTGAGTTTGGGAGCCTCTGCCCTGATGGCGCAATAAAATTACTTCATGAGTCGCCAACCTCCAATCAAGCTGCTCGCTGGAATGAGCGTTTTCTCTATGGGGAGTTTCAAGAAGAGAGATTTAATATTTTTAACGGGAAAACTTTAATTTTTCGAAAATTAATTGCAACAGAAAATTATTTATTTCAACAAAATTATTATCACCTCTGGGGTGATTAGAAGCTAGAGTTTACATCTATTGAAGAATAGTTCTAATTGTAAATATACACAGCGTTTAAAACCATAACAATAATTAGGGTAAAAAAATGTCTTTCGGAGCCGGTTATCCTACCGTAAATCGGCAGAATTTATTATAAATAAAATCAAATGTATTATCGTACGCAATCATGGAAGGGGGAAAAAATAATACTCACAGAAACAAATGTATCCTAGTTCCTGCCCGTCGGATCTTAGCTGATGTTTATTGTGAGCCTAAGTCTTTAGCACGCCTGACGACTTCGGCATTTGAGAAGATTTAATTCATTCGTTATAATACCTGGCCATTTTGTAAAATATATCTATTGGACGCAAAATAAAAAAATATACATTCCGGCAGAAGGCCAGCGTAATTACTTTGGTAGCCGGAAACAAGAGACTCATCCATACTTGAAGATATCTCACAAGCATTTCTACCATCATAGCCCAAATATGCTAGAAGGCTCTACTAGGGGAACAAAACTAGCTCAATTAAGAACTCAGTTACGAACACGTACCGTCTATGTTCGTACCTATGCTTCTCTTCCACCATTTTCAACCACACAGTAGCTTCGGGACTTCACTCCGACGGATGTTCATAACATTTTCTTGTAATCTTTTCTCCATTATTGTTGCGTCAAATTAATATGTTATGGGAGGATTTATTTGTAGAAATTCAATAATAAGTTAATGACTTCACCAGTCGGATTTTTCGTATGATAGAAGGATTTTAATATTTTCTCAGCCCCGGAGCAAACGACTTTTTTCAGCCGATGCGGTTTCCCCGTGGCATTCGGTGTGCCCGACCCGCGGAGCCTAGCCAATAGGTCAGATTTATAAGTGGACGCATAATTTTCGAGCTCCCTACTCGTGAAGGTGACATAAAGCTACTGACTTCAATACATTAGTTCATTAACTCAAGGCATCACGCCTCGCCTCTCCATCGTGTCTTGAAGCAGCACTCAATCTCTGTTGATAGAATACTCTGTGACGTCATCAGCTTGCAAATTAGAACCTCGTATGAGTTATTCAATATCATGGAGAAATTCTCCTTCCCGCGCCGGACTCGAGCCCTCTCGTAAAGGCGTTCTGTCAGATCGTTTTCTTCAATATCCTGCATCCTCAATTGAGTATTAGAATTTGATTAGCCTCTCTGCGATCGTAGCGAGGAACTAAATAAAAGCTCTAAAATGAGGCGGCTGGATGACTCTAGCGAAAAATACTCGTACACTTTCAAAGACCAGGCAATTTTACTCCGAAGGAATTTCTCTCAGGAGGAATCGACTACAATTTTAGGAAAGCACTTGAATGAAAGCCTTCATGCATACTGTAGCAACGACGCCCTAATATTCAATTTACTCTCAATTCGTATATTCTGATTCAAATGACGTTGGTCTGGGCTAGATTCCTACGAAATTTCTTCTTGAAAAACTTCAGCACAATTTGCAGCGACATGAACGGCTGCGTGTGCTCCGTTCTGCTGCGGTGCGTGGCAGGTCCAAGCAAAGCATGAAGAGAGATGGTCTCCTCACAGGTCGGCAGTCATTCAGCCACTACACCTCGAACGACGCAACACTTAAAGCTGTAGAAATTAGCATTTTATGGGGTTGTTTACGCTGTAAGCTGGATCTTATTGGGGCTACCATAGCCGTTGTTTTTCACCTACGTAAGAGGTTTAATTTCTGACTGAGAGGAAATGATTCATTCTTCAAGGATATATGAACAATTAAGAAAAATGGGTGCCATATTGTGACGATAATATTTTTTTTGATTTTGACCCACAAGACATATTCGAATACTTTTTAAGAGTGTAATGGGTGGGCTTATGGGCATAATAAACAGAACAATTACATTATTTGCAAACGAAATGGTGTGCCGTCGCGGTTGCGCACTTTCTCTGTACATATGTTCGTACATATGCTGATGCAACGCCTGGGTGCGGTTTTACCGCAGTGCGGGTGCTTGGTCAGCAAATTGACACTATATAAAGACGTGCGCGACTTGCAAAGTCGCATTTGGTCCGTGTTCTACCCCCTTGCAACATCGTTACCAGTAAACGTCGCCTATAACCAGCGTTATCTCTCTATCGCCAATATATCCACATCAGAAAAAAAACTGTGGTAGGCATTCTACTATTTCGAAAATCACTCGATACTGAAATTTCAGGCATAATTACGTTACGAGTTTGGTCTCTACGTATTACACAAATAACATCACTGCTCAAATGAGTTTAACGTTGCTCAAGATTAAATTTACACAACTAAAACAATACAAAAGTACTTGAAGCAGTTATAGCAACACCTCGAGAAAATAGCGCCACTCACTTGAAAAAATAGGACTCGTAACACCTTGAAAACAGCTCATGTCTAGGGGTCATTGAACACACAGCCTGCTCTCTGCAACTGCAAGTACAGCCCAGCTAGTTTGACCTTGACGCCCGCACGTACTGGCACTGGCTGACGCGCACGCTGCACGCTGCCTGCCTCACGTGCAATGAATAGTTAGCTGCAACGGCACTGTTACAATTATCACCATTAATTGCTGCTTTACTTATCTTAAATTGTAGTTAGAGTTGTCGCACGATGTCGTGATCTCTGTCATCGTTGTAGGCGATGCACCGTCACTGCTCCGTCCACAGCACTAAGATAACGAAACTGTAGTCGGATGAATCACCTCGTAGTTGAAGTTTTCAGCTCCGTAGTCGCCCTCTCCGTAGAACTCTGAACCTCTCTGTCTGTAGATGCTGTCCTTATAGTCGATATCTCGTTGCTCTGCAGTCTCTGCAGATAATCTTCGTAGAAAGTATATTTCTTCACGTCACCAGACGATCTTCATGGAGTTCTCTCGAATTCTCTGTAGTTATCTCCGTCGTCTTGATTTGCTGAAGTCACTCGACCTTCTTCTCAAACTTATTTAGGTTGCTCGTCGAATACTGTATCTTCTTTTCTTCTCAAAATATCTTCGCGAATTCGTGGGTCCGTCACTGATATGGCCACCAGTGTGAAGGCAAAAGTAGGTGTGAAGTCCGAAGGGTAGAGAGATAACGCTGGTTATAGGCGACGTTTACTGGTAACGATGTTGCAAGGGGGTAGAACACGGACCAAATGCGACTTTGCAAGTCGCGCACGTCTTTATATAGTGTCAATTTGCTGACCAAGCACCCGCACTGCGGTAAAACCGCACCCAGGCGTTGCATCAGCATATGTACGAACATATGTACAGAGAAAGTGCGCAACCGCGACGGCACAATGGTAAAAAAACAGAGGTACAAACTTAGACAGAAGGCATATACACGTGAATTGAACACTTTTTACGAACCCCAAATATTTTGAAACCCCATAGATTTCGTAACAGTGAGGTTTAAATTTTAACAATGATACCCAGTTACAAACATTTTGGTTTCAGAGAAAAGTTATAATGTAAAAAATCGAAAATCAGAGAAACATAATTTTAGCACAACAAATGTTTTTTAGCACAACAAAAGACTCCGCAACAAAAGTTTGAAACGTCTACCCGTAGCCTCACTGTTGGTCTAGTTCCTCCCTCATATAGATTACTGAATATAATACAAACATTTTTGTTCTTCCGCAATGCCATACATACTACAACCGCTATTTCAGCAAAAAGACCATCCTCGAACATCACCGATGTTTCATAAATCAATCATTTCACGTCCCTACCTAGAAATAAATTTAAACGACTCGTATGTGGAGATCTTGGAAGCCATACCAGTGGTCCATAAAGCCTCACCCCCTTTCCGGAAAGGCATCGTTTAGATATTGGGAACATTCCTGGCGGAATGGGCTAGAGCTCCTCCGTGCTGGAACCACATTCGTAGGCGAGGACTTAGAAGCATATCCTCCAGCGCTACGGACAACACGTCCCTCAGGAACGCGACATCAACTGGTCCATTTACAGTCAGGTATGGTCCAATAAAATAATCGCCGACAATACCAGTCCACACATCAACAAAAAACTTATGTTTGTAGCTGAACTGACGCGCTTGCCACGTCAATTTATCTAACTTATTGCTTATGCTCTCGTCAGTTGTGCAAGTATGTGCGTTAAGGACACCGTCTGGGTAGAAATCGGGATATGTGTTGATTTTGTTTTTATATGCATCTTATAGAGGATTTTCTTGCGCTTCCATTGGTACTTTCCGTTTACGTCTACTCCGAATAGTGCGCCCACCAGAGGGGGGGAAAGCGATGGGGGTGGCGTGACCTTGAACCCTCCCCCCCTCATTATTGGGGTCAATTGAGCGTGTTTCTCTGCGGGAATGGCAATATAGTTCGCTCATGGGCTACTCAAAGTGCTTCCATTATTCAAACGAAACATTTTAACGCTGAGTAAATATTTTTTATAATTTTTGACAATTTCAGAATTTAGCTGCTCTGCGGTATCTATGATACCGCAGCTTTCATTCATAGCTCGATGACAGCTGCAGTATCATAGCTACGGCTGTAGCGAGCACACCAATCCAAAGGGCTTGAAAAGAGCTACAAAACAGAGGAGTTGACTTGAAAAAAACGCATTTTGGTCGAAAAAAATGAAAAAATAATAAAGTGGTTGTTTTGAAGAATTACACGTATTGTCTTTTGTTGCACATTTTTTCCCAGAGTTACAGAGCTACAGCAATGTAAATTATATCAATCGAAAGGGCTTGAAAAAAGCTACAAACGCTCAAGAGTTCATCATATAAGACTTTGTAGTTCAAAAGAAAAAAAGAAAAACAATTTTTTGTGAAAAACATGTTTTTATGGAAACATGATAATTGGTTTATCAAATGTATCTTCTTCCACAATTTTTGAGCTACAAGAATGGTGTATATGCCATTCGATTGGGCTTAGCAAGGTGCATCCATAAGGGGTTACATTTTTCGATACATCTATTATTTTGAAAATTTCACGACATGAAAAAAAATGAAAAAGGTCACATTTAAAAAAAAAATATATTCTCAAAATCCACAAAAAAGTTATCGTAATTCTTAGCCCCTTATGGTAAATATAGACATATAAGCAATCTAAAAACGAAGTTCTGGTTCTGTAACTTCAAAATTGTAGAAGAAAATATATTTAAAAAAAACTATTTCATCATATTTAAAAAAAATCCAGTGCAGATACAAAAATTTTATCGAAATAACAAATGATCTTTGCATCATTTCACGCCTGTGAAAATTTCAGAGAAATCCATCCATAAATAACGGACTTTTTCTCATACCCAAACGGTGTCTTTAACCGTTCCGTTGCGTGCTTATGGGGTTCGTCGGTAAAGAGAACATGTTTCAAGAAGTTTCCAGTGCCTTGTTCTTGCCTCAGGCACAAGGTGCAATCTGTGCACGAGGGATGTAGTCGGTTAAGAGCAAATCCTGAGTTTTCTGATAATGACATACATGAAGATGGATGTGATTGAGAACGTACTATACTTTGACGCGTTTTTGTATTCCTAAGTGATCTGCTTCAGATCGAGTGATTGCTTGAGGCTGTCACGGTAGTTTTACAGCGCGTAATCCTGAACTGCACCACTCAGTTCCCTCGGCAGACCATAATCTCTGCTGTTCTCGTTGAAGCTTCCATGTTCGAGTAAACGGCGATGTGTGCCTGTGAACATGCGATGTCCAAGATAAAATCAATTTGGAAAACGCTTCTGATACAACCATAACAGCGCCTCTAAAATGGCCGCTGCCAGCACCGCACCGCAAACCAACAGAATCTCCGCCATGACTTCATTTGACGAACGAGCCATAGTGTCAACGCTAAATCGCAATGTGAAATGATTCATAAACATTAAGCACTGTTGTGTTTGAAGATTTAAATGCAATATTCAATTTGAAATGTTCACATTAGAGACACGAACTTGTAATAAGCTGGGCCCCAAAATTTAAACTTCTAACGCAAGCCGTAGGATCAATGGTAAAACTATCCCGGAGTCATGCAGGTTCAGTCCCTGACAAACAAGAATCATATTATCAAAACAGAATAAGCAACTGGTCTTTTTTCTAACTGATCATTTTGACACGGTAATGACACAACTCCAGTAGGAAATAACTGACTTAAGTACGTAAATTTGATCATTATCAATTATATGGTATGAACAGACTAAAAAATCATGAATGACCGGAATAAGAAAATTAAAAACATAGTTTCGCATCTGGACCTATTAGAAGGGCATGAAGAGCGCGAAATGTTAGATTAAAATTACTCTCTTGTTGTGTCAGAGGAACTACTACATCAAGGGCAAAGAAAGACCGTAAGGAAACAGTACAAAAAGTCCTGAAAGACGAAATTAACATAACCCTAAATACTCTGGCATCACTCCAGCGAATGAAATGGAGCAAACGTACACATTAGAGAAATAAGAACAGGAGAATAAGAAATAAGAAGCGGAAATAAGAACAAAAGAAATATCCCTTTACAACTAAAGCACCACGAAAAAACAAGAAATTATGACGGCTTGCCATAAGACAAGACCGAAGTTTTACGTACACAAATATCTTTCATCATCGCCAGCAAGCAAAATATACACTTTAAAA
Source organism: Morinoia aosen (assembly GCA_030386875.1). NCBI lineage: Eukaryota > Metazoa > Arthropoda > Malacostraca > Amphipoda > Talitridae > Morinoia > Morinoia aosen. Next base: position 6,691,410 of record CM059574.1, read on the forward strand.
GAAGCAAAAACGAGGAAACGGCCACGTTGGAATTCTCGACATCATGATCAAATTTTTCTTCCCAAGATTCCAGGACAAACTATTCAAGACTTCTAGCAACTAACTTGATCAATATTTGATGCAGTGATGGAACAAGACCTTGAAAGAAATCATTGATAATTAGCATACTATACCAGTATTTATAACACATATCATGTCCCTTCAGATTGTACTCACTCAATCTTTTGAACCAGCTTTTTGTACTGTTCAAGTACGTTTTAAATCTGACTCAGCTTCTGCTGCGACTCTTGAGAAATGTACGAAGAAGTTCTTGGGAGGCTTCCTGATCTTTATCTTAAAAGTAAAAGGGAGAAAACAAAAAATAATTTATAAAACATTTACTCGAATTAAAAATTGCAAGTAAAGCAGTAAAATTGAACGTTTCAAGCATTCGTTAATCTTCAGCACATGAAATTTACCTGAAAAGACATGAATTAGCAAGTTGATCAATTGAAATAACTAACTTAAAACTACTTGTTAACTATGGTCAGTGGAAATAAACTAAGTTGGTGGTTTAAAATCGGCTCATTTATTAAAATGAGTAGTTACTCTAAAATCAATAAATCGGAGGAAAATTTCGAACTAGTAAAAATTTGAAACGTTTAATGTCGAACGGACTATTACACTGCTCAGCCTGATCTCTAACAGCTGAATGAGAAGGGGTAAGTAAAATATTTCTGTACGGTAATAAAATTATACCCAGTCAACTTCAAATCAGATATCATGTCACTTTGATTTCTAACATCTAAATCTTTCGTACCGTCTTTGTGTCTTACTTGGGCACATTTTAACTTTGTTGGCATTCATGGCAGATAGTACATCAATTCGATTTCTGCTGTTTTAATTTTAGATTACACTTTTTTGTGTGAGCTGGGTATATTCTCACGTGCGTGTGAGCTGGGTATATTCTCACGTGCGTGTGAGCTGGGTATATTCTCATGTGCGTGTGAGCTGGGAATATTCACACGTGCGTGTGAGCTGGGTATATTCTCACGTGCGTGTGAGCTGGGTATATTCTAACGTGCATGTGAGCTGGGTATATTCTAGCGTGCGTGTGAGCTGGGTATATTCTAACGTGCGTGTGAGCTGGGTATATTCTAACGTGCGTGTGAGCTGGGTATATTCTAACGTGCGTGTGAGCTGGGTATATTCTCACGTGCGTGTGAGTTGGGTATATTCTAACGTGCGCGTGAGCTGGGTATATTCTCACGTGCGTGTGAGCTGGGTATATTCTAACGTGCGCGTGAGCTGGGTATATTCTAACGTGCGTGTGAGCTGGGTATATTCTAACGTGCGTGTGAGCTGGGTATATTCACACGTGCGTGTGAGCTGGGTATATTCTAACGTGCGTGTGAGCTGGGTATATTCTAACGTGCGTGTGAGCTGGGTATATTCTAACGTGCGTGTGAGCTGGGTATATTCACACGTGCGTGTGAGCTGGGTATATTCTCACGTGCGTGTGAGCTGGGTATATTCTAACGTGCGTGTGAGCTGGGTATATTCACACGTGCGTGTGAGCTGGGTATATTCTCACGTGCGTGTGAGCTGGGTATATTCTAACGTGCGTGTGAGCTGGGTATATTCTTACGTGCGTGTGAGCTGGGTATATTCTAACGTGCGTGTGAGCTGGGTATATTCACACGTGCGTGTGAGCTGGGTATATTCTCACGTGCGTGTGAGCTGGGTATATTCTAACGTACGTGTGAGCTGGGTATATTCTTACGTGCGTGTGAGCTGGGTATATTCTAACGTGCGTGTGAGCTGGGTATATTCACACGTGCGTGTGAGCTGGGTATATTCTAACGTGCGTGTGAGCTGGGTATATTCTAACGTGCGTGTGAGCTGGGTATATTCACACGTGCGTGTGAGCTGGGTATATTCTCACGTGCGTGTGAGCTGGGTATATTCTAACGTGCGTGTGAGCTGGGTATATTCTTACGTGCGTGTGAGCTGGGTATATTCTAACGTGCGTGTGAGCTGGGTATATTCTAACGTGCGTGTGAGCTGGGTATATTCTAACGTGCGTGTGAGCTGGGTATATTCTTACGTGCGTGTGAGCTGGGTATATTCTTACGTGCGTGTGAGCTGGGTATATTCTAACGTGCGTGTGAGCTGGGTATATTCTAACGTGCGTGTGAGCTGGGTATATTCTAACGTGCGTGTGAGCTGGGTATATTCTTACGTGCGTGTGAGCTGGGTATATTCTTACGTGCGTGTAAGCTGGGTATATTCTCACGTGCGTGTGAGCTGGGTATATTCTAACGTGCGTGTGAGCTGGGTATATTCTAACGTGCGTGTGAGCTGGGTATATTCTAACGTGCGTGTGAGCTGGGTATATTCTCACGTGCGTGTGAGCTGGGTATATTCTAACGTGCGTGTGAGCTGGGTATATTCTAACGTGCGTGGGAGCTGGGTATATTCTAACGTGCGTGGGAGCTGGGTATATTCTAACGTGCGTGTGAGCTGGGTATATTCTAACGTGCGTGTGAGCTGGGTATATTCTAACGTGCGTGTGAGCTGGGTATATTCTAACGTGCGTGGGAGCTGGGTATATTCTAACGTGCGTGTGAGCTGGGTATATTCTAACGTGCGTGTGAGCTGGGTATATTCTAACGTGCGTGGGAGCTCGGTATATTCTAACGTGCGTGTGAGCTGGGTATATTCTAACGTGCGTGTGAGCTGGGTATATTCTAACGTGCGTGTGAGCTGGGTATATTCTAACGTGCGTGTGAGCTGGGTATATTCACACGTGCGTGTGAGCTGGGTATATTCTCACGTGCGTGTGAGCTGGGTATATTCACACGTGCGTGTGAGCTGGGTATATTCACACGTGCGTGTGAGCTGGGTATATTCACACGTGCGTGTGAGCTGGGTATATTCACACGTGCGTGTGAGCTGGGTATATTCACACGTGCGTGTAAGCTGGGTATATTCTCACGTGCGTGTGAGCTGGGTATATTCTAGCGTGCGTGTGAGCTGGGTATATTCTAACGTGCGTGTGAGCTGGGTATATTCTAACGTGCGTGTGAGCTGGGTATATTCTCACGTGCGTGTGAGCTGGGTATATTCTTACGTGCGTGTGAGCTGGGTATATTCTAACGTGCGTGTGAGCTGGGTATATTCTAACGTGCGTGTGAGCTGGGTATATTCTAACGTGCGTGTGAGCTGGGTATATTCTTACGTGCGTGTGAGCTGGGTATATTCTAACGTGCGTGTGAGCTGGGTATATTCTAACGTGCGTGTGAGCTGGGTATATTCTAACGTGCGCGTGAGCTGGGTATGTTCTCACGTGCGTGTGAGCTGGGTATATTCTAACGTGCGTGTGAGCTGGGTATATTCTAACGTGCGTGTGAGCTGGGTATATTCTAACGTGCGTGTGAGCTGGGTATATTCTTACGTGCGTGTGAGCTGGGTATATTCTTACGTGCGTGTGAGCTGGGTATATTCTCACGTGCGTGTGATCTGGGTATATTCTAACGTGCGTGTGAGCTGGGTATATTCTAACGTGCGTGTGAGCTGGGTATATTCTAACGTGCGTGTGAGCTGGGTATATTCTCACGTGCGTGTGAGCTGGGTATATTCTAACGTGCGTGTGAGCTGGGTATATTCTAACGTGCGTGGGAGCTGGGTATATTCTAACGTGCGTGGGAGCTGGGTATATTCTAACGTGCGTGTGAGCTGGGTATATTCTAACGTGCGTGTGAGCTGGGTATATTCTAACGTGCGTGTGAGCTGGGTATATTCTAACGTGCGTGGGAGCTGGGTATATTCTCACGTGCGTGTGAGCTGGGTATATTCTAACGTGCGTGTGAGCTGGGTATATTCTAACGTGCGTGTGAGCTGGGTATATTCACACGTGCGTGTGAGCTGGGTATATTCTAACGTGCGTGTGAGCTGGGTATATTCTAACGTGCGTGTGAGCTGGGTATATTCACACGTGCGTGTGAGCTGGGTATATTCTCACGTGCGTGTGAGCTGGGTATATTCTTACGTGCGTGTGAGCTGGGTATATTCTCACGTTCGTGTGAGCTGGGTATATTCTAACGTGCGTGTGAGCTGGGTATATTCTAACGTGCGTGTGAGCTGGGTATATTCTTACGTGCGTGTGAGCTGGGTATATTCTAACGTGCGTGTGAGCTGGGTATATTCTAACGTGCGTGTGAGCTGGGTATATTCTAACGTGCGTGTGAGCTGGGTATATTCTCACGTGCGTGTGAGCTGGGTATATTCTAACGTGCGTGTGAGCTGGGTATATTCTCACGTTCGTGTGAGCTGGGTATATTCTAACGTGCGTGTGAGCTGGGTATATTCTCACGTGCGCGTGAGCTGGGTATATTCTAACGTGCGTGTGAGCTGGGTATATTCTCACGTGCGTGTGAGCTGGGTATATTCTCACGTGCGTGTGAGCTGGGTATATTCTAACGTGCGTGTGAGCTGGGTATATTCTAACGTGCGTGTGAGCTGGGTATATTCTCACGTGCGTGTGAGCTGGGTATATTCTAACGTGCGTGTGAGCTGGGTATATTCTCACGTGCGTGTGAGCTGGGTATATTCTCACGTGCGTGTGAGCTGGGTATATTCTCACGTGCGTGTGAGCTGGGTATATTCTCACGTGCGTGTGAGCTGGGTATATTCTAACGTGCGTGTGAGCTGGGTATATTCTAACGTGCGTGTGAGCTGGGTTTATTCTAACGGGCGTGTGAGCTGGGTATATTCTCACGTGCGTGTGAGCTGGGTATATTCTAACGTGCGTGTGAGCTGGGTATATTCTCACGTGCGTGTGAGCTGGGTATATTCTCACGTGCGTGTGAGCTGGGTATATTCTAACGTGCGTGTGAGCTGGGTATATTCTCACGTGCGTGTGAGCTGGGTATATTCTCACGTGCGTGTGAGCTGGGTATATTCTCACGTGCGTGTGAGCTGGGTATATTCTCACGTGCGTGTGAGCTGGGTATATTCTCACGTGCGTGTGAGCTGGGTATATTCTAACGTGCGTGTGAGCTGGGTATATTCTAACGTGCGTGTGAGCTGGGTATATTCTAACGTGCGTGTGAGCTGGGTATATTCTAACGTGCGTGTGAGCTGGGTATATTCTAACGTGCGTGTGAGCTGGGTATATTCTCACGTGCGTGTGAGCTGGGTATATTCTCACGTTCGTGTGAGCTGGGTATATTCTAACGTGCGTGTGAGCTGGGTATATTCTAACGTGCGTGTGAGCTGGGTATATTCTAACGTGCGTGTGAGCTGGGTATATTCTAACGTGCGTGTGAGCTGGGTATATTCTAACGTGCGTGTGAGCTGGGTATATTCTCACGTGCGTGTGAGCTGGGTATATTCTAACGTGCGTGTGAGCTGGGTATATTCTAACGTGCGTGTGAGCTGGGTATATTCTCACGTGCGTGTGAGCTGGGTATATTCTTACGTGCGTGTGAGCTGGGTATATTCTAACGTGCGTGTGAGCTGGGTATATTCCCACGTGCGTGTGAGCTGGGTATATTCTAACGTGCGTGTGAGCTGGGTATATTCTCACGTTCGTGTGAGCTGGGTATATTCTAACGTGCGTGTGAGCTGGGTATATTCTCACGTGCGGGTGAGCTGGGTATATTCTCACGTGCGTGTGAGCTGGGTATATTCTCACGTGCGTGTGAGCTGGGTATATTCTAACGTGCGTGTGAGCTGGGTATATTCTCACGTGCGTGTGAGCTGGGTATATTCTCACGTGCGTGTGAGCTGGGTATATTCTAACGTGCGTGTGAGCTGGGTATATTCTCACGTGCGTGTGAGCTGGGTATATTCTCACGTTCGTGTGAGCTGGGTATATTCTCACGTGCGTGTGAGCTGGGTATATTCTCACGTGCGTGTGAGCTGGGTATATTCTAACGTGCGTGTGAGCTGGGTATATTCTCACGTGCGTGTGAGCTGGGTATATTCTAACGTGCGTGTGAGCTGGGTATATTCTCACGTGCGTGTGAGCTGGGTATATTCTCACGTGCGTGTGAGCTGGGTATATTCTCACGTGCGTGTGAGCTGGGTATATTCTCACGTGCGTGTGAGCTGGGTATATTCTAACGTGCGTGTGAGCTGGGTATATTCTAACGTGCGTGTGAGCTGGGTATATTCTCACGTGCGTGAGAGCTGGGTATATTCTCACGTGCGTGTGAGCTGGGTATATTCTCACATGCGTGTGAGCTGGGTATATTCTCACGTGCGTGTGAGCTGGGTATATTCTCACGTGCGTATGAGCTGGGTATATTCTAGCGTGCGTGTGAGCTGGGTATATTTTCACGTGCCTGTGAGCTGGGTATATTCTCACGTGCGTGTGAGCTGGGTATATTCTCACGTGCGTGTGAGCTGGGTATATTCTCACGTGCGTGTGAGCTGGGTATATTCTAACGTGCGTGTGAGCTGGGTATATTCTAACGTGCGTGTGAGCTGGGTATATTCTAACGTGCGTGTGAGCTGGGTATATTCTCACGTGCGTGTGAGCTGGGTATATTCTCACGTGCGTGTGAGCTGGGTATATTCTCACGTGCGTGTGAGCTGGGTATATTCTAACGTGCGTGTGAGCTGGGTATATTCTAACGTGCGTGTGAGCTGGGTATATTCACACGTGCGTGTGAGCTGGGTATATTCACACGTGCGTGTGAGCTGGGTATATTCTCACGTGCGTGTGAGCTGGGTATATTCTCACGTGGGTGTGAGCTGGGTATATTCTAACGTGCGTGTGAGCTGGGTATATTCTCACGTGCGTGTGAGCTGGGAATATTCTCACGTGCGTGTGAGCTGGGTATATTCTCACGTGCGTGTGAGCTGGGTATATTCTAACGTGCGTGTGAGCTGGGTATATTCTAACGTGCGTGTGAGCTGGGTATATTCTCACGTGCGTGTGAGCTGGGTATATTCTAACGTGCGTGTGAGCTGGGTATATTCTCACGTGCGTGTGAGCTGGGTATATTCTCACGTTCGTGTGAGCTGGGTATATTTTAACGTGCGTGTGAGCTGGGTATATTCTCACGTGCGTGTGAGCTGGGTATATTCTCACGTGCGTGTGACCTGGGTATATTCTCACGTGCGTGTGAGCTGGGTATATTCTAACGTGCGTGTGAGCTGGGTATATTCTCACGTGCGTGTGAGCTGGGTATATTCTCACGTGCGTGTGAGCTGGGTATATTCTAACGTGCGTGTGAGCTGGGTATATTCTCACGTGCGTGTGAGCTGGGTATATTCACACGTGCGAGTGAGCTGGGTATATTCTCACGTGCGTGTGAGCTTGGTATATTCTAACGTGCGTGTGAGCTGGGTATATTCTAACGTGCGTGTGAGCTGGGTATATTCTCACGTGCGTGTGAGCTGGGTATATTCTAACGTGCGTGTGAGCTGGGTATATTCTAACGTGCGTGTGAGCTGGGTATATTCTAACGTGCGTGTGAGCTGGGAATATTCTAACGTGCGTGTGAGCTGGGTATATTCTAACATGCGTGTGAGCTGGGTATATTCTCACGTGCGTGTGAGCTGGGTATATTCTCACGTTCGTGTGAGCTGGGTATATTCTCACGTGCGAGTGAGCTGGGTATATTCTCACGTGCGTGTGAGCAGGGTATATTCTCACGTGCGTGTGAGCTGGGTATATTCTCACGTGCGTGTGAGCTGGGTATATTCTCACGTGCGAGTGAGCTGGGTATATTCTCACGTGCGTGTGAGCTGGGTATATTCTCACGTGCGTGTGAGCTGGGTATATTCTAACGTGCGTGTGAGCTGGGTATATTCTCACGTTCGTGTGAGCTGGGTATATTCTCACGTGCGTGTGAGCTGGGTATATTCTCACGTGCGTGTGAGCTGGGTATATTCTAACGTGCGTGTGAGCTGGGTATATTCTCACGTGCGTGTGAGCTGGGTATATTCTAACGTGCGTGTGAGCTGGGTATATTCTCACGTGCGTGTGAGCTGGGTATATTCTCACGTGCGTGTGAGCTGGGTATATTCTCACGTGCGTGTGAGCTGGGTATATTCTCACGTGCGTGTGAGCTGGGTATATTCTAACGTGCGTGTGAGCTGGGTATATTCTAACGTGCGTGTGAGCTGGGTATATTCTCACGTGCGTGTGAGCTGGGTATATTCTCACGTGCGTGTGAGCTGGGTATATTCTCACGTGCGTGTGAGCTGGGTATATTCTCACGTGCGTGTGAGCTGGGTATATTCTCACGTGCGTGTGAGCTGGGTATATTCTAGCGTGCGTGTGAGCTGGGTATATTTTCACGTGCGTGTGAGCTGGGTATATTCTCACGTGCGTGTGAGCTGGGTATATTCTCACGTGCGTGTGAGCTGGGTATATTCTCACGTGCGTGTGAGCTGGGTATATTCTAAAGTGCGTGTGAGCTGGGTATATTCTAACGTGCGTGTGAGCTGGGTATATTCTAACGTGCGTGTGAGCTGGGTATATTCTCACGTGCGTGTGAGCTGGGTATATTCTCACGTGCGTGTGAGCTGGGTATATTCTCACGTGCGTGTGAGCTGGGTATATTCTAACGTGCGTGTGAGCTGGGTATATTCTAACGTGCGTGTGAGCTGGGTATATCCACACGTGCGTGTGAGCTGGGTATATTCACACGTGCGTGTGAGCTGGGTATATTCTCACGTGCGTGTGAGCTGGGTATATTCTCACGTGGGTGTGAGCTGGGTATATTCTAACGTGCGTGTGAGCTGGGTATATTCTCACGTGCGTGTGAGCTGGGAATATTCTCACGTGCGTGTGAGCTGGGTATATTCTCACGTGCGTGTGAGCTGGGTATATTCTAACGTGCGTGTGAGCTGGGTATATTCTAACGTGCGTGTGAGCTGGGTATATTCTCACGTGCGTGTGAGCTGGGTATATTCTAACGTGCGTGTGAGCTGGGTATATTCTCACGTGCGTGTGAGCTGGGTATATTCTCACGTTCGTGTGAGCTGGGTATATTTTAACGTGCGTGTGAGCTGGGTATATTCTCACGTGCGTGTGAGCTGGGTATATTCTCACGTGCGTGTGACCTGGGTATATTCTCACGTGCGTGTGAGCTGGGTATATTCTAACGTGCGTGTGAGCTGGGTATATTCTCACGTGCGTGTGAGCTGGGTATATTCTCACGTGCGTGTGAGCTGGGTATATTCTAACGTGCGTGTGAGCTGGGTATATTCTCACGTGCGTGTGAGCTGGGTATATTCACACGTGCGAGTGAGCTGGGTATATTCTCACGTGCGTGTGAGCTTGGTATATTCTAACGTGCGTGTGAGCTGGGTATATTCTAACGTGCGTGTGAGCTGGGTATATTCTCACGTGCGTGTGAGCTGGGTATATTCTAACGTGCGTGTGAGCTGGGTATATTCTAACGTGCGTGTGAGCTGGGTATATTCTAACGTGCGTGTGAGCTGGGAATATTCTAACGTGCGTGTGAGCTGGGTATATTCTAACATGCGTGTGAGCTGGGTATATTCTCACGTGCGTGTGAGCTGGGTATATTCTCACGTTCGTGTGAGCTGGGTATATTCTCACGTGCGAGTGAGCTGGGTATATTCTCACGTGCGTGTGAGCAGGGTATATTCTCACGTGCGTGTGAGCTGGGTATATTCTCACGTGCGTGTGAGCTGGGTATATTCTCACGTGCGAGTGAGCTGGGTATATTCTCACGTGCGTGTGAGCTGGGTATATTCTCACGTGCGTGTGAGCTGGGTATATACTAACGTGCGTGTGAGCTGGGTATATTCTAACGTGCGTGTGAGCTGGGTATATTCACACGTGCGAGTGAGCTGGGTATATTCGAACGTGCGTGTGAGCTGGGTATATTCTCACGTGCGTGTGAGCTGGGTATATTCTAACGTGCGTGTGAGCTGGGTATATTCTCACGTGCGTGTGAGCTGGGTATATTCTCACGTGCGTGTGAGCTGGGTATATTCTAACGTGCGTGTGAGCTGGGTATATTCTAACGTGCGTGTGAGCTGGGTATATTCTCACGTGCGTGTGAGCTGGGTATATTCTAACGTGCGTGTGAGCTGGGTATATTCTCACGTGCGTGTGAGCTGGGTATATTCTAACGTGCGTGTGAGCTGGGTATATTCTCACGTGCGTGTGAGCTGGGTATATTCTAACGTGCGTGTGAGCTGGGTATATTCTAACGTGCGTGTGAGCTGGGTATATTCTCACGTTCGTGTGAGCTGGGTATATTCTCACGTGCGTGTGAGCTGGGTATATTACACGTGCGTGTGAGCTGGGTATATTCTCACGTTCGTATAAGCTGGGTATATTCACACGTGCGTGTGAGCTGGGTATATTCTCACGTTCGTGTGAGCTGGGTATATTCACACGTGCGTGTGAGCTGGGTATATTCTCACGTTCGTGTGAGCTGGGTATATTCTCACGTGCGTGTGAGCTGGGTATATTCTCACGTGCGTGTGAGCTGGGTATATTCTCACGTGCGTGTGAGCTGGGTATATTCTCACGTGCGTGTGAGCTGGGTATATTCTCACGTGCGTGTGAGCTGGGTATATTCTCACGTGCGTGTGAGCTGGGTATATTCACACGTGCGTGTGAGCTGGGTATATTCTCACGTGCGTGTGAGCTGGGTATATTCTCACGTTCGTGTGAGCTGGGTATATTCTCACGTTCGTGTGAGCTGGGTATATTCTAACGTGCGTGTGAGCTGGGTAAATTCTCACGTTCGTGTGAGCTGGGTATATTCTAACGTGCGTGTGAGCTGGGTATATTCTCACGTTCGTGTGAGCTGGGTATATTCTCACGTGCGTGTGAGCTGGGTATATTCTCACGTGCGTGTGAGCTGGGTATATTCTCACGTTCGTGTGAGCTGGGTATATTCTCACGTGCGTGTGAGCTGGGTATATTCTCACGTGCGTGTGAGCTGGGTATATTCTAACGTGCGTGTGAGCTGGGTATATTCTCACGTGCGTGTGAGCTGGGTATATTCTCACGTGCGTGTGAGCTGGGTATATTCACACGTGCGTGTGAGCTGGGTATATTCTCACGTGCGTGTGAGCTGGGTATATTCTCACGTGCGTGTGAGCTGGGTATATTCTCACGTGCGTGTGAGCTGGGTATATTCTCACGTTCGTGTGAGCTGAGTATATTCTCACGTTCGTGTGAGCTGGGTATATTCTCACGTGCGTGTGAGCTGGGTATATTCTCACGTGCGTGTGAGCTGGGTATATTCACACGTGCGTGTGAGCTGGGTATATTCTCACGTGCGTGTGAGCTGGGTATATTCTAACGTGCGTGTGAGCTGGGTATATTCTCACGTGCGTGTGAGCTGGGTATATTCTAACGTGCGTGTGAGCTGGGTATATTCTCACGTGCGTGTGAGCTGGGTATATTCTAACGTGCGTGTGAGCTGGGTATATTCTCACGTGCGTGTGAGCTGGGTATATTCACACGTGCGTGTGAGCTGGGTATATTCACACGTGCGTGTGAGCTGGGTATATTCTCACGTGTGTGTGAGCTGGGTATATTCTCACGTGCGTGTGAGCTGGGTATATTCTAACGTGCGCGTGAGCTGGGTATATTCTCACGTGCGTGTGAGCTGGGTATATTCTCACGTGCGTGTGAGCTGGGTATATTCTCACGTGCGTGTGAGCTGGGTATATTCTCACGTGCGTGTGAGCTGGGTATATTCTCACGTGCGTGTGAGCTGGGTATATTCTAACGTGCGCGTGAGCTGGGTATATTCTCACGTGCGTGTGAGCTGGGTATATTCTCACGTGCGTGTGAGCTGGGTATATTCTCACGTGCGTGTGAACTGGGTATATTCTCACGTGCGTGTGAGCTGGGTATATTCTAACGTGCGTGTGAGCTGGGTATATTCTCACGTGCGTGTGAGCTGGGTATATTCTAACGTGCGTGTGAGCTGGGTATATTCTCACGTGCGTGTGAGCTGGGTATATTCTAACGTGCGTGTGAGCTGGGTATATTCTCACGTGCGTGTGAGCTGGGTATATTCTCACGTTCGTGTGAGCTGGGTATATTTTAACGTGCGTGTGAGCTGGGTATATTCTCACGTGCGTGTGAGCTGGGTATATTCTCACGTGCGTGTGACCTGGGTATATTCTCACGTGCGTGTGAGCTGGGTATATTCTAACGTGCGTGTGAGCTGGGTATATTCTCACGTGCGTGTGAGCTGGGTATATTCTCACGTGCGTGTGAGCTGGGTATATTCTAACGTGCGTGTGAGCTGGGTATATTCTCACGTGCGTGTGAGCTGGGTATATTCACACGTGCGAGTGAGCTGGGTATATTCTCACATGCGTGTGAGCTTGGTATATTCTAACGTGCGTGTGAGCTGGGTATATTCTAACGTGCGTGTGAGCTGGGTATATTCTCACGTGCGTGTGAGCTGGGTATATTCTAACGTGCGTGTGAGCTGGGTATATTCTAACGTGCGTGTGAGCTGGGTATATTCTAACGTGCGTGTGAGCTGGGAATATTCTAACGTGCGTGTGAGCTGGGTATATTCTAACATGCGTGTGAGCTGGGAATATTCTCACGTGCGTGTGAGCTGGGTATATTCTCACGTTCGTGTGAGCTGGGTATATTCTCACGTGCGAGTGAGCTGGGTATATTCTCACGTGCGTGTGAGCAGGGTATATTCTCACGTGCGTGTGAGCTGGGTATATTCTCACGTGCGTGTGAGCTGGGTATATTCTCACGTGCGAGTGAGCTGGGTATATTCTCACGTGCGTGTGAGCTGGGTATATTCTCACGTGCGTGTGAGCTGGGTATATACCAACGTGCGTGTGAGCTGGGTATATTCTAACGTGCGTGTGAGCTGGGTATATTCACACGTGCGAGTGAGCTGGGTATATTCTAACGTGCGTGTGAGCTGGGTATATTCTCACGTGCGTGTGAGCTGGGTATATTCTAACGTGCGTGTGAGCTGGGTATATTCTCACGTGCGTGTGAGCTGGGTATATTCTCACGTGCGTGTGAGCTGGGTATATTCTAACGTGCGTGTGAGCTGGGTATATTCTAACGTGCGTGTGAGCTGGGTATATTCTCACGTGCGTGTGAGCTGGGTATATTCTAACGTGCGTGTGAGCTGGGTATATTCTCACGTGCGTGTGAGCTGGGTATATTCTAACGTGCGTGTGAGCTGGGTATATTCTCACGTGCGTGTGAGCTGGGTATATTCTAACGTGCGTGTGAGCTGGGTATATTCTAACGTGCGTGTGAGCTGGGTATATTCTCACGTTCGTGTGAGCTGGGTATATTCTCACGTGCGTGTGAGCTGGGTATATTACACGTGCGTGTGAGCTGGGTATATTCTCACGTTCGTATAAGCTGGGTATATTCACACGTGCGTGTGAGCTGGGTATATTCTCACGTTCGTGTGAGCTGGGTATATTCACACGTGCGTGTGAGCTGGGTATATTCTCACGTTCGTGTGAGCTGGGTATATTCTCACGTGCGTGTGAGCTGGGTATATTCTCACGTGCGTGTGAGCTGGGTATATTCTCACGTGCGTGTGAGCTGGGTATATTCTCACGTGCGTGTGAGCTGGGTATATTCTCACGTGCGTGTGAGCTGGGTATATTCTCACGTGCGTGTGAGCTGGGTATATTCACACGTGCGTGTGAGCTGGGTATATTCTCACGTGCGTGTGAGCTGGGTATATTCTCACGTTCGTGTGAGCTGGGTATATTCTCACGTTCGTGTGAGCTGGGTATATTCTAACGTGCGTGTGAGCTGGGTAAATTCTCACGTTCGTGTGAGCTGGGTATATTCTAACGTGCGTGTGAGCTGGGTATTTTCTCACGTTCGTGTGAGCTGGGTATATTCTCACGTGCGTGTGAGCTGGGTATATTCTCACGTGCGTGTGAGCTGGGTATATTCTCACGTTCGTGTGAGCTGGGTATATTCTCACGTGCGTGTGAGCTGGGTATATTCTCACGTGCGTGTGAGCTGGGTATATTCTAACGTGCGTGTGAGCTGGGTATATTCTCACGTGCGTGTGAGCTGGGTATATTCTCACGTGCGTGTGAGCTGGGTATATTCACACGTGCGTGTGAGCTGGGTATATTCTCACGTGCGTGTGAGCTGGGTATATTCTCACGTGCGTGTGAGCTGGGTATATTCTCACGTGCGTGTGAGCTGGGTATATTCTCACGTTCGTGTGAGCTGGGTATATTCTCACGTTCGTGTGAGCTGGGTATATTCTCACGTGCGTGTGAGCTGGGTATATTCTCACGTGCGTGTGAGCTGGGTATATTCACACGTGCGTGTGAGCTGGGTATATTCTCACGTGCGTGTGAGCTGGGTATATTCTAACGTGCGTGTGAGCTGGGTATATTCTCACGTGCGTGTGAGCTGGGTATATTCTAACGTGCGTGTGAGCTGGGTATATTCTCACGTGCGTGTGAGCTGGGTATATTCTAACGTGCGTGTGAGCTGGGTATATTCTCACGTGCGTGTGAGCTGGGTATATTCACACGTGCGTGTGAGCTGGGTATATTCACACGTGCGTGTGAGCTGGGTATATTCTCACGTGTGTGTGAGCTGGGTATATTCTCACGTGCGTGTGAGCTGGGTATATTCTAACGTGCGCGTGAGCTGGGTATATTCTCACGTGCGTGTGAGCTGGGTATATTCTAACGTGCGCGTGAGCTGGGTATATTCTCACGTGCGTGTGAGCTGGGTATATTCTCACGTTCGTGTGAGCTGGGTATATTCTCACGTGCGTGTGAGCTGGGTATATTCTCACGTGCGTGTGAGCTGGGTATATTCACACGTGCGTGTGAGCTGGGTATATTCTCACGTGCGTGTGAGCTGGGTATATTCTCACGTGCGTGTGAGCTGGGTATATTCTCACGTGCGTGTGAGCTGGGTATATTCTCACGTGCGTGTGAGCTGGGTATATTCTCACGTGCGTGTGAGCTGGGTATATTCACACGTGCGTGTGAGCTGGGTATATTCTCACGTGCGTGTGAGCTGGGTATATTCTCACGTGCGTGTGAGCTGGGTATATTCACACGTGCGTGTGAGCTGGGTATATTCTCACGTGCGTGTGAGCTGGGTATATTCTCACGTGCGTGTGAGCTGGGTATATTCTAACGTGCGCGTGAGCTGGGTATATTCTCACGTGCGTGTGAGCTGGGTATATTCTAACGTGCGCGTGAGCTGGGTATATTCTCACGTGCGTGTGAGCTGGGTATATTCTCACGTGCGTGTGAGCTGGGTATATTCTCACGTGCGTGTGAGCTGGGTATATTCTCACGTGCGTGTGAGCTGGGTTTATTCTCACGTGCGTGTGAGCTGGGTATATTCTAACGTGCGTGTGAGCTGGGTATATTCTCACGTGCGTGTGAGCTGGGTATATTCTAACGTGCGTGTGAGCTGGGTATATTCTCACGTGCGTGTGAGCTGGGTATATTCTAACGTGCGTGTGAGCTGGGTATATTCTCACGTGCGTGTGAGCTGGGTATATTCTCACGTGCGTGTGAGCTGGGTATATTCTCACGTGCGTGTGAGCTGGGTATATTCTCACGTGCGTGTGAGCTGGGTATATTCTCACGTGCGTGTGAGCTGGGTATATTCTAACGTGCGCGTGAGCTGGGTATATTCTCACGTGCGTGTGAGCTGGGTATATTCTCACGTGCGTGTGAGCTGGGTATATTCTCACGTGCGTGTGAGCTGGGTATATTCTCACGTGCGTGTGAGCTGGGTATATTCTAACGTGCGTGTGAGCTGGGTATATTCTCACGTGCGTGTGAGCTGGGTATATTCTCACGTGCGTGTGAGCTGGGTATATTCTCACGTGCGTGTGAGCTGGGTATATTCTAACGTGCGTGTGAGCTGGGTATATTCTAACGTGCGTGTGAGCTGGGTATATTCTCACGTGCGTGTGAGCTGGGTATATTCTAACGTGCGTATGAGCTGGGTATATTCTCACGTGCGTGTGAGCTGGGTATATTCTCACGTTCGTGTGAGCTGGGTATATTCTAACGTGAGTGTGAGCTGGGTATATTCTCACGTGCGTTGGAGCTGGGTATATTCTCACGTGCGTGTGAGCTGGGTATATTCTCACGTGCGTGTGAGCTGGGTATATTCTAACGTGCGTGTGAGCTGGGTATATTCTCACGTGCGTGTGAGCTGGGTATATTCTCACGTGCGTGTGAGCTGGGTATATTCTAACGTGCGTGTGAGCTGGGTATATTCTCACGTGCGTGTGAGCTGGGTATATTCACACGTGCGAGTGAGCTGGGTATATTCTCACGTGCGTGTGAGCTGGGTATATTCTAACGTGCGTGTGAGCTGGGTATATTCTAACGTGCGTGTGAGCTGGGTATATTCTCACGTGCGTGTGAGCTGGGTATATTCTAACGTGCGTGTGAGCTGGGTATATTCTAACGTGCGTGTGAGCTGGGTATATTCTAACGTGCGTGTGAGCTTGGAATATTCTAACGTGCGTGTGAGCTGGGTATATTCTAACGTGCGTGTGAGCTGGGTATATTCTCACGTGCGTGTGAGCTGGGTATATTCTCACGTGCGTGTGAGCTGGGTATATTCTCACGTGCGAGTGAGCTGGGTATATTCTCACGTGCGTGTGAGCTGGGTATATTCTCACGTGCGTGTGAGCTGGGTATATTCTCACGTGCGTGTGAGCTGGGTATATTCTCACGTGCGAGTGAGCTGGGTATATTCTCACGTGCGTGTGAGCTGGGTATATTCACACGTGCGAGTGAGCTGGGTATATTCTAACGTGCGTGTGAGCTGGGTATATTCTCACGTGCGTGTGAGCTGGGTATATTCTAACGTGCGTGTGAGCTGGGTATATTCTTACGTGCGTGTGAGCTGGGTATATTCTCACGTGCGTGTGAGCTGGGTATATTCTAACGTGCGTGTGAGCTGGGTATATTCTAACGTGCGTGTGAGCTGGGTATATTCTCACGTGCGTGTGAGCTGGGTATATTCTAACGTGCGTGTGAGCTGGGTATATTCTCACGTGCGTGTGAGCTGGGTATATTCTAACGTGCGTGTGAGCTGGGTATATTCTCACGTGCGTGTGAGCTGGGTATATTCTAACGTGCGTGTGAGCTGGGTATATTCTAACGTGCGTGTGAGCTGGGTATATTCTCATGTTCGTGTGAGCTGGGTATATTCTCACGTGCGTGTGAGCTGGGTATATTCACACGTGCGTGTGAGCTGGGTATATTCTCACGTTCGTGTGAGCTGGGTATATTCACACGTGCGTGTGAGCTGGGTATATTCTCACGTTCGTGTGAGCTGGGTATATTCACACGTGCGTGTGAGCTGGGTATATTCTCACGTTCGTGTGAGCTGGGTATATTCTCACGTGCGTGTGAGCTGGGTATATTCTCACGTGCGTGTGAGCTGGGTATATTCACACGTGCGTGTGAGCTGGGTATATTCTCACGTGCGTGTGAGCTGGGTATATTCTAACGTGCGTGTGAGCTGGGTATATTCTCACGTGCGTGTGAGCTGGGTATATTCTAACGTGCGTGTGAGCTGGGTATATTCTCACGTGCGTGTGAGCTGGGTATATTCTAACGTGCGTGTGAGCTGGGTATATTCTCACGTGCGTGTGAGCTGGGTATATTCACACGTGCGTGTGAGCTGGGTATATTCACACGTGCGTGTGAGCTGGGTATATTCTCACGTGCGTGTGAGCTGGGTATATTCTCACGTGCGTGTGAGCTGGGTATATTCTAACGTGCGTGTGAGCTGGGTATATTCACACGTGCGTGTGAGCTGGGTATATTCTCACGTTCGTGTGAGCTGGGTATATTCTAACGTGCGTGTGAGCTGGGTATATTCTCACGTGCGTGTGAGCTGGGTATATTCTCACGTGCGTGTGAGCTGGGTATATTCTCACGTGCGTGTGAGCTGGGTATATTCTCACGTTCGTGTGAGCTGGGTATATTCTAACGTGCGTGTGAGCTGGGTATATTCTAACGTGCGTGTGAGCTGGGTATATTCTCACGTGCGTGTGAGCTGGGTATATTCTAACGTGCGTGTGAGCTGGGTATATTCTCACGTTCGTGTGAGCTGGGTATATTCTAACGTGCGTGTGAGCTGGGTATATTCTAACGTGCGTGTGAGCTGGGTATATTCTTACGTGCGTGTGAGCTGGGTATATTCTAACGTGCGTGTGAGCTGGGTATATTCTAACGTGCGTGTGAGCTGGGTATATTCTAACGTGCGTGTGAGCTGGGTATATTCTCACGTGCGTGTGAGCTGGGTATATTCTAACGTGCGTGTGAGCTGGGTATATTCTCACGTTCGTGTGAGCTGGGTATATTCTAACGTGCGTGTGAGCTGGGTATATTCTCACGTGCGTGTGAGCTGGGTATATTCTAACGTGCGTGTGAGCTGGGTATATTCTCACGTGCGTGTGAGCTGGGTATATTCTCACGTGCGTGTGAGCTGGGTATATTCTAACGTGCGTGTGAGCTGGGTATATTCTAACGTGCGTGTGAGCTGGGTATATTCTCACGTGCGTGTGAGCTGGGTATATTCTAACGTGCGTGTGAGCTGGGTATATTCTCACGTGCGTGTGAGCTGGGTATATTCTCACGTGCGTGTGAGCTGGGTATATTCTCACGTGCGTGTGAGCTGGGTATATTCTCACGTGCGTGTGAGCTGGGTATATTCTAACGTGCGTGTGAGCTGGGTATATTCTAACGTGCGTGTGAGCTGGGTATATTCTAACGGGCGTGTGAGTTGGGTATATTCTCACGTGCGTGTGAGCTGGGTATATTCTAACGTGCGTGTGAGCTGGGTATATTCTCACGTGCGTGTGAGCTGGGTATATTCTCACGTGCGTGTGAGCTGGGTATATTCTAACGTGCGTGTGAGCTGGGTATATTCTCACGTGCGTGTGAGCTATGTATATTCTCACGTGCGTGTGAGCTGGGTATATTCTCACGTGCGTGTGAGCTGGGTATATTCTCACGTGCGTGTGAGCTGGGTATATTCTCACGTGCGTGTGAGCTGGGTATATTCTAACGTGCGTGTGAGCTGGGTATATTCTAACGTGCGTGTGAGCTGGGTATATTCTAACGTGCGTGTGAGCTGGGTATATTCTAACGTGCGTGTGAGCTGGGTATATTCTCACGTGCGTGTGAGCTGGGTATATTCTAACGTGCGTGTGAGCTGGGTATATTCTAACGTGCGTGTGAGCTGGGTATATTCTCACGTGCGTGTGAGCTGGGTATATTCTTACGTGCGTGTGAGCTGGGTATATTCTAACGTGCGTGTGAGCTGGGTATATTCCCACGTGCGTGTGAGCTGGGTATATTCTAACGTGCGTGTGAGCTGGGTATATTCTCACGTTCGTGTGAGCTGGGTATATTCTAACGTGCGTGTGAGCTGGGTATATTCTCACGTGCGGGTGAGCTGGGTATATTCTCACGTGCGTGTGAGCTGGGTATATTCTCACGTGCGTGTGAGCTGGGTATATTCTAACGTGCGTGTGAGCTGGGTATATTCTCACGTGCGTGTGAGCTGGGTATATTCTCACGTGCGTGTGAGCTGGGTATATTCTAACGTGCGTGTGAGCTGGGTATATTCTCACGTGCGTGTGAGCTGGGTATATTCTCACGTTCGTGTGAGCTGGGTATATTCTCACGTGCGTGTGAGCTGGGTATATTCTCACGTGCGTGTGAGCTGGGTATATTCTAACGTGCGTGTGAGCTGGGTATATTCTCACGTGCGTGTGAGCTGGGTATATTCTAACGTGCGTGTGAGCTGGGTATATTCTCACGTGCGTGTGAGCTGGGTATATTCTCACGTGCGTGTGAGCTGGGTATATTCTCACGTGCGTGTGAGCTGGGTATATTCTAACGTGCGTGTGAGCTGGGTATATTCTCACGTGCGTGTGAGCTGGGTATATTCTCACGTGCGTGTGAGCTGGGTATATTCTCACGTGCGTGTGAGCTGGGTATATTCTCACGTGCGTGTGAGCTGGGTATATTCTAACGTGCGTGTGAGCTGGGTATATTCTAACGTGCGTGTGAGCTGGGTATATTCTAACGGGCGTGTGAGCTGGGTATATTCTCACGTGCGTGTGAGCTGGGTATATTCTAACGTGCGTGTGAGCTGGGTATATTCTCACGTGCGTGTGAGCTGGGTATATTCTCACGTGCGTGTGAGCTGGGTATATTCTAACGTGCGTGTGAGCTGGGTATATTCTCACGTGCGTGTGAGCTGGGTATATTCTCACGTGCGTGTGAGCTGGGTATATTCTCACGTGCGTGTGAGCTGGGTATATTCTCACGTGCGTGTGAGCTGGGTATATTCTCACGTGCGTGTGAGCTGGGTATATTCTAACGTGCGTGTGAGCTGGGTATATTCTAACGTGCGTGTGAGCTGGGTATATTCTAACGTGCGTGTGAGCTGGGTATATTCTAACGTGCGTGTGAGCTGGGTATATTCTCACGTGCGTGTGAGCTGGGTATATTCTAACGTGCGTGTGAGCTGGGTATATTCTAACGTGCGTGTGAGCTGGGTATATTCTCACGTGCGTGTGAGCTGGGTATATTCTTACGTGCGTGTGAGCTGGGTATATTCTAACGTGCGTGTGAGCTGGGTATATTCCCACGTGCGTGTGAGCTGGGTATATTCTAACGTGCGTGTGAGCTGGGTATATTCTCACGTTCGTGTGAGCTGGGTATATTCTAACGTGCGTGTGAGCTGGGTATATTCTCACGTGCGGGTGAGCTGGGTATATTCTCACGTGCGTGTGAGCTGGGTATATTCTCACGTGCGTGTGAGCTGGGTATATTCTAACGTGCGTGTGAGCTGGGTATATTCTCACGTGCGTGTGAGCTGGGTATATTCTCACGTGCGTGTGAGCTGGGTATATTCTAACGTGCGTGTGAGCTGGGTATATTCTCACGTGCGTGTGAGCTGGGTATATTCTCACGTTCGTGTGAGCTGGGTATATTCTCACGTGCGTGTGAGCTGGGTATATTCTCACGTGCGTGTGAGCTGGGTATATTCTAACGTGCGTGTGAGCTGGGTATATTCTCACGTGCGTGTGAGCTGGGTATATTCTAACGTGCGTGTGAGCTGGGTATATTCTCACGTGCGTGTGAGCTGGGTATATTCTCACGTGCGTGTGAGCTGGGTATATTCTCACGTGCGTGTGAGCTGGGTATATTCTCACGAGCGTGTGAGCTGGGTATATTCTAACGTGCGTGTGAGCTGGGTATATTCTAACGTGCGTGTGAGCTGGGTATATTCTCACGTGCGTGTGAGCTGGGTATATTCTCACGTGCGTGTGAGCTGGGTATATTCTCACGTGCGTGTGAGCTGGGTATATTCTCACGTGCGTGTGAGCTGGGTATATTCTCACGTGCGTGTGAGCTGGGTATATTCTAGCGTGCGTGTGAGCTGGGTATATTTTCACGTGCGTGTGAGCTGGGTATATTCTCACGTGCGTGTGAGCTGGGTATATTCTCACGAGCGTGTGAGCTGGGTATATTCTAACGTGCGTGTGAGCTGGGTATATTCTAACGTGCGTGTGAGCTGGGTATATTCTCACGTGCGTGTGAGCTGGGTATATTCTCACGTGCGTGTGAGCTGGGTATATTCTCACGTGCGTGTGAGCTGGGTATATTCTCACGTGCGTGTGAGCTGGGTATATTCTCACGTGCGTGTGAGCTGGGTATATTCTAGCGTGCGTGTGAGCTGGGTATATTTTCACGTGCGTGTGAGCTGGGTATATTCTCACGTGCGTGTGAGCTGGGTATATTCTCACGTGCGTGTGAGCTGGGTATATTCTAACGTGCGTGTGAGCTGGGTATATTCTCACGTGCGTGTGAGCTGGGTATATTCTCACGTGCGTGTGAGCTGGGTATATTCTAACGTGCGTGTGAGCTGGGTATATTCTCACGTGCGTGTGAGCTGGGTATATTCACACGTGCGAGTGAGCTGGGTATATTCTCACGTGCGTGTGAGCTGGGTATATTCTAACGTGCGTGTGAGCTGGGTATATTCTAACGTGCGTGTGAGCTGGGTATATTCTCACGTGCGTGTGAGCTGGGTATATTCTAACGTGCGTGTGAGCTGGGTATATTCTAACGTGCGTGTGAGCTGGGTATATTCTAACGTGCGTGTGAGCTGGGAATATTCTAACGTGCGTGTGAGCTGGGTATATTCTAACATGCGTGTGAGCTGGGTATATTCTCACGTGCGTGTGAGCTGGGTATATTCTCACGTTCGTGTGAGCTGGGTATATTCTCACGTGCGTGTGAGCTGGGTATATTCTCACGTGCGTGTGAGCAGGGTATATTCTCACGTGCGTGTGAGCTGGGTATATTCTCACGTGCGTGTGAGCTGGGTATATTCTCACGTGCGAGTGAGCTGGGTATATTCTCACGTGCGTGTGAGCTGGGTATATTCTCACGTGCGTGTGAGCTGGGTATATTCTAACGTGCGTGTGAGCTGGGTATATTCTAACGTGCGTGTGAGCTGGGTATATTCACACGTGCGAGTGAGCTGGGTATATTCTAACGTGCGTGTGAGCTGGGTATATTCTCACGTGCGTGTGAGCTGGGTATATTCTAACGTGCGTGTGAGCTGGGTATATTCTCACGTGCGTGTGAGCTGGGTATATTCTCACGTGCGTGTGAGCTGGGTATATTCTAACGTGCGTGTGAGCTGGGTATATTCTAACGTGCGTGTGAGCTGGGTATATTCTCACGTGCGTGTGAGCTGGGTATATTCTAACGTGCGTGTGAGCTGGGTATATTCTCACGTGCGTGTGAGCTGGGTATATTCTAACGTGCGTGTGAGCTGGGTATATTCTCACGTGCGTGTGAGCTGGGTATATTCTAACGTGCGTGTGAGCTGGGTATATTCTAACGTGCGTGTGAGCTGGGTATATTCTCACGTTCGTGTGAGCTGGGTATATTCTCACGTGCGTGTGAGCTGGGTATATTACACGTGCGTGTGAGCTGGGTATATTCTCACGTTCGTATAAGCTGGGTATATTCACACGTGCGTGTGAGCTGGGTATATTCTCACGTTCGTGTGAGCTGGGTATATTCACACGTGCGTGTGAGCTGGGTATATTCTCACGTTCGTGTGAGCTGGGTATATTCTCACGTGCGTGTGAGCTGGGTATATTCTCACGTGCGTGTGAGCTGGGTATATTCTCACGTGCGTGTGAGCTGGGTATATTCTCACGTGCGTGTGAGCTGGGTATATTCTCACGTGCGTGTGAGCTGGGTATATTCTCACGTGCGTGTGAGCTGGGTATATTCACACGTGCGTGTGAGCTGGGTATATTCTCACGTGCGTGTGAGCTGGGTATATTCTCACGTTCGTGTGAGCTGGGTATATTCTCACGTTCGTGTGAGCTGGGTATATTCTAACGTGCGTGTGAGCTGGGTAAATTCTCACGTTCGTGTGAGCTGGGTATATTCTAACGTGCGTGTGAGCTGGGTATATTCTCACGTTCGTGTGAGCTGGGTATATTCTCACGTGCGTGTGAGCTGGGTATATTCTCACGTGCGTGTGAGCTGGGTATATTCTCACGTTCGTGTGAGCTGGGTATATTCTCACGTGCGTGTGAGCTGGGTATATTCTCACGTGCGTGTGAGCTGGGTATATTCTAACGTGCGTGTGAGCTGGGTATATTCTCACGTTCGTGTGAGCTGGGTATATTCTCACGTGCGTGTGAGCTGGGTATATTCTCACGTGCGTGTGAGCTGGGTATATTCTCACGTGCGTGTGAGCTGGGTATATTCTCACGTGCGTGTGAGCTGGGTATATTCTCACGTGCGTGTGAGCTGGGTATATTCACACGTGCGTGTGAGCTGGGTATATTCTCACGTGCGTGTGAGCTGGGTATATTCTAACGTGCGTGTGAGCTGGGTATATTCTCACGTGCGTGTGAGCTGGGTATATTCTAACGTGCGTGTGAGCTGGGTATATTCTCACGTGCGTGTGAGCTGGGTATATTCTAACGTGCGTGTGAGCTGGGTATATTCGCACGTGCGTGTGAGCTGGGTATATTCACACGTGCGTGTGAGCTGGGTATATTCACACGTGCGTGTGAGCTGGGTATATTCTCACGTGTGTGTGAGCTGGGTATATTCTCACGTGCGTGTGAGCTGGGTATATTCTAACGTGCGCGTGAGCTGGGTATATTCTCACGTGCGTGTGAGCTGGGTATATTCTAACGTGCGCGTGAGCTGGGTATATTCTCACGTGCGTGTGAGCTGGGTATATTCTCACGTTCGTGTGAGCTGGGTATATTCTCACGTGCGTGTGAGCTGGGTATATTCTCACGTGCGTGTGAGCTGGGTATATTCACACGTGCGTGTGAGCTGGGTATATTCTCACGTTCGTGTGAGCTGGGTATATTCACACGTGCGTGTGAGCTGGGTATATTCTCACGTGCGTGTGAGCTGGGTATATTCTCACGTGCGTGTGAGCTGGGTATATTCACACGTGCGTGTGAGCTGGGTATATTCTCACGTGCGTGTGAGCTGGGTATATTCACACGTGCGTGTGAGCTGGGTATATTCTCACGTGCGTGTGAGCTGGGTATATTCTCACGTGCGTGTGAGCTGGGTATATTCTCACGTTCGTGTGAGCTGGGTATATTCTCACGTGCGTGTGAGCTGGGTATATTCACACGTGCGTGTGAGCTGGGTATATTCTCACGTTCGTGTGAGCTGGGTATATTCTCACGTGCGTGTGAGCTGGGTATATTCTCACGTTCGTGTGAGCTGGGTATATTCTCACGTGCGTGTGAGCTGGGTATATTCACACGTGCGTGTGAGCTGGGTATATTCTCACGTGCGTGTGAGCTGGGTATATTCTCACGTGCGTGTGAGCTGGGTATATTCTCACGTGCGTGTGAGCTGGGTATATTCTCACGTGCGTGTGAGCTGGGTATATTCTCACGTGCGTGTGAGCTGGGTATATTCACACGTGCGTGTGAGCTGGGTATATTCTCACGTGCGTGTGAGCTGGGTATATTCGCACGTGCGTGTGAGCTGGGTATATTCACACGTGCGTGTGAGCTGGGTATATTCTCACGTGCGTGTGAGCTGGGTATATTCTCACGTGCGTGTGAGCTGGGTATATTCTAACGTGCGCGTGAGCTGGGTATATTCTCACGTGCGTGTGAGCTGGGTATATTCTAACGTGCGCGTGAGCTGGGTATATTCTCACGTGCGTGTGAGCTGGGTATATTCTCACGTGCGTGTGAGCTGGGTATATTCTCACGTGCGTGTGAGCTGGGTATATTCTCACGTGCGTGTGAGCTGGGTATATTCTCACGTGCGTGTGAGCTGGGTATATTCTAACGTGCGTGTGAGCTGGGTATATTCTCACGTGCGTGTGAGCTGGGTATATTCTAACGTGCGTGTGAGCTGGGTATATTCTCACGTGCGTGTGAGCTGGGTATATTCTAACGTGCGTGTGAGCTGGGTATATTCTCACGTGCGTGTGAGCTGGGTATATTCTCACGTGCGTGTGAGCTGGGTATATTCTCACGTGCGTGTGAGCTGGGTATATTCTCACGTGCGTGTGAGCTGGGTATATTCTCACGTGCGTGTGAGCTGGGTATATTCTAACGTGCGCGTGAGCTGGGTATATTCTCACGTGCGTGTGAGCTGGGTATATTCTCACGTGCGTGTGAGCTGGGTATATTCTCACGTGCGTGTGAGCTGGGTATATTCTCACGTGCGTGTGAGCTGGGTATATTCTAACGTGCGTGTGAGCTGGGTATATTCTCACGTGCGTGTGAGCTGGGTATATTCTCACGTGCGTGTGAGCTGGGTATATTCTCACGTGCGTGTGAGCTGGGTATATTCTAACGTGCGTGTGAGCTGGGTATATTCTAACGTGCGTGTGAGCTGGGTATATTCTCACGTGCGTGTGAGCTGGGTATATTCTAACGTGCGTGTGAGCTGGGTATATTCTCACGTGCGTGTGAGCTGGGTATATTCTCACGTTCGTGTGAGCAGGGTATATTCTAACGTGAGTGTGAGCTGGGTATATTCTCACGTGCGTGTGAGCTGGGTATATTCTCACGTGCGTGTGAGCTGGGTATATTCTCACGTGCGTGTGAGCTGGGTATATTCTAACGTGCGTGTGAGCTGGGTATATTCTCACGTGCGTGTGAGCTGGGTACATTCTCACGTGCGTGTGAGCTGGGTATATTCTAACGTGCGTGTGAGCTGGGTATATTCTCACGTGCGTGTGAGCTGGGTATATTCACACGTGCGAGTGAGCTGGGTATATTCTCACGTGCGTGTGAGCTGGGTATATTCTAACGTGCGTGTGAGCTGGGTATATTCTAACGTGCGTGTGAGCTGGGTATATTCTCACGTGCGTGTGAGCTGGGTATATTCTAACGTGCGTGTGAGCTGGGTATATTCTAACGTGCGTGTGAGCTGGGTATATTCTAACGTGCGTGTGAGCTGGGAATATTCTAACGTGCGTGTGAGCTGGGTATATTCTAACGTGCGTGTGAGCTGGGTATATTCTCACGTGCGTGTGAGCTGGGTATATTCTCACGTGCGTGTGAGCTGGGTATATTCTCACGTGCGAGTGAGCTGGGTATATTCTCACGTGCGTGTGAGCTGGGTATATTCTCACGTGCGTGTGAGCTGGGTATATTCTCACGTGCGTGTGAGCTGGGTATATTCTCACGTGCGAGTGAGCTGGGTATATTCTCACGTGCGTGTGAGCTGGGTATATTCACACGTGCGAGTGAGCTGGGTATATTCTAACGTGCGTGTGAGCTGGGTATATTCTCACGTGCGTGTGAGCTGGGTATATTCTAACGTGCGTGTGAGCTGGGTATATTCTTACGTGCGTGTGAGCTGGGTATATTCTCACGTGCGTGTGAGCTGGGTATATTCTAACGTGCGTGTGAGCTGGGTATATTCTAACGTGCGTGTGAGCTGGGTATATTCTCACGTGCGTGTGAGCTGGGTATATTCTAACGTGCGTGTGAGCTGGGTATATTCTCCCGTGCGTGTGAGCTGGGTATATTCTAACGTGCGTGTGAGCTGGGTATATTCTCACGTGCGTGTGAGCTGGGTATATTCTAACGTGCGTGTGAGCTGGGTATATTCTAACGTGCGTGTGAGCTGGGTATATTCTCACGTTCGTGTGAGCTGGGTATATTCTCACGTGCGTGTGAGCTGGGTATATTCACACGTGCGTGTGAGCTGGGTATATTCTCACGTTCGTGTGAGCTGGGTATATTCACACGTGCGTGTGAGCTGGGTATATTCTCACGTTCGTGTGAGCTGGGTATATTCACACGTGCGTGTGAGCTGGGTATATTCTCACGTTCGTGTGAGCTGGGTATATTCTCACGTGCGTGTGAGCTGGGTATATTCTCACGTGCGTGTGAGCTGGGTATATTCACACGTGCGTGTGAGCTGGGTATATTCTCACGTGCGTGTGAGCTGGGTATATTCTAACGTGCGTGTGAGCTGGGTATATTCTCACGTGCGTGTGAGCTGGGTATATTCTAACGTGCGTGTGAGCTGGGTATATTCTCACGTGCGTGTGAGCTGGGTATATTCTAACGTGCGTGTGAGCTGGGTATATTCTCACGTGCGTGTGAGCTGGGTATATTCACACGTGCGTGTGAGCTGGGTATATTCACACGTGCGTGTGAGCTGGGTATATTCTCACGTGCGTGTGAGCTGGGTATATTCTCACGTGCGTGTGAGCTGGGTATATTCTAACGTGCGCGTGAGCTGGGTATATTCTCACGTGCGTGTGAGCTGGGTATATTCTAACGTGCGCGTGAGCTGGGTATATTCTCTCGTGCGTGTGAGCTGGGTATATTCTCACGTGCGTGTGAGCTGGGTATATTTTCACGTGCGTGTGAGCTGGGTATATTCTCACGTGCGTGTGAGCTGGGTATATTCTCACGTGCGTGTGAGCTGGGTATATTCTAACGTGCGCGTGAGCTGGGTATATTCTCACGTGCGTGTGAGCTGGGTATATTCTCACGTGCGTGTGAGCTGGGTATATTCTCACGTGCGTGTGAGCTGGGTATATTCTCACGTTCGTGTGAGCTGGGTATATTCTCACGTGCGTGTGAGCTGGGTATATTCTCACGTGCGTGTGAGCTGGGTATATTCACACGTGCGTGTGAGCTGGGTAAATTCTCACGTGCGTGTGAGCTGGGTATATTCTCACGTGCGTGTGAGCTGGGTATATTCTCACGTGCGTGTGAGCTGGGTATATTCTCACGTGCGTGTGAGCTGGGTATATTCTCACGTGCGTGTGAGCTGGGTATATTCACACGTGCGTGTGAGCTGGGTATATTCTCACGTGCGTGTGAGCTGGGTATATTCTCACGTGCGTGTGAGCTGGGTATATTCACACGTGCGTGTGAGCTGGGTTTATTCTCACGTGCGTGTGAGCTGGGTATATTCTCACGTGCGTGTGAGCTGGGTATATTCTAACGTGTGCGTGAGCTGGGTATATTCTCACGTGCGTGTGAGCTGGGTATATTCTAACGTGCGCGTGAGCTGGGTATATTCTCACGTGCGTGTGAGCTGGGTATATTCTCACGTGCGTGTGAGCTGGGTATATTCTCACGTGCGTGTGAGCTGGTTATATTCTCACGTGCGTGTGAGCTGGGTATATTCTCACGTGCGTGTGAGCTGGGTATATTCTAACGTGCGTGTGAGCTAGGTGTATTCTCACGTGCGTGTGAGCTGGGTATATTCTAACGTGCGTGTGAGCTGGGTATATTCTCACGTGCGTGTGAGCTGGGTATATTCTAACGTGCGTGTGAGCTGGGTTTATTCTCACGTGCGTGTGAGCTGGGTATATTCTCACGTGCGTGTGAGCTGGGTATATTCTCACGTGCGTGTGAGCTGGGTATATTCTCACGTGCGTGTGAGCTGGGTATATTCTAACGTGCGCGTGAGCTGGGTATATTCTCACGTGCGTGTGAGCTGGGTATATTCTCACGTGCGTGTGAGCTGGGTATATTCTCACGTGCGTGTGAGCTGGGTATATTCTCACGTGCGTGTGAGCTGGGTATATTCTCACGTGCGTGTGAGCTGGGTATATTCTCACGTGCGTGTGAGCTGGGTATATTCTCACGTGCGCGTGAGCTGGGTATATTCTCACGTGCGTGTGAGCTGGGTATATTCTCACGTGCGTGTGAGCTGGGTATATTCTCACGTGCGTGTGAGCTGGGTATATTCTCACGTGCGTGTGAGCTGGGTATATTCTCACGTGCGTGTGAGCTGGGTATATTCTAACGTGCGTGTGAGCTGGGTATATTCTCACGTGCGTGTGAGCTGGGTATATTCTAACGTGCGTGTGAGCTGGGTATATTCTCACGTGCGTGTGAGCTGGGTATATTCTAACGTGCGTGTGAGCTGGGTATATTCTCACGTGCATGTGAGCTGGGTATATTCTCACGTGCGTGTGAGCTGGGTATATTCTAACGTGCGTGTGAGCTGGGTATATTCTCACGTGCGTGTGAGCTGGGTATATTCTAACGTGCGTGTGAGCTGGGTATATTCTCACGTGCGTGTGAGCTGGGTATATTCACACGTGCGTGTGAGCTGGGTATATTCACACGTGCGTGTGAGCTGGGTATATTCTCACGTGCGTGTGAGCTGGGTATATTCTAACGTGCGTGTGAGCTGGGTATATTCTCACGTGCGTGTGAGCTGGGTATATTCTCACGTGCGTGTGAGCTGGGTATATTCTAACGTGCGTGTGAGCTGGGTATATTCTCACGTGCGTGTGAGCTGGGTATATTCTCACGTGCGTGTGAGCTGGGTATATTCTAACGTGCGTGTGAGCTGGGTATATTCTCACGTGCGTGTGAGCTGGGTATATTCTAACGTGCGTGTGAGCTGGGTATATTCTCACGTGCGTGTGAGCTGGGTATATTCTCACGTGCGTGTGAGCTGGGTATATTCTAACGTGCGTGTGAGCTGGGTATATTCTCACGTGCGTGTGAGCTGGGTATATTCTAACGTGCGTGTGAGCTGGGTATATTCTCACGTGCGTGTGAGCTGGGTATATTCACACGTGCGTGTGAGCTGGGTATATTCACACGTGCGTGTGAGCTGGGTATATTCTCACGTGCGTGTGAGCTGGGTATATTCTAACGTGCGTGTGAGCTGGGTATATTCTCACGTGCGTGTGAGCTGGGTATATTCTCACGTGCGTGTGAGCTGGGTATATTCTAACGTGCGTGTGAGCTGGGTATATTCTCACGTGCGTGTGAGCTGGGTATATTCTCACGTGCGTGTGAGCTGGGTATATTCTAACGTGCGTGTGAGCTGGGTATATTCTCACGTGCGTGTGAGCTGGGTATATTCTCACGTGCGTGTGAGCTGGGTATATTCTCACGTGCGTGTGAGCTGGGTATATTCTAACGTGCGTGTGAGCTGGGTATATTCTCACGTGCGTGTGAGCTGGGTATATTCTCACGTGCGTGTGAGCTGGGTATATTCTCACGTGCGTGTGAGCTGGGTATATTCTCACGTGCGTGTGAGCTGGGTATATTCACACGTGCGTGTGAGCTGGGTATATTCTAACGTGCGTGTGAGCTGGGTATATTCTTACGTGCGTGTGAGCTGGGTATATTCTAACGTGCGTGTGAGCTGGGTATATTCTAACGTGCGTGTGAGCTGGGTATATTCTCACGTGCGTGTGAGCTGGGTATATTCTAACGTGCGTGTGAGCTGGGTATATTCTCACGTGCGTGTGAGCTGGATATATTCTAACGTGCGTGTGAGCTGGGTATATTCACACGTGCGTGTGAGCTGGGTATATTCTCACGTGCGTGTGAGCTGGGTATATTCTCACGTTCGTGTGAGCTGGGTATATTCTCACGTGCGTGTGAGCTGGGTATATTCTCACGTGCGTGTGAGCTGGGTATATTCTCACGTTCGTGTGAGCTGGGTATATTCTCACGTGCGTGTGAGCTGGGTATATTCTCACGTGCGTGTGAGCTGGGTATATTCTCACGTTCGTGTGAGCTGGGTATATTCTCACGTGCGTGTGAGCTGGGTATATTCTTACGTTCGTGTGAGCTGGGTATATTCTCACGTTCGTGTGAGCTGGGTATATTCTAACGTGCGTGTGAGCTGGGTATATTCTAACGTGCGTGTGAGCTGGGTATATTCTCACGTGCGTGTGAGCTGGGTATATTCACACGTGCGTGTGAGCTGGGTATATTCTCACGTGCGTGTGAGCTGGGTATATTCTCACGTGCGTGTTACCTGGGTATATTCTCACGTGCGTGTGAGCTGGGTATATTCTCACGTGCGTGTGAGCTGGGTATATTCTCACGTTCGTGTGAGCTGGGTATATTCTCACGTGCGTGTGAGCTGGGTATATTCTCACGTTCGTGTGAGCTGGGTATATTCTCACGTTCGTGTGAGCTGGGTATATTCACACGTGCGTGTGAGCTGGGTATATTCTCACGTGCGTGTGAGCTGGGTATATTCTCACGTGCGTGTGAGCTGGGTATATTCTCACGTGCGTGTGAGCTGGGTATATTCTAACGTGCGTGTGAGCTGGGTATATTCACACGTGCGTGTGAGCTGGGTATATTCTCACGTTCGTGTGAGCTGGGTATATTCTAACGTGCGTGTGAGCTGGGTATATTCTCACATGCGTGTGAGCTGGGTATATTCCCACGTGCGTGTGAGCTGGGTATATTCTCACGTGCGTGTGAGCTGGGTATATTCTCACGTTCGTGTGAGCTGGGTATATTCTAACGTGCGTGTGAGCTGGGTATATTCTAACGTGCGTGTGAGCTGGGTATATTCTCACGTGCGTGTGAGCTGGGTATATTCTAACGTGCGTGTGAGCTGGGTATATTCTCACGTTCGTGTGAGCTGGGTATATTCTAACGTGCGTGTGAGCTGGGTATATTCTAACGTGCGTGTGAGCTGGGTATATTCTTACGTGCGTGTGAGCTGGGTATATTCTAACGTGCGTGTGAGCTGGGTATATTCTAACGTGCGTGTGAGCTGGGTATATTCTAACGTGCGTGTGAGCTGGGTATATTCTCACGTGCGTGTGAGCTGGGTATATTCTAACGTGCGTGTGAGCTGGGTATATTCTCACGTTCGTGTGAGCTATGTATATTCTAACGTGCGTGTGAGCTGGGTATATTCTCACGTGCGTGTGAGCTGGGTATATTCTAACGTGCGTGTGAGCTGGGTATATTCTCACGTGCGTGTGAGCTGGGTATATTCTCACGTGCGTGTGAGCTGGGTATATTCTAACGTGCGTGTGAGCTGGGTATATTCTAACGTGCGTGTGAGCTGGGTATATTCTCACGTGCGTGTGAGCTGGGTATATTCTAACGTGCGTGTGAGCTGGGTATATTCTCACGTGCGTGTGAGCTGGGTATATTCTCACGTACGTGTGAGCTGGGTATATTCTCACGTGCGTGTGAGCTGGGTATATTCTCACGTGCGTGTGAGCTGGGTATATTCTAACGTGCGTGTGAGCTGGGTATATTCTAACGTGCGTGTGAGCTGGGTATATTCTAACGTGCGTGTGAGCTGGGTATATTCTAACGTGCGTGTGAGCTGGGTATATTCTCACGTGCGTGTGAGCTGGGTATATTCTAACGTGCGTGTGAGCTGGGTATATTCTCACGTGCGTGTGAGCTGGGTATATTCTCACGTGCGTGTGAGCTGGGTATATTCTAACGTGCGTGTGAGCTGGGTATATTCTCACGTGCGTGTGAGCTGGGTATATTCTCACGTGCGTGTGAGCTGGGTATATTCTCACGTGCGTGTGAGCTGGGTATATTCTCACGTGCGTGTGAGCTGGGTATATTCTAACGTGCGTGTGAGCTGGGTATATTCTAACGTGCGTGTGAGCTGGGTATATTCTAACGTGCGTGTGAGCTGGGTATATTCTAACGTGCGTGTGAGCTGGGTATATTCTCACGTGCGTGTGAGCTGGGTACATTCTCACGTGCGTGTGAGCTGGGTATATTCTCACGTGCGTGTGAGCTGGGTATATTCTCACGTGCGTGTGAGCTGGGTATATTCTCACGTGCGTGTGAGCTGGGTATATTCTCACGTTCGTGTGAGCTGGGTATATTCTCACGTGCGTGTGAGCTGGGTATATTCTAACGTGCGTGTGAGCTGGGTATATTCTAACGTGCGTGTGAGCTGGGTATATTCTAACGTGCGTGTGGGCTGGGTATATTCTAACGTGCGTGTGAGCTGGGTATATTCTAACGTGCGTGTGAGCTGGGTATATTCTCACGTGCGTGTGAGCTGGGTATATTCTCACGTTCGTGTGAGCTGGGTATATTCTAACGTGCGTGTGAGCTGGGTATATTCTAACGTGCGTGTGAGCTGGGTATATTCTAACGTGCGTGTGAGCTGGGTATATTCTAACGTGCGTGTGAGCTGGGTATATTCTAACGTGCGTGTGAGCTGGGTATATTCTCACGTGCGTGTGAGCTGGGTATATTCTAACGTGCGTGTGAGCTGGGTATATTCTAACGTGCGTGTGAGCTGGGTATATTCTCACGTGCGTGTGAGCTGGGTATATTCTCACGTGCGTGTGAGTTGGGTATATTCTAACGTGCGTGTGAGCTGGGTATATTCTCACGTGCGTGTGAGCTGGGTATATTCTCACGTGCGTGTGAGCTGGGTATATTCTCACGTGCGTGTGAGCTGGGTATATTCTAACGTGCGTGTGAGCTGGGTATATTCTCACGTGCGTGTGAGCTGGGTATATTCTCACGTGCGTGTGAGCTGGGTATATTCTCACGTGCGTGTGAGCTGGGTATATTCTCACGTGCGTGTGAGCTGGGTATATTCTAACGTGCGTGTGAGCTGGGTATATTCTAACGTGCGTGTGAGCTGGGTATATTCTCACGTGCGTGTGAGCTGGGTATATTCTCACGTTCGTGTGAGCTGGGTATATTCTAACGTGCGTGTGAGCTGGGTATATTCTAACGTGCGTGTGAGCTGGGTATATTCTAACGTGCGTGTGAGCTGGGTATATTCTAACGTGCGTGTGAGCTGGGTATATTCTAACGTGCGTGTGAGCTGGGTATATTCTCACGTGCGTGTGAGCTGGGTATATTCTAACGTGCGTGTGAGCTGGGTATATTCTAACGTGCGTGTGAGCTGGGTATATTCTCACGTGCGTGTGAGCTGGGTATATTCTCACGTGCGTGTGAGTTGGGTATATTCTAACGTGCGTGTGAGCTGGGTATATTCTCACGTGCGTGTGAGCTGGGTATATTCTAACGTGCGTGTGAGCTGGGTATATTCTCACGTTCGTGTGAGCTGGGTATATTCTAACGTGCGTGTGAGCTGGGTATATTCTCACGTGCGTGTGAGCTGGGTATATTCTCACGTGCGTGTGAGCTGGGTATATTCTCACGTGCGTGTGAGCTGGGTATATTCTAACGTGCGTGTGAGCTGGGTATATTCTCACGTGCGTGTGAGCTGGGTATATTCTCACGTGCGTGTGAGCTGGGTATATTCTAACGTGCGTGTGAGCTGGGTATATTCTCACGTGCGTGTGAGCTGGGTATATTCTCACGTTCGTGTGAGCTGGGTATATTCTCACGTGCGTGTGAGCTGGGTATATTCTCACGTGCGTGTGAGCTGGGTATATTCTAACGTGCGTGTGAGCTGGGTATATTCTCACGTGCGTGTGAGCTGGGTATATTCTAACGTGCGTGTGAGCTGGGTATATTCTCACGTGCGTGTGAGCTGGGTATATTCTCACGTGCGTGTGAGCTGGGTATATTCTCACGTGCGTGTGAGCTGGGTATATTCTCACGTGCGTGTGAGCTGGGTATATTCTAACGTGCGTGTGAGCTGGGTATATTCTGACGTGCGTGTGAGCTGGGTATATTCTCACGTGCGTGTGAGCTGGGTATATTCTCACGTGCGTGTGAGCTGAGTATATTCTCACGTGCGTGTGAGCTGGGTATATTCTCACGTGCGTGTGAGCTGGGTATATTCTCACGTGCGTGTGAGCTGGGTATATTCTAGCGTGCGTGTGAGCTGGGTATATTCTCACGTGCGTGTGAGCTGGGTATATTCTCACGTGCGTGTGAGCTGGGTATATTCTCACGTGCGTGTGAGCTGGGTATATTCTCACGTGCGTGTGAGCTGGGTATATTCTAACGTGCGTGTGAGCTGGGTATATTCTAACGTGCGTGTGAGCTGGGTATATTCTAACGTGCGTGTGAGCTGGGTATATTCTCACGTGCGTGTGAGCTGGGTATATTCTCACGTGCGTGTGAGCTGGGTATATTCTCACGTGCGTGTGAGCTGGGTATATTCTAACGTGCGTGTGAGCTGGGTATATTCTAACGTGCGTGTGAGCTGGGTATATTCACACGTGCGTGTGAGCTGGGTATATTCACACGTGCGTGTGAGCTGGGTATATTCTCACGTGCGTGTGAGCTGGGTATATTCTCACGTGCGTGTGAGCTGGGTATATTCTAACGTGCGTGTGAGCTGGGTATATTCTCACGTGCGTGTGAGCTGGGTATATTCTCACGTGCGTGTGAGCTGGGTATATTCTCATGTGCGTGTGAGCTGGGTATATTCTAACGTGCGTGTGAGCTGGGTATATTCTAACGTGCGTGTGAGCTGGGTATATTCTCACGTGCGTGTGAGCTGGGTATATTCTAACGTGCGTGTGAGCTGGGTATATTCTCACGTGCGTGTGAGCTGGGTATATTCTCACGTTCGTGTGAGCTGGGTATATTCTAACGTGCGTGTGAGCTGGGTATATTCTCACGTGCGTGTGAGCTGGGTATATTCTCACGTGCGTGTGAGCTGGGTATATTCTCACGTGCGTGTGAGCTGGGTATATTCTAACGTGCGTGTGAGCTGGGTATATTCTCACGTGCGTGTGAGCTGGGTATATTCTCACGTGCGTGTGAGCTGGGTATATTCTAACGTGCGTGTGAGCTGGGTATATTCTCACGTGCGTGTGAGCTGGGTATATTCACACGTGCGAGTGAGCTGGGTATATTCTCACGTGCGTGTGAGCTGGGTATATTCTAACGTGCGTGTGAGCTGGGTATATTCTAACGTGCGTGTTAGCTGGGTATATTCTCACGTGCGTGTGAGCTGGGTATATTCTAACGTGCGTGTGAGCTGGGTATATTCTAACGTGCGTGTGAGCTGGGTATATTCTAACGTGCGTGTGAGCTGGGAATATTCTAACGTGCGTGTGAGCTGGGTATATTCTAACGTGCGTGTGAGCTGGGTATATTCTCACGTGCGTGTGAGCTGGGTATATTCTCACGTGCGTGTGAGCTGGGTATATTCTCACGTGCGTGTGAGCTGGGTATATTCTCACGTGCGTGTGAGCTGGGTATATTCTCACGTGCGTGTGAGCTGGGTATATTCTAACGTGCGTGTGAGCTGGGTATATTCTAACGTGCGTGTGAGCTGGGTATATTCTCACGTGCGTGTGAGCTGGGTATATTCTCACGTGCGTGTGAGCTGGGTATATTCTAACGTGCGTGTGAGCTGGGTATATTCTAACGTGCGTGTGAGCTGGGTATATTCTCACGTGCGTGTGAGCTGGGTATATTCTAACGTGCGTGTGAGCTGGGTATATTCTCACGTGCGTGTGAGCTGGGTATATTCTAACGTGCGTGTGAGCTGGGTATATTCTCACGTGCGTGTGAGCTGGGTATATTCTAACGTGCGTGTGAGCTGGGTATATTCTAACGTGCGTGTGAGCTGGGTATATTCTCACGTTCGTGTGAGCTGGGTATATTCTCACGTGCGTGTGAGCTGGGTATATTCACACGTGCGTGTGAGCTGGGTATATTCTCACGTTCGTGTGAGCTGGGTATATTCACACGTGCGTGTGAGCTGGGTATATTCTCACGTTCGTGTGAGCTGGCTATATTCACACGTGCGTGTGAGCTGGGTATATTCTCACGTTCGTGTGAGCTGGGTATATTCTCACGTGCGTGTGAGCTGGGTATATTCTCACGTGCGTGTGAGCTGGGTATTTTCTCACGTGCGTGTGAGCTGGGTATATTCTCACGTGCGTGTGAGCTGGGTATATTCTCACGTGCGTGTGAGCTGGGTATATTCTCACGTGCGTGTGAGCTGGGTATATTCACACGATCGTGTGAGCTGGGTATATTCTCACGTGCGTGTGAGCTGGGTATATTCTAACGTGCGCGTGAGCTGGGTATATTCACACGTGCGTGTGAGCTGGGTATATTCACACGTGCGTGTGAGCTGGGTATATTCTAACGTGCGTGTGAGCTGGGTATATTCTCACGTGCGTGTGAGCTGGGTATATTCTAACGTGCGTGTGAGCTGGGTAAATTCTCACGTTCGTGTGAGCTGGGTAAATTCTCACGTTCGTGTGAGCTGGGTATATTCTCACGTGCGTGTGAGCTGGGTATATTCTCACGTGCGTGTGAGCTGGGTAAATTCTCACGTTCGTGTGAGCTGGGTATATTCTAACGTGCGTGTGAGCTGGGTATATTCTCACGTGCGTGTGAGCTGGGTATATTCTCACGTGCGTGTGAGCTGGGTATATTCTCACGTGCGTGTGAGCTGGGTATATTCTCACGTTCGTGTGAGCTGGGTATATTCTAACGTGCGTGTGAGCTGGGTAAATTCTCACGTTCGTGTGAGCTGGGTATATTCTAACGTGCGTGTGAGCTGGGTATATTCTCACGTTCGTGTGAGCTGGGTATATTCTCACGTGCGTGTGAGCTGGGTATATTCTCACGTGCGTGTGAGCTGGGTATATTCTCACGTTCGTGTGAGCTGGGTATATTCTCACGTGCGTGTGAGCTGGGTATATTCTCACGTGCGTGTGAGCTGGGTATATTCTAACGTGCGTGTGAGCTGGGTATATTCTCACGTGCGTGTGAGCTGGGTATATTCTCACGTGCGTGTGAGCTGGGTATATTCACACGTGCGTGTGAGCTGGGTATATTCTCACGTGCGTGTTAGCTGGGTATATTCTCACGTGCGTGTGAGCTGGGTATATTCTCACGTGCGTGTGAGCTATGTATATTCTCACGTGCGTGTGAGCTTGGTATATTCTCACGTTCGTGTGAGCTGGGTATATTCTCACGTGCGTGTGAGCTGGGTATATTCTCACGTGCGTGTGAGCTGGGTATATTCACACGTGCGTGTGAGCTGGGTATATTCTCACGTGCGTGTGAGCTGGGTATATTCTAACGTGCGTGTGAGCTGGGTATATTCTAACGTGCGTGTGAGCTGGGTATATTCTCACGTGCGTGTGAGCTGGGTATATTCTAACTTGCGTGTGAGCTGGGTATATTCTCACGTGCGTGTGAGCTGGGTATATTCACACGTGCGTGTGAGCTGGGTATATTCACACGTGCGTGTGAGCTGGATATATTCTCACGTGCGTGTGAGCTGGGTATATTCTCACGTGCGTGTGAGCTGGGTATATTCTAACGTGCGCGTGAGCTGGGTATATTCTCACGTGCGTGTGAGCTGGGTATATTCTAACGTGCGCGTGAGCTGGGTATATTCTCACGTGCGTGTGAGCTGGGTATATTCTCACGTTCGTGTGAGCTGGGTATATTCTCACGTGCGTGTGAGCTGGGTATATTCTCACGTGCGTGTGAGCTGGGTATATTCACACGT
Organism: Morinoia aosen; assembly: GCA_030386875.1. Taxonomy (NCBI): domain Eukaryota; kingdom Metazoa; phylum Arthropoda; class Malacostraca; order Amphipoda; family Talitridae; genus Morinoia; species Morinoia aosen. Next base: position 6,730,080 of record CM059574.1, read on the forward strand.
GCGTGTGAGCTGGGTATATTCTCACGTGCGTGTGAGCTGGGTATATTCTCACGTGCGTGTGAGCTGGGTATATTCTCACGTGCGTGTGAGCTGGGTATATTCTCACGTGCGTGTGAGCTGGGTATATTCTCACGTGCGTGTGAGCTGGGTATATTCACACGTGCGTGTGAGCTGGGTATATTCTCACGTGCGTGTGAGCTGGGTATATTCTCACGTGCGTGTGAGCTGGGTATATTCACACGTGCGTGTGAGCTGGGTATATTCTCACGTGCGTGTGAGCTGGGTGTATTCTCACGTGCGTGTGAGCTGGGTATATTCTAACGTGCGCGTGAGCTGGGTATATTCTCACGTGCGTGTGAGCTGGGTATATTCTAACGTGCGCGTGAGCTGGGTATATTCTCACGTGCGTGTGAGCTGGGTATATTCTCACGTGCGTGTGAGCTGGGTATATTCTCACGTGCGTGTGAGCTGGGTATATTCTCACGTGCGTGTGAGCTGGGTATATTCTCACGTGCGTGTGAGCTGGGTATATTCTAACGTGCGTGTGAGCTGGGTATATTCTCACGTGCGTGTGAGCTGGGTATATTCTAACGTGCGTGTGAGCTGGGTATATTCTCACGTGCGTGTGAGCTGGGTATATTCTCACGTGCGTGTGAGCTGGGTATATTCTCACGTGCGTGTGAGCTGGGTATATTCTCACGTGCGTGTGAGCTGGGTATATTCTCACGTGCGTGTGAGCTGGGTATATTCTAACGTGAGCGTGAGCTGGGTATATTCTCACGTGCGTGTGAGCTGGGTATATTCTCACGTGCGTGTGAGCTGGGTATATTCTCACGTGCGTGTGAGCTGGGTATATTCTCACGTGCGTGTGAGCTGGGTATATTCTCACGTGCGTGTGAGCTGGGTATATTCTCACGTGCGTGTGAGCTGGGTATATTCTCACGTGCGCGTGAGCTGGGTATATTCTCACGTGCATGTGAGCTGGGTATATTCTCACGTGCGTGTGAGCTGGGTATATTCTCACGTGCGTGTGAGCTGGGTATATTCTCACGTGCGTGTGAGCTGGGTATATTCTCACGTGCGTGTGAGCTGGATATATTCTAACATGCGTGTGAGCTGGGTATATTCTCACGTGCGTGTGAGCTGGGTATATTCTAACGTGCGTGTGAGCTGGGTATATTCTCACGTGCGTGTGAGCTGGGTATATTCTAACGTGCGTGTGAGCTGGGTATATTCTCACGTGCGTGTGAGCTGGGTATATTCTCACGTGAGTGTGAGCTGGGTATATTCTAACGTGCGTGTGAGCTGGGTATATTCTCACGTGCGTGTGAGCTGGGTATATTCTAACGTGCGTGTGAGCTGGGTATATTCTCACGTGCGTGTGAGCTGGGTATATTCACACGTGCGTGTGAGCTGGGTATATTCACACGTGCGTGTGAGCTGGGTATATTCTCACGTGCGTGTGAGCTGGGTATATTCTAACGTGCGTGTGAGCTGGGTATATTCTCACTTGCGTGTGAGCTGGGTATATTCTCACGTGCGTGTGAGCTGGGTATATTCTAACGTGCGTGTGAGCTGGGTATATTCTCACGTGCGTGTGAGCTGGGTATATTCTCCCGTGCGTGTGAGCTGGGCATATTCTAACGTGCGTGTGAGCTGGGTATATTCTCACGTGCGTGTGAGCTGGGTATATTCTAACGTGCGTGTGAGCTGGGTATATTCTCACGTGCGTGTGAGCTGGGTATATTCTCACGTGCGTGTGAGCTGGGTATATTCTAACGTGCGTGTGAGCTGGGTATATTCTCACGTGCGTGTGAGCTGGGTATATTCTAACGTGCGTGTGAGCTGGGTATATTCTCACGTGCGTGTGAGCTGGGTATATTCACACGTGCGTGTGAGCTGGGTATATTCACACGTGCGTGTGAGCTGGGTATATTCTCACGTGCGTGTGAGCTGGGTATATTCTAACGTGCGTGTGAGCTGGGTATATTCTCACGTGCGTGTGAGCTGGGTATATTCTCACGTGCGTGTGAGCTGGGTATATTCTAACGTGCGTGTGAGCTGGGTATATTCTCACGTGCGTGTGAGCTGGGTATATTCTCACGTGCGTGTGAGCTGGGTATATTCTAACGTGCGTGTGAGCTGGGTATATTCTAACGTGCGTGTGAGCTGGGTATATTCTCACGTGCGTGTGAGCTGGGTATATTCTAACGTGCGTGTGAGCTGGGTATATTCTCACGTTCGTGTGAGCTGGGTATATTCTAACGTGCGTGTGAGCTGGGTATATTCTAACGTGCGTGTGAGCTGGGTATATTCTTACGTGCGTGTGAGCTGGGTATATTCTAACGTGCGTGTGAGCTGGGTATATTCTAACGTGCGTGTGAGCTGGGTATATTCTAACGTGCGTGTGAGCTGGGTATATTCTCACGTGCGTGTGAGCTGGGTATATTCTAACGTGCGTGTGAGCTGGGTATATTCTCACGTTCGTGTGAGCTGGGTATATTCTAACGTGCGTGTGAGCTGGGTATATTCTCACGTGCGTGTGAGCTGGGTATATTCTAACGTGCGTGTGAGCTGGGTATATTCTCACGTGCGTGTGAGCTGGGTATATTCTCACGTGCGTGTGAGCTGGGTATATTCTAACGTGCGTGTGAGCTGGGTATATTCTAACGTGCGTGTGAGCTGGGTATATTCTCACGTGCGTGTGAGCTGGGTATATTCTAACGTGCGTGTGAGCTGGGTATATTCTCACGTGCGTGTGAGCTGGGTATATTCTCACGTGCGTGTGAGCTGGGTATATTCTCACGTGCGTGTGAGCTGGGTATATTCTCACGTGCGTGTGAGCTGGGTATATTCTAACGTGCGTGTGAGCTGGGTATATTCTAACGTGCGTGTGAGCTGGGTATATTCTAACGTGCGTGTGAGCTGGGTATATTCTCACGTGCGTGTGAGCTGGGTATATTCTAACGTGCGTGTGAGCTGGGTATATTCTCACGTGCGTGTGAGCTGGGTATATTCTCACGTGCGTGTGAGCTGGGTATATTCTAACGTGCGTGTGAGCTGGGTATATTCTCACGTGCGTGTGAGCTGGGTATATTCTCACGTGCGTGTGAGCTGGGTATATTCTCACGTGCGTGTGAGCTGGGTATATTCTCACGTGCGTGTGAGCTGGGTATATTCTCACGTGCGTGTGAGCTGGGTATATTCGAACGTGCGTGTGAGCTGGGTATATTCTAACGTGCGTGTGAGCTGGGTATATTCTAACGTGCGTGTGAGCTGGGTATATTCTAACGTGCGTGTGAGCTGGGTATATTCTAACGTGCGTGTGAGCTGGGTATATTCTCACGTGCGTGTGAGCTGGGTATATTCTCACGTTCGTGTGAGCTGGGTATATTCTAACGTGCGTGTGAGCTGGGTATATTCTAACGTGCGTGTGAGCTGGGTATATTCTAACGTGCGTGTGAGCTGGGTATATTCTAACGTGCGTGTGAGCTGGGTATATTCTAACGTGCGTGTGAGCTGGGTATATTCTCACGTGCGTGTGAGCTGGGTATATTCTAACGTGCGTGTGAGCTGGGTATATTCTAACGTGCGTGTGAGCTGGGTATATTCTCACGTGCGTGTGAGCTGGGTATATTCTTACGTGCGTGTGAGCTGGGTATATTCTAACGTGCGTGTGAGCTGGGTATATTCCCACGTGCGTGTGAGCTGGGTATATTCTAACGTGCGTGTGAGCTGGGTATATTCTCACGTTCGTGTGAGCTGGGTATATTCTAACGTGCGGGTGAGCTGGGTATATTCTCACGTGCGGGTGAGCTGGGTATATTCTCACGTGCGTGTGAGCTGGGTATATTCTCACGTGCGTGTGAGCTGGGTATATTCTAACGTGCGTGTGAGCTGGGTATATTCTCACGTGCGTGTGAGCTGGGTATATTCTCACGTGCGTGTGAGCTGGGTATATTCTAACGTGCGTGTGAGCTGGGTATATTCTCACGTGCGTGTGAGCTGGGTATATTCTCACGTTCGTGTGAGCTGGGTATATTTTCACGTGCGTGTGAGCTGGGTATATTCTCACGTGCGTGTGAGCTGGGTATATTCTAACGTGCGTGTGAGCTGGGTATATTCTCACGTGCGTGTGAGCTGGGTATATTCTAACGTGCGTGTGAGCTGGGTATATTCTCACGTGCGTGTGAGCTGGGTATATTCTCACGTGCGTGTGAGCTGGGTATATTCTCACGTGCGTGTGAGCTGGGTATATTCTCACGTGCGTGTGAGCTGGGTATATTCTAACGTGCGTGTGAGCTGGGTATATTCTAACGTGCGTGTGAGCTGGGTATATTCTCACGTGCGTGTGAGCTGGGTATATTCTCACGTGCGTGTGAGCTGGGTATATTCTCACGTGCGTGTGAGCTGGGTATATTCTCACGTGCGTGTGAGCTGGGTATATTCTCACGTGCGTGTGAGCTGGGTATATTCTAGCGTGCGTGTGAGCTGGGTATATTTTCACGTGCGTGTGAGCTGGGTATATTCTCACGTGCGGGTGAGCTGGGTATATTCTCACGTGCGTGTGAGCTGGGTATATTCTCACGTGCGTGTGAGCTGGGTATATTCTAACGTGCGTGTGAGCTGGGTATATTCTAACGTGCGTGTGAGCTGGGTATATTCTAACGTGCGTGTGAGCTGGGTATATTCTCACGTGCGTGTGAGCTGGGTATATTCTCACGTGCGTGTGAGCTGGGTATATTCTCACGTGCGTGTGAGCTGGGTATATTCTAACGTGCGTGTGAGCTGGGTATATTCTAACGTGCGTGTGAGCTGGGTATATTCACACGTGAGTGTGAGCTGGGTATATTCACACGTGCGTGTGAGCTGGGTATATTCTCACGTGCGTGTGAGCTGGGTATATTCTCACGTGGGTGTGAGCTGGGTATATTCTAACGTGCGTGTGAGCTGGGTATATTCTCACGTGCGTGTGAGCTGGGTATATTCTCACGTGCGTGTGAGCTGGGTATATTCTCACGTGCGTGTGAGCTGGGTATATTCTAACGTGCGTGTGAGCTGGGTATATTCTAACGTGCGTGTGAGCTGGGTATATTCTCACGTGCGTGTGAGCTGGGTATATTCTAACGTGCGTGTGAGCTGGGTATATTCTCACGTGCGTGTGAGCTGGGTATATTCTCACGTTCGTGTGAGCTGGGTATATTTTAACGTGCGTGTGAGCTGGGTATATTCTCACGTGCGTGTGAGCTGGGTATATTCTCACGTGCGTGTGACCTGGGTATATTCTCACGTGCGTGTGAGCTGGGTATATTCTAACGTGCGTGTGAGCTGGGTATATTCTCACGTGCGTGTGAGCTGGGTATATTCTCACGTGCGTGTGAGCTGGGTATATTCTAACGTGTGTGTGAGCTGGGTATATTCTCACGTGCGTGTGAGCTGGGTATATTCACACGTGCGAGTGAGCTGGGTATATTCTCACGTGCGTGTGAGCTGGGTATATTCTAACGTGCGTGTGAGCTGGGTATATTCTAACGTGCGTGTGAGCTGGGTATATTCTCACGTGCGTGTGAGCTGGGTATATTCTAACGTGCGTGTGAGCTGGGTATATTCTAACGTGCGTGTGAGCTGGGTATATTCTAACGTGCGTGTGAGCTGGGAATATTCTAACGTGCGTGTGAGCTGGGTATATTCTAACGTGCGTGTGAGCTGGGTATATTCTCACGTGCGTGTGAGCTGGGTATATTCTCACGTTCGTGTGAGCTGGGTATATTCTCACGTGCGAGTGAGCTGGGTATATTCTCACGTGCGTGTGAGCAGGGTATATTCTCACGTGCGTGTGAGCTGGGTATATTCTCACGTGCGTGTGAGCTGGGTATATTCTCACGTGCGAGTGAGCTGGGTATATTCTCACGTGCGTGTGAGCTGGGTATATTCTCACGTGCGTGTGAGCTGGGTATATTCTAACGTGCGTGTGAGCTGGGTATATTCTAACGTGCGTGTGAGCTGGGTATATTCACACGTGCGAGTGAGATGGGTATATTCTAACGTGCGTGTGAGCTGGGTATATTCTCACGTGCGTGTGAGCTGGGTATATTCTAACGTGCGTGTGAGCTGGGTATATTCTCACGTGCGTGTGAGCTGGGTATATTCTCACGTGCGTGTGAGCTGGGTATATTCTAACGTGCGTGTGAGCTGGGTATATTCTAACGTGCGTGTGAGCTGGGTATATTCTCACGTGCGTGTGAGCTGGGTATATTCTAACGTGCGTGTGAGCTGGGTATATTCTCACGTGCGTGTGAGCTGGGTATATTCTAACGTGCGTGTGAGCTGGGTATATTCTCACGTGCGTGTGAGCTGGGTATATTCTAACGTGCGTGTGAGCTGGGTATATTCTAACGTGCGTGTGAGCTGGGCATATTCTCACGTTCGTGTGAGCTGGGTATATTCTCACGTGCGTGTGAGCTGGGTATATTACACGTGCGTGTGAGCTGGGTATATTCTCACGTTCGTATGAGCTGGGTATATTCACACGTGCGTGTGAGCTGGGTATATTCTCACGTTCGTGTGAGCTGGGTATATTCACACGTGCGTGTGAGCTGGGTATATTCTCACGTTCGTGTGAGCTGGGTATATTCTCACGTGCGTGTGAGCTGGGTATATTCTCACGTGCGTGTGAGCTGGGTATATTCTCACGTGCGTGTGAGCTGGGTATATTCTCACGTGCGTGTGAGCTGGGTATATTCTCACGTGCGTGTGAGCTGGGTATATTCTCACGTGCGTGTGAGCTGGGTATATTCACACGTGCGTGTGAGCTGGGTATATTCTCACGTGCGTGTGAGCTGGGTATATTCTCACGTTCGTGTGAGCTGGGTATATTCTAACGTGCGTGTGAGCTGGGTATATTCTCACGTTCGTGTGAGCTGGGTATATTCTCAGGTTCGTGTGAGCTGGGTATATTCTAACGTGCGTGTGAGCTGGGTATATTCTCACGTGCGTGTGAGCTGGGTATATTCTCACGTGCGTGTGAGCTGGGTATATTCTCACGTTCGTGTGAGCTGGGTATATTCTCACGTTCGTGTGAGCTGGGTATATTCTAACGTGCGTGTGAGCTGGGTATATTCTAACGTGCGTGTGAGCTGGGTAAATTCTCACGTTCGTGTGAGCTGGGTATATTCTAACGTGCGTGTGAGCTGGGTATATTCTAACGTGCGTGTGAGCTGGGTATATTCTCACGTTCGTGTGAGCTGGGTAAATTCTCACGTTCGTGTGAGCTGGGTATATTCTAACGTGCGTGTGAGCTGGGTATATTCTAACGTGCGTGTGAGCTGGGTATATTCTAACGTGCGTGTGAGCTGGGTATATTCTAACGTGCGTGTGAGCTGGGTATATTCTCACGTTCGTGTGAGCTGGGTATATTCTCACGTGCGTGTGAGCTGGGTATATTCTAACGTGCGTGTGAGCTGGGTATATTCTCACGTGCGTGTGAGCTGGGTATATTCTCACGTGCGTGTGAGCTGGGTATATTCTCACGTTCGTGTGAGCTGGGTATATTCTCACGTGCGTGTGAGCTGGGTATATTCTCACGTGCGTGTGAGCTGGGTATATTCTCACGTTCGTGTGAGCTGGGTATATTCTCACGTGCGTGTGAGCTGGGTATATTCTCACGTGCGTGTGAGCTGGGTATATTCTAACGTGCGTGTGAGCTGGGTATATTCTCACGTGCGTGTGAGCTGGGTATATTCTCACGTGCGTGTGAGCTGGGTATATTCACACGTGCGTGTGAGCTGGGTATATTCTCACGTGCGTGTGAGCTGGGTATATTCTCACGTGCGTGTGAGCTGGGTATATTCTCACGTGCGTGTGAGCTGGGTATATTCTCACGTTCGTGTGAGCTGGGTATATTCTCACGTTCGTGTGAGCTGGGTATATTCTCACGTGCGTGTGAGCTGGGTATATTCTCACGTGCGTGTGAGCTGGGTATATTCACACGTGCGTGTGAGCTAGGTATATTCTCACGTGCGTGTGAGCTGGGTATATTCTAACGTGCGTGTGAGCTGGGTATATTCTCACGTGCGTGTGAGCTGGGTATATTCTAACGTGCGTGTGAGCTGGGTATATTCTCACGTGCGTGTGAGCTGGGTATATTCTAACGTGCGTGTGAGCTGGGTATATTCTCACGTGCGTGTGAGCTGGGTATATTCACACGTGCGTGTGAGCTAGGTATATTCACACGTGCGTGTGAGCTGGGTATATTCTCACGTGCGTGTGAGCTGGGTATATTCTCACGTGCGTGTGAGCTGGGTATATTCTAACGTGCGCGTGAGCTGGGTATATTCTCACGTGCGTGTGAGCTGGGTATATTCTAACGTGCGCGTGAGCTGGGTATATTCTCACGTGCGTGTGAGCTGGGTATATTCTCACGTTCGTGTGAGCTGGGTATATTCTCACGTGCGTGTGAGCTGGGTATATTCTCACGTGCGTGTGAGCTGGGTATATTCACACGTGCGTGTGAGCTGGGTATATTCTCACGTGCGTGTGAGCTGGGTATATTCTCACGTGCGTGTGAGCTGGGTATATTCTCACGTGCGTGTGAGCTGGGTATATTCTCACGTGCGTGTGAGCTGGGTATATTCTCACGTGCGTGTGAGCTGGGTATATTCTAACGTGCGTGTGAGCTGGGTATATTCTCACGTGCGTGTGAGCTGGGTATATTCTCACGTGCGTGTGAGCTGGGTATATTCTCACGTGCGTGTGAGCTGGGTATATTCTCACGTGCGTGTGAGCTGGGTATATTCTCACGTGCGTGTGAGCTGGGTATATTCTAACGTGCGCGTGAGCTGGGTATATTCTCACGTGCGTGTGAGCTGGGTATATTCTCACGTGCGTGTGAGCTGGGTATATTCTCACGTGCGTGTGAGCTGGGTATATTCTCACGTGCGTGTGAGCTGGGTATATTCTAACGTGCGTGTGAGCTGGGTATATTCTCACGTGCGTGTGAGCTGGGTATATTCTCACGTGCGTGTGAGCTGGGTATATTCTAACGTGCGTGTGAGCTGGGTATATTCTCACGTGCGTGTGAGCTGGGTATATTCTCACGTTCGTGTGAGCTGGGTATATTCTAACGTGAGTGTGAGCTGGGTATATTCTCACGTGCGTGTGAGCTGGGTATATTCTCACGTGCGTGTGAGCTGGGTATATTCTCACGTGCGTGTGAGCTGGGTATATTCTAACGTGCGTGTGAGCTGGGTATATTCTCACGTGCGTGTGAGCTGGGTATATTCTCACGTGCGTGTGAGCTGGGTATATTCTAACGTGCGTGTGAGCTGGGTATATTCTCACGTGCGTGTGAGCTGGGTATATTCACACGTGCGAGTGAGCTGGGTATATTCTCACGTGCGTGTGAGCTGGGTATATTCTAACGTGCGTGTGAGCTGGGTATATTCTAACGTGCGTGTGAGCTGGGTATATTCTCACGTGCGTGTGAGCTGGGTATATTCTAACGTGCGTGTGAGCTGGGTATATATTAACGTGCGTGTGAGCTGGGTATATTCTAACGTGCGTGTGAGCTGGGAATATTCTAACGTGCGTGTGAGCTGGGTATATTCTAACGTGCGTGTGAGCTGGGTATATTCTCACGTGCGTGTGAGCTGGGTATATTCTCACGTGCGTGTGAGCTGGGTATATTCTCACGTGCGAGTGAGCTGGGTATATTCTCACGTGCGTGTGAGCTGGGTATATTCTCACGTGCGTGTGAGCTGGGTATATTCTCACGTGCGTGTAAGCTGGGTATATTCTCACGTGCGAGTGAGCTGGGTATATTCTCACGTGCGTGTGAGCTGGGTATATTCACACGTGCGAGTGAGCTGGGTATATTCTAACGTGCGTGTGAGCTGGGTATATTCTCACGTGCGTGTGAGCTGGGTATATTCTAACGTGCGTGTGAGCTGGGTATATTCTCACGTGCGTGTGAGCTGGGTATATTCTCACGTGCGTGTGAGCTGGGTATATTCTAACGTGCGTGTGAGCTGGGTATATTCTAACGTGCGTGTGAGCTGGGTATATTCTCACGTGCGTGTGAGCTGGGTATATTCTAACGTGCGTGTGAGCTGGGTATATTCTCACGTGCGTGTGAGCTGGGTATATTCTAACGTGCGTGTGAGCTGGGTATATTCTCACGTGCGTGTGAGCTGGGTATATTCTAACGTGCGTGTGAGCTGGGTATATTCTAACGTGCGTGTGAGCTGGGTATATTCTCACGTTCGTGTGAGCTGGGTATATTCTCACGTGCGTGTGAGCTGGGTATATTCACACGTGCGTGTGAGCTGGGTATATTCTCACGTTCGTGTGAGCTGGGTATATTCACACGTGCGTGTGAGCTGGGTATATTCTCACGTTCGTGTGAGCTGGGTATATTCACACGTGCGTGTGAGCTGGGTATATTCTCACGTTCGTGTGAGCTGGGTATATTCTCACGTGCGTGTGAGCTGGGTATATTCTCACGTGCGTGTGAGCTGGGTATATTCACACGTGCGTGTGAGCTGGGTATATTCTCACGTGCGTGTGAGCTGGGTATATTCTAACGTGCGTGTGAGCTGGGTATATTCTCACGTGCGTGTGAGCTGGGTATATTCACACGTGCGTGTGAGCTGGGTATATTCACACGTGCGTGTGAGCTGGGTATATTCTCACGTGCGTGTGAGCTGGGTATATTCTCACGTGCGTGTGAGCTGGGTATATTCTAACGTGCGCGTGAGCTGGGTATATTCTCACGTGCGTGTGAGCTGGGTATATTCTAACGTGCGCGTGAGCTGGGTATATTCTCTCGTGCGTGTGAGCTGGGTATATTCTCACGTGCGTGTGAGCTGGGTATATTCTCACGTGCGTGTGAGCTGGGTATATTCTCACGTGCGTGTGAGCTGGGTATATTCTCACGTGCGTGTGAGCTGGGTATATTCTAACGTGCGCGTGAGCTGGGTATATTCTCACGTGCGTGTGAGCTGGGTATATTCTCACGTGCGTGTGAGCTGGGTATATTCTCACGTGCGTGTGAGCTGGGTATATTCTCACGTTCGTGTGAGCTGGGTATATTCTCACGTGCGTGTGAGCTGGGTATATTCTCACGTGCGTGTGAGCTGGGTATATTCACACGTGCGTGTGAGCTGGGTAAATTCTCACGTGCGTGTGAGCTGGGTATATTCTCACGTGCGTGTGAGCTGGGTATATTCTCACGTGCGTGTGAGCTGGGTATATTCTCACGTGCGTGTGAGCTGGGTATATTCTCACGTGCGTGTGAGCTGGGTATATTCACACGTGCGTGTGAGCTGGGTATATTCTCACGTGCGTGTGAGCTGGGTATATTCTCACGTGCGTGTGAGCTGGGTATATTCACACGTGCGTGTGAGCTGGGTATATTCTCACGTGCGTGTGAGCTGGGTATATTCTCACGTGCGTGTGAGCTGGGTATATTCTAACGTGTGCGTGAGCTGGGTATATTCTCACGTGCGTGTGAGCTGGGTATATTCTAACGTGCGCGTGAGCTGGGTATATTCTCACGTGCGTGTGAGCTGGGTATATTCTCACGTGCGTGTGAGCTGGGTATATTCTCACGTGCGTGTGAGCTGGGTATATTCTCACGTGCGTGTGAGCTGGGTATATTCTCACGTGCGTGTGAGCTGGGTATATTCTAACGTGCGTGTGAGCTGGGTATATTCTCACGTGCGTGTGAGCTGGGTATATTCTAACGTGCGTGTGAGCTGGGTATATTCTCACGTGCGTGTGAGCTGGGTATATTCTAACGTGCGTGTGAGCTGGGTATATTCTCACGTGCGTGTGAGCTGGGTATATTCTCACGTGCGTGTGAGCTGGGTATATTCTCACGTGCGTGTGAGCTGGGTATATTCTCACGTGCGTGTGAGCTGGGTATATTCTCACGTGCGTGTGAGCTGGGTATATTCTAACGTGCGCGTGAGCTGGGTATATTCTCACGTGCGTGTGAGCTGGGTATATTCTCACGTGCGTGTGAGCTGGGTATATTCTCACGTGCGTGTGAGCTGGGTATATTCTCACGTGCGCGTGAGCTGGGTATATTCTCACGTGCGTGTGAGCTGGGTATATTCTCACGTGCGTGTGAGCTGGGTATATTCTCACGTGCGTGTGAGCTGGGTATATTCTCACGTGCGTGTGAGCTGGGTATATTCTCACGTGCGTGTGAGCTGGGTATATTCTAACGTGCGTGTGAGCTGGGTATATTCTCACGTGCGTGTGAGCTGGGTATATTCTAACGTGCGTGTGAGCTGGGTATATTCTCACGTGCGTGTGAGCTGGGTATATTCTAACGTGCGTGTGAGCTGGGTATATTCTCACGTGCATGTGAGCTGGGTATATTCTCACGTGCGTGTGAGCTGGGTATATTCTAACGTGCGTGTGAGCTGGGTATATTCTAACGTGCGTGTGAGCTGGGTATATTCTCACGTGCGTGTGAGCTGGGTATATTCACACGTGCGTGTGAGCTGGGTATATTCACACGTGCGTGTGAGCTGGGTATATTCTCACGTGCGTGTGAGCTGGGTATATTCTAACGCGCGTGTGAGCTGGGTATATTCTCACGTGCGTGTGAGCTGGGTATATTCTCACGTGCGTGTGAGCTGGGTATATTCTAACGTGCGTGTGAGCTGGGTATATTCTCACGTGCGTGTGAGCTGGGTATATTCTCACGTGCGTGTGAGCTGAGTATATTCTAACGTGCGTGTGAGCTGGGTATATTCTCACGTGCGTGTGAGCTGGGTATATTCTCACGTGCGTGTGAGCTGGGTATATTCTCACGTGCGTGTGAGCTGGGTATATTCTAACGTGCGTGTGAGCTGGGTATATTCTCACGTGCGTGTGAGCTGGGTATATTCTCACGTGCATGTGAGCTGGGTATATTCTCACGTGCGTGTGAGCTGGGTATTTTCTCACGTGCGTGTGAGCTGGGTATATTCACACGTGCGTGTGAGCTGGGTATATTCTAACGTGCGTGTGAGCTGGGTATATTCTTACGTGCGTGTGAGCTGGGTATATTCTAACGTGCGTGTGAGCTGGGTATATTCTAACGTGCGTGTGAGCTGGGTATATTCTCACGTGCGTGTGAGCTGGGTATATTCTAACGTGCGTGTGAGCTGGGTATATTCTCACGTGCGTGTGAGCTGGATATATTCTAACGTGCGTGTGAGCTGGGTATATTCACACGTGCGTGTGAGCTGGGTATATTCTCACGTGCGTGTGAGCTGGGTATATTCTCACGTTCGTGTGAGCTGGGTATATTCTCACGTGCGTGTGAGCTGGGTATATTCTCACGTGCGTGTGAGCTGGGTATATTCTCACGTTCGTGTGAGCTGGGTATATTCTCACGTGCGTGTGAGCTGGGTATATTCTCACGTGCGTGTGAGCTGGGTATATTCTCACGTTCGTGTGAGCTGGGTATATTCTCACGTGCGTGTGAGCTGGGTATATTCTTACGTTCGTGTGAGCTGGGTATATTCTCACGTTCGTGTGAGCTGGGTATATTCTAACGTGCGTGTGAGCTGGGTATATTCTAACGTGCGTGTGAGCTGGGTATATTCTCACGTGCGTGTGAGCTGGGTATATTCACACGTGCGTGTGAGCTGGGTATATTCTCACGTGCGTGTGAGCTGGGTATATTCTCACGTGCGTGTTACCTGGGTATATTCTCACGTGCGTGTGAGCTGGGTATATTCTCACGTGCGTGTGAGCTGGGTATATTCTCACGTTCGTGTGAGCTGGGTATATTCTCACGTGCGTGTGAGCTGGGTATATTCTCACGTTCGTGTGAGCTGGGTATATTCTCACGTTCGTGTGAGCTGGGTATATTCACACGTGCGTGTGAGCTGGGTATATTCTCACGTACGTGCGTGTGAGCTGGGTATATTCTCACGTGCGTGTGAGCTGGGTATATTCTCACGTGCGTGTGAGCTGGGTATATTCTAACGTGCGTGTGAGCTGGGTATATTCACACGTGCGTGTGAGCTGGGTATATTCTCACGTTCGTGTGAGCTTGGTATATTCTAACGTGCGTGTGAGCTGGGTATATTCTCACGTGCGTGTGAGCTGGGTATATTCCCACGTGCGTGTGAGCTGGGTATATTCTCACGTGCGTGTGAGCTGGGTATATTCTCACGTTCGTGTGAGCTGGGTATATTCTAACGTGCGTGTGAGCTGGGTATATTCTAACGTGCGTGTGAGCTGGGTATATTCTCACGTGCGTGTGAGCTGGGTATATTCTAACGTGCGTGTGAGCTGGGTATATTCTCACGTTCGTGTGAGCTGGGTATATTCTAACGTGCGTGTGAGCTGGGTATATTCTAACGTGCGTGTGAGCTTGGTATATTCTTACGTGCGTGTGAGCTGGGTATATTCTAACGTGCGTGTGAGCTGGGTATATTCTAACGTGCGTGTGAGCTGGGTATATTCTAACGTGCGTGTGAGCTGGGTATATTCTCACGTGCGTGTGAGCTGGGTATATTCTAACGTGCGTGTGAGCTGGGTATATTCTCACGTTCGTGTGAGCTGGGTATATTCTAACGTGCGTGTGAGCTGGGTATATTCTCACGTGCGTGTGAGCTGGGTATATTCTAACGTGCGTGTGAGCTGGGTATATTCTCACGTGCGTGTGAGCTGGGTATATTCTCACGTGCGTGTGAACTGGGTATATTCTAACGTGCGTGTGAGCTGGGTATATTCTAACGTGCGTGTGAGCTGGGTATATTCTCACGTGCGTGTGAGCTGGGTATATTCTAACGTGCGTGTGAGCTGGGTATATTTTCACGTGCGTGTGAGCTGGGTATATTCTCACGTGCGTGTGAGCTGGGTATATTCTCACGTGCGTGTGAGCTGGGTATATTCTCACGTGCGTGTGAGCTGGGTATATTCTAACGTGCGTGTGAGCTGGGTATATTCTAACGTGCGTGTGAGCTGGGTATATTCTAACGTGCGTGTGAGCTGGGTATATTCTCACGTGCGTGTGAGCTGGGTATATTCTAACGTGCGTGTGAGCTGGGTATATTCTCACGTGCGTGTGAGCTGGGTATATTCTCACGTGCGTGTGAGCTGGGTATATTCTAACGTGCGTGTGAGCTGGGTATATTCTCACGTGCGTGTGAGCTGGGTATATTCTCACGTGCGTGTGAGCTGGGTATATTCTCACGTGCGTGTGAGCTGGGTATATTCTCACGTGCGTGTGAGCTGGGTATATTCTAACGTGCGTGTGAGCTGGGAATATTCTAACGTGCGTGTGAGCTGGGTATATTCTAACGTGCGTGTGAGCTGGGTATATTCTAACGTGCGTGTGAGCTGGGTATATTCTCACGTGCGTGTGAGCTGGGTATATTCTCATGTGCGTGTGAGCTGGGTATATTCTCACGTGCGTGTGAGCTGGGTATATTCTCACGTGCGTGTGAGCTGGGTATATTCTCACGTGCGTGTGAGCTGGGTATATTCTCACGTGCGTGTGAGCTGGGTATATTCTAACGTGCGTGTGAGCTGGGTATATTCTCACGTGCGTGTGAGCTGGGTATATTCTCACGTGCGTGTGAGCTGGGTATATTCTCACGTTCGTGTGAGCTGGGTATATTCTCACGTGCGTGTGAGCTGGGTATATTCTAACGTGCGTGTGAGCTGGGTATATTCTAACGTGCGTGTGAGCTGGGTATATTCTAACGTGCGTGTGAGCTGGGTATATTCTAACGTGCGTGTGAGCTGGGTATATTCTCACGTTCGTGTGAGCTGGGTATATTTTAACGTGCGTGTGAGCTGGGTATATTCTAACGTGCGTGTGAGCTGGGTATATTCTTACGTGCGTGTGAGCTGGGTATATTCTAACGTGCGTGTGAGCTGGGTATATTCTAACGTGCGTGTGAGCTGGGTATATTCTAACGTGCGTGTGAGCTGGGTATATTCTCACGTGCGTGTGAGCTGGGTATATTCTAACGTGCGTGTGAGCTGGGTATATTCTCACGTTCGTGTGAGCTGGGTATATTCTAACGTGCGTGTGAGCTGGGTATATTCTCACGTGCGTGTGAGCTGGGTATATTCTAACGTGCGTGTGAGCTGGGTATATTCTCACGTGCGTGTGAGCTGGGTATATTCTCACGTGCGTGTGAGCTGGGTATATTCTAACGTGCGTGTGAGCTGGGTATATTCTAACGTGCGTGTGAGCTGGGTATATTCTCACGTGCGTGTGAGCTGGGTATATTCTAACGTGCGTGTGAGCTGGGTATATTCTCACGTGCATGTGAGCTGGGTATATTCTCACGTGCGTGTGAGCTGGGTATATTCTCACGTGCGTGTGAGCTGGGTATATTCTCACGTGCGTGTGAGCTGGGTATATTCTAACGTGCGTGTGAGCTGGGTATATTCTAACGTGCGTGTGAGCTGGGTATATTCTAACGTGCGTGTTCGCTGGGTATATTCTCACGTGCGTGTGAGCTGGGTATATTCTAACGTGCGTGAGAGCTGGGTATATTCTCACGTGCGTGTGAGCTGGGTATATTCTCACGTGCGTGTGAGCTGGGTATATTCTAACGTGCGTGTGAGCTGGGTATATTCTCACGTGCGTGTGAGCTGGGTATATTCTCACGTGCGTGTGAGCTGGGTATATTCTCACGTGCGTGTGAGCTGGGTATATTCTCACGTGCGTGTGAGCTGGGTATATTCTAACGTGCGTGTGAGCTGGATATATTCTAACGTGCGTGTGAGCTGGGTATATTCTAACGTGCGTGTGAGCTGGGTATATTCTAACGTGCGCGTGAGCTGGGTATATTCTCACGTGCGTGTGAGCTGGGTATATTCTCACGTGCGTGTGAGCTGGGTATATTCTCACGTGCGTGTGAGCTGGGTATATTCTCACGTGCGTGTGAGCTGGGTATATTCTCACGTGCGTGTGAGCTGGGTATATTCTAACGTGCGTGTGAGCTGGGTATATTCTCACGTGCGTGTGAGCTGGGTATATTCTCACGTGCGTGTGAGCTGGGTATATTCTCACGTGCGTGTGAGCTGGGTATATTCTCACGTGCGTGTGAGCTGGGTATATTCTCACGTGCGTGTGAGCTGGGTATATTCTCACGTGCGTGTGAGCTGGGTATATTCTCACGTGCGTGTGAGCTGGGTATATTCACACGTGCGTGTGAGCTGGGTATATTCTCACGTGCGTGTGAGCTGGGTATATTCTCACGTGCGCGTGAGCTGGGTATATTCTCACGTGCGTGTGAGCTGGGTATATTCTCACGTGCGTGTGAGCTGGGTATATTCTCACGTGCGTGTGAGCTGGGTATATTCTCACGTGCGTGTGAGCTGGGTATATTCTCACGTGCGTGTGAGCTGGGTATATTCTAACGTGCGTGTGAGCTGGGTATCATCTCACGTGCGTGTGAGCTGGGTATATTCTAACGTGCGTGTGAGCTGGATATATTCTCACGTGCGTGTGAGCTGGGTATATTCTAACGTGCGTGTGAGCTGGGTATATTCTCACGTGCATGTGAGCTGGGTATATTCTCACGTGCGTGTGAGCTGGGTATATTCTAACGTGCGTGTGAGCTGGGTATATTCTCACGTGCGTGTGAGCTGGGTATATTCTAACGTGCGTGTGAGCTGGGTATATTCTCACGTGCGTGTGAGCTGGGTATATTCACACGTGCGTGTGAGCTGGGTATATTCACACGTGCGTGTGAGCTGGGTATATTCTCACGTGCGTGTGAGCTGGGTATATTCTAACGTGCGTGTGAGCTGGGTATATTCTCACGTTCGTGTGAGCTGGGTATATTCTCACGTGCGTGTGAGCTGGGTATATTCTAACGTGCGTGTGAGCTGGGTATATTCTCACGTGCGTGTGAGCTGGGTATATTCTAACGTGCGTGTGAGCTGGGTATATTCTCACGTGCGTGTGAGCTGGGTATATTCTCACGTGCGTGTGAGCTGGGTATATTCTAACGTGCGTGTGAGCTGGGTATATTCTAACGTGCGTGTGAGCTGGGTATACTCTCACGTGCGTGTGAGCTGGGTATATTCTAACGTGCGTGTGTGCTGGGTATATTCTCACGTGCATGTGAGCTGGGTATATTCTCACGTGCGTGTGAGCTGGGTATATTCTCACGTGCGTGTGAGCTGGGTATATTCTCACGTGCGTGTGAGCTGGGTATATTCTAACGTGCGTGTGAGCTGGGTATATTCTAACGTGCGTGTGAGCTGGGTATATTCTAACGTGCGTGTGAGCTGGGTATATTCTCACGTGCGTGTGAGCTGGGTATATTCTAACGTGCGTGAGAGCTGGGTATATTCTCACGTGCGTGTGAGCTGGGTATATTCTCACGTGCGTGTGAGCTGGGTATATTCTAACGTGCGTGTGAGCTGGGTATATTCTCACGTGCGTGTGAGCTGGGTATATTCTCACGTGCGTGTGAGCTGGGTATATTCTCGCGTGCGTGTGAGCTGGGTATATTCTCACGTGCGTGTGAGCTGGGTATATTCTAACGTGCGTGTGAGCTGGATATATTCTAACGTGCGTGTGAGCTGGGTATATTCTAACGTGCGTGTGAGCTGGGTATATTCTAACGTGCGCGTGAGCTGGGTATATTCTCACGTGCGTGTGAGCTGGGTATATTCTCACGTGCGTGTGAGCTGGGTATATTCTCACGTGCGTGTGAGCTGGGTATATTCTCACGTGCGTGTGAGCTGGGTATATTCTCACGTGCGTGTGAGCTGGGTATATTCTAACGTGCGTGTGAGCTGGGTATATTCTCACGTGCGTGTGAGCTGGGTATATTCTCACGTGCGTGTGAGTTGGGTATATTCTCACGTGCGTGTGAGCTGGGTATATTCTCACGTGCGTGTGAGCTGGGTATATTCTCACGTGCGTGTGAGCTGGGTATATTCTCACGTGCGTGTGAGCTGGGTATATTCTAACGTGCGTGTGAGCTGGGTATCATCTCACGTGCGTGTGAGCTGGGTATATTCTAACGTGCGTGTGAGCTGGATATATTCTCACGTGCGTGTGAGCTGGGTATATTCTAACGTGCGTGTGAGCTGGGTATATTCTCACGTGCATGTGAGCTGGGTATATTCTCACGTGCGTGTGAGCTGGGTATATTCTAACGTGCGTGTGAGCTGGGTATATTCTCACGTGCGTGTGAGCTGGGTATATTCTAACGTGCGTGTGAGCTGGGTATATTCTCACGTGCGTGTGAGCTGGGTATATTCACACGTGCGTGTGAGCTGGGTATATTCACACGTGCGTGTGAGCTGGGTATATTCTCACGTGCGTGTGAGCTGGGTATATTCTAACGTGCGTGTGAGCTGGGTATATTCTCACGTTCGTGTGAGCTGGGTATATTCTCACGTGCGTGTGAGCTGGGTATATTCTAACGTGCGTGTGAGCTGGGTATATTCTCACGTGCGTGTGAGCTGGGTATATTCTCACGTGCGTGTGAGCTGGGTATATTCTAACGTGCGTGTGAGCTGGGTATATTCTCACGTGCGTGTGAGCTGGGTATATTCTAACGTGCGTGTGAGCTGGGTATATTCTCACGTGCGTGTGAGCTGGGTATATTCTCACGTGCGTGTGAGCTGGGTATATTCTAACGTGCGTGTGAGCTGGGTATATTCTCACGTGCGTGTGAGCTGGGTATATTCTAACGTGCGTGTGAGCTGGGTATATTCTCACGTGCGTGTGAGCTGGGTATATTCACACGTGCGTGTGAGCTGGGTATATTCACACGTGCGTGTGAGCTGGGTATATTCTCACGTGCGTGTGAGCTGGGTATATTCTAACGTGCGTGTGAGCTGGGTATATTCTCACGTGCGTGTGAGCTGGGTATATTCTCACGTGCGTGTGAGCTGGGTATATTCTAACGTGCGTGTGAGCTGGGTATATTCTCACGTGCGTGTGAGCTGGGTATATTCTCACGTGCGTGTGAGCTGAGTATATTCTAACGTGCGTGTGAGCTGGGTATATTCTCACGTGCGTGTGAGCTGGGTATATTCTCACGTGCGTGTGAGCTGGGTATATTCTCACGTGCGTGTGAGCTGGGTATATTCTAACGTGCGTGTGAGCTGGGTATATTCTCACGTGCGTGTGAGCTGGGTATATTCTCACGTGCATGTGAGCTGGGTATATTCTTACGTGCGTGTGAGCTGGGTATATTCTCACGTGCGTGTGAGCTGGGTATATTCACACGTGCGTGTGAGCTGGGTATATTCTAACGTGCGTGTGAGCTGGGTATATTCTTACGTGCGTGTGAGCTGGGTATATTCTAACGTGCGTGTGAGCTGGGTATATTCTAACGTGCGTGTGAGCTGGGTATATTCTCACGTGCGTGTGAGCTGGGTATATTCTAACGTGCGTGTGAGCTGGGTATATTCTCACGTGCGTGTGAGCTGGATATATTCTAACGTGCTTGTGAGCTGGGTATATTCACACGTGCGTGTGAGCTGGGTATATTCTCACGTGCGTGTGAGCTGGGTATATTCTCACGTTCGTGTGAGCTGGGTATATTCTCACGTGCGTGTGAGCTGGGTATATTCTCACGTGCGTGTGAGCTGGGTATATTCTCACGTTCGTGTGAGCTGGGTATATTCTCACGTGCGTGTGAGCTGGGTATATTCTCACGTGCGTGTGAGCTGGGTATATTCTCACGTTCGTGTGAGCTGGGTATATTCTCACGTGCGTGTGAGCTGGGTATATTCTTACGTTCGTGTGAGCTGGGTATATTCTCACGTTCGTGTGAGCTGGGTATATTCTAACGTGCGTGTGAGCTGGGTATATTCTAACGTGCGTGTGAGCTGGGTATATTCTCACGTGCGTGTGAGCTGGGTATATTCACACGTGCGTGTGAGCTGGGTATATTCTCACGTGCGTGTGAGCTGAGTATATTCTCACGTGCGTGTTACCTGGGTATATTCTCACGTGCGTGTGAGCTGGGTATATTCTCACGTGCGTGTGAGCTGGGTATATTCTCACGTTCGTGTGAGCTGGGTATATTCTCACGTGCGTGTGAGCTGGGTATATTCTCACGTTCGTGTGAGCTGGGTATATTCTCACGTTCGTGTGAGCTGGGTATATTCACACGTGCGTGTGAGCTGGGTATATTCTCACGTGCGTGTGAGCTGGGTATATTCTCACGTGCGTGTGAGCTGGGTATATTCTCACGTGCGTGTGAGCTGGGTATATTCTAACGTGCGTGTGAGCTGGGTATATTCACACGTGCGTGTGAGCTGGGTATATTCTCACGTTCGTGTGAGCTTGGTATATTCTAACGTGCGTGTGAGCTGGGTATATTCTCACGTGCGTGTGAGCTGGGTATATTCCCACGTGCGTGTGAGCTGGGTATATTCTCACGTGCGTGTGAGCTGGGTATATTCTCACGTTCGTGTGAGCTGGGTATATTCTAACGTGCGTGTGAGCTGGGTATATTCTAACGTGCGTGTGAGCTGGGTATATTCTCACGTGCGTGTGAGCTGGGTATATTCTAACGTGCGTGTGAGCTGGGTATATTCTCACGTTCGTGTGAGCTGGGTATATTCTAACGTGCGTGTGAGCTGGGTATATTCTAACGTGCGTGTGAGCTGGGTATATTCTTCCGTGCGTGTGAGCTGGGTATATTCTAACGTGCGTGTGAGCTGGGTATATTCTAACGTGCGTGTGAGCTGGGTATATTCTAACGTGCGTGTGAGCTGGGTATATTCTCACGTGCGTGTGAGCTGGGTATATTCTAACGTGCGTGTGAGCTGGGTATATTCTCACGTTCGTGTGAGCTGGGTATATTCTAACGTGCGTGTGAGCTGGGTATATTCTCACGTGCGTGTGAGCTGGGTATATTCTAACGTGCGTGTGAGCTGGGTATATTCTCACGTGCGTGTGAGCTGGGTATATTCTCACGTGCGTGTGAGCTGGGTATATTCTAACGTGCGTGTGAGCTGGGTATATTCTAACGTGCGTGTGAGCTGGGTATATTCTCACGTGCGTGTGAGCTGGGTATATTCTAACGTGCGTGTGAGCTGGGTATATTTTCACGTGCGTGTGAGCTGGGTATATTCTCACGTGCGTGTGAGCTGGGTATATTCTCACGTGCGTGTGAGCTGGGTATATTCTCACGTGCGTGTGAGCTGGGTATATTCTAACGTGCGTGTGAGCTGGGTATATTCTAACGTGCGTGTGAGCTGGGTATATTCTAACGTGCGTGTGAGCTGGGTATATTCTCACGTGCGTGTGAGCTGGGTATATTCTAACGTGCGTGTGAGCTGGGTATATTCTCACGTGCGTGTGAGCTGGGTATATTCTCACGTGCGTGTGAGCTGGGTATATTCTAACGTGCGTGTGAGCTGGGTATATTCTCACGTGCGTGTGAGCTGGGTATATTCTCACGTGCGTGTGAGCTGGGTATATTCTCACGTGCGTGTGAGCTGGGTATATTCTCACGTGCGTGTGAGCTGGGTATATTCTAACGTGCGTGTGAGCTGGGTATATTCTAACGTGCGTGTGAGCTGGGTATATTCTAACGTGCGTGTGAGCTGGGTATATTCTAACGTGCGTGTGAGCTGGGTATATTCTCACGTGCGTGTGAGCTGGGTATATTCTCATGTGCGTGTGAGCTGGGTATATTCTCACGTGCGTGTGAACTGGGTATATTCTCACGTGCGTGTGAGCTGGGTATATTCTCACGTGCGTGTGAGCTGGGTATATTCTCACGTGCGTGTGAGCTGGGTATATTCTAACGTGCGTGTGAGCTGGGTATATTCTCACGTGCGTGTGAGCTGGGTATATTCTCACGTGCGTGTGAGCTGGGTATATTCTCACGTTCGTGTGAGCTGGGTATATTCTCACGTGCGTGTGAGCTGGGTATATTCTAACCTGCGTGTGAGCTGGGTATATTCTAACGTGCGTGTGAGCTGGGTATATTCTAACGTGCGTGTGAGCTGGGTATATTCTAACGTGCGTGTGAGCTGGGTATATTCTCACGTTCGTGTGAGCTGGGTATATTTGAACGTGCGTGTGAGCTGGATATATTCTAACGTGCGTGTGAGCTGGGTATATTCTTACGTGCGTGTGAGCTGGGTATATTCTAACGTGCGTGTGAGCTGGGTATATTCTAACGTGCGTGTGAGCTGGGTATATTCTAACGTGCGTGTGAGCTGGGTATATTCTAACGTGCGTGTGAGCTGGGTATATTCTCACGTTCGTGTGAGCTGGGTATATTCTAACGTGCGTGTGAGCTGGGTATATTCTCACGTGCGTGTGAGCTGGGTATATTCTAACGTGCGTGTGAGCTGGGTATATTCTCACGTGCGTGTGAGCTGGGTATATTCTCACGTGCGTGTGAGCTGGGTATATTCTAACGTGCGTGTGAGCTGGGTATATTCTAACGTGCGTGTGAGCTGGGTATATTCTCACGTGCGTGTGAGCTGGGTATATTCTAACGTGCGTGTGAGCTGGGTATATTCTCACGTGCATGTGAGCTGGGTATATTCTCACGTGCGAGTGAGCTGGGTATATTCTCACGTGCGTGTGAGCTGGGTATATTCTCACGTGCGTGTGAGCTGGGTATATTCTAACGTGCGTGTGAGCTGGGTATATTCTAACGTGCGTGTGAGCTGGGTATATTCTAACGTGCGTGTGAGCTGGGTATATTCTCACGTGCGTGTGAGCTGGGTATATTCTAACGTGCGTGAGAGCTGGGTATATTCTCACGTGCGTGTGAGCTGGGTATATTCTCACGTGCGTGTGAGCTGGGTATATTCTAACGTGCGTGTGAGCTGGGTATATTCTCACGTGCGTGTGAGCTGGGTATATTCTCACGTGCGTGTGAGCTGGGTATATTCTCACGTGCGTGTGAGCTGGGTATATTCTCACGTGCGTGTGAGCTGGGTATATTCTAACGTGCGTGTGAGCTGGGTATATTCTAACGTGCGTGTGAGCTGGGTATATGCTAACGTGCGTGTGAGCTGGGTATATTCTAACGTGCGTGTGAGCTGGGTATATTCTCACGTGCGTGTGAGCTGGGTACATTCTCACGTTCGTGTGAGCTGGGTATATTCTCACGTGCGTGTGAGCTGGGTATATTCTCACGTGCGTGTGAGCTGGGAATATTCTCACGTGCGTGTGAGCTGGGTATATTCTCACGTGCGTGTGAGCTGGGTATATTCTAACGTGCGTGTGAGCTGGGTATATTCTCACGTGCGTGTGAGCTGGGTATATTCTCACGTGCGTGTGAGCTGGGTATATTCTCACGTTCGTGTGAGCTGGGTATATTCTCACGTGCGTGTGAGCTGGGTATATTCTAACGTGCGTGTGAGCTGGGTATATTCTAACGTGCGTGTGAGCTGGGTATATTCTAACGTGCGTGTGAGCTGGGTATATTCTAACGTGCGTGTGAGCTGGGTATATTCTAACGTGCGTGTGAGCTGGGTATATTCTCACGTGCGTGTGAGCTGGGTATATTCTCACGTTCGTGTGAGCTGGGTATATTCTAACGTGCGTGTGAGCTGGGTATATTCTAACGTGCGTGTGAGCTGGGTATATTCTAACGTGCGTGTGAGCTGGGTATATTCTAACGTGCGTGTGAGCTGGGTATATTCTAACGTGCGTGTGAGCTGGGTATATTCTCACGTGCGTGTGAGCTGGGTATATTCTAACGTGCGTGTGAGCTGGGTATATTCTAACGTGCGTGTGAGCTGGGTATATTCTCACGTGCGTGTGAGCTGGGTATATTCTCACGTGCATGTGAGTT
Organism: Morinoia aosen; assembly: GCA_030386875.1. Classification (NCBI taxonomy): domain Eukaryota; kingdom Metazoa; phylum Arthropoda; class Malacostraca; order Amphipoda; family Talitridae; genus Morinoia; species Morinoia aosen. The sequence goes on from CM059574.1 coordinate 6,754,853, forward strand.
GGGTATATTCTAACGTGCGTGTGAGCTGGGTATATTCTCACGTGCGTGTGAGCTGGGTATATTCTAACGTGCGTGTGAGCTGGGTATATTCTCACGTTCGTGTGAGCTGGGTATATTCTAACGTGCGTGTGAGCTGGGTATATTCTCACGTGCGTGTGAGCTGGGTATATTCTCACGTGCGTGTGAGCTGGGTATATTCTCACGTGCGTGTGAGCTGGGTATATTCTAACGTGCGTGTGAGCTGGGTATATTCTCACGTGCGTGTGAGCTGGGTATATTCTCACGTGCGTGTGAGCTGGGTATATTCTAACGTGCGTGTGAGCTGGGTATATTCTCACGTGCGTGTGAGCTGGGTATATTCTCACGTTCGTGTGAGCTGGGTATATTCTCACGTGCGTGTGAGCTGGGTATATTCTCACGTGCGTGTGAGCTGGGTATATTCTAACGTGCGTGTGAGCTGGGTATATTCTCACGTGCGTGTGAGCTGGGTATATTCTAACGTGCGTGTGAGCTGGGTATATTCTCACGTGCGTGTGAGCTGGGTATATTCTCACGTGCGTGTGAGCTGGGTATATTCTCACGTGCGTGTGAGCTGGGTATATTCTCACGTGCGTGTGAGCTGGGTATATTCTAACGTGCGTGTGAGCTGGGTATATTCTAACGTGCGTGTGAGCTGGGTATATTCTCACGTGCGTGTGAGCTGGGTATATTCTCACGTGCGTGTGAGCTGAGTATATTCTCACGTGCGTGTGAGCTGGGTATATTCTCACGTGCGTGTGAGCTGGGTATATTCTAACGTGCGTGTGAGCTGGGTATATTCTCACGTGCATGTGAGCTGGGTATATTCTCACGTGCGTGTGAGCTGGGTATATTCTCACGTGCGTGTGAGCTGGGTATATTCTCACGTGCGTGTGAGCTGGGTATATTCTAACGTGCGTGTGAGCTGGGTATATTCTAACGTGCGTGTGAGCTGGGTATATTCTAACGTGCGTGTGAGCTGGGTATATTCTCACGTGCGTGTGAGCTGGGTATATTCTAACGTGCGTGTGAGCTGGGTATATTCTCACGTTCGTGTGAGCTGGGTATATTCTAACGTGCGTGTGAGCTGGGTATATTCTCACGTGCGTGTGAGCTGGGTATATTCTAACGTGCGTGTGAGCTGGGTATATTCTCACGTGCGTGTGAGCTGGGTATATTCTCACGTGCGTGTGAGCTGGGTATATTCTAACGTGCGTGTGAGCTGGGTATATTCTAACGTGCGTGTGAGCTGGGTATATTCTCACGTGCGTGTGAGCTGGGTATATTCTAACGTGCGTGTGAGCTGGGTATATTCTCACGTGCATGTGAGCTGGGTATATTCTCACGTGCGTGTGAGCTGGGTATATTCTCACGTGCGTGTGAGCTGGGTATATTCTCACGTGCGTGTGAGCTGGGTATATTCTAACGTGCGTGTGAGCTGGGTATATTCTCACGTGCGTGTGAGCTGGGTATATTCTAACGTGCGTGAGAGCTGGGTATATTCTCACGTGCGTGTGAGCTGGGTATATTCTCACGTGCGTGTGAGCTGGGTATATTCTAACGTGCGTGTGAGCTGGGTATATTCTCACGTGCGTGTGAGCTGGGTATATTCTCACGTGCGTGTGAGCTGGGTATATTCTCACGTGCGTGTGAGCTGGGTATATTCTCACGTGCGTGTGAGCTGGGTATATTCTAACGTGCGTGTGAGCTGGGTATATTCTAACGTGCGTGTGAGCTGGGTATATTCTAACGTGCGTGTGAGCTGGGTATATTCTAACGTGCGTGTGAGCTGGGTATATTCTCACGTGCGTGTGAGCTGGGTACATTCTCACGTTCGTGTGAGCTGGGTATATTCTCACGTGCGTGTGAGCTGGGTATATTCTCACGTGCGTGTGAGCTGGGTATATTCTCACGTGCGTGTGAGCTGGGTATATTCTCACGTGCGTGTGAGCTGGGTATATTCTAACGTGCGTGTGAGCTGGGTATATTCTCACGTGCGTGTGAGCTGGGTATATTCTCACGTGCGTGTGAGCTGGGTATATTCTCACGTTCGTGTGAGCTGGGTATATTCTCACGTGCGTGTGAGCTGGGTATATTCTAACGTGCGTGTGAGCTGGGTATATTCTAACGTGCGTGTGAGCTGGGTATATTCTAACGTGCGTGTGAGCTGGGTATATTCTAACGTGCGTGTGAGCTGGGTATATTCTAACGTGCGTGTGAGCTGGGTATATTCTCACGTGCGTGTGAGCTGGGTATATTCTCACGTTCGTGTGAGCTGGGTATATTCTAACGTGCGTGTGAGCTGGGTATATTCTAACGTGCGTGTGAGCTGGGTATATTCTAACGTGCGTGTGAGCTGGGTATATTCTAACGTGCGTGTGAGCTGGGTATATTCTAACGTGCGTGTGAGCTGGGTATATTCTCACGTGCGTGTGAGCTGGGTATATTCTAACGTGCGTGTGAGCTGGGTATATTCTAACGTGCGTGTGAGCTGGGTATATTCTCACGTGCGTGTGAGCTGGGTATATTCTCACGTGCATGTGAGTTGGGTATATTCTAACGTGCGTGTGAGCTGGGTATATTCTCACGTGCGTGTGAGCTGGGTATATTCTAAAGTGCGTGTGAGCTGGGTATATTCTCACGTTCGTGTGAGCTGGGTATATTCTAACGTGCGTGTGAGCTGGGTATATTCTCACGTGCGTGTGAGCTGGGTATATTCTCACGTGCGTGTGAGCTGGGTATATTCTCACGTGCGTGTGAGCTGGGTATATTCTAACGTGCGTGTGAGCTGGGTATATTCTCACGTGCGTGTGAGCTGGGTATATTCTCACGTGCGTGTGAGCTGGGTATATTCTAACGTGCGTGTGAGCTGGGTATATTCTCACGTGCGTGTGAGCTGGGTATATTCTCACGTTCGTGTGAGCTGGGTATATTCTCACGTGCGTGTGAGCTGGGTATATTCTCACGTGCGTGTGAGCTGGGTATATTCTAACGTGCGTGTGAGCTGGGTATATTCTCACGTGCGTGTGAGCTGGGTATATTCTAACGTGCGTGTGAGCTGGGTACATTCTCACGTGCGTGTGAGCTGGGTATATTCTCACGTGCGTGTGAGCTGGGTATATTCTCACGTGCGTGTGAGCTGGGTATATTCTCACGTGCGTGTGAGCTGGGTATATTCTAACGTGCGTGTGAGCTGGGTATATTCTAACGTGCGTGTGAGCTGGGTATATTCTCACGTGCGTGTGAGCTGGGTATATTCTCACGTGCGTGTGAGCTGAGTATATTCTCACGTGCGTGTGAGCTGGGTATATTCTCACGTGCGTGTGAGCTGGGTATATTCTCACGTGCGTGTGAGCTGGGAATATTCTAGCGTGCGTGTGAGCTGGGTATATTCTCACGTGCGTGTGAGCTGGGTATATTCTCACGTGCGTGTGAGCTGGGTATATTCTCACGTGCGTGTGAGCTGGGTATATTCTCACGTGCGTGTGAGCTGGGTATATTCTAACGTGCGTGTGAGCTGGGTATATTCTAACGTGCGTGTTCGCTGGGTATATTCTAACGTGCGTGTGAGCTGGGTATATTCTCACGTGCGTGTGAGCTGGGTATATTCTCACGTGCGTGTGAGCTGGGTATATTCTCACGTGCGTGTGAGCTGGGTATATTCTAACGTGCGTGTGAGCTGGGTATATTCTAACGTGCGTGTGAGCTGGGTATATTCACACGTGCGTGTGAGCTGGGTATATTCACACGTGCGTGTGAGCTGGGTATATTCTCACGTGCGTGTGAGCTGGGTATATTCTCACGTGCGTGTGAGCTGGGTATATTCTAACGTGCGTGTGAGCTGGGTATATTCTCACGTGCGTGTGAGCTGGGTATATTCTCACGTGCGTGTGAGCTGGGTATATTCTCATGTGCGTGTGAGCTGGGTATATTCTAACGTGCGTGTGAGCTGGGTATATTCTAACGTGCGTGTGAGCTGGGTATATTCTCACGTGCGTGTGAGCTGGGTATATTCTAACGTGCGTGTGAGCTGGGTATATTCTCACGTGCGTGTGAGCTGGGTATATTCTCACGTTCGTGTGAGCTGGGTATATTCTGACGTGCGTGTGAGCTGGGTATATTCTCACGTGCGTGTGAGCTGGGTATATTCTCACGTGCGTGTGAGCTGGGTATATTCTCACGTGCGTGTGAGCTGGGTATATTCTAACGTGCGTGTGAGCTGGGTATATTCTCACGTGCGTGTGAGCTGGGTATATTCTCACGTGCGTGTGAGCTGGGTATATTCTAACGTGCGTGTGAGCTGGGTATATTCTCACGTGCGTGTGAGCTGGGTATATTCACACGTGCGAGTGAGCTGGGTACATTCTCACGTGCGTGTGAGCTGGGTATATTCTAACGTGCGTGTGAGCTGGGTATATTCTAACGTGCGTGTGAGCTGGGTATATTCTCACGTGCGTGTGAGCTGGGTATATTCTCACGTGCGTGTGAGCTGGGTACATTCTCACGTTCGTGTGAGCTGGGTATATTCTCACGTGCGTGTGAGCTGGGTATATTCTCACGTGCGTGTGAGCTGGGTATATTCTCACGTGCGTGTGAGCTGGGTATATTCTAACGTGCGTGTGAGCTGGGTATATTCTAACGTGCGTGTGAGCTGGGTATATTCTAACGTGCGTGTGAGCTGGGTATATTCTAACGTGCGTGTGAGCTGGGTATATTCTCACGTGCGTGTGAGCTGGGTACATTCTCACGTTCGTGTGAGCTGGGTATATTCTCACGTGCGTGTGAGCTGGGTATATTCTCACGTGCGTGTGAGCTGGGTATATTCTCACGTGCGTGTGAGCTGGGTATATTCTCACGTGCGTGTGAGCTGGGTATATTCTAACGTGCGTGTGAGCTGGGTATATTCTCACGTGCGTGTGAGCTGGGTATATTCTCACGTGCGTGTGAGCTGGGTATATTCTCACGTTCGTGTGAGCTGGGTATATTCTCACGTGCGTGTGAGCTGGGTATATTCTAACGTGCGTGTGAGCTGGGTATATTCTAACGTGCGTGTGAGCTGGGTATATTCTAACGTGCGTGTGAGCTGGGTATATTCTAACGTGCGTGTGAGCTGGGTATATTCTAACGTGCGTGTGAGCTGGGTATATTCTCACGTGCGTGTGAGCTGGGTATATTCTCACGTTCGTGTGAGCTGGGTATATTCTAACGTGCGTGTGAGCTGGGTATATTCTAACGTGCGTGTGAGCTGGGTATATTCTAACGTGCGTGTGAGCTGGGTATATTCTAACGTGCGTGTGAGCTGGGTATATTCTAACGTGCGTGTGAGCTGGGTATATTCTCACGTGCGTGTGAGCTGGGTATATTCTAACGTGCGTGTGAGCTGGGTATATTCTAACGTGCGTGTGAGCTGGGTATATTCTCACGTGCGTGTGAGCTGGGTATATTCTCACGTGCGTGTGAGCTGGGTATATTCTAACGTGCGTGTGAGCTGGGTATATTCTCACGTTCGTGTGAGCTGGGTATATTCTAACGTGCGTGTGAGCTGGGTATATTCTCACGTGCGTGTGAGCTGGGTATATTCTCACGTGCGTGTGAGCTGGGTATATTCTCACGTGCGTGTGAGCTGGGTATATTCTAACGTGCGTGTGAGCTGGGTATATTCTCACGTGCGTGTGAGCTGGGTATATTCTCACGTGCGTGTGAGCTGGGTATATTCTAACGTGCGTGTGAGCTGGGTATATTCTCACGTGCGTGTGAGCTGGGTATATTCTCACGTTCGTGTGAGCTGGGTATATTCTCACGTGCGTGTGAGCTGGGTATATTCTCACGTGCGTGTGAGCTGGGTATATTCTAACGTGCGTGTGAGCTGGGTATATTCTCACGTGCGTGTGAGCTGGGTATATTCTAACGTGCGTGTGAGCTGGGTATATTCTCACGTGCGTGTGAGCTGGGTATATTCTCACGTGCGTGTGAGCTGGGTATATTCTCACGTGCGTGTGAGCTGGGTATATTCTCACGTGCGTGTGAGCTGGGTATATTCTAACGTGCGTGTGAGCTGGGTATATTCTAACGTGCGTGTGAGCTGGGTATATTCTCACGTGCGTGTGAGCTGGGTATATTCTCACGTGCGTGTGAGCTGAGTATATTCTCACGTGCGTGTGAGCTGGGTATATTCTCACGTGCGTGTGAGCTGGGTATATTCTAACGTGCGTGTGAGCTGGGTATATTCTCACGTGCATGTGAGCTGGGTATATTCTCACGTGCGTGTGAGCTGGGTATATTCTCACGTGCGTGTGAGCTGGGTATATTCTCACGTGCGTGTGAGCTGGGTATATTCTAACGTGCGTGTGAGCTGGGTATATTCTAACGTGCGTGTGAGCTGGGTATATTCTAACGTGCGTGTGAGCTGGGTATATTCTCACGTGCGTGTGAGCTGGGTATATTCTAACGTGCGTGTGAGCTGGGTATATTCTCACGTTCGTGTGAGCTGGGTATATTCTAACGTGCGTGTGAGCTGGGTATATTCTCACGTGCGTGTGAGCTGGGTATATTCTAACGTGCGTGTGAGCTGGGTATATTCTCACGTGCGTGTGAGCTGGGTATATTCTCACGTGCGTGTGAGCTGGGTATATTCTAACGTGCGTGTGAGCTGGGTATATTCTAACGTGCGTGTGAGCTGGGTATATTCTCACGTGCGTGTGAGCTGGGTATATTCTAACGTGCGTGTGAGCTGGGTATATTCTCACGTGCATGTGAGCTGGGTATATTCTCACGTGCGTGTGAGCTGGGTATATTCTCACGTGCGTGTGAGCTGGGTATATTCTCACGTGCGTGTGAGCTGGGTATATTCTAACGTGCGTGTGAGCTGGGTATATTCTAACGTGCGTGTGAGCTGGGTATATTCTAACGTGCGTGTGAGCTGGGTATATTCTCACGTGCGTGTGAGCTGGGTATATTCTAACGTGCGTGAGAGCTGGGTATATTCTCACGTGCGTGTGAGCTGGGTATATTCTCACGTGCGTGTGAGCTGGGTATATTCTAACGTGCGTGTGAGCTGGGTATATTCTCACGTGCGTGTGAGCTGGGTATATTCTCACGTGCGTGTGAGCTGGGTATATTCTCACGTGCGTGTGAGCTGGGTATATTCTCACGTGCGTGTGAGCTGGGTATATTCTAACGTGCGTGTGAGCTGGGTATATTCTAACGTGCGTGTGAGCTGGGTATATTCTAACGTGCGTGTGAGCTGGGTATATTCTAACGTGCGTGTGAGCTGGGTATATTCTCACGTGCGTGTGAGCTGGGTACATTCTCACGTTCGTGTGAGCTGGGTATATTCTCACGTGCGTGTGAGCTGGGTATATTCTCACGTGCGTGTGAGCTGGGTATATTCTCACGTGCGTGTGAGCTGGGTATATTCTCACGTGCGTGTGAGCTGGGTATATTCTAACGTGCGTGTGAGCTGGGTATATTCTCACGTGCGTGTGAGCTGGGTATATTCTCACGTGCGTGTGAGCTGGGTATATTCTCACGTTCGTGTGAGCTGGGTATATTCTCACGTGCGTGTGAGCTGGGTATATTCTAACGTGCGTGTGAGCTGGGTATATTCTAACGTGCGTGTGAGCTGGGTATATTCTAACGTGCGTGTGAGCTGGGTATATTCTAACGTGCGTGTGAGCTGGGTATATTCTAACGTGCGTGTGAGCTGGGTATATTCTCACGTGCGTGTGAGCTGGGTATATTCTCACGTTCGTGTGAGCTGGGTATATTCTAACGTGCGTGTGAGCTGGGTATATTCTAACGTGCGTGTGAGCTGGGTATATTCTAACGTGCGTGTGAGCTGGGTATATTCTAACGTGCGTGTGAGCTGGGTATATTCTAACGTGCGTGTGAGCTGGGTATATTCTCACGTGCGTGTGAGCTGGGTATATTCTAACGTGCGTGTGAGCTGGGTATATTCTAACGTGCGTGTGAGCTGGGTATATTCTCACGTGCGTGTGAGCTGGGTATATTCTCACGTGCATGTGAGTTGGGTATATTCTAACGTGCGTGTGAGCTGGGTATATTCTCACGTGCGTGTGAGCTGGGTATATTCTAACGTGCGTGTGAGCTGGGTATATTCTCACGTTCGTGTGAGCTGGGTATATTCTAACGTGCGTGTGAGCTGGGTATATTCTCACGTGCGTGTGAGCTGGGTATATTCTCACGTGCGTGTGAGCTGGGTATATTCTCACGTGCGTGTGAGCTGGGTATATTCTAACGTGCGTGTGAGCTGGGTATATTCTCACGTGCGTGTGAGCTGGGTATATTCTCACGTGCGTGTGAGCTGGGTATATTCTAACGTGCGTGTGAGCTGGGTATATTCTCACGTGCGTGTGAGCTGGGTATATTCTCACGTTCGTGTGAGCTGGGTATATTCTCACGTGCGTGTGAACTGGGTATATTCTCACGTGCGTGTGAGCTGGGTATATTCTAACGTGCGTGTGAGCTGGGTATATTCTCACGTGCGTGTGAGCTGGGTATATTCTAACGTGCGTGTGAGCTGGGTATATTCTCACGTGCGTGTGAGCTGGGTATATTCTCACGTGCGTGTGAGCTGGGTATATTCTCACGTGCGTGTGAGCTGGGTATATTCTCACGTGCGTGTGAGCTGGGTATATTCTAACGTGCGTGTGAGCTGGGTATATTCTAACGTGCGTGTGAGCTGGGTATATTCTCACGTGCGTGTGAGCTGGGTATATTCTCACGTGCGTGTGAGCTGAGTATATTCTCACGTGCGTGTGAGCTGGGTATATTCTCACGTGCGTGTGAGCTGGGTATATTCTCACGTGCGTGTGAGCTGGGTATATTCTAGCGTGCGTGTGAGCTGGGTATATTCTCACGTGCGTGTGAGCTGGGTATATTCTCACGTGCGTGTGAGCTGGGTATATTCTCACGTGCGTGTGAGCTGGGTATATTCTCACGTGCGTGTGAGCTGGGTATATTCTAACGTGCGTGTGAGCTGGGTATATTCTAACGTGCGTGTGAGCTGGGTATATTCTAACGTGCGTGTGAGCTGGGTATATTCTCACGTGCGTGTGAGCTGGGTATATTCTCACGTGCGTGTGAGCTGGGTATATTCTCACGTGCGTGTGAGCTGGGTATATTCTAACGTGCGTGTGAGCTGGGTATATTCTAACGTGCGTGTGAGCTGGGTATATTCACACGTGCGTGTGAGCTGGGTATATTCACACGTGCGTGTGAGCTGGGTATATTCTCACGTGCGTGTGAGCTGGGTATATTCTCACGTGCGTGTGAGCTGGGTATATTCTAACGTGCGTGTGAGCTGGGTATATTCTCACGTGCGTGTGAGCTGGGTATATTCTCACGTGCGTGTGAGCTGGGTATATTCTCATGTGCGTGTGAGCTGGGTATATTCTAACGTGCGTGTGAGCTGGGTATATTCTAACGTGCGTGTGAGCTGGGTATATTCTCACGTGCGTGTGAGCTGGGTATATTCTAACGTGCGTGTGAGCTGGGTATATTCTCACGTGCGTGTGAGCTGGGTATATTCTCACGTTCGTGTGAGCTGGGTATATTCTAACGTGCGTGTGAGCTGGGTATATTCTCACGTGCGTGTGAGCTGGGTATATTCTCACGTGCGTGTGAGCTGGGTATATTCTCACGTGCGTGTGAGCTGGGTATATTCTAACGTGCGTGTGAGCTGGGTATATTCTCACGTGCGTGTGAGCTGGGTATATTCTCACGTGCGTGTGAGCTGGGTATATTCTAACGTGCGTGTGAGCTGGGTATATTCTCACGTGCGTGTGAGCTGGGTATATTCACACGTGCGAGTGAGCTGGGTACATTCTCACGTGCGTGTGAGCTGGGTATATTCTAACGTGCGTGTGAGCTGGGTATATTCTAACGTGCGTGTGAGCTGGGTATATTCTCACGTGCGTGTGAGCTGGGTATATTCTAACGTGCGTGTGAGCTGGGTATATTCTAACGTGCGTGTGAGCTGGGTATATTCTAACGTGCGTGTGAGCTGGGAATATTCTAACGTGCGTGTGAGCTGGGTATATTCTAACGTGCGTGTGAGCTGGGTATATTCTCACGTGCGTGTGAGCTGGGTATATTCTCACGTGCGTGTGAGCTGGGTATATTCTCACGTGCGAGTGAGCTGGGTATATTCTCACGTGCGTGTGAGCTGGGTATATTTTCACGTGAGTGTGAGCTGGGTATATTCTCACGTGCGTGTGAGCTGGGTATATTCTCACGTGCGAGTGAGCTGGGTATATTCTCACGTGCGTGTGAGCTGGGTATATTCTCACGTGCGTGTGAGCTGGGTATATTCTAACGTGCGTGTGAGCTGGGTATATTCTAACGTGCGTGTGAGCTGGGTATATTCACACGTGCGAGTGAGCTGGGTATATTCTAACGTGCGTGTGAGCTGGGTATATTCTCACGTGCGTGTGAGCTGGGTATATTCTAGCGTGCGTGTGAGCTGGGTATATTCTCACGTGCGTGTGAGCTGGGTATATTCTCACGTGCGTGTGAGCTGGGTATATTCTAACGTGCGTGTGAGCTGGGTATATTCTAACGTGCGTGTGAGCTGGGTATATTCTCACGTGCGTGTGAGCTGGGTATATTCTAACGTGCGTGTGAGCTGGGTATATTCTCACGTGCGTGTGAGCTGGGTATATTCTAACGTGCGTGTGAGCTGGGTATATTCTCACGTGCGTGTGAGCTGGGTATATTCTAACGTGCGTGTGAGCTGGGTATATTCTAACGTGCGTGTGAGCTGGGTATATTCTCACGTTCGTGTGAGCTGGGTATATTCTCACGTGCGTGTGAGCTGGGTATATTCACACGTGCGTGTGAGCTGGGTATATTCTCACGTTCGTGTGAGCTGGGTATATTCACACGTGCGTGTGAGCTGGGTATATTCTCACGTTCGTGTGAGCTGGGTATATTCACACGTGCGTGTGAGCTGGGTATATTCTCACGTTCGTGTGAGCTGGGTATATTCTCACGTGCGTGTGAGCTGGGTATATTCTCACGTGCGTGTGAGCTGGGTATATTCTCACGTGCGTGTGAGCTGGGTATATTCTCACGTGCGTGTGAGCTGGGTATATTCTCACGTGCGTGTGAGCTGGGTATATTCTCACGTGCGTGTGAGCTGGGTATATTCACACGATCGTGTGAGCTGGGTATATTCTCACGTGCGTGTGAGCTGGGTATATTCTAACGTGCGCGTGAGCTGGGTATATTCACACGTGCGTGTGAGCTGGGTATATTCACACGTGCGTGTGAGCTGGGTATATTCTAACGTGCGTGTGAGCTGGGTATATTCTCACGTGCGTGTGAGCTGGGTATATTCTAACGTGCGTGTGAGCTGGGTAAATTCTCACGTTCGTGTGAGCTGGGTATATTCTAACGTGCGTGTGAGCTGGGTATATTCTCACGTGCGTGTGAGCTGGGTATATTCTCACGTGCGTGTGAGCTGGGTATATTCTCACGTGCGTGTGAGCTGGGTATATTCTCACGTTCGTGTGAGCTGGTTAAATTCTCACGTTCGTGTGAGCTGGGTATATTCTCACGTGCGTGTGAGCTGGGTATATTCTCACGTGCGTGTGAACTGGGTAAATTCTCACGTTCGTGTGAGCTGGGTATATTCTAACGTGCGTGTGAGCTGGGTATATTCTCACGTGCGTGTGAGCTGGGTATATTCTCACGTGCGTGTGAGCTGGGTATATTCTCACGTGCGTGTGAGCTGGGTATATTCTCACGTTCGTGTGAGCTGGGTATATTCTAACGTGCGTGTGAGCTGGGTAAATTCTCACGTTCGTGTGAGCTGGGTATATTCTAACGTGCGTGTGAGCTGGGTATATTCTCACGTTCGTGTGAGCTGGGTATATTCTCACGTGCGTGTGAGCTGGGTATATTCTCACGTGCGTGTGAGCTGGGTATATTCTCACGTTCGTGTGAGCTGGGTATATTCTCACGTGCGTGTGAGCTGGGTATATTCTCACGTGCGTGTGAGCTGGGTATATTCTAACGTGCGTGTGAGCTGGGTATATTCTCACGTGCGTGTGAGCTGGGTATATTCTCACGTGCGTGTGAGCTGGGTATATTCACACGTGCGTGTGAGCTGGGTATATTCTCACGTGCGTGTTAGCTGGGTATATTCTCACGTGCGTGTGAGCTGGGTATATTCTCACGTGCGTGTGAGCTGGGTATATTCTCACGTGCGTGTGAGCTGGGTATATTCTCACGTTCGTGTGAGCTGGGTATATTCTCACGTGCGTGTGAGCTGGGTATATTCTCACGTGCGTGTGAGCTGGGTATATTCACACGTGCGTGTGAGCTGGGTATATTCTCACGTGCGTGTGAGCTGGGTATATTCTAACGTGCGTGTGAGCTGGGTATATTCTCACGTGCGTGTGAGCTGGGTATATTCTAACGTGCGTGTGAGCTGGGTATATTCTCACGTGCGTGTGAGCTGGGTATATTCTAACGTGCGTGTGAGCTGGGTATATTCTCACGTGCGTGTGAGCTGGGTATATTCACACGTGCGTGTGAGCTGGGTATATTCACACGTGCGTGTGAGCTGGATATATTCTCACGTGCGTGTGAGCTGGGTATATTCTCACGTGCGTGTGAGCTGGGTATATTCTAACGTGCGCGTGAGCTGGGTATATTCTCACGTGCGTGTGAGCTGGGTATATTCTAACGTGCGCGTGAGCTGGGTATATTCTCACGTGCGTGTGAGCTGGGTAAATTCTCACGTTCGTGTGAGCTGGGTATATTCACACGTGCGTGTGAGCTGGGTATATTCTCACGTGCGTGTGAGCTGGGTATATTATCACGTGCGTGTGAGCTGGGTATATTCTCACGTGCGTGTGAGCTGGGTATATTCTCACGTGCGTGTGAGCTGGGTATATTCTCACGTGCGTGTGAGCTGGGTATATTCACACGTGCGTGTGAGCTGGGTATATTCTCACGTGCGTGTGAGCTGGGTATATTCTCACGTGCGTGTGAGCTGGGTATATTCACACGTGCGTGTGAGCTGGGTATATTCTCACGTGCGTGTGAGCTGGGTGTATTCTCACGTGCGTGTGAGCTGGGTATATTCTAACGTGCGCGTGAGCTGGGTATATTCTCACGTGCCTGTGAGCTGGGTATATTCTAACGTGCGCGTGAGCTGGGTATATTCTCACGTGCGTGTGAGCTGGGAATATTCTCACGTGCGTGTGAGCTGGGTATATTCTCACGTGCGTGTGAGCTGGGTATATTCTCACGTGCGTGTGAGCTGGGTATATTCTCACGTGCGTGTGAGCTGGGTATATTCTAACGTGCGTGTGAGCTGGGTATATTCTCACGTGCGTGTGAGCTGGGTATATTCTAACGTGCGTGTGAGCTGGGTATATTCTCACGTGCGTGTGAGCTGGGTATATTCTCACGTGCGTGTGAGCTGGGTATATTCTCACGTGCGTGTGAGCTGGGTATATTCTCACGTGCGTGTGAGCTGGGTATATTCTCACGTGCGTGTGAGCTGGGTATATTCTAACGTGAGCGTGAGCTGGGTATATTCTCACGTGCGTGTGAGCTGGGTATATTCTCACGTGCGTGTGAGCTGGGTATATTCTCACGTGCGTGTGAGCTGGGTATATTCTCACGTGCGTGTGAGCTGGGTATATTCTCACGTGCGTGTGAGCTGGGTATATTCTCACGTGCGTGTGAGCTGGGTATATTCTCACGTGCGCGTGAGCTGGGTATATTCTCACGTGCATGTGAGCTGGGTATATTCTCACGTGCGTGTGAGCTGGGTATATTCTCACGTGCGTGTGAGCTGGGTATATTCTCACGTGCGTGTGAGCTGGGTATATTCTCACGTGCGTGTGAGCTGGATATATTCTAACGTGCGTGTGAGCTGGGTATATTCTCACGTGCGTGTGAGCTGGGTATATTCTAACGTGCGTGTGAGCTGGGTATATTCTCACGTGCGTGTGAGCTGGGTATATTCTAACGTGCGTGTGAGCTGGGTATATTCTCACGTGCGTGTGAGCTGGGTATATTCTCACGTGCGTGTGAGCTGGGTATATTCTAACGTGCGTGTGAGCTGGGTATATTCTCACGTGCGTGTGAGCTGGGTATATTCTAACGTGCGTGTGAGCTGGGTATATTCTCACGTGCGTGTGAGCTGGGTATATTCACACGTGCGTGTGAGCTGGGTATATTCACACGTGCGTGTGAGCTGGGTATATTCTCACGTGCGTGTGAGCTGGGTATATTCTAACGTGCGTGTGAGCTGGGTATATTCTCACTTGCGTGTGAGCTGGGTATATTCTCACGTGCGTGTGAGCTGGGTATATTCTAACGTGCGTGTGAGCTGGGTATATTCTCACGTGCGTGTGAGCTGGGTATATTCTCCCGTGCGTGTGAGCTGGGCATATTCTAACGTGCGTGTGAGCTGGGTATATTCTCACGTGCGTGTGAGCTGGGTATATTCTAACGTGCGTGTGAGCTGGGTATATTCTCACGTGCGTGTGAGCTGGGTATATTCTCACGTGCGTGTGAGCTGGGTATATTCTAACGTGCGTGTGAGCTGGGTATATTCTCACGTGCGTGTGAGCTGGGTATATTCTAACGTGCGTGTGAGCTGGGTATATTCTCACGTGCGTGTGAGCTGGGTATATTCACACGTGCGTGTTAGCTGGGTATATTCACACGTGCGTGTGAGCTGGGTATATTCTCACGTGCGTGTGAGCTGGGTATATTCTAACGTGCGTGTGAGCTGGGTATATTCTCACGTGCGTGTGAGCTGGGTATATTCTCACGTGCGTGTGAGCTGGGTATATTCTAACGTGCGTGTGAGCTGGGTATATTCTCACGTGCGTGTGAGCTGGGTATATTCTCACGTGCGTGTGAGCTGGGTATATTCTAACGTGCGTGTGAGCTGGGTATATTCTCACGTGCGTGTGAGCTGGGTATATTCTCACGTGCGTGTGAGCTGGGTATATTCTCACGTGCGTGTGAGCTGGGTATATTCTCACGTTCGTGTGAGCTGGGTATATTCTCACGTGCGTGTGAGCTGGGTATATTCTCACGTTCGTGTGAGCTGGGTATATTCTCACGTGCGTGTGAGCTGGGTATATTCTCACGTGCGTGTGAGCTGGGTATATTCTCACGTGCGTGTGAGCTGGGTATATTTTAACGTGCGTGTGAGCTGGGTATATTCTAACGTGCGTGTGAGCTGGGTATATTCTCACGTGCGTGTGAGCTGGGTATATTCTAACGTGCGTGGGAGCTGGGTATATTCTAACGTGCGTGTGAGCTGGGTATATTCTCACGTTCGTGTGAGCTGGGTATATTCTCACGTGCGTGTGAGCTGGGTATATTCTCACGTTCGTGTGAGCTGGGTATATTCTCACGTGCGTGTGAGCTGGGTATATTCTAACGTGCGTGTGAGCTGGGTATATTCTCACGTGCGTGTGAGCTGGGTATATTCTAACGTGCGTGGGAGCTGGGTATATTCTAACGTGCGTGTGAGCTGGGTATATTCTCACGTGCGTGTGAGCTGGGTATATTCTCACGTGCGTGTGAGCTGGGTATATTCTCACGTTCGTGTGAGCTGGGTATATTCTCACGTGCGTGTGAGCTGGGTATATTCTCACGTGCGTGTGAGCTGGGTATATTCTCACGTTCGTGTGAGCTGGGTATATTCTCACGTGCGTGTGAGCTGGGTATATTCTCACGTTCGTGTGAGCTGGGTATATTCTCACGTTCGTGTGAGCTGGGTATATTCTCACGTTCGTGTGAGCTGGGTATATTCACACGTTCGTGTGAGCTGGGTATATTCTCACGTGCGTGTGAGCTGGGTATATTCTCACGTTCGTGTGAGCTGGGTATATTCTCACGTTCGTGTGAGCTGGGTATATTCTCACGTGCGTGTGAGCTGGGTATATTCTCACGTGCGTGTGAGCTGGGTATATTCTCACGTTCGTGTGAGCTGGGTATATTCTCACGTTCGTGTGAGCTGGGTATATTCACACGTGCGTGTGAGCTGGGTATATTCTCACGTTCGTGTGAGCTGGGTATATTCTCACGTGCGTTTGAGCTGGGTATATTCTCACGTGCGTGTGAGCTGGGTATATTCTCACGTGCGTGTGAGCTGGGTATATTCACACGTGCGTGTGAGCTGGGTATATTCTCACGTGCGTGTGAGCTGGGTATATTCTTACGTGCGTGTGAGCTGGGTATATTCACACGTGCGTGTGAGCTGGGTATATTCTCACGTGCGTGTGAGCTGGGTATATTCTCACGTTCGTGTGAGCTGGGTATATTCTCACGTGCGTGTGAGCTGGGTATATTCACACGTGCGTGTGAGCTGGGTATATTCTCACGTTCGTGTGAGCTGGGTATATTCTAACGTGCGTGTGAGCTGGGTATATTCTAACGTGCGTGTGAGCTGGGTATATTCTCACGTGCGTGTGAGCTGGGTATATTCACACGTGCGTGTGAGCTGGGTATATTCTAACGTGCGTGTGAGCTGGGTATATTCACACGTGCGTGTGAGCTGGGTATATTCTAACGTGCGTGTGAGCTGGGTATATTCACACGTGCGTGTGAGCTGGGTATATTCTCACGTGCGTGTGAGCTGGGTATATTCACACGTGCGTGTGAGCTGGATATATTCTAACGTGCGTGTGAGCTGGGTATATTCTCACGTGCGTGTGAGCTGGGTATATTCACACGTGCGTGTGAGCTGGGTATATTCTAACGTGCGTGTGAGCTGGGTATATTCACACGTGCGTGTGAGCTGGGTATATTCTCACGTGCGTGTGAGCTGGGTATATTCACACGTGCGTGTGAGCTGGGTATATTCACACGTGCGTGTGAGCTGAGTATATTCTCACGTGCGTGTGAGCTGGGTATATTCTTACGTGCGTGTGAGCTGGAAATATTCACACGTGCGTGTGAGCTGGGTATATTCACACGTGCGTGTGAGCTGGGTATATTCTCACGCGCGTGTGAGCTGGGTATATTCTCACGTGCGTGTGAGCTGGGTATATTCACACGTGCGTGTGAGCTGGGTATATTCTCACGTGCGTGTGAGCTGAGTGTATTCTAACGTGCGTGTGAGCTGGGTATATTCTAACGTGCGTGTGAGCTGGGTATATTCACACGTGCGTGTATGCTGGGTATATTCTTACGTGCGTGTGAGCTGGGTATATTCACATGTGCGTGTGAGCTGGGTATATTCACATGTGCGTGTGAGCTGGGTATATTCTCACGTGCGTGTGAGCTGGGTATATTCACACGTGCGCGTGAGCTGGGTATATTCACACGTGCGTGTGAGCTGGGTATATTCTAACGTGCGTGTGAGCTGGGTATATTCACACGTGCGAGTGAGCTGGGTATATTCACACGTGCTTGTGAGCTGGGTATATTCTCACGTGCGTGTGAGCTGGGTATATTCACACGTGCGTGTGAGCTGGGTATATTCACACGTGCGAGTGAGCTGGGTATATTCACACGTGCGTGTGAGCTGGGTATATTCACACGTGCGTGTGAGCTGGGTATATTCACACGTGCGTGTGAGCTGGGTATATTCACACGTGCGTGTGAGCTGGGTATATTCACACGTGCGTGTGAGCTGGGTATATTCACACGTGCGAGTGAGCTGGGTATATTCACACGTGCGTGTGAGCTGGGTATATTCACACGTGCGTGTGAGCTGGGTATATTCACCCGTGCGTGTGAGCTGGGTATATTCACACGTGCGTGTGAGCTGGGTATATTCACACGTGCGTGTGAGCTGGGTATATTCCAGGGTTGCGGAGTCGGTGGAATAAATTTGCGACTCCGACTCCGACTCCGACTCCACCTTTCCAGAATTTGGCGACTCCGACTCCGACTCCGACTCCACCTTTTCAGAATTTGGTGACTCCGACTCCGACTCCGACTCCACCTTTTCAGAATTTGGCGACTCCGACTCCGACTCCGACTCCACCTTTTCAGAATTTGGCGACTCCGACTCCGACTCCGACTCCATTTCTCCAGAATTTGGCGACTCCAACACCGACTCCGCCTATTCACAATTTTGTGGCTCCAACTTCACCTATTCATAATCTATGAGATGAATATTTTATTTCTTAACTAGTGTACACACACCGTCAAAAATGACGAGATTCAATACCTTTCTTCAACAAATTTTCGTTTGAGTGGAGTTTCCATGCTTTCAGCTTACTCCAAAGGTAACTTAAATTTCTTATAAGAGTAATAAACACTCAGAACACAGCATTTTTGAGCTGCAAGAGAAGTAGTTATAGCCATTCGTGTCGTATCCAAGATACAGAAATTCAGCATTACTGAAAGCAACTGCGAACTTGTGTATGAATATTTCAATATGCAATACAGTACATTGCAATACAGTATATTGTAATATACAACACAGCATATTGTAATATGCAATACCCCGCCGAACTCGGTATTCACGATACAAACTTGAGTATATAAGGCTATGGATCGCTCTAATTGTGATGAAAGTGACTTATTATAGAGCTATTGCACAACGAAAATGAGTGTATTAATTGACCGTGAACTGGAACCAAGACCGCCAGTGCAAATTTTTTCCTATCAATTATTCTTAACAGCGTGACACAAAACGTATAAAT
Source organism: Morinoia aosen (assembly GCA_030386875.1). NCBI lineage: Eukaryota > Metazoa > Arthropoda > Malacostraca > Amphipoda > Talitridae > Morinoia > Morinoia aosen. The sequence continues at coordinate 6,773,530 of CM059574.1, forward strand.
AAACACACGACAGTCATTCTTAGTAGTAAACGGTTGCAGGTGTTGAAACCTGTGCATATATTCATTATATTCTTTATTATCGAACGACTTTTAAATTGACTACAGATTGTTAATAATCAAGATACTAGTGTACATGATTGGTCAAAAATGACGGGATCCAATGGTATCGTTTTTAAAAATCTCAACATAAAAATGGCAAACAAATATATCCTTTGTAATAGTACCCGCGATTAAAATACAGTATTCTCATACTTGTGACTGGTAAAACTCGTATCACAGATACGGTCATTAAGCATATTTAAAAACGTCACAAACGCACACAACAACCAAGCAAATTGTGTAACATAATACCTATTTGAATTGTAATTTAAATTATTGTTCGCAAGAGGTTTTTAAAAAATTTGCCATACCTTTTAAGCATTCAAATGCCTTTGAAAATTAAATGCGATGAGCCGCATTTTCTTGACAGTTGATTCGATTTTCACGTAATGGTTTTTACTTATAAACATAAGTGAGCAGATGCCTGGTTTTTCATATTTCGATGGTATTTATGATACTGAGTTTGGAGACTGGTTACAGAGTTTGGTAGAGTGTGCGAAAGGCGGAAATTGAGGGTAAATGTGAATAAAAGTAAGGTGATGAGATGTTCAAGAGGTGGAGTGTTTGGAACTTTGGATGTGAGGTTGAATGGGGAAGTTTTAGAGGAGGTAGAGCATTTTAGGTACCTCGGGTCGGATGTGACTGTTAAGGATAGTATGGAAGTAGAAGTGAAGCATCGAGTGAGTGAAGGTTGTAAGACATTGGGTGCAATGAGGAAAGTTTTTGAATGCAGGAGTTTGAGTATGAATGTTAAGAGGGGACTGTATGAAAGTTTGATTGTGCCAGTTTTGTTGTATGGAGCAGAGTCCTGGGGGTTGAGAGCAGCTGAGAGGAGGAAGTTGGATGTGTTTGAGATGAAGTGTTTGAGGAGCACGTATGGAGTAACTAGAAGAGATAGGATCAGGAATGAGTTGGTTAGGGGGCAGACTGGTGTTATCAAAAAGTTGAGCAGGCGAGTGGATGAAAGAGTGCTTGGATGGTTTGGGCATGTTGAAAGAATGAATGTTGAGCGGCTGGTGAAAAATATATATATGTCGGAAGTGAGTGGTCTTCGAGCGCGAGGTAGACCACGGATGAGTTGGATGGATGGGGTGAGACGTGCTTTGTATGAGAGGGGTCTGACTGTGGACGTGGCGAGAGGGATGGCTGCGGACAGAAGTGAGTGGGGGCAGTGTATAAGGAGGTAATTTTATTTATGACGCGTTACTGGAAGCTGCCCGCGTGTGATGGGGTTGACCTGTCATGTGCGGGGGGAGGGGCTGCACTCAATGAAGCGGTCGGGGTAAACCAGCTGTGGCTGTCGGGCCTGACTGTGGGAGGTGGTTGTGCTGGGCTGCTGCTGATCCTGGCAGTTCAGGTGCGGCCAGTGCTGCCTCTCTCGCCTCCTAGTGACTAAGTGTGGGGGTTGTGGCCTGCTGTCGGCTACCCTCCCATAGGGAGGATAAGCCCGGTATATGTATGTATGTATTTATGATACTGTCCAAGCAAGCAGATTCCCATTGTAATGAGATAGGGGAAATTACGCACGAGAACGTATACTTATCATTGACAGACACCTGGTTTTTTATTATATCGGGTGTCCTGTAAAAATGTCCCCGATTTTTAATTAATTATATCTCAGCTTTAAATTAACATATTTGAATTGCCTTTGTTCACAATGTAGTAAATTTTGTTTCCTTTTCGAATAATTTATGTTATTGAAAATCGGTTGAATAACCACTTTATAATGTCCAATTTACTGAAACGAGCAGAAAAATTAATTGTTCAAATGAAAAGTTTTTAAAACAATATTGATATTCTTCCTTATTTTGTAGTTTCCATAAAACTGAACACACAAAAATTTTAAAGAGTAGCAAATCAATACCTAATATAACGTTTAAATAAATAAAGTAATTTTAGTATCCAACGACATACCCTCCATTTCTCTCAAGGAAAGTATTACCTCTAGCCACCATTGAACGAAGAGTTTTACCCATTATTCCACCGTTTTCTATCAGTCCTTGAAACACTATTATTGAGAACACTTGAAACTTGAAACCTCTCAGAGGGTTTAAATACTTAGTTGTATGTACGATACATCGTTATGAAATTATTCTCAACAGTAGGTATTGAGGAATGAAGAAGAACACCAGTGTTGTTTTTAAAACTTTCCCTTTGAACAATTTTTCTGCCCCTTTCAGTAAATCGATCATCTTGAAGTTTATTCAACTGATTTTCAAAAACTTATATTATTTCAAAAGGAAACAAAATTGAATAAATTGTAAATAAAAGACAATTAAAATATGTAAATTTAAGCGGAGATATTATCAATTAAAAAGTCCGGGACATTTTTGTGGGACACGCAGTATAGTAATGATTGTTCTTATATAATAAATGATCAAGTGTCTCCTTTGAACAAATTAATAAATAGGTTTAGCTATTTCGTGAGCGTAATCTCTCCGATGTTAGTACAATGAAGTTTTAGGATTTAAAACTTAAGAGCAATTGGTCGAACATTTATTTCAAATACAGAAGAACTTCAAGGGAACAACAGCAAGTCGTTTCCCGAGATGCGCAAAAAGAGAAACCGTAACCAAGTTAGGCGGATCTTGAGGATTCCAACAGTACGCACAGGAGCGTCCTCTGTGAAATTTTTATTATTGAATTCCTTTAAAATGAAGACCGAAACTCTTCTTTAACGTAAGGTTAGTTTTTAAAACGATACTCGCTAAAAATAGAAGACACCCAATGGACGCGGCCGGTCATCAGCACGGTACTCCGGTAGGAAATTTTAGAGGCGTTCTGAGTAGAGAGATGCAGAGCTTTAAGATGTCCGGTCGCCGACTAGGTGAATATCGTATCTTATTGTAAGATTACATATAGCACTAAGATGTTAACAATTAATTGACAATTAATTACCTTGAATAGTAAGTGCCTATTCAAGAGGCTGCAAAAGCCGGGTCGAGGAGTTCAAGTCGCAGAAAGAGACTGCTTTTTACGCAATAAAAATAAGTTAGAGTTACCAGACCCACTTTTATTAAAAGGACGACATGCTGCCCAAGCAGAGCAAGCTCAAAGATAATTTAATGAGTGAACGCCAAAGCGTCACAAGTAATGTTAATTAAAGCTATTTAAGGGTAAGGCAGTCTATTAGAAGCGCAAACATGCTTATTTATAGAAAGTTAAATTTAAACACAAAAACCGGAAAAAAATATGCAGCTGCAAAACAAAAAACAACGAACAAAACGATCTAATTTCATCAGTTTCAAATTCTTGTCTGTGAACTAAGAGAGGCCAACTGAAGAAAACTTTTTCTTCCACAAAGCCGCCATCAGAAATACGGAAAATATTCAACAGGAAATTTCATTGAAAAAACAAAATTGGCTGTTCGTCTTTGTTGGTTGATCTGTCTCCCTTTCACGCTCTTAGAGATACTTAACTACTGTATCTGTGATGCGAGTTTCACCAGTGCACAAGTATTAGAATATTTTAATCGCAGGTGCTATTAGGATGAAAATATTTCTTTATGGTCCACATCTGGAAGATTTCTATACAGACAATATCGAATCCCGTCATTTGACGAGTCGTGTACACAATTATGTATACTGAGTGTTTCAGAAAACGAGGTACAAAATTGCACATCAAGTAGAAAATGACCAAATAAACACTTTTTGTCCCATGAAATTTTCACCCAAAAAATCGGGGTTGGGAGGCATTAGGTGTTTATTGTTTTTAAGGTTTAAATTTAATGGCACAATTACTCGCGGTATTGATTCTGAATTTACTTTACAAAAATTGTTCAAAATGTGTTCCACCTACATCTATGCACTTTTCGAATGTTAGCCTTAACGGCTGCCGAATATTAGGAAACACGTCTGGCATTAAGGTATCTCACCTGCAGCCACTGCAATTCTGACCACAAGATCTTCCTCAGACCCAATGGGTGTAGCATTAACAAGGCTCTTCACGTGTCCCCAAAAACTGAAATCGAGTGGAGTCATGTCAGGAGATCTAGGAGGTCTTGCAACTAGCACATTTCGCCCGATCAACGTAAATTCAAAATAAATATTGCGAGTAGTTTATTCATTAAATTTCACCCTTTAAAACAATAAACTGCTAATATCTCAATGTCTCTTTCTTCGGAAAATTTTATAGAAGAAAAAGTTTTTATTCGGATATCTTCTACTTGGTGTGCAATTTTTTGCCTCTTATTCTGAATCTGAAACACCCTGTATATTACTGACAAGTGTTTTCTGAGTAGGTAATGTAGGCATTGTCTACACTGAGAAGCATAGATATGCATTAACAGTTTTTTATTACTAAGTATGCACTAATTCAGTGAAATTACAGTAGTTAATTCAATGACTATGCTTCAAATCCCCAAAATTATGATATACATGTAGATAAGGTAGGTAAGATTTGCACCCTGCCTTTTCTTCTTTGTATCTACACTATGCAGGGTAACAATGCAGAAAAGGTGTCATATTATTGCTCAACACTATGTTACATTTCGGCTATAATAAGCAAAAGTTGTTCTGCTTTCATTGCAGGGGCCTGACGTTTTCGGAAAGTTTTTTTACGAATAAAAGCCACTTCTAGCTTCTTTGCGTGTATTATGATACTATCTCTTATTTTCGTCTAACTTTTTACTTTGTATTCGACACTTTGTTATTTTAATGAACGCCCAGGTTCTTCTCATTTCGTGTTTTTTGGAGCAATTTGAAACGTTTCCAGCAAGAGAATTTGTACTATCGCATAAATGCAAAAACCATTGCAGCTGAGATAGTGCACTGTTTTCAGTTACAATGTGTGTGTGACTGTAAGTGAAGTTTTTGCTGGTGTGTGTAATTATTTTCATTGCAGCTCGTTTACATCGTATTTTTATTTTTTTTTTCAAGTGTCTCAATGCCGATATAGATAACCTTACAACATTTCCAAATCTTCCTTAACAAGAAGTAATTAATTACATAATGCTACAAAACAAATACTATTTCAGTTTTTTAAAATGTATCAACATAATTATAAAATTCTGCATTTCAGCGTATACTAGCTTAGAAACTGGGGAGTGATACGAAGATAAAAATTAAACATGATGATGATATAGTGAAAAACAATATATCTCTGAAAGAACCAAATTACATTCAAGGAATAACTTGAGAAATGAGAAGAAATTTTTATTATTAACACATGTTAACTTGACTTAAAAACACGGAAGCCATATCAATTTTGCTAACATGACTTGAAAACTAGAAGTCTTTTTGCACTAGACCATAGCTTCAGGTTTCGGCAAAGACTACTCATTGGCAATGAATCATAACCAAAAGACTAGAAATGTTTATGATCATTATCAATCAATGCATCATTTTGAGCATACAGAGTTACCACTCTTTATGTGAGTACAATGTATTGCATCAGCTGAAATGTTCTGCAAGTAACTTGCAACACTTTTACTACTATTTTCCAGTTCCTATGTATTAATTGAAGGAAAGATGAACAAAACAGAAATATACAGAATGAATTTGCGATGCTTTCAATTCCTAATTCCTGCTTTTAACTACAAAATATACATTAATGCTGGGTACAAAAATTATATTTCGCACTCGTAGGTTTCTCATATATATCTGTGCAAACCCTCAATTACTCGATAACATGACGGTATTAGGTGATAGGAATAAATACGCTGTTTCAAACTTAGAACAAAACAATCAACGAAAACATTGCGTATTTTTTAGATTTTTTAGCAAAGCATTCTAACTCTGTTTTGGTTTACTTCTAGTTTTAAAGAATTATAAATAATTTTTAGCAAAAATTAGAATCGAAGACACCAAAAAATGCGACTCCAACCACGACTCTTCCACATCCGAATGAACGACTCCGACTCCGACTCCGACTCCACCACATTCGGAAAAGCGACTCCGACTCCGACTCCGACTCCATCACACTTCAGAGTAGCGACTCCGACTCCGACTCCGACTCCACCACACTTCAGAGAAGCGACTCCGACTCCGACACCGACTCTACCCTAAAACATCCGACTCCGGCGACTCCGACTCCCGACTCCGACTCCGACTCCGCAACCCTGGTATATTCACACGTGCGTGTGAGCTGGGTATATTCACACGTGCGTGTGAGCTGGGTATATTCACACGTGCGTGTGAGCTGGGTATATTCTCACGTGCGTGTGAGCTGTGCTGCTAAACCCATGAATTATTTATGTTTCCTGGTTTCGTGTAAGTTTGCGTAACACCTCGTGTTGTGTGACTTCAAGCTTTTCGACAGTCCGCGTTACCACACTTTTGAATAATTTAGTCACTTCAGCGCTTCCACTCTCGGACTATGTTGCGCTCTCTTCCTTGAGAAATAATTTGTACTATTTAGGAAAAAGATCATTCCTGTCCAATGTTCTTAATTTAGAGTTTTTTTTTATTTTCAGTTTTATTTCTTAATATTATATCATTTTCGTTAGGCTTATGTACTGCCTGATCATATAGGTTCATTTTAAAATTTTGACAGAGTTCCTACTCATTCGAACTCATTTTTTCCACTTTGAAACGAATCCAGAAACTGTGGTTAAAATTTAAAAAATCCGAATCAACGATAAAATAAACAAAGATTTTTCGCTTTTTATTGAGATTGTGGGTTACTCAACAATAATAAGTAAAGTAAGCTGCACAATCACTGAGTTCAATTGTAATTTTGGTACTTTAGGTTTCACCGTAGATGTCTTCAAAAAATGTCTTCTCTCATCGTAAATGTCTTCACCGCTAGATGTCTTCAAAATATATGACTTCAATGCAAAACTTTTACTGCCAAACTTCGTGATGGAATAATAATAATAGATGTGGTGATGACGTAACTATGTATACATCTAAATCTAGAAACTCTAGAATCGTTGCCAATTCATCTAAAAGTCGTTGTAATATCAAAGAGTCATTTGCAGAGCTTACAAAACGATAAAATAGATCGCGCTAATAAATACGATGGACGTATTACTCCTGGACTGTGCATGTAAGCCATTTACAGTGACAGCCTATCTAGAATCTCTCCTGGATAAACTCAATAGTATTATATCGCAGTTCAAGACGTCCTTTACGATCACATAGTCATCAGCATTGATTTTAACTACGATCTTCTACAACACGAGAGCTGCCAATAAACCTCCAAATTCATAAATGCATTTCACTCTAAATTATTCCATTCAATAATCATAGAGCCTAGTCGTGTCTCGTCATAGTCAGCTACGCTGCTCGGTAATATATTCGTAACATATCCAAATTACTTTTTTTACAAAAATAATAGCTTACGGCTCGTCTATTCATTTCCCGGTGTTCCTCACTGAGAAAAATGTCTTTTAATACTTGTATCAAATCCCAGGCTACAACTTAAGTAAATAATCGCTTTAATGAACCAATTTAGGAAAAAACGCACAAGCTGTCAGAAATATTGCTTTCCTCAATAATAATCGATTAACATACTGTACATTGATTCAGTAAACAGTGAAAACTAAACAGTGTACCAACCGAAATTATAAACGCAGCCTACAATTAAGGTAGTCCTTTCACTACCCCGAAATAGGGACAAAAGCCTCAGGTTACTGAGGACACTGTTATCAATATGGAGATCCGACCATCGTACTTTGCATTACTCAACGAAGGGAGCATATCAAAGCGATGTATAGTAGATTAAACAATTACGGAAGGAATCAAATAAGAACATCGGGAAGAACTATTTTAAGTCCACGTTCACTGAATTCAAAACTGAAATTACGAAAATCAGCGTCTTTTTTATTTTATTTGTGATCCAAGAACTAAATCCACGAAAATAGTTGAATCTATTTTCCAAGACATTGTTAAATATCATGAAAAAATCCTGAAATGTTTTAATAAACTATGTTTAAACGTAAATGAAAATAATACTGATATTATTACTGGTGAATCGACAGACCATGCAATTGGACAACGAGGATCCAATATAAAATTTATTAACATAACTCTTTCTTCTTAACACCTAACAATTCCTCTATTGTTCTTAACAACATAAAAAATAGCAAAATAATTTATTTAAATTTGAATGTCTTCGTGCTCTAGCGTGAATAAGTATAGCTGATATGATAGCTCCGATCATCACACAAACAATTATTAACCTGTCTCGTTTCAAATATATTTTCGCAGTTTTTACATTACCTCAGTAACACATATTTTCGACAGTGGCAATAAAATTTGCGTTAACAACAATAAACGCGTTTCTGAAATACCTATAATTGATAAACTATGCCATTCGAAAAAACTTTTTGAAAAAGTTTTCTCTCATTTAGGTACAAGTTTTTTTCGTGGTGCTTTAGTTATACAGGGATATTTCTTTTGTTCTTATTTCAGCTTCTTATTTCTTATTCTCCTGTTCTTATTTCTCTAATGTGTACGTTTGCTCCATTTCATTCGCTGGAGTGATGCCAGAGTATTTAGGGTTATGTTAATTTCGTCTTTCAGGACTTTTTTGTAAGTTTTCTCATTTTTCTCATTCTCAGACAATATGATTTCCGCCCCTAAATTAACATCACTTATGTCAATTTTATTTAATGTATGTATCGCTGAATCATTTATAATGTCTATACGAAAAGCTTGTTTTCAGCTGGTTTCTCGACTTACGAAAACATTCGATTGCGCAGATAGTAGCATGTTCCTATCGAAACTGCAGCGTTACGGCACAAATGTAGCGGCACCGTTACGGCACAAATGTTGCGGCACCGTTACGGCACAAATGTTGCGGCACCGTTACGGCACAAATGTTGCGGCACCGTTACGGCACAAATGTTGCGGCACCGTTAGGGCACAAATGTTGCGGCACCGTTACGGTACAAATGTTGCGGCACCGTTACGGCACAAATGTTGCGGCACCGTTACGGCACAAATGTTGCGGCACCGTTACGGCACAAATGTTGCGGCACCATTACTGCTCAAATGTTGCGGCACCGTTACTGCACAAATGTTGCGGCACCGTTACTGCACAAATGTTGCGGCACCGTTACGGCACAAATGTTGCGGCACCGTTACTGCACAAATGTTGCGGCACCGTTACGGCACAAATGTTGCGGCACCGTTACTGCACAAATGTTGCGGCACCGTTACTGCACAAATGTTGCGGCACCGTTACGGCACAAATGTTGCGGCACCGTTACTGCACAAATGTTGCGGCACCGTTACTGCACAAATTTTGCGGCACCGTTACGGCACAAATGTTGCGGCACCGTTACGGCACAAATGTTGCGGCACCGTTACTGCACAAATGTTGCGGCACCGTTACTGCACAAATGTTGCGGCACCGTTACTGCACAAATTTTGCGGCACCGTTACTGCACAAATGTTGCGGCACCGTTACTGCACAAATTTTGCGGCACCGTTACGGCACAAATGTTGCGGCACCGTTACTGCACAAATGTTGCGGCACCGTTACTGCACAAATGTTGCGGCACCGTTACTGCACAAATTTTGCGGCACCGTTACGGCACAAATGTTGCGGCACCGTTACTGCACAAATGTTGCGGCACCGTTACGGCACAAATGTTGCGGCACCGTTACTGCACAAATGTTGCGGCACCGTTACGGCACAAATGTTGCGGCCCCATCCCAAATGAAAAGCTCGAATCACACCTTAAAAATCGGAAGCAGTACGTTGCCACTGATGATGTGCAGTCGGAAGTACTGGAAATATCCATGGATTTCCCCAAAGATGTGTCTCAAGACCCCTCCTATATTTAATCTTCGTCAACGATGAAATTGCATCTTGTACTTTTTTAAGTTCACACATTTTGTCTATGTATGACGGTACGACATTTATGGCTCTTTCTAATACAAATCTTATTTTATTACGGTAAAAAAATAGCCAAGTGCAAAGAGCTTTAATAGGACTTGAAGTGAATAAAATTTGCTCAATATCAATAAAGCAAACTGCGATAAGTTCCTTGGCGTTATTATCGATGAAAAAATTATGAGCTGAAAGCATTCTGCTCACATCCGTGCTAACCTATCTAAATCCGTGAGAATCCTCAATATAGCAAGAATTATACAGAGTAACTGGCACTCTGTTGAACGAACTTTAACATAAGATTGTGACCGTTAAAATAAACACTTTTCACTAAATAACTGCGTGGTAAAAAATAATTCGTTCAAGAGTTGCAAGGACTTGAAATTAGGAACGAATTGGAGAAATATTTGTACTATAGGAGCGGCATGGAATAAAAATGTAGAAGTTCGGGATGTATTTTTATTATGAAATCAAGAAACAAAATAACAACCTTAATTATTATGATCACAAGAAATAGATTTCATTGCTTCTAGGCAGTTATTGGGTACCCGATTTCCAAATCTCTAGCGGCCCATCACATGGTCCCCAAGGTCTCTTGATATTACGCCCCTACATATCTACTTCTGGGAACATTTGAAAAGTTTCGTGTGCGAAACACTAATTCATTCCAAAGAAGACCTCAACTGTTGGAGCCTCCGTAATCATTGAACTTTTATGGAAAATGAAGCATAGCATGAAAGAAATTGAGCTCCGGTGTCTTTTCAATCTAAATAGTCCGAAATATTCGCAGTATACTTTTCTGCTCTAGAACTTTTATTTTCGCAGCCCAGCCGTTCTCTGTCGGCGCGTCAAAAAGAAATCAGATCGGATTGGGAAGCGTTCGAGAGAGGACTGGAGCCTATATCGGTGCGAAGAGAATTCCGGGACCGTGCAAGGGAGTTTCTCTGCCACGTGTTTTGGGAATTACGGTAACCCTGTGAGGAAAGACTTCTCTACCCAGTGGGAAAAGGGTTATTGCTGCTCTGAGCGTGGCTATGTACTTCGCATTTTCTGAAGCTGGATTTTAAATACTAAGAAATGAGCTAAAACTATTCGGTCTTCGCTGCGAGGGTTCTCTTCCCGGCGCGCAGGGGCGACTTCCAAGTCATGGACTAATCTTGAGTCGACCCACGGGAGGTTGGTTGGGCAGTGAGCGCTTCTTGCTTTGGCCATTCGTTGGGGCTTACGAGCAATCGTAATTTCATTCTACTATGTAATTACTGAGAACTATTCTTCAAATCTGTCAACCTGATTCTCTATCACGTATTGCGTTAATATAGCTATGAACGATTTTGAACTAGCTTCAAATCTTCTGAACCTACTGTAGTAAGTTTGGAGTAAAGATTGTTAAATTGTTAAATCTAAGGGCTCTTCAACTTAAATAAAATTAGGCTACAAGGTTCTGTATCGAAAACATCCGTTCTTTATTTTAAACAGGTTGCTATTCTTGTAGAGCTTCGGGGTCCAAGGGTATTTTCAATACCTTTTTATGTTTTCAATCGCGTAGGACAATCATTGCGCAGACACTTGAACGCCTGCATCTCAACAAATATGTTCAGTCATGTTGAACATCGTCGGTGAACATCTAACTCAGCTTTAAAATCTGGTGCTTGTTATTATAGAAAGTAAGGCTGTTTTTCTGTTTCTTGAGATCATAATGAAAATAATTTCTTAACTTCAGCATATAATTTCCCTGTCATTCTCAAAGTGCGAATTTCTTTCAAATACTTCTCGAATTTCAAGCTGTGGTAATTTTTTAGGGAAGTATTTTCGACCACTCGGTTATTGAGTAGAAAGTGTTTGTTTCAACGGTGCCAACCTTATGTTAAAATTTGTTCAACACAGTGCCAGTCACCCTGTATGCTCTAATGTAATTTGTGTATTAGTCTTATAAACTTGTCTGGTTAAAAACAATCTCGTTGTTTGTTAACCAAATTTTTATTATTTGAATTATCCATATTATTGAAAATACAAATAGTCTCTGCATCTAGCAATTCAGAACTATTTATTATGGTCAAACTTTATAAGGAAGGCTTTCATGCGTTTCATCTCTCGTCTTCATACTTCATACTATATCGAAATGATAAGCATGAAGTGACGGGCGTGACTGGGCATTCAAGCGTTAGCGTTTGCTTGTTGATTTTTTATTGGCTAGGCCTCGGTCGCAACAAGGTGTAACTTCGTTATAGTTAACTAAGGATCATTTTATTAAGGCATTTTCAATAGTTACGTCGCAAATCGATCACATGTTGTTGGCAAGGATACTAATTTTCCGCATTCAATCAAAATACTTACGAGTATTTATGGTCTATTCTTAGCTTGCAACTCTGTTTCTGCTTCCTTTAATGACTCCCTTTCAATGCCTTCTAACACATAAATTTCCATGTATGCAGATGATGTTCAAATTGCATTGACAGGTTCTTTGGCATGATTACCGAAGGCGAAAATAAATCTTAAACTTCTTGAGATCATGGTATACCAAAATAGTCTTAAACTGAACGAAAACATAACGCAATCCATTATTTTTGCTCTAAAGAAGCCCCTAAAAATAACCAGCTCTATTCCTCATAGTAGAAAATGACATCATTGACCCATTTTTGAAAGTGAATATTCAAACATTTGCTTCGATAAAAATGTATCCAAATCTATAGGAAAACCTGCAACGGAACCCCATGTTTTTTCATCGCATCGAAAATGTGCTCGACGCAAATTTTTATTTTCAGGCATTCAATCTTTAGTTTTATCGCGTCTTAACTATTGCAGTTTATATGTCTCCATTTCTTCAAAGAGAGCTAAATAAATGCATGAATATGTCAACCAAGGGAGCATGCGAAGGTAATTTTACATTAAGAAAAACTGTTATGAAACCCCTCTCCTAAATAAACTCACCTAGACCCCTATTCAAGAAAGGTTCCTCACTCATAAAGCCAAATATGTATTCGCTTTCGTAAACCTCCCTCAACTCATCGCTGATATTGTACAATTCTTCCACCCAATGTGACGAACCAAAAGCCAAGTAAGAAAAACGATGTCTTAGCTACCGTTCATTTGACATCGGACAGAAGGCTCAGTCAATAACGGGTACTTTAATGTACAAGAAATTTTTACAAAGTATGAAAGCCGTTCAAACAAAGAAAAAATTCAAGAGCAAAATTGCACGTCATTTTGCGTTTACACTCTAGGGAGGCAGTTACGCAGTTATAAGCTATTGAACGTAAGGTTATCTCACCGAGGAAATACTTTTGAAGTTTTCTCCTCACGATTTCATCCAACCATTGACAAGCCTATTACAATACTTATCATGGTTTCATAACCAATGAAGATCCTCTTAGCTGAGATGTATTGAAAAAACACAACTAATTTCATGCTTTAAATTGAGTTCAAATTATTTAATGGAATATTTTTCTTCAAGTAAATTGCATTGAGATATTAGTTCATCAGCCCAAAGGTTTTTTAATATGTCTCATTCATGTTGGAAAAATTTTTGAATAGCATTGTGCTACAATCCTTCGCTCGTTTCTGACTCACGTGAATTCATTTGTGACAGCATTATTCACGTAGAAAATATCATAAATTTATGTTGAGGCAAAATATATTCTTCTTGCTTCGTATCTAGTCATATAGTTGATAAGTTAACACGAAAAGATTGTTCCGAATTTTTGCCAAGTTGTCCTTTTAGTCTTAGATGCAGTATTATTTACTTAATTCTAACTCATTATAATTTCAACATCATTCCCTGATGTTGCAAAAACCAAGGCTCGTATTTCAATATGTAAGTAGAGACTAAAAAAGCGTTTTTCGTCAACGAATCACTTTCTTTACAGTGTTTATTATATACTTGCGTTGATGAACATTTTCACTTAAAATAACTTACCCATAGGAATAAATTTTTATATTTTCATTCCAATCTGTTGTTATACAATTGCCATGAGTATAATGACACCCACATTTGTTCATTACCAACTAAGGATCATTTTATTAAGGCATTTTCAAAAGAAATTTTGATTTTCGTATTAAATTTATTGAAAATTTATGGTTTTTCTTTTCCCCTTAGATATTTTCTACGAACATATTATATAGAAGGTTTATGTTTGACATGCAAATGTTCATACTTTTGACTTAATATCTCAAATATGTAGGAATTTCTGAGTACTTGATATAACAACTGCGACACTATTTGGTATATTTGCTAAAGATTTAGAGCAGTGCTGCTATAAGCGGTAGACTCGGTTGAAACAACCTCAAGGCGTTAATGAGACACTTGTAGCATTAAATTTGACGAAAAAACAAATGACCAAAAAAGCCAAACTTCTTGAGAGTTGAGCGCGTAAAAGTAAACGAAAATATAGGGGATGTCATTAACTGAGAACTACTGGGAACTGTCCGTCATAGAGCAAGTATTTACCAGTGCCGATTAAATCTTATCATTCAAATATTATGGTCATTAAAGCAATACACCTTAAAACATTTCTCTCAAATCATTTTAGCATCTTGGAGTACCGAAGGGCTTTCGGTCCTCGACTTCGCCCCAACTGAAGAGGAGGGTGCAGCTTCACTCCCCAGCCCAATGCAAAGGTTGTCGAGTAATCTCCCCTCGTGCTGGGGAAATGCGCAGAATGTACATTCCACGTGAAAGCAAGCCTCTCCTTAAATTCTCAATTAGAGTCAAGTCATCAATTTACTGGAGCGCGTAGATGGAGGAGGCTGAGTTCATCAATAGGTGATGTTGCGAACTTTGTGGAGAGCACCGCATACAGCCCAAATTGCTCGAATTCTGGGCACCAGCGAATGTAACTGCTTCCGTAGACCGCACAGAACATCTTTAATTGCAAGCTTTGCGGAATACAACGATCCCTTCATCAGTGATCGGATAAGAGAACTGCCAAACTCACGTTGTAGTTCCGGAGATAATCAGAGGAACATGCATTTGCCTTTTTGAAAATATAACCTAATTTTCATATATATATAAAAAGAAGTAGGCACAAGCCTGAACCTAAATAGAAGTTTCTCATTTAGCTGGAGCTAAATGTAATCTTATGGCCCTATTGACTTAAAAGAAGTTAAATACTTAAAGAATTACCAATATGTAAAGTGACACCCCAAATTGGCCCATTGTCCTTGAATGCTTTAATTAAATTTGAGAATAAATAAGGTAAAATTGTAATTTAGTTTTAACGCCGAAATAAGATGGCATTACATGGAAAAGGTACTTCCGAAATTCGTTCCACAGTATTTGTCAGAATCCTGTGCGAGAGTAGAATCTGTCGTACTTCGTACCTTCGTCAAGAATGTTATTTAGTAACTGAAATAATTTTATCCTTTCATTCCAACAATGAAAATAACGCAATAATTACTAAGAACTGTTTCAGTGGACACTTTTCGATTGGTTGAGGTATAAATACTTGTTGGTCTTACTCAATGGAAGTACTTTGAACAACACCGTTGATGGATATCAAAGCTTAAGAAATCCCAAAACTGATCCTTGTGGAGCGCCGTGGTTAACACGCTAACTACGTAATGCTACTGTACATACATTGGCGCCAAGAAGAAAGTCTGAATTTCCAAAATTTTCAAAAACTTGTAGGTTGCAAATTTTGAGGGCTACTGATTAAAACAACCTATTCACTGTACGATTTGGCGTCGATTCCTCTTTACAGTTAGATATTTAAATTCGATTTTCAATTGGACTATACAGGTATTCACGTCTATTATATAAAAAAAAATCAAGAAGGAAAAAAGAAACTCTGCATAATGCAAAAAATATTATTTTATTAAAACTTTCATATAAAATTAAACATAAAGCAAAGTATACTAGTCAGTATTTCGTAGGATAACCTTTCTGTGATTTGAGAGCTCGAGTCCCTTCGGTATTTCCTCAACTTAATTAGCTTGCGACAGTACTCCTATGATCGAAAGGGCGTCTCACTTCTCTCTCATTTTTATTCACTGTTCATCAAGATTATGAATATTTTTGCTGCGTAGCTGTTAATTAATTTCGTGCCATCTGTTCTCGATTGGATTGAGGTTTGGTGATTGGGTAGGCCAGTCCAAACATGAAATGTTATGCCTCTCGAGGAACCTTTTGGCATTGCTAATTGTGTGAATGGTACAATTATCCTGCACGATGATTAGATTATTTTCCAAATTTCCACCAAAACAAGCCACAAAATGCGCATCTAACATTTCGATGTACTTGATCGAATTAATTCGACCATCTAATCGAACTAGAGGCTCCGGGCCATGAGCACTGATCATACCGCACACCATGACGGAACCTCCACCACCTTGAAGCGTTCAAACTGTGGATCTGGGATTAAATTCGTCGTCTTTTCTTCATCTGTAAACAGAGAAGGCCTGTCATCCCTGCTTTGCCTATTGAACTTGCTTTCATCGCTAAAAATCTCCCTCCGCCAGTATCAGGTATCATGAACCTCATGACATCCGATGAAGTCCATACGGCGCTTTCTGTTCTTTTCAGATACTAATATTTGGTTTGCGTCTTGCGATAAAAACTTCGCGACTTAAATTCCTTCACCATATTTTTAATTGATGAAAGCGAACACGTTTCAGCAACATCACATCGTGCTTGGATGTGAGGAGTAGTTTCAAATCTGGGTATGAGGATTCAGATCTTTATGGCGTGGTCTTCTCTGTAAGAAGTTACCCTATAAGACGAACGGATTTTGTGCTATTTCGGACACTTCTACTTTTTAGTGCTTTTGCACACTCATTTGTACAGTATTCTCATCCTATTTCGGTCTTCAGCCAATTTCTCGATTCGATAATCCAGTATTGTGGAGTTTAATAAGCTCCTTGCGAACTACAAAAGAAAATCAAGGAATTCGGACTAAATATCATTTGGTTTTAACGGTAACCGAAATAGAGCAGCAGTCGCCACGATCGCACATATCCTGTTGTCTAAAAGCTTGATATATTAGCTTGTTAACACGTTAACTTCGATGGGTTAAAGTGAAGTTCAATATGCAATCCGAATTTAAATTAAATTTTAGCAGGCATTTTTGAACGAATGCAAACATTAACTGAATCGTGCCTTCATTTAGCTTTCATTAAGCATTTATAAAAATTAAGTTAGTGGCTGCAAGTCGGTCAGCCACGTATGAAAATACCCTGGGAAAACTGCTAACTTTAATAATAAGCTGTGGAGTTTCTTTTCGCCTTAATTTTGTGTTTTCTATAAAAATTGGCATGAACACCTGCAGAGTTCAATTAAAAATCGAATACAAGCATTCAATTTTGAAGAATTGATGCTGAATCGGATGTTTTGATCAGTTACGCTAAAAAATACGTAATTTGCAAATTTCCAAAAATATTGACAGGGGACTTTCGTTATGGGGGACCTGATACCACTGGTCATTTACGCACCAATATAAATGTGAAACTTTTAAAGTATTTCACTAACTTTTTTAAAATATATTTTAGCATTCAAGGTAAAATGCAATCATTCAATTATACTTTTTCTACTCATTAGAAATGATAACAATTCATTCGAATAGTAAAGTCGTATTTTCAATTCTGTTCTATACAATCGATCCTAACTAACAGAGGTAACCTTGTAAATGTAGATATAGCGAGTTCATATCTTGTTGTACAGACTGCGGGCTTCCAATCACAACAAATTGCTTACGATTCGTCATGTGTGATTTGAGCCATCAATGCCGCAGAATTGGAACTTCGAATGTACGTAATATGCAGTCACCAACATAGCCGAATGCTTTATGACTGTCGAGAAACAGGAGGAAAACAATATTCCATTCGTTAATATTGGCTTAAGGGGAATATCTTGAGCCAAATTGGGCCCCCGGCTCCCCCCACTGAAAATTTTTTTTTTGTTGAAAAAGGCTCCTTAGGGAATGGGTTAATGTGCCATGAAATTTTATGGCCCTACGGACACTAGAACCCCCCCCCCAGGGGGGTGAAAAAGGGACCGAAAATGCTGAATTTGAGGCCCAATTTTGAAAAAAAAAGAATAAATTTGAATTTGAAAAAAAACGAATTTTAGTTTGTTAGAAATGTTCCAAGGGTTCTAAAACTGTCTTTGGATTTGTTCTAGCATCAAAACTGAAGGAGGAGTAGCAATCTGAAATATCAATAAAAATATACAAAAAAACACATTTTTCGTCAAAAAAAAAATAAGGCCTAAATCGAAAAAATGACATGAGTAAAAAAGGTTTACTTTCACAAAAGACATATACTGGCCAATTTTCAAACGAATCGGACGAAAAAAGGCAAGATCTTGAGATATTCCCCTTAAAGGTATGGTAGACGATTCATCATATGGCTTTCGTTGTCTATTCATTAGATTGAAAACTATTTTTACCCTACAGAAAGGATTTTTGTTCGAAGGAAGATTCCCCTTTTTTGTAAACAATTTTTTTAATTTTTCAGTAAAAATATGCTTGACAGAAACTGGTCTTTAATCATGAACGTTGATTTTCTCTTCATTTATGAAACGAGATTTCTTCATCTTTTCATTTTATCTTCTCATGTCGTATGTTTTGTGTCGTATTATTGATGCCTTGTGAAAATAAGAATGAATTGCAATCCCAATACGAAGCCCAACACTCCATCTTTACTCGGTGAGTGCACTCAATGCGCACAGATAATTCATCAGGAATGCAAAGGTTAAACTCTCTTGTTTATTCTAGACTGTGGCTGCAACAATTGTGTGTCGGCAGAATTACCCTGCATTGCGCGATCATTTGAGGGCAGAACGCCCTCTTGAGGCTCTCATTCCGAGGGCAATTTTAGGCTTCACTGCCGACATTGCATGTACAAATCAGCTCCCCTATGAGGTTACACTGAACAGTATACATAGGAAAGAAGAGATTCAACACAAAACAATCTTTCGAAAGTGCATCAAAAAAGAGTTATGTATGTACAGTAGCGGCCATAAAAAAAATGGGAACAACTGTGCTTAAAAGTATGTTGTTCAAAAAAACTAAATGGATTGCGTGATAACTTTCAGGAAATGCAGATAATGCAGATGAACTCTGTAGCTTGTCTTAATAATATCCGCCGTTTTCAAGGTTTATCGAGCTTTTTGAATCTAAAACTTTTTTGAATAAAATATTCGCTTTGAATTTCCAATATTCAAGGAATATTCGTGAATTCGTCCCAATTCGTGTTGCACTCAGAGTTTTGAAACAAATTGCTCAGCGAGGCCTAATAAATAAAGTTGCTTTGTATAATTCTAACTTTTTCAGTTTTGAGCCAAACAATAATCAGAAACTTTGAGTGTCTCGGTGTTAGGCAGAAGTAATATAACCGCAATGGTGTGCGAAAAATTCAGCAAAATGCTCGTATAGAAGATGATGGCGATTAAGCTCGACGTAGCTCCAGGAACGGCCGCACCTCAAGAAGCTCATTTGCATCTCCAAGGCAGCGACGTCTTTGAGGCAATCTGCAGCGGCGGTGCGAGCGGCTCAACGCTAAAAAGAACAGAAACAGAGCATTCATTGATATGCATGATGCTACCTGCAGCGATTAGCGTGGATCAACTGGCGGAAATGAAACGGAGATGACCTAGAAGATTTTACTTGATTATACAATTAGCCAGTGAGAGCGAACAAAAATTGTGAAAATTTTACAACGTTCATTGTTTTGTCGTGCAATTTATCCAGGTTTTTTATTTAGAAATTGTCGGGTTGACGAATGTTGTGGGAAATCCAAAGGCAAATAGAAATTTCATGGAAATTTATAATTAACGTTTCCAGTTGAGCAAGTTTAATGATAAAAAACGAAATCCCCCGTAGACATTATCTCACAAGTATCTCTTACATGTAGTTGGATAACTAAGTGAATTTAATAAAATTTAATTCCTTCCTGAAAAAAAGGATTTTATCATCAAAAAAGTTTCGTGGAGAACTGATTCCTCTAAATTTACAGCGCATTTCCTTCCCTTCATCTGTTTCGGCTGCAGCATTCGAGAAACTTTACTCACAATGTGCCCCAACGTCAGGAATATTTTTATTTTTCCTCCGTACTATGATTCTAAATATAGGCCACGCGAATGAAATCGTTTTTGAGGTTAAAAAAAGGAAGAGTTTACCATTAGTAATAGGGCTTTCGTCCCATTTAAAATTCATAAACAAAAAGTATATAATTCCCGTCATATCGTCTATAACGCTCAAGGTGTCATCAAGTAGTTACAGTGGGATCAAAATAATACAAAACGTTGATTAAATCAGCAGATTTCCCATTGCTAAGCCACGTACAGTTACGAAAATTGCACCATATTTGACTAATAGTATAAAAAAGTTAATAACGCCGTATAAAACATTTACTCGAATTAAAAACTGCAAGCAAAATAAAATTGAACGTTTCGAGCGTTCGCTCATCTTCAGCAATGACAAAAACAAATTTACCTGAAAAACATGAAATAAATTAGAAAGTTCATGAATTGCACAAACAAACAAAAAACTAAAAAACTAAAAAACTAAAAAAAAAAAAAAAAACTAAAAAACTAAAAAAAAAACTAAAAAACTAACCTTAAAACTACCTGTTAACTATTGACAATGGAAAGGAACTAAGTTGGTTGTTTAAAATTGGCTTATTTTTTAAAATGAATAGAGACTCTAAAATCCTTAAATCGGAGGCAAATTTTGATCTAGTGAGAATTTTAAAATTACTGATGTCAAATGGGCTATCACAATGCTCTGAATGATCCCTAATAGCTGAATGCGGAGGACTTGATAAAATATTTCCTGTGCGGTAACTCCTACCTCGATGCTCGGCCACCCTACAGCCTAGAGTACGTGACGTCAAGCCTACGTACTCAGATGCACATCGTGCACAACAAAATTTGTAAATTAGGGAGGCCTGCATCGCGGTAGGAAGAATGTCTTTGAAACGAAAAAATGAGCCTATTTTGAAACTATTAACTAAAACCACCTTAAAGTTTATTCCCGGGAAGTATTTAACAAACAAATCTAAAATTTCTTTCTTCATTTTCTCCGACTGAGGTCCAAAATACGGAAACGAAACAAAACGAAAGTCCTCACAGATTGTTTCCAGAGAAGGCAGTTTGTTGAACTTTTTTTCCAAAAATTTACCAATATGAGATTCTATAAGTCGAGTTGAAAAACCATTCTTACGGAAATATTCTTTTAAAAAAGTAAACTCATCATGTAGAAACTTATAAGTACTGCAAATATTGAACGCTCTAAAGATTAAAGTCCTGATAAAATTTATTTTGAAAATATATGGCGAGAAACTAAAGAAACTGGTTCCTAAGCCTGTAAAACACTTTTTCCTATACACAGAACACTCGAACCCATTACCAGACCGATGAACCAGACAATCTAAGAAGGAAAGTTTGAGTGCCTCTTTAAATAAACTTTAAGGTGGTTTTAGTTAATAGTTTCAAAATAGGCTCATTTTTTCGTTTCAAAGACATTCTTCCTACCGCGATGCAGGCCTCCCTAATTTACAAATTTTGTTGTGCACGATGTGCATCTGAGTACGTAGGCTTGACGTCACGTACTCTAGGCTGTAGGGTGGCCGAGCATCGAGGTAGGAGTTACCGCACAGGAAATATTTTATCAAGTCCTCCGCATTCAGCTATTAGGGATCATTCAGAGCATTGTGATAGCCCATTTGACATCAGTAATTTTAAAATTCTCACTAGATCAAAATTTGCCTCCGATTTAAGGATTTTAGAGTCTCTATTCATTTTAAAAAATAAGCCAATTTTAAACAACCAACTTAGTTCCTTTCCATTGTCAATAGTTAACAGGTAGTTTTAAGGTTAGTTTTTTAGTTTTTTTAGTTTTTTAGTTTTTTAGTTTTTTGTTTGTTTGTGCAATTCATGAACTTTCTAATTTATTTCATGTTTTTCAGGTAAATTTGTTTTTGTCATTGCTGAAGATGAGCGAACGCTCGAAACGTTCAATTTTATTTTGCTTGCAGTTTTTAATTCGAGTAAATGTTTTATACGGCGTTTTTGGTTCTCTCTTTTTTACTTAAAATCAGGAAACCTTCCGATAACTTTTTTGCAAAAAAGTTAATATTACATATATCCAGAACCCATGAGTATTTAATAGAGAAGATATATGGGAAAATGCACAATAATTAAGTGAACAAAATTTTATAATGCCCGACTTTTTCCTCGATATCATACATTAAAATTATTAAAGGATTATTCCAGAATGTTTAATATATTATACCATTTGACACCTGAACTTTCGTCCGCATTCTTTCACAATAACGTGTCATTGGTACAGCAGCTCTCGTTCTGAAAGGTCGTAAGCATACGTGCGTGAGAATAAGGACATCAGCAAAGACCTTCGCGAACGCATTATGGAGCTCTATAAAGAAGATTTGCGATATCGAAAAATATGTGCACAACTGTATGTTCCTAATGCCTCTGTTGGAACCATAATACATAAGTGGAAATGACGGAATACGACTCTCAGCAAGCCTCGAAATGGCAGTCCATGGAAGATTAACGACAGTGCTGTTCGAAAATTGATCCAAACAGTAGTGTTGAGGCCTCAAACTACTCCTGAAGAATTGAAAGATGATCTCACGGCATCTGGGATCTAAGCCAGCAAACACGCGATCAGCAGGGCACTACGCCGGGAAAGTCTTCGCTCCCGCACCCCTCATAGGAAATCTATTCTCCAGAAACGTAACGTTAAAGCTAAGCTGAAGTATGACAAAGACCGTTTGGACAAGCAACCAAACAGCGTTTTGGGTCTCAGTAATGTGGTCAGATGAAACAAAAATATTTGGGAGAAGCAGCGCAAAACATGTGGGGAGGCAACAAAATGAAAAAGATAAACCAAAGCGCACGATACCCACTGTGAAGCCTGGAAGAGGCTCAATCATGGTAGGGGATGTTTCAGCTCATCAAGGTTAGGTAAACTTCACATCATTGAAGCAACCATGAATGGCAGGAAATATCGCAAAATAATGGAAGAGCAATTCCTACCTTCAGGCCGTTTGTTAAAACTAAAACGTAGATGGACCTTCCCACAAGACAAAAATTCAAAAATACTGCAAACGAAACAAAGGAATGATTGAGGGTGAAGACGGTAAACATTTCAGAATGGTCAATTTGATCCCCAGACATGAATCTGATCGAAAACTTTTGGAGGGAATGGAGATTGAAGATTCAGAAGAGAAGTCCCAATAACGTCACTGAACTCAAAGAAATTTGCATTGAAGAATGGAATATGTTCACACCCGAAACTTGCAAAACGCTGCCAGTGAACTACTGTACACGTCTTGAAGCCGTAATTAATATTAACGGCTAGTAATAAAGTATTAATGTATGTATATCTGGAAATTTTTTTGAACTTTTGTTCGCGTATTTATAATACATGTTCCTACGAATTTTTCATTTAAATATCTGTGGGATTTTGGTATATTTTTGTCATTTTATATTATCCAATCAAATTTAATAGTATAAAATGGATATTGGATAGTCAAACTTTCGTAATTGTACGTGGTCTAGAAATGGGGAATCTGGCGATTTAACCAACATGTTATATTTTATTGCCTACCCTGTATCCGTGAAGGTAAGGAATGTTTATTTTATTTTCTTTGCGAGCAAGATATCTATTTTTTGCATCGGCTGATTTTCTGCCAATAAAATTAAGAAATGCAAATACTTGTTTGAACTTCGAACTCCAACTACTTGAACTTCAGAAATTAAGCTCCGATGTGCATTGTGCTGATTTTTTACGCGCTGATGGCGATGTATGTGGAAAACAGTAGTATATGAGCGCTCTACAAACTTTGCAAATGATCAGTGCTTATTAGCAAAGTTTATTGGATGTTCAAGTTCCATTTAATTTGTGAGAAATGTAAATGCTAGTATTATAAAAGTAATAATAACTAGCTAGATCACTGAAAATATTTGAGAATGTTTTTTAACAACTTTTGCAAGCAAACCCATCCCTTTCCTAACCTAACTTATCCTACCATAACCTAACCAATCCTAAACTATCTGAACCTATTTATAGAAAACTTAGCGCATCCTAATATTTCCTTACCTTACTATGTATTTTCCATTTAATTAACAGTAGCTGACAGATATGTGAGTTACTTAAAGAAAATCAACCGCAACAGTGATAATGCTTGAAACTCAAATTTTTACCTATTTATTCTATATAATTAGGGAAGGCGAAGCGGACGGTAGAACACATATACCATAATGAAAGATAGATGGAAATTTCAAAATCGACAACTCACGCTCAGATGAGAGCAACGATGACCCCGCAGCTCCGCCGAGGGCAGCAACGTTCGCGCGAGGGCAGGCTACCGCAGCAGCGAGGATGGAGGCAGCGGCTGTCGTGCGGCTTCGCTGAGATACTGTATACTTGCGCTTGACGTTTTTGCCAAGACGTTATGCTCCATCGCCGCTGCCTGCTCACATAATCACACACTGTTGCGATTATATTACTCCTCAACACCACCAAACTCAAAATTGCGGTCTCTAGCTATTGCTTGGCTCAGTACTGAAAAAAGTTTGAATAATACAAAGCAGCTTTAGTTCTAGGCCCCTAATGAGCTATTCGTCTCAAAACTCTGAATGCATCTCGAAATGACATTTTTTAACCTTACTTGAATATTAGAAATTCAGAGCGGAAATGTAATTCAAAATAGCTCTATTAACTTTGAAAATCATAGATATTATTAAGACAGTCTACAGAGTTCATCTACACTATCTGCATTTCCTGAAAGTTTTCACGCAATCCAATATGTCATTTTTGAACACTGTTGCTCTCATTTCTTGTCTATGGCCTGTACTGTACATACATAACTCTTTTTTGCTGCACTTGTGGAAGATTGCTGCGTGTTGAATCTCTTCTTCCCTATGTCTCGTGTTCAGTGTGATTTAACCACGAAATGCATGTATATTTTAAAACTTTGTAAACGAAACCTCAACTTGAACATGCGAGCTGATTTGTACATGCAATGTAGGACGTGATGCCCAAAATTGCCCTCAGAATGAGAGCCTCATGAGGGCGTTCTACCCTCAAATGATCGCGCAATGCAGGGTAATTCTGCCGACACACAATTGCAGCCACAGTCTATAATAAACAAGAGAGTTTAACCTTTGCATTCCTGATGAATTATCTGTGCACGTTGAGTGCAATCACTGAGTGAAGATGGAGTGTTGGGCTCCGTATTGGGATTGCAATCATTCTTATTTTCACAAGCAACAATATTACGGCATAAACAATGGACAAGAGAAGATAAAATGAAGAGAAGAAGAAATCACACTTCATAAATGATGATAGAAACAACGTTAACAATTACAGACCAGTTTCTGTCACACGCTGTTTTATTAAAATCTTCAGAAAACTTTTTGCAATAGAAGTGAAATCTTACTTCGAACAAAAATCATTTATGTGGGGTAAAAATACAATTTTCAATCTAACAAATAGACTACGAAAGCCATATGATGGATCGTCTACCATACTTTTAAGCCAACATTGACGAATGGAATTCTGTTTTCCTCCTGTTTCTTGACTGTCATAAAGCATTGGGCTGTGTTGGTGACTGCATATTACGTACTCTCGAAGTTCCAATTCTGCGGCATTGATGGCTTAAACCATACCTGGCGAATCGTAAGCAATTTGTTGTAATTGGAAACCCGCAGACCGTACTACAAGATATTAACTCGCTATTTACGTTTACAAGGTTACCTCTGTTAGTTAAGTTCGGTTATGAAGAACAGAATTCAAAAACCCGATTTCACTATTCGAATGAATTTTCATCATTTCTAATGAGTTGGAAAAATCTAATTGAATGATTGCATTTTACCTTGTATGCTAAAGTCAATTTCAAAAAAGGTAGTGAAATAATTTGAGCCCTACACACTTATCCTGTTGAGTAAATGAGCAATACACTTGGTGCTACAACAATAGCAATATACCTAGTGCATGCGCAGTGGCGCTAAAAAGAAAGTCCGCACAGCTAATAATTTCATAAACTTGGAAATTACGCATTTATGGGTACCTGATCATAATATCCTACACACTGTTCGATTTGTGTCAATTTCTTTTCAGCCCTTTGATTGCGACGTGCGCCACTGGTGGTACACGGAGGTAATTTTCATAATGCTGCTGACCCGCCAGTAGGTGAAAATTGACATTAAATTTGAGTTTAGTGTTGAACTTAATACTTAGAAGTCGCAGTCAAGATGTTAAAATTGTATGCTTATATTTGATTTTCAACTGAAATATATGCAGGTGTCCAAGCCAATTTATATAGAAAATGCAGAATCAAGCAGGCAAAACGAAACCCCGTGGTTCATAATTTGAACGTTAACCAGCTAATATCTCAAGCTTCTCAGTAATAGCGTGTTTCGATAATGTCAACTGCTGCTCTCTTTCGGTTAACGTTATATAATCGAGGGACATTTAATCCGAATGCCTCGACTTTCTTTTTTAGAACGTAAAAAGCGTATTGAATTCCACAATGCTGGCTTATTTGGCCACGTCTTTGGGGAAATCGTCATCTTCAACTTAATTGAAAGAAGCCTCTGTGGTTGCTCTTTTATTGGCAAATCATCATTTCCGACAAGAAAGGCTAGGCACTATGAAAAAATTCATATCATTTAAAAAATTCGTGAAATTTGAGCTCACATCTCATCTTATTCGCATCAGCTTCAAGAGGATAAAAAGGAACAATCCCATCTTCACTGAGGGAAATAATCGCAGCCACCAGCACCGGCATCCCCGCTCAGATAATCGTTTCTCATTACGGAGATCGTTTGCTGCTCCCACACGCCATTCCTGCGAAGTAACCCAACACTGGCGAGTCAATTCCGGAGATTATTTTCGCAATTAATTCCGAGCATCGGATCTCAATAACTGCTGCGAGCTGATGAGGTGCGATACAAAGGAGGTGTTTGGAGACGGCATTATGGGTTCGGAACCTCCATCCGCAGGTGCTGCAGCGAACTTATGTGCTCTAGGTAACTGCGCAGGGCTTCAACCTAAAATGAAGTAACGACGAGTTATGCTCTGTTAAATTTGTGTTGCGCCCGAACCTGAGAACGAATTAGTAATGAGTTTTGGAATGTTCGGATCATAATGCACTTGAACCAGCAATGTCCTAATTAAGACTTTTTATTTTCCGAATTATGATGCGAGTGAACCTACAACGAAGGAATTATTATTATATAAGAAAATTTTAGCCACCCTTAACCACGACAAAGATGTTCTAAGAGTGGAAAGAGGAAGGCACCATTTAGTATGGAGTTAATGGAACGCGGAATCTATACACAAGGTGCAAAGAAACAGTAAGCTAGGAAAGAAGTTCATGAAACAAGAAAAAAGTTGAAGAAAGTAGCAAGTGCTGAAAAACAGGACAGCAGTGAACCGAAGAAAGATGGTCCGTAACAAAACAAAAACCTATTTTATTTCAACAAAAAGGAAGCCTTCCTAACCTTTAGCTCGGGCCCTCACATGGTTCCCCTGGGAGCGCTAATTCCCATAGATACAATAGTTGTATCCCCCTGAGGAGTGCAACGAAGGAAAGTGGAGATCACGCTAATCTGTAAAAATTATCAAAATATCTTTCTTTTCGTTGAAAACAAAGAATTAATATTTTGCAATCATATTTAATATCATTTTCAAAGCAGCTAAATAATTACGCAGTATCCTTTAAAATATCAGCAAAGAAGAATTTCGAACATTTATCAATCTCCCCGAAGAGTAGCATCATTTTCAGTTTTTTTTAAACCTTCCCAATTAAATCAAATTACAGCTTGCAACGTCACGGTAGCATCGTAGACACGTTTAATTTTTTCAGAGCTGAGCAGTTCTGCAGGTATTTTCAAAAACCTACATTGTGTGACGCAGTGCAGGGAAATTCAACTAAAATCCTTTCCGGGCGAGTTTACAAGGCTCCAATTCACTTCTGGACACAGACACCATGGTAAATTGGGCCGGTACTTCATGCAATATTCTACAAAGCAGACCTCACCTCACATCCTGCAATATTCACGGGCCTCAGCCCGCCCAGGTATCGAAGAGGGCTTACGAATAGCATTCTGATATATATCGGAAGAATCGTATACCATCAAATCCTTTTCCAGCCGAGGCAGCATTTCAGCGAAATGAGCGTGCTATTCATGATTTTTATTTATTTGAAGTTTAAAGTAACTCTGAATGAATGAAGGAACAAATGATGCACTCTATGCAGCTATTGATTCCAGTTCAAATTGGAAGGAGAAAATCGGTTTGAATAGCTCCATATGACACTCATTGACGTTAACGACATTATATCTATTCGATAAACCAGTTGCAATGTAGTTATGAGTCTCTCATGAACATGAGTACAATTTTTCTTATCTCAGAAGACGTGTTCATTTTACTGGCATACGTACGGGATTTCATCACTCAACTGGCATACCTATGAAATTAATGATGAATACACGTACGTATACCGTACCACCGCGGGGATAGAATCCATTCACTTGTCAACGGAACCCACTAGAACGTCAATAAAACCCTATGGAGACGAAACTTAGGTAAGGTCAAAACACGAGTGGACGATTGTGACATGAAGATACGAGACCAGTTCAGGTTTACTAACGCATGACCGCAAAGTTTTAGCGATGAAAAAGCTAATCTATTATAAGGTGAATAGCTTGAGCGAAAAATTTTATTTTCATCCCTTTCGCTATTTTGAGATCAAAATCTTTCTGAAAATATGAATGGGCATTAATATGATCCTTGCGAATAAGAATTTTGAGACATTCGAATGATGTGGCCTCTATGGTGATGATTAGAGACCGGACGTTCAGGCGTCATCAAACATAACGAAATAGCCTGAAAAAAACATTAATAGGAATAAGCGCTAATAAAGTAGTTACGTGACTTTATTGATAATTGCTTATAGCATAATATGACATATAAGAACAAAAAATACAAAAGCATTTATTAAATACTAACAAAATAACACAAGACAGTAAACAACCAACCACAAATAATAACAAACACCACCAATTTTTGCGTACAAGTATTCATCAGTTCTAATAGAATGAATTATTAGCAACACTTTCAAATTTTCGAATGTTAAATTGTACCTCTTGTCTGGGAGTATACTGAGTGTTCCAGAACAAGAGGTACAAAATTTCACACGAAGTAGAAAATAGCCAATAAGCATATTTTCTTGAATGAAATTTTCTGAAATAATTCGGAACATTGAGATATTTGTGGTTTATTGTTTTAAAAGAAGAAATTTAATTACACAAATACCCGCAATATTTATTTGAATTTACGTTACAAACACTTCAATTCTATGAGAGTTTACAATAATAAAATATAGTTTGTGATTTTTGGTAAAAAAAGTTTCCGCTAGAAGGTTTTAGAATGTTCCAGACCATATTACTTCTTGTTTGTCTTATCGGCACAGTTCAGTTTCAAAGAAACCACAACGCCGGTAACATGAAAACATTTGGACATTTTGGTGGAACACATGAACACATGGAGGTGGAACACAATTTGAACAATTTTTGTACGGTAAATTCAAAATATATATTGCGAGTAATTGTGTCAATAAATTCCATCCTTTACAACAATAAACAGCTAATACCTCAAAACCCGTATTTTTTCGAGACATTTCAGAAGAGAAAAGTGTTTATTAGGCCATTTTTTACTAGTTGTGCAATTTTGTACCTCTTGCTCTGTAACACCCTGTGTATTTGAAAATAGAAAATGTTCTTTCAACTTCTGTTGAAGTGACAGGAGCATT
Organism: Morinoia aosen; assembly: GCA_030386875.1. Classification (NCBI taxonomy): domain Eukaryota; kingdom Metazoa; phylum Arthropoda; class Malacostraca; order Amphipoda; family Talitridae; genus Morinoia; species Morinoia aosen. The sequence goes on from CM059574.1 coordinate 6,803,185, forward strand.
TTTGAAGGCTGTAATTTGTTGAGGATGCATGGCTATCGGAACATCACCTCGTTTTCCTTTGAAAATGTCAACTATTTTAGTAAGAGCGCCTAAATTTGAATTGCCTTTCACAACCATTTCACATTTTGCTCGCACACATTTTGCTCGTCTTGGTAGGGGTGAAATATCTTGGATTACATTTTCAAATAATGAAATAGAATCTACGATGGGTTTTTTCCGTGCTTCTAGTGATGCGAATGCTTTTGGTAGGTTCCTGAAATGAGCCGCAATGTACATTTATACTAAGTCTGTTTTAACTAAGTTTTTTCCAAGTAATTCCTTAAATGTTTGGGCTGGTATCATACATAACCAAATTATTGGACCTCATATTATGCCCTCGCCTCTCAACGGGAATAAATACAGATTTTTCTTAGAAGAAGTACTTCTCGAGGTACTCGAAGATGTACCACTTGCAATAAGAAGAAGAATGTGGTTCCAGCATTATGGTACTCCGGCACACTACCATATTAGTGTCCGAAATTACCTGAATAGTCAATTTCCTTACAGCTGGATCGGGTGAAATGGTCCTGTTGCATGGCCTCCAAGATCTCCTGGCATGACTCAACTCGATTTCTTTTCTTGGGGACACATGAAAAGCCTTGTTTATGCTACACCCATTGAATCTGAGGAAGTCTTCGTGGCCAGAATTGCAGTGGCTGCTGGTGAGATTTATGAAATGCCAGATGTGTTTCCTCATCCAGATGTGTTTCCCAGATGTGTTGCCAGATGTGTTTCCGGCAGTCGTTAAGGCTAAGATTTGAAAAGTGCATTGATGTAGGTGGAACACACATTGAATAATTTTTGTAAAGTAAATTCAAAATAAATATTCCTAGTAATTGTGCCATCAAATTTCATACCTTAAGACAATAAACAGCTAATATCTCCGAAACCCGAAATTTTTCGAAAAATTTCATTGAGTATGTATATACAGGGTGTTTGTATATACAGTGTTTATTTGGCCATTTTATACTTGTGGGAAATTTTGTACCTCTCGTTCTGAAACACCCTGTATATACATACTGTAAAAAGAATTTATGAAGAATTTCAGACCATTCATTGCCTAACATGCTATAACAGGACCCTTGAGATCGCCCTGAACCCTGTAGAGCAGCTAAAAAATTTCTAAAGAAGAAAAAAGAAATAAATTTATTTGCTGGGGTATCAAAGAAGCGTTGCTGAAATATGTCTCAATTTATGCGTTAGCACTTTTTCCGTTTGTTCTCTCTACAGCGAAAGCTCAGCTTATTCCACTACATTCTATAATTCAGATCACAGGAAATTTTCCTGACGTGGTGTGCCTCGGTGGAAGAAATATATCATGACGCTAAGAACATGGAAATACACTCAGGATTTTGGATTCTGGAAAAAACGATGCCAGAAGAATGCAGCTCGCAGCTCCGTTATTACTCTCCATTTGTTTTACAGAGCGTCCCACGCTAAGCTCTCTATCGCTAGCCTGGCTTCGGTCTCTGCACTTCCTGGGGCAGAGATAGACTGCAGCGGCGCCGTCTATGAAGGTCTCGATACTCCTAGACGAGATGCTGGCTCCGTGAGGCTGTGTGTCTCGGGATAGACCTGTATATCTCGAGACATGTCGGTATATTTCGAGACGTTTGTATGCCTAGAGTTTAGCCTATATTTCTCCAGACACGCCTGTGTGTTTCGAGGTGTGCCTACATATTTTGAACTATGTCTATGTATATGTTTCAAGACCTGCCTGTATGTCTCGAGACATTCAACCATTTATTGAAAAAGCCACGTTTGACTCGAGACAACATGACTGCACCTCTCGAGACATGCTTGTAGATACCACGAGACATGCCTGCATACCTAGAGACGCCTACGTTGCACGAGACACGCTTGGGTAACTCTAGGAGTCTGATCCTAAAATAATACAAAAACGCTGGCGGTGTTGAGCAGGGATGAAGTTAATTCAGCTGTACTTTTACGACGAACATTGAGGCATAGACGGAAGTAGGAAAGTTTATGCCACGAATTCTCATCTGATTCCTGTGGAAAATCCCCGAATGTTTTAAACATTTCCTTCAACGCATGAATAGCCCATTATTCATTAACTTAACAATGGTCAAAAGAACAACTCTCATGCTTTTAATAAAACGATGACATGATTCAATGATATTATGAATTCATACTTCACTCCGAGTATGAGCTGAAAACCAAGCATGGGAACGTTTTTCAATACTGGGTAAATATTCTAGATACATGCAACACCGAGAGTGTACCCTGGGGAAAATATGTAATGCTTCCCAACTTACAACCCGAATTTGCGGCGAGAGAAAGTTGCTTCAGTCACAGCTTGTGAGAGAAACACTGCCCCCAGATGAGGGAGAAGGTGAGCACGCGGGTCAAAACGACGATGAAGACAAGGCATAGGACACGAGTAATGATATGAGGGAGGTCATGGGTGTCATGGGTGAGGACAAGAGTGAGAGCCCCGCTAAGGAAAAGGATCTCCTGAGTTCGTGCGTAATATCCGTGAAAAACACACGTAGCCTCGACTGCATGCCACATCATAAAAGATAGGAAAATCGAGATAGCACAACTACAGCGTAATTAAAGCCCCCAAAAGTTTTTTTACTCGCAACGGAATGCTTTCGAGTAATTCAGTTCGCTTCTATTCGTTCCCATGCACTATGAAGTAATTTTTAATATAATAAAATCATTATTTCGAGCCAAACAACATTTCACAGCAGTTAGCTTGAAATTACTGTTGGCTAGGCATTTTCTTATCGAATAAAATTCCTCAACCACACTCGGATCCTTCATCTAAAATTTTTTCTTATTGGGACTTACGGAGCGAGCGAAGCAGGCAAACTGCGGCGTAGAAAGGGCCTCCGAAAAAGAGGTAGAACGGGACAGCTGCTCTCGACACCTCATAACCTTTTTATTCAAATACAAAATTGGAGCGAGGCACCGAAGCTCAAATTAGCTCGTAATCTTTTTTTAAGTGAACATTTAGAAAAAGTTTCCGACATTCCTTCCAGAGTCGCGCCATAACTTTTGCTAACTAGAACAGGAAGCAAATTACAGGCGCTTGATGCACGGTCAGGCTCAAGCTTCTCGTTTGCTTATTGTCTTTACTTCGATGAGATACTCTGGAATGGAGCCACAGGAAATACTCCGGTATTTAACCGCAGGAAATACTCTAGAATGGAGACGCAGGAAATACTCAGGAATTCAGCCACATGAAGTACTCCAGAATTTAGTCGCAGAAAATACTCCAGAATGGAGCCGCAGGAAATACTCCAGAATGGAGCCGCAAGAAATACTCCAGATTGGAGCCGCAAGAAATACTCCAGATTGGAGCCGCAAGAAATACTCCAGATTGGAGCCGCAGGAAATAAAGGCCCCGGGTCAGCCTGAGAAGGAAACCAAGATTTCCATTTCATGGCTGAGGTCCACACGAGAAAAGCGGAAATGAAATTTGAAACGTGATGTTGCCTCACTTGAGGTGGCTTAGAAAAATATAAATTAAATCCTGCGATACAATCCGCAAAAAACGCTTAATTAGCAGTAACAGTTTGCGATCCTGCAGGCGATTGCTATGATTGTATCACTTTTGTTGAGAGGCAAACACGTCATGATCATTAAAATCAATATAATGTTTTATTTTTTCATGTTATTCAGCAATGCTTTTGATTAGGATGTACTAAGTCGATCATTTGATGTAAAAGCTCAGTTTTAAAAAGGTGACAAAGTAGGAGTTTTACCCAGTCTGTATTTTTCGCCTCCTGCATTCATGGTTTTCGACACCCAAGTAATTAAATCGCTTAGGCGGCGAAAAACATGCATACTCCACCGAAAAAGTTTGAAATGGGTAGTAGTTTTTCAAGGTGTAATCTCAAGTTACACGGATTACACCATTCAGTGAACATAATGTAAAAAAATGGTTTCATTCCCAGGCTTTAGAAAATTAGAGACTCGCGAATATGATCAGTTACCATTTAGAGAGACGGTGTTTGGGCATACATGGAGGCTAAAAATGATCAATGTGAGTCATTGCTTCAACTTCTCATTTGCATGTAACGTACATCTGATAGATAAAAATTCCCCAAATTCTGTGAAGGTATTTCCAATGGTTCTTACGCTGTTTTAGTTTTCCTTTGAGATCAGTTGCAGAATTCCTTGAAACATTTGGCCGGTGCCTGCGTTGTGTCATTTTTGTGAGAAGTTTTTAGTCTGGCACAAAGATACCGTGAGTGACTGTAAAAATGCTTAGCATTTTGTTTTAAAAAATTCGATGTTCAATGGCCAAAGCTCGGTGAGCGTCAAATCGAGAAACTTGCAGCCAAAGTTTGCCCGTAATGAAGACGTGTAAGGGTCTACTTGGGGAACAAATTTTAAAAAACCCAAGTTTGAGTGCATGAGAGGCCTCTCAGCCATGAGCCTTCTTCAAAGTAGCTCGCTTCTCTGTTCTGTTGTGTGGGACCAAACACAATGCCCACCTTCTGGGCCTCTGACTCCATCATAAGAGCTAATTAGCCTCTACATGTTGTCTTCAGTACGCGTCGAACAAAGTTGTGTCGTTATTCGTGAACTCCATCGTAAAATGCACGCAACGTCAACTATTATTTCGCATGATTTTGAATGCAATGTAGGACTGATCAGCGCGTACAAATTGATTTTGTTGAAGTTATTTCCATTATTAAAAGCATCTCATTCAATAAATACGTTTGGGATGGCCAATGAATTCTAGTGTTTTGGACAACAAGTAAATTATTTTCTGTGCCGTGGCTTCTTAGAATTTCCGCCTGATTAGCATTTAGTTCACGCCATTTCCGGAAGATGTTTCCGTCAGTGCGTCCCTACTGGGAATGTTGAAACGGCTGAATAATTAATAGCATTAATCAATAAGTGACGGTCCTAGTTGTATACTTGAACGCTGGATCCGCTGCACTCTCCCTCTGGTCGCTCGCCGAAGTAATCAAGAAACAAAATTATTGAAACACTCCACCTTGCACGCGCGACGCTTCCAAGTCCAGTCGTGGAATTCGAATATCTGGTACATTTAGCAATTTTTTACAGGAAAAAGTTCAAACCGATGCTCACTGTTGTTCAATGTTCACTGATGTTCAAACACTGAAAAACTATTTTTTAACTCGTCTAAAGCTGTTTTTTGGGCGAAATAGTGCTGACAAGAGAGCCTCAAAAATTGTAAAACCAGTAACCAAAATTCAGCAATAGAGAAATTAAAGTTAGTGCAAATAGAGTACCTACATTCACTAAAAACTTTACAATTTTCACCGTTTTATGAGTCTTTATTAAATTGGCTATAAAAGTGTATGTGTCCCTATATTGGTCAATTAATTTACTATGATAAATAAATAGTCACGTGAATTCCAGCTCCGGCGCATCAGGCCTATACCAAATGCATAGACCCTGCCAATAATTCAGATGAAAAGCTCTATAATGTTTTCCTAAATTGACACAAAAGACAGAAGTGAGAATAAATTTCTACATAGATCGTTCAACAGCCGTTTAGATCGACTCTATAATGATCGGAAATTAAAATGATAACCCTTAGTAGCTACTTCCGAGGTATTGATGCTCCCACACGCAACTTTTATGAAGTGTCAGAAAATAGCATTAAACCTTGCTTCAAGAGCATCAGCTCGCATCATTTCAGCAGTAATAATCTGTGCTACACATATATAAATATTTATTCTTGCCCTCACAGAAGCTGTAACCGAGCCTTCGCCACCATTTGTTCTAGTCGTAAGTCCTAGATTGGACTCTAAAGTTACCCATTTCCTTGAGAAATAGACGAGCCTTAAATATGAGAACATTTGTTCTAAAGTTTTACAACGATTAGAGAGTTGAAGGCCTTGAGAGCAGTATTTTTCACCACTAAACCTAAGTTTTAGGGCCACATTTCAAGGGTTGGGAATTAGCTCTCAAGAATCTAGGAGTGATGCTCTCGGGATGGCTCATAAATAACTGAGTACAAAATTTGCAGTACGACCGGCAGCCAAATGTGTTCAGCAATGCAAGGCTTGTTTTTTGCTCTTGCACAATCGTGCGAGGAAATTTGTTTAAAGAGCAAGTACTGGGATAAAACTGGGAGCTCATAGCGGAGTTAATTGTTAACACCATGTGTAAAACACAAAAACATGAAGCACGTAGTTAATGTTATACAGATAATTGATTGTCCGTGCACGGGCTTTGCTGTTGGGCCAAAAGTGAGGAAACCATTTTGGGCATCTTTTAATGTCACACAAACTAATTAGGCATCAATGAGGGTAATTAAATTCAAACCGAGTAACTTCAATGCTTTTCAAATTGAACACAATTGAAAATATTTGACGCTGTTTTTCAGTTCCAGTGCAGCATCAAATACATCCACCAAATCTTCCGTTGGGAGGTTTTTAGTAAGCGGAAAACTTCTACAGCTTCCGTTCTTGATTCGCACAGTAGACTTTTCTCTCACTACTGTCGACAGTTTCTCATGTTGGGATAGGTATGAGGCAAATTAAAACCCCGTATCACTTATGTTTTCGTTTTACGTTACATGACGGTACACAAACACATCAACAGTTTCTAATTTAAAGAATTACTCTTAGCGGTTCATTTTCTTTCCATTTAATGAAGAAGATAGCATTCATTTTTATAAAAACTGGTTATACTCAAACTCAAAGCGCAGCATGACAATTGTCTACTCGTTCAACGTTGCGTGGACTTCACCTGACATACCGTATAGCTTCTGATCAGGGTGGTTTGGCTACTCTAATGCCCTGAGATATAACTGTAGGAAATCTTTTCTAATTTTGAACTGTTACCCTGGAATCATCTTATTGCTGAAAAGATACATGACATTTAACGAGAACATCTTTACTCGGATTCGTCCAGTTTTGTTAAGCTTTGCGACGTCCTTTGCCGTCGAACGATTAAGTCTTTAGTAATTCAGTAGGTAATTCATAGAGCAGAATAGACGAAGATTCCAGCTGCTAAAGCATCGCAATATTAGAACCAAACTTACTTGTGATAGGCGAGATAGCCTCGAAGAATATCTACCCTTGACAAGAACAAAACGCATATAAAGTTGTAATAAAGACGTAATATGCAGAAGGTAAAAAAGGCGAAGCAAGAAAGGAAAATAAGAGAATTTTCATAGCTAAAATAAGAATGAGTTGAACATCATACAAAAATATGAAAAATTTCGGTTTTCATGTTTTTGAATTTCAACCAGGGCCGAACGCGTCTGCACATGAAGAGACCAAAGGGCTATTATACAAAACAAAAAAGTTACGCTTTTAATACGTTGATAGTGAGATACTTTAGGCCGAGAAGACCCTTGTTCTGCAGTTACATTCACAGCTCATATTTTACCAAGCTCTTCCGAAAGCAGAAATATCAGTGCGATTTTTGAAGCGCGCTTTAATATTTATAAGCTCGAATTTGGGTCTTGGTTCTGGTGATTTTAGTTTCAAGTTCCGGTGTGAAAAGAAAATTTCGCCAGCACACCGAGGTAGTTCCGCGGCACCTCAAGTGGTGCAGAAATACAGTACATGCGAGTCGGTGGCGATGCGAATGAGAAACGCGGCGATGAAAGGAGCAATAAGCTCTTGTGGCAGAGAAATGCAATGACGTGAAAAGCGAGGGTAGATTAACGAAGACATGTAAGAACAAATAGCACGAGAAAATAAAAGAAATAAAAGAAACCTGATGGAAAGATAATAAAGTACGTAAAGTAAAATTATAACTAGCCTGTCAATGACAGATTGGCAGTAAGCATAGAAGGGAAATGTCAATGAAAGCGATAATAAAGTTAACTTCGCCAGGAAGGCAATTTATGCAGTACATAATGTGCACAGCACTGAACCACTGTGTGTGTGTGTGTGTGTGTGTGTGTGTGTGTGTGTGTGTGTGTGTGTGTGACATCTGTAACCGTGCGACGCAATGGAGGTAAATGACTACTGTATTCATTTCCTTTTATTTCAGAAAAAAGGTCACAAAATAAATTCAAAGCATGTGCAACTACACATTTCTTAGCCCGAGAGCTCAAGTGATTGAATGGACAAGTCGCGAGGATTAGCTGTGTTCAATTTGCTGCTCTAATCAAGCGAGGGCGCGCAGACACACACACAGAGCAGACACACACACACACACACACACAGACGACACACATGGTTTTATAGAGCAGACACACATACAGAGCAGACACACACACACACATGGTGCTATAGAGCACACACACAGAGCAGACACACAGAGCAGACACACACAGAGCAGACACAGAGCAGGCAGCTGCTCTACACTCTGCTGCCCGCGCACAGCGCACCTCACGCCTCTCAGCCGCAGCACTGAGGTACCAGAGCTCTTTGATCACCATATCAGTTTCGGTACAAAGGAGTACGGCTTTGGTTTTTACCTCTCGTAGCTCATGAATACATGAACATGTCATTAGCAGAAAGTTACCACCGCCTGAATTGCGCAAGTAGGGCAGTTTCATTTCCGGTAAAATTATGGTTCCACGTTCTTATCTTCCGGAAATCGAGCCTCATGGCGCGCTGCGCTTTTAAGCTCCAGGCAAGATTCCAACACTGAATTCCGACGACGTCTCTCGTGCGGAGGCTTCTGGCTGAGATATTTTCCAAAAATAATGAAATACTCACTTGCCCCGTCTTAGCTGCTTTACTCCTCGTCCTTTTAACTTCGCGCTCTCTTAATTGAATGAGGACGGCCAGTGTTCAAAGACGAGTTTTCCAAAGCCCGGGAAGCTAGGCAGCGACCTGCCCTCGCGAGGCACTGAGCGCTGGCTTTGGAATACAACAGATTTATCAAGAATTCTTTCCAGTTAGACAGACTCAGGGAAATTTAAAAGAATTCAAGTCATGCATAGCGGAGCAGTCGGAGCGACGTTGTGGAATTGCGCTGAGCTGCAAATCATGCAATAAAAAAAATCTAGTGTAATATCAGGCTTCTGCCAGCAATAATTAAAAGCTAGAACAACGTTCCTTGACGTAATTATTGCGTTCGTATTGCTAGCTTCTAAGTTGTAAAACGGCGCATAATTAAGTCGTGAGAATAATTTTATGAGAAATATTTTCATTGCTCAGTATATTCCGTGCTTGATCTCGCAGTTTACGAAACAATGAACTCATAATATAAAAAAAATCCTTGAACTTGGACCGAGTGAAAGTTCTTTAACTAAACTTCGTTTCTTCTTGCATGATATTCGTATTGACGTGTACACGAAGTGGTTACAAGCCAGTGCCAATAGACTGGAATCTTTCGTAGGTGCAGGAAATTTCCGGTTGTCAAAGCAGGAGAAATCGATATTGACTTCTCATTACGCTATTTAGGATTCATCTAATTGTACTTGCGCCATTGACGCTAAATGAGTTAGCAAGAATAACAAAGGCTACAGCCAATTTGAGCTGCGATGTGCTGACTTCAACACTAAACAATTTTTCGCTGGGCAGATTTAATGCTTAAGACTGTCATGCTAGGAGCGCAAGTGAGTTCCATGAGCAAATATCTCCCCTTTAACAAAAATGCGAGAGCAGAATATTTTTTTCACTAACGAATGAATACAAAAGGAAAAATTGTTAATCGTTTGATTGTTTCTGTACGGAATTTTCATTGATGTGTCCGACAAAATCTAAGTATTAATTTTATTTGTGAAGAGGCTAAAATAGGTTCATACTTTGTGCCTGCAGATCGATCATGAGCCGCGTGCTTGGCAACACTTAGTTTTGAGTGCTCTCCTATTTGTTCTGTGGTGCAAACATGATTTCGAAATGTGCAAAAATTTACATTGCACAATCGCCTTAAAAATGCATTCAAAAATCAATTTATTCATCTCCATGTAGATGAAATTATTCACATCGTTGACAAACATGCTTATTCATAATAACTATTTTCAAATATGAATTGATGCTGTTAGCGGGTGCCGAATTAGGGAAAAGGATAATGCTCTCTCGATTACCGGAGGACTTTAAGAAAAATGGAGGAGAATAACCAAAAGCGTTCAAGTATATTTATAACAGAAACGGATAACCAGCGTAAATTACATAGGGAGATGACGGAATGAAAACTAGTGGTGCAGGAAATGGGGAAAAACCAGGAAACAATGAGACCATAATAGTTGGGAGAGCCCAGAAATGGAGCGTGGGCGGGAACACAGGGGTTTTACACATCAGCTGAAAGCAGAAGACAAACCAGGTAAAACTAAAAATAATGATAGTCTGCTTCCTAAGGCCAAAATAAACAAAGAGCACTAATTAACAGAAATAACTATTAACGAATAAGGCAAAGCATACAACGAAATATAAGATGGAATATTAGTAATTAATATTGAAATAGGAAGTAAAATAATTGAAGTAAATTATTTGGTTAAATTTCACATATTGACCGATACACACGGGTTTTGATAACCAAGTAACTGAGCATATTATGAATGTTTCCACTTCAAAGATAATACACATACAAATAGATTAATCAAAATAAGAATATAGTTTATCAACAGAACAACTATGAATGAAGTTCATTCGCAGAAGTTTCCCAAAGTTTATTAATCAAATAACAAAGCAAGTCACGCACACATGACAGAATCCTAACTACTGTAAACTGGACCTAGGCTGAACCCAAATATATGTACATAATCCACTTACCTCAGCCACAGTTCCTACATAACGAAATTTCTCCCGTTTTGTTAGACAATTCACTTATAGTTCGACATTTAATAAATGATTTTTGGAATTACTGAAAAAAATAAAAAGTAGGGTTAAATACGCGTTCAAAGCAGATGTCCTAGCGTCACATCCTCACAAGACTGTAAGTAGCCACCAAATGACACGTCACCAGCAGTGTCTCCACAGGTAGGTTGAGTTTTAACCTATATTACAGTGCGCACGGTAACAATGCAGTTAGTCGAAAAATGGGACCACTCGTAATTGCTTTCATTTTCATATTACTAATGAGGGTTTAAGACAAATGGGAAAAGTATGATGCTTAATGCAATGTACATAACGATGTATGGGATGGCTTTCATTCCAAGTAGCAGTTCAATTTCTTCTAAAAAGAGGCGACTGAAGCACATAAGTAAATCGGTATGTGTATAGTCTAGAACTTGCGAATTTTTCCACGTGCAGCTCTGAGAGTTCGCCCTCACAAGGAAATCACATCACCAGATTTCAATCCAGAGCTTGTCACCCGAACTTCAGACACGACCCCGAAAGGCTCGCTCCATAAGTAGTACAACGAACCAACATACAGAGAGCTGAGAATTGGCACGTGTCTGTTTTTTTTTTAAATTCCCCGGTCGCTTAATGTATGGTTGTAGCTTACAACTATACATTTTGAATTGCTTTCCAGGCTACGCCTAGGCTACATAATCTCTCCATTTTTGCCCTCCTAATGCTGCCTTTTACCTTTGCTTCTTGAAATGGAAAAACTACGTTGAAAGAATGGCAGTTGCATTAGCTACGCAGACTGCATGGGTGCTAGAAAATACTATTTTTTGCAGAATTTAGAGAGCTAGCTCGTCTGCTGTAGTCCAGGAATATGAGAGGCTGATCCGACGCGTGCTAATGCATGGTAGATTTAAAGTGGGCTGCTTCATTGGAAGATTTTCTGGCGATGTAGAAATACAATTTAATAATTTAAACAAACTTAATTTTAACGAACGCCAAGACTAAAAAATTTCAATCCCATACTTCAATTTGGTGGGGAACGTTTAAAGATAAAGCATCGGGAATATGTACATAACTAAAAAACAATTTAACATAGTAAATTATTTTTGTGATAAAATACTATTCGATACTTTATGGCGTGACAACATTTTTACGATTTCAATAAGCAATAAAGTCTAAGAAAAAGGATGCGAACACTCAAATTTTTCGTGATCCGAGTTACAAAAACAGGCGTCACTGTATTACGTGTTTTACTTTCCAGTTGATTGAAGCGTTTCTGTTTGGTCGATACTTTTATTTGCGATTATTATACAAGAAGCAGAAAGAAGGTAGAACACATAAAAATACTCAAGATGAAATAGACGAGCAATGGAAACAAGTTGCTTGAGGTATTAATGATATTTTAGAAAAATCTTATTGACTTAGTGCTTCATAAAATACTTCAGAAAGATTATTGCGCGTGTTGTGCAATTTTTCAAAACCCGAATATGCACTATGCTTAGTGTTTATGTACTATCCATGAAACGGCTACAAAAATACGGTATATGGAATCTTCACCGTCACTTACCCCTCAACTGTACATATTCAGGCAAGTTTTGATACCTAGCGTAATTTTCAAAGATATCCGTTGCTAATTCTAGATGTTATCTTTTGAACTGAGCTGAGGGTAAGCGCGATAAAAATGCGAGTTGAAGCTTTCTGAAATAACCCGACAGTTATGGCGCAGCGAAATATAGAGACAGACCAAAAAAATTCCACCCGGATTATTAAGTAAGAGAATCTGCAGCGCTGTCCGTCAAGATAAGACACGATCTTCGAGACAGATTAAGACTGCCACTAATGTCAATTGTGGTCCAGTAGCCATTAGGCAAGACTTTTCACAGAAGGTTGGGAAAATGAAAACACGTTCACAAGGCCTCGTCTGCTTCTTTGAAACTCTGCTTGAGAGTTTGCCGAGGAGAAGCAAACAAAGGATGTTTAAAAGTAGATGAGAGTTTTGTTATCTGAAAACGTAAAATTTAATTTAGAGGACATTTTCTACTTGACACAGTGTCAGAAGTTCCGTGATGGTGTGTGAAACCTTTCATTTCGCTCTATTTATTTCACAAAAATGCAACAGAAATTATGATTGTTCATAGGTCAACAAGATGCGGCTGATTATGCTGGCAAGTTTTACAGAGAGTATCCATTGCGACGGAGGGCATCCATTACATTTGTGTGAGAATGAATACCCTCTCCTATAAGGTTATGCAGCGATTTACAATGCTCGCCAAGACTTTTGACCAACACTTTCGTTCAAAATAATGACATATCTCTTTTCCGTGATCCAGCCTGTTTTCCACGTATCAATTCGATTGGGGACGTTCGGGGATAAATAATCATCGGTAATGTATACATAAATGAACAATAATTTGACGCAGAAAATTATTTTGGTGATACCACATTCCCGTTTGAAGAAATTTTCCTCTAACCCTACTGGATGCCTTATTTTCAGGATGTTGCATCGAATTTTTGGAGTTATCGACAAGAATAAAGAAATGCCTAGCTAACAAATCCGTCTTTTGTTAAATTCAATTTTGTTGGAAAGAGGTCTCTACTTTTTGATTCATTTATTTTGCATTTTTCATCAGCTAACCAGCAGGTTAGGGACCTAAAATTTGATTTCATTATTAAATTTACTGGAGAATTTTTTTTGATTTTCTTCATCTTTATCTTCACTAATGAGTGGGTTTTGTTTAAAATCTGTATTCAAGTCTACCTATGCAATATGCATGGTATTATTCCACTTCTTCAATTAGTACTTAACTTATAGTCAGGTGTAAATGCAACCACGCAGGTGCTCCAGTAAATCAGTAGAATGTTGCAAAATATAAATAATAAATACCATAAAGCTCAATATGTTTCTCTTCGTCTCCTGCAACACAATATTTTACACTATTTTTAAGGCTGCAATGAGCGGCGGGGAAAAAATCAAAAAATTGAGCAATGATTGTCTTCGTGCTGCTCGTGTGAACCATTATTGCAGGGTAAGAAGTTTCATCATGAGTGAGTGTGTCGAGAATCATTAGCCTGTAAATGGAATATTTCTAAGTCTGTAAGACACTTGGATATGTTGAGGCAGAAAATATCGACTCTCGAGCACTGTATCACAGTCTGATCACGAGGCTTGTCAACAGAAGATACGACAAAATGTTTCTCGCGTTGCAGTCACGTATTTCTGTGTAAAAGGAGACATCGCAAAAGAAGTTATTGGGAGATATAACGCCAAATTTTACTTGTAGCAAATAGAAAATAGTTTCCTTTTCTGTTCATGCGCTTCCTGTGCACAAAAATATTCGGGTTTCTTTGGTCAAAATTTTACCTTCAAAGCATTACAGAAGCATCGTGTGAATTTGCTCGCGCAACTCTTCACGGTCAACTGCAAAGAAATTACCGGTGAGTGTATGAACCATTAGTTTATATGAAACGAGATTGAAGGATAAATAATCCTTCATTCAACTTAAAATTTTTAACTCATTAAATTGGAAAAGTAAGCATAAAAAACATGAACATGGCCTGTGATCTCATGAACAGTTGGTTCAGCAGTAGTATAGCTACTTTTCAGTCGCATTTCTTCAACATCGTGAAGTTGAGACGGAAGGAATATCCTGCTTGCTTTCTCAGAACTTTGTTCTGTATTATAATGACACAGAAAGCTTGACCAACGTCGGTCCTGTATGGTGAGCAGGAAAACACATATTGTTATGAACAAAAGAACTTGAGCCACAGTTCGCTGAACAATGTTTGAGTGCACCCAAACGAGAATTTCTGCGTGTCTTTGCGGTCTAATTGGAAGAGGTCTTTTGTGAGCGCTATGTGCTGAATGTGGGGAGTGGCTGCCGTGCGGCCCTCGAGTTGAAAGTTGCTCCCGCCTTCAAGATAATTTTAACAAAGTTTGGTTGCCCTATTTATTGCTTAACTTCACGTGAAACAACTGATTATATCTGGCCTGCTTGTGTGAAATGTTTGGCTGAAAATTATTGCCTCGTCTATCGATCTTTGACATCTTTGAAAACGGCATTCTGCGTACTACTTCACTTATGTAAGTGAGTAAAACGTTTTAGGTTGGTTATTACTTTATAAGAGGTTTTAGGATACTGCAACGAGGTGAATCAGATTGAAAATATGTGTGAAAAATGGCGGAGAAGAGAAAATTAAGTCGACTAAAATATTTCACAATGGACGTGGGGAATTATTTCCGTCATATAATTTTTTGAAAAACTTTGGATTTAATGTGAATTTTGACAACAATAATTGTTACTTCAAAACGATTCTGCGAAGGAATGGCACTTTATGAGCATTTTATTTTCGCACTATTTATTCCACAGCTCCGGTGTTCATTGTTATCTATGCCTTTTTATTTATCCTTACATTTATTTCCATTTCTGACCATCGCATTATTATAATTAGATATTATATTTGTTGCTTTCATAATTACTCTACCTTTTTATCGTCGTTAGGATATCGGAGAAGAGCTCCTACTTCCTCATACAAGCTCGCTTGTACATATAAAACTATTTGTATTTTTTCTTCTAATACGAGGTTAGAATTTCGGTAAATCAGTGTTGTGACTGTCAATTGGTAGCTTTGTTATTACGTGAAATGACATCTTACATCGTACATCGAGCAGGTAATGACACACTTAAAGCAAACCAGTGAGAGCTTTATCACAAGAAGACTATCTATCGCACAGATATCCATTGAACATTCAGACAGTGCTTCGAAAGATGTTGTGGAGGGGATCCTAACTCTGGATTCGAAGTTCTCATGTTCAATAGATGCAATGAGTAATTTAATAATGAGAGCATTACATTTCACGATATCACGAGGATCACCTCACATAGATTAAATGCTGATTTAAAATTTAATGATGATTTTTGAGACTTGATGAGCCAATGCTAAAAACTGACCAAGGGAATAAGTGGCATCCTTCCGCTCGCAAGGGTGAGATACCTGGATATACACATCCAGGGGTAACAGAGCATATCACTGCGCTTCCCTCTATGCTGGCCCTTATAGATGCTGGCCGTTATATTAGCTTTGTAGATCCTAAGCTATAGATTACATTTTTTCATTTATTTCTTTACATTTTGGGGTACAGACATATACGAAGCTCATTAGGGTAACAAGTGTTTTTTAGGAGTGAACAAGTGAACAAATTTTACTCGCTGGAATGCTCACAGTTGTTTTCTCTTAGCACCAGAACCGCTAAATGACCATGCGGAATAATTTGATCGCAAGAGATTTCGTGGTCTCTCTCTGTCGTACAGTTGTCGCTTGTATTTCATATCCAATTCCATCATGCGTAGTTTGGTCCGGCAGGTCATTTGTTTTGCATACGTAGTTCGTATGATGGAGAACTTAAGAGTATAGTTGATCTCTGGACATCGCTTGGCTAAAGAAAATTAATGCTTTATGAAGTTCAAGACACTCAACTAATAGGCAACGTATGAAATAGGACCTAACTTAAATTATTTTCTTTTTACGGTTTGTTCCTTAGAGAAAGTACTGTTTTTCAAATTTTTATGACGTTTAGTTTTTGCGATTTATAATAAACTAAGGAGTATAATCGCAGCTTTAGCATAACTAAATGAAGAAAAATTTATGGAAAATACTAGCACGATTTCCAGAGTAACGAAGGTACGAGATCTCAAAATCCATCACTAATTCTGGATTCGGTTTAAGGAATGAAATAAATAACAAGACTAAGCTTTTTCAAATATAAATAGAAGTGTCAAATACCGAAATAATGAACATAAGAATTTGAAGTAATTTTTTACTGTTTACATGTAATAGATCTGAATTGCTTTTCTTGAGTGATGTCTGAATTAAATTTGGGAATGATGTAAGATACTTGAATAAAAATACAAAATATATAGATCAATACAGTGAAGTCAATTTGCATCTACTTTCTATAAAATGGTTGCAGGCCTTAAAAACGCAAATAAATCAGATGTGAGCTGCTCGTTATGTATCAAAGTATCTCACCTAAAATTTTCAGCATATCTCCAGAGGTAAGCCCAGCTAAAGAAATTTCTTGACACCAGCCTTGCGCGAGAGCAGCAGAAAAGCAGCAAAAAATTTCTGTAAAATGAAACGTAAAAGAATTTGATCTAATTTAAGAAAACATTTTCCAGCTTTCAAGATGGAGACTCGCCGACGACTCAAGAAGGGATTGGTAGCCAGCGCTCTTTGCTTTCTTTCTGCCGAGTTTCACGACGAACTTATATACAGTACATATGCTACAGCCTGCCTGCCTTACTTTTGCTCCCAACTTCTGTTTATTAGGTAAAATTCCAGCTCAAAATGGACGCAAGTTTGTGGAAAGTCAGCATTTTGCGGTGCAAGTTGCCCTTCCGCGGCTGTTGAAGTTCATTTTCATAGGTCGCAAAAATTGAGCTCATTTGGGGCTCACTGAAGCGAACGCTGCAGTTTGGTGATCCGAAAACTGTGTGGCTGGAAATGCGACCCGTGCAGAACTCAATCCTTTTTTCTTCATTTCTGACATCGAAGACTCATGTGTCCTAACCCTATGAGTCTTGATACTTTGATACTTCAGGGAAAAAATCTAGAAAAAGTCCATCAACTCCTAAAATATAATTGTAAAACCTAAATAGGAACCATTTTAGTCGCAAAAAAATATATTCAGAATTTTTGGGCGCCTATAGTGAAATATTTTCAGAGCGGGGAAATACTTTTCGATGCCAATAAAAGAATGCCAAATACCATTCCAAAATATAGACTGTAACTTTGACTAATCAGTACACGAATTACGCTAAGAAAGGCTCTCTAGCATTAGGTGTCCAATATTTTAGAAAATGTATCATTAATCATTTGACCTAAACTCAATTGATATTCAGTACAAATTGCAGCTGAATTATTTTTGTATTCAAGTAGTTTTGTGCACACTATCTCTTGAAATTTTGATATCTATTCTAGCATCCCATCCTTATAGTCATATTACCTTAAAATGTTTTTCCTTGCTCTGATGTTGTACCACGGACAGCCCAGGATGTCCTGCCACGGCGTAGAGCCATGAAAGGACGTTGAAACAATTTCATTCCTTACGCTCTAACGCTTCTGCATTGAGTGTAAAAAGTGAACGAAAGAATTGCGTTCGGCCGCCCAGTATCATCAGAGTTACATCTTATTTTTTCCAGCTCATTTTTCACAAGCTCCTAAGTTCATTGAAAGTTATTTAAGGCGTTGAAAATTCCCGCAAATGGCAATTTCTCCTCTAAAGGGAAAAAATCTATATCCTTATTTTAGATCACCATTGAGAGGTAGCGAGGCTTCACGTTGAATTGAACCGTTTATTTTAGAACTTTTCTTTTGTCACCTTCATTATTGCTTTCGAACTTTTTTTGCTGTTTTCTTTGGTTAATGGATGAATACCTCTAGTTTCTATGTCGTAAAAATATTTCTCTGAAAATAAATAATCTGAATACGTCTGATATTTCCTAACACAACAAAAACAAACAATACAATTTACCCACAGTTCATGAGTTACCTTGACCTAATTTTACTGCACGGAACGTAAACTTATTTACAACACAACGTTGAAATAACATAATTCACTAACCTCCTTCAATTTGGGCTCAAAATTTAGCCAACATATCATTAGCCTCAAATTTTGCCGGCACAAAACCCTGCCTGCGCCCGCCTAGAAAAATGATTCATTATGGATTCAAGAAAGATGTAGTTTCATTATTAAGAATTTTGAGAAGCACGATGCTTTATCCGAAGCAGCGACGTGTTGCGAGACGAGAATTTGAGGACAAATTATGGTAGCATTTTCCTGCATAGCAAGGAGCTGAATGGAGCCGAGGAGAACCTGATCGGCCTAGTGCGTGATGGTAAGCAGCTCTAGCAGGCTTATGATATCATCATGGGCGTTCAAAATGAATATTTCTTTCGCTTCTGAAGTTTAAATCTGAGTATTTCTAGATCCTGGAATTTTTTTATGAGAAATGTTCGCAGCGCACAAACTTGGTTGGAGGTCGTTGTGCCCGTGCTCAGGAAACCAAGATGCTTTAATTGCCGAATGCTGTATATGCTAGGGAGCTGCTCTACAGCACGAAATCTGACATGAGATACTTTGTGGTACAGTTGACTATACGAATACTGTATTTTACTTATGACAGCTCATATATATACCCATTGAAGGCATATTCAGGTGTAATCTACCATCCCTGTGAACCAGGCAATCCTCATACCTGTTTAAATAGAAGTGAAAGGAATTTCATGATAAACATCGTCAGCCTGTACATCGCCACGGAAAAAAATAAAAATGGGCATGAAACACCACTAAGAAAAGTTATAATCATACGCAAATCAGGTGAAAGAGAGAACTTGAGAGGAAAAACTAGTTATTCAGCTTATGGAAGAAGTCCGTCGCCTCCAAAGGCCCCTTGAGACCAAAACCTGATACATCTTCGCCTTAGGCGAGCATCGTAAATCTTTCATCATCCTGGGGAGGGACACAATAAGCAGGTTTACAGGCAGGTCGGCTCAAGGGCCCACCCCAGCTCATGTATGAGGTGCAAATTTACACGCTCTCTGGCTTTGTACCCCGCCAGAGCACGGCGATAGATCTCCATAAGACTGGCGCAATGGCGATCTCTAGACTGAAACTGCGTGCTAGTCGACTGTTTTTGAATGCCTTATGTGATGCAGTAATTCTTCTAAAATAATGTGAAATGAGAATGCGATTTACATTCAGCATTCAGGTTGGCAATACGATGCACCCCTAATCTTGAAGTCATACCTAAAAAAAATGCTAGATTCTTCAAATACTCTCAGTGATCTGTTGACGTTCAAACCTCGGAGTAATTATAACTTTGATGGAGTCGTTCTCCACTAATTTATTGTGATTTTGGGGCTTCTGTAAATTTATACAAATAATTAATTTCTTCGACCTTGCTGGAACCCTTTCAATTTTTTCCTGTTGTCTCTTGCTCATCGAATTTTGCATGTCTACGATAAGTCAACTGCTAATCACGGGAACAAATTGATCCTTGACTTGCTAATCAAAAACTTTACTGAGATTAAGTCCTGTCTTTCCTTCACGTAGTGAGGTGATGTTACATGACACTGAAAACTGATCATGGGTAAATAGTCCCTTAATTCCGAAGGGACAAAATAAAAACATACATTGATGTTTTCGAATTCCCTCGTCTTGCTCACAAGAACAACATTGCCTCTATTTCCTGAGAATTCATTAAATGCTAAACCAATTCCGCAGAGTAAACTCTAACAAACTCAGCGCAGGTGCTCGAACAATATCCCGAAGACGTATTGAAAATTTTGTCGGGCGAAGCAACAGATCCTGGCGATGAGACTAAGTTGGCCGTATGCCGCGTGCCAATTTTGGTGTCGCTTGAAATTTGGCGACGCGACTCACATCCTTGGCACCACATTCCCGGAGGCGGGAATCAGCGATCTCGTCCGCTTGTGCAGTCCAGCGAAGCAAATCCCGGATTAGCTTAGAGTCTAGCGCGTGTTATCGAGCTTAATTAGCGAGCTCCGCAGACCAACTGTAATTGACCAAATGACTATTAGTTCGCAGCCAAGTTCTCCGCTGGCAGAGGAGGAAAACTGGAGAATTAATTATTCTACTTGAGTGAGTGCGGGGCTCAAATAACAGCTGACGAGAAATTGGTTTTGAACTGAGCGCACTATTTTGAAGTGAACGTATTACATTAATATAGTCCGAGATGCACCAAGAGAAATCAAACTGATAATAGTATTTCCGAATTATTGCACATTCAATCACAATGTATTGGTGATGATCAAAGATCACGTGTATTCCTCGTGTTAATTGAACACTGTATATAGCAGGGCTCAATGTTGATTAGAATTATGGTATCACTTAAATCCAGTATAGTACTAATAAGAGGATCTTTGGAGAATCTCACACCCGTGATAAAAAGAAGAATCAACGTAGTGATGCAAATTTACTGGTAAACGTTTCAGAGTACACTGATTCCACGACCAAGGCCGGAAACAGGTAGGAAAATATATATATAGAGTAATACGTTACATAATTAAGTCAGAAATCTTCAAATCCTCGAAACTAGTTCGAAAGCTAGACGCTGGTCCTTCTGTTCACCCTTTAAAAACGTAATGCCTGCGGTCAGAACAGCGGGTGATGCTGACAGTCGCAAACTAGTATTTTGATTTGATTGCAAGTGGCGGGCGCGAGAGCTTCTTCACAGCCGCCCGCGCTGTATTCCTCATGGTCAATATTTTTCTCTGAAGGAAACTTTTTCTTGACTGGGTGTTTGAGATAACTGCGATTCTTTTTCACAGAATCAATTAATATGAGCCCAGTTCTAAACTATGATCGCAGAGACCAATGACAAAATATCAGCAAACCTTTCGATTTCAAAAATGCTAACATGTTTATCATACTGTTTCCAATTTGTAAGAAAGGTTGATATTTATTTGAATATCTCAGACATTTCAACTACTTTGAAGGACTAAATAAAATAATACTGATGTATGTATACATTTGAGAACGAACAAATATTGAATAATAATCCAAAAATTTATTGAAAATCATTTAGTGAAATTGAATCGATAAATATCGCAAAAGACACTCAAAGAGTTACAATATGCTGGTCATCTGAAGTAACGATCCCTTGCGAGATTCTCTTGTGTGATGTTCTTTTGCACAATTGTGCATGAGACTTCAGTAAAAATTATAATCAGTCATGATTTAAATATCACATCGTCCATGATGAAGACCCTCTATCGTTTTCACATCTCAGTGAAATTTTTCTCCCTGTATATGACTCCTCGGTACCACCGAGAATGTCCGGGAGCTAGCTTAAATGGTTGAAAAAGTAGCAGATTTTCATGTTCATTCTACAGCCTAATAACAAGAAATTGGACAAGAAATCCTTTTCGCATTTTCTGTAACTAGCAGAATTTTGGTTGCTTAGAAACCTTTAGACAGCAGCTTATACGTTTTTGACTTTTCCGCTGCTTTCTTTAGTGGCGTGCATCTATTCCTGAGTACGGGTGAATGGCTTGTTTTGTGAAGTATCTATTTTTCCAACGTCACTCATAGGATCTCTCAATAAATACCACGGGAGTTTTTTGAATTATTAAGGCAGCAACAACTTCCATTGCAACTCATGGCGGTAAATAATTATGCACTTGATTTTCCTATACAATTGTAACCATATGTGTCGGGCCAGTAGATGAAGTGGACACCCATCAACTACAATA
This sequence comes from Morinoia aosen, assembly GCA_030386875.1. Lineage (NCBI taxonomy): Eukaryota > Metazoa > Arthropoda > Malacostraca > Amphipoda > Talitridae > Morinoia > Morinoia aosen. The sequence continues at coordinate 6,825,153 of CM059574.1, forward strand.
GTTTGTAACATAAAGACTCCATGCTTGTCTAGCAGAGAAGAGCAAGTTAGTAACTAGAAGTGACCATAATTATCAACTTTAGTGCCATTGAATCCTTTGCACTCAAATGTAGACCACAGAAGAATCAGCACTCTGTGTTCTACATTTCCTTGTGATCCCTCCGCACGACGCTACCTCGTTATTGTATGAGGGCTGAAGTAGAAGAATTTCCGTAATAGAGGCCGTGCTTTCACCTGTAATTTCTTGAGAATTTACTCAAATGCTCTTAAGAAATTGCCTCCTGGACCTATTTATATTGAATGACCTAGTTCATGGAGTAAGTTAAACATAGATTTTAAAACCCGTAGAGTTTTGATGAAAAAACACAAGTTTTGATGAAACAACATCACTTGTTTGGATTATCATGGTCTCTGGTGTGGTGAAATGAAACGGACGTGTTTCATGAGGGATGCTGAAAGTTGAAATATTTGCGATAGACAATCGCTTAATGTCACATTACAAGATCGTTCTACACACGCAATTAAACAGTCTTTATTCTCTCACCTGGCTTATGTGAGTAGGGCTACCTGATCGTGTTGGGATGACATCGGAAAGAAGTAATCAATTGAATTGAAGAAATGCAGTTCATATTTTAATAATTACTCAAGTTTTGACAAATTCACTCAACAGCTTGTGTATTATTAAATTTAATCAAATAAAACGCACAGCAATAGGGAAATATTGATCTTACATTACCTGATCGTTTGAATCTGTTTCTGATATAATTTTTCAAAAATTCTGATTACAATTTTTGACTACGAATTACTGTTCTCCGACAAACAATAAAATCTAGATAATCAGATGAAAATATTCTACCTTATATCGCATTATGTCTTGAGTGCGTCGTATTTTCATCATTGCCGTGGAATCCAAGCTGCGATAAATATGTGATTGAGTCAGCTGTATTCCAGAATTGGTTATACAGAAATAATTTAACAATGTTAAAGACTTTATATTTTCTTTTAGAAATTTACCCTTCCAAGCAAATTAAAATGTAACTAATCAACGTAAGAAGGACCGTAACTTAACAATAAAATTCTCACTTCAAGGCCTTCAAGTTTGTATGATGCACGTCAACATTCAGACGAAACTCTTGCTAGCTTTATTTGGGAACGTTCTTAAAATAACCATCATGAACGCGTTACAGTTTACCACAGTCCGAGTAATTCAACGACTAGAAAGTGTCGCTAAATTCTCTCATCACCAGCGCTAACTACTGTACATTCATTTGACGGAATGTCACGTCTCATCAATTCAAACGGAGATTTATTAAAAAGGACAAAGAAGTACACAGCATGTCGTTTCCCCCTGCTGATTTCAGCCAGATCTAATAATTTATGGCGTTCACAATACGCATAAATACCCGACATTGTCCAACAATTTTTTTAACCTACGTATTTTTATTCTGCCGAAATGAGCTTTACCGGTTCTTGTGCGGCTCGCAAACGAAGCCTTGTGTCCAAACTGCAGTTGCCAAGGACACCTGAGGGAAATATCGGAAATCATTTGTCACACTGGCAGCGGAGACGACCGGTGCTGGTACTTCCCTCGCAAGAAACTGAACGAGGCTCTGCGTTCTTGGGAGCTTGCCTGAGAAGCCTGAAACGTGTACGATGCCCAGTGTGCCTACAATTCTCCCTTGAGTTGGATGCAAAATTAGATTGCGAAATATATTTTTATTTAGATTTTCGTTAAATATGTTGAGCTGGTAATTTGAGTTACATTACACAATTGTTCACAATTAATTGGCTAAATATATGTTTTTACATTATTTGATTTTTGCTCAAACAAAGACTGTAGTTATGAGTTTTTTATTTCGTTTTGCATAAATAGGTCCTTTGAATATTGTTCTTTATAAAATGAAAATGTTTACCTTCTCAGCTAGAGATAGTCATGTTTTTTCATAGCTGCTAACGATTTCGACTACAAATTATAAAATTTTCAGCGTTTAGTTAAGCTACATGGGCTTGTTATGGACTAGTCTCGATCTCCATGTCGAGTACGTTTGTGCTTTATTAAAACGATACAATAACAACACAAGTATATCTCGACGTTTGCATTAAAACAACAGTGATGAAGACCTTCCATAACGGCAGTAGCACTGAATGTAACTATCGGATATCATTAAGGAAGCATCAGTTTGAAAACTTGAGATAAGGAGATAACTTACGCACGAAAATCCTCCTTGCCTTGTCCACAGAAACTGAAAGAAGAGTACGAATAAGCGAGAGGACTGTTTCAAGCAAGGAACTTTTGCTAGCACCGCAACTATACGAAATCGTAATTTCAATTGGGCGCTGAAGCTTGAATTACACCACTCACACTTCCTTTGGAAAATTTTTCAAAAATTCACGTTGAAATTAGAATGGTTACCAGTCATTGTGGGCAAAATAAGGTTGTTTGTTTGCTGTCCTGCATAGAAAACCGAGTTCGAAGTTATTTTCCCCGCATTGTTTGAGCAAATTTGACGTTTTAAATGATTGATGACAATCGATAATATTGAACATTTGCCTCACTGACATTTGAAGTAGCTTTGTAATTTGATCTATGCTCTAAATTCAAAATCAAATGAAGCATTTGTTGTTTCCTGCATTCCCGTTATTTAAGTTGTTGCTAAATTACCCCTCATTTACATTTGGCATAAATGCTCTGGGAGCATAGTACCTCTTTGCGATGCCAATCTGCAAATTACTTTATAATTTGACCTCTCCAGCTGTTGCTGTCGAATAATCCGATATTTCCTTCACTGGAGCCGCTGCCCTCTGCTCAGCGAGCTCTGGGGCGCAAATGGAGAATTTATGACCCAGTTTAGGCCCCTATTTCTTGCCAGTTACGAAACAGTGTATCGCTTAACGACCCTCGCCGATGGCACAATGATCAAGAAAACCAAACGACCTAATTTACTCTCCTGAGAAAATGACGCGTGTGTCTGAGGAACCCTCCTATCAAATAAATAATTTCAATTGTTTTAAGGCGAACGCATGAGATGGTTGAAGCGATCTTATGAACCAGCATTTATTTAAGGAGAAAAAATAGGCGACATTTAACCAGATAACATCAGCAACAAAAGTCCAGCAAACAAATTAACTGATTTACGGGCTTGTGGAACACATAAGATAGTAATGCAAACTGCTCTCTGCAATCGTTGCCTAAATTTCACAACACAACAACATGCAGGTAATCTCCTGAAGCGGAACGAAATAACGCACACTAACAAAATATTTGAGTTGTCCGACGTCACATCTTACGCAAACTCGAACTTTTACGATTGCAAATTTAACGTAGTTATACCAAGATATTCATATCTAGAATACTACGTCAAGTTAGTTGGATAAATAGGGTCAATTTTACCTGATTAAGAAAAAATTTATACAGCAGAAGATAGTATGTTCTCCTAAGGTATCGACTATTTTCTATTATCATCATAATTCCCATCTAGCTCGAAATTTACTTTTATTCTCATGGGAACTGAAATCTTGCAAAACGTCATCGATACAATTAGATATTCTGTTTAAAAAGGAGCCGGAAAATGTAACGAAAATTATTTGCATCTTAACTAGAATCATAAGCTTGCCAGCCCGAGACTAAGAAGATGACCCACAGCATGTAAACAGCATTCATTTCATTATTTGAATGAGTGAACGTCTAACTTTCTTCTCAAAGAGCAGGAATATAGATACATCAACAAAAATGCATGGTTCTCCGTTATTGTATAAAAAAACAATCTCTCCGTAACTGTTGGAGTGCTACTCTCGTTTTTTCCCTACTGTAGTCAGGATGAGACGAAGATGTTTATGAGGCCTCTCGTTCTTGAGGCCTTATCTCAGTAATCTGAGAGCTTAACTTTTAGAACTAGAATTTCACTATAAATTCTCATACTTAATACAGAAGCATTAAAACGATTTCATATCAAATACAAAAATACTTTCCTAATGACCCCTAGAAGCGTTGATTACTTTACTCTAAAAAGAACAATTATTTCGAGCTCGAAGATTCATTAATGCTTCCTTCATTTTTTCCAACTGAAGATGACAGCCGATCGGCAGCAGGCTAATGGGCATCCAAGGAACGGATGTCACCTCGTGAAGGATGGATGCTGGTGGCAAACTTCCAAACCCGGAGCCATTTGAACGGCGTCTTCATTGATTTCGAAATGAAGAGCCGTGGCCAAATAGACAATGCCAAATTTATCGCCCTTCTTTCAAAGTTCATTCCCTTAAGTGCTGCACCGAAAATGAGAGCCACGAAAAATTAGAATTGGTTTGAAACAGTTTGGTGTAGCTAATTGCTTATTTAAGATACGCTGTGTTTAGACAAATACAAAACAGAAAAGTGAAGATTAAGTGAAACGCTAAGAGTGTATTTAGTCCTCTTCATATCTTACTTTCAGTATTGAATAGATTTCAAATATCTGCACAAGTAATATTTTCAGTCACTGTTGAATATTCATGAAAATTTTTGAGCAATTTGAAAGGCAGAACTTCACAGTAGGAAATTGTTTAACTATTGTCCTACTGACCTTTCGTAAAAGAATGTTATCTCATATAATTGGAGACTTCGCAGAACTATTCAGTTTAAATTTGGTGTTTCATAAACAATGTCATCTGCAGCAATGAATAATGACATTCTATTTCATCACAAAATTCAAAGTATTCCAACATTTGTCACAAACTAAAAATAGTCTCACAACAATGAAAAAATTGTTGTTTATGCTTCGCCCCGACGATGTTGGGAATTAAATAGTTCTTCATCATAATTAAAACAAACACACCTAAAGCGGCTTGAGAATAACAAGTGTCAACAATACAAGAAAAAATGAAATTGGCAGGGCAATTTTGTACAACACAATTAAACATTTTAAATGAAGAAATTTTAGTACTTTTTAAAAACGAGCGAAGCGTCAGTTGTGTATGAATGAATCGTCTATGAGGCGAAAATATACGTTATTTCAGAGCTCGTTCTCCCGGCAAACTGGACTCGTTATCACAGGCAGAACTGGTCGGCCGTCAGCCCGCCCGACTGAGCGCTGCTCGTATCGCGGAGACGGGAGTGGCGCGAGAGAGAACGAGGTCTAAACATTTGTGCTCTTCTTCGCAATTACAGTCTCACAAAGAAAATATTTCTTAGACGTAAGAGAGGATTCCTTTCAAGGCTAAAATTTTTCGTTGTGAAAACGTGTTAAACGACGCAGAAATTATTCTAGAGTATTATGTGTTTGACTTGCCTCGTGGGAATGTTTCATCAGGAATTGTGCAGCTTCTCGTGATAAAGATTTGTGGGTTGGAGCAAATGAGATTAATTCTTGGAAAACTCAGTTGCTTGAAACTACAACAAGATAAGTTTTTTAAGCACAATTGGCTTCACCTCTGTTTATAAAAAAATACTAAGTTAAATAATATTCCTTACTTCCGATCATGCTTCTTTGAAAGATTTATTTACCACAGTACAGCTTTACGATTAAAATACAAAAATGCACTAAATAACCATCAGTCCACAATATCAGAATCAGGACTAAAATGAGACGCGAAGTTTTAATGGTAAGATATTAGAAGAGAAACGACTTTTGAAGTACTGAATGAGAAATAATTTAGTAGACTTATGCTTCTTGCTTCAAATTAAGTAAGCATACAAACATATGTGCTAACGTCAAATTGAGCGAGAGCACCGGATTTCTTCTAGCAAATGTTTTCTTAATTAAAAGTCTTTTTCCTTAGGTGGCTTTATGACAAGAGTTTTTCCGTCCATAACTGATAAGAAAGGAATAACGATAAACACAATTTTTAGCTTTATTTTTTATTCGCTTCCATCATTTATTACGTGATTTTATATTTTTCCTGTGCTCATCACTTTGAGAACGCGTAGAATTCATGTTACTTTCAATTCTGAATGGGCGGAAGCATTTAAAATATCATCTCGTATGATACTGTAGATTTTAGCACCTGTAAAAAATTTCATTTTAAGATTTGGTCTTCGTGTATTGACGAACTAAACATGACCTTATTTGAATTTCTCGTCTAGAAGACACAGGGAGCAAGTTGAGCGTAAATTTATTGTCGAAGGTCAGAACCTTCATTTCTGTTTAGAAAAGAGGATATACAGAAACTGTTATTTTCAAAAAAAGTTGATGGCATGAAATTGAACACTGTTGGATTTTTCATAACAAATAGACCTTAAATTGTTAAACAACCTCGTCAGACGTCAATTGTATAATTGAGAGAAATTATCAAAAAATATGTAACCTCGTGGATATTTTACACTAGGCAGGAGGAAGGAAAGCTAATAAATACTTGAAATATTGCTGGAGAATACCTCGGAGAATTTTCAACATAAGTTAGAAAAAAATAACAGACGTGAAGTACTCTATTGAAGAAAATAAAATACCGTCCTAAAAATTTTTAAGTTATAAAAAAAGTTTGCCAAAAGTAATTTACTTAAATCATAACACAATAGGCCCGTTTAAAACAGACATACATCATTTAAACATGTCCAAAAACAAACTCACACGCAGATATGAATTTCAATATTTGTTCATCATACAAAGTGTTAGAAATTAGTGAACTGATTGGTTTATGAATCCTAAGTTCACATTACACTTATTGTCATGTGCTTGTTCACATTTTGAGATACAGACACGCACGATGCTTACTGGATTAGCGTTTATTCTCTTTTTGAAGCAATGAACAAGTGTACTAATTTTGTTTGCTGAATTACCTAGTTATTTCTTAATAATAATTCAATACTAATTGGTCGCAAAGCGCTTAGCAAATGTAATCGTCATGACTATCAGTTTTCGTATTTATTACGAAAAATGAAACATATCATCCTGCTACATTGAACTGACGACATATTGCTCTGATAACTTCCATAAAAACTGTCATAGAAAACGTCAAATGAGCAAATTTATAAATTTCTGACAGACTTGTCGGAAAAATCAGGCCGCAGTCTACGAACAAGAAAGATTATATTCTGTTCCTCTTTCTCTCGGTTTTCCGAATAGTAGCATTCAGACAGTGGTGAAAGAGATAACATGGAAACACGGTGATGGTATGACTTAAAAGTGAAAAATAACTGCAAAATTACTACACATATATTACATTTGGCCCTAATTCTGGTTCCCTGATCAACTACTCAAGTATTTAATTCAAAATACTTCAAAGAGAAAATTGGCAGTAGTCAGAAAGATCCGTAATTATTAGGTTCTTAAATAAATTATTAACTTGAGTTATTTACTCAAGTTAGAGACATCTCTAGCGAGCTTTTGTCTGAAATATGAGTATTCTGTTGTGTGAGCGGTATTTTGACCTTCACCATGAATTGTGCAGCTTCTCAGAAGCGCAATACTGGGCTTCAATGTCACAAGGAGGAATAGGATGGCTTAGTGCCCTGTAATGGATTTTCAGTGCTTCCTTAGGAAGGATGGGTTTGATTCGTTTTAGAATTCATTTCGAAGGACTTCGACGAATTTTTCCATTCCTGAGATACTATCAGGAAATGCCTATACAGTACTCGTCACCGCTGTTGGGCGTGACTGCCAAGCTGGTGTTTTATTCAATCGTTTATAGAAATGAGTTGCCGCCAAGTTTCGTTGCAATGTAAGGATATGTTCGGTCTACAAGTTGTGTTTTATAATGTTTAAGAAATTCGCGCGCTGAGTTCACATAACGATTGATTTTAAACAGTTTGAATCGCCTACTGAAAAATCTGCATTGCTCTGAATTTTTGAAGAACTTTTCTAAACTTAACGCAGTTTTTGACTTTTACGCTCTTCTCAAGATTTACAGAATTTTGCTCGAGGATAATCGTCAACCAGGATGACCGTCTACTGACAAAATGAAAGAATATTTGTGTCAAAGAATGATGTATCTGAGCTGAAAGAATTAGGCCGTAATAATAAAATCGTAACATTCAAACCTGATAAAGGCAGGAGGATAGGAATTCCACAGCTCTATGGTTGCCACAGATAAGATCTAAGTATACAACTGAGATGCATAAATGAATTTCCAACGTAACAGAACTTAAATTAACAGAGTCTTTGAAGAAAACTTTTTTTTCATGCGAAATTGAATTAAAAAAAATTCTGTACGCTAAAAAATTTCAAGTTTTGTCTGACGAATAAACTCAATGTTGTACGCATCTCGCTCATGCCCAGCAGTCTTGAATAGTTTACCACAAAAACATGACTCAAAATTTTCCTCCAAGTTACATTTCCTTTCGATTTTATACGCTTTCAACGTGCCAAGTTTCAACTTACATAGCGTTATTCTTAAAGCTGTCGTTATGTCCTTTTGCCACAAATTATTACACAAATGAAAATTATTCTCAGTTTGTTAATAACATCCTTTCAGAATGCAGATAAAACGACAATGACTTCATGTAGAGTTGAAAAATTATTCATAAATATCCCATAAACAGAAACTATCAATATAATAATAAATGCTCTTTTTGCCTAGTCATTAAGAGTTGTTTTAGGTCTTGGAAGAACTCGTTTGGAAAGCTTCTTCAACTTTCCGTTATAAACCCCGAGTATATTTTTGCTGGCGAAGTGAATAAACTATTTGAAGTTCTTGGCATGGGTTTTCCCTCGGGCCAAACATGAGCAAATATTTTAAAGGCCACAGGGAGAAAAAATGGCTTGCAGATTGTGCCGTAAATTTTAAACGCAAATTTTACCTTAGATTTATGTATTAATGAATCTTTTTCATTATTTCGAAATCTCAGTCATGACCTTATTATGTTCCGAGACTATTTGAATTCTAAGTTCCCTTCAATAAAATTCACCATCAAAATTGAGAAAAATTATTTGTCATTTTTAGAATTAATAACTTCTAAAGTAAGCCAAACTTTTAATTCATCTATTTTCCGGAAGACTACCTTCACTGGATTGGGTTTGAGTCCATTGGTTTTCCTTGAAACTACAGAGCTAATGCAGCGTCTCAAGTACGTTTTTCTACATTTTGAATAATTCACTGAAAAAATGGTTTCGAATTTATTAATTTCGAAATCCTCTTTGAACGAAATTTTCCGGCAGTAAAACTAAGTATTGTTACCGCTACTTAACTCAACGTTTGCTCATTTTTTTGCTACAAAAACATGATTCCTCAACGAATGCGAGCACCCTTTGTCTGTAAGTTTAGTTGTGCGCAGTGTGCACCTTGCCAGGTTGGCATGACGACTTAACCATTCTATATTAGGATTGTCCAACACCGTGCAAGACCTTTGACTGAAAGACTTTGACCCAGCCTCCTCATTCGTCTATTTACAGTGAACAGAGCTGCGACCGTATACCTAAAGACGATTTTTCTATTTTACGTAATGCTTCGAATGATTTGGACTTACGCATTTTATGATAGAATCCCTTTACATTTCCAAAGAAAAAACGGTCCTTAATAGTGCAAATAGTTCATATCCTCTTCAAATTTTTGAGTAGATCTTTATGTGTACTTATTTTTCTTTGAAATGACTGATTTTTTCTGTCTTTAAAATTTCAGACTACTTACTGATGAAGCTGGTCTTCGAAACGTTAACCGAATCAATCGATACTTCGTATTTGTTCAATTTTTTAACCTTGGAAAATTTTAATCAGTATAATTAAATTGCCTAGCATCTTCTTCGTATTCAAGTTCCTGAGGATCATTCGTTTGAAGAAAACTTCCACGGATTAAAATAATAAACAATTTTACAAGTTATTAATTGAGCCGTGGTCTAGCAATCTACGATTTGTGTACAAGTTTTGGTTCACAGTGATGTCAAACTCGCACTTGGAGAAAAAACACTCCTATTTCAAAACATTATTAGAAGACACGCACAATATCTGAAGAATGATAATAAATGCTAAGTGGCAAAAATAAAATTTAAACAAAATTCAGTAAAATATATGGTACAAAAGTTATTGAACACTTGAAAAAAACCGTTTCCGATTTAGTAGCAGTACCTTTACTTGCAAATACAACTTTTACGAGGTTTTGTGAGTTTTTACTAAATCCTAGGAGGACTTCAGTAAAACCTTAGCCTATTTTGTCAGTAAATATCTTCAATTAAGTGAGGTTAGTCGTCGGTCATATTTTATGTAGGTTATAGTATTTAAGTTTTATTCATGTATTATCTTCGAACATAAACAAATCCAATGAGTGACTAGGACACGTCAGTACCTTGATGTCGTTGCTTCGAAATCATTTTCGAGTTCCTTTAGTGGCACGCTGACGTTCAATGTCTGTTGAAGCAACCATTGGGATCAGAAAACCAGCTCTGCAACAAATATTTTCCAAAAATCGCTCAAAATTTCACTATATTTAGCTTTATTCATATTTCCACCCATCATTTCCAATGTTCCATTATCATGCACCGTAAAACGCAAAGCAATCCCCAGCATTGTATTCCTGCCACCATATTTCGCAGTTGAAGTGGCATTTTTCTGAATGTAGGCTGTTCCATTTCTCTTCAAAACATGAAAGATATTATTTCGATCATAACGTTCTACCTTGCTTTCATCAGGTCGCAAAACTTACTGATGAAAATTACATCATTAAACTGCGAATTTGTTTTTGCAAAATTCAGCCACGATTAAATTTTCAATTTCTTCAGTGATATCTTAGTGTAATGGAAATTATAAGAAATAAGGCAATTTGGCTCGCAGAAGCTCACGTCTTTCTCTTCACTGAAGTTCAATTGTTGGCACAGATAAATAAGTTTACCTTTACGAAACATTATGCATTTCGGAACCTTTAATGGTGCATCGCATCTTAGAAAATAATACGTCGTCACAAACATCTTTTTGCGCAACAACTTACGGCGTTTAATGGGACATTCAGGTTCATAAGACATCTTCAACTGATCATTTTTACATTATACACAAAAATAGTGTATTTTGCCTCATTTGGCAATTTTTCTCCCTAATATAGTATCTTAAAATGTGGCTGTAGACTAGTTTTTATACAAAACATAACACTAGATGCTCTAGGTAATCTCATATCACATACTATCTAGCGCTTAACATAAGTCTCTCGCATATTCCCAGCCTAAAATTTTCGCTGAAGCATCTATGATTTCAGCCGCCTAAAAACAGCCTTTGTGCTTGGTGTTTAAAATCACAAATGCCCCCGGAGAAAAATTTAGACCGAGCTTAGCGAAAATCACATGCATAAAATTTGTTTAAGATGGTATCCTAGTTTACTGTTTACGATATGAATAATTATTCGCTAATTTTGGTAGCTGAAGGCATATTATATTTTCGATTTTTGCTATTGTATCAAAATATGTTTTGGATGTTCTGTAAGTAACCCGATATAATTTCTTAAGAAACTACTATTGGATAGATTTTCTGAACTAACCAAGCACTTATTTTAATTATTGTAAATGAGGAAAATGTTCGATGAAAAATGGTCAATATGAGGGAAAAAACACAACAGGCCGTTGCATCTCACCTATACTCGCGTTCCAAGGAAAATAATATTTTATTGAAAACAACAAGAAAGCTATCTTCAGCAGATATAGTTCCCTTTTGACTTTTCTCTTTTCGCAAAAAGAGAAGTGCATTTTATTGCATTGATGCATGCATTATATTGGTCTGCAGGAGAACTTCTTTAAAAGAGAGTCATTAGTATACATTCAAGGTGAAAAAAATTATTTAACCTGTTTGGGGAACTCTTTGAAGCACTTGCTGATTTTTATATTTTTGTCCACAGAAAATTCTTATAAAATATCATTCCTTAAAATTTGTAGGTCTTCTGGGTTATCATATTCGATCGTAATTCTGAGAATTTTCTTTCCTCTTAAGATTAAAATTCATAACGGTTGTTGACATTTATACCCACTTTAATTCGCACTAACCTTGTTTATTTTGTTTACGATGTTTCTGGGGTTTTCGGAAGAGAGCCTTCAAGGCAAATTAAAGAAAGATTTCATATCAATAACGCCCGACAAATGAGAAATAGAAGGGGGCCATACACAGATTCATGAGGAACTCCTTGGGTTCGGTTTTGTAGCTCTGAATTGAACTTGACGATCATCACATGCTGCTCCCTGTGCGAGAGGTGAGATTTGAACCACTTGAGAGGAAGATCTCATATGCCTTAGTGATATTGCAAAGACAAAAGTATGTGTTTTCAATTAAATGTAAATTTAAACTCAAGACAGATGGAAAATACTACATTCCCTTTATTAATATTTGAATAGCGGAATTGCACAGAATTAAGACTCGCGTGAGTTTTTTATATTTACCATTACGATCCAAACTAATTACCGCAGAGACATGAATTACGCTCTACTAACCGCAAATTTTATCGTTCACTCTTTTTGTAAATATCTTTCTAAAAATTGGCTGGTAGAAATTGCTCTATAGTTATTGATATAAGTTTTGTCTTTGCTCTTCCGAATGAATGCAAAACTTCTTATTTCTAATGTAATAAGAAAGCTGCCAGAAGAAAAGTCGTTGTCAAAAATGTCGGCATGAATGAGTGAAATTAAAACTTAAAAGAACTGAGGAAAGATCACCCTAACTGAACATGTATCTTTACAGCTGTATCTGTGTTTTAGGGTTTCAATGAGGCTGGTAGCACATGAAGCGTTTACTTGTGCAAGATGAAAAGAGCTGTTTGAGTTCAAGACTGCAATGTAGCGCAAGCAACTGGTAGTGAGTTTTCTCTTTTAAATTTTCTTCAAAGAATGTCGTAATTTGATGGCATGTCTCATTGAAATAAATTGAAATTCAGGAATCCTGCAGTTTAGCCAAACAAATTAATATTTTTTCCAACTGTCAGCTAATTGAGCTTGTCTATCCTTCTCACTGTCTTGGCAAGGAAGTGGCACTCGGTTTGGTTCTGGCTGCCGTTGAGGCGCACCACCATTCTGATCTGCCGCTGGAGAGGGGCTAAGTTCTACATTCTACTACGCTCAACACTTTCCGGTTTGAAGGTACATTTTGGTTTCAAAATGATTACCTCACATACGTTCATCAACCAGGAATTCTCCTACACCTGGTTTTAGAGCCGAAAGTTTCAGAAATGGGCTACTGAAAATTTCGAGGCGAGAGGCACCTTGCTCACGCGAACTCGTGCAGGTCTCGGTTGTGCGGACAGCAATGGATCCTGGGTGCATCCCTCCGTGGAAACCGCTAGCGGCGTAGCCGATGTGCTTCCTCCAGTAGCGGCTGGGGTACTTCGTGAACACTGTGGACTTTGGACCACTTATAGGAGCTCCCTACAGGTTGATTGTGCTACTCCTACAATACTGTGTATAGCCTGAGATGAGATGTGGCCTTCTCGATCATTTGCCGACGACTTTTAGCTTAGGTTGTAGAACAGTAGTGGTTTATATGAAATTATATGCTCAATCCGTACTATTATCTCCTGAAGTGTTAGTTTAACGTGAAATTCATAGCCTTTAACACTTATTTGATTCCAGATCTTGTTTATTCTAGATACTAATTGCGAGAAAGAAATGTTAACCCTATTCAAGGTAAAATTCTATTCGAGGTGATAATTTTTATAGAGTTGTTAATTCTACTTGAGGCGTTAATTCTATTTGAGGTGTTTATTTAATCACGGGTGTTAATTCTATTCGTGATGTTCATTCAATTCGAAGTGTAAAGTGTAATTAAGGTGTTAATTCTATTACACGGGTAAATTCTATTAGACTTGTAAATTTTGTTCGAGGTGTTAAATCTATTAGAGATATTAAATCTATTAGAGGTGCTAATTCTATCAGAGGTGTTAAAGTTTAGTGGAGGTATCAATTCCATTAGAGGAGTTAAATTCAATGGAGGTATCAATTGTATTAGACACTAGTTTTCACAGCTCATACTAAATTTTCCCTTCTCTTCGGTCTCTTGGAATCATCTCTGGACAAAGTAGAGTGTATTAAACTAACCAATGTAATAATATTAATATTACCAATGTAGTTAAAATTCTATCGTTAGGCGGGCATCTCAATTCGAGCGTCGAGAATCAACATAATTTCTATTGACGTTTCAGCTCCACCAGAGTAGTAAGGACACTACCAATCAGGGCACAATTCACCCCAATTAGCTTAAAATTGAAATTATTTAAGAAACAATTTCAAAAATATTTATTCATTGATGAATTTTTGACTTTTTTATAACCAGAAATCAGTTACACAAACAACCAAGTATCTTTTAGATATAAATTTCAATTTTCTTAATCTACCTGTATTTTAACAAACGAAATTAATTGTACTCTGTTCGGGAGCATTTTAGAAATCCATGTTTTTTTAGTTCAACGGTTCAACGGTTTCTCGTCTCAAAGTATTCTCTAACGATATTAATCTGTTTTTGATGTCAGCATTATCATCCTCCAATTTTTGCGATGACTGTTTCAATTTTTCTATTTCATTTGTATTTATGATAGTTTCTCTATCCTGTTCAAGGAGATTATTTTTAAAAGTTTCAATGTATGAACTCATGTCGTTGAATACTCTCTCAAGATTTGCATAGTCTAATTTTATACCTTGTATTACTTCTTCTTCCAACCTCTTAATCTCATTTTTCAAAAAGTCTGTGTGTTCTAAAGTACCAGTTCGAATAACCTCTATTTTTTCCTCAGATATTCTACTATGTTCATCGAGATTTGTCATAATTTCACTGAGTTTTTCTTGAAAACCTGTAGTATTCTCATCTATAGATGCTTGGATAGCATCACTTCTGAACTGATAATTTTCATTGATAAGATTTTCTCTTACTCCTATATATTTTCTGAGATGAAGCCTCAAATTTTCCAAAACTTCGTCAACATATTTTTTATTCGTAGCGTCAAATTCTTCGATTGGAAAAGAAATATTTGCAAGCCTTCTATTATTTAAATCGAAATTTTGATCTTCATCAAGATATTTAAAACCTATTCCAGGAGGTCCTGGTTGTGAAGATAAAAATGATTTTTTTCCTTGTTGTCCAAAAATATTTACGCCTATCATTTTTTATACATAGAATTTTCAATTCTCTAAATTTTCTCTAACTGTCATTGATATCAAATTGTTTACTCGGTCACTCAAACTTTCCACTTCCTGGTTTAATTTTACATTTTTATCAGTTTCATTCTGAAGCATTAATTTGAACTGACTGATTTCATTCTGATTTGAAATAATGTCTCTTGAAAACTCCTGGAAAAGACTTTCTACATCACTCAAGTTCTTAGCTAGTTCTTCCATTTTTCTTAATGGGACTGACTCTGCTCGTAATTCCATTATAATTTTGTTAAGATCATTGAATTTTTCTTCGCTGGATGAGGTTATGGTTGACTCTAAATTTTTCAGCTTATTGTCAACTTCAACAAACGAGGGTGCTAAGGCTATAGTTCTTTCCATTACAAAAAGGTTTCTATCACTTAAATCAGTTAGTTGTGCCTCTAGGCTTTTACGTTTTTCTTCAACAGTATTGTTCAGTGTTGATTCTAAACTCTTCAGCTTTTCTTCAATTTGATCATTAAGTGATGTCTGCAAGCTCATTTCTTTTTCATTCACAACGTTAATTATCCTAATTTCTTGTTCTTCAACTTTATTATTTACTAATTCATTCTTTGAATCAATTCGATCATTAATTTTAGTTTCTAAAGTCTTTAGTTTTTCATCCATTTGATTTTCTATAACTGAATCTTGATTCTTGAAATTCTCTTGAATCTCAGGAATTTTAACTTCAATTAAATTGGTTATCTTAGAGTCCACGAGCTCAAATTTAGCTTCAACTCCTTTAATCTGATCGGTTAATACCGACTCTTTACCTAACAGCTTTTCATCAATTCTAGTTTCAAAACCTGACTCTAGACTCTTCAATTTATCTCCAATCTCTGGAATTTTTACGTCTGTTAGGTTGATTATGTTTGAATCAATGTTTTCAAATTTAGCATCAATTTCATCAATTTTCTTCATCAATGTTGAGTCTATGCTTGATAGTCGTTCATCATTTGAAACAATTTTTGGTTCAAGAGCAACGAACTTTTCAGATAAATCATAAATTAACGTCTCTAAGAATTTAACGATTGAGTCTACATCAGAAAATTTCCCTTGTAAATCTGTTTTAAGAGTCACATATTTCTCATCATACTCGTTTATAATTGATTCCAATTCAGTTCTTTCATTTTTGAGAGCTTCAATTGTGTCTTTCAATGACTCTATATTAGAATCTTCAAGTAAACTTTTTATTTGCTCTACATTCTGCAAAAGTCCTTCAGAATTATTTTCACTATTTTCATGTTCATGATTTTCTTTACAGGAAGGTAAAAAGACCAACTTTGCTGCATAAATATTTCCACAAGACATTTTTTAAAGAAAAAAAATTAACTGTAGTTTATTTTCTAAAAACTAGTTGGGGTTTTATACAGATCTAAAAGAATTGCATGAAAGCTTTCATTTTCTAAACGCTTTAGCATTTCTAGACATAAATGTCCACAAATTACATCACCTATTTTCTGGATTTTGTAAGTAGAGAAAATTATATCAACACAATCTGTTAAGTAGTCTTTAAATTCAATTGGATAAATCAAACCATAACTGTCAAAGTAGTAACATATGTTATCTTTCTTATACCAACAAGTCCAATGCGTTCCTAATCCTTTTTCAGTGTCCAAATTTAGGATTCCGCATTCCGTTTCTTGAGGGTGTTTAGGTAAAGTATCTCTCATGTAAATACCTCGAAAATTCGGAATTTTCAATATATTTATGTAGTATTCTAAATCATGTTTAGATAATGGTTTGTTAGGTATTACTTCTTTGGTGGTTTCAAGTAGAGACCCTTTCCACAAGGTTTTTTTTTCTCCGAGTTATCCGTATACCTGAACCTTTTTTACTTTCCATTGCTTCATTGTGCCTTTTAGTTTCTGACAAGAGTTTATCGTCAGCTTTTTTCTTATTAACTGCGGATGCTATTGCAGCAGCACCTCCAGCCAAAGAGCCAGCAGCCCCAAGGCCAGCTAATAAAGCTGGAATTGTAAATATAAAACCCCCTTTCGTCGCAGTATCTTTAGAAACAAAAGAAGTCTTTGTCTTTTTACAAATAATACACATACCTTTGACCAGTATCTTATTGTTCTTTGTAATTAAATATTGAGGATTATCAGTATCAGTTTTCTTCTTACACTTTACACAATACATTTTTTAAACATTATTATGTGAATATATTTTAATTTTTAGTAGTTTAAACTCATTTTATCACCGTCAGATTGCAATCGAATTACTCTGTCAGATAAAATCAGTGCATATGCATGTGTATCATCAGGAATATTGGTTTTAAATTCTGCTTTAATTTTAATATCAATTGTAGTTTCCTTGATACGTTCATTTTGTCTGCTGATATCAAACACATAGATGGGATACAAATATTTAAAGTGTCTGTATTCGATAGCACAATTTTCATTAGGTACATAATCTATTAACATCTTATAAGCTGTAGCATAATTGTTAGAATCGAAATCAATCTATAAATTGTGATCAGGGTATCGTTCATTATTCAGCTGAACATATGCATTCGTCAAGTTACAATGATCGAAAATTGCATTGTTTACAGCCTGTGAATTAGCTTTCTTAGTTTGGAACGCTAAAATTATATATCGAGGTCTTTGAGATCCTGAATTTGGAGTTAAAGTCCAATCTAAGAATTTCTGTTGAGAGTTTACAATTGTTTGTTCCAATTGTCTATTCAAATAAGGAATAGGTAATGTTATTTTATCCTTAATTTGACGATATAGCTTTATTTTATACTCATCAGACAGTTTGTAAGCTGGCATTTTCCAAATTAATTTTGTAATAGTAATTTTACCATCAACTACTTTATCTTGCTGGTTTGCATCTTTCTCATCTGATTTGAATATAGCATTAGAATTATCACCTCTTCTTAAAGTCAGAGCATGTTTCACTCCATAAATTACCTTCTTATAATTTTCACAAAATCCAAACACATGTTCAAGTGGGATAGCAGCGCTGAATTTCCCATTAGCTGAACTTAAGTAGTCATTTCGATCGCTAAATCCTTCGTTTGATTTTTCATTCTTCTTAGTATCGACGCTCCAGAAAAATATCATGTTTTCTTTAACATTTCGTGGATAGCTAACTAATCCTTTTAGAGTTGTTG
This sequence comes from Morinoia aosen, assembly GCA_030386875.1. Classification (NCBI taxonomy): domain Eukaryota; kingdom Metazoa; phylum Arthropoda; class Malacostraca; order Amphipoda; family Talitridae; genus Morinoia; species Morinoia aosen. The sequence continues at coordinate 6,843,262 of CM059574.1, forward strand.
TAATTCCAGGGTAACTATACCCTTCAATTTCTTCATCTCCAATTCTGTAAGAAACTCTATCAAACAAATGCATTAATCCATTGTTGATTATTGTTATTTTTTCATCTTTGAAATTATAATCACTTCCATCTTCTTTATTCAAAGCTCCTTCTATATATATAAAACTTTTACTAGGTAATAGAAACTGATCTTGATTCTGGATAATGATCTTGATATCATTATGTTCACGATTCAAATCAGTACCTATTTGTGGTTCATAGTTATGCGTTTCAATTTTTTCAATTGATTCATCATCTTTAATATTTTCATTCCATCTTAAAGAATCCATTTTTTAAAGATAATTTTATCAAATTATTTTAATTTCTAGACCTTAGGTGTAATCGAACAGTTACTTCTTCACCTCTAGTATTCAGAGCATGTCCATTTTGATCAGTAAGCCAAATTCTCAAATCATAGAGTAAAGGTTGATATATCGGTAGATAAATTGGTTTATTTGGATTTTCTACAATTTTATATCCTGGTGGGACGTTTGGGAAAAAGGAATATAAAATATTATGCAAAGAACCGTTGAGGTATGAGCCGTTAATTGCGCTACAATGAACGAGTATTGTGTTAACAGACATTATGTTCACTATATTTATACTTTCATGTTCTCCAACACCTTCTAAGATAATTTCTCCAAATCCTAACATTGTATTTAAAGATTTTTCTTTATTGAAAAATACTTTTAACGTAGATGAATGGAGAACTATGACGCATTTCAAAGTATTAGTATTTGCTTTGATTTCAATAAAGCCTGCCAATGTTTTTTGAATGAATTCGTTTATACTTTCTATTTCATAACATCCTGTTGGAATTGTAATTACATTTTCAACACCATTTAATTCATAATAAAATTTATTATTATTTTCATCAATGTTAGGAATAGAATGATACATGTCTAACCCAACCAGTGCCATTTCGTGAAATTTATTTTTGTTCAATTCTATTGCTGGACTAAAGTTTACACTTATGTCACTTTTTCTTTCACTAATTACAATGCTTTGAGATTCCATTTTTTAAACAATAAATCATCAAACACCTTTACTTCAGCAGTATTTAATAGACCTTGCTTTAAAAGTTCATGTGTAAGTATTTGCAGTTCATTAAAAACTCCTGTATTTCCAGCGGTAAACGAACCGAACAATAACTGGTGTCTTTTTACAAGATCATTGATGTTAGATGGTAATACAATAATACCTGATCCTGAAACGTCTGAATCCTCTCTGTGAGGATGACGAGGAACAGTTACGAGTAGTTACGGAAAGCTACTGCTTCCACAAGGTTTTTCAAACAAATAAATGTACGAGGAGCTCACGAGATTAGAACCCGGGACTTAAATTCACCGCACCAGAACGCTATCGGTCGCGCTACCGACCACCCTAAAGGTGGTCGAAGCTCAATGAAAGCAATCTTGGCACAGTGAAAGCAGGCACGAACTTGGCCCGACAGATATATTTTCTCATTTTTCTTAAGTATCGAGAGTTCAAAGTCAAGTCAGTTACGAACAGTTACGAGTAGTTACGGAAAGCTACTGCTTCCACAAGGTTTTTCAAACAAATAAATGTACGAGGAGCTCACGAGATTAGAACCCGGGACTTAAATTCACCGCACCAGAACGCTATCGGTCGCGCTACCGACCACCCTAAAGGTGGTCGAAGCTCAATGAAAGCAATCTTGGCACAGTGAAAGCAGGCACGAACTTGGCCCGACAGATATATTTTCTCATTTTTCTTAAGTATCGAGAGTTCAAAGTCAAGTCAGTTACGAACAGTTACGAGTAGTTACGGAAAGCTACTGCTTCCACAAGGTTTTTCAAACAAATAAATGTACGAGGAGCTCACGAGATTAGAACCCGGGACTTAAATTCACCGCACCAGAACGCTATCGGTCGCGCTACCGACCACCCTAAAGGTGGTCGAAGCTCAATGAAAGCAATCTTGGCACAGTGAAAGCAGGCACGAACTTGGCCCGACAGATATATTTTCTCATTTTTCTTAAGTATCGAGAGTTCAAAGTCAAGTCAGTTACGAACAGTTACGAGTAGTTACGGAAAGCTACTGCTTCCACAAGGTTTTTCAAACAAATAAATGTACGAGGAGCTCACGAGATTAGAACCCGGGACTTAAATTCACCGCACCAGAACGAATTTTGAGATTGCTTTCGATGACGAGGAAGTATAGGAGAAGATGTACGAGAAGGTATAGGAGTAGGAGTTGGTCTAAAAGTAGACCTTAGTGACGGGTCGAAAATTGGTCTCTGACTTGTTGAAGGACTTTGGTATTGACTCAAAATTGAGGATTCTACTATGTTTGTGTTTCTTAAAGGATTTGGTTCAGGGCTTGATTCACGACTTGATTCACGACTTGATGGACTTGCTGATCTAATTGTTTCAACTGCAGCTTGAGCTTTTTTTCGTTGAGCTATTCGATAGAAGGGTTTGATAAATTTAGAATATTTCTCACCCCTATTTGCTTTTATGGTACCGTCATCCTTCAAATAAGCATCAGTTGAATACAGCATATCATAATAATTATTTTTATCTTCGTCCCTAAAATCAATAGGATTTTGCTTTGTTAATAATTCCCATAATCCAGTTGTGCCTTCGTATACTCTATCTCCAATTTTCAAATCATTACCTAGAATATCTACCTTTTTATTTCCTAGCATAACTTTACTTCCATCCCAACGAATGCCATAAGCTTTATCATACTCATTTCCAGGTTTCCATGCAAAACGCAAGAAATCCAATGCGATAGGCCCAACTACAGTGTTGGATTCAGAAGATGGCAAAGCTAGTTTCACAACAGGTTTTCCTTGGATAGATTCAAGTTTTTCATGAGGTATATCTTTTATTGCCAACCTAGTTTGTTTAGTTTCGTCAACAATTTTAGATAAAGGTTCAATCAATGGTTTGTAAACTTTTTTAACATCATGGTATAAATCTTGTTCGATTATTCTATCATTTGTGAATTGCTTTTTCAAACTCTTTGCTAAGTTTAGTAAATCTGATTTAGTTTTGATATCAATCAACGCCATTTTTTAAAGAGAAAAATTCAAAAAGACTTTAACTTAATATAAGTTCACTCTGAACTGACATTAAGTTCAGTTGCTGAGATCCATGAAGGTTCATCATAACCTTTCCACTTGACCAGAAGTTTTCCTTTACTCTTCTTGAGAATTTTCTCAATTGCATAAACATCACTAGTATATTTTGATAGTTCTTGTTCATAAAAACTTCCTTTTATTTCTTCACCATCCATATCTTTTAATCTATAAGTAATTGGTTCAGTAGACAGTATTTCGGATACAATGAATAACTCATTAGTGAAATTTGGCAAATAACCCTTCCGAAAGTCTTTCCGTTTCTTGCTTATTCTTACTCTATCCCCAATTTTGAGTTTCGGTGATGTGAAAGTTGGTTCGGTTGGAGGGAATAAGTTATCATAAACCTTTTTACTGTTCTTTTCCAGCGATGCTTGGTTAGGTGTCATTTTTATTGTTCTATGATAGCTATTATTGTAATTTTGCATTAAATCTTGTAAAACATTCACCCATTTTTTAGTTTTCATGTGTGTAAAATATTTCCACATTTTAGTTTTTAACGTCCTGTTGAAGCGTTCCACAACTTGAGCTTTGGTTTCATTTTCTGAACTAAACCACTGAATGTTATGTTTCTTGAATAGTTCTTGAGTGGATTTATTTGTAAACTCTAATCCTTTATCTGTCTGAACTTTAGAAGGAATTCGTATTTTAAATAGTTTTTGAAATGAAGTTTTGATTTCTTCACCTGTCTTCTTACTTATTGGAATCGCCCATGCATATTTACTGAAAATGTCAATTACTGTTAAAATGTAGTTTTTTCCTTGATCTTTATAGTTTTGCATGTCTACCAAATCAGCTTGCCATTGATCATCAATTTTTGATACCTTCACCCTTCTCGTTTTGAAATTATGTTTTATTGGTTTATGTAGAGTGTGAGTTTTTTGAGTTTCTAACCAATTTCGTACGAGAGTTGAAGATAAGCCGGATTTTTTAACAAGTTGATTCATTCCAGTATAACCAGTCTTTGGATTATAATATAAGTCATTCAAGATTTTATCGCTCACATCAGTGAGCGTGTTTAAAAGTTTTTTGTCGACGAGAGGCCCATTCCTGCCCAACTCTTCCCTGCCATAATTGCGTTAACTAATTTAGCATCTTGCCGAACGTATTCTGATTCATTTGGATCAGTTGCAATTTCAGCGGCTCTTTTTGCTAGAATATCATCAGCATGATTTCTTTCTTTCGTTGTTGGATGTTGTGAATAAAATATGTCATGATTCTTACAAGCCTGATCGAGTGAGTTGACTCCTCGATAACCTTCTTGAATTCGCTTCTGCACCTTAGTTCCTGGACCGCAAAATGAGTAGGTATGTTTATTGTTGAATGAACCGTTCGGGACTTGTTCAGATTGAATATTAGATGGTAATTTCAAATGCATTTCAGGTAATGGAAGTTTTCTAAGCAATGTATTTACAATACCCTTCCCAGTTTTTTCTTCATTAACTATTGATTTCAAATCACTCAAATACTGTTCATTTTCAACAGATAATAAATCTTGGTTATAGAAGTCATTATTGTTGTAGATAATCATTTTTTATACTTTATTTAATTAATATATTTTATAGTGATTTAATGCTAGTGTGTTGATACCATCTGGTAATATATGTCGCTTGTCATCATTACCATTTAATGCAACCTTATTTATTTCTTTAGTATATAATTCATGGTTAACACTTTGGATATTATACATCGTTTTGTATATTGTTTCATTATTCAATGCTCTTTTATATTCATCCATTGTGATATTGTGCTCAGTTATGTTCTTACTTACCCCTTTTGCTTTCTTACTCACGGAATTTTTCGTCATGTAACAATATAGTTTTGCTCTGAGACCGACGAATTCTTCAATTGGTATTCCACACGTTTCGTCTTTCATTTTCCCAATTACTTTCATATTTTTAGTTGAATATAGGAAGTGTTCTTTAGAATAGTTTGATGTATCATACAAGTCTTTATTTCTTTCCATATCTTTGTACAAATCTTTTGTTTCGATATCATAACATAATGAATCTGTATCTGTAAACAACAACTTTGCCTTATTACCATATTTCTTTTTAATATGATTATAATGGAAATCATACATTAATGTTTTACTTGTATCCAATACAGATAACCCTACGTAGATTGGTTTATCAAATTTCAGTCTTTGTTTTTGCATATGACATGCTATCAAATTTTCTGAGAATATTTTAAAACTGGTAAAGTTTGGTTTATTTGCTAATTTAATTAATTCTTTCTCTGACTTTACCAAACACACATCTACTCTATTTCTAATATTTTCCATTGTTTTACCAAATACTGAATTGTTCATCAGCTTGTAGAAGTCTTTTTCAAATTCAGATTTAGCTTGCTGACGCATTCTTGTATTGATATCAATATATGATTTCATCCATGGACTTTCATCAAACTCTAATATTCTATGAATTTTCTCTAACTTCAAACCTAGGTCTAGATATTGTGTTAGAGATTTAAGATGTACAACATATTTTTCTCGTTTTCCAAGATGTGGAATTAATTTATATACATCGTTTACTTTGATATTTTCTGGAGCTAATGGTAAATCATTATGGAGAGCATGTAAGTCTTTCGGATAACTTAAATCAACTTCTAATATATAACCTTTATCTGCTTTGAGTTTCGACTTTGGATCTTTCCATTTAAAGTTACCTGTAGGTAATGATCGACACATAGCCCATCCGAAAAGATTATTTGCATCTATGTATGTGATAAAACTATTTGGCTTTCCTTTATCGAATGTTTCTGGAATATATGGATTGTTGGCCTTTGCATATCGTGTTGATATTGTAGAAATCCCACCTCTTATTCCTTTTTCGATGAATAGGAGCATATCAGGATCTTCAAACAAGTCCAATTCTATTTTTGTATGTTTCAGTAGAGCATCGAAAGACAATCCTGGAGCTGTAAAATAATGTGCTGGATCTAGAGAATAAGTTTTCATGCATGTTAGTCTAAATTCTTCAAATACTTCGGCTAGTAATAATGTATCGACTTTTAGATATAAATTATGGTAATCTTTGAATGTTGTACAATTAAAAGCTCTCCACACTTTGAGTGCATGCTGATATTCATCTTCTGAGATATTTTTATTATTTAATCTACTGTAGAATTCACTTTTAGCTGGTAAACTATTAACGTTCATTTTTTCATAACTATTTACATATTCATACGGATAAATACCTTTTTTGTTGATCAACTCTAATTGTTGTTCATTGAGAAAAAACTTCGACAATTCTTTGTGCTCAGATAAATTCTTCGAAAGTTTATCTAGAGATGAAGGTAAAAACCTGTAGCTGTCTAAGAACCGTAAGTCTCTGGTGATATCTTTAATTTTTCCTGTATGTTTACATACATAGGAATCTACTTTTATGGTTTGTGTAAAACTAATATATTCTTCATCTGTTTGTGGAATAACGTTCAACTTTCCGGATATATTTCCCAAGTCTTTCACGAACAAATGAGCATCGTAATTAGACAGATTGTGTAGAAACACAGGTATAAAATTAGGATTCCTAATTTTTAAATTACATTTTAAATGAGCTGGACCTCTATAATGACCTGTCAAATGATTGTGGTCTCTAACTTTATAGTTATCTTCCGTAAATTCTCCGCCACATACATAGCATCTTGTGGCTTCTTTATATTTTTCGAATTCATCTGATGGTAAATAGATTTTCTTATTTATTTTCAACAGACTATAAATTCTCTTGGTTTCTTTTTCTAAATATTCTACAAACTTTTGGGAAGCATCTTTACCATTATATATTTCTAAACGGGAATATTCATCTGCTTCAGATTTTGTATAGCAACAGAATGAATTAGGATTGTGCTTCTGAATGTTCATGGTGTAACTTGAGTTTTGATTTGGTTGACACGTATCTATTTTTGTCAATGTTGATTCGAAGTCAGCATAAATTGTGAAAGGATGTCTAATTGTTTTTTGGTAATGTTTAAATTTCAATTTACCTCCTTCAAGCACATACTTTGTTGGAGTGTGAACTGAACAATCATTAATGTGGTTTGTTAATAAACATTCTTTTGTGAATGGCCATAAACAATATGGACAGACATGTTTTTTATGACCATCTTTAGTTTGCATAAATGGACTTAATGACTTCATTAATACATAATGACTTTTATTTTCATCTGTTAACAATAAAAGTGATATAACATCTTCATTTTTTACCTTTGTTATTCTCAGAGGACATAATTCTTTCAAGTAATTAAAGTTGTAAACATTTACTGACACATTATTGTTTCTCTCAAATTTATCGATATCTTTAAGTTTCACTGGAAATGTTATGTCTCTGAAATTTAACTTTTCAGCTTCAGTTTTTAATCTTTTAGATATTCTATTGCCGTTTTTTTCATCTCGGCAATAATATCTCGCAACACTCCACATAAAGCATTTATTATCGGTATTTTTAATATTAATTAGTTTATAAGTCGACTTTTGAAACTTTTCAGGTAATTCTATATAACTAGAACCTTTGATAGGCTTGTATTCAATAATTTTTACATTGAAGTCTAATAATTTATCTGTTATCCAGCCCGAGGAGTTTTTTGTATATTCTTCAACCTTTCTAATAGCTTCTTTATACAGATCATCAATGTTTGTAAAGTTTTTAGATATGTCTACAAACTTACCTGTATTCATCCATGCTGTTGAATATACTTTTTCATTTTTTTCTTTGTATTTATAAAATTGAACTAAAATTGCCAATTGTATCTTCATATTATCAAACTTTTGCTCTCTCAAAATTGATTTCACAACCGGGGTCATATTCCTCATGAAAACTGTCGGATCTATAACTGATATATCAGAGAACATATATTCCAGGCATTTTTCATTTATAGCACATTTTTTTCCTCTGAATTTACAGCCATAAACGTTTCTAAAATGCTTCTTTGATTTCTTATGCTGTTCTAGATTTTTTACTTCTACTTTACATATTTTACACACCTTTTTCTCGAAATATGAATCGGAAATTAATTCTTGATTTATGTTTTTAATATGCCTAGTAGATTTTAGATGTGTTTTTAGATCAGAGACATTTATATTACATATATTACAGAAATCTTTGTTTTCATCAAAATGCAGATCCGAGATTAATAGTTTACTCACGTTTTTATTGTGTTTCATGCTTTTCTCATGTCTTCTCAAGTTGATGATGTAAATATTACATATATTACAAAAATTGTTACATGAAGTCATCTTTACTGAAATTTTCTTTAAATTATTATGCCTTTTTGTATTCTTAGTATTAGATAGATGTGATACATTAAATGATTCCATTTTTAATAAATTATTTTCTCAGTATATTTTAAAAATTTCAATGTATTTATCCAATGTCAATTTTAAAGTATTCTGAAAATTTATATTAATCAAAATGAAAAGCAATATTCCATATGAAGTAATAGGTGCTCAAAAATTTGCAAACTCGATGTATTTACTTTATTTACAATCAAAGGTAGCTCATTCTCTCGTTATTGCCTAACGAGAGAACCAAATAAATAAACTTAATAAAATGGAAGATATTATTACAGATATTCAAAGAGAAGTTGTTCTCAATACTGCAAAAATAAATCAATTGCAATTAGATGTTGATCAAATTCAAAATGATGTCGAATTAAATAGGGAAGTTATAACTCAATTAGAGTCAGATATCATTCATCTTGAAACATTAATCAGTAACGATTCTTATGACACCAATGGTACCTTTTTCTCTCGTAATTGCCCAACGAGACAACCAATAAGAAAGAAAAATACATTGAAGAATTGAACTTAATGAAGTAGCAAATTTAAAAAACAATGTTTACAATTGCTACAAACAGAAAATAAATTTTGGAAAGTCAGTTGTATTTTATTAGTTAAATAAAATGGTGTATATGTGGAAAGACAGTAAAAGAAATAATCAAAAAAATCACTTCATTTTTCCTTCTCCTGGCTTGAGATGTCTCATCGTAGGGAGATCAAACTGTGGTAAAACTTCTTTATTAATAAAGCTTCTGTTAGAAAAATTTGTCGATTTTAATCATCTTTTTCTGTACAGTAAATCAATACATCAACCAGAATATAAACTGTTGAAGAATGCTTTTGATAAAGGCTATAACCAATCTGAAATAATTGAATTATTTGAAAAGGGAAATGGTAATATTGACGATTTCCTTGAGAATTTACCTATTAAAAGAAACTCAAAATCTAAAATTGAATATTTTCAAGATATGACAGCTATTCCCGATCCAAGTGACGTAGATTCAAAAAAGAAAAATCTTTTTATTTTCGACGATATAGCAACTGAAAGAGATCAAAGTCCAGCTGATAGCTTTTACACTAGAGTTAGACACAACAACTGCTGTTCAATCTACTTATCACAAAATTATTATTTATTACCGAGACAAACAATTAGAACAAATGCTAACGTTATAATTCTTTTTGGTTTAGACTCAACTGATATGAAGAACATTTACACAGATATCATATCTCAGGACATGCCCTTTGATGAATTTAAAGAGTTTTGTTCAAACACATACAAAGAACCATATAATTTTATCTTTATTAATAAAGACAGACATCCACTTCAAGGTAGGTACTTTCAAAACTTTGATAAATTATATATTCCTAAAAAATACTTCAGAGAATGGAATTATTCCTAAACATACTATTTATTGTTTTTGTTTATTAGACAAAATAATTATGTATAAAACTGATAACGGAGTTTTTTAAAGTGTGTGACGCTCTCTCCAGTTGGATCGTGACGTAGCTCCTCAAAAGGTGTATGACGCTCTCTCCAGTTGGTTCATGACGTAGCTCCTCAAAAGGTGTATGACGCTCTCTCCAGTTGGTTCGTGACGTAGTTCCTCAATCGCTGTGTGACGCTCTCTCCAGTTGGATCGTGACGTAGCTCCTCAAAAGGTGTATGACGTAGAAACTCAATTAATTTAATCATCAGAAAACCACGATATTTTTGAACGGCAAATCAGCTCTATTTCATCACTACATACGATGCACTCTTTTATTTTTGCAATGTTTTTCACAGTGAAATTGAAAGGTAATTCAAGTTTTACAGCGGATGGATACTCTTTCAGAAACTTATTTAACATTAAATAATTTTCAATAGTTCTAACTGACACTTTAAACATTACACCTACATAGTCTTTGTTCATATTAGGTTGACGTAACAACCAAGAATAAAGTTCACTCTTTATATAACATGGTATAAGTAACATCGACTTCACTTTATTTTCAGACGCTGTAAGCATATTGTTTGCACTCACGATTTCCTCTTCATTCACTGTCAGGTTTGGCTTTTGTAGCTTTGTATAGACATCGAAGTTTTCTGTCAAATTAATGTTAAAATCAGAAGAGGATGTGGTTTTCAGTTTATGCAGAGCATTATTAATTCTTATAAGTGTTTGGTCAACAGAAACACGCTGTTTACTTTTCATTCGCTTCGCGTGTGAGCTATCATATTTCTCTTTAATTGAGTATAACGCAGATGTAATTTCAGAAAGTTCATTCTTACTTAACTCAAACAATGCGTCAATAATACTATCTTTGCATTTAAAATGTTGTAGGAGGTTAGCCAGGTCAGGGTAGGTAATATCATTCATATTTCGTTTGTGAAACATCAACACCTCCTGGAAAGAAAAAGTGCTATAAAGTTTTCCAAAAATTTGACAAATAAGTATTACATTACATGATTGAAAATTGAGCACTAAAACTTCAATTTAAAACTTCATCAAAACTTCATTTTTAAAACTAAGCAATAAAACTTCAAAGTACTAGAAAGTTTTTCTCAAAAAATTGACATCATTAAATAGTTACATTCTTTGATTTTGATTCAACTTTTCTTCGCTTTCGCATTCCGAATTCGTCTTGGTATTCTTCTTGCTTTTTACGTTTTGGAAGCGTCACTGTAAAGAGGAATAAATTTATCTTGAAGTACAGTTTAAAGTAATAAAAACCACTTACAAAAAATAATAAACAAGCATTCATTCGAGTGACATATAAAGTTCAATTAGAGGAGTATAATATCTGTACTAGTGTACACGGTCTGTCAAAATAATGGGATTTAATATTTTCCTTCAATAAGTCTTGCAGATTTGGATAACAAATCAATATATCCAATCTGATATTACCTATGATTAAAATATAATATTATTGTACTTTTGCTCTGGTGAAACTCATATCACAGATACGGTCATTAAGCATCCTTATGAGCGTGACAGAAATGGAAGATACGCATGACAAACAAATTTTTAAATAAATATGTAACTAAATACATAACAGGTATTTTTAGGTTAGTTTTAAAATTTCTTAAGAAGTACTATCACTTGACACAATAACGAAGCATATATATATCTGAGCATATATATTAGAATCAGGACATATACATATTTTTAGGTAAAAAATGCTTACTTGTACGGAGGCTGAGCTGTTACTGCGAGTCTCAGTCCCATGGCACTCTATTTATTCAGTAGGTCAACCTTCAAGCTCAAAAGTTTCACTGCTTAGAGGTCATAATCACCATAGAATCGTTCAGGGTGTGCCAGGGATAATAACCAACAATGATTACCTCTCAACATGCGATCTGAGCTGCAACCAGAAAGTGTGACGGTAATTACAGCTCGGTTTCCACCGAGCGCTCATACGTGCGTGCGCGCGGTCGCACAGCCAGCATTTGTAAAGGTCACGAGAAAGCGAGAGTGGCTGTTATTCCTGTATATAGAGATTCAAGTATTGTAAATAGTTTATTACGCTGATATAAAAAACAGATTAATATCGTTAGAGAATACTTTGAGACGAGAAACCGTTGAACCGTTGAACTAAAAAAACATGGATTTCTAAAATGCTCCCGAACAGAGTACAATTAATTTCGTTTGTTAAAATAAGGTAGATTAAGAAAATTGAAATTTATATCTAAAAGATACTTGGTTGTTTGTGTAACTGATTTCTGGTTATAAAAAAGTCAAAAATTCATCAATGAATAAATATTTTTGAAATTGTTTCTTAAATAATTTCAATTTTAAGCTAATTGGGGTGAATTGTGCCCTGATTGGTAGTGTCCTTACTACTCACCAGAATGCATCTAAGAGTTGAGAGGGACATTTGAAAGACTAATTTACATGGATTTGGCTTGTGTTCTAAGCATTTTTGTTTCGTCCAGCTTGTCGGCTGTCGTAGTGATAGAACATTGAATGTAGCCTGAAATTGTAGCCTCACGCAGCCGCAATGGCTGCCCTGGTCCTAACGAGCAAGCTGTCGGTCGTCTGAACGTACTGTATTGCAGGACTGTGTGGAACCCCAAACTTCATCATAATTTGATCTCCGTAGTGAAAATTTACAGAATTTATTCCTGCCTTTTATTCACAAAACAGCTTCAATATTTATTTCTATATGTATGCGTTTCATAACAAAGTAATTATTGAGAATATTTGCTGCGTCTTCTGCATTGGAATAAAATCGGTCTCATGCACAAAACTTATACTGATTCTATGGATCATTTATATTGGTGGATAAAAAGCTTCTTAAACTAACTCGTGGTCTGAGCATTTTTTCAACTGAGAGAATTTTTATGTGAAATGGGTCATTTTAGAAGGTCGGATTTGGCTGGTGAGATAATTTTGAAATCTTCAGTGCGTCTCGAAGGGATATGTTCCTGCATGGTTAGGAATCAGCATGGCCGTCTTTCTTTTAAGTTAAGGATTTAAGGCTATGATTTGTCGTTATTTGTACTTTAGGCTAACATCTACCATTTGTGTTATTGCCACCTGAGTTATTCATCATCTGCCATCTGTGTTATTCGAAACGTTAGCCATGCAGGTCGAGAAAGCATGCATTATCTTTATCTGTTTTATTTGGCTGATTTTGATCGATTACGGATAAAGTTCAGTACACGTTATTAAGGGGCAGTGAATTTGCACGGCTATGTAAAAAGAGATCAAATTTTTAAAGATTTATTTACCTCATGCACACATATCGTTGCATTTAAAACACAAAAATAAACTTAATATCTAACAATGAACAATATTACCAAGGTTGGCCATAAGTCTGGACTGAGTAAGGGCTTAAACTACATCCAGAAGCGACGTTGTTTATCAGATGAATAGAAAATATTGTTTGTGAACTTGAACATCAGAATTCTAGAAAAATATCTGAGAGATTCAAATAAATGTTTTCTATTAATGGAGAAGCATTTTTGAAATTATCATTACTTCTCTTCTGAACTACTGGAAAAACTCAAGCACAGTCTTTTATCCATCAGAATGACTACAAATGATTTTATTGATTTTTAAATAACAAGCCACATTTAGTCTCTACTTTACTGTCAATTACTTGAAATAGAAATTACGCGCACAGTTTCATTCAAATTCGAGTGCAATTTTTGCTGTTTATATCAGTGCTCTAAAAAGAAACTCATGGGGATTGTTAGTGTTTTTCAATGAAGACGCAACGAAATGTAGACGCTGTATCATACAGACTGAGAACGTCTATGTATTTTTTCAATATTTGATGCCCTGTTTCCATATAACACCATTCTACTCCCTAGCAGTCCTAAAAAAATTTTGAGCTTGGTTTCAGCGTATTATTGCTAGTTCAGCGAAGCCTTTCCTGTCCCTTTTTGTAGGGTCACACGTAACTGCCAGTTTACTGCTGACCCCTTCGTGAAAATGAAGCAAATTTTTGCTGCGTGAAATGGTAAGATCTTGTCTTGGTGGAACAACGTGTCTCTTGACCAAAAATATCATCCTGATTACTTCTTCCGTGCATCCAATCCACTGCTTTGCTGTTTAATTTAAATTTATTTCTTGGTCAGATTACATTCGCTCGATTAGACTGTGGTCACGCGGAGAGAAAACTCCACAGCCTGAAATGCGTCCCAAATAGGCGGAGTGAGACGCAAAAGTTCAACACATTGAAATACCTTCAAATTCTCAAATTTGAATTAAATATTTTTGGTCAAAGTACAGTGAAATAACTATTTATCTTCGATAATGATTATTTGAACGAATCTTGAAATTTCATGCGTTTTCCCTTACTTTGCTTCAGAAATCTTAGACGTACAAACTGCTTAGAGTGCTGCAGTTTTTCTCTCTTATATATTTCTATGCTCTCTGGTTTTAAGTGAATTAAATCTTCTGTAAACAACAATACTACATACTTATTTCTTGCAGTATGAATTGTATTCTTACGAGTTCCCTCGATTTCTGCAACGACTGTCTTCATGGCGTCATCAGAAAAATTCATTTTAACTTCATCCGGCCTCATAACAGTTTCCTGGAATATATCTAACTTATTCTTACATGCTCTTTATCAATTTTTTTGTGCATGAGAATCGTGCCTTTTCTCCAAGAAAGAGTATTTTCTATATGACCTTGAGCCTGTTCGATGAAGACATGGACTGATGATATTTTTGAAAACAGACAATCCAGTACTCTGAAGATCAAGTTGGATTTCGGAACAAATTACAACCGGGAACTTTTTGACTGTTCTGAGAACGCACCTCTACCACCGCTCAAGTTGATGGCTAAGTGAGGCCTATCCTAAGTGCGCTGGACGCATAACCAGTCTTCTTCCACTCTCTGATCACACATCCGACTGCGTTCACCTCAAGTTTCATAACGTGCTTTACTTTTTGCACCTTTTTCCTTCTTTGTATTGCTCGACCATGTCCTTAAGAAGTTCGTTGAAATATTCACTAACTTAAACTAAGTGTGTCTACTGAAATTAAATAGCATGAGAGCATAAAATTTTCTTCTCAGCAAAGTAATCCCTACAGCCCTTGAGATGAGGCATAATGAGATCTGTAATTACCTGAAATTTGTCACATTGTCATGCATCAATTTTCAATCGAATTAGGGGTTTTCTGAATCGGCTACGTTACTCGATTGTATTTTTATGTTAGATCCGACTGATTTTCTTACCGGAATAATAATTTCTGACAAATCTGACCATTTCCCGGTGTTTCTCATCAAGAAAAATGTCTATAGTCCTTGTACCAGCCCACAGGCTGATACTTATTCATTTCGTTGTGTAAACGAATACAACTTGGGAACAATGCGAACTGTTCTAGAAGAATTACTGCCATCATTAGACATCTATGAACGGGACAATAATGCGATTAACATTGATGAAGCAATACTAAATTTACCTGAAATTATAACGACCGCATATAACCGGTATTGTCCAATAATCACCCGCACAATTACGCCGAAAAGTAGACAAAAGCCTTGGATTACTGAAGATATATCGTGATCAATATAAAGAAACGTCAAGCGTACCTATCCTTACTATAAGAAGGGCGAATATCTAAAGTAACGTATAACAGATTCAGGAATCATGTGACAAATCAAATACGAACCTCAAAACGAGACTACTTCACGCGCAAATTTACTGAATACAAAACAGATATTAAAAAAACTTGGCGCCTGCTTAATTCATGCTATAAACCGAATAATAATACTACGAAAACAATTGAGTCCGTCGTTCACGAAAATGTAAAATACCACGAGAAAAAAGATATTGCAACTGTGTTTAACAACTTTTTTGTAAACATAGGAAAAAATATAGCCGATAGTGTCTTCAGTGAACCCACAGACCACTTGCAATACATGGACCATGTCCGTGAACCTAACTCTTTCTTTTTCACGCCAACTAACCCCTCCGATGTAATTACGTGCATAAACAACTTGAAAAATAAATCAAGTGGATTGAACAATTTTTCGGCTAAAGTTCTTAAGGCTATAGCTGATATAATAGCACCGTGCGTATCTTATATTATCAACCAATCCCTTTCTCAAGGTATCTTCCCCAACTCTTTTAAAATTGCGAGAGTCACCACTATTTTTAAAAATGGTGATAAAAACTGCATTAAAAATTATAGACCTATCTCTGTACTACCAATTATTAGCAAAATATTCGAGAAAATTGTGTATAAAAAAGTGTATTCGTATTTTGAACAAAAATCTTTCCTCTACGACAAACAATACGGTTTTCGTTCTAAGAAATCTACGACACAAGCTGTATTAAATCATTTACAATACCTTTATTCTAATATAGATGAAGGAAAGCTTGTTTTCTCCGTATTTCTTGACTTTCGAAAAGCATTCGATTGTGTGGACCATAACGTATCACTCT
This sequence comes from Morinoia aosen, assembly GCA_030386875.1. NCBI lineage: Eukaryota > Metazoa > Arthropoda > Malacostraca > Amphipoda > Talitridae > Morinoia > Morinoia aosen. The sequence continues at coordinate 6,859,565 of CM059574.1, forward strand.
CGAAACTACATTGTTATGGCATTCGAGGGGTTGCCCATGATTGGTTCAGATCATACTTAGCAAATCGGAAACAATACGTTGTCATTGACGACGCAAAATCAGACCCACAGACAATTAGCCATGGAGTTCCACAAGGATCTGTCCTTAGGCCTCTCCTATTTCTAATTTTTACCAATGATATCATTAAATCTACATCGTTCTTCAAATTCATACTTTTTGCCGATGACAGTACCCTTTCTGCGGCCCTTCCAAACCAAAATCCCGCTAGGATGGCGGAGCGTATAAATAATGAACTTCATAAGGTTTCATTGTGGCTTAAAGCTAATAAAATAAGCCTTAATATCGATGAAACAAAATATATTACATTCTCATACGAGAAAAATATATCTCTCCCACGCATTCAAATTGGCGAAGGTGAAATCGAAGAAACCAACTCAAGTAAATTCCTGGGCATCTTAATAGACAAACATCTAACCTTTAAAGAGCACATCGCTCATATTAGTTCTAAATTATTCAAATCTACCGGAATCCTGAATAAAGTTAAAAATTTTCCTGCCTGAAACAGCCTTACAAATGCTCTACCGAACGCTCATTTCACCATACATGCAATACGGAATAGAAGCAAGGCACGGAACTGATAAAAATAAAACCAACAAAATTTTTACCCTGCAAAAAAGAGCCATAAGAGCTGTAAAGAATCTAGAATATAATGCTCACACAAATGACTCATTCAAAAATTTACGAATACTTGAGCTTTCGGATCTCTACAAAATCTCAATCTGCAATTTCATTTACAAAACATTAACAAATGATGGCGACAATAGCCTAAAACAATTATTAACTGCGCAAACTGGTCATCAAGACCATTTAACCCGAAATAGAAGTAAATTCATGCTTCCTTATTACTCAATGGCTCGGTCACAACACAGTATCCTCTTCGTTGGAACTAAAACTTGGAACTCAATACCTGCGGAGATCCGTGAAAGTAATTCTTATTAGGTATTCAAAAAAATCTTGAGTCTCACTTCCTATCAGATTACTAGTCGTGTAAGATCACAGAGTCAAACCTTGTCCCTTACATAACTGGTCCTAATAATGTAATTTGCCTTGATTAATTTCGCCGATCTTCAGTCTGTTCTTGAATCGTTTGTCGAATATACTGTTAAATCTAGTCCATATGAACTATATTGTGAAATGAAGTATCTCATTTCGGGTTAATTATCTCATTGATCAGTCTAATGCGTCTCTAGTTTAAGTGAATTAGGTTAAACATTACTGTACTCCTAAGACTAACCTTGATGGTAGGATGCCCTAGAAATCATAGAACTTATTCGGGCCCACAGGTAGCTATACTCAAATTTGACCATTGTACTAGACTTAAGAAACATTCTATCTCTGTATCACCTGTGGTAAATAAATTGTTTAAATTGTTTAAATTGTTTAAATTGTTTTAAATTGTTTTGGCTGCCCTGTGCTTATGGATTTTGCGTGGCTCTGTAGATGATCTTTCAAAGATCAGCTGGGACTCTTATTTGATGACTATAGCAATAGTGTGGGTGGCAATTGGAACGGCTTTTGTGATGGCTGATCATGTGTTTCCGTAGTGGTAATTGTGACAAGCATTGAACAACGATTATATAGTGTGCTTTTGCTGAAGTGATGCTAAGTTTGTATTTTTGAACTGTGAGACCTACGGCGCGATGTAGTACGAATTATACTGAAGCGCTAGCAAATCTATATTAGTACTACTACTACTACCAATCGAATTATAATGCAGTTTATGTAAGATAATTTGAAAGTATTTAGAACTTTTATGTTTGGAGACTTGAGTTCCTTGGGAAAAAATAGTGAAAATACATGAAATTTCAATGTGGTTTTGGATGATTATTATCTACCTTGGACAAATATATTATATTTTTGCACACGGAGCTAAAAAAAAAATAATAGAAGTTGAGAATTCAAGTATTTACTAATGAGTTGAATACTTTTGTGTGCGACTTCACATAAATTAATAAAATCTTCACGAGAGAACGAGAAAAGCCTTCTGGACCAGAAGGCTTTCTTTCACAATTCAAAAAATTGTAAAATCCTTCTTGAAGTGACCCACGTGCGTAACATTCTCATTTCCTTATCCTATAGATGCAAATAATAAACAAATGAGGCAATCATTTGCAATATTTACTGTGAAAATCGTCGATCACGCGTATCAGAAGAAAATCAAGCGCTGTGTCTCAAGTTGCACAAAGTAATTTGCATCGAATCATCTAACGAAAAGCATTCCGTATTTCAATGACTTTGCTTGTGAGAAAAATCATTTCTTGGGGCCTCATAACTCAGGTAGCAGTACTTCCGTGCCACAATTATGCAATGAAGCGGTCGTGAGATTCCTTGGCATAAGTCAGTATAAAAGCAATTCTGGGATTCATCAGTACTTTCAACTCAAGTGCGCTGAAGCAACACATGCAACATTGCACTGAAGCAACACATGCATGCAACTGCACTGTGCTGAGCACAAGCGAACAGGACACTAATCTCACTGACCTCACTGACTTCTGGTAGCATGAGCACCCAACTTTTGCTTGAAGTTTGCATTGCAGTCCTGGGATTGAAACCCTCCGATGACGAAGATAAGCAACCTTTCCACTTTTTCCATACCTGACATTATAGACCGACCGGGATTGAAAATTTGGCCGGGGCCGGGGCCGGGGTCAACAAATTTGTCATGGCCGGGGCCGGGCCGGGGCCGGGCCGGGGCCGGGGTTATCAAATTTACCACGGCCGGAGCCGGGGCCGGGGCCGGGGCTGAGGCCGGGGTTCAGACCGTGTCAGGAGGTATCACGATGACGTAATGCATTACGCCGGTTGGTGGCTCAATGCATGTTGAATTACGGTCGCGGTTGGGTGTGTATTTATGTCAAGTCAATAAAGTTTGTAGACTCGCAGTTGCAGTGCTTGTTGAATAAATTAATATAGAAACAATTATAGTAATTAAATGCACCGGGTCTTCCACAAAAATGTCTCCGACTTTTTAATTGATTCTATTTCCACTTTAAATTAACATATTTGAATTGTCTTTTTTTCACAATGTGGTAAATCTTGTTTCCTTTTCGAATAATTTATTAGAATTGAAAGGGCGATTTTTTGGGAAATCTAATACGTAAAATGAAAAGAAGAACCAATATAAAAGGGAACATTCTTTTAATGGCAAACGTTTCGTAATGTCTGATACCATCATCAGTGCTGTAAAACAAGGAATAAAAAACGATAATGAACAAATTGCGAAAAAGCCATAGGAAACTAATATCACTATACCTACGTCGGAAAATAGCTATGCCTAACCATTAAAAATAAAAACACAATTTCTCTTACACTTTCGAAACCATACGTACACATACACCTAAATTCTAGCAACCAAACCAACACACAATAACATCCCAACAAAGTAACATTACTGCATATACACACACACACAAAACACACACACATTCCAACACACTCTTATTTACACAGTAGGGGGCAATATTTAATTTTGTCGCACTTTGATCAATATTTAGCTGAGGTTTGTGGGTAAAAATGAACAATGATTCCAAAATTCTAAGGTCAAATTCCTCTGCAGTTTTACAAAGTATGGAGAAATTGGAACTTTTGAAAGGGTGGTTTGAACTATGGCCATGATCTCTGATGGCTGACTGGGAGGGAGATGAGTATGGACGGCCGATTCAATGGGAGATACCAGAGTGTCGGCTGTGGCGAATAAATTGCTGGAGTGTGGTACTTCCAACATAGGACTGCAGTTAGCAATCACATTTATACAAGTAGACAACCATTTCTCAGGCACTTTTCCAAACGCTATTTCCCATTGAAAAATGAACTTATTTTAAAATTATTTCTATAAAATGGCAACACGCCAATGAAAGGAAAATGAGAGTGTATCAGAGATAAAAGATCCTTTCTCATATCCTTGAAAGATAGCCCAAGAAAGAGAGCTCGACGATAACTTTTTGCTTTGGTGCATTCAGAATTGTACACGGAGGGGAAAGTTTTTTGTCTAAAAACTTTTTAACCCGATTGTTAATTAAAGACACAGTGTATTTATTTTGTACAAGTAACTTTGTGATATATTTCACTTCGCCATGAAATATTTTATATGAATTTGAAATACGGTATGCTCTATGCAATAATGTAGTGACACTTATTTCAATATAAATGTCTTAAATATGTCTAAAATTTTAATATGTCTAAAAACTTTTTAACCAGATTGTTAATTAAAGACACAGTGTATTTATTTTGTACAAGTAACTTTGTGATATATTGATTTGTAAATGCAACTGAAGAAATTGGTACATAATCTCGTAAATGTAGGTTTTCTATAAACAGATGTGGTGAACGTTGAATTAGTTTTCTTTACGAGAAAGTCTAAAAATGGCAATTTATCATTCTGCTCAGTTTCCATGGTGAAATTTACCTTGGCGTGATATCCATTTATGTAGTCAAAGAATTTTAGGGCCTCTTCCTGTGAACGCTACATTCACAGTAGATATTTCACAAGGTATTTCACAGTAGGTATTTTATTCCTTGTTTTACAGCACTGAGGATGGAATGAGAGATTCCGAAACGTTTGCTATTAAAAGAATGTTCCATTAATTATTTGTTCAAAGGAAAAGTTTTAAAAACAACAGTGGTGATCTTCTTCATTTCTCATTACCTACTGTGAAGGAGCGCGTTTTCAAAACATCACCTCCATCATTAATAATTCTTCGACAACGAGTTGAAGTGTTTCAAGAACTAAAAGAAAACGGTGAAATGATCCGCAAAACTCTTCGTTTGATAGTGGCTAGAAGTAATGCTTGCCTTGAGAGAAATGGTGGGTATGTCGAAGGATAATAAATTACGTTTTTATTTGAACTTTATTTAATGTATTGATTTGTAACTCTTTCAAGTTTTTGTTTGTTCGGTTTTTTGGAAAGTGCAAAATAAGGAAGAATATCAATATTGTTTTGAAATGTCTTCCTTCGAAAAATTAGTTTTTCTATTCGTTTTAATTAATCGCTCAATGTAAAGTGGTTATTAAACGATTTTCAAAAACATAAATTATTCGAAAATAAAATAAAATTTGCTACATTGTGAAAAAATAAAAAATTCAATTATGTAAGTTTAAAGCGGAAATATAATCAATTAAAACTCAGTGACATTTTTGTGGGACACCCGGTATAATGATTAAAAGTAGTGCGTCAGCAGTTTGGGATTACTTTTACATATCGGTGACGAGTCTAGAAATTGAAGTGTGCACCATTTGTGAAGCAAATATACGACGAGGAGCGGCTGGTGCATCCTAGAAAACTTTCTCAACTAAATATTTATGGTGCTATCTAAAATCAACACAAAATGATCAATTCCTGGAAGCTGAAGAAAAACCAAACATCAAAAAAGAATTGAAAAATAGAAACAAAACGAACAAGAAGAAAAACCAAATGTCTATGTATTGAAAACAAACAAAGACAGTTTAGGCTGCAGCAGTGACAAAACTGCCGATTCTGGCAAGTCGTCTTCGTCTACTGGCAAACAGCTGACTTTAAAAGAAACATTTACTCAATCTAAAAACTGGGAGCCAAAAAATACTGACCAAATACATAGAGAGAAATTGTTAATTTTCTGGCTTTGTGACGCGCTCAATCCTTATGACCCTATGGAAAAGGAAACTTTTTTAATTTTGTAGGGTTTGTGAATAAGAAGTATCAAGTTCCATCAAAGAAGGTAATTACAACAAGACTAATTCCGGACCTCAGTATCCAAATTCAGTTGGCTATTTCAGAGGAAATATAGAAGCAAGTCAACAAAAATAGCGTCTTCTCAATAGCTGCTGATATTAGGACCTCTCCAAGTCGAGATTCTTTCTTGTCAATAACTGCGTACTGGATTATAATTACACTGGATGGTAGCATAGACACTGCTTTTTCTTTTCAGTGACTGCATGTTCTTCAGGATTGCAATGAAATCGCCAATCTCGTGAGAAATCGTTCTAAATTTGTTTAAAAGACACGTGAATTTTTCACGTGCGGGTAGCCGAGCACACTATACGCTTTATTCACTTCAAACTTTTGGTCCAAGTCAAGTTCAAATTAGTCCAAGTCAAGTTCAAATTAATCCAAGTCAAGTTTAAATTAATCCAAGTCAAGTTCAAATTAATCCAGCTCCAAGTTGAGTTGAGAATCGGCATAAATCTCTCGTTAATTTGAGCGTTTTTTGTATTAAAAGTGTATCTGTTGGATGTGATGAGCAAGAAAAACGTTTTTCCTTTCAGCAAGGAATACATAAAATTTCTGCAGTGTTAAAACAAGCTGTCGTAAAATGTACTAAGAATCCAGCATCAGGAGGCAGAGTGTGATTCAGATCTTTGAGCGGAGTAACAGTTAGAAGTCAATTATAAAAACATCGTATTATACTACACATTAAAGTTATTTTATAATTCTAAATTAATGGCAGTATGCAACCATTCAAATAACTATGTTCAAAGGTACTTTTATGTTACAGATACACACAGCAGCGAGGATTTATTTACACTCATTTGAAGATTTACATGCCTGAAATTCCACTTTATCACATTTATAAATCATATGTGCATGCAATTACAAATGACTGCCACTGGACGATGTGCAGATTTAACCTTTAAAAGAAATGAGCCAATGCGATTCACTGAGTACTATGTACGATACCATTCGATTACAATTTATATGAGTACGTTACTGCACAGATACAATCCTGCAATAGCAATAAAAATTGTGCCATCCCTTCAAATGGATAGGCCTAGGCATATATATCATCTCTATCGATGATAAAAATTGAAACTTGTTTTTTACAAAAATCGTTTGAACAAGCAAAAACAGACTTCGTTGCTATATTTCTTTTAAAGGGTAAATCTACATATCATCCAATGGTAATCTTTCGTAGTTGCATGCATATATGACTTTATATATGTGATAAAACGAAATTTCACGCATATAAATCTCTATATAAGTAATTAAATCCTCGATACTACTATGTGTATGTGCATGTGTAACATAAAATTGTCTTTGAACATAAATATTTTAATGGATGCACACTGCCATTAATGTAAAATTGAAAAACAACTTTAATGTATAGTTAATACGAAGTTTTTATAATTGATTTCTATATGTTACTCCGTTCAAAGGTCTTCATCACACTCTGCCTCCTGATGCTGGATACTTAGCACGTTTAATTTGAATTTGAATTGCATGCATTTGAACTTGACTCGGATTAATTTGAACTTGACTCGGATTAATTTGAACTTGACTCGGATTAATTTGAACTTGACTCGGATTAATTTGAACTTGACTCGGATTAATTTGAATCTGACTTGGATTAAAATGAACTTATCTTGGCTTAAATTGACCTTGACTTGGATTAATTGAGTGAAAAAGGTGTGGTTAAAAACTAAAAACCCCGGCCAAAACCCCGGCTTAGGGCACTATTTTGCCGGGGCCGGGGCCGGGGTCTGCAAAAATTTTCGGGGCTTGTCGGGGCCGGGGCCGGGGTCAGCCAAAATGGCCAGGGTTGGCCGGGGCCGGGGCCCCGGTCGGTCTATACCTGACATGCTAAATTTTTTATAATTTCGAATTTGAAAATGAATTCTGAGAGGTGACTCTACTAAGAATTTTTTTCCATATCACTGCCATGATGCGTGATATTTCAGCACTGAACTTAACAAGTTATATGTGAACGCCTGCTTGTGACCGAAATCCTCACAATTCAAGCCGTCACTGAAATAAATTACTACACCATTTTCTTTATACATCCAACAGAATTTGGCATTGCTTTTCAAGTGTAGAGTTGCCCGGACCAGAACCGTGCGAGATTGAAATTTGTCGATTGAACTCATACTCATGATTGAAGATTGATTCATACGAGCAGATGTTGTCGGGCGCAGATGTTTTAAAGGTATGTAAGTTGAATATTTTTATACTCGTACAGTAGCCATGCCCGAACAGACGGTAAAGCGCATCCATACGAATGGCGCTGAAGATCTAGAAAAATTCCATAAGGTCTGCAAAAATACTTGCTTGTGTTCTGTTAATGTTGATGCAATAGTTACAGCAATAGCACGAAATCCTTGCTAAAAGATACCCTCAAACTCGTTAGGAAGGACGCGTACTCTGCGTACAGAATTGCTGCCTACAATGCCTTACTGTTTTATTTGTAAGCAATCATACATAATTCCGCTGCATGATGACAGCCCTTGCTTGTCTAACACCATTAGCGCAGAGCATTCATTGTGTGCTGTTTTACTTATATTTCAGCAGGTACACCTGCAATACTGTGGATGGCGATATGACTCCTCAATAGAAACCTATAGTAGACGGTCGAGCAACACAGGACAAAGAGCTCAAAGTTGTGTCAGATTTGGAGCCGTAGACGCGTTTTAGGTACAAGAAGAATTTAACAAATCATTTATGCCGAAGGTCTTAAATGTCTTGACTCACCATTTCCGAGCTTACTCCTTGCAGCTGCTTACATCAACTGTACAATCTCGCTTGATTACAACAACGGAGACAAGCGTTGTGCCTTTGCGCTTCAATAGCTCAACACATGCAAACCACCTCAGAAGGAACACTCGCACCCCACTGAATAATTTGCATGCGTGGTGTAGCACGCCGGTGATTGCTGTCGAACGTGTGTATTGATGATTTAGGGTGAACGATTAGGAAATGAAACATTAGCGCCCACTGATACTGCGGTAAACTTAAGCATACCGACGGATGTGCTGGTATAAACGTACGCACTAATTTACACTGACATGAATATTAGACAACACTCATATATTAGTAAACTGAAACACAGGGGCATCATTTTGAGAACTGGTGTTCTGTATTTAAATTTAGTCTCGTATCACTTATTTGTTAATCAAAATATTTACAATGATATAGTCACGTGAGTTGATGCTAATATATGTCTTTACAATATCTAGTAAGGAAATTTATGAATACATTGTCGTGCACTGACTCACTGACACAGCCGCACCCGCTTCTATCTGATACAATAGCAGAGACCAAATCTGAACAAAGAACGTATCACAATTCACCAGCTAAAGCCAACATTGTTTCTTTTGTGTGACAATGTGCAATTTTACTTTTCGAATTTGAGTTAAGAGTAGTTAATTGGCGTTAAGGATAATTTAGATACATTTATTTCATAATAAACAGTACACAGCGCGAGAATTCTCGCAAATGAGCGCATTGCTCAACGTGTTGAAGCTTATTAGGAGAGTGCAAGGCACTGATAGCTCAGTCATTTCCTCGTTTCTTTTAAAAGCAGAGAAAATATAACATGGGCGAACGCGCACATGATACGCATATATTTTTACTAAGCAGGCCAGTAAGTTCGCAGCAAACAGCTCACGACATCCAATTTTTCACTGCAATTTTTACCCAGCATTTTGTGCAAAGAATCAGACTTAAATTTGAGTTTTGTGTGCTAGCGACAGTGACTGCACGAGTTTAGTTTGCCGCGCCTAGTTTACAACAAACAGAAGAGCCCTCCAGACCTGCAAAATTAGCATAAGCCCAACTGGAGCGCTGCGAGTGGTACCCTTCTGACGGATTCCGAGGGGCTCATGTTTTGAAATTCTGCTTGAGCAGACACCGCGCTTAAAACACTCAGTAAATAGACGGTTCTGGGAGAAAACAAGACTGTAGCAGCCAAAGCAGGATGCTCTGGGAGCAAAAGGAAATATTCTATGCTCACACTTTGTACAGAAGAGCAAGCCGTGAACGACTTAAGTTATGGTGAGGTCAAGGCATTATGGAGGACGCCGACGGCATGGACCAGAATACAACTTAAATTTGTTTGCTCTCAATCCTGCCCAGCGTCCCAATCAGCATGTGTTCGAACACATATGTGCTGCAGCTCCCCTCAAATTTGCTACCTTTACTGCGCTGCGAGACTTGCTGATTAGCTCAAGGGTGACGAAAGAACTGGAACTCGCATTAACCGAACAAACAACTCTTCCGAGTGTGAGCGTCGACTCTTCATTTCTTCTCATGCAATTATTAAAATGAATTCAGTGTTAAAAAACTTTGGTTTAAAAACATCTACGCCGAGTTCGGGTAATTTTTGAAGTACCGAATTGATACAGTCCTTCAAAGCTTCTTAAAATCTGATACATATAGTGAATCTATATATGATGATTAACTGCTCATCAAATTTAAGAAAAAACACAATGTCTAAGTTTCATTTCAACAAAATTCCTCGTTAAATATCAATGTATCAGAGATGTTGCTCGGACTAGTCTATCTCGAGCTAAAATTCCAGATCAATTGACTTCTGAAGACGAAATTAAACACTGAATGATCCTGAAGCACGATTATTCCTTAAAAACATTTCACGCTCAGAACAATAGTGCATTACACAAACAGGTGAATAGCATAGCCACACGGCGGCCGCGCTTCGCATCAAGATTCGTACCGGCTGCGCACTCTCGACATTTCCAGGCAAGTTGCTGGAAAAACCTAGACCGCAATGTCAATCCCTTTCGAAATATGAAGATAATTATTTAGAGGCAGAACTTTACACAGAAGTATTCGAACATCAGCTTGTGAATGTTTTTTTTATTTGAAAGTCTTATGGCAGATTTTATGCGATGTTCTACCGTGATGCTCCAGTTAACAGGCATTTAACTATTTAGAATTTGTGCCAGAAAGTGCTTTTAAAAGGGCAAATATCGTTTCCTGTGCATTTTAAAGAAATTTTCAAAATGCTGTCCGAAGCGAATTGTCAAGCGAAAAGTTACTGTGTGCAAAATATTTTCATAACTTTCAGTTATATGTCACTCTTGTAAATATTTCTAGAGATGCTTCTTTTTTCCGATGCAAGGATACGCTTGCCATTGAGATGTGTGCCTCTCTGGATCACCCCTAAAGTTGTGTGCAGGGCACATCGTCGTACTTCGGCACGACGTCACGGAATTTTTACATCAGAATGGCAGAACCTAGGAGTAAATGTTGCTTATTACTTGTTCAATTTTACTTCTATTTTTGATAGTTTTCTTTCTGATATCTTTTATGTCTGCTATTCACTCTAGCTTGATTATTCATTTCAGAGATGTAGTTTTTTTAGTCGAAATAATGTTCAAGATGGATATCGAAACGTTTCCTGATGAAATATGAATAATTTTCTCATAATTTTTTTCCTCTTTATGTTTCTGACAAGGTTACGATTGAAGCGAACCAGTGACTTGTTCAGATACTGCTTGGTATTAGTGTTCTTTAGTTACTAAAATATATGTCTGCTATATAATTACTGCTATGTATTGCAACTGAGTTGTTGCTGTCAAGTATTGCAGCTACCATGCATGCTATCATGTATTGCAGCTATCAAGTTGCAGTAATGATACTTCAGTTTTAATATAACAGCTATGTTGTTTCAGATGTGATGTTTCAGGTGTGATGGGGCAACAGTGATGCCGCTGTTTGGATACTGCGGCTGTGATGCTACTGCTCTGATGATGCAGCAGCAGTGCTGCAGCTGCAATGTTGTGCTGTAATATCGCATCGGGGATGTTGCTGTGAGTTGCAGCTGCCCCTACACAAAATCCTTATTAAATGTTATCTATGATCCATAATGTCTGAACTGGAGCCGCAAACGTAATAAAAATTTCAAATAAAATATCCACAACTTGTAAACGCTCTGGGAGCGTGTACTCGTCTCCGTAAAAGGTGTTCGGTGTTCTCCGTAAACGGTGTTCACTCTGAACTAACACCGGCACTTTGCACGCTCATTTTCTAGATCACTTGAAAAAGGGAAAAAGAAGAGCTCAAGTTCTTAATTAGCTTTCTCCTTCCTTAGTTTCCTCATAAATGAAGAATAAATAAGTGTAGAAAATTTATAATAAAACTTGTATGGTCTAAGACGCTGATTAAATAGAGCCTTCCAATTTTGCTCCCGCATGTTTTTCCACGTTATGAAGTGCTGTGCGAGTTGTGTCAAGCAGCTACCGTAGACGCATGCCCTTACATTCCAACAGAACGTAGAAGAGCAACAGTAAGTTAAAATTTTTCACTGATACTCAATGACTTTTTTTGTGGAGCCCTTAAATCTACGAAATCTTGTGTCAATGAAATCTTATGCACCTTACAGAAATTATCATATATATTGGGTACATATGGCCGCCTCCTGAAAACGCGATCATGCAAAATTTACCCTCCATTTTTACAATAGCCATGCACCATTGGACTGTCGTGCTGTCTAGCTCATCAAACGTGCTTAATAATTAGCATGATGGTCAGAATGATGAATATTGTGAGACAACTGAAGAAAGATGTGTATACAACAGTTGATAAGTGTCCTGATACCTGACAAATGTCTATAAACAAACGAGATCAAATCGTGAAAGGACACTGGCCATTGTTTTTTGTTTACATGCAGCAGCGCGCTTGCCAACAAGTCAGTTCAGTCGTTCATGAATAGTTAAAAGAGAATTTTTTTTATCCTTTTCATTTAATTTCGTAATCTTCACTAAATCAGTACTTCCTTTCTATAGGAATAGCAATTCAACCGATTGTTTTTTTGTGTATTTTAGAGTTAGAATACGAATTCTAGTTTTGTAGTTATTGGAAGCGTATTAGTACGGAGAAGAATAAATTCACTTAATTATACTGCAACCGACGTTGCCTAAGGTGATGCCAGCGAGCCCAAAACATTAAAATTCACCCACGATAAAACTTAATAACTGTCCGTATAAAACTTAATAACTGTCCTCTAGCTCACTGTTCAGGGACGTGAGGGAGCTTGAGCGGGAGATGGTGGGAATGTCCACAGATCCCGAACTCCCGGAAAAGTTCCGCTCCCTTTCCTGAGTCACATCACTGCTGCTGGCCACCAGGCGGAAAAAGCCCTCCGCTCTCCTCTTGCCTGACATCCTGGAACTCACTAATCACAAAATTCCCTGTTTTCGAACACTGAAGCGCACCCACCGCGACACTTATTAATACCACAATATACAACGAAAATCCTAAAAGATTGCCTGAATACTATAAGCTAAACACAAAATCACGCGACTCTCGTACGAACGGGAGGCACGCGCGAGGCGCACCTCGAAACGCAAAAAATATATAAAACTTATTTATATTTATTAGATATTTAGTTAAGATAGCAATTTACGATAACTATTAAGTATACATAAGTTATACCACACAAAGAAGCTTTGGATCGCTGGTAGCCCTTTGAAGTACAGAGCTGAGATCAGATGCGTCCAATAAGGGGGCTATTCAAAGAAACAGTAACAACCATAATTGCCAGATCAAAATTTTCATAATAAGCCAAGTAAGGTCCCGAAAAAGCCAGAATTTTTGACGTCAGTTAGACTGAAAAAAGCCAAATTTTTTAAATTTGGCATAAAAAAGTCAACCTGGAAACCTCGGTGACAACAGGAGCGCGGACAACAGACCATTATAGTTATGATTGTGTTCTGTGGCGCGGGCCGCCAGGCGCCTGCATGGCAGCATCAGTTGGCCGCGTAACAATGAGCCTGTAACCTCCCACAGTTTTTTCGTCTTCTACTTTATCGCTGGATTTATCGCAGGGAATTTGAAAGCGATAAATATTTCCAGTCTTGCGATAAATTATTAGCGATAACTTTTCAGTTAAAGCGATATTATTGCTTTATCGCATTATCGCTTTACTTATCGCAACGCCCACGACTGAGAATAATGTTTCAAAAACGATGGTAGGTTTCAATCCTCAATCATTAAATTTTAACGTTAAGCTGTGGGAAGCATAACGTGAGTGAACATCTTTCAACTTTAACAGTTAGTTATGGAGAAATTAGTGAATACTACTTGATCAGAAAAGTAGGTGTTTACTTAGCTCGCTGAAAAGATTCCAGTCCACAAAACACATTGGAAAAGCATCTGGTACGAAATTCTGGCATCCAGTTAGTAAGTATAGCAGTGAGGGTGGCTCTGAGTTAATTTGGAAGAAGACTTTCTTGTAGAATTCACCTTCACTGTTGTTTTCTGAATGGCTAGATGTCTATGAAAAAATATCCTTGTTTGCTTAATTTTCAAACATGGTAACTATTTGTTCATAAGTCGCTTGTACTTTTATATTTCACTACGAAAAAACATCAATGTACTGTTTCAGAAGGCTTTGTACTTGTTCCAGAAGAGTCAAACATCATTTCGCTTCTCGCTGAGTTTCTATTAGCCCATTAGAGACATTACAAGAAGTTTCTCAGTACAGACTAAGAAGCAAATTTCCACACCATGATTGTCGCTGCAATTCTGTTACTGTACCGTATGGACCATAAAAAAGAAAACCCAACTTTAAATGTTAATTACTTTGCAGTGGATGAAAAAAATTTAATGCATTTCTTTTGTATGAGGTGGATAAAATTGTTTTCCATACAAACGTTAATTCACATTGAAATTGGTTGTCTCAGTAATGAGAAAAAAAATAGTTGTAATGATGTATGTTTGACATGTATACCATAATAAAAGTAAACACAACTTGAAGTGTTAATAACTTGGGATTAAGATATTTCGATTTCATTTGTTTCATTACACGCAGAGATATGTATCCTGACTCTGAGTATAAATAAGGTCCAAGTCATCGGAAAATTTACCGTTAAAAGTAAATTTTAAAGTGACAAAGCCCATCGTTATGCAACTAACAAAGGAGTAACATATTTTCATTAACAACGTCTTGGCGGGAACAAAGAGTTGAAAGGAAGTTCGAAATGAGTTCGAACAGAAATTTCCTGAAAGAATCTCTCGTTTTATCTTGTTATAACTCATTTTTTTATATTATATTATGATGACCCTATAACTTTTGTATCATTTATAACCTCATTAAAATTTCATGTACAATTCACAGTTTTACTACTATTATTTATCTCATTACAGATTCAACCAATTTTAATACAACTTAACATTTTCAGGGAAAACATTTTTCTTCGCCTAAAACAAAAAAAAACAGAAATAAATTATCTTCCTTCACTGTAAAGTGATTAACATTTACAGTTGGGTTCACTTTTTTGTCTATACGGTATATTGTTTAATCAAGAAGAAACGGCGTATAAATTTATTTGAACTATGGCTTGCAAATTGCTGTTGGTTGAAATGTAACATGGGCTAATGTTAAACAGGGTGTGGACGAAAAATGGATCCCTATTTAAAAATGTTGTCTGAAGTTTGTAAAATATTAGTGCTAGAAGAAGGCTGAAATAGGTTTTATTGCAAGGAGCAGGAATTAAAGTTTTATTTTATTTCAACAATCTTGTCTATCTGACATACCACGACAAAAGTGAAAATTAACATTATAAGGATTTTAATAAACGATGATAAAATCAGTGAGAAAAATTTTTGCTGAGACACAGGTAAAGAAAACTACTGTTTATTTCGTTTTCAAAAAAGAACTTTATTTACAACCACATAAAATGCAATGTCAACAGGATATCTCACAGCAGGATAAAGATCGGAGCTTATTATTTTACTGCAGAACAAAAACCATGAGCAGTTCTGATCAAATATTGTTGGGTAACATAATTTTTACAGATGAGTGTCCCATTTCATTATTTTACCCTAGTAGAACTAATATTCTACACATTACAACATTTTCAAATAGGCGACTTTTTTGCAGACACTTTTTATATACATAAATTAATATTGTGCTTTGTCTGGTATGAATTTATTTGAACAAATTTCAGCACATGTGTTGCCCACTAGTTATCCAAAACTAGTTCTATGACATTTTCTCTGAACCTACGATGGTTCGATTTGTTGCAGTGAATTACTTAAAACCAAACAATGTAACATACAGAGCAACAGGATTAATGGATAATCTTCTTCAATTAACCGTCGAGAACTAGAGAGTTTCTGACCTCTGTAATCCATGTAAACGTCAATTATAGAATTTAGTTCCTGTGTCTGGAACATGGAGTCTCTGCAGGAGCTTAGGCTGCCTGAGGGTGTTCAGAGGAGGTGAGCCATGTTGGTCTGAATGGAAAGCGCTCGGGTTTACTAGATCTTCAATCATCCGTGATACGAGCGGACTTCCGCGTACGGAACTGGCAAAATGCAGACAGGCAAGTAAAGAATTAGATGATGACATGCTTGCGTTAGGTGAGAGTACTCGGGAACGTCGTCAATTAGAGTCAACCCATGTTCACCGGTCTGTTGCCTGCAAGAAGAGATACTTCAGTCCGACACGCGTACATGCAGAGCGCTCTTTGCTAGTATATGTTGGCTTGACTTCCTGTAATTCTTACGTGAAGGTAGTGCACTCACTGTCGAGCGAACTTTTTGTTTCAGTCTTTGATACTACAGATTGTATTCTTATACGTTTCTTTTTGATCGTGTTGGTCAGGGGATTTTTTAAAATCTGCTTTTAGTGATTTGCTTCCAAGTTAATTTTGATACAGTCAACCTTCCGTGCAGTCAACCTTCTATTGTCATTTTCCATGCCTTATCTACTGCTTCTAAGGAGGACTGTTCATAAAATTTATGATTTACCAGCAGTTTATCATTTTATTAACGTAATGATTCTCCAATTTTTTGTAGATGGAATACATTAGAATAAATTCAAGTTAACTTTTGAAAAATTATTTAATCAATTAGAAGGATGACTTGAATT
Organism: Morinoia aosen; assembly: GCA_030386875.1. Taxonomy (NCBI): domain Eukaryota; kingdom Metazoa; phylum Arthropoda; class Malacostraca; order Amphipoda; family Talitridae; genus Morinoia; species Morinoia aosen. The sequence continues at coordinate 6,876,209 of CM059574.1, forward strand.
CGAATTTCAGAAAAATTCACAGGAAAATTCAATTTTCTGGCTTATGAGATTTTTCTCAGCGGTCCTCGTTAAGATTTCAGAGATACAGCTTCTCCTTAGAATGATTTATTTCTATGATTTATTTAGGAACTGCTATGACAGATGATTGAAAATATATTGCATCCAATGTTGCCCTAATCAGTGAGGTAATATATTCCTATTTTGATGGGTTTAGAGAGGTCAAAATTATTTCATAATATAAAACTACATTGTTGGGCTTTGTTAGCAAAATCACGGAACGACTATAGCCCATGGCAGTCGCGATGCAGCTCGGTTCCACGAAGTCATAGCTCCAGTAAAATACATGTCAGCTTAGCTACTGGTTCTAACTTAATTAAATTTGGCCTCTACTTGAATAAGGAAAAAGTAGTGCAAAACATGAAATTTATTGTCATTGGCGGATGTATATTTTAAACATACTTTACTTCTTTGAAATAAACTTTGCAAAAGTTATCTTACGCATAAAATCTAAACCGGGTTCTTAATTTGCTTTGAGAATTGATTAACGCACTTTAAAGGCTAATGCTAGACGAGTTTTCCTAAGCTTTGCTAGAGTATCTCTAACTTCACAATAAACACCAAATGCAGCATACTTTTTTACAATTAGCTGTAACTATAATTTCACTGTTAACTGTGTACAATTACTTTTTGAATAAATTGAAGGATAATTTCATATCTGATATTAACAATAGACTTCGTAGAAGTTCGGAGCGCAAGACTGCAACCCTAAAGCAATACGGGCAAAAAAGAGCTCATTATGGTAAGGTGCTGAGTCTCATGAAAATATTTCGAGGACGCAGGTCTACCGCAGGCAACAGATGCGGCAACTGCGGCCATGAGGCTCTCGGGAGCGACGTGTGTAAAAAAGCGCACTTTCACAAAAGTCACTTCGCAATCCCTCGCTAATGTTTCATCAGAACTGCAAAGCAGCCTCACAGAAAGTTTAAGAAAACTGAGTAGTATTATTTCCGAAAAAGAGCCGAGTTTAATTGAAAAACTATGAAAAACTGAACATTTCTTTCACCAGCAGGACCATCGTACAAACACTGAATACATTGAGATGCAGATGCGAACACGAGGCCGTATATTGTACAGGCGAACGTCATGTTTATGATTGCATGTATGCTTAAATCTGCCCAGATAATTAAAAACAAAGAAAATTCCGAGAAAATTAATCAACTTTACTAAGAAAACGTTTCGGAGTCCAGCTCCATCATCAGTTCAAAAAATAATCATTGCGTCTGAAATAAAAGATCAAATTAGAATGAATTTTATGTACTAAAGTTATATCATGAGAGTAAAAAAAATGGTATGCAAAACAACAAATAAAAACACAGATGCACAAAAAAAACGCGCAAACTATAAGTATGAAATGAAATTGGGCTGGTGATGAAGAGGTTATTATCTATTCACTATTTGATATTCATATAAGCAGATAAATATGTGTATGTACCGTTTACGTTAACTTATTCTTAAAAGATGTTTGGGACTATGAAAAAAAATCTAAGTTAATTTATTCTAAACTAAATAATTGAACTTTAATAATTGACTCGTGGGATACGAATACTGCCAGACAAGTTTATACTATAAATATATCTGCAGGTATACCGTTGAAACGACTGTGGTAAGAACTCATACGATCTAAGAAAAGATATACAGCAATACATAATTTTCTTGGGTGCGTGAGAAGTACTCATTCAATATTCGAAAAAATGAGTTTGATAACAAGAAAATATCCACTTCACCCGGTCGTCAAGAGCCCACATACTAGAGACTGCAGAACGCATAAAGATACGACCGAAGTCTCGCCCGGAGCCCTTTAGGACATAAAATGTTGTACGACATAAACCTTCCCGACCAGGAGATGCGGAGTAACTTCGGAGAGGACTGTGTGCGATATGAAGTTTCAGTCGAGCTTCAGCTTCATTTTGTGGATATCATCTATAAGTTACTCTTTGCTTCGAAACTACGCTGACGAAGCGGCACCAAAGTTCATGCTAAAGCAAGTCTGGGCACCCGAGCGGCAGCGCACAACTTCTGCTGGACCTCACAAATTTGTACTTCTTTTCACTGCGTGTCTGAGTGCGTGATGCCTTGCCGCTCACTTCCGAGAGCCTCAACTACTCTAGTCGGTGAATTTTTCCTTCCGGTTACAATGTTCACGTTTCTCACTTGCGAGTTTTAAAAGCGATGCCATACCCGGACGGCTGCAGTTCACATCCACTGCAGTTTTTAACTTTATTTGAAGCGAGCTCAGGCTGAAATATGGATCAGAAAGTACATTTCGCGCTCGGCTGAACTTCCATTATTTTTTCACCCCACAGGACTTGGCCCACTCCTCAATTTGTTTTTGCCGCTGAGGAAAACCCTACTTTAGTATGGTTTTTAATGTTACGAGTTTAATTCCAAAGCTCATACCAGCGGGCCAAATCCCTATCTCGGTATTTCAGCCCTATCGTCTGATGTGTTTGATGTGTTTACGATGATAAATGTAAACCCTGAAAATTGCTGCAAAATCCCTGACTAACCCTAGTTACCAACTTTGTGATGTGAGTTTATTTGACCGCATCGACCATCCCTTACGTGAAGGTCATTTATTTGCTCACCACAGTTATTGACTAATACGTTGTCATTCTCTCGCGAAAGTTTCAAACTATTTCTAGTCATTTGAATACTTTATGTAGGAAGTATTTTGAAGTTATTTACTCGCCGCCACTTCGCCACCTGTAATTGCGACGGAGAAATTTGCGCGATGGCGACCAATGAATGAAGTTGTGCAACATAAACTCGAATATGGCACAAGTTGTGCGCGGCGGCCATCAGACTGCACTGGGCGGCGGAACTTTGAACTCGCGGCGACCGCAGCAGCGCAGAAGGATCCTGCAAAAAACCTCTCTAGCGAAATAGAGTTGGTGATTATGTTCACGGTTCCATTTGGAAAATAAATGGAAGCATTTGGCTTGAGGAGATTAAGAACCGGCCATGTTGCGTAGTTTGTTCTTCAGCTTGTTAGTGGTTGCCTAAGCTCAGAGCATATTTCATTTTATTACGCAGTATACTTATTTTTCCTCCATCGAACACAACCATAACAACTTTTCCTTACTTTTCAAATTCGCCGGATTTTTCTAGCTCATCACGTGTAAAAAGATGAAGAAAATTGTTGATCAAATTTTCTAAAACAACCCATAGCTATTCAATACTATATCACAGTCTATTTAAAAAAACGTTTCTATGTTACGAACGTATTCAGGCTGAAAATACACATACAAGATTTTTACAGTCACAATGATGAAAGTGTAAATCCATTGCATATGCAAAATCAGACCCCATTAAAATACAAAAAAATCATAGTTGAAGATGACACGATGAAGATGATTTTGTACTGCAGGAAAATTTATCACCGGACTTTTTAATACTGTATTACTCAGCTGCAACATGTTCATGGCTCTAGAAACAGAGGCAAAATGGACGACCGAAAATATTGTCTTCAGGAATATTGTTAAAACTCCTCTAAGCCTATACATCGACATACGGCAATTAAAGTCTGTGTGTATAATATAAATTGTAAAATTTGTAATCTCTTAGTAAGAAATAGTTTTTCCGGATTTTTACGCTAATATGTCACAATTTACACCAATATATGTCACGATTTACACTATTATATCATAATTTACGCCAATTTGCCACGATTTACGCTAATTTGTCACAATTTACGATAATATACCACAATTTACTCTAATATATCACAATTTACGCCAATCTATCACAATTTGCGCCAATTTGCCACGATTTACGCTAAACTGTCACAATTTACGCCAATTTTTCCCAATTGATGCTAGTATGTCACAATTTGCGCCAATATGTCAAGGTCAGTGATCTAGACAAAGCCAATGTGATACGTACATCAGTTCAAGTGTGGCAGAAGAAAATGTTAATCTCTTGATGGATGTTACTTTGGTATGACTAAGATGACCCTGAAATAACGATAAACTGGTCACAAATATCAAAGTTCTATTTTTAACAATTTCCCTGTTGATCACATAGTTGAAAGCCATCAAAGTAAGGCCAATGTATGTATATTCGTATGCAAAAAAATTACTTAATGTTGTTATGAAAGAGCATGTTCAAATAATAAAAGCATTACTTATTCATAAATTATCCGGCCCTGAATGGAAATAACAATGATTTATTTCCTCTAAAACTATTCAATAGAACTGCAGCTTAGAAATTTGAAACAGCCGCTCGATCGTCTATTTTGCTTCCGTCTCTGCATGGTGCCGTGAACTCTTTGCTGTTGGTAAATATTAACTAATCGCCTGGTGATCGATATTCTTATTGCACAAAATTATTCCCATATAGTCATCATCTAATGTGATTTTCAATATTTTTTATTGCGCATGATTTTCTTGAGTATTTGATTTTCATTTTTATGATTATGACTGTAAAAAACAGAAAAACAGTTCTACATGTTTTCAACCTGAAGATGATGTTCGTAAAATGGAAACGTTGCATTTCATGAATAGACAGTGATATGTAATTTCATAGATTGAGTGATTTAATGAATAAAACCAGCAATTTTCTTAATCTTTAACGCATGATGCACTAGATATATAATAAACCTTGTTGTTCGACTCAGAAATTCACTTGTGATGAGGAGGAACAGAAGTTTTTAATTTATTCCAGCATAGCGCATCGCCTAACAAGTGAGGTGAGAAGTGTCTTTTGTACTCGTGCCTCTATCATTTCCCCAAAAAGCGTCACAACCTGTGTAAAAATTCAAGACTCATATAGAAACATGACACATAAAACATTCTGAATGAAGGCCAAGCACAGCAATAATTTCATATAATTACGCAAGATTTAATGTCTTCAAATTTCTTTAAAACAGCCTCGGATGTCGAAAACTTAGAATGTGAAAATTTTTTAAATGTATGGTGTCTCCATTCCAGGATTCAAAGAAAGACCAAAGCCTGGTCTTGTAGAGACAACTACAACACTGGCTGCAGTAAATAACTCACCGATTGAGTCACGTTCGAGGCCTACCGAGAAATTTAGCAGGTAAAGCGGGCTCATGTAGTAGGTAAAGCATGCCATGTATTTGGAAACGCTTGTTTGCGCATGAGAAATAATTCATGGCGTGGCAATCGTATGCGTTTGGTTGTACTACCTGGTTCTTCATCAGCACGAGTATAGCAGATGATAACGGCGGCTCTTATTTCGTCCATCTGTCGCTTGCGAGGATCGGCTTGTGATAAAGCTTTTCAAAGGCAAGAACTTGACATTGATCCATAGTCAACTGTGTCAAGTGTATGGACCGAATATTATGATCAAACAGATGGTGCGCCGCTGGTGCAGGGAATTCTCGGAAAGTCAGTGAAATATGCATGATGTGGAGCGCAGTGAGCGGCCATCCCTCGTCGCAGACGATCTATGCATATGTAGTGCTCAATTTCAGCAGCGCATTGTAAAGAACCGTCGCTTTACGATAACGAAACACAGTAGTCATTCCGTCGTAAGCGAGACTTATTAGGTCAGCACTACTCGCATCACAGTGAAAAAGAGGTGCAGGTGACTGTTAACACACTACGTCCCCCAGGCGGCAAACCTCTACAACGCAGGGATGCTAATGTTAATCGCACTGAAAAAAATTTGCCTCAATTCTAGGGATGATTATTTAGGAATATAGTGCAACGTTCGATGTCTCTACTATAACAATGTTTTCCCATGAAATTATGTTTTTTTCTTAACAACCTTGGGACCTTTCGGTGGTACTGTTCAATTTTCTGATTATAGAAATAGTGATTTACTGGTCCCATGTGAAATGATGTAGTGGCAATATATGTAAACATACTATCCACAGATGTGAGCTACTGACATCTGTCGATACCGCCGTGCGGTCGACGTGAAGGTTCGTGAAAGGGGCTGTTTTCTATGCAGCTACCTAGTTCCGGGGCGCTAACTTTTCTGTGCAGCTGCCCTACCTGAGGTTCGTGTGGGTACCGCCTACGCCGTAATAAGTTCGCTTGGGCAACAGAAGTAAATTCTATTAGTGCCGAACTACGGTGGTACCGTTAGAGTGAGGTTTTGTGTGAGTACCGCCTACGCCGTAATAAGTCCGCTAGGGCAACAGAAGTAAATTCTGTTTGTGCCGAACTACGGTGGTACCGTTAGGAAGACGAGCAACTGTCTGTGCCGCATATAGTCCGTTGGGGCAACAGTAGTGAATTCTTTTAGTGCCGAACTGCGACAGCGTCTTCCCTTACGACAAACTGTGCGAAAAAGTTTCTCCTCACGAGGTGGTATCTTAGGTCCCTCACTAGGCGAGGTGTGGTATTAGACTAAAGCCTGCGTCAATAAGTTGGAAGAAAAACTCCTACTACCTCAGGATGAGAATTCTTAACTGCAGAATCTCTTGGCAGTGCCTCTTACATACAGAGATACATCTTAACAAAGACAGTGGTTTATTTTCTTTTGCAAAAATAATGCGTACAGACATGAGCTACCGCATAACATGGTACAACATACAAAATAACATTTAAAATATTAGTGCTATTTAGCTAAGTAATCAAACTAATAAAGAAATGTTAAAATTCAATACAAATGATTCCTAAGGGCTAACTCAAGTAAATGCACAGACACATCATCAGCGCAGAGAAACAGAGCTGGACACATAAAGGGAGCTCAGGGAGCTGGACACATAAAGAAAATACTAAAGATTATGGGTAACAATAACAAAAAACTCGACAACACTTGCGCGGCCTGACAACATCCTAAGTAGGGATCTACTATTCTCTGGTGTGAAGCTATATTGGTCGGAAGTTTAGAATAATTAGCTAGCAATTAGAGACACCGAGAACTGAAATATTCTCTTGAGAAATTATGAGGACTGAAATATTTCCTTGAGAAATTACGAAAAAAATCGCATTTTGGCGTCAAATAAACTGGGAGAAAACACTTTTTTGGAAAATTACCATTCAGCCAGGCCATGGGCAATATGTCACGGGACAAACTTACGCGCCACTCAGCCGCGCCAGCCACTTCAGAAAATGAAGGTCGCGCCAGCTAGTGTGTGGTGCCTCCGGCGTCGTCTGGGAAGAACTGGACGGAAATTTCAATCCAATTTTTGAGGCAGCTTGCAGCGTTAAGAACATTCATTTCTATGACGGTCATGAGTGATTCATGTTCTTGCTCATTGAATTTTCATTCAGTGACGTGATAAAATCGTAGCAATAGACTCAGAAGTGGAAAAATGAGAACCAATGTTGCATCATAACTATTTTCTTCGTTCTGTACGCAAATACCAACATTCAAGATTTGTATCACCAAAGCCAGAATCAACGAGAGAGCGCAGCGCGCACGTGTCATTTGTTCCAGTTCAAAATTACTGGTACTGAGTGTTGAAACAATTTACGTCTCCGCATTTGAACAGCTTGCGTCGCAAGTTTCATCAGTTCAATTGACAGCTGAATAAATTGTTAACCTAACATAGCATACGCGTCAGTGGTAAAACTGCATAACGCACTCATGACTTAGAAAACGCATTAAGTAAACGCATATGGTACGGTAAAGCAACTCACACACACACATGAACGGGAAAACAACTCACTGAAATGGCTGAAAATCCGATCCCCGCCGGGTGAGCGTAGCGGCAGCTGTATTCATAAACTTAAACCAGCCTTCAATAAAATGCTTATGATTTTTTCCTCTAAAACTATTCATTAGAACTGCAGCTATGAAATTTGAAACATCAACTCGATCGTTCATCTATCTTTTTTTCTAGTGCCGTGAACGCGTCGCTGTCGTGCACTTGTAAAGTAAACGAAGTCGGGCAACAACAACAAACAACGGCATCTACGGATGCTTATTTCCAATTCAACCCTGATACATATCACCTTGTACATTGGATTTTCAAATGCCTTATAACTAACACCAGGACGCCATGACGCTTTCCCCCGGTCAAGACCGGTACCCATTTCAGACACCTGTGTAGAGTGGGGTATTGTGCTTAAAATTTTTCCCCGATACCCAACGGAGAAAATCGCCACTTACCGCCGGGTTTCGAACCCTCGATGCCCACTCGAAGGCAGGTCCTTACACCACACGGCTATGACGAGCAGTGGTCAGTGGTGGTGACTCCGCAACGCGATTGTACTGCACGAGCTGTGATGGGCTGCTCCTGTGTGTGGTGCACACCCCTGTGTGTGGTGTACACCTCCTGTGGGCTGTGTACACCTCCTGTGTGTGTGATGTACACCTCCTGTGTGCTGTGTACACCTGTGTGTTGTGTGCATCTCCTGTGTGCTGTGTACACCTGTGCGCTGTGTACACCTCCTGTGTGTGGTGTACACCTCCTGTGTGCTGTGTACACCTGTGTGCTGTGTACACCTCCTGTGTACTGTGTACACTTCCTGTGTGTGTGATGTACACCTTCTGTGGGCTGTGTACACCTGTGTGCTGTGTACACCTCCTGTGTGCTGTGTGCACCTCCTGTGTGTTGTGTACACCTCCTGTGTGTGTGATGTACACCTCCTGTGCGCTGTGTGCACCTGGGTGTTGTGTGCACCTCCTGTGTGCTGTGTGCTGTGTACACCCGCTGTATATGAACATTCCATTACCTGCAACAGCTCCCAAATAAAGCTCTCAGCTCGCCGCCGGGCCGAGTGACGTGTATTGCTGCGGCCGAACTTTGGCTGCGGGTTTTACGAACTTCTCGCGAAATGTGAGAGAAATTTTATGTTTATGGCCGTGGCTGGAGGCAGTTTTATGTTTTGTTTATCACTAACATAGTTTGCAGGGCAAATAATTTTGTTAACATCGTTTAATTCTTCAGACAAAGAAGCCTGATGCTGGCAATGAAGTGTACATATATTTCTCTTAACATCTTTCGAAATATAATATTATTCAATGAACGCACCATGTATAAAATTTCATTGAAGAAGAAGTGACTGAAATTGTATTGCCTTAGAGCTTCGTGTCAACAGTGTTGTGTCCTCACTCGTTCTGATGATTAATATATTTTGTCAATTTCACTCCCTTCAAAATTTTCAATGTTTGCATGTTGGAGCAAGGAAAACTTCTGGCATATAGCTATGAAGAGAGACAAGAGGATTCTGAAAATATTATTCATTGTCATGGGGCATTACGTGTTCTTGAATATACGTGAAAGAATAAAACTCAGAATTAACTGTTTCAGTGTTCATTATCATCTTTCCAGGGCAACCGCCCATCACCAACTTTGAATTCCTTCGATCGCTGTCTCCTAATAACGACAGCAATCACCAGCTGCACACAACACGAAGCAATTCTGAGCTCGACAATGCTGTACGGATCTGAACAGCGAGCGAGAGCGACTTGTACTCGTTTGCATAAACAACAGGACTTCATTTTGCTTATAGAATATTTGCATAACATCCAGGCGGCTGATGTAGCTCAAGGAACCTTCACTTCCCTGAACATGGTGACTCGATCCATCGACATGACGTGTGTCTCTTGCAGACCTCATGGTGTTCTGCAACCCTTCATATTAAGGTTAAATGGTTTTCGCCTTGAGGTTTCCGTCCTATGGTCTCCGTCTTCTTGAGGTACTCTGTTTTAAACTCATTGGGCTAAACTATAATTCCGTTCAAATTTGTAACCGTTGGTAATTCTTATCCTCCTAAAAGTTGGCAACGCTGAAGTGCATCGGTTGTGCCTAGTTATTTATGCTACCGGGAATAAAGTTGTAGAGTTCGTCACATAACCAGTACGTGGCTGAGCAATCGAAATGTTCAGCTATCTGTCAACATCGTCGCGCGTGCCGAGCCCAGCCTACATAGCTAAGTTTCTCCAGTATGATAGGCAGACAGTTTAAGATGTTTACAAGTGTTCTGAAGAATCTGGTCAAGGTTGCGGAGATATCCACACGTCAAGAAAAGAAAAAATTCTCAAACTTAGAGCACAAGCTGACCTCAAAAGAAGGATCAAGGCCAGTCCAGCCTTGTCATTATCGACATTGGCTAAGATGAGGCTCGTCAGTATCTCAAATCACAGATCGATAAAAGTCCTTGGCCTTACTTCTTACGCTCAAAATATGAAGCATCTTGTAAACAATGAAACGAAAGAACTGTTTGGGCAGGTGTAAGAAAGTTTTTGAAAGATTAAAGATCAAATCGACTATCAAGTTTTCCTCTGAAGAAAATATTTTCATGGTAGATCAGGCTTGTAACAGATCGCTGAATTGCCACTCCGAGAACTCACGTTCAACGCACGATGACACGAAGAAACAAGCTAGCGTCATCACCATCTGCGTGGTTTCGAGTGAGGGTGGCGTCTTTGCCCACTTCTCCGCCGACAATGAAAAAATGAATATCGAATTCTACTGCAAAGCCTTGCGAACAGAAATCATTTCATGTGTGAAGGCCAAGGCTTCGAATGAGAAAATCATAGTACAACAGGACTCTGCACCCGCTCACGTGACGAGCAAACCGTTGACTTGCTCAGGATGTCATGTGTGCTATTCTGAGAGGAAAGTTTTGACACTGAAACACGCCTGACCTGTCCCTGTCAGATTATTATTTTTAGTCGCAAATTGAGCTCAAAGCTTGTGCAAAAACGCCGCAACAGCGTCACAGGCCTTAAAAAACATCAAAATGACCGTGGAGTCTTTGTCAATGGCAGAAATTATTCGCACCGTGTCCAGCTTTTGAAAGTATGTACAAGCAGCCATCACAGTTGAAGGCAGTCGCATCGAATCTACTTTCGTTCTCCTGCAGGGTCTGCTAAATCAGCAATTAAAATATTAAAGCATTAGGTTACTTTTTCTGTTACATATTAGAATTGTAGCGTTGATTTTGAAATTATATGGGTTTATCTGAATGTCCCTGTACCGTGTGTCCCAACAAATTTCCCCGACTTTTTAATTGATTATATCTCTGTTTTAAATAAACATATTTGATTTTTTTTCACAATGTAGCAAACTTTGTTTCCATTTCGAATAATTTAGGATTTTGAAAATTGGTTGAATAACCACTTTTGTTTACAATGATCGATTTACTGGATGAGGTAGAAAAACTAATTGATCATTCTTCGACAACGAATTGAAGAAGTGTTTCAAGAACTGAAAGAAAACGGGGAAATAATTCTCAAAACTCATCGTTCAATGGTGGCTAGAAGTAATACTTGCCTTGAGAGAAATGGAGGGTATGTCGAAGGATACTAAATTACTTTATTTATCTAAACATTATACAAAATAATGATTTGTTACTCATATAAATTTGTGTTTGTTCTGTTTTTTGGAAAGTACAAAATAAGGAAAAATATCAATATGGTTTTAAAAAATTTCCCTTTGACCTGTTAGGTTTTCTAGCCCTTTCAGTAAATCGATCATTGTAAAGTGGTTATCCAACCGATTTTCAAAAACCTAAATCGTTCGAAAAGAAAATAAAATTTACTGCATTGTGGTAAAAGACGATTAAAATACGTCAATCTGAAGCGGAAATATCATCATTTAAAAAGTCGGTGACATTTTTGGGGGACACCCGATATAGTGATTTTCAGGAGCGCAGATGTGTTGGGTGTGTGTGACGTGACACACATTATCCACTCTATGAAATTCACGCCTACCACACACCATAATATATGCTCACCATCCATGCCTACAACGAGCACCAAAAGTTAAGTCACACAACACTCCAAGAGATGCGCCGCATAGCACGCCAGAATATGAGCCGCGCAACACAGCAGCTAGGTGATGCACCATACGTTAGATACGACACACAGCGCACCAGGATGTGTGCCACAAAATACACCTGGACATGAGACACACATCAGATGCGCCACACAACACACCTGGACGTGAGACACACATCAGATGCGCCACACAACACACCTGGACATGCGACACACATCAGATGCGCCACAGAACACACCTGGACATGAGACACACATCAGATGCGCCACACAACACACCTGGACATGAGACACACATCAGATGCGCCACACAACACACCTGGACATGCGACACGCATCAGATGCACCACACAACACACATGGACATGAGACACACATCAGATGCGCCACACAACACACCTGGACATGAGACACACATCAGATGCGCCACACAACACACCCAGACATGAGACACACATTAGGTGCGCCACACAACACACCTGGACATGAGACACACATCAGATGCGCCACACAGCACACCTGGACATGAAACACACATCAGATGCGCCACAGAACACACCTGGACATGAGACACACATCAGATGCGCCACACAACACACCTGGACATGCGACACGCATCAGATGCGCCACACAACACACCTGGACATGGGACACACATCAGATGCGCCACACAACACACCTGGACATGGGACACACATCAGATGCGCCACGCAACACACCTGGACATGGGACACACATCAGATGCACCACACAACACACCTGGACATGAGACACACATCAGATGCGCCACACAACACACCTGGACATGAGACACACACCAGATGCGCCACACAACACACCCAGACATGAGACACACATTAGGTGCGCCACACAACACACCTGGACATGAGACACACATCAGATGCGCCACACAGCACACCTGGACATGAGACACACATCAGATGCGCCACAGAACACACCTGGACATGAGACACACATCAGATGCGCCACACAACACACCTGGACATGCGACACGCATCAGATGCGCCACACAACACACCTGGACATGGGACACACATCAGATGCGCCACATAACACACCTGGACATGGGACACACATCAGATGCGCCACACAACGCACCTGGACATGGGACACACATCAGATGCGCCACACAACACACCTGGACATGGGACACACATCAGATGCGCCACAGAACACACCTGGACATGAGACACACACATCAGATGCGCCACACAACACACCTGGACATGCGACACGCATCAGATGCACCACACAACACACAGAGAATGCGTCTAGAAACTCGTCACATGTGAGGCACTGAGCAGCTGCCACCGCCGTGACAAATGATGCCTGTGTCTAGGTCTCCTGTCTAGCATCTCTCCGTCCCCCGCTCCTACCTCTGTCATCGTCATCTCCTCCAGAAATGATTGTTGCTCGAGATTGCCGTCAGGGATTGCTGTGAGCGAGTTTTCAGAGGTTGTTGTAGGAGACTGATATGAACGATTGATATGACGAATTGTTACGAGCAATTTCCTTGATGGATTGCGGTGCAGGACTGTACGTTATGTGCTCTCCGTGGCACAGTGGTTAAGGGATCAGCCTTGTATGTTGGAGACGAGGGTTCGTATCCCGGCGCTGGCGCGGAGATTTTCCCCGTTGGGTATAAGGGAAAGCTCAAGCACAATACCCCACTCAACTCAGGTGTCGGAAATGGGTACCGGCTTTACGGAGGAACCGTCATGGTGTCCTATATGTAGGGTTAATTATAAGACATTTGAAAAACCAATGCTTAAGATCATATGTATCAGGCTTGATTGGAAATAAAGCATCCCAACGATGCCGATGTTTGTTTGTTTGTTTTGTTTTATAATGAGATAGGTAAATAATTGGCCAAGTGTCTAACACATACTGGTAGATCAATTGCGGCACTATTGCAACGAGAATAGTGTGAATTGAATTTAGGTGAGGGTGCATATATTGTACCTGCACTAGATGAGCACATTCTTGAGATCTTGTTCTGGAGTTCAAATTGTTACTTGGGAGTTTTACAAGTATCAGAAAACAAAGGATAGGAGATTCGTAATAAGTGGAATTCATAAAGTTCTGAGAAGTATAGGAGGGCAATCTGTATTTTGCACAGTCTGACTTAAGTCTGTGGGCTGAATATCTCTAGAACCGAACATGGTCATCGCCCGGTGAAATTTCTGGATCGGGAAACAAACAGTCGTGACCGTAGCTGAAAAACTGCGTTGTAGCTGCCCGGTTTGACTCCCGTTACGTGCTCGGTCTGTTAAATAGTGAAGTGTTATCAAATCCCGTGCCTGTGAGTCAATAATGGGTGAAAATAAATGAACAGTTTAAACAATTTAGTTTAGTTTATTTACCACAAGCGATACAGAAGTAGATTGTTCCTCAACTATTACAGTGGTCAAATTTGAGTATAGCTACCTTTGGGCCCCAAATAAATTCAGTGACTTCTAGGGCATCCTCCCACCAACGCTATTCTAAGGAGTACAGTTATGTTTAATCTAATACACTTAACCTAGTTGCGCACTAAACAGACCAAAAAATTTGTTCATTCGAGATTTGATGCTTAATTTTACTAAGTAGTTTATATGGGCTAGATGTTGAAAGTATAATCTAGAGACGACTTGGAAACAGACTGAAGATCATATGCACTAACAATGACAAATTACCTTATCAGGATGAGTCATTTAAGAGAAAAAATTTGACTTGGTTATCTTACATGATTAATGTTCCGATAGGAACAGGCATTCAAGATTTATTTTAAAATCTTTGTAAGAATTTATTTCACGGGTCTTCGCAGGGATTGAGTTCCAATTTTTAGTTCCAATGAAGAGAATACTGTGTTGTGACCGTGCTTTTGAATTATAAGGAAGCATGAAGTTACTTTTACTTCGGGTTAAATGGTCGTGATGACCAGTTTATAGTATACCGTTAATAATTGTTTGAGGCCTTTGTCGCTATCATCGGTCAATGTTTTATGCATGAAATTGCAAATAGAGAGTTCGTAGAGATACAGAAGTCTAAGTTTTTTTAAACTTTTGAAAGAATCATCTGTGTGAGCATTATATTCTAGTTTCTTTACCACTCTGATGGCTCTTTTTTGCTAAGTAAAAAGTATATTGGTTTAATGTTTATCAGTTTCGTCTCATGCTTCTATTCCCTATTGTAAGTATGGTGAAATGAGCGTTCGATAAAGTATTTGCAAAGATTTTTCGGGCAATGAATTTTTCATTTTATGGATTTAATAACTTAGAACTAAAATGTGCTCATAGAAGGCCAGATGTTTATATATTATAATGCCTAGGAACTTACGTAAGTTGGTTTCTTTGATTTCACCTTCGCCAATTTTAATGCGTGGAAGAGATCTATTCCTCTTATTTGAGAGTATTATACATTTCGTTTTTCAGATAAAGGCTAATTTTATTAGCTTTAACCACAGTGAAACCTTTTGGTGCTTGTTAGTTATACTCTCTGAAATTATAGCGGGATTTTGAATGGGAAGGACCGTAGAAAGCGTGTTGTCATCGGCAAAAAGTATGAATAATTTGAAAAATTATGTCGATTTAACGATATCGTTAATAAAGATTAAAAATAGGAGAGGCCCAAAGACAGTGCTTTGTGGACACCCATAGCTAATTATCTGTAGTTCCGATTGTGCATCGTCAATGACAACGTATTGCTCCCGATTTGTTAGGTATGATCTGGGCCAGTCATGAGCAACTCCTCTAATGTCACAGCTGTGGTGTTTCGAGAGTAATATGTTGTTGTCCACGCAATCGAATGTTTTTCGAAAGTCAAGAAATACGGTGAAAACAGGCTTTCCTCCCTCTATATAGGCACAAAGGTATTGTAAATGATTTAATACAACCTGTGTAGTTGATTTTTAAAAGCGAAAACTAAACTTTTTATCGTAGAGAAATAATTTTTGTTCAAAATAGAAATACACTTTTCTACGTACAATGTTCTCGAATATTTTGCGAAAAATTGATAGTACAGGAATAGGTCTATAATTGCTTACGCGAGCTTTTTAACTACTTAAAGAAACGATTACTCTAGCAACTTTGAGAGAGTTCGGGAAAGTGCCTAGGAAGAGAGACTGGTCAATAATATTGGATATGAGCGGGGCTATAATATCACCTATAATTTTAAGGACTTTAGTCGAAAACGTTTTTAATCTATATGATTTATTTTCCAGGTTGTTTATGCACGCGATTACATCGGATGAGTTATGAGGCGTAAAGAAAAAAAAAAGAATTGTGTTTACGAACAGAATCCATATATTCCAAGTTATCAGTTGATTCACTAGGAATACTATCAGCTATGTTTTTTCCGACGTATTCGAAGAAATTCTTAAAAAGATTAGCAGTCTCTTTATTTTCCTGGTAATTTACATTATCTTAAACAATAGACTCGATCGTTTTCTTAGCAGCGTTTATAGTGAAAATTAAGCAGGCCCCAGGATTTTTATTTATTATCAGTTTTGAATTGAGTAAATTAAAGTGTAAAGTAGTTTTTTCTCTATGTCTTTATCTGATTTGTCACAAAGTTTCTGAACCAGATATACATTTCCCTAAATATTCGCGCTTCGTAAAGCAGGGCTTGGTAAGCTTGACGTTTCTTTATATTAATAGCGATTTCTTCAGTAATCCAAGGCTTTTTGTCTATTTTTCAGTGTAATTGTAAGAGTGATGGTCTGAAAACATTGATTATATGCAGTTGTTATAATTTAAGTCAAGTTTAGTATTGCTTCCGCAATGTTCGTTGTATTATTGTTCCGTTGAGAGATGTCCAATGTTGGCATTAGTTCTTCTACACTGAAAGAAATTTTGCCTCTCAAAGTGTCTCATGGCTGTTCAGGTATCTCATTAGTAGCTAAAACATCTCAAAAAGAGGGCAGATGTCTCATCGGAAGTGCAACCCCTCGATGACCGGTAAGTGTCTCAAAGTGCTGCCTATGTTTTATTGGCAATCAAAATGCAGTAACGTAGTCACTCCTCAAATTTGACTTTAGCTAATCAAGTGTTCAGTAAATGTTACATGCACCACTTTAATTTCATTTGAGAAGGTGTGTAACTTCTAAAATAAAGTTGTAACAAAATTTAAGAAATTTAAACAATTTATTTATCATAGGTGATACAGAGGTAGAATGTTAAGTCTAGTACAATGATCAAAATTGAGAATAGCTACCTGTGGGCCCGAATGAGTTCAGCGACTTCCAGGGCATCCTAACATCGTTATTCTAAGGTGTACAATAATGTTTAACCTAATTCACTTAACCTAGTTTTGCATTTGACTGATCAATGAATAATTTTGATTGAAATCAGATGCTAAAATTTACAATATAATTCATATGGACTAAATTTAACAGTATATTCGGTAAACGGTGTAGGAGACTGAAGATCGGCGATATTAACCATGGCAAATTATATTTTTAGGATTAAATTACATGTAGGAGATGTAGGAGGCAAGGTTTGACTTGGTGATCTTACACGACTAATATTCTGATAGGAAGTTAGACTCAATATTTATTTTGAATACCTCGTAAGAATTACTTTCGCGGATTTCCGCAGGTATTGAATTCCAAATTTTAGCTCCAACGAATAGGATACTGTGTTGCGACCGGGCCTTTGAATTATAAGGAGGCATGAATTTACTTCTATTTCGGGTTAAATGGTCGTGATGACCATGGCAGTTTGTGCACTTAATAATTGTTTTAGGCTATTGTCGCCATCATTTCTTAATGTTTTGTAAATGAAATTACAGATTGAGATTTTGTAGAGATCCGAATGTTTAAGGATTTGTATATTTTTGAATGAATCATTTGTGTGAGCATTATATTCTACATTCTTTACCGCTCTGATGGCTCTTTTTTGCAGAGTGAAAAGTATACTAGTTTTATTTTTATCAGTTCCTTACCATGCTTCTATTCCGTATTGCATGTATGGTGAAATGAGTGTTCGGTAGAGCATTCGTAAGGCGGTTTCAGGCAGGACATTTTTAACTTTATTAAGGATTCCGGTGGATTTTGATAATTTAGAACTAATATGAGCGATGTGCTCTTTGAAGGTCAGATGTTTATCTATTATGATGCCCAGGAACTTACATGAGTTTGTTTCTTCGATTTCACCTTCGCCAATGTTAATGCGTGGGAGAGATGTATCTTTCTTGTATGAGAATGTAATATATTTTGTTTTATCGATATAAGGCTTATTTTGTTAGCTTTAGGCCACAATGAAACTTTATGGAGTTCATTATTTATCCTCTCCGCAATCAAAGCGGGATTTTGGTTCGGAAGGACTGCTGAAAGCATACTGTCATCGGCAAAAAGTATGAATTTGAAAAATGATGTAGATTTCATAATATCATTGATAAAAATCAGAAATAGGAGAGACCCAAGGACAGATCCTTGTGGAACTCCACGACTAATCGTCTGTGGGTCCGATTTTGCATCGTCAATGACAACGTATTGTTTCCGATTTGTTAGGTATGATCTGAACCAATCATGGGCAACCCCTCGAATGCCATAAGAGTGTAGCTTCGAAAGCAATATGTTATGTCACAATCGAATGCTTTTCGAAAGTCAAGAAAAACAGAGAAGACAGGCCTTCCATTATCTATACTAAAATAATGGAATTATAAATGATTTAATATAGCCTGTGTTGTTGATTTTTTAGAGCGAAAGCCGTATTATTTATCATAGAGAAATGATTTTTGCTCAAAATAAGAGTACACTTTATCATACACAATTTTCTCGAATACCTTGCTAATAATTGGTAGCACGGAGATAGGTTGATAGTTGTTTACACAACTTGATAGTTGATAGTTTTTTCACCATTTTTGAAGATAGGGGTTACTCTAGCAACTTTGAGAGAGTTCAGGAAAGTGCCTAGGAATAGAGATGTTTTATAATATTGGATATGAGCGGGGCTACAATATCAGCAATAACTTCAAGTATTTTAGTCGGAATCGTTTGTAACCCACTCGATTTATGTTTCAGGTTGTTTATGCAAGAAATAACATCGGAAGAGTTGGTAGGCGTGAAGAAAAAGGAGTTGTGTTCTCAAATATGATCCATGTATTCCAGGTGATCAGTAGGTTCACTTGGAATACCATCAGCTATAGTTTTCCCTACGTCTACGAAGAAATTCTTAAAGAGATTTGTAATTTCTTTCTTCTCGTGGTATTGTTCATTTTCTTGAACTACATTTTCAATTTTCTTTTTATCGGCATTATTCGGTTTATAGCAAGAGTTAAGGAGGCTCCAAGTCTTTCTAACGTCGGCTTTAAATTGAGTAAACTTGAGCGTAGAGTAGTTCTTTTTTGATGTTCTTATCTGGTTTGCTACATAGTTTTTGAATCTGTTATATGTTTCTCTAGATATTCTCCCTTCGCAATGGAGGGCTAGGTACGCTTGACGTTTCTTCATACTTATCACAATGTTTCCTGTAATCCAGGGCTTTTGTTTACTTTTCGGTGAAACTGTACGAGTTACAATTGGGCAACAGTGATTGTATGCGGTCATTATAGTTTCAGTCAACTTTACTACTGCTTCATCAATGCTCCTTGCATTATTGTTTTGTTGAGAGATGTGCAATGTTGGCTTGATTCTTCTAGAACGGTGCACATTTCTTCTAAATTTGATTCGTTTACTTTACGATACGAGTAAGTTTCAGCCCGTGTCTTGGTGCAAGCAATATAGACATTTTTGTTAATAAGAAAAACTGGAAAATGATCGGATAAGTCAGAAGTAATTATTCCAGCAAGAAAATCAGTTGGGTATGTCATAAAGATATTGTCAAGCAGCGTAGCAGATTCTGAGGAGATTCGTAGGGATTTGTGATGATCGGAAGGAAAGATTTAGACTGAAATAACGATAACTCTCGTAGAAGTATATACTTGAACGCTACCGCTATCAGCCGGACGGGAAGCTGCGGAGCTGGTGGGATGAAAAGGTCTAACTCCTAGAGACGAGCGTAACTCATGACGCGACTCTCCAGCAGGATGACTTACAGCTGGTTTCCTCGGCAGCATCTACCGCTGCTTCCAGAGAATTTGTAAGCGATTCCATATTTCTGTGATAGTGAAGGCTATGGGAGCGACAACCATGTTTGGCAGTGCAATACTACGCTTATTATCCGTACAGTTTTCTGTGGAACACCATTTCTAAATGCATCAAACTGAAGACTAAGTGCCTCATTGATGAGACACTGAAGCACTTTTAGTGAGACACAGGAGGATCTCGATATCGGGTCTAGAGACACTGGTGTGCATCTTGATCATGGGTGTCTCATAGATGATGCATCTGCGTGTCTCGGTTTTGGGACAAACGTCAGATGCCCCTGGGTGTTTCAAAATAGGGCTATTATTTCTTTCAGTGTACAACAGTGCGCATTGTTCCCAAACTTGAATCATTTACGCAACGATATAAGTAAGTCTCAGCCTGTGGCTTGGTGCAAGTGACAGAAATGTTTCTTAAATAAGAAAAATTGGAAAATTATTCGATAAGTCGGAAGTAATTATTCCGGTAAGAAATTCACTTTGGTCTGACATGAAGATATTGTCGAGCAGCGTAGTAGATTCTGAGGATATATGTGTGCGCTTCGTGAAAATTAGTAGGAAAGATTTAAACTGAAAAACATTTAGGAAGATTGAAAAAAATTTTCAGCTTTCAAGTTTCAACAGATCATAATTGAGGATCGTTGTGAGTGGTTGCTATGTTAATTAATTTTGCATATGAATCATGTCTTTCATTGAGTCATCTAGTCAGCTTTCGGTGACGCTAAGGACGTCAGAGTTAAGCTCAGTGATAGTACAAGATGTTCCATATATTTTTGGATATAGTGACCTACACTCGTACAGTTTCAACATAATAACGAAAAATCATCACAGGTGGTCTCAGCGATTTATTGTTTTTTATATTAACTTATGGCCCTTCTCCTTTGTTATTAAACCTAGAGAAATGATATTTGGTATACTGATAAGAAAGGCAATTTAAACTTGTTTGTCTTCTATGAAAAAATGCAATTTTCTTGAAAGAAAACGAGATATTCATAGAAAACCGAATTTAGGGGGTTCTAAATGTATCTCCTCCTACAGTTTTTAAGCTACAGTGATGATTTTGGCTTCATTAGATGCGGAATATCGTGGAAATTACAGGACGTAAACAGGAAATCTCTAAAATCCTAATATAAATATAAAAAAAATTTCGAGGCAACATATTTGGGGGGGGGCAAAATTTCCATTTGTAACGTCACAAATTTTGTTTGCAACAAATTTCGGAATGCAAAGTTCAATTCCCGTAATCTCCACGCTTTTCTGTATCCAATGATACCAAAATCATCACTGTAGCCTAAAAACTGCGGGAGGAGATGCATTTTGAAATCCTAAAATCCGAGGTTTTCATTATAGGCAGAACAAAGAAACAAAAGCAATTTTAATTTAAAATGTTTGCATTTTTTTGTCTGTTTAGACCCTTAGACCCCTGAAATCATTATAGAGTAATACGGAGACATAGGAGATGGCATAGCAACGTCGTGCCGAGAAGGAAGTGCCAAGGGGGAGGTGTAACATGAAAAAATACCACTTTCCCTCCCCCCCCCCATTCTTCAAACCCTCGAAGCGGGTGAACGATTGAACGTACGAGTCTCATTTTTTCACAGGATGTTATAACCTCTTACACTTCCTATAGCAGCAAAAATCTCTATTTCTACAAAGGTTTCAAGACCCGGGATCCGAATGGAGGTCGCCCTATAGTCTGTTCAAATGATTGAGATCTCAGTCAATTTTATCAAAAATATCACCGTGGTCAGTCATTTAAACTAATAAACACTAAGTAATATACAACGTATAAATAAGTAATACAAAGTCAAGATAAAATAAAATATTCCGGCTTAAAACTAAATTAAAAAGTAAAAAAGAAAAAAATCTAGCATGATTTTATGAGTACACGCACTCAGTCCATGAGCGAGAACATTGGAGTTCATAAATTGCTCTTAATGTAGTAACGAAAGCCGTCATACATCAATGGTATCCGCATATAACACATAAGATGTAGCAAAAGACTAGATGAATTTAAATCGTAGTGACAGTGACGATATTTAACACAAAGACCTTGAATATCTAAATTAGTCTCTAATTTAGCAACATAGGTGACACACATGAATAAGTGGTTCACTGTATATTGGTGAGCTTCTTTGACGTGAAGTGATTTAAATTAATTAAAAAAGGGCGCTGCCATCAGAGACTTTCGTCTCGAAATTCAAGAGTATGATATTATTTTTTTTATGGATATTAACAGAAGGGTAACGTTAACCCCTATAATAGCCTACATCCGGCTCTACTTCGTTAAGTAGACGTGATTGGGTAGCGCTGGCCGAGTTTTTAAACGCGTTTCTGTGGGGTTCGTGTGAGTTGTGAGGATAGAAACGACACATTAAATATCATTAGAGTTTACTGGTGTGAGAGACAAGTACGGAAATAAGAAAGAGACACGCGGAACTGGCCACTCACTTCAGGAACAATCTCAGCAAAAGACAAACGACTATCGCCACGCATTACGGTATTGATAACCCGTATCTGATTCGCGCTTGACCACTACAATATGGAAACTCGACCCCTGGACGATTAGCCCTCAAATACGGAACTCGAAAACAAAGCCCTCAAATACGGAACTGAAGTCAAAAGCCCTCAACAATAGAACTGGAACGCAAGCCCTTGATGACGGAATGACACGACGCTCTTGAATACTCTTTCTCGAATACCATGCCCTAAAATCAAAGTCTCACTCTCCCAGCTAACCGCTTAAGTCTATCATTGACAGAGGCTCAACCTGTGGCCAGAACCTAACTGACTTCCCGCTCATTGGCTCTGTCCGCTTCCTCTCGCCTCTCGGTCCTTAGTCTCTCCTCAATGTTCTCCTCGTGAGAGAGACAGAGCCTGAACAGGGCCAAGACTACGAATGGTGGGGGGGAGGAGTTAGGCGGGAGGGGAAAGGGTATCTTTTGCTGTCACTCTGGTGTTCTCTGGACCATGGGTAATCAAAAGGTTCGGACAAGAACGAGAGTTGGTTTTCTCTCCAATAACTTTATGATCGACGACAATATATGCCTAGCCTCTTTGTGCGGTCTGTCCAAAGCTAGGACCAGGCCAGCGGTTTCGGCTTCATGGCATCACCAAGCTTTTCGGGAGCGTTGATTATTCGAGGTCTTGGAGTTGCGTGTCCTAGAATCTTCGGAGAGAAGGCGCAGATATTACCATCAAGACTTTTTGCGATTCTTATTCGTTCCGGAAATTTTCGTTTGGCCAGTCTTAGAGTGTACACACTGTTGGCTCGTGAAGGTATGAGGTACTCATTTACGTAGAATTTCGGTTTAAGCGCACGGCAAGCTGTCAAAACTTCTTTTATCTTTTGGTAGTCCTGTATTGCAAGAGTAATATTTTTTCCATTCCGATGGTTCTCCAAGGCGACTTTTTGAGGGAACTCTGAGGAACTTTTTCAATGAAATGAACTATCCAATTTCTACTGTAGAAAAAAAAATTTGTTCTGTATCCTCCCTTTTTTCGGTCAGCAATCTGAAAAATGAAGAAATAATTGTACGTACTTTTATCCAAATATTTCACTCATGCTAACCATCATATTACGCTTCTTAATAAATTTCGAATTGAATCCTTCTTCACCTACAAAGATAAACTTCCGAAAGATATGCTCTCTTTTGTAATTTTTCAACACAGTTGCGCACAGTGTGCGTCGGAGTATCTGGGTTCTACCACTAGAGACTTTCATAATCACGTTGCAGAGCATGCCGGCAGAAGTTATCACACAGACCGTCCTCTTGCTGCTCCTTCTCACTCACCCATACGAATACGTGCTGAAAGTTGTAATCTTCCTATAAAATTAGACGATTTTAACATTTTAGCCACTGCTTCTAACCCCGTTGATCTGCGCATTATGGAATGTCTTTATATTTTACAACGCCTTTTTTAAACGACTCCCGATCCGCTTTTCCTTTGCAAATAGTTTAAGAATTTGATTTAGTTTTTTCTTACTGTTACGTTTATTTTCGGTATTTTCAATATGTCTATATTTTTATTTTTTCAGAGCCTTTTTGTTGAGAATGACTCATTGAGTCGAAACATTCAATTTCAACAGTAAAGCTTTTAATATGAAATGATTATTTTCAAAGCCTTATTCCTCGCTTTCATTTTCTTAGTAAATTTTTTTTAATAATACAAACTGATATGTACTTCCATGAGTAATGTTTCTTCGATCCTCGTTTCCAGTTGCAGGTTTTTCCCCCACTCTGTTAGCAGACGTGATATCAGTAGTACTGAGGTTGATGTTGAATTTTGTCTTAAAAATTATTTTGCTGCCCCTAATAAGCGCCATAATATAGTAAAAATCCAAATAAACATTATTCTCGTAGCCTCAATGATAAACTGGATGACATTAGAGTAATGTTGGTCACAGAAAACAGTGACGTCTTATGTGTTTCCGAGACATGGTTTGATTCACGAACCCAAAGCTCGTTCATCAATATCACAGATTACGTGTTGTACCGCTATGATGGTGTTAGAAATAGTCGAGGGAGTGGATCTTGTATTTTCGTGAAAGAAATTTATTAGTCGTCTTTACTTCTAGCGAATGAAGTGTGCGAAGACATAAAAATTGTTTAGTTAAAAGTGCAAATAAACAAACATGAATCCATCATTATCCGCAGCCTTAATGAACACCCATCGGTTCCTTTGCGTACAACAGTTGAGTTCATTTGGAAAATTTTAAAGAAATTCAAGCGACAAAAAAGTTATTCTTTGCTTTCGGATATTTTACTATCAACTTAACGGTTAAAAAAATAGCTTAGCAAACTGTTGCATTAACTAAACCTATCACAAATGGACGAAGAACAGACTCGTATTACAAGAATCTCCAAAGCTTTCCTCGATCGGGCAATCACAAATAATCGTTGGGCAATGCTTAATACATTAATATTACTCTTTGTTTCCGAGTACCACTATGTGTGTGCACCTTGTTCGTACATGCGTTAGTACGTATGCCAGTTCAACGCCCTGGTGCGGGTGCCGCATTGCGGATGCGTGGTCAGCAGAATCGAGAAGGTATAAATGGACGTGCGCGGCTTGTAGAGTCGCATTTGGTCGTGTGATACCCCCTCTACCCAAGTATACTACGAAGCTCTCCTTGACTTTCATTACACTCGGTCCTGATACTGGTGGCCAGAGAATTGACGGACCCACGAATTTAAGAAGATATAATTGTGAAGTGAAGGAGATCCAGTGACTTCAGCAATTCAAGACGGCGGAGATAACGTCAGAAAAATCAAGAGAACTACCGTGAAGATCGTCTTTTGACGAGAATTATTGTAACGTCTCTGAAGAGGATCTGCAGAGACCTTCGTAAGTCCCCGACAGTGAAAAGGTTAATCGCGGCCGTCGGAAGTTGACTTGGCGATTCAAGACAGTGAAGGGTTTGTGGTAGAAGATCTGTGAAGAAAAAACGTCTGCTCTTGGCTTGAAGACAAGAGGATCAGTTTTGCAATAACGACGATATAATATGGACAACGGGTCCATCACTGGCAGGGAAGTCCGCGAGGCGTATCCGAACGTGTTCCGCTTTGTCCTGCGACGGGTTTCCGAAGAAAGGTTGCGGGTCCCGTGTGACCTGGAGTTCTACGACCGCTTGGTGAGGCCTACAAAGTCAATCTGTCTTTGTGCAAAGAAGGCGAATTCTTCAACGTGATACTTTGCGTCAACTTCCACCGAGATCGGCAGTAGGAGTGCGGTGGCAGTCTTCAAGGTTTACTTCATCAGTGCAAGTGTGGTTGGAATTTCTACATGCGACGCCAGTGATTCAACATCTACGGTAACGTAGTGCAAGGTGTATGTGGTACCGCGTTGCGTACTGAGCAGTGTTTATTGAACAGTGTTAGTATCAAGGATTTATTGAACAGTGAGCGGTGCTGATAACGTGAAGTGTGGGACTTCGAACGAACATAGACACTGCGAGCTCAGTCAAGTGCAAGCGTTGCTGCTCGACCGACTCCAAGCGCTACAGCGTGTGACCTTGGCATCAGCAGTGGCGTCAGCTGGGCGGCGGTGGCAGTGCATCTAAAAAACGAGTTGAGTACGGGACATTTTCAGGTTTTGGTTGTTTTTTTTCTGTCTCAAGGTCGGATGATCTGCAGCAGTGCTCTGAGTCATTTTCAAATGTTTGAGATCGGTATAGTTTTATTCTTGTACAGATTCAATAGCAGTTTCTTTTTTTTGTTGATCAATTTGGCTAGTGTTAATTTCTGTGTCAGTAGGAAGGTATTAGTATTTAATTTCTTACCAAATTTTTTATTTGGATTTCTAACGTGTCATTATTCTTGTTTTTGTGAGGTGTAATTTTGGCGGTGTAACACTTTTCGTTGTTGTGACATGCGATGTCAGACTCTGATTCCGAGAGTGAGTTCATTCGTTCTGCTGCAACTACGACTTGTAGTAGGCGTGTGTCAGTGCCGAGATATAGTACTCCGATTCCTATTACGACAATTTTGTCAGGTCCGGTCCCTACGACTGTTGGGTCTATCGTCATGACGACTCAGACTGTAACGTTCAGTACACCGAGTGTCGCTACGATGACTACTGTTAGTGGTCATACTACTAGTGGTGGCGTGACCACGACGTTGCAAAGGGGCAGTACGGTACTGTCCAGTGCCGGACTTCCGTTATTTCGAGGCAGAAAGCGCCGGGAAGATCCAGATTTTTGTGAAACAAAAACATTTCGTACTCACGTTGCTAACCTGACGGTGTACATGTCTCTACTTCCCGATGTCACGTCCGACGAAGCTAAGAAAGAATTGCTCGTACGAATCGCACACAAATGTGTAGGTGATTTCAACGGTGTCGTTACTAAATTAGTGCAACCTGATGTTAACTATTCTTTCGACCAGGTTGTGGAGATTCTGGGAGATATTTATATCTCAAAGGGCGAGCGATCCGTGCATGCGCTGGCCTGTGATTTAAATCAGCTCCGGCTCTTGCGAAATGAAGGGTTAGCTGCTCAATTAGTGACTGCGCTGGCTAAGATCCGGAAATTGAGCGACCATATTTTAACTAGTCCAGACGTAGCGTTACAAAGTCGTTGCTAGTGCGAATGCAAATGAATTAAACAAGTTCGCAGGAGATTTGGTTGTTTTTAGTTTAGCTAGAGCAATTTTAGCTCCATTGTTGGAGGAAAATTTTTCCAAAAAAATATTTTCGCGGCCATTTTCAACATCTGAAGAGCTGTTAGCTCGTATTGTCTCCGATGTGCGGAATCATCCTGAGAGTAAACCAATAATTGCGCACAAGCCAAGTGCACAGTACTCGTACCCGACTAGAGACACTTACCTAGTGGCCGTGCCTGACGAGCCCGTGTGTGACGAGCAGGAATCGGATTCCGACGTTTTCTATAACTCACATCATACCAATCGACGTTTTCAGGGACGGAGACCATTTTTACGACCAGGTTGGAGACCTGCGAGGTTTTCACGAGGAAGACCGTATGCCTTTATTGACGACAGAGCTCTAAGTTGAATGGAGTGTAAAGAGGCGTTCGTGGAGAACCCACAACAGATTAATGGTGAACGGACAAAACAACATCAACCCTTCTGCTCACTCTGTAATAGCCCTGGTCACGTACAAAAGATGTGAGTGAAACAACTAGGTCAGGGTAAACCGAGTTTCCGAGGTACTACTTGCTATAAGTGTGGTAAGTTAGGGCACGTTGCTCGTGAATGTCATTCACGCGGTAGAGGCCGCGGTTGGGGAGAAGCGTATTACGCTGCAGTTCCTGAGAGTGATGATTTTTTAGAATAAAATCAGACGAAATGGAGAGTGTTGGTGTAGAGAGGGAGTATTTACCAGTGCATGTGGGTCAGTCCATAGCTTCCGTTACCAATCATGTGGTGGTTTTGAAGCCAGATTCTATAATTAAGTCGACCGAAGTTGTGGATCCGTTGTTCCAGTGTGAAATTAAGTTCGAATTACTAGGTGAGCAAGAACTTACTGTAGGTGCAAATTCTGAATTACCCGTAGAAGTTTGTTTGTCAGCGACGATAATGAAAGAAAGTCGTGTGAGAAAAGAAAGCGATGGTTTGTTTTCGTTAAGAAGATCAAAAAAGCCTACGATAATCTTAAAGAATGATACACGTTTAATGAGCGCTCTGATTGATAGTAGTAGCGATAAGTGTCTAATCAGTTACCGCAATATAAAACGCCTTAACGAGCGAATTAAGCCTAGTGCTTTGAGTATCAGGGGAATCAATTCGAAAAGCCAAGTGACAGGCGAAGTTGATCTTTGTATTACCCTGCCTAATAATAAAGAAATAAAAACTAGCGCTTTGATTTTGAAAGACGGTGAATTTAATTATGATGTAATCCTCGGTAGAGATGTACTGAAGGATGCCGTGCTTGATTTTAAAGAAGGATTCATTGTTCTTGACGGAGTAAAAGTGCCATTTCATGATGTACAAGGATTGCACGGTCAAAGTAAGAGAGAAGTATTTTTCAATACCGTAAATAGTGCAGAGTGTCTGTTGGCAGACGTGATTGCCCAGAGGAGGCGTAAAGAGAAATATCTGCTGAAGCAGAGGGAACCTAGAAAAAGAATCCTAGTGAATGGCGGTAGAGATGGCCTAGAAAATGGCGAAAGGCAACTAAATAGCCTAGAGATAAATGCTGCGGAGCAGCGAAGAAACCCAAAGAAAGAAGTGAAAAAACTAAAAGACGAGCGATCGTTGTTCACTGTGGGTCAGTGGAGATTCCGAGTAATTCCTTACGAGTAATTAATGGATATGTCAAGTGGGTTAAACCCGGAAAGTATATAATGAATAAGAGAATTCTAGGAAATGGCATTTATGTTGCCGAATCAGTAGTGAAAATAGGTTCGGAGGGTTTTGTCCCTGTCATGCTTTTAAGCGTCTCGGATGACGTGGTATACCTGAGTGAAAATAGCATCCTGAGTAATATTGAGGCAGTAGACGATCTGGAAATAGATCAAGAAATATATATGTCTACGGTGCAAGAAGCTGTGCGAGAAGCTAATTTATGTGAGGTCAACGGTACGGCGGATCTACCCAAGGTCGACAGTTGTTATGGTGGAATCTTTAAAACCATCACTGGTAAAGACGTTGGGTTGGGGTTTGATCAAGTGGGGTATTGTTGCAACAATACTCGTGTTGACGAAGTAGGAATTAATGCACAGAAAGACGATGTACCGGAGGGAGGTAGGAGCGAACGACGCCCCCTGACGATTGACGACGTAGTTTGTGACGACGATGACGCGAAACCCTTACTGATAAAATTATTGAATGATTTTAGAGACGTAATTACGTTAGAAGGCGAAACTATTGGCGTTACGAATGTAATGCGACATAAAATTGAATTGACACCAAATGCTCCAGTACTTAACATTCCCCCCTATAGAATCCCGCATAGATATCGAGAGGAGTTGGTACAAGCAAACAAGCAAATGATCGCCCAGGGAATAATCGAACCGTCCATGTCTGAATTTAACTTTCCTATAATTTGCATAAAAAAGAAAACTGGAGAGATACGCCCAGTCATTGACTTTCGGGCTTTGAACAAAATCATTTTGAAGAATTCTTACCCAATTCCTAGGATAGACGAAATTCTTTACACTCTTGGTGGAAATAGTGTATTTTCCAGTTTGGATCTGAGATCCGCATTCCACCAGATCGAATTAGAAGAAAGTAGTCTGAAATACACTGCTTTCAGTATTGGTTACGAGAAATTTTAGTTCCGTAGAGTCCCCTTTGGACTCAGTTCTTCTCCCAGTGTGTTCAAGCGAGTAATGTCTTCCGTACTTGCAAATGTTATCGGGAAACTCGCGTTTGTGTTTCTCGATGACATTTTGGTGTTATCCGAATCAATGAACCAGCATTTAAAAGATTTCAATAGTGTTTTTGAGAAATTACGTAGTGGGAATCTTTCCCTTAAGCTTGAGAAATGTCAACTCTTAAAGAGTTCGATAGAGTATCTAGGTCACATAGTGTCGGCAGACGGCATTCGTTGCAAAGAGTCGGAGAAGCTACAAAATTTTCCCGTTCCCCAAAACGTGAAGGAATTGCAAAGTTTTCTGGGAGTCACAAATTACTTTAGAAGTCATATTCCTCTGTTTGGGTCGCTTTCATATCCACTTTATCAATTGCTACGAAAGAACGTTGAGTTTACCTGGGAACCTGAATGTCAGGAAGCTTTTGAGAAAATTAAATCTGTTTTGACATCAGATACCGTTTTACGGCATCCGGACTTTAATAAGCCTTTCCATGTATTTACAGATGCTTCTAATTTTGGTATGGGAGCAGTGCTTTTACATCACGGAAACGATTCGACCAAATCAATGCAGCCAATAGCATATTTCAGTAAGAGTTTGAATTCCACGCAAAAGCGTTATAGTACGACCAAAAAGGAATTCTTCGCCATCGTGAGCGCGCTAAAAGCTTTCAAATATCTTATTCTTGGATATCCAATCTATCTGTACACGGATCACAAACCGTTGCAGCCCTTGTTCTTCAAAAAGCTTCCCGACGACTCAGCAATGGCACGCTGGTGTTTAACAGTTCATTCTTTTGATCCCATTGTAAAATATCTCCCCGGTAAACAAAACATTGTCGGTTGTTTAAGCAGACTGCCTACAATTGACTGTTTCTGACCTTAATGACTGTGCGGAGTTTCAGGAAGTCGACGTGTTCCCTGTCACCACCAGACGTGGTGCACTGAACCCTAGCGTAGAGACTGCAGACACTCAGACGCAACCAGACCGACTGGCGCCGGCAGCGGCTGCCTCACCGCAGCTGACAGACTACATTCCTAAATTGACAGATGTATCTTGGGACCTTGACGAATTTCGTAATGAGCAACAGCAAGATCCATTTTGTTCTGAAGTTAAGGACGCATTACTAAATGGAAGTATATCCACGATTCCTGATTTGCAAAAGTATTTAATTTTAAACGACGTACTTTACAGACGGAGACAGACTGATTCTAGGACAAGTACTATTTTAACTTCGGTTATGCCGACATCATTAATGAATAAGGCAGTGCTCAGTATTCATTCTTTGTATCCTACAGATGCCTTACATACACTGTTCAAATTTAAATTACGCTATTATCATTTATTAGAGAAAACTATCGTTCGTAAATTTGTAAAAATGTGTGATGTCTGTAAAATTCTTAAAGCCAATAGTACTGTACCCATTAAAATTTTAGACGCGCCAATTGCAAAAGAACCATTCGAGGTGGTTTCCATGGATTTCCTAGGTCCTTAACCAGCTACGAGGCAGCAGAATAGAGACATTTTGGTAGTTATAGATTTCTTTTCTCGGTATTGTAAGCTTTATGCCACATCAGACTGGTTGGCAGACACAGTTGTTTCGTGTCTAGGCAACTGCTTTTCGACTTTCGGTTATCCGAAAAAACTTCTCAGTGACCAAGCTTTAGAATTCAAATCAGCGGCAGTTAAAAAGTTTGCTCAAATTCACGCCATTGCGAAAAATGAGGTTCTACCGTGGAGTCCTCATAGTAACGCTATTGTAGAGAGGAATAATAGAAAAATAACAAATTTACTAAAATTGTACGTAAATTCAATAGTTCTCACTGTTGGGGTCGGGATTCTTTTACCACTGATGTCACATCATTTCGTCGTTGCGGAGGTATATTTCAGATGAAATTCATTTCTTTCTTTTGTCGTGACGTTTGATTACATCACTTTAATATATTTTTATCAATAAAGGCGTGACTTTAACGTCCTCGCCTTGATTTTAATTAATTGATATTTTATCTTTGCCACCACCCAAAGACGGGAAAATATTTTATATGAAGTAATTGAATTAATGATTCATGTAACGTTATATGCCTTGTTTCGCCTTTCCAAAACGTAGGAGAATGATACACACTTGCGAATTGCATGGGTAAATATACTTCCTAAGAAGTAATAGAACGCGTAATATTGAATGAATAATGACATCGATATTTAAATGGAATTGACAATGCTTCTAAACGCAACTACGGATATTGGAGAAATTACTACATAAACTTCACTTGCCGTGTCGGAACATAATGATGATCTACGTTGCCGACTAAGACACGGATTGGGATTAGTTTTACAAATGATCGCGATAAAGAAAGAACACTCATCTTAGAGAAAGGTGGAGATGTGCCTCGACTGGCGGTCACGGTGCCGAGCTTGGGCGTTAGCGTAACCCCGAAGAAGATAGCGTCTTGGTGCCTCGTAATATGGTAGCGTCACAGTAACGGCTTGGTAGTCGTTCTCTTACGAAACAGTTCAGGATGAATGGCCCTCACAGGTCACTTTACAGATCAGGCGTTCATTGAATGCTTACAAGCTTTGTCGTATTTAGTTATCATGTGAGTTTGCGGCACTGGCGCCCACACCCGAAGGTGCGGCCGAAGATTTTAACGACACGATGTTGCTCCTATCGTTCTAGGAGCTTGACTGCCTGCTCTAACCCCAGCCTGTCGCTTGCACCCCGAGTTCACAACCACACCCAAACACCGTTGACCATACGTCCATCGATCGGATAACAAAGTCATTCTAACATACATAGTGTCGATACCGTCGTGCGGTCGACGTGAGGGTTCGTGGAAAAGGGGCTGTCTTCTTTACAGCTACCTTTTCCGGGGCGCTAGCTTTTCTTCGCAGCTGCCCTTCCTGAGGTTCGTGTGGGTACCGCCTACGCCGTAATCAGTCCGCTAGGGCAACAGAAGTAAATTCTGTTAGTGTCGAACTACGGCGGTACCGTTGTGTGTGGGGGGTGAGGTTAGTGTGGGTACCACCTGCACCGTATTCAGTCCGCTAGGGCAACAGAAGTAAATTCTGTTATGTGCCGAACTACGGTGGTACCGCTAGAGAGACGAGCAACTGTCTGCGCCGTATGAGACCGCTAGGGCAACAGAAGTGAATTCTGTTAGTGCCGAACTGCGACAGCGTCTTCCTATCGACAAACTATGCGAAATAGTTCGTCCTTCCGAAACCCCTTATTAAGCGAGGTGTCGTATAAGACTAAAGCCTGTGTCAACAAGGAGAAAGGAAACTCTTTTGACCTCAGGGTGTGACTTGTTTAATGCTGAATCTCTTTGAATTCCCTATCACATACACTGATATATTTTAACAAAGACAGTGATTTATTTTCTACTGCAAAAATAGTGCGTACAGACGTGAGCTACTGCATAACAGGGTACAACACTCAAAATTTCATTTAAAATATTAGTCGTATTTAGCTAGATAACACAAGAAACATTGGAATATCGACATGTAATACAAATGATATTTAAGGGCTAACTAAAGTAAATGCACAAACGCAACATCAGCGCGGGGAAATAGATAAGTTGGCGTTCAGAGAGCTGGACACATGAAGAAAATACTTAAGATTATGGGTAACTAACACAAAAAGGCTCGACAACCCCTGTGCGGCCTGACACGCCCAGGGGAGGGTGTCTCTGCTACGATAGCCGAGACAGGAAAGCTGCAAGGTGGTTGTCGACTTCCGGAAGGTGTTCGGCTCGGAACCTGAAAAGGCTGAAATACAAAGCCCAGCGTTTCAATCGGGGGTTCAACTTGTCTGCCTGTTGCAAATAAAGGAGCGGTCGATGGTCGGTTTGTAACACAAATTTTCGTCCATACAGGTAGACCTCAAACTTCTGTAGAGCCCAGTAGATGCTTAACGCTTCTTTTTCAATGGTAGAATAGTTTATTTCTGCTCCTCTCAGTCGACGTGAAGCATATGCTACCGGCGCGTAGTGACGGAAGTCTCGTTTGCTTGGCTGGAGGAGAGCTGCTCCAAGTCCAGTTTGGGAGGCATCTGTCCTCAGAATGAAAGGACATCTGGGGTCTGGTAACTGTAAGACCGGTCTCTTGACTAACGCTGTCTTCAAACTTTCGAACAGATCTTCTGTTGTATCGGTCCAATGTATTTGTTCTGGGGAGTTCTTCTTTAGGAAATCATGGAGTTTAGATGTCAGTTGAGAGTAGTTAGGAATGTACTGTTGTTAGTACCCAACTGTACCTAGAAAACTTCGGAGCTCCCGTTTGGCTTTTGGGAGTGGAGCCGATTTCAAGGCTTCGACTCGGTTCTCCACAGGCTGGATCTGATTACTGCTCAGTTGATGACCCAAATACTGGAGGCTGTCAAATCCGAATTCGCATTTGGACGGCTTCGCCTTAAGGCCATGTCGAGAGAGAGCTTCGAACAGTTTAGCTAATGCTGTGCAATGATCTTCCCAGGTTGTCGAGGCGATTAAGATGTCTTCCATGTAGACCTCGGTGTCTTGCAGTCCTGCAGTGACTTGACGTATAAGGCGGGAAAAAGTGGCTGGAGCATTTGCTAGGCCGAAAGGCAGTACGTTGAATTCATAGAGGCCAGACCTAGTTTTGAAGGCGGTGTATTGGCGGGACTCAGGGTGTAGAGGTACTTGCTAATATCCACTGGTCAGATCCATTTTGCTGAATATTGTTTTGCCAGCTAAATTGGTAAAAATAGCAGTGGTGTCTGCTATCGGCTCGGCATCGAATACTGTCTGGCTGTTGAGGTGCCTGCAGTCCAGACAAAATCAGTGGGTTCCGTCTTTCTTCCGGACAGCAAGGAGCGGTGAATAGTAAGGTGATGTGGATGGCGTCACGATTCCGATCTTCATCCACTTCTCTAAACTTGACCGCAGTTCAGGCTCCAGCGCTAAGGGAAGTGGATACGAATGTTGAAGTCGAAAACTGGAAGGGTCCTTCAATTTTATTTCATGAACTGCCGTGCTGGTTCTTCCGGGAGTATCTGTGAAAAGATCGCGATATTCTTCAAGTAGTTCTTGGAGTTCTGAGCGTTGTGTTGTAATCAACGTAGAGGAGATGAGACAGTCTTCAATGGTTTCTCCGACGGGTGACGGTATCTCTGGTTCTTTCCGGTCGAGTTCTTCTTCTTCGCAGGTAGGTTCTAGGGCGAGGCCAACCGCTGCAAATGCTTCCTCTACTCTCTCGTCGTCCTCCTCGCGATCTTTCTCGCTTGGTGAGGCGGAACTTTGCTGCTCCCGGTCGTGGTACTGGCGAAGGTTGATGTGATAGACTTTGTTGTTTCCATCCACGTCCAATGTATAGGTATAGGTTCCCAGGCGTGATTTCACTGTATAGGGACCTTTCCAAGTCATAAGTAGCTTCTTTCGAGAATCGGGCAGAAATACGAGGACTTTATCTCCTTGCTTTAGAGTTCGCATCTTGGTACGTCTGTTGAAGAACTTGGCGCTTTTCTCTTGGCTCCTGTTTAGATTCTCGCGAGCGATTTTACATGTTTCTTTCAATCGGTGCTTCATTTCCATCAAATACTGAGCAGTGCTCGTGTCGTCTTGCAAGCTACCATCGGTCCAGCATTCCTTGAGCACGGTTAAAGGTCCACGGACGCGATGGCCGTAGATGAGTTCGAAAGGAGAATACCCGGTTGAGGCCTGAGGAGCGTCTCGATAAGCAAAAAGGAGTGAAGGCAGATACAGGTCCCAATCTCGCGGCTGTTCTACGGCTAACTTCCGCAACATGACTTTGAGCGTACCATTGAAGCGTTCGACTATGCCGTTCGATATGGTATAATGGCGTCAATCGGTGCTGGATACCGACGAGTTTCAGGAAAGCTTCGAAGGTTGCAGCTGTGAACTGAGTGCCGTTGTCGCTTGTTAGCGTGTGAGGGAAACCAACTCTGCTGCAGATTTCGAGTAGCTCCTGGGCGACTGTTTCTGCATCTATATGTCTGAGCGGGGCTGCGTCTGCGTACCGAGTTGCTTGGTCCACCACGGTGAGAATGTATCGGTGGCCACGTGCCGAAGCTGGTTGTAATGGGCCTACCAAATCAACACTGAGCGCGGAGAATGGAGTGGTGATCGGTGGGGTTGAGATAGGTGCCTTTCTTGGTCGAGATGGAGCGTGCGTCTGGCAGGTATGGCAGGAGTGACAGTATTGGACCACATCTTTTGCTAGGGACGGCCAATAAAAATCGCGTTCTAGTCGAGCCTGAGTCTTCTTTTGGGAATAATGGCCAGCAAGTGGATTGTCATGAGCCATTTCCAAGATTTGTGGGCGCACGCTTGCAGGTGCTACAAGTTGATGAGTTTCCTGACCGTCTCGTAACGTTTTCCGATGGAGAATGCCGTCATGGAGTTCAAAGGTAATGACTCTGCCATCCTTGTGCGTTTCTTCTTTGCCAGTGTCAACCTTCTTAAATAAAAGCTGCAATGTTTTGCACTCCCGCTGTAATTTCTTGAAGTCTTCTTTGTTGTGTTGCAATATATCGACAGTGCTTGGTGAGGCAGTGGGATCTTCGATCGCTTTTGCTGCTGCCCTTGTGACAACGTGAGAGACTTCTGCAGCAACTGGTTGCTCTTCATAGTCGGTCATCTGTTCTTCGAAGGAGGTGGTTCCGGGAACTCGGCCGAGAATGACATCGTGGGAGAGCTCTTCCATGGCTACGGCTGTCACCTCTCTGTGGTAATAGGGGCACACGAGAGAGACCCGGGCCAGAGGCGCTTCGAAAGAGTGATTGTTGGCCAGCCGTACGGTAATTTCCTTCTTCAAAATGGCGTCAGCTGGGACGAGAGCCTTCTTGACGAAGACCGCCGTTGCTCCTCCATCGAGTAGTACTTGAACGGGTTGTTGGTTCACGGTGCCAGAGCATGTTTTCAGCTGTCCCAATTCGATCAGCTTGTTCGATGCGATGTGATTGCATGCGACTGGGGGAATATCGTCGTATTCATCTGCTTCTTCATGCGTTGCTAGATTGCTTATCGAGCGGTAGTACTGGAGATAGGTGGGCTTGCATGGGCTGCTCCATTACTGTGACCATCACCTTGCCTCCTCTGCAATAGGCGGCACTCGTCACTGGAATGCGATTGGTTGGGGCCATGAAAAGTACAGTAAAATCCATTGTAAGGTCCTCGTTGTTCGCGCTGCGGAGTGCTGACCGATCCTGAGCGGGTGGGACCACCACGTGTGTTAGAAGTTCTTGGCGGCGTTCCTCGAGAGTTGTTGCTGGAGTTGGGTGATCTTGCTGGAGTGCTCGGGGCTCGGACAGGAAATGTCGCGCGTCGCTCTGGTGCTCCTGATGCTTTGAGTGCTGGAGGGCCCGCATCCGTCGATGATGTCAGTGTGCGACCCTTACAAAGCTGATGGAGCGATGTGTGAGGTCTTGCTTGTAAGAAGCTATCACCTTGCTCTCCTAGGCTTGCGACTGTGTTACCACCCCTGTCACGCAACTGAGTAGCGAGGAAGGGCGGCAAGCTTGAATAAGCTCGGTCAACAATTAGGAAGTCACGAAGAGTCTTGTAGTTGGCTTCGATGTTGCATCCTTTTAACCAAGCGTCAAAGGATTGTTCGAGTCGCCCTAGGTAACGTGACAAATTTTCGCCTTCTTCTGGCTTCAATTCGTAGTAGTTGGCACGTAGTTTTGCCGGAGTAACTTTATGAGCATCTAGTAGGAGCAATTTAATTTCAGGACGCTTGAAGCGATCTGCTGCGGGCAGGGTATCGATGAGTCGACGTTCCTTCGGTGTGATCAAATTATGGAGCATGACAACAGCATCGACTTCAGTAAATCCCATCGCTGTGGTGTGAGTGCAGAAGCGTTGCAAGAATTCGTCCATCCTTTCTTTCGTGGGATCGAATGGAGCCGGTGGAGGTACCTTCACTCTAGCATTTTGGGGAGCGATTTGAGCATCGAGTTGTCGGAGTCTGAGCTCATGGTCTCGTTGTGCTGCTTCTCGTTCCGCTGCTCGTTCTGCGGCTTCTCGTTCCGCTGCTCGTTCTTCTCGTTCCGCTGCTCGTTCTGCGGCTTCTTCCAAATGCCTCAGGCGGTTGGTAAATTCTTCCCGGTACTCCGCATCGGTGGGAGTGAGGCCGAGGGCTTCGACGTATTCTCGAGCTTGAGCGACGAGATTCATCTTGTTTAAGTGATGCGGTGTCCGCGTAGTTGATTAGAACCCAGAAATCCCAGACAGCGTTGGTAGTCGCGCAAAGCTTCTGGGTCCCTGTTCGGGCGCCAGAATATGTCGATACCGTCGTGCGGTCGACGTGAGGGTTCGTGGAAAAGGGGCTGTCTTCTGTACAGCTACCTTTTCCGGGGCGCTAGCTTTTCTTCTCAGCTGCCCTTCCTGAGGTTCGTGTGGGTACCGCCTACGCCGTAATCAGTCCGCTAGGGCAACAGAAGTAAATTCTGTTAGTGCCGAACTACGGCGATACCGTTGTGTGTGGGGGCAGAGGTTAGTGTGGGTACCACCTGCGCCGTATTCAGTCCGCTAGGGCAACAGAAGTAAATTCTGTTATGTGCCGAACTACGGTGGTACCGCTAGGGTGAGGTGTGTGTGTGGGTACCACCTGCGCCGTATTCAGTCCGCAAGGGCAACAGAAGTAAATTCTGTTATGTGCCGAACTACGGTGGTACCGCTAGGGAGACGAGCAACTGTCTGCGCCGTATGAGACCGCTAGGGCAACAGAAGTGAATTCTTTTAGTGCCGAACTGCGACAGCGTCTTCCTATCGACAAACTATGTGAAATAGTTCGTCCTTCCGAGGTGGCTCCTTAAACCCCTTATTAGGCGAGGTGTCGTATAAGACTAAAGCCTGTGTCAACAAGGAGAAAGGAAACTCTTTTGACCTCAGGGTGTGACTTGTTTAATGCTGAATCTCTTTGAAGTCCCTATCACATACACTGATATATTTTAACAAAGACAGTGATTTATTTTCTATTGCAAAAATAGTGCGTACAGACGTGAGCTACTGCATAACAGGGTACAACACTCAAAATTGCATTTAAAATATTAGTCGTATTTAGCAAGATAACACAAGAAACATTGGAATATCGACATGTAATACAAATGATATTTAAGGGCTAACTAAAGTAAATGCACAAACGCAACATCAGCGCGGGGAAATAGATCAGTCGGCGTTCAGAGAGCTGGACACCTGAAGAAAATACTTAAGATTATGGGTAACTAACACAAAAAGGCTCGACAACCCCTGTGCGGCCTGACACATAGAAACATGCCTAACTGAATCAATAACATCCCTATGAGTTCCTATTATGAAATACGCTATAAACTACAAGAAATATACTCCTAGGAAATAGAAGAAATACATATTAAAGTTGCATGTAATAGCGGTAGACGGCAGCTCCTCTCGGTCGTTGGAAGACTTCGAAGTAACACGTAAAAGACGATAAGGTTAGTCTCGAACTCTCCTCGATGTTTGGTGCGTTGTTCCGTTGGTAATTCACGACAAAGATGGAATATTTTCTCAAGTATGATGATTGACGGATTTCCTTTTTACAGCACAAAAATTTTTCTTGGACGCGCAGAGTAAAGAGTCACACCAAACAGAATGGGATCAGTGTCTCAACATCACGGAGAACGCAATAAACAATTCCCTTAATACTACGTTGGGTGACACACCCAGTTTCGTCATTTTTGGACGAGACACTTGTCCAAACTTTCAAGCTCAAACATTCGAAACCATTTACAGTTACGACACCGATGTTGATCTGGTGAAATTTCGAGCTAAGGAAGCAGCTCGTATTGTCGAAAATGTTAGATCAGTGATTATATTAATAACACCAGTGAAAGGACAATGTACCACAACGTTCGCCGTAAAAATAAAAATTTTGCCCTTGGAGATCGTGTCTTGTTACGGAATCATTTGAAAAAGAATAAGTTGGAACTTTCTTGGTTAGGGCCAGGAATCATTACAAAAATTAACCGCAATTACGTAGTGTTGAAAATTGGAAATAGGACTTACAGAAGTAACAAGAATCACGTATTACCTTTACGTAAAACGGATTGAACGAGTGTACGACTTACGACTGACTGCGTTCCAATGTTTAGCATTTTTTTTTTGTGGGTTCAAGTATTTCTGTTCTCAGTTTACTGTTTCGATGTTTACATTTATATATCAGCTTTTTACTTGGATTTTTCTTATATTATTGTATGTATTTTTCCTTTAAATTTTAGGTGTCTGTAATATCGTAGGGTCTAAGTCCGCCATTGAGGGTGTCACTCGTTTTTCTTTTACAATGAAGATTTGCATCTGCTAACTGATATGCGAGATTAAAGGTCCACCTTGTGCTTACGTGGCGCGGTACCTGCACGCTGTGCGAGCAGAGTGCTGGTGCCGGGGTTGTTTATGCGGTCGCTCAGTAGCGGGCGTGTCTGCTAGGGACATGAGCCGCGTTGACATGTTATTTTGTTTCTTTCATTTGCGGCTGTCATTTCCTTATTGTGCCGTTAATACTATTGAATTCTTTTTCTTCCATTTGAGGCCATGCTAATCGGACTGTCTCTGTTTCGATTTCAGGACGAAACAAGCCAAGGTCCCTGACATCGACGATGGGGAACCGTTGACGACTATCAGCGTGGAGGCGCTTACTAACGCCTTGGAACAACACCAAGGCAGAG
Source organism: Morinoia aosen (assembly GCA_030386875.1). Taxonomy (NCBI): domain Eukaryota; kingdom Metazoa; phylum Arthropoda; class Malacostraca; order Amphipoda; family Talitridae; genus Morinoia; species Morinoia aosen. The sequence continues at coordinate 6,916,429 of CM059574.1, forward strand.
TGTCGGAGGATTAGGCGCGAGCGAACGCCCTTGTTGATATCCTTCCAGACAGGGTTTCGGACCAAGCGCTTACTTTTCTGGTCCCTTTTTCCTTGGCGCTGGGAGTGTCTATGTTCTACATTCTCCGGGAATTGAATTTGTTGTCGGAGCGAATGCGATCGGAGGATTTCATTCTCCGCCGACAGCAGCTGCGATCGGCCCCTGCCGATCAGCAGCTGCGCCCAATGCCAGCACATAACGAACAATAAGGAAGGGGTGCCGCGAGTGTGTTAGATGCGATAGTGTTACACGGTTTGGTGTTGCCTAAGGGGTGTTACTCTTTCACCAGAGATGTAAGCGGATGCTTTAATATTTACTCAGGAATTATTATTAAGTTGGTATAACCACCCTTGTATTTTAAGTATTTCGTTTTACCCATGTTCGCGAAGGTGCTCGAGTCGATGCAATGTTCGGGTGTATAAGTATGATTTGTTTCATTTTGTTTTCAATAACTCATTTCATGCGAATATTTTGGTTATTTAAATTTTAGAGATATTGTGTAATTATTTGTTTCATGCGTGTTTATTATTATCCTTAACGAGTGTATGTTTTTTTACATTTTATGGCGTGTGTCGATGCCAATGTATGAGGTTTCTGTGTGTCGTGTTTCATATTTATGTTTTAGTGAATACTTCTTAAGTTGTTGTTTCAACGATGCGATTTTTTTTTCATTTTTACTGCGTTATAATTTCAACTGTTTTTCACCAAAAATGTTGGAGTTAATTGTGATGTTCAAGGTTGGTTTTGATGTTAGCGATTTTTGCTTTGGATATAAATTCAGTATATGACTGGAAAGTAAGTTAAATCCTGGTTGTTGAAACCGTAGAGTTTCATCGAATTCATTTTTTTTAAATGTTTGTTTTGCTGTAAGGGGCGTTCGTGTTTTTCTTTGCGATGCTTTTTGTCGAGTTTCACTGGACGCGTTTGTTTTTACTGTTAATGGCAGTTGTTTTGCCACGAAAGGGTTCTTTTTATTTTTGGTTTTCAATTCTAAACCTTTGCTTCATTTATTTTGTGCTTGGTGCTCACTCCTACGATGGGGGAAGGTGTGTGTGTGCACCTTGTTCGTACATGCGTTAGTACGTATGCCAGTTCAACGCCCTGGTGCGGGTGCCGCATTGCGGATGCGTGGTCAGCAGAATCGAGAAGGTATAAATGGACGTGCGCGGCTTGTAGAGTCGCATTTGGTCGTGTGATACCCCCTCTACCCAAGTATACTACGAAGCTCTCCTTGACTTTCAATATCCTCGGTAGTGATAACTATACAGAGTGTAAAATTATTATTTTAAAAGAAAGACAAAACTATCGTTCTTACCTAAGCTATCTTACTTACCGCTTGAAAAGGCACAATTCAGCGGAATTATGTCATGAAAAACTCCTAAATAGGTAAACCGAATTTCAGAATATGGTGCAATCTGACGATATTGACATCCAAGCATCAATCTTCAACGAGAACGTGACTGCAGTTCTCAATGAATGCGCACCTTACATCACCAAAAAAAACTCAGCCAAAACGTGCTGTGTGGATTACAGACGAATAAAAGAACTGAGCAGAATAAAGAAAACTTTATTGCAAGAGTAGAAAGAAAATAGATTGAATACTACTTTATATAAGAGATATATGAAAAACATGGAAAGATTCTTTGGAAGAAAATCACACACGCAAAACAACTTTCACCAGGAACTATTAACCAATAAGATCATGGAAAATTGTTACTGAGGTGGCTCAATATAAAAATTGAGACCGCATAAGTAATTTTGAAAATCCCTTGGCAACAGCCACGGATTTTAACACATTCTTGTCAAAAGTAGGTGCTCAAGTTTTTAATGAACTATGTAAAACCAACTCAAATCAACTGTCAGTTGAAAGTTTGCGCCCTACTGAACCTTCAAGGGCTGGGGCTCTGGGGAAACCACGTCCTGTCGATTTACCAAAGTTATGAAATATTTTATACTCATTGAAAAACAAAAAGGCTGTAGGACATGATGGTCTGAGCCTTCAATATATCATCAATGGCAACTAATAAGTTCCCCAACCAATGGAAGCTCTCCATAATTAGACCGTTGCATCAATCAGGGGACATAAATACAACATCAAAGTATAGGCCCATAAGTTTTATTTGTCCTATCCAAAATACTGGAGAAAGTGGTAAAGGTAGGCGCACACTTGTCCGCATCGTACGGACGGCACGCATCGGACGGATCGGATTGCTTTTGGGGTCTGCGCACATTGGTTCGCATCGTACGGACGGCACGCAACGGACTCATCGGATTTCCATCCGCAGTTCTGAAGCTGAGCTCTCTCTGGAAGGACATAATCCAAATCTTTGTAGTTATAAAGTTGTGAAAATGTTGAACATTGATAGTAAAGAGGAAGAAATTGTAGTGGTTACCTGTTTTCTGACAGGAGCAGAAGAACAGAAAGTTAAAAAAAGGAAAACATGGCTTCACAACATGAACAGGAAAAAGCTGGAATTTGGATAATTTCATACATTGTTCCCTGATTTGGTGGAAAATGATGTCAAATTTTTTCGTTACTTATGTAGGACGTATTCAAAATTCTCTCACCTTCTCAACATTCTGGAAATGTATATAGCGAAAGAAAATACTCCATTCCGCACTCCAGTCAGCCCTAAAAAAGACTAGCAGTTTGCTAAAGGTTCGGATGGAATAAAAATTATGGACATTTTCCGCTTATTTTGTAATCTTGCACAAAATTGAAAATAAATATCATCCTCTACCTTCAAGGTAGGTGAGGTGCGCAAGCCTTTACATAGAACTTAATGATATTATATCGTCGATGCGACGATGGGGTTGCACATATGCCGGCACATGCCGTATGAGGCCATCTGCATCGTTCGTACGCATCGGATTGAATGCTCTTTCGGGGATCCTCGTCGGCATTGCCGATGTCCGATGCGTACGTTGCGGTCAAATGTGCGCAGTCCCATTTGAAATAATGTAAAGAATACTAAAATCCGATGCGTACGATGCGTGCCGTCCGTACGATGCGGACAAGTGTGCGCCCATACCTTTACAAATCAACTGCTATCTCACTTGGACGAGTCAAATTAACTTCATCGAAACCAATATGCTTACAGGAGGAACACTAGCACTCAAGACGCTTTGCTTAATATCACTGAAAAATATACAGTGATATAGATAAAAAAAATGTAACACTCTTGCTGCTGCTTTTCTCTCCACAGCATTCGACAACGTCGAACATGATCGACCTCTTCGGAAAATATTGAACTTAGGAGTTGATACGCGTTGGTTTAAAAGCAACTTGTCTAATAGGTTTTTTGCGGTCCACTCATATAACAAGTTGTCCCCTTTCATTCAAAACCATTTTGGTGTTACTCAAGGATCCATTCTAGGCCCGCTATTGTTTTATATTTTCATTAACGATTTCCTTCCAATGGCTTCTAACACTCGAGTCTCTATGCACGCAGATGATGTTCAAATTGCAATGACAAGCTCTGTATCAGAAATACCACAGACGCATATTGAAGTAGAAGTCTTATTGATCAGGCTCAAGTCATGGTATGACCAAAATGGTCTCAAGCTAAATGCGAGTAAAACTTAATTCGTTATTTTTGGTTCAAAAAGACATTATTTTGAACCAAAGACATTCATTATTTTGGTTCGTAATCAAAGACATTCCAAAATTTTAATACTACGGTTGGGAATGAAGAAATTAAGCCATCATAGAAAATAAAAATTAGGTATTTCCATGGTTCGATAGGTAAATGTCCTTCGAATCCCGCGTTGAAAAAATTTGCAACAAAATGTACGAAACATTTATGTTCTTTGATCGTATGAAAAATTTGCTCGATGAAAAATCTAGACTATTGGCCATTCAATCTTTATTTTTATCGCGTATTAATTATTGCAGCACAGCATTGGGAGATATACCTCAATATCTTCAAAAAGAGTTACAAAAATGCATGAATTTCGCAGCCAAGGTAGTATGCCAAGGTAAATTCAAAAGGCGTGATCACGTAACACCTCTCCTAAATAAGCTCGGCTGGACTCCTATTCAGGAACGGTTTCTTGTGCACAAAGCCCAATACGTATTCTTCTCTTTATATCTTTCTCAGAGCAGTGCTGAAATAGTGCAATTTCAAACCCCACCGTCACCACCCAACAGCCGAATAGGAGACTAATGTCTTAATCAAATACCGTTCATCTAACATTATACAGAAAGCTCTGTCAATATCAGGCGCCTTAATGTGGAACAACTTCCCCAGATCATCAAAATCCCTCAAACATTAAGAGAATTCCAAACTAAAATAGCTCGTTACCTTGCGTCTACACAATAATTGTAAGCTGCAGTAAGTAATGGAAAAGCAGTTACGAATTTGTATCTCTAATTAACATATCTTTCATTACATTGTACCACATACACGACATTTTTGTAGTATACGTAAGCAATGTAATTGCTTGTATGCGAATATTTAAGTACATGTATGCATGTATGTGCATGTGAAGCTCTTATGTATATATCTATATAAATATTTCTGCCCTACAATGTTATAGTTAATCTTGTGTGACAATGTGTCGTTTCTTACACTCTTCAACATATTTTGACTTCACAATTTTAGGTAGTTTGACTTTTTGTGTTGTCCCAGCTCTGTTGCAAATGTTATTTGTTTGTTTGTTTTTTTGTTTTATGGTTAGCATTATACAACGATCCATCTCATGTTTTTGACTCCAGTGAACTCTTTTCTGTCAGTATTATTAGCATAGGAAACATAATAATTTTTGAGTTAGGTTAGAGTATTTCCTTCTCTCCGAGCTCGTTATTTGGCATACTACGTTTGGCTCGTAGTTAATACGTAATGATGAAAAATTACCTCGAATGTAAACCTCATCGTCTTAAACCCAAAATAATTGAAATTTATTCATTTTACTTTCACCATTAATCCATCACATCACTAGTTCCTATGTTCGGATGCTCAAATCTCAATTTGAGTGCGCACCAACGAGTGTTTAAGAAAATGTATCACATGTATTATATTTTCTTTGCCACTTGTATTAAAATGCATCATCAAAATCAGTCTAACGCAACGAAGGAACGCATTTTTCGTGCTTTTTTCCCAATCATTCGTTTCGACGATTAACAAGGGTATTACGATACCCATTTGTGAATATCAATTAAGGATCTTGATGTTGAGATATTTGAAAGTATCTTTCGCTCAAATTAAAACATTTTAGAATGCGACGTAATCCATCCTATGTAACAACTTCATAGAACATCATTAATTGTTTTATTCTCTTATTCATCTCCTGCCATGTTCTTGTTAGTCTTGAGTGGCAATTTTTTGTTTCTTAAGCTCGTAAGTATATTATAAACACTATTTTAGGTAGTTAACTTTTCGTACTGTTCCATCTACGTTGCAATTGTTTATGGTTAGCATTGTGCAACAATCCTTCTCATGTCTTTGACTCTGGTGAACTTTTTAGTGCCAGTATTATCAGAGTAGGCCGTAAATATAAATTCGCGTTATGGTAAAATATTTTACTCTCTCCGAGCTCATTATTTTTGCATACGAGTTGATACGTAGGAATGGAAAATTGTCCCGAGTCCCCACTGTCGACCTCACAGTCTTAGACGTAAAATAATTTTCTAAATCTGCCCATTTTACTTTTGACATCAATCCCTTATTTCCCTAATTCCTATGTTCGTTTGCTCATATTTCAATATAAGAGCGCACTGACGATAGTGTTTTCAACAATGCGTCACTATAAGGTTATGTTGTCTAGGTTACTTATATTTATTTGCATTGTCAAAATCAGATGAACGCAACGAAGGGAACGCATTTTTTGTCCTTTTATTTCAATAAATATTGTTTCGACGTATGACATGGGTATTTTAATACCCATGTGTGATTATCTTGTAAGTATGTTAAAGTGAAGGTATTTTAAAAACCGATGTCCAACATTTTATGTTTCGACTTTATTGGAAATAAACTGTTTTATTTTTCTTTTTTCAGGAGTTGGGGAACTGTCTCCTTACAGTCTTCGCCTGCACGTGAGCTCGGTAGTTCTCAAAGATAACAAAAGTGTACTTTCTGTTTTCTATCTCCTTACGCTCATCGTTTTTTTCTAAGCAGTCCAGACGAAAAATTAAACAATTTATTTTTTGTTTTGGTCTCGGATAATTTTCTTTTACTCAGGATCTTTCATCGTTGGTGTTTCTATAAGTGTTATGAGGTCACTTTTTTAATTTTTTAAAATTGTCATGGCTGAATCGAGGTGTTCAATTAAGGAAGAGACCACTTGCTTATTATCTATTGACAATTGTTTTTACGGTAGGATACGAGTCAAACTCTGAAGACTCACCCTTGCTTCGTCTTGTTTATTGGCCGCCATCTTGATGATGAGCTTGTTTCTTGGTGAAAATGAGGGTTGATCATTCCTTTTTTCGAGGGAATACCACACGATTTATTCAATAGTTTTTGATTATGGTAGATTGAATTATACTTGGATGCTCATGGTTTGAACAGGCACTCAGTTACTTGTTTCTTCGCTGGCATGTTTTGAAATGTTACTTACCATGCATCCAAAGTGAGGTTAGGGTGGACTTAGGACATCATAAAAACGTTCATTACCTTATATCATCACAACGCTCTCTGATGGCAATGTGTCTTTATATTTTTTGACCTCTCATGGGTACTTGTGGGTTATCTGTCACCACTTATTTAGGAGAAAAAGTGTTTTTTGAGGAAAAGTGAAAAATATACAGGTATGAATATTGAATTGATGATCTGGTCACTATGAATGGATTTTTTATGGGAGAAGGTATCCTTATTGATTTATATTCATTTCTGAAGCAATTTATCTACTCTCCATATATATGATAATATATGTATATATATATGTATGGAATCTATGATATGGATTCCATATATATATATGGATCCATATATATATATTTATATTTATATATATATATAGATTCCATATATTGCATGTATATAATATGGAATGAATCTTTCGGACTTTCCTTTTCAGTTCTTGGAAGGTTCATGAGATTCATTTTGGCCTGAAACAAAACAAAATTAAAAAAAATAATGTAATTAAGCTAATCTAACTTAACCTAACCTTAACAACAAAAGGAAACCATAAATTAAAAGTGGTGACAGATAACCCTCAAGTACCCTTTCATGATGTTGTTTGTTCCTAAATTTGTTTGCTTGATAGCCACCGTGAGCGATTTGTTTTCAGAAATAACATCGGGCAATATTCAATGCTCTTCTTTCTTAAAGATGGGTTGAGTTTTCATTTCGATAACAAATCGTATGTAATTCTAATACTTCTTTATTGCTTAGGGAGAATTTTGTCGTCTTCGTGGTCCAACTAACCATGCTCACCTCACGCATAGAATTTTGGATATTTTAGACATTTTCGAATGTCTGCTTCGTATGTTCAGTTTACGAGTGTTATTTACAAGTGTTCTCCATCAAGTAATCCAGAGATAGGTAATTTACTGAAGCTGAATTATTTTTTGCCTTAGAAAGAGTGTGACTTACAGAGAACATATCAGTTATAAAACAGCCTGACCAAATAGGTAGCTTAAAATAGTAAAATATAGGCTTGTTCGTTTCAATGCTAGTATGCTTGTACGTCAATGTCCACGCTCCGCTCTCAGCAATACATCGAGCAAAACTTACAACTTTGCTTATGGTGCTAATACAGCGTAATATTCAACTCTGTTGCAAATTGGATCATAAATATGATCTGTTACAAATGTTGATTTACTTGAGATTTTCCATCAATTACGAGGGCATTTCGAAAAGTAATGTCCAAATCGCCGTGCGTAATCGAATATGCGGGGCATTAAAACACTTGTATATCTTGGCGGTGGTATTTATTGCAGAGAGCCGAGTGAGCAACAGGTGAGGGTGACAGATTGAGCGTGTACCGATAGGTAAACACGCCCTAAATAGCCTGCGAGACGGCAACATCACGATATCAAGAGATCAAGACAATGACATCAAGACTTAAGACAATGGAGGCAACACACCTCGCGCCCATTATTCCCCCCTACGAAGGGAGATCAATTACCCGGATGTGCAAAAATAATTATATTCAACAAGCTAATCATGAAAAAGACGAAAGGAATTGAAAGAGAAAAAAACATTGTACGAAGTCGTATTACAAAATAATTAAAACTAAAACGCCGATCCTCGGTTATACTAGCGCTATCACTTGATTACAGTGATTTAAATCGTCTCCCACCTCATAATATTGAATTTATAACATGTGTCAACGAGAGAAAAAAAAATATTTTCTAATAAATTACCAACAATCCCATCCAAGAATTATTTAACTTATTTAAAACTTAGCAACACAAGCAAAACGAGGGCAGCTTAAGCGAACCAGAAAATATAATGCCCTGTTCAACGGTAACTGAAACAACTGCGAATAACTAAAGTCGAATAATACTAGCTTGAAACAAACACCTGGTTGAAGGATGTGCACTTAAATATCAAAAATAATTTTAAAAAACGCAACTGAATTAAACGTAACTAACGAACACGTCTTTATGCATTCGATAGGGATTAAACACGATAAAATTTAAGAATACTAAAAAAAACGCAAAACAAAATATTAAACAAAATATTATAAACACGCCATTACAACCAGCACGTCGACCGAAGTAAGGATTTTTTTAATAAAAAAACAAACGCCACATTTTCTTATAACAACACAACTAAATGAAAATTAATTTCCAACAATTCGAAAAGTAAATAAACTCCGAAAATTACACAATAAAAAATATAAAAAGTAAACAAAACCACGTCATCTCAAAAACAAAACAGCCTTTCCAAAAGTACAACTAAATGAATTTAAATAATCTAATAATTAAAGCAATTAATTTTGTTTTTATTTTTTTAAATTGAACGCTGCGGAGTTTCGCGATGACATCAGAGGAAACATACGACAGTAGTAATATATATGGTTAAAAACTTACTTCTAACGGAATATGTTATATTAATAAACACTTTTAAACGCTTCCAACTTTTTCAACGCTTGGAAATTTCACTATTTCGGTATTGAATTTCACTATTGAATTTTCACTATTTCGATTACCAAATTTTCAATTATTTTTCCAATCTAATTCACTGGATATTTACTTTCACTTGGCGATCTAATTTTCCATTCCAATTAATTTTCTAATTCTCAATTTCTCCATTTAATTTCTATTCACCAATACTTCGCCGCTGATGTCAACGTTCGTGAATTACGCTTGTTCCTGGTGATTGTTGCACCTAGGTGACAACCTAGGTCCCCGACGCAGCTGGTAATCCTCTAGGTGGTCCGAACGATCGGACAGGTTCTCCAGACTACGCTTTGTGTAGTACAGGACCGCCCCTAGCCCCATTGTAGACAACACCAGCAACATCACTAGGACGTCGGTGACGCTGTCTGGCAAGAGGTCAATACGTGATTGCGACTTCATCAACTCTTCATAGAGTTCGTCATTTACCCCTTGATTTTTGGCTATTGCCGACGCTAGGGTGTCCACGTCGACCAAGGAAACTTGATTTCCCATCGCGAACACGTCCATGTAAATCCCGCACGGAAACAGATACAAAGACGATTAGCGTGACCCAAAAAAAATAATAACAACCGATTATCCTATGTTATGCATACCTAAAAAAACGTAAACGCTTGCAAGGACTACAGTCATGAAGAAAAATAAATTCATGTCGAACTCTCGGTCGATTAATAACCAACCACTGTATGAATTTTAATTCACTTGTGCTGATAACAGAACATTCCATGCGGAACTAAAAATAGCGCCGTGAGTTGCACCGCAGCGTCAAGCCAGCCTATCTCACATGATGAACTGCAACCTCAACGATTGCATTTAGCAGTCGAAGAATTCCTTCATCAATTTAAATGTCAATTTAAAGCTTTAAAATGTCATTTTTTCAAAAAAGAGATTAAATATTTAGGACACATTATTGCCGCAGATGGTATTAAATGTAAATATTCGTAGAAATTGCAAGACTGCAGAGCCCTCGTAAATGTGAAAGAATTGCAACAGTTCCTAGGGTTAGCTAACTATTTTCGAAATTTCTTGCCTAACTTTGCTGAGGTAGCTTACCCCCTGTACAACCTGTTATGGAAAAACGTTGACTATACGTGGAGCGAAGAATGCCAGAGGAGTTTTGTTTATATCAAATCTGTTCTGACTTCTGACACAGTTTTAAGACATCCTGACTACACTAAGGACTTCCACGTATTTACGGACGCGTCTAACTCTGGAATTGGAGCCGTTCTGATGCAGACAGATGATTCAAACGATCAAATTATGAGACCTGTGGCTTATTATAGTAAGAATCTAAATTCCAGCCAGAGGCGATATTCTACTACTAAGAAAGAATTCTTCGCTATTTTTTCGGCTTTAAAATATTTTAAATATTTAATTGCTGGATACCCTATTCGGGTTTATACAGATCATCGCCCATTGGCGCCACTTTTTGCAAGGAAACTCCCTGAAGATTCAAACATGGCACGTTGGTGTATTAACGTTCATTCATTTGATCCTATTGTAAAATATTTACCCGGCAAACAAAATGTCGTAGCTGATTATTTGAGCAGATTACCTGTAAACAATGAGAAATTGACAGCTAAAGAGCTAGAGCGCCGTGCTGATAACGCGGATATCGTGGGTTCGTTCCCCATACTTCTCCACCAATATGCGGGGCATTAAAACACTTGTACATCTTGACGGTGGTATTTATTGGAGAGAGCCGGGTGAGCAACAGGTGAGGGTGACAGGTTGAGCGTGTACCGATAGGTAAACACGCCCTAAATAGCCTACGAGACGGCAATATCAAGATATCAAGAGATCAAGACAATGACATCAAGACTTAAGACAATGGAGGCAACACACCTCGCGCACACGAATACCTCACGAAAATTGAAATGCACCGTCATCGACTACCGGCATGCCTTGCTCGTCAAACAAAGCCATTTGCTTTGGAATTGATGCAGTGTGTTGTTTGCAGTGTCAGTTCAAAATGTTTAAAACAATTGATCAGCCAGTCGACTTGAAATGCTGTCAGTGATTCTGTTTTTGATGGCCGGAACGTTTCAGGAGCGGAAATTCATCTCCAGATAAGTAAAATTTATGACCCAATGCCGTGAATGACTGCAAATTTCAAAATTGGGTATTTTGTATTGTGTATACCCAGTAGATTATATTAGATTATTAGTTAGTTTAAGCCTCCCTATCCTTAACAAATGAGATCCAAAGAGAGGAAGGAAGAAGGCACCATTTAGTATGGAGTTAAGGAAACGTGGAATCTATGCAGACAGGGCATAGAAACAGTAAGCTGAGGAAGAAGTTCATGAAACAAGATTAAAGTTGAAGAAGAAAGTAGTAGGTGCTGAAAAAACAGGACAGCCGTGAACCGAAAAAAGATGGTCCGTAACAAAAAAATAATATTTTATTTCAACAAAAAAAAGCCTGCCTAACCTTTAGCTCTGGCCCTCACATTGTTCCCCTGGGGTGTATACCCAGTATTGTGAATGAGAGCTAAAGCGGTATAATAAAAATATAGGAGGACAATTAAATTGTGGAACGGTTGTAGGAACAGATTACTAACCAAAATGAAATCTTGTCAAAGAGAGAGAGAAAGAGATGGGAGAGAGAAAAAAGGAAAAAAGGAGAAAAATCTGTATTTCCCATGACACATCTCCTTAAAGAGTGTATAAAAATGGAATACGTTATATTTATTAGATTCATGAGATAATTATATTATTGTTGCATTAGGTGTCTAAATTTTTTAAGGCGTAAGCACTCTGCATATCATTCCGGGCTGGGTTCAATTTATGTACAAACACTGACTCTAATATGCGCAGCTTGTAAGAATTCAAAATATAATCTAAAATTTTTAATTGTTCGTTACTGATAATTTATTCACACTCATACAGTACTGCCTTATGTTGGAATGGGGAGGTGCTCCTAACAAGTCCCGTACGATACTTTTTCCGGCATGCTCAGCGACTCATGTAAATATTGCTCGGTGGGTTGATCCCACATACTGCGATGCTGCACACGACTGAATTCATTAATGAAAAGCGGTCGCAAGTCCTTGGGTAGGCCATCTTTAAAGGGAAAGAAAAATCTGACAATGAACTTGTTTGTCATATTTGTACAAAAGCGAGTCATAGGAATTACTTTGCTAAGGATATTAGTTACTTCATTTTTCAATTTTTCAGACTGATAATCAAATATGCCAGATTATGACTGATGATGAGCTGAGGCTTGAAAAGTTTCATTCAAAACATTTCAATTAAAATTTTTATTTGCTATTACTGTCATATTTCAAAATAAGATTTATGGAGAGCTATTCAGAAGTCTGGAAGTTATGTGTCTCGTGATGAAATATGAAAATCAACTGATTCCGTTTTTAATTGAATTGTGAAGGTTCTTAACCCATATCAGCCCATGTAACTATATAAGGGTGTTGGTGGAACTCTTGGTACAAACTTCAGCTACTAGTAGAAAATACAAATTTTAACACTTTTTCATCAGTGAAAAAATTTCGAAAACGCTTAGTTTTTAAATTATTGGGCTTAGCATTTTTTAATGCTGCGCTTCAAGAACTCACGGCGATCCTAGTTAACCACATATACTAATGTTCAATAATAACACACGAGGGTAATGAAAAACGTTAAATAACATGAGGTATTTTAATAAATGATAGAAAGTTACGCATCAAAGTAGGTGTTCAAAATTTCGATCATTAACATCGATACACGCACGACACCTTCGTCGAAGCGAGTTGCGTACGTTGCCAAACATTCCTGGGTTGTCAACGATATCTCCAGCAGCGACTGCAATTCGAGCGACAAGGTCTTCTTCCGACTCCACAGGTGTCGCATATATCAGAGATTTCAAGTGCCCCCATAAGAAAAAATCTAAGAGAGTCAAATCAGGTGATCTCGGTGGCCAGGACACAGCACCACCACGACCAATCCATCGATTTGGAAAATGTTGGTCAAGAAACCGTCGCACATTTAGAGCATAATGTGCCGGAGCTCCATCTTGTTGAAACCAAAGTCGTCTACGAATACCTAATGTCACATTTTCCAATAAACCAGGAAGGACTTTTTCAAGAAAGATTTTGTACACATCCCCAGTAAGACGCTCATGCAGGCAGAATGTATGGACCAATGAGTTGATTGTGTACGATACCTGCCCAAACATTGACAGTGTAGCGATGTTGGTGATGACGTTCATGGATAACATGAGGGTTGTTCTGCTGCCATGAGTGAAAGTTATGATAATCAAAAATTCCATCTCTGCTGAAGGTTGCTTCATCCGTAAACAACACACGCTCAGCAAAATTGGCATCTTCTACCCCCCGATCTAAAAACCACTTCGCGAATCGCTCACGAGGACCATTATCAACGGGAAGAGACCCTGTTCTCTCTGGAAGGGATACGGATGATAATTATTCCCGTTCAATACATGCCACACTGTACTATGGTCACGAATACCCAAAGATGCTGCAGCGGCACGGGTGCTCGTACGCGGGTTTCTACGGAAATGTTCCAACACTCCTTGCTCTCGATGATAATTTATTGGGCGACCAACGTCTACTCTGTTTATACTAAAACTGCCGGTTTCCGTCAATCTTCGGTGCAATGCAGTGAATAATCGATGATCAGGGACTTCTCGATTAGGGTAACGTTCGTGATAGATTCTCGCGGCACTTCTTGCATTACCATTAGCAGCACCATAAGGGAAATGCATGTCTTCCATTTGTGCATTTGTAAAGTGATACATCTTACCACTTCAGTGCCACGGTGCTAACTGACAAAAGATACACATACGCTTCTCACCAGGGGTCGCTAACGTTGACTAGGAATTTCTAGAAATTTCCTGAATCTGTGAATTAATGTTTTAAACTGTAAATAAAATATGTTCGATTCTGCCAACACTTGTTCATTCTAATTCCCCATATTGCCCTTATTCCTGTCTGTTGCGAAATCGCTGTTGTGTTCTTGTAGCGTAGCATTAAAAACTTCTAAGCCCACTAATTAAAAATTAAGTGTTTTTCGATATTTTTCACTGATGAAAAAGTGTTTAAATTTGTATTTTCTACTAGTAGCCGAAGTTTGTACCTAGAGTTCCACCAACACCCTGTATAGTTGGTAAATATAAAATGTGAATAGAATACAATACAAGCGTATTTGAGGGCAAGTAATTAAACCATGGCGTTGGTATTACATGTGTGGACACATTTGAACATGTACTGGCAGTAGCGCTGGCAATCCTCAGCTTTGCTGTCTCATTTAGTCAGAGGCACTCTCGCTAGCAGGATGTCGGCTAAATGCAGGTATTTATTACATGAGCTAAACTTTGAGGTATCTTCCTGATATTTCAGCAAAATGTGCATGAGGGCTTATATTTTCATTATGAATATCTATATTTAAAAAAATGCTATCCAATTTAGTTTCTAGGATTTTTCGCTGACAAACAATATACAGTATGTTGGGCAGATGTGGTGACAAATGTTTCAATATTAGTTTATTGGTTTATTTGTATGGTCAACAATATTACATTTGTATGCAATGTTAATTTTAGTCATAAAGTAGCAAAAAAAACTTGCTTACTCACTAATTTAAAATATTTATTATCAGATCATTGACCGTGGACAGGATATTGTAAATGTTAGAGGATTGTGAAGAAGATCCAGCTGAAACCTTCATTGAACCTCCACCTGTCTATGAGGATTCAGATGAAGATTCTGCCGATGAAAATGCAGGTGGCGATGTTGACAACCTCAGTTCAAGACTATTGCAGGCTCCTGCTACTGTTGTATTTGACAATGAAGATGAAAATGAGGAACCAGATGAAACACAGCCGCCACAAAAAAAAAAAGTGTAAAAGTCCATATGAAAGTTTGATGTATGGGTGGAGAAGGAAAATTTGCTTACAATTTCCATTGCCGTTGGAAGATCATAGTAATTACAGCTCCTACATAAAATTTGAAAGAAAGAACAGCAGTTAAAAAATTTGAATATTTCTTCTCTGAAGACATATGTGAACTAATATGTAATCAGATGATATTGTATGCATGTCAGAACGATAAACAATATGACATCTCAGTACGCGATTTGAGGACAGTATACTTGGGATTCTCATTCTGTCTGGATATCACCAGTTGCCTAGTTGTAGACATTAGTGGTCCGAGGGAAGAGATTTGCATGTAGCACTAGTTGCAGATGAAATGTCAGGTTTGAAAATGAGGAAATTCGAAGGCATTTTCATTTCGCTTATAATCAAAAATTGAACTAAAATGACAAGCTGGGTAAATTGCGACCGCTGATTGATCATTAGAATAAGAAATTTTTCAATGCATACCATATGAATCAATACCTGAATTTAGACGAATCGATGATCGAATATTTCGGCAGACATGGATGTAAGCAGTGTATACCAAATAATCCTATACGTTTTGTATACAAGGCTTGTGTCTCAAATCAAGACTCTGGTATATGTGCTCGTTGAATACATATCAAGGATCATCATTTGGACCATCTGAAGAATTAGGGAATTGTTATGGAAAGGAAGGAAACGTTTTGTTGAATTTCATAAATAATTTGCCAAAAAAGGTAAAAGAATTGCCTCTTAAATTTTATTTTGACAATTATTTTCCCAATCTTTCTCTTATCTGTAAACTTAGGTCAATGAAATAAGGTGCTACTGGTACAATCAGAAACACCAGACTGCCAAAAACTTTCACTCTGAAATCTGAAAAAGGAACCAAGAGGAACAATAGATATTGCTAACGACTCGAGTAATAAGATGGAAGTTGTGCGCTGGTTGGATAATGTAGTTGTTACTCTAGCTTCAAATATTGATGCAACTTTCCCAATTGTGAAAGTGTCAAGATGATCAGTAAAGGATAAGAAAGCAATTTCCATAGAACAGCCTCAAATAATAAATCCAAACAATTATTTTATGGGAGGCACCGACCACATGGATCAGAGCATAAATATCGAATATCAATTAGGCTGAAAAAGTGGTGGTGGGCAATATTCACTTAGATGCAGGATGCCAATGTACAAAATTGTATGGGTTTTGCACAAAGGAGAAGAACCAGAAATGCCTTTCTTGGAATTCAAACATTTGATTGCACGTATACCTACATGTAGCAATCAGAGCAAAGAGCGACATGTGGTAGACCTAGATCTTCAACGAAAGTGATATGTGATGTGCGATATGGAAACATTTGACATCATATTGTTCTTCTACTGACACAAGCTTGGAAATGTGCACTTGAAAATTGCAAATCGCGTCCTTCCCAGGGTTGCCATATATATAGGTAAAGTTGCAAGGCGTGTTCGGCGCTTCATGCCTTATCATATGCAAAACTAGTTTCACCAGGTGTCTGTGCTGGATTCCGTAGCCTATGTTTGTTTACTTTAAGGGCACGGTTCTAGTCTATTTCCGGATAATGGTATTTTTCGGTTTATAGACTCATCTTATAGAAATTTGTCTTGCGTATCCAACGATATAATTGGCTTTCAAGTACGGCAATTGGTTCGCCTCCTGGACGGGGCAAAAGACGCGCACTAGTGTGACCTTGGGGTGCGCCAATAGATGGGTGACCTCCCTCTTCCCCCCATTACGGGTCAGTATTGAGTGTTCCTCTACGGGAATAGCATGAGAGTTCATTCATGGCCTTACTTGAAATGCTTTCGTACTCAAACGAAATATTCTATTACTCAGTGATATATTATGATGGTGTAATTGAGTGTTTGTTTTGAATCTGGCTGCTGAGTCATCAGCTAATTAGCTTGCTGTGTGAACATAAATACATCTCGGAGTTTTTAAGCTTCAGGAATGGCAATTATATCAATCGAAAGGACTCAAAAAGAGCTACAAAGCAATACAGGTAATTAAAAAAATTAGTCTGTATGGAAAAAAAATGTACAAAAAACCTTTTCTCAAACTTGTATTTATTGACTTTTGATATGGATCTTTTCTCACTGTTTTGAAGGTACATAAGAAGGTACAGAATCGATGATAAGACTCAATTCAAAAATTAGTAAAGAACAAAGTTTTTTTGGAAAAGTGGCTCTCATGAAAATTCACCTTTTTGACTTTCGAAAACCTACTCCTCCCACAGTTTTGAAGGTACAGAGATGGCAAGCACACCAACCAATAGCGATTAAAATGGTCTATAGATCCAGTGCAAAAGTTTTTTATTTCAATTCATGTTGAAAATTAACAGCAAAGTTATTCAAAAAAGTCTAAAAAGAGGTCATTTTTTGGGAAAAAAATTCTCAAAATTCAAAAAATCAAATAATCGAAAAACTTTAGCACCGGATCTCTAGACAAGACAATTAGCTATCTAGAAATTATTTTTTTCAGTTCTGTGAGTTCAAAATTGTAGATGGAGTAGGATTTTCCGCAACACATGTTTTTAAATGTTTTTTTTTAAATAATCTTATTCATGTATGGTTACGAAAAATACGCACAAATAAAAAAATATTCACAACAATTTACACCTACAGTAGATATCTCAGAAAAATCCACTGAGAACTTAAAAACTTTTTTTACCCCGAACCGGCCACTTAACTTTATTTACTATATTCAGGCTCTAAATAAAGAAATTAAGAGAAAAATTGTATATATATATAAAGGAAACGATATTTAAAATCCTAAAAGTTTCGTATTATTGTACCCTATATAACAGCCCAACCTACTATATATAGTAGTCTCTGAATTCATATATATGATAAATTTTTTCAATACAAATTTTTATAGACATGATCATTATAACCAAATGGCATTAATTACCAAAGAAAAATGTTTAAAAAAAATTTGGGCAGATATGGGTTAAGATTAGGTAATATTAGGTATTAGTTTTGTTTGTTGCATACTGCATCATAACTTGTTAGGTTTATTCAAACATTTCACAATCATATGTAGCCTACCAATTACAGTATAACCCACACTCAGCACTGCCTTTTCTGGAAATCTATTACTTTTCACATGGACGCTACATCGTGGCACGATAAAATCTCTCACATACTGATCAAACGCCCTTCACTTGTCGATATGGAAATCAGATGTATTAAAAACGTAATGAAGGGGTCGATATGCTTTAATTTATCTATGACTTTAAATTTATAAAAACGTAGAAAATTATGTGACGCTAATAGCAAAGCTCGGGATGAATCGTGACCTGTCGGGTCGGGTCATCTATAAAACTAAATATTAACTTTAAAAAACAGTGAGAAAATTTTAAATTGTTTTTAATTTTAAACTTAAAAAAACAATGAACAATATCATTCGTAAAATGAACATCTGCCGCAGACTATATTATTTTAGGGTTAATGTTATTAGTTGGACCAAGAAAATCGTAAATGTCTCTCAAAATTCTAGTAAAAAATTAAAGGAAAGATCGATAAACTGTCCATTTCAAAACATGTTGATGCATAAAATGCATTAAAACTTTTGGGATTGCTATATTTCTTAGAAAAAAGTAAACTTATCGAAAAAACATGAGAAGTAGACAATTGCCTAATCATGGGTTCAAAAAACAACTAAGAGAGAAAAATCAGTTCTGCTATAGCGTGAGGTCTACCACACTATAGCATGAGATCTACCTCTAGCTACCACCATAACGCGAGGTTAGGTTAGATTAGGTTACTAGTGGATATTACTTATTTCTATACACTTCATTTCGGGATAAACACTTAATTTGTACATCTCAAACTGTACCGGAGTAGGCGATATATGGCGGTAGACCTCACGAACGTCGTAGTAGCACCGAAAAATCTATTCTTTTGGAAAGTTTTCTCTAAGCACGAAGACACAAAGCTTATAAATACTTTAAAGAATGCCTTGGAGGGCAATATATTCACACATGAGATTAGGCTTCTGCGGTAGCCGCTGATTTAACTAATGGTACACAACTACGGGTGAAGTAAATGACCATGCCTCTAAAACAAAAGTTCGACATGTCTGAAATGTGAGGCAAGTTTTTCGTGCATAAATATCAATATGAGCGTAACTAGCAGCCACCTACATGGTGCTACTTTTTACAACACCTTTGATGTCGTACAAAAATAACACAAGTGCAAAAAATTCCCGAGTCAGATATGAGAGAGAGAGATGTCACCCGATGCTAACAAATGCATTTTAATCCACAGAAAAAAAGTAAAAACGTACATTTTCAAAAAATTTAAACAAAATATTGACATATTATATTTAAAACTTCCTCACCATAAAGTCCCTTATATCAAATTGATGAAAATGAAACAAAAGATGATTCAACACCTGCCCCAGCGGTTGAATCAACAGCGAATCGTGCTGTGAAAAGGTGCTTTCTTACGTACGTCACTAAATGTTAGGGAAAAGTAAAAGCCTAAAACATCTTACTGGACCGGCGAAAAAAAAAGATACTACCTATTTTCATAAAATGAAAAAAGGTTGGCCAACATAATTTGCGATTTGCATTAACATTGTAACACGCTCGTCTAGCACTAATAAACAAACATATACGCAGAATTAAACTTCAGTGCTTGTTCATAAAACAATGTGTAAGAAAAGTTGAGGCAGCTGGCTTATAAATCCTAAGCACAAGATTACATTTTTATTTATTTATTTACTCACATTTAGGATTACAGAAGCATGCGACACTCTGGGGTCGCAATAAATCTCTTTTTTAAAACAGTAAGCCAGTGTACTAACTTTGTTTATTGAAGAGTCTGAATTTTATTAGACTAATAATTTAATATTTGCTGATAACAGAGCGCTTGATAACGCAATCATCAAGATTTTTAATTCCCATTTTATTTATTGTAATGAAAAACCTGAATCCGCTGTATTGAATTGACAAATTGTTTCATAAGGCCCAGTTTTAAGAAGAGTGAAGGAAACAGTACTTTTCTGGGATCCAACAATAGCTCCCATTTGACGTTGTTTTCCCCCACAAAACTTTGTTCACTGTGACCAGTCCCGTTGAGGTAGTGTCATGGTATCCCTGCTGTCCCAAAGGCAAAGATAACAAGGACACTTGGTAAAGCCGGTCTGGAGACCCATCTGCAAAGCCGCATTTAGAAGTCTTCCATAACTTTTTAAGGCATCTAACAAAATCTTGACACTCTTGTATTTCTCATTGAGTTGAACAGAGTGAGGGAGGAGAAGAAATAGGTACATATTCCCACCACCAAGCAGCACTGATTTGAGGTTTCTGCACGAGCTGTCGATAAAGAGCTGTCACTATTTGGGATTAAGGGTAATTCCAAATGCCTTGAACAGACCGGTCTCATTGTGGAAAAAGCAAAGCTCATCTTGACGAGCGAAAAGATTGGAAAATGATGGTGACGCTTTCTCTGAACAGACATGTGCACACTCTCATTGAGCAAATTCCACTACTTGAGTCTCGACGTCAAAAGCTCGCCATTTGACTTCGTGAGGCAAATATCTTTGATCAAGTCAATAATGTCTTCTTAGCTGGGGTAGTATATGTATTTCTCTCATCAGTTGCGTCTCTGAACTCTGGATCAGAGTCTTCATGTTCTTCTGAACTACTGTACTTTCATTTGAACACTGGTGCTCTCTCTTATAGGAGGAGTGGGTACAGGGAGCTCAGAGCAGTGTGGTACTGGCGCAATGGATATATGAGATGCCAGGATATATGAGAGCAAGCGCATTTTTGCATGCTCGTCGTTTGGAAGGGTCTACCATACAGAAAAATCAATTACTTGAGTGATCAGTTGGTCCCCTCTGAATTCGGGGAATTGTAAATTACACAGCTCTGGTTTTCCCTCAGTTCCAACCTGTAAAAAATCAGAATAAAAACATAGCTATAAAAATGCATGGCGAAAACTGAGGACTGCACTAATATTAAGTAGCCATGAAAGGGTTAAGGCGCAAATAACACAGGAAGGTTATGCAATTAATTTTATTCCAGAAACCAAACGCACTTAGCGCTTCTTAAAACAATGTTAAAATAACGAAGTCGAAGGAAGGGGATCTTGGCATTCAAAGCACAAACACAATTTTCAAACTTAAATACTAATTTTAGACAATAGGTTTCGTTACGGTTTTTTATTTTATAGTTCTCAGAACGTCAAAGTTTAAATTTAAATTTAATGCACAGGGACGGCACGTCGGTTGCACACGGCGGGCCTCGTAGCACCTCGTGCCGACTGCGCCGTCAGTTAAAACCTAATAGGAGTGTTATTCAGAAATAGGTCGCTTGCCAACGGCCTCAAACACTTGCAGCTCGAACGCCTGCCAGCCCCCGTAGCACTTGCAGTCCCTCTCCAGGTCCACCAAACTGACAGCCACGGACGGTCAGCGTCTAGCTGTGTATAGGACAGCTGTCACTCCTGTGACCCCTCTTCCTGCGACGAACGGACGGACAGTAACGGACGGTCGTTGCAGTGGTTCAGCCGACTGGACGGCGGCTTGACGCACTCAGCCGGTCAAAGGGAGGCACCGCTCGATAACTACTGGGCGATCGCTAGAGTAGCTGGAAAAAAATTGTTAAGGTTAGCAACGATAATAATGATGTTAATATTACTGATGAGGAATTCAATTAATGGTCGAATAACAAATAAGAAAAGTTCAAATATCAGATTTAAGTACCGTGTAACTAGCGGCTGCTGCAACCGTAGACCCAGTCGCCCAGCAGAGACACTCACACGTATACTATGTGTGGACAGAGAAAGTAAGGATACGTATATGGAAAGTGGACAAGCCAGCATTAAAAAAGGCAAGTAAATGAATGCAATTATGTTCAGCTATTACGTTAACGTTAATTATTCTATACCCACCTAAGGAAATGGTGCCCTCAGTGTGTTAACTAGCAGAACAAAGTGATGGATGACGATGCAATTAGTCAAGAGATCAAGAAGTCAAGATGTCAAGTAATTCAACGAGGACAGTCAAGTCGTCACCCAGCAAAACCAAGTGCAAATAACACTCTTAAACAAGAGAGGTGGGAGAACGAATAGAGAGACGAGCTCAAGTAAAGTAACCTAATTCACCACCAAATACCCCAATTACCGAATCTATACCAACTTTAATAAACAATGACAGTAAACAAAAAACCAAACTCCAGCGACTCCACAATCACAGCCACAGCGAAGGAACGTACGTAACGAGGACGAGTAACTACCAGCGCCACATACGACCACCCATACAGAGAGAAGGTCTGACGGACAAGGTAGTACTACCAGAGACCAGAGGCCAGGAAGCGTCCGTTCTCGTCGATGGCAAGCGAACCAGTTTCTAACCAGGCAAAACACCTCTGAGGAAGCATGCACTGTGAAAAATAACGAAGGATTCAATTTAAGATATTGACCTCACGCACACCCTGTGGGGATTTTTCCCACAAATGCAAATACATTCATTTCAGTGTCATAGGATGTGTTAAAAAAGTGAATACTGTATACATATTTTTTGAGTGTTTTCCTTACTTTAAACAGCTCTTTTGCAGAGTTCGCAGGTGAAATAAGGCGCCCAAGGTTTGTCCTGATTCCCTACAGGCATGCCGAAATATGCATTATGTAAGCCTCACACATTTTCAGTGATCTTTCCAGAGAGTATTTCTTAGCTCTAGTTTTGATAAACTCGCCACAGATGTAGTAAAATGCGTCTGCCGGATGCTTACAACCAAATGCCTGATGAAGGCAGACAGATAGTAATGACTGATGACGACCGATTTGTTTACACAGAGACGGCAAGAAGTGAACTGACCTGTTGAGCGTGCGTTCCCTGCATTCACACTGCCACATGCATAGCAAGAATTTCTAGAAGTTCGTGAACGGTTTGAAAGAGAGAATTTTGAAAGTTGTAGAGTCATCTAGAAAGTTTTTAAAAATTTTTACAAAATTAGTGTAGACATCTCTCTGAATTGATAGGAAAATCGATAGAAATTGCTGATGATAATTGAAATTAGCCCATTATAATAGGTTAGTTTCAAATCATCGCTGGCCAAGTTACAAAAACCAAAGTTTAAAAAGATTAATCATTATATTCTCCGTTTTTTAGATGATAGGCTATATAAAATAACATTAATTAACCAGTGTTATATATTAAAATATGCATCGTTATAATGTGAAACTGGTTTTGTGAGTAGGAGTTCCGGAGGCTGAGGTTTACGAGTCCCGGAAGAATTTTGTTGTAGGCCTGGCATGGCAGGCTCATAGGATGTCCTTATCGTGCTTGGGTTCGGATGGGTCGGAAGCGCCCCGACCGCAGGCGCCGGATGGTACGGCGGCGGAAGTTCTTTGTTGCGCACTAGACTTAAGAGCAAGCTGTGTGAACTACGGTGACCAGTAGATGGATAAGTGCCCTACTGAGAGCTTCATTCTTCTCCTTTGGGTAGTCTAAAGCTAATGATACTGTAGTTTGCAGCTACTGTTAAATTAACCTCATGTTGTGCTGAAAGAAACGACACAACATATTTGGCGACGAGGACTTCGAATCTCCCAAGTGAATTTGAGCTTTACAAGGGCTCTGAAATTAAGATGGCGTGTTCTACATTCAGCTGTCCTTCATTCGACGTTAGAGTGGATGCAGTGAATGAATTTCTACAACGATTTTAAGTATATTGTGCAGACACTCTTCAGAAGACGAGAAACAATGGTGGCAAAAAAGCCAGTATTTTAGTTAAAGCTTTTATTGTAAATATCATTACTGATCTACAACGAATAATTAAACCTACGTTACTCACCGATGCTACGTATGATGAACTAGAAGAAAAGTTAACACAACAATTTGAAGCAAGGAAATCGATTGTCGGCGCGTCTGTTACATTTCTAAATAGAATGCAAGGTGTTAATGAATTCATAGAAAGTTATGCTAAAACGTTAAATGACTTAGCATCTGCGTGCAACTACGAAAATTGCTGTCGCGATCGTCTCTTGAGAGATGCTTTTGTGGCTGGTCTGCATTCATCGCAAATTCTCAGTGCAGTTCTACAGATGTGTGATCGTAAAACATTAAACGAATCCGTTGAACATGCAAAACTCATCGAACAGTTTTAAGCTCCGATGCTCAAAATATTATTCGTGAGAATTCATTTTCATCATTTTTCACAACAGAAAAACTACAGCCGAAACTACACATGCATTCGCTGCGAAACTAGGCAGAAGCACATTGCAAAGAATTGGTATGCTCTGAAGTTAAAATGCGAAAAAATGGGGGAAATATGCCACATTTCTAAAGTTTGCAAATCTACGACGGCAGCACGGCCTTCTCCGGGGGAACCTACACGAAGGGGAAATACACGAGGAGAAAGTGACGCAGCTTGCACTTACACAGTGCAGCCGGAAAGGAGCGGTTGTCATTGCAACGTCGGAATAGAAGATGTGTCAATGAAGAGTTCAAGTGAGCCTCTACAGCGGAAGAACGAAGCTGGTCTACAGAAGCCTAGGAACGACAGTGGTGACGGTAATTCTGAACATGAATTTTCTGATAATCTGTTGAATGATTCTCATTTTTTAGAGTAAACACCACTGTAATTCCCGTTACAAAAGAGCCTACTATGTTAACATGCAACTTAAATGATAAACCTGTTTAATTTCTGCTCGATAATGGTAGTACAGTCTCGACTATCCGTAAAAGAGATGCACTTGCTGTTGGTGCTGCTATAAATCCTACGTGTAGCAAAGTGCTCGGATACAGTGGTGGCTCTGTAAATTTGCTTGTTCAATCTTCGGTAATCATTAGTTATAAAGACGTTAGTTTTAATCGTAAGTTTCTCATTGTGGAAGATGATAGAATCAACTTACTTGCCGAGATATTTGCCCTAAACTCAACGTAAACGTTGTCATTCCTGACAAATGCGACTCTATAAACAAAACGGATTGTCATAGGTTGCCGAGAAGCTTGTCTTTGAAATATGATTCGTACTCATCATCCGAATCACAGTCTAACGTTAGAGATACCGTTCACCTTGATGTGTTGCCTGATGCAGTTCCTGTATTTTTTAAAACACGCCCTGTTCCATTACGACTAAAATACTCCTGCTTTCCAACCTGTTAGCAGTTCACCTGTACAAAATGAACCTTGTAGATCAGGTAGAATAACTAAACCTGTAATGCGAATAGGTTGCTGAATTTTTCTTCCTTGTCATATATTCATCTAAAAGGGAGAGAAGTTGTTATATATTGAAATATGCATCGTTATAATGTGACACTGGTGTTGTAAGTAAGAGTTCCGGAGGCTGAGGTTTACGAGTCCCGGAAGATCTTTGTTGTAGGCCTGGCCTGGCGGGCTCACAGGATGTCCTTATCGTGCTTGGGTTCGGATGGGTCGGAAGCGCCCCGACCGCAGGCGCCGGATGGTACGACGGCGGAAGTTCTTTGTTGCGCACTAGACTTAAGAGCAAGCTGTGTGAACTACGGTGAACAGTAGATGGATAAGTGCCTTACTAAGAGTTTCATTCTTTTCCTTTGGGTAGTCTAAAGCTACCGATACTGTAGTTTGCAGCTACAGTTAAATTAACCTCATGTTGTGCTGAAAGTAACGACACAACAAGCAGAAACTGAAAAGAGTCAAAATTTTGTTACACTGTTAATTATTATCACAGCTTATAAATATACTAGAGTAACTAGACTACCCATGACCAGTTGGGTCAGATTAATAATGCAGAGTCAGCCGAAGAGAATGCAGCTATGTTGAAAATTTATGGAAACAAGGACTTCCAGTAGTTACAAGGAAATCTATACACCACTGTAAAGTCCATTGATTGACATTTCCATGTTCATGAATTTGGTGACAAGGATTAAGAAACCGGCACAACTCATCGAGGGAACAAGATTCGTCCCATTCCTGGAAGAGCTTCTCTGACCTGAAATTACAAAGAGCATTAGGAACATTTAATAAATAAAACTTTCAACACCGATCAGATGGTAACCTGGTAACCCTCAAGAGTTACACCAACGACGGCTACACTCTGCCAAATTTTTTGTTCATGCGAACGTAGATTTCCGTGTACAGGGCCACTGAGTTTCCGAAAAGAATAGGTCACTGTGGCTTCCCTCCACGCTTGCAGCAATTAGTGCACGGATTTCCAGTGAAGGATAAATAAAGATGACTTTCCATACTAGGAATTCCGATAATTAAGCTGCTGCACTTTGGGATAGCCACCAGTAGTTTCTTACTTTGACTGATTGTAGAGAGAAATAAAATAAAAGGTTTATTTTGAAAGAAGTTGATTCATGAACTGTTAATACACTGTTTTTTTTATTTTTTTAATATTTTAACATAAAGATCCTAAATTATTCAGCACACACCGGTATTTTAATAGCCGGATAAATTGTTGACTAAAAGTTGGAAAGAAAAAATAGCTTTTTGTTAGCGCCCACTTGCATCGAAATGTGAGCTTCGGCTTTCACAATGTCAGGGAATAATTTTGAGAGCAAAAATGGCGTATGTAAATAATTTTTCATTTAATACTGATAGGTTGACAGAGTATAATTTTCGTGTTTACGTATCAATTTGTAGACAGTGAAACTAGCTTAGAGCAAACGTTATACCACACCACGCATTCACGTTATTTTCTACGTAAATAATGCTGGTAGAGTCAGAAAATAATGCTGGTATATTTCCTTTCATCTAAAAACGGAGAACATGATGATTATTCTCTTCAAACTTTGATTTTTATAACCTGGCCTTGAAACTAACATATTATAATGGGTTAATTAAATTAAAGCAAATGAACGTAGCATAATGGTAAGCAAAATATTTTAAGACACGAATGGAGCGATTCGTGTAATTGACTTCTTAAATAATGCTGTCACAATGTACCCCCGAGCGTCAGACACGAGGAACTATCACACGAGGCTAAAGTATTATTTTATGAAACGAATATAACATTGAAACTAACGTTTTCACTGTTAAGTCCGTATTTCAATGCCAATTTCGGCCACCTGATGGAATGGACTTGCACTCTGAAATTAATTATACATCAAAAGAAACTTTCATTTCCATTAGAACTGATACAAAACCAGCCTCAGCATTTAAACAATAATTTTAAACTAAGATCTGTAGCTTTAGACGTACATGGGTGTCATAACAACCCATGTCAATGTTTTTACAAGAAATTGAAGGAAAAACATGATAATGTATTCCCATGGCCAAATTATTTTAAGTTAGATAATGATTTAAATACATATAACAATAAAAAATAAAACAACGATGACACATTGATGTAAAACGCATATATGAAACTCTCCAATTATTTTGACATATGCGGTTTGGCTTCTGCGATATCTGGGAATGATATTGAAAGTATAATATGTGGAATTAAATATAGTTCTGTGTTCAAAATTAAATGTACAACATGGCAGAAATCCGAAACTATCTTTTCGTGAACACCCATGAAAATAAAATCGGGTAATTACCTCATAGAATATGTTTTACGTATACCACACATGTTTATGATTTTTTTTTAAAAACAATGCTGACAGAAAAAATGAGGAAAAAATAAATTGTTTCCTGCAAAACTAAATAAACCAATTAGTCACAACATTGGTTGTTATTGAGTTCTTAACCTACAAGCCTTTAATTTATTCTAAAACCACTAGTGGTATTTCAATAGCAATGCCAATGGTTGAATGAAATATTGAGGGGGAAACATAAAAAATGTTAAATTGCTTAGTTGACACTATGTGTAAAAGCTCATAAATACCGCTCACGAAGGAAAAACGGTGAACAAACTGTGAAAAACCGACGCCTTTGGGGGAGGAAGTGTCTACTTCCATATGCATTGACACATAAGCTTAGCGATTTTCTCTAGTGCCCAATGTTGTTGGAGTGAAGAGAATGGGAATAATATAGTCTGCGCATACGTAATGTAAAGTTAATTTTTGTCTTTTCATTCATTTCATTCAAGTCACTGGTGTAGCAATTTTGCTTCAACTGCTGTGCGTGTGTATACATACTAGCAAATAAATGATTATATCGTTTGCGCACACTATCAAAATTTTCGATTGAAAATAAGAAATGACGATTAATAATCGAAAATATACTGCGATTGACTAAGACATCACTTCTTCGATTCGGCTTTTGTTTCGTAACTGTGGGAAAAGAAATTGTGCAAAATCAGCAATTCTCTGAGGAAGGCACGAAGAGCAAAAAACATTGGGATTTTAGAGTGAGAAATCATCTTTAAACAGGAGCCCAGCTAATTTTGTTTAGAAAGGTTGCATAATCGCTCTTCTTCGATATACCTTAGCAAATCACCTTGGCCACGAAATTCACACATTTTTGTAACCCTCTTTGAAGATAATGAGGCATGTCTCCCCATACTATGCTGCAATAGTCAAACCGCGTTAGCACATATAAATGAATGGCTAAAAATCTCGATTTTTAGACGTCCAAACTTTCTATACAACAAAAAAACATTATTGAATTACCGTAAATTCTGTTGCGATTATTATTACTTGAACTGGACAAGAGAGTAATGATGATAGTGAATACTTTTAAAAACACATTGATACACTCTACATCTATTCATGCAGCAACTATGCTATGTGATTTAGAGTCGCCAAGTCCATTGTCATTAAAGCCAGCAGTGTCTACTTCAGCGTGATGCAAAATAGGACTAAAAAATTTTTCTGTGAAAATCACCGTGTCATCATCCGAAATCAAGTTATTTGATGTAAAAATAATGCTAAAAAAATTCAGATAAACGTATTCCCTATAGTATGCCAGTCACACCACTGCTTTCAGTTATTACTCATAAAATGAACTCGATTTGATACATATTGAGAAAGAAGCTCGCTGTGGAGTCAGAGATTTTAAAGTTTTCTTCGTTTTGTCTGGAAGATTCCGTCGATAATTTGACACGACCCGCAACATATATTATTTCTGCTAATCATCTATAGAAATTATTTTTTAGTAATTTTCTACTAATTTAACGCCTCTTTCAGCAACGCCAAATTGAACATCTCATGTGATTGACCGCAATCCAAAAACTTGCTGATAGAAGCCAATCTTTCGCCTTTTTGCTCAGAAAATACGAAGATAATCCCAGAATTTCGAAGAAAGACATCATGCTAGCAGTAACAAAATCTTCAAGTTACTTCTGCTCTATGCTTTCAATATCTTTTTGTGTCTTCTTTGACGGATCTGGAATTGCTGGCTTTGTGAGAGCCTCTTCCATTTTCTTTATAGTAACATGACTGATTTTATCATCAAAGAAAACCTAAGCAATTGTTTCTTTTAATAAATACCTCAAGTATTTACTGTAAAATCAATTTTGCTAGTTGTTCATTTTTAATTTTGTAGTTCTAAAAGTTCCTGTACTGACAGAGATGATTACGAGGAGTACTGCCAGTACTAGGGATTGAGAATTAATATTTGATTTAAATTGACGTTGAAAAACAGCAATCGTCCGTCAGGTTCTTCTCTTCTTTTGATGTGATTTTAATTTTTTCCGAAAAAGATTTTCATTGTACAAGAAAGTGACGCTATTCAAAGTGCTCAGTGATATGCAAAAGGCTTCTTGAATTTTATTCCCGTTGTTTAAGTACTTGATAACAAGATTATTTTTAGTTCTAATAATTCTTCATAATCGTCACGATACTGTTGTTCGTTATAATGCGTCTTGCTGCAAAGGTAAATATTTCCTCCTTTTCCTGTTCCTAGTAATTTTCTAATTTATGAAATATAGTTAAATTAAATTTGTCCCAATCTGTATTAAACCTTTCGCATAACTATATGTTTGGACCTGAAGATGAAAGTAAAATAGGAAACACCACTTCTTCTAAGAGAATTTCAGAAATATGGCGTCTACATGGAAACCATAACACATCTTTCTCTGTTTTTAGCTCAATGAAGACATAGGCTCTATTTTTGCGACCTGTGTTTGATGCAGTAGTAACAAAACACATTCCTTTTACCTGATCTGCTGAACTCCAATTAGGTATAGTTAAGTGCAAGGCATCTGTAGAATATTCACTTGTTCCGTGGTCTATTTTTATAGAACCATCTGATGGTTTTCGCCATTCCTGCGGCCATGAGAACTGGCAAACGGTCAACTACTTCGTTTCCAATAATGTCTTCCCAGGGAACTATTACGGGTATTTTGAGTTTCAAAATTTTTTGAAATATTTTTTCTTTTGTTTTACTTTCCTGTCGGCCTTGCTCTTGGAATCGTTGAGTAACTTATGCTGTAATCCTCGAGTTTTTTTCCGACGTTCGCTACCGTAAGCCTAAGGATTAGAGCAGCAGATCTATCGCTGATTTTCGTTACAGCTAATAAAGAGACCGGATTATCATTAAGAGCTTTCATCTTCTTTCTTGCATTGATTTGATGTTCATGGTGGCGCTAAATCTACCTCTTCCTTATCATTTGCTGCAAAACTCAGTGACCTGGTACAGCTGCTGCCGCTATATACTCCCTAGGACTACTGTTTCACCAATCGCACTTGATTGATGAATTTGCAATTTTTCAAAAAGCTTATTGCTTTTCATCAGCTTCATCTTGGAGCTGTGCACTTTCTTTACCTACTCTCGTCATTTTTCTCTCTCGAGCACCCCTATGTAGATGCAGAAACTCTGTATCTTCTCCAATAGTTATTATTTAGTTTCCATCATGTGCAATGTCAAAAAGTTCACGCAACATCTCTTTTCTGGTATTTTTTCTAATGGAAACATTAATTTCTTCTCTTTGCTCATGTGCAAATTTTGCCAATCATCATGTAGTTTATTTAATTTCTTGACAATGTTACATTGATGCGTTTTGCCACGCTTCTGGTACATCATTAACGGTAGAATTTGAGGCGTCTCTTACAGTTTTTTTCGTTGCGTCTGTAATTCATGATTAAAACAAGTACTGCTCTGTTTGGCAGCATTTTACTTTGATTTAATATATATATTTGCTTGCTAATCAACCAGGTATCAGTAGCCCTTCATTTGATCATATTTATCCCTTAAGATGCCTGAATAATTGAAAGATATTTTGACGGAGCAAGACGCACTATACCTCCCAGGGCTACTGCCACACCCACGCACGGAGTTCAATCGTAATTCAGTACCGCTGATGACGTGAGGTCTGTGCAGGGTTGTTTCAAAGCTCACCAGTTATTTCTTCTGAATGCGACGTTAGCTATAGTTCTATGTTAGATATTGATGTAATTGCAACATTCGCTCTACCATTCTGCATAATTTACCCTGGGACGAAAATTAGAAGAAAATTATTGACTTTTATTTTCATTTAGAATTTTTCCTCATTTCTATAATTTTCAAAGTCCGCGTATGAACTCCAAATATTCTTTGTCTATAATTTTTCAGAGAACATTTTTGGTGACAGAATATATCAAGTTGTAATTCAAAAAATCCGTAATGGTCGAATTTTCGCAACACCCTACAGTCTTCGCTGTTCTGCCGCCAGAGTCACGAAACTCCAGCGTTTGCGTTCTAACGCATACGGTGGTGACGACCTAGGTTGAGCATTTTTTGTCGCGTATAGAAAAAAACAGTTTATTTCAAATTTTAAAATATCTTAAAGTTAATACACTTAGATGATACACACACATGAGTATTGTAATACCCATGTCACTAGTCAAACAGAAATGATTGAGGGTAATATACTTCTAATGCTGCTTAATCTACATCTGATGATACATGAAATTATAATTATAAGAGACAACACAATTTCATTGACGATGCATTTTCAAAGTGGGGTGAAAACACTTTTGATAGTTTACATATGCATGACATAAAAGTTTGAAATTCTTGATGCCAGGAAGTAATAATAGAAATTGCTTGTTTCAGCAGATGTTCAAAAATGTCATTTCAAGGAAGCATGAAAAAATACAAATATAAGCATGAGGACCACGGTAATTACAAGTTTTGTATTTCTAATTAAAAAATTTTATATAACGGTCATTAGTTGAAAAGCATTTTATTCAAGTATAAATGGTTGATCACACAACGAATTTATGGTTTTTTTACATGGATGCTTTACAATGATAAAGAGATGACAAGTTAGGTATTGTTACAAGTTGCGAGTGAAACAGAAAAAAAGGAATTTGAAAAGCAGGAAAATTCCAAGGAACTTGATCATATTTAGAAGGAAAACGTTTCGGAGTCCAGCTCCATCAACAGTTCGTAAAAGTACAATAATTGTAAGTATTGTCTGCAATAAAAGAAAAAACAAAAAGTTGGAAACAGTCATTACAGGAAATCACGAAAAGAATGAAAAAATTAAAACATGGTTCAGAAAAAATAAGTTGACATGATAGCCATCTAGTTACAATTTGCAATGGGTAGGAACTGTCAGTATTATTGAGGGCCAGTATTCGTTTAAAAATATGTAGCGACTCTAAAATTCTATGGTCACATGCAGTTGAAGCTGAATCTAAGATTCTGAAGTCTGCAGAGCATATCGGTACGTTGCATTTTTCTGCGTGATTACGTACTGCAGAGTGTGAGGGGTGCGCTAATTGGTTCCCCGTGCGGAAGCTTCGACCCCGATGTTCGGCCATTCTGATATAAAAGTTTTGTGACGTCATGCCGACGTACGATGACGTGCACTGCACACAACTGTATGAATAAATCAGACAGGCTCGCATCTCAATCGGAAGACTATCCATGTACCGGAAAAAGAAGCAACCTTAAAATTCTTAACAAGGGCTACGCGTAACTGAAGGTTTTGAAAGTATTTATCACACAATAATTTCAACTCCAATGACATATTTTCACAAGGCGCTCCAAAAAACGGGAAAGAGCAATAAAAATGATCTTAATTGTTTTCTTCAATAGTCTGCGATGCGTATTGTTTCGAGAGAAATTTTTTAAATTGCGACTTGACGACACCCAAGGGAAAGCCGTTAGTTTTAAAATATGCGCAAAAATTCAAATTCACAGTGAACATTTTTGAAGGTGGAACATATTTCATAACCTCTATTGATTAAAGTTTGAACACAAATAATTTTGAAGCTTGTTGAACAAAAACTGAAGAAACTTGAGCTTAATCCTGTGAAAGTTGGTTTACGGTGCACTGAGGTCTGACGGGAATCTCCGTCTCTCGTCACGAGACAGTCAAGAAAGGCAAGGGAGTTATTCATAGCAATTAACTTCTACGGTAAACTTAATTGACTGATGATTATGATTAATATAGTTCAAGAACTGCTAAACATGAGATGGATGGTTGAATAGAACAAAAGTATCGTCTACGTATCGGATATAGAACACCGGTTTAAAATCAGAGGGACATTCATTTAACCACTTTGTTTCGTGGAAACACATAAAAATGTTGGTAAAGGGACGGAGCCAACGGAAGACCCCATTGCAGCTCAAAAGTTATGGGTTTAACACGCAAAATGTTCAATACAATACTGGAATTATCTGTAACGCACTCTTTCTTCATATTTGCTGGAAACTTTATAAACAAATAAACGGTCTAGCAATGGGGCTTCCGCATGCACATACATACCTACGCATATACATACGCCCAACACGCACACAAACATAAATACATACCTATGCATTTAGGCAATCGCAATACATTTGCGTTCTACAAAAATGCTGTGCGATGTACTGAAATATAGGATAATGAGCAAAGGAAGTTCGTGACAACTTTTTCAGTATGTGTTACTGCTTACAATTTCTAAGGGAATATCGAAGCGATGTTTAATTAAATATTGTAGCGAAAAGATCATTGGTTGATAAGCGTCTTATTTATCAGATGTGGGTGATCGCGCAACAAATTTATATAAACATTTTTTTTATAAATGCTTTACAATAATGAAGGGAAATGAAGTATTACGTCGTGACACATTCACCCATCTACTCACAATTAATGTTTACATGCACTCATTTACACAAGAAAGCATGTGCGCAAATATCAGCATAAACTAGTCAGTATAAACTAGCATTCCAATAGAGGGACTAGGAGAAAATAACTTTTGTCACGGCATGAATTTTATGAAATTTCCGTACTAAAAGTAGTGGCTCAAAACAGTCTGCCTGAGTCAGAAACATGAAAACGATTGTTCTACAGCGGTTCCCAAGTACAGAAAATCCTAGGTGAGGTTGTGGTAATATACTATAGAGCGTAAGAGATGGTATGATAATATGCACTACACTAGCTTAACATGAGCACTTTTGAGCGTGAATAAGAAAGAAGACATGAATGCCCTATAAAGGTTTCATATTAGAAAAAAAATCCCATTATATTTGTAATATGGTGCAGAATATCTGCAATTAATAAACACACACACACATAGGTACCACGACGGTCTAGTTTGATGCTTGCACAAAAGCGGAGAGGAAAGACATAAAATGCATCCTTTGGCTGGTTTATCTAGTCCAGTGCACACAGGTGTATGTGCACATATGCACACCCATATACGCAAATACACCCATATACGTACTCACATATATAAATAAGCGTGTTTGCAAATCCCAGCATATATAGGCGATCAAATCATAATACCTACGCATACCTAAAAACTGTAGTGTATTGTCTTGAATCATAAAACGATGAGCATGAGAGATTATCCTGCAATGGAGATACCAGGCAAATGAGATTCTTCAATACTAATTCAGTATGTTCCGTACCTAAGAATTATTTTTGAGACACAAGATGACGAGTTATTTTGGTTTTAAATTCTCTCGGTCTTCGAGGGATTTTAGTACTCATGGGAAGTTTGTTCCACAGTAAGGCGCCTGATTTGGACAGAGCCTTCTGCCCTAAGTGAGATGAACGATAGTTGACTAAGACATTAGTGTTTCTGTTTGGCTTTTGGTTGGTTACAGTGGGTGGATGGAAACGTACTACCTCAGCATTGCTCTGAGGAAGATATAACGGGGAGAATACGTATTGGGCCCTCTGCATGAGGAGCCTTTCTTGGATAGGAATCCAGCCGAGTTTATTAAGAAGAGGGGTTACGTGATCACTTCTTTTGAAATTACCGTTGCATACCACCTTGGCTGCAAAGTTCATGCGCTTTTGTAAGTCCCTTTGAAGGTATTGAGGTAAGTCTCCCCATACTAGGCTGCAGTAGTCAATGCGCGATAACACCAGCGATTGAATGGCTAATAACCTGGATTTTTCGTCTAGCATACTCTTCATGCGATGAAAAAACATTAAAATTCCGTAAATTTTGTTGCAAGTATTCTCAACATGAGATTTGAAGGGCATGTTTCCATCGAACCAGATACCTAGATTTTTAACTTTTTCTGATGCATTAATTTTATCATTTCCAATTGCATGAGTAAGATCTGAAGTTTTTTAATTGCAACTTTGGATCCAAAAATAATGCATTGTGTTTTATTAGCATTTAATTTGAGACCATTTCGGTCGTACCATGATTTCAGGCTAGTCAGTATAGTTTCGGCTTTAAGGGGGTCATCCAGACCCCTGCCAGGCCCCTGTGGCACGCGTTTTCCTGCCTCGGAACTGGACTGGGCGAAAGTTGGTGATTTTGTTTTGCGAGTTATATTTTCCATCGTAAATTCTATGGCATCGAAATTCAGAAAGTTCTGTTATTTTTGGTCCCGTTCTACTCATTGTTGCGCATCCAACAGTGGTGCAGAGCATACTTCACCCCACCGTTTTTTCTGTCTCGAAGGAGTAAAGCATTGAACTTTGGAAAAGAATGTCGTGAATTGGAGTTACCATGACTAAACATAATATTTGCCGGATTGAGCGGCTCTTCTGATGACACAGATAACGAATAAGTGAGTGAGAGAGGATGTAGAAAAACATTCCTACTGAATACGCTGGCCTTTCACTCATGCATCTTCCTCTCACAAACGTCATGACCTGGAAAGTTGTGGTAGTTGATTATCACTGAGAAATTTCTGTCGATACAACTGTGCAGTCAAAGCGAGCGTTCGTGACAGCTCAGTCTGAACGCAGAGTAATCGCATCATTAAGCGGAAAACCTCCGATGATTTACAAAGATCAATCTCTATAGATAACGTAAATGCTAGTAAGAAACATGAGAGGCAAAAGGATACACGGTTTTACAATGCAGTGAGTGTTTATGATGTTACTCCTATCGGAGTATTGGCGCGTTTTGTCGCAGTAAAACACATAATGAGAAATATTTTGATACACGCACTACCTTTTTCGCCTAGATCAATTCATATTCCTTTGAACGCTTTCCAAACTATTTTTGCGAAACATTTAATTACGTTCTCTTAATTGAATAGTATTTAGGAAACAAAGCAACGTAATCATATCAGATGATACAACGGTGCTTATCGAACGCTACAGATGATCTGATGTCCGTCATTTCCCGGCTACGACGCTGGTCTCAACTTGTCCCATTCCTGATCCGAAGTCTTACGGGACAACCGTGACCCCTGCAGCTCAACATCCTCCTCTCCCTCCCCGCCACAACTGGTCTGAACGAAGCTCCTTTTCCGACTTCCGGATAACTTCTACGGCCGCGAGGGCTCCAAACTTTGGCAGCGAGGGAGGCCAGAGTCCACCATTGAGGGCTCTGATAATTTCTGGATTCGGTCGCCAAGCATTCTCGTCAGCGATCTTCGAGGCCAAATCTTTTCCAAAATAGGAGGAAGCTCAGGTCTCGGAACTGGACTTGCGGTAGCGTATGTGTTGCAGCAATGACTGCAATGCCGAAATTGCTGAAGTATAGAAGCGAGTTAATAAAAAAAACGGAATAGGGTTCAGTGTGCCTTCTGTCGAGACCCTAGCGAGAGGAATCGAGGACTGAGCCAAGATCTTGAACTCGAGCTCTGGTCGTGAGGAAAAATTTCTCAGCAGACTTTATTTGCAGCTCCAGGAGATCAAGGAGAGTAGGCCTGGAAGTTTTTTGTCTTAGCTGACCAGTCCATTGTAAGTGTACGTGACGCTTCGTAGTAACAAATATAAAATGTATCCCAATTCTCTCCCTCGCATTTAAAAGTTCTCGATTTTAACGAGAGAAGTGCTGTGCTATTTTATTAGGGTTTGAGCGCCTTCTCAGCCCTCCTCGCTCCTTATATGTCATTACGTCCATGTGATACGAAGGACCAAACCCTACTGTCGCTGTAGGACGACGCACAGTGGTGACATGAGAACCACAAACATTAGTTTATTAGAAAAATTTCCAGCCCTGCGTATCGGAAAGATTTCACTCTGCAATTGAGAATATTATTTCAATGACTTGACTCGAATAACGACAACTTATATCTTGTTTGTTATTAAATTTTTCAATATTTTGACAAAGTCTAATTTTATTCCATGAATCATCTTGTTAGTCCCATCAAAAAATTTTCTTTAACACACTGGTTTAATATCTCAATCGTTGTTTTACAGCATTTCTATTACTGTTTGCTTTTTTCATTCAAGTCTTTGATCACAGCTTTTAAATTTAAAAATTATA
Organism: Morinoia aosen; assembly: GCA_030386875.1. Lineage (NCBI taxonomy): Eukaryota > Metazoa > Arthropoda > Malacostraca > Amphipoda > Talitridae > Morinoia > Morinoia aosen. Next base: position 6,953,827 of record CM059574.1, read on the forward strand.
GGTGTGTGAATGTTATTAAGTTTTTGGTTCAGATAGGGCACTTTAAAGTTTATTCCATATTAATGAAATGTCTCTTACCATCACTGGGATACGCGTAAACATGCGAACTATTCATCAAACCCAAATTTCGCGGGTTAACTTTGTTTAGCTTCCTGGTATTTCATCACTCGTCAATTATTTTCTTCCCGCATCTGCCTCGTCCTTCATTTCCCGACGCTCTGTTCGTCGATACTTGCAAAATATAAATGGTCCAGAGTAGACGTAAATGGCGGCGTCTCGATACCAATAACAGGGATCGCGCCTTGTCCTTATCTTTCGGAATGGACTTTAGATTAGAGCGAGAACCCTGGCGTGGCACTGCAGTCCCCGAGCCCAGCTTCGCTTAGCAAACACCGGATATAGAAGCGTGGCCTCGCACCGATCGGCTGGCTAGAGCTGGGGCCGCCGGACCAACTCCGTCGTCGGAGATATTTTTTATCAATGGTTTGCATTTTTAGCTTTGGAATTCTTACTTTTAAAGTTATAACATGTGTCTGGAACATTTGCTTCTTTTTAGTTTGGAGACTCGAGTTTGTAGAATTCATCATTGTAAGAAAATGCGTAAAAAATATTTCTGCCATTCCTATGCTGAGATTAACTCAATTACGCATTCATGTCCGTGACGCTAGCGTACCGAGGAGGGTAGGCCTTGTAAAACTTTTACCCCCATTCATTTTGTTCTCCTTTTTCGAACGAGTTCGTAGCATAATTTGATAAATGACGCTTTTTTCCCTTGAAGTGAGGCAGCAACGTTGTTCTTACGCAGCCCTCAATGAACCGCACGATCTACCGCTCTGAATCACCTAAAACATGGAAACTCTGAGTTAATTCTAAACCACTGTGTTTTTGAACTATTGCGCGTATGAAAGTTCAAACTAAAATTGAACTGAAGCTCAACACATGCTGCACTGTACTCGCAAGAGAAAATTCATTTCATACATACGTGAGGAACGAAACGTACGAGTCTTTCCTCGCCACTGCGTATTGAGTAGACTTTAAATATAAACCGTCATTTTCCGCTTCCTTTCCTAGCTCACCTACTCTACAATATATACGTACTTCATTTAACCTCGGAGTAAATCTTAAAAAATTCTATTGCTGTTTACGTTTGAAAAAAACTGTGTTTAACAGTTTGACTGTTATTGGTTCAATATTCAACTGAAATTTAAGGTAAATTGTAATAAGCAATATTAAAACTAGCAGACATAAAATGGATCGAGTATTCATTTAGCTTTTATTAGGTATTTGTAAAAATTGAGTTTCTGACTACCGGTTGGTCAGCAGCACTATGGAAATCCCCTCCGTAGCCCCCGGTAGCGAGCGTTGCGGGCGAAGTGTAAGCACAGGGGACAAAACACAGGTTTTCATACCTCCACTTTTCGAGTCGTCTTCCCAAGAAAACCGTCGACTCATTGTGACTCCGACGATTCTATTAACTTGGACTTCACTCCATTGACAGGGACTCGCCTTTATTAAATATGATTCGACTCTATTGTATTGACTCAAACTCGACTTCACTGACTTTTACTCCAGTGAATGCCTCTAATGAATCTGCTGACTATGACACTTTGTGCTGATTTCACTATTTTAACTTAGCTCGCTGCTAACTCCTTTAGTAGAGTGGTGTCATTTGGTACCGGAGTAAGTAGAGGAGTCAGAAAAGTACCACGATAAAATCTAGGAACCAGTCAGCAGTCAGAATCAGCAGAGTCAACAGAGCCAGAGTAAGTTGAGCCATAATCAATATCGTCAGGTCACAGTCAATAAAGTCGAGTCAGAGTGAGTAGGATCAAGTCAGGTTTAGCACGTAAAGTTGAGTCAGAAGCAATTGAGTCGAGCCAGAGTCAAATTAAGATAGTACAGGGCTCACCATAATTATGGCAACGCAAATTTGGAATACTATTGAAGAGGTTCATTTTTAAACTATGTCATTAATGTTTACTTCATCTGAACCTAATTTGATTTGCATTACTGAACAAATGCATTGAAACAAAAATTTTCAATGGTTATCGATGAAAGCACAAGCGAGTCCTGTTTATAAAAACAGTGAGAGTAATTCATGCATCGCTAAAAAACTGCGCATTCACCGTGAAGCAGTTTTAAAAATCGTAAAAATGTGGAGAAACGTAAAACTTGTAATCAAAGAGACCAGGGCAAAAAAACTGTCCGTTCAAGCCCGTCTCGTCCAAAACACGCGAGAAAATTGAGAAGAAATCCGCTCTTCTCCGCTCGAGATTCGGCCACAGAGGTAGAAGTTAATCAGACTTCAATGCGTCAAATCCTGAAAGAAGATATCGAGGCATATCCTCACAATATGCAGAAAGGGCACAAATTTTCAATCACTTGTACACGTATGAGATTCAACAGAAATCAACTCATGCTTAACCTCTCAGAAAATGGCATACTGCCCAATTTTTAAATTCACTGACGAAAAGAAATTCGACCTTCATAAAAATTGAAGCCACCTGAATGATAGAGTCTGTGGTAAAGATAGATCATTGAATGACAGAGAAGTGAAGCGGTGCTAGAATCCATACTCGGTGATGGTTTGGGCTGCAATCACAGTCATCGGTCGAGATCACTTTTTTGTTTATTCAGCAGTCATACTTAATAGCCAGCGCTACATTACAGGTGTAAGAACTACTTCCCCGGGCACGTGATCCCTTCAGTGGTGCACGTTCGTCCCTTCAACAAGACTGCTGCATCACATGACACCAAAATGACTCAACACTGGATTCAGGTGCAAATTCCAGCGTTCATCGCAAGGAAGAGTAGCCCCCGTGGAGCCCTGATTTGAACCCGGTAGAATTTTCTAAACGGTCCATCTTGGAGAGAAAGGTCTGCAGAACTCCTCTCGATTCGCTTGGAAGCTTGAAGTCTAATCTGAGTCAAGAATGGGCTTTATTTTGAGAGGATGTTCAATTTGGTGTTAGTAGGCAGTAAAAAAAGCATTTTATTTATCAATTATATTTACAAGGTGTTGCAGAACAAGAGGTACAAAATTGCACGCCAAGTAGAAAATGACCAAATAAACACTTTTTCTTTGTGAAATTTTTCGAAAATATCGGGTTTTTAGCTATCAGCTGTTTATTAATTTAAAGGATGAAATTTAGATACACATTTACTCGCAATAATTATTTTAAATTTACGTTACAAAAACTTCTATTCTATGAGAGCTTACAATAAGAAAATTTAGCTTTTGTGATATTTGGTAAAAAGCATTGTAGCCTTGTTTATGCTACACCCACTGAATCTGAGGAAGATCTCGGTGCCAGAATTGCAGTGGCTGCTGGTGAAATTTCTGAAATGCCACACGTGTTTCCTAATATCTGGTCGTCGTTAAGGCTTACACTTGAAAACTGCAGCGATGTAGGTGGAACACATTTGAACAATTTTTGCGGAGTAAATTCAAAATATATATTGCGAGTAATTAGGTAATTAAACTTCGTCCTTTAAAACACTAAACAGCTAACATCTCAAAAACCCGAATTTTTTCCGGAAAATTACATAGATCAAAAAGTGTTTATTACTTGCGGCGGGCGAACTTTGTAGTAGTGTTGCGAGAAGAGACTAAAAATAGTACCCGTGAAAAAATTTTAAGTGGCACCAAGATCGGAATTGCTTGTCGCCATAAAGGTGGAGCATCGGAGATATAGCAAATCACTCCCTAACTCGAGCCAAAACCGACTTCCCGGGGTCCCAGCGCTTTCAAACTTGGTGAGCGTGTACAAGGGAAAATTCTAAGACATACGGACCCCTTTCCAGGCCCCAAGACCCCATAGGAGACCCCCGAGAACTCGAAAACCGACCGAAAATAGGGTCATTTCAAACATGAAGATATTTTTCATTGCGCCGTCGGAGGAGCTGAATTGGTCGGAACTGGTAGAGAAAAATTCGGGCTTTACGACGGTGTGATCGTTACGTCGAAAAGTATTCGGGAAAATGTTCAATGAATGAAAAACTTTTGGGTAAAAAAACGGCCGTTTTTCAAGTGTCACTTTGGCTGCCAGTTGCGGCGTTTTCGATGGCCGTTCGCCTCTCAAAATTTGATAGAATGTAGATTGGAGTTTTTTCTAAAATCTATCAAATTTATGAAGCGATAATTGCGATACTTTTCTCAAAATGAGCGATTTAAAAATACTCCTTTTTGTCTGAAAATTCACTTAAACCAAAAACATTGGAGAACGCTTCGTTTTACAGGCAAAGTTGTTGAACACTTTTTGCTCGTTTTTTCACGCTACATACAAAATAGCTTTTGTGGAACGATCGCATCAACCGTTCCATATATATATGAAAAAAACATGGTTTTCACGTCATTCCGACTTTTATTACCCCTCTCACGCCCCCTGCGTTACCCTTGAGGGCTTTTAAGTACTCTGTACTGATGCGTCTCGAGGATATCTTTCTTTAATGATACATGTCTCAAACTCCTAGCTTTTCAAGTTTTTGAGAAAAATGGAAAAAACATCGAAATAAATTTCCCCTGGACGCGAAATGTGCCAGTGAAAAGGTATTTCAATCTCCGTAGATTAATGACACGGATGATTTCTTGTTTTGCATTGAAGTCTCCACACCGAGATCATATGGGTGACAGCGATGACGCAACCTAGGCTTGCTTGCGTGGCGAAGGCTCTATAAGGATGTTGAACATCAAGACGCTTATGTTTTTATTTTATGTGGAGTTTGATCCGATATATTTCGATTCTTTGTTAAGTTCAAAGTTTCAACCAATTTTTGACCGTTTGAGGCTGTGTTGCAAATTTTTCATAGGTCTACAGTGTTCTTATAGTTATTAGAAATTGATTTTGACTTGGAACTCAATACTCGAACTCGGTTCTTTCGCTTTGAGATTCGCATAACTTCCAGTCATGACTAGTAAATAATCCTTTTCAAGTGTTTAAACTGGTTTTACATGGAAATTTATAGAGAACAAATGTGTTTAAAATATTTGATTCACCTAAAGGTAGTATTATTTTAATTCTAACAAGTTTTGCAATGGAGAATAAATGATGGTTACGCGTTTTATTTTCGCTGCTTGAAGGTCCATGAATTTCAGACACCCATTTTCACAGGTATGGCGACTTTGAATTGCAATATAGTAATGAGGTTTAGTATTTGAGACTTAAATTGTCAGCTTCTTATAATAATTGTATTATAATTATCCAGTTGAAGTAATATAAAGTGACATAAATTGCAAATCAAACGTTGCGTAAAGGCATAAATATTGCTCTTGATGCGTTTTTGACCAGAAATGATGCTCATTCGTTCGAGGTGCTCATTTCAGTTCGACTTTATTTATTTTTTATGACGTATTATATGTTGTCCTCTCTCTCCATCACGTTACAAATCACAAGTTCAATCTAGTGTTTTACCTTAAGGTGTCAGCATCATCGACCTTACTTCGTAGTATGAGTTCAAATACGCAAAGCGAGTAGTTTTCGACGCCAAAAATTCCGCAACTACTTTGCTAGCGTTCTTGAGAACAATTTTATAGCAATCCTATAATATTTCGACATCGCAAATTGTGTCATCGCAAAACAAGGCGTATTCGTAAAACTTCGTAAATGAACTATAATTTAAAGGTGATAGACTTTAAATTAGTCATTTGTATAAAGGTATAGTGGCTAAATATTTTTCGTTCGGCACAGCTATTTGTGTAGTGTTTGAAACTTGTTTTATGACGTTAGAGAATTGGAATTGAAAGAGCTCATAGTCCAAGAATTTGACTTCTTATTTTCTAAATTGATAAAGCTCATTGAGGAACAATCTCTCGTTATATTGGTTCGAAGAACACGAAAATGGTTCCTGTCGACATATGCTATGATTGAACGAGGCATTTCCGACGAAGTGTATAGTTTGAGTGAATATTTGGCTCATAAATTTTTATGGTTGGGATGTAAAATTCTTGGATCTTCACGACCAAGAATCTGTCAAGTGTTGACGAATAATCTGATCTCCAATAATAATAATAATAATAATAATGATAATTAAAACTCGTTCTTTGAAGGCCTCAAAATCGCTCACATTGCATGTGTGAGTTTCAGGAAGTCATCATTTGAGTGCGTATAGACAACATTACGAGGTTCTAACTGATGATTAATATTTGGTGAATGCGTGTCCCCGACTACAACCAAATCTTGTGCAGGTTTTTTATGTTTGAATGATGTTATGTATTGAAGTTGAAATGGTATAACTAATGTATTTGCAATAATAATTTATAAATTCCACTCAGCCTAATTGAAGGTTTCTGTATCGATCCACAATAGAAATATATGATGATTAGAAAGAGGTTGAAATTGTTCACATTCGTGAACTAATAATTGTTGTGGCGAAAATGATGTGTATTAGGAAACATCATTGTTTCTAAGCTATAGCCGCAGGTGTTCACAGATAAATTTGTTTGAGAAATGTCAGAAATATGTTCGGATATGATGTTGTCGTAATGAATGGGGAATTCCTAAGTTTGATTTCTGATACGAAGAGATTGATTTCGTGTCAATGATGCTTTTATAAAGTTCGTAGTTGTATGTAAGTTGTAAGTGCACTCAAATTTATAGATGAGTGCCAAATGCTCAAATATTGTTGAAAGTTTCCATGAGATTTGCTGCGAATGCGTTCTTTCTTTGTATTAACTGACTTCAACAGAAAAACGCTTTCGCTTGGCGAGAGCGTGAGATCTCGCCAAGCGTTCCCAAAATGGAGAGTTTATTTCTTCGGCGTTCAAGTTAGCGCGCGATAGCGCGTTGTATATATTCGTTGAACGAGTTGTGATGCACAGTTATAAGAGACTTTGATTATTATACGTAGAATTAATTGTGAATGATAACTCTTTTATTGCGGTGTTTCGAACGTAAACATTTATGCTTGAATTTTCAAAAGTAGCTTACCGCAAAATAAAGATGTTATGTATTATTTCGAAATATGCATCGTTGTGACGTCATTTCTTCGTGACATCGAATTTCTGTTGAGTATGTAGGTTGGATATTTGATGAATTGTCGATTAGAACGAATTAAACTAGTCAACTTCGAAACAAAGGAAAAGGTTAGTGATGCGCACCCATTAATAAACCGAAATGTAAGAAATGTTTCGTCACAATATTTCGTGAGGTAAAATTTGGAACAAATTTTCAATGAAACCCTAATCCCCATAATTTAACGAGAAAATATAGCAGGCAGAATGTCTGTGCGGGTGAAATAGTTATGGAACGCATTTTCATTTTGTGACCAATAGAATATCAATTGGTTATAAGTTACAGTTGGATGGAAGGATATTTTAGCGCACATAGAGGTTAGGAATTCGTGAAGAATATAAGGGCAAAGGCGTAAGCAATAAATCAGATAAAATAGGTGCTACCGAAATTGTAGGTATATAGGACAGGGAACCCTGAATTAGTAAAGTGTAGTTGTATGTACGTGAGTTTTAAATGTATCAAGTAAGTTAATTCACGTCATATTTAGAGCAAGATAGATTAAATTGAGTTAGGTTAGAGTAGGTTACGATAAATTAGATTTTTTTAGGTGAGTTTAGACCATGTTTCGTTAGTTGAGGTTAGGTGACTTTGCCTTGAGTTAGGTTGGGTTAGAGAACATTATATTTCTTTAGATAGGGTGTGACAGTGTGACACGAAAGCTAATTTAAAGATTTGATGAGTTGTAACACATACGTATGGTCTGTGTTATACAATGAATGAGGGTGTCATCGTTTTGGTTAGGCTTTGTTATTCATGTGAATGGTTTGGAGAAATTATTTCGCATAAGTTTGTTATAGTGACAAGGTTAGGTTGATATTACTGTTAGTATATATGCGAATGATATTGCTATTGGTAAATGAAATTCTTGAGGTGTTTCTAAGTTCGATGTAGAGTTTAGGTTGAAAGACGTGTATATATATATATATATTGGTTTGTCTTTTGAGACGATGGTGTGTGAAAGTGGGTTGCTTCTTAATTGTGGTGCTTTGTTAAGTTTCGTTAATTGAATTAGGTTTCACGTCAATTGAATTAAAGTGAATCAAGTTTCTTCATCAATGGTGTTGTAGTTGGTGAATGAAATGCTTGTGGTGTTTGAAAGGTAAACATAGAAATTAAAGTAAATAGCATTGATATTGATACATATATTATTTTGTCATTTGAGACGATGGTGCCTCTCATTGCGTTGCTGCAGATTTGTGGTGATTTGGCAAGTGTGCACGACATTTGCATGTGCTTGTACATAAGTGTGTGCGTGTGTTTGTGTACATGTTTGAGCGTGTCTGCGTGAGTGTGTGTGTGTGTTGTGATTATTATGATAGTGGTGCAGAGGAATGTCTGTGTTGTGCTTATTATGATAGTGTTGTACAGAGGAATGTCTGTGTTCGCCCCTAGCGGGCTGTGCCTGGTTACTTGCGGCGGGCGAACTTTGTAGTAGTGTTGCGAGAAGAGACTAAAAATAGTACCCGTGAAAAAATTTTAAGTGGCACCAAGATCGGAATTGCTTGTCGCCATAAAGGTGGAGCATCGGAGATATAGCAAATCACTCCCTAACTCGAGCCAAAACCGACTTCCCGAGGTGCCAGCGCTTTCAAATTTGGTGAGCGTGTACAAGGGAAAATTCTAAGACATACGGACCCCTTTCCAGGCCCCAAGACCCCATAGGAGACCCCCGAGAACTCGAAAACCGACCGAAAATAGGGTCATTTCAAACATGAAGATATTTTTCATTGCGCCGTCGGAGGAGCTGAATTGGTCGGAACTGGTAGAGAAAAATTCGGGCTTTACGACGGTGTGATCGTTACGTCGAAAAGTATTCGGGAAAATGTTCAATGAATGAAAAACTTTTGGGTAAAAAAACGGCCGTTTTTCAAGTGTCACTTTGGCTGCCAGTTGCGGCGTTTTCGATGGCCGTTCGCCTCTCAAAATTTGATAGAATGTAGATTGGAGTTTTTTCTAAAATCTATCAAATTTATGAAGCGATAATTGCGATACTTTTCTCAAAATGAGCGATTTAAAAATACTCCTTTTTGTCTGAAAATTCACTTAAACCAAAAACATTGGAGAACGCTTCGTTTTACAGGCAAAGTTGTTGAACACTTTTTGCTCGTTTTTTCACGCTACATACAAAATAGCTTTTGTGGAACGATCGCATCAACCGTTCCATATATATATGAAAAAAACATGGTTTTCACGTCATTCCGACTTTTATTACCCCTCTCACGCCCCCTGCGTTACCCTTGAGGGCTTTTAAGTACTCTGTACTGATGCGTCTCGAGGATATCTTTCTTTAATGATACATGTCTCAAACTCCTAGCTTTTCAAGTTTTTGAGAAAAATGGAAAAAACATCGAAATAAATTTCCCCTGGACTCGAAATGTGCCAGTGAAAAGGTATTTCAATCTCCGTAGATTAATGACACGGATGATTTCTTGTTTTGCATTGAAGTCTCCACACCGAGATCATATGGGTGACAGCGATGACGCAACCTAGGCTTGCTTGCGTGGCGAAGGCTCTATAAGGATGTTGAACATCAAGACGCTTATGTTTTATTTTTTGTGGAGTTTGATCCGATATATTTCGATTCTTTGTTAAGTTCAAATTTTCAACCAATTTTTGACCGTTTGAGGCTGTGTTGCAAATTTTTCATAGGTCTACAGTGTTCTTATAGTTATTAGAAATTGATTTTGACTTGGAACTCAATACTCGAACTCGGTTCTTTCGCTTTGAGATGACTAGTAAATAATCCTTTTCAAGTGTTTAAACTGGTTTTACATGGAAATTTATAGAGAACAAATGTGTTTAAAATATTTGATTCACCTAAAGGTAGTATTATTTTAATTCTAACAAGTTTTGCAATGGAGAATAAATGATGGTTACGCGTTTTATTTTCGCTGCTTGAAGGTCCATGAATTTCAGACACCCATTTTCACAGGTATGGCGACTTTGAATTGCAATATAGTAATGAGGTTTATTATTTGAGACTTAAATTGTCAGCTTCTTATAATAATTGTATTATAATTATCCAGTTGAAGTAATATAAAGTGACATAAATTGCAAATCAAACGTTGCGTAAAGGCATAAATATTGCTCTTGATGCGTTTTTGACCAGAAATGATGCTCATTCGTTCGAGGTGCTCATTTCAGTTCGACTTTATTTATTTTTTATGACGTATTATATGTTGTCCTCTCTCTCCATCACGTTACAAATCACAAGTTCAATCTAGTGTTTTACCTTAAGGTGTCAGCATCATCGACCTTACTTCGTAGTATGAGTTCAAATACGCAAAGCGAGTAGTTTTCGACGCCAAAAATTCCGCAACTACTTTGCTAGCGTTCTTGAGAACAATTTTATAGCAATCCTATAATATTTCGACATCGCAAATTGTGTCATCGCAAAACAAGGCGTATTCGTAAAACTTCGTAAATGAACTATAATTTAAAGGTGATACACTTTAAATTAGTCATTTGTATAAAGGTATAGTGGCTAAATATTTTTCGTTCGGCACAGCTATTTGTGTAGTGTTTGAAACTTGTTTTATGACGTTAGAGAATTGGAATTGAAAGAGCTCATAGTCCAAGAATTTGACTTCTTATTTTCTAAATTGATAAAGCTCATTGAGGAACAATCTCTCGTTATATTGGTTCGAAGAACACGAAAATGGTTCCTGTCGACATATGGTATGATTGAACGAGGCATTTCCTACGAAGTGTATAGTTTGAGTGAATATTTGGCTCATAAATTTTTATGGTTGGGATGTAAAATTCTTGGATCTTCACGACCAAGAATCTGTCAAGTGTTGACGAATAATTTGATCTCCAATAATAATAATAATAATAATAATTAAAACTCGTTCTTTGAAGGCCTCAAAATCGCTCACATTGCATGTGTGAGTTTCAGGAAGTCATCATTTGAGTGCGTATAGACAACATTACGAGGTTCTAACTGATGATTAATATTTGGTGAATGCGTGTCCCCGACTACAACCAAATCTTGTGCAGGTTTTTTATGTTTGAATGTTATGTATTGAATTTGAAATGGTATAACTAATGTATTTGCAATAATAATTTATAAATTCTACTGAGCCTAATTGAAGGTTTCTGTATCGATCCACAATAGAAATATATGATGATTAGAAAGAGGTTGAAATTGTTCACATTCGTGAACTAATAATTGTTGTGGCGAAAATGATGTCTATTAGGAAACATCATTGTTTCTAAGCTATAGCCGCAGGTGTTCACAGATAAATTTGTTTGAGAAATGTCAGAAATATGTTCGGATATGATGTTGTCGTAATGAATGGGGAATTCCTAAGTTTGATTTCTGATACGAAGAGATTGATTTCGTGTCAATGATGCTTTTATAAAGTTCGTAGTTGTATGTAAGTTGTAAGTGCACTCAAAATTATAGATGAGTGCCAAATGCTCAAATATTGTTGAAAGTTTCCATGAGATTTGCTGCGAATGCGTTCTTTCTTTGTATTAACTGACTTCAACAGAAAAATGCTTTCGCTTGGCGAGAGCGTGAGATCTCGCCAAGCGTTCCCAAAATGGAGAGTTTATTTCTTCGGCGTTCAAGTTAGCGCGCGATAGCGCGTTGTATATATTCGTTGAACGAGTTGTGATGCACAGTTATAAGAGACTTTGATTATTATACGTAGAATGAATTGTGAATGATAACTCTTTTATTGCGGTGTTTCGAACGTAAACATTTATGCTTGAACTTTCAAAAGTAGCTTACCGCAGAATAAAGATGTTATGTATTATTTCGAAATATGCATCGTTGTGACGTCATTTCTTCGTGACATCGAATTTCTGTTGAGTATGTAGGTTGGATATTTGATGAATTGTCGATTAGAACGAATTAAACTAGTCAACTTCGAAACAAAGGAAAAGGTTAGTGATGCGCACCCATTAATAAACCGAAATGTAATAAATGTTTCGTCACAATATTTCGTGAGGTAAAATTTGGAACAAATTTTCAATGAAACCCTAATCCCCATAATTTAACGAGAAAATATAGGAGGCAGAATGTCTCTGCCGGTGAAATAGTTATGGAAAGCATTTTCATTTTGTGACCAATAGAATATCAATTGGTTATAAGTTACAGTTGGATGGAAGGATATTTTAGCGCATATAGAGGTTAGGAATTCGTGAGGAATATAAGGGCAAAGGCGTAAGCAATAAATCAGATAAAATAGGTGCTACCGAAATTGTAAGTATATAGGACAGGGAACCCTGAATTAGTAAAGTGTAGTTGTATGTACGTGAGTTGTAAATGTGTCAAGTAAGTTCATTCACGTCATATTTAGAGCAAGATAGATTAAATTGAGTTAGGTTAGAGTAGGTTACGATAAATTTGATTTCTTTAGGTGAGTTTAGACCATGTTTCGTTAGTTGAGGTTAGGTGACTTTGCCTTGAGTTAGGTTGGGTTAGAGAACATTATATTTCTTCAGGTAGGGTGTGACAGTGTGACACGAAAGCTAATTTCAAGACTTGATGAGTTGTAACACATACGTATGGTCTGTGTTATACTATGAATGAGGGTGCCATCGTTTTGGTTAGGTTTTGTTATTCATGTGAATGGTTTGGAGAAATTATTTCGCATCAGTTTGTTATAGTGACAAGGTTAGGTTGATATTACTGTTAGTATATATGCGAATGATATTGCTTTTGGTAAATTAAATTCTTGAGGTGTTTCTAAGTTCGATGTAGAGTTTAGGTTGAAAGACGTGTATATATATATATATATTGGTTTGTCTTTTGAGACGATGGTGTGTGAAAGTGGGCTGCTTCTTAATTGTGGTGATTTGTTAAGTTTCGTTAATTGAATTAGGTTTCACGTCAATTGAATTAAAGTGAATTAAGTTTCTTCATCAATGGTGTTGTAGTTGGTGAATGAAATGCTTGTGGTGTTTGAAAGGTAAACATAGAAATTAAAGTAAATAGCATTGATATAGATACATATATTATTTTGTCATTTGAGACGATGGTGCATCTCATTGCGTTGCTGCAGATTTGTGGTGATTTGGCAAGTGTGCACGACACTTGCATGTGCGTGTACATAAGTGTGTGCTTGTGTACATGTTTGAGCGTGTCTGCGTGAGTGTGTGTGTGTGTGTGTGTTTGTGTGTGTTGTGATTATTATGATAGTGGTGCAGAGGAATGTCTGTTTGTGTTGTGCTTAGTGGTGTACAGAGGAACGTCTGTGTGTTCGCCCCTAGCGGGCTGTGCCTGGTTACTTGCGGCGGGCGAACTTTGTAGGTTGCGAGAACACACTAAAAATAGTACCCGTGAAAAAATCATACCTGGCACCAACATCGAAATGCTTGTCGCCGAAAGGTGGAGCCTCGAGTATTAGAAAAATACACCCCCTAATTCGCGCAAAACCACACTTCCCGAGGTCCCAGCGCTTTCAAACTTGGTGAGCGTGTACAAGGGAAAATTCTAAGACATACGGACCCCTTTCCAGGCCCCAAGACCCCATAGGAGACCCCCGAGAAGTCGAAAACCGACCGAAAATAGGGTCATTTCAAACATGAAGAATTTTTTGATTGCGCCGTCGGAGGAGCTGACTTGGTGGGAGCTGATAGAGAAAATGTCGGGCTTTAAGACGGTGTGATCGTTACTTCGAAAAGTATTAGGGAAAATGTTCAATGAATGAAAAACTTTTGGTTAAAAAATCGGCCGTTTTTCAAGTGTCACTTTGGCTGCCAGTTGCGGCGTTTTCGATGGGCTTTCGCCTCCCAAAATTTGCTAGAATGTAGATTGGAGTTTTTTCTAAAATCTATCAAATTTATGAAGCGACAATTGCGATACTTTTCTCAAAATGAGCGATTTAAAAATAGTCCTTTTTGTCTGAAAATTCACTTAAACCAAAAAAATTGGAGAACGCTTCGTTTTACAGGCAAAGTTGTTGAACACTTTTTGCTCGTTTTTTCACGCTACATACAAAATAACTTTTGTGGAACGATCGCATCAACCGTTCCATATGTATATGAAAAAAACATGTTTTTCACGTCATTTCGACTTTTATTACCCCTCTCACGCCTCCTCCTTTACCCTTGAGGTCTTTTAAATACTCTGTACTGATGCGTCCCGAGGACATCTTTCTATAATGATACCTGTCTCAAAGTCGTAGCTTCTCAAGTTTTTGAGAAAAATGGAAAAAACTTCGAAATAAAATTCCCCTGGACGCGAAATGTGCCAGTGAAAAGGTCTTTCAATCTCCGCAGATTTTTGACATGGATTATTCCAATGAAGGCATTGAAGTCTCCGCAATGAAAACCATGGGTGACTGCGTTGAGGCACCCCAGCTTGCTTGAGTGTTGTGAGGGCTGTATAAGGATCTTGAACATCATGACGGTTATGTTTTATTTTTTGTGGAGTTTGATCCGATATCTTACGATTGTTTGTTAAAGTTCAAAGTTTTACCAAAATTTTTCGAATTGGAGACGCTGTTGATAATTTGTTATAGGTCTACAGTGTTGTTATAGTTATTATAAATTTATTTTGACGTGGAACTCAATACTCGAACTCGGTTCTTTCGCTTATAGATTCGCATAACTTGCAGTCATGACTAGTCAATCATCGTTTTCAAATGTTGAAACTGGTTTAACTTGGAACTTTATAGAGAAGAAATGTGTTTAGACTTTGTGATTGAGCTTATGGTAGTATTTCAATTCTAACATGTTTGGCAGAAGAGAAAAAATTATGGTTACGCGTTTTATTTACCCTGCTTCTTGAGTGTCCATGAATGTAAGAGTAATTTGAAGCGGTATGGCCGCTTTGAATGGCAATATAGTAATGAGGTTTAGTAGTTGAGACGTAAATTTGCAGCTTCTTATAATAATTGTACTATAATTATCAAGTAATATAAAGTGACATCAATCGCGAATCAGATGTTGCGTAGCGGCGTAAATATTGCTGTTGATGCGTTTTTGACGAGAAAAGATGCTGATATTCGTTGGAGGTGCTGATTTCAGTTAAGGGTTATTTCTTTTTGATGACGTATTATATGTTGTCCTCTCTCCATCTCGGTAGAAATCAAAAGTTGAACCTAGTGTTGAACCTTGAAGTGTCATCATCATCGACGTTACTTCGTAGTATGAGTTCAAATAGGCAAAGCGAGTAGTTTTCGACGCCAAAAATTCCGCAACTACTTTGCTAGCGTTGTTGAGAGCAATTTTATAGCAATCTTATAATATTTTGACATCGCAAATTGTGTCACCGGAAAACAAGGCGAATATAGGTTAAACTTCGTAACTGAACTATAATTCAAAGGTGATACACTTGAAATTAGTCATCTCTATAGAGATATAGGTTCTAAACATTTGTCGTTCGGCACAGGTCTTTGTGCCTATTCGTGTTGTGTTTGAAACTTGTTTTTTGACGTTAGAAAATTGAAATTGAAAGAGGTCATAGTCTAAGAATTTGACTTCTCATTTTCTAAATTAATAAAGCTCATTGAGGAACAAATCTCTCGATATATATTGGTTCAAACAACACGAAAATGGTTCATGTCGACATATATGCCTTGATTGAACGAGGCATTTTCTAGGAAGGGTATAGTTTGAGTGAATATTTGTATCATAATTTTTTATGGTTGGGATGTAAAATTGCTGGATCTTCACGACCAAGAACCTGTCAAGTGTTCACGAAAAATTCCATCTCCAATAATAATAATAATAATTAGAACTCGTTGTTTGAAGGCCTCAAAATCGCTCACCATGCATGTGTGAGTTTCAGGAAGTCATCATTTGAGTGAGTATAGACAACATTACGAGGTTCTAAATGATGAATAATATTTGGTGAATATTTGTCCCCGAAGACAACCAAATATTTTGCAGGTTTTGTATGTTTGAATGATGTTATGTATGAAATTTAAAATGGTATAACTGATATATTTGCAAGAATGTTTTATAAATTCCACTCAGCCTAATTGAAGGTTTCTGTATCGATCCATAATAGAAATAGAAGATTAGAGAGAGGTTCAAATTGTTGACATTCCTGAAAGAATTGATTGTTGTGACGAAAATAATGTCTATTAGGAAATATCAGTGATTCTAAGCTATAGCCGCAGGTGTTGACAGACACATTTGTTTGAGAAATGTCAGAAATGTGTTCGGATATGATGTTGTCGTAATGAATGTGGAATTGCAAATTTTTTTTCTGATATGAAGGAATGAATTTCATGTCAATGATGGTTGAGAAAGTTTTTAGTTGAATGTAAGTTGTAAGTGCACTCAAAGTTGTAGATGAATGCCAAATGCTCAAATATTGTTGAAAGTTTCCAATAGATTTGCTGTGAATGCGTTCTTTCTTTGTATTTACTGACTTCAACACAAGAACGCTTTCGCTTGGCGAGATCTTCAGATCTCGCCGAGCGTTCCCAAAATGGAGAGTTTATTTCCTGGGCCTTTAACTTAGCGCGATAGCGCGGTGTATATATTGGTTGAACGAGTTGTGATGCACAGTTATAAGAGACTTTGATTATTATACCTAGAATTAATTGTGAATGATAACTGTTTTATTGCGGTGTTTCGAACGTAAACATTTATGCTTGAATTTTCAAAAGTAGCTTACCGCTAAATAAAGATTTTATCTATTATTTCGAAATATGCATCGTTGTGACGTCATTTCTTCGTGACATCGAATTTATGTTGAGTATGTAGGTTGGATATTTGATAAATTGTCGATTAGAACGAATTAAAGTAGTCAACTTCGAAACAAAGGAAAAGGTTAGTGATGCGCACCCATTAATAAACCGAAATGTAATAAATGTTTCGTCACAATATTTCGTGTGGTAAAATTTGGTACAAATTTTAAATGAAACCCTAATCCACATAATTTAACGAGAAAATATAGCAGGCAGAATGTCTCTGCCGGTGAAATAGTTATGGAACGCATTTTCATTTTGTGACCAATAGAATATCAATTGGTTATAAGTTACAGTTGGATGGAAGGATATTTTAGCGCACATAGAGGTTAGGAATTCGTGAGGAATATAAGGGCAAAGGCGTAAGCAATAAATCAGATAAAATAGGTGCTACCGAAATTGTAAGTATATTTTACGGGGAACCCTGAATTAGTAAAGTGTAGTTGTATGTACGTGAGTTGGAATGGTGTCAAGCAAGTTAATTCACGTCATATTTAGAGCAAGATAGATTAAATTGAGTTAGGTTAGAGTAGGTTACGATGAATTAGATTTCTTTATGTGAGTTTAGACCATGTTTCGTTAGTTGAGGTTAGGTGAATTTGCCTTGAGTTAGGTTGGCTTAGAGTACGTTATATTACTTTAGATAGAGTGTGACACGCAAACTGATTTAAAGATTTGATGAGCTGTAACACATACGTATATAGTCAGTGTAATACTACGAATGAGGGTGCCATCGTTTTGGTCAGGCTGTGATCAACATGGGAATGGTTTGGTGAATTGATTTTTCACCAGTTTGTTGGTTGTAAGACATACGTTTAGTCAGTGTAATACTATGAATGAGGGTATCATCGTTTTGGATAGGCTGTGTGTTTTTCATGTGAATGGTTTAGAGATTTAATTTCGCACCAGTTTGTTAGTGGCAAGTTAGGTTGATATTACTGTTAGTATATATATATATATATGTGAATGATATTGCTTTTGCTAAATGAAATTGTTGTGGTGTTTTCAAGTTCGACATAGAGTTTAGAGTGAAAGACGTTGGGTATATATAGTGGTTTGTTTTGTGAGACGATGTTGTCTGTAAGTAGGTGGCTTCTGAATTGTGGTGATTTGTTTCGTCAATTCAGCAATGGTATTAGTGTTGAAAAATGAAATGGTTGTGGTGTTTGAAAGTTAAACATAGAAATTGAGGTAAATAGCATTGCATTTTGATGCATATATTATTTTGGCAATTGACACGATGGTGTATCTCATTGCGTTGCTTGTGATTTGTGGTGACTTGAAAAGTGTGCATGTGCGTGTACATAAGTGTGTGCGTGTCTATCATTATTATGATAGTGCTGTACAGAGGAATGTCTGTGTGTTCGCCCCTATCGGGCTGTGCCTGGTTACTTGCGGCGGGCGAACTTTGTAGTAGTGTTGCGAGAAGAGACTAAAAATAGTACCCGTGAAAAAATCACAAGTTGCACCAAGATCGAAAATGCTTGTCGCCATAAAGGTGGAGCATCGGAGATATAGCAAATCACTCCCTAACTCGAGCCAAAACCGACTTCCCGGGGTCCCAGCGCTTTCAAACTTGGTGAGCGTGTACAAGGGAAAATTCTAAGACATACGGACCCCTTTCCAGGCCCCAAGACCCCATAGGAGACCCCCGAGAACTCGAAAACCCACCGAAAATAGGGTCATTTCAAACATGAAGATATTTTTCATTGCGCCGTCGGAGGAGCTGAATTGGTCGGAACTGGTAGAGAAAAATTCGGGCTTTACGACGGTATGATCGTTACGTCGAAAAGTATTCGGGAAAATGTTCAATGAATGAAAAACTTTTGGGTAAAAAAACGGCCGTTTTTCAAGTGTCACTTTGGCTGCCAGTTGCGGCGTTTTCGATGAGCTTTCGCCTTCCAAAATTTGATAGAATGTAGATTGGAGTTTTTTCTAAAATCTATTAAATTTATGAAGCCACAAGTGCGATACTTTTCTCAAAATGAGTGATTTAAAAATAGTCCTTTTTGTCTGAAAATTCACGTAAACCACAAACATTGGAGAACGCTTCGTTTTACAGGCAAAGTTGTTGAACACTTTTTGCTCGTTTTTTCACGCTACATACAAAATAGCTTTTGTGGAACGATCGCATCAACCGTTCCATATATATATGAAAAAAACATGGTTTTCACGTCATTCCGACTTTTATTACCCCTCTCACGCCCCCTGCGTTACCCTTGAGGGCTTTTAAGTACTCTGTACTGATGCGTCTCGAGGATATCTTTCTGTAATGATACATGTCTCAAACTCCTAGCTTGTCAAGTTTTTGAGAAAAATGGAAAAAACATCGAAATAAATTTCCCCTGGACGCGAAATGTGCCAGTGAAAAGGTATTTCAATCTCCGTAGATTAATGACACGGATGATTTCTTGTTTTGCATTGAAGTCTCCACACCGAGATCATATGGGTGACAGCGATGACGCAACCTAGGCTTGCTTGCGTGGCGAGGGCTCTATAAGGATGTTGAACATCAAGACGCTTATGTTTTATTTTTTGTGGAGTTTGATCCGATATATTTCGATTCTTTGTTAAGTTCAAAGTTTCAACCAATTTTTGACCGTTTGAGGCTGTGTTATTTATTTTGTATAGGTCTACAGTGTTGTTATAGTTATTATAAATTTATTTTGACGTGGAACTCAATACTCGAACTCGATTCTTTCGCTTATAGATTCGCATAACTTGCAGTCATGACTAGTCAATCATCGTTTCAAGTGTTGAAACTGGTTTAACTTGGAACTTTATAGAGAAGAAATGTGTTTAGACTTTGTGATTCAGCTTATGGTAGTATTATTTCAATTCTAACATGTTTGGCAGAAAAGAAAAAATTATGGTTACGCGTTTTATTTACCCTGCTTGTTGGTCCATGAATGTAAGAGTAATTTGAAGCGATATGGCCGCTTTGAATGGCAATATAGTAATAAGGTTTAGTATTTGAGACCTAAATTTGCAGCTTCTTATAATAATTGTACTATAATTATCAAGTTGAAGTAATATAAAGTGACATAAATCGCAAATCAGATGTTGCGTAGAGGCGTAAATATTGCTGTTGATGCGTTTTTGACGAGAAAAGATGCTCATATTCGTTCGAGGTGCTGATTTCAGTTAAGCTTGATTTCTTTTTGATGACGTATTATATGTTGTCGTCACTTCATCACATTACAAATTCAATGTTCAATCTAGTGTTTTACTTTAGAGTGTCAGCATCATCGACGTTACTTCGTAGTATGAGTTCAAATACGCAAAGCGATTAGTTTTCGACGCCAAAAAGTTCCGCAACTTCTGTGCTAGCGTTGTTGAAAGCAATTTTATAGCAATCTTATAATATTTTGACATCGCCAATTGTGTCATCGGAAAACAAGGCGAATATAGGTTAAAGTTCGTAACTGAACTATAATTCAAAGGTGATACACTTGAAATTAGTCAGCTCTATAGAGATATAGGTTCTAAATATTTCTCGTTCGGCACAGGTCTTTGTGCCTATTTTTGTGTTGTGTTTGAAACTTGTTTTTTGACGTTAGAAAATTGAAATTGAAAGAGCTCATAGTCCAAGAATTTGACTTCTCATTTTCTAAATTAATAAAGCTCGTTGAGGAACGAATCTCTCGATATATATTGGTTCAAACAACACGAAAATGGTTCATGTCGACATATATGGCTTGATTGAACGAGGCATTTTCTAGGAAGGGTATAGTTTGAGTGAATATTTGTATCATAATTTTTTATGGTTGGGATGTAAAATTGCTGGATCTTCACGACCAAGAACCTGTCAAGTGTTCACGAAAAATTCCATCTCCAATAATAATAATAATTAAAACTCGTTGTTTGAAGGCCTCAAAATCGCCCACCATGCATGTGTGAGTTTCAGGAAGTCATCATTTGAGTGAGTATAGACAACATTACGAGGTTCTAACTGATGATTAATATTTGGTGAATATTTGTCCCCGAAGACAACCAAATATTTTGCAGGTTTTGTATGTTTGAATGATGTTATGTATGAAATTTAAAATGGTATAACTGATATATTTGCAAGAATGTTTTATAAATTCCACTCAGCCTAATTTAAGGTTTCTGTATCGATCCATAATAGAAATAGAAGATTAGAGAGAGGTTCAAATTGTTGACATTCCTGAAAGAATTGATTGTTGTGGCGAAAATAATGTCTATTAGGAAATATCAGTGATTCTAAGCTATAGCCGCAGGTGTTGACAGACACATTTGTTTGAGAAATGTCAGAAATGTGTTCGGATATGATGTTGTCGTAATGAATGTGTAATTGCAATTTTATTTTCTGATATGAAGGAATGAATTTCATGTCAATGATGCTTTAGAAATTTTTTAGTTGAATGTAAGTTGTAAGTGCACTCAAAGTTGTAGATGAATGCCAAATGCTGAAATATTGTTGAAAGTTTCCAATAGATTTGCTGTGAATGCGTTCTTTCTTTGTATTTACTGACTTCAACACAAGAACGCTTTCGCTTGGCGAGATCCTCAGATCTCGCCGAGCGTTCCCAAAATGGAGAGTTTATTTCCTGGGCCTTTAACTTAGCGCGATAGCGCGGTGTATATATTGGTTGAACGAGTTGTGATGCACAGTTATAAGAGACTCTGATTATTATACCTAGAATTAATTGTGAATGATAACTGTTTTATTGCGGTGTTTCGAACGTAAACATTTATGCTTGAATTTTCAAAAGTAGCTTTCCGCTGAATAAAGATTTTATCTATTATTTCGAAATATGCATCGTTTTGACGTCATTTCTTCGTGACATCGAATTTATGTTGAGTATGTAGGTTGGATATTTGATAAATTGTCGATTAGAACGAATTAAAGTAGTCAACTTCGAAACAAAGGAAAAGGTTAGTGATGCGCACCCATTAATAAACCGAAATGTAATAAATGTTTCGTCACAATATTTCGTGAGGTAAAATTTGGAACAAATTTTCAATGAAACCCTAATCCACATAATTTAACGAGAAAATATAGCAGGCAGAATGTCTGTGCCGGTGAAATAGTTATGGAACGCATTTTCATTTTGTGACCAATAGAATATCAATTGGTTATAAGTTACAGTAGGATGGAAGGATATTTTAGCGCACATAGAGGTTAGGAATTCGTGAGGAATATAAGGGCAAAGGCGTAAGCAATAAATCAGATAAAATAGGTGCAACCGAAATTGTAAGTATATTTTACGGGGAACCCTGAATTAGTAAAGTGTAGTTGTATGTACGTGAGTTGGAATGGTGTCAAGTAAGTTAATTCACGTCATATTTAGAGCAAGATAGATTAAATTGAGTTAGGTTAGAGTAGGTTACGATGAATTAGATTTCTTTATGTGAGTTTGGACCATGTTTCGTTAGTTGAGGTTAGGTGACTTTGCCTTGAGTTAGGTTGGCTTAGAGTACGTTATATTACTTTAGATAGAGTGTGACACGCAAACTGATTTAAAGATTTGATGAGCTGTAACACATACGTATATAGTCAGTGTAATACTACGAATGAGGGTGCCATCGTTTTGGTTAGGCGGTGATCAGCATGGGAATGGTTTGGTGAATTGATTTTTCACCAGTTTGTTGGTTGTAAGACATACGTTTAGTCAGTGTAATACTATGAATGAGGGTATCATCGTTTTGGATAGGCTGTGTGTTTTTCATGTGAATGGTTTAGAGAACTAATTTCGCACCAGTTTGTTAGTGGCAAGTTAGGTTGATATTACTGTTAGTATATATTTATATGTGAATGATATTGCTTTTGCTAAATGAAATTGTTGTGGTGTTTTCAAGTTCGACATAGAGTTTAGAGTGAAAGACATTGGGTATATATAGTGGTTTGTTTTGTGAGACGATGTTGTCTGTAAGTGGGTGGCTTCTGAATTGTGGTGATTTGTTTCGTCAATTCAGCAATGGTATTAGTGTTGAAAAATGAAATGGTTGTGGTGTTTGAAAGTTAAACATAGAAATTGAAGTAAATAGCATTGCATTTTGATACATATATTATTTTGGCATTTGACACGATGGTGTATCTCATTGCGTTGCTTGTGATTTGTGGTGACTTGAAAAGTGTGCATGTGCGTGTACATAAGTGTGTGCGTGTCTATCATTATTATGATAGTGGTGTACAGAGGAATGTCTGTGTGTTCGCCCCTTGCGGGCTGTGCCTGGTTACTTGCGGCGGGCGAACTTTGTAGGTTGCGAGAACACACTAAAAATAGTACCCGTGAAAAAATCTCAAGTGGCACCAAGATCGAAATTGCTTGTCGCCGAAAGGTGGAGCCTCGAGTATTATAAAAATTCACCCCCTAATTCGCGCAAAAACACACTTCCCGGGGTCCCAGCGCTTTCAAACTCGGTGAGCGTGTACAAGGGAAAATTCTAAGACATACGGACCCCTTTCCAGGCCCCAAGACCCCATAGGAGACCCCCGAGAAGTCGAAAACCCACCGAAAATAGGGTCATTTCAAACATGAAGAATTTTTTGATCGCGCCGTCGGAGGAGCTGACTTGGTGGGAAGTGATAGAGAAAAATTCGGGCTTTACGATGGTGTGATCGTTACGTCGAAAAGTATTCGGAAAAATGTTCAATGAATGGAAAACTTTGGGGTAAAAAAACGGCCGTTTTTCAAGTGTCACTTTGGCTGTCAGTTGCGGCGTTTTCGATGGGCTTTCGCCTTCCAAAATTTGATAGAATGTAGATTGGAGTTTTTTCTAAAATCTATCAAATTTATGAAGCCACAAGTGCGATACTTTTCTCAAAATGAGCGATTTAAAAATAGTCCTTTTTGTCTGAAAATTCACTTGAACCAAACACATTGGAGAACGCTTCGTTTTACAGGCAAAGTTGTTGAACACTTTTTGCTCGTTTTTCCACGCTACATACAAAATAGTTTTTCTGGAACGATCGCATCAACCGTTCCATATATATATGAAAAAAACATGATTTTCACGTCATTTCGACTTTTCTTACCCCTCTCACGCCCCCTGCTTTACCCTTGAGGGCTTTTAAATACTCTGTACTGATGCGTCTGGAGGATATCTTTCTATAATGATACGTGTCTCAAAGTCCTAGCTTTTCAAGTTTTTGAGAAAAATGGAAAAAATATCGAAATGAACTTCCCCTGGACGCAAAATGTGCCAGTGAAAAGGTCTTTCAATCTCCGCAGATTTTTTACACGGATTATTTCTTGTTTTGCATTGAAGTCTCCACATCGAGATCATGGGTGACTGCGATGACGTGGCCTAAGCTGGCTTGAGTTGTGAGGGCTGTATAAGGATCTTGAACATCATGACGTTTATGTTTTATTTTTTGTGGAGTTTGATCCGATATGTTTCGATTCTTTGTTGAAGTTCAAAGTTTTACCAAATTTTCTCCAATGGGAGACCCTGTTGAGAATTTTTTATAGGTCTACAGTGTTCTTATAGTTATTATAAATTTATTTTGACGTTGAACTCAATACTCTAACTCGGTTCTTTCGCTTTTAGATTCGCATAACTTTCAGTCATGACTAGTAAATCATCCTTTTCAAGTGTTTATACTCGTTTCACATGGAACTTTATAGAGAAGAAATGTGTTTATAATTTGTGATTCACCTTAAGGTAGTATTATTTGAATTCTAAGAAGTTTGGCAGAAGAAAAGAAATGATGGTTTCGCGTTTTATTTTCGCTGCTTGATGGTCCATGAATTTCAGACACATTTTGACAGGTATGACCACTTTCAATGGCAATATAGTAATGAGGTTTAGTATTTGAGCCATAAATTTTCAGCTTCTTATAATAATTGTACTATAATGATCAAGTTTAAGTAATATAAAGTGACATAAATCGCAAATCAGATGTTGCGTAAGGCCTAAATATTGCTGTTGATGCGTTTTTGACGAGAAAAGATGGTCATTCGTTCGAAGTGGTCATTTCAGTTCAACTTTAATTATTTTTGGTGGCGTATTATGTGTTGTCCTCACTCCGTCACGTTACAAATCACAAGTTCAATCTAGTGTTTTACCTTAAGGTGTCAGCATCATCGACCTTACTTCGTAGTATGAGTTCAAATACGCAAAGCGAGTAGTTTTCGACGCCAAAAATTCCGCATCTACTGTGCTGGCGTTATTGAGAGGAATTTTATAGGAATCCTATGATATTTCGACATCGCAAAATGTGTCATCGCAAAACAAGGCGTATTCGTAAAACTTCGTAAATGAACTATAATTCAAAGGTGATACACTTTAAATTAGTCATTTGTATAAAGGTATAGTGGCTAAATATTTTTCGTTCGGCACAGCTATTTGTGTAGTGTTTGAAACTTGTTTTATGACGTTAGAGAATTGGAATTGAAAGAGCTCATAGTCCAAGAATTTGACTTCTTATTTTCGAAATTGATAAAGCTCATTGAGGAAAAATCTCTCGTTATATTGGTTCGAAGAACACGAAAATGGTTCCTGTCGACATATGCTATGATTGAACGAGGCATTTCCTACGAAGTGTATAGTTTGAGTGAATATTTGTCTCATAAATTTTTATGGTTGGGATGTAAAATTCTTGGATCTTCACGACCAAGAATCTGTCAAGTGTTGACGAATAATTTGATCTCCAATAATATTAATAATAATAATAATAATAATTAAAACTCGTTCGTTGAAGGCCTCAAAATCGCTCACATTGCATGTGTGAGTTTCAGGAAGTCATCATTTGAGTAGGTATAGACAACATTACGAGGTTCTAACTGATGATTAATATTTGGTGAATGCGTGTCCCCGACTAAAACCAAATCTTGTGCAGGTTTTGTATGTTTGAATGATGTTATTTATTGAATTTGAAATGGTCTAACTAATGTATTTGCAATAATAATTTATAAATTCCACTCAGCCTAATTGCAGGTTTCTGTATCGATCCACAATAGAACTATATGATTAGAAAGAGGTTGAAATTGTTCACATTCGTGAACTAATAATTGTTGTGGCGAAAATGATGTCTATTAGGAAACATCAGTGATTGTAAGCTATAGCCGCAGGTGTTCACAGATAAATTTGTTTGAGAAATGTCAGAAATATGTTCGGATATGATGTTGTCGTAATGAATGTGGACTTGCTAAGTTTGATTTGTGATATGAAGAGATGAATTTCTTGTCAATGATGCATTAGAAAGCTTTTAGTGGAATGTAAGTTGTAAGTGCACTCAAAATTGTAGGTGAAGGCCAAATGCTCAAATATTGTTGAAAGTTTCCAAGAAATTTGCTGTGAATGCGTTCTTTCTTTGTATTTACTGACTTCAACACAAAAACGCTTTCGCTTGGCGAGAGCTTCAGGTCTCGCCAAGCGTTCCCAAAATGGAGAGTTTATTTCTTGGGCCTTCAACTTAGCGCGATAGCGCGGTGTATGTGTATATATATTCGTTTACCGATTTGTGATGCACAGTTAAGAGACTTTGATTGCTAGCCCTATAATCAATTGTTAATGATAACTGTTTGATTAGGATTTTTGCACCGTAAAGCTTTAGACTTGAATTTTGAAAAGTAGCTTATTGGCAAAATAACGATTTTATGTAATATTTCCCAATTGGCATCGCTGTGACGTCATCATTTCTTCGTGATATCGAATTTCTTTGGAGTATGTAGGTTGGATATTTGATGAATTGTCGATTAGAACGAAGTGAACTTGTCAACTTCGAAACAGAGGGGAGAGAAAGTCTAGTGATGCGAACTCATGAATAAACCAAAATGTAATAAATGTTTCGTCATAATATTTCGTGAGCTAAAATTTTGAAAAAATTCAAGCAGACCCTATTCCATACAATTGAACGAGAAAATATATATGGCAGCCAGAATGTCTCTGCTGGAGAAATAGTAATGGAACGCATTTTCGTTATTTGACCATTAGCATTTTAAGTGGTTATTATTTAGAATTTGATGGAAGGATGTTAGCGTACAAAAAGATTTTGAATTCTTGAGGAATAAGGGCAAAGACATAAGAATTAAATAAGGTAAAATACGTGTGGGACCGAAATTTGAACTATAGAACAGGACAGGGCACCCTGAATGAGTAAAGTTTAGTTGTATGTAGGTGAGTTGGATGTGTGTCGAGTAAGTTAATTCAATTCATATTTAGAGCAAGATAGGTTAATTTCAGTTAAGTTAAAGTAGGTTACGTTAAATCAGGTTTGCTTAGTTGATTTTAGACTATGTTAGTTGAGGTTAGGTGACTTTGCCTTGAGTTAGGTTGGCTTAGAGTACGTTATATTACTTTAGATAGAGTGTGACACGCAAACTGATTTAAAGATTTGATGAGCTGTAACACATACGTATATAGTCAGTGTAATACTACGAATAAGGGTGCCATCGTTTTGGTTAGGCTGTGATCAGCATGGGAATGGTTTGGTGAATTGATTTTTCACCAGTTTGTTGGTTGTAAGACATACGTTTAGTCAGTGTAATACTATGAATGAGGGTATCATCGTTTTGGATAGGCTATGTGTTTTTCATGTGTCAATGGTTTAGAGAACTAATTTCGCACCAGTGTTAGTGTTAGTGGCAAGGTTAGGTTGATATTACTGTTAGTATATATTTGTGAATGATATTGCTTTTGCTAAATGAAATTGTTGTGGTGTTTTCAAGTTCGACATAGAGTTTACAGTGAAAGACGTTGTATATTGGTTTGTTTTGTGAGACGATGTTGTCTGTAAGTGGGTGGCTTCTGAATTGTGGTGATTTGTTTCGTCAATTGAGCAATGGTATTAGTGTTGAAAAATGAAATGGTTGTGGTGTTTGAAAGTTAAACATAGAAATTGAAGTAAATAGCATTGCATTTTGATACATATATTATTTTGGCATTTGACACGATGGTGTATCTCATTGCGTTGCTTGTGATTTGTGGTGATTTGAAAAGTGTGCATGTGCGTGTGTACATAAGTGTGTGAGTGTGTGTTTGAACGTGTCTGCGTGAGTGTGTGTGTGTTGTGCTTATTATGATAGTGGTGTACAGATGAATGTCTGTGTTCGCCCCTAGTGGGCTGTGCCTGGTTACTTGCGGCGGGCGAACTTTGTAGTAGTGTTGCGAGAAGAGACTAAAAATAGTACCCGTGAAAAAATTTCAAGTGGCACCAAGATCGGAATTGCTTGTCGCCATAAAGGTGGAGCATCGGAGATATAGCAAATCACTCCCTAACTCGAGCCAAAACCGACTTCCCGAGGTGCCAGCGCTTTCAAATTTGGTGAGCGTGTACAAGGGAAAATTCTAAGACATACGGACCCCTTTCCAGGCCCCAAGACCCCATAGGAGACCCCCGAGAACTCGAAAACCGACCGAAAATAGGGTCATTTCAAACATGAAGATATTTTTCATTGCGCCGTCGGAGGAGCTGAATTGGTCGGAACTGGTAGAGAAAAATTCGGGCTTTACGACGGTGTAATCGTTACGTCGAAAAGTATTCGGGAAAATGTTCAATGAATGAAAAACTTTTGGGTAAAAAAACGGCCGTTTTTCAAGTGTCACTTTGGCTGCCAGTTGCGGCGTTTTCGATGGCCGTTCGCCTCTCAAAATTTGATAGAATGTAGATTGGAGTTTTTTCAAAAATCTATCAAATTTATGAAGCGATAATTGCGATACTTTTCTCAAAATGAGCGATTTAAAAATACTCCTTTTTGTCTGAAAATTCACTTAAACCAAAAACATTGGAGAACGCTTCGTTTTACAGGCAAAGTTGTTGAACACTTTTTGCTCGTTTTTTCACGCTACATACAAAATAGCTTTTGTGGAACGATCGCATCAACCGTTCCATATATATATGAAAAAAACATGGTTTTCACGTCATTCCGACTTTTATTACCCCTCTCACGCCCCCTGCGTTACCCTTGAGGGCTTTTAAGTACTCTGTACTGATGCGTCTCGAGGATATCTTTCTTTAATGATACATGTCTCAAACTCCTAGCTTTTCAAGTTTTTGAGAAAAATGGAAAAAACATCGAAATAAATTTCCCCTGGACGCGAAATGTGCCAGTGAAAAGGTATTTCAATCTCCGTAGATTAATGACACGGATGATTTCTTGTTTTGCATTGAAGTCTCCACACCGAGATCATATGGGTGACAGCGATGACGCAACCTAGGCTTGCTTGCGTGGCGAAGGCTCTATAAGGATGTTGAACATCAAGACGCTTATGTTTTATTTTTTGTGGAGTTTGATCCGATATATTTCGATTCTTTGTTAAGTTCAAAGTTTCAACCAATTTTTGACCGTTTGAGGCTGTGTTGCAAATTTTTCATAGGTCTACAGTGTTCTTATAGTTATTAGAAATTGATTTTGACTTGGAACTCAATACTCGAACTCGGTTCTTTCGCTTTGAGATTCGCATAACTTCCAGTCATGACTAGTAAATAATCCTTTTCAAGTGTTTAAACTGGTTTTACATGGAAATTTATAGAGAACAAATGTGTTTAAAATATTTGATTCACCTAAAGGTAGTATTATTTTAATTCTAACAAGTTTTGCAATGGAGAATAAATGATGGTTACGCGTTTTATTTTCGCTGCTTGAAGGTCCATGAATTTCAGACACCCATTTTCACAGGTATGGCGACTTTGAATTGCAATATAGTAATGAGGTTTAGTATTTGAGACTTAAATTGTCAGCTTCTTATAATAATTGTATTATAATTATCCAGTTGAAGTAATATAAAGTGACATAAATTGCAAATCAAACGTTGCGTAAAGGCATAAATATTGCTCTTGATGCGTTTTTGACCAGAAATGATGCTCATTCGTTCGAGGTGCTCATTTCAGTTCGACTTTATTTATTTTTTATGACGTATTATATGTTGTCCTCTCTCTCCATCACGTTACAAATCACAAGTTCAATCTAGTGTTTTACCTTAAGGTGTCAGCATCATCGACCTTACTTCGTAGTATGAGTTCAAATACGCAAAGCGAGTAGTTTTCGACGCCAAAAATTCCGCAACTACTTTGCTAGCGTTCTTGAGAACAATTTTATAGCAATCCTAAAATATTTCGACATCGCAAATTGTGTCATCGCAAAACAAGGCGTATTCGTAAAACTTCGTAAATGAACTATAATTTAAAGGTGATACACTTTAAATTAGTCATTTGTATAAAGGTATAGTGGCTAAATATTTTTCGTTCGGCACAGCTATTTGTGTAGTGTTTGAAACTTGTTTTATGACGTTAGAGAATTGGAATTGAAAGAGCTCATAGTCCAAGAATTTGACTTCTTATTTTCTAAATTGATAAAGCTCATTGAGGAACAATCTCTCGTTATATTGGTTCGAAGAACACGAAAATGGTTCCTGTCGACATATGCTATGATTGAACGAGGCATTTCCTACGAAGTGTATAGTTTGAGTGAATATTTGGCTCATAAATTTTTATGGTTGGGATGTAAAATTCTTGGATCTTCACGACCAAGAATCTGTCAAGTGTTGACGAATAATTTGATCTCCAATAATAATAATAATAATAATAATTAAAACTCGTTCTTTGAAGGCCTCAAAATCGCTCACATTGCATGTGTGAGTTTCAGGAAGTCATCATTTGAGTGCGTATAGACAACATTACGAGGTTCTAACTGATGATTAATATTTGGTGAATGCGTGTCCCCGACTACAACCAAATCTTGTGCAGGTTTTTTATGTTTGAATGTTATGTATTGAATTTGAAATGGTATAACTAATGTATTTGCAATAATAATTTATAAATTCTACTGAGCCTAATTGAAGGTTTCTGTATCGATCCACAATAGAAATATATGATGATTAGAAAGAGGTTGAAATTGTTCACATTCGTGAACTAATAATTGTTGTGGCGAAAATGATGTCTATTAGGAAACATCATTGTTTCTAAGCTATAGCCGCAGGTGTTCACAGATAAATTTGTTTGAGAAATGTCAGAAATATGTTCGGATATGATGTTGTCGTAATGAATGGGGAATTCCTAAGTTTGATTTCTGATACGAAGAGATTGATTTCGTGTCAATGATGCTTTTATAAAGTTCGTAGTTGTATGTAAGTTGTAAGTGCACTCAAAATTATAGATGAGTGCCAAATGCTCAAATATTGTTGAAAGTTTCCATGAGATTTGCTGCGAATGCGTTCTTTCTTTGTATTAACTGACTTCAACAGAAAAATGCTTTCGCTTGGCGAGAGCGTGAGATCTCGCCAAGCGTTCCCAAAATGGAGAGTTTATTTCTTCGGCGTTCAACTTAGCGCGCGATAGCGCGTTGTATATATATTCGTTGAAGGAGTTGTGATGCACAGTTATAAGAGACTTTGCTGATTAGACCTAGAATGAATTGTTAATGATAACTGTTTTATTACGCTGTTTCGAACGTAAAGATTTATGCTTGAATTTTGAAAAGTAGCTTACCGCAAAATAAAGATTTTATGTATTATTTCGAAATATGCATCGTTGTGACGTCATTTCTTCGTGACATCGAATTTCTGTTGAGTATGTAGGTTGGATATTTGATGAATTGTCGATTAGAACGAATTAAACTAGTCAACTTCGAAACAAAGGAAAAGGTTAGTGATGCGCACCCATTAATAAACGGAAATGTAATAAATGTTTCGTCACAATATTTAGTGAAGTAAAATTTGGAACAAATTTTCAATGAAACCCTAATCCACATAATTTAACGAGAAAATATAGCAGGCAGAATGTCTCTGCCGGTGAAATAGTTATGGAACGCATTTTCATTTTGTGACCAATAGAATATCAATTGGTTATAAGTTACAGTTGGATGGAAGGATATTTTAGCGCACATAGAGGTTAGTAATTCGTGAGGAATATAAGGGCAAAGGCGTAAGCAATAAATCAGATAAAATAGGTGCTACCGAAATTGTAAGTATATAGGACAGGGAACCCTGAATTAGTAAAGTGTAGTTGTATGTACGTGAGTTGGAAATGTGTCAAGTAAGTTAATTCACGTCATATTTAGAGCAAGATAGATTAAATTGAGTTAGGTTAGAGTAGGTTACGATGAATGAGATTTTTTTAGGTGAGTTTAGACCATGTTTCGTTTGTTGAGGTTAGGTGACTTTGCCTTGAGTTAGGTTGGGTTAGAGAACATTATATTTCTTTAGATAGGGTGTGACAGTGTGACA
This sequence comes from Morinoia aosen, assembly GCA_030386875.1. Classification (NCBI taxonomy): domain Eukaryota; kingdom Metazoa; phylum Arthropoda; class Malacostraca; order Amphipoda; family Talitridae; genus Morinoia; species Morinoia aosen. The sequence continues at coordinate 6,985,628 of CM059574.1, forward strand.
CGAAAGCTAATTTAAAGATTTGATGAGTTGTAAGACATACGTATGGTCTGTGTTATACTATGAATGAGGGTGCCATCGTTTTGGTTAGGCTTTGTTATTCATGTGAATGGTTTGGAGAAATTATTTCGCATCAGTTTGTTATAGTGACAAGGTTAGGTTGATATTACTGTTAGTATATATGCGAATGATATTGCTTTTGGTAAATTATATTCTTGAGTTGTTTCTAAGTTCGATGTAGAGTTTAGGTTGAAAGACGTGTATATATATTGGTTTGTCTTTTGAGACGATGGTGTGTGAAAGTGGGTTGCTTCTTAATTGTGGTGATTTGTTAAGTTTCGTTAATTGAATTACGTTTCACCTGAATTGAATGAAAGTGAATTAAGTTTCTTCATCAATGGTGTTTGAGTTGGTGAAGCATTGAATATCAATATATATTATTTTGCCATTTGAGGCGATGGTGTATATCATTGCGTTGCTTCTGATTTGGGGTGCTTTGAAAACTGTGCACGACATATGCATGTGCGAGTATACTGTTTGCGTTTGTGTTTGTGTAAATGTGTGAATGTCTCTCCGTGAGTGTGTGTGTGTGTGTTTGTGTGTGTTGTGATTATTATGATAGTGGTGCAGAGGAATGTCTGTTTGTGTTGTGCTTAGTGGTATACAGAGGAATGTCTGTGTTCGCCCCTAGCGGGCTGTGCCTGGTTACTTGCGGCGGGCGAACTTTGTAGGTTGCGAGAACACACTAAAAATAGTACCCGTGAAAAAATCATACCTGGCACCAACATCGAAATGCTTGTCGCCGAAAGGTGGAGCCTCGAGTATTAGAAAAATACACCCCCTAATTCGCGCAAAACCACACTTCCCGAGGTCCCAGCGCTTTCAAACTTGGTGAGCGTGTACAAGGGAAAATTCTAAGACATACGGACCCCTTTCCAGGCCCCAAGACCCCATAGGAGACCCCCGAGAAGTCGAAAACCGACCGAAAATAGGGTCATTTCAAACATGAAGAATTTTTTGATTGCGCCGTCGGAGGAGCTGACTTGGTGGGAGCTGATAGAGAAAATGTCGGGCTTTAAGACGGTGTGATCGTTACTTCGAAAAGTATTAGGGAAAATGTTCAATGAATGAAAAACTTTTGGGTAAAAAAACGGCCGTTTTTCAAGTGTCACTTTGGCTGCCAGTTGCGGCGTTTTCGATGGGCTTTCGCCTCCCAAAATTTGATAGAATGTAGATTGGAGTTTTTTCTAAAATCTATCAAATTTATGAAGCGACAATTGCGATACTTTTCTCAAAATGAGCGATTTAAAAATAGTCCTTTTTGTCTGAAAATTCACTTAAACCAAAAAAATTGGAGAACGCTTCGTTTTACAGGCAAAGTTGTTGAACACTTTTTGCTCGTTTTTTCACGCTACATACAAAATAACTTTTGTGGAACGATCGCATCAACCGTTCCATATGTATATGAAAAAAACATGTTTTTCACGTCATTTCGACTTTTATTACCCCTCTCACGCCTCCTCCTTTACCCTTGAGGTCTTTTAAATACTCTGTACTGATGCGTCCCGAGGACATCTTTCTATAATGATACCTGTCTCAAAGTCGTAGCTTCTCAAGTTTTTGAGAAAAATGGAAAAAACTTCGAAATAAAATTCCCCTGGACGCGAAATGTGCCAGTGAAAAGGTCTTTCAATCTCCGCAGATTTTTGACATGGATTATTCCAATGAAGGCATTGAAGTCTCCGCAATGAAAACCATGGGTGACTGCGTTGAGGCACCCCAGCTTGCTTGAGTTGTGAGAGCTGTATAAGGATCTTGAACATCATGACGCTTATGTTTTCACGTTTGTCGAATTTGATCCCATATATTTCGAGTGATTGGTAAAGTTCAAAGTTTCAACCAATTTTTGACCGTTTGAGGCTGTGTTGCAAATTTTTCATAGGTCTACAGTGTTGTTAAAGTTATTATAAATTTATTTTGACGTGGAACTCAATACTCGAACTCGGTTCTTTCGCTTTTAGATTCGCATAACTTGCAGTCATGACTAGTAAATAATCCTTTTCAAGTGTTTAAACTGGTTTTACATGGAAATTAATGGAGAACAAATGTGTTTAAAATATTTCATTCACCTTAAGGTAGTATTATTTTAATTCTAACAAGTTTTGCAATGGAGAATAAATGATGGTTACGCGTTTTATTTTCGCTGCTTGAAGGTCCATGAATTTCAGACACACATTTTCACAGGTATGGCGACTTTGAATTGCAATATAGTAATGAGGTTTAGTATTTGAGACTTAAATTTTCAGCTTCTTATAATAATTGTATTATAATTATCCAGTTGAAGTAATACAAAGTGACATAAATCGCAAATCAAACGTTGCGTAAAGGCGTAAATATTGCTCTTGATGCGTTTTTGACCAGAAATGATGCTCATTCGTTCGAGGTGCTCATTTCAGTTCGACTTTATTTATTTTTTATGACGTATTATATGTTGTCCTCTCTCTCCATCACGTTACAAATCACAAGTTCAATCTAGTGTTTTACCTTAAGGTGTCAGCATCATCGACCTTACTTCGTAGTATGAGTTCAAATACGCAAAGCGAGTAGTTTTCGACGCCAAAAATTCCGCAACTACTTTGCTAGCGTTCTTGAGAACAATTTTATAGCAATCCTATAATATTTCGACATCGCAAATTGTGTCATCGCAAAACAAGGCGTATTCGTAAAACTTCGTAAATGAACTATAATTCAAAGGTGATACACTTTAAATTAGTCATTTGTATAAAGGTATAGTGGCTAAATATTTTTCGTTCGGCACAGCTATTTGTGTAGTGTTTGAAACTTGTTTTATGACGTTAAAAAATTGGAATTGAAAGAGCTCATAGTCCAAGAATTTGACTTTTCATTTTCTAAATTATTAAAGCTCATTGAGGAACGAATCTCTCGATATATGTAGTGGTTCAAACAACACGAAAATGGTTCATGTCGACATATATGCTTTGATTGAACGAGGCATTTTCTAGGAAGGGTATAGTTTGAGTGAATATTTGTATCATAACTTTTTATTGTTGGGATGTAAAATTGCTGGATCTTCACGACCAAGAACCTGTAAAGTGTTCACGAAAAATTCGATCTCCAATAATAATAATAATTAAAACTCGTTGTTTGAAGGCCTCAAAATCGCTCACATTGCATATGCGTGAGTTTCAGGAAGTCATCATTTGAGTGAGTATAGACAACATTACGAGGTTCTAACTGATGAATAATATTTGGTGAATATTTGTCCCCGAAGACAACCAAATATTTTGCAGGTTTTGTATGTTTGAATGATGTTATTTATGAAATTCAAAATGGTATAAGTGATATATTTGCAAGAATGTTTTATAAATTCCACTCAGCCTAATTGAAGGTTTCTGTATCGATGAATAATAGAAATAGAAGATTAGAGAGAGGTTCAAATTGTTCACATTCCTGAAAGAATTGATTGTTGTGGTGAAAATAATGTCTATTGGGAAATATAAGTGATTCTAAGCTATAGCCGCAGTTGTTGACAGATTCATTTGCTTGAGAAATGTGAGGAATATGTTCGGATATGATGTTGTCGTAATGAATGTGGACTTGCTAAGTTTGATTTCTGATTTGAAGAGATGAATTTCTTGTCAATGATGCATTAGAAAGCTTTTAGTGGAATGTAAGTTGTAAGTGCACTCAAAATTGTAGCTGAAGGCCAAATGCTCAAATATTGTTGAAAGTTTCCAAGAGATTTGCTGTGAATGCGTTCTTTCTTTGTATTTACTGACTTCAACACAAAAACGCTTTCGCTTGGCGAGAGCTTCAGGTCTCGCCAAGCGTTCCCAAAATGGAGAGTTTATTTCTTGGGCCTTCAACTTAGCGCGATAGCGCGGTGTGTATATATTCGTTTACCGATTTGTGATGCACAGTTAAGAGACTTTGATTGCTAGCCCTATAATTAATTGTTAATGTTAAGTGTTTGATTACGATTTTTGGACCGTAAAGCTTTAGACTTGAATTTCGAAAATTAGCTTATTGGCAAAATAAAGATTTTATGTAATATTTCCCAATTGGCATCGCTGTGACGTCATCATTTCTTCGTGACATCGAATTTCTTTGGAGTATGTAGGTTGGATATTTGATAAATTGTCGATTAGAACGAAGTGAACTTGTCAACTTCGAAACAGAGGGAAAGTCTAGTGATGCGAACCGATGAATAAACCAAAATGTAAGAAATGTTTCGTCACAATATTTCGTGAGGTAAAATTTGGAACAAATTCAAGCAGACCCTATTCCATATAATTGAACGAGAAAATATAGCAGCCAGAATGTCTCTGCTGGCGAAATAGTAATGGAACGCATTTTCGTTATTTGACCATTAGGATTTTAAGTGGTTATTATTTAGAATTTGATGGAAGGATGTTAGCGTACAAAGAGATTATGAATTCTTGAGGAATAATGGCAAAGACATAAGAATTAAATAAGGTAAAATACGTGGGACCGAAATTTGAACTATAGAACAGGACAGGACACCCTGAATTATTTAAGTTTAGTTGTATGTAGGTGAGTTGGAAGTGTGTGTCGATTAAGTTAATTCAAGTCATATTTGGAGCAAGATAGGTTAATTTCAGTTAGGTTAAAGTAGGTTACGTTAAATCAGGTTTGCTTAGGTGATTTTAGACTATGTTAGTTGAGGTTAGGTGACTTTGCCTTGAGTTAGGTTGGCTTAGAGTACGTTATATTACTTTAGATAGAGTGTGACACGCAAACAGATTTAAAGATTTGATGAGCTGTAACACATACGTATAGTCAGTGAAATACTACGAATGAGGGTGCCATCGTTTTGGTTAGGCTGTTATGAGCATGGGAATGGTTTGGTGAATTGATTTTTCACCAGTTTTTTGGTTGTAAGACATACGTTTAGTCAGTGTAATACTATGAATGAGGGTATCATATCGTTTTGGATAGGCTGTGTTTTTCATGTGAATGGTTTAGAGAGAACTACTTTCGCACCAGTTTGTTAGTGGCAAGGTTAGGTTGATATTACTGTTAGTATATATGTGAATGATATTGCTTTTGCTAAATGAAATTGTTGTGGTGTTTTCAAGTTCGACATAGAGTTTAGAGTGACAGACGTTGTATATTGGTTTGTTTTGTGAGACGATGTTGTCTGTAAGTGGGTGTCTTCTGAATTGTGGTGATTCGTTTCGTCAATTGAGCATTAGTGATTAGAGATAGAGATTAGTGTTGAATAGAGATTAGTGTTGAAAAATGAAATGGTTGTGGTGTTTGAAAGTTAAACATAGAAATTGAAGTAAATAGCATTGCGTTTTGATACATATATTATTTTGGCATTTGACACGATGGTGTATCTCATTGCTATGATTTGCATTTTGATACATATATTATTTTGGCATTTGACACGATGGTGTATCTCATTGCTATGATAGTGTTGTACAGAGGAATGTCTGTGTTCGCCCTAGCGGGCTGTGCCTGGTTACTTGCGGCGGGCGAACTTTGTAGTAGTGTTGCGAGAAGAGACTAAAAATAGTACCCGTGAAAAAATTTTAAGTGGCACCAAGATCGGAATTGCTTGTCGCCATAAAGGTGGAGCATCGGAGATATAGCAAATCACTCCCTAACTCGAGCCAAAACCGACTTCCCGAGGTGCCAGCGCTTTCAAATTTGGTGAGCGTGTACAAGGGAAAATTCTAAGACATACGGACCCCTTTCCAGGCCCCAAGACCCCATAGGAGACCCCCGAGAACTCGAAAACCGACCGAAAATAGGGTCATTTCAAACATGAAGATATTTTTCATTGCGCCGTCGGAGGAGCTGAATTGGTCGGAACTGGTAGAGAAAAATTCGGGCTTTACGACGGTGTGATCGTTACGTCGAAAAGTATTCGGGAAAATGTTCAATGAATGAAAAACTTTTGGGTAAAAAAACGGCCGTTTTTCAAGTGTCACTTTGGCTGCCAGTTGCGGCGTTTTCGATGGCCGTTCGCCTCTCAAAATTTGATAGAATGTAGATTGGAGTTTTTTCTAAAATCTATCAAATTTATGAAGCGATAATTGCGATACTTTTCTCAAAATGAGCGATTTAAAAATACTCCTTTTTGTCTGAAAATTCACTTAAACCAAAAACATTGGAGAACGCTTCGTTTTACAGGCAAAGTTGTTGAACACTTTTTGCTCGTTTTTTCACGCTACATACAAAATAGCTTTTGTGGAACGATCGCATCAACCGTTCCATATATATATGAAAAAAACATGGTTTTCACGTCATTCCGACTTTTATTACCCCTCTCACGCCCCCTGCGTTACCCTTGAGGGCTTTTAAGTACTCTGTACTGATGCGTCTCGAGGATATCTTTCTTTAATGATACATGTCTCAAACTCCTAGCTTTTCAAGTTTTTGAGAAAAATGGAAAAAACATCGAAATAAATTTCCCCTGGACGCGAAATGTGCCAGTGAAAAGGTATTTCAATCTCCGTAGATTAATGACACGGATGATTTCTTGTTTTGCATTGAAGTCTCCACACCGAGATCATATGGGTGACAGCGATGACGCAACCTAGGCTTGCTTGCGTGGCGAAGGCTCTATAAGGATGTTGAACATCAAGACGCTTATGTTTTATTTTTTGTGGAGTTTGATCCGATATATTTCGATTCTTTGTTAAGTTCAAAGTTTCAACCAATTTTTGACCGTTTGAGGCTGTGTTGCAAATTTTTCATAGGTCTACAGTGTTCTTATAGTTATTAGAAATTGATTTTGACTTGGAACTCAATACTCGAACTCGGTTCTTTCGCTTTGAGATTCGCATAACTTCCAGTCATGACTAGTAAATAATCCTTTTCAAGTGTTTAAACTGGTTTTACATGGAAATTTATAGAGAACAAATGTGTTTAAAATATTTGATTCACCTAAAGGTAGTATTATTTTAATTCTAACAAGTTTTGCAATGGAGAATAAATGATGGTTACGCGTTTTATTTTCGCTGCTTGAAGGTCCATGAATTTCAGACACCCATTTTCACAGGTATGGCGACTTTGAATTGCAATATAGTAATGAGGTTTAGTATTTGAGACTTAAATTGTCAGCTTCTTATAATAATTGTATTATAATTATCCAGTTGAAGTAATATAAAGTGACATAAATTGCAAATCAAACGTTGCGTAAAGGCATAAATATTGCTCTTGATGCGTTTTTGACCAGAAATGATGCTCATTCGTTCGAGGTGCTCATTTCAGTTCGACTTTATTTATTTTTTATGACGTATTATATGTTGTCCTCTCTCTCCATCACGTTACAAATCACAAGTTCAATCTAGTGTTTTACCTTAAGGTGTCAGCATCATCGACCTTACTTCGTAGTATGAGTTCAAATACGCAAAGCGAGTAGTTTTCGACGCCAAAAATTCCGCAACTACTTTGCTAGCGTTCTTGAGAACAATTTTATAGCAATCCTAAAATATTTCGACATCGCAAATTGTGTCATCGCAAAACAAGGCGTATTCGTAAAACTTCGTAAATGAACTATAATTTAAAGGTGATACACTTTAAATTAGTCATTTGTATAAAGGTATAGTGGCTAAATATTTTTCGTTCGGCACAGCTATTTGTGTAGTGTTTGAAACTTGTTTTATGACGTTAGAGAATTGGAATTGAAAGAGCTCATAGTCCAAGAATTTGACTTCTTATTTTCTAAATTGATAAAGCTCATTGAGGAACAATCTCTCGTTATATTGGTTCGAAGAACACGAAAATGGTTCCTGTCGACATATGCTATGATTGAACGAGGCATTTCCTACGAAGTGTATAGTTTGAGTGAATATTTGGCTCATAAATTTTTATGGTTGGGATGTAAAATTCTTGGATCTTCACGACCAAGAATCTGTCAAGTGTTGACGAATAATTTGATCTCCAATAATAATAATAATAATAATAATTAAAACTCGTTCTTTGAAGGCCTCAAAATCGCTCACATTGCATGTGTGAGTTTCAGGAAGTCATCATTTGAGTGCGTATAGACAACATTACGAGGTTCTAACTGATGATTAATATTTGGTGAATGCGTGTCCCCGACTACAACCAAATCTTGTGCAGGTTTTTTATGTTTGAATGTTATGTATTGAATTTGAAATGGTATAACTAATGTATTTGCAATAATGATTTATAAATTCTACTGAGCCTAATTGAAGGTTTCTGTATCGATCCACAATAGAAATATATGATGATTAGAAAGAGGTTGAAATTGTTCACATTCGTGAACTAATAATTGTTGTGGCGAAAATGATGTCTATTAGGAAACATCATTGTTTCTAAGCTATAGCCGCAGGTGTTCACAAATAAATTTGTTTGAGAAATGTCAGAAATATGTTCGGATATGATGTTGTCGTAATGAATGGGGAATTCCTAAGTTTGATTTCTGATACGAAGAGATTGATTTCGTGTCAATGATGCTTTTATAAAGTTCGTAGTTGTATGTAAGTTGTAAGTGCACTCAAAATTATAGATGAGTGCCAAATGCTCAAATATTGTTGAAAGTTTCCATGAGATTTGCTGCGAATGCGTTCTTTCTTTGTATTAACTGACTTCAACAGAAAAATGCTTTCGCTTGGCGAGAGCGTGAGATCTCGCCAAGCGTTCCCAAAATGGAGAGTTTATTTCTTCGGCGTTCAAGTTAGCGCGCGATAGCGCGTTGTATATATTCGTTGAACGAGTTGTGATGCACAGTTATAAGAGACTTTGATTATTATACGTAGAATGAATTGTGAATGATAACTCTTTTATTGCGGTGTTTCGAACGTAAACATTTATGCTTGAACTTTCAAAAGTAGCTTACCGCAAAATAAAGATGTTATGTATTATTTCGAAATATGCATCGTTGTGACGTCATTTCTTCGTGACATCGAATTTCTGTTGAGTATGTAGGTTGGATATTTGATGAATTGTCGATTAGAACGAATTAAACTAGTCAACTTCGAAACAAAGGAAAAGGTTAGTGATGCGCACCCATTAATAAACCGAAATGTAATAAATGTTTCGTCACAATATTTCGTGAGGTAAAATTTGGAACAAATTTTCAATGAAACCCTAATCCCCATAATTTAACGAGAAAATATAGGAGGCAGAATGTCTCTGCCGGTGAAATAGTTATGGAAAGCATTTTCATTTTGTGACCAATAGAATATCAATTGGTTATAAGTTACAGTTGGATGGAAGGATATTTTAGCGCATATAGAGGTTAGGAATTCGTGAGGAATATAAGGGCAAAGGCGTAAGCAATAAATCAGATAAAATAGGTGCTACCGAAATTGTAAGTATATAGGACAGGGAACCCTGAATTAGTAAAGTGTAGTTGTATGTACGTGAGTTGTAAATGTGTCAAGTAAGTTAATTCACGTCATATTTAGAGCAAGATAGATTAAATTGAGTTAGGTTAGAGTAGGTTACGATAAATTTGATTTCTTTAGGTGAGTTTAGACCATGTTTCGTTAGTTGAGGTTAGGTGACTTTGCCTTGAGTTAGGTTGGGTTAGAGAACATTATATTTCTTCAGGTAGGGTGTGACAGTGTGACACGAAAGCTAATTTCAAGACTTGATGAGTTGTAACACATACGTATGGTCTGTGTTATACTATGAATGAGGGTGCCATCGTTTTGGTTAGGTTTTGTTATTCATGTGAATGGTTTGGAGAAATTATTTCGCATCAGTTTGTTATAGTGACAAGGTTAGGTTGATATTACTGTTAGTATATATGCGAATGATATTGCTTTTGGTAAATTAAATTCTTGAGGTGTTTCTAAGTTCGATGTAGAGTTTAGGTTGAAAGACGTGTATATATATATATATATATATATATATATATATATATATATATATATATATTGGTTTGTCTTTTGAGACGATGGTGTGTGAAAGTGGGCTGCTTCTTAATTGTGGTGATTTGTTAAGTTTCGTTAATTGAATTAGGTTTCACGTCAATTGAATTAAAGTGAATTAAGTTTCTTCATCAATGGTGTTGTAGTTGGTGAATGAAATGCTTGTGGTGTTTGAAAGGTAAACATAGAAATTAAAGTAAATAGCATTGATATTGATACATATATTATTTTGTCATTTGAGACGATGGTGCATCTCATTGCGTTGCTGCAGATTTGTGGTGATTTGGCAAGTGTGCACGACACTTGCATGTGCGTGTACATAAGTGTGTGCTTGTGTACATGTTTGAGCGTGTCTGCGTGAGTGTGTGTGTGTGTGTGTGTTTGTGTGTGTTGTGATTATTATGATAGTGGTGCAGAGGAATGTCTGTTTGTGTTGTGCTTAGTGGTGTACAGAGGAACGTCTGTGTGTTCGCCCCTAGCGGGCTGTGCCTGGTTACTTGCGGCGGGCGAACTTTGTAGTAGTGTTGCGAGAAGAGACTAAAAATAGTACCCGTGAAAAAATCACAAGTTGCACCAAGATCGAAAATGCTTGTCGCCATAAAGGTGGAGCATCGGAGATATAGCAAATCACTCCCTAACTCGAGCCAAAACCCACTTCCCGAGGTGCCAGCGCTTTCAAATTTGGTGAGCGTGTACAAGGGAAAATTCTAAGACCTACGGACCCCTTTCCAGGCCCCAAGACCCCATAGGAGACCCCCGAGAAATCGAAAACCCACCGAAAATAGGGTCATTTCAAACATGAAGATTTTTTTGATCGCGCCGTCGGAGGAGCTGACTTGGTGGGAAGTGATAGAGAAAAATTCGGGCTTTACGACGGTGTGATCGTTACGTCGAAAAGTATTCGGAAAAATGTTCAATGAATGAAAAACTTTTGGGTAAAAAAACGGCCCTTTTTCAAGTGTCACTTTGGCTGCCAGTTGCGGCGTTTTCGATGGGTTTTCGCCCTCCAAAATTTGATAGAATGTAGATTGGAGTTTTTTCTAAAATCTATCAAATTTATGAAGCCACAAGTGCGATACTTTTCTCAAAATGAGCGATTTAAAAATACTCCTTTTTGTCTGAAAAATCACTTGAACCAAAAACATTGGAGAACGCTTCGTTCTACAGGGAAAGTTGTGAAACACTTTTTGTGTGTTTTTTCATGGTACATACAAAAAAGCTTTTATGGAACGATCGCATCAACCGTTTCATGTATATATGAAAAAAACATGGTTTTTACGTCATTCCGACTTTTATTACCCCTCTCACGCCCCCTGCTTTACCCTTGAGGGCTTTTAAGTACTCTGTACTGATGCGTCTCGAAGACATCTTTCTATAATGATACCTGTCTCAAAGTCCTAGCTCTTCAAGTTTTTGAGAAAAATGGAAAAAACATCGAAATGAAATTAATGTGGACGCGAAATGTGACAGTGAAAAGGTCTTTCAATCTCCGCAGATTTTTAACACGGATTATTCCAATGAAGGCATTGAAGTCTCCACATCGAGATCATGGGTGACTGCGTTGAGGCGGCCCAGCTTGCTTGAGTTGTGAGGGCTGTATAAGGATCTTGAACATCATGACGCTTATATTTTCATGTTTGTCGAGTTTGATCCCATATATTTCGAGTGATTGGTAAAGTTCAAAGTTTCAACCAATTTTTGACCGTTTGAGGCTGTGTTGCAAATTTTTCATAGGTCTACAGTGTTCTTATAGTTATTAGAAATTGATTTTGACTTGGAACTCAATACTCGAACTCGGTTCTTTCGCTTTGAGATTCGCATAACTTCCAGTCATGACTAGTAAATAATCCTTTTCAAGTGTTTAAACTGGTTTTACATGGAAATGTATAGAGAACAAATGTGTTTAAAATATTTGATTCACCTAAAGGTAGTATTATTTTAATTCTAACAAGTTTTGCAATGGAGAATAAATGATGGTTACGCGTTTTATTTTCGCTGCTTGAAGGTCCATGAATTTCAGACACACATTTTCACAGGTATGGCGACTTTGAATTGCAATATAGTAATGAGGTTTAGTATTTGAGACTTAAATTTTCAGCTTCTTATAATAATTGTATTATAATTATCCAGTTGAAGTAATATAAAGTGACATAAATCGCAAATCAAACGTTGCGTAAAGGCATAAATATTGCTCTTGATGCGTTTTTGACCAGAAATGATGCTCATTCGTTCGAGGTGCTCATTTCAGTTCGACTTTATTTATTTTTTCTGACGTATTATATGTTGTCCTCTCTCTCCATCACGTTTCAAATCACAAGTTCAATCTAGTGTTTTACCTTAAGGTGTCAGCATCATCGACCTTACTTCGTAGTATGAGTTCAAATACGCAAAGCGAGTAGTTTTCGACGCCAAAAATTCCGCAACTACTTTGCTAGCGTTCTTGAGAACAATTTTATAGCAATCCTATAATATTTCGACATCGCAAATTGTGTCATCGCAAAACAAGGCGTATTCGTAATACTTCGTAAATGAACTATAATTGAAAGGTGATACACTTTAAATTAGTCATTTGTATAAAGGTATAGTGGCTAAATATTTTTCGTTCGGCACAGCTATTTGTGTAGTGTTTGAAACTTGTTTTATGACGTTAGAGAATTGGAATTGAAAGAGCTCATAGTCCAAGAATTTGACTTCTTATTTTCTAAATTGATAAAGCTCATTGAGGAACAATCTCTCGTTATATTGGTTCGAAGAACACGAAAATGGTTCCTGTCGACATATGCTATGATTGAACGAGGCATTTCCTACGAAGTGTATAGTTTGAGTGAATATTTGGCTCATAAATTTTTATGGTTGGGATGTAAAATTCTTGGATCTTCACGACCAAGAATCTGTGAAGTGTTGACGAATAATTTGATCTCCAATAATAATAATAATAATAATGATAATTAAAACTCGTTCTTTGAAGGCCTCAAAATCGCTCACATTGCATGTGTGAGTTTCAGGAAGTCATCATTTGAGTGCGTATAGACAACATTACGAGGTTCTAACTGATGATTAATATTTGGTGAATGCGTGTCCCCGACTACAACCAAATCTTGTGCAGGTTTTTTATGTTTGAATGATGTTATGTATTGAATTTGAAATCGTATAACTAATGTATTTGCAATAATAATTTATAAATTCCACTCAGCCTAATTGAAGGTTTCTGTATCGATCCACAATAGAAATATATGATGATTAGAAAGAGGTTTAAATTGTTCACATTCGTGAACTAATAATTGTTGTGGCGAAAATGATGTCTATTAGGAAACATCATTGTTTCTAAGCTATAGCCGCAGGTGTTCACAGATAAATTTGTTTGAGAAATGTCAGAAATATGTTCGGATATGATGTTGTCGTAATGAATGGGGAATTCCTAAGTTTGATTTCTGATACGAAGAGATTGATTTCGTGTCAATGATGCTTTTATAAAGTTCGTAGTTGTATGTAAGTTGTAAGTGCACTCAAAATTATAGATGAGTGCCAAATGCTCAAATATTGTTGAAAGTTTCCATGAGATTTGGTGCGAATGCGTTCTTTCTTTGTATTAACTGACTTCAACAGAAAAACGCTTTCGCTTGGCGAGAGCGTGAGATCTCGCCAAGCGTTCCCAAAATGGAGAGTTTATTTCTTCGGCGTTCAACTTAGCGCGATAGCGCGTTGTATATATTCGTTGAAGGAGTTGTGATGCACAGTTATAAGAGACTTTGATTATTATACGTAGAATTAATTGTGAATGATAACTGTTTTATTGCGGTGGTTCGAACGTAAACATTTATGCTTGAATTTTCAAAAGTAGCTTACCGCAAAATAAATATTTTATCTATTATTTCGAAATATGCATCGTTGTGACGTCATTTCTTCGTGACATCGAATTTATGTTAAGTATGTAGGTTGGATATTTGATGAATTGTCGATTAGAACGAATTAAACTAGTCAACTTCAAAACAAAGGAAAAGGTTAGTGATGCGCACCCATTAATAAACCGAAATGTAATAAATTGTTCGTCACAATATTTCGTGAGGTAAAATTTGGAACAAATTTTCAATGAAACCCTAATCCACATAATTTAACGAGAAAATATAGCAGGCAGAATGTCTCTGCCGGTGAAATAGTTATGGACCGCATTTTCATTTTGTGACCAATAGAATATCAATTGGTTATAAGTTACAGTTGGATGGAAGGATATTTTAGCGCACATAGAGGTTAGGAATTCGTGAGGAATATAAGGGCCAAGGCGTAAGCAATAAATCAGATAAAATAGGTGCTACCGAAATTGTAAGTATATAGGACAGGGAACCCTGAATTAGTAAAGTGTAGTTGTATGTACGTGAGTTGGAAGGGTGTCGAGTAAGTTAATTAAAGTCATATTTAGTGCAAGATAGGTTAATTTCAGTTAGGTTAAAGTAGGTTACGTTAAATCAGGTTTGCTTAGGTGATTTTAGACTATGTTTCGTTAGTTGAGGTTAGGTGACTTTGCCTTGAGTTAGGTTGGCTTAGAGTACGTTATATTACTTTAGATAGAGTGTGACACGCAAACAGATTTAAAGATTTGATGAGCTGTAACACATACGTATAGTCAGTGTAATACTACGAATGAGGGTGCCATCGTTTTGGTTAGGCTGTTATGAGCATGGGAATGGTTTGGTGAATTGATTTTTCACCAGTTTTTTGGTTGTAAGACATACGTTTAGTCAGTGTAATACTATGAATGAGGGTATCATATCGTTTTGGATAGGCTGTGTTTTTCATGTGAATGGTTTAGAGAGAACTACTTTCGCACCAGTTTGTTAGTGGCAAGGTTAGGTTGATATTACTGTTAGTATATATGTGAATGATATTGCTTTTGCTAAATGAAATTGTTGTGGTGTTTTCAAGTTCGACATAGAGTTTAGAGTGACAGACGTTGTATATTGGTTTGTTTTGTGAGACGATGTTGTCTGTAAGTGGGTGTCTTCTGAATTGTGGTGATTCGTTTCGTCAATTGAGCATTAGTGATTAGAGATAGAGATTAGTGTTGAATAGAGATTAGTGTTGAAAAATGAAATGGTTGTGGTGTTTGAAAGTTAAACATAGAAATTGAAGTAAATAGCATTGCGTTTTGATACATATATTATTTTGGCATTTGACACGATGGTGTATCTCATTGCTATGATTTGCATTTTGATACATATATTATTTTGGCATTTGACACGATGGTGTATCTCATTGCTATGATAGTGGTGTACAGAGGAATGTCTGTGTTCGCCCTAGCGGGCTGTGCCTGGTTACTTGCGGCGGGCGAACTTTGTAGGTTGCGAGAACACACTAAAAATAGTACCCGTGAAAAAATCATACCTGGCACCAACATCGAAATGCTTGTCGCCGAAAGGTGGAGCCTCGAGTATTAGAAAAATTCACCCCCTAATTCGCGCAAAACCACACTTCCCGAGGTCCCAGCGCTTTCAAACTTGGTGAGCGTGTACAAGGGAAAATTCTAAGACATACGGACCCCTTTCCAGGCCCCAAGACCCCATAGGAGACCCCCGAGAAGTCGAAAACCGACCGAAAATAGGGTCATTTCAAACATGAAGAATTTTTTGATTGCGCCGTCGGAGGAGCTGACTTGGTGGGAGCTGATAGAGAAAATGTCGGGCTTTAAGACGGTGTGATCGTTACTTCGAAAAGTATTAGGGAAAATGTTCAATGAATGAAAAACTTTTGGGTAAAAAAACGGCCGTTTTTCAAGTGTCACTTTGGCTGCCAGTTGCGGCGTTTTAGATGGGCTTTCGCCTCCCAAAATTTGATAGAATGTAGATTGGAGTTTTTTCTAAAATCTATCAAATGTATGAAGCGACAATTGCGATACTTTTCTCAAAATGAGCGATTTAAAAATACTCCTTTTTGTCTGAAAATTCACTTAAACCAAAGACATTGGAGAACGCTTCGTTTTACAGGCAAAGTTGATGAACACTTTTTGCTCGTTTTTTCACGCTACATACAAAATAACTTTTGTGGAACGATCGCATCAACCGTTCCATATGTATATGAAAAAAACATGTTTTTCACGTCATTTCGACTTTTATTACCCCTCTCACGCCTCCTCCTTTACCCTTGAGGTCTTTTAAATACTCTGTACTGATGCGTCCCGAGGACATCTTTCTATAATGATACCTGTCTCAAAGTCGTAGCTTCTCAAGTTTTTGAGAAAAATGGAAAAAACTTCGAAATAAAATTCCCCTGGACGCGAAATGTGCCAGTGAAAAGGTCTTTCAATCTCCGCAGATTTTTGACATGGATTATTCCAATGAAGGCATTGAAGTTTCCGCAATGAAAACCATGGGTGACTGCGTTGAGGCACCCCAGCTTGCTTGAGTTGTGAGAGCTGTATAAGGATCTTGAACATCATGACGCTTATGTTTTCACGTTTGTCGAATTTGATCCCATATATTTCGAGTGATTGGTAAAGTTCAAAGTTTCAACCAATTTTTGACCGTTTGAGGCTGTGTTGCAAATTTTTCATAGGTCTACAGTGTTGTTAAAGTTATTATAAATTTATTTTGACGTGGAACTCAATACTCGAACTCGGTTCTTTCGCTTTTAGATTCGCATAACTTGCAGTCATGACTAGTAAATAATCCTTTTCAAGTGTTTAAACTGGTTTTACATGGAAATTAATGGAGAACAAATGTGTTTAAAATATTTCATTCACCTTAAGGTAGTATTATTTTAATTCTAACAAGTTTTGCAATGGAGAATAAATGATGGTTACGCGTTTTATTTTCGCTGCTTGAAGGTCCATGAATTTCAGACACACATTTTCACAGGTATGGCGACTTTGAATTGCAATGTAGTAATGAGGTTTAGTATTTGAGACTTAAATTTTCAGCTTCTTATAATAATTGTATTATAATTATCCAGTTGAAGTAATACAAAGTGACATAAATCGCAAATCAAACGTTGCGTAAAGGCGTAAATATTGCTCTTGATGCGTTTTTGACCAGAAATGATGCTCATTCGTTCGAGGTGCTCATTTCAGTTCGACTGTATTTATTTTTTATGACGTATTATATGTTGTCCTCTCTCTCCATCACGTTACAAATCACAAGTTCAATCTAGTGTTTTACCTTAAGGTGTCAGCATCATCGACCTTACTTCGTAGTATGAGTTCAAATACGCAAAGCGAGTAGTTTTCGACGCCAAAAATTCCGCAACTACTTTGCTAGCGTTCTTGAGAACAATTTTATAGCAATCCTATAATATTTCGACATCGCAAATTGTGTCATCGCAAAACAAGGCGTATTCGTAAAACTTCGTAAATGAACTATAATTCAAAGGTGATACACTTTAAATTAGTCATTTGTATAAAGGTATAGTGGCTAAATATTTTTCGTTCGGCACAGCTATTTGTGTAGTGTTTGAAACTTGTTTTATGACGTTAAAAAATTGGAATTGAAAGAGCTCATAGTCCAAGAATTTGACTTTTCATTTTCTAAATTAATAAAGCTCATTGAGGAACGAATCTCTCGATATATATTGGTTCAAACAACACGAAAATGGTTCATGTCGACATATATGCTTTGATTGAACGAGGCATTTTCTAGGAAGGGTATAGTTTGAGTGAATATTTGTATCATAACTTTTTATTGTTGGGATGTAAAATTGCTGGATCTTCACGACCAAGAACCTGTAAAGTGTTCACGAAAAATTCGATCTCCAATAATAATAATAATTAAAACTCGTTGTTTGAAGGCCTCAAAATCGCTCACATTGCATATGCGTGAGTTTCAGGAAGTCATCATTTGAGTGAGTATAGACAACATTACGAGGTTCTAACTGATGAATAATATTTGGTAAATATTTGTCCCCGAAGACAACCAAATATTTTGCAGGTTTTGTATGTTTGAATGATGTTATTTATGAAATTCGAAATGGTATAAGTGATATATTTGCAAGAATGTTTTATAAATTCCACTCAGCCTAATTGAAGGTTTCTGTATCGATGAATAATAGAAATAGAAGATTAGAGAGAGGTTCAAATTGTTCACATTCCTGAAAGAATTGATTGTTGTGGTGAAAATAATGTCTATTGGGAAATATAAGTGATTCTAAGCTATAGCCGCAGTTGTTGACAGATTCATTTGCTTGAGAAATGTGAGGAATATGTTCGGATATGATGTTGTCGTAATGAATGTGGACTTGCTAAGTTTGATTTCTGATTTGAAGAGATGAATTTCTTGTCAATGATGCATTAGAAAGCTTTTAGTGGAATGTAAGTTGTAAGTGCACTCAAAATTGTAGCTGAAGGCCAAATGCGCAAATATTGTTGAAAGTTTCCAAGAGATTTGCTGTGAATGCGTTCTTTCTTTGTATTTACTGACTTCAACACAAAAACGCTTTCGCTTGGCGAGAGCTTCAGGTCTCGCCAAGCGTTCCCAAAATGGAGAGTTTATTTCTTGGGCCTTCAACTTAGCGCGATAGCGCGGTGTGTATATATTCGTTTACCGATTTGTGATGCACAGTTAAGAGACTTTGATTGCTAGCCCTATAATGAATTGTTAATGATAAGTGTTTGATTACGATTTTTGGACCGTAAAGCTTTAGACTTGAATTTTGAAAATTAGCTTATTGGCAAAATAAAGATTTTATGTAATATTTCCCAATTGGCATCGCTGTGACGTCATCATTTCTTCGTGACATCGAATTTCTTTGGAGTATGTAGGTTGGATATTTGATGAATTGTCGATTAGAACGAAGTGAACTTGTCAACTTCAAAACAGAGGGAAAGTCTAGTGATGCGAACCGATGAATAAACCAAAATGTAAGAAATGTTTCGTCACAATATTTCGTGAGGTAAAATTTTGAACAAATTCAAGCAGACCCTATTCCATATAATTGAACGAGAAAATATAGCAGCCAGAATGTCTCTGCTGGCGAAATAGTAATGGAACGCATTTTCGTTATTTGACCATTAGGATTTTAAGTGGTTATTATTTAGAATTTGATGGAAGGATGTTAGCGTACAAAGAGATTATGAATTCTTGAGGAATAATGGCAAAGACATAAGAATTAAATAAGGTAAAATACGTGGGACCGAAATTTGAACTATAGAACAGGACAGGACACCCTGAATTATTTAAGTTTAGTTGTATGTAGGTGAGTTGGAAGTGTGTGTCGAGTAAGTTAATTCAAGTCATATTTGGAGCAAGATAGGTTAATTTCAGTTAGGTTAAAGTAGGTTACGTTAAATCAGGTTTGCTTAGGTGATTTTAGACTATGTTAGTTGAGGTTAGGTGACTTTGCCTTGAGTTAGGTTGGCTTAGAGTACGTTATATTACTTTAGATAGAGTGTGACACGCAAACTGATTTAAAGATTTGATGAGCTGTAACACATACGTATTGTCAGTGTAATACTACGAATGAGAGGGTGACATCGTTTTGGTTAGGCTGTGATCAGCATGGGAATGGTTTGGTGAATTGATTTTTCACCAGTTTGTTGGTTGTAAGACATACGTTTAGTCAGTGTAATACTATGAATGAGGGTATCATATCGTTTTAGATAGGCTGTGTTTTTCATGTGAATAGTTTAGAGAGAACTAATTTCGCACCAGTTTGTTAGTGGCAAGCTTAGGTTGATATTACTGTTAGTATATATGTGAATGATATTGCTTTTGCTAAATGAAATTGTTGTGGTGTTTTCAAGTTCGACATAGAGTTTAGAGTGAAAGACGTTGTATAATGGTTTGTTTCGTGAGACGATGTTGTCTGTGTGGGTGTCTTCTGAATTGTGGTGATTTTTTTCGTCAATTGAGCAATGGTATTAGCGTTGAGAAATGAAATGGTTGTGGTGTTTGAAAGTTAAACATAGAAATTGAAGTAAATAGCATTGCATTTTGATACATATATTATTTTGGCATTTGACACGATGGTGTATCTCATTGCTATGATAGTGGTGTACAGAGGAATGTCTGTGTTCGCCCCTTGCGGGCTGTGCCTGGTTACTTGCGGCGGGCGAACTTTGTAGTAGTGTTGCGAGAAGAGACTAAAAATAGTACCCGTGAAAAAATTTTAAGTGGCACCAAGATCGGAATTGCTTGTCGCCATAAAGGTGGAGCATCGGAGATATAGCAAATCACTCCCTAACTCGAGCCAAAACCCACTTCCCGAGGTGCCAGCGCTTTCAAATTTGGTGAGCGTGTACAAGGGAAAATTCTAAGACCTACGGACCCCTTTCCAGGCCCCAAGACCCCATAGGAGACCCCCGAGAAATCGAAAACCCACCGAAAATAGGGTCATTTCAAACATGAAGATTTTTTTGATCGCGCCGTCGGAGGAGCTGACTTGGTGGGAAGTGATAGAGAAAAATTCGGGCTTTACGACGGTGTGATCATTACGTCGAAAAGTATTCGGAAAAATGTTCAATGAATGAAAAACTTTTGGGTAAAAAAACGGCCGTTTTTCAAGTGTCACTTTGGCTGCCAGTTGCGGCGTTATCGATGGGTTTTCGCCCTCCAAAATTTGATAGAATGTAGATTGGAGTTTTTTCTAAAATCTATCAAATTTATGAAGCCACAAGTGCGATACTTTTCTCAAAATGAGCGATTTAAAAATACTCCTTTTTGTCTGAAAAATCACTTGAACCAAAAACATTGGAGAACGCTTCGTTCTACAGGGAAAGTTGTGAAACACTTTTTGTGTGTTTTTTCATGGTACATACAAAAAAGCTTTTATGGAACGATCGCATCAACCGTTTCATGTATATATGAAAAAAACATGGTTTTCACGTCATTCCGACTTTTATTACCCCTCTCACGCCCCCTGCTTTACCCTTGAGGGCTTTTAAATACTCTGTACTGATGCGTCTCGACAACATCTTTCTAATGATACCTGTCTCAAATTCATAGCTTTTCAATTTTTTGAGGAAAATGGAAAAAACATCGAAATGGATTTGACTTGGACCCGAAATGTGCAAGTGAAAAGGTCTTTCAATCTCCGCAGATTTTTTACACGGATTATTCCAATGAAGGCATTGAAGTCTCCACATCGAGATCATGGGTGACTGCGTTGACGCGGCCCAGCTTGCTTGAGTTGTGAGGGCTGTATAAGGATCTTGAACATCATGACGCTTATGTTTTCATGTTTGTCGAGTTTGATCCCATATATTTCGAGTGATTGGTAAAGTTCAAAGTTTCAACCAATTTTTGACCGTTTGAGGCTGTGTTGCAAATTTTTCATAGGTCTACAGTGTTCTTATAGTTATTAGAAATTGATTTTGACTTGGAACTCAATACTCGAACTCGGTTCTTTCGCTTTGAGATTCGCATAACTTCCAGTCATGACTAGTAAATAATCCTTTTCAAGTGTTTAAACTGGTTTTACATGGAAATGTATAGAGAACAAATGTGTTTAAAATATTTGATTCACCTAAAGGTAGTATTATTTTAATTCTAACAAGTTTTGCAATTGAGAATAAATGATGGTTACGCGTTTTATTTTCGCTGCTTGAAGGTCCATGAATTTCAGACACACATTTTCACAGGTATGGCGACTTTGAATTGCAATATAGTAATGAGGTTTAGTATATGAGACTTAAATTTTCAGCTTCTTATAATAATTGTATTATAATTATCCAGTTGAAGTAATATAAAGTGACATAAATCGCAAATCAAACGTTGCGTAAAGGCATAAATATTGCTCTTGATGCGTTTTTGACCAGAAATGATGCTCATTCGTTCGAGGTGCTCATTTCAGTTCGACTTTATTTATTTTTTCTGACGTATTATATGTTGTCCTCTCTCTCCATCACGTTTCAAATCACAAGTTCAATCTAGTGTTTTACCTTAAGGTGTCAGCATCATCGACCTTACTTCGTAGTATGAGTTCAAATACGCAAAGCGAGTAGTTTTCGACGCCAAAAATTCCGCAACTACTTTGCTAGCGTTTTTGAGAACAATTTTAAAGCAATCCTATAATATTTCGACATCGCAAATTGTGTCATCGCAAAACAAGGCGTATTCGTAATACTTCGTAAATGAACTATAATTTAAAGGTGATACACTTTAAATTAGTCATTTGTATAAAGGTATAGTGGCTAAATATTTTTCGTTCGGCACAGCTATTTGTGTAGTGTTTGAAACTTGTTTTATGACGTTAGAGAATTGGAATTGAAAGAGCTCATAGTCCAAGAATTTGACTTCTTATTTTCTAAATTGATAAAGCTCATTGAGGAACAATCTCTCGTTATATTGGTTCGAAGAACACGAAAATGGTTCCTGTCGACATATGCTATGATTGAACGAGGCATTTCCTACGAAGTGTATAGTTTGAGTGAATATTTGCTCATAAATTTTTATGGTTGGGATGTAAAATTCTTGGATCTTCACGACCAAGAATCTGTGAAGTGTTGACGAATAATTTGATCTCCAATAATAATAATAATAATAATAATAATTAAAACTCGTTCTTTGAAGGCCTCAAAATCGCTCACATTGCATGTGTGAGTTTCAGGAAGTCATCATTTGAGTGCGTATAGACAACATTACGAGGTTCTAACTGATGATTAATATTTGGTGAATGCGTGTCCCCGACTACAACCAAATCTTGTGCAGGTTTTTTATGTTTGAATGATGTTATGTATTGAATTTGAAATGGTATAACTAATGTATTTGCAATAATAATTTATAAATTCCACTCAGCCTAATTGAAGGTTTCTGTATCGATCCACAATAGAAATATATGATGATTAGAAAGAGGTTGTTATTTTAAGAGGTTAATATTAAGAGGTTAAGAGGTTAATTATTGGGTTAATTATTAATAAGAGGTTAATTATTGGTTCACATTCGTGAACCAATAATTGTTGTGGCGAAAATGATGTCTATTAGGAAACATCATTGTTTCTAAGCTATAGCCGCAGGTGTTCACAGATAAATTTGTTTGAGAAATGTCAGAAATATGTTCGGATATGATGTTGTCGTAATGAATGGGGAATTCCTAAGTTTGATTTCTGATACGAAGAGATTGATTTCGTGTCAATGATGCTTTTATAAAGTTCGTAGTTGTATGTAAGTTGTAAGTGCACTCAAAATTATAGATGAGTGCCAAATGCTCAAATATTGTTGAAAGTTTCCATGAGATTTGGTGCGAATGCGTTCTTTCTTTGTATTAACTGACTTCAACAGAAAAACGCTTTCGCTTGGCGAGAGCGTGAGATCTCGCCAAGCGTTCCCAAAATGGAGAGTTTATTTCTTCGGCGTTCAAGTTAGCGCGCGATAGCGCGTTGTATATATTCGTTGAACGAGTTGTGATGCACAGTTATAAGAGACTTTGATTATTATACGTAGAATGAATTGTGAATGATAACTCTTTTATTGCGGTGTTTCGAACGTAAACATTTATGCTTGAATTTTCAAAAGTAGCTTACCGCAAAATAAAGATGTTATGTATTATTTCGAAATATGCATCGTTGTGACGTCATTTCTTCGTGACATCGAATTTCTGTTGAGTATGTAGGTTGGATATTTGATGAATTGTCGATTAGAAGGAATTAAACTAGTCAACTTCGAAAGAAAGGAAAAGGTTAGTGATGCGCACCCATTAATAAACCGAAATGTAAGAAATGTTTCGTCACAATATTTCGTGAGGTAAAATTTGGAACAAATTTTCAATGAAACCCTAATCCCCATAATTTAACGAGAAAATATAGCAGGCAGAATGTCTCTGCCGGTGAAATAGTTATGGAACGCATTTTCATTTTGTGACCAATAGAATATCAATTGGTTATAAGTTACAGTTGGATGGAAGGATATTTTAGCGCACATAGAGGTTAGTAATTCGTGAGGAATATAAGGGCAAAGGCGTAAGCAATAAATCAGATAAAATAGGTGCTTCCGAAATTGTAAGTATATTTTACGGGGAACCCTGAATTAGTAAAGTATAGTTGTATGTACGTGAGTTGGAATGGTGTCAAGTAAGTTAATTCACGTCATATTTAGAGCAAGATAGATTAAATTGAGTTAGGTTAGAGTAGGTTACGATGAATTATATTTCTTTATGTGAGTTTAGACCATGTTTCGTTAGTTGAGGTTAGGTGACTTTGCCTTGAGTTAGGTTGGCTTAGAGTACGTTATATTACTTTAGATAGAGTGTGACACGCAAACTGATTTAAAGATTTGATGAGCTGTAACACATACGTATATAGTCAGTGTAATACTACGAATGAGGGTGCCATCGTTTTGGTTAGGCGGTGATCAGCATGGGAATGGTTTGGTGAATTGATTTTTCACCAGTTTGTTGGTTGTAAGACATACGTTTAGTCAGTGTAATACTATGAATGAGGGTATCATCGTTTTGGATAGGCTGTGTGTTTTTCATGTGAATGGTTTAGAGAACTAATTTCGCACCAGTTTGTTAGTGGCAAGTTAGGTTGATATTACTGTTAGTATATATGTGAATGATATTGCTTTTGCTAAATGAAATTGTTGTGGTGTTTTCAAGTTCGACATAGAGTTTAGAGTGAAAGACATTGGGTATATATAGTGGTTTGTTTTGTGAGACGATGTTGTCTGTAAGTGGGTGGCTTGTGAATTGTGGTGATTTGTTTCGTCAATTCAGCAATGGTATTAGTGTTGAAAAATGAAATGGTTGTGGTGTTTGAAAGTTAAACATAGAAATTGAAGTAAATAGCATTGCATTTTGATACATATATCATTTTGGCATTTGACACGATGGTGTATCTCATTGCGTTGCTTGTGATTTGTGGTGACTTGAAAAGTGTGCATGTGCGTGTACATAAGTGTGTGCGTGTCTATCATTATTATGATAGTGTTGTACAGAGGAATGTCTGTGTTCGCCCCTTGCGGGCTGTGCCTGGTTACTTGCGGCGGGCGAACTTTGTAGGTTGCGAGAACACACTAAAAATAGTACCCGTGAAAAAATCATAAGTGGCACCAAGATCGAAATGCTGGTCGCCGAAAGGTGGAGCCTCGAGTATTATAAAAATTCACCCCCTAATTCGCGCAAAATCGCACTTCCCGAGGTCCCAGCGCTTTCAAACTTGGTGAGCGTGTACAAGGGAAAATTCTAAGACATACGGACCCCTTTCCAGGCCCCAAGACCCCATAGGAGAGCCCCGAGAAATCGAAAACCGACCGAAAATAGGGTCATTTCAAACATGAAGAATTTTTTGAATGCGCCGTCGGAGGAGCTGACTTGGTGGGAACTGATAGAGAAAATGTCGGGCTTTAAGACGGTGTGATTGTTACTTCGAAAAGTATTGGGGAAAATGTTCAATGAATGAAAAACTTTTGGGTAAAAAAACGGCCGTTTTTCAAGTGTCACTTTGGCTGCCAGTTGCGGCGTTTTCGATGGGCTTTCGCCTTCCAAAATTTGATAGAATGTAGATTGAAGTTTTTTCTAAAATCTATTAAATTTATGAAGCCACAAGTGCGATACTTTTCTCAAAATGAGGGATTTAAAAATAGTCCTTTTTGTCTGAAAATTCACCTAAACCAAAAACATTGGAGAACGCTTCGTTTTACAGGCAAAGTTGTTGAACACTTTTGGCTCGTTTTTTCACGCTACATACAAAATAGCTTTTGTGGAACGATCGCATCAACCGTTCCATATATATATGAAAAAAACATGTTTTTCACGTCATTTCGTTTTTTATTACCCCTCTCACGCCCCCTGCTTTACCCTTGAGGGCTTTTAAGTACTCTGTACTGATGCGTCTCGAGGACATCTTTCTATAATGATACGTGTCTGAAAGTCCTAGCTTTTCAAGTTTTTGAGAAAAATGTAAAAAACATCGAAATAAATTTCCCCTGGACGCGAAATGTGCCAGTGAAAAGGTCTTTCAATCTCCGTAGATTAATGACACGGATTATTTCTTGTTTTGCATTGAAGTCTCCACATCGAAATCATGGGTGACTGCGATGACGTGGCCTAAGCTTGCTTGAGTTGTGAGGGCTGTATAAGGATCTTGAACATCATGACGCTTATGTTTTATTGTTTGTGGAGTTTGATCCGATATATTGCGAGTGATTATTAAAATTAAAAGTTTCAACCAATTTTTGACCGTTTGAGGCTGTGTTACGTTTTTTTCATAGGTCTACAGTGTTCTTAGAGGTAATATAAATTAATTTGGAGTTGTAAGTCAATACTCTAATTCGGTTCTTTCGCTTTTAGATTCGCATAACTTTCAGTCATGACTAGTAAATCATGCATTTCAAGTGTTTAAACTGGTTTTACATGGAAATTAATGGAGAACAAATGTGTGTAAAATATTTCATTCACCTTAAGGTAGTATTATTTTAATTCTAACAAGTTTCGCAAAAGGAAAAAAATTATGGTTACGCGTTTTATTTTCGCTGCTTGAAGGTCCATGAATGTCAGACACATATTTTCACAGGTATGGCGACTTTGAATTGCAATACAGTAATGAGGTTTAGTATTTGAGACGTGAATTTTAAGATTCATATAAGAATTGTACTATAATGATCAAGTTGAAGTAATATAAAGTGACATAAATCGCAAATGAGATGTTGCGTAGAGGCGTAAATATTGCTGTTGATGCGTTTTTGACGAGAAAAGATGCTGATATTCGTTCGAGGTGCTGATTTCAGTTAAGCTTTATTTCTTTTTTGATGACCTATTATATGTTGTCGTCACTTCATCACATTACAAATTCAATGTTCAATCTAGTGTTTTACTTTAAAGTGTCAGCATCATCGACGTTACTTCGTAGTATGAGTTCAAATAGGCAAAGCGAGTAGTTTTCGACGCCAAAAATTCCGCAACTACTGTGGAAGCGTTGTTGAGAGCAATTTTATAGCAATCTTATAATATTTTGACATCGCAAATTGTGTCACCGGAAAACAAGGCGAATATAGGTTAAACTTCGTAACTGAACTATAATTCAAAGGTGATACACTTGAAATTAGTCATCTCTATATAGAGATATAGGTTCTAAATATTTTTCGTTCGGCACAGGTCTTTGTGCCTATTTTTGTGTTGTGTTTGAAACTTGTTTTTTGACGTTAGAAAATTGAAATTGAAAGAGCTCATAAACCAAGAATTTGACTTCTCATTTTCTTAATTAATAAAGCTCATTGAGGAACGAATCTCTCGATATATAGTGGTTCAAACACGAAAATGGTTCAGGTCGACATATATGCTTTGATTGAACGAGGCATTTTCTAGGAAGGGTATAGTTTGAGTGAATATTTGTATCATAATTTTTTATGGTTGGGATGTAAAATTGCTGGACCTTCACGACCAAGAACCTGTAAAGTGTTCACGGAAAATTCGATCTCCAATAATAATAATAATTAAAAGTCGTTGTTTGAAGGCCTCAAAATCGCTCACATTGCATGCGTGAGTTTCAGGAAGTCATCATTTGAGTGAGTATAGACAAGATTACGAGGTTCTAACTGATGATTAATATTTGGTGAATATGTGTCCCCGAAGACAACGAAATCTTGTGCAGGTTTTGTATGTTTGAATGATGTTATTTATTGAATTTGAAATGGTATAAGTAATGTATTTGCAATAATAATTTATAAATTCCACTCAGCCTAATTGAAGGTTTCTGTATTGATCCACAATAGAAATATATGATTAGAAAGAGGTTGAAATTGTTCACATTCGTGAACTAATAATTGTTTTGGCGAAAATGATGTCTATTAGGATACATCAGTGATTCTAAGCTATAGCCGCAGGTGTTCACAGATAAATTTGTTTGAGAAATGTCAGAAATATGTTCGGATATGATGTTGTCGTAATGAATGTGGACTTGCTAAGTTTGATTTCTGATATGAAGAGATTGATTTCGTGTCAATGATGCTTTTAGAAAGTTCGTAGTTGTATGTAAGTTGTAAGTGCACTCAAAATTTTAGATGAGTGCCAAATGCTGAAATATTGTTGAAAGTGTCCATGAGATTTGCTGCGAATGCGTTCTTTCTTTGTATTAACTAACTTCAACACAAAAACGCTTTCGCTTGGCGAGAGCTTGAGATCTCGCCAAGCGATCCCAAAATGGAGAGTTTATTTCTTCGGCGTTCAAGTTAGCGCGCGATAGCGCGTTGTATATATTCGTTGAACGAGTTGTGAAGCACAGTTATAAGAGACTTTGATTATTATACCTAGAATTAATTGTGAATGATAACTGTTTTATTGCGGTGTTTCGAACGTAAACATTTATGCTTGAATTTTGAAAAGTAGCTTACCGCAAAATAAAGATTTTATCTATTATTTCGAAATATGCATCGTTGTGACGTCATTTCTTCGTGACATCGAATTTTTGTTGAGTATGTAGGTTGGATATTTGATGAATTGCCGATTAGAACGAATTAAACTAGTCAACTTCGAAAAAAAGGAAAAGGTTAGTGATGCGCACCCATTAATAAACCGAAATGTAATGAATGTTTCGTCACAATATTTCGTGAGGTAAAATTTGGAACAAATTTTCAATGAAACCGTAATCCACATAATTTAACGAGAAAATATAGCAGGCAGAATGTCTCTGCCGGTGAAATAGTTATGGAACGCATTTTCATTTTGTGACCAATAGAATATCAATTGGTTATAAGTTACAGTTGGATGGAAGGATATTTTAGCGCACATAGAGGTTAGGAATTCGTGAGGAATATAAGGGCAAAGGCGTAAGCAATAAATCAGATAAAATAGGTGCTACCGAAATTGTAAGTATATAGGACAGGGAACCCTGAATTAGTAAAGTGTAGTTGTATGTACGTGAGTTGGAAATGTGTCAAGTTAATTCACGTCATATTTAGAGCAAGATAGATTAAATTGAGTTAGGTTAGAGTAGGTTACGATAAATGAGATTTTTTTAGGTGAGTTTAGACCATATTTCGTTAGTTGAGGTTAGGTGACTTTGCCTTGAGTTAGGTTGGGTTAGAGAACATTATATTTCTTTAGATAGGGTGTGACAGTGTGACACGAAAGCTAATTTAAAGATTTGATGAGTTGTAACACATACGTATGGTCTGTGTTATACTATGAATGAGGGTGCCATCGTTTTAGTTAGGCTTTGTTATTCATGTGAATGGTTTGGAGAAATTATATCGCATCAGTTTGTTATAGTGACAAGGTTAGGTTGATATTACTGTTAGTATATATGCGAATGATATTGCTTTTGGTAAATTAAATTCTTGAGGTGTTTCTAAGTTCGATGTAGAGTTTAGGGTGAAAGACGTGTGAGTATATATATATATATATATATATATATATTGGTTTGTCTTTTGAGACGATGGTGTCTCAAAGTGGGTTGCTTCTGAATTGTTGTGATTTGTTAAGTTTCGTCAATAGAATTAGGTTTCACGTCAATTGAATTGAATGGAGTTTCTTCATCAATGGTGTTGGAATTGGTGAATGAAATGTTTGTGGTGTTTGAAAGTTGAACATAGAAATTGAAGTAAATAGCATTGCATATTGATACATATATTATTTTGGCATTTGAGACGATGGTGTATATCATTGCGTTGCTTCTGATTTGGGGTGCTTTGAAAACTGTGCACGACATATGCATGTGCGAGTATACTGTTTGCGTGTGTGTGTTTGTGTAAATGTGTGAATGTCTCTCCGTGAGTGTGTGTGTGTGTGTTGTGCTTATTATGATAGTGTTGTACAGAGGAATGTCTGTGTTCGCCCCTAGCGGGCTGTGCCTGGTTACTTGCGGCGGGCGAACTTTGTAGTAGTGTTGCGAGAAGAGACTAAAAATAGTACCCGTGAAAAAATTTTAAGTGGCACCAAGATCGGAATTGCTTGTCGCCATAAAGGTGGAGCATCGGAGATATAGCAAATCACTCCCTAACTCGAGCCAAAACCCACTTCCCGAGGTGCCAGCGCTTTCAAATTTGGTGAGCGTGTACAAGGGAAAATTCTAAGACCTACGGACCCCTTTCCAGGCCCCAAGACCCCATAGGAGACCCCCGAGAACTCGAAAACCGCCCGAAAATAGGGTCATTTCAAACATGAAGATTTTTTTGATTGCGCCGTCGGAGGAGCTGACTTGGTGGGAGCTGATAGAGAAAATGTCGGGCTTTAAGACGGTGTGATCGTTACTTCGAAAAGTATTCGGGAAAATGTTCAATGAATGAAAAACTTTTGGGTAAAAAAACGGCCGTTTTTCAAGTGTGACTTTGGCTGCCAGTTGCGGCGTTTTCGATGGGCTTTCGCCTTCCAGAATTTGATAGAATGTAGATTGGAGTTTTTTCTAAAATCTATCAAATGTATGAAGCGACAAGTGCGATACTTTTCTCAAAATGAGCGATTTAAAAAGAGTCCTTTTTGTCTGAAAATTCACTTAAACCAAAGACATTGGAGAACGCTTCGTTTTACAGGCAAAGTTGTTGAACACTTTTTGCTCGTTTTTTCACGCTACATACAAAAAAGCTTTTGGGGAACGATCGCATAAACCGTTACATATATATATGCAAAAAACATGTTTTTCACGTCATTTAGACTTTTCTTACCCCTCTCACGCCTCCTCCTTTACACTTGAGGGCTTTTAAATACTCTGTACTGATGCGTCTCGAGGACATCTTTCTATAATGATACCAGTCTCAAAGTCGTAGCTTTTCTATTTTTTGAGATAAATGGAAAAAACATCGATAGAAATTTCCCCTGGACGCGAAATGTGCCAGTGAAAAGGTCTTTCAATCTCCGTAGATTAATGACACGGATTATTTCTTGTTTTGCATTGAAGTCTCCACATCGAGATCATGGGTGACTGCGATGA
Source organism: Morinoia aosen (assembly GCA_030386875.1). NCBI lineage: Eukaryota > Metazoa > Arthropoda > Malacostraca > Amphipoda > Talitridae > Morinoia > Morinoia aosen. Next base: position 7,016,303 of record CM059574.1, read on the forward strand.
CGTGCCCTAAGCTTGCTTGAGTTGTGAGGGCTGTATAAGGATCTTGAACATCATGACGCTTATGTTTTCATGTTTGTCGAGTTTGATCCCATATATTTCGAGTGATTGATAAAGTTCAAAGTTTCAACCAATTTTTGACCGTTTGAGGCTGTGTTGCAAATTTTTCATAGGTCTACAGTGTTGTTAAAGTTATTATAAATTTATTTTGACGTGGAACTCAATACTCGAACTCGGTTCTTTCGCTTATAGATTCGCACAACTTGCAGTCATGACTAGTAAATAATCCTTTTCAAGTGTTTAAACTGGTTTTACATGGAAATTTATAGAGAACAAATGTGTTTAAAATATTTTATTCACCTTAAGGTAGTATTATTTTAATTCTAACAAGTTTTGCAATGGAGAATAAATGATGGTTACGCGTTTTATTTTCGCTGCTTGAAGGTCCATGAATTTCAGACACACATTTTCACAGGTATGGCGACTTAGAATTGCAATATAGTAATGAGGTTTAGTATTTGAGACTTGAATTTTCAGCTTCTTATAAGAATTGTATTATAATTATCCAGTTGAAGTAATATAAATTGATATAAATCGCAAATCAAACGTTGCGTAACGGCGTAAATATTGCTCTTGATGCGTTTTTTACCAGAAATGATGCTCATTCGTTCGAGGTGCTCATTTCAGTTCGACTTTATTTATTTTTTATGACGTATTATATGTTGTCCTCTCTCTCCATCACGTTACAAATCACAAGTTCAATCTAGTGTTTTACCTTAAGGTGTCAGCATAATCGACCTTACTTCGTAGTATGAGTTCAAATATGCAAAGCGAGTAGTTTTCGACGCCCAAAATTCCGCATCTACTGTGTTGGTGTTCTTGAGAGCAATTTTATAGCAAACCGATACTATTTCGACATCGCGAATTGTGTCATCGCAAAAGAAGGCGTATACGTAAAAGTTGGTAAATGAACGATAATTCGAAGGTAATACACTTGAAATCAGTCATCTCTTTTGAGATGTAGCGGTTAAATTATTTTCGTTCGATACGGCTATTTGTGCGTATTTGTGTAATATGAGCCCAAATATGCAAATTGAGTATTTTGAGATGAAAAGAATTCAAGAAATACGGACTTGGGCTTATTGAGAGCAATTTTCTTCGAGCCCTTTATTATTTCGACATCAAAATTTCCGTCCAATGATATTCATTGATGACAAAAACGAAGCGCATTTGTGAATTTTGTGTAATTGCAAATAAATTCCAAGGTATTGAATTTCGAATTCTTCATTTGTGGAGATGTAAGAATTTAATTGTTCAAATACGGCATATATATTATTTTTGCCGACTTGTGTTGTGATTGCAATGGGTTATTTAGACGTTAGAAATTTGAAATTGGAAGAAATCTTAGGTCAAGCACTTGCCTTTCAAGTGCGTAAAGAAAAAAAGCTCGTTGAGGAATGAATGTGTCGTGACTGAGGGTCAAACTCAATGAACATGGTTCCTGTCGGCATATACATGCTTCCATTGAGCGAGGCATTTTCTAAGAAGGGTAGTTTAAGTGAATACATGTCTCCTTAATTTTTGTAGGATTGGAAAAGGAAATTGAAGGATGTTTAGGACCAGGGACTCGTTGATTGTACACGAAGAATTCAATCCCCAATAATAATAATAATAATACAAAGTCCTCGTTTGAAAGCCTCAAAATCACTATCTTGGCATGCGTAGGTTCCAGTAAATCCTCGTTAAAGTGGGTATAGAATATTTAGGGTCGCCAAAAGAGTGTTAAAATCTAATGAATGTGTGTCTCTGATGTCCATTAAATTTGTAGAGGTTATGCGTGTTTGAAGTGTGATATTTATTAAATGTGAAATGCTATAAGTGAAATATTTGTGAACATATGTATACGATCGTTCTGAATAAGCCTTAGTATTTCGGAAATGTAAATACTCTGCAAATTTTTATATGCGGTTTAATTCATGAAGTTTCAAGATATTGAGAGACTTAATTTTGTACTAAAATGAAGTGCCATTGAAGATGTGTTGTTTGGTGCGTGAATGAAATTATCGTTGTGAATACATGTGAAGTATGGTTGTTGGTAAAATTTCACGTTTTCTTAGTTTGTCCAACAGAAAACGTTTAGGAAAATTTTTGTAACTTATACTCCTTCATATGAATGAGTTTGGTAAATATATACATATATGAGTGGAATATTTTTAAACAAACTACTTGGTGTGGGAAATGGAAGCTCTGCAAGTCTTGTTCAAATTGTACCCGTATGTAAAGTTAGTGAAATGAGTTGGAAATATTAATGCTCTATCAAAGTTTAGAAATATGAATTATTTTATATGAAATGTGTGTTTTCAACTTGAATAAAGTATGTATTACAGTGCCTGTAGTTAGTTTAAAATGTTGTTATCCGAAACATGAAACCGCATATTGTGAAGAAAAAGTAAGACCCACAAGATTAAAATCAAAGAATTGATTTTGGTAGGGTAGCACGAAGACAAATCACGTCTGTGCTGTTGTAAGGTAAAAGTGACATTTCAATAATGATAAAGGATGGCACATTGGAATGAAACATTTAAAATGTTAGTGTTGACAATGTAGTAGAAATGATGTTATTTGTAACTCATATGAAGAAATGGAAATGAACAGTAATTGTGTTGTAGGCAATTGAGAATGAGAATGGAATTGTTTGTGGGTAAATGTTTAGGAGAGGACCATAATAGATTTCCCACTTTCGGTGCCTAAACATAACTCATTAGATGTAAATAAACAATTTTGCATCTGTGTACTTTTTGGCAGAAATGAATATTCAAGGAGTTATAGCGGTATGTTCATATTTGTGTTTTGAGACCCCGCGCAGCCTGAACCCGCATCGAGGATCCATGAGTTAATAACACAATGATGGTTATCATCCAAATTTATTAAGTAAAAGATTCATGAAGTGGGTTTAGCCCTTGAGAATTGGCAGCGACTCAATCATTCTAGCTCGTCGGAAGGGAGAGTTCATTGTAGTGTAACGCCATCCGATGCGCTCATTGAGTTACTTCGTGCTTCAAAGTCTAGAATTGAAGGAACTGATTTACCGCTATAACTCCTGAAATATTCATTTCCGGCGGAAAGTGCGTAGAGAAGAAATGTTTATTTACGTGTGGTTATCAATGATTAGGCTCCAAAAATTGGCAAATCGATGATATTCCTCTAGTCAACATTAACCATGGTTTTGTTGGGAAACTTGAATTAGAGATTTGGTTTTTGTGAAGAAGAGGAAAAAGTTGATTTTTAAATTTATGCTGCCTAAACGTAGGTATTTAGATAAATAGGAAAAATTTGTCTTCAATGTACTTTTCATCGCAAATGAGTATTTAACGAGTTATAGGGGTATCGTAATTTGTGCTGTGTATGATTAGGCGACGTTGCAGATCCGGAACCCACTTCCATGATCTTTTAGTTAATACACTCCAGAGATGTTAGCGCAATAAAGGTGGTGTATATTTAAATCAAGGGAACCATTGATTTTTAGGGTGGCTGAGTATTTATGAAGGTACATTGAACCGATAGAATTGAATTAAGTTACCGGTATAACTCGTAAAATACTCATTTGCGACTGATAGTGCATAGAAGAAAAATGCATTATTTACATATAATGAACTAGGTTTAGGCAGCAGAAAGTGTAAAATTTATTTTGTTCTCTCCTTGACATTGACCAAAAATTTAGCTTATTTCTCTTTATAAATAGGTGAATGATAGATATGTATTTTATTTCCGTGAATGTGTGTAAGTTTAATTTGAATAAGATAGAATATTGAAATATGAATGATTTCCATCAAAGTTAGTGGTGGCATGTATTAATATAAAAAGGCATTTGAAGAATATAAATGTTGTGAAATGTTAAAACAAATTTGGAAATGAATTTTTGGAATAGTTGAGGTCTTGAGTTAGAATCAGCTAGGGTTGATTGATGTTGAATGAGCAGATGTAAAGAATTATTTGTTAGTGACTTGATTTATTTTGATGTTGTGTTTTTGTCTGGTTGTTAAGACATGTATGATTTTTCTCTTCATTTTATAGAATTTTGTATGAAGTTCTACTAAGCATAATATTTTTGAATAGAGCGTTAGAGTAGACGTTGTTGATGTAATCCTTCAGCATAAGTATTATCCTTTTTTGTTCTGGATATAGTTTTGGGAAGTTGGATGTGGTTGGGAAAGCTTTAATGAACTGGCATGTTAATTCAATAACTATTGTTGTGTGGAGCATTTATGACTGAAAGGAAATAGAAATGTTGTTGAAACGTTGTGAACTTAAGTATTTGGTTAACATTTCTTATAGAGAAATGTAAATGTTGCTGATTGTGTTGTGAGTGAACAACTAAAAGGCCATATAAATTTCCCTTAAATGAGAAAGAAGGTACGAATATGTTGATTTTTTTTAGCAAATTATTTTTTAGAGGAACCTCACATGTGAGCAAAAAGGAGAGAAGAATTATGAAATGTTGGGAAGAATAATTGAGGTAGGTACCTTAGGCTTTTTTGTGTAGTATATTTTTGGTAAAAAGGTTCTGTGATACATTTTATTGAAATAGATTTATGAAGGCAATGCGCTTAATTTGCCACACTATGTGATAATGGAAATGAAAAGTGATGTTCTATGTATAATAGACATGTGTGAAGCTCATGACATAATTCATGCTTCTCCAAAACATGAGGGGTTATAACTTGATGATGAGTGGGGTCCCCTGCTTCTCAACAAAGATATTGTTTTGAGAAAGAAGACTGTGTGAACAAGCATGAATTGTTCCTTATTGATGCAAAAAGAGTATTGTCTGTGAACCCATCACTGTATACCTGTTTTATTGTGAAATATGTATTAGAAATATTGGGCTGCTTGCCATCATGAGTTTATTTGAAGTAGAATGAGAATACAAAAAAAAGGAAATTAGTGGTGTACATAGAAAGTGAGTATAGGAGATACCAAACAAAGTATTTAGAGTGTAGCTTGGTGAATCCTAAATGCTCATATGAATATATGATTGTGAATTGATTGATTCATCATTTTAGTTATTGAGAAATAGGTGAATAAATATTTATTGTATTGAAGACCAATTGAATATGAAGGACCTCAGACAAAATGTGTATATTTCTGTCTTCTGGTGTTGATTGTTCTCTACATTAATAAAAGCAAATAAAACTGCATTCACTGTAAGTGGCTAGTATTGAGAATGAGAAAAGAGTTCTTAAAAATGTAAGGAGTTGGATGGAAATTGTGAGGAGAATTGAATAATGCGCACTTAAATCTAATGGTCTGGCTTGGTATATACCTAACTATGTTTAGGCACCAACAATTGGAAAATCAATGGTTGTCCTCTCCTTGACATTGACCAAAGATTGAGCTTGTTTCTCTTTAGAAATAGGTTCCATGATAGGCATGTTTTGTCTGATTATCATTGAATGTCTAAGTTTGTAATATAATAAGATAGAATATTTCATTGTGAATGATTTTGATAAATCTGAGTGGTATAATTCATTGAGTGAGGAATTTCTTTGCAATATTGAAATGTAGTGAAGTGTTGAAGTAAATTTTTGAATGAAAGTCTCATATAGGGAGAATAGTTGTAGGCTTCAGTTAGACATTAGGTTGACTTCATTGATGTTGAATGAGTATTAGTATGAAATGTTATGTTAGTGACTTCATTTACTTTCATGGTATGTTTATGTGTGACATTTATGCATGTTTGATTTTACTCTTTATTTCCTAGAATTTGTGATGAAATTGTACTAAGCTGACTATTTTTTGAGGAGACATTTAGAAGAGACATTGTTGATGGAAGGGTTCACCATCAGTATTATGTTTTATTTGTTGTTATTTATGTAGTTTGGGAAAGTTGGATGTGTTTGGGAAAGCTTTAATGAACTCACATTTGAATGAAATAATGATTGTTATGTGGACCATTTATGACTGAAAATAAATTTAAATTTAATTTATATCTGGTTGAACATTACCATTTGCTTTACATTTCTTATAGTAAAATGTACATGGTGATTGAGTTGTGACTGAACTTAAAGGCCCCATATGAATGTAATTATATTTATTTAATTTGTCCCCTGAAATGCTGAAGAAAATATTTATATCCATATTTTTAATAGTAAATCATGTTGTAAAAGCTAACCTGTGAGCAAAAAGAACAATAATTTTGGAATGTTGTAAAGAGGAATTGAGTAATCGGAGGCCTTAGTGTGAAGTGCATTTTTGGTAAAAGCCCTGAGTGATAGATTTTATTGAAATATATTCGTGTAGTCAATGCGCTGAATTAGCCAGAGCAGTTGATAATAGAAATGAGAAATGGTGGTGCATGTCTTGTAAATGTATTGGTAATGAAGTAGATATGTGAAAAGGTCCTGGCATAATTCACGCTTGTTTCAAAACATCAGGGGCTATTACTTAATGACGAGTAAGGTAACGTGCTTGTCAAAAAAAGATATTGTTTTTGAGGAGTATGACTGTGTGAAGAAGCATGAATTGTTCGTGAATAATGGGAAAATAGGAATGTATTAGAACCCAGTATTGTATAGTTATTTCATTGATAAACATTGTAAATGATGAGCTAAAAAGGAAATTAGTGTTGTAGAAATGACATGAAGGAGACATCAGATAATGAATTTTGGGTGTAGCTTGCTGAACCCAATGTTCATATGAATGTATGAATCTTAATTCATGGATTTAATATTGAAATTCATGAAGAATAGGTGAAGAAAGATTTATTGTGTTGAAGACCAATCTAATATGAAGCACATATGTAAGAAAATGTTTGTCTCTATGTTCTGGTGTATATTTTTTCTACATAATTAGATGCCAATATGACTGCATTCACTCTTAAGTGGCTAGTGATGAGAATCAGAAAAGAGTTCCTAACAATTCAAGGACTTGAATGGAAATTGTAATGAGAATTGAAATGGTTTGGTTTATGGTTGAATGGTAATGGTTTGTATATCACATGTACTTCATAATGGCAGTGAGACTGATGCATTTGAATTGTTTTAGTTTGAATAGGAATGAAAGCCAAGGTAAGGTGTGGCTGTAATTAGACAGATACATGGTAGGAATGGTAATGTACAACTTACTTGAATGACACTTTTTACACAATGTGGTTTGCTTGAGCATTTGTTATTGGGTAATAGTACATAGATTCAATTAAAGTTTGATACTTCATTTCATTTGTAACGTCACAATATTTGAAAGATATTTTAGGAATGAGTTCATGTCAAATAGTCATGTTATGTCCAGAAGAATCGCTGGAAATGACTTTGACTTGAGTAGAGGTTCAATTTCATTTAGAAAAGTCAGAGGTAATGTTATACATTGTGTATTTATTCGTTGATAAAATAGGTTGGATGTTATTGAATTTTAAATGAAGTACATGAATGATGCTGATGAATGTTAAGTGTGGCATGTGGAATTGTGTTACTGCATTCATATTGTGTGTGATATGTGTGCATTTGTAGAAGATGTTTGGAAATGCATTTGTGAAGTTTTTCTTTGTAAATGGATGTCATATGTAACCAATATATCTTCATATGAAACTTGATGGAATGGAAATCTTTGCATTCTCTTCATTCCAGGATTGAAGCACTCATAATAATTTTCCAAGCAACAGAGTAATAGAAAAACATGTGACAGAAAGTGTTTGATGGGGAATATGAAATCATGATTGAATTCTTGGGTGTGTAAGGTAAGTGAAGTAAAGTAATGCATTGGTCTTGTCTGTATAAAAGAAATGGTTGTATGATAGCCAAATGAAAGTCATTTTTGGTGTGAAATTGCTATGAATTTTAGGTGTAAGATGAGATTTGGAATTTCCTATGACCTGAATTTGTTTGAGTTGTGAACTTTGATAAGTGAAGAAGTTTTGTGAAATAGTTCAATGGAAGTGACTGTTAAGTATTTAGAATAATGTTCTGATAGTGTAATAATGTGAGCTCTTTAGTTAGTAGGTGTTAGGTAACCTGGATTTTTTATAAAGTAGTAGATGTTTTCAAAGTTTAGTTAGAAGGTTTAATTGCTTAAATGCTATGGTTTTAGGAGTTAGTTATGCATCTATGAATTATTTTCCATTTTGTATCATATTTCATGACGTTGTACTAATGTGACTCTGTCAAGAGAGCATTATAGCACCCTTTTTATTGAATACTTCACTATAAGATTTATCACTTTTTGATGGGGATGTTGTTAGGAAAGTTTCTTGTGGTTGAGAGAGGTTGAATGAATTGATAAGATAATGTAATAAGCCTTTCCGCCAGCAGAATCAATGCATGAAAAGATTAGAAAGTGTGGTTGTAATATATTGGAACTGAATCATTTCATGGGAAGATATTGTTTACATTATGTGTTGCAAATTTGATAGTTAATGACTTAAAACCTCTAAGAGATTTGCATTGAGTTGTTAAAGTTATAATGATATCAGAAAGATGGTATGAAAGTGTCTATTTTTGAGTGTAAGTAATGTTGTAGAATTTGATGTATGAGCAGCACTCCTAAAACACATGAGCGCTGGCTATGATGGGAAGCGATATGAAGAGTGTGTGCAGCAATAATTGAATTTTTGTATCCCTGTGTGTGCAGTACATTATTGGTAGAAGCCCAGTGTGATGGTTTTGTATGATATGGAGTCATTTTCTGTATGTGCCTTATTAGACAGAGCGTTTTATGTGAGGAATGGTGAATGTAGTGATAATGGAATTCACAACTGTAAGGCTCATGGCAGAATTCTCACTGGTTTCAAAACATCAGTGGCTTGTGCTTCATCGTGAGTAAGGGCAACTGCTTCTGAATGCAACATATTGTTTTTGTAAGAGAAGACAGGGCTAACATCCATGAAGTACTGATAATGCAAGAATATGAAGTGATTATAAGGCATGATGTTGTAATTATTGAATTTGGACATATTTAAAATAAATGTTAGTAAGATCATAGAACTGTTCATCCTTTGAATCATAATTGTAGTGATTCAGAAATAGATTTCAATAGATTGATAGTGTTGAAGAAGAATATAATATGAAGCAAAAATGAAAGTTATATTTTTCCATACCCAGATGTGAAAGATTGTTCTGTATAGATGTATGCAAATATGGTAGTTTACTAGAAGTGGGTAGTAGTGTTAATGAGAATATGATTTGAAATAGAGCAGCAGTGAAATGGATAGTTTAGAATAAAGTGAAGAATGTGTAGTTGAATGAAAACTTTAGTATTTCACACGTACTTCATTATTGGAGTGCGACTGATGCATTTCTATGTTTTTGAATTAGATTTGGAATGAAAGGGAAGGAAAGAACTAGCGTGGAGACAAATAATAAAATGAACATGATCATTACATGTTTGTGTGGTTTTTTATGTATTGTTCTAGTTTGTATTCAGTATTTGAGATCAATGTTGTCGTTTCAAATAATGAATCATTTCGTGAAACGTTCTAACTTCATGATTTTTTTTTCAGTTCCATTCCTTGTGTACACGCATCGCATAAGTCGTTGGCTGAGGAAGTGGTAAAGAGGCGTTGTCACTCCTGAATTGCTTTCGATGAATTAGAGGTAAGATGAAATTACACTCACTTTTGGCATGAAATGTGTAATGAGTTTTGGATTACGCCGTGCGGCCTCTGAAAGGGCGCAGGCCTTTCAGAGGCTGTGCACGGCCGCATGCATAGAAATTAGAACTGTATGGATATTTTTTGAGATATGCATATCTCCTGGAATACTATGTCACCTTTGCTTAGAACAATAATGCTTTTAAGAAAAGTGTGTTGGTAATGAAAAGTGTACACACGAGCGCATGCGAAGAATGGGTTCAGTCCAGTGTTTGCGATTTTTTTCTTGTTGTAGGTGAGTCGTTCTATTAGCGATAGTCACATTATGTGACGTAATAATTTTTTCCGTTGATTTTATTGGAGGCGAGGTATCATAGGAAGTAAACATAGCCCGTGCAATATGTGTTATTAAGAAGAGTGTATGAAATGATGTAGTAATCGTTACTAAGCAATCCTTCCATGGATGTGTGTTTTCGAAATGTAAACTTTGTTGAAATATTTATATGCAGGCTAGTTTTGTTATAAACATGAATTATATTTGATTTGTAGTACATTGTTGAGGGAAGAAATTGTAGTTGCCGAGGTTTGTTTTGTTACGAGAATATTTGTGATATATTTTTGATTTTGTTAGGGATGATGAATCTTGTATTTTATCCCAATAATATCGATATATTTTGGTAGGGTTGTATGGAAGCTATATTTTTCCCCATTAATATGGATAGTTTGTTTTTCTGAGAATGTTGTTGATTTGTTCTTATCTTTCGTATTATCATTGTGAGGCAGTTGTTTGGTGTGCGCGAGGGATCTTGCTGTGTGTTCCCCAAAGGGGGATATGTGAATTGTGTGTATGTGAATGTTGACTCTCAGGTGAAATGTGTGAGGGGTGAGGCTGAGAGTTAGGTTGGTTGTTGATTTTGTAAATGAGTATGTTTTTGTTGTTTGAAGACCATGGTTTCTCGGTTCACTCCTGTCCTTTTTTTTAGCACCTAGTAGTTTCATGTTCCAGCGTGAAGTACTTTGAGAAACTTTTTTCGGAACTTACTGTTTCTATGACATTCCTGCATATATTTCTCATTGCCTTATCAACATACTGAATGATTCATTAGTTTTTTGTGTCATGTTGGAAATGTTTTCGGCGGTTGGGGACGCTGAAAGTAACTTTCATTGTAATCGCATGGAGCGAAAGAGAGTGAGAAAAGGATGTCAGCTGCTTTGAAATGAACACGAAATGTTGCCTTCTTGCGTGATATTTTCGAAACGATTCGTGATGTTATGGCTGTTTGAAAGGAATTGATGTGAATGATTCATATAGATGGTGTTTGAAATAGAATGGTAAGATGTTTTAATCTGTTTCTGTTCGATTCAATAATGTTGGGGGATTTGTAGTAGTGTAAGTCGATTGGTAATTTTTCCCCATTGCAGGCTGCGTACAATATTTGTGCCAGATGCATAGTATGTTTTCATGATTAGAAAGATATATATGAATTCATGAGTATACACGCAAACTTGCTGTTTTCGTCGTGAAAATGACATCCCTGTGAGGTACAACGTCATTTTAACACATATTGGTTTTAATGTAAACTTTGTAGAGAACAAATTTCGTGTAAACTGGTGATTGAGCTCATGGTATTTATTTATTTATACAAGTTCTTTAAACGACATAGAATTTTGGTTCCGCACTTGATATCCGCTCTATCGATGTCGGTATTTGCGAAAAAATATTTAAGTTATTGGTCATTTAGAAATGTAATATGTCAATGAGGTTTATGATTTGAGACCCAAATCTTCGTTTTGTTTATGGGACTCGTCCTTTCAAACAGGTTGACGCAATAAAACGAGCCATGAATGGAAGACGATTTCATGTGTAAAGGCCTGAATATTGCTTCTGGTTGATTTCTTATGGCAAACGGTGGTCATTCGCTGGTCAAGTTAAACTTCATTTATTTGAGATAGAGTGTGGTATGTTGACGTTCCTTCACCACGTTACCAACCAAGTGCTTAACATACGGATGAAGTCGAAGTTTCACTATAATCGAAGTTAGTTCGATGTAGGAGGTCGAATATGCGAAGTGAAGGGTTTTCGACGATGAAAATAATGCTTAAACATACTTGGAATTCGTTTTGACATTGTGCAATGGTTTTAACGAGAACATGGTGGATGTCGGAGGAAGTTCGAAACTGAACGGAAATTCCCAGTTACTGAACTTCAAATTCGCTGTGTTCAGAAATGTAGCGGCCAACCTTGGCTACATGGGCACAGCTGTTTGTGCCTATTTGTGTTGTTATTTGGAACAGATTACTTTGACGTTAGAAATGTTTAAGTGGAGAACATATTCGGAAAGTATTGTAATACTCTCATTTTACTGAGTTGACAAACATTTGTAGGCTGTAAGTGGTTGTTAAAATTCGTGAAATGTGTGTCTCAAGAGGAAAACAATTTTGTTCATGTTATGCGTGTTTCAATGATGTTAGGAAGGGAATGTCGAATTCTAGAAGTTATATATTGTAGCAATTCGTCTCTTCTCACTCTGCCTTAGTTCATGCTTCTATATCAGTCTATAATAGAAAGATAGGAGTTGAAATGTGCCGTTGTCGGCTCATGGAATTGGTCATGCGATGTTGCCTGACGACGGTATTGTAATGTCTTGAGGGGAAAATAGGAAAGTTTGGGAGATTGCAGTTGTGGAAGCTAAATGTGTGTATTGAAATTCGATGGAAGTCTCACTGCATTTATTTTTAATGTGGAACGTGTATGAAAGTTCGTGTAAGATTTGGGCAAGAGATTTTATTTCATTATTAGTGTTTAAGTGGGGGTGATGATGTGCATTTTAGGAACTCGTTGGGCTATACAGTTAAATTTTAATCCGATAAATGTGATTTGCATTGCAGGCAGGAATGCCAAATTTGGATGCAATTTACAAATGAATTGCTACGATTCATGTTCACACTTCGAAAGGGAAGAAATGCAAGTACTGGAAAGAAAACATAGCATGCAAACTGAAACAGTGTTTCAAGTGGGGAAGTACGACATTTAGAAACTTAGTTTTGAGGTGAAATGCATCGCCGTTGAAAATAGGTTGTGTAGTGAGTGAAAGAAATGTTGGTTAGGAATATTTTTTGGGAAATGTGCTTATGAGGACCATTCAATGTTAGGGCAGTTTTTTGCTCGAAGAACGTTTTGTGAACAGTTGTGAAACGATGATTGGACATTCTGCCGCGTTTGATGAAGAGGATTTAACGAGATTGTGGAAAGTTATAGAAGACATGTACCGATAACCTGAGATATTCTTTGTAAGTTTGAAAGAACGAAGATAATTCTTTCATAAGGACATGAATTAAGCCATCGCCCGTACAAATTCGGATGAAGCGGTTAGTTACCTGTTTGGGTTAAAGGACCGAGAATGCTCCAAGAAAGACATATTATTATGCATTGTTTGTAGTGTCTGAGTGATTTGAAAATAATGACGAGCCTATCGATATGAAGTAACATCAAAAGTACGACGAAGCCGCTGTAGGTGGGTGCTAGGCCCCACAGATCATACACAAGTTAGAAATGAACTTTCGAACACATGAACTTCACAGCGCGTTGCAGAATGGTATCTGGAATTGAGACGCACATGTTCGATTGGACCCTCCTCAGGGGGATACAAGCATTGCATCGATGGGAATTTGTACACGCAGGAGAAAAATTTGTGAAAGCCCAAGTGGGGTGAGAGTTAGGTATTTTTTTCTGTTAAAATCGAATGTTTTGTTTTGTTATGTAATGGGCCGCGTGTTTTCGGTTCACTGCTGTCCTGTTTTCAGTACCTACATGTTTGTTCTTCAACTTGATTTGATGAGTTTCTTTCTCAACTTATTGTTTCAATGCCCCTTCTGCATAGATTCCGCATTCCCTTATCTCCATAGTAAGTGGTGCCTTCCTCCTTCCTCTCTTCGATGCGGTATTTTTTTGCAGCGGTTAGGGCAACAGCGCGATTTGAAATTCACGTCGATCGGTGATGAATGATGTTTCATTGGAGTATTTTGACCGGGAATATTTGCATTTGAGAAGTAAGTAAGGAAGACGCAACCTAATGCATCCTAATTTAGTACTCAATTAGGTGATTCGTCCAAACGAAAATAGTTGGATGTTAGGGTTTCATTGAAGAAAATATGTAAAAAATGTACAAATGTGAGAAGATTTATGAATATAGTGTTGTGGGCAACTTCTTTACGCAGTTATTTTGCGCGATGCGCGGATGTCGATTATGTGAGTGAAACTCTTTTCATTAGATAGTTTATTGTTTTCAGGTGGTGTTAGGAGCGTTCATTTTTCTCTTAGCGATAATGTCAGTATAATTGAGAATCCTTTTGAACTTTTTACATGAGGAATTTAGAAGGCAACAGAGATGAAGCCTACTGTGATGCGCCGATGACTATTTCGTAAAGGTCTTTCGAATGAGAAGATGTAGACTGTAGTAGATTTGAAAATAGTAAACGAGCCTTTCTGAAAATGAACGACATTTGATGTAATGTTTTCCAGTTTCTATCGCTTTGACATAATTTATTCGTGAAAAGGAATTTCCATTGACTATTAAGCTTAGATGAGATCAAATATTGATTACAACGAAGCGCAGTTGTCATTTTCGAAACGATGCAAAAGTGTAGTGTGTAGAGGTATGAATGAAACGAAATTTTTTGTTTTATGACAATTCTTCATGCAATGAGGTGCTCAACATGTTTACCCGGACTCAAATTCCTATTTGGCAGGGGAAATATTGAAACGTGAACTTCTCCGCTTCGGAAATCGTAATGGAACGCATCGTCTCGGTAGAAGCAATAGGACATTGAGGGGTCGTTAGTTTGTCACATGAAAAAATGTTAGCGCCTATAGGAGTTAGGAATTTGTGGAGAATGAGGGCAAAGGCGTCAGAATCGAATAGACTGAAATAAGTGGGACAGAAGTTTCAACTGTTATTTATATGTGTGTGAGTTGAAACGATGTCGAGTAAGTTAGTTCACTTTGTATATGAGCAAGATAGGTTAACAAAAGTTAGGTGGGAGGGGTTACGTTATGTTACGTTTGCTTAGGTAAGCTTACACTACGTTTCGTTAGTTGAGGTTAGGTGACCTTGCCTTGAGTTAGGTTGGGTGAGCGTGCGTTATATTAGTTTCGATAGGGTGTGAGACGAAAATTGATTTAAAGAATTGATGAATCGTAGCACACACGTATATTCAGTGTCATACTATGAATGAGGGTACCATCGTTTTTGTTAGGCTGTGTTATTCATGGGAATGGTTTGGAGAAATTATTTCGCACTAGGTTGTTAGTGGCAAGGTTAGTTTGATGTTAGTGTGAGGATATACGTGAATGATATTGCTTTTCCTAAACGAAATTCTTGTAGTGTTTTCAAGTTGGACATAGTGTTTAGAATGAAATACGTTTGCGTTTAACCTTTGTCTTTTGAGACGACGGTGTCTCTAAGTGGGTTGCTTTTGAATCATGGTGAATTGTAAAGTTTCGTAAATTGATGAACGTTATTGGTGTTCATAAATGAAATGATTGTGGTGTTTGGAAGTTCAACATAGAGGTAACAGTGAAATACATTATATATATATATCGGTTTTCCATTTGAGACGATTGTGTACTCAAGTGGGTTACTGCTAAATTATGGTGGTTTGAGGTTCGTAAATTGATGAACGGTATTGCTGTTGCTAAATTAAATGCTTGTGGTGTATGAAATTTGGAAATAGAGTTTCGAGTGAAGAACACAGCATATACATATATATTTATACTTTTGTCATTTGAGACGATGATGCATCGCATTGCGTTGCTGCTGATTTGTGGTGATTTGAAAAAAGTGCATGTGCGTGTACATAAGTGTGTGCGTGTGTGTTTGAACGTGTGTGCGTGTCTATCATTATTATGATAGTGTTGTACAGAGGAATGTCTGTGTTCGCCCCTAGCGGGCTGTGCCTGGTTACTTGCGGCGGGCGAACTTTGTAGGTTGCGAGAACACACTAAAAATAGTACCCGTGAAAAAATCATACCTGGCTCCAACATCGAAATGCTGGTCGCCGAAAGGTGGAGCCTCGAGTATTATAAAAATTCACCCCCTAATTCGCGCAAAACCACACTTCCCGAGGTCCCAGCGCTTTCAAACTTGGTGAGCGTGTACAAGAGAAAATTCTAAGATGTACGGACCCCTTTCCAGGCCCCAAGACCCCATAGGAGACCCCCGAGAAGTCGAAAACCGACCAAAAATAGGGTCATTTCAAACATGAAGAATTTTTTGATTGCGCCGTCGGAGGAGCTGACTTGGTGGGAGCTGATAGAGAAAATGTCGGGCTTTAAGACGGTGTGATCGTTACTTCCAAAAATATCAGGGAAAATGTTCAATGAATGAAAAACTTTTGGGTAAAAAAACGGCCGTTTTTCAAGTGTGACTTTGGCTGCCAGTTGCGGCGTTTTCGATGGGCTTTCGCCTTCCAGAATTTGATAGAATGTAGATTGGAGTTTTTTCTAAAATCTATCAAATGTATGAAGCGACAAGTGCGATACTTTTCTCAAAATGAACGATTTAAAAATAGTCCTTTTTGTCTGAAAATTCACTTAAACCAAAGACATTGGAGAACGCTTCGTTTTACAGGCAAAGTTGTTGAACACTTTTTGCTCGTTTTTTCACGCTACATACAAAATAGTTTTTGTGGAACGATCGCATCAACCGTTCCATATATATATGGAAAAAACATGTTTTTCACGTCATTTCGACTTTTATTACCCCTCTCACGCCCCCTGCTTTACCCCTGAGGGCTTTTAAGTACTCTGTAGTGATGCGTCTCGAGAACATCTTTCTATAATGATACCAGTCTCAAAGTCGTAGCTTTTCTATTTTTTGAGATAAATGGAAAAAACATCGAAAGAAATTTCCCCTGGACGCGAAATGTGCCAGTGAAAAGGTCTTTCAATCTCCGCAGATTTTTTCCACGGATTGTTCCAATGAACGCATTGAAGTCTCCACATCGAGATCATGGGTGACTGCGATGACGTGGCCTAAGCTTGCTTGAGTTGTGAGGGCTGTATAAGGATCTTGAACATCATGACGCTTATGTTTTCATGTTTGTCGAGTTTGATCCCATATATTTCGAGTGATTGGTAAAGTTCAAAGTTTCAACCAATTTTTGACCGTTTGAGGCTGTGTTGCAAATTTTTCATAGGTCTACAGTGTTGTTAAAGTTATTATAAATTTATTTTGACGTGGAACTCAATACTCGAACTCGGTTCTTTCGCTTATAGATTCGCACAACTTGCAGTGATGACTAGTAAATAATCTTTTTCAAGTGTTTAAACTGGTTTTACATGGAAATTAATGGAGAACAAATGTGTTTAAAATATTTCATTCACCTTAAGGTAGTATTATTTTAATTCTAACAAGTTTTGCAATGGAGAATAAATGATGGTTACGCGTTTTATTTTCGCTGCTTGATGGTCCATGAATTTCAGACACACATTTTCACAGGTATGGCGACTTTGAATTGCAATATAGTAATGAGGTTTAGTATTTGAGACTTAAATTTTCAGCTTCTTATAATAATTGTATTGTAATTATCCAGTTGAAGTAATACAAAGTGACATAAATCGCAAATCAAACGTTGCGTAAAGGCGTAAATATTGCTCTTGATGCGTTTTTGACCAGAAATGATGCTCATTCGTTCGAGGTGCTCATTTCAGTTCGACTTTATTTATTTTTTATGACGTATTATATGTTGTCCTCTCTCTCCATCACGTTACAAATCACAAGTTCAATCTAGTGTTTTACCTTAAGGTGTCAGCATCATCGACCTTACTTCGTAGTATGAGTTCAAATACGCAAAGCGAGTAGTTTTCGACGCCAAAAATTCCGCAACTACTTTGCTAGCGTTCTTGAGAACAATTTTATAGCAATCCTATAATATTTCGACATCGCAAATTGTGTCATCGCAAAACAAGGCGTATTCGTAAAACTTCGTAAATGAACTATAATTCAAAGGTGATACACTTTAAATTAGTCATTTGTATAAAGGTATAGTGGCTAAATATTTTTCGTTCGGCACAGCTATTTGTGTAGTGTTTGAAACTTGTTTTATGACGTTAAAAAATTGAAATTGAAAGAGCTCATAGTCCAAGAATTTGACTTTTCATTTTCTAAATTATTAAAGCTCTTTGAGGAACGAATCTCTCGATATATATTGGTTCAAACAACACGAAAATGGTTCATGTCGACATATATGCTTTGATTGAACGAGGCATTTTCTAGGAAGGGTATAGTTTGAGTGAATATTTGTATCATAACTTTTTATTGTTGGGATGTAAAATTGCTGGATCTTCACGACCAAGAACCTGTAAAGTGTTCACGAAAAATTCGATCTCCAATAATAATAATAATTAAAACTCGTTGTTTGAAGGCCTCAAAATCGCTCACATTGCATATGCGTGAGTTTCAGGAAGTCATCATTTGAGTGAGTATAGACAACATTACGAGGTTCTAACTGATGAATAATATTTGGTGAATATTTGTCCCCGAAGACAACCAAATATTTTGCAGGTTTTGTATGTTTGAATGATGTTATTTATGAAATTCGAAATGGTATAAGTGATATATTTGCAAGAATGTTTTATAAATTCCACTCAGCCTAATTGAAGGTTTCTGTATCGATGAATAATAGAAATAGAAGATTAGAGAGAGGTTCAAATTGTTCACATTCCTGAAAGAATTGATTGTTGTGGTGAAAATAATGTCTATTGGGAAATATAAGTGATTCTAAGCTATAGCCGCAGTTGTTGACAGATTCATTTGCTTGAGAAATGTGAGGAATATGTTCGGATATGATGTTGTCGTAATGAATGTGGACTTGCTAAGTTTGATTTCTGATTTGAAGAGATGAATTTCTTGTCAATGATGCATTAGAAAGCTTTTAGTGGAATGTAAGTTGTAAGTGCACTCAAAATTGTAGCTGAAGGCCAAATGCGCAAATATTGTTGAAAGTTTCCAAGAGATTTGCTGTGAATGCGTTCTTTCTTTGTATTTACTGACTTCAACACAAAAACGCTTTCGCTTGGCGAGAGCTTCAGGTCTCGCCAAGCGTTCCCAAAATGGAGAGTTTATTTCTTGGGCCTTCAACTTAGCGCGATAGCGCGGTGTGTATATATTCGTTTACCGATTCGTGATGCACAGTTAAGAGACTTTGATTGCTAGCCCTATAATTAATTGTTAATGATAAGTGTTTGATTACGATTTTTGGACCGTAAAGCTTTAGACTTGAATTTTGAAAATTAGCTTATTGGCAAAATAAAGATTTTATGTAATATTTCCCAATTGGCATCGCTGTGACGTCATCATTTCTTCGTGACATCGAATTTCTTTGGAGTATGTAGGTTGGATATTTGATGAATTGTCGATTAGAACGAAGTGAACTTGTCAACTTCAAAACAGAGGGAAAGTCTAGTGATGCGAACCGATGAATAAACCAAAATGTAAGAAATGTTTCGTCACAATATTTCGTGAGGTAAAATTTTGAACAAATTCAAGCAGACCCTATTCCATATAATTGAACGAGAAAATATAGCAGCCAGAATGTCTCTGCTGGCGAAATAGTAATGGAACGCATTTTCGTTATTTGACCATTAGGATTTTAAGTGGTTATTATTTAGAATTTGATGGAAGGATGTTAGCGTACAAAGAGATTATGAATTCTTGAGGAATAATGGCAAAGACATAAGAAATAAATAAGGTAAAATACGTGGGACCGAAATTTGAACTATAGAACAGGACAGGACACCCTGAATTATTTAAGTTTAGTTGTATGTAGGTGAGTTGGAAGTGTGTGTCGAGTAAGTTAATTCAAGTCATATTTGGAGCAAGATAGGTTAATTTCAGTTAGGTTAAAGTAGGTTACGTTAAATCAGGTTTGCTTAGGTGATTTTAGACTATGTTAGTTGAGGTTAGGTGACTTTGCCTTGAGTTAGGTTGGCTTAGAGTACGTTATATTACTTTAGATAGAGTGTGACACGCAAACAGATTTAAAGATTTGATGAGCTGTAACACATACGTATAGTCAGTGAAATACTACGAATGAGGGTGCCATCGTTTTGGTTAGGCTGTTATGAGCATGGGAATGGTTTGGTGAATTGATTTTTCACCAGTTTTTTGGTTGTAAGACATACGTTTAGTCAGTGTAATACTATGAATGAGGGTATCATATCGTTTTGGATAGGCTGTGTTTTTCATGTGAATGGTTTAGAGAGAACTACTTTCGCACCAGTTTGTTAGTGGCAAGGTTAGGTTGATATTACTGTTAGTATATATGTGAATGATATTGCTTTTGCTAAATGAAATTGTTGTGGTGTTTTCAAGTTCGACATAGAGTTTAGAGTGACAGACGTTGTATATTGGTTTGTTTTGTGAGACGATGTTGTCTGTAAGTGGGTGTCTTCTGAATTGTGGTGATTCGTTTCGTCAATTGAGCATTAGTGATTAGAGATAGAGATTAGTGTTGAATAGAGATTAGTGTTGAAAAATGAAATGGTTGTGGTGTTTGAAAGTTAAACATAGAAATTGAAGTAAATAGCATTGCGTTTTGATACATATATTATTTTGGCATTTGACACGATGGTGTATCTCATTGCTATGATTTGCATTTTGATACATATATTATTTTGGCATTTGACACGATGGTGTATCTCATTGCTATGATAGTGTTGTACAGAGGAATGTCTGTGTTCGCCCTAGCGGGCTGTGCCTGGTTACTTGCGGCGGGCGAACTTTGTAGTAGTGTTGCGAGAAGAGACTAAAAATAGTACCCGTGAAAAAATCACAAGTTGCACCAAGATCGAAAATGCTTGTCGCCATAAAGGTGGAGCATCGGAGATATAGCAAATCACTCCCTAACTCGAGCCAAAACCGACTTCCCGGGGTCCCAGCGCTTTCAAACTTGGTGAGCGTGTACAAGGGAAAATTCTAAGACATACGGACCCCTTTCCAGGCCCCAAGACCCCATAGGAGACCCCCGAGAACTCGAAAACCGACCGAAAATAGGGTCATTTCAAACATGAAGATATTTTTCATTGCGCCGTCGGAGGAGCTGAATTGGTCGGAACTGGTAGAGAAAAATTCGGGCTTTACGACGGTGTGATCGTTACGTCGAAAAGTATTCGGGAAAATGTTCAATGAATGAAAAACTTTTGGGTAAAAAAACGGCCGTTTTTCAAGTGTCACTTTGGCTGCCAGTTGCGGCGTTTTCGATGGCCGTTCGCCTCTCAAAATTTGATAGAATGTAGATTGGAGTTTTTTCTAAAATCTATCAAATTTATGAAGCGATAATTGCGATACTTTTCTCAAAATGAGCGATTTAAAAATACTCCTTTTTGTCTGAAAATTCACTTAAACCAAAAACATTGGAGAACGCTTCGTTTTACAGGCAAAGTTGTTGAACACTTTTTGCTCGTTTTTTCACGCTACATACAAAATAGCTTTTGTGGAACGATCGCATCAACCGTTCCATATATATATGAAAAAAACATGGTTTTCACGTCATTCCGACTTTTATTACCCCTCTCACGCCCCCTGCGTTACCCTTGAGGGCTTTTAAGTACTCTGTACTGATGCGTCTCGAGGATATCTTTCTTTAATGATACATGTCTCAAACTCCTAGCTTTTCAAGTTTTTGAGAAAAATGGAAAAAACATCGAAATAAATTTCCCCTGGACGCGAAATGTGCCAGTGAAAAGGTATTTCAATCTCCGTAGATTAATGATACGGATGATTTCTTGTTTTGCATTGAAGTCTCCACACCGAGATCATATGGGTGACAGCGATGACGCAACCTAGGCTTGCTTGCGTGGCGAAGGCTCTATAAGGATGTTGAACATCAAGACGCTTATGTTTTATTTTTTGTGGAGTTTGATCCGATATATTTCGATTCTTTGTTAAGTTCAAAGTTTCAACCAATTTTTGACCGTTTGAGGCTGTGTTGCAAATTTTTCATAGGTCTACAGTGTTCTTATAGTTATTAGAAATTGATTTTGACTTGGAACTCAATACTCGAACTCGGTTCTTTCGCTTTGAGATTCGCATAACTTCCAGTCATGACTAGTAAATAATCCTTTTCAAGTGTTTAAACTGGTTTTACATGGAAATTTATAGAGAACAAATGTGTTTAAAATATTTGATTCACCTAAAGGTAGTATTATTTTAATTCTAACAAGTTTTGCAATGGAGAATAAATGATGGTTACGCGTTTTATTTTCGCTGCTTGAAGGTCCATGAATTTCAGACACCCATTTTCACAGGTATGGCGACTTTGAATTGCAATATAGTAATGAGGTTTAGTATTTGAGACTTAAATTGTCAGCTTCTTATAATAATTGTGTTATAATTATCCAGTTGAAGTAATATAAAGTGACATAAATTGCAAATCAAACGTTGCGTAAAGGCATAAATATTGCTCTTGATGCGTTTTTGACCAGAAATGATGCTCATTCGTTCGAGGTGCTCATTTCAGTTCGACTTTATTTATTTTTTATGACGTATTATATGTTGTCCTCTCTCTCCATCACGTTACAAATCACAAGTTCAATCTAGTGTTTTACCTTAAGGTGTCAGCATCATCGACCTTACTTCGTAGTATGAGTTCAAATACGCAAAGCGAGTAGTTTTCGACGCCAAAAATTCCGCAACTACTTTGCTAGCGTTCTTGAGAACAATTTTATAGCAATCCTATAATATTTCGACATCGCAAATTGTGTCATCGCAAAACAAGGCGTATTCGTAAAACTTCGTAAATGAACTATAATTTAAAGGTGATACACTTTAAATTAGTCATTTGTATAAAGGTATAGTGGCTAAATATTTTTCGTTCGGCACAGCTATTTGTGTAGTTTGAAACTTGTTTTATGACGTTAGAGAATTGGAATTGAAAGAGCTCATAGTCCAAGAATTTGACTTCTTATTTTCTAAATTGATAAAGCTCATTGAGGAACAATCTCTCGTTATATTGGTTCGAAGAACACGAAAATGGTTCCTGTCGACATATGCTATGATTGAACGAGGCATTTCCTACGAAGTGTATAGTTTGAGTGAATATTTGGCTCATAAATTTTTATGGTTGGGATGTAAAATTCTTGGATCTTCACGACCAAGAATCTGTCAAGTGTTGACGAATAATTTGATCTGCAATAATAATAATAATAATAATAATTAAAACTCGTTCTTTGAAGGCCTCAAAATCGCTCACATTGCATGTGTGAGTTTCAGGAAGTCATCATTTGAGTGCGTATAGACAACATTACGAGGTTCTAACTGATGATTAATATTTGGTGAATGCGTGTCCCCGACTACAACCAAATCTTGTGCAGGTTTTTTATGTTTGAATGTTATGTATTGAATTTGAAATGGTATAACTAATGTATTTGCAATAATAATTTATAAATTCTACTGAGCCTAATTGAAGGTTTCTGTATCGATCCACAATAGAAATATATGATGATTAGAAAGAGGTTGAAATTGTTCACATTCGTGAACTAATAATTGTTGTGGCGAAAATGATGTCTATTAGGAAACATCATTGTTTCTAAGCTATAGCCGCAGGTGTTCACAGATAAATTTGTTTGAGAAATGTCAGAAATATGTTCGGATATGATGTTGTCGTAATGAATGGGGAATTCCTAAGTTTGATTTCTGATACGAAGAGATTGATTTCGTGTCAATGATGCTTTTATAAAGTTCGTAGTTGTATGTAAGTTGTAAGTGCACTCAAAATTATAGATGAGTGCCAAATGCTCAAATATTGTTGAAAGTTTCCATGAGATTTGCTGCGAATGCGTTCTTTCTTTGTATTAACTGACTTCAACAGAAAAATGCTTTCGCTTGGCGAGAGCGTGAGATCTCGCCAAGCGTTCCCAAAATGGAGAGTTTATTTCTTCGGCGTTCAAGTTAGCGCGCGATAGCGCGTTGTATATATTCGTTGAACGAGTTGTGATGCACAGTTATAAGAGACTTTGATTATTATACGTAGAATGAATTGTGAATGATAACTCTTTTATTGCGGTGTTTCGAACGTAAACATTTATGCTTGAACTTTCAAAAGTAGCTTACCGCAAAATAAAGATGTTATGTATTATTTCGAAATATGCATCGTTGTGACGTCATTTCTTCGTGACATCGAATTTCTGTTGAGTATGTAGGTTGGATATTTGATGAATTGTCGATTAGAACGAATTAAACTAGTCAACTTCGAAACAAAGGAAAAGGTTAGTGATGCGCACCCATTAATAAACCGAAATGTAATAAATGTTTCGTCACAATATTTCGTGAGGTAAAATTTGGAACAAATTTTCAATGAAACCCTAATCCCCATAATTTAACGAGAAAATATAGGAGGCAGAATGTCTCTGCCGGTGAAATAGTTATGGAAAGCATTTTCATTTTGTGACCAATAGAATATCAATTGGTTATAAGTTACAGTTGGATGGAAAGATATTTTAGCGCATATAGAGGTTAGGAATTCGTGAGGAATATAAGGGCAAAGGCGTAAGCAATAAATCAGATAAAATAGGTGCTACCGAAATTGTAAGTATATAGGACAGGGAACCCTGAATTAGTAAAGTGTAGTTGTATGTACGTGAGTTGTAAATGTGTCAAGTAAGTTAATTCACGTCATATTTAGAGCAAGATAGATTAAATTGAGTTAGGTTAGAGTAGGTTACGATAAATTTGATTTCTTTAGGTGAGTTTAGACCATGTTTCGTTAGTTGAGGTTAGGTGACTTTGCCTTGAGTTAGGTTGGGTTAGAGAACATTATATTTCTTCAGGTAGGGTGTGACAGTGTGACACGAAAGCTAATTTCAAGACTTGATGAGTTGTAACACATACGTATGGTCTGTGTTATACTATGAATGAGGGTGCCATCGTTTTGGTTAGGTTTTGTTATTCATGTGAATGGTTTGGAGAAATTATTTCGCATCAGTTTGTTATAGTGACAAGGTTAGGTTGATATTACTGTTAGTATATATGCGAATGATATTGCTTTTGGTAAATTAAATTCTTGAGGTGTTTCTAAGTTCGATGTAGAGTTTAGGTTGAAAGACGTGTATATATATATATACAATTAAATTCTTGAGCTGTTTCTAAGTTCGATGTAGAGTTTAGGTTGAAAGACGTGTATATATATGAAAGACGGTGATGTATATTGGTTTGTCTTTTGAGACGATGGTGTGTGTGAAAGTGGGTTGCTTCTTAATTGTGGTGATTTGTTAGGTTTCGTTAATTGAATTAGGTTTCACGTCAATTGAATTAAAGTGAATTAAGTTTCTTCATCAATGGTGTTGTAGTTGGTGAATGAAATGCTTGTGGTGTTTGAAAGGTAAACATAGAAATTGAAGTAAATAGCATTGATATTGATACATATATTATTTTGTCATTTGAGACGATGGTGCATCTCATTGCGTTCCTGCTGCAGATTTGTGGTGATTTGGCAAGTGTGCACGACAATTGCATGTGCGTGTACATAAGTGTGTGCGTGTGTGTTTGAACGTGTGTGCGTGTCTATCATTATTATGATAGTGTTGTACAGAGGAATGTCTGTGTTCGCCCCTATCGGGCTGTGCCTGGTTACTTGCGGCGGGCGAACTTTGTAGGTTGCGAGAACACACTAAAAATAGTACCCGTGAAAAAATCATACCTGGCACCAACATCGAAATGCTTGTCGCCGAAAGGTGGAGCCTCGAGTATTAGAAAAATACACCCCCTAATTCGCGCAAAACCACACTTCCCGAGGTCCCAGCGCTTTCAAACTTGGTGAGCGTGTACAAGGGAAAATTCTAAGACATACGGACCCCTTTCCAGGCCCCAAGACCCCATAGGAGACCCCCGAGAAGTCTAAAACCGACCGAAAATAGGGTCATTTCAAACATGAAGAATTTTTTGATTGCGCCGTCGGAGGAGCTGACTTGGTGGGAGCTGATAGAGAAAATATCGGGCTTTAAGACGGTGTGATCGTTACTTCGAAAAGTATTAGGGAAAATGTTCAATGAATGAAAAACTTTTGGTTAAAAAATCGGCCGTTTTTCAAGTGTCACTTTGGCTGCCAGTTGCGGCGTTTTCGATGGGCTTTCGCCTCCCAAAATTTGAAAGAATGTAGATTGGAGTTTTTTCTAAAATCTATCAAATTTATGAAGCGACAATTGCGATACTTTTCTCAAAATGCGCGATTTAAAAATAGTCCTTTTTGTCTGAAAATTCACTTAAACCAAAAAAATTGGAGAACGCTTCGTTTTACAGGCAAAGTTGTTGAACACTTTTTGCTCGTTTTTTCACGCTACATACAAAATAACTTTTGTGGAACGATCGCATCAACCGTTCCATATGTATATGAAAAAAACATGTTTTTCACGTCATTTCGACTTTTATTACCCCTCTCACGCCTCCTCCTTTACCCTTGAGGTCTTTTAAATACTCTGTACTGATGCGTCCCGAGGACATCTTTCTATAATGATACCTGTCTCAAAGTCGTAGCTTCTCAAGTTTTTGAGAAAAATGGAAAAAACTTCGAAATAAAATTCCCCTGGACGCGAAATGTGCCAGTGAAAAGGTCTTTCAATCTCCGCAGATTTTTGACATGGATTATTCCAATGAAGGCATTGAAGTCTCCGCAATGAAAACCATGGGTGACTGCGTTGAGGCACCCCAGCTTGCTTGAGTTGTGAGAGCTGTATAAGGATCTTGAACATCATGACGCTTATGTTTTCACGTTTGTCGAATTTGATCCCATATATTTCGAGTGATTGGTAAAGTTCAAAGTTTCAACCAATTTTTGACCGTTTGAGGCTGTGTTGCAAATTTTTCATAGGTCTACAGTGTTGTTAAAGTTATTATAAATTTATTTTGACGTGGAACTCAATACTCGAACTCGGTTCTTTCGCTTTTAGATTCGCATAACTTGCAGTCATGACTAGTAAATAATCCTTTTCAAGTGTTTAAACTGGTTTTACATGGAAATTAATGGAGAACAAATGTGTTTAAAATATTTCATTCACCTTAAGGTAGTATTATTTTAATTCTAACAAGTTTTGCAATGGAGAATAAATGATGGTTACGCGTTTTATTTTCGCTGCTTGAAGGTCCATGAATTTCAGACACACATTTTCACAGGTATGGCGACTTTGAATTGCAATATAGTAATGAGGTTTAGTATTTGAGACTTAAATTTTCAGCTTCTTATAATAATTGTATTATAATTATCCAGTTGAAGTAATACAAAGTGACATAAATCGCAAATCAAACGTTGCGTAAAGGCGTAAATATTGCTCTTGATGCGTTTTTGACCAGAAATGATGCTCATTCGTTCGAGGTGCTCATTTCAGTTCGACTTTATTTATTTTTTATGACGTATTATATGTTGTCCTCTCTCTCCATCACGTTACAAATCACAAGTTCAATCTAGTGTTTTACCTTAAGGTGTCAGCATCATCGACCTTACTTCGTAGTATGAGTTCAAATACGCAAAGCGAGTAGTTTTCGACGCCAAAAATTCCGCAACTACTTTGCTAGCGTTCTTGAGAACAATTTTATAGCAATCCTATAATATTTCGACATCGCAAATTGTGTCATCGCAAAACAAGGCGTATTCGTAAAACTTCGTAAATGAACTATAATTCAAAGGTGATACACTTTAAATTAGTCATTTGTATAAAGGTATAGTGGCTAAATATTTTTCGTTCGGCATAGCTATTTGTGTAGTGTTTGAAACTTGTTTTATGACGTTAAAAAATTGAAATTGAAAGAGCTCATAGTCCAAGAATTTGACTTTTCATTTTCTAAATTAATAAAGCTCATTGAGGAACGAATCTCTCGATATATATTGGTTCAAACAACACGAAAATGGTTCATGTCGACATATATGCTTTGATTGAACGAGGCATTTTCTAGGAAGGGTATAGTTTGAGTGAATATTTGTATCATAACTTTTTATTGTTGGGATGTAAAATTGCTGGATCTTCACGACCAAGAACCTGTAAAGTGTTCACGAAAAATTCGATCTCCAATAATAATAATAATTAAAACTCGTTGTTTGAAGGCCTCAAAATCGCTCACATTGCATATGCGTGAGTTTCAAGAAGTCATCATTTGAGTGAGTATAGACAACATTACGAGGTTCTAACTGATGAATAATATTTGGTGAATATTTGTCCCCGAAGACAACCAAATATTTTGCAGGTTTTGTATGTTTGAATGATGTTATTTATGAAATTCGAAATGGTATAAGTGATATATTTGCAAGAATGTTTTATAAATTCCACTCAGCCTAATTGAAGGTTTCTGTATCGATGAATAATAGAAATAGAAGATTAGAGAGAGGTTCAAATTGTTCACATTCCTGAAAGAATTGATTGTTGTGGTGAAAATAATGTCTATTGGGAAATATAAGTGATTCTAAGCTATAGCCGCAGTTGTTGACAGATTCATTTGCTTGAGAAATGTGAGGAATATGTTCGGATATGATGTTGTCGTAATGAATGTGGACTTGCTAAGTTTGATTTCTGATTTGAAGAGATGAATTTCTTGTCAATGATGCATTAGAAAGCTTTTAGTGGAATGTAAGTTGTAAGTGCACTCAAAATTGTAGCTGAAGGCCAAATGCGCAAATATTGTTGAAAGTTTCCAAGAGATTTGCTGTGAATGCGTTCTTTCTTTGTATTTACTGACTTCAACACAAAAACGCTTTCGCTTGGCGAGAGCTTCAGGTCTCGCCAAGCGTTCCCAAAATGGAGAGTTTATTTCTTGGGCCTTCAACTTAGCGCGATAGCGCGGTGTGTATATATTCGTTTACCGATTTGTGATGCACAGTTAAGAGACTTTGATTGCTAGCCCTATAATGAATTGTTAATGATAAGTGTTTGATTACGATTTTTGGACCGTAAAGCTTTAGACTTGAATTTTGAAAATTAGCTTATTGGCAAAATAAAGATTTTATGTAATATTTCCCAATTGGCATCGCTGTGACGTCATCATTTCTTCGTGACATCGAATTTCTTTGGAGTATGTAGGTTGGATATTTGATGAATTGTCGATTAGAACGAAGTGAACTTGTCAACTTCAAAACAGAGGGAAAGTCTAGTGATGCGAACCGATGAATAAACCAAAATGTAAGAAATGTTTCGTCACAATATTTCGTGAGGTAAAATTTTGAACAAATTCAAGCAGACCCTATTCCATATAATTGAACGAGAAAATATAGCAGCCAGAATGTCTCTGCTGGCGAAATAGTAATGGAACGCATTTTCGTTATTTGACCATTAGGATTTTAAGTGGTTATTATTTAGAATTTGATGGAAGGATGTTAGCGTACAAAGAGATTATGAATTCTTGAGGAATAATGGCAAAGACATAAGAATTAAATAAGGTAAAATACGTGAGACCGAAATTTGAACTATAGAACAGGACAGGACACCCTGAATTATTTAAGTTTAGTTGTATGTAGGTGAGTTGGAAGTGTGTGTCGAGTAAGTTAATTCAAGTCATATTTGGAGCAAGATAGGTTAATTTCAGTTAGGTTAAAGTAGGTTACGTTAAATCAGGTTTGCTTAGGTGATTTTAGACTATGTTAGTTGAGGTTAGGTGACTTTGCCTTGAGTTAGGTTGGCTTAGAGTACGTTATATTACTTTAGATAGAGTGTGACACGCAAACAGATTTAAAGATTTGATGAGCTGTAACACATACGTATAGTCAGTGAAATACTACGAATGAGGGTGCCATCGTTTTGGTTAGGCTGTTATGAGCATGGGAATGGTTTGGTGAATTGATTTTTCACCAGTTTTTTGGTTGTAAGACATACGTTTAGTCAGTGTAATACTATGAATGAGGGTATCATATCGTTTTGGATAGGCTGTGTTTTTCATGTGAATGGTTTAGAGAGAACTACTTTCGCACCAGTTTGTTAGTGGCAAGGTTAGGTTGATATTACTGTTAGTATATATGTGAATGATATTGCTTTTGCTAAATGAAATTGTTGTGGTGTTTTCAAGTTCGACATAGAGTTTAGAGTGACAGACGTTGTATATTGGTTTGTTTTGTGAGACAATGTTGTCTGTAAGTGGGTGTCTTCTGAATTGTGGTGATTCGTTTCGTCAATTGAGCATTAGTGATTAGAGATAGAGATTAGTGTTGAATAGAGATTAGTGTTGAAAAATGAAATGGTTGTGGTGTTTGAAAGTTAAACATAGAAATTGAAGTAAATAGCATTGCGTTTTGATACATATATTATTTTGGCATTTGACACGATGGTGTATCTCATTGCTATGATAGTGTTGTACAGAGGAATGTCTGTGTTCGCCCTAGCGGGCTGTGCCTGGTTACTTGCGGCGGGCGAACTTTGTAGGTTGCGAGAACACACTAAAAATAGTACCCGTGAAAAAATCATACCTGGCTCCAACATCGAAATGCTGGTCGCCGAAAGGTGGAGCCTCGAGTATTATAAAAATTCACCCCCTAATTCGCGCAAAACCACACTTCCCGAGGTCCCAGCGCTTTCAAACTTGGTGAGCGTGTACAAGGGAAAATTCTAAGACCTACGGACCCCTTTCCAGGCCCCAAGACCCCATAGGAGACCCCCGAGAAATCGAAAACCCACCGAAAATAGGGTCATTTCAAACATGAAGAAAGTTTTCATTGCGCAGTCGGAGGAGCTGAATTGGTCAGAACTGGTAGAGAAAATGTCGGGCTTTATGACGGTGTGGTCGGTAGTTCGAAAAGTATTCGGGAAAATGTTCAATGAATGAAAAACTTTTGGGTAAAAAAACGGCCGTTTTTCAAGTGTGACTTTGGCTGCCAGTTGCGGCGTTTTGGATTGGCGTTCGCCTTCCAGAATTTGATAGAATGTAGATTGTACTTTTTTCTAAAATCTATCAAATTTATGAAGCCACAAGTGCGATACTTTTCTCAAAATGAGTGATTTAAAAATAGTCCTTTTTGTCTGAAAATTCACTTAAACCACAAACATTGGAGAACGCTTCGTTTTACAGGCAAAGTTGTTGAACACTTTTTGCTCGTTTTTTCACGCTACATACAAAATAGCTTTTGTGGAACGATCGCATCAACCGTTCCATATATATATGAAAAAAACATGGTTTTCACGTCATTTCGACTTTTATTACCCCTCTCACGCCCCCTGCTTTACCCTTGAGGGCTTTTAAGTACTCTGTACTGATGCGTTTCGAGGATATCTTTCTATAATGATACGTGTCTCAAAGTCCTAGCTTTTCAAGTTTTTGAGAAAAATGGGAAAAACATCGAAATGAATTTAATCTGGACGCGAAATGTGCCAGTGAAAAGGTCTTTCAATCTCCGCAGATTTTTTACACGGATTATTCCAATGAAGGCATTGAAGTCTCCGCAATGAAAACCATGGGTGACTGCGTTGAGGCACCCCAGCTTGCTCGAGTGTTGTGAGGGCTGTATAAGGATCTTGAACATCATGACGCTTATGTTTTCATGTTTGTCGAGTTTGATCCCATATATTTCGAGTGATTGATAAAGTTCAAAGTTTCAACCAATTTTTGACCCTTTGAGGCAGTGTTGCGTATTTTTTATAGGTGTACAGTGTTGTTATATTTATTAAAAATTGATTTAGACTTGGAACTCAATACTCTAACTCGGTTCTTTCGCTTTTAGATTCGCATAACTTCCATTCGTGACTAGTAAATAATCCTTTTCAAGTGTTTAAACTGGTTTTACATGGAAATTTATAGAGAACAAATGTGTTTGAAATATTTCATTCACCTTAAGGTAGTATTATTTTAATTCTAACAAGTTTTGCAATGGAGAATAAATGATGGTTACGCGTTTTATTTTCGCTGCTTGAAGGTCCATGAATTTCAGACACACATTTTCACAGGTATGGCGACTTTGAATTGCAATATAGTAATGAGGTTTAGTATTTGAGACTTAAATTTTCAGCTTCTTATACTAATTGTATTATAATTATCCAGTTGAAGTAATATAAAGTGACATAAATCGCAAATCAAACGTTGCGTAAAGGCATAAATATTGCTCTTGATGCGTTTTTGACCAGAAATGATGCTCATTCGTTCGAGGTGCTCATTTCAGTTCGACTTTATTTATTTTTTATGACGTATTATATGTTGTCCTCTCTCTCCATCACGTTACAAATCACAAGTTCAATCTAGTGTTTTACCTTAAGGTGTCAGCATCATCGACCTTACTTCGTAGTATGAGTTCAAATACGCAAAGCGAGTAGTTTTCGACGCCAAAAATTCCGCAACTACTTTGCTAGCGTTCTTGAGAACAATTTTATAGCAATCCTATAATATTTCGACATCGCAAATTGTGTCATCGCAAAACAAGGCGTATTCGTAAAACTTCGTAAATGAACTATAATTTAAAGGTGATACACTTTAAATTAGTCATTTGTATAAAGGTATAGTGGCTAAATATTTTTCGTTCGGCACAGCTATTTGTGTAGTGTTTGAAACTTGTTTTATGACGTTAGAGAATTGGAATTGAAAGAGCTCATAGTCCAAGAATTTGACTTCTTATTTTCCAAATTGATAAAGCTCATTGAGGAACAATCTCTCGTTATATTGGTTCGAAGAACACGAAAATGGTTCTTGTCGACATATGCTATATGATTGAACGAGGCATTTCCTACGAAGTGTATAGTTTGAGTGAATATTTGTCTCATAAATTTTTATGGTTGGGATGTAAAATTCTTGGATCTTCACGACCAAGAATCTGTCAAGTGTTGACGAATAATTTGATCTCCAATAACAATAATAATAATAATAATAATTAAAACTCGTTCTTTGAAGGCCTCAAAATCGCTCACATTGCATGTGTGAGTTTCAGGAAGTCATCATTTGAGTGCGTATAGACAACATTACGAGGTTCTAACTGATGATTAATATTTGGTGAATGCGTGTCCCCGACTACAACCAAATCTTGTGCAGGTTTTTTATGTTTGAATGATGTTATGTATTGAATTTGAAATGGTATAACTAATGTATTTGCAATAATAATTTATAAATTCCACTCAGCCTAATTGAAGGTTTCTGTATCGATCCACAATAGAAATATATGATGATTAGAAAGAGGTTGAAATTGTTCACATTCGTGAACTAATAATTGTTGTGCCGAAAATGATGTCTATTAGGAAACATCATTGTTTCTAAGCTATATAGCCGCAGGTGTTCACAGATAAATTTGTTTGAGAAATGTCAGAAATATGTTCGGATATGATGTTGTCGTAATGAATGGGGAATTCCTAAGTTTGATTTCTGATACGAAGAGATTGATTTCGTGTCAATGATGCTTTTATAAAGTTCGTAGTTGTATGTAAGTTGTAAGTGCACTCAAAATTATAGATGAGTGCCAAATGCTCAAATATTGTTGAAAGTTTCCATGAGATTTGCTGCGAATGCGTTCTTTCTTTGTATTAACTGACTTCAACAGAAAAACGCTTTCGCTTGGCGAGAGCGTGAGATCTCGCCAAGCGTTCCCAAAATGGAGAGTTTATTTCTTCGGCGTTCAAGTTAGCGCGCGATAGCGCGTTGTATATATTCGTTGAACGAGTTGTGATGCACAGTTATAAGAGACTTTGATTATTATACGTAGAATTAATTGTGAATGATAACTCTTTTATTGCGGTGTTTCGAACGTAAACATTTATGCTGGAATTTTCAAAAGTAGCTTACCGCAAAATAAAGATGTTATGTATTATTTCGAAATATGCATCGTTGTGACGTCATTTCTTCGTGACATCGAATTTCTGTTGAGTATGTAGGTTGGATATTTGATGAATTGTCGATTAGAACGAATTAAATTAGTCAACTTCGAAACAAAGGAAAAGGTTAGTGATGCGCACCCATTAATAAACCGAAATGTAAGAAATGTTTCGTCACAATATTTCGTGAGGTAAAATTTGGAACAAATTTTCAATGAAACCCTAATCCCCATAATTTAACGAGAAAATATAGCAGGCAGAATGTCTCTGCCGGTGAAATAGTTATGGAACGCATTTTCATTTTGTGACCAATAGAATATCAATTGGTTATAAGTTACAGTTGGATGGAAGGATATTTTAGCGCACATAGAGGTTAGTAATTCGTGAGGAATATAAGGGCAAAGGCGTAAGCAATAAATCAGATAAAATAGGTGCTACCGAAATTGTAAGTATATAGGACAGGGAACCCTGAATTAGTGAAGTGTAGTTGTATGTACGTGAGTTGGAAATGTGTCAAGTAAGTTAATTCACGTCATATTTAGAGCAAGATAGATTAAATTGAGTTAGGTTAGAGTAGGTTACGATAAATTAGATTTTTTTAGGTGAGTTTAGACCATGTTTCGTTAGTTGAGGTTAGGTGACTTTGCCTTGAGTTAGGTTCGGTTAGAGAACATTATATTTCTTTAGATAGGGTGTGACAGTGTGACACGAAAGCTAATTTAAAGATTTGATGAGTTGTAACACATACGTATGGTCTGTGTTATACTATGAATG
The DNA here is from genome assembly GCA_030386875.1 of Morinoia aosen. Lineage (NCBI taxonomy): Eukaryota > Metazoa > Arthropoda > Malacostraca > Amphipoda > Talitridae > Morinoia > Morinoia aosen. The sequence goes on from CM059574.1 coordinate 7,050,406, forward strand.
AGGGTGCCATCGTTTTGGTTGGGCTTTGTTATTCATGCGAATGGTTTGGAGAAATTATTTCGCATCAGTTTGTTATAGTGACAAGGTTAGGTTGATATTACTGTTAGTATATATGCGAATGATATTGCTTTTGGTAAATTAAATTCTTGAGGTGTTTCTAAGTTCGATGTAGAGTTTAGGTTGAAAGACGTGTGTATATATATATATACAATTAAATTCTTGAGCTGTTTCTAAGTTCGATGTAGAGTTTAGGTTGAAAGACGTGTATATATATGAAAGACGGTGATGTATATTGGTTTGTCTTTTGAGACGATGGTGTGTGTGAAAGTGGGTTGCTTCTTAATTGTGGTGATTTGTTAGGTTTCGTTAATTGAATTAGGTTTCACGTCAATCGAATTAAAGTGAATTAAGTTTCTTCATCAATGGTGTTGTAGTTGGTGAATGAAATGCTTGTGGTGTTTGAAAGCTAAACATAGAAATTAAAGTAAATAGCATTGATATTGATACATATATGATTTTGTCATTTGAGACGATGGTGCATCTCATTGCGTTGCTGCAGATTTGTGGTGATTTGGCAAGTGTGCACGACATTTGCATGTGCGTGTACATAAGTGTGTGCGTATGTGTGTTTGAACGTGTGTGCGTGTCTATCATTATTATGATAGTGTTGTACAGAGGAATGTCTGTGTGTTCGCCCCTAGCGGGCTGTGCCTGGTTACTTGCGGCGGGGGCGAACTTTGTAGTAGTGTTGCGAGAAGAGACTAAAAATAGTACCCGTGAAAAAATTTTAAGTGGCACCAAGATCGGAATTGCTTGTCGCCATAAAGGTGGAGCATCGGAGATATAGCAAATCACTCCCTAACTCGAGCCAAAACCGACTTCCCGAGGTGCCAGCGCTTTCAAATTTGGTGAGCGTGTACAAGGGAAAATTCTAAGACCTACGGACCCCTTTCCAGGCCCCAAGACCCCATAGGAGACCCCCGAGAAATCGAAAACCCACCGAAAATAGGGTCATTTCAAACATGAAGATTTTTTTGATCGCGCCGTCGGAGGAGCTGACTTGGTGGGAAGTGATAGAGAAAAATTCGGGCTTTATGACGGTGTGATCGTTACGTCGAAAAGTATTCGGAAAAATGTTCAATGAATGAAAAACTTTTGGGTAAAAAAACGGCCGTTTTTCAAGTGTCACTTTGGCTGCCAGTTGCGGCGTTTTCGATGGGCTTTCGCCCTCCAAAATTTGATAGAATGTAGGTTGGAGTTTTTTCTGAAATCTATCAAATTTATGAAGCCACAAGTGCGATACTTTTCTCAAAATGAGCGATTTAAAAATAGTCCTTTTTGTCTGAAAATTCACTTAAACCAAAGACATTGGAGAACGCTTCGTTTTACAGGCAAAGTTGTTGAACACTTTTTGCTCGTTTTTTCACGCTACATACAAAATAGTTTTTGTGGAACGATCGCATTAACCGTTCCATGTATATATGAAAAAAACATGGTTTTCACGTCATTTCGACTTTTATTACCCCTCTCACGCCCCCTGCTTTACCCTTGAGGGCTTTTAAATACTCTGTACTGATGCGTCTCGAGCACATCTTTCTATAATGATACATGTCTCAAAGTCGTAGCTTTTCAAGTTTTTGAGAAAAATGCAAAAAACATCGAAATGAATTTCCCCTGGACGCGAAATGTGCCAGTGAAAAGGTCTTTCAATCTCCGTAGATTAATGACACGGATTATTTCTTGTTTTGCATTGAAGTCTCCACATTGAGATCATGGGTGACTGCGATGACGTGGCCTAAGCTTGCTTGAGTTGTGAGGGCTGTATAAGGATCTTGAACATCATGACGCTTATGTTTTCATGTTTGTCGAGTTTGATCCCATATATTTCGAGTGATTGGTAAAGTTCAAAGTTTCAACCAATTTTTGACCGTTTGAGGCTGTGTTGCAAATTTTTCATAGGTCTACAGTGTTGTTAAAGTTATTATAAATTTATTTTGACGTGGAACTCAATACTCGAACTCGGTTCTTTCGCTTATAGATTCGCATAACTTGCAGTCATGACTAGTAAATAATCCTTTTCCAGTGTTTAAACTGGTTTTACATGGAAATTTATAGAGAACAAATGTGTTGAAAATATTTCATTCACCTTAAGGTAGTATTATTTTAATTCTAACAAGTTTTGCAATGGAGAATAAATGATGGTTACGCGTTTTATTTTCGCTGCTTGAAGGTCCATGAATTTCAGACACTCATTTTCACAGGTATGGCGACTTTGAATTGCAATATAGTAATGAGGTTTAGTATTTGAGACTTAAATTTTCAGCTTCTTATAAGAATTGTATTATAATTATCCAGTTGAAGTAATATAAATTGATATAAATCGCAAATCAAACGTTGCGTAAAGGCGTAAATATTGCTCTTGATGCGTTTTTGACCAGAAATGATGCTCATTCGTTCGAGGTGCTCATTTCAGTTCGACTTTATTTATTTTTTATGACGTATTATATGTTGTCCTCTCTCTCCATCACGTTACAAATCACAAGTTCAATCTAGTGTTTTACCTTAAGGTGTCAGCATCATCGACCTTACTTCGTAGTATGAGTTCAAATATGCAAAGCGAGTAGTTTTCGACGCCCAAAATTCCGCATCTACTGTGTTGGTGTTCTTGAGAGCAATTTTATAGCAAACCGATACTATTTCGACATCGCGAATTGTGTCATCGCAAAAGAAGGCGTATTCGTAAAAGTTGGTAAATGAACGATAATTCGAAGGTAATACACTTGAAATCAGTCATCTCTTTTGAGATGTAGCGGTTAAATTATTTTCGTTCGATACGGCTATTTGTGCTTATTTGTGTAATATGAGCCCAAATATGCAAATTGAGTATTTTGAGATGAAAAGAATTCAAGAAATACGGACTTGGGCTTATTGAGAGCAATTTTCTTCGACCCCTTTATTATTTCGACATCAAAATTTCCGTCCAATGATATTCATTGATGACAAAAACAAAGCGCATTCGTGAAATTTTTGTAATTGCAAATAAATTCCAAGGTATTGAATTTCGAATTCTTCATTTGTGGAGATGTAAGAATTGAATTGTTCAAATACGGCATATATATTTTTTTTGCCGACTTGTGTTGTGATTGCAATGGGTTATTTAGACGTTAGAAATTTGAAATTGGAAGAAATCTTAGGTCAAGCACTTGCCTTTCAATTGCGTAAAGAAAAAAAGCTCGTTGAGGAATGAATCTGTCGTGACTGAGGGTCAAACTCAATGAACATGGTTCCTGTCGGCATATACATGCTTCCATTGAGCGAGGCATTTTCTAAGAAGGGTAGTTTAAGTGAATACATGTCTCCTTAATTTTGGTAAGATTGGAAAAGGAAATTGAAGGATCTTTAGGACCAGGGACTCGTTGATTGTACACGAAGAATTCAATCCCCAATAATAATAATAATAATACAAACTCCTCGTTTGAAAGCCTCAAAATCACTATCTTGGCATGCGTAGGTTCCAGTAAATCCTCGTTAAAGTGGGTATAGAATATTTAGGGTCGCCAAAAGAGTGGTAAAATGTAATGAATGTGTGTCTCTGATATCGACTAAATTTGTAGAGGTTATGCGTGTTTGAAGTGTGATATTTATTAAATGTGAAATGCTATAAGTTAAATATTTGTGAACATATGTATACGATCGTTCTGAATAAGCCTTAGTATTTCGGAAATGTAAATACTCTGCAAATTTTTATATGCGGTTTAATTCATGAAGTTTCAAGATATTGAGAGACTTAATTTTGTGCTAAAATGAAGTGCCATTGAAGATGTGTTGTTTCTTGTGTGAATGAAATTATCGTTGTGAATACATGTGAAGTATGGTTGTTGGTAAAATTTCACGTTTTCTTAGTTTGTCCAACAGAAAACGTTTAGGAAAATTTTTGTAACTTATACTCCTTCATATGAATGAGTTTGGTAAATATATACATATATGAGTGGAATATTTTTAAACAAACTACTTGGTGTGGGAAATGGAAGCTGTGCAATTCTTGTTCAAATTGTACCCGTATGTAAAGTTAGTGAAATGAGTTGGAAATATTAATGCTCTATCAAAGTTTAGAAATATGAATTATTTTATATGAAATGTGTGTTTTCAACTTGAATAAAGTATGTATTACAGTGCCTGTAGTTAGTTTAAAATGTTGTTATCCGAAACATGAAACCGCATATTGTGAAGGAAAAGTAAGACCCACAAGATTAAAATCAAAGAATTGATTTTGGTAGGGTAGTTATGAGGTTTATCAGTGCACCAAGACAAATCACGTCTGTGCTGTTGTAAGGTAAAAGTGACATTTCAATAAGGATAAAGGATGGCACATTGGAATGAAACATTTAAAATGTTAGTGTTGACAATGTAGTAGAAATGATGTTATTTGTAACTCATATGAACAAATGGAAATGAACAGTAATTGTGTTGTAGGCAATTGAGAATGAGAATGGAATTGTTTGTGGGTAAATGCTTAGGAGAGGACCATAATAGATTTCCCACTTTCGGTGCCTAAACATAACTCATTAGACGTAAATAAACAATTTTGCATCTGTGGACTTTTTGGCAGAAATGAATATTCAAGGAGTTATAGCGGTATGTTCATATTTATGTTTTGAGACCCCGCGCAGCCTGAACCCGCATCGAGGATCCATGAGTTAATAACACAATGATGGTTATCATCCAAATTTATTAAGTAAAAGATTCATAAAGTGGGTTTAGCCCTTGCAGAATTGGCAGCGACTCAATCATTCTAGCTCGTCGGAAGGGAGAGTTCATTGTAGTGTAACGCCATCCGATGCGCTCATTGAGTTACTTCGTGCTTCAAAGTCTAGAATTGAAGGAACTGATTTACCGCTATAACTCCTGAAATATTCATTTCCGGCGGAAAGTGCGTAGAGAAAAAATGTTTATTTACGTGTGGTTATCAATGATTAGGCTCCAAAAATTGGCAAATCGATGATATTCCTCTAGTCAACATTAACCATGGTTTTGTTGGGAAACTTGAATTAGAGATTTGGTTTTTGTGAAGAAGAGGAAAAAGTTGATTTTTAAATTTATGCTGCCTAAACGTAGGTATTTAGATAAATAGGAAAAATTTGTCTTCAATGTACTTTTCATCGCAAATGAGTATTTAACGAGTTATAGGGGTATCGTAATTTGTGCTGTGTATGATTAGGCGACGTTGCAGATCCGGAACCCACTTCCATGATCTTTTAGTTAATACACTCCAAAGATGTTAGCGCAAGAAAGGTGGTGTATATTGAAATCAAGGGAACCATTGATTTTTAGGGTGGCTGAGTATTTATGAAGGTACATTGAACCGATAGAATTGAATTAAGTTACCGGTATAACTCGTAAAATACTCATTTGCGACTGATAGTGCATAGAAGAAAAATGCTTTATTTACATATAATGAACTAGGTTTAGGCAGCAGAAAGTGTAAAATTTATTTTGTTCTCTCCTTGACATTGACCAAAAATTTAGCTTATTTCTCTTTATAAATATGTGAATGATAGATATGTATTTTATTTCCGTGAATGTGTGTAAGTTTAATTTTAATAAGATAGAATATTGAAATATGAATGATTTCCATCAAAGTTAGTGGTGGCATGTATTAATATAAAAAGGCATTTGAAGAATATAAATGTTGTGAAATGTTAAAACAAATTTGGAAATGAATTTTTGGAATAATTGAGGTCTTCAGTTAGAATCAGCTAGGGTTGAATGATATTGAATGAGCATATGTAAAAAATTATTTGTTAGTGACTTGATTTATTTTGATGTTGTGTTTTTGTCTGGTTGTTAAGACATGTATGATTTTTCTCTTCATTTTATAGAATTTTGTATGAAGTTCTACTAAGCATAATATTTTTGAATAGAGCGTTAGAGTAGACGTTGTTGATGTAATCCTTCATCATAAGTGTTATCCTTTTTTGTTCTGGATATAGTTTTGGGAAGTTGGATGTGGTTGGGAAAGCTTTAATGAACTGGCATGTTAATTCAATAACTATTGTTGTGCGGAGCATTTATGACTGAAAGGAAATAGAAATGTTGTTGAAACGTTGTGAACTCAAGTATTTGGTTAACATTTCTTATAGAGAAATGTAAATGTTGCTGATTGTGTTGTGAGTGAACAACTAAAAGGCCATATAAATGTCCCTTAAATGAGAAAGAAGGTATGAATATGTTGATTTTTTTAGCAAATTATGTTTTAGAGGAACCTCACATGTGAGCAAAAAGGAGAGAAGAATTATGAAATGTTGGAAAGAATAATTGAGGTAGGTACCTTAGGCTTTTTTGTGTAGTATATTTTTGGTAAAAAGGTTCTGTGATACATTTTATTGAAATAGATTTATGAAGGCAATGCGCTTAATTTGCCACACTATGTGATAATGGAAATGAAAAGTGATGTTCTATGTATAATAGACATGTGTGAAGCTCATGACATAATTCATGCTTCTCCAAAACATGAGGGGTTATAACTTGATGATGAGTGGGGTCCCCTGCTTCTCAACAAAGATATTGTTTTGAGAAAGAAGACTGTGTGAACAAGCATGAATTGTTCCTTATTGATGCAAAAAGAGTATTGTCTGTGAACCCATCACTGTATACCTCTTTTATTGTGAAATATGTATTAGAAATATTGGGCTGCTTGCCATCATGAGTTTATTTGAAGTAGAATGAGAATACAAAAAAAAGGAAATTAGTGGTGTACATAGAAATTGAGTATAGGAGATACCAAACAAAGTATTTAGAGTGTATCTTGGTGAATCCTAAATGCTCATATGAATATATGATTGTGAATTGATTATTTCATCATTTTAGTTATTGAGAAATAGGTGAATAAATATTTCTTGTATTGAAGACCAATTGAATATGAAGGACCTCTGACAAAATGTGTATATTTCTGTGTTCTGGTGTTGATTGTTCTCTACATTAATAAAAGCAAATAAAAGTGCATTCACTGTAAGTGGCTAGTATTGAGAATGAGAAAAGAGTTCTTAAAAATGTAAGGAGTTGGATGGAAATTGTGAGAATTGAATAATGCGCACTTAAATCTAATGGTCTGGCTTGGTATATACCTAACTATGTTTAGGCACCAACAATTGGAAAATCAATGGTTGTCCTCTCCTTGACATTGACCAAAGATTGAGCTTGTTTCTCTTTAGAAATAGCTTCCATGATAGGCATGTTTTGTCTGATTATCATTGAATGTCTAAGTTTGTAATATAATAAGATAGAATATTTAATTGTGAATGATTTTGATAAACCTGAGTGGTATAATTCATTGAGTGAGGAATTTCTTTGCAATATTGAAATGTAGTGAAGTGTTGAAGTAAATTTTTGAATGAAAGTCTCATATAGGGAGAATAGTTGTAGGCTTCAGTTAGACATTAGGTTGACTTCATTGATGTTGAATGAGTATTTGTATGAAATGTTATGTTAGTGACTTCATTTACTTTCATGGTATGTTTATCTGTGATATTTATGCATGTTTGATTTTACTCTTTATTTCCTAGAATTTGTGATGAAATTGTACTAAGCTGACTATTTTTTGAGTAGACATTTAGAAGAGACATTGTTGATGGAAGGGTTCACCATCAGTATTATGTTTTATTTGTTGTTATTTATGTAGTTTGGGAAAGTTGGATGTGTTTGGGAAAGCTTTAATGAACTCACATTTGAATGAAATAATGATTGTTATGTGGAACATTTATGACTGAAAGGAAATTGAAATTTATTTTATATCTGGTTGAACATTACCATTTGCTTTACATTTCTTATAGTAAAATGTACATGGTGATTGAGTTGTGACTGAACTTAAAGGCCCCATATGAATGTAATTATATTTCTTTAATTTGTCCCCTGAAATGCTAAAGAAAATATTGATATCCATATTTTTCATAGTAAATCATGTTGTAAAAGCTAACCTGTGAGCAAAAAGAACAATAATTTTGGAATGTTGTAAAGAGGAATTGAGTCATCGGAGGCCTTCGTGTGAAGTGCATTTTTGGTAAAAGCCCTGAGTGATAGATTTTATTGAAATATATTCATGTAGTCAATGCGCTGAATTAGCCAGAGCAGTTGATAATAGAAATGAGAAATGGTGGTGCATGTCTTGTAAATGTATTGGTAATGAAGTAGATATGTGAAAAGGTCCTGGCATAATTCACGCTTGTTTCAAAACATCAGGGGCTATTACTTAATGACGAGTAAGGTAACGTGCTTGTCAAAAAAGATATTGTTTTTGAGGAGTATGACTGTGTGAACAAGCATGAATTGTTCGTGAATAATGGGAAAATAGGAATGTATTAGAACCCAGTATTGTATAGTTATTTCATTGATAAACATTGTAAATGATGAGCTATAAAGGAAATTAGTGTTGTAGAAATGACATGAAGGAGACATCAGATAATGAATTTTGGGTGTAGCTTGCTGAACCCAATATGTTCATATGAATGTATGAATCTTAATTCATGGATTTAATATTGAAATTCATGAAGAATAGGTGAAGAAAGATTTATTGTGTTGAAGACCAATCTAATATGAAGCACATATGTAAGAAAATGTTTGTCTCTATGTTCTGGTGTATATTTTTTCTACATAAATAGATGCCAATATGACTGCATTCACTCTTAAGTGGCTAGTGATGAGAATCAGAAAAGAGTTCGTAACAATTCAAGGACTTGAATGGAAATTGTAATGAGAATTGAAATGGTTTGGTTTATGGTTTCATGGTAATGGTTTGTATATCACATGTACTTCATAATGGCAGTGAGACTGATGCATTTGAATTGTTTTAGTTTGAATTGGAATGAAAGCCAAGGTAAGGTGTGGCTGTAATTAGACAGATACATGGTAGGAATGGTAATGTACAACTTACTTGAATGACACTTTTTACACAATGTGGTTTGCTTGAGCATTTGTTATTGGGTAATAGAACATAGATTCAATTAAAGTTTGATACTTCATTTCATTTGTAACGTCACAATATTTGAAAGATATTTTAGGAATGAGTTCATGTCAAATAGTCATGTTATGTCCAGAAGAATCGCTGGAAATGACTTTGACTTGAGTAGAGGTTCAATTTCATTTAGAAAAGTCAGAGGTAATGTTATACATTGTGTATTTATTCGTTGATAAAATAGGTTGGATGTTAGTGAATTTTAAATGAAGTACGTGAATGATGCTGATGAATTTTAAGTGTGGCATGTGGAATTGTGTTACTGCATTCATATTGTGTGTGATATGTGTGCATTTGTAGAAGATGTTTGGAAATGCATTTGTGAAGTTTTTCTTTGTAAATGGATGTCATATGTAACCAATATATCTTCATACGAAACTTGATGGAATGGAAATCTTTGCATTCTCTTCATTCCAGGATTGAAGCACTCATAATAATTTTCCAAGCAACAGAGTAATAGAAAAACATGTGACAGAAAGTGTTTGATGGGGAATTTGAAATCATGATTGAATTCTTGGGTGTGTAAGGTAAGTGAAGTAAAGTAATGAATTGGTCTTGTCTGTATAAAAGAAATGGTTGTATGATAGCCAAATGAAAATAATTTTTGGTGTGAAATTGCTATGAATTTTAGGTGTAAGATGAGATTTGGAATTTCCTATGACCTGAATTTGTTTGAGTTGTGAACTTTGATAAGTGAAGAAGTTTTGTTAAATAGTTCAATGGAAGTGACTGTTAAGTATTTAGAATAATGTTCTGATAGTGTAATAATGTGAGCTCTTTAGTTAGTAGGTGTTAGGTAACCTGGATTTTTTATAAAGTAGTAGATGTTTTCAAAGTTTAGCTAGAAGGTTTAATTGCTTAAATGCTATGGTTTTAGGAGTTAGTTATGCATCTATGAATTATTTTCCATTTTGTATCATATTTCATGACGTTGTACTAATGTGACTCTGTCAAGAGAGCATTATAGCACCCTTTTTATTGAATACTTCACTATAAGATTTATCACTTTTTGATGGGGATGTTGTTAGGAAAGTTTCTTGTGGTTGAGAGAGGTTGAATGAATTGATAAGATAATGTAATAAGCCTTTCCGCCAGCAGAATCAATGCATGAAAAGATTAGAAAGTGTGGTTGGAATATATTGGAACTGAATCATTTCATGGGAAGATATTGTTTACATTATGTGTTGCAAATTTGATAGTTAATGACTTCAAACCTCTAAGAGATTTGCATTGAGTTGTTAAAGTTATAATGATATCAGAAAGATGGTATGAAAGTGTCTATTTTTGAGTGTAAGTAATGTTGTAGAATTTGATGTATGAGCAGCACTCCTAAAACACATGAGCGCTGGCTATGATGGGAAGCGATATGAAGAGTGTGTGCAGCAATAATTGAATTTTTGTATCCCTGTGTGTGCAGTACATTATTGGTAGAAGCCCAGTGTGATGGTTTTGTATGATATGGAGTCATTTTCTGTATGTGCCTTATTAGACAGAGCGTTTTATGTGAGGAATGGTGAATGTAGTGATAATGGAATTGACAACTGTAAGGCTCATGGCAGAATTCTCACTCGTTTCAAAACATCAGTGGCTTGTGCTTCATCGTGAGTAAGGGCAACTGCTTCTGAATGCAACATATTGTTTTTGTAAGAGAAGACAGGGCTAACATCCATGAAGTACTGATAATTGCAAGAATATTAAGTGATTATAAGGCATGATGTTGTAATTATTGAATTTGGACATATTTAAAATAAATGTTAGTAAGATCATAGAAGTGTTCATCCTTTGAATCATAATTGTAGTGATTCAGAAATAGATTTCAATAGATTGATAGTGTTGAAGAAGAATATAATATGAAGCAAAAATGAAAGTTATATTTTTCCATACCCAGATGTGAAAGATTGTTCTGTATAGATGTATGCAAATATGGTAGTTTACTAGAAGTGGGTAGTAGTGTTAATGAGAATATGATTTGAAATAGAGAAGCAGTGAAATGGATAGTTTAGAATAAAGTGAAGAATGTGTAGTTGAATGAAAACTTTAGTATTTCACACGTACTTCATTATTGGAGTGCGACTGATGCATTTCTATGTTTTTGAATTAGATTTGGAATGAAAGGGAAGGAAAGAACTAGCGTGGAGACAAATAATAAAATGAACATGATCATTACATGTTTGTGTGGTGTTTTATGTATTGTTCTAGTTTGTATTCAGTATTTGAGATCAATGTTGTCGTTTCAAATAATGAATCATTTCGTGAAACGTTCTAACTTCATGATTTTTTTTCAGTTCCATTCGTTGTGTACACGCATCGCATAAGTCGTTGGCTGAGGAAGTGGTAAAGAGGCATGTCACTCCTGAATTGCTTTCGGTGAATTAGAGGTAAGATGAAATTGCACTCACTTTTGGCATGAAATGTGTAATGAGTTGGGGATTAGGCCGTGCGGCCTCTGAAAGGGCGCAGGCCTTTCAGAGTCTGCACGGCCGCATGCATTGAAATTAGAACTTTATGGATTTTTTGGAGATATGCATATCTCCTGGAATACTATGTCACCTTTGCTTAGAACAATAAAGGTTTTTAAGAACAGTCTGTTGGTAATGAAAAGTGTACGCTTACGAGCGCACGCGAAGAATGGGTTCAGTGCAGGGTTTTCGATTTTTTTGTTGTTGTAGGTGAGTCGTTGTATTAGCGATAGGCACATTATGTGAAGTAATATTGTTTGCCGTTAGTTTTATGGGAAGCGAGGTATCATAGGAAGTAAACATACCCCGTGCAATATGTGTTATTAAAAAGAGTGTATGAAATGATGTAGTAAACGTTACTAAACAATCCTTCCATCGATGTGTGTTTTAGAAATGTAAACTTTGTTGAAATGTTGATATGAAGCCTAGTTTTGTTATAAACAGGAATTATATTCGATTTGTAGTACATTATTGAGGGAAGAAATTGTAGTTGCCGAGGTTTGTTTTGGTACGAGAATATTTGTGATATATTGTTGATTTTGGTAGGGATGATGAACCTTGTATTTTATCCCAATAACATCGATAGATTTTGGTTGGGCTTATGAATATTATATTTCTCCCCAATAATATTGTTTGTTGGTTTTTCTCAGAATGTTGTTCATTTGTTATTATCTTTCGTATTCTTCATTGTGAGGTAGTTGTTTGGTGTGCGCGAGGGATCTTGCTGTGTGTTCCCCAAAGGGGGATATGTGAATTGTGTGTATGTGAATGTTGACTCTCAGGTGAAATGTGTGAGGGGTGAGGCTGAGAGTTAGGTTGGTTGTTGATTTATGTAAATGAGTGTGTTTTTGTTGTTTGAAAACCATGGTTTCTCGGTTCACTCCTGCCCTTTTTTTTAGCACCTAGTACTTTCATGTTCCAGCGTGAAGTACTTTGAGAAACTTTTTTCGGAACTTACTGTTTCTATGACATTCCTGCATATATTTCTCATTGCCTTATCAACATACTGAATGATTCATTAGTTTTTTGTGTCATGTTGGAAATGTTTTCGGCGGTTAGGGACGCTGAAAGTAACTTTCATTGTAATCGCATGGAGCGAAAGAGACTGAGAAAAGGATGTCAGCTGCTTTGAAATGAACACGAAATGTTGCCTTCTTGCGTGATATTTTCGAAACGATTCGTGATGTTATGGCTGTTTGAAAGGAATTGATGTGAATGATTCATATAGATGGTGTTTGAAATAGAATGGTAAGATGTTTTAATCTGTTTCTGTTCGATTCAATAATGTTGGGGGGTTTGTAGTAGTGTAAGTCGATTGGTAATTTTTCCCCATTGCAGGCTGCGTACAATATTTGTGCCAGATGCATAGTATGTTTTCATGATTAGAAAGATATATATGAATTCATGAGTATACACGCAAACTTGCTGTTTTCGTCGTGAAAATGACATCCCTGTGAGGTACAACGTCATTTTAACACATATTGGTTTTAATGTAAACTTTGTAGAGAACAAATTTCGTGTAAACTGGTGATTGAGCTCATGGTATTTATTTATTGATACAAGTTCTTTAAACGAAATAGAATTTTGGTTCCGCACTTGATATCCGCTCTATCGATGTCGGTATTTGCGAAAAAATATTTAAGTTATTGGTCATTTAGAAATGTAATATGTCAATGAGGTTTATGATTTGAGACCCAAATCTTCGTTTTGTTTATGGGACTCGTCCTTTCAAACAGGTTGACGCAATAAAACGAGCCATGAATGGAAGACGATTTCATGTGTAAAGGCCTGAATATTGCTTCTGGTTGATTTCTTATGGCAAACGGTGGTCATTCGCTGGTGTGGCCTATTCAAGTTAAACTTCATTTATTTGAGATAGAGTGTGGTATGTTGACGTTCCTTCACCACGTTACCAAACAAGTGCTTAACATACGGATGAAGTCGAAGTTTCACTATAATCGAAGTTAGTTCGATGTATGAGGTCGAATATGCGAAGTGAAGGGTTTTCGACGATGAAAATAATGCTTAAACATACTTGGAATTCGTTTTGACATTGTGCAATGGTTTTAACGAGAACATGGTGGATGTCGGAGGAAGTTCGAAACTGAACGGAAATTCCCAGTTACTGAACTTCAAATTCGCTGTGTTCAGAAATGTAGCGGCCAACCTTGGCTACATGGGCACAGCTGTTTGTGCCTATTTGTGTTGTTATTTGGAACAGATTACTTTGACGTTAGAAATGTTTAAGTGGAGAACATATTCGGAAAGTATTGTAATACTCTTATTTTACTGAGTTGACAAACATTTGTAGGCTCTAAGTGGTTGTTAAAATTCGTGAAATGTGTGTCTCAATAGGAAAACAATTTTGTTCATGTTATGCGTGTTTCAATGATGTTAGGAAGGGAATGTCGAATTCTAGAAGTTATATATTGTAGCAATTCGTCTCTTCTCACTCTGCCTTAGTTCATGCTTCTATATCAGTCTATAATAGAAAGATAGGAGTTGAAATGTGCCGTTGTCGGCTCATGGAATTGGTCATGCGATGTTGCCTGACGACGGTATTGTAATGTCTTGAGGGGAAAATAGGAAAGTTTGGGAGATTGCAGTTGTGGAAGCTAAATGTGTGTATTGAAATTCGATGGAAGTCTCACTGCATTTATTTTTAATGTGGAACGTGTATGAAAGTTTGTGTAAGATTTGGGCAAGAGATTTTATTTCATTATTAGTGTTTAAGTGAGGGTGATGATGTGCATTTTAGGAACTCGTTGGGCTATACAGTTAAATTTTAATCCGATAAATGTGATTTGCATTGCAGGCAGGAATGCCAAATTTGGATGCAATTTACAAATGAATTGCTACGATTCATGTTCACACTTCGAAAGGGAAGAAATGCAAGTACTGGAAAGAAAACATAGCATGCAAACTGAAACAGTGTTTCAAGTGGGGAAGTACGACATTTAGAAACTTAGTTTTGAGGTGAAATGCATCGCCGTTGAAAATAGGTTGTGTAGTGAGTGAAAGAAATGTTGGTTAGGAATAGTTTTTGGGAAATGTGCTTATGAGGACCATTCAATGTTAGGGCAGTTTTTTGCTCGAAGAACGTTTTGTGAACAGTTGTGAAACGATGATTGGACATTCTGCCGCGTTTGATGAAGAGGATTTAACGAGATTGTGGAAAGTTATAGAAGACATGTACCGATAACCTGAGATATTCTTTGTAAGTTGGAAAGAACGTAGATAATTCTTTCATAAGGACATGAATTAAGCCATCGCCCGTACAAATTCGGATGAAGCCGTTAGTTACCTGTTGGGGTTAAAGGACCGAGAATGCTCCAAGAAAGACATATTATTATGCATTGTTTGTAGTGTCTGAGTGATTTGAAAATAATGACGAGCCTATCGATATGAAGTAACATCAAAAGTACGACGAAGCCGCTGTAGGTGGGTGCTAGGCCCCACAGATCATACACAAGTTAGAAATGAACTTTCGAACACATGAACTTCACAGCGCGTTGCAGAATGGTATCTGGAATTGAGACGCACATGTTCGATTGGACCCTCCTCAGGGGGATACAAGCATTGCATCGATGGGAATTTGTACACGCAGGAGAAAAATTTGTGAAAGCCCAAGCGGGGTGAGAGTTAGGTATTTTTTTCTGTTAAAATCGAATGTTTTGTTTTGTTATGTAATGGGCCGCGTGTTTTCGGTTCACTGCTGTCCTGTTTTCAGTACCTACATGTTTGTTCTTCAACTTGATTTGATGAGTTTCTTTCTCAACTTATTGTTTCAATGCCCCTTCTGCATAGATTCCGCATTCCCTTATCTCCATAGTAAGTGGTGCCTTCCTCCTTCCTCTCTTCGATGCGGTATTTTTTTGCAGCGGTTAGGGCAACAGCGCGATTTGAAATTCACGTCGATCGGTGATGAATGATGTTTCATTGGAGTATTTTGACCGGGAATATTTGCATTTGAGAAGTAAGTAAGGAAGACGCAACCTAATGCATCCTAATTTAGTACTCAATTAGGTGATTCGTCCAAACGAAAATAGTTGGATGTTAGGGTTTCATTGAAGAAAATATGTAAAAAATGTACAAATGTGAGAAGATTTATGAATATAGTGTTGTGGGCAACTTCTTTACGCAGTTATTTTGCGCGATGCGCGGATGTCGATTATGTGAGTGAAACTCTTTTCATTAGATAGTTTATTGTTTTCAGGTGGTGTTAGGAGCGTTCATTTTTCTCTTAGCGATAATGTCAGTATATTTTAGAATCCTTTTTAACTTTTTACATGAGGAATTTAGAAGGCAACAGAGATGAACCCTACTGTGATGCGCCGATGACTATTTCGTAAAGGTCTTTCGAATGAGAAGATGTAGACTGTAGTAGATTTGAAAATAGTAAACGAGCCTTTCTGAAAATGAACGACATTTGATGTAATGTTTTCCAGTTTCTATCGCTTTGACATAATTTATTCGTGAAAAGGAATTTCCATTGACTATTAAGGTTAGATGAGATCAAATATTGATTACAACGAAGCGCAGTTGTCATTTTCGAAACGATGCAAAAGTGTAGTGTGTAGAGGTATGAATGAAACGAAATTTTTTGTTTTATGACAATTCTTCATGCAATGAGGTGCTCAACATGTTTACCCGGACTCGAATTCCTATTTGGCAGGGGAAATATTGAAACGTGAACTTCTCCGCTTCGGAAATCGTAATGGAACGCATCATCTCGGTAGAAGCAATAGGACATTGAGGGGTCGTTAGTTTGTCACATGAAAAAATGTTAGCGCCTATAGGAGTTAGGAATTTGTGGAGAATGAGGGCAAAGGCGTCAGAATCGAATAGACTGAAATAAGTGGGACAGAAGTTTCAACTGTTATTTATATGTGTGTGAGTTGAAACGATGTCGAGTAAGTTAGTTCACTTTGTATATGAGCAAGATAGGTTAACAAAAGTTAGGTGGGAGGGGTTACGTTATGTTACGTTTGCTTAGGTAAGCTTACACTACGTTTCGTTAGTTGAGGTTAGGTGACCTTGCCTTGAGTTAGGTTGGGTGAGAGTGCGTTATATTAGTTTCGATAGGGTGTGAGACGAAAATTGATTTAAAGAATTGATGAATCGTAGCACACACGTATATTCAGTGTCATACTATGAATGAGGGTACCATCGTTTTTGTTAGGCTGTGTTATTCATGGGAATGGTTTGGAGAAATTATTTCGCACTAGGTTGTTAGTGGCAAGGTTAGTTTGATGTTAGTGTGAGGATATACGTGAATGATATTGCTTTTCCTAAACGAAATTCTTGTAGTGTTTTCAAGTTGGACATAGTGTTTAGAATGAAATACGTTTGCGTTTAACCTTTGTCTTTTGAGACGACGGTGTCTCTAAGTGGGTTGCTTTTGAATCATGGTGAATTGTAAAGTTTCGTAAATTGATGAACGTTATTGGTGTTCATAAATGAAATGATTGTGGTGTTTGGAAGTTCAACATAGAGGTAACAGTGAAATACATTATATATATATATTGGTTTTCCATTTGAGACGATTGTGTACTCAAGTGGGTTACTGCTAAATTATGGTGGTTTGAGGTTCGTAAATTGATGAACGGTATTGCTGTTGCTAAATTAAATGCTTGTGGTGTATGAAATTTGGAAATAGAGTTTCGAGTGATGAACACAGCATATACATATATATTTATACTTTTTTCATTTGAGACGATGATGCATCGCGTTGCGTTGCTGCTGATTTGTGGTGATTTGAAAAAAGTGCATGTGCGTGTACATAAGTGTGTGCGTGTGTGTTTGAACGTGTGTGCGTGTCTATCATTATTATGATAGTGGTGTACAGAGGAATGTCTGTGTTCGCCCCTAGCGGGCTGTGCCTGGTTACTTGCGGCGGGCGAACTTTGTAGTAGTGTTGCGAGAAGAGACTAAAAATAGTACCCGTGAAAAAATTTTAAGTGGCACCAAGATCGGAATTGCTTGTCGCCATAAAGGTGGAGCATCGGAGATATAGCAAATCACTCCCTAACTCGAGCCAAAACCGACTTCCCGAGGTGCCAGCGCTTTCAAATTTGGTGAGCGTGTACAAGGGAAAATTCTAAGACCTACGGACCCCTTTCCAGGCCCCAAGACCCCATAGGAGACCCCCGAGAAATCGAAAACCCACCGAAAATAGGGTCATTTCAAACATGAAGATTTTTTTGATCGCGCCGTCGGAGGAGCTGACTTGGTGGGAAGTGATAGAGAAAAATTCGGGCTTTACGACGGTGTGATCGTTACGTCGAAAAGTATTCGGAAAAATGTTCAATGAATGAAAAACTTTTGGGTAAAAAAACGGCCGTTTTTCAAGTCTCACTTTGGCTGCCAGTTGCGGCGTTTTCGATGGGCTTTCGCCCTCCAAAATTTGATAGAATGTAGATTGGAGTTTTTTCTAAAATCTATCAAATTTATGAAGCCACAAGTGCGATACTTTTCTCAAAATGAGCGATTTAAAAATACTCCTTTTTGTCTGAAAAATCACTTGAACCAAAAACATTGGAGAACGCTTCGTTCTTCAGGGAAAGTTGTGAAACACTTTTTGTGTGTTTTTTCATGGTACATACAAAAAAGCTTTTATGGAACGATGGCATCAACCGTTTCATGTATATATGAAAAAAACATGGTTTTCACGTCATTCCGACTTTTATTACCCCTCTCACGCCCCCTGCGTTACCCTTGAGGGCTTTTAAGTACTCTGTACTGATGCGTCTCGAGGATATCTTTCTGTAATGATACATGTCTCAAACTCCTAGCTTTTCAAGTTTTTGAGAAAAATGGAAAAAACATCGAAATAAATTTAATCTGGACGCGAAATGTGCCAGTGAAAAGGTCTTTCAATCTCCGCAGATTTTTCACACGGATTATTCCAATGAAGGCATTGAAGTCTCCGCAATGAAAACCATGGGTGACTGCGTTGAGGCACCCCAGCTTGCTCGAGTGTTGTGAGGGCTGTATAAGGATCTTGAACATCATGACGCTTATGTTTTCATGTTTGTCGAGTTTGATCCCATATATTTCGAGTGATTGATAAAGTTCAAAGTTTCAACCAATTTTTGACCCTTTGAGGCAGTGTTGCGTATTTTTTATAGGTGTACAGTGTTGTTATATTTATTAAAAATTGATTTAGACTTGGAACTCAATACTCTAACTCGGTTCTTTCGCTTTTAGATTCGCATAACTTCCATTCGTGACTAGTAAATAATCCTTTTCAAGTGTTTAAACTGGTTTTAAATGGAAATTTATAGAGAACAAATGTGTTTGAAATATTTCATTCACCTTAAGGTAGTATTATTTTAATTCTAACAAGTTTTGCAATGGAGAATAAATGATGGTTACGCGTTTTATTTTCGCTGCTTGAAGGTCCATGAATTTCAGACACACATTTTCACAGGTATGGCGACTTTGAATTGCAATATAGTAATGAGGTTTAGTATTTGAGACCTAAATTTTCAGCTTCTTATAATAATTGTATTATAATTATCCAGTTGAAGTAATATAAAGTGACATAAATCGCAAATCAAACGTTGCGTAAAGGCATAAATATTGCTCTTGATGCGTTTTTGACCAGAAATGATGCTCATTCGTTCGAGGTGCTCATTTCAGTTCGACTTTATTTATTTTTTATGACGTATTATATGTTGTCCTCTCTGTCCATCACGTTACAAATCACAAGTTCAATCTAGTGTTTTACCTTAAGGTGTCAGCATCATCGACCTTACTTCGTAGTATGAGTTCAAATACGCAAAGCGAGTAGTTTTCGACGCCAAAAATTCCGCAACTACTTTACTAACGTTCTTGAGAACAATTTTATAGCAATCCTATAATATTTCGACATCGCAAATTGTGTCATCGCAAAACAAGGCGTATTCGTAAAACTTCGTAAATGAACTATAATTTAAAGGTGATACACTTTAAATTAGTCATTTGTATAAAGGTATAGTGGCTAAATATTTTTCGTTCGGCACAGCTATTTGTGTAGTGTTTGAAACTTGTTTTATGACGTTAGAGAATTGGAATTGAAAGAGCTCATAGTCCAAGAATTTGACTTCTTATTTTCCAAATTGATAAAGCTCATTGAGGAACAATCTCTCGTTATATTGGTTCGAAGAACACGAAAATGGTTCCTGTCGACATATGCTATATGATTGAACGAGGCATTTCCTACGAAGTGTATAGTTTGAGTGAATATTTTTCTCATAAATTTTTATGGCTGGGATGTAAAATTCTTGGATCTTCACGACCAAGAATCTGTCAAGTGTTGACGAATAATTTAATCTCCGATAACAATAATAATAATAATAATAATTAAAACTCGTTCTTTGAAGGCCTCAAAATCGCTCACATTGCATGTGTGAGTTTCAGGAAGTCATCATTTGAGTGCGTATAGACAACATTACGAGGTTCTAACTGATGATTAATATTTGGTGAATGCGTGTCCCCGACTACAACCAAATCTTGTGCAGGTTTTTTATGTTTGAATGATGTTATGTATTGAATTTGAAATGGTATAAGTAATGTATTTGCAATAATAATTTATAAATTCCACTCAGCCTAATTGAAGGTTTCTGTATCGATCCACAATAGAAATATATGATGATTAGAAAGAGGTTGAAATTGTTCACATTCGTGAACTAATAATTGTTGTGGCGAAAATGATGTCTATTAGGAAACATCATTGTTTCTAAGCTATATAGCCGCAGGTGTTCACAGATAAATTTGTTTGAGAAATGTCAGAAATATGTTCGGATATGATGTTGTCGTAATGAATGGGGAATTCCTAAGTTTGATTTCTGATACGAAGAGATTGATTTCGTGTCAATGATGCTTTTATAAAGTTCGTAGTTGTATGTAAGTTGTAAGTGCACTCAAAATTATAGATGAGTGCCAAATGCTCAAATATTGTTGAAAGTTTCCATGAGATTTGCTGCGAATGCGTTCTTTCTTTGTATTAACTGACTTCAACAGAAAAACGCTTTCGCTTGGCGAGAGCGTGAGATCTCGCCAAGCGTTCCCAAAATGGAGAGTTTATTTCTTCGGCGTTCAAGTTAGCGCGCGATAGCGCGTTGTATATATTCGTTGAACGAGTTGTGATGCACAGTTATAAGAGACTTTGATTATTATACGTAGAATTAATTGTGAATGATAACTCTTTTATTGCGGTGTTTCGAACGTAAACATTTATGCTGGAATTTTCAAAAGTAGCTTACCGCAAAATAAAGATGTTATGTATTATTTCGAAATATGCATCGTTGTGACGTCATTTCTTCGTGACATCGAATTTCTGTTGAGTATGTAGGTTGGATATTTGATGAATTGTCGATTAGAACGAATTAAATTAGTCAACTTCGAAACAAAGGAAAAAGTTAGTGATGCGCACCCATTAATAAACCGAAATGTAAGAAATGTTTCGTCACAATATTTCGTGAGGTAAAATTTGGAACAAATTTTCAATGAAACCCTAATCCCCATAATTTAACGAGAAAATATAGCAGGCAGAATGTCTCTGCCGGTGAAATAGTTATGGAACGCATTTTCATTTTGTGACCAATAGAATATCAATTGGTTATAAGTTACAGTTGGATGGAAGGATATTTTAGCGCACATAGAGGTTAGTAATTCGTGAGGAATATAAGGGCAAAGGCGTAAGCAATAAATCAGATAAAATAGGTGCTACCGAAATTGTAAGTATATAGGACAGGGAACCCTGAATTAGTAAAGTGTAGTTGTATGTACGTGAGTTGGAAATGTGTCAAGTAAGTTAATTCACGTCATATTTAGAGCAAGATAGATTAAATTGAGTTAGGTTAGAGTAGGTTACGATAAATTAGATTTTTTTAAGTGAGTTTAGACCATGTTTCGTTAGTTGAGGTTAGGTGACTTTGCCTTGAGTTAGGTTCGGTTAGAGAACATTATATTTCTTTAGATAGGGTGTGACAGTGTGACACGAAAGCTAATTTAAAGATTTGATGAGTTGTAACACATACGTATAGTCTGTGTAATACTATGAATGAGGGTGCCATCGTTTTGGTTAGGCTATGTGTTATTCATGGTTTGGAGAAATTATTTCGCACCAGTTTGTTAGTGAAAAGGTTAGCTTGATATTACTGTTAGTATATATGTGAATATAAATTTCTTTTGGTAAATGAAATTCTCGAGGTGTTTTCAAGTTCGACGTATAGTTTAGTGTGAAAGACGTTGTATACATATATATATATTGGTTTGTCTTTTGAGACGATGGTGTCTCAAAGTGGGTTGCTTCTGAATTGTGGTGATTTGTTAAGTTGCCTAAATTGAATTACGTTTCACCTCAATTGAATTAAAGTGAATTAAGTTTCTTCATCAACGGTGTTTGAGTTGGTGAAGCATTGAATACCAATATATATTATTTTTCCATTTGAGACGATGGTGTATATCATTGCGTTGCTTTTGATTTGGGGTGCTTTGAAAACTGTGCACGACATATGCATGTGCGAGTATACTGTTTGCGTGTGTGTTTGTGTAAATGTGTGAATGTCTCTCCGTGAGTGTGTGCGTGTGTTTGTGTACATGTTCGAGCGTGTCTGCGTGAGTGTGTGTGTGTGTTTGTATGTGTTGTGATTATTATGATAGTGGTGCAGAGGAATGTCTGTTTGTGTATGTTGTGATTTGATAGTGGTATACAGAGGAATGTCTGTGTTCGCCCCTAGCGGGCTGTGCCTGGTTACTTGCGGCGGGCGAACTTTGTAGGTTGCGAGAACACACTAAAAATAGTACCCGTGAAAAAATCATACCTGGCACCAACATCGAAATGCTTGTCGCCGAAAGGTGGAGCCTCGAGTATTATAAAAATTCACCCCCTAATTCGCGCAAAACCACACTTCCCGGGGTCCCAGCGCTTTCAAACTTGGTGAGCGTGTACAAGGGAAAATTCTAAGACATACGGACCCCTTTCCAGGCCCCAAGACCCCATAGGAGACCCCCGAGAAATCGAAAACCGACTGAAAATAGGGTCATTTCAAACATGGAGAAAGTTTTCATTGCGCAGTCGGAGGAGCTGAATTTGTCGGAACTGGTAGAGAAAATGTCGGGCTTTAAGACGATGTCATCGTTACTTCTAAAAGTAGTCGGGAAAATGTTCAATGAATGAAAAACTTTTGGGTAAAAAAACCGCCGTTTTTCAAGTATCACTTTGGCTGCCAGTTGCGGCGTTTTCGATGGGCTTTCGCCTTCCAAAATTTGATAGAATGTAGATTGGAGTTTTTCTAAAATCTATCAAATTTATGAAGCCACAAGTGCGATACTTTTCTCAAAATGAGTGATTTAAAAATAGTCCTTTTTGTCTGAAAATTCACTTAAACCACAAACATTGGAGAACGCTTCGTTTTACAGGCAAAGTTGTTGAACACTTTTTGCTCGTTTTTTCACGCTACATACAAAATAGCTTTTGTGGAACGATCGCATCAACCGTTCCATATATATATATGAAAAAAACATGTTTTTCACGTCATTTCGACTTTTATTACCCCCCTCACGCCCCCTGCTTTACCCTTGAGGGCTTTTAAGTACTCTGTAGTGATGCGTCTCGAGGATATCTTTCTATAATGATACATGTCTAAAAGTCCTAGCTTTTCAAGTTTTTGAGAAAAATGGAAAAAACATCGAAATGAATTTCCCCTGGACGCGAAATGTGCCAGTGAAAAGGTATTTCAATCTCCGTAGATTAATGACACGGATTATTTCTTGTTTTGCATTGAAGTCTCCACATCGAGATCATGGGTGACTGCGATGACGTGGCCTAAGCTTGCTTGAGTTGTGAGGGCTGTATAAGGATCTTGAACATCATGACGCTTATGTTTTCATGTTTGTCGAGTTTGATCCCATATATTTCGAGTGATTGGTAAAGTTCAAAGTTTCAACCAATTTTTGACCGTTTGAGGCTGTGTTGCAAATTTTTCATAGGTCTACAGTGTTGTTAAAGTTATTATAAATTTATTTTGACGTGGAACTCAATACTCGAACTCGGTTCTTTCGCTTTTAGATTCGCATAACTTGCAGTCATGACTAGTAAATAATCCTTTTCAAGTGTTTAAACTGGTTTTACATGGAAATTTATGGAGAACAAATGTGTTTAAAATATTTCATTCACCTTAAGGTAGTATTATTTTAATTCTAACAAGTTTTGCAATGGAGAATAAATGATGGTTACGCGTTTTATTTTCGCTGCTTGAAGGTCCATGAATTTCAGACACACATTTTCACAGGTATGGCGACTTTGAATTGCAATATAGTAATGAGGTTTAGTATTTGAGACTAAAATTTTCAGCTTCTTTTAATAATTGTATTATAATTATCCAGTTGAAGTAATACAAAGTGACATAAATCGCAAATCAAACGTTGCGTAAAGGCGTAAATATTGCTCTTGATGCGTTTTTGACCAGAAATGATGCTCATTCGTTCGAGGTGCTCATTTCAGTTCGACTTTATTTATTTTTTATGACGTATTATATGTTGTCCTCTCTCTCCATCACGTTACAAATCACAAGTTCAATCTAGTGTTTTACCTTAAGGTGTCAGCATCATCGACCTTACTTCGTAGTATGAGTTCAAATACGCAAAGCGAGTAGTTTTCGACGCCAAAAATTCCGCAACTACTTTGCTAGCGTTCTTGAGAACAATTTTATAGCAATCCTATAATATTTCGACATCGCAAATTGTGTCATCGCAAAACAAGGCGTATTCGTAAAAATTCGTAAATGAACTATAATTCAAAGGTGATACACTTTAAATTAGTCATTTGTATAAAGGTATAGTGGCTAAATATTTTTCGTTCGGCACAGCTATTTGTGTAGTGTTTGAAACTTGTTTTATGACGTTAGAAAATTGAAATTGAAAGAGCTCATAGTCCAAGAATTTGACTTTTCATTTTCTAAATTAATAAAGCTCATTGAGGAACGAATCTCTCGATATATATTGGTTCAAACAACACGAAAATGGTTCATGTCGACATATATGCTTTGATTGAACGAGGCATTTTCTAGGAAGGGTATAGTTTGAGTGAATATTTGTATCATAACTTTTTATTGTTGGGATGTAAAATTGCTGGATCTTCACGACCAAGAACCTGTGAAGTGTTCACGAAAAATTCGATCTCCAATAATAATAATAATTAAAACTCGTTGTTTGAAGGCCTCAAAATCGCTCACATTGCATATGCGTGAATTTCAGGAAGTCATCATTTGAGTGAGTATAGACAACATTACGAGGTTCTAACTGATGAATAATATTTGGTGAATATTTGTCCCCGAAGACAACCAAATATTTTGCAGGTTTTGTATGTTTGAATGATGTTATTTATGAAATTCAAAATGGTATAAGTGATATTTTTGCAAGAATGTTTTATAAATTCCACTCAGCCTAATTGAAGGTTTCTGTATCGATGAATAATAGAAATAGAAGATTAGAGAGAGGTTCAAATTGTTCACATTCCTGAAAGAATTGATTGTTGTGGTGAAAATAATGTCTATTGGGAAATATAAGTGATTCTAAGCTATAGCCGCTGTTGTTGACAGATTCATTTGCTTGAGAAATGTGAGGAATATGTTCGGATATGATGTTGTCGTAATGAATGTGGACTTGCTAAGTTTGATTTCTGATTTGAAGAGATGAATTTCTTGTCAATGATGCATTAGAAAGCTTTTAGTGGAATGTAAGTTGTAAGTGCACTCAAAATTGTAGCTGAAAACCAAATGCGCAAATATTGTTGAAAGTTTCCAAGAGATTTGCTGTGAATGCGTTCTTTCTTTGTATTTACTGACTTCAACACAAAAACGCTTTCGCTTGGCGAGAGCTTCAGGTCTCGCCAAGCGTTCCCAAAATGGAGAGTTTATTTCTTGGGCGTTCAACTTAGCGCGATAGCGCGGTGTGTATATATTCGTTTACCGATTTGTGATGCACAGTTAAGAGACTTTGATTGCTAGCCCTATAATTAATTGTTAATGATAAGTGTTTGATTACGATTTTTGGACCGTAAAGCTTTAGACTTGAATTTTGAAAATTAGCTTATTGGCAAAATAAAGATTTTATGTAATATTTCCCAATTGGCATCGCTGTGACGTCATCATTTCTTCGTGACATCGAATTTCTTTGGAGTATGTAGGTTGGATATTTGATGAATTGTCGATTAGAACGAAGTGAACTTGTCAACTTCGAAACAGAGGGAAAGTCTAGTGATGCGAACCGATGAATAAACCAAAATGTAAGAAATGTTTCGTCACAATATTTCGTGAGGTAAAATTTTGAACAAATTCAAGCAGACCCTATTCCATATAATTGAACGAGAAAATATAGCAGCCAGAATGTCTCTGCTGGCGAAATAGTAATGGAACACATTTTCGTTATTTGACCATTAGGATTTTAAGTGGTTATTATTTAGAATTTGATTTAAGGATGTTAGCGTACAAAGAGATTTAGAATTCTTGAGGAATAAGGGCAAAGACATAAGAATTAAATAAGGTAAAATACGTGGGACCGAAATTTGAACTATAGAACAGGACAGGACACCCTGAATTATTAAAGTTTAGTTGTATGTAGGTGAGTTGGAAGTGTGTGTCGAGTAAGTTAATTCAAGTCATATTTGGAGCAAGATAGGTTAATTTCAGTTAGGTTAAAGTAGATTACGTTAAATCAGGTTTGCTTAGGTGATTTTAGACTATGTTAGTTGAGGTTAGGTGACTTTGCCTTGAGTTAGGTTGGCTTAGAGTACGTTATATTACTTTAGATAGAGTGTAACACGCAAACTGATTTAAAGATTTGATGAGCTGTAACACATACGTATAGTCAGTGTAATACTACGAATGAGAGGGTGCCATCGTTTTGGTTAGGCTGTGAACAGCATGGGAATGGTTTGGTGAATTGATTTTTCACCAGTTTGTTGGTTGTTTAAGACATACGTTTAGTCAGTGTAATACTATATGAATGAGGGTATCATCATTTTGGATAGGCTGTGTTTTTCATGTGTGAATGGTTTAGATAACTAATTTCGCACCAGTTTGTTGGTGGCAAGGTTAGGTTGATATTACTGTTAGTATATATGTGAATGATATTGCTTTTGCTAAATGAAATTGTTGTGGTGTTTTCAAGTTCGACATAGAGTTTAGAGTGAAAGACGTTGGGTATATATAGTGGTTTGTTTTGTGAGACGATGTTGTCTGTAAGTGGGTGGCTTCTGAATTGTGGTGATTTGTTTCGTAAATTCAGCAATGGTATTAGTGTTGAAAAATGAAATGGTTGTGGTGTTTGAAAGTTAAACATAGAAATTGAAGTAAATAGCATTGCATTTTGATGCATATATTATTTTGGCATTTGACACGATGGTGTATCTCATTGCGTGTTGCTTGTGATTTGTGGTGACTTGCAAAGTGTGCATGTGCGTGTACATAAGTGTGTGCGTGTCTATCATTGTTATGATAGTGGTGTACAGAGGAATGTCTGTGTTCGCCCCTATCGGGCTGTGCCTGGTTCGGAAACATCCTGCATATGTATATATGTGAATATTGATAAGTGTGTGCGTACATATGTATAAATACATATATACTGGGCGCGTAAAGAGTCTGAAGACACGTATATTTTTGTAATTTAAACTAACCCAATAATAATTAACACATTTTTCATTACAGAACATCCCATGGCAGATGCTAATATAACTAATGAAATGAAAAGACACTCTGTAATAGTGTTTATAAAAGTGAAACACAGCAATTTAGAAATTTCAATATTTCTTAATGTCACCAGATCTTTCGTTTTCAAAATTAAAAAGAAGCTGAATGAAAATAATGGAGATGAATTGGCCACGAGCAAGAGACATCATTGTCAACACCCTGACTCAGTAAGAATACGAAGTTTCCAGCAACAGTGATAGTTTTCGGTTTTGTTCGCAGTGAAGGGCACATCATGTCTCCAATATTTTCTACAGAGCCTTACAGTCAATGCAGATAAAAATGTCAAAACTCTTCAAACACACCACTGTTAAGTCTTAATTAGATAGACAGCGTAGCCATAGGAAGGGCCAATGTCTTCCAACACGATTCAGCTCCATCCAATTAAGCCCTCAAAACACAGGATTGGACGGCCGAGAATTTTCAGGATCATGTCACACCAAACTTACGGCCTCCTAACTCACCAGACCCTTAATCCTTTGGATTATTACTTGTGAAGCGTCGTTGAAAAGGAAGTTCCCCATAGCACCAAATCCTCTCTGATGGAAGCATTAGCCCGAGCAATGGAGGACGTGAATAAAGACCACCTGATCAAAGTTTGCAGTCGCTTTCGGACTCGAATTGAGTCGGTGATAGAAGCCGAAGGAATATTTATAGAATAAAACGTAAGGTAATAATATGCCTCTTTTGTTGGAAGAAATTGTAAATTTCAACGATTATCAGTTTCATTCTTTGTTTTTTTAAAAGTGCGTAAGCTGTCCTCAGATACCTTACTCACCCTGTAAATGTACATACATATATACAAAAACATATAAAGGTGCTGCTATATAGCGTGTGGTCTGCCACACTATGTCATGAGATCTACCTCTAGATAGCACTATAGCGTGAAGTTAGGTTAGATCACTAATGTATACTACTTATTTCTATACATTCAATTTAGCGATAAACTGTTTATATGACTCACACTGCACCTGGGTAGGCGATATTTGGAGGTAGACCTCACGCTGTCGTAGCACCCCTCTGTATGTTTGTATGTATTTGTATTTATATATAATTATAAATGTATATATTTACATATATACATATATATACACAGATATATACTGAATAATATATATACAGTATATATCTGTGTAAATATATAGATATACATATATATATACACACAGATATATACTGTATATACTGTATATTATACAGCATATATATAGATACAAATATTTTCTGCCTGTATTCATTTGTAATATCTATCATCAAACTTTGAATGATTCAACAAAAGGCAACGATTTTAACGGTTTCCTCCTAATCATTTCTTCGACTGTTAACGTGGGCTTTATGACACCCTTATAAATTTATCAATTATGGATCGTCAAGTTAAGGGTATCGAACGCTTTTTTCCTATGAATTCTTTGAAAAATAAAAATCAAATACTTCGGGATGGAAATAAGCTCTCGGGTGTTCTCAGCATGTTTATAACATTCGAATAGACAGTTATAGCCCAAATTTTTTTTAAATTTACCCATACCCTCCTCCCCCCCTCGAACAATTTTCTTATAAATTTCAATTTCTCAGCCAATATTGTACATAGAGACAAACGTTTTTTTTTGTTAGATTCACAATGCAAATATCTACCTAAAGCAGGGAATTTTTTTGGGGATTTGCTCTAAAAAAATTTAAAAAATATTTATGCCTATTTGACTATTAAAAACATCATAATTCTATTTCTATGGACAATAAAAAAATTTAGAATTAAAATTCTCAAAAAAAAATCATAGCATTTATTGTACTCACATTGATCTCTACGATGCAAAAAAGATCTCCTTCATAAGGGAAAAACTGAAGGAGAAATTGAGCCGCACAGTCGAATAAAATTTTTTCATGAGAGAGAGTTTTCCAGTTTTTTAATTATTTCTCCAACAGTTTTTCACTTATGGACAAGATCTTTTTTCATCGTAAAGATCAAGGTGAGTACTATAAACCTGCGTAGTTTTGTTTTGATACGTAAATTATAAAATGTTTTATTGTCATTTAAAGTAATAACTACAAGTTAATATATTTTGTGAAACAAATTAAAAAAATTGTTATATTGCTTTTTTCGGCGATATCAAATAAACTGGATTTCTTTTTTGTAGACCAGTTCATAGTGAATCGAACAAAAATAATTAATCGTCTCTATTTACAATATAGGCTGACAAATAAGATTTTTTAGAAATTTCCCTTTGAGGGGGGGGGGGGGAGGGGGTATGGGTAAATTTCAAAAATTTTAGGGCTCTGAACATCCATTCGAATGTTGTAAACATGTTGTGAATACCTCCAAGCTTATTTCGCTCCTACGCTTATGAAGTAATTTTTATTAATTTTTTAAGTTTTATACGAAAAAATCGTTCGATTCCCTTAGGACATTTAAAAACCAATGATATTCTGTGACTTCATTGGAAATAAACAGCTTTTTTTGTTGTTTTTTCTTTGTTTCCTCAAGAAGTGCTTCACGACTCCTGTGAAGCTTTCCTTAGTAGTTTGAAGTCTGTCATTAAAAATGGAGGAAGTTTTAAAGAATATTTGCTTTTGATTATTGTTAATAGTCCTTGAGCTTTCTGTCCAATTAATACAATTTCCAATTTCCCTTATTAAAATACCAGATAAGATACATGTTTGTTGTCCAAACTATTGCGGACCTGGTACAGTCGGATTCATTAGAATATGAGTCAGAAACAGTGAAGCTAAATAGGAAACAAAACAATTGCGTCAAAATGTATAGAGTCGTAATAAAATCGACAATAATTGTATGAGAAAGTTCTATGAGCCTCGTCTCGTCACTCATGCTTGAGTATGGAATTTTTTCTTTTATGGAAGGCCGTAGAAAATTTCGCAACTTTAATTTTATGACGCATATAGAATGAGTACGTTGAAAAGGTGATGAAGGAGAGGTGGTGGAACATGACAGTTTGAATGAAAATCTTCTCAACAAATAGAGGTACACTGTAAAAAAAAACTGCAAAAATACAGACAAAAACAGACGAATTATCTGTTAAAATGACACAAATTGCTACTTCTAGTCCGTTTTCTGAATATTATCTGTTAAATCAACAAATTCATCCGTAATTCAGTTCGATACCGGACAATTTTGCTTATTTCCGTTGTTTTCACGGGTCAATTAAAAATTACGGGAGTAAATTGAATTCTTCGTTGTCGTAACGGAATCTTGGAAGTGGTCCGTTGATCCAACGGCTTAGCTTTACATTTAGGAGTAGTTTTAACAGACAAACTGGATATTACAGATTCGACTGACTCTTCAGGGGATTATACGGAATTCGATTAAATTTCCATTGTTTCAATGGTCCGTAACAGTAAAAACATGATCAAATATTTGTCACAATTGCTGTTAATGTTGCAGTATGTCTTGTATCACTCTGTCGTCGTTTTACTTTTTGTTCAACCAACACATTACCGATTTGCGATTGCCAAGTATGAGATAAAAATTAATAATTCTGGAGGAACAGCTTAATTTAAAAAATTAATAATACTCTCAGAATAGAATTTACAATATTAGCACTGCGTAAAAAGATTCAAGTTGCAAATTCATCAATTTGCCAACTAGAAATATATGATGGCCATGGCAGAAAGAGAAACGTTAATAAAAAGCCTGTGCAAATTTATTCAGAAAATTCCATTCCCTCTCATTTACGATGCAGACAATGCAGCTTAAAGATGGTATACAATTTGACGTATTCTGCCCCAGAATTGGATAGCCCGTAAATAAGTTGGCAATTACCATACTTAAACGTGCATATTTTCATTCTCTGTGCATGTGAGGAACGTAATGCAATTAAGGGGCTTGTGCGCTTATACGTACATACATAGATTGTCCATTCACTTGTGTGTGTATATATACGTAAGTACATACGCGTAAACATACATACGAATAAGTGAAAAATACTATAAAAGTGTTCATTGAGATCTGTATGAATTTGCTAATAAGCCTGTGTCAGGGAGGAAGTTCATTTTTTTTATTCATACATGAACTGTGCTCTGTTAAAAGAAAAACAGGAAAACATGCAGCATTTTTATTCCCATTTTTGAACTTATTTAAACATTACACAGTCTAATAATGCATGGCATACAGTAATGGAATCACATACTGTATTACCGAACAAGTTAATGCGGTATTTAAATTTACGCAAATAAAAATACAATGTTGAAAAAGTGAAATGAAGCACGAGCCGTTTTCATAGCCTTATATATACATAAAGAAGTTATGTTAATCATTTCTAAATGATCAACGGACAAATTCGATCACACGACTTTTGTACAGAAAACTTACAGGCTATCCTGTAATCGTTTTACAATTAATTAAATTTAAGCTTGTTTCCTCGTGAACTTAAAATTAAGGAATAAAATTAAATTAACATTTAACTTATAAGTAAAACTTAATCTTAGAATATTAACTTTAAAATTGATGTAGCAAAAACTTATTACTTTAATATATAAAAATTTCAAAACCCAGCTCTAGGCTCGTCTTTGGTTTTTGAACTGTAGTTTACCATCCTGAATACAGCCAATTGAATACAACATTTGAGCCAAACTGCACTGACCTCTCAAATTTTCTCGAGGCCGATTCAGATCGCCACCAGCCATTGACCTCACAACTTCAACTTTATAACTGAGCCTATCCAGCCTCCGTCGGTTTCATCTGCCGTCGCATCCCCGACGGATCCTCCCGTGCTGCCAACGCAGGGAAGCCAGTGGGTTTTCCTTCGCTTCGCTACGCTGCGCTTCTCCTCCATCGAGGACTGAACGGCCGGAGGATGAGAGGCTGAGGCGCCTTACGTGCTGCTGACCGCTCCGCTCACTATCCACTCGTCTGACTCCGCTTCCCGGCACATCCTGATGCTCACGAGCTTATTGGAGGTTGGTGAACTATTAGTTCAGTAACCAATTACTTGCCATGCCGTGCATGAGCTGGGTACTTAGGACGACGTTTCCCCATGCATTCTTAAAACTTATAACTTATAACTTACCTAAATACTTATAACTTATAACTTACCTAAAAACTTATAACTTATAACTTACCTAAAAACTTATAACTTATAACTTACCTAAAAACTTATAACTTATAACTTACCTAAAAACTTATAACTTATAACTTACCTAAAAACTTATAACTTATAACTTACCTAAAAACTTATAACTTATAACTTACCTAAAAACTTATAACATATAACTTACCTAAAAACTTATAACTTATAACTTACCTAAAAACTTATAACTTATAACTTACCTAAAAACTTATTACTTATAACTTACCTAAAAACTTATTACTTATAACTTACCTAAAGACTTATTACTTATAACTTACCTAAAGACTTATTACTTATAACTTACCTAAAGACTTATTACTTATAACTTACCTAAAGACTTATAAATTATAACTTACCTAAAAACTTATAACTTATAACTTACCTAAAAACTTATAACTTATAACTTACCTAAAAACTTATAACTTATAACTTACCTAAAAACTTATAAACTTATTACCTAAAATCTTATTTTACAACGATAAACCGTATTAACCCTAAAAAAAGACTAAACACTATATCGTAACTAACTGCAACTAACTCCACAGAGCACGGGTGCTTGCTTCCTACGACGGCAGTCAGAGATCGCAAGTGGACCGCCCGCCTGTCTCCCAGAAGATCGGCTCTGAAGGACTCTTACCTTTGTTGCCCTTAGTTTTAGTGCATTGGTCTTGTTTAAATGTCGTTCTGACATTTGATGTAATAAATTACGGTAAATTTTCCCATTACGGAACTCCGCATATTTCAATATCCTATATATAACATTAATCAGTCCTTTTTTTTCTATAACTTTATTTACACTCAACGCAAATATACCTTATAAGAGCAGGGGTTCTCAAACTTTTCTGGTGTGACTGAAACTGGAACAGGTAGTGACTGGAACTGCCCTAACCCATACTTGATTAGTTCATTTGGTGCTTCACTAAAATAATATTTTCTTTGAGAAACTTTGGTTTCCCGTGAACAATATACCGAATAATATAGAGCTGTGTTATATAGCTTTAATATAGAGCACACTTGTTGAGCTCATTTATTTCAAATTTTTAAATTTCTCTACTTCTTCGGAAAAGAATAAAGGGATAAAGAAAAATGAAGCTGTTTATTGAATGAAAGACACTCTGTCGTTGCCGTATTGAATTTATTAGTGGTAATAAATTCCACTATAAACTAATTGTTTTATATGCAAAAATGAATGTTAGAAAATGTTTATCAACCTTAATTTAGTCGTTTAGGCTCTCTAAAAAGCTAGAAATATTTTCAATTCATGTCCAGTCATGCGTCGAGTAGAATATATTTTCAACAATAGAAAGGACTCGTTACTCGTGTCCACTTTCGAACGTCTGTCGCAAACTAGTCCCTGTTCCTGGGCCCGGAGTGGAATTCATCGTAGTGGAATTCAGCGCAGTGGAGGGCATATAATGCATAACCTAAGTGTATTTTACATTTTTATATCAATGATAATAAATTTCAAAGGAACTGAACGTCCAGCTGGTTAAAGACCATGTAATAGAAGATCGTGAGCGATGCCAATTGGCCAATGACGGAACGCAAAAAACGTCACGTGACGAAAAATCGTCACGTGACTTTGTTTACAACTGGTTATGGCGGCCGTAAGTGATGCGAAGTAGATTACGGGAGTTAAAATGGCTCCTTGCGTACGCTTAAGAAAAAGTTCTTCGATAATTGATGAAACTGAAATATGTTGAATGCAACATGCATTTGAAGATGCATTATATATCCAAAATGCCGAAGAAGTCTTGTGTGGAGTGAAGTGTAAGCACTTCTCTCCTTCGAACTTCAAATCCAGTTCCAGAAAGAGCTGTGCCAAACCAAGGTAATGTAAAACTTAACTAGAGTTACATCATTTATCCCAATTAACTCACTTAATCAAAGCTTCATAAATTAATAATGAGTTTCTTATTACCCATTGTTTGAAAAAAGAGGAGATTTTTGATTGACCCTTAATAGCATGAGTTTATGAAGAGAAAAATTTGTATGTGCTTTAACTTTTGTTGTCATTGATGGAGGCCGAGCAAAATTAAATATTTTTTGTGGAAACTAAAATAAAAAAAAATTAGACATCCCCAAAATTTAATTGACATTAAGATTAGTATATTGGGTCAATATTGAATTTGATGTTGTCAACGAATTTCATAATTTCGTAGGTATAGGTAGGTAATATAGTCGATTTTAAGACCTTTTACATGAATGACAATGTGCCCGGAAATGCTTATTTATGGAGATATTTAACTTTGAAGTTATAGAAACGTCGTTTATAAAATTGAACAAACGGAGAGGTAAATAAGCAGAAATCCGGTTCTGACATAACGATAGGTAAGGTTAGGTTTGGTAAAGTTAATTTAGTTAAGTATCCTAACCTAAGTAAGCCTAAAATATCTTAATTTAACTCAACCATACCGAGGCCGATGACTCCCGCCAAAAAACTTGGCGTGGTCCGCGTCCGCAAAACGCCGGAAGAGCCATATTGAAACTGCCGTTAATGCTATTTTTACCTGGCGTTATTTATCCTATATCTCCTAAACTAAGCATTTCCGGGCACATTGTCATTCAAGTAAAACGTTTTAAAATTACATATGAAAATACATATGAAAATATGAACGATTTTTTTGCTCTGAAATTGTTTAAAAGAACCGCGCCGTAAATTGTTGGAACAATCGTTGCAGTCCACCATTTCGCTTTATTCTTCGGCCAAGTGAACATGTGTTGAGAAAGTTAGTCTTGGTATTTTACATCCATGTGTGTTTTTTTTTGTATTAATTTTATTAATGTTCTTTGTTTTTGCCGGTATGATTGTTTCATTTCTATTGAGTGACCAGTTTTCTTTTCGTCTTTTCAGCCTGAGGATGATGCCAGTGGCATTGAAACGTTGCATTTTACCCATTGATTATAGTGTGATTTAGTACAATGATAAGCAATTTGCTGAGAATTTTAACACGTAATGAACTTCAAATATATCGTGATGCTGAAAAATTAGTAAAGATTTGAAATCCAGTTAGAATGAAAAAAGATTATTCAGATAAGAATGTTCTCACTGAGAATGTTAATTGATATATTGAAAAAGTGAAATGAATTTTAAAATCAGATCATGTTAAAATTGAAAATCACATTAATTTATTATGCACCACTCTACATAATTAAGAAATGTCACATTTTTGTTTTCTGCGTAATTAAATTTTTGATGTTTTCAAATGTCAGCTGTGAAAAATTCATTAAGATCTGTACAATGGTTCTCAAGATACAGAGGTTAGCAGCTGGGTAATAGGGTGGTTTACTTGAATTATTAGGTATCTAATGTGATTAATTTGCATGTGAAGTCACAAAAATAACTTGTTTCTGGTATCTCAAAGGAATGTGTTTTAAAATGTTGTGGGCACTAATGAGGAGCTAACACACCCTGAGCCACACATTTTGTATGCATTCATTGAATAATTCACAAGCATTGCCAGATTATTTTTGAAATTATCCAATAACCCTTCTCTGCTATTGTAAGTTATTGACAATAAGATCAACTAAAGCTCTGCCCCCTCTTTGTAGGAACTTGATTCTACTCTCATTTGATGCAGAAATGATCTGTTTACAAAAATAGAGAAAAATTTAAAGTTCTACTCTAAACTTGAATGTTGCCAGAAATTTGTGTTCTTTAAAAAATTTCGATTTTGAATATGTACCTTTTTCCAATTCAATATTAATATTTGTGTTTCCATTTGTTATATATTGTTTATTTTTGGGTTTAAGCAAACCTGGATCAAGTTTCTGCGTTGAAAAGTTTGTTGCTGTAATAAATGCAAAAATGGTGCATTTATCTGTTGAAATTTTTCTAGTTGCAAAAACAAATAACATAAGCTAAAAAACTCATATCCTTACCAGTAAAAGTATTCTATATTAGACTGGTGTTTTAAATTTGCTGTTTACCCTTTGCAACAAGAAATCCAAAAAAAGACAGCTTGTTATTCGTTTAATATTAGGATGTTTACTACTGTAAATGTAATATTTGGATGTATGCGACCAGCGCTGCTGCAACATTCTCACTGTGATGTCATTCAAGTTTTTCTCTCTGATGCAGGAAAGGAACTTGAGCATCAAGAAGGGAGAAACTAATTTACAGATGTAAAATTAATGAACAAAGCTTGTTCTTAGTAGAATATCAATAGTTTCAAATATGATCATTTTTCAAAATGATTTTCATAAAAACGTCATGTTGGGAGAATGTCGACAAATTACTTTAGTGCTGTAGCATTTTCAAATGGTTAAAACTAACTGAATCAAGACTAATAATCTCACAAATTTGTATAGATGTTTATATGTATGTGTCTACATGAATGTGTATAATAACTGTATATGCATACATATATATACATATTGGTACATAACAGTTTAAGTTCAGAGAGGTACATACTTGCATGTTCCTGCGCATTCCTTTGCCGAACATTTACTTGAGGTCAAGCTGAGAGTTTCACATATTTAATTTCTATTGGCTCGTACATTTTCAGTAGTATGAATATGACTTCACTAACTTACAAACGCTAATGTATTTTTAACAATTCCAGATAACTACTGAAAGTCAACCCCCAACGAGGCTTCAAAATAAGATCCACGAATGGAAGAAAACGCCACTGCGGGACGCATCCGAATGTCCTGTCGTTGGTCGCGTGCCTCAGCAGCACGGAAGAGTCTCTTGGCCTCAACCCTGCCACCTTGCTTGCTGATCTATTCCACAAGTGTGATTGATGTCTTCATTTTTTAATGACACAATTGAATGTTATGTTAGGTTTAAGTGACAGCTAATTCAATTTTCTGACAAGTTTTTACATTCTGAACATTATATAGGTCTTTTCAAGTAAGATTGCTGACAACCAAGGTTCCCATGCAGTTCATTCATAAATTAATAGTAAAAAATTGAACAACTCATTATCACAATATAATTTAATACCTAGAAGGAGAGGGGTTTTATATGTCACGACTGGAATGTGGGCTATGTGAAGCAGGTGATTCATTTTAATCTTGTTTTTTCATCACTGCCCCCCTCCCCCTCACACAAATGGGTAATCCTCATGTGTGCTTTGCACTTAGAGAAACTAATAGGCTGTGTAGGCCCTGACTTAAGGACAAGTTGGCCTTCCTTTCTCGTTGCAGTGGGTTGAGGACTTCTGGACCGTATTGCCCTTTTCACCACCTCAACTTCAATCTTGATGCTTTTCATTTCCTACTCTTGTTTTTTCTTTTTACTATGCTTAAGACAATACTTCGCTAGAAAACACATAGTGCATTTTAGATTCGTAGTTCCCACATGATCAGTGCGCCTTCTGCCACATACTTGTCTTGAATAATGTCAGTGCTAATTACTTACAGCTAGTATTATGAAACGTACCCCTGAAATTTTGTGTTTTTTGTGTGTTCCTGCGTTTTAGTTTTGTTTTGCATGCTTGTAGGAATTTCACTTCCATTCTGGTTTTCAAGCTAAGGTTCTTCAGATTATTGTTCAACTTTTTGACGAAAGGTTAAGTAAGTGTTATTGGACTCGTGTTAGCTGCTAAATTGTTTGGATGACGATTTTTTCAAATCGGGGTGCGATTTTCAAATAGTTTCTCAATTCTATTTTAAACGCGTCGGATAGGCTTGCATAGATCTGCGGTATGTTTGAGTCTTGAAGTTGTACGTGAAAATTCTGTGTATCAGGTCTCCATGCTTTCTCATTGTCTAGGCGTTAAATTATTTTTGCCAAAGAAGACAAAATTGACTACCTTACGCCTTACTCATATCTCCATACTAAATGGTGCCTTCCTCCTTCCTCTCTTCGATACGCTCTTTTTTGTAGCGGTTAGGGAGGCTTAAACTAACTTAAAATCTACAATCTACAATCTTTGATTTTGTTTCATGAACTTATGTTTTACCTCACTGTTTCTATGCCTTTTCTGCATAGATTCCGCGTTCCCTTAACTCCATGCTAAATGGTGCCGTCTTCCTTCCTCTCTTTGGATAGCCTTAGTTGCGGATAGGGAGGCTTGAACTAACTGATAATTATCAGTTAGTTAGTTAACAATAATCTAATCTTCGAGATTCAATAGTACTGACGTCAGAATAGGTTTTTTCTGAACCATATACTTTAATTAATGAGTTCATCGCTTTGTTGAACTTATTTTATTGTTCGGTACAGATTCATCTTAGAGTGAACCGATGATATGTATTAGAAAGTTTGTACACTACGCGTAATATATGTATAACGTTATTCATGTATAGCAATGAGTTGATTTTTCTGTAATTTCGTACTTCTGTGTGGGTTTTGCTTTTTTATTGTCTGAAAGAACTGTTGCCTAAATTTCGTAAGGATTACGTACCAAGACAATGTTTTCAGTTATACTTAAATACATTTTTCTTTGAACTCTGAAATGTTTGGCTAGTATTTTGATGAAGCAGATCGCATCACCATTGACAGCAGCAGTTAATATTTTTTCTGTTTGCAGAGTATCTCTATAGCTCAGAATAATACTACTGGGGATACTCAGTTTCATATACTATATTAATTTTAACTCGGTGTAGTTTTTCGTTCTTAGCAACAGACGAGGTATGGAAACATCGATAGATTTTTCAGTATGGTTCATTAATATTGCTTGTGTATTATAAGTTCTTTGGTTATATAGTTTTTTTGTTTTTTCGATTGAAAAATAATTTCATACTTGATAGAGGTGCCCTACGGTGAAGCATATTTCATTCACAATGCTCCTGCGAGGATAGAAGTGAGCTGCGCTATGGGTAGGACTTTTTCGCAGTAAACAGTTTTCAGCTCTCGATGCTTTCCGGTTTCTTTCGGCATTCCTTATCTTGTTATACATGTCTTTCATCATTCGTTCCTAGGTGTGTCATACGGTGTGTGAAAACCCTTTGTATGCCAAATTGTTTTTCAGTACACTTTTTTCAAGCAAGTAATTCGTTTTTGACAAACCCAAGAAGTATCCATGTGAATCTTATTAAATATACGAAGTGTACGAAAAATTTTCATCAAGCAGTCTGAATCGTCAGCGGTTATGAGGTTTATAAAAATGAAGACTTGAGCTTCTGTTGAATCAACCGAAACATAAAGAAGCTTCTGGGTAAGTGACAGTTTCAAGAGATTCTGCTACTACGACAGAGGAACCGGAAATTGGACGGTCCTCTGATGCATCTGCCACGTGCAGATACATTATGGTGCCCAGTAAATATTACATGCGATGTCCTTTTGTTACATTGAAGTAGAGCTGCAAAGCTATATTTACGTACCGCAAAGAACGATGCAATAAAAGAACTTTACGAAACTTCCTATTAACGCGGGAAGTCTTCCGCGTTAATAGGAAGTTACTAGTTCTTTTATTGCACATTTCACTGCGGTCCGTACACATAGCCTTGCAGCTATACTTCAATGTGACAAAAGTACATCGCATGTAAT
This sequence comes from Morinoia aosen, assembly GCA_030386875.1. NCBI lineage: Eukaryota > Metazoa > Arthropoda > Malacostraca > Amphipoda > Talitridae > Morinoia > Morinoia aosen. Next base: position 7,090,122 of record CM059574.1, read on the forward strand.
ATATACTGGGCACCACAATGTATCTGCACGTGGCAGATGCATCAGAGGACCGTCCAATTTCCGGTTCCTCTGTCGTAGTAACAGAATTTCTTGAAACTGTCACTAACCCAGAGGCTTCTTTATGTTTCTGTAAATTCAACAGAAGCTCGTATAGTTTCTAGAGAAATGACGGAAACCTATATTTCGTCCGGCACAATGCCGGCCTCACCCGTTCTAACAACGGACATATAGACGTTCCCTGTGCAAAATACAGAACGTTCACAATATTTCTGTAAATCGAACAGAGATAAAACAATAGTTCCGTTGGACCAACGGTGCGTCTACCGCAGTCCGTTAACTCGACAAATGTCTGTAACGACGACGGAAGCAATTGATGCATCTGGCGGACTAACAGAGAGAAAAAAACTCTCTGGCCATTTGGATGCCAGACAATTTTCCGTTATTTTAACACTTTTTTTTACAGTGTAAAGAAACATTCGTTCGCTCACCTTCTCTTCTCCCAATGAATAAAAATTATGCTTTATTGAATGGGCAAATAAACACCCTCTAATTTTCAAGTGAAGAATAATTTGAACAGTTTGTGGGTATATTTTCGAAAAAAAACAAACAGCGTAGAAAGGAAGAAAAAAGAAAAACAGTTTATTTCCAATAAAGTTCAAACATGAAATGTTGAAACATTGGTTTTGAAAATACTTTAACATTAACATTCTTAATTGATAATGAGACATTTGTATCGCAATACCCATGTAAAATGTTTAAACAAAAAGTGATCGACAGAAAAGTACAACTAAAATGAGTTCCCTTCGTTACGTAATCTGATTTTGACAGTGCATTTAAATATAAGTAACTAAGAGAACACAATCCTCGCAACGCTTAATTGAAAATGCATTTGTTTGTACGCACTTATGTTGAAATAAAAGCGAAAATCACATTCAAATACCTTGACTTAGAGACCCTTAATTGCTATTCGTACATGGTTATTGTAATACTCAAGATAATTGTCGAAACATGGTTCGGAGAAAAGCACGAAAAAAATGCGTTCCCCATCGTTGCGGAAGTCGGACTTTGGTAATGCATTTAAATACAAGTGACTAATAAAACATAATCCATGTGACGCATTGCTGAAAACTTTCTCATTAGTGTGTACTTATATTGAAATATGAACATACGAACATAGGAACTAGTGACACGAGCATGAGGGACTGATGTTAAAAGTAAAATGGGCGGATTTAATTTATTTTGCGTCTAGAACTATGAGGTCGAAAGTCAGGTTTTGGGAGAATTTTTACACTAACGCATCAACTAGTATGCCAAGTGATGAGCGCGGAAAGAGAATAATATTCACTATAACCAACAAAAATAATATATTTCCTACTTACGCTAATAGTACTGACACAAAAGAGTTCACCGGAGTCAAAGACATGAAAAGGATTGTCGTACAATGCTAGCCGTAACAATTTCAACGTAGCTGGAACCGTACAAAAAGCTAGCTACCTAAAATAGTGTTGTCATAATGTTTGCTCGAGCGTAAAAAAGTAAAAGTTGCCACATGCACAAAACGAACATGAGCAATTGAAGACTAGAAGAAGAAAATGAAGCAATGATGTTCTATCAAGTTATGACATTCGTTGAATCCGTAGCCTTTTAAAATGTTTTAATAAGAACGAAAAAAGAGAAAAATAGATGCTAAAATACCTTCACATTAGCATCCTTTCTTTCTTTGCGGTAATTAATTTGGTGTTGAAAATGCAAGTAAATATAAGTAACTAAGTAAACAAACCCCCGTTACACATAGTTGAAAACACTCGTTAGGGAGCACGTATACTGGAATATGAGCAAACGAACATAGGAACTAGTGATTGGAGGGATTAATGTTATGAGTAAAATGGACAGATTTAAATTTGAGATTTGAGATCGACATTCAGGACAATTTTCTATTTTCGTTCTTATGTATTGGCTAGTATGCCAAAATAATGAGCTCGTAGGGAATAAAATGTTTTACCATACATTTTACAAATCATCAAAAAAACATGTGATGCATTATTGAAAACACTCTCGTTAGTGCACTCCCATATTGAAATTTGAGCTTACGAACTAAGGAATGAGTGAAATGAGGGATCAAAATGAGGGATCAATTCCGATGATTAAGTTTCGTATGCTAATAACTTTGGCACAAAAGAGTTCACCAGATTCAAATACATGAGAAGGATCGTTGTACAATGATAACCATAATATTTGCAACAATGATGGGACAAAACGAGAGAGTCGAAACAACCTAAAATAGTGCGATCAAAATTTACTCAAAAGAATGCAAGGAACGACATAAAGTCAGACAAGATTAATAAGAGCATTTAAGGACAGGAATATGTTCTATGCATGAATACCCATACATGCATATATACACATATATTCATACATACGAGCGTCACATGTGCATACATTCATGTATTACAGACATGCCTGCTGACTTTAAACTGGTTGTGGTGATTTAAACTCCAGGGCGGGAGATGAGGGACATCAGTGCAGCAAATTACTAAGCGGGTACGCTGGAGGGGTAGTTGATGAATGCGCACGGAATCTACATGGAGTTGCTGAATTAAATTCTGATCATATATCTAGGAAAAATTAAACCACTCATAATATGGCGAGTATACTCTTAGAAGTAAACAGATACATGACCATCATTTGTGCGAGTGAGTACCAGAGGGTACACCGCGTGGAGAGGTGGAGGGGATGGTTGTCAAATCCGCAAGGAGTTTCTAAATAAAATTCCGATGACGGTAATGGGAACAGGTTTATTACGGTAGTGAAAATAGGCAAATAACGGTAATAAAGATAGGCTTGTTATGTTAATGAAGAAAGCTCATAACTGTAATGAAGACAGGCTTCTCAGCTTTTACTCGGAGCACGCATTTTACTGATAAACTTGTTATATAGAATGAGAAGTTCGTAAAAAATAACATAAATGCGTCCTCGCTCAAAAAATTAGCACTGCATAGACTAAGTCTTGAACGACAGCGCAATCATGGAGATGTACTGATGAACCCCGCGATGAGGGAGGAAGGGATGGTTCGACCAACTTCAAGATATTGCTCACATCACTAAGACAGCGAGAGAAACCCATGCAACGTAGGAGCGTACCAGCAGCCGAGATCAACTTACAGGTTCTGTGGGATGACACAAGGCGAGTAAAGCTGAGGACGGCAGTTCAATGCACCTCACCAGGGAGGAAAAGGTGCCGAAGCATGCTGTGCATGACGCCGTGATGTGGGCCGGGGAGACGGTGTCTGTTTTAATGTTTGAGTCCTCTGAGGACGTTCTCACTGTCACCCGAAAGAGAAGTAAGAAATTATTAGCCAAAAATTTCCGAGACATCCAAGGTCTCAGGTTCTCACAAAGGAAGGGTACAGGCAGTAAACAGCAGTTCTTCGGGTTACCCTTACCCCACAGTCCAGGCGAAGCTAACCCAATCAAAATCTTCGTTACAGAGCGAGCTGGAGAAAATGCAGAATGACATGATCTGAATTGGCTGCCGAAGCCTAGCCGATAAGGGAATCCAGTATCGTTGTTACTAAACATTAAAAACAGCTTACAGGCAAAAAAGGGAACACGTTCTCGCGTCAGAAGTGCAATGGGATTGCTCTGATGAACAGCGAGATGTATATTTAAACAATTTAAACAATTTTAAACAATTTATTTACCACAGGTGATACAGAGGTAGAATGTTTCTTAAGTCTAGTACAATGGTTAAATTTGAGTATAGCTACCTGTGGGCCCGAACAAGTTCAGCGACTTCTAGGGCATCCTATCATCACGTTATTCTAAGGTGTACAATAATGTTTAACCTAGTTTACTTAACCTAGTTTCGCATTAGACTGATCATTGAGATAATTTACTCGATATTTTATGCTGTATTTTACAATATAGGTCAAATCGGCTATATTTAAACAGTATGTTCGATAAAACGATTCAAGAGCAGACTGAAGATCGGTTATGTTACCCAAAGCAAGTTACATTATTACACTATCATTAGTTACATGTAGGAGGCAAGATTTGACATGGTGATCTTACACGACTAGTATTCTGATAGGAAGTGAGACTCAAGATGTCTTTTGAATACTTTGTACGAATTACATTTACGGATCTCAGCAGGTATTGAGTTCCAAGTTTTGGTTCCAACGAAGAGGATACTGTGTTGCGACCGGGCCTTTGAATAGTAAGGAAGCATGAATTTACTTCTATTTCGGGTTAAATGGTCGTGATGACCAGTTTGCGCAGTCAATAATTGTCTTAGGCTATTGTCGCCATCATTTCTTAATGTTTTGTAAATGAAATTACAGATAGAGATTTTGTAGAGATCCGAAAGTTTAAGTATTTGTAAATTTTTGAAAGAATCATTTGTGTGAGCATTATATTCTAGGTTCTTTACCGCTCTGACAGCTCTTTTCTGCAGAGTAAAAATTTTGTTGGTTTTATTTTTATCAGTTCCGTGCCATGCTTCTATTCCGTATTGCAAGTATGGAGAAATGAGCGTTCGTTAGAGCATTTGTAAAGCTGTTTCAGGCAGAAAATTTTTAACTTTATTTAGGATTCCGATGGAATCCTTAGTTTTATTAATATTAGTTCATTTAATATTAGTTCAAAGATGAGCTCAGTACTATGAAAAATGTTTTTAACGAGTTTCCAGGTATTGACCCGAATATAGTGCGCAAATTCTCAGAGCTCCCAGTTATAGACGAGTTAGATGCGCTCCCAACACTCAAGCCCGAGGAAGTTCGACTCGCTCAGCTCACTGAGGGCGAACAAAGCAGCTGGTCCCGCTGAAGTGCAGGCCAAGCTGCTGCGGCATGGAGGAGGGTCGGTGGTGTGTTGTCAAGTAGGACGAAGGATGAAGATCAATGTTAGAAGTGGAAGGACGGTGGCATTGTTAGCACATACAGGTTGTGAAAAAATGAGAGATACAAACTAAAACAGTTGGCAAGGACATGCAAAAAAAAAAACATTTTTTTATGAATACAAAATACTTCAAAACTCCAGTTTTCAAGCTGCTGAGGTTTAAATTTTTAACTTTTGAGCGCAGTTTGTCACATTTTTGTTTCATCAAAACGTAAGTTTTATATTAAATGTTACCTTTATATTAAGCAACATTCGAGTGCCTAATGTTCACAAATCAGTTCTCGCTGCGACATAGTTTTGACACCATAGCACGTTTGTCATGTGAAGAAATGACGGATATGCATACACTGCGGTCAACAACAATATAGACACGTTGTTACGTTCTATCAAGAGTTCTCCCTCAATCGATATTAGTCCGGGCATTGCATCCTAACAAACTTACGTCGTCGCCTGCGCGAACCTTGAAGCTTCGACGTGAACGAACAGGAAATGTAATGGTCGACCCAGCGAACTACGTGATGCAATATTTCCAAGACAGGCCTCATGTAAGCACCCGAGCTGTAACACGTGACTCAAGAATACCAAACTCTGTCGACAGATGGCATATTCTTTGAACTATCAGTCGATATCCTTACTATTTTCAGAAAATTCAGGATCTGCTCCCGATCGATTATTGCCTCCCTCGAGTATAGTTGGCACGTTGTTGCCTCAGGAAAGAACTGGACTATGAAAGTTTCTAGAATCATGTTCTCTTCACCTTTGAAGCTACTTTTACAGACAACTAAACGTTCAACAACCATATGACAACTTGCACAACTGCTAAGAAAATAACCCTTATAAAGTCTATCGGTTCAACAACCAATATCTATTTATGTGATAATTGGTGGGCTGGTACAAGTCGGCAACTATCTTCTTAGGACATTTCTGACACTCTTCTGCAAATGAACGAATATACGAGCATGTCACATTTCAAAGTTTGCTTGAGTTGCTGGAGGATGTGTTAGTAGGTAATTGCAATCGAATGTGGTTCCAGCTCTTTGGAGCTACGGCCCATTTCGATAGGTAGGCCCGTCAATATTTGATCGACGTAGTCCGAATAGATGGAGAGGGTACAATGAACCAGTGGCATAACCTCCAAGATCTATACGCATACGCACATGAGTCCTTATATTTTTTACTGGGGACACATGAGAACATCGATTTACGGAACACCAGTGAAAGTCGGGATGGATCTCGTTGCAAGGATAGCGGTCCCAGAAAAACAAAGACTCTTGCATCGTGTCCAGCAAACCATTCAGGAGAGGTATGAGGCCTGCATTGAAGCAGAAAGTAGACATTTCGAAGGGATTATATTGTTTATTTTATAATACATTGGTTTCTATTGTAATCGATATTTTCCCTTTCGACATTTCTCAGAATTAGCAATGTTGTTCACTGGTCATCAAAATGAAACTTCAAATGTCTGTGTTCCGAAAACAAAAAGTTTGAAATATTTGGTTTCGTGATCTTGCGTGTCCCTGCCCAAAGACAGAGTTTGGACTTCTCGTTTATGAACATCCTGTAGGTATATGATAAAACAGCTTTAGAAAATTTCTGTTATTATGTAGCGACCAAGAATTGGTCATAATCTTGTGTGCAAAGCTAATTATCTCGATATTAAAAAAATGCTCCCTGACAGTCACTACGGGTTCAGAAAAAATCGTAGTACGGTTAACATGGCATTTGCTTCGAGGCGAGTGAAAGAAAATGGTATCGAAGAACACAAAAATTCCAAATTGACCTTGTTCAATTAAACTCAGAGCTGGACGAGGCTTCTTTGAAATGTTGAGGGCGCTACCGCTATCGCTACATTGCTTAAGAGGTAGTATTAGGGGCTTGGAACGAACCAGGCCTTTTACGAATAAAATGCGACTCTACTTACAAAAAATTCACGTTACCAAACTACTTGTGGAATGAATTAATTTTGTGAGGTGAAATATGACTGTAATCCATTTGCGAGTTCGTGCTGAGCATTTGGTGTTAACCTCCTATTCAATGTGACCCAAATCACTGGGTGTGATATCGGTTGGATGTAAAAATTCCATTTGATCAATGTTATTTAGTCCCAAAATAGAGGTGGAGATTTTGGCTGCGGTGATATTCCCGCTGACGGGATTGAGTTGATGCCTGTGAGTTCATGATGTTCTCCCTCAAGCTACTTGACGCTCCGGGCAGACTATGAATATCTAAGGACTTTGAAAATCAATACCCGTAGCGAGAGCCTGAAATACCAACGAACCCGACAGGGTAAGAAAACACAACTGGAAAAATACCGATCTATTAGGAATATCGTCGACAGTAATGGCACATGAGGAAAAATTTGTTGTCACGTAGTAACGCACCAAGATACGTCTTGGAGGACAGTCAGACGATATGGAGTGGCAGCACGGATAGCGGTAGAGTGACTATTGAGTGCGAAGTGGCGTTGTATGCAGTTGAGACTGTTGTTGGCTGAGCATCTTCAGTGAGTGTTGTGAAGATCGGAGTCGCTGTGAGAAGCCTGGTTAAGCTTCTTTTGCACCTTCTTATATAGGGCCTGATGAGCGCGGTAACGCGCTAGGCGCGCGTCCCCATTGATTGGTGGTGAAGAAGTGGCGCTTCGGCCAATCCGACAGCCGCCTCGAAACCCGACGTTGCGTTGGGTGGCGGACGGCAGCTTGAACTCTAGCTGTATGGCGGTGTACACGCAACTCCTTTTTGAAACAACCATAGGTGCGGTTAGGTGGTTCTCCGGCCAATCCAACAGCCACCTCGAAACCCAGCGTTGCGTGGGGTAGCGGATAGCAGCTTGAAGTCTGAATGGTAGTGTACAAGCAACTGCTTGTTGAGACCACCACAAGTTTCCATTCCTCTTGGTCTCCCCTGGATCGTTTCCACATATCATCAAGAGTATGGTGAGCTCGATATTGAGTATATTTACAGCATTGTTTCATTGCAATAAACGGGTTCTCTCCGTACGTGTCTTCCAAATTCATTTTCCAGAATGAAAAGTCAGTAACGTGATTAGTTTTCCCTTCTCTATTTCCGTGGCCACATGCGCTAATTCAGGTGCCATGTTAGGTTTCACATAGCCTGTGATATGCTCTCCGTGGCACAGTGGTTAAGGGATCAGCCTTTTATGTTGGCGACGAGGGTTCGTATCCCGGCGCTGGCGCGGAGATTTTCCTCGTTGGGTATAAGGGAAAGCTCAAGCGCAATACCCCACTCAACCCAGGTGTCGGAAATGGGTACCGGCTTTACGGGGGAACCGTCATGATGTCCTATATATAGGGTTAGTTATAAGACATTTGAAAAACCAATGCTTAAGATCATATGTAACAGGCTTGATTGGAAATAAAGCATCCCAAAGATGCCGATGTTTGTTTGTTTTGTATGTTTGATATTCTTGGACATATCAGATTCCATTATTATTATTATTATTATTGTAAATGTCTAACCACCGTTACAATTAATAAGTGATCCGCACAGTGAGTCGCAGTAGCATATTACATTTCAAGCACAATTTAAACTAAAATTGTAAATGGCATCAATATTAATTTACATGGTCTTTATAATTTACAAATCATGGAAGATTAGATTACATAGAATAAGTCAGCTTCTCGGAGAAACCTATAGAGGGCACCCCCCAATTCAATCGGGCCCGAGTCTCCCAGCAACTCGCTCATCACCACCTCGCTCCGACCGAAGTAGCGGCGTCTTAGTGCAGCATATCGTTGGCACTCGGTGAGAATGTGTTTTACACTCACAGTAACTTGACACTGGTGACATTGCGGCGGCGCAGTCCCGTTCATCAAATACCCATGCGTTAGAAGTGTATGTCCAATACGGAGGCGATACAGCTTTATCTCCCACTCCCGGTTGGTCCAGCAGCTTGTTCGGAGGGATTGCGTCGTGTCCTTAATTTCTCGGAGTTTGTTATCAGTCACTTCACGCCAGTCATGATTCCAATTTTGATGGACGAGTCTTTTAAAGGTACATGCGAAATCTCCGCGAGGCATTCCTTTGCATATCTGGTGCTCTCGTTGGGTGGCACACTGTGCAGCCTCGTCAGCTCTCTCGTTTCCCGCCACACCCACATGGCTAGGCACCCAGCATAATGCATAATGTTTTCCGATCTCAGTCATCATCGTTAAGATCTGCGTTATTATCGGGTGGGTGTTGCAGGGTTTCATCATACTTTGTAGGGCGCTACGACAGTCTGAGACGATTGTGATCATACTCGTATCCACCGCTCGAGATGCGCGCACTGCAGACAGTATTGCACACCACAACTCGGCTGTGAACGCCGAAGCCACTGATGGGAGTTTGACCGCTAGTAAGTTCAACCCATGGACGGCTACATATGCTTTGCCCTGTTCAGTTTTAAACCCATCGGTAAAGAAGACAGCTGTTTCAGAGTGGCGCACGAAGTGATCGAGGAAGAGGGCTCTGGATGGGGCTGCCTCCAAGCAATCGTTTATGCAGGGCAGCCAGTTCACTGCACACAGCTATCGGGAGAGAGACCCACGGCACAATGAGGGAGACGCTCTCCGGAGCCACGCACTCCAGTGAGACATCATAGCTCCTTAGTATCGTTTGCAGGCGAACATAAAATGGTTTTGGGGCTTCTTTCGTTTGCGTGCAGGCGCCCCGAAGCACAGCGAATTTTTGAGAGAATGTGTTGAGCAAGATCGGTGAGCAGTCTAAGGTAGTAGTTTACGATCTTTATTTTCAGGTAATACGCTAAAGGTTTTATTCCGGTTTCTGCATGGAATGATAAGATAGGTGAACTCTTGAACGCACCAGTAGCTACCCGAAGGGCAGAATTCTGCACAGTGTGCAATGATTTCATTAGGGTAACACATGCAGAGCTATAAGCTTCTGAGCCATAGTCCAATTTTACCTTTAGCAGACCCATATAAAGACGGAGCAAGGTTTGCCGATCTGCTCCATACTGGGTATGGGATATAACGTTCATTAAGTTTATGTATTGTGAACATGATCGTTTGAGGGATAGGATGTCTGGTCTCCAGGTAAGGCTCTAGTCAAAGATTAATCCTAGATACTTGAATTGCTCTACATGTGGTAGCACTGAATTGGTTAGATGAAGTTTGGGGGAGGCTTTCAGACAGCCACGAGCACGGCAGAAATGCGTAGTCACTGTTTTGGATGGGGAGAATTGAAATCTAGTGGTTGCTGTCCATTGCGTGAGGTGCTTAATAGCGATCTGTAGCTGTCGTTTTAGGCACTCCGGTTTTTTGCCCGACACATAGATGACAAAGTCATCTACGTATAGTAGCCTATGGACACTGCGGAATTTCATCAGCGATATCATTTATGGCAATAAGGAAACACACGCAGCTGAGGATACTTCCCTGCGGGACTCCTCCTCGGAGGCTTTTGGTCGACGAGTGGACAATCTGGAGACGGACTCTAATTTTTCTATTGTTCATGAAATTGTTTAGGAAAGCAAGAAGGTGGTCATGTATACCATATTTCTGAAGTTTCAGCAGGATTCCGTATGCCCATGCGGTGTCATGCGCTTTCTGTAGATCAAAGAAGACGGCAATAAGATGATTCTTCGAAGTAATATTCGAAGCAATGTTGAGGACAGCCTCACCAAATGGTCGGTGGTACTTCGGCTCTTCTGGAAGCCAGATTGGATATTTACTATTTTCCTATTCGATTCCAAAAGCCAGACTAGTCTCCTGTTAACAATTTTTTCAAGTAGTTTGCTTAAGCATGAGGTGAGAGCAATTGGACGGTAACTATTGGGAGATGTCGGATCTTTACCAGCTTTTAAAATTGCTATTATTATTGTCAGTGACCAAGTTGGTGAAAATACCTACTGGGACCATATTTTGTTGAAGGGAGAGAGTACTGCAGGGAGGAAGGTTTCGAAGGCTTTTTTAATCATGCTGTACGAGATGTCATCATGGCCGGCAGCGCTATCGCTGGTTGTGCGTAAGGTTATCACTCACCGACGAGAAGTGTTCCGCCAGCATCTCCGCAGCTTCCAGCAATGTTTCAGTCAGGTTTTTCGTAAGGGGATCTCTCAATTTTGGGGTAGGGGTTAATTTAAATTTTCCGAACAGCTTTTGAACCTTTTTCCACACTCAGATTAAGCTGGTTTTAGTATTTATACTTCTGATACAAGCTTTCCAGGATGATTGTTTACTGATCAGGAAGGTCTTCCGGCAGATTGCCTTTGCTCTATTGTGTCGGCTCTTGTTAGACACATTGTTACATCGTTTCAAGACTCTTTCAGCTCGCGTACGCTCTCGTTTTGCCATTTCGCACTCAGAGTTCCACCACGGTACCGGAGGTCGCGGTAGAGAGCCGCTCTTGCGAGGTATGGATGAATCAGCAGCTTGCTGTAAGATGTTGGTCAAAGTAGCTGTGTGATCCTCAACATTCTTTCCATTCAGCTGATCGGCATCCTCACTAGACAACTGGGTCAGTCTGCTAAACAGAGTCCAATTTCCTTTGTTTAGATCATACCGTTCATATCTGGCTTGCATATTTTGAGGATGGACAGGATCAAGATGGATAGGGTAGTGACCGCTGTCATACAGGTTTTCGTTAACATGGTATTTAAAATCTAGAGAGCAGTCAGGAGAGCATAGCGTTAAATCGATGACAGAGAGGGTTCCCGTCTGCCTGTGAAAATGCATGGGTTGTCCGTCGTTCATGATACAGATGTTATTTTCTCTTACTATTCTTTCCATGAGTTGTTCTTTATCATTTACCTCGTTTTCGTTCCATAGTTGGTTTCGAGCATTGAAGTCCCTCATTATAATATACGGGGTAGACAGCTGGGAAATCAAATTTTCAACTTCTTGGTGTTGTATGTTTATGTGCGGCAAATAGACCGAGCATATGGTATATGTTTGGTGCAGATCAATACGTAGTGCGACTGCTTGCAATGTAGTACGCAAGTTAATCCGGTGATACAGTATTGTCCTGTGGATCAACACTGCAGCGCCCACGCTCATGATCATCAGCGCGGGTCACACCAGAGATAGAGAGAGTATTGAGTGGGTAGTATCACCAATCTGTCCCGGTGCATGGCTTCTTGAAGGCAGACACATGCAGGGTGGTATAGGTTAAGGAGTTGTTTAAGTTCACAGAATTTGGTTCGGTACGATTCTAAATTCCATTGAATAAATTAATCAAAATTCATTTACAAATAGAGGTTCTGGTTTGTTTTCATTCAGGTTCCGATCACTTGAATTTTTTGGCTTGCTGATCTCGATGCTCGGTCTCGGCTTCTTGATTGTGGCGATGTCATCCGTTTTTTTCTTGGTTCGTGCAGTAGGCTTTGGTTTGCAGGTCTTTGAGTTTCTACTGGGGTTACCATCTTCATCATCGCTTCCATAGCCTTGGAGGTTTGTAAGGCTGGAAGTTGCCTCCCTCCGCTTGAAAGAGTATTTGGTGAGAGAAGCTGGCGTAGGTTTTTGGCTTTTCACTGTTTTAGGAGGTTCTCCGTCTGGCTCCAGTTGTTTTCGTTGCCGGTTGTAGACTGTAGGCTCTTTGGGCTTAGAGAGTGAGGCGTTATTTATTTCTTTTTGCGTCGTCCTTTTTGGTGGAATGATGGGTTGGGATATGGCACCTGTTGGAGTTCCTGAGCTTGTTCTAATTGAATCGGTGGCCTTCGATTTTACAACAGCTGTAGCTGGAGTGGATTTAGCGTTGCGAGGAGTAGAGTCGGAGCACGCAGGGGTTTGGTTAGGAGGTTGTTCATATTTGCTTTTTGCCTGAGCTGGCCTTATTTTTGGTTTTGCAGGTTCTTGTTCAGTATGAGTCGGCTGTTGTGGCGTATAATATTTTCGAGGAGCAGCAGGGGTGGGTTCTTCCGCAGGGGTACTGCATGGTATCTCCCTTAACTACCGCGCTATACATCCGCTCATGCTCCGGTTGCTTTGCCAAAACGAGGTCCATGGCTTCTGAGCGAGAGGTCTTCAATCTCTGTTGAGTGGCTAAAATTTCACTTTCAATTTGATATTTTGGGGATTGTTTGTCATTTGAGTAATTCGGCTGCCCGCAATGATATCATCGGACGGCATTAGGACAGGAGCTTTTTTGGTGCCCTTCCTGCCCACACCGGGAGCACGTGTCTGCTCCTCTGCGGCAGTATTTAGCAACGTGGTTATAGCGTTGGCATTTAAAGCATTGTTGCGGTCTTTCTTTACATTCTTCTATGAGCTCACTGTGCCAAGATGACAATTTCACAGCTCTTGGTACCGTGCGCTTTTGGAATGTCAGGATGTATGTGTCGGTAACAACTTTCTCGCCACCTCGCCTCAGCTCTAATCGCCGCAGGTCAATCACTCCCTGGTCAGCTAGGTGGTCCTTCAGTTCTTCCATCGACCACTGTCCGAAAGTCTTACTTCGGACTACACCACGAACAGTGTTGAGTGACCGGTGGGGCTCTATTACAACTCCCTTTCCGCCAATGCGGTCCAGTTGCATCAGCTTATCTGATTGGGTCACACTATTTGTGTCAATGAGCAGACTGTTATACCCAGGTTTTACGATTTTCTTTGGAGTACCGATTATCTTAGTAATGTCGCGTTCTGCCAGCAACACGTTCAAATCTCTGGAGATATTGACCCCAGGGAATCGTACAGTATAATATTTGACATAGTATGGTATAGAGTTCTCGAATATTCCTTCCCAGTCTCAGCATCTGACGCGCTCGCCGGTCATCTCGTCGTCTCCTCTTCACTTGTCGACGGTTCATCGTTTTCCAGATGCTCTGCTCATCTCCGGTCACTGCTTCCTCATCATTGTTAGGCTCTCGGGTTGTCTCAGCTTCCACAGCTCTGGTCTTCGAAGGATCTTCGCTACAAAAGTTTCTCTCATTCGTCTGATCTTTTCCATTATTTAACTCAGTCTCGGCGCTCGCTCCTTGTGGGGGGTCCACACTTAGAGGAGGCAAATCTTTAGTCTGCATTAGAGCAGAACCATCAATATCCATTTGAATGTCCAGGTCGTCAACGGCAGGTAGGGATTGATGGGTTTCCATCGCGTACTGGGGAGACCCCGGTTGGCTCTTCCTGGCACAATCGCTAGGGGGCACCTTGTAACTTCTTACAAGCTCCTCAGATGATATTGGTTTAATAATCTATATAAAAGAACAAAACTACCTATAACAAGCTATCATGAATAATTAATTGAGGTCAACCTGCTATTTTACATTAATTATCTAATGTATATTAAAAGACTGGTAGGTATACTAATAGTACCACCACGTAAAGGTGCAGGTCGACTAGATACAGAGTACTCTGGTGAGAATGTACCTTCTATCATATCCTTGTCAATATTCAGCAATGTCCCCTTCACACATATAAACAATACAATTGGTACCAGTAAAATTGGTAAAGGGAACTGTGAAAATTCCAAATCAGATTCCAATTTTGACGAAAATTAATTAAAGAGTATTACTTCATATTCTCCTTGGTATTTTGTTTTCAACGTGCTTTCTTTGTATGAGAAGTTTTCACCCACTCCTCTCTTACTTTCTTCAGAGTTTTCAGCGAACAACACTTGCGTTGGATGTTCCAGTTTCTCAGAAGTTCCCTCAACCTCTTCGCAGCTTGCTGCAAATTAAAAATTTGCAAGTGTATGGATGACGCCTTTGCAGTCTCACCTCTTCAAGCCCACTTAATCTAATTCAATAATACTCGTTGTGTGTTTATTTATATCTTTATTTATATGTGTTTGGTGTCCGCTTCTTAAGCATAGGATGTCTGAGCGCGCGGTATCATGGATACCGAATACCTCAGTGTACAGTTGAGAGATGGCCCTTACATGCATTGATATGTTTGACATTTTATCAGGATAGGTTCGCGTAGGATAGATTTGTTTAGGTTAGGATAGGAAAGGTTAGGACGTATTAGGTTAGCATAGGTTGGGTAATGTTGACGGAATTTTTTCGCTGGTCCCCCTGGCTTAACAATGACATTGTCTGTAGAATTTCCATGAGTCCTGATACTACCTTATAATACCCTTGGTTTATTTGCTTGGAGTACGCTTCTTCCACTTCCCTGTCACGTCACATAGATAGCTATAATGACCGTCTCTGTGATACGAGTTTCACCAGTGCACAAGTACAATAATATTTTAATCACGGGTACTGTTAGAATGGGCATATTTCTATGTCATCCACATCAGGAAAATTTGATCAAGAATGGTATTGAATCCCGTCATTTTTGTGGGGCCGTGCACACTAGTAATAAATATATACTAACCACTTCCCTTGTCAGGCTAATGATCATTGATCACTAGCAATTTCCTCCTCGCAATGAAGTCGTCGACTTAACCGCCACCTGATAATCGTTTTATTTTCATACTGTTCAACATCAATTCATGAAATTAACCAAATTTTTGAGATTTCTTTGGAATTCAGATTCATACAGTGAGATACGTTCTCCGAATATGACTTAGTATAGGGAAGTGAAAATGAATACTCGATATCAATTCATTCCTTATTTTCTCTCCGAATTTTACCTCTTTTTAAATTGAATGAAATTTAAAAAGTATTTTATATTGTCAAGTGAAGCTAAACATTATTTTATGTCGTTGAGCATTTAAACTGATCAAATTTTACTTTAAAGAACAATAAGATTAAAATTTTCTTTGTTAAAATCCTGCTAACATGGAAGTACCCATGAATCATTTGAGGAGCTCGATGTTCTTTGAGTTCAAGAATAGAAACTCAGTAGCTCCTTCAGACTACCATTTGTTTCGTAGCTTACAAAATCATTTGAAAGAAACAGCAGTTTTTTTGCAACGCAGGAAACTGATATTTGTGAATTTTTCAAATCAAAATTAAGCGAATTTTAGAATACTGGTATAATTTAGTTTGTTAATAGTTGGAAGTCATAGATAATCAGGGTAAGTACATTGATGATTGAATTTTTAATTCAATGTAACATTTAGTTACTTGTTTTATTTATTCGGAATTCGGACAGAACTTATAGGATGACCTGATAACTATTGCAATAATAAAATTTAAGAAGAAAAATAAAAATAATTTATTTTCAAGAAATAGGACACTGTTAATTTATTTAGTAGGCGAGTCCCTGTCGGGCGAAAATTGTTAATTTATTTCGTAGGCGAGTCCCTGTTCGGGCGCCAATTGTTAATTTATTTAGTAAGCGAGTCCTTGTTCGGGCGCCAATTGTTAAGTTATTTAGGTGAGTCCTCGTTCGGGCGTCACCATTTTATATAACGTCCCTGTCTAGGGATTAGGGATTAGGGATTTCTGAGGGCCGTAAGTTGATTTCAAAGAAGCCGTATTTCTTAGGCTCGTTATTCCTTAGGAATCTTCCTGATTTTTCAGGGATAAGAGAGAAGTCAGTCATTGACTGATTATTTATTATGGCGAAGTTTTTCTGTACAGTTCTTCAGTTCGGCAATAATTTTCAATTTTCTTCAGCATTTCCGAGCTGATTACAAGCTTAAAAGATGTCGAACTGATTTCAAGCTTTGGAGCTTTCGAGCTGAGCTAAAGAACTTTGGAGTTTTTCGAGCTGATAAAACAAGCTTTGGAGATTTCGAGTTGATTTTAAGCTTTGGGGACTTCGAACTGATTTCAAGCTTTGGAGATGACGAGCTGATTTTAAGCTGAGCTAAAACAAGCTTTGAAGATGTCGAGCTGATTTCAAGCTTTGAGCTAAATTTCAAGCTTTGCGTTTTCGAGCTGATAAAACAAGCTAGCGAAATTTTGAAGTTCATGACGGAAGTATGTTTCGAAAGTATCTGTGATACGCGAGCTCAGTTATTTGAGAGAAGAATTATTTTTCCTCCATAGAACAGAGGCATCAGTCGACTTATCTTGGCGATGGCCTAACAGATACAAGACTTTTTTTGGCTTTGAAAATGTCTTGACATAAAGATCCTGAGCTAATAACCACACAGGGGTATCGTAATAGCAATATCAATAGTCGGAACAAATAATGAAGGAAAAACATAAAATACATTCCTTTTGTAAGGTTATTCTAAATTTGAAAATGCAAGAAAATAAAAGCAATACAACAAAAAAATGAAAATAATGCAAGTGACACACTGATGCATAACACTCTTACCAGTGCGCACTTTCATTGAAATATGTGCTTAGGAACTGGCGATATCAGGGAAAAATGTTGAAAGTAAAATAGTTGGATTTAAACAATTCTACATCTGAGACCAAAAATTCTAACAACTATCTTTTCGTTCTTACGTATCAACTAGCATGCCAAGAAACTAGCTCGGAGAAAATATTTTACCACACCATAATTTTTGATATTTTTATATGAATAATGTAGGCAGTAAAGAGTTTACCGGAGTCAAAAATAGAAAAAAGTTGATGCATAATGCTAATAAAAACATTTTAGAACACAATTGGAGCAATTCAGGGAATTGACTACCTAAATAATTTGTGTTGCGTTGTACAAACGCGAGAACTTTCAGCTCTCACTTCGGCAACATCAATCCACCTGCGTTCATCCACAGAGCTCGCGCAGCCTGTGTGGAGGAATTAACCGTGCTGTAAAGTTCTCCTAGGATGCTCTTATGCTTGTGATCTCTTAGTGTAACCGTGTGTAAGAAAAATTGTTGCCTACTTTGCCACTGTCATGTGTTTTTCCTTAGCGATTTTATGTCTTGCACAATTGGTTGAATCTGTGAAATCGGTGCTCGATCGATTTCCGGGAAATTTAGTACTGTTGCCGGGAATTGTCTCAGGACCTATAGCAAGCCAGGCTAGTATTTACTCCTGGTGCTTCTTTGCTGTATTGGAGTACGGTACATTCAGAATTTATTTCTTATCCATGAGTTAGGCTATGTAAGTTATGCCAGTTAGTAATTTTGGATGCCTGGAGCTGAAGGGAATTCAGCGTTTATATTGTGTTGTGGATCTGAGTGCTAGTCATGTGACTCATGTCAGTTGGTGTTTAGACACTTGAGGCTGAAAGGGATCGAGCATTGCATTGTGTTTGTGGACCTGAGTGCCAGTGAATTAGTTCTTTGCAGACTGTGGATGCCTTCTTTAATACTATGGCCGTCTTCGAAAAGTATTTAGTTCCTGAAAGTTCCCCTAAGCCATTCGCACCCACAGCAGTGTTCATTTTCTGTGATTTCTGTGTTTGGTGCTTATGTTGCAACTAGCTTGTTAGTGGGCAATCTAACACTTGTATTGGCTCACACCAACTTCTTTGCGTCCTAGTGTGGTGTGAGCCGCTCGGCTCTCATCTTGCAAGTTGGTATCTTACTGGACCATTGTCATTCCCCCTAAATTTGTAGTCTCTTTTTGGATCTGATGCTTATGTTGCAGCTATATAGGCTGGTTAACAGGTAGTTTAACGTTTTGAATTGGTGCTCCCTTATTTTATTGTATTCCAATGTGGTGTGAGCCGCTCTTACCTTGCAAGTTAGCGTTTCTCTACGTCATTGTCATTCTCCTTGAATTTTTTGTTTGATTTCAGTCTTAGTGGTTCCACTTTGATAACCCATAACAGTAACCCAGTAGTCCATTTATTCCTATGTCATACCTAGTCTTGTTTGATTAATTTAAAATTTGTAGCTGTGCAATTTACTGTGACTTCGGATAATAATAAAGAGCCGAATAGTACGACTATTGTTTAACCTCTGTTGAAAATCCGTTACTCGCGCTCGCAATTAGAAGATAAAATGGAAAAAGCCAATTGACAAGCGCGATATGTGTGGTGCCCGGAAATAAACCCTTATATTTTCTAGTACATTATTAATTCTGAATTTGCAGCAATTTCAAACTCCTCTCGCCCGTCCGGTAACATTTTGCCCCAAAATCTGGGGATGCCCTACATCCGGTTAAGCCCCTTCTCCGTCCTTCATTCCTGGACAAGGCGCACCAGCTACACTTGCGGCCCACTCAAGTGCAACTCGCTCCATTAACAGTATTCCTATAGTGTCCTACGCCGAAGGTTGCCAGGATTTCACATGTCGGAACCAATACCCTATATAATAAGAAACTCCAGCATGTACTTGTGTTGACGTCCGAGCACCAAATATTGACCCCAGTGTCAGAACAGTTTCGAGCGGAAGAAAGAAGACGATAATACCACACACTTCAGTAAAACGCAAAATATTCCTTCGTTGCACCTCCCCCTCAAATGTACTCACGAACGGCACAGACGAGAAATTGTCACACGGCGCTAAAAAATTATGCGACATGAATAAGAAGAAAACAGTTTATACCAAATAAAGTAGAAACATATGATGGATTACATTACCTTTCAAAATGTCTTAACACAAAGATCCTTAGTTGGTAAACAGGCATTGGTGTCATAACAGTTCATGTCATTGTTTATAAAAGAAATTGAGAGAAAATATAAAAATGCATTCCCATGGCAAATTATCCTAAGTCTGAAAGGAAAGAAAGAAAACCCAATTATTTCCAAAAAAATTGAGAACTGAAATGTCATACAAAAATTCAAGTTCAGAGTTTTTTTAATATAGAGATCATTAATTGATAGACAAACCATAGGAGGTGGATATTAGTCTTTTCAAACATTAATGCTATTAATGGAAGACACACTGTAATATAGTGTGAAACGTAAGTTACCAGTTAGAGACATTCTTTCGGCAACACTGCAAGTTGTGAGAACCCGCTGCCAGTTTTGCTCCATACTTGGTGGCGTCCATAGTACAAGACGACCAAGTGTGTTACTAGACTGTTAGACCACCTAAGTACTACCTATTTTATAAGTGGCAGCTAAGTTCTCTCTATTTTTCTTACACTTACTAACTCATTCTATCTGTCCTCCTGTGTTTTCCTAGCTCCTCCTCCGCTCTTCTGTTTCTTAGTCAGCACCTACTCGAGCGTGTTCAAATCTAGGAAAATATCTGAGAGCTTAGTGCATTATCAGCCTAGACATATGTTCTATTGTGTTGATACGTCGTACTATGTGTTGCACAGTTAATATGCCTGCTATGTTAGAGTAGGCATATTAAATTGACGACAAGGATTTTGCTTGAACTACTGAGACGAGACTAGACAGTAACTAGTGAGGGATAACTCTGAATTTGTCTAGGACATTTAGTGCACTGACAACATTCAAGGTGCCGACGGTAGGCTCGGTGGGAGAGTTCAATCTCATAGATGAGGAATTCGGGGACTGTAAAACATGTCTACAATGTTTTTTTCCACTATTAATAAAGTAGTATAACATGAGAGAACACCCCGCTAATTGCATTAGAGTCCAAAAATTTGTTGATTAATTAAGGATTTGGTTTCTCCTAAAAAGATCTTGGATGCTGCGTATGAAAAGATAGTGGAGGCGCTGAGAAGGCATTTTAAGCCAACTCGCAACCAAATTATCGAGCGTTTTCGGTTCCATAAGCGGAACCAGAAACAAGGAGAAATCATTGCTGATTTTGTGGCTGGCTTGAAGGCGCTGTCTAACACCTGTAATTTTAAACAGGAGGTACTAGAAAAAACACTGCTGGATAGGTTTATACTGGGCAAAGCCAGTAATGAAATCTAAAACATTTTGGTGAATGAAGCAGGCCTAACACGGTAAAAAGCAGTGGATCTGGCAGCAGCCAAAGAAACCACACTGAGAGAAGCATGTGGTGTTGAGAAAACCAAATGCCATCTTGAATGTTGGTCAGATTAAATACAGCAAGTTGACATCAAGCCTCAGGGCAAGACTTTCCACTACTTATCAAGTGGTAGATCGATATAAAACTTGAAGCCAAAGCCCTCTGTCGATACCGTCGTGCGGTCGACGTAAGGGTTCGTGGAAAAGGGGGCTGTCTTCTGTGCAGCTACCTTTTTCCGGGGTGCTAGCTTTTCTTCGCAGCTGCCCTTCCTGAGGCTCGTGTGGGTACCGCCTACTCCGTAATCAGTCCGCTAGGGCAACAGAAGTAAATTCTGTTAGTGCCGAACTACGGCGGTACCGTCGTGTGTGTGGGGTGAGGTTTGTGTGGGTACCACCTGCGCCGTATTCAGTCCGCTAGGGCAACAAAAGTTATTTCTGTTTTGTGCCGAACTACGGTGGCACCGCTAGAGTGAGGTGTGTGTGTGTGGGTGCCGCCTACGCCGTATTCAGTCCGCTAGGGCAACAGAAGTAAATTCCGTTTTGTGCCGAACTACGACGGTACCGTTAGGAAGACAAGCAACTGTCTGCGCCGTATGAGACCGCTAGGGCAACAGTAAACTCTGTAAGTGCCGAACTGCGACAGCGTCTTCCTAATCGATAAAACTATGCGAAATAGTTCGTCCTTCCGAGATGGCTCCTTAAACCCCTTATTAGGCGAGATGTCTTATGAGGCTAAAGCCTGTGTCAATTATGAGACCGGGAAACTCTTTTCCCCTCGGGGTCTGACTGGTTTGTTGCTGAATCTCTTTGAAGTCCCTATTACATACACCGATATATTTTAACAAAGACAGTGATTTATTTTCAGCTGCAAAAATAGTGCGTACAGACATGAGCTACTGCATAACAAGGTACAACACTCAAAATTGCATTTAAAATATTAGTCTTATTTAGCTAGGTAATCAAAGAAACATTGGAATATCGACATGTAATACAAATGATATTTAAGGGCTAACTAAAGTAAATGTACAGACGCAACCTCAGCGCAGAGAAACAGACAAGTCGGCGGTCAGGGAGCTGGACACATAAAGAAAATACTTGGGATTATGGGTAACTAACACAAAAGGCTCGACAACCCCTGTGCGGCCTGACACCCTCGAATCCCAGCCCTCCACAACTATGCCAGAAATCAAGCCCTGATAACCGCAGTCTCGCTCCGGTTGAGATCTATCGTTTCACTCCAATACTTGAGTGCTGACCGAGTCTATCCTTCAAGTCTGACTTCCTACTCTCTCGCCTCCGTCCTCTCTGTCTCGCGACCAGATCTAAGGGACTCCCTAATGTTCTCATCGTAAGAGACTCAAAAATGGAGGCACGATCAAGTGGGGTATGGGGCGAGTAAAGGATGGGGCAACCTTGAGTGGTCACTCAGGCTTCGCCCAGTGCCATGTATAATCAAAAGGGTCGAAGGCACGAGATTGGGTTTCGCTCTCCAATAGTTTATGGTGGGCGATATTGTCACTCGTTTTTTACGGAGATCTCCGCTGCCTGTCCGAATCTGAGAAGCAAAAGTGCAGTTCTTTCTTTATTACTTCATCATAAAATCCTGTACATCATCTGGCGATCGTACATTAACGTATACCTAGCCAAGATTATAATGTCTCCCATGTTCATTAGAGACACATAATAATTCACGTAAGATACGCCCAATATGCTGCCTCCTGTGTACTTGCGACAGAAAAACAATTAGATGCATTTTATTCAGTCCCTTATGAAGCACTGTGTTCAACCTTAATGCAAGTCTTAAGACAATTGAATTAATAGTGTAGTTTTAGGAAGGCATAAAAATTTATTGTTTTGTGCATATGCTGCAGAGTGCAACATATACGGTGGGGGGGGGGGGGGGAGGGAGGCAAAAATATCACAGCACATTTATTAAATCGCAAGATTCCATATTTCTAAACCACTTACAATTACGAAAATTGGACTTTATATAAACAATAATATAAAAATATTAATGGTAAAGCTTAAGCCCACGAATATTAATAGAAAAATTTACAGGAACATGTATAACAAATACGTGAACCAAACTTTACAACATATTTCAAGACATACATATATTATTACTTAGCTATTATTATTATTTATGGAATCGAGACGTTTACAGTACTCCACTACCAGCATTTTAGAAGTTTTGGGTGTAATCTTATTCCTTTCTTCGATGCAAATTTCTTTGAGTTCAGTGATGTTATTGGGACCTCTCTTCTGAATTTCCAATTTTAATTCCCTCCACAAGTTTTCGTTTGAATTCGTGTCCGGGGATTGACTTGACCATTCTAAAATGTTTGTATTCTTCATTCTCAACCATTGCTTGGTTTCGTTTGCAATATGCTTGGCATCATTATCTCGTTGAAAGGTCCATCCACGTTTCAATTTTCACAAACGAGCTGCAGCTAGGAGTTGCTCTTCCAATACATCACAATATCTCCTGACATTCATGGTTCCTTCAATGATGTGAATTTTACCTACTCCTGATGAACTGAAACATCCCAACACCATGATTGCGCCACCTCCATGCTCAACGGTAGGTATGATGCACTTTGGTTTATACTCTTCGTTTTCTTGCCTCCAAACATGGTTTAGGATGTTTTTCCCAAATAGTTCAATTTTGGTTTCATCTGACGACAGTACTGAGTTCCAAAACGCTGCTGGCTTGTTCAAATGGTCGTTGCCACACTTCAGTCTGGCCTTGACGTGACGTTTTTGGAGAAGAGGTGTCCTACGAGGGGTACGGGAGCGAAGACTTTCACGGCGTATTGCCCTGCTGATCGTACGTTTGCTGGCTTCTATCCCAGTTGCGTTTAAGATCGTCCTTCAATTCTTTACGAGTAGTTTGAGGCCTCTGCTATACTGTTTGGATAATTTTCAAATAACAATGTCATTTTTCTTAGAGGGACGGCCAGTTTGAGGCATGCTGAGAGTCATATTCCGGCATTTCCACTTACATATTATGCATCCAACCGAGGTGTGGTGGTCTCAACAAGCAGTTTGCTTGTACGCCACCACACAAGCTTCAAGCGACCAGCAGCCACCCCCCACAACGGCGGGCTTCAATGGAGCTTTTGGGTTAGTTTAAGCGCTACTTAACTACCAACCAATGGGGACGCGTGCCCTGCGCGTTACCACACTCACCAAACTCTATTTGAGAGTTGCAGAAGAAGCTCAGCTTGTCTTTTCCCAGCGACTTCGATCTTCACAACACTCCCCGTATAGACGCTACGCCAGTAATAGTCTCTACTGCCTCTACCGCCACTTCGCACTCAATAGTCACTCTACCGCCATCCGTGATGTAACTCCACGTCCCCTAACGGTCCTCCAAGACGTTCCTTTGTGCGTTACTACGTGACAGCAATCTTTTCCTTGTGTGCCATCGCTATCGACGATATTTATAATAGAACAGCATTTAATTCAGTAGTGTTTTCTAGCCCCGTCGAGTTCGTCGGTAACTCAGGTACTCGCTTCGGGAATTGATATTCAAAGTCCTTAGATATTCATAGTCTGCCCGTAGCGTAAAATACAATGTGAAAGAATACCACACTGGTGACCCCAGAGTGACCCTGAAAGTGGGAGCATGGCTGGCAGACATGTCCAGTAACCCAACTTCGGAGGTGATATTAAAGGATGGCTCCTACACTGCGATGTTTTTCTGGCACAAATCCCAAATCTCGACGCTACGAAGTTGGGGGCGCTCCTCTGAGGGCTACCCAAGCACATCATACCCGGAGTACAAGTGGTACTGTTGAACCCCCAGCAAACGGTAAATACGACGCCCTAAAAGCTGCACTAACGAAACGTTTCGTTCGTTACGACGAAGAGACAAACTACAACGCTATTGTTAAAATAACGCTGTAAGACAGCACGCCATCTGAGTTAAGGGGTGTTTACACTAGGGGACATTTCGGCCGTGAGGCGCGACTGGTGTAGACGAGGCTCACCACTGAGGCTCATATTTTTTTGTGTGTGTCCGAAGTTCCCTATTCGCTCTGATCGAATTCGTGAGGCGCGACGCACGTGAGCCTCGCAGCTCAGCCCTTGGTCAGTGCGTGGAGGGAATATATATGGAGGGAGCATAGCCGTCTGTGAAGAGAACCAGTTTTTGAGATTTCTCCTCTGTCTGTGGTAACCAATAGCCGTCTCGCAAGTGTGACGTCAGCACGGAAGCCAGTTACTTACTGACTACGCTAGAGTGCGCACACGCTCGCTGAATGCTCTTCCAGCTGTTCTGATAATCGCGTCATCGTTAATGATTAATTTGGGATTCTAAGACTCCAAAAGATAATAAATTGAGTTTCTTCACTTGAGGACACTTAATAATATTAAAATTACTAGCAAAGATACATTAAGAGTTGAAAACTATAAAGAATACAGGCCCTTGATTATAACAAATTAGAGTGACTTGCACGCACACCTCACCCTTTGACATGTTGTGTGGTACTAATCTGGCTTTGGAAAATGAGAGGGAGGGGTTGTAGGGAAGGTGGGTGGAGCAACTTCAGCCAAGCGCCTGTGGTTGGCTCAGAATTGTGACGTCACAGGCCTTGAGAGTGCCCGAGTGTTTCAACTTTTGCAGCCAAATTGAGCCCGATCGGAGTGCACTATGCTCCCTCCATATATCCTAGCTCCATGGGTCAGTGTGTAGTTAGCAGTCATCAGGTGAGGTGTTGCCCTTTGCTCATCGATTATGGCTGACATAACGCTGCCCCGAGAAACCACATTGCTTATAATTGAAATTTAATAAGCCCATCAATGTATTTGGCAGACCAAAAGCAGCGAATATACGGAGGCTGCTTTCCGTTGAATTTGAATGAAAATAAGCAAATATGGTATCATTTCACCCATGCAAATGAAAAAGAGATTACGTAGCGTATGATGCAGCAGCAATATTCAGACAACTTCGTCGACTGCAACCCATCTTTCATAGCAGCTGGCCCCACACTGACTGATTTTGAGCAGCCAAGCTGCGTGGCACGCTAAAGGGGAGAATACTTCCCAAAAATTGAATCTGTTTGGAATTCGTTTTTATTCATTAAAATTTACGTATATATTTAGCGGACACATTGGTGAAGTTTTACACTCAGAGGGGGGTGGGAAGTGGGTCAAAAGGGGGGAGGGGCGAGAGCGGTGGGGTGCGGGGCTCGGCGGTTGCCATACACCATTTAAGCTTTTTTCTCTATGAAATCTTTTTATCTGGAGATGTTTGGCAATCTGTCCATGGCGTCAGGGTTGCCAGATGATGTGCACCACTTTTAGCCAAATGTTCCCAGAAAATTAGCCACAATTAGCCACTTTTACTTTTATTGTAAATAAATTAAAAAACAGTGATACAGATAAATGTTTTACCTTGTTGAGTTCATTAAATTGATTCCATGGCAATGTCTTCAAATTCTTGTGAAAATTTTTCTTCTGAAATTTGTTTGCTGCATCCTGGTTGGTCAACTTCAATGATATCTTGTGCTTCGGGTGTTAAATACATGTCGCTTTTGAAGAGGCTGAGCATTCTTTCTGTTACATGAAAGTCTTTGCAACAAGTTTCATTAGCTAGCAAATAAGATTTAATTCTCAAGACGGAGTCTATCGTTTTAGTTGCTAACTTGTTTCTTTGTTTGCTCTTCACATTTGTTACAAATGAAAAAATGCGTTCCACAAATGCATTACTAATGGGTGCTGAGAAAAGGTTGAGCATCACTTGACCAATGTCAGTAAAATATTTTTCTCCGAGAGCATTTTCAAACTTGATAACCATTGCCCAAAATGCGATTGGATCGGATGGTATGCTTCCTGTTTCGATCTCTTCTTTCCAGTTAATATGAAGTAAATTCACGCACTGATTTTCAATTTTGCTGACGTCATAATTGCTTATGAAGGCGTGAAAAGATTTGGGTAAATCCTTAAAATCTGGTCTCATTTGGCTTAGTGCTCTTTCAGGTTTGAAAAGGTGGAGACTCTTCACCACGTTATCGTCATCTAATAAGCGACATTCTAATTGTCTGCTTGCCTCGATAACAGCATTAAGACATTTTTCTTTAATGATATCCTTCTCTTTTTCTGGCATTGTAGATTCTCTGAGAAGCAGCTCAAATTTGGCTCCAAGAAATCTTGAATCAATCTTTTGTTTGAGTGACTGATGAAGCATTTCAACATCTCTATTTAACTTGCTCACATCTGCATGTGTGGCCTGAAATGCAGCATTCAGGTGCTCAAAATCTTGAATTATTGGTAGTAGAAATGTAAGATATAGCAAATTTGCTTGATCATTCAGCATGGCATCAATAATATTTGCATGGTAGTTGCGTTCTTTGTATTTGAGTAGCTTAAAATACAATTTTAGCTCCTCCCATTTCGTCACAATGGCATAAATGCACTTTCCTTTCACTAGCCATCTAGTGTTAGCTGGAGTTATGAACTTTGTTGAATCTATGCATCCATCATTGAGCAACGTAAATACTTCTTTGAATTCAGTTTGTCGGATGGAGCTACATTTAAACCATCGAGCTATTTCTGCTATCAAGAAATCAAGGTTTGATGGTAATTTCTTGTTTGCATATTCACAACAGAGAGCCAAACTGTGGCAAGTGCATTTAACAAACACAAGATTTTCATTTTTTTTCTTTTAGTCTTGAGAGGACAGAATTGTGTTTGCCACAGACATTACTTGCCCCATCTGATGAAAATCCAATGCAGTAACTCAAATCAATATTGTTGGTACTAAAAAAATTTTCAATTGCAGCAAACAGATTTTCTCCAGTAGTAGAAACAACCTCAATCATACCCAAAAACTCCGTTTTCAAGCTGTTGAATTTTTGAGAATAAAACCTCACACACAAGCATAAGTGCTTCACTGATGAAATATCTGTTGATTCATTAATAAATAAATAATATTTTACGTCTCTCAGTTACCGCACTAATTCTTCAAAAAGTGACAAACATTTGACATTATTAATAAGACATGCACATTTGGTTCGGTGGAGTTTCAAATGCTCCAAAGTGCCGCCTTTGCAATATTCTTTAACAATATCTCCAAGATGATCAACTGACCGAATACTGCAATGGCAAGCAATTGCCACGCTGAATATAATGTCAAATTCTTTCAGTGATTTACTTACGGTTTTTGGTTTCACGAACTTTGCGAGCGATTGACAACTTTTCAAATTTTTTTCTTTGTTCCTATGCTTGTCTGATTTTTCATGCATCACTAAATTATGCTTCTTGAACTGCGATATTGTGCATAAGCATAGCTTACAAAATTATACATCATCTTTAAGCATCAACCAAGAGTGCTCTTTCTCCCACTCTTTATTGTATTTTCTACCAACAGATTTCTTCGCGCTTGCAGCACTCATTATGGGCAAGAATTGCTTCGTTTCCTGGAGAACAGTGGTTTTTCGTTTTGAAACACTTTAATAAAATATAGGAACACGAATGGAACACTTTTATCGATGTCATTGACAGAAAGAGTTCTGATTCCCGGTAACGCTAATTAAGTTTACAGGGGCACTGCCTTAGCTGGACTGAAGCAGTTCCCGCCGCCGGAATACCGCTAGAAGTTCTGAACTCGTTTCGATGTCGTTCAAACCGGAACAAACGCGTTGCGTTTAGGATGCAATATAATTTTTTCGTAATTAGTAAACAAAAATTATCAATAATCAGTAAATTAGCCACAATTAGCCAAAATTAAGGTGGCTAATTCTCAAAAATTTTCCTTAGCCACAGTTCATGAAAATTAGCCACTTTGGCTAAAATTAGCCACATCTGGCAACCCTGCATGGCGTGTGTGCTTGAGTTTATAGTTGAGGAATATGGTCAGTCGCTTGCCTGAATTGCTGTTGGTAGGTTTGTCATGCCGAAGAGCGCGCCCCGTTTAGCACTTGAGCGCTCGTCAGCACGTGCGCCTGAACAATTGCAATTTACGATTTCTACACCTAAGGTAGTTTTGAGTTTTTGAGCTACAGTAATCATTTTGGTATCAAAAGAACCGAAATTTAATTCTGTACTAGATGCCGTCGGCTTTTATTCATTCTTGGAATAGAAAATTAGCTAAATTTTTTGTGGTGAAAAGTGGAAAAATGGGTTCAATTGTTGTATTTTTCATTTTTTTCAAAAAGTATTCCGAAAATTCTGAAAGAACTCTCCATTGTTTTTTAGAGAATACAATTCTGCTTCTTTTGATACCAATATTATCTCTGTATCTCAAAATCTGATCGAATCCATGGATTTCCCCAGACCCCCCATTTTTCCGTTTTCTTGAATAACTCGTTTTCTATGGGGAAAATGGGAAAAGCACAAGTCCCATCTTGATTCTTGTTCAATTTTACATACCTATGCAAAGTTTCATGAAGATCGGTCGAATAGTATAGGACTTTCAAAAATGGAAGGATTCTCCCCTTAAACGCACATGGTTCTTGTGAAGCTCCACACGAGGCGTCTACACGTGGGCTTGCAGAAAAATAGATACCAGTGTAAACAGGGTTTTACTATTGGAAATGATGCGTCTCAGCAATTGCTGACAAGCTCCAGTACCAGCTTCAGTCATCCGCTCTATGCAACTTTCAAAATTACCAACGGAAGCGCAGCCACCGATTGAACCCTTAGTAAAAGGAAAAACAGACGAAAAGTACGGAGATATAGCAGACCAAGTCACAGCAAGGCAATCCGCGTGCCAGGCCGCAACTTTCGAGCCCGTCATGGTAAACGCATTCAAGCCACCGCAGACCCCGACGGTGACAAAAGGTGAAATCGACGTAGCTATGGAAGAAATAGCTGATCTCATGGACATGTTGAGAAGGATGCTACGCTCGCAAGAAAACGTCCTCAAAGCAGATAGCTGGCGGAATCAAGTTCTGGTGCCCAGAAACTTCCAAGCCGCAAACCAAGGAAGCAGGCTTTACCAAGTATACTGCTCCTACCACCGCACATTCGGTGACCGTGCAAGAGAGTGCACACTACCATGCAGCTATGCGGGAAACTACGGCCGCTGAAGATGGTACTACGGCTCCATCCTCCGTGCAGGCAAGTGCAGGCAATTTGTTGTACGTCACCGACTCCAACAATACTCGGTATCTGGTCGATATCGGCCTTACCTTAATTCTGCCCGAGGAAAAACATTCGAGCAGACTCCCGTCCTACGATCTATTAGCTGTTAACAAAACTCCAATAATCTCATAGGGGACGGGGGAAAGAAACATTCGGCTCGCCCTCCAATTGCTGGGATTTTGTAGTGACAGATGTTGGTCAACCTATGATAGGCATCGATTTCCTGCACGTGAACAAAATAACCGTCGACGCAGCAAATGCAAGAATGTACAGCCAAACCTCGGAAACTGAAATTCCTTGTGAGCGAGCAAACTCCAAATAGCGCGAATATTCACTGGATTGATCACCAAGCATCGGATGAATTCAAAGGCATCTTCAATATAGCGTGATTCATGATCCAAAAAGGTCG
This sequence comes from Morinoia aosen, assembly GCA_030386875.1. Classification (NCBI taxonomy): domain Eukaryota; kingdom Metazoa; phylum Arthropoda; class Malacostraca; order Amphipoda; family Talitridae; genus Morinoia; species Morinoia aosen. The sequence goes on from CM059574.1 coordinate 7,120,098, forward strand.
ACGAGTATTCTCCTCTCGGTACCTCCCCCAAAGTAATGCAGAGGTGGTAAAATTTTTTCCATCTAATATCTCAAACAAAAGACCAAATCGGAGGAACGATGTTTTAGTCAGTTACCGTTCATCTAACGTGGGACAAAAAGCCCTCTCAGTTTCTGGAGCTTTTTGTGAAACAAGCTTCCCCAGCATATCAAAAACTCTAAAACTGTAAAAGAATTTAGAGTAAATGTGTCACGTCATTTTTCATCTCGGTCATAGGACATGCAGCATTTCGGTGGGAACTTCCCATCTATCAGAAATTTTATTTTTCCTGACATTTCTGTTAGAAAATTAGAAACTATTTCATTTTACTTTTGCTGAGCCATTCGTATATTCATCTTACTTATTTCTGTCGACAACAGTGAGCACCACAGCCGTCAGTTCAATGCAGCAGAACGAACGTTCTCTCCATAATTAGGAATATTTCCTCATCTTTATTTTGTTATTTCTTTCTCTTTTCTGTACAAATATTTAACGTCCGTATGACAAATATACCATGAAATACATTTTGTGTGTGCACTAATAAACAGGTTTATAGATATGAGGGTTGTGCAAAGTTTTTAATGAATTAAATTTTGGCTAACGTTGTCTCGCTATTTCAAAATCATTCTCGAAGATGTTTTCAAACGATTTTCGGCTGAGCTGGGGGGAGGGGTAATTTAAGCATTTCATTTAGTCTTTTTATTTTTTTTCGTGCGTTCAGCGCACACTAGAACTGAACTTTCAAATCGGGAAAACTTTATATTTCTGTAATTAAAATTATCACTTTGGATGATTGCCTAATCTACCTACATGCGCCAAATTTTGTGAATATTCTCCACTCAGATGTGATATCCGGCCACAATGTTACTCCATTTTATCCCATGTACACAGGTCCGTATAATGCTGAAGAGTTGTGTTGTTTCTTGACTGTAACCTGATTTTTCTTAAAAATTTCTATGAAGAAATTAAAAACCAGTTTATTTTTATGTTTTCGAAGTCTTCCTTTCCTTTTAGTTTTTATTATTTTTTTTTTTGCGAAAAATTTCTTAGGATTACAGTGAGCTCAACTGTCATTTTCTGTTGTAGTAGCTGGTAGGTTGTTTTTATCTTTTTATTTTATTTTATATATGTATTTTTTTTTCTTTTATATCATTTTCAATAAGTATATATATTAATATGTGTGTGTACGTGTGTAGGTATATATATGTATCTACATAAATAGATATACATGTTTCTATTTCATTTCTTTACGCAAAAACCATCCGGTTAATAAATTTTATTGCACTAGCGAAATGATTCAAAAATAGATCTATCACTTCCCGAGAAGGCGTTCCTGTGAATCGGATTTATGACAAATATAATTAATGAAATGAAGTGCAATTTGAGCATATGAACCGTGGTAAAATGATCTTTCTGTCCGTATGTTGCACAAGCTGTGAATTTTGATGTTGAGTATATGTTTGTTTACCCACTTCTGCCAATATTTTGTAGATATTTGTCGATCATGAGTGGTAACCGGCTTACACTTTATCTCCATTTTATCCCCTGTACCCATGTCCGGATGATGTTGTGGTGAATATCGAGAAGATATGAAATATGTTTTTGATGTTGATAGGGCTTTGCATATTTTAGGGTATATTTTTTATTTCTCATTCAACTACCCTTGACAGAGATAAACAATTGGCACGCCACGTATGGTTTGTCTATTATTATCATGCCTCGTATGGCTTATCTATTTGTACACCTCGGATGGTTTGTCAATTAGTACTCCTAGTATAGAACTTTTGTTAGACTATTAGCACACCACGAATAGTTTGTCTATTAGTACGCCTCGTATATTTTGTCAATTAATATGCCTCGTACGGTCTATTTATTTGTACACCTCTGATAATTTGTCTAATAGTACACCTCGTATAGTTTGTCTATTATTATGCCTCGTATGGCTTATCTACTTGTACAGCTCGGATGGTTTGTCAATTAGTATTCCTCGTATGGAACATTTGTTTTAGGATGTCCTATATTAAGAAACTTTTAAAAGCCAATATGTTGGCATGTATCTCATGTGGCAACTTGGAAATAAACATTTTTTCTTTTTTTCTTTCTTTCTTTTTCAAGGAGTTCCCCGAGATACTGGTTTCACACAGACGCCCTTCTCAAAAATCAAGAAAAGATGTAAAACATCACATCGAAACGTTTTTCCCCCGGTGTATGCGAGACCCAGGAGACTTTCTTCAAAAAAAGGAAACAGCTTGGGACGAGTTCAAAATAAATTATTAGAACATGGTGTCATCAGACCGTCAAAGAGCGCCTGGGCGTCTCCTAAGCACGTCGCCCTGTAGTGTTCTCCCTCAGACTGCTGTACGCTCCAAGCAGACTGTGAATATCTAAAGACTTGGAATATCCATGTCAGAAACAAGTGCCTGAGGTACAAACGAACCCGAAAGGGTAAGGAAAACACAAGTGGAATAAATGCCGTATAATTGTGAATATCGCCGAGGGTAATGGCACACGAAAGGATATTACAGTCAGGTAGTGCAGCACCCAATGACGCCTTGGAGGACCGACGGTTATCGGGGAGTCGCAGCGTAAGTGGCGGTCGAGTGTGAAACGGTGAGGCTGTTGCTGGCCGAGTGTCTACGACTTGGGAGTATCAGAACCGCCAGAAGATAACAGACTCTGGTCGAGGACGTGGCGTTGCAGCTCGGCTGGCTGTCGAGGCGGCGATGGACAAAGCGAGGTTACTGCTCGCGGAGCGGCCGAGACTTGTACTGAATATCAGCGTTGCTGGGAGAAGACTGCTGCGTGATGAGTCGCTGTGGGTAGCCTGCTGCGAGGCGAATGCTGCAAGGAGAGTCGCTGCTGTGAGGAGACTGTGTGAGCCGCTACTTTGAGGGAACTTGCTTCGAGAAGACTTTGAGCCTCTGCTGTGAGGAAACTCGCTGGGAGAAGACTTGTGTGAGCCGCTGCTGTGAGGAGGCTCGCTAGGAGAAAACTTGTGTGAGCCGCTGCTGTGAAAAGACTGAACTGCGCTTGCCCCGTAGATCCTTGCATAGAGCTTGGTGCGACCTCACTGCACCCAACTAGCTCTCTGATTGGGCAGCTCGTGGTGGCGTTTTGAAGCTGTCAAGGCTGAGCTAAACTTATGCATATGTTTTGAGGTGTCGCCTGGCTGCTCGAAGCGAACAGCTTGTAGAGGTTCGGTCCAGCACCACACGCCAAACTTGCACTTTGATTGGTCGGCCATTAGTGGCCCTTCGAGACTGTTCGGGCTGCGCGAGGTGACGCGTCTAAGCTTGTGTGTGGTGTTTTCGCACAGCTTTTTGAGACCACTGCAGCCCCAAAGTGATCCGATCCTGGGGCTTGGAGAATTTGCGGGAACTACAAGCAGCTATACGCAGTAACGAAGCCCGGTCGTTTCCAAATTCCGCATTGCTAAGACTTCCTCCATACAAGCTACGTAAGAAAATCATATTTTCAAAAATTGATCTCGTGAGGGCATACCATCAGATCTCGGTGAAAGCCAAAGACTTACAAAAAACGGCCATCACCACTCCATTCGGCTTGTACGAGTACACCGTTATGTCCTTTGGGCTCCGGAATCCTGCCCAAACGTTCCTGCGTTATATCTACGCAATCACCAGACTTCGTCACAGCATATATAAACGGCAAACTATTAGCATCAACGTCTGTCGAGGAGCATAAGGATCACTCCAGGCAAATTTTCCGTCGTCTGAAAAAGGAAGGACAACAAGTGCACCCAGCAAAGTGTATTTTTAGAGTGACCGAACTGGACTTCCTCGGGCATAGAGTGTCAGCTCAAGGGATCTCGCCGCTCCCACAGAAAATTAAAGCCATCTGCAACTTCCCACGACCGTCAATGATCAAAAAATTATGGCAGCTTCTGGGGATAGTCAATTACTATCATTGATTCCTCCCAGCTGCGGCAGTAAAAATGTTATCCCTCACTGAACTAACAAAAGGCCATTCACAGAACTAAAAAATCATCAAATCGACACCTAAACAACAGCAACAAACAAACATCGGCATCTAAAGATGCTTTATTTCCAATCAAGTCTGATACATATCATCTCATACATTGGTTTTTAAAATGCCTTATAACTAAGAGTAGGGCTCCATGACGGTTTCCCCCGCAAAGCCGGTACCCATTTATGACACCTGGGTTAAGTTGGGTATTGGGGTTAAGTGTCTGGGTTGAGTGGCTTCAGTGACTCCGTGCAGTGAGGATATGCTCTGTCCTCGCTCTGAAACAAAGTGCCACTATTGATTAGAAAGAATGTACTCTCAACCAAAATGAGTATTCACTCTAGCCATGAGGATTCAAATGTGATCTAAACCCACCATAAAGCTATTATCAAACTAAAAAGTACAATATTCCCTTAAGAAGAGTGTGAATGTGTTCAACCCTCATCTACTCAAGGAACCGAACCCCCTCAATCTTCAAGATGGCGCCTAACAAACGACGTAGCACCAATAACAGCAGCAACAACAACAGCGAGCTTCAGTCGAAGTTGGATCCATATCCTGATGGGCCTAGCTTAATGAAAGATGGCAAGGAAAAGGTTTCTGTCCTAATAAAATACTTCGACTCAGTGAAGACAAAATTTAATAGTGAAATGGAAAAAATGCAAAACGAAATAAGCAACATTAAAACACAATTTGAAACAATAGCAGGAAAAGAAGCAGAACACAAGAAAATTCTCGAAGCACAGAATGAACAATTAAATAGCCTCGCGTCTCGATCGCTTGGAAAAAATAATCAGCGCCGAGATCTAGAAGACAGAAAATGTACTCTCGTCATTTCTGGGGAGGAACTACCTCAATCCCACACCAACGAAAATTGCAAAGAAACAGTCTGCAAAATTCTGAAGGACATCAACATCGACCTCAGTGATGCTGACATCACGTCAGCTAACAGAATGGGGAGAAAACCAATAACTGGAAACAAGGATCGAAGAAACATTGCTTTCGAACTAAAACATTATTACAAGAATCGCAAAATTCTCACCGCCTGCCGAGCAAATAAACCAAAGTTCTTCATAAATGAATATCTCACCTTCAAGAGCCAAGATCATGTACACCCTGACAATAGCCAGAAAAAAATTCCCGGAAAAATTGGAATCCCGAGGACCCAGGACGGAAACATCTTCGCATCCACCCCTGGACAAACGGATTCAAGACATCAGATTAACCGTCAGGAAAGCTCGACCAATACCAAATGCTGCAACTGGACATATCATCGAAACAGGTATTGAGTGATTAAGCCTGGATGATCACCTCAATTAGGTGTCATAACATGCAACTGTGTCAAATTATATACTCGTATGTCACTAACGCCTAAAATTTTATGACTTTACACTAAAACTTAAAACTGTACAACTTTATGTCTTGAATCAGTCCTAACCTTTAAAAAATAAATATGTCAGTTTCACCTCTAATTTTGACAATTGTATGACAGATATATGTGAACATTTATGATTGCTATATGTGAACAGTACTTTGGAACAACGCCATCAGCAATTAGTACCTACCAATGGAATTTCGATTTCCACCTTGTTCGCTTTCCCACCTTATATGTATGTAATTTTTACCAGTATTATTATTATTGCGTGTAAACCATATTAGCTGATTAGATATATCATTGTCGCCAAATTTTCATAACTAAAACAACGCCCTCAACGCCCTCAGCAATTTGTACGCACCAATGTTGTGATATTGAATTCCAATGTTAGTCGTTCATGGACTGAGTATTGTGTGTACTCACCAAATCGCGCTAGATTTTTTACTCTTTTCTTTTTTACTTCCTAAGCTAGTTTTTAGACAGCAATATCTTTTTAACCTTGACTCTGTACTTCGTTTTTAAGTTATGTAATACTTACTGCTTACTGTTTACTAATTTTAAATGACTGATCACGCTGATGATGAAACCGACCCAGATCTCAATCATTTGAACAGACTATATCCAAACCTAAACGACTCTGAAAACTGCAGGTATACTAATATATCAAAATTCAGCGAAACTATACGAATAACTCGCCAGCATTCTTCGCTCCTCTGTTGAACTGTAGGTCACTCTATCCAAAATTGGAAGAGATAGGCTACAATGTACTATTACTGAACTTAAGTATAACCTAGACGTGATTAGCTTCACCGAAAAATTTTATTTTAGACTAGATTTGAAAATTATGAAAGTTACCATTCGCTACGAAAACACAAGCGAGGCGGAGGCATCAGTACATACATTTCTAAGCACATAGATTCGAGAATCATAGCAAGTGAAACACTGAATCGGGATCATATAGAATCACTCTTCGTAAAACTGTCTAGAGATGGTTAACGAATTGCGCTTGGAACGGTGTATAGGCCTCCTACAGCCTGTCGTATATCCTTTCTGAATTAACTCAATCATATTATTTCTCAGTTCAACAGGTCCTTCTACGATGATATAATAATATGCGGTGACTTCAAATATGATCTACTGAAACATGAAAGCTACGAACAAATCTCTAATTTCCATGCATATCAGTCTATATCGTTCCTTCCGGTCATCACAAAGCCTACACGAATAACCTCAGAGTGTGCTACGCTGCTTGACAATATCTTTATGACAGACCCAAGTGATTTTCTTGCTGGAATAATTACTTCTGACTTATCAGATCACTTCCCAGTTTTTCTTATTAAGAAAAATGTCTATATTGCTTGCACCAAGGCACGGGCTGAAACTTACTCATATCGTAAAATAAACGAATCAAATCTTGAAGAAATGCGCACCGTCCTAGAAGAATCAATGCCCATATTGCACATCTCTCAACAAAACAATAATGCTACGAGCATTGATGAAGCAGTAGTAAAGTTGACTGAAACTATAATGACCGCATACAATCAGTGTTGCCCAATTGTAACTCGTACAGTTACCCCGAAAAATAAACAAAAGCCCTGGATTACTAGAGACATCGTGATAAATATAAAGAAACGTCAAGCGTACCTAGCCCTCCTTTGCGAAGGGCGAATATCTAAAGAAACATATAACCGATTCAGAAACTATGTAACAAACCAGATAAGAACCTCAAAAAGAACTACTTTACGCTCAAGTTTACTCAATTAAAAACTGACGTTAAAAACACTTGGCATCTCCTTAACTCTAGCTGTAAACCGAATAATGCCGATAAAAAGAAAATTGAATATGTTATTCAAGATAATGTAAAATACCATGAGAAGAAAGAAATTGCTAATCTCTTGAACAATTTTTTCGTAAACGTAGGGAAAACTATAGCTGATGGTATTCCAAGTGAACCTACTGATCACCTGTAATTTATGGATCATATTCGAAAACCCAACTCCTTTTTCTTTACGCCTACAAACTCCTCCGTTGTAATTACGTGCATAAACAACATGAATAATAAATCGAGTGGGTTACAAACGTTTCCGACTAAAGTACTTAAAGTTATTGCTGACATTGTAGCCCCGCTGACATCAAATATTATTAACCAGTCTCTCTCACTAGGCACTTTCCCGAACTCCCTCAAAGTTGCTATAGTAACCCCCATCTTTAAAACTGGTGAAAAAACCTGAGTAAACTATTATCGACCTATCTCCGTGCTACCAATTATGAGCAAGGTATTCAGAAAATTGTGTATAAAAAGTGCACTCATATTTTGAACAAAAATCATTTCCCTATGATAAACAATACGGCGTTCGCTCTAATAAATCAACAACAAAGGCTGTATTAAATCATCTACAATTCTTTTATTCTAATATAGATGAAGGAAAGCTTGTCTTCTCTGTACTTCTTGACTTTCGAAAAGCATTCGATTGTGTGAACCATAAAATATTACTCTCGAAACTACACTGTTATGGCCTTCGAGGGGTTGTTCATGATTGGTTCAGATCATACCTAGCAAATCGGAAGCAATACGTTGCCATTGACGCTACAAAATCGGACCCACAGACAATTGGCCATGGAGTTCCACAAGGATCTGTGCTAGGGCCTCTCCTATTTCTGATTTTTATCAAAGATATCATTAAATCTAAATCATTTTTCAAATTCATACTTTTTGCCAATGACAGCACGCTTTCTGCGGTTCCTCCAAACCAAAATCCCGCTCTGATTGCAGAGAGTGTAAATAATGAGCTTCGTGAGGTTTCATTGTGGCTTAAAACTAATAAAATTAGCCTTAATATCGATAAAACAAAATATATTACTTTCTCATACAAGAAAAAAATATATCTCCCACGCATTAAAATTGGCGAAGGTGAAATTGAAGAAACTAGCTCATGTAAGTTCTTGGGCATCATAATAGGTGAAAATTTGGCCTTCAAAGAGCACATCGCTCTTATTAGTTCGAAATCATCAAAATCCATTGGAATTTTAAAATTTCATGCCCGAAACAGCTTTACAAATGCTCTACCGAACGGTCATTTCACAATACCTGCAATACGAAATAGAAACATGGCACGGAACTGATGAAAATAAAGCCAATATACTTTTTACTCTGCAAAAAAGAGCCATCAGAGCGGTAAAGAATCTACAATATAATGTTCACACAAATGATTCATTCAAAAATTTACAAGTAATTAAACTTTCGGACCTCTACAAAATCTTCATTTGTAATTTCATTTGCAAAACATTAACAAATGATGGCGACAATAGCATAAAACAATTATTAACTTCGAATGCTGGTCATCACGACCACTTAACCCGAAATAGAAGTAAATTTATGCTTCCTTATTATTCAAAGGCCCAGTCAAAACACAGTATCCTCTTCGCTGGAACTAAAACTTGGAACTCAATCCCTGCTGCGATCCGTGAAAGTAATTCTTACAAGGTATTCAAAAGGAATCTTGAGTCTCACTTCCTATCAGAATACTAGTCGTGTTAGATAACCAAGTCAAATCTTGTCTCCTACATGGCTGGTCCTAATGATGTAATTTGTCATGGTTAAAATCGTCGATATTCAGTCTGCTCTTAAGGGGACCTAATACCCTGGACTAACCTTTGACTACCACATTTTAAAAATGTCTTTTTTCCTATTTCTATCGCAACTAGGTTAACGAAAATGCATACAGATGTGTAAAATTGAATTCCAAACACATTTGAATCAATAATTTTTTTTATTTTCGCGAAAAAAAGTTAATTTTCGAACATGAAGAAAAAAAAGTGCACCAAACCTATCTCACTCAACGATTTTCAACCTAGAAGCGTGGTTTTGGTTTCATTCGAAGCGGATGGGCTGTAGAAACATCGCAACCTAGGATTTCTTTTGATTTTCGAACTGGAAAAAAGTTATAATTACACATATCCAACATGTAAAAAAAATTTTAAAATTTCAGTTTTTTCTTATTAAAAATTTAATTTGAAATTCAAATAAAATGTTGCTTCGTTAAGTTGTTCCCACCGTCAAACCGCATTGAATGAAACCAAAATCACGCTTCTACGTTAAAAATTGTAGAAGGGGTGCGGCTTTGCACAGAAAAAAATATATATGTTCGCCCAATAACTTTTTTTCTATCGTGAATTTCGAAATTTTTCATGGAATCAAATGTGTTTAGAATTCAATTTTACATATCGGTATTCATTTTCGTTCACCTAGTTGCAATAGAATCCTGTAATCTGGGATTAGAATAAGTATGTTGAATTCGTCTTCTTAATACACTTTTTTGAAATGTGTTACCATAATTTTTTTCCTAATCCGAAATTCAAAAAAATCCTTTTTTACGATCTCAGCACAGTTCTTCCCCGTCGAATATGGTCAAAATCACGCTTCTTCGTTGAAAATTGTTAAGTGAGATAAGTTTGGGGCAATAATGAAGGCATCTACGGATGCTTTATTTCCAATTTCAAGCCTGATACATATCACCTTATACATTGGATTTTCAAATGCCTTATAACTAACGCCAGGACGCCATTACGCTTTCCCCCGGTCAAGACCGGTACCCATTTCAGACACCTGGGTAGAGTGGGGTATATATATTTTTTTAATAAACTCGAAATAAAAATTTTTATGCAAAAATCGGAAAACTTTGGATATGCAAATGTGTTTGGAATGCAATTTTACATCTATATGTGAATTTTTGTTCTCATAGGTGCAATAGAAAAGTGTACAGTGAAGTTTGAACGATGAGGTCGGATCCAGGGTAGTAGGTTCCCTTAAATCGTTTTTGAAATATACTGTTAAATCTAGTCCATATGAACTATATTGCAAAATGAAGCATCTTATATCGAGTTAATTATCTCATTGATCAGTCTAATGCGAAACTAGGTTAAGTGAATTAGCTTGAACATTATTTTTACACTTTAGAATAACGTTGTTGTTAGGATGCCCTAGAAATCGCTGAACTTATTCGGGCCCACAGGTAGCTATGCTCAAATTTGACCATTGTACTAGACTTAAGAAACATCCTAACTCTATATCACAGTGGTGTATAAATTGTTTGAATTCTAAATTTTCAAACTGATTGTGCTTCGATTTTTTCCCCTATACCCAACGAGGAAATCGCCGCAGCGCAGAGATTCGAACCCTCGGCACCTTCACGAAAGGGTGAGGCCTTTAACTATTCTGCCACGGCGAGCACAAGACGCAGCTTTCGAAAGATTGCAAAATGAGATCCCCCATCTCACCATGTTGGCGCATCCTGCCCCAGAAGGCAAGACGATCCTAGTAACGGACGTTTCGGCCAACGCGGTGGGGGGGGCTGTTTGTGTCGCGTCTTACCATACGCGGATTTCTGAAATCCTTGAGGCAACATTGGCGTGGACCTTCCGCACCAGTCCGCGAGACTGACGAGGCGTTTTTGTTCGAAGTGAAGTGATGGAGTGCAGACGTTCTCCCTGGATAATCTCAAGATCGTAGTAACTCAGCGTGATTATGTGTTAGAAAAAATTAATAATCTTCGACTCTTCGTGTTCTCGATTATCTATACTTGTTTTTTGTGTGTGTGTGTCTGTGTCTTTGTGTGCTTGATAGTGGTGAACAACCGGTTCCTAGAGCATTAAATGATGCTGCTGACAACGGGCGAACCACCTATGTCGAATCAGGCCAGTGTTAATGAATTCCTGGTGCTCCTTCCAGCTAGAATGCTGCATTACGATGCTAGATACTCAAGCGATAACCTAGGTTATGTAAATTAAGGTAGTCAGCAGTCTAAGATGTAGGTGCCTGTGAGAAGTTGTAGTTTGTAATTATAAAAAATGGTTGCGGTCAACATTTTGCTGGGAGTGAGCATAAATTGCTAAATTGATGCCTCATAAGCATGGCGCACACAGCTAGTTAGCACTAATAGCGTATACTTATTGATTGTGAATAGTTCAGATTGAGATTAGTTCACCTCTCTCTGTCAAGAAAATTTGTGAATGTATACTTAGTGTTGGCTCCTCACCCATGAGCTGGGCTCACCCATGAGCAAGTTGCGTCAGCCAACAAGGTGAAAACCTAGATCTAAAGCGAATTTAAAGTAGACTATGAATATGTCAGCGAAAATTTTATGTGACCATTGAATACCCACGCTGATATCAGTAACCAAGTTCTTGTTACCCTAGTGACAGTTCACCTGTAATTTAAATTGAGTAATTTAAACTGCAAAATAGTAAAATTAGAATATAAAATCCCTGCAAGCCCAAATGAGTTCAGCAACTCTTAGGGTATCCCTTCAATTTCACTCTGTATTCATGCATATTATTTTTCCTAAGCCGTGGTTGCCAAATTGGTTGGGAGGATAGTATGCCGTTCCTGTTGTAACGTTGTCTCAACATCGGAGACCCAATCAGTCTTATGTCTCTTTCACAGGTACAGTAAAACCAATATAGTCACTATCCAGATTGTAAGTTGAGCTAGGATACTTATATGGAAACGTGAGAATACCGTCCCCCATCTCTTGTAAGTATCTAAAGTAAGGTGTTGTCAGATTATCTCCTTGAAAGTTGTAAACTTGTGCCCACAGCAGCACTTAATTTACGTGAACCGCTGGGTTTCTAGCCCAGTTCCTGTAATGCAACATTGACTTACATTTATACAAACATTTGCACTTACATGTGTTCAATAGCCCCGGGCCTGTTTAGCTTCGCAAGGCTGTGGTGCCCGGAAAGTTGCTGAATAATTAATACAAATTTAGAATTTCAATTATGATCTGACTTAGTAATTTTTCGAAAGTAATTTTGTACCTTTTAAAAAGTCTTTTATTTAAAGATAAATAAATATTAAAATAGATAAAATCTACACCGTCTTACGAGACGAGTTGAGTGAATCTTTATAGCAACATTCAGGCTCTTCAAGCATCGTTCGCTGCTCAGCAGCCCATTGCCCCGCTAGACCTCGTAGTGTAAACAAGTGCTTTGATCAACCTGGTGAGTCTCGCTATTCTCGGAGTGATAATTTTCGTGTCTTAAATGAAGATTTATTAGTCGTGAACATGTGGTTTATTTTGTGATGTAATTGATAAAACCAATTTTGGAAATGTGAATTAATAAGTGAAAGAAGCGAGCTAACCGGCTCGTGAGTAGCAAATAAATATCGTTTGACTGCCTTCCGTGCTGTTCGTAATTTTGTTGTGTGTCTAAAAATGAGGTTTATTAGATATCATGAATTTTGTAAAATCATGTGTAGTAGGGAACGAAACTAGAGTTTACTTCCTAAGTAGATTGATGTGTAACCGGCCTGAGCGTGCCGCCATGGAGGCGGTTACTAAATGGAAAAAATGGAAACTATCCATAATTAAGCCATTACATAAATCTGGTGATATCGACATAGCGTCAAACTACAGACCAATCAGTCTCCTGCCTGTTATGTCCAAAATATTAGAAAAAGTAATAACAAACCAGCTCTCGTCTTACATAGACGAGTCACATCTACTGCATCGCAATCAATATGCTTACAGGAGGAATACCAGTACTCAGGACGCCCTGTTAAACATAACAGAAAAAATTTACAATGATATTGACCAAAAAAAATTAACTCTCTTACTATTGCTTGATCTCTCCAAAGCTTTCGACAGTGTTGAGCATAAGAAACTTCTACAAAAAATTTCAAACCTCAGAATTGACACTCAGTGGTTTGAAAGCTACCTACGAAACCGCTCTCATGCAGTGTGCTTGAATAACAAAATGTCATCATTCATACCAAATAACTTTGGCGTTCCTCAAGGTTCAATCATCGGCCCACTCCTATTTTCAATTTTCATCAACGATTTCCCCACCATGCCGGCAAACACAAAAATCTCAATGTATGCTGATGACGTACAAATTGCCATGACAAGCTCAACAGCGGATTTAACAGAAACACAAGCCAACGCTGAAAACCTTCTGAGAAATCTGAAATTGTGGTATGACCATAACGGCCTCAAACTTAACGCAAGTAAAACGCAATGCATTATTTTTGGATCACAGAATGCGACTGAAAATTTACCACCATTCAAGCTAACATTTGGAGACGATACAATTAAACCAGTCGATAAGGTTAAAAATCTGGGTGTTTGGTTTGACAAAAATATGACTTTCAATTCACACGTCGAAACAATGTGCAACAAAATTAACGGAACCTTAATGTTCTTTCATCGTATAAAGAACACACTTGACGAAAAATCTAGATTATTAGTGATTCAGTCTTTAGTTTTATCGCGTCTGGACTACTGCAGTCTTGTGTGGGGAGACTTACCTAAATGTCGTCAGGAAGAGTTGCAAAAATGTGTAAACTTCGCCGCCAAAGTGGTATGCAAAGGAAATTTCAATAAATACGATCATGTCACCCCTCTTTTAAGAAAACTCGACTGGATCCCAATACCGAACAGATTCATGATCCAGAAAGCTCGACGAGTATTCTCCTCTCTGTACCTCCCCCAAAGTAATGCAGAGGTGGTAAAATTTTTTCCATCTAATATCCCAAACGAAAGACCAAACCGGAGGAACGATGTTTTAGTCAGTTACCGTTCATCTAACGTGGGACAAAAAGCTCTCTCAGTTTCTGGAGCTTTTTTGTGGAACAAGCTTCCCCAGCAAATCAAAAACTCTAAAACTGGAAAAGAATTTAGAGTAAATGTGTCACGTCATTTTGCATCTCTGTCATAGGGCCTGCAGCATCTCGGTGTGAACTTCCCATCTATCAGAAATTTTAATTTTTCCTGAAATTTCTGTTAGAAATTTAGAAACTATTTCATTTTACGTTTACTAAGCGATTCGCATATTAAACTTACTTATTTCTGTCGACAACAATGAGCACCACAGCCGTCAGTTCAGTGCAGCAGAACGAACGTTCTTTCCATAATTAGGAGTATTTCCTCATATTTATTTTGTTATTTCTTTCTCTTTTCAGTATTAATATTTAACGTCCGTATGACAAATATACCATGAAATACATTTTGTGTGTACACCAATAAACTGGTTTATAGATGTGAGGGTTGTGCAAAGTTTATAATGAATTAAATTTTTGGCTAACGTTGTCTCGCTATTTCAAAATCATTCTCGAAAATGTTTTCAATCGATTTTCGGCTGAGCTGGGGGGAAAGGGGTAATTTAAGCATTGCATTTAGTCTTTTCATTTTTATTTTTTTTCCGTGCGTTCAGCGCACACTAGCACTGAACTTTCAAATCGGAAAAAACTCTAAATTTCTGTAATCAAAATTATTATTTTGGATCAAGGCTTAATCTTCCTATATGTGCCAATTTTGTGAATATTCTCCACTCAGATGTGATATCCGGCCACAATGTTACTCCATTTTATCCCACGTACACATGTCCGTATAATGCTGAAGAGTTGTGTTGCTTCTTGACTATAACTTGATTTTTCTTAAAAATTTCTGTGAAGAAATTAAAAAACAGCTCATTTTTACGTTTTTCGAAGTCTTCTCTTCCTTTTAGTTATCTTTTGCGAAAAATTACTTAGGATTACAGTGAGCTCAGCTGTCATTTTCTGTGTAGTAGATGGTAGGGTGCTTCTTTCTTTTATCTTATATATGTATTTTTTTCTAATATTTTATTTTCAATAAGTATATATATATTAATATGTGTGTGTGTACGTGTGTAGGTATATATATGTATCTACATAAATAGATATACATGTTTCTATTTCATTTCTTTACGCAAGAACCATTCGGTTAATAAATTTTATTGAAATAGCGAAATGATTCAAAAATAGATCTAGCACTTCCCCAGAGGGCGTTTCTGTGAATCGGATTAATGTCACATATAATTAATGAAATAAAGTGCAATTTGAGCATATGAATCGTAGTAAAATTATCTTTCTGTCCGTATGTTGTACAAGCTATGAATTTTGATATTGAATATATGTTTGTTTACCCATTTCTACCAATATTTTTTAGATATTTGTCAATCATGAGTGGTAACCGGCTTACACTGTATCTCTATTTTATCCCATGCACCCATGTCCGCATGATGTGGTGAATATCGAGAAGATATGAAATATGTTTTTGGTGGTGATAGGGCTTTGCATATTTTTAGGGCATATTTTTCATTTCTCATTCAACTACCCTTGACAGAGATAGACTATTGGCAAGCCACGTGTGGTTTGTCTATTAGTACGCCTCGTTTATTTTGTCTATTAATATGCCTCGTATGGTCTATCTATTTTGTACACCTCTGATAGCTTGTCTATTAGTACACCTCGTATAGTTTGCCTATTATTATCATGCCTCGTATGGCTTATCTATTTGTACACCTCGGATGGTTTGTCAATTAGTACTCCTAGTATAGAACTTTTGTTAGACTACTAGCACACCACAAATGGTTTGTCTATTAGTACACCTCGTATATTTTGTCAATTAATATGCCTCGTATGGTCTATCTACTTGTACACCTCTGACAGTTTGTCTATTAGTACACCTCGTATAGTTTGTCTATTATTATGCCTCGTATGGCTCATCTACTTGTACACCTCGGATGGTTTGTCAATTAGTACTCCTCGTATGGAACATTTGTTTTAGGATGCCCTATATTTAAGAAACTTTTAAAAGCCAATATGTTGGCATGTATCTCATGTGACAATTTGGAAATAAACGTTTTTTCTTTCTTTCTTTTTTTTTACGTAGCGGCCCGGTAAACTTTGATACTCGGTAAACTTTGAAACTTAGAAGCTAAAAGACCACCGGTCGTTAAGTTAGATGTGTTTTAGTTCGTCATTCGTTACTTTAGTGAGTGAGAGCTTAGAAGCTATTTTTAAAGCATAACTTGTTAAAGCTATTTTAAAACATAACTTTAGAGCATATTAATTGCCGTGTTAACCTTGTTCTATTTTTTTGTGATTATTGCAGGACCAACAAAACAAAAGCTACCTCCCCTACCTTACCCCATTTTCGCTACATGGTCGTTTTTTATATTTAATCGTTCCGTTATACATCGTACCTCGAATATCAAGACTGTTGGAGTATCGCCCTATTATTAGTATCGCCGAATTCCATGCTACTTTCTAATCTCTTGTCTCGAGTAACCTCAAGGGCCCTAATAAACGATAATTGTTTTCGACTAGTCTTTATCCCTTGCTAGTCGTTTAAACAATTTAAACAATTTATTTACCACAGGTGATACAGAGATAGAATGTTTCTTAAGTCTAGTACAATTGTCAAATTTGAGTATAGCTACCTGTGGGCCCGAATAAGTTCAGTGACTTCTAGGGCATCCTACCATCAAGGTTAGTCTAAGGAGTACAAAAATGTTTAACCTAATTTACTTAAATAGAGACGCATTAGACTGATCAATGAGATAATTGAGTCGAAATTAGATACTTCATTTTACAATATAGTTCATATGGACTAGATTTAACAGTATATTCGACAAAAGATTCAAGAACAGACTGAAGATCGGCGAAATTAACCAAGGCAAATTACATTATTAGGACCAGTTATGTAGGGGACAAGGTTTGACTCTGTGATCTTACACGACTAGTAATCTGATAGGAAGTGAGACTCAAGATTTTTTTTTAATACCTTATAAGAATTACTTTCACGGATCTCCGCAGGTATTGAGTTCCAAGTTTTAGTTCTAACGAAGAGGATACTGTGTTGTGACCGAGCCTTTGAGTAATAAGGAAGCATGAATTTACTTCTATTTCGGGTTAAATGGTCGTGATGACCAGTTTGCGCAGTTAATAATTGTTTTAGGCTATTGTCGCCATCATTTGTTAATGTTTTGTAAATGAAATTGAAAATGGAGATTTTGTAGAGATCCGAAAGCTTAAGTATTCGTAAATTTTTGAATGAGTCATTTGTGTGAACATTATATTCTAGATTCTTTACCGCTCTTATGGCTCTTTTTTGCAGGGTAAAAATTTTGTTGGTTTTATTTTTATCAGTTCCGTGCCATGCTTCTATTCCGTATTGCAAGTATGGTGAAATGAGCGTTCGGTAGAGCATTTGAAAGGCTGTTTCAGGCAGGAAATTTTTAACTTTATTTAGGATTCCGATAGATTTTGATAATTTAGAACTAATATGAGCGATGTGCTCGTTAAAGGTTAGATGTTTGTCTATTATGATGCCCAGGAATTTACTTGAGTTGGTTTCTTCGATTTCACCTTCGCCAATTTGAATGCGTGGGAGAGATATAGGTTTCTTGTATGAGAATGTATTACATTTTGTTTTATCGATATTAAGGCTTATTTTATTAGCTTTGCGCCACAATGAAACCTTATGAAGTTCATTATTTATTCGCTCCGCCATCCTAGCGGGATTTTGGTTTGGAAGGACCGCAGAAAGGGTACTGTCATCGGCAAAAAGTATGAATTTGAAGAATAATGTAGATTTAATGATATCATTGATAAAAATTAGAAATAGGAGAGGCCCAAGGACAGATCCTTGTGGAACTCCATGGCTAATTGTCTGTGGGTCTGATTTTGCGTCGTCAATGACAACGTATTGTTTCCGATTTGCTAAGTATGATCTGAACCAATCAAGGGCAGCCCCTCGAATGCCATAACAATGTAATTTCAAGAGTAATACGTTATGGTCCACACAATCGAATGCTTTTCGAAAGTCGAGAAATACGGAGAAAACCAGCTTTCCTTCATCTATATTAGAATAAAGGTGTTGCAAATGATTTAATACAGCTTGTGTCGTAGATTTCTTAGAACGAAAACCGTATTGTTTGTCGTAGAGGAAAGATTTTTGTTCAGAATACGAATACACTTTTTTATACACAATTTTCTCGAATATTTTACTAATAATTGGTAATACAGAGCTGGGTCTATAATTGTTAATGCAGTTTTTATCACCATATTTAAAAATAGGAGTCACTCTAGCAACTTTGAAAGAGTTGGGAAGATACCTTGAGAAAGGGATTGGTTGATAATATAAGATATACACGGTGCTATTATATCAGCTGTAGCCTTAAAAACTTTAGCCGAAAAATTTTTCAATCCACCTGATTTATTTTTCAAGTTGTTTATGCACGTAATTACATCGGAGGGATTAGTTGGCTCGAAAAAGAAAGAGTTAGATTCACGGACATGATCCATGTATTGCAAGTGATCTGTGGGTTCACTGAAGACACTCTCGGCTATATTTTTTCCTATGTTAAAAAAAAGTTGTTAAACACAGTTGTAATATTTTTTTTCTCGTGATATTTTACATCTTCGCGAACGAAGGACTCAATTGTTTTCGTAGTATTATTATTCGGCTTATAGCATGAATTAAGCAGGCGCCAAGTTTTTTTAATATCAGTTTTGTATTCAGTAAATTTGCGCGTGAAGTAGTCTCGTTTTGAGGTTCGTATTTGATTTGTCACATGATTCCTGAATCTGTTATACCTTGCTTTAGATATTCGCCCTTCGTATAGTAAGGCTAGGTACGCTTGACGTTTCAGTAATCCAGGGCTTTTGTGTATTTTTCGGCGTAATTGTGCGGGTGATTATTGGACAACACTGGTTATATGCGGTCGTTATAATTTCAGTTAAATTTAGTATTGCTTCATCAATGTTAATCGCATTATTGTCCCGTTCATAGATGTCTAATGATGGCATTAATTCTTCTAGAACAGTTCGCATTGTTCCCAAGTTGTATTCGTTTACACAACGAAATGAATAAGTATCAGACTGTGGGCTGGTACAAGGACTATAGACATTTTTCTTGATGAGAAACACCGGGAAATAGTCAGATAAGTCAGAAATTATTATTCCGGTAAGAAAATCAGTCGGATCTAACATAAAAATATTATCGAGTAACGTAGCCGATTCAGAAGCAACACGTGTAGGTTTCGTGATGATTGGAATGAAGGAGCTAGACTGAAAAACATTTATGAAGTTTGAGATTTGCTCACAGCTATCAATTTGTAGAAGGTCGTAGTTGAAATCCCCGCAGATTATTATGTCATTATATAGAGACTTGTTGAACTGAGATATTATGCTTTGAAGCTCGTTCAGGAAAGAGACGTTACAAGCTGTTGGGGGCCTATATACTGTCCCAAGCATAATCCGTTTATCATTTTTCGTTAGTTCTATAAATTAAGTCTCAATATGTTCACGATTCATAGTTGCACTTAAAATGACTTTCGAAGATATATGTTTAGATATGTACGTACTGATGCCACCACCACGTTTGTTACTACGGAGTGAATGATGGCTATAATAGTTTTGAATTTGAATAAGGTCTTTAGATGAGTCATCTAGCTAAGTTTCGGTGAAACTGAGAACATCAAAATTGCTGTTCAGCTTAGTGATGGTACAAGATATTTCATCTATTTTCGGATAAATGGATCTACAGTTCCAACATAATAGAGAAAAATCGTTACAGGTCTTCCTCATCGATTCATTGAATTTTTTAATATTTAGGTATTTACAGTTTCCAGTTTCATTTAGGTTTGGGTGCAGTCTATTCAAATGATTGAGATCTGGCTCAATATTGTCGAATATATCAACATGGTCAGTCATTAGAATTAAGAGACAGTAAGTAAAATGTAACGTGAAAATAAAAATGATACAAACTACAGGATCAAGGTAAAAATAAGGACATTCCTACGTACAATTAAATTAAAAAAAAGAGAAACTAAAAACACACAGAGATTATTAGTCTAAATTGTCTAAAACCTAGTATGATTTCATAAGGAGAGCGCAAACTTAGTCCATGAGCAGGAACATTAGGGATCATAAATGGCAAATAATGCAGTTACAAGGCTGTCGTACCAGTGGTATCCGCATATAACACTTATAAGATGTAGCAAGGACGAAATGGATTTAAAAAACGAAGTGACAGTGGTTTATGGAATTTAAAAATCTTGACTATCTAAATTGTTTCCAGATTTAGAAACATATACACGAGTTGAGAGCGTCCCCCATACGGACTTTTTTCTTTATTATTGAACCTAGAACAATGAAATTTGGTATACTGATAGGAAATTGAATTTGGAATCGTTTTTGCTTAGAGCAAAAGTTCAATTTTCTTGAAAAGAAAATGGGAAATCAAAGAAAACGAAGTTTGAGGGGGGTTTCAAAAATCTTCTCCTACATTTTTTGAGCTACAGTGATGATTTTGGTATCATTGGATGCGGAAAGACACGGGCTGCACACACTCCAAACCCGCAGATTTGGACGCCGCCCACCCCTCTCCCTCCACCTCCAAGCAGCTACAGCATCACCTCCGAGCAGCTACAGAAATGTTAGGTTAAATTTATTTAGGTTAGGTTAAGTTAAGTTAAATTAGGTTAAGAGGTTAGGTTAAGTTAGGTTAGGTTGGGTAAGGTTAGGCCAAGTTCAGTTAGTTAAAGGTTAACTTAAAAAAGTTTAAAAATGACTGTTTTTGCGTGCCGAGGTGGAGGGTAGAATAGCCAAACACCAGCGGTCGTTGTCAAAACTTATTATAATGATTTAATACAGGTTAACTTTGGTATTCCGCTGTAGTATCCACTTACTAAATACATGTAGTTTTTATAATGCATTGGATAATAATACATGTATAACGAACAGATAGGTTAATAAACCTCAGAAGTACTACATAGTTAAATAATTGGCGCGAATGGCAACGTGATGTAGCAACACGGAGGTGGAGGGGCGGAGTCCAAATCTGCGGGTTTGGAGTGTGTGCACACGGGCTTTTATGGAAACTAAAATTAATTCCAAAAGTATGTATTGCTCATGAGTTATGACGTCATAAATTTTCACATTTCCTAAAAAGGACATTTTTTTCCTATTTTTACACTTTTTCATATTGAAAATGTAAATTTGGGGAAACGAATTTTAGCTTTCATAAAAGCCCGTGTCATTTTGCATCCAATGATACCAAAATTATCACTGTAGCTCAAAAACTGTAGGAGAAGAAGCATTTTGAAACCCCAAAAACCATTGTTTACATTATAAGCAAAACAAAGAAACATAAACAATTCAAATAAAAAATTTTTTAAAATTTTTAGTTCAAGTTAGACCCCTGAAAGCATTATAGAGTAATCCAGAGACATAGGAGATGACATAGCAACTTTGCGCCGTGAAGAAAGTGCCATGGGGGAGGTGTAACATGATAAAATACAACTTCCCCCTCCCCTCCCCTCCATTCTTTAAACCCCCGTAGCGGGCGAACGAGTGAACGTACGAGTCTCATTTTTTCACAGGATGTACCTGACCTCTTACACTTCTTATAACAGCAAAAATCCCAGTTTCTCATGAAATCCCAGAAGCAAGGATTCATATGGGGGACGCTCTCCTTAAGTCTGAGCAGCGAGTTCGGTATGAGCATTCGATAAAAAAGGAGAAAAGAAAGAAATTGAAAAACAATTTAGTAAGCAGCAAAACAAAGCTGCAAGGTCGACGTGGATGCCTTGAAGAGGTAAAGGTAATTCAATCAAAAATCAAGAAGAAAACATGTGGACAGATATCAAAATAATATTAAACTCAATACGTCAGTCCAAAAAAATACTAATCACGAATAATTTCCTCTGAGGACTTGCCGACATGTTGCAACAAGTACTTGTCTAGTTCTTCAGGTGTATTGATGGCTAGAGGTCTCTGAGTTACTTGTCCAGGTATCTTTGGAGAGAAGACGTTGATATTGCCATCCAAACTTCGTGCGGGTCCTATTTGTTCCGGAAATTTTCGTTTGGCCAATCTCAGAGTGTACATCATACTTGCTCGCGAAGGTACTAAGTATTCATTCACGTAGAATTCCGGTTTAGTCATACGGCAGGCTGTCAGAACTTCTTGCTTCTTTTCGTATTGTCGTAGCTCAAAATAAATGTTTCTTCTATCGACGTTTCTGGGCGGAGGTTTTTTTCCTAATCTACTCGCTGTGGTGATGTCAGAGTTACTCAGGTTGATTTTGAGTTGGTCCTTCAGGAGCTGGCACACCGTTTCTATGCAATTTTCTTCAGGACGTGATTGCGGCAGTTCCCCTGATATAACCAAAGTGCGTTTTTTGTTCTCCAATTCTTCACGTTCTTCTTTCCTTTCGAGTCGCTCTAGACGAGAGACTATGTTATTTATCTTCTTATCTTGCTCTTCAATCCTTGCATTTTGATTTGATTCTTTCTTCGTTAGTGTTTCAATCATCGTTTTCAAGTCACTAATTTCGCTTTGAAATTTCTTCATTACTGATTTGAAGAGATCAATTAGGATGGAAACTACTTGCTTACTCTGTTTTGGCAGGCCTCGTACGTCTGGATAGTCAAGCTCCAGCATACCTTCGCTGTTGTTGTCCTTGCTTGGGCTTTTCGCCATCTTGTGAGAAGGGAGACACTCTCAAAAAGAAGCAAGGGTTGAGTGCTTGTTTTGATGGAATATCACACTTTTCGTTTGATTATTTTTTCAATTTGGTTAGATAAAATTTATTCTTGGATCCTCATGGTCTGAGTGGGCACTCTTTTTTGGTTAGAAATGTATGATCATTAACCAGTTGGGCACTTTGTTTCGGAGCAAAGACACAGACGTCCTCACTGCCTCACTGCACTCACTTAACATGTTGCTTGAGTAATTATTGAGTAATTGAGTAATTATTAGTTGAGTAATTATTGGTAAGAGATTCTAAGCGAACCCCCACATTAGAATCCCCTCAGTGGTGACCCATCGAGATATACACCCTCCTTCATCATATTTTTTATACGTAGTATCCCTAGTAGACAAAGAGAGCATTCTATAAAGGTGTTAAGGGGAGGTAGCATACTCCAGCCGCTGAAGCCGCCGGTTTGGACGCCGACACCAAGAACCAAGAAAGGAAGACCTCAGTGACGTACAAAAGCCGAAGACTGCAAAACTATCGTGAGTTGCGAGTTCACCAGTGATCAAGCACATATTTGTTTTTAGCATTTTTTATTGTGTTGCCATTATTATTAATTTTTTTCACATTGAAGTTAACATTCCGGGTGCACCATATTCGCCAGTGAGCTATTTTCTATATTTTTCCTTTTTAGTTTTCCATCGATTTTCCCCTATTTCGACGTTTTCTCTATTCCCCGCACTACATTTTCCTCCAACTTCTATCGCTATAACTCTTATATTTCAAATTTTTTTCCCGCGAACGTATCTCTCCTATTTTCGACGTTTCCTTTTTTTTCGCATCGCATTTTTTCAAATTCTTTTGCTGTATATAAATATTTTTCCTTTTCCTACTTTCATTGTGAGCAAAGAAATGGAGTCCTCACCATCAAACAGTAACGGTCATGAGGTAGTAGACGATAATGATACACATGTACTGACGAATGCGGCCTTAGTACGTCCCCCTGAATTCGATGAGTCCTACCCTCAAATGTTTTTTAACGGGCTAGAAAGCCAATTTATTGTCGCCGGGGTGCGTCGCTCGGCTCTAAAATTTCATCACGCATTAGGTGCATTGAGTAGCCGCATAGCGCGTCATATACCACAAACGCTCATAGAGGCAGCAGACTATGAGGGACTCAAAGAGTTTGTGCGCGCGCGGTAGTCCAGATCCGAAAAGGAACTCTTTGATGAGCTCCTTTCACAAAAAGGGTTGTATTGCCAAGACAGACCTAGAGAATTCCTGTCAAAACTGCGCTCTTTAGCCGCCGAAAGCAACTTAGGCCTCTCGGAGGATTTCCTCCGACTCAAGTTCGTGAGCAGTTTGCCAGAAGCCATACGCCCCTGGATAGCCGCGCGCCAGGAGCACGACTTGGGCACTATGGCGTCCATTGCAGAAACCTACTTGGAATACCTGCCGCGAACTCAGGTAGCTGCGGTGGACCCAATTTTTAGGGAAAGGGCACCTGATACGGGAGCGCACACGAATTACCGAAGTTACGCATGGAACGCGCACGAGGAGAGAGCCGGTCAATACAACAGCCCCAGCATACCAATAGGTGTTAGAGCATTCCGTTCAAACCAGCGCCCTAGAGTCTGTAGAGCACACCTTTACTACGGGAATGAAGCTAGATCATGCCGGCTCTGGTGTTCTAATTACAAACCCGGTTTGCCGTTCTCTCGACCCTCAAGTAGAGCTTCCTCCCCCGCCCGACCTGCTAGCCCGTTCCGTAGGTCGGAAAACTAGTTTCTGTGCGCCCGGCGGACCCCTCTGCGACATTCCGGTGAAAAACCAAGACCCATACGCGCACCGATTCGAAGAAGGATGAACACCACTTACCCTAGGGGCCGCGCTGGCGTTCACCGAAATGGTGTTATACCCCGACGTGTCGTCCATGAATAGGGTAGCCCCTCGAACGCGTCGTCGCAGCGCCTTCAAATTTGGCAGGCACATAAAAGGCCTTTTGGACACGAACCTAAGCTTTTTTCTCGTAGATCGGGCGAGAACTTTTCCTTTAATGGCCGTTCAAAGGTCAAAAATCGACCAAAATGGGTCATTTTCAAACTGCTGCCAAACACCCATAGAATGCCTCTAGGCGGCTATAATTTCAGCGTGTGGTAGACGAAACAATGGAGCATGCGCCAACGTTGCCATTTTGCGATCCCTTCGTAAAAAGTATCCCTCTTTGCCCCTCAAAGTTGACGAAAAATTTTTAGGGTAATTTTGACGAAATTTGGAGAACTTTTTTGAGAAAACCACGCACTTTTAAACTTTCA
The DNA here is from genome assembly GCA_030386875.1 of Morinoia aosen. Classification (NCBI taxonomy): domain Eukaryota; kingdom Metazoa; phylum Arthropoda; class Malacostraca; order Amphipoda; family Talitridae; genus Morinoia; species Morinoia aosen. The sequence continues at coordinate 7,145,075 of CM059574.1, forward strand.
AACTTTGATAGCTCGTACATTTCCAAAAGTTCTACGCCTCATGAAATCAACGGCTCTCGAAACGATCAAGTTTCCACACAACTTCGGGTCAAAGTTTTCCTAAAAATATTTGGACAATTTTGGTGAGGCGGGAGTTTTGCCCTGAGTTCGACGGCAATACCTGTGGCTTTCAAACTTTGTAGTCTCGTTCATAAAGCTTTGTAATATACCCAGCGAGTTTTACAGAGTGCCAGCTATGAAAACTTGAGTGGTGCGCAACTTTAAAGTTCAAGTAAAAAAACGCGTTTTTTATAAGGTCATTTTCGAACGCCAGTTGTGACGTTGTTTGATGGATTGGTGACTTGAAAATTTGATACGACCTAGTTTTAACCTTTTTCTCAAAGTTATCAAGTTTACAGTTCATCATAAGCGAAACTTTTTTCAAAAAATGGTTCCAAACACAACCCCCAACACCCCCAAAAAACGTTCCGAACATGTTTTTGGAAAATGGGGGTGACCTACGAAAAACTTCATTTAACACTTTGTGCTCGGTTTTTCGTCGTGCATTCAAAAGTTTTTGGGCGGGTTGAATTTCGGCTTCGTTTGAGCGTGAGACATTATTTTCACTTTTCCAGGCCATTTTTGCCTTTCCTTCGCCCCTGAAGCCCACTTCCTCACCTTCGAGGGAGCTGAAAATCACTTGAAAGATGCGTCTTGAGGAGATCTTTCGATTGATACTCGTGTCTCAAAGTTGTAGGCCTTCAACTTTTTGTTCAAATTTGAAAAAACATCAAACCTTAGGGAGGAATCGCGAAAATTTGCCAATCTAGGGCAAAAACTGGATACCAATCCACCTTGTATTGAAGTCTCCAAAATGCGAATATTTTTCAATGACTGAATTTGGGGCCTGAAATGGAACTTTATTGAGTTTGAAGGTTTTATATAGATGCCCATTTTCATGAACTTTATGCTGTGATGTTTTTCGATTGCGAAACAATGTAATTAAATGAATCGTTGAAGTTCAAAGTTTTTTTTAATTTTTTTCCATTGGAAGCGATTTTGCTAAGTTTGGAGTGTTTTAATGTGTTGTTAGAGCTCATAAAAATATATTGTATTTCGAAGTAAACGTTGTAAGTGCCTGTTTTTGCCTTGAAATTAATAATTTTTTTTTGCATGACGCGTAATTCATCATTTTCAATGGTTTATATTCGTTTCACAGGAAATTTTATAGAGAACAAATGTGTTTAAAATAGGCGATTTACCATATGGTAGGATTATTTCACTTCCAACATGTCATGGTATGGAAGGAAAAATTTTGGTTCCGCGATGAATTTTTCTCAAAGTCCAAAACATTTTTACGCAAGTCGACTTCCATTTTCATTACCTCGTTGAGGTTCAGAATTTTAGGCTCGAATCTTCTGCTGCTTGTAGAAGTTGTAATGTAAAAGAGGTTCAGCAAGTTTCACGTACTGGTAAGGCGTTAAATGTCAACATCATCGTCTTCAGTGAGTAACGTGAGGTGATTGGTTGTAAAGGATTTTTGGAATGGATTAGTTTACCATGAAAAAATAGTGTTTCGAATTCATAGAAAATCATTTCGATGGTATACTCGTTGATTACATATGTTATTAAAATGTAAAATGTAATAGTTAGGAGCATACATACTACCGTACATTCTTGAGAGAATTCCTGGTAATATAAGAAAGATAAAGCTTGTAATTACACACCAGATTTTGAAAGGAGCAATGAAATAATGCTCCCGTTGACCTGACTGTAACATTTTGTAAGATTTTGTAATATAAGGAGTTGTAGGTCGGGAAGAAAAACTGCTTAGAGGTGTTGATGGGATTGTGATTTTGGCTAGTGAAATTCCACCGAAATTCACGTACTGGTATGGCTGAAGGTGTGACCATGATCGTCGTCGCAGAATAATGGGAGCTCAAACATGCAAGCTGATTATTTGTAGACGCGAAAAATTGTCCGCAATGTCGTTTTCGTTTTGAGAGGAATTTGATTCTTTTGCCTTCCTTTTGTGCGGTACCGTAAATAATTTTTACTGTTTTACGGTTGCAACGAAAGCAATGCGTATTCGTAGAGAATTTCCGAAATGGAAGCAAATTCGAAGTTATTCAAGTTCAAATTTATCATATGTATAGATTTGAAGCATCCATGGGTACTTCTCTTGCGGCACATCATTCTGTTCCTATTAGTGTGGTGTTTTAAACCGCGTTTAGACGTTGTATTGTAAAGATTTTAGGTATTTGACTAGCCGCGGGAACTTGAATGAAATGAAATAAGGGTAAGAGATGAAGTTGAATGTTATATTATCGCGTTCTTAAAGGTTATAATATGGGTCACAAAACAAGATTATAGGAAGAGCTATCTGAAAGGGTCGAACAGTAGATACTTAAAATGTAATGGGAGCGTTGGTTACATATACCTGTACATTTTATGTAAATGAATAATTTACGGATAATGTTTTATTAAGTATTGCTCGTGTGTTACGGAGCAATAAAGAGAAAGTAACAGGTTTTAGATTGGAGGACACTGTCTCCGACACTGTCGGGCTTCAAATTTCATTTCGGCTAAATCGTATGGTAAGCGTGTTTGATGATGTACAAAAGTGTTTGAATAAGCTGATTGGATTTATGAAAGTTTCGTTAGAAAAGGGTAAAAAGCACATAGACTCGATTTATGATTGTTAGAGCATTTATTGAGTCGGAAATCATGGCAAGGCTTATGTGTTTCACAGTGGCACAGAAAGTGTGCGAGTAGATGAAGAAATTCATTACCCTCCATGCACAATATAATAGAGGGTGAAATATGATACGTAATGGGCATAACACGTTTCCACTTTTTGCTCTATGCCTTCGTTCATTGCCATAATTTTGTTATGGATTTGTCTCTTAGAGCAATGTGTCATTATTTCCAGAATAAAATATTTATCGGACCGTGCTGAGAAAGTAGTTTTTATTTTATTTTGAACCTCAATTTCTATCGACATTGACGCATTCACCGTGGGAAAAAATGTGCATGTGATAATGATTGCAGTTGGTTTACTTCATGTTTTAATAGATGTAGATTTAGGTTACGGAATTTTCATACTTACATTGGACCGTAGTCATTGCCATATGAATTTACGTAGCTCAAGTTCGAAACGTGTGAGAATTTAACGGCTACGTCGTTTTGTGTAATAGAATAATAATAATGAAGGGGGTTAACGACAATTTCGGTCAATGACTATTTAGTTGTCGCTTTGGTAGTTGACCAGAGTTACCTTCGTCTTGATAAGTGATAAACGTTTCCGTATTGATGCAATTTGGATTTAATAGCAATATTAAGAGTATCTTACGCCCGGTATACAAATTTCATGAAACGAGGAGCTCGCACACGCAACCACGCTGATAGATCATAGACACGAAAATTTGGAGCGTACCAAAATTATTCCTGTGCTTGAGGATGATCGTAAAGAACGTATAGTTTCTTTGGTGAAACCATTTCTACGCAATTTTTCAGGTGAAATCATTCTTAAACCGTCATAGCGTCCTGGTGTTTGTTATTGGCAAACCAATGTACAAGAATAAGAAGTTTAGGGTTACGTTTCTACCAGGGTCGCCAACAACTTGCAAGTATGGACCCCCCTAGCCTCAGGTAGTAGTAGTAACATAGATTTACTAGCGCTTTAGTAGCTCCGACTATTTCGCGCCGAATGTCTCATGGTTTAAAAAAGATACCAGGATTCTACATCACGTCCGAAGTAGTATTATAAGAACATTATTTCGGTGGTCAACTCAATTTCTATTGCCTCAACACACACAGTTATATTTGTTTGCATAAGCACATGACGATATCTCACTCAATAAGCAGGATCCTTTCTACAGGTCGCACCTGCAAAACGTATCGGTATACAGCGCGAGTTGATACAAAACGAAGATTTTTAAAATTTTAGCAGGGTAAAGAGTGCGAGAACAGCTGGGACCCCAAATCGGAGGCTCCAGCTACCCCGCCCACACTATGGCCGAGCGTCTTACCCACGCTGGAACCCCCTCACAAAGACAAGAGTGGCAGCACGGTACGCTCAGGCATTCCTTCTCCTCAAGTTATAACTTCGGCATGATTTTGCACTTGCAGAGTGCACACAGAATTCCGTTTTCTGGGCATAAAAGCTCGTTATATTTTACTAATCAAATCGCTTCGTGCAAGAAAGGTCGCTAGCGCTCCGAGGTTGAAACGAGCACGGAGGGGCTCACGAAGCATCCCAATGGGTAGGTAATCACACATCGGCTATGCGATCGCATTATGAGCGGCGAGACTTGCTACAGACAACTGGATTAAGCAATGTACAAGTTGATACGTCTATGGATTATAAATAGGGCTATACTATGCGAGAAATACTCTATAAGTTAGGTTAAGGAAAACAAAGACATCACGTTTCAAGATATGGCAGGGAAGGATGTTGTCAATGATGACGTGACTGAGATTCGAGTAATTTTTCTCGATAAGAAAGAGGTGTACCTAATAACTGCCATATCCTGAACTGTGATGAAATATTTATTAAGGTGCAGTCACGTCGAAAGGATGCGACGCAGTCTTCTCTCCTCACACGAGTCCGGAGGTCGTAGACGCGGTCGGAATCTGCAATTGGTGTGACAGGTTCAGTTCATTGATCGTGATTGATTTGGAAAGCTGTCGAGTCTTTTTGACATTACATGCAGGATATGAGAATTGAAAAAGCTAACAATAAAATTTGGGATGCTTAGAAGTAACTTCGAAAGATAGATGGAAATGATATGTTAAGATGTTGTGACGATATGTACATCAAAAACAATGATATAACTGATTACAAGCGCTGCTAACCAGACTAGAATAGTGGCAAGACCACTGTCAGTATTGAAACTGTAGGCGTGCACAGTAGCAAATGAGAACGATGAGGCGTCCATGAATTTACTTGACTGCTCGCTTTAGCAAGAAACGTTTAAGTTGTAGGAATTGCACCATGTTTCTACTTCTGGCATTTATGCATAATCTTGCTCGAGAGCAGTTGCCTTTATTGGGAAAAGTACTGTAACTTTGTATCCATAATATATTAAGAGTGTGGAGTCGTATATATTTAGTAAAGCAGGAGGTAGGGTGTCATATGTGTGAAACAAGGTCCATTGAAATGTTTATTGGAAAGAAATTGATGCGTTTTCTAGCAATGGAAATGAAGGAACAGATAATTATGAGTATAAACAGCCGTTTTATGAAAGTTGAAGATAAGAAGGAAGTGACATTTGTTTACCCCAGAATAAATGAGAATGAATGAAATTTTCTCTTGTATTTGGAACATAAAAGCAGGTGTTTCTTCTGTGGAAAGAAAGAAGAAAGCATCCTAGATGTAGATATAGATGCCTTGATGAGAAAATTGGATGTGAAAGTGGAAGAAGTTTGATGAAAGTCGTTGCATGGAAATATTGCATGGAATCGAAGCAACACGCTTACTGCTGCCGTTGACTTGACGATGACAGAAAAAGAGAGGCTGTTAAATGTAACTCACATGAATCCAAAAAGGAAGTGTTGGAGACGAGCCGTGCTGCACGTTGTTCAGGAGTCTGCTCTGAACTTCATGCGTCGTCGTCGACGCGGTTTTCTGGCACAACCTGAACACAAAACGAGCGTTTACGAAATGGAATGGTCACATTGGTTTAAAGGTTACAAAGAGAAGCAAGAGAAGGATGTCACAAGAGTTGTAGTACCAAGTAAATACTGTGGCAAGTTACGAGGGTATGCTCATGGGAGTGGAAGTTGAATTTCAAGTAGTAGGTAATACTTGAGAAACAAAAGAACGATCAACTAATTCCCATAGTTAATTAGAAAGTAAGTCGCAATAGCAATGTGCCGAAAGTGAAGTAAAATCTCAAAGTTGTTGAAATTCCCGCGTGGCTTTAAGTGCGCGAATGAAAGTAGGTTCGCAGATTTTGCCTGAATTTTGTGTGTTGATGATGATGATGGAAGGGTGATATGATAGTTTTGCAAACATTGCATTTAATACTTAGAATATAATGATATACAACTTTGGATAGATCGCCATAATGCTATGAATGGAAGTATTGTAAATACTGACTGTTAAGTGGATGATTTTGACAGGAACATGAGAGAGACGAGCATGGAGGGCATTTTTGATAAATATAGGTGCTAGAGGGGCGGTTTGCATTACATCGAGAAGAAGTAGTCAAAGGTTCTACGTCAGGTCCTGCAAATGGACAGATGCAGGGGTACATAAATATGGGAAGAACAGCAGCAAATGAGGCGTTTCGTTCACTTTGTCCATGTTCAGGATGAAAGAGGAAAAGAGACAAGGATTAAAGGTGCATTTTATTCAGTTGAAGTGGTAATGTCACGAGACATTATGAGAAGATTAGAATTTGGACCTGAGTTTGCTAGAAAGTGGTGTCTTCATGTGACTGAGGCGGCTAGGAAAAGTGCGATACCGGGATACGAAAGGGGACGTACAATGTCATCAGGACATACATGGTAAAGTAGGTGAAGAAAGAATTTATATACTTGGACGGAAAGAACGTGTACAGGTTATGACTATCCTTGTAATTGTTTGTCAAGATGCTTTAGTGTCATTAAAGGATATTTTATGAGATGGTCGAGTAGGACATTATTGAAGAAAAGAGCAATCTATGTACAAGGTGTTTGTTGCCACACATTTTCTCTGTGACTAGAAACTGCAACTTACGGGAAGAGAGAAGAAATGACGAAGAATGCAGGACAATAGGAAGAAAAGAAAGCAGGGAAGACAAAGTTTCTTTGGAAACCTAGTATTACTTTCTTCGGGGACATATTTTATTGGATAGGAAGTACAAACTGAATGAACATAAGGAATAATTGCGGAGAACATTAATAAAGAACAAGAATGTGAATGCTATAATAATTTGAAAAGAACAATGTCGTAATATGGATAGAAAAATATGTGATAAATTGAAATAGAAATGATATGGTTGGCGTGGCGAGCATATTACCGCCAGGTGAGATGTGAAGGTTGTGTGACAGCGTCATAGAATGTTTAAGTTAAGAATGGTTTCGCAGGATATAGGGACGACATAGATATTGAGGAGGGACGAGAAATGAGCCACCAGAATATTATTGCAAATAAAAATGTACATACATATCTCTCTCAATGTATATCTCTCTCCATGGAAGATTTGGATGTGGATTGTACCGTTGTACAATGTTGGAGCATTTGATGCACTGCGCAGCTTTCAGTACAAAATAGTTAACATGTGAATTATAGTTCGATAACAATATTTTATGATTTTTGATAAAGTTCAAGCAATTTCTGTGCAGATGGATCCTAGGAATGTGGAGGAATAAAATAACAAAGTTCAAGTGTTAGAATGCAATTTGGACGGATTAGCATAGGTTGAATATTGGGTCAATGTTATTCCGAAATGAAAGGGAGTTTGCAAACATTTCTTTAAAAGGCGCTGATGAAATTTTGTAGAGAAATGAAACGAAGTTGTAGAGTAAGTCCTCAACTTAGTAAAGAATCAAGAAAGAATGGAGAAATGGAACAAGCAAATGACCATGAAATGTATAACCTGGTCAGGAGAACGAAATGTTTAGAATATATTTGTGTCAGTGTATACGAGTATTTGAAGTCATGTATGGAAATATAGAAGGTGAATATTGTGTGATTTGTGAAGAACAAATGGTAGAAGTGTATATTATGTTGACATGTAGATAAATCTTGTATGAAGTCAAAATGATTTATTTTGATTTCTTTAATTACGCATATGTGAACTATATTTGGAGTTTATTTCAGAGCGTTGCGTAAAATTGTTTACAAATTTGACAATTAATTTCAATGCTAGTCGTAGCAAATGACATTAATGAAATAGAGAATACAGGTCAGGTGAAATGCTAAGGTATGTAAATGAATGATGTTCGATTGTAGGCGTGGATATGAATAAGAATTTAAAGCACGCATTGATGTTTCCTTTTGAAATTTCTCATCAAATTGGAATGAAATTAAGATTTGGGTGTAGGTGAGAAATCAGAAATTGAAACAAAAGGACATACCTACGAGAGCGTACAGGAGCAGCAGTGCAGCAGGAGCAGCAGTGCAACAGGAAGACGAGTGCGGCAGCGCAGCACTCAGGAGGCTGTCAGTGCCTCAGCTGTCACAGGCGCAGGCAGTGAGAGACGACGCTAGTTGGCCAGTTTTGAGTCTGTGTTCTGAAAATGGAAGGAAAGGTAAGGAAAGACATTGTGGTTTTGATCAAGTTAGATTGCTTTGCTCCAATGTTCGTTATCATAAATGAATCAACGGTCATTATTGCTGAAGAGAAGTACAGCATGTGCTGTGTCACTTGAGCATCGATTTTCAAGCATTTTGTATCATTTAATACATGAAAAATAATAAAGAACGTAGTTATGTTCTCTGCAAATGTTTTCTTACAAATATCACTATGATTATGATTTGTGTAGTTTTAGTTTTCGTAAATGGTTGCCAAGTTTAATTGCCGCAGCGAAATAGGACAGAGGGCAATATGAGCAGGAAGAAATGGGAACTTGTCAGTGAAGAGAAATATTTGTTGCTGCTAGGTGTAAGATGAAATAAATATTTAAATGAAGAGGCACTAAAGAAATTGTACAGGAGAGAATACATTGTGTCTTTATTGAGTAACGTCTTCCTATGTGTGTATTTATTCTTATTCCTACTGAGAGAAATGAATATCGCTTGTCAATGGAGTTGTTCACATCATACATGTGATGCCTGAATTCAAACTTGCGGAAAATACTTTGACAGACATCATGGTATTTTGGGACAGGCATCATTAGATTAGTTTTGCTAGTACTAGATTTATAGTTTTGGAATCATTTTCTTAGAAAACACCAGTTATTTATTGAGAACAGCAAATGACTGGAGAAATTTTGAGAAGAGCGGTAAATATATTGATCCATTCTGGCAAGTGAAAATATGGTTAACTTTGATGCGGATAAAGAACCTAAATTTCCCAGTGAGATATGATTAATATACGTGCTGCAATAAATATCAAGCTGTCTAATTTCATACTTGGTAGCTGCAGCATTAGTGTGTAGGAGGTGTTTGGGTCAGCATCAGCAGTGTAGGCCCAAGGTGTTTGAGTGGAGAATAATCCAGATATAGTGTTTTCAGAGATTTTTTGGTATGTAGGAGGCAATTCTTCAGATGAGAGAATGTCCCACAGAAAAACAATATAAGTGATATTTGCATATTATAAAGAAACACTGAAAAATGAAGTGAGCTATTAGGAAAAAATGAAATATATATCTGAAGAAAGGCAATGGTATGGACTTTAGTAGAAGGTATTTGATTCTATGATTATAAGTACTTGTGAAATCAATCCACTCAATGGAAAATACGTTTAATTCACAATTGCAATTTTGTTATACATTTAGGAGAGAATTGAATGTAGGTCAATTATGAAAGTAATGTAAGCCATGAATGTAAGTGTCTAATTCAATTGTTGTAATAGTTATTGCATTTATACAGAGCAATTTTAAATCAGTTACTGAATGATAAAGTAATCGTGAAGGATTGAATGAATGTATATTGTAGGTTTAATTCATGAGCATAAAGGGAATTTTTAAGCATGACAAGATCGGCGAAGAGAGGGACTCATTTTATTAGTTGGAATATTGCATCAAGCAAGTCATCAGTGTTTAGTTTGACCAGGTTTAAGATGTTTATTTTATATAGTGAGCTATGAATACTTGTATTGTTGAGGAAAATGAGTAAGGATGCTAGAAAAGCAATTGCACAAGTTTGAGGATGCATACTCACGGTTGGGCTATTGGCTTTTAGAACAGCAGCAATGTGACAGATGAACAGAGGATGGTAAGAGCACCATTAGGAGCCACCACTGAAGGAGGGCAGCTTGCAAGCGTTTTGTGTACGAGGAGCATCATTCTGACGTGTAGCCCAGGCAGGGATGAGCTGGACCAGAAGTCAGAGTTGGGCTTGGAAGTTCTGAAATGAAGATTATATTGAAGCCAAAAATTGAAATGAGACAGTAGGAAAGTTTCAAAATGATGTTGGTCAAGAGATATTGCTATGTTAAAAATGATGAGAAGTAGTATTTAACAGTTGAGTTATGCATTCATTTGTTAAAGAATACAGTTATAATAACGACATATATAAATTAGAATCTCAAAGAAATAAATAAGGAGAAACCCTCATGAAATGTCAGTATATTCTCAACCTAATGTAGAAATGGACTAGTACAAACATGATAATGAGGTATGAAATGAACACATTCATTTGTGATAAGGTGAATTATTTCAAAATTATTTGACATGTTGTTCAGGAAGGAAGGATGCAGGCATATGTAATTAGGCATCAAGGAAATGTACACAATGTATTCAATAAATTTACCAAAAGATACGAAATGAACAAACTATGGAATATAGAACTGGTTAACAATACAAAGTTCACAAAGAAAGACCAAGGGGCTGTTAAGGAAGATAGCTGTGAAATGGAATGAATGGTATGTATAACACAAAATACATTATTGATTAATTATTGAAAAGAGAGGGTATGTATATATATATATATATATATATATATATATATCTATATATAGACTCTAACAAGCAAGGTAAATAGTGAAATGTTTTGGTTAGAGATTTGGTATTCGTGGAGGAGAGGACAATAATTAATGTTCCCAGTTTGGCTGCCTAAACATAGTGAATTAGACATTAACCACTTTTGTTCTATAGATTTTTTGGGGTAAATGAGTATTTAAAGAGTTATAGCGCTAGGTTAAATTTTTTGTTCCATAGCAGTAATATATTATAAGCCAAACCCGCAGAACCTGAACTCACTTTTAGGATGTTTTACTTATAACTCAAGTAAGGTTATGACCCAAATATAAGATGTTATAGGAATTTGTTTATTTTTGTCTTTGATGGCTAGAATGCGCTCGATCATTTGAGAGCGTTGGAAGGAAAAGTCCATTGTATTTTTTGTCTGCACGATTTATTATGTCTTCAAACACTTGAGTTGCGGTAATTGATCAATATAATTTGTTAACAACTAAGTTTCCTTGGAAAGTGAATAGAAGAAAAATTATTGATTTAGATCTGATGAACTATGTTTAGGCACTGAAAAGTGGATTTTTATTATTGTCTTCTCCTTTACATTTACCAGAGATTTTGCATTTTAAGAAATTGTAAGAGATCAGTAAGAATATTGTAATTGTATTATTTGCTCGTCTTTGTAGGATATATAGTTATGAAGGAAACTATTTTGAGAACATTTCCATAACACAGAAATACTTCAAATCATGAGTTATATTCTTAATCATATAAATTTCAAACTTACATAGAAATTGTTATGTGGAGCCTTGCAATGTTGAAGTAGTTGGATTGAACGTATGTCCTTGGAATACTGATTTTTATCATAGGTATGCATTTGTTTTGAGTATTTTCCATCCCCTGCAAAAATGAAGTGTCAATGAAAACATACATTTTAAGAATACATTATTTGCATCACTAATTTACAAGTTTATATTTGAGTTCACCACAACATGCATTACTGTTTACCCTCAACTTGAAAGAAATGTTCATCGAGAAGGACAACCAAGCGCAAATTAGGCTTCCAGGCTTTGGATGACTGATAATTATTTTTTTGAGAAATTGGTTCCTTAGCTGATTTGCCATTGTGCTGTAAAATGTTATGGCCTGAGGGAGGCTAGAGCGGTCAATGTGAAGCATGATGGGATCAAAGAAAATGGTAATTTCATTCCCCAAAAATCAGTAAAGGAACCCATTTAATAATGTTTTACATGAATGACATTCTGCTCGCTGATGCTTTATTTTAGAATTATTCAACTTTGAACTTGGCTTTCGCGTAGCAAGTAAGTGGGCGCGCCATGCGTAATTATATTAATAATGGAAGCTAATTGAATTAATAACGGAAGCTAACCCCCTATTACAAACGTAAAGATGTTGGGTCATGAGGGTAAGCCACAGTTTTTCTAGTGGAAATTATAAGTAAAGATTGAAAGCAAGCCATAAAGGTCATGTTAACAAATATGATTGCATGTGCTCCATGATGGCGGTGGCCGTACCAAGTGGCACTATCTATGAGCTGACTGTTAAGGTGACGGTACCAATTGGTGCCATCTATGAGCTGCGTGTAAAGGTGACGGTACCAAGTGGTGCCATCTATGAGCTGCGTGTAAAGGTGACGGTACCAAGTGGTGCCATCTATGAGCTGCCTGTAAAGGTGACGGTACCAAGTGGTGCCATCTATGAGCAGACTGTGAAGGTGACGACGTAATGATGACGGCTAAAAAAACGTCGAAAGCACCAAATACGAGAAATTTTACGTTAAGTTTTTTGTGTTATTAACTGATAACAATATTTGTTATTATGTTATTACCAATTTCTATCATTCTTCGATTTCTACACAGTTCTGGCGAAAACTTTAACACCTCATGATCCGAACTTTGATTTTCCTGAACCAACCCGGTCGTTCTCTCTGTTGCACATTTTGCATGGGAAAGGGATTTTATGTATAATTTCAAAGCTGAATAATTCAAAAAGAACGCATCAGCAAGCAGAATGTCATTCATGTAAAACGTTCTTAAATGGGTTCCTTTGGTGATTGTTGGGAATACAATTCCTATTTCCTTTCATTCAAGAACGCATCACATTGACTGCTAGAACCCCTACAGGGGGTCCAGAGGGGGTCTGAAGGCAGCTGAACTCATAAGAAAATTTTGTTGCAGAAATATTTTCATAAAGTAACATTTGTGGTATATGTCGAGGAGTTGACCATAATTAATTTTGAACTTTTGGGTGCCTAAACATAGTTAATTATGTGTAAATGAACAACTTTTCTTGTATGCACTTTCCGCCGGAAATAATTATTGAACGAGTTATAGGAATGAATTACTTACCGCAACTCTAGTGTTTGTAGCAGGAAGTAATTAACTATTCAACTTTGAAGTTGACTTTCGCAGAGATCGTGCGTAATTGAAGGAATAACGGAAGGTAACAGCCCATTACAAACGTGAAGAGGTTGGGTTGTGAGGGGTAGCCACAGTTCTTCTAGTGAAAATTAAAAATAAAGGTTGTAACCGACCCATTACGTCGAATGATCGAGTGTCTGCAAGCGCACCAAAAAGAAGGGGAAGACCCCAAAATGGTCGACGACATGGTCGAAGACTCGAATGGACTTGCCCGTTAACTGAAACGTAATCTAATTCGCATCGCCAATATAACTTGTCATCTCATGAACTATGTTTATGCATAGTAGAATTTCACTTTATTTATAATTTTCACTAGCTGAACTGTGGCTCCCCCTCACGACCCAACCTCTTTCCGTTTGTCATAGAGGGTTTGCTCCCGTTATATATTTTTTCCCGCCTCAAACATTGGATTTCTGGTAACTCATTTACCGCTATAACTTTTAAAATATTCATTGGCGACAGAAAGTGCATATAAGAAAACTTGTTTATTTGGATATCATTAACAATATTTAGGCATCCAAAAGTGTAAAATCAATTATGGTCAACTCCTCAATATTTACCCAATTTTCTCCTGTACTTTTGATAGCACTGCTTCAAGGATTCAAAAACAGTCTTTGGTTATGTTTTAGCATAAAAACCGAATGACTTCTATTGTTTTGAACTAGCCATAAAAAATCACATGAATATAAGATTTCATATATTAGGAAATTGTGTCTAAATCAATGAATGTACACAAATGAAATATGTTTATTTTTTAACAAATACATATACTGGCCAAATGTCAAATGAATGGGAACAAAATCTGAAAATTGGTGGTTGATTCAAATCAAAGAAATTGTTTGTATGTAATTCATGAGAGTAATTTTGTACATGTGATAGTGAAATGTAGATGGAAAATATGACAGCATGTGTGCAGATTATTTGTAGATGAAAAGAAAAGATGGAAACAGGATTCAGGTAGGGTAATTCATCAAATATGGAACATAAACCGCGTGTGTCTAGAAACAATCTTCATAAATCAGTAACTTTTGCTGTGAATAACTGTTGCAGGGCTCAAGAATATTCTTGAACAGTTGCTTTCTTGTTCTGTGATGTCGCTTTATGGACAACATGTATTGTTGGAATTGATTGCTCTAGAAATGGAGCACTTTAATAACATCATTTCATCGATATCAAACATGAATCAAACAAGAATTTTGATCCGAACAGGTTTTGTGTTTGAATTTTTAATCCAAACACAACTTACTGAGAACTATATTTTGCAATATATAGGGACGTGTTTAACATTACAAAGTGCATTATACGGGTGAAAGGTAAATATAATTACTGAAGAATATATATCTTACAAAAATAAGTGAAATGAAATAATATCTCCATCTTAACTGTATAGAAGCTCGGTCTACCTTCGCAGACGATATACGTTTCAGTACTTAGCCATAATCGTAAATCTAAGATGTATAAAATGTATTGTAGTATAAAGAAGAAATGGCTCCTGAAAGATATTGATATATGTCACAGCCTTTATATTGATATATATATATATATATCAATATGAATACTTATATTGGTATATGTCACATATTATATTGATATTGATATTATCTCACAGGAAGACCTTTGTTCACTATTTAATACTGACATGAAATAGGAACTGAATATTGAACATGGAATAATTATGAAGGTTTTAGCAGCGGGAAAGAAAAAAATACAGCAACAGAACATCATATAGCAACACTACTCTCTAGTTATGAGGGGGAGTTGACTTTGGCACGACAACAGTTAAACCATCCCAATTTTCCCGAGGTGCGTAAGATTTTTCAAGTGAAAAAATATGATCAATTTGTAAAGGTCGTCGAGAAAAGTCGTTTGCGACAGTTGGTAGCAGTTTGCAACTCACAGAAATGAGTATTTTTCACTAAGATATGATTTTTAGATGTAAGATCACTGGCACTGAGTAAGTTTGGACGCTTATAAAATTAATTACGCGCATATTTTCAAAGTTGTTAGATAATCAGTTCAGTTTAATATTTGATAATTTTCCGTTTAGAAAATGGGTTAATGTGAAGGAGATGCAACGAATTTAATTCCAAAATTGTTTTGCCTGTATCATGGTAATTACAATGAAAGAAACAAATTTTCATCTATGCAGTTTTGGGGCAAATGGGTATTTCACAAGGTATAGCGGTAAATGACTGACGGCAACTCGAGTGTTTGAAGCGAGAAGTAATTCAAGCCACTTGTGGGACAGCATCACTGCAATGCCGTGTTTCTTTGAGCGTGGTGGTCACCAAAGAGTAAACCAAACCTACCGCTATACCACATAAAATACTCATTTGCCTCAAAAAGTCCATGTAAGAAAAGTTGATTATTTTAATGTAATTGATACGTTTTACGCAGAAATGGATCGAAATATGATTAGGGTAAATGTGTAGCGTTGGTCAGTAATCGATTTTCCACTTTTCGGTGTCTAATCGTAGTTAATTAGATCAAAATAAACAAGTTTTCTTCTATGCACGTTCCGTCGTAAATGAATATTTTACAAGTTATAGCGGTAAATTAGTGACCGCAACTCCAGTGTTTGAAGCGTGAACTAATTGAAACAGCACGTCGGACGGAAACACTGCAATGCCGTCTTGCTTCTAGCCTGATCGTCATCATAGACGAAACCAAAGCGGTAAATCTGAAGGAGATGACAGTTGTCGATTTTCCACTTTTTGTAGCCTGAACCTAATGAATTGAATCCAAATAAACAATTTTTTTTCGATTCTGTTTTTGTCTCAAATGATTATTTTACGATTTATAGGGGTAAGTTTAGTTTCCTCATTGATGACGAATGCGCTCGAATAAACAGCTACTCATCGATTTTTGAATTTTTATTGCTTGAAACATGGTAATAACATCGAAATAAACAACTTTTTTCGTCAAATGAGTATTTAACGAGGTATAGCGGTAGGTTTGGTTTCGTTTTTCAAGACAGAGCGCTGGAAGCGAGACGCCATTGCAGTATTGCCATACAGCTCGATCCAAGAATTTCTTTCCGCTTCAAAGACTGGAGTTGCGGTAAATCATTTACCGCTATAACTAATAAAATACTCATTTGAGACAAAAAGTGCATAGAAGAAAACTTGTTTATTTCGATCTAATAAACTATGCTAAGGCATCGAAATTTACAAAATCGACAACTGTGATCTCCTTCAGATTTACCACCAAACCTACCGCTATACCTCGTTAAATTTGACGGAAAAAGTGTATAGAAGAAAAGTTGTTTATTTCGATGTTATTACCATGATTCAAGGAAGAAAAATATGAAAATCGATGAGTAGCTGTTTATTCGAGCGCATTCGTCATCAAAGACGAAAGTAAACTTACCGCCATAACTCGTGAAATACTCATTTACGACGGAAAGTGCATAGATGAAAACTTGTTTATTTTGATCTAATTAACTTTGTTTAGGCACTCAAAACTCAAAAATCAATGACTGACCAACGCTACACATTTACCATGATTAGTTGCATCTCTTTCACATTAACCAAAATGGTCAATATTAAAATTCAACAAAAATTTGTTTGTTTTTGGGCTCTCCTGATAAATCATATATTAGACATTCAAAAGAATAGAAGTCAGTGAGTTTTTGAAGTAGGAAAAAGCAAAGACAGTATTAGAATATTTGAAACATTTCCAACAGAAGTACAGTAGGCCCTAGCAAGCTTTCAAATTTGGAAAACAAAAATTATCCAGCCCAAAACACAGAAATAATGTTGTTTTGGTGTGATGATAAAATATCTCGTATCACAAAAAAGATTTTAAATGGTGAAATTATCGACCATACTTTTGTTAGAAATGCTTCAAGGATTCTCAAATTGTCTTTGGTTTTGTTTTAGCATAAGAACCCAAATATTTATATTCTATTTAAATAGCCAAATAAATGTACCAAAAAATCAGTTCCCGCATATGAAAAAAAGGCCTAAATCGAAAAATTTACAAGAATAAAATAGGTTGTTTGAAAGAAATATGTATACTGGCGAAATTTGAAACGAATGAATAAGGTAAAAAATGAAGAAATCGCTGGCTTGTTCTTAAAACTGTGTCAAAATTTGGGAACTATTTTTCAAGACACTAAATCGCGGATATTTTTCATTTGTGTATGAAATGTTTTCGACTGGAGGTAGTTTTTTGTAGTTTGTTGGCGAGTTATGTTAGTTGTAACCTTGCTTTATGTTATCCATAAAAGCTTATGATGTAAGAAATTATGTGAATGAGGTAAGGAATTGTGTGTTAGTAATTATTAGTTTTATAAATTACGCGTTATTTCGAAGAACAAGTTTTAGGGCATAGTTTCGGTGAGATCCGTAGACACTGCGGAGTGGGACAAACCTCAGTTTGTTAATTTCTCCGTCATTAATCCAGCATAATAGATCATTGTAATAGTTTTCATAAATGTATAGAATTATCTTATTCCACTGCCATATGCAAAGCTTGTAATGGAAAAAGTTGCGTATTCCAGAATCAGTCCATATAATCACGAATGAACCATTACTAAAAAAACATTATGGATCAACTTAAGAATGTGCATTATTATTTCATTAGTAGTTTTTTCGTGTGTGCTTGTTGGGTATGTATGTATTCCTTTGTACCATAAGACATATGTACGCGGGCGTGCGTGTGTATGGTTTGATAGGGCTACATGCGTTGTGTGACTTGTTTGTGTGCTATTAATTACAGTGGTGAGATAGAATTTTATTTGGTTTATATTTTTATTAGACTGTAGTTTTATTTATGAGTTCAGTTTATTTTCCCTATCGCTATTTATTCAATAATTAGAATGAAGTAAGTGGTTTGCAGTGACCAACTTTCTCGTCAATGTTGTTTTTTTCCATTTTTAAAGTAATATCTCAAGAAATTGCCTTATATGTATTCCTATAATGTAGGAAAGTATTTGAGTAGCAAGCAATCGTTAAGGGTATGGAAAAGTATGAGGTCACTTGATTTATTATATTTTTTAGATGTTTTCAGCCTGAATTTATTATTTTGAATCCTTTAAAACGGAGAATTGCTATATAAGAAGTGATGCAATTCGTAACTGAGATATTAACATTAGGTTATTTTGTAATTTACGCATGCGATGTCGCAACAATCGAAGAATTGAGGGCATCAGATGAACGAGTATACGTATTTATTTTGTTTCCGAAAGATGAAAATGAAGTAGATATATCGATGCATGTGTACCCTTTTGAAGAAAATGTGTTGCAAGTGGGAGTAATGTTGTTAGTTTGTATGTGAGTATTTCCTAAATTGAAGGATTAAACAATTTAAAGAATTGGTATATGAGGGAAGGAAGAGGAGTGAGACATCGTTGCCTCGCATTTCTTTTCCTGATTGATGATTATGGGGAAGCACAAGTTGTATATATGTGAAAGTGAGTCATTTTGAATTTTAAGTTTACAGGAAAGGACTCAATTTTTGTGTTGCGTTTAAGACATTGTTTTAATTATTGAGTCACGACCGGAACTGCGAAGTGCCTTTAATAAAATCTAGGGATAGAACATTGATTTTAACGTAGAAATAGCATGATAGATAAGTCAAGTAATAACAAGAAATGGTGATGACACTTGAATAAATGAGCAATGGGCAATGAAAACAACGGTGGAGTCGAAATTGATAACGGAAAGGCGCGTCATTACTTTTTCTTATAAGGTGTTAGAATAGATGCACACGAGAAGAAATTAGTAGACCACTAAAGTTTACCTAAACCCTTGGAGAGTGGAGCAGTACCGCACTACATATGAGCACCAATTTTTGGAAATGCTTTAAAGCTCTCCATGAAGTAAAAAATATAGTGCTTGAAGAAGCCTTAAAGAAATGTTATGTAACAAGCATTTCACCGTATCTACGATACGGGATAAAGAAAAGTATGTATGTCGAATTACGAGAAGAAGCCATTGGAGCGGTCATGAAATTAGAATTTAATTCTCACATAAGTGATTCATTCAAAAGTTACAAAATATTGAGGCCTTTGAATCTATACAAGGTCTGCATAAGTAATTCCAGTAAAACACCAAGTAATGATGGCGACAGATAATTTAAACAATTATTGAAAGTGGGCATCATGAAGACTTAACGCGAAACATAATAGACTTCATACTTCCTTACTATTCAAAATGTCGGTCACAACACTCTTATCTCGTTATTGGAACTAAGAATTAGAATACAATCCGTGCTGAGATGCGTGGAAGAAGTTATTACAAAGCTCTACAAACAGATTATTGAACCTTATTTTTATCGATATATGCATCACCAAAGTTATTGTAAGCCAAGTTATCGTGTTCTCGACTTATTTCTTCAAGGTAATTCGTCATGATAATAATTTAAATCTTATGCACATAATCGTTTCTCTTGAATTGACTGTTCCCAACTAGCTCCTATTATTTTTTTTTGTAAAAGTAAGCACCAAAACATGAATAGTTTTGTATGCCCGTAGGTCAAGTAAATTTGGTTAAACATAACTGTAAACTTGAGAAATAGTTGTGATGATAGGATGTTTTATAAGTCGCCGAAGTTATTCGGTCCCAGAATTAGCTATAAATAAATATAAACATTGTACTTGGCTTAAGAGAAAATATACTGCTGTATCATGTGTGGCAAAAAACTGTTCAAATTGTTGAAACTTTTTCTCAATAAAAGAGAGATGGATGTGTGCGAGGGATTCGGAAATGTGTTTCATTGTCCTGTCTAATATGGGGAAAGAATGATATGCTTTGGATAAAGGATACTATGAGAAGTTGGAATTATCATCAGAGGAAGGGATAATTGGCAAGTAAATTTATATTTTGAAATGAACACATGTATATTAAAGGTTTGTTGTGAAGTCGCATGTTTTGCCTGAGCTAGGATACGAGATGTCTTGAATTCTGAGAGCAAATTGATAGAAAGCACAATAATACACGCGTAAGCGAATTATGAGGGCACTGCATGCAAAGACTTTGAGAGTAAATGAGCTGTAGGCGTGAAAGATTGAAAAGAAGATTTGTAAATTAAAGGGAAACTCGAGAGGAAGACGTACGTTAGCTTTGTACGCCAAAAGTAATACGTCATATGAAGATATATTTTATGGTTTATTGTTGAGAGTATGTAAGGCTTTATGTGTAAAGCGAAGCACATAGATGTGTAATGGGAAAAATAGATGTGATATGCACTACGACAGAATAGTAGAAGAAAATGGTCGTGATCTTGGTTTGCAACAGGGTGAGTATGAGCACCGAAAAGAGATTTTTGGGCTTTGTTAGTTAAACAGTATGCAGAGAATCGGGGTTGTGGAAGGTGCAGAATTCCTGAATACGATTTAGGTGTGATTTTATAGCTGGGCGAGAGAAAAAAGCAGTAGTCCATGGTGATGCGGCGAAGAACTGTATACTGAAGACGTATAATAAGAGACCACGATTTTATTTCAGTTACGTTGAGATCACATTTAGAATTATAGTGCTTGATCGGCGATTTGAATTAAGGTGGTGTTAGGTTGCAGTTCCCTACAATGAGTTGTAATGCCTCTTAATCAAGTAAGAATTTATGAAGGGTAAATTTGATATGACATTCGTTGTGTGAATGTGTATGCATTCTAGTGATTGTACGCCAGAGTGGAGACTTTGATCGTCGTCCGTTCTGGCTTTCAAGTGAAATGTTGAAGTGAAAGTTCATAAGATATGCATGTTGAAAGAATTGCAGGTCATAAATTGAATTCATAAACCCTAAAAACCTGAGTAGTTTATATGTACACTAGCTTTTATTAGAAATATATTATGTGTGTATGAGTATTAGAATTGACGCATGCATTGATGATATATCATGGTTTGCATTTCGTTGTTTTTTGCATTATTTTTAAATTATGAATGTCGGTGTAATGAGTAAATGAAATGTTGAAATGAGTCGGACGATATGAATATTGTGTGATTTATTCCCACAGAACATCGTAGGGTTCAATTATTGGTAATTAAGTTTTGGTTGAAAGCTTAGCTAGCCATATGTAATGTAGGAGTAGTAAATGGTGTTCATATCTATGTATGCAGAGTTTTAAGAAATATGACTATTAAAATTGGCGTTTGAGAGGAAGGAGCATAACCTTCAATAACAGACTTAACTGGTATATGCAAGAGGAAGTAGGTAAGCTTGAGATGTTCTATGATGGTAGTTCTTTAAGTAAACTATTGTTTGCTGTGAGATGTAAGTCATTGAGTGTGAACAGACGCACATGGAGGTGGAATGAGAATAATAGTAGATCATGTCGGCAGTGTAATAGTGGAGTGGAGGAAACAATTGATAATTGAGCGCTGGAATGTAGTAAGTACGAGGAAGAGAGAGAGAGAGAATTTCATGAATGAGGTGTTTGAGCAGTATGGAGAGAATGAGTGGTATGCCAGATGTGCTGCAGATGATTGTGTAATGCGGTGTATTGTTGTTTTAGATGAGAAGGGTAATTCGAGTATGTTTGAAGGCATGAAAGTTGTTCTTGTAGGTGCCTGATGTAAAAGACAGTGGTGGAATGAGGTAGTCACGTAGAGTGGGCTGTAATGGCCTACCATGCAGGGGAATGGTGTCTTGACGTACTGGTTATCCCAGTGATGGCGTCTAATGGCAGTTTGTGACTTATGGCATTTTCGGTCCGTGTATAAATTTGTGATGTTTGAAATCCGCATGGCCATTTCCAATTGCAATATCTCAATGAGGTTCAGAATTTGAGGCTCAAATCTTCTGCTGCTTTTAGAAGTTGTAATGTGAGAGATGTTCGAGGAAAACAACATGCCGTAAGTGGAAAATCATGTCATGTGTAACAACGTAAATACGTTTCGGAGAGTTTGGTACGACAAATGATGCTCATTCGCTCGAGGTATGGAATTCAGTTCGTAATGATTTCATGTTCATCATGCTTTCAAATTTGTATTCTGTATCACACTGGAGTCATTTCGCAGCGGAAACTTTTACAGCAGGTTTTCATGAAGAGATACAAAAAGAACCCATAATTTCTTAGAAGTGAAAAGTGATACCTTCGTACAATAGAACGATACTTCAAAAGAGTTTGGTCATATTGTCTAATGAATATGAACATCATACGCACATTGGAAAGTATTGAAACTCGCAAAATTCCGTAAGACAAACAGAAAATTTCCATTTCCTGCATATATTTCATTCAACTGTAGTGGGTAGTCAGTAGTCGAGTTACCCCTCAAAAACGCGGCGTGCCGTGGCCCCTATGACTTGGATAACAAGCGAGATTGATAAAAAATATTTATTATTTGTGTATACCTACTTTCAATTTATTTATAAGTCATTGATGTATGTCAAGTTTCGTTGTTACTTGAATCTTTGCCTTACGTATTTAGATACCGAGTGCAGGAAGAACATCATTATTTACTTGATTTACCCGTCTAAGCTCTGCATCAGCTATGAATCTGTTCAGTATCTTTCAGATACATCCTGCATCTTTTCTGTTGGAACGTTCAGTGAGTAATTACCAATTCCATAAAAAGTTTAACATGACGCTGAGCCATTGAGAAATATGTTGGGTAAGACTTGTAGGTACACTCCTTCCATGAATCATCAAATAGCCTTTTTTGATGATCTAAGATCGTAAATATCACTCATTGGAACCTTGATAATGATGCTAAGTTATTTGGGCGTTGTCATTCAGTCATGCAATTGTATTTGATGGTAGGATCGATTTAAAATGCTTATTTGTGGAAGTAGATGGAACATTTATGGGTTGAAATGAGGAACATGAATGAATTTTTGAATTCGAAAAATCGCTCATTTCACATAGTTCAGTGCCGAAATGTGCATGAAACTTCCGTCCTGATGTAGAGAAGCGATAGCATTTCTTTCGTCTTGAGAAAGTGAGACTGATGATATGTATTGGGTTTCTTTCATTTGAAATGATAATGCATTGGTGAACTCGGTCAGCAATTGAGTGAAATTTAAATTATGCATATATTTATTTGCATGGGAAGTAGAAATTCGAAATGTTGATACAACGTAGATATCGATGAGTTTTGTGTATGTTGCCATTTTGAATATTTTTCAACCGGTATTTTTGGGGAAATCAGTAATTTTTGGGAATTGTAAACATGTGTAAATGTACGATGAAAGGTACTTTGAAATTAGCTAGAGTATTGATTTTGGGCTGAACTGAAACGGAATGAAAAGCAGGGTGTGAATGTTTGTAAGGAAATTTGGTTTATTCATAATTGTTTGATATATGGGAGAATGAGGTTTGTACAAAGTTTTTGGCGTTATTTCGTGAGTGTCACGTGTTTTGAAGTGTTGTTGTGTTAAATTCGGACATTTCTAGTTCCGCACTGACTACACGCATTTGGAGATTTTAGGAGAAGTTCGAGAAAAGTTTAGGGATATTACAATTCCATTTCGACTGCAAAATCTCCAAAAGCTGAGAATCGATGCAGATAATAAAGTCATTATCATATAGAGAGATAGCTTTAAGGCCGTTATTAAACTGTAGGGGGTAACTCGACTGAAAATGAGTAGAAATGTGATAAAAGTGTGATTTTGCAGAGTTTTAAAGTGATTCGAAGGTAAATGCGCTGCCCCACGAGTTTTGCTAATATCAGAGCTACAACTTAGCCGCTCAGCGAGGTGCGCAGCCCTCGTTGAGCGGCTCCAAATGTCGAACTTGATTTACCCAACCCCTGAATTTGACGGCGCGACTGCGCGTTGCATAATTATGAACCTAATATGTGTAGGAAGTGTTATCGACTAGAGGTATTTTTGTGTAGCATGGTAGTCAGTTGTGTTAGTGGCAAGCCTTTCATTTTTGTGTGCATATAAACTGAGCATGTAATAAATGAGTTGAATTAGGAAGCAATTTTGAACTTGCCTAATTGATTGTGAGTATCGAAAAATTCATTTGTACAATAAATGATGCGGTAACTCGCTGAAAAATTTTTGAATGCATAGCATATATGTTCAATTCGAAGATACTACAGAGTCAGTCATATCTCCCTTCGTTCATTTTGACCCCTGTGCTCCTCCCCATTTCAGTATTAGAGATCATTGCAATAGCTTTAGTAACCCTTTTATGGTATGTTATTCCTCAACCAAATGCAAAGCCTGTAATGAACGTAATTGCGTATCCCAGAATGTCTTCATGTACTTTAGAATGAAGCACTACTGCAAGACAACTTTGGAGGAGTGTAATTATTTGGTGTATTCTGTAATGACTAATTGTCGTGTATGTTCGCTGGGTATGTATATGTATGATAGTAAATGTATACGGGCGCGTGAGTGTGTCTCCTCAGATTCGGCTATTTAAGCTGTGTGAGTTGTTTATGTGCTAGTAATTAGTCGTCGGACATAAATTTTAGATGGTTTTCATATTTCTTAGATGATGAATTAGTTGATGAGTAAAAGTTCTTTCATTTCTCTATCCCATATGTATGGAAGAATATAAGGAAGTGAATGTTTTGCACTGAGCAACGTTTTCTATGATGATTTGTGTTGATCTCATTTTTAAAGTTATGATATAAATCGCATAATAGGGATTCGTAAAATGAAGAAAAAAATCTGATGATTCATCTCACAATGTATGCCAAAAGTTATGATTGAAATTGAATGGGAAATGGACGAATGAAAAGGATATCCATCTTGGACAGGAAGAATGTTAGTTGCACTTATATGCTGATATGACATGTAATATCAATATGAAAAGCAATTATAATGATTCATATATGAATTTGTGATCATTTCCAGGAAGTAATGTACATCTTGATATAGTTGTTCAATTCATAAGTTAATAGATGCATAATGAATGTTCATGTTGAAGGGTTTCTTCTGATGAGATATAGAGAACAGGAAGATTTGTTTCCGAATGGAATGAATTGATTGTAAATGTGTTGATTTAATGAAGTTATGTTTCTGCATGAAAGTAGTCAAATGAAGCGATTTGTTTCGAAGCTACTTCTATGAGTCATAGTTGAAAGGTATAGATTCATAGTTGAGGTGATAGATTGCAAGTTATCGTTTTTGTGATCTGGAATGGAGAAAGAATAAGTAAAATAACAGCACATGGGCAATGGCTGAAGGTCAAATTTTATTTATTGGTATGCATGAAGGGCGAAAGAATGGAAGGAATTAGAGAAGAATACGAGAAATGGAAACGAGGATCAATGGTTCAATTGACATTTTCTTTGGCACACGTGTCGGGGAATAAGAGAATTATATTGTGAATGCTGCAACTTGAACAATAAGTAAAATTTCATACGCAGAAAAAGTATTATATAGTAGTTACATTTATGAAACGTCGATAAATGTATGGAGAGGCCGTTGAAGATGTTAATAATGAATTGTGATCTGACTTGATTTATAATATTTTGTAAATGTTGTAAGCTTAACTTGTATTTTATCGAGCGTTTGAAAGAGAGTATATATATTCTGAAATATAGGTAATTAGTACGTGGCATATTACGAATACTTTGTCTTTTAGTTGACGCATGGGATTTGACAGCAACTGGCAATTTAGGGCTTCAGATGAATGAGTGTACTAAGTTAGTTGGTTGCCGAAAGATGATGATTAAGTACATATAGCGATGCATGTGTTTTGCTTAAGAAAGAAATGTATTTAAGGTGTGAGTAATGTTATTAAATGTAATGTTAAGATTTCCTAACTGAAAGGAATAAGCAATTGAAAAAGTGGGGACATGCGGGAAGGAAGAGGTGCAAGATTGGGTTGCGTCTGATGTTTATTGCTGATTGGAAATTATGGGGAAGCACAAGTTGTATATACATATCAAACTGAGTCGTTCCAAATAAAGTTGATAAAAAAAGATTCAATTTATGCGTTGAATTCGAGACATTGTTGTCATGATTGATTGAGGACAGGAAGTGCAAAGTGCTTTAAATATAATGAAGGGATGAAGATTTGATTAGAACGTAAAGAATGCATGATAGATAATGGAAGTAATAAGTATCGATGGTTATGACATTGGAAGGAATAAAGAACAGGCAAGGCATACAATTGTGTAGTCGCAATGGGCAAGGGAAAGGCGCGTCCTTATTTTTGTTTATAAGTAGTGAAAAGAGATGCAGACGAGAAGAAAATGAGTGAAGGAATGAAGTTGAAGTGAAAACATGGCGAGCGGAGCAGTACCGCACATACATATGAGTACAAAATTATCGAAATGTTATAGAATGGTTCCTAAGGTAAGAAGGTAGTGTTTGAAGAAGCCTGGAAAAGGGTGATTGAATAACCATTTCGCCATATCTAGAATGCAGGATATAATGTTGCCTTGAAACTAACAATGAAACCAAAGTATTTCTTTAAGTACAAAAGAGAGGCATTGGAGCAGTAATGAAATTAGAATGTGATGCTCACGCAAGTGATTCATACAAAAGCTGAAAAGTCTTTAGGCCTTTTGATCTATACAAGCTCTTCATAAGTCGTTGCAAGTAATGATGGCGACAGAGAAGTAAACCAATTATGAAGTGCTGAAACGGGCCATCATGATCAACACGCAACAGAATGAACTTTATACTTCCTTATTATTCGAAAGATGGGTTACGACACAGTTTGTTCTTAATTGGAACTAAGAAGTAGAATACAGTGGCTGCCGAGATGCGGGGAAACAATTCTTACAAAGGTTTAAAAGTAGATCTTGAATAGTTGTTGTAATCGATGAAATGATCACAAGAGTTATTTCAAGCGAATTTTTTTCGGTAATGTTATACGACTTATTTGTTGAAGGTAATGTGCTATGATCACAATGTAGATGTTATGCTCCTAAACGCTTCTCTTCAATATACTATTCGCGTATAGCTCATCAAAGTAATTATTTTCGAATGAATCACCGCAACATGCTCACTCATTTTTGCCCGTACCTCAAGTAAATGATGGGAAAGATAAGTATAAGCTTTAAGAATAGGTTTCATGATAGGATGTTGTAAAATTCGTTGAAGTTATTCTGTCCCATAAGTATGTATACCCACATATGTGTATTGTACTAGACTTGAGAGAGACAATCTATTGCTGTATCATTTGTGTTAAATAAGTGATTGAAATTGTCGTACCTGTTTTTTGGAGATAGACATAGCGGGCATGGAATGTGTGCGTGTGATTAGGAAATGTGTTGTATTGTCTTGGTCCTGTCTAATATTGGGAAATTTGGAAAGAATGATATGGTCTGGATGAAAGAGACTATGAAAAGTTGGCAGAATTCTGCAAGTAAGTGATAAGTGGTAAGTGAATTGGTAGTTTGGAAATCAGCAGATGTAGATTTCAGGGTTGTATTTAGGTGGCGTATTTTGGCGGAGGTATGATACGAGAAGCTTTGAATTATTAGACATAATTGACACAGAGCATAATAATAAACGCGTAGAGCGAATAATGAGGGTCATGGATGTAAAGACATTGAGAGTAAACGTGGTGTATGGGTAGAAGAAAAGATGAAATCCATGTGTTTATTGGGACTCAAGTTGACGAAGTTATTTATGAGATATTTTGTCTCGTTTAGTGAGGAAGAGTTAGAAAGGGATCGCATGGGGCGGAGGAAAGAATGTGAAAGACCAAAAAGATGAATTGGGAATTGAAGTAGAACTCGAGAAGAAGACGTACGTTAAGTAGGCATGTCTTTGAGGCTTTAAGTGTGAACCGAAAACCTAGAAGTGGAATGTAATAAGTAGAATTTATATGTATTAGGGGAAAGGAGTAGAATAAATTACTCGTGATGTATTGTCTTGGTCCTGTCTAATATTGGGAAATTTGGAAAGAATGATATGGTCTGGATAAAAGAGACTATGAAAAGTTGGCAGAATTCTGCAAGTAAGTGATAAGTGGTAAGTGAATTGGTAGTTTGTAAATCAGCAGATCTAGATTTCAGGGTTGTATTTAGGTGGCGTATTTTGGCGGAGGTATGATACGAGAACCTTTGAATTATTAGACATAATTGACACAGAGCATAATAATAAACGCGTAGAGCGAATAATGAGGGTGATGGATGTAAAGACATTGAGAGTAAACGTGGTGTATGCGTACAAGAAAAGATGAAATCCATGTGTTTATTGGGACTCAAGTTGACGAAGTTATTTATGCGATATTTTGTCTCGTTTAATGAGGAAGAGTTAGAAAGGGATCGCATGGGGCGGAGGAAAGAATGTGAAAGACCAAAAAGATGAATTTGGAATTGAAGTAGAACTCGAGAAGAAGACGTACGTTAACTAGGCATGTCTTTGAGGCTTTAAGTGTGAACCGAAAACCTAGAAGTGGAATGTAATAAGTAGAATTTATATGTATTAGGGGAAAGGAGTAGAATAAATTACTCGTGATGTTGGTTTGAAATAGGGTGAGTATGAAGATTTAGTGGGTTTGTTAGAGAAACAGTATGCAGAGAATATGGCTTGTGGAAGATGCATAATTGCTGAATACGATTTATGGGTGATTTTATAGCGGGGCGAGAGAAGAAAGCTGTCGTCCATGGTGATGCGGCGAAGAATTGTATAGTGAAGGCGTATAATAAGAGACCACGACTTTATTTCATTTACGTTGACATCACATGATGAATTACAGTGTTTAATGGGCGATTTTTAGTATGGTGGTGTTAGGTTGCAGTTTCGTGCAATGAGTTGTAATGCCTGTTAATGAAGTAAGAAGTTATGAACGGTAAATTTGATATGACATTCGTTGTGTGCATGTTCCCGTATTTGAGTGAACTGTAGGTCATAATGGAGACTTTGATCGTCGTCAGTTCTCGCTTTCAAGTTCAATGTTGAAGTGAAAGTTCATAGGATATGTGGAAAGAATTGCAGGGCATTAATTTAATTCATAGACCACGAAAAGCATGAGTACTGTGGATAGGCACTATTTTTTTGAAGAAATGTATAAGACGTGTATGAGTTTTAGATTGGACGCGTGCATTGATGATTTATATGGGGGTTATCATTTTGCATTTTTTGCATCATTTTCCAATGAACAATGTCGGTGTCATGAGTAAATGAAATGTTGAAATTAGTCGGACGATGTGGATATCGTGTTATTTCTTCTCACAGAACACCATAGGATTTAATTTTTAGTCATAAAGTTTTTTTTGAAAACTTAGCTAGTCATATGGAATGTAGGAGTACTGAATTGTGTTCAAATCTATGTATGCAGAGTTGAAAGAAATACAACAACACAATTGGCGTTTGAGAGCAATGAGCATAACATTCAATAACAGACTTAACTGGTATATGCAAGAGGAAGTATCTAAGCTTGATATGTTCTATGATGGTCGTTTTTGAAGTGAACTCTTGTTTGCTGTGAGCTGTAAGTCATTGAGTGTGAAGAGACGCACATGGAGGTGGAATGAGAATAATAGTAGATTATGTCGACAGTGTAATAGTGGAGTATAGGAAACAATTGATGATTTTGTGCTTGAATATAGTTATTACGAGCAAGAGAGTGAGAGAATTTTATGAATGAGGTGTTTGAGCAGTATGGAGAGAATGAGTGGTATGCCAGATGGGCTGAAGATGATTGTGGAATGCGGTGTATTGATGTATTAGATGAGAAGTATAATTTGAGTATCTTTGAAGGCATGAAAGTTGTTTTTGTACGTGCCTGGAGTAAAAGACAGTGCTGGAATGAGGTAGTGACGTAGAGTGAGCTGTAATGACCTACCATATACGGGAATGGTGTCTAGACGTACTGGTTATCCGAGTGATGTCGTCTTATGGCAGTTTGTGACTTATGGCGTTTTCACTCCGGCGAGAAATTGGCGATGTTTTTCATCCGCATGGCCATTTCCAATTGCCATATCTGAATGAGGTTTAGAATTGGAGGCTCAAATCTTCTGCTGTTTTTAGAAGTTGTAATGTAAAACATGTTCAAGGAATACAACATGCCGTAAGGGGAAAATCAGGTGATGTGTAACAACGTAAATACGTTTCGGAAAGTTTTGTACGACAAATGATTCTCATTCGCTCGAGGTAGCGAATTCGCTTCGTCATGATTTCATGTTCATCATGCTTTAAAATTTGTATTCCCTCTCTCACTGCAGTCATTTCGCACCGGAAACTCTTACATCATGTTTTCATGAAGAGCTACAAAAACAACCCATAAGTTCTTAGAAGTAAAAATTTTCCGCTTTCTTGAATGAAACGATACTTCCAAAGAATATTTTCATATTGTCTGATGAACATTAAATCATTTGCACATTTACGAGGATTAAAGCTCGCGAATTTTGTTAATACAAAAAGGAATTATTCCTGTACTAGGCGTATATTTCTTTCCTTCAAGTGTAGTTGCTAGTCAATAGTCGAGTTACTCCTCAAAGACGCAGCCTGCAGTGGCCCATATTACTTTGATAACAAGCAAGATGGATATGAAATAGTTATTATTTGTTGATATAACTCCTATTTATTAATGTATAACTCATTTATGTATGTCAAGCTTCGTTGTTACTTGAATCTTTGCCTGAAATACTTAAATATTTAGTGAAGTAGAAACAGCATTTTTTACTTGAGTTACCCCTCAAACCTCGGCTTTGGTTCCGTATATGTTCGGTAATTTTGGGGTGTACCCTGAAGATTTATGTTCGACTTGAATTAAACAATGGAGATTTTGTAAGAGCTGCTACATGAAGGTGATTTATTGAGGAAAGTTTGTCGTAACGGAAGGGAAATGATCTGTTCATGAATCATGAAAGACCTTTTTTGGAGGAAGTTAATGAACTCATACAACTCGCATTCGAACTTGGATAATGGTGATAAGTTGTTTGGGCGGTGTTTAACCAGTCTAGCTATTGAATATGATGGAAGGATCGATTTTATGTTTTAAGGGAGGTAAATTGAACATTTACGGGTTGAAATCACGAACATGAATTCATTTAGAAATTATAGAAATGGGCTCATTTCACTTATTTCGATGCCGAAATTTGAATGAATCTGTAATGAGAGCTCACATTATGTATGTCAAGCTTCGTTTTTGCTTCAATGTTTGCTTTAAAGATGGAAATATTGAGTAAATGCATTACATGATTTCTTACTTGAGTTACCCCTCAAAGCTCTTGCTGGAGCAGTGCATGTTTTCAGTTATTTTGAGATATACAATGTCCCTTCTTGGAACGAAAACTTATTTTTTGGAAATTCGAGAAATCACTCGTTTCACTTAGATCATGGTTGTAATTTGCACACGAAGCGTGCGTCCTGATGGAGGGAGGCGATAGAATTATTTTCGTGTTGAGAAAGTGAGATTGAGTTATATTGATAGGTAATGGGTTTCTTTTCATTGTAAATGATGCTGCATTGGTGTGAACTCGGTTATCAATTGAGTGTAGTTTGAATGAGGCATATCATTTTTTGTGCATTGCAGGTAGATGTTCGAAATTTTGATACAATGTACATATGTACGTCTGTTTATGCTGAAATTTGGAGATTGAACCTATCGACATTTTGGGGTTAAGGAGTAATTTTCGAAAATTCTATGCATGTTTCAATTAACGATGAAGGCTACTTCGAAATCTGCTAGAGAAATCATTTTGGGCTCATATAGAGCGGAATGAAAAGCTGGGTGTTAATGTGGTTGATTATGTGTATTCAGAATTGTTTGATATAGGGGGAAATAAGTTGTGTGAAATGTTTTGTCCGTTATTTCGTCAGTGGAACGTGTTGTGAACTATTTTTGTGGCAATGTCGGACATTTAGACTTGTGCAATGACGAAGCATGTGGAAAATGTAGGAAGAGTTAGACAAAAACGTTGAGGGATATTGAAATGCCATTTCCAATGCAAAATCGCAAGGAAGACGAGAACCGCTGCAAATAATACTTTCATAACCATACAGACTGATGCCTTGAAGCCCGTCAGTGAACTGTACGGGGTAACTACACTGGAAATGGGTAAAAATGAGACAGAAATGACATTTTTCAGAGTTTCAAAGTGATTCGAAGGTGAATGCAGTGCCTTTCGAGTATGACTAATATCAGAGCTGCAATTATGCCGCTCTGCGAGGTGCGTAGCACTCGTTGAGCGGCTCGAGAAGTTAGATTCAATTTTCTCAACCCTTGAATTTGACCGCGCGACGGCGCGTTCCATCATTATGAACCCAATGAAGATGAACAGGTGTCGATGTTGTTGTATGAAACGAGAATTAGCTTTCGTTTTGATGTGGTATTGCGATGTTTGTTTATTTTGGTGATGATTTATATTTTATTGAGGATTTATGGTTGTTTGTTATAGATTGGAGAAGGATTGGATTATTTAATGGCTCTGCATGAATAACTGCGACGCTATCTGATGTATGGTAATGTACAGCTCATTCGCGTGATTTATTCGTGAGAACAAGAATACATTTGGTTCTTGTGGTTAGTTTGAAAAAGTATTGATAGTAATTGGATGTGACACGAAGTTGGCGGATATTTGTTGTTTTCTCTTGAAGGTTTGAAATTAATTTTAATAACGTAAGGTTATTTCTCGCTGATGCAGGTGAGTAATGTATTTTGATGTATGAGGTGGCAATTTTTTGGGGTTATGGGAAGCCTAATTTCCCTACGTCAGGCTTTAGCGTAATTTGAAATAGCTTTGGTAGAATTTCATATATTTTTGAACCGCATGTATAATTAGAATTTGGAATTAGGCTCATGTAATATAAATGAGTTATATGTAACATGTAATGTATTCTGGTAGAATGAAGGAACATATTTATAGTCTTGTAAGCATTTTTGACCTTAGGTGAATTCGTGATTTAATATTAAAATATCATTCTCCCAGGATTCTGTATATAATATTGTGAAGAAAGTTTCAGTCGCGCTTCATATAAGGGAATTATGTAATTTTAAGTTTTGTTTGAGGTGAAGCTATATAATTCTGAGTAGGAAAGGTTAAATGACTTTGTGTAAATTGCTGAGAAACAAGGGATGGACTGTAAGTTAAATGGAATGCAATGAGAGTGGTGAAAAATGCAACCAAAAAATTGGATACATGAGGTTATAAAGTCAGGTGAGGATAAAATTGCTTATGGTATGTTTGATTTGACTAGGTTGGGTTAGATTACTTG
This sequence comes from Morinoia aosen, assembly GCA_030386875.1. Taxonomy (NCBI): domain Eukaryota; kingdom Metazoa; phylum Arthropoda; class Malacostraca; order Amphipoda; family Talitridae; genus Morinoia; species Morinoia aosen. The sequence goes on from CM059574.1 coordinate 7,178,083, forward strand.
AGGTTGGGTTGAATTGGTTATATTATTTTGGGTTTGGTTGGGAAGTGATTGGTGAACTTATTGGTTGAATTGTGATTGGTGTAGTCATTTTAACAGAGAAGATCTGATTGATTTGTTGAGGTTGTGTTACTCATGAAAAATGTTAGTTACCCCTCAAAGCTCTTCTCCTGCAGCGCATATTTTCAGTTATTGGGATATACACCGTGAAAGTTCCCCGATAGAAAAGAAATTTTAAAATTCAGTGTGTAACCGATGTCTCTTAGATCAGTGTGAAAATTTGAGAGATCACGGTCTGTGAAATGATTTTTAAACTGTAAATATGGGATTAGGTTACGTATTTATTTGGTATTTGTGAATGGTGTGGGGAAAAAAATTGATTTTGGTGTTTTAAAGGTAAACGTAGAAGTTCGAGGGGAATTCATTGTACACATCGGTTTGTGATTTGAGACGATGGTGTATCTGATTGTGTTGGCCAATTGTGGTTATTTTTTAAAGTGTGCCCTACATGTGTATGTGTATATGTGTGTGTCTGTGGGTGTGGGAGTGTGTGTGTAGGAGTGTGAGCGTCTGGGTTTTGATGTGTTTGTGTGTGTGTGTGTGTGTGTGTGTGTGTGTGGTCCGCCCCGGTCTGTGCTGGTTTCTGTGCGCCCGGCGGACGTCTTAGCGAAAATCCGGTGAAAAAACCAAGACCCATACGCGCACAGATTCAAAGGAAGATGAACACCACTTACCCTAGACGCCGCGTGGCGTTCACCGAAGGATTGTTCCTTCTATTGATGTCGCCTTTTTATAGGGTAGCCCCTCGAACGCGTCGTCGCAGCGCCTTCAAATTTGGCAGGCACATAAAAGGCCCTTTCGACATGAACCTAAGCTTTTTTCTTCGAGATCGTGCGAGAACTTTTCCTTCAATGGCCGTTCAAAGGTCGAAAATCGACCGAAATGACACATTTTCAAACTGCTGCCAAACACCCATAGAATGCCTGTAGGCGGCTTTAATTTCAGCATGTGGTAGACGAAACAATGGAGTATACGCCAACGTTGCCATTTTGCGATCCGTTCGTAAAAAGTATGCTTCTTTGCCCCTCAAAGTTTGCCAAAAATTTTTAGGGTATTTTTGACGAAATTTGGAGAATTATTTTGAGAAAACCACGGAGGTTAAATCTTTCAAAGTTTGATAGCTCGTACATTTCCAAAAGTTCTAAGCCTCATAAAATCAGCGGCTCTCGAAGCGATCAAGTTTCGACACAACTTATGGTCAAAGTTTTCCTCAAAATTTTCGAAAATTTTGTGTGAGGTTTGAGTTTGCCTAAGTATTGAACGGTAATACCTGGGGGTGTCAAACTTTGTAGTCTCGTTTAGAAAGCTTTGTAATATACCCAGCGAGTTTTACAGAGTGCCAGCTTTAAAAACTTGAGTGGTGCGCAACTTTAAAGTTCAAGTAAAAAAACGCGTTTTTTATAAGGTCATTTTCGAACGCCAGTTGTGACGTTGTTTGATTGATTGGTGACTTGAAAATTTGATACGACCTAGTTTCAACCTTTTTCTCAAAGTTATTAGGTTTACAGTTCATCATGAGCAAAACTTTTGTCAAAAAATGGTTCCAAACACAACCCCCAACACCCCCAAAAAATGTTCCGAACATGTTTTAGGAAAATGGGGGCGATCTACGGAAAACTTCATTTAACATTTTCTGCTCGGTTTTTTGTCGTGCATTCAAAAGTTTTTGGGCAGGTTGAATTTCGGGTTTGTTTGAGCGTGAGACATTATTTTCACTTTTCCAGGCCATTTTTGCCTTTCCTTCACCCCTGAAGCCCACTTCCTCACCTTCGAGGGAGCTGAAAATCACTTGAAAGATGCGTCTTGAGGAGATCTTTCGATTGATACTCGTGTCTCAAAGTTGTAGGCCTTCAACTTTTTGTTCAAATTTGAAAAAACATCAAACCTTAGGGAGGAATCGCAAAAATTTGCCAATCTAGGGCAAAAACTGGATACCGATCCACCTTGTAATGAAGTCTCCAGAATGCGAATTTTTTTTAATGGCGAAATTTATGGCCTGAAATGAAACTTTATGGAGTTTAAAAGTTTTATATGGATGCCCATTTTCATGAACTTGGTGCTGTGTTGTTTTTCGATTGCGAAACAATATAATTAAATGAATCGTTGAAGTTCAAAGTTTTTTTTAATTTTTTTCCATTGGAAGCGATTTTGCTAAGTTTTGAGTGTTTTAATGTGTTGTTAGAGCTCATAAAAATATATTGTATTTCGAAGTAAACGTTGTAAGTGCCTGTTTTTGCCTTGAAATTCATAATTTTTTTTTGCATGACGCGTAATTCATCATTTTCAATGGTTTATATTCGTTTCACAGGAAATTTTATAGAGAACAAATGTGTTTAAAATAGGCGATTTACCTTATGGTTGGATTATTTCTCTTCCAACAAGTTTTGGTACAGAAAAAAAAAATGTTAATTGAGCTTAAAATTTTCGTCCAAGTCGAGAAAATCGGTATGCAAGGCGGTTTGCAGTTGCAATACCTAAATGAGGTTCAGAATTTGAGGCTGAAATCTTGTGCTGCTTGTAGAAGTTGTAATGTAAATGATGTTAGAACTAGAAAGATGACAATACTAATGTTAAAGTGTCCGCATCATCGTACTGAGCATGTAAAGTGACTTCAATTATAACTTATTTTTGGAATGGAATTGTTAACCCTCATAAAATTGTCTTTGTAATGGATAGAAAATTATTTCAATGGGATACTTGTTGATTAAAGGGCGTTGTTAGGAGAATCCATCCTTCTGTCCCACTGCAGTCATTCCGCACAGTCAACTGTTACATCAGTTTTTCATGAAGAGAGATACGAAATCAACCCATAAGTTGTTGAAAGTGAAAAGTGTCCCCTTTCTTCAATGAAACGAAACTTGAAAAGAAATTGTTAACATTGTCTACTGAAGATTAACATGATACGTACATTTAAAATGATTCCAACTCGATAAATTTCGTAATAGGAACAGAAATTATTGATTTCCCATATTCATAAATTTAAAGTGTAATGCCTGTTCGATGGGCGAATTGGTCCTCAAAGACGCGGCCTGCCGTGTGTGTGTCCTTTATGACTGGGATAACAAGCAAGATGTGGATACAAAATAGTTATTATTTGTTTATATAACTCCTATCTATTAATGTATAACTCATTTATGTATGTCAAGCTTCGTTGTTACTTGAATCTTTGCCTGAAATACTTAGATATTGAGTGAAGTAGGAACAGCATTTTTGACTTGAGTTACCCCTCGAAGCCGTGCTCAAGCAGGAGGTATGTTCAGTCATTTTGAGACACTGTACAAGTTTGGGTAGTGACTTGAAAAACAAAACGAAAGCGTTGTTCAAAGCTTCGTATGTCGGTGAGTTTTTGAGAATTATTTGTGGTACTACATGGAAATATTATCGGCTCATGAGTCGGAAATACCTCTGTATGAGAATTCAAGATATGAAAGAACTCGCATTTTAACGTAGAAAATGGTGCTAAGTTGTTTAGGCGGTGTAAACCAGTGAAGCTATTGAATATGATGGAAGGATCGATTCTATTATGTTTTTCGGGAGTTAAATTGAACATTTACGGGTGAAATCACGAACATGAATTCATTTAGAAATGATAGGAATGGGTCATTTCACTTATTTCGATGCCGAAATTTGAATGAATCTTTAATGAGAGAACTCACTTTATTGATGTCAAGCTTCGTTTTTGCTTCAATGTTGTCTTTAAAGATGAAAATATTGAGTAAATGCATAACAGAATTTCTTACTTGAGTTACCCCTCAAAGCTCTCCCTTGAGCTGTGCATGTTTTCAGTTAGTTTGGGATACACAATGTCTCTTCTTGGAACGAAAATTTAAATTTGATGTTCGCTAAATCACTTATTTCGCATAGATCATGGTTGCAGTTTGCACGAAGCGTGCGGTCTGATGTAGGGGGGCGATAGCTCATTTTTCGTGTGGAGAAAGTGAGATTGAGTTATATTGAGAGGTAATGGTTTTGTTTTCATGGTAAATGATGATGCATTGGTGAACTCGGTTATCAATTGAGTGGAGTTTGAATTAGGCATATGATTTTATGTGCATTGCAGGTAGATGTTGGAAATTTTGATACAATGTACATATGTATGTCTGTTTATGCTGACATTTTGAGATTTGACCTATCGACATTTTGGGGTGAATGAGTAATTTTCGAAAATTGTATGCATGTTCAAATTTACGATGAAGGGTACTTTGAAATCAGGTAGATAATTCATTTTGGGCTGATATGAAGCGGAGTGAAAAGCAGGGTGTTAAAGTGGTTTATTATATTATGTTTATTCATAATTGTTTGATATATGGGGGAAATGAGTTTGTGAAATGTTTTTGCCGTTATTTCATCATTGGAACGTGTTTTGAACCGTTTTGTGAGTAATTTCGGCTATTTCGATCTGTGTAATGATCACGGATTTGGAAAATTTAGGGAAAAGTTCGATAAAAGTGTACGGATATGAAAATGTTATTATCAATGCAAAAAGGGATGCATATGAGAATTGCTGCAAATGAAAATGTCAGTACCATGCGGACAGGTATTTTTTAGGCTGTTAGTGAAGTGTAGGGGGTAAGTACGGTGAAAAAGGGGTAAAAATGAGACAGAAATGGATTTTTTTTTAGAGTTTGAAAGTGTTTCTAAGGTAAATGCAGTGTCCCTCGAGTATGACTAATATAAGAGCTGTAATGATGCCGCTCTGCGAGGTGCGTAGCACCCGTAGAGCGGCGCAAGAAGTCAGATAAAATTTTCTCAACCTTCGAATTTAACCGCGCGACGGCGCGTTCCATCATTATGAACCCAATGAAGATGAACAGGTGTCGATGTTGTTGTATGAAACGAGAATTAGCTTTCGTTTTGATGTGGTATTGCGATGTTTCTTTATTTTGGTGATTATTTATATTTTATTGAGGATTTATGGTTGTTTCTTATAGTTTGGAGAAGGATTGGATTATTTAATGGCTCTGCATGAATAAGTGCGACGCTATCTGATGTATGGTAATGTACAGCTCATTAACATGATTTATTCGTGAGAACAAGAATACATTTGGTTCTTGTGGTTAATTTGAAAAAGTATTGATGGTAATTGGATGTGACACGAAGTTGGTGGATATTTTTTGTTTTCTCTTGAAGGTTTGAAATGAATTTTAAGAACGCAAGGTTATTTCTCGCTTATGCAGGTGAGTAATGTATTTTGATGTCTGAGGTGGCAATTTTGGAGGGTTATGGGAAGCCTAATTTCCCTACGTCAGGCTTTGGCGGAATTTGAAATAGGTTTGGTAGAATTTCATTTATTTTTGAAACGCATGTATAATGAAAATTTGGAATGAGGCTCATGTAATTTAAATCAGTTATAGGTAACATGTAATGTATTGTGGTTAAATGAACGAACATATTTATAGTCTTGTGAGCATTTTTGACCTTAGGTGAATTCGTGATTTAATATTAAAATTTCATTCTCCCAGGATTCTGTATGTAATATTGTGAAGAAAGTTTCAGTCGCGCTTCATACAAGGGATTTATGTAATTTTAAGTTTTGATTTAGGTGAAGCTATATAATTTTGAGTAGGAAAGGTTAAATGACTTTGTGTAAATTGATGAGAACCAAGGGATGGACGGTAAGTTGAATGGAATACAACAAGAGTGGTTAAAAATTAAACCAAAAAATTGGATACATGAGGTTATAAAGTCAGGTGGGGATAAAATTGGTGATGTTAGGTTTGATTAGACTATGTTGGGTTAGATTACTTGAGGTTGGGTTGAGTTGGTTATATTAGTTTAGGTTTGGTTCGTAAGTGATTGGTGAAGTTATTGGTTGAAGTGTGATTGGTGTAGTCATTTTATAAGAGTAGATCTGATTGATTTGTTGAGGTTGTGTTACTCATGAAAAATGTTAGTTACCCCTCAAAGCTCTGTTCCGACAGCGCATATCTTCAGTTATTCGGATATAGACCAAGAAAATTCCGAGAAAGAAGAAAATTTCAGAATTCAGTGTGTAACCGATGTCTCTTAGATACGCGTTGAAATTAGAGAGATCGCCGTCTGTGGAATGATTTTTGAACTGTAAATATGGCCATGTTTCGTTTTTATATGGCAATGGTGTCGGAGAATGAATTGATTATGGTGTTTGAAAGTTGAACATAGAAATTGAAGTGAAATACATTGTACACATCGGTTTGTGATTTGAGACGATGGTGTATCTGATTGTGTTGGCCAATTGTGGTTATTTTTACAAGTGTGCGCGACATGTATTTGTGTATATGTGTGTCTGTGTGTGTGTGGGAGTGTTTGTAAGAGTGTGACGGTTTTGGGTGTTGAGGTGTGAGTGTGTGTGTGTGTGTGTGTGTGTGTGGTCCGCCCCGGTCTATGCTGGTTTCTGCGCGCCCGGCGGACGTCTTAGCGAAAATCCGGTGAAAAAACAAAGACCCATACGCGCACAGATTCAAAGGAAGATGAACACCACTTACCCTAGACGCCGCGTGGCGTTCACCGAAGGATTGTTCCTTCTATTGATGTCGCCTTTTTATAGGGTAGCCCCTCGAACGCGTCGTCGCAGCGCCTTCAAATTTGGCAGGCACATAAAAAGCCCTTTCGACATGAACCTAAGCTGTTTTCTTGCAGATCGTGCGAGAACTTTTCCTTCAATGGCCGTTCAAAGGTCAAAAATCGACCAAAATGGCACATTTTCAAACTGCTGCCAAACACCCATAGAATGCCTCTAGGTGGCTCTTATTTCAGCATGTGGTAGACGAAACAATGGAGTATACGCCAACGTTGCCATTTTGCGATCCGTTCATAAAAACTATCCCTCTTTGCCCCTCAAAGTTTGCAAAAAATTTTTAGGGTATTTTTGACGAAATTTGGAGAATTATTTTGAGAAAACCACGCAGTTTTAAACTTTCAAACTTTGATAGCTCGTATATTTCTAAAAGTTCTACGCCTCATAAAATCGACGGCTCTCGAAACAATCAAGTTTCGACACAACTTCGGGTCAAAGTTTTCCTCAAAATTTTCGAAAATTTTGTGTGAGGTTTGAGTTTGCCTAAGTATTGAACGGTAATACCTGGGGGTGTCAAACTTTGTAGTCTCGTTTAGAAAGTTTTGTAATATACCCAGCGAGTTTTACAGAGTGCCAGCTTTGAAAACTTGAGTGGTGCGCAACTTTAAAGTTCAAGTAAAAAAACGCGTTTTTTATAAGGTCATTTTCGAACGCCAGTTGTGACGTTGTTTGATTGATTGGTGACTTGAAAATTTGATACGACCTAGTTTCAACCTTTTTCTCAAAGTTATTAGGTTGACAGTTAATCATGATCAAAACTTTTCTCAAAAAATGGTTCCAAACACAACCCCCAACACCCCCAAAAAATGTTCCGAACATGTTTTAGGAAAATGGGGGCGATCTTCGGAAAACTTCATTTAACATTTTCTGCTCGGTTTTTTGTCGTGCATTTAAAAGTTTTTGGGCAGGTTGAAGTTCGGGTTTGTTTGAGCGTGAGACATTATTTTCACTTTTCCAGGCCATTTTTGCCTTTCCTTCACCCCTGAAGCCCACTTCCTCACCTTCGAGGGAGCTGAAAATCACTTGAAATATGCGTCTTGAGGAGATCTTTCGATTGATACTCGTGTCTCAAAGTTGTAGGCCTTCAACTTTTTGTTAAAATTTGAAAAAACATCAAACCTTAGGGAGGAATCGCAAAAATTTGCCAATCTAGGGCAAAAACTGGATACCGATCCACCTTGTAATGAAGTCTCCAGAATGCGAATTTTTTTTAATGGCGAAATTTATGGCCTGAAATGGAACTTTATGGAGTTTAAAGGTTTTATATGGATGCCCATTTTCATGAACTTGGTGCTGTGTTGTTTTTCGATTGCGAAACAATATAATGAAATGAATCGTTGAAGTTCAAAGTTTTTTTTAATTTTTTTCCATTGGAAGCGATTTTGCTAAGTTTTGAGTGTTTTAATGTGTTGTTAGAGCTCATAAAAATATATTGTATTTCGAAGTAAACGTTGTAAGTGCCTGTTTTTGCCTTGAAATTCATAATTTTTTTTTGCATGACGCGTAATTCATCATTTTCAATGGTTTATATTCGTTTCACAGGGAATATTATAGAGAACAAATGTGTTTAAAATAGGCGATTTACCTTATGGTTGGATTATTTCACTTCCAACAAGTTTTGGTACAGAAAAAAAAAATGTTAATTGAGCTTAAAATTTTCGTCTAAGTCAAGAAAATCGGTATGCAAGGCGGTTTGCAGTTGCAATACCTAAATGAGGTTCAGAATTTGAGGCTGAAATCTTGTGCTGCTTGTAGAAGTTGTAATGTAAATGATGTTAGAACTAGAAAGATGACAAAACTAATGTTAAAGTGTCCGCATCATCGTACTGAGCATGTAAAGTGACTTCAATTATAACTTATTTTTGGAATGGAATTGTTAACCCTCATAAAATTGTCTTTGTAATGGATAGAAAATTATTTCAATGGGATACTTGTTGATTAAAGGGCGTTGTTAGGAGAATCCATCCTTCTGTCCCACTGCAGTCATTACGCACAGTCAACTGTTACATAAGTTTTTCATGAAGAGAGATACGAAATCAACCCATAAGTTGTTGAAAGTGAAAAGTGTCCCCTTTCTTCAATGAAACGAAACTTGAAAAGAAATTGTTAACATTGTCTACTGAAGATTAACATGATACGTACATTTAAAATGATTCCAACTCGATAAATTTCGTAATAGGAACAGAAATTATTGATTTCCCATATTCATAAATTTCAAGTGTAATGCCTGTTCGATGGGCGAATTGGTCCTCAAAGACGCGGCCTGCCGTGTGTGTGTGTCCTTTATGACTGGGATAACAAGCAAGATGTGGATACAAAATAGTTATTATTTGTTTATATAACTCCTATCTATTAATGTATAACTCATTTATGTATGTCAAGCTTCGTTGTTACTTGAATCTTTGCCTGAAATACTTAGATATTGAGTGAAGTAGGAACAGCATTTTTGACTTGAGTTACCCCTCGAAGCCGTGCTCAAGCAGGAGGTATGTTCAGTCATTTTGAGACACTGTACAAGTTTGGGTAGTGACTTGAAAAACAAAACGAAAGCGTTGTTCCAAGCTTCGTATGTCGGTGAGTTTTTGACAATTATTTGTGGTACTACATGGAAACATTATCGGCTCATGAGTCGGAAATACCTCTGTATGAGAATTCAAGATATGAAAGAACTCGCATTTTCACATAGAAAATTATGCTAAGTTGTTTAGGCGGTGTAAACCAGTGAAGCTATTGAATATGATGGAAGGATCGATTCTATTATGTTTTTCGGGAGTTAAATTGAACATTTACGGGTGAAATCACGAACATGAATTCATTTAGAAATTATAGGAATGGGTCATTTCACTTATTTCGATGCCGAAATTTGAATGAATCTTTAATGAGAACTCACTTTATGTATGTCAAGCTTCGTTTTTGCTTCAATGTTGTCTTTAAAGATGAAAATATTGAGTAAATGCATAACAGAATTTCTTACTTGAGTTACCCCTCAAAGCTCTCCCTTGAGCTGTGCATGTTTTCAGTTAGTTTGGGATACACAATGTCTCTTCTTGGAACGAAAATTTAAATTTGATGTTCGCTAAATCACTTATTTCGCATAGATCATGGTTGCAGTTTGCACGAAGCGTGCGGTCTGATGTAGGGGGGCGATAGCTCATTTTTCGTGTGGAGAAAGTGAGATTGAGTTATATTGAGAGGTAATGGTTTTGTTTTCATGGTAAATGATGATGCATTGGTGAACTCGGTTATCAATTGAGTGTAGTTTGAATTAGGCATATGATTTGATGTGCATTGCAGGTAGATGTTGGAAATTTTGATACAATGTACATATGTATGTCTGTTTATGCTGACATTTTGAGATTTGACCTATCGACATTTTGGGGTGAAGGAGTAATTTTCGAAAATTGTATGCATGTTCAAATTTACGATGAAGGGTACTTTGAAATCAGGTAGAGAATTCATTTTGGGCTCATATGAAGCGGAGTCAAAAGCAGGGTGTTAAAGTGGTTTATTATATTATGTTTATTCATAATTGTTTGATATATGGGGGAAATGAGTTTGTGAAATGTTTTTGCCGTTATTTCATCATTGGAACGTGTTTTGAACCGTTTTGTGAGTAATTTCGGCTATTTCGATCTGTGTAATGATCACGGATTTGGAAAATTTAGGGAAAAGTTCGATAAAAGTGTACGGATATGAAAATGTTATTATCAATGCAAAAAGGGATGCATATGAGAATTGCTGCAAATGAAAATGTCAGTACCATGCGGACAGGTATTTTTTAGGCTGTTAGTGAAGTGTAGGGGGTAAGTACGGTGAAAAAGGGGTAAAAATGAGACAGAAATGTTTTTTTTTGTAGAGTTTGAAAGTGTTTCTAAGGTAAATGCAGTGTCCCTCGAGTATGACTAATATAAGAGCTGTAATGATGCCGCTCTGCGAGGTGCGTAGCACCCGTAGAGCGGCGCAAGAAGTCAGATAAAATTGTCTCAACCTTCGAATTTAACCGCGCGACGGCGCGTTCCATCATTATGAACCCAATGAAGATGAACAGGTGTCGATGTTGTTGTATGAAACGAGAATTAGCTTTCGTTTTGATGTGGTATTGCGATGTTTCTTTATTTTGGTGATTATTTATATGTTATTGAGGATTTATGGTTGTTTCTTATAGTTTGGAGAAGGATTGGATTATTTAATGGCTCTGCATGAATAAGTGCGACGCTATCTGATGTATGGTAATGTACAGCTCATTAACATGATTTATTCGTGAGAACAAGAATACATTTGGTTCTTGTGGTTAATTTGAAAAAGTATTGATAGTAATTGGATGTGACACGAAGTTGGTGGATATTTTTTGTTTTCTCTTGAAGGTTTGAAATGAATTTTAAGAACGCAAGGTTATTTCTCGCTTATGCAGGTGAGTAATGTATTTTGATGTCTGAGGTGGCAATTTTGGAGGGTTATGGGAAGCCTAATTTCCCTACGTCAGGCTTTGGCGGAATTTGAAATAGGTTTGGTAGAATTTCATTTATTTTTGAAACGCATGTATAATTAAAATTTGGAATTAGGCTCATGTAATATAAATGAGTTATATGTAACATGTAATGTATTCTGGTAGAATGAAGGAACATATTTATAGTCTTGTAAGCATTTTTGACCTTAGGTGAATTCGTGATTTAATATTAAAATATCATTCTCCCAGGATTCTGTATATAATATTGTGAAGAAAGTTTCAGTCGCGCTTCATATAAAGGAATTATGTAATTTTAAGTTTTGTTTGAGGTGAAGCTATATAATTGTGAGTAGGAAAGGTTAAATGACTTTGTGTAAATTGATGAGAACCAAGGGATGGACGCTAAGTTGAATGGAATACAACATGAGTGGTTAAAAATTAAACCAAAGAATTGGATACATGAGGTTATAAAGTCATGTGAGGATATAATTGCTTATGCTAGGTTTGATTAGACTAGGTTGGGTTAGATTACTTGAGGTTGGGTTGAGTTGGTTATATTATTTTGGGTTTGGTTCGGAAGTGATTGGTGAACTTATTAGTTGAATTGTGATTGGTGTAGTCATTTTAACAGAGAAGATCTGATTGATTTGTTGAGGATGTGTTATTCATAAAAAATTTTAGTTACCCCTCAAAGCTCTGCTCCAGCAGCGCATGTGTTCAGTTATTCGGATATACACCATGAAAGTTCCCCGGAAGAAAATAAATTTCCATATTCAGTGTGTAACCGATGTCTCTTACATCCGTCTCAAAATTTGAGAGGTCACGGTCTGTGAAATAATGTGTAAATATGGGCTTAGGTTACGTTTTTATTTGGTAATGGTGTCGGAGAATCAATCGATTTTGGTGTTTGAAAGGTAAACATAGAGCCTAAACTGAAATACATTGTACACATCGGTTTGTGATTTGAGACGATGGTGTATCTGAGTGTGTTGGCTAATTGTGGTTATTTTGAAAAGTGTGCGCGACATGTCGGTGTGTATATGTGTGTGTGTGTGTGTGTGGGAGTGTGTGTAGAGTGTGAGCGTCTGGGTTTTGGGGTGTTTGTGTGTGTGTGGTCCGCCCCGGTCTGTGCTGGTTTCTGTGCGCCCGGCAGACGTCCTAGCGAAATTCCGGTGAAAAAACCAAGACCCATACGCGCACAGATTCAAAGGAAGATGATCACCACTTACCCTAGACGCCGCGTGGCGATCACCGAAGGACTGTACCTTATATTGATGTCGCCAATTTATAGGGTAGCCCCTCGAACGCGTCGTCGCAGCGCCTTCAAATTTGGCAGGCACATAAAAGGCCCTTTGGACACGAACCTATGCTTTTTTCTTTGAGATCGTGCGAGAACTTTTCCTTCAATGGCCGTTCAAAGGTCGAAAATCGACCGAAATGACACATTTTCAAACTGCTGCCAAACACCCATAGAATGCCTCTAGGCGGCTCTTATTTCAGCATCTGGTAGACGAAACAATGGAGTATACGCCAACGTTGCCATTTTGCGATCCCTTCATAAAAACTATCCCTCTTTGCCCCTCAAAGTTTGCAAAAAATTTTTAGGGTATTTTTGACGAAATTTGGAGAATTATTTTGAGAAAACCACGGAGGTTAAATCTTTCAAAGTTTGATAGCTCGTACATTTCCAAAAGTTCTAAGCCTCATAAAATCAACGGCTCTCGAAGCGATCAAGTTTCGACACAACTTGGGGTCAAACTTTTCCTCAAAATTTTCGAAAATTTTGTGTGAGGTTTGAGGTCGCGTAAGTATTGAACGGTAATACCTGAGGGTGTCAAACTTTGTAGTCTCGTTTAGAAAGCTTTGTAATATACCCAGCGAGTTTTACAGAGTGCCAGCTATGAAAACTTGAGTGGTGCGCATTTTTAAATTTCAAGTAAAAAAACGCGTTTTTTATAAGGTCATTTTCGAACGCCAGTTATGACGTTGTTTGGTTGATTGGTGACTTGAAAATTTGATACGACCTATTTTCAACCTTTTTCTCAAAGTTATCAAGTTTACAGTTCATCATGAGCAAAACTTTTCTCAAAAAATGGTTCCAAACACAACCCCCAACACCCCCAAAAAACGTTCCGAGCATGTTTTTGGAAAATGGGGGTGACCTACGAAAAACTTCATTTAACACTTTGTGCTCGGTTTTTCGTCGTGCATTCAAAAGTTTTTGGGCTGGTTGAATTTCGGCTTCGTTTGAGCGTGAGACATTATTTTCACTTTTCCAGGCCATTTTTGCCTTTCCTTCGCCCCTGAAGCCCACTTCCTCACCTTCGAGGGAGCTGAAAATCACTTGAAAGATGCGTCTTGAAGAGATCTTTCGATTGTTACTCGTGTCTCAAAGTTGTAGGCCTTCAACTTTTTGTTCAAATTTGAAAAAACATCAAACCTTAGGGAGGAATCGCAAAAATTTGCCAATCTAGGGCAAAAACTGGATACCAATCCACCTTGTATTGAAGTCTCCAAAATGCGAATTTTTTTTAATGACTGAATTTGGGGCCTGAAATGGAACTTTATTGAGTTTAAAGGTTTTATATAGATGCCCATTTTCATGAACTTTATGCTGTGATGTTTTCGATTGCAAAACATCATATTTAAATGAATTGTTCAAGTTGAAAGTTTTTCCTGATTTTTTTGTCATTCTAGGCGGTTTTGCGTACTTTTAAGAGTTGAACTGTGTTCTTAGAGTTGAAATAAAATTATTAGGACTCGCGAGTCAACTTTCTAAGTGGCTTATTTCACCTTGAAATTCTTATAAATTTTTTACATGACGCGAAATTCATGAATTTAGAGTGTTCATATTCGTTTCACAGGAAATTTTATAGAGAAGAAATGTGTTTAAAATAGGCGATTTACCTTATGGTAGGATTATTTCACTTCCAACATGTCATGGTATGGAAAAAAAATTTCGGATCTACGATCAATTTTTCTCCAAGTCCCGAAAATTTAGACGCATCTCGATTTCCATTTGCATTACCTCATTGAGGTTCAGAATTTGAGGCTCAAATCTTCTGCTGCTTGTAGAAGTTGTAATGTGAAAGATGTTACAACTACAAAGATGTTACAACTAATGTTGAAGTGTCCGCATCATCGTAATAAGTAAGTAAAGGACCTCATATATAACTGATATTTTGAATGGATTTGTTAACCCTAAAAAAATTGTCTTTCTAATTAATAGAAAATTATTTAAATGGGATACTTGTTGATTATATGTCATTGGTAAGAGAATAACATGCTTCTGTGACACTGCAGTCATTTCGGACGGTGACGTGTTACATGAGGTTTTCATGAAATAGATACAAAAACATTACATAAGTTTTTAAAAGTGGAAAGTGTCACGTTTTTTTAATGAAACGAAACTTGAAAAGAAGTTTTTAATATTGTCTAATGAAAATGAACATGATACGCAAATTTCAAAAGATGAGAACTCGCCAAATTTCGTAATACAAAGAGAAATTATACATTTCGTAGGTTTATTACTTTCTCAAAGGTTTATTCGATGGTCCAATTACTCCTCAAAGACGCGGACTGCCGTGGCCCTGATGGTATGGATACCAAGCAAGATGGATACTTAATAGTTATTATTTGTTGATATAAGTCGTTACTATTAATGTATAACTCATTTATGTATGTCAAGCTTCGTTGTTACTTTAATGTTTGCCTCATATACTTAGATATTGAGTGACGTAAAAGCAGCATTTTTTACTTGAGTTACCCATCAAACCTTTGCTTTGGTTCGGTATATGTTCGGTAATTTTGGGGTGTACGCTGGAAATTGTTGTACTGACTTTAACTAAATAATGCAGACTTTGTAAAGGGTTCTACATGTAGGTGATTTACCGAGGAAAATTTGTGGTAAGGGAAGGGAATTTATCAGTTCATGAATCATGAAAGACGTGTTTTGGATGAAGTTAATGACGTGATACAACTCGCATTCGAACGTTGATAATGGTGATAAGCTGTTTGGGCGGTGTTAAACCAGTCTAGGTATTGAATATGATGGAAGGATCGATTTTATGTTTTTCGGGAGGTAAATTGAACATTTACGGGTTGAAATGACGAACATGAATTCATATATTGAAATTATAGAAATGGCTCATTTCACTTATTTCGATGCCGAAATTTGAATGAATCTTTAATGAGAACTCACTTCATGTATGTCAAGCTTCGTATTTGCTTCAATGTTTGCTTTAAAGATGTAAATATTGAGTAAATGCATAAAAGGATTTCTTACTTGAGTTACCCCTCAAAGCTCTTCCTGGAGCAGTGCATGTTTTCAGTCATTTTGAGATACACAATGTCTCTTCTTGGAAAGAAAATTGAATTTGGATGTTCGAGAAATCACTCATTTCACTTAGATCATGGTAGCAGTTTGCACGAAGCGTGCGGCGTGATGTAGGGAGGCGATAGCAATTTTTTCCGTGTGGAGAAAGGGATATTGAGTTATATTGATAGGTAATGGGTTTGCTTTCATTGTAAATGATGATGCATTGGTGAACGCGGTTATCAATGGAGTGTAGTTTGAATTAGGCATATCATTTTTTCTGCATTGCAGGTAGATGTTCGGAATTTTGATACAATGTACATATGTACGTCTGTTTATGCTGAAATATTGAGATTTAACCTATCGACATTTTGGGGTTAAGGAGTAATTTTCGGAAATTCTATGCATGTTTCAATTAACGATGAAGGCTACTTTGAAATCTGCTAGAGAAATCATTTTGGGCTCATATAGAGCGGAATGAAAAGCTGGGTGTTAATGTGGTTGATTATGTTTATTCAGAATTGTTTGATATAGGGGGAAATAAGTTGTGTGAAATGTTTTGTCCGTTATTTCGTCAGTGGAACGTGTTGTTAACTATTTTTGTGGCAATGTCGGACATTTAGACTTGTGCAATGACGAAGCATGTGGAAAATGTAGGAAGAGTTAGACAAAAACGTTGAGGGATATTAAAATGCTAATTCCAATGCAAAATCGCAAAAAAGACGAGAACCGCTGCAGATAATACTTTCATAACCATACAGACTGATGCCTTTAAGCCCGTTAGTAAACTGTAGGGGGTAACTACACTGAAAATGTGTAAAAATGAGACAGAAATGGCATTTTTTTAGAGTTTGAAAGTTTTTCTAAGGTAAATTCAGTGCCCCTCGAGTGTGACTAATATAAGAGCTGCAATTATGCCGCTCTGCGAGGTGCGTAGCACCCGTAGAGCGGCGCAAGAACTCAGATTTCATTTTCTCAACCTTCGAATTTAACCGCGCGACGGCGCGTCCCATCATTATGAACCCAATGAAGATGAACAGGTGTGGATGTTGTTGTATGAAACGAGAATTAGCTTTCGTTTTGATGTGGTATTGCGATGTTTGTTTATTTTGGTGATGATTTATATTTTATTGAGGATTTATGGTTGTTTGTTATAGATTGGAGAAGGATTGGATTATTTAAAGGCTCTGCATGAATAACTGCGACGCCATCTGATGTATGGTAATGTACAGCTCATTCACATGATTTATTCGTGAGAACAAGAATACATTTGGTGCTTGTGGTTAGTTTGAAAAGGTATTGGTATTAATTGGATGTGACACGAAGTTGGTTAATATTTGTTGTTTTCTCTTGAATGTTTGAAATGAATTTTAAGAACGCAAGGTTATTTCTCGCTTATGCAGGTGAGTAATGTATTTTGATGTCTGAGGTGGCAATTTTTGAGGGTTATGGGAAGCCTAATTTCCCTACGTCAGGCTTTGGCGGAATTTGAAATAGGTTTGGTAGAATTTCATTTATTTTTGAAACGCACGTATAATGGAAATTTATAATGAGGCTCATGTAATTTAAATCAGTTATAGGTAACATGTAATGTATTGTGGTTAAATGAACGAACATATTTATAGTCTTGTGAGCATTTTTGACCTTAGGTGAATTCGTGATTTAATATTAAATTTCATTCTCCCAGGATTCTGTATATAATATTGTGAAGAAAGTTTCAGTCGCGCTTCATATTAGGGATTTATGTTATTTTAAGTTTTGATTTAGGTGAAGCTATATAATTTCGAGTAGGATAGGTTAAATGACTTTGTGTAAATTGATGATAAACAGGGGATGGACGGTAAGTTAAATGGAATACAATAAGAGTGGTGAAAAATTCAACCAAAAAATTGGATACATGAGGTTATAAAGTCAGGTGAGGATAAAATTGCTTATGCTATGTTTGATTAGACTAGGTTGGGTTAGATTACTTGAGGTTGGGTTGAGTTGGTTATATTATTTTGGGTTTGGTTCGGAAGTGATTGGTGAACTTATTGGTTGAATTGTGATTGGTGTAGTCATTTTAACAGAGAAGACCTGATTGATTTGTTGAGGTTGTGTTACTCATGAAAAATGTTAGTTACCCCTCAAAGCTCTTCTCCTGCAGCGCATATTTTCAGTTATTGGGATATACACCGTGAAAGTTCCCCGATAGAAAACAAATTTGATAATTCAGTGTGTAACCGATGTCTCTTAGATCAGTGTGAAAATTTGAGAGATCACGGTCTGTGAAATGATTTTTAAACTGTGAATATGGGATTAGGTTACGTATTTATTTGGTATTTGTGAATGGTGTGGGGAAATAAATTGATTTTGGTGTTTTAAAGGTAAACGTAGAACTTCGAGGGGAATTCATTGTACACATCGGTTTGTGATTTGAGACGATGGTGTATCTGATTGTGTTGGCCAATTGTGGTTATTTTTTAAAGTGTGCCCTACATGTGTATGTGTATATGTGTGTCTGTGGGTGTGGGAGTGTGTGTGTAGGAGTGTGAGCGTCTGGGTTTTGATGTGTTTGTGTGTGTGTGGGTGTGTGTGTGTGTGGTCCGCCCCGGTCTGTGCTGGTTTCTGTGCGCCCGGCGGACGTCTTAGCGAAAATCCGGTGAAAAAACCAAGACCCATACGCGCACAGATTCAAAGGAAGATGAACACCACTTACCCTAGACGCCGCGTGGCGTTCACCGAAGGATTGTTCCTTCTATTGATGTCGCCTTTTTATAGGGTAGCCCCTCGAACGCGTCGTCGCAGCGCCTTCAAATTTGGCAGGCACATAAAAGGCCCTTTTGACATGAACCTAAGCTTTTTTCTTCGAGATCGTGCGAGAACTTTTCCTTCAATGGCCGTTCAAAGGTCGAAAATCGACCGAAATGACACATTTTCAAACTGCTGCCAAACACCCATAGAATGCCTTTAGGCGGCTCTTATTCCAGCATGTGGTAGACGAAACAATGGAGTATACGCCAACGTTGCCATTTTAAGATCCGTTCGTAAAAAGTATCCCTCTTTGCCCCTCAAAGTTTGCGAAAAATTTTTAGGGTATTTTTGACGAAATTTGGAGAATTATTTTGAGAAAACCACGCAGGTTAAATCTTTCAAAGTTTGATAGCTCGTACATTTCCAAAAGTTCTAAGCCTCATAAAATCAGCGGCTCTCGAAGCGATCAAGTTTCGACACAACTTGGGGTCAAAGTTTTCCTCAAAATTTTCGAAAATTTTGTGTGAGGTTTGAGTTTGCCTAAGTATTGAACGGTAATACCTGGGGGTGTCAAACTTTGTAGTCTCGTTTAGAAAGCTTTGTAATATACCCAGCGAGTTTTACAGAGTGCCAGCTTTGAAAACTTGAGTGGTGCGCAACTTTAAAGTTCAAGTAAAAAAACGCGTTTTTTATAAGGTCATTTTCGAACGCCAGTTGTGACGTTGTTTGATTGATTGGTGACTTGAAAATTTGATACGACCTAGTTTCAACCTTTTTCTCAAAGTTATTAGGTTTACAGTTTATCATGAGCAAAAATTTTCTCAAAAAATGGTTCCAAACACAACCCCCAACACCCCCAAAAAATGTTCCGAACCTGTTTTAGGAAAATGGGGGCGATCTACGGAAAACTTCATTTAACATTTTCTGCTCGGTTTTTTGTCGTGCATTCAAAAGTTTTTGGGCAGGTTGAATTTCGGGTTTGTTTGAGCGTGAGACATTATTTTCACTTTTCCAGGCCATTTTTGCCTTTCCTTCACCCCTGAAGCCCATTTCCTCACCTTCGAGGGAGCTGAAAATCACTTGAAAGATGCGTCTTGAGGAGATCTTTCGATTGATACTCGTGTCTCAAAGTTGTAGGCCTTCAACTTTTTGTTCAAATTTGAAAAAACATCAAACCTTAGGGAGGAATCGCAAAAATTTGCCAATCTAGGGCAAAAACTGAATACCGATCCACCTTGTAATGAAGTCTCCAGAATGCGAATTTTTTTTAATGGCGAAATTTATGGCCTGAAATGAAACTTTATGGAGTTTAAAGGTTTTATATGGATGCCCATTTTCATGAACTTGGTGCTGTGTTGTTTTTCGATTGCGAAACAATATAATTAAATGAATCGTTGAAGTTCAAAGTTTTTTTTTAATTTTTTTCCATTGGAAGCGATTTTGCTAAGTTTTGAGTGTTTTAATGTGTTGTTAGAGCTCATAAAAATATATTGTATTTCGAAGTAAACGTTTTAAGTGCCTGTTTTTGCCTTGAAATTCATAATTTTTTTTTGCATGACGCGTAATTCATCATTTTCAATGGTTTATATTCGTTTCACAGGGAATTTTATAGAGAACAAATGTGTTTAAAATAGGCGATTTACGTTATGGTTGGATTATTTCACTTCCAACAAGTTTTGGTACAGAAAAAAAAATGTTAATTGAGCTTAAAATTTTCGTCTAAGTCGAGAAAATCGGTATGCAAGGCGGTTTGCAGTTGCAATACCTAAATGAGGTTCAGAATTTGAGGCTGAAATCTTGTGCTGCTTGTAGAAGTTGTAATGTAAATGATGTTAGAACTAGAAAGATGACAAAACTAATGTTAAAGTGTCCGCATCATCGTACTGAGCATGTAAAGTGACTTCAATTATAACTTATTTTTGGAATGGAATTGTTAACCCTCATAAAATTGTCTTTGTAATGGATAGAAAATTATTTCAATGGGATACTTGTTGATTAAAGGGCGTTGTTAGGAGAATCCATCCTTCTGTCCCACTGCAGTCATTCCGCACAGTCAACTGTTACGTCAGTTTTTCATGAAGAGAGATACGAAATCAACCCATAAGTTGTTGAAAGTGAAAAGTGTCCCCTTTCTTCAATGAAACGAAACTTGAAAAGAAATTGTTAACATTGTCTACTGAAGATTAACATGATACGTGCATTTAAAATGATTCCAACTCGATGAATTTCGTAATAGGAACAGAAATTATTGATTTCCCATATTCATAAATTTAAAGTGTAATGCCTGTTCGATGGGCGAATTGGTCCTCAAAGACGCGGCCTGCCGTGTGTGTGTCCTTTATGACTGGGATAACAAGCAAGATGTGGATACAAAATAGTTATTGTTTGTTTATATAACTCCTATCTATTAATGTATAACTCATTTATGTATGTCAAGCTTCGTTGTTACTTGAATCTTTGCCTGAAATACTTAGATATTGAGTGAAGTAGGAACAACATTTTTGACTTGAGTTACCCCTCGAAGCCGTGCTCAAGCAGGAGGTATGTTCAGTCATTTTGAGACACTGTACAAGTTTGGATAGTGACTTGAAAAACAAAACGAAAGCGTTCTTCAAAGCTTCGTATGTCGGTGAGTTTTTGAGAATTATTTGTGGTACTACATGGAAATATTATCGGCTCATGAGTCGGAAATACCTCTGTAAGAGAATTCAAGATATGAATTAACTCGCTTTTGAACATAGAAAATGGTGCTAAGTTGTTTAGGCGGTGTAAACCAGTGAAGCTATTGAATATGATGGAAGGATGTATTCTATTATGTTTTTGGGGAGGTAAATTGAACATATACGGGTTGAAATCACGAACATGATTTCATTTAGAAATTCTAGAAATGGCTCATTTCACTTATTTCGATGCCGAAATTTGAATGAATCTATAATGAGAACTCACTTGATGTATGTCAAGCTTCGTTTAGGCTTCAATGTTTGCTTTAAAGATGTAAATATTGAGTACATGCATAACAGAATTTCTTACTTGAGTTACCCCTCAAAGCACTTCCTGGAGCAGTGCATGTTTTCAGTTATTTTGAGATACACAATGTCTCTTCTTGGAACGAAAATTTAATTATTTGAAATTCGACAAATTACTCATTTCACTTACATCATGGTTGTAGTTTGCACACGAAGCGTGCGTGGTGATGGAGGTAGACGATAGAATTTTTTTCGTGTGGAGAAAGTGAGATTGAGTTATATTGAGAGGTAATGGTTTTGTTTTCATGGTAAATAATGATGCATTGGTGAACTCGGTTATCAATTGAGTGTAGTTTGAATTAGGCATATGATTTTATGTGCATTGCAGGTAGATGTTGGAAATTTTGATACAATGTACATGTCTGTTTATGCTGACATTTTGAGATTTGACCTATCGACATTTTGGGGTGAATGAGTAATTTTCGAAAATTGTATGCATGTTCAAATTTACGATGAAGGGTACTTTGAAATCAGGTAGAGAATTCATTTTGGGCTCATATGAAGCGGAGTCAAAAGCAGGGTGTTAAAGTGGTTTATTATATTATGTTTATTCATAATTGTTTGATATATGGGGGAAATGAGTTTGTGAAATGTTTTTGCCGTTATTTCATCATTGGAACGTGTTTTGAACCGTTTTGTGAGTAATTTCGGCTATTTCGATCTGTGTAATGATCACGGATTTGGAAAATTTAGTGAAAAGTTCGATAAAAGTGTACGGATATGAAAATGTTATTATCAATGCAAAAATGGATGCATATGAGAATTGCTGCAAATGAAAATGTCAGTACCATGCGGACAGGTATTTTTTAGGCTGTTAGTGAAGTGTAGGGGGTAAGTACGGTGAAAAAGGGGTAAAAATGAGACAGAAATGTTTTTTTTTTAGAGTTCGAAAGTGTTTCTAAGGTAAATGCAGTGTCCCTCGAGTATGACTAATATAAGAGCTGTAATGATGCCGCTCTGCGAGGTGCGTAGCACCCGTAGAGCGGCGCAAGAAGTCAGATAAAATTTTCTCAACCTTCGAATTTAACCGCGCGACGGCGCGTTCCATCATAATGAACCCAATGAAGATGAACAGGTGTCGATGTTGTTGTATGAAACGAGAATTAGCTTTCGTTTTGATGTGGTATTGCGATGTTTCTTTATTTTGGTGATTATTTATATTTTGTTGAGGATTTATGGTTGTTTCTTATAGTTTGGAGAAGGATTGGATTATTTAATGGCTCTGCATGAATAAGTGCGACGCTATCTGATGTATGGTAATGTACAGCTCAATAACATGATTTATTCGTGAGAACAAGAATATATTTGGTTCTTGTGGTTAATTTGAAAAAGTATTGATAGTAATTGGATGTGACACGAAGTTGGTGGATATTTTTTGTTTTCTCTTGAAGGTTTGAAATGAATTTTAAGAACGCAAGGTTATTTCTCGCTTATGCAGGTGAGTAATGTATTTTGATGTCTGAGGTGGCAATTTTGGAGGGTTATGGGAAGCCTAATTTCCCTACGTCAGGCTTTGGCGGAATTTGAAATAGGTTTGGTAGAATTTCATTTATTTTTGAAACGCATGTATAATGAAAATTTGGAATGAGGCTCATGTAATTTAAATCAGTTATAGGTAACATGTAATGTATTGTGGTTAAATGAACGAACATATTTATAGTCTTGTGAGCATTTTTGACCTTAGGTGAATTCGTGATTTAATATTAAAATTTCATTCTCCCAGGATTCTGGATATAATATTGTGAAGAAAGTTTCAGTCGCGCTTCATATTAGGGATTTATGTTATTTTAAGTTTTGATTTAGGTGAAGCTATATAATTTTGAGTAGGATAGGTTAAATGACTTTGTGTAAATTGATGATAAACAGGGGATGGACGGTAAGTTAAATGGAATACAATAAGAGTGGTGAAAAATTCAACCAAAAAATTGTATACATGAGGTTATAAAGTCAGGTGAGGATAAAATTGCTTATGTTAGGTTTGATTAGACTAGGTCGCGTTAGATTACTTGAGGTTGGGTTGAGTTTGTTATATTATTATGGGTTTGGTTCGGAAGTGATTGGTGAACTTATTGGTTGAATTGTGATTGGTGTAGTCATTTTAACAGAGAAGATCTGATTGATTTGTTGAGGATGTGTTATTCATAAAAAATTTTAGTTACCCCTCAAAGCTGTGCTCCTGCAGCGCATATCTTCAGTTATTCGGATATAGACCAAGAAAATTCTCAGTAAGAAAAGAAATTTCAGAATTCAGTGTGTAACCGATGTCTCTTAGATCCGTGTCCAAAGTTGAAAGATCACGGTCTGTGAAATGATTTTTAAACTGTAAATATGGGCTTAGGTTACGTTTTATTTGGTAATGGTGTCGGAAAATGAATTGATTTTTGGGTTTGAAAGGTAAACATAGAGCCTAAAATGGCCATTGTACACATCGGTTTGTGATTTGAGACGATGGTGTATCTGATTGTGTTGGCCAATTGTGGTTATTTTTACAAGTGTGCGCGACATCTGTATGTGTATATGTGTGTGTCTGTGGGTGTGGGAGTGTGTGTAAGAGTGTGAAGGTTTGGGGTTATGAGGTGTGCGAGTGTGTGTGGGGGTGTGTATGTGTGGTCCGCCCCGGTCTATGCTGGTTTCTGTGCGCCCGGCGGACGTCCTAGCGAAATTCCGGTGAAAAAACCAAGACCCATACGCGCACAGATTCAAAGGAAGATGATCACCACTTACCCTAGACGCCGCGTGGCGATCACCGAAGGACTGTACCTTATATTGATGTCGCCAATTTATAGGGTAGCCCCTCGAACGCGTCGTCGCAGCGCCTTCAAATTTGGCAGGCACATAAAAGGCCATTTCGACATGAACCTATGCTTTTTTCTTTGAGATCGTGCGAGAACTTTTCGTTCAATGGCCGTTCAAAGGTCGAAAATCGACCGAAATGACACATTTTCAAACTGCTGCCAAACACCCATAGAATGCCTCTAGGCGGCTCTTATTTCAGCATCTGGTAGACGAAACAATGGAGTATACGCCAACGTTGCCATTTTGCGATCCCTTTATAAAAAGTATCCCTCTTTGCCCCTCAAAGTTTGCCAAAAATTTTTAGGGTATTTTTGACGAAATTTGGAGAATTATTTAGAGAAAACCACGGAGGTTAAATCTTTCAAAGTTTGATAGCTCGTACATTTCCAAAAGTTCTAAGCCTCATAAAATCAACGGCTCTCGAAGCGATCAAGTTTCGACACAACTTGGGGTCAAACTTTTCCTCAAAATTTTCGAAAATTTTGTGTGAGGTTTGAGGTCGCGTAAGTATTGAACGGTAATACCTGGGGGTGTCAAACTTTGTAGTCTCGTTTAGAAAGCTTTGTAATATACCCAGCGAGTTTTACAGAGTGCCAGCTATGAAAACTTGATTGGTGCGCATTTTTAAATTTCAAGTAAAAAAACGCCTTTTTTATAAGGTCATTTTCGAACGCCAGTTGTGACGTTGTTTGATTGATTGGTGACTTGAAAATTTGATACGACCTATTTTCAACCTTTTTCTCAAAGTTATCAAGTTTACAGTTCATCATGAGCAAAACTTTTCTCAAAAAATGGTTCCAAACACAACCCCCAACACCCCCAAAAAACGTTCCGAGCATGTTTTTGGAAAATGGGGGTGACCTACGAAAAACTTCATTTAACACTTTGTGCTCGGTTTTTCGTCGTGCATTCAAAAGTTTTTGGGCTGGTTGAATTTCGGCTTCGTTTGAGCGTGAGACATTATTTTCACTTTTCCAGGCCATTTTTGCCTTTCCTTCGCCCCTGAAGCCCACTTCCTCACCTTCGAGGGAGCTGAAAATCACTTGAAAGATGCGTCTTGAAGAGATCTTTCGATTGTTACTCGTGTCTCAAAGTTGTAGGCCTTCAACTTTTTGTTCAAATTTGAAAAAACATCAAACCTTAGGGAGGAATCGCAAAAATTTGCCAATCTAGGGCAAAAACTGGATACCAATCCACCTTGTATTGAAGTCTCCAAAATGCGAATTTTTTTTAATGACTGAATTTGGGGCCTGAAATGGAACTTTATTGAGTTTAAAGGTTTTATATAGATGCCCATTTTCATGAACTTTATGCTGTGATGTTTTCGATTGCAAAACATCATATTTAAATGAATTGTTTAAGTTGAAAGTTTTTCCTGATTTTTTTGTCATTCTAGGCGGTTTTGCGTACTTTTAAGAGTTGAACTGTGTTCTTAGAGTTGAAATAAAATTATTAGGACTCGCGAGTCAACTTTCTAAGTGGCTTATTTCACCTTGAAATTCTTATAAATTTTTTACATGACGCGAAATTCATGAATTTAGAGTGTTCATATTCGTTTCACATGAAATTTTATAGAGAACAAATGTGTTTAAAATAGGCGATTTACCTTATGGTAGGATTATTTCACTTCCAACATGTCATGGTATGGAAAAAAAATTTCGGATCTACGATCAATTTTTCTCCAAGTCCCGAAAATTTAGACGCATCTCGATTTCCATTTGCATTACCTCATTGAGGTTCAGAATTTGAGGCTCAAATCTTCTGCTGCTTGTAGAAGTTGTAATGTGAAAGATGTTACAACTACAAAGATGTTACAACTAATGTTGAAGTGTCCGCATCATCGTAATAAGTAAGTAAAGGACCTCATATATAACTGATATTTTGAATGGATTTGTTAACCCTAAAAAAATTGTCTTTCTAATTAATAGAAAATTATTTAAATGGGATACTTGTTGATTATATGTCATTGGTAAGAGAATAAAATGCTTCTGTGACACTGCAGTCATTTCGGACGGTGACGTGTTACATGAGGTTTTCATGAAATAGATACAAAAACATTACATAAGTTTTTAAAAGTGGAAAGTGTCACGTTTTTTTAATGAAACGAAACTTGAAAAGAAGTTTTTAATATTGTCTAATGAAAATGAACATGATACGCAAATTTCAAAAGATGAGAACTCGCCAAATTTCGTAATACAAAGAGAAATTATACATTTCGTAGGTTTATTACTTTCTCAAAGGTTTATTCGATGGTCCAATTACTCCTCAAAGACGCGGACTGCCGTGGCCCTGATGGTATGGATACCAAGCAAGATGGATACTTAATAGTTATTATTTGTTGATATAAGTCGTTACTATTAATGTATAACTCATTTATGTATGTCAAGCTTCGTTGTTACTTTAATGTTTGCCTCATATACTTAGATATTGAGTGACGTAAAAGCAGCATTATTTACTTGAGTTACCCATCAAACCTTTGCTTTGGTTCGGTATATGTTCGGTAATTTTGGGGTGTACGCTGGAAATTGTTGTACTGACTTTAACTAAATAATGCAGACTTTGTAAAGGGTTCTACATGTAGGTGATTTACCGAGGAAAATTTGTGGTAAGGGAAGGGAATTTATCAGTTCATGAATCATGAAAGACGTGTTTTGGAAGAAGTTAATGACGTGATACAACTCGCATTCGAACGTTGATAATGGTGATAAGCTGTTTGGGCGGTGTTAAACCAGTCTAGGTATTGAATATGATGGAAGGATCGATTTTATGTTTTTCGGGAGGTAAATTGAACATTTACGGGTTGAAATCACGAACATGAATTCATATATTGAAATTATAGAAATGGCTCATTTCACTTATTTCGATGCCGAAATTTGAATGAATCTTTAATGAGAACTCACTTCATGTATGTCAAGCTTCGTATTTGCTTCAATGTTTGCTTTAAAGATGTAAATATTGAGTAAATGCATAAAAGGATTTCTTACTTGAGTTACCCCTCAAAGCTCTTCCTGGAGCAGTGCATGTTTTCAGTCATTTTGAGATACACAATGTCTCTTCTTGGAAAGAAAATTGAATTTGGATGTTCGAGAAATCACTGATTTCACTTAGATCATGGTAGCAGTTTGCACGAAGCGTGCGGCGTGATGTAGGGAGGCGATAGCAATTTTTTCCGTGTGGAGAAAGGGATATTGAGTTATATTGATAGGTAATGGGTTTGCTTTCATTGTAAATGATGATGCATTGGTGAACGCGGTTATCAATGGAGTGTAGTTTGAATTAGGCATATCATTTTTTCTGCATTGCAGGTAGATGTTCGGAATTGTGATACAATGTACATATGTACGTCTGTTTATGCTGAAATATTGAGATTTAACCTATCGACATTTTGGGGTTAAGGAGTAATTTTCGGAAATTCTATGCATGTTTCAATTAACGATGAAGGCTACTTTGAAATCTGCTAGAGAAATCATTTTGGGCTCATATAGAGCGGAATGAAAAGCTGGGTGTTAATGTGGTTGATTATGTTTATTCAGAATTGTTTGATATAGGGGGAAATAAGTTGTGTGAAATGTTTTGTCCGTTATTTCGTCAGTGGAACGTGTTGTTAACTATTTTTGTGGCAATGTCGGACATTTAGACTTGTGCAATGACGAAGCATGTGGAAAATGTAGGAAGAGTTAGACAAAAACGTTGAGGGATATTAAAATGCTATTTCCAATGCAAAATCGCAAAAAAGACGAGAACCGCTGCAGATAATACTTTCATAACCATACAGACTGATGCCTTTAAGCCCGTTAGTAAACTGTAGGGGGTAACTACACTGAAAATGTGTAAAAATGAGACAGAAATGGCATTTTTTTAGAGTTTGAAAGTTTTTCTAAGGTAAATTCAGTGCCCCTCGAGTGTGACTAATATAAGAGCTGCAATTATGCCGCTCTGCGAGGTGCGTAGCACCCGTAGAGCGGCGCAAGAACTCAGATTTCATTTTCTCAACCTTCGAATTTAACCGCGCGACGGCGCGTCCCATCATTATGAACCCAATGAAGATGAACAGGTGTGGATGTTGTTGTATGAAACGAGAATTAGCTTTCGTTTTGATGTGGTATTGCGATGTTTGTTTATTTTGGTGATGATATATATTTTATTGAGGATTTATGGTTGTTTGTTATAGATTGGAGAAGGATTGGATTATTTAAAGGCTCTGCATGAATAACTGCGACGCCATCTGATGTATGGTAATGTACAGCTCATTCACATGATTTATTCGTGAGAACAAGAATACATTTGGTGCTTGTGGTTAGTTTGAAAAGGTATTGGTAGTAATTGGATGTGACACGAAGTTGGTTAATATTTGTTGTTTTCTCTTGAATGTTTGAAATGAATTTTAAGAACGCAAGGTTATTTCTCGCTTATGCAGGTGAGTAATGTATTTTGATGTCTGAGGTGGCAATTTGTGAGGGTTATGGGAAGCCTAATTTCCCTACGTCAGGCTTTGGCGGAATTTGAAATAGGTTTGGTAGAATTTCATTTATTTTTGAAACGCACGTATAACGGAAATTTATAATGAGGCTCATGTAATTTAAATCAGTTATAGGTAACATGTAATGTATTGTGGTTAAATGAACGAACATATTTATAGTCTTGTGAGCATTTTTGACCTTAGGTGAATTCGTGATTTAATATTAAAATTTCATTCTCCCAGGATTCTGTATATAATATTGTGAAGAAAGTTTCAGTCGCGCTTCATATTAGGGATTTATGTTATTTTAAGTTTTGATTTAGGTGAAGCTATATAATTTCGAGTAGGATAGGTTAAATGACTTTGTGTAAATTGATGATAAACAGGGGATGGACGGTAAGTTAAATGGAATACAATAAGAGTGGTGAAAAATTCAACCAAAAAATTGGATACATGAGGTTATAAAGTCAGGTGAGGATAAAATTGCTTATGCTATGTTTGATTAGACTAGGTTGGGTTAGATTACTTGAGGTTGGGTTGAGTTGGTTATATTATTTTGGGTTTGGTTCGGAAGTGATTGGTGAACTTATTGGTTGAATTGTGATTGGTGTAGTCATTTTAACAGAGAAGATCTGATTGATTTGTTGAGGTTGTGTTACTCATGAAAAATGTTAGTTACCCCTCAAAGCTCTTCTCCTGCAGCGCTTATTTTCAGTTATTGGGATATACACCGTGAAAGTTCCCCGATAGAAAACAAATTTGAGAATTCAGTGTGTAACCGATGTCTCTTAGATCAGTGTGAAAATTTGAGAGATCACGGTGTGTGAAATGATTTTTAAACTGTGAATATGGGATTAGGTTACGTATTTATTTGGTATTTGTGAATGGTGTGGGGAAATAAATTGATTTTGGTGTTTTAAAGGTAAACGTAGAACTTCGAGGGGAATTCATTGTACACATCGGTTTGTGATTTGAGACGATGGTGTATCTGATTGTGTTGGCCAATTGTGGTTATTTTTTTAAGTGTGCCCTACATGTGTATGTGTATATGTGTGTCTGTGGGTGTGGGAGTGTGTGTGTAGGAGTGTGAGCGTCTGGGTTTTGATGTGTTTGTGTGTGTGTGGGTGTGTGTGTGTGTGGTCCGCCCCGGTCTGTGCTGGTTTCTGTGCGCCCGGCGGACCCCTCTGCGACATTCCGGTGAAAAACCAAGACCCATACGCGCACCGATTCGAAGAAGGATGAACACCACTTACCCTAGGGGCCGCGCTGGCGTTCACCGAAATGGTGTTATACCCCGACGTGTCGTCCATGAATAGGGTAGCCCCTCGAACGCGTCGTCGCAGCGCCTTCAAATTTGGCAGGCACATAAAAGGCCTTTTGGACACGAACCTAAGCTTTTTTCTCGTAGATCGGGCGAGAACTTTTCCTTTAATGGCGGTTCAAAGGTCAAAAATCGACCAAAATGGGTCATTTTCAAACTGCTGCCAAACACCCATAGAATGCCTCTAGGCGGCTATAATTTCAGCGTGTGGTAGACGAAACAATGGAGCATGCGCCAACGTTGCCATTTTGCGATCCGTTCGTAAAAAGTATCCCTCTTTGCCCCTCAAAGTTGACGAAAAATTTTTAGGGTAATTTTGACGAAATTTGGAGAAGTTTTTTGAGAAAACCACGCACTTTTAAACTTTCAAACTTTGATAGCTCGTACATTTCCAAAAGTTCTACGCGTCATGAAATCAACGGCTCTCGAAACGATCAAGTTTCCACACAACTTCGGGTCAAAGTTTTCCTAAAAATATTTGGACAATTTTGGTGAGGCGGGAGTTTTGCCCTGAGTTCGACGGCAATACCTGTGGCTTTCAAACTTTGTAGTCTCGTTCAGAAAGCTTTGTAATATACCCAGCGAGTTTTACAGAGTGCCAGCTATGAAAACTTGAGTGGTGCGCAACTTTAAAGTTCAAGTAAAAAAACGCGTTTTTTATAAGGTCATTTTCGAACGCCAGTTGTGACGTTGTTTGATTGATTGGTGACTTGAAAATTTGATACGACCTAGTTTTAACCTTTTTCTCAAAGTTATCAAGTTTACAGTTCATCATGAGCAAAACTTTTCTCAAAAAATGGTTCCAAACACAACCCCCAACACCCCCAAAAAACGTTCCGACCAAGTTTTTGGAAAATGGGGGTGACCTACGAAAAACTTCATTTAACACTTTGTGCTCGGTTTTTCGTCGTGCATTCAAAAGTTTTTGGGCTGGTTGAATTTCGGCTTCGTTTGAGCGTGAGACATTATTTTCACTTTTCCAGGCCATTTTTGCCTTTCCTTCGCCTCTGAAGCCCACTTCCTCACCTTCGAGGGAGCTGAAAATCACTTGAAAGATGCGTCTTGAGGAGATCTTTCGATTGTTACTCGTGTCTCAAAGTTGTAGGCCTTCAACTTTTTGTTCAAATTTGAAAAAACATCAAACCTTAGGGAGGAATCGCAAAAATTCGCCAATCTAGGGCAAAAACTGGATACCGATCCACCTTGTAATGAAGTCTCCAGAATGCGAATTTTTTTTAATGGCGAAATTTATGGCCTGAAATGAAACTTTATGGAGTTTCAAGGTTTTATATGGATGCCCATTTTCATGAACTTGGTGCTGTGTTGTTTTTCGATTGCGAAACAATTTAATTAAATGAATCGTTGAAGTTCAAAGTTTTTTTCAATTTTTTTCCATTGGAAGCGATTTTGCTAAGTTTGGAGTGTTTTAATGTGTTGTTAGAGCTCATAAAAATATATTGTATTTCGAAGTAAACGTTGTAAGTGCCTGTTTTTGCCTTGAAATGAATAATTTTTTTTTGCATGACTTGTAATTCATCATTTTCAATGGTTTATATTCGTTTCACAGGAAATTTTATAGAGAACAAATGTGTTTAAAATAGGCGATTTACCTTATGGTAGGATTATTTCACTTACAACATGTTTTGGTATAGCTTTAAATTTTCGTCTAAGTCTAGAAAAGCGCCTAGCAAGGCGATTTTGAGTTGCAATTTCTCTATGAGGTTCAGAATTTGAGGCTCAAATCTTCTGCTGCTTGTAGAAGTTGTAATGTAAATGATGTTAGAACTAGAAAGATGACAAAACTAATGTTAAAGTGTCCGCATCATCGTACTGAGCATGTAAAGTGACTTCGATTATAACTTATTTTTGGAATGGAATTGTTAACCCTCATAAAATTGTCTTTGTAATGGATAGAAAATTATTTCAATGGGATACTTGTTGATTAAATGTCGAATGGGTGAAACAGTAGATACTTAAAATGTAATGGGAGCGTTGGTTACATATACCTGTACATGTTATGGAAATGAAGAATTTACGGATAATGTTTTATGAAGTATTGCTCGTGTCTTACGTAGCAATAAAGAGAAAGTAACAGGTTTTAGATTGGAATTGCAGCGGCACTCTGCCGCTACAGAGGCTCCGACACTGTCGGGCTTCAATTTTCCTTTCGGCTAAATCGTATGGTAAGCGTGTTTGATGATGTACAAGAGTGTTTTAATGAGGTTATTGGATTTAGGAAACTTTCGTTAAAAAAAGTGTAAAAATCACATAGACTCGATTTTGAATTGTTAGAGCATTTATTGAGTCGGAAATCATGGCAAGGCTTATGTGTTTGACAGTGGCACAGAAAGTGTGCGAGTAGATGAACAAATTCATTATCCTACATGCGCAATATAATAGAGGGTGAAATATGATCCCTAAATGACATAACATCTTTCGATATTTTGCTATATGACTTCGTACATTTTCATTATTTTGTTATCGATTTGTGTCTTAGAGCAATGTGTCATTATTTGCAGAATGAAATGATCTTTATCGGACCGTGCTGAGAAACTAGTTTTTATTTGATATTTAAACCTCAATTTCCATCGACATTGACGCATTCACCGTGGGAAGGATGTCCATGTGAATGACTGCAGTTGGTTTGCTTCATGTTGAATTATATCTAGATTTAGGTTATGGAATTTTCATACTTACATTGGACCGTAGTTATTGCCATATGAATGAACGTAGCTCAACTTCGAAACGTGTAATAATTTCACGGCTACGTGGTTTTGTTACATTTTTCCTCGAAATGGTGTCAATTTACTATATAAAGAGTTTACCGAAATATTGAAATAATGGCTCATATCCTAATATAAGTAGAAGTAACATTTTTCCTGACAAATATGTATCTTTTTTTCATTCGTCCATTTCCCATTACATTCAAATGAAAACTTTTTGGCATACTTTTGTCACATGATTCATGACATACTCTTCTACATGACCGGAGTCCCTATTATATGATTTCCATGATAACTTTATAAATGACATCAACGAAAATCATCACAGAAAACGTTGTTGAGTGCAGAACATTCAGTTCCTTGTATTTTTCCATACATAGCGATAGAGAAGTTATATAACTTGTAGTGATCAACAAAATCGAAATGTAATAAGTATGAGAAGGAAGTGAAATGTATGTATGACGTCTGTACTTAGTAACACGAACAAGTCACACAGCACACATATCAGAATCCAAGAATACACACGCAGGCGCGCGTATAAATGTATTATCATACATATACATACCCAGCGAACAAAGATGAAAATAAATAATTAGAGAATATACATAAAATATTGTCAGTACTCCAAAGTTGTCTTTGAGTAGTGCTTCATTCAAAATGACATGAAGAGATTCTGGGATACGCAATTTCGTTTATTATAGGTTTTTCATTTGGTTGAGGAATAAGATATTATAAAAGGGTTACTATAACTATTGCAATGGTCTCTAATACTGAAATGGTGAGGAGGACACGGGTCAAAATGAAGAAAGGGAGATATGACCGACTCTGTAGTATCTTCGAATGTGACATGTATATACTATGCCTTGATAACTTCCTAATGAAGTGACCGCATAATTTATTGAAGAAATGAATTTTAAGGTACTCTCTATAAATTATGGAAGTTCAGAATTGATCCCTAATTCACATAATGCATGACATGCTCACTTTATATGCACAGAACATTGAAATGGTTGCACGTAACACAACTGACTAACATGCTACAAAGAATTATCTCTAGTCGGAAACATTTCGTACACAAATGGAAATATTATCCGCGATTTAGTGTTTTTCAAGATACATGTAAACTTGTAAGAAAGCTTTAAAATAGAGTATAAACGGTTGTGCCTATTCTCGTGAGTTAATTTAAAAATTTGTCAATAAGTGTTAAGTGTGAGACATTTCTAAAAAGGTTTAGGTTTTCATTGAAACTTCTGAGGAGTAGGTAAATACTCCAAAAAAGTATGCATACCAGGAATGTAGTTAAAGCAAATTTACAAACTGGAAATAATGAAAGCATTATTCGAAGGAGTATAGGTAGTTTGTAGGAAAACATTATTTAACGAGGTATAGCGGTATGTTTACTTTGGGTATAGGACGTCTAACTCATGACTTCAACTATTTTTTTAATTTGCAGATTTTCTGCAGATACTTACATTCATAAATGTTGATAATAATAGAGAGGAGTAAAGAATGAAATTGGTGAATCTTTAGTAAAATACCATAATCGAGTATTCACTTTTCGGACCGTAAACATAGTCCGTTAGATGTAAATAAGGTAAATGTTGAGGAGTTGACCATAATTGATTTTGAACTTTTTGCTGCCTAAACATAGTTAATTATGTGTGAAGGAGCAACTTTTCTTCTATTCACTTTCTTTCGGAAATAATTATTTAACAAGTTATACAAATGGATTAGTTACCGCAACTGTAGTGTTTGGAGCGGGAAGTAATTAAGTTTGCAACTTTGAAGTTGCCTTTTGCAGCGATCGCGGCAAATAAAATGAGTAACGGAAGCTAACACCCTATTTAAAACGTAAAGAGGTTGGGTCGTGAGGGGTAGCCACAGTTGTTGTAGGAAAAATGATATTATTAGTATATAAGAAAATTTTAGCCTCCCTTAACCACGATAAAGCTGTTCCAAGCAAGGAAAAAGGAAGGCACCATTTAGTATGAAGTTGAGGGAACGTGTAATCTATGCACAACGTCCACAAAAACAGTAAGCTAGGAAAGAAGTTCATGAAACAAGAAAGAAGTTGAAGAAGAAAGTAGTAGGTGCTGAAGAACAGGACTGCAGTGAACCGAACAAAGATGGTGCGTAACAAAACAAAAACCTATTTTATTACAACAAAAAGGAAGCCTACCTAACCTTTAGCTTGGGCCCAGACATGGTTGCCCTGAGTGGAAATTATGAATAATGGTTGTAACCGACCCATCACGTTGAATGATCGAGTGTGTGGAAGCGTGCCATAAAGAAGGGGAAGACCGCATAATGGACTCGACAACATGGGAGAAGACCCCAAAATGGACTCAACGACATGGGAGAAGACCCAAAAATGTACTGAACGACATGGGGAAAGACTCTAATGGACTCGCCTGTTAACGGAAACCTAATCAATAGGTTAAAATTTTTAATCTCATGAACAAAGTTTATGCAAACTAGAATTTCACTTGATATATACTTTTCACCAGCAGAACTATGGCTCCCCCTCAAGACGCAACCTCTTTACGTTTGTCATAGGAGGTTTGCTTCCCTTGTTTAATTTTTCCCGCCTCAAACACAAGAGTTCCGATAACTCATTTACCGCTATAACTTGTAAGATACTCATTTGCGATGAAAATTTCATTGAAAAAAACTTGTTTATTTTGATTTCATTAACAATATTAAGGCATCAAAAAGTGGGAAATAAGTGATGGTCAACTCGTCAACATTTACCTTATTGACATACAATGAACTATGTTTAGGGACCGAAAAGTGAAGGATCGACTATGGTATTTTGCTAAACATTGACCAATTGTATTATTATCTCCTCGCTATTATGGTACATATTAATGAATGTAAATAATTGCAGAACATGTGAACAATACAGATATAGTTGATGTGATGAGTTTTACGTACTATGCCCAAAGTAAACAGAGCGCAACGTTTTCCGACAGAAAGTGCATCTTGAAAAAATGTATTATTTACATGTAATGAAGTATGTTTAGGGACCGAAAACGTGAAACTTGACTATGGTGTTTTCCTGAACTCTGACCAATTGTATTATTTGCTCCTCTCTAGGGTTATTCATCAAATATAGACCAGAAACCATGTGTGTCTAGAAATAATCTTCATAAATCAGTAACTTTTGCTCTGAATAACTGTTGTAGGCCTCAAGATTATTCGTGAACAGTTGCTTTCTTGTTCTGTTATGTTGCTTTAAAGACAACATAGATTGTTGTAATTTATTTATTGTATTAGAAATGGAACATTTTAGAACAAAATTGCATCAATATCACACATGAATCAAAGAAGAATTTGGATCCGAACATGTTTTTTGTTTGAATTTTGAATGCGAACAGAACTTACTAAAAACTGTGTATGGCGATATATACGTACGTGTTTAAAATTACCAAGTGTATTGTATGGGTCAAAGGTCCATTTAATTACTGAAGAATATATTTGTTACAAAAATAAGTGAAATAAAATAATGTGTCCGTCTTAGGTGTATACAAGGTCGGTCTACCTTCGCAGACGATATACGTTTCAGTAATTATCCATAATCAGAAATCTTAGATGTAGGAAATGTATTGTAGTATAAAGAAGAAGTGACTCCTTAAATACATTGATATATCTCACAGGCTTTATATGGATGTATATATAATTATAAATATAAAGATTGATATTGGTAGATCTCAGATATTATTATCTTTATATTGATATATCTCACTGCAAACACCTTTGTTCACTATTGAATACTGACATGGAATAGTAACTGAATATTGAACATGGAATACTTGTGAAGGTTTTAGCAGCAGGAAAGAAAGAAATACAGCAACAGAACATGATATGGCAACACTACTCTATAGTTATGACGAAGGGTTGACGGTGGCACGCCAACCGTTAAACCGTCGCAATTTTACCAAAGTGCGTAACATTTCTGAAGTGAAAAAATATCAATTTGTAAGGGTCGTACAGGAAATGCGCATGCAACAGCTGGTAGCAGATTGCAGTTCCAAGAAATGAGTTTTTATCAGTAAAATAGGAGTTTTAGATGTAAGATGACTGGCACTGAGCAAGTTTGGATGCTTATGAAATGTGTTACGCGCATATATTGAAAGTTGTTTGATAATCAGTTCAGTTTGATATTTGATGAATGACCCTAGTATGATAGAAATTGATGAATGTAAATATTTGCGAAACATTTGCACAATACATAAATAGTTCAAGTCATGAGTTGAACGTACCTGACCGAAAGTGAACATACCGCTATAACTCGTTAAATGATGTTTTCCGACAGAAAGTGCATAGCAGTAGAATTGCTCATTTACATTGAAGAAACTATGTTTAGGGACCGAAAAGTGGAGAATGGAGTATGGTCTGTTCCTAAACATTTACCATTTGTATTCCTTGTTCCTCTGTATGATGATAAGAAATTATGAATGCAAATATTTGCAGAACATGTGCACAATACAGAAATAGTTGAAGTCATGAGTTATACGTACTATATTCGAAATAAACATACCGCTATAACTCTTTAAAGAATGTTTTCCGACAGAAAGTATATATTAGAAAAATTGTTTATTGACATGTAAGGAACTATGTTTAGGGAACAAAGAGTGGAAAATCGATTATGGTCATTTCCTAAACATAGACCGTAGATAATCAATATGTATAATATGGACTTTCTGTCGGAAAACATTGAATGAGTTATAGCGGTATGTTCTGTTAGGGTATAGTACATATAACTCATGACTTTAACTATTTCTGTATTGTGCAGATGTTCAGCCAACATTTTAATTCATAAATTGGTATCACTATAGAGAGGAGCAAATAATAGAATTGGTCTATGTTTAGGAACAGACCATGATCGATTTCCAAGTTTTCGGTCCCTAAACATAGTTCCTTAAGTGTAGATGAACAATATTTATGAAATGCACTTTGTGTCGGAAAACATTATTTAACGAGTTATAGCAGTATGTTTACATTGGGTATACTGCGTTTGCGTACTTTGTAATGTATTCATTACCACCCCTGCGGAGCCTGTACCCACTTCTATGATCTTTTAGTTAATAGTAGAATAGACATTATCACCCAAGAATAACACATTACAGCAATATGTTCACTTTTCCCTTCAATGGCGAGCGTGGGAGAAAGAAGAGTCCATTGTAGTGTTGCTACGCGACGTTCGATAATATTCCTCTCCTAAACATTTACCATGAAATTGAGCAATTGTTACTGATATTTTGAAATATCGGACGCTGCGAAATGTATTCAAGAATAATTTCAAATTCTGACTTAATTGTTTGACTCTATGTACATACCTACCCTCTCTTTTCAAGGTGTTTAAGATTTGGAGTTTCAGATACTATTTATTACATTTCACAGGTATCTTGCTTATCAGCCTCTTTGTGTTTGCTTGTGAACTTTGAATTTGTTAAGAAGTTCTTCATTCCATACTTTGCTGATTTTACATCGAGTGAAATTTTTGGGATACACGGTATACATTTCCGTGATGCCTAATTATATACGGCTGCATCCTTCCTTCCTGAGTAACGTGTCAAATATTTTAAAAGAAATGAACATTATCAGAATTGTAAAGTATGTCTTATTATTTAGTCTTGCACAAATGATCAAATGGAAATGTAATTTTTAAACCTCATTATCAAATTTGTACGATTTCATGTCTATTTTAGGTTTAGAATGAACTAAATTTCATGATATTATTTGAATTGTAATATCTGAATATAGAATATAGGTCCTAATTTGAACTAATTTCTTTTAAAAATGAATAACTAACTAATTTGTACGGAAAATTGGAAGCGTTGGGTAGGAATAGATGTTTGACTTTTTGGTTCCTAAACATCGTTCATTAGGTAAAATGTGAAATATTTCTTCTCTGCTTTTTCCGTCGCAAATGAGTATTTTACAAGTTATAGTGGTAACTTAGTTACGGCAACTCGAGTGTTTGAAGCGAGAAGTAATTCCTAGAGCCTGGCGTATGGCAATACTGCAATGGAGTCTCCCTTCCAATGCGCGTCCATCAGACGAAACTAAAGCTACCGCTCTAACTTGTCAAATACTCATATGACTCAAAAATTGTATAGAAAAAAAACTGGTTGATTTCGATGTTATTAGCATGATTCAAGCAATTGAAATTAAGAAATGTATGACTACCTTTTTATTAAAGCGCATTCATCATCTAAGTTTTAACAAAACGTAACGCTATAACCCATTAAGTAATCATTTCCGACAGAAAGTCCATACAGAAGAACTTGCTTGTTTGACCGTAATGAAATAGGTTTTGGGACCGAAAACTGGAAAATCGATTACTACCAAAAGCTACTAATTTACCAACTGTTGAATTCCATTCCTCATAATGCTTAGCATCTAAATATATGTTTAGCAACATCATTTTTCAAGTTTCCTCTCCCAGGGGGACAATGAGAGGGCCCGAGCTGAAGGATAGGTAGGGTTTCTTGTTCTCAAAATAACGTAGGTTTTTGTTTTGTTAGCGACCGCCTTTTTTTCGTTTACTGCTGTCCTGTTCTTGCAACACCTAGTACTTTCTTCTTCAACTTTGATCTTGTTTCATCAACTTCTTTCTTATCTCACTGTTTCTATGCCCTTTTTGCATAGATTTAACGTTCCCTGAACTCCATACAAAATCGTGCCTTCTTCCTTCCTCTCTTTTGATCTCATTTGTTGAGGATAGGGAGGCTTCAAAGAACTAATAATGTATAATCTTGAAAGTGACCTACTGTCTCATTTGAATTCTTTGCTGAAATATAATCTCAATTTCAGAACTTGCAAGCTCAACTCTGACTACTGGTCTAGGTCATCCCTGCCTGGGCTACACGTGTCCCTTGGAATGATGCTCGTCATGCATGAAGCCGTAGCTAGCTGCGCTGCTTCGTTGTGTGCTGCAAATGGGGTAATTACCCTCCTTTGTTGATCTGCTGGTGTTCTAAAAGCCAATGACCCAACCGTGAGTCTGTATCCTCAAACCTGTGTCATTTCTTATCTTGCATCCATATTCATTGTGTTCAACAATATAGGTATTGAAAGTTCAGTGTGTAAAATAAGCACCTTCAAACGTGGCCAAAGGAAGTATTGGTGACTTGCTTGATGCAATATTCCACCTCATGAAATTTGGATATCTATTCACCTGTCTTTTCATGCTTCAAGATTTCCATTATGATGTTTAATTTATTCCACAAAATAAATTTCGGAATCTGTGCGTAATACTATTTAATTGAGTAACTGATTTAACTTTGCTCGGTATAGAGGCAAGAACCATCAATACAATTGATTTACACACTTCCATTGATGGCTTACACTTTTATTAGAATTGACCTCAAGGGCATTATTGCCTAAATGTAGAAACGAATTGTAATTATAAATGGAAGGTATTCTCCATTGAGTGCATTTATTCAACAAGTAGTTATAAATCTAGAATAACATACCTTTTACCAATGCCTACACCATTGTCTTTTTTGAGATGTATCTTCAATGAATTATAACTCATAGTTCATTTCATTCAAAACAGTTCCTTTCTCATATGCAGATATCAGTTATATTTTTATGTCTCAGATGCAGTCATCTGAACAATTGCCTCCAAAATCCCAACAAGTCACTGATAAGACAATATATTGACAATTTTCTATTCAAACACTTTTGGCCTACTCTGTTTGATGTTGTTTCATCAACTTCTTTCTTATGTCACTGTTTTTATGCCCTTTTTGCATAGATTTAACGTTCCCTAAACTCCATAGAAAATCGTGCGTTCTTCCTTCCTCTCTTTTGATCTCATTTGTTGAGGATAGGGAGGCTTCAAATAACTAATAATGTATATTCTTGAAAGTGACTACTGTCTCATTTTAATTCTTTGCTGAAATATAATCTCAATTTCAGAACTTGCAAGCTCAACTCTGACTACTGGTGTACGTCATCCCTGCCTGGGCTACACGTGTCCCTTGGAATGATGCTCGTCATCCATGAAGCCCTTGCTAGCTGCGCTGCTTCGTTGTGTGCTGCAAATGGGGTAATTACCCTCCTTTGTTCATCTGCTGGTGTTCTAAAAGCCAATGACCCAACCGTGAGTGTGTATCC
Organism: Morinoia aosen; assembly: GCA_030386875.1. Lineage (NCBI taxonomy): Eukaryota > Metazoa > Arthropoda > Malacostraca > Amphipoda > Talitridae > Morinoia > Morinoia aosen. The sequence goes on from CM059574.1 coordinate 7,218,643, forward strand.
TCAAACCTGTGTCATTTCTTATCTTGCATCCATATTCATTGTGTTCAACAAGATAGGTATTGAAAGTTCAGTGTGTAAAATAAGCACCTTCAAACGTGGCCAAAGCAAGTATTGGTGACTTGCTTGATGCAATATTCCACCTCATGAAATTTGGATATCTATTCACCTGTCTTTTCATGCTTCAAGATTTCCATTATGATGTTTAATTTATCCCACAAAATAAATTTCGGAATCTTTGCCTAATACTATTTAATGGAGTAACTGATTTAACTTTGCTCGGTATACAGGCAAGAACCATCAATACATATGATTTACACACTTTCATTGATGGCTTACACTTTTCTTAGAATTGACCTCAAGTGCATTATTGGCTAAATGTAGAAACGAATTGTAATTATAAATGGAAGGTATTTTCCATTGAGTGCATTTAGTCAACAAGTAGTTATAAATCTAGAATAACATACCTTTTACCAATGCCTACACCATTGTCTTTTTTGAGATGTATCTTCAATGAATTCTAACTCATAGTTCATTTCATTCTAAACAGTTCCTTTCTCATATGCAGATATCAGTTATATTGTTATGTCTCAGATGCACTCATGTGAACAATTGCCTCCAAAATCCCAACAAGTGACTGATAAGACAATATATTGACAATTTTCCATTCAAACACTTTTGGCCTACTCTGCTTGCTGATGGTGATCAGAACTCCTGCTACACACGAATGATGCACCTACAAAGTATGATATTCCACACTTTGATATTTACTGCACGACATATATTAATCATATCTCACTGATACATGTCGTTATTTTCTCCGCACCAAGGTAGACCGTAATATGACTGGAAATAATGAATGTATACATTGACCCATATTCCTAACATTTCTCCAGTACTTTTCTGCTGTCCATAAATAACTGGTGTTCTTGAAAGAAATGTTTCCAAAACTAGAAATCGAATAATAACAAAACTAATCTCATTATGCCTCTCCCAAAAGACCATTATGTGTGTGAAGCCAATTTCTCCAAGTTGAAATTCAGGTATCATTCATTGAAAAGAATAACTTGGGCATTGCTGTTGACAGTGATTGTTTGAATAGTTGAATTTGTTTTTAAATGATGAAGAGTTGTTGGTATTTAAATGGAATGGTTAATTGATGTTGTAGTACTGTAGAAGAGAATTATAGAATATGAGAGAAAGTAAGGAAACGCCTGTTGCAGGAGCTGTGGAGAGGGGACGACGGAATTCGTGTGAGCGGCTGTTCGTGTAAAGGAGCTCTCCATAATGGCCGGTGGGTTTCACAATTGTTTAATGTTGACAGTTCATATTTGCCTAGTAGGCCAAATAAGGTATGAAAAATCTAGTTGAGAATGTCCAAAAAGTGGAAGAAATATTATTGTATTTCAGAGTCTTGAATGAAATGTATAATTTATGGAGAGAATGATGCATTTAATAATGTAATTGCTTTATTTCGTGGTAACATAGAACATAATCAATGAATATTTTAGGCCTTACAATCACTGAATGAAGATTTGATTTCAGTATGTTGATGATGAAGAATATCATGTTTATGTAAGCTTGTTTTAATATTATTGTGCAATGGAAAAAATGTATTCCATTTAATGTAAATTTGTCACAAGAAGCATTGCATGAGTTCTTGAAGAAATAGACTTTAATGGTTGGTGAATGGATTTAAGCTTCTGGCAGGAGAACTAACATTGTATTCATGGGCTTTGGATGTATGAGGAAAAGATGAAGTGTATTCAGGTAAATGTATGATAATAGAGGAGAAATTCATTTGTTTGAGTTCTTTAAAATATTTACTTACCAATATTTCGTCTTGCCGTGAACAGTGGAGGCATTAGAGAGTACGCAATAAGTGTAGGTTGTTCATGTTGGTCGGAATGATGTTTTGGGAATTTGTACAGTGTTATATGTCACTGAATAATCTAAGCTAACCTAACATAACGTATTGAAACCCAACATAACCTATTGAAACCCAACATAACGTAGTGTAACTCAACGTAATGTTGCATTTCTGGATACAGAGGGTGAATTTGGTTGAAAATTTCGAGTTGCAATGAAATAGTTATGTGATGTTTCATTGTTGTGATGAAATGGAGGAGCGACATTGGAATATTATTGATGACACAAATTTTGTGCGAAATGTAATGAGAGTTTGACAATAGTTTGATTGCATATCTTGGGTATTTGATGTTAACGTAAATGATGTTGGTTTCGCAGCCACACGGAAGGTGGATACAATTATTGTATGAACAGGGTTATTGTTTGAGGGGATGGTGTGTGAGTAGGCCTCTGTTCAATGCGGTGGAATACATTCATGTCCTTGATTTGAGTAGGATATCATGGTAATGCCGTTTTTGGAGCTATCACTATTATATTTATGAGAACTAGCACTCCGAGTGAGACAATGTGTGAGGTCCCGAGCTGATAGTTTGGTAGGCCTTATTTTAGCTGAAATGAAATGTTGTTGTTATGTTAAGGACCACCTCTTTTCGGTTGATTGCTGTCCTGTTTATCGCTAGGTACTGTAAATATATTATTTTATTTTTTTTGTCCATAATTGTCTTCTCAATTAATGGGAAGTAAGGTCGTTCCGCATAGATTCTGCGTAGCTTTATTTTGCATATTAAATGGTGTTGTTCTCTTTATATGGTGGAAAGGTTTTTTCTGACGGTTCTTGAGGTTTGAAGTAACATATAATGTAATCTGACATAGTAATTCGGTTATTATTTGTATTTTCGTCGGTTAGAAATGCATAAAATGTAAAGCTGTGTATTTGTTGCGCAGATGTCTATCTTCCGTGTGCGTTTGTGGGGGCTAACGTCGTCTGAGGGTGAAGGCTGCGCCTTCGCTTATGAAGTGATGTGGGTTAATGGTAGGTAAGGTGATTTCGAAATGTATTTCTTATGGTTTGCTGCAAGAGCACATTTGAAGAGTCATATACGTACCGTTGGAAATGCAGTTAGAAAAGTTGATAGGGAGCAAAGTTGCGATTCGTGGCGACAGTTATGATTTATGTGTCACCTTTGTTTTGGAAAGATTTGCGGAGTTTGTTGTCTCTGGGTGAATATGTGATGTCCCAACGTGAAGTTTTGGTAGGTCCTTTTCTGTTTGATATATTTAACGTCTTTGTTTGGTTACGGAGCACTATTCTTTTGTTGAGTTGTTTTTTTGTTCTTAAGCACTCATGAATTTGGCCTAGTGTACTTGTTATTCTCAAGTTCTTTATTAGACATTACGTGTGTGTGCACGTTGGGCATAGATTCATGGTTTTCGCATGTTTATTTTCAATGGTGGTGAATTATTTTGTGTGTTTGGAACGTTTCATTGAAGTAAAGAAGTGTTGTAGTAACATGAAGTGAAGCTGGTGAGTTTTCTTTCTGACGTTCAAGGAGGAAAATGTGAGGGCCCGAGCTTATAGTTAGGTTTAAATGCTATATTTTTAGGTAGTTGAAATGGCATCACTGTGTTTGTTGAGTTTTTTATGGAATGTTTTTGGTAATGATGAGAAGTTGAATATGTCTAAGCGTATGTACATTTGTAAAGCATTGAAAGTACATGCACTTGGATATTGAAGAAGTATGTCATGAGTGTAATGTGTTGTGATCATTTTGGAATGAAGCGTTTGGAAAGTGCTCTTGGAGTCGTTCAAGGATGTTCATTTGGGACTGTATTGATAAAGGAAGGAGAGAAGGAAATCAGTCGCTGACAGGTGTTTACGAGTGTAGTTTTTGGTGATGGCAGGCATTGCATATTAGGCCGTGCTGCCTCTTGCAGGGCGTAGCCCTTCAAGAGGCCTGCACGGCCGCTTGCATTGAAATCACGATTCTATTGATCTAGTCGGTGCTGCCGTGCACGCCTCCTGTCATGAGCTTCATGTGTGCTGATAATAGTGAGGACGTCATTGAAATGGACTGCGTCATGAAGATTGTGTTGTGATAGTGTTTGGGGTTGAAATGCTGTTGTTGGGTAAGATGTTGGATGTCCGAGTTACTTGGAGGATTGTGAAGTGATAGTTGCTTTGTCCGTGTTGTTGGTGAGAAAGCGTTGTGTCGTTATAATGAATAAAGGTAGAAAGTGTAACTTGTGGTACGTAAGTTGATGGGTGAATGATTTCCTTTCCTTTTGAATTGGTATGTCGTGTAGTTAGCGTGAGTACAGAGCATTTTGAGTTAAAGTAATTAAATATCACGATTATTGCAATGGAGATGCGAAGGCTTTCTATGGTAGGGTTTCTATTTGATGGAAGTAACATGGGGGGTGGTAAAAGGTATAAATTTTCGTTGATTATTCTTGATGATCTAAGAATGTGAAGGCAGATGTAGTGTAGAAGCAAGTGTTTTGGGAAGTAAATGAAGTGGATTTAAGATTAATGGTGATTAAAGCTCTAGATGTTATATTGGATGGTTATCGTGCGGGAAGGATAGGTTTGTAAAGTAGTACTAGTGAGTCATACACGTAGTTTGTGTGTAGCATCTAAATATTTGTCTTTGAGAGAGAACATGTTGTGATGAAGAACTGTTGGCGTGAATGCTTGTGAGTATGATCGACTGTTGTCGAGAGAGAGAGAGAGAGAGGGAGGCGGCAAAGTGAAAGTCATGAATTATTTGTTGCGATTGTACTGGGCGTTTTGATGGCGTTTGTCGTTTTGGTGTATCATGTTGAAATGGAAGCATTGTATTTGTCTCCACTGTAGGTATGTTGATATTAGTATATGACGTCATTTTCATGTATCACGTCTCGACAGGTGTGTTTTTCAGAAGCTAGGTGCGACGTGCAATATTAAGAAGAAAGGAATTAGAGGGAACTCTTAGGAATTCATAATCTTATAGAATGAATGGGTTTTCAAGTGTATGTTGTTCTGAGTGTTGTTGTACACTTATGAAGGAATGTTTAGTTCAATATATAAGAGTTGTAGATAGTGTGAGTGTGGATGTTGTTAAGTTGGAATAGTAATAAAATGGAATAGTTATAGTTCAGTGGGTGTGTGGAAGGATGATGGTCGGAATCTGAGGAGATATTATGTTAAGGAAATGAGACAAGAGTGTGGTGGTTTTATGTTATGCGAGCGTTGAGTTATCTTTTGATTGTGGGCGTTGTACTGACTTGAGTGTGAGATGAGATGAAGATGTGTGTCATGGACGAGAATTTGAATGGGAGATAGGAGTGACTTGGAGATAGAAAATGAAATTGTGATGACTCCAGATGTATTTGTGTGGTGGAATAGAATTTGATGACATGTACCTTATTTCAATGAAGAATTTGTGAGGAGACAGTGGTTAGGGACTTGTTATGGATTTATTATATTTTGAAGAGAATAATGCGGTACTAGGTGGTTGTTAGTTTGTATATAGTTCGCTTGTGTTATGAAGCATGGTGGGAGATATTCTCACGTTAAGAACTGGGATGTTTTGAGACTTACGTGTTGCCTACCCGCTGTCCACTGAAAGTCTTCCACTAATTTATGTGTACAGTGTTTTAGGTCGTACTGGTTGTTTGTTTGTTCAGGGTATGGTGTGTTAGAACGGTTGTATAGATATGAAATGTAATTTGTTTGATGATGGTAATCATTGGTTTTTCTATAGAGTGTGGAACTTTGTAAAGCTCAACGGAAATGGAGTCTCAAATAAAACTTGAGGTTGTTGAAGTGAGTGTTTTTCAAAGTAGGGAGGCGTGGCTATCCCATGGGGAGGAATGAATTAGATAACCTTATTTATGTACAGGATTTTTGTTAGTTATGGCGTTGGTACTGTTTTTCTTTGTCCAGTTTTTGAAGTTTGTTTACTTCCTACATTTTACGTTCGTACTAGCTGGTTAGAATAGGGGTTTCTTTATAGATGATGTACGGTTGACTCTGCTATTTGGACTGGTGCCTCGTGCGACATAAAGATACGTATGTTGAGGTGTAGATAGATTTTTGATAGGTTTTTGTTGCT